>OX465441.1:13401957-16224565 GCA_950005045.1 Agrotis exclamationis
GGACACAAATTACTTAAATGGAATTTTCTTAGTTCCTAAAACATTATTTTCATAATTTTTTGACAAACGGCTTGTTTTCGCTGTAGAATATGAGTAGACTATAGCATTTTTCAAAATTCTAGCAAAAGAAGAAAACAACCGATTTAGTTCTTGCAGAAGTATTTCGAACCAACCGTACCTTGAAGTTAAAAACCATACCTTTTCAGAAAGCCAATCGTACTTTTTTGGGAAATCATACTGGCAACACTGGCTGCGCGCCGACTGCGTAGCCCGCCCGCTATCTATCTTAGATAGATTATTACTGTAACTAGAATTAGGAATACCTACTAAAACTTACACAATATTGCAATTGAACACACCTTCGTATTTTTAAAGATTATTTAAATTGCTAAGCAACAAGATAAGATAAATTATTACAAAACACTTGAAACATAAGTGGCGTTAATAAAGTTAGCGTACAAAAACTTCAAGGGGGTAACAGAGAGAGATGTAAATTTATTTAGAGCTAAAAGAACTCCCTCGACGTTTCTTTGTTGCCGTGTTTGTCATAAAAATGTTTTCGTATAGTTATTTTGGTTTTAAAAGTAACACGATTGACGTCACAATAAACACAACCTTTGTTGCTACTAAGACATCTCAATAGATGGCGCTGTATTCACAAATTAAATGGCGGCATTTTTGTGTGATTCATTAATTTTCTAGAAATCTATTGATAAGACTGTAATAATATGGTATAAAATGCGAAGTAGTACTATTTAACTGACTTAAAAAAAAGAGGGTTTTGGGTTCGACCTGTATGTATGTATGTTTTGTTTGGCCGCGATTATCTCGCGTGTGCGTCAAGCCCTCAACCGATTTTGATGCGGTTTTGGTTTTCAGGAAAGTGTTTGTTACGTTTCGGAGGTTTTAGTATAAAATAATAATGGATATACCGTAACGTTGCCCGCATGGATCTGTTTTTGCTTACTTGGTTTGTAGATTATCAAAGAAGTCTTTACGAAGACTTGAATATCTGAACACAGTTTTTTTTTATTTTAATAAAAATAATATAACTTTATGTAAACAAAGGAACCGATTCCAAAAACAAACACAAAAAAGCGTAAAATAACTTTTCTATTGGAAATCACTGACTTCCGGATTTGGATCTTTTGAATCCGAAAACAATTTATTGCATCATTGTTTATTAATGTCATCAATTTGGCTTGCGGAACCAAAAATCCAAAGCGGTGTGGTGGACCCGTGGTCAGTATTCGACCCGGGTGGAAACTAGGTGAAGCTATGGTTGCCAGGTCATTGAATAGCCGGACAGACCACTCAGTTTAGCGGACATTAATTTGGGACATTTGGGTAAAAAGACCTGACATTTTTCTTGTTTAACATGAGTAAAACAAGGTACTAATCAATTGAACAAGGTTTCTCGCTCGCTGCACAACAGTGCAAGCAAGGGCGGCTAGAATTAGTTCGCAACGGGGCAAAGTCTTTCAAAAACCGGACAGGCCGTACACCATCAGGACCGCTCTATATCACCTAGAATATTCTTTCAGAAACGATTTTAAGACTTATTTTTACTAAAAATACAGTTTTAAATTGGTCAGGGTTTAAAACCGTACAGGCCGTACCCACCATCTAATTTGGCCGGACACGTAACCAAGAAGCCTGACTGTGTCCGGCTTTAATCCGGACGCCAGGCAATGTTAGGGCAGCTGGCATTCTGTAATTTCTCCCTACCCTCATGAGATTATGCATGTATGATTTACGTGCCAGGAACGATTTAAACATGGCTCCTGGCACCAAAAGGTCCAGAAATTGCACTAAAGTTAGATATTATGTAAAATAAACCATTTTGTTACATTTGCATTTAAATTACTTTTCAACAATAATAATAAATGATGTTATGAATCTCTTCACGGCAGGGTTATTTGGTCGCCAAAAAGGAAACCGTGACGTGACCCTGGAACATAAAGGACAACTGAAGGAAGATGACAAATTCTGGTCAGTACATTACCAGTCTGACAGATAAAATATTTGCTCCATGCGGGAATCGAATGGAGACCACGCACCGGCAAGCGCAGCGCTGGACATCCACCCACTACAGGGCAGACGATCTTATGAAGGCCACAGGATCACGCTGAATGCAGGCCGCTTACAACCGGTCCTATTAGAAGTCTAAAGGGGAGGCCTATGTTCAGCAGTGGACGTCTTACGGCTGATATGATGATGATGCTGATGCGGGAATCGAACTCACATTACGCAGCACAACAGTCCAATCGCTAAGCCATTGCGCCAACCATGAGCCATGCCGTCAACTTTGATTCAGCATCATAAGCTACATTATATTCACAACTGTCCCTCGAGGCCTCGGAAGGTGTGTGACGTACGCAGCTATTGAGTTACATATATTATTGTGGAGCGGTGGGCTCGCCCGCCTAGTGGGGAACGGTCGTAAGAAACGGCTTTGAAAACAAAAGATCCTAGCTGATAACTTGGGTTTGAAACTTCATCATTATCCTATATAGCCCAGGGGTTCTCAAACTGTGCGTCGCCGTCGCGAGACGCCCTGGTCCCTCGCAGAGAGTACAGAGGGGCCGTCGTGAGACGCGAGGGTCGACCATTCGGATTGATATTGTGTGAAACCAAGATTCTATATGACATGTATAAAATGTCCACCAGAAAGTAGAGAAGAGTCTCATTGATCTCTTTTGCAGCAACAAATCCAGATTCACGTGCTCTGATTTCGTGGAGTTCGGAACCAGGTATTATTGTTTTATTATTCACATGGTATCAACTAGCTAGGGCGCCGCAAAAAAAATCTAAACCTCTATGCGCGCCGCAAGCTGAAAAAGTTTGGGAACCCCTGTCTTAGCCTATAATATTCCCACTGCTGAGACACAGGCTTTCTGTCTGCGAGGGGGGCCAAAATTCCACCTACAAGAAAGAACCCAGTGCAGGTTGGTAGATGTCACACATGTCTCCGAATTTCAGGTTCTATAATAGGACATGACTCCTCCCCTTAGAGGGCCAAAGCCTGCCGGGGTAGCGGGACTAACGAGATAGGTACCCCGGAACGTAAAAGGCTATTGAAGGACACCGTGGATTTTAGTCAGTACAACTTTGACAGTTCCTACTGCCCTGCACTGGGTGGGAGGACTCATTTGATGACTTTACAACGCTAAAAAAAGGACATGCCGGTTTCTTCTCGATGTTTTTTTTCACCGTTTTGAGAGCAGTGGTGATTCTACACAAAACATGCCTGGGTTCGAACTTAGTTTTTCATTATAATTTAAACTAGCTGTTCCCCGTGGTTTCACCCTAATTGCTCGAATACAGGTCCAGTTGAAAACCAGCGTCGAGCACTATTTGCTCGACATTTCGCTGAACCATTTGGCGCAACCGTGAGACACGCAACAATTCTTCTTTTCCTGCTTTTATTCTTGTTTTAGATTTAAGTTTTTCTTTTTCTTTGTGTTTATTTTATTTTAAAATGTTGTGTTTATATTGGTTCCTTTGCGCCAAATAAATGTTTTTTATTTCTTCTTTCTTTCTAATCCTATTGGTCGTAGCGTGATCTTATATTTATAGCCTATAGCCTTCCTCGCTAAATGGAACTCCCGAAAGATACTAAGTAACAACCTCTATACCTTGCACAACACGAACATGATGTGTTATCCATAAGCCAGTGAAACAATTACAGACGGGTAATAACTACATTTTAGTAAGAGCCCTGCCTACCTCATGTCTTGCGTGGTACCTCGGGTGACGTACACCGGTGTCAAGTTTCTTAGCGGTGGGCCTGTCTGTTCCAAACATGTTGTGGAAACAAGAAAGTACTAACGGCGGCCATTTTAATTTTTTTGACATTTTGTTTTTTTTTTGTCACGAGTTATTTGCAAGCGTTCTGGCCATTACTGAAGTCCTTTTGACGCGGCGCTAGTGTCTATGTCATAACATCAATTAATTGCGTTAATGGCCACGATTTTACCGCAGATGGCCTACCATGACATCCACATCTTAAGGGCGCGTAATCGGAAAGTTGGCGATGTCGCAAATAGCTGTCAAATATTTACAAGTTTTCATTAATTTGGCAAATTTACTGTATGAAAATAAGAAATATGGCTCTGTAGCGCACTAAAAAATTTATATGGAATGCAATTAAAACACTAAAGACGTTAAAACCGTTTTAGGTGTAAAAAAAGACATTTGGCAAGTTTCCAAATACTTTTTTTACATCTAAAACTATATATTCGGTGTTACGGTGTTAATTATTAGATTCCCTTATCAATTTTTTAGTGTACTACAGAGCCACATTTCTTATTTCCATATAATATTGCTAAATTAATTAAAACTTGTTAACATTTGAGAACTATTTGCGACGTTGCCAACTTTCAGAATACGCGCTCTTAAGTTTGTCAAGGCCTCCTATATGGAGATATTTAGATTAAGTTTATGTCCTACTTAAAATATTAACTGTTATGCGTGAATGGCAGAAGTAGGTAATCATCATCATCATATCAGCCCGGGTTTACCCACTGCTGGGTATAGGCCTCCCCCTTTTGTTGCCTTATCTCTCGGTTCTGTGCGTCTCTCATCCATTTATTCCCCGCGATCTTGACGATATCGTCAACCCAACGGGCTTTTGGGTGGCCTTGGTTTCTTTGGCCGAACTTTGGCATCCATCTGCCATATCTGCGTCTAGCCAGATGCCCTGCCCAACTCCACTTGAGGCGTATCGCCCTATCCCCGACGTCATAGAGTTTCGTCCGACGACGGATTTCGGTGTTACGCGCGCAAGTAGGTAAGTAATATTTTTTGTAAACTATGTACTACCTTGAATAAACGCTTTAGAATTTTTTTTTAAAGCGAGAGTGATTCAACTGTGAGAAAGAGACAAAGCTATACAAGTCGTATAGCGCCATCTCGTTCCCACACCTGGCATGGTAGGCCATCAGATCCTGCCTGAATGGTGGCGTGGCGCGGACTCTATTACCTACTCCTGAATTGTTGAGGACTTTAGTCGTGGCGTAGATCATCTCTCTGAATTACCAAAATCTATGAACATGAGCCATTTTATATCAAGGTGGAATGTCATCAAATGAGTTCTGTCGCTTCTATCTAGCTGATGCAGCACAGTGAAGCGAAAGGGGCTTCCCAAGATTTTTTTTGATTTAAAATATAGCTACTGTAGTGTGTGTTACCTATAGTTCTATGTCTGTAAGTGTAAGTATAGCCTAAGTCTATATAATGAATGGTTAGCTAATAAAGAGCGGCATTAATTATACATCAATAAATTCGTCTATTCAATTACACCTATCCCTACACTACTGTTGCGTGTTCGATTCCCGCATAGTATAAATGTTTGTGTGACTTACAAGCAGTTGTTCTGGGTTCGAGTGTTTGTGATGTGAATATCCATGTTTGTAAACAGACAGAGAAATTCGTAGAACGGGGTAAAGATATAAAAATGGTCTTCTTAAAAGCTTATTTACTATCTACTTAATTTTATTACAATGTAAGTTTTTTATAACTTTAAATGTGTCAACCAGTACTTTCCTCCGTCCATACCAAACCACGGGACGTTTCAGTAGGTCGTAAATAAGCCGGGACGGGCTAACGCCACACCGTGTGAGAATCCCGGGAATTCGGGTCGCGACGGAACGCGGGACAATCAAATTATGTGTTTTATTGACATCACTATCATTTTTTTCTTTTGTTTTGTTTACACTTCGTTTTTTTTAAATGTTCCAGTTGTTTTTTTACATTTTTTTTTGTTTAGAATTTTAAGAATCTTATGAAAATTTTGTTCTAGCTTTTGAACGCCAATCGCTCTAGTTAGTTTAGAAATCGAATAGGACTGTACAAGTAACGCCATCTTTTATCAATTTAAGTTAAGTATTGTTGTATATTTATCGGGAACAGTATTATTTTGATATAAAAGGTAGGTAAGTACCACATTTCTGTCTCTGTGTGATGCGGGTGGCGAGTAATGGGCGACTCACTCTCCGACCATGGACCATGCCCGGGTCGACGGCGCGTTGTGTTCCACGCGCGCCTCAAAAAGTGTCAGCATTATGACGGGGCCCCTCTACAGAGGACCAAAGCCTGCCGGGGTCGCGGGACTAATTGAATTACCGTGACCCCGGAACGTATAAAAGGGCTAGTGAAGGACACCGTGGATTTTAGGCAGTTATACGATTCTGACAGTCCCTCCCGCCCTGCCCTGGGTGGGAGGATTCATTTGATGATTTTACCACGCTAAAAAAAAGTCTGTCTTTGTGCACTGACGGATTTCAATGGTTAATGCATGAAAAGGTAACAAACAAACAAACTTACTTTCGCATTTATAATTTACCATCTGTTGCCAGCGTATCTTCTCCCGCTAAAACTCGGGGAATATAAAATCAGGTTAGAAACTAACCTATGTGTTTGTAAACTATCTTTGTCGTTCAATAGTTTTTGCGTGAAAGAGAGAGTAACAAACATAATAATATTATCCTTCCATGCTAACAAACTTTCATGTTTATAATATTTGTAGGATAATAATTAGTACCTAACAATACTTAGTTAGAATTAGGACACTTTATATTACGAAGTCTTGAAAAACCTTTAAAAGAATGCAGCAATTCGAATTCGAATACAATTTGAATTTGGACTCGTTCTATTGGCAGTAGTAGGCTTACTTCCGTGTGATAATAATATAATATTAAATCTGCCGAAATAATTAATCTATAATTTAAGGTGTAATTTATCTATAATATTTATGTATTTAGAATTATATAAGTATGTTTATCAGTTGTCTAGTACCCATAACACAAGCTCTGCTTAGCTTGGGACTAGATGGCGTTGTGTGATAGTTAAAGAAAAAAAATTAAGTAAAATATGCCTACTGAAAAACAAAAAAAAAAAATGAACAGTCTAATAATTATATGGGTCTGCTTTAGGCACACCTCTGCCTAATTTTTAGGCAAAAATCGTGCTTAATTTTTAAGCAAAAATCATGCCTAATGAAATAATAATCATAATTGCTTAGAATTTCCTTAAATATGTTACTTTAAACCGCCATCCCATCCTCAGATCCCATCAATGTTTATAACGACGCAAGAGCGAGCAAGCTTGACTGAAAGAGATAGCACATCGAAGGCTTCTCGGGTGGGCGTGGTTTAAAATCGAGCCACCCACTTCTCAATCCATTGTTTCAAATGGAAGAAAAACATATTGGAAATATTATTTTTTTGATTTAATAATAACGAAAAATTGGAGGCAAGTAATATTGAATGTAGTAGGTACTTATACTTATTTCAGAGGAGTTTTTTAAAAAACATTTGGATTATTTTTGCTCAACTGCTAATTGGTAGCAACTGTTGTTAATAAACAAAATATCCTGGATTCAATTTCTTGTTTCAATAATCATCATTTTCCTGCCCTTATCCCATTCTACTTGTGGTAGTCGCAAAACGTTTTCTTCTTTCATTCTCCCCTATCAGACGTCACAGTATCATTTACTCCTTTTTCATTCATATCATTCCTTAGACAATCCATCCATCTTTTCTTTGGCCTTCCTCTTCCTCTCCATCCATCAACATTCATATTCATCTCTCTCTTAGTCACATGAGTGTCATCTCCCCTCATCACATGTCCATACCAAGACAGACAGACAAACTTCTTTTAAGTAAACCCTGCCAGGGTCGCGTGACTGTCTAAACAAGTAACCGTGACCCTGGAACGTAAAGGGCTGTTGAAGGAACACTGTGGATTTTAGTCAGTACGAGTATGATTGTTCGTAGGGCGATAGGACTTATTTAAAATGGACCATATCACCATACAGTGCAGGGAACATATTTATAGTAGTCCATTTTAAATGACTCCTCTCATTATTTGTTATACTTACTCTTCAGCCCATTGCCGTCCACTGCTGGTAGCAAACCTCCCCCAAAGAACGTCAACCATTCCAGTCCTGGACAGTACGCATCCTTCCACTGTCAGCCACCTTCATCAAATCATCGATCCATCGTATCGTACCGAGTGGGCGTCCCACATTGCGTTTGACCAAACGTTAGAACACCTCCAAAATCCTGATCCAGATCCTGGCAGGCTTTAGGCTCTCTATGGCATCCCTGCCAGGAAAGACTGCTCCAGTGGTAACATAGACTACAGTTGGCTGATATTTTTGACTCGTTTGATTGATGCAGTATCTAGACATCATAACTAAATACAGGGTGTAAGGGACATTGACGCATAAACGGATACCATGGGTCCAGGACATGATTCTGGACAAATTCTGAAAAATTCCGACACAGGGGGTGTTGATTTTCAAAATCTAAAATAAGAAAAATTTGGAGTTTTTTTTTACTTTAGACTGTTCATAATCGTTATTCTTACCTAACCCAATGAGATTATTAATAATAAAAAAGTAATTAATTCACTACTTTCACTAAAAGTAGCAATGTAAATAAAACTAGAAATGGTGTCTTCTTAGATGTTTATAATGAAAGGTCGTCGTATACCTAAATACTGTGTCCAGTACCACAGTACCTGTAGTACTATAAGCGCGACTCGCTATTAAAAAAAAAACAAACAAAAAAATAGGAAAAAACCGACGAAAAATTTCCAACACGGGGGGTCCAGAATCATGTCCTGGACCCATGGTATCCGTTTGTGCGTCGATGTCCCTAACACCCTGTATATTATTATTAATCAAAGAATTGCGGCAGCATAGATATTTCATACTATCAAAATGTTGTACAAGGACAAGAAATTAGACTTTACTGTCTTTTTTATTGAGCCATTTGCTCAATAAAAAAGACAGTAAAGTCTAATTTCTCACGTATTCATCTTGTTTCCCATGCAGCATCCTTTGTGATAAGGTTGTAATAAAGAGTACAATGTGGAGCACAATGCCACAATTACGGGGTGAGCTTCAAGGACCCTTAGTGCAGTCAATACGGTGGCGAATAGGTTTGGGTTCCGTATAAATATTAAATGAAATCGGTAGTTCTTTTTTTGTCGTGGTAAAATTTTGAAATGATTCCTCCCACCCAGGGCTGGACGGGAGGGACTGTAAGACTCGTACTGACTAAAATCCAAGGTGTTCCTTCAATAGAACTTTACGTTCCAGAGTTACGCGGGTATCCTGATGAGACAGTCCCACGAAAAACGGTGGCTTTAGAACGTATTATGCAACCACGTTATGAGTGAAACAAATGCCATAATTTGCTACGGAATGATATGAAAGAAAAAGGAGTAAATGATACTGTGACGTCTGATAGGGGAGAATGGAAGAAGAAAACGTGTTGCGACGACCACAAGTAGAATGGGATAAGGGCAGGAAGAAGAAGAAGAGGAAATGCCATAATTTGCCACCATTTATTGGTGGCAAATTATGGCATTTCCTCGACGCTATATGCACGCTTTTTTCAATACTTCATCATCATTATCATCATCATCAGCCTGTATTCGTTCACTGCTGGACATACGCCTCTACCAATGTATGACATTCAACCGAGTCTTGAGCCAATACTTACATTTTCATGCTCTTAAAGAAACATAATATTTTTTTGGTCATACAAATATTTATGGAGTGTAATCGAACCCGTGGCATACAGCGCAACAGTCAATTGATCGGCTACGACAGCTATTACTGCGCTGATGCTGTAGTATTCATAATGAAATCACAATGTTTCCCTTCATTTTTTCGAGCAGTGGTGAAGACATAAATAAGACAAAGTAAAAAAAAAGCGATGGGGAAGAAAAGTTCTCGAGTGGCGACCACGGACCGGAAGACGCAGCGTAGGCCTCCCACTAGGTGGACCGACGACATCGTGAGGGTCGCGGGCAACCGATGGATGCAAGTGGCGAATTGTCGTTCGGCGTGGCCGTCTAAGGGGGAGGCCTATGTTCAGCAGTGGACGTCTTCCGGCTGATGATGATGATGATGATGAAAAAAAAGCAGAAACCACGACATCTTTGTAATTCAAAATAAAAATGTTAATTAAAAACAGTAATTAGAAATCCATCATCATCATCATCATCCACAGCCCGTCTTCACCCACTGCTTGGTATAGGCCTCTCTTTGTTTGTGCCAAGCTCCACGGTCTTGCGCCAGCCTCATCCAGGACACTCCCGCAATGGCAACAATGTCGTCTGCCCATCTCGCCGCCGGACGACCAACACTTCTTTTTCCATTCCTTGGACGCCACTCTGTCACAGCTTTACTCCACCAGCCGTCACCGCGCCTTGTCAGATGTCCTGATGCCCAACTCCATTTGAGTTCCATAACTCGATTACCAATATCGAAAACCTTCGTTCGTCTCCGGATTTCGACGTTCGGAACTCGGTCTATTAATTTTATGCCGAGCATGGAACACTCCATGGCTCTCTGTGCTACTCTGAGTCTGTACACAGCCTCTTGTGAGAGCGTCCACGTCTCAGCACCGTATAGAAATCCAGTCGAAATATATTATTTCGACTGGATTTCTAATTACTGATTAATTCATTTAATTCTGTCCTGAAAAATAGTACTATACTTGACAAATCATTAAAACCATAACCCTAATTACTTTTTATCATAAAAAGAGCATATAATAACCCAATTATCCTCACGCCATCGCGCCACATTACCCACGGTTTTACAAATTCGCCACGGGACCCCAAACCGTGGCGAACATTATAGGCTGTTATGTCGTTACTCAGCATATTGTTAGCACCCCATGTTGTTAATGGGGTGATGGTACACCCCATTGATACCCCTGTTTGTTATAGTTTTGATAAGGGCGCGCGTTTTTGCCATTTTTTTTACTTTTGAAGTTAGTAGGCTTGTACTTGACTTGTGATTTATGGTGCTTCAAGTACCTATAGTTTTTTTGGGATAAATCTATAAAGTTATTAATTGGTTTCATGGCACGGCTGGTGCAGTAACTGAACGATTAACTTCTGCATAGCGTGTCGCTTGTTCGATCCCCTACGGAACAAATATTTGCATAACCTACAAGTAGTTTTTCCAGCTCTGGGCGTTTGTGTTTGTGATTTTCTATGTTTCTAAACACATCCACGATACAGGACAAAATACATGTGGCACTCGGAGACTGCCGCGGTGAAGCTATTGCATAACATTTTTTTTTGTTTTAAAAGAATAAAATCGCCTACCGCGTATATTTAACGAGAATATAATTTATTTAAAATGTTTGTGGTGCACTACTGTAATAAAGAACTTCTTTATTACAGTAGTGCACCACATTACGTCATTAGCAAAAGTGCCTGTTTTTTTTTTGTGGTAAAATCATCAAATGAGTCCTTCTACCCAGGGCAGAGCGGGAGGGACTGTCAGAGTCGTGCTGACTAAAATCCACGGTGTCCTTTAATAGGCCTTTACGTTCCAGGGTCACGGTAATTCGGTAAGTCCCGCGTCCCCGGCAGGCTTTGGCCCTCTAAATTAGGGCCCCGTCATTATGCTGACACTCCTTGAGGCGCGTGTGGAACACAACGCGCATGGTCCGGTCGGACAGCGAGTCGCCCAGCAAAAGTGCCTTTTAGTACGTTTCTATCTAGAGGCAGTCGGCAGTAAATAACAGATGCACGGTGGGACCCAGGACACTGCCCTGTGGTACTCCGGTCTGAATAGCACGTAGATTTGTGACCTCATCTCCTTTCTTCACTAATATGAACCTTTTGCTGAAGTAGGAGCGCAGAAATAGGTAGAGATTGCTGAAAAAGGCAGGAATTCAAGAAACAGATAGAAAAATAGAATTTATTTTCCACTGCAGTTAAACTCATTTGGTGATTTTACATAAAGACTAAGAAGACTTAGGTAGTATTATTGCTCATAACTAATTTATCTACAGTAACAGGAACTTCCACACTTATCCCACACAGAAAGGAATACGCCTCACTGTACAATTAGGCTCGAATATCCAAATAATCAACATCCCTTTAAGTTTTTTCTCCAATGCACAGAACAATGTTCCGTCAGCCTTTCGGCGTCTTTCAAGCGAATCTGACAGAGGTTTGGTGTTATCTTTACATCTTTGGCTATTGTTAACTTTGTTAGTTTAGTTTACTGAGTTATTAGTTATTTTTAAGTAAGTATTTAGTGAACTGGGGAATTATTTTCCTATCTCGTAATAAATATGGATATGAATCGTCATGTTGACAGCATCATAATTAGTCAGTCTGAGTTTTGAAAAACAATAATTTTATTATCTTGTTACAGGTATTTTCATAATTATGATTGATAATGGTTTATTTGAAAGCGTGCAAGTGTTAATAAGGGGTGCAGAACGTCAAAATATGGCGTCAGTATCTTTTCTTCTTAGTAAAACTGTATAAGTGTATAGTAGTGTCAACAATTCTATGGAGAAAACTAAACACTAAGTAGTACCTTTTTTTGCAAAATATGTTAGAAGCTACAGTTTTAAGATTTGTTAACCTGAAGTCATTTGCTATTGCTTCCATTAATACTGAAAAAGAACTACCAACAAATCAATTCAGCCGCGCCATTAGAATTACCGTTCAATCCAGATGTCTTTTTTTACAAATATTTTTTCAAGATTTCGGTTATCTGGTAATCTAAGACTATTGTTGTCTATGCATTGCTCTATTGTTGTTTGTCTATTGGTGCGTTCAAATCATTGACTACTGAAGAGTGGCTTGAAAAGGTGCACACAAAAAGCGCTCACCGCTTGCTCTTCATGATCTCAAAGCAGCCTCCTCGAAGAGCATATCTTAGAGTCCAATGATGAGATTTCTAATAAGCTACAATTTAAATGATTATCAATAATTCTTATTGTATGCCTTACAAAAATGGATACATGCTCACTTTATTAATCTAAAACTCGTTTTAGCAAGATTTCAGGGACACCCCCAAGTTCGGTTTTGGTTACGGTTAGGTTCCTTTTAACCCTGGAAAAAGAAATAAGCCCCGCTTCACGAGGCTTCTATTCGGGGCGCAGGTTGACATCTCACCCAGTCTTTAGGCGTTCAAAACAATGTGTCAATTCACCACATGTTTAGTTCAATCCATCTTGTAGCAAGATGTCTAATCCTCTTGTTAATCTAAATAAACATCTTATTACATTCATCTACCCCCCTTAATACAACTTCAGCTTTCGCAAATTGTATAGTTTTATCTCGCGAGTGATCTTGGTCCATTGTGCTGTATGTAGTTGTACTTGACTGTTGAAGGGGCCTCTAAAGGTGCTTGTGAAGTTGTAAAGTGTGGGGTTGCAATGGGTTCCGGTGGTTATTTTAATTTGATTGTTGAGGATACGGGGTTAAAATTGAGGTTATTGATATGAGAGATAAAGAGGAAGTTATAGAAGATTATGCGTTACTGACATCATTGAAAAATGATAATCTATTTCAGTAGCTATCTTTGGTTGGACCAAGGGTTGGACCTTTGTCGGTAATCAATCAATGACCAAATTTGGCTATCCGAGTGTTAAAGATGTCAAATTAGAAGTAGGTACCCGTCAAAAACAATTCAGATTTAGATTGAATATTAATTTTAGTTATTGTACTATGAAATGTAAATTCTAAGTAGTTTCTTTTACTCATTGCGGGCCTAAACAAATTGATAATGGAAATGGAAAAGTGAAAATGTAGACTGTTTGACATAAGGTGTACAAAGTTGAGGCGTTGTAGATTATAGAAAATTAGAAAAGGCTTTGATGGCGGCTAAGATCTTTAGACAAAACAAGGTTACAAGTATTATCTTTCCTTACCTTTACTCAAATCTTTATTGCCTTTCATATGTTACAAAAAGATGTTAAACATAAAGTAAATGTAGATAAATATGGACCCTGTCGAGCACACAGATGTGATTATTAAACATTATTGTGCTTTTCTAGCCCTCCTGGACAAACCTACACATAAAAATAATAAAAAGACCACACCAGACTCTCATACCTCACCATAGACCCCCAAAACGTCATCCGTTTCCCGCCAAAAAAAGATGGCTACCGCTAAACGTCAAACTACAATGGCGGGACAACACAAAAGGCAACAAAAGGACAAACAACCGTATAATGATCGCATTCAATGCATTATAAAAATAACAAGCGATATTTAGCTGTTTTTGTCAACTTTATGACGGTAACTATAAAGACTATTTTAGTGGTTCTCATTTTTTTTAAAGTTCTGTGCGTTGAGGGCTTAATTCATGGGTTGTCTATCAATTTGTCATTATTGTGTTATGAATATCTTTATTATTTAGTGGAACCCAGTAAATTATGTTTTGATCATTCTCTTGGGATGCTGTACTGTACTTTGTGCCAAAATATATAACCAAACACTTAAAGATATTAGAATTATAAGTGGTTAAGAAAACAGTGATCTAATTCGCAACTAAACCAAGTGTGACTATGGACACTACGATTGTTATAACCAAATCATAACAACAGAGAAACCCTGCATTTTATGGTAGAGCACATACAGCACGTCGCCATTTACAAAGAATCAAAATGTTAAAATGTTTACTAAAGGTCCATTACAGGGGTGCTAAGACAGGAAACCTCCACGTGCGCCCGTGGACTGGAGTTCCCTCTCGGATACGTCCGGGGGGAATACCAGTTTTTCGGGCTGGTGCGCCCTGGGATGCGGGCAAAAACTCTCCTTAGGCACTGTGTGCCTAAGGGGTTTCTTTGCCCGTATGCAAATAGCCTGTCGGGTGGACGCTCCAACGCGTGTCCCTCTGAATAGCAGAGGGCACAGCGGCGGAGCGGGCTTGCGGACGGTGAGTAATGGGTATGCTCGCCGTCCGACCAAGGACCAAGCCCGGGTCGGTGGCGCGTCGTGTTTCACGCGTCACCGACGGGGCCCCTTATGGGGCCAAATGCCTGCCGGGGTCGCGGATTTTTCTTAATCCAGGATACCGTGGCCCCGGAACGTAAAGGGCATCCGACGGAACACGGGTGGATTTTAGTCAGTAAGAGTCTGACAGTCCCTCCCGCCCCACCCAGGGCGGGAGGACTCATTTGATGATTCTGCCACCCTAAAAAAAAAAAAAAAAAAAAAAAAAAAAAAAAAAAAAAAAAAAAAG
The DNA here is from genome assembly GCA_950005045.1 of Agrotis exclamationis. Taxonomy (NCBI): domain Eukaryota; kingdom Metazoa; phylum Arthropoda; class Insecta; order Lepidoptera; family Noctuidae; genus Agrotis; species Agrotis exclamationis. The sequence goes on from OX465441.1 coordinate 13,416,983, forward strand.
GTCCATTACAGGGGTGCTAAGACAGGAAACCTCCACGTGCATCAGTGGACTGGAGTTCCCTCTCGGATACGTCCTGGGGGAAGACCAGTTTTTCGGGACGGTGCACCCTGGGATGCGGGCAAAAACTCTTCCTTAGGCACTGTGTGCCTAAGGGGTCTCTTTGCCCGTATGCAAATAGCCTGTCGGGTGGACGCTCCAACGCGTGTCCCTCTGAATAGCAGAGGGCACAGCGGCGGAGCGGGCTTGCGGACGGTGAGTAATGGGTAAGCTCGCCGTCCGACCAGGTACCAAGCCAGGGTCGGTGGCGCGTCGTGTTTCACGCGTCACCGACGGAGCCCCTTATGGGGCCAAATGCCTGCCGGGGTCGCGGATTTTTTCTTAATCCAGGATACCGTGGCCTCGGAACGTAAAGGGCATTCGTTTAAAAATAAAAAAAAGGTCCATTACAATGATATGGTCCATTAAAGTGAAGAATAGAAACGAAATGAGCAAAGTATCGCGTCCTTTTGATATTTGAACATTTAAACTATTATGAACGAGAGTAGCGTTAACACTTGACGTAACGATTCCAAAACGACGTTCGATAAAGTTTATGATCGACATATTATGTAAGATTAATTCATTTTCAAATTTTACATGGGTGTTATTTGTCTTATAAAGATAAATTTCTTCAAATATGAAATAAAAAGTGACAAAAATACTCCAAATTGAAGCAATCATGTTCTAAAATAAAAAGGTTCCCCCAGGGAGTTATCATATGCCCGATACTAATTGTATTTGTTAACACATGTTATTTCGCGTACTCATATTACATTTGATAATACTAAGCATAAGTTTATAATAATAAATATTGCTAATTGTGCCATTATTGTGCTGAGAGAGGATGTCCTCATTACGAGAACAGCTGAGTTAGATGCTGGGCAGTTGGCACATCTGTGTCAAAATGTAAGCGCTTGACACGCAGTTATTGTTCAAGTTAGCATTATTGGTTTGAATTAAATGATGAGAAGTAAAATAAATGCTACTTATAATGAGAATTGTACAATTCATTAGTGATATAAATAAAACTTATTTTTAGATAGTTTTTACGAGTTCATCAGCATCTAAGGAAGAATTTTAAGAAGGAACGTACAGAAGAATTCAAAGAAACCCTAGCTTATTATCCTATCATCATATCTCTCATTATCTGCCTAGCTTTTTCCTAACGATATTGTGGTCAGCTCCCAGTCAAACCGGATGCAGCTGTATATCAGTATTCTATATGAAGCAACTGTCTACCCCACTTCCACAACCCAGTAATTGTCAGAGTTTTGAGCTCCTCAGTCTGAGTTACCGGGACCATCGGCTTTCCGTGATTTCCGACCCCGCCCACGGAGGATAGCACGCTGTAACAGAGGGGTACTCCACCTCTGTTCCTTCAACCCCTTCCTTTTTAGGGTTCCGTAGCCAAATGGCAAAAACGGAACCCTTATAGATTCATCATGTCTGTCTGTCTGTCTGTCTGTCTGTCTGTCTGTCTGTCTGTCTGTCTGTCCGTGTATGTCACAGCCACTTTTTGTCGAAAGTATAAGAGCTATCCTGTTGAAACTTAGTAGAAAGATGTATTATGTGAACCGCATTAGGATTTTCACACAAAAATCAAAACAAAACAAATTTTGAGCGTGCCCCCCATACTTAGAATTGAAACTCAAAAAATTTTTTTTCACCAAACCCATACGTGTGGGGTATCTATGAATAGGTCTTTAAAAATGATATTGAGGTTACTAACATCATTTTTTTCTAAACTGAACAGTTTGCGCGAGAGACACTTCCAAAGTGGTAAAAAGTGTGTCCCCCCCCCCGTAACTTCTAAAATAAGAGAATGATAAAACTCAAAAAAATATATAATGTAGACCTCAACCAAAACTACCAACGAAAATTGGTTTGGATGAGATACAGTTAGCAGTTTTTGAGATATAGTACATTTTCAAAAACCGCAAATATAACTTTGCCATTCATACAAATACTATGAAAAACAAAGTTATTTTTATTGTTTGTGTATATTACTTACTAATCTCAATATAATTATATCTCTAATCTATGCTTGCTGCTACGGAACCCTTCATGGGCGAGTCCAACTCGCACTTGGCCGGTTTTTTAGGGTTCCGTAGTCAACAAGGAACCCTTATAGTTTCGCCATGTCCGTCCGTCCGTCCGTCCGTCTGTCCGCAGCTTAGCTCAGAGACGCCCAGCACTAGAAAGCTGTAATTTGGTGTAAATATACGGATTTGTTGCGTCAAAAAAGTGGTAAAATAAAATCTCGTAAAATATTTTTTTTAGGGTACCTCCTGTACACGTAAAGCGGGGATGTTTTTTTTTTTCTCGCGTACCCCTTAGTGTGGGGTATCATTAAATAGGCCTTTAAAAATATTGGTAGTTTCCATCAACAATTTTTTGATAAAAAGATTCGTTTGTGAAATATTAAGCTTTAAAGTGCTAATTTTTGCCCTACTCGAGTGTCCCCCCCCTCTACCAGCTAAACGGTTATGTTTGGGGGTGTGAAAAAATTTACAATAGTAGTATATATAACGAAGTTTAAAAGAAAATTATCATGACTAAGTGGGCTTTACAAGTTTACGAGTAATAGTTGACCAACTTATAAAACGTACTGGGATAACATTTTCCTAAACAAAATGTATCGGAGAACAACTGCAAATGTAAGTTTGTCAACTTCATTTTTACAGCTATAATAGGTAGTGGAGTGGAGTGGAGTGCAGTGGAGTGGAGTGCAGTGCAGTGGAGTGGAGTGGAGTGGAGTGGAGTGGAGTGGAGTGGAGTGGAGTGGAGTGGAGTGGAGTGGAGTGGAGTGGAGTGGAGTGGAGTGGAGTGGAGTGGAGCGGAGTGGAGTGGAGTGGAGTGGAGCGGAGTGGAGCGGAGTGGAGTGGAGTGGAGTGGAGCGGAGTGGAGTGGAGTGGAGCGGAGTGGAGTGGAGTGAAGTGGAGCGGAGTGGAGTGGAGTGGAGCGGAGTGGAGTGGAGCGGAGCGGAGTGGAGTGGAAGGGAGTGGAGCGGAGCGGAGCGGAGTGGAGTAGAGCGGAGTGGAGCGGAGTGGAGCGGAGTGGAGCGGAGTGGAGCGGAGTGGAGCGGAGTGGAGCGGAGTGGAGCGGAGTGGAGCGGAGTGGAGCGGAGTGGAGCGGAGTGGAGCGGAGTGGAGCGGAGTGGAGCGGAGTGGAGCGGAGTGGAGCGAAGTGGAGCGGAGTGGAGTGGGGTAGTGTGGGGTGGAGGGTCGAAAATCGCTTGAACCTTTTTAACAGGTTCATAGCGATTTTCGACGTGCCTTGACACCTCTCAAGTTTTTTTTTTAATACGTCATAAATCGTAAACCTTTCAAAGTTGGAACCAACTACAAGAACTTTTATAGTATGTTATTACTTGCTGCTACGGAACCCTTTATGGGCGAGTCCGACTCGCTCTTGGCCGGTTTTTATTTTTCTATTTCGATTTTTGAAATTTAAACATTTATATTTCGAATTTTCATTCTGTCATTCATACATCTTCAATTCTTTTTTGGTCAGTACAATTTTACGACGCCTTGCAGCGGCTCCTGTGCTGATATTTTCTTTGCTGCATATTTAATGTTTAAAGTAAATTCAGTTATCTTACATGTGCTTCCTATAACTGTTGTAAAAAATATATTATTAATTGGAATATTATCTAAGGTTCGTAATGTCGGGCACGCCGCAATCGCGGCGATAAGACCCCTCTTTGAGGAGTGGCTGGAAAGACCGAAAGACGTCACGGCGTCCTGACTTACCGCATGACGCAGGTCCTCACCGGACACGGAAGTTTCGGGAGGTTCCTGTGTCTGATAAGGAGGGAAGAGACGCCCGGGTGTCACCACTGCGAAGATCGCCCGGAGGACACGGTGGAGCATACGGTGCAGGACTGCCCCGCTTGGGCAGAGCACCGCCGTGTCCTCTCGGCGGCGATAGGCGGAGACCTCTCGCGCCCGGCATTGGTCGAGGCCATGCTGCGGGGCGAGACGGAGTGGGAAGCTGTCGCCTCCTTCTGCGAAGCAGTTATGCTCGTGAAGGAGGAGGCGAGCCGCGAGAGAGAGAGGACAGCGTCCTCCCTCCGCCCCAGCCGCAGTGGTAGACGCCCACGGCGTCGGACCTCGCGGGACGATCTCCGGCCACCGTAGGCGCGGGCATGCGGGCGGCGAGTAAAGGGCAACTCGCCACCCGACCATGGACCATGCCCGGGTCGACGGCGCGTTGTGTTCCACGCGCGCCTCAAGGAGTGTCAGCATGATGACGGGGCCCCCCTCTAGAGGGCCAAAGCCTGCCGGGGTCGCGGGACTTATCTCATTACCGTGACCCCGGGACGTAACGGGCTATTGAGGGACACCGTGGATTTTGGTCAGTACAAGTCTGACAGTCCCTCCCGCCCTGCCCGGGGTGGGAGGACTCATTTGATGATTTTACCACGCTAAAAAAAAAAAAAAAGTTTCGTAATATACTTACTAGATTTTTAATTGTTACCTCTACAGGTCTTTAGGACCGTTACATGATACTAAATTGTTGTATTTCTTTGTTAATAGGGTTCTACCATTGGAGCTGGGAATAAAAGGAATTACTAAACCTTGTAGTGGCTACTTTATTTAAAGTCCTTTACCTCTCCCTCCTAAATTATCCCGGCTGCGTCCATTGGGACGGGACGTATGCTACAACGCTAAGTATGGATATCCATCCACAGACCAACCTCTGCAAGCGCTGGGTAACCTCAAAGATCAACCTGTCCATCTGTTTTTATTTAACCACGAGCTCCTTTATCACCGTCCCTAAGCCGTGGTATATAAACGACCTTCTTTAAAAAGCTAACGAACTAACAGTTAATATTTGTACACGTGTTCATTGGTGGCGCATCATTTAATGAGCAAACGTCTTAATCATCTGCAATTGAATGAAATCGGATGACTGTGCGTTGTGTTGTGTCTGGCTGTGACAAATGTGGTGGAAGGATTCATCAAAGTTAGAGAGAGAGAGAGAAGAGTTTGTCAAGCTCTGGTCTGAATTGTGTTGAGATTAATTTTGTCACCCATAATCTGTTTGATACAAATCATAAATTAACAATAGGAATATAAATAAAATCTTAAATAAATTCATTCACTGACAAACAGTCATGTAGCTAAGAGAGTGATGAGTATGAATGTTGATAGATGGAGAGGAAGAGGAAGGCCAAAGAAAAGATGAATAAATTGTCTAAGGAATGATATGAAAGAAAAAGGAGTAAATGATACTGTGACGTCTGATAGGGGTGAGTGGAAGAAAAAAAGGTGTTGTGTCGACCACAAATAATATAGGATACGGGGAGGAAGAAGATGATTGACAAACAGTGCTCATCCTAAATCACTGGACAAGAGGAATTCAATCAAAACAGAAGGGGAAAAATTAAAGTGAGAAAACGGAAGATTTTTTAAAATAGGTACTTCCCTGAATATTATGGACATAATTATTCAGATAGGGAGCCAAAAGTTGATGAAATTAAATTAGCGTTCAGAGTATTTGTTATGAAAATGCATATTTTAACCCATTTCAAAGTATAAAAACTTATAAAATCCTAAAATCAACTTCAGTATTTTGTAAAAAATACAACTTCTGTTTGAGAACAAAAAACATCTATTGCCAAACCTAAATGAAAACACAACGAAAGTCCATCGACTCCTGACCCGCATCGCCCACACCGTCTGTCACATTCAAAATTAGCAACCAACCGCCTAATTGACCGAGAAAGACTTTCTTCACAGCTGTTACATCATCATCACCGGATGATTTAATCATGTCAGCTGAAACGAACCCGAGCATTGTGGGACGCAACGAAAATATCCATACTGTCTCACAAACCGGTGATAGTCAGGAATCCGCCTACATAACAAACCCAATTGTTTCACGAAACTGAAAAATGGCGAACCTACACACCAACCAATAGGAGGCGTCACCCTTTAACAGTACAATACCACCCCATTGGATGATTCCATCTCTTTAATTCTGATCAGCCAATCACAGGGCCCGACGGAAGTTCAAGTCAAACCAGTTCCATTTTAGCGTTCGTGCGGCGCGCACGCGTTTCAAATTTGGTATTGGTGGCATTTAAAAAAAATCGGTTTTCGAATTCATTTCGTGTTGTATGCCAGTGTGTTTAGTTTACCGGTGTTTTGCTGTGTTCGTTTTATAGATTAGTAACGGTTTTGTTAATTTTGAATGGTAAATCGTAAATAGGTTGTGTTTCGTCATTGGTTGGGGTATTATTTTTAGCATTTAGCTTGTTAAAGCTGTTGGTGTGGTGCGAGACTGTTCTTAATTTAGCGGTGCACATGAGTGTGAGTATGCCACGGCCTGTCTTCCTTATTTTTAAAGCTCTTCTGCCGACGGCAAGCGAGTTTGTTTAGGCCACATTTTTTTTTAGTTTTTAAACCGTGTCTGAACCTAATTTTCCCGTTATTTGTACGTGAAATCGAAATCCCACTGAAATATTACATAAAATATTTAAAAAAGTAACTGTATTAGAAGATTCTTGAATAAAATATAGTAAAAACGAAAAAGAAACTTCATTAGAAATAAATAAAGCTAATAAAAACTCTTGCGCATAAGTCGCGCGGAATGCCAGAGAACAGTTTGATGTTGTAAACAGATTTATGGTCCACATAAACTGTGAAAACACACTGCATGAAGAAAATTGTTTTTAAAATCTTGTTTTTGACATCATAAGAGCTGATTATAAGATTACATTAGATCATTATATCGTAGCTGATGATAAAATAAAGGAAGAAACAACACTAGATGTGATCATAGATTTATTTATGTAGACAAAGTAATGATCATGAAAATGTCATTCACAAAGCAAGAAGTTTCTGAATGACGGTAATATTTTAAAGTAGGGATGGTAATGAATCAGTCCACAATGGTTTATGCTCATTATGGAATTGTTCAGTTAATGGAAACTGAAAGATGTAAAACCTACTAAATTCCTACTAGACTAGCCTTCCTTCGTAAATATCGGTTCTGCGCCGCCAGATTTAATTAAAATCACTTAAAATCAGACAAAATAAATAATGAAGGTCCATTGTGCTTTTTCTTTTTGTAAGAACAAAGCCGATAAGATCTAATGTTACAATATTAAAAAAAATAATTGAAAGACAAAAGTTATTTGAAATACAAATAACAAAGCTGCAACACTGTAAAAAATATCTGATCATTAGGCTAGAAATTAAATAAAATATAATTACCAACCTGTTACCAATATAAAATCAAACAGAAACAAAAGAGAAGCGATAATCATTCAAATTAAGAACGCACATAACTTCCGCTCGAATGATGTTAAAAACCTCTTTGGTGTTAAACTTCATAGAGAATTCTTTGTTTTTTGTTGTTGATTTAGTTTCATTGGAGTTAATTTTATAGGTTCTGGATAAAATTGACCGTGACAGATGGACGGGATTTAACGAATATCGCTCTATTAATTTTCATGCATTAACTAACTAAGAGGAGACACACACATCAATGGTGTTGTCATAACAGTAAATTATTAATGTGCCGAGTCAAATGTATAACTAATTCTCTGAAGTTCTTTGTAACATAATGACTAGACAATATTTATATCAATGCTGCATTTCAAGCCAGTCAGTATAAAAATAAAATTTCAGATGTCATTTATGCTAATACAAATGAATCAGCACTTTTTGATAAGTTACTTGAGACTGCTGTCTTCCATATTGCCATTTTCCTAGTGTGTTAGCTGGGAAATGAAGCCGCGGAACAATCTACCCAGAAAAATATCTTCAGTATGACAAGTAAACACTAAGCGAAAAATGCTCATAAAATAAAAACTTCTAAGCTAAACTGAATGAAACTTTTATGGGAACAAACGACAAGTACCTATACATTGACCAAAAAAAAAGAATGATTCAAATTAGACTAGAAACCTCGGAGTAATCGGTGTACGTACCTATACATAAAGAAACCTTGGAAACCCATAGCACGAAAAATCTTAAATTTTTCTTTTGTCGAAAATCTTCCGGCTATAGTAGAGTGACAATATACTTCAATTGGATGATAGGCTAAATAATTACAGCCGCACAGGCCGATCATCCGGGTTAAGCCGCGCTTGCCGAGTTTGGTCTGTATATGGGTGACCATCTATCATAGAGGGTTTTGGAGGTTCGATAGTCAGTCGCTCCATGTAAAATACTGATATTCAGCTGAATACACTTCGACTGGAAGCCGACCACAATATAGTTGGGAAAAGGCTAGGCAGATGATGTTGTTTGTATTATATTTACAAGATGGAACTGATGGAACTCCTGCGCACCGACGGAACACAGTGACAACTGTTTAGCGCCGGACTACTTACAGGATAGTGGTCGCGAGGCGAGATTCAGGGGGTGTCCATTATTAAACGATGATAAAATGCAGTGCGTCTTGTAGTCTGATGATGGAAAGTGGATAGGCCCAAGCGGAATCAAATTGTGTAGTTCCACCGCATACTTTTCGATACATAATCGACCAAGGGCCCAAGTCTGCTATTTTTATAAATTTCTAATTCCAACACGATCCCATTTACTTAATGTTCGTAATCTGCTAAATTCATTATTCGATTATAATTATGGTCGGTCAAATAGTCTCATATTAGACTTGTGTTATAATGATAGACTTTTCTGACGCTGTTGTAATAACAGACTTGAGGCCCAGGCTGTAAACAGCGTCGATATTCAAGGATCTGGAGCTTCTAAAGAGTCCAAGTGAAATGATCATAGTGAAATACCCAGGATTAGCGATAAATATATGGTGTTAGAAGTTGACTAACGCCGGAAATTATCCATCTCAGTTGATATTTTCGGTTGGATCTCTGTCAGAAACCAATCAACTACTAAATTTGCCTGAGTCTTTAACATGTCCAATCAGAAGCAGCCGTCAAAAAGAAAAGGAATTTAGATTGAGATTGTGCAATAAACTGCCGATAAGCTTATCGATCTTGTTGAAAATAGGACTGTAGAAATACGAACTATTTGATAACTATTATCAGTTGCCAGAAATGAAACAAAAAAAAAAATTGACCAAATTTTTGCAACAGAGTGCTCTGTTGCAAAAAATTGGTCAAATTTACAATTACTCAAATATCGCAATTGCAGTCTCCTGCAGGAGATTCGTATTAATATCGTGATCCAGATCTCAAGTGCATTATACGGTCTCTCCACAGACAAGGGCCAACCTTCCTTATCTTGCACCACAAGCCACCTACGCACTTACGCCGTGGTCGCGGCGTCCGCGCTGCGCATGCGTTTATCGAACGCCTACGCTGGACAAATGCTAGTGTGAAGGCGCTCTTGATGATCTATTGACTGCATCGAATTTCGATACAAGGAAAGCCATTAGCATTATAACGTGCCCCATGCCGGGACAGAGAGTCCTTTTCCGGAGGAAGAACTAGACTGTAATCCACAACAGGTGCAGTACCTACAAATCAGAAAATATTCAACCATCTAGCTATCTTCCGTCAAGTCTTAATTTATGGATACCCTTGACCTATCAAGGGTATCCATAAAGATTGCAAAACAAACAGTTGAAGCATACCGCTCTATATTTAGAAGTTCAATAAACAATTGCAGCCCATCTAACCTACTTTATAGAATCCACAAACAGTTTTGAAATTGTTGTTCCGTAAGAAAAAGTTTATAACTGTTTAGTTTTAGTGTGTAAACGTCTGCAATGCAGTATTGCAAAAGCAAACTGAACCTTAAAGCTTACAACTCGGCTGGAGGTGCTGATAGACTTTAGCATAGCATAGCTCAAATAGCTGTCAAATATTTACAAGTTTAAATTAATTTGGTAAATTTACTGTATGAAAATAAGAAATATGGGTCTGTAGTGCACTAAAACATTGATTAGGGAATGCAATAATTAATATCGTAACACCGAATGTATAGTTTTAGATGTAAAAAAAGTATTTGAAAACCTTCCAAATGCTTTTTTTACACCTGAAACGGTTACAACATCAAATTCAGTGTTTTAATTGCATTCCTATATCAATGGTTTAGTGCACTACAGAGCCATATTTCTTTTTTCCATACAGTAACATTGCTAAATTAATTAAAACTTGTTAATATTTGACAACTATTTGCGACGTTGCCAACTTTCAGAATATGCGCTCTTAACTTGTAGCAGAACATCTATCATTAGCCATTTTTAATTTTGTCGAACTGAACAATGAACAGAGCTGAATACCACTACGAACATTTGAACACGATCTTTTTAGCAAACGCTCTTGTCAATGGTCGTCTGAAGACTAAAGATGTCAGACTTGATAACATAGTAGATAGTCGGCTCGGCGTAAAGCTCGCCAGAACGCTCGTTAGAATGCTCGCTAATTTTTTTTCTGTAATGTATAACATTCGCAAGATTGCTCAAGTTCATCAGCATCTTAAGGTAGGACTTCAAGCTCAAAGGATACGCGTTTTGTGACTGCGGTGAAAACAAATCAAAGAAATTGACTGAAACAAATGGATGAGTTTACATACGAGATTGCATTTGGCCGTACTCAAGCGAAGGAAGCAATTGTAAGTAGCCTCCCAAATCAGATCGTCTGAGGTCTACTTCGGGTTTAAAAGAAACGACTAAGAGTTTAGGCCTTAAACACAACTGCGAAACGCCTGTAAAGTAAACGGTGACCCTGCTACACAAACGGCAACTGAAAGAACAGTGTGACTAGAGTCGCAGGACTGTCTTATCAAGGAACTGTCACCCTGGAACGTAAAGGGCTATTGAAGGACACCGTGGATTTTAGTCAGTACGAATCTGACAGTCCATTCCGTCCCGCTTTGGATGGAAGGACTCATTTGATAATTTTAACATGTAATTAAAAATGGAACAGGTTGGTTTTTTGGACGGCAAGAGACTGACAGTCCTTTTCACTCCATCCAGGGCTTAGAGGATACCACTTTGTCCAACAAGCAACCTCAATCATCATAGGGCAAAGTGGAATGCCCTAAAGTACGACTGGAATCTATCTCCTAGATCCAACTTCTGTCCCACGATGAGGGTGAAGATATGTGTCACAGCGGTGGGGATATTATAGGCTAAATTATGCTATATTCATATCGTTGCTAACGTGTTTCACGACCCACATGGCCCCATAATGATTCCAATTACATCATTGATTGACATGATGTTCAGCAGAACGCGTTTATCAACTGATTATTTAAATGGTGAGTCATTTAAATGACTAGTTCGTTGGCCTAGAATCCTATGTCTGGATTCTTCAGGGTATTTCATGGGTCGGGCTAAGTCTTTGCAACAAGCTACAATCACAGATTACTTAAATCACACATGGAAGCGCCGAACGGCGTTTTTACAAACTTCTAAGTCCCTAATTTTCAAATAACTAAACTGATTTTAATGAAACTTCATATGCAAAATCAAGATACATGGGTCTACAAAGTTAGGAGACAATATTACCGAAATGTCTTTTTTTTTAAGAGATAATTGGAAATCCATAGAAATAAAGAAATTAAAATCGGTCTAATTTAGCCGTAAGCTTGCTGTAAGATTATTTTTCAGAGTCATTGTCACGTCAATTCCGGAAAAACTATTGGAAAAAGTGGTATAGTTTGTCACAAGTCGAATAGACTCAGATTTGTAGACGAAAACAGATGATACGCACGCAAATGACACTAGAAATGAAGAGTCAGAAATTAGAAGACCTCAAAAACTATTAAGATCAAAGAATGACAGCTGGAACCAGCGGCTTTACGTGCTTTCCGAGGCACAGAGGAAATTTACCCACACACAGACCAACTTCAGCAAGCGCGGCTTAACTTAAAGATCGGACTGTGCAGTTGTAATTATTTAGCCACGAGCTCATCTTAATAAGCACCCTGTCACAAAAATTAAGATCATCGGCCTCTCCGGTAGCTTTACAAATGGTCGACAGTCCTGTAGGAGTTGCCAAGTGCTCCCAATTCTATGAATCATTTGTATTTGGCAGACATGGCTAACTGATCTGTCTAAAACGGCGACTATTCCTAATGATTGTCTTCATGAATTTAAAGCAACATCATATGACTGACTTCATGAATTTAAAGCAACATCTTTAGCAATTATTTTAATATGCATAAAATTGCTGATGATTGCTGATGTTCTGACCATAATTGTATAGCAACGACTGAACTTTCCTAAGTCAAATGTCATTTTTTTTTAAATTCTAAACATTACCAAACGTACAAGAAAGAGATAGATGGTCTTGCAGTTATGTTTCGCTCTTTCCAAAGAGTATGGCAATTTTAATCAGCTAATGCTCAGTCTATTTTCAGACAAGTAATTGCATTGTATAGTCATTTTACGGAGAGAAGGATTGCTAATGACATTACTGGAAATTCATGAAGTAAATCAGTTACCTATAGGATATTGCTCAAAGTGGTCGTTTTAGACCCGCTAAAGTTATAAAATTATAACAAAAGGTTTCTATTATTGCAAAATTTCTCAATACAGTGCATTCATACCTCGAACTTAGCATTGCCATTGATTCCTTTGTAGACACAAAACCTTTCCCATACATTTACCTCGTTGAGAAGTGATAGGGTGGCCCTATCGATGCCAGGACCACACTGCGAGGTCGATAAATGGCTCTTATGAAATTATAGAAGTGTTCCCTCTCGAAATAAAATGTATTTTGTAACTTAATCGCTGTAAAAGGTCAAGAAAAAAGGTTTGGTATCTCGGTGATAATTTTTGAGAAAGAATAAATGATGACGCATATTGTAGTGAAGATCCCACTGAATATTGGAGTAATAAAGTTTTTGATGCTTACTGAAAGTTATTGAGCAAGTCATGGATCGATCTTGTCAAATCTAATGTTTGATAATGGGAGAATCAACGGGAAATGCCGTTAGTATGGCCCGGCTATAAGAAATAATGACAATTCCTTGCTACAGCTTGTTACATTGTGATGACTGATGAGTGATGAGGCAAGCATAATTATGAGTATGAGGACTTTAGGCTGTGTAATGTGAATAATTAAAGCCTTATAGATGGAATAATGAGAGCTAACAAGGAGATTTACAATATGACGCTTGTGTGTTAAAATATCCTCAAAGGTTTATGTTTATAGATGATTGTCTTTGGAACAACACAGACCGTTGACATTCTTTTTCCGAATTCTTTATTTTTCTTAAAAAAACTATGATAGGTCACTTTGAACCTTTCCCTCGATATCCTAAATTCAAACCATTTTTTCAACCTCACGATTTCGAATGACAGCGAAAAAAAGATGGAAATCTCCGTCAAACCATCAAACGGAGTTTTATCGGGCGATTAATTAAATTTTTCAATAATATTATCCCAAAAACACATGTTACGAATGTTCGTAAGTTTATTATAAGCTCTTGGTCGTAAGTCGTGGTGTAATATGGCCTTACATGGCCATTAATTAACCTCCTGCGGGCCTCGGAGCATAAAAGTACCATTTTATGGGCCCTCGATAAAATCTGGGTTCAATTGAGTTAGGCCTATTTGAACGCAGTGTTGGATCGTTTTCTTAATTGATAGTTTTGTCATACGGTCGAAGGCAGTTGGAGGTTTTAAGGCTTTTTAATTTGAATTTAAGATGCGTAGTTGGTAGGTAAATGTAGTTGCTACGTAGTTTGAGAAAAGTATTTATTTCGTGCACAGTTATTTTTTAATGTGAAACTCTTGTTTATCTGTCTGTTTGGTACTACTTTTTCGGCCTGAATGTGAATAGTTGACCAATTTTGATAAAATTTGGGGGGAGAGTATTTTAGACCCATGGAAAAGAAGATATTGAGTACATTATGGAGCTTTTTAATTTGTTGAACCATGAAAATAAAAGTGAGTAGGGTCTATGTTAGAGAATAAATTGCAAAAAAAAATTGTTTGTGCCTAAAGTTGGCGTGAGTGTTGATCTATTGAGTTTTCTTTTATTGAATTATTATTCGTTATAAATACGAATAATAATTTAATAATAGAATGTCAAGATATCCATAAAATTAAACTCTTTGACAAAAAAAAAACATCTCTATGAAGGAATTTTAAAGAATTTTATCAATAACTTTTATTGCATGCCGTTAAGATTAATTGTCTGATTCGAAATGTTAATGACAAGTAATTATTTTAACCTCTTATTTTGTGGAAATCAAAAGCAGACGAGGATATATATTTTATTGATTTGCGAATATTAAACAAAAGGTTCATTCAATAAAATCTCAGTGTCTATACTGTTGTAGATTATATCATTGTTATAATGTCAGTCTTAATTTCTTTTAAACCTATTAACTCCTGCGTTGCGAATCGTAATTTTTTTGGACTCGAACCCGTTCTTCTGGATAAGTACTCCAGACTCTTGACCAACTAAGCTATCGCAGACTCGCAGTCCTGCCAGCAAGGTCGGTTTTTGTGACGAGTCCCGATTACAGTCGAATCGTTTTCCTTCTTAAAAATTCTTTAGAACCTTACCTAAAGGACTTATAAAGATACTAAAGAAAAAGAAAGAAAAATTCTTTAGTACCTTTATAAGCCTTATAATTAGTACCTGAATGTGTAAAGAAAAATTCTTTAGTACCTTTATAAGACCTATCATCATCATCAGCCGGAAGACGTCCACTGCTGAACATAGGCCTCCCCCTTAGACCGCCACGCCGAACGACAATTCGCCACTTGCATCCATCGGTTGCCCGCGACCCTCACGATGTCGTCGGTCCACCTAGTGGGAGGCCTGCCTACGCTGCGTCTTCCGGTCCGTGGTCGCCACTCGAGAACTTTTCTTCCCCATCGGTTGTCAGTTCTACGAGCGATGTGGCCTACCCATTGCCACTTCAACTTGCAAATTTTACGAGCTATGTCGGTGACTCTGGTTCTTCGCCGAATATTCATGTTCCGGATTCTATCCCACAAAGAATTAAGACCTATATGTATAGGATTTATAAAGGTACTAAGGAATTTTTTGTGCTTAATGTGTACTTAATGTTACCGAACAACGGATGTCAGGAGGCAAGTGATGTGGGGATCTGATAGGCAGTCACTCTATGTACAATACTCGTATTCAACTGAGTTCAGTTTCCTAGACTGGATACCGACTAGATTCACATCCTAGTAGTCCACCCTGGACAACGGTATCACAGGCTATGTCCTGTCACCTTCTATGACGGCTGGTGATCCCACGGGCGGTGGTAGACCTCACCAGGACCGCTTAGCTCGCGACCACCATCCTGGGGTCCGGCACCAAATAGTTTTTACTGTGTTCTGTCGGTGTGTTAGAGTTTTAGTCCCTTCTGGGTTAGTTCGCGACATCATAGGCCTCATCCTTGAGGTTTGATTGAGGTTCCACTCGTGCCTCAAAGAGCTGTCAGCAAACTGATGGGACCCCCTTAGAGGGCCAAAGACTGCCTTTGTCGTGGGACTGTCTCATTAGGTAACCGTGACTGTAGAAAGTAAAGAGCTATTGAAGAAACACTGTGGATTTCAGTCAGTACGACCTTTCGTTCCAGCCTGGGCGGTAGGACTCATTTCTTTGCCATCTTAAGGCCAATAGCAAACCCATTTTAATTAAAAAATAATCAAAATAACGTTGAGAAACGATAAAGCACATGATGATGACTAAATACTAGTATAATTATATCAATCTCAGACAAAGTCTATTAATAAGTCTTACAATTAAACTAACAGCATAACACACCGGATCAACTCGGGATGGATGAAATGGCGACAGGTCACCGGAACAACTTGCGACCCACGGATGCCTCTCAAGTTAAAGGGGAAAA
Organism: Agrotis exclamationis; assembly: GCA_950005045.1. Lineage (NCBI taxonomy): Eukaryota > Metazoa > Arthropoda > Insecta > Lepidoptera > Noctuidae > Agrotis > Agrotis exclamationis. The sequence continues at coordinate 13,432,786 of OX465441.1, forward strand.
TATACAAATCCGTGATTAGACCTGTCGTATTGTATGGATCGGAATGCTGGGCTGTGAAAAAGATGGATGAGAAACGATTGCATGTAGCGGAAATGAGGATGAAGAAAACGTGTTGCGCAGACCCCAAGTAGAATGGGATAAGGGCAGGAAGAAGAAGAAGAAACTTAAACTAACAGATCGAAATACCTACTTAACATAATCTTAAGCAAACAATTAATTAATTCAAACTGTTTATCAGAACGAAATCGGTCAGAACAGAATTTAATCTCACAAAAAATCAGTCTACAAAACTCACAACCGAATAATTGGTAGTTGTATCGAAAAATCAAATCGCTAAATAGTGCCGTGATTTGTTCGACCATCGTGGCGTGGTAAAATATCGATAAATCTTGCGTTTTACAGCTGGTGTTGTACGATAAGGATCGCAGACACCACGTGGGGTAATAGTGATGCGGTCTGCGATGTCGATTGTCGTTATTATACATAAAATATTGTTTAGTGGCGCCTACAAACCGGGTAAGGGAATGTTAATTGGAGAATTACAGTTTTATCGTATCTTTATGACGGAACGTCTCTAGCACTGTGTATTTCTTCTCGGAAATATCTTCGCTTGCAAAAATAAGGAGGTATACAAAGTAATTATGGTAATATATTCGATTTTTTATCTATTTCTGTTTAAATTATACTTTGGTAGCATTGACTTTAGATCATCTTTAGATTGTTATCTTATCGTCTTTGCATTTTATAAGTTAATTTTCATTTAAAATATAATGAACCTTGTTCGAGTCATTCTGATAAAGATCGCTATGTTTTTGATCATAGATAAAAAAGCTACGGAATTAAATCGAAACTAATAACCCTGACAGGTTTAAAATATTTAAATGACAGAGAAAAACAACTTTTTTTCCACTCTGAATATGTTTCGCGTACTATTAAGAAATATAGGAGAATATGAGGTATGTTAAAGTATTCTAGTTGACGAATATAATCATTTGGAACGCATCCAAATACGATACAATGTAAATACAAAACGCAACCTAAATTTCCTCAATGATTCTAAATTTAAATTATTTGAAGACGCTTCGGATTGTCTTGAACATTTTATGATGGGTGATGTTTTTCTCACAGTGACCCTATTACGGGGAATGAGAGTTTTTATTTATTTTGAGTCCTCTCAATCTCATTAATAATCAAAAATTAAATAATATTTTTTTTAGCTGACAGATTATTATAAATTCTCGTAGAAGACGTGTCATATCTGTATGAAGAAAATACGAGTTGACCCCTTTGGAATTACTTGCCGATGAAAATGTCCGTATTATCTTGTTAAAGATTAGTCACAAAGGCAAAATAATTAATGTTAAACTGTCCTCTGAGGTTAAATACAATGTCAATGAACTTAAAAAACAATCCAAATACTAAAGGTACTTACAATATCTACAAATGTCTCATCGTCAATGACACAATTCATTCGCTAAACACGAACTGGTACAAAACAAAAATAAACAAGAACCATCGACAATAAATGTAGTACATCACTGTTAACCCGTCAACTCCATATATCAAGGAGGGCCTCCCTTGCGATCGTGTCGATGATAAAAATTACTTAAAACACCAAACATTTAACATCGTGCCCCCTGACGACCCTCTTGCATCTCTCTCACGCTTTACAACACCAATAAAATAAAAAGAGACAGAAATATACCCAACCTATCTCTTTAAACAGTATTTTAGGCTTTGTAACACAAAATTTTGGATTGTTTTATAGAATTTTGTACTAAATCTTTCGTTGTCGCGTCAGTGAATCTTAGTAATGCTTCAAAGTACGTGATGGTATGTTTTTTTGGTGATAAAAATATGGAAAATTGATGGTGGGGCCTGTTTTGGAAAGATTTTGTAGGTGATTGCGATGAGAAATTGATTTAATGTGGTTGACACTGGGTTTTTATATGAAGGAATGATATCATTGTAAATTATTATTAGTTAAAGATGATTCTTGTTAGAAATAAACGATTAGGTGCTCCAGTGTCTTTTTTTATTTCTTATCTTTGAATTTAGAGACAGTCCATTGACTCTGCCAAACTTATATTAATCAGGATTTATTGACTAAAAAAAACATAAGTCGATAAATAATCATTTCGATACAATCAAATTACCCTCGGATCATCAATCAATAACTATTTGGGACCAACTGCTGTATTTATGATAGGCCTATGCCAAACTGCATCACAACTGATTCATCGTCATCCACGCTTGTTTAACTTCATATTTATTTTCGTTTATAATCAATTACATATCCAAATTATCCACTTTGAATAAAATATCTAAACATCTCTTTCAATAGGATGTTATCATTGAAACTGTGGGAGTTCCACAAGGGTCAATTCTCTGCCCTTTCCTAATTCTCATCAATATTAATGAACTACCATAATATATCTTATAAATGATAATCTTGAGATAGTGTTATTTGCATCACGTTTATTTAAATCTTGACGGCAGTAGTCAGAGACTGAATGTGTAAATAGGCAAAATTCTTCTTAAATAGCACAAATAAAAAAAAGTAGATCAAGTACGTAGTAGGTAACTATCAAGAGCTAGAATTTTATTATATTTGTCGAGCCGTTTAGGGTGTTGAAACTCTACGACCTAGACGTCCGAGTGCTCACAGCCTCTTCAAAGAGATATCAAAACGACTTTTTGACGTTTGCCGTCACCCAAGGGCTGGGTCCCATGGCCCACAGCTGGGTATAGGTTTCCCTCTTTTTCTGCCACACTTCTCTGTTCTGTGTTCCCCACAATTTGACGATTTCGTCAATCCAATAATGCACTTTTGGACTGGCTTAGTTCCTTTCCTTCGTAGGTTCTGTACAAAATCCGTTTACCACGTAATGGTAGACAGATTGAGGTGACAGATAATTAGATACTTTGCATTAACAATATAACTTAAGATTTTGTAGTGGAAATAAAGTTTGCCGTTAGTAAGGATGGACTGCCGAGGGCGCCGGACGAAATTATAGGCTTTACCACACCATAAATAAAAAAAAATGTTTATTTAGTTAACAGAATTCCAGCTGCTCTTCTGCAATAGAAAGTTAAAGGTGCGAATGAATATAGACTTGCAAAATGAAACGATACTTTGCAAAATCTTTTCCTAATGTAGAGCTCTGCATTTCAGCTAAAAATAAATAACGTCAAGCTTTTGCAACGGTTGTAATTTTAGATCTCGTACGCAAGTATTTATGCCTATTTTTAATTGCGTTTTATTGTTTCGAAATGCAGCATTAATTAAAATGACATTCTGTTGTTACAGGTGAACGCAGCGGCCGTCTGCAGTAATTAAAGTAAAATGAAAAAGAAGAGAAAACCAATAACGAAGTGAAATACATCAACCAAATAATAATTTTAAAAGCATTTATCTTAACAAAAACAAGGCATGGTGTAAACGGACTTTATCCAGGCAGAGACTGGGAGTGAATTAAAAAATAAAATTAAAAAAAGTTAACCATAAATACAACTCACTCGTATTTATAAACAAACTTCAGACCATTTTCGAAATCTGAACACAAATAAGTAATCGACGTTTAAAAGGTGATCGCTTTTGTTTAAACATTTTTGGGACTGCCGCCTTCTTATGTTTATTTACCGTTTTAAGTATTTTCAAAAAACAGTGGGAGTGCAAACACTTGAGTTTTGAACGCACTGATATTCTCAACTCAAAAAAAACATAGATAATAAAAAAATAGTGAAAGCGCGGGAAAAGTGAATGACATTTCGTGTATTTTTGGCTGATCGCCATTTTTGGTGGTTTTTTCGCATAAATTGGTGTAAAATTGTGTCAAAGTGGCTGGAGACGAGCATTTGGACATGTTGGGGGGCCCCGAATGGGGTCAGCGGGAGTCGAGCCCCCCTAGAGATGCTCCCCTGCCGAGCTTCGGCTTCACACAGGAGCAAGTGGCATGCGTTTGTGAGGTAAGCTTTATTCAATAACTTAGACAGAAAATAAAATTTTTAATTGGCTATTTTTGATAGTAATCAGTACGTACCCAAAATTATAATTGTTTATTAAATTTTTATTACGGGTAATAAGATTCTCTTAGTAAAAAATTTATTCATGATAGCGTTCGTTGTCAGGGGGTGACATCTTCACTATTGAAAAAACCCCCTTTAAAAAAAAAAAAAAGAAAAAAAAAAAAGCGTTCGTTGTCATTGGTAGGGTAGGAGAGGGCCTTGATCAATACTCTTTATAATTTAATGGATGTATCATGTTTATCAAAGCTCTAGCCATCAACGATAAAAAAAAGAAACAATAATTCTGGTGGATGTTGTCAGAAAACCCTGGTGCGTTTATTACCATCAGGGAAATGTCACAACTTACGGATTTTTTTAGCGTCATAAGATCGAAAGAAAAATTTTGCTGCTCGACGGATGCACCTCGCATACTACACAGCATCAGAGGGTTCAAAACGGCCACATGGCAATATGTATTCCAAATGATTCGGAAATGCGAATCATTTGGAATATTGCTAAGTGACCGTTTTAGACCCTCAGAATATTTTTTCTGATAGAATTTTACAAAATTCGATACATTGAATTGAATACATTGAATATAAGACATTCGACTGTGTTGAAATGATGACATTTAACCACTCTGCACGACAACATTTTGACACATGACACATCAGCTGAATCGACCGGGTGATTCGAAATTTAAGACGACACTCAAGATTTTTTGTACATTTTCAGCATCCGATTTTCAATCAAAATTATGTTACTACAGCTATTTCATACGATAAGTTTGTGAACAATATCTCTAAGAACGTGTTGAGGTCACTAAAACTGCGTGATTCTACTGTAAAATGTATGTAACATACAAAATGCTACATCATTCCAAAAACTAGATAATTTAGATGTGCTGAAAATATGTACATAAACAAGCTTCCCACGTGGTAAAAACGGTTATACAGTGAAATAAATAAAGTAACTTACTACATGCATTATTACATTTGCCAGTGTTATACATAATTTCATAATAATAACGAAACAAAGTCTTGATAAAAATTACCAAAAACTATGTTGCAACATGACACTTCTTAGTGCTGCCGTAATCCCAATGTTCATTATAACGATTAAAAAGGTTCATTCAGCCTAATCGATACTCGCAATATAATCGAACATGAAAAAAAAAGTAAAACAAGACATAGAGCATGGACCGATTTATCTGCTTATTTGACTATAGTTAGCTTAGTCCATGCAATACATCTATGAACTGAACCTGAAGATTCTTTTTTATAATATTTTGAGTATTATTTCGTTTGATGATTTTTTTTATTACACAATAAATTATTTAATTTTTAATTCATGATTTCGATGGAAATAAATATCGGTATTTCAATGTAGGCCAAACGTGTGTGTGTCTTCTAAATTTAAATTCAACCATATATTTTTACCCATACTGTGTCTTCGGTAATTAATTTCAATTTATCTGATTATTTCACTATCAAAAACGAATCTAAAAAACGTGGAAAGACAAACACCGGGTACGGATCAAATGCTGGAGTAAGAGATGGGAGTACTTCCAAATGATTCCTTGCAGTAATAAACAAATTGAATTTCCAACTGGGCGTGAATGGCTAAATTAGAATCTATGAGGAATAGTGAAATATACTGAAAGAAGTCTCGTGGCTGATTTTGATAAAAAATAAAATTACAGCATAAAAATTAAATTGACATATTAATTTCCATCAATCAAACCATCAATGTTATGTGAAGTAATTACATGCGACAAACGTATGGCAAAAGGTTTTTTAAAATTCAAACTTTAGTTAATGGCTCACTACATCGTGTTCTCATTTCAAATTTTTATAATCACCTCGCGGTACAAATACATAACGAAATTTTTGAAATTCGAACTTTAAGTAAATTGGCGCGAATTTTAATCTGCGTACGATGACTAAATTATTGATTAATACTCGAAGTTAATACTTCACCGAATTTGTTTTAACAACGACCCTATCGAATAGTGTATAGTGTGTTCTTATTTTAATTTACAACCTCGATTCCTGACAAGCAAATTGATTTTACAAAAATCTAAAGACGCAGACTTAATTTTTGCGATTGTAGTTGCGGGCTTGCGAACGACGAGTATTGGGTAACTCACCGTCCGATCAAGGACTAGGTCTGAGACGAATGCGCGTCGTGTTCCAAGCGACCTTCAAGGAACTATCAGCGAACTGACGAGGCCATAATAGTGCCAAACGCGTGCCGGGCTCACGGAATTGTATTGAAACCATTGAAAGGGTACTGCGGTCCTGGAACGCAAAAGGCATGTAAAGGAACAGGGTATTTTTAGTTAGTAATAGTCTCTGACTTCTCCTTCCGCTCCACCCAGGAAGAGAATCATCAAAGATTTTAAACTATAACAGTGTGTTTTACTGAAGTTAAGTCGCGACAGCATCACATCTAAAGTATCCTTAACAAACACCTAATTAAAAGTATTATTATACTGGTGTCGATACTGACGAATCGTCAGTATTGATCTGTATGCATGCCAGCACAGGTCAACTTACCCAAATCTGTCAAAATTTACCAATCGAACATTAACCTTCCACTATTGTGATAAGGTTGAAAATCTATTGAACAAATTTGAAAGATTGAGGTAGGTTGATGTGCTGGCATCAACATACCTCAATCTGACAAACTTTAACTAACTAACTTTAAAATTTGACAGATTGGGGTAGGTTGATCTGCCTGGCGTCTGTACATTAAAAAATAGCTAATAAAATTTATTTTGAATAGCGAGTACATCAGCGAGCGCATTCCTAATTCAAATTTTGGAATTAATAAATTGGCGCGCATTTAAACATTTATTACTGACATTGTTCCTTTGTCTATTTTTGTTTTTTGGTAATAACAATTCACGTAAAATTATTATAAAGCTTTATAAAAGAACAGAATGGATAATAATTGTATTCTAAGCTTAAAACGAATTTATTTTAATTTTTATGAATCGATTTCTTAAATTCCTTATTTAATTCACTCGAGTTGACAAAAAATTCAATTATGGAATCGATTAGAATACTCGCTTTCACACATCATTACGATTTAAAAAAAAAACATGGTTGTCGATTACGAATACAAATTGAGTAGTGGTAATGAAAAATTCGTGTTTTTGGCCCTGTATTAGAGAATTAAGTTAAGATCTGGGCTTTTTTACGTTATTTATAAAATTTGGCATGATATTTATCGTAATTGTTATTGAGTATAAGCGTGTGTGTGTGATCCAAGTGAAAAATAAAAATGTAAACAAACACAAGTGGCGCGAAACTTCGAGTTCAAATATCAAATTCTTCATTACCACTGCTAATTTATGTTGAATTACGTATGAATTCGTTACAATACTAAATGACGAGTTATTCATCCCTTCTATAGTGATACCTTGGATATCCGGAAACCACATTTTTTTATGATTTTTAGCCCAACCCAGCACTGCCATCAAAATGGCGTAAATCGTATTTACACTTTTGGATTTTGTAATGGTAAATTAAGAAAATGCGTTGTAAATGTAGAAGTTTTAATGGCGTGAACAAATCAGATTTTTATTTAACATTCTTAATTAATGCGCAGTCATAGGATTTAACGCAGAGAATTTTATATTTTTTAATTTTTTAATGAGGATGTCGTATGACTACAACGTCTGCCCATTTCGGACCCACTACTGAGCCAGCGTAGGTTTACTTGTCGCGGCCGTTTCGGACCCGGTACCGAACTATACGGTTAAATATCTTGGACATTCTTATTACTACTCAACACTAAAAAGTACTTTGAAGAACGCTCCTTCTCACTCGGTTAAAAACCAACCGTCGCGTCGGTCGTACCACAAAAACTTTTAAACGTCTGTTGAACACTTGTCTAAAAAAATGTCAGATTATGTCGTTGAAATAAGGTCCGTTTTGCAGTCACACTTTTTTTAGACAAGTGTTCAACAGATGTTTAAGTTTTTGTAGTAAGGCTGTAAGATTTCATCTCCTATTTATTTGTTAAACATTTCACTAAGCACGGGCAATGGAATTTGTTAGTTTTGTTCACGTAACTAGGTACATGCTTTTATGATGGACGCTTATAACCTCGCGTATTTTCGTTATTTTAACGTTCGTGAAATCGTGTATCGGAATGGGCACCTACAGTACTTTCACACAGTTTTTATGTCTTGTGACTGGGACTGTAGCACCGTAACTATTTTTTAAACTATTTTATTTTACTTTTGACAATTCAAAAGTGCCTGTAACTGGCTTATTTGAAATAAATGATTTGATTTTGATTTTGATTTTGTACGCACTGACCGAAATTGGCCTCGTTTGAACGCCTAAAGAATTATGAAGTTTTACTAAATTCTACAAACAATTGTTATGCTAACATTGTTAACTATAGCGGGACTGTCTCATCAGCTAACCGTGACCCTGGAACGTAAAAGGCTATTGAAGGATCACTGTGGATTTTTAGATAGTACAAATCTGACAGTATGTGTAGGAGGACTCATATTTTGATGATATTACCACGTTAAAAAAAAAATTGCTAACTAAAATATTATTATTTAATGCGAAAGTAGTTAGTTTTACGTCTAAACCACTAAAAAGATGAAACGGCTAAATTGACCGAAAAAAGACCCGTTTAAAACCCTCATTATGCAGTTTACTTGCTCATTCTAAAGAAAATTCACCTTTTCAAAATAGGTATGTAGTGGTATTACTCCATCTTTGACAGCCGGGAGCAATGGCTTTACATGCTTTCCGTAGCACGGAGGAAACTTGCTATGACAGATGGTCACCCATCCACAGATCAACCTCGGCAAAAGCTCGGCCTAATTATTTAGCCACGAGTAAAAATCAGTCATTCTTTTAAAAGACTAACGTCTAAAAAACCGGCCAAGTGCGAGTTGGACTCGACTATGAAGGGTTCCGTAGTAGCAAGCATAGATTAGGGATTTATTTATATTGAGATTAGTAAGTAATATACACAAATAATAATAATAACTTTGTTTTGCATAGTGTTTGTAAGAATGGCAAAGCTATATTTGCGGTTTTTGAAAATGTACTATAATTATTTCAAAAACTGCTATCTATATCTCATCCAAACCAATTTTCGTTGGAAGTTTTTGTTGAGGTCTACATTATATATATTTTTTTAGTTTTATCATTCTCTTATTTTAGAAGTTACAGGGGGGGGGGGGGACACATTTAACCACTTTGGAAGTGTCTCTCACGCAAACTGTTCGGTTTAGAAAAAAATGATAATAGTAACAAACCAAAAATTTTTTGAGTTTCAATTCTAAGTATGGGGGGTACCCCCAAAATATGTTTTGTTTTTATTTTTGTGTAAAAATCCTAATGCGGTTCACATAATACATCTACTTACCAAGTTTCAAAAGGATAGCTTTCATACTTTCGAAGAAAAGTGGCTGTGACATACGGACGGACAGACAGAGAGACAGACATGACGAATCTAGGTATAAGGGTTCCGTTTTTGCCATTTGGCTACCCTAAAAACTCCTTCCTTATAATCACATATCAACAAAAATCTTGCTTCACAAACAAATAACTTAAAACAATTAGGTGCTTACATTGTCGAGTTCTCACTAAGTGGCAGGGTAAGCATTCTGGGAAAAGTAAATTAAGTACGTACACTTATAGTAACGTAAGCGAAAGAGTAAAAGACCGAGCTGTGTTTTATTTTATTGTAATTATAGTTTCAGCTGTGCTTGCTTTGAAACTAGCAAACCCGGCGAACTCCGTTTCGCCACCAGATGGTTTCGTTTTATGTAACATTTCGTTTGGTGATTAAAAGAAGAAGAAATTTTTTTTCCTGAATTTTCTTTGCTATAAACCTCACGGAGCCCGAGACCTTTCCAACGAATGCAAAACTGTGGAAATCGGCTCGTGCGTTCTGGAGTTATAGCGTCAGGAAGGAAAACCCGACTTATTTTTATATAGTAGAGGTAGACAAAGGAAATATTATGTATGTATGCCGCGCCACCTTCCCATGGATCCTTACATAGTCGTTTCGTCTCATCCACATTCATACATCTGGTCCTATTTCTTTGATCTGAGCATCTGTACCCATACCATGAGTTGTCATTACGATACCTAAGTACTCGATCATCGATATCGACCGCGTTTGGCGCTCTCATTGGCCCGCTCCAAGGTTGTATGAACTCTCAACCAATGAGAGCGCTAAACGCGGTCGATGTGTATGATCGAGTATCGTAATGACAACTCATGGTAGAGGCTCAGGTCATACACGCACGTCGATTGCGAGTACTATACTACGCACCCTGCCTTTCTGAAGCACTTCACCAATAAGGTCAGTTAGGTCTTCCTAGGGTGTCCCCTCCAAAGAAAGAGCAATCCTAAAATAACATAACATAACAATAACATAGACTCATGCCCTTTTCTCATAGCGGAAGGCTGAAACGACAGAGCGTCACCTGATATGAAACTTAAATAATCCTTTCGCCTCATCCACAGTCATACAAACAAGACAATCCTGAAATGAATAATGGAAAAACAACACAAAATATTGTAAAATAACTTTTTCTTTCGGAAGTCGGTGACTTAGGTAACAAAAGGTTTCAGCTTGTAATGAATCGGCATTAAATCTTATTTTTAAGTAAATTATTTAGTTAATATTTGTATCAAATGCCTCATTTTAGTAATTAATTACAGTTAAAAATACAATTTATATTTATTTAATGACTTTTGAAAGATAAGCATTAGCTGTATTATCCGAAGTATTTTTGTCAATACAAAAGCGTTTATTTAAATTTATTATTTACTATCACTAAACTTGATTAACTATGCGGCGCGTAAAATGTTGAGATAATTCATGCTATTCACGATAAAACTACTTGAGCAGTAATATCACATAATATTTCCCGTGTTTCATGGTTTTAATACCTAACAACATTTACTTTCCTATGCAACGACATATTATTATATTATGAAGTGTCAGGAAAAGACACACTGCAAGATTAAACACAACTTTTTTCTACTTTACAACACAATTCTTAATTTTGTTTGAAAAGTATAACGCAAATGAACTAAACTCTGAATAATTTCCCGATATTAATATCCCTATGCATTTGTCTGAATAAATATGAAATAACAGCTCTATGAAAGAGATGTTAGCTGTTTCTCAGATTTTACTAAGCTAAGTAAGGCTTTAAATCGCTGTTATAAAAACTAACGCATTTAAAACTATAAGAAATAATAAGAAACAGCGACGCGGGGCCGCGGTAGGCCTCGAAAGAGATTGCACGGGCGGGAAGAACTGGATGTCTTCCTTGAGAATTGGAAAGAGGTGGCGCAAATTCGTGAAAGTTGGAAGGAATGGAGGGAGGCCTTTGCCCAGCAGTGGGACAGTTCAGGCTAATAATAATTTAAAACTGTGCGTAAATTGCTTGAATAACAGCTGAATAGACGTTTACTCAAACATTAACCAGACAATAGTTTCAGCTTATAGTTTCGCGGATCGCTATTACGCAAACTTTATTCAGCATGACTGTGTTACTTGGGGTGTTCTTAACGATATATTGATTTTACGATTATTTCCATACAAACTTGTGCACTTGCAAAGTACTCCACCAACCTACCTACTATGTATGGTTGATCTAAATCCGTCCACGTAGCTTGCGGTCACGTCCGCCGCCATTTGTTTACATAGGACGGGATTAGCGAGCTTATGACCAAGTTAATGCAAAATTGCAAAGAGAATGAACTAATGTACGATTTTTCGGGTAGGTAATGATTAACAATAATTAAGCTTCTCATAGGGTATTTGAATAAAAAAAAAAACTAACCTACCTAGTTCCTCAGAATTTTGAAAAAAAAATAATGGACACGAAGGTACCCATTTTTTCTTTTGGTAAATCAATGTGTATTTACAAAGATAGACACATCAAAATTCGAGAGACGGGTAAGTAAAAACTGTACTTGCTTGTGACGTAATAGCAATTCAATGGCTTCGTCAACTTTGGTTTCCGTCATAAAAATGTACTTATATTATTTGAAAACCTAATTGTCGAACTATTTAGATTTTTTCAGTCATATCCTAATCGTAATTAGAATTGAAACTCAAAATATTTTTTTTCACCAAACCCATTATTTAATTTAAGATTTCCTGGTTTTCCTTTAATTTAATTTATCATGTTTGTTAGAGAGATTTCATCCTTATAATTGACCCTAACGATCGATGCAATAAAAGTACAGGGTATAATTTTTTCAGATTTTAGCCGGTTCGATTCCCGGGTGTGGGAGAAGAGAATTTTCGAAAATCAGTTTCAAAATGCAGTTTGCTTTCTATTCAAAAATAAAGGAAAGTTTCCTTTGAGTATTTTCTATCTGCAGTATTAATTAAGAGTACTTTCCCTCCAGGTGGCATTACAAAATTCCACCCTTTAGAATAGAGATCATTTTGTAACTCACGAATTCATCAACGTCGAATGAGGATGTAAGGAACGTTTAACCAGAAAAAGGGGTACTTTTATCTACGTTTACTAAAAAAGTTTACTTCCTAACATCCAATTGCAATCATATTACTGTACAGACTACATCTGGAGTTTCTGGAGTCATTTACTATACGGACCTTGTGGAAACTCGAACAAACTTCCGTGCGTTCAAGCGTTTTTGCCATACCTATTATTGGAATCAAATATAGCAGCTCACAATTTAGGACCCATTAATATTAGTAGTCATTTTTACCCATGGTGCAAGGCAACTGGGCTTCTCCCAGTTGTAATGTCCCTTTGTGCCTATTGGCCTTGTTTTGTTCTCTGTCTCCTGCTTGCATGGAGGGAAGTGGAAACATATTTTTTCCTACCTACTCCTCCACCATTGTTGCAGGATCCAAGACAGATAAATTCATTCTCCTAGACACGTCGAGCTTCATTGTCTCGGCGCTTTTCTGGTGGTTGCCACTGTTGATTCTGGCTTTCAGAAATTGCGGTGGTTTGGGAATAGTGTGGGTTTGTCCCAATTAAAAAACAAAATCCAATCATATTTTGAACCTGAACTCTAATCTCAATTCTCTATTTCGATCACTTTACTTTAAGTTCAAAAACCCCAAACTTGGGTTAGGCAAAACAAACAGGGTAGGTAACCTTGACGACAAGGCTTCCACCCGGATATCCGGTTACCGAGGCCCCGGGGGGCGTGGCTTAAGCTTGGAGATGGGGGCGCAGGGCCAATGGAGTGCCGTTGAGTAATTCAATTTGAGAGAGATGCGTAGTAGGCATGTCTGTGTTGAAGATCGGTTTGGATAAAAAAATTTGAATCGTTGTCCATTTTTATAAATTCAAACTTGGATCTCGGGACTGGGAAACGCCGTTCCCTTTGTCCACTTTAACGGGGTCAATATGTCTTACGGGGACAACGAAGGGTTCTACAAAGATTTGTCCCGTGCGGGGATCGAACCCGCGACACGCTGCGTAGCAGTTGATCTTTAAGCCACTGCGCCAACCGTGCCGTCAAAATTAACATAATAATTATTCATCATCATCATCATCATCATCAGCCTATAAATGTTACTGCTGGGACACAGGCCTCCTCTCTGTGAGAGGGAGTGGGCCGTAATCTACCACGCGGGCCCAGTGCGGATTGGTAGATGTCACATGTCTTCGAATTTTTGGTTCTAGGACATGCCGGTTTCCTCACGATGTTTTCCTTCACCGTTTTGAGAGCAGTGGTGTTGAAATAAATTACACAAAGTAATGCGCCTGACGGGGTTCGAACCCACGACCTACAACTCGTAAGTCGAGGCCGATACCACTGGGCCACCACTGCTCCTAATAATTATTATAATAATTATGGCTTAATTGCCAAGAGCCTCGACCAACACCTGAGGAGGCTCTCGCTTGGCAGCTGGATCAGGCGCCTGATTCAGAAGGCAGTACTTCTGGACACGGCGCGTATTTTTAGGAGGTTCCTCTCTCAGGAGCCCTGACCACCGGCAGCCCGGACCCTGTTCCCGATGCTGGTGGACTGCTATTTTTTATTCTTAAAAGTTTTTTTATTTCTTCTTTTTTTTGTAAAAACATTTAAAAATGTAATCAATAAGTAAAGTAGATGAATAAAGAGAAATTATAATAAAATTATGAACATCTTTCAAACGTCCAAACGTAAACCTCGCAAATGCCACTATATGTGTACGTCCATTCATGTTTTTACAAAATAAATATACTTAAATCATTATCTTTAATTCCTTTAAGGAATAAACCTAAGTGTCACAAGATTACTACCACATCCCACATAAAATAATAATCCCTTGCGAACCCCCAAAACATTTAATTCCATCATTTTATCAGCCATCACCTTTCATTTTCCATTTCATCAATAGATACGGTCGTCATGGTGCGTCACAAATTGAATGGGATCAACCCCCTAATGGCGGGGTATCGGTTACAGTAATTTGCGATGCACCCGGTGTAGATAATGAGATTCAGGGGTTGATTTTTGATCATTACGGCGCGTTAGTTTAGGGTTTTTTACCGACTTCAAAAAAAAGGAGGTTATCAATTCGACCCGTATGTATGTAATATTATCAGAACTGCCCAGTTTTCATATATGTTAGTCTATATCAGCGTCTGAACAAATGTGCCAAATTTCATAAGTGTATGTATGTATGTATGTATGTTTTTATGTTTGTGCACGCATATCTCCGGAACTATAAGTTCGATTTAAGTAATTCTTTTTTGTTGTACTAGGTATTGTTCAACTTAGGGTACACTGCAAGTTTCATCAAAATCGGTTCAGTAGTTTTAGAGATATGGATTTTTTTTGTTGTGACGGATTACAAGATTAGTGCATATGTAAGAAAATTTTGTATTTTACAAGAATTTGGGTTGAATATGTAATAATAAAAATAAACTAAAAAGGGTAAAATAAAAACTTTTTTTTGTTGTGTCATTGACTATTGCCACCGACTTCCGAAAGAAAAGTTATTTTAAACTTTTTTGTATTTGTTTTGAAGTCGGTACTTTTTTTTAAAAAAAGTTTTGTTTTATTAGATTTATTATTTACTAGCTTTTGCTCGCGGATTCTCTCGCGGTCTTTTAGAATTTGACAATCAATCAGCGCGTGCTCGTGACGTCTGCAATCAGCAAAAATAATACCACAGCCCTTATCACGAGTTTTCACTATTTTACTTTACAGCGTCTTTCCTTAGCATTTACAGCGTTTCTTGTATGAAAAAATGGAACAGCGCTTCTGGTGTACGAAGAAGGAACTAATTTTTTCCTTGAAATTTGTCAATTGAAAATGTCAAAGTTCCTGTTTACTTTACACCACAATAACTGAAAACTCATGATAAGAGGTCTTAGCCAAGGAAAAAAATAGTTCCTTCTTCACACATCAGAGGCGCTGTTCCATTTTTCCGTACAAGAAACGCTGTAAATACTGGGAAGACGCTGTAAAGTAAAATAGTGAAAACTCGTGATGTCTAAGGCCTCACGTCTTCGTGACGTAACAGCGTCTCGTTTCTTCGTCAATTTTGATTTACGGAACTAAAGATAAAATACGTATCAAATATTTTTTGACAGTCAGCTGACGAAAAAAATCTAGGTGAGGACATGGTTTGTTACGTTTAATGTTTTTTTTTTACAAGAAATTAATATAAAACTAAATTATCGGCCATTTGACAGATGGCCCCTTCTAAACTTATAATTTTGCCAATAGCTTTTCTCATTGATAACTAATTTAGCAAACGCTTGACACCTTAACTTTACTAAGGTTTATAATTGAAGAAATAGCATTGAATCTCTGAGGCCCTGCATGATTTTTCACGTTTTTGTGACGTTAAGTAAACGGTAATTTTACTGATAGGCACTTTTTCATTTCCCCTACAATTAACGTCATTAATGCTTCAAGTAGGTAAACGCTGTACGGTAAAAAATACAGGAATTTTATGCTAAAGCCTATGTAATAAAAAAAATTATACGACACACATCGCTTGTTTATAAGCAGCTATGTTTTCTATATCTTTGTAAATTATAAAAATTTTAATTTTTTGTCTAAATAAGAAATTTGCAACATCTCCAAAAAATATCCTTTCAATTTCCAACCCGTCAACAGCCCGAGGGTGGTCACAAACAGCCGTATCAGGCTATTTGCGCAGGCGCACATGTGCAAGCACATCCGGTGCCTAAACCAATACTTTGTACTCTAAATAAATACGGCGCTACCACGGGAATTCACGGGATCTTTGCCAATTTTTTTTAACCATTGTCAATGTTTTTAGATGTTGTATGACTAAAATGCGATGTTTTGTTTTTAAGACAATGGTCTACCGAGTGCTCGTCCATACTAAAAGAGAAAACGTTTTCCTGCCCCTCGATGTTATCCTATCTCAATGATTTTTTAGAATGCTTCTGACACAGTAAAAAACTAGGTTTATAGGTTTTCATTTTTTCAAAATTTATAATAGTTTGAAAGTTACAGGCGCCTAAGTGTTACTATTTTTATGACAAAATCTTCATTGAAGTAAAACCTTTTTATTTTAAAAAATAAAGAAGTTTTAGAAAAAAAGCAAAACCTGCAAACCTAGAGTATAATAATTATGCTAAAACGATTGACGCCAGAATCTAAGAGATTGGTCGTGATTTAGTATGACGTATTTCTCCCGAGAGACAAATTTCATATAAAAAAAAATACAGTCAGTTGCGAGCTGCAACGCTCTCTATCGCACGAGATCGAGGGTTGGGGAGGTGTGGTAGCGACAGCACGAGTTTTTCTAAATACCTATTTTTTTAAATGGCAGCCGGTATACTATCCTCTTAATTTTGTTGAGAATTGTGTTGTTTCATAAATTAATTCGATCACACGGTCAGCGCAGTGACCGTGTGATCGATTGATGCGCTGCGCGTGAATCAAGGATTGACGTTGACTAAGTCCGTTGACGAAGACACGGGTACGGATCGGCATCCGTACGGATACGGATCCGGGTACGGATCGTAGATCGGCATCTACGATCTTTAGGCCCGGCGCCCACTATCGGCATCGGCACGGCTAGGCGGCTGAGGATTTAAGGTGATAAAAAGCATTATACCATTAACTTCATGGCAATAAAGTAGAAATTAGCCAGTAGCCTCAAGCATACCGAAGCGGTATTTTTGTATCATATATTTGATCATATACTATTCTAATGCCATGAAGTTAATGTATAATACTTTTTATCACCTAAAATCCTCAGCCGTGCCGATGCCGATAATGGGCGCCGGGCCTTAAGGTGAACGCACACTTATCCAAGCCGAACGCGTCGAACGAATCGAAGTCAAGGAGGCCTCGCACAATATCAAGAAAGCGACGCGGAAGTGTGCGAGGTTTCATGACATTTCATATACAGAATTCTTAAATTCGTTTCGTTCGACACGTTTGACGCGTTCAAATTGCGGACGGATAATTACCGCCATGACCTTTTGATGCGGTGCTAGTGTCTATGTCACTCATTACATCAGATTGCATTAAAAAATGTAGTACCACGAATTTTCCACAGTTGAGCGGTGGCGCTGATTCTAAGGAGCTATCTGTCAAATTGTAATATTATTCATTCTTAATACAGGCTCGTTGTCAAAACAAAGGCCGAAATCACGGGTTTAGTGCTCAGGGTTCGCG
This sequence comes from Agrotis exclamationis, assembly GCA_950005045.1. NCBI lineage: Eukaryota > Metazoa > Arthropoda > Insecta > Lepidoptera > Noctuidae > Agrotis > Agrotis exclamationis. Next base: position 13,450,443 of record OX465441.1, read on the forward strand.
CGCGAGACCGCGACAGTAGACAGCGACAGGCGACCGCGACAGGAGACCGCGACAGTACCTACTTAACATTAGGCAATGTATGAGCGGCAGTTCGCGAGCGAGACAGCGACAGAAGACAGATACGGTAAACAATCTCCGGTCGCGGGCCGTGTCGCGGTCTCCTGTCGCGGTCTCGCGCGCGAACCTGCGCGAACCTTTAAACCCCCAGGCACGGAACAAAATAATATTCGTATGATTTACAAGTAGTTGTTCCGGGTCTAGTTGTTTTTCCGTCCGGAGCTCTCAGTTCTACGAGCAATGTCACCTGCCCATTGCTGCCCACTTCAATTTTAATAGCTATGTCGGTGACTCTGGTTCTTCGGCGAATATCTTTGTTCCGGATTTTTATCACGTAAAAAACTTGCTAATTACCACCTCATTAAAGACATAGAGAACATAAATACTTAAATAGAGAGAATAAAAAAAGAATAGAGACTTTATACTAGGGTTAGACTAGGGCTCCTACGGGGAGCGGTGATTGCGCAAATGAGGCTCCGGCTTAAGACAGTAGAGGATACCGTGTGGTTTTAGTCAGTCGAGTCGAGTCTGACATGCCCCCCCCCGTTTTCCTCAGACGTAGGAAGTCCATGAGGATTACCACATGGAAAAAAAAGGGTCAGACTAGGGCTAGACTATCCACTTACACAGGAATTTACATACAAACTTTCCCAAATTTATCATCATCATCATTTACCCCCAGGTGCTGCAACAAGCGGGCAACATCGAGCGCCTAGGCCGGTTCCTCTGGTCCCTCCCAGCCTGCGAGAGGCTACATGCGCACGAGTCGGTCCTCAAAGCGAAGGCGATGGTGGCCTTCCACAGAGGGAACTTCAAGGAACTCTACCGGTTGCTGGAGTCTCACACGTTCAGTCCACACAACCATCCCAAGCTACAGAATTTGTGGCTTAAAGGTGAGTTGAAAAGAGCTTTTAGAACTGCTAGTTAGAGTATACTTTACAATAAAATTGTACAGGTCTTTTGTAATAGGCTAGATTCCAGCATAAGTATCAATTCATTGCAAATCTATTGAGTCTATCAGTTAGTCATGAAAAATACTGAACACCTTTTTAATCAATGAATATTGACAAAGGTAAAAACGCGTCAAAATTTGGTGGTCGTGACGTCAGAACGCGCTAAACATGATAACACAGCGTGACGCATAAAAAAACAATTTTCATTTAGGTACGAAATGAAAGAAAAAAAATCCAGGTCAAACATTTTATGATAATCGAACTGACGTTACGGACTATTTCGATTTTTTCAGTATTATCATCATCATCATCAGCTGGAAGACGTCCACTGCTGAACATAGGCCTCCCCCTTAGACCGCCACGCCGAACGACAATTCGCCACTTGCATCCATTGTTCCATCCTGCTTTTTTGCAACTGTTGTATTCGGCTTTTAGTCAAAACAGATAGCTGAATAACAGTACTTTACATGGAGCGACATATCTAACATCCACAACCCAGTAACTGGGTGAAACGATGACCATTAGACTGGTTGTCAGACTTTCGATCTTCTGATGTTCTGACTAATAATAACGGCAGTTAAAGATACTCTAGTCTACTAAGACAGCCGGGACCAACGGCTTTACGTTCGTTCGAGTCACGGAGGAAACTCGCTATGATAGATCCACCCGTTCACAGGACAGACATTTTTTTTTTGTTGTGTGATTGTCGAGGTTTTGTGTCAAATAATTGTTTTTTAAGACTTTCTTTGTTAAACAGCACACTACATGGAAGCCGAGAGGTTACGCGGCAGGCCGCTGGGTGCCGTCGGCAAATACCGAGTGCGACGCAAGTTCCCGCTGCCCAGGACCATATGGGACGGCGAGGAGACCTCTTATTGTTTTAAAGTAAGTCATTTCATGTTTAGTGTATGTGTGCTTCCATATTTGTTGAATTTAGTAATTTATTTATTTATTTACTTCATGGAGGACTTACAGCTAACAATGGTGGATTAGTCTGCAGTAGAAATTTTGGCTTGATCTACGGACAAATGGCCAGTCTGTTGAGTCTAGACAGTCGAGAAACCCACGCACAAAATATTATTAGGGGAAAACTAGGTGCATGGTATACGAGTACATGGCTCTCGGTCTCGGCCATTTTACACGCCAACAGTAGCTACTCTTGCGTGTTCCAAGCAGTAAGTTTAAGTGCTAGAATAATGGGGAGTTTTGTCAACTAGGGATTACCTAGTTTTACTTTATAAGAGCTTATAATGCTTTCAAATCTGGGAAACAGGCCTCAACATCATGAAAGGGACTTTGCTTAAATCCACTACGTTAGTCCAATGCGGGTTGGTAGGTGTCACACGCATACCAAGTAACATTATACATTATCCAATAATTCTTGCCTTTAAGGCCTGGATCCACCAAAACAGAGATAAGAGGAGGTATGCCGCAGCCACGGATCTGTCAGGTTATGTCCACCAAAGTGGAGAGGAGATACGCAGCAAAGAGGAGATGTGAGCTGTGCATAGTGGAAATGTGAAGCTTTCGGGTGTGCAAAACGCAGAGAAAGGGCCGCTCAACTGCAAACATCTCCACTCCCGCGCCGCTTGCTCGCTTCGGGTACAAACCCTACAGAAAAATTAGACATCTTCTATTCTCTCCGCTTGTTCCATTTTAGCGGAGAGATGTGGAAATAACGAAATCTGATTGTATATCCAAAACACATTTCCTCTCTGCTTTGGTGGATGATACAGGGCCTGCGACTCTGATTTTTTAAACTAAACTATATTCTTCTTGTCCAGGAAAAGTCCCGGTCAGTTCTTCGTGACTGGTACCTCCATAACCCATACCCTTCACCCCGAGAGAAGAGGGAGCTAGCAGAGACCACCGGTCTTACTACTGTACAAGTAAGTTTACTTATGTCTTGTTTCTTTAGAGGTCACAGGGCCGTAGCTAGTGCTGTATTCAAGGGTCCAACGTCCAGACGGGTAACCGTGAACCTGAAATATAAGGGCAATTAAAGGAACTGACAGTCCCTTCAGCTCCAATCAGGGCAGAAAGATTCATTTAATGTGTTTACCACCTAAAAATGGTTGAGTTCAATAGGGCAGCGATGATGAAAGGAAGGCTATTGGAAAGTTAAATTTTTAAATTGTAAGAGACCGGGAGTGAATGCTTCTGAGAAATGGTTCATTCAGATGTTTTTTTTTCTTTTTTTTTTAAATACTTTCTCCACCGACAAAGCTGGCGCCTATGTTCTACAACCACATTCATACCAGTTCTCGCTTATATGCCTCTCGTACTTTCATGCTTCATACTGTGTCTTTCTTACATCCTTCCTCTTTCAGTCCTACGGGTGGGATGCCCATATATTCTATCTAAATTAAAATATTCTTTATTTTTAATTCATGTTAGGGAAATGACTGTTCAAAAGTTTTTTATTTTTACATAAAATCCTTATCCTCTACTCTTACAATATTTGCTTTTTCTTTGATTTCATCTTACAATTTTGACTCTTCTTATTCTATCTTATTTCTATTACGCTATTACAACTACTAATTAGTGGCAAGACTATGCTAATACAGTTTCTTATCACTATTTACTTAACTCTATTTTACTGCTATTTTAACTACATTACTTATCCTATGTTGACATACAAGGTCGCGGGACTTATCTCATTACCGTGACCCCGGAACACAAAGGGCTATTGAAGGACACCGTGGATTTTAGTCAGTACAAGTCTGACAGTCCCTCCCGCCCTGCCCGGGGTGGGAGGACTCATTTGATGATTTCACCACGAAAAAAAAAAAAAAAACAAAATGTTGACATACAAATATTTCAACATAGGATAAGTAATGTAGTTAAAATAGCACTAAAATAGAGTCATTCAGATGTTGCCGCTACACTAGTTGAATTGAATTTTTTGTCATTGGGAATTACAAACACTACGACTATAACCCCTTTATAATAAACGTGGACTAAAGTTACGCCAAGGTTAATCTTTAAAAATGTATGGCTAATCCGAAGATTAACCTTGGCGTAACATTAGTCCACGTTTATTAATAAGGGGGTAAGTGTTTCTAATTCCACTGACAAGTTTAAAGATGCGGGAAGCATCTAGAGAGAAAAAATTGCCTGAAAATACAACAGCTTTTCTATATTCCCATAAGTACAAAAGATTCGTAAAATAATTGAGTGATGTTAGTTGTAGGCGGTACGATGTTTGCCGGACCAGCTAGTAATTAATAAAATATTATTCATCATAGGAGCAAATTTTAATAAAAGACTATGTACTAGAATCTTTGTAGTTCATCAAAATATTATAATAATGAACAAAAAAGTAATAATACTCGCTAGTTAGTCATGGCACGGCTGCACTGCTCGCAGACGGTCACTTGTGGTCGACGGAACTCGACACCGCTTCCTCAAACTAATGGGATCGAGTTACTCTACATATACTATCATATACAAACATACATACATGTTTTATATTATCATCTACATATTTCATAAAAAATGAAGCACTAAATCTTGCATCTTATAGAATCTGGTCTAAGGGGCCGTTCAAGTAAGTATTACGTAAGCAGATTTATTACAATCATTTAACCCCCCGTCCCCCTTGTCAGCAAAAGTAAGCAAAGCTCTTACCCCCTCCCCCCATGCTTACGTAAACATTTTTCAATTTTAATGTAAGTATTGTTTTTGCCTAAACGTATGCATTATTTGTGGGAATCCCCGAAAATGCGTTTTGTTTTCAAGCAAAGACAATGTGAGGGTTGCCATTAGTGTAAAAAGGTAAGTAACTACCAATGATGTAATCATCATCTAGACTTCCTTACCCCCATGTCATCTAAAATAAGCAAATCAAAGACCCCTCCCATAGTGCTTACTTAATACTTGAACGGCCCTTAAGGGCAGGTAATCCAAGCGAAATAGGCATTTAACGCTACCAAGAGTTGCCCGCGATTGCCGCAAAGCGAGCCGTGCGCTTACGTCGCGGGGACTCACGGGGAGTGTCACATTACAGATAAGCAGGCAGTAGGTCAACTTGTCTTATTGATTTATTTTAAATATAAAATAAGAGATTTGATTCATTAAAAACTTGTTTTATTATAATATTTTGTAGTAATAGCGAAGTCTTTCTTTTTTTTGTAATAAATTAATTTGAGTAGATATTTTAAATGGAATAAACTCTGAACTATACTTATTAAATTAATTGATGTTTTAGTTTCTAGATCGGGTGTTCCAAATGCAATAGGTAACGCAAGGACGATAATGCCGTAAAAAACGCATGAAATCACATTTACGTAAACCTTGAATTTTCGCTTGCCACAATCTAAGCTAAATAGTATTCTAACAGCATTTGCCTCCCCCCTATCACGTGGCACCACAGCGCTTTTCAAATGAACTTCGTTGACCCCGTTGAAAAACTTACCATTGAGCTTATGCTAGCCCAGTATTTTGGCAGGTCATTTAGAGTTACCTTACCCCCGCGCTGCATGTCACGTGGCGCGAGAGCGCAAAAGATACCACCTTGATCTTATACTAGCCTAGTACTTTTACTGATTAGTAACACGTGACGTCATTCTAAATCCAATATGGCAAACCATTCAATATGGCTGAATAGTTATTTTTAATGCATTTCTACAGGGAACCGATCAATTTACCGAATTTTGTTTGTTCGAATTTCATTACACCGAAAACTATTGACCGACATCTCTTTTGCTATATGCATTATTTGACATATTTTCAGTTCATCGAAGTATCATTAGCCATAAGTATTATTTTACCGAAGTATGTTCCGCCGATTAACAAAATAACTTTTTACTATTGACCGAAGCCTCTTTTAAACTTTTTTCAATTGCCAAATGATTTATTTGCCATATTTTCACCATACCGAAATAAAATTTTACCAAAAATTAAATTACTGTCATAAAAATTCAATATATTCTGCTACAAAACTTTGTGGCGGAAACGAAATGCTGCAAAACCGACTTTACGTAGTCTTGTCTGCCCTACCCCTAGAGTGTAATTTAAAATCGCGTAGGCGCGGAGGGGTGGGGTGGCCCGCGAGCTGAGGAGTAGGTGGTCGGAACGGCCGCCGCCGCGGCTGAGGCTGGCCGGCGAAGCCGGCCAGTAAACCGAAGCTGCGGTGGTGAGCGTTCAAATCATCTGCGACGATAAGCTCGCGTGGGGCCACCCAAAACCCCGCAGCGCCGGAGCCATGACAGAAACAATGCTTGTTGCATGTTGCATGCTTGCTTGAATGCTGCGTGTTTGCTGAATGTTGCATGCTGCGTGCTTGCTGCATGTTGCATGCTTGCTTGCATGCTGCATGCTTGCTTGCATGCTGCATGCTTGCTTGCATGCTGCATGCTTGCTTGAATGCTGCATGCTTACTTGCATGCTGCATGCTTGCTTGCATGTTTTTGTGGTGCTTGTTTGCATGTTGCATATCTGTTTTTATGCTGTATGCAAGTGTATCACGATACAAACCTTTTTACAAACACAAGAACAAAAGAGTATCAAGAATCACACAGAATCCGCAAAAAGATTCGGACACACGTGCTAGCCAGAACACCCCTAAAGGTGAAACCTATGATTCTGAGAAACTTTATTATGTGTTATGGAATTCACAATTGCTTTTCGCATTAACATTATTTTTACATTGGTCAGCGTTTTCCGATGTGCCAACATATATTTAGTTTCTGTGGTAAGTCCACGTAACTTTTTGCAGAAATTACGCAAGATATGATTCCGGCACTCGATTTTTTCAACCGTCAGATTTTGATTTTCGTACGGTTTGGCGTTGAGAATTTTAGCGTAGGTTGACGCATCACCATCTCCTATCATTCTGCCGTATATAAGTCCATACATTGGAATCGAGGATTTAAATCCTTCGACTATAATTTGAGTTTCCATTGAGCTTGAAGAACCTGTGTAGTTTTTGAAACAGACATGCTGTTTCGGATCGACCTTTCTGTTAGCGGCTCTGGCACACACCAAGCAATATTTATTTTTTACTCCAAGATATAGAACTTGGCCAGTCTTTCTGCCAATTATTGATGCCGTACCCGATGAAGATTTATAATTTGTTCCGTAAGACCTAGTACACCATGAGCCATCAACATATACGTCAATGACGGGGTAACCGTTATTTGTTCTTCCTTCTGCGAGCGTTATTTCTTTTTCTTTTGCTGCAGCAGCCGCCAAAGACTCACTAGCAGTTTTCTCCCATTTTGCATAAACATCATTTTGCAATTTTAAATAATATTTTGAAGAAAATGTCGGTATATTCATGGAAGAACATAATTCCTCAAATGTAGAGTATCCAATGCCTGAAGCTATGATTCCCGTGGTTGCAGCTATATTTAAATTTACTTGCTGCGGATCCTTGTAATCTTCAGAATGGACCAGACAAGTTTCTTGGCACATGTTGCACTGGAATTTAAAAACAGAGATAAGCCCTAGACTTCTTTCGCTGATTAAACGAAAATTACTCATCTTGCAATCGAATAAATTATTATGTCGCCCTTTTTCTTGCAGTTCTTTAAGAAGGAAATTTATATCAACGATTCGACGTCCTGTAACAGGATGAAAATCATCTTGATTTCTAGCCTGTTCTTCAACAATAAATGTATTACGAATATCTTCCATTCCACTGAAACAATGAATGAAAAACAATTAGGCTTTTATAAGATATACAAATACAAACTCACGGGTTGACTTTAGACTAGCAACTCTAACATGAATACAGAGGTTTCAATTTTAGCTTGGTTAATTTTCTAACGAAACTTATTACTGTCTGTTTTAGCTGTATGTCGTCCATAATGCTTAAATAAATTAAATTATATTCTGCCACATTTTTCAAAATCTTTTTTTTTTTAGCGTGGTAAAATCATCAAATGAGTCCTCCCACCCCGGGCAGGGCGGGAGGGACTGTCAGACTTGTACTGACTAAAATCCACGGTGTCCTTCAATAGCCCTTTGTGTTCCGGGGTCACGGTAATGAGATAAGTCCCGCGACCCCGGCAGGCTTTGGCCCTCTTGGGCGGGGCCCCGTCATCGTGCTGACGCTCTTTGAGGCGCGCGTGGAACACAACGCGCCGTCGACCCGGGCATGGTCCATGGTCGGGCGGCGAGTTGCCCTTTACTCGCCGCCCGCATGCCCGCATCGTGGTTTTGATGCACTGCAACAATAAAAAAATGTTCATGAAAACGTTATCAAGTTATTCTACTGTTATGATTTTACTATGTATTATGTTAGTATCCGTCCTTGAGACTTCAATGTCGGTGCCGGTAGGTACCTACCTACATATATCCGCAGAAAGGAACAGAGATCCCTAATTTCCTACTCATATTATACCTTTGCATCTACCTATGTATGTAAGTATGTATGTATGTTCCGTTTTCATGTCAAAACGGCTGTTTTTGATAAATTTTGGTACAGAGACAGGTGGGACACTAGAGCCGGTAATAGGCTATATAGGAGAGGGGTTGGCTGGCGAGCGAGGCCGGGGCCAACAGCTAGTAGGTAATAAACACACACAGGTGCGGCCGGCAACGCGGCGGCGGCGCGCGCTGCACTTCTATTGTTATTATAATATTACCTACCTAGGTACCTAAATAGAGATAAGAAGCGCACTCTTATTGCTATTTCTTAGAAATGATGGACAGGTTTCGAAAGTAAAGGTAAAGATAGACCGAAGATTAGATTTAAAAATCAAAAGACGAATAAGTATTTAGATAATATTAGTATGTGAAAAAATAAAATTGTAAACAAACTTACCTGATTTCTCGTCTATACCTTCCGGACTTTGCACCTGGCTACTTTCTTGTTTTTATTTTTATTTCCCATACTTCTGTGCACTAATAAAAACAAATAAAGAGTAACTGCCTTCTTTACACTATGTGATAGCCGCGCGCTAGAAAAAGGGACACAGGTCTCACCTCGACAAGGCCTAGCGGGCGACTGAAGTGACGAACGCGAGCCGCTGTGTTATATAATAATTTATTATTAAAAAAAACAAGCTATTTTGCAAAATGTAACCACAAATTACTTTTCTCTACGTTATTACCTTTTTTAAGATATGGTTTTTAGTAGTAAAACATTTATAAGCTTTGAGAAAAACAAGAAAAACATGAAAAAAATATCGATTTAGCCTGTTTTTCGGATTTTTTTTTTATCGAGTGAAGTTTTCGATATCGTGTTTTGAACCACAAATTGTCAAAGTACATAGAGTAAACTAGAACAAGTTCTTTTTTTGGATTTAAAAAATCACGATTTCTTTATTTATTGTTAAATCAAAGTGATGTAAAATTGGGAATACCTGGCCTTAAGCGGTAAGGGGTTTTTTTGCGGCACCTCGTGGCGTGTTTCAAACATTTCTATACATCTTGCTTCTCGTCTTGTCTCGCTACACCACTGTGGAACTACTATAAGCACGATACCCGTAGCTTCGGCCTTAGCTTCGGTCGTTTCTAACTATTTATCATAAGACTAGTTAGCAGTATGAATTAAAAATTGGTGACAACATGGTTAAAAACAGTTGACCCGACACCCGACGTGTGGTGAGAACTTAATTATGCATTCAGAACTAATAGGTAGTAGGATTTACTTGAAAATTTCGAGTACGGGCCCGAATTTTCTTTTGCGGGAGAGAGAAGATAGATCCCCTGGTATACCTACTTTAAAATCAAAATGATTTTATTCCACAAGGGCCTCAATGGGCCCGAGGTGGTGGACGCCCACGGCGACGGACGTCGCAAGACGATCTCCGGCCACCGTAGGCGCGGGCATGCGGGCGGCGAGTAAAGGGCAACTCGCTTGCCGACCATGGACCATGCCCGGGTCGACGGCGCGTTGTGTTCCACGCGCACCTCAAAGAGCGTCAGCATAATGACGGGGCGGGGGCCCCGTCATTATCTCCAGAGGGCCAAAGCCTGCCGGGGTCGCGGGACTTATCTCATTACCGTGACCCCGGAACATAAAGGGCTATTGAAGGACACCGTGGATTTTAGTCAGTACAAGTCTGACAGTCCCTCCCGCCCTGCCCGGGGTGGGAGAACTCATGTGATGATTTTACCACGCTTAAAAAAAAAAAAAGGGCCTCAATGGGCACTTATGAAACGTTGAAAAATTGGCATTGACTTGAAACTTGGCTTATTTAGAAACTAATTTTGCAGCCATTTTCGCCCATGTGGGTCCATAATTATGGACAGTTAGACTTGACATTGTAATAACGATTAATTAATTATTTTGTATTTGCAGGTTTCAAATTGGTTCAAAAACAGGCGACAAAGAGACCGGCAAGCCGAACACAAAGATAGGTGAGTCATTATAAACATTAAATATTATTTTGATTTTTCAGCAAAATACCATACTTGATACTGAAAGTAGCTAATCGTTGCAATTTGTTGGCGTACCTACAATTTAATTCTACATTACAACTAGCTAGTGTTTTTGGGTGGTAGTAAAATGTTTCATCGGGGAACACTTACTCGATGTGTATTAATTTGTCCCAAGCAGTAACAGTTTGACAGTAAGGGGTTTTACTGAACGGGAATTGAAGTTGCTTCAAAGTTGTATGTTAAAATCCTATATTAATAACTGATCAGCCAATCAAAAAGCTCGTTACATTTGCATCTCTCCTAATACGATGAGCTCAAACTAGGGTAACCAGAACCAAAAAAAGATTCTTATTTGTTTTCTTATACAAATTATCTGAAATACCTACTCTTATTAAAATTCTAATTCTAAATTCTGAGATTTCCTGGGTTTCCATAATCTGGCCGCAAACCTGAGAAATAAAAAAAAATATTTATTAGAATCACACAGGACAGAACAACAACATAAATCATAAAAAAAAAATCTTAGACAAACAACAAATAATAAAATAAATAAATATAACGTGTACGATACGAGGCCAAAGGGCCCTTACTTCAGCCATATGCTGCGATATTTAAAAAAAAACAGCTGGTTTTCATAAAGAGTCCAAAGTGAAAAAATCCTGAGATCTCAGAACAAACCTGGGTTATGATTGTTATGACAACCCTAGCTCCAACTAAGTCATTACAATAACCGCTGAGTGCAGCATGTCTGGTCATGTCGACTCATCAGCACAATATTATGTTACAACGATCATAAGTAATGAGGTTTGGGTGTTGTGGGTTAGTTACCGAGACATGTGTATGTTACCAGGAAGATTTTAGTATATTTGTATTGACAGGCCTGTACTTAATTTTTTAATGTATATTATGTATTTTGCTATGGACACTTTTAACTTGCTACATCGTTCTCACATAATGTACTATCTCAAAATTAATGATGTAACAATTGTTAAAATAGTTAATTCCATTTGTTTTAAATTAGGACAGGCCTAATTCCAACAGTGTTCGAATACAGGCTGATGATAATGTTAACTACTACCCTTTTTTTTGGGGTGGCAAAATCATCAAATGAGTCCTCCCGCCCTGGGTGGGGCGGAAGGGACTGTCAGACTCTTACTGACTAAAATCCACCCGTGTTCCTTTGGATGCCCTTTACGTTCCGGGGCCACGGTATCCTGGATTAAGAAAAATCCGCGACCCCAGCAGGCATTTGGCCCCATAAGGGGCCCCGTCGGTGACGCGTGAAACACGACGCGCCACCGACCCGGGCTTGGTCCTTGGTCGGACGGCGAGCATACCCATTACTCACCGTCCGCAAGCTCGCTCCGCCGCTGTGCCCTCTGCTATTCAGAGGGACACGCGTTGGAGCGTCCACCCGACAGGCTATTCGCATACGGGCAAAGAGACCCCTTAGGCACACAGTGCCTAAGGAAGACTTTTTGCCCGCATCCCAGGGTGCACCGGCCCGAAAAACTGGTCTTCCCCCCGGACGTATCCGAGAGGGAACTCCAGTCCACGGGCGCACGTGGAGGTTTCCTGTCTTAGCACCCCAACTACTACCCTTAATATCTACTAATTCATCTACAGTTATAAACAGAAAATGATATACTTCAAAATGTCAAGTTATCAGCGTGTAAAATCAGTTCTTATCTAAATACGAGCGCATCTGTTTCGAACCATTGATGCAGAAGTCCCGGGTTTAACCGCCCCAAATATGAGTCGGTTAAGCGTGAATAATGTGAAAAAGAAATAGATTAATTATTGGCAACTGTAAGATTTACGGACTTTAGGCGTCTGTCTTTTTTTTTCGTGGTAAATTCAACAAAGCCAGCGATATCAATTACAAAATATTTTGCATAAAGTTTTTTATTATTTTTAATTTACTGTACTCTTCTTATTATCCATTCTACGGTTTTAAGTTACGTACCGTAAAACCATGCAACTTTGCCCATAAATTTAAAAAATAAATGCTTAATTAGTGATATTTTGGAAAATTTTAATAAATTGATTATTGTTTCGGTGCCACATAATACTATATGCTCATGTCTCGATACACAAAACTAAAAATAGTAAAAAAAAAGCATATTTATTAGTGAAAATAACAATTATAGGTGATGGGCAAAAAATCTTATACAATTGGTAACTTTGCCCACATTACAGATCTCCGTTACTATGAACTTTATCACTATTCGAAAAGGACTGAATGAAAAATACTGAGCAATGCAATAATGTATTAAATTATACGCCAAATATTCACATTCCTTGACCCTTAAAAATGAGTGGGCAAAGTCAAAAAGCCTTCTAGAACATTTTTCGTACAAAATGACGATTGTTCAAGGGTTGTCACCATTGACAATACTTAACTATTTAATATTTTTAGTGTGGAATATTATTTTTATATATAATGATAAATAAATTAAAAAGGGAAATAATGTAACATCATTTTTTACATAATATGCTTTATTTGTAAAGTGTTCAAAAATTAAAAAAAAACTAAAAAGTATGTACATATCTCGGTTTTTACCGACTTCAAATAAAAGGAGGTTACCAATGCGACCCGTATGTATGTAATATTTCCAGAACTACACAGTTTTCATATATGTTAGTCTATATCAGCGTCTGAACAAATGTGCCAAATTTCAAAAGTGTATGTGTGTTTGTTATTATGTTTGTGTTCGCATATCTCTGGAACTAGAAGTCCGATTTAAGTAATTCATTTTTTGTTGTACTAGATATTGTCCAACTTAGGGTACACTGCAAATTTCATCAAAATCGGTTTAGTAGTTTTTGAGATAGGGAATTTTTTGCCTACTTGGGTTGTATATTTTCAAAGTCGATTGTATGTTTGGTCGCGATTATCACGCGTTTGGCTCAACCGATTTTGATGCGGTTTTCACAAAAGTATTTGTTACATTGTATTCTATGGAAGGTTTTAGTATATAACAATCATGAATATATCGTGACATTGACTGCATAGATCCGTTTTTGTTGCTGTCTTGGATTAAATATTTCTAAAGACGCCGATTATACGAAGATTTTTGTTGAATATCTGAACTAAAAAGGGTAAAATGAAAACTATTTTTAAAAAAAGTTTTATGAATTTTATCGCGGTAGCGGTAGAAAAAGAGTACCTAGGTAGTTTGATTTCGATGTAAATAGGGTAAACTACCAGTTATTGGACGCTATCAGTTATTGGACAGAGCTCCCTTTAATCGTTTTTATTAAGGTTATGATTCAAGAGTCTAACAATGCAACTGACTCTTTCTGCACTCTGTTTATTGGTAATACTTAAAAGTTCAAAACATTTCTAATAGACGGCAGTAATTGGTCAAAATTATTTACTTTTCTCGGCGTCCGGACAGTTAGCGGTCATTCTAGTGAGAAATAAAGAATTTGGTAAGTTTATCTATACATTATTTAACGATTTAAATTCTACCTGATCATCCTATGTTCTTAGTAGTTTGCACAGTAATGTATTATGATATTCTGTACTGATTTTAATATAATAACATACAGTCAAATAGATTTTTTAAGTTATTATGTAATGTCCAATAACTGAAAACTTTTTTGTTTAAAATCTAATTATTGGACAAGTGTCCAATAACTGCATTTTTTAAATTAAAAATAATTGCAAATATTTTGGACTCTACTGCCTATAAATTTAGGCCAAAGGAACCATTTTTAATCGTGTTGCTCCTAAGCAAGTTCTACTAGTCTTTGGACAGGGTGTCCAATGACTAATTTTGAGATTCAAATTAGTCATTGGACACCCTGTCAAAAGACCAATGACTAATTTTAAGATTCAAATTAGTCATTGGACACCCTGTCCAAACTAAAACCTACCTAACTAATGGTACTGTCTGATAACGGTGTTTAGAAGTAAACCAAAGATGCCCAAGGGGAAAGAGAAAGACTACGAAAGTTTTTTTTGTATTACATAAGAGTTGCTAAGACGGAGTAGTTTTGAAAGCAATTAATGTTTCTTCTAAGATATATGTAGGTAAAGCAATTTTAATAATATCATAATAAACATTACTAAAATGTTGTTTTCCCCTTTATTACCTATTTGCTATTTTAACGATTTATAAAAGAACATTAATGAGCTAAATTGTGCTGTCCATTAACTAGCATAAACTGTCCAACAATAGAAATTCTGTCCAATGACTATACACCGTGTTCCGGACGATATACATAAACTTCGACCAGATGTTCAAACCGCGGAAGTAAGCATTTTTCATTATGGACACATTAATAAATTCTTATTTTTTATTTTTTGTTAATTTTCATACAAACTAAATACCTAGACGTAAATAACCCGATATGCATGCCTCTTTATCCGAATTGGCAACGTCATTCATAACATTTGGCGGGCTGAAACAAATGAAATGCAAATAGTATTTGATAGATTTCAAATTAAGATACTTTCTCACTGCATAGCTCAATTAAATTTCATTAAATGAAATTACAAATATCTTTGTAACGAAGCCTTTTTAAGTACTACTTCCTTTGTTGGATTTGATTTGTAAAAGCCATAGAAGTATTTGCTAAAGTTTATGGATAACGTGAAGAACACGGTGTATATTTGGGTACTTTTTTTTTAACAGGATTTTTTTTAATGTTAATGCTGTAAAGTATAATTTTTAAAATGAAATTATGTTCACATACATATTGAATAAGCAAAATAATAACAATTCTAGCACGTAGATTCATAAACGTGTCCAAGAATTATTTTTCTCCAATGTATGGCCCTTAAGTGTCCAATGACTGGTAGTTTACCCTACATATAGTTTTTAAGAACCTAAAACCCATCAACAAGAAACTTTAAAACACAGTCAGGATTTGGAAGATACGAGCCCTCGTATCTTCTAAATCCCGACTGTGTTTTTAAACTTTATATATTTACCAACATTACTAACTGTTCATCAAATCCGAACCTTCCTTTTTTTACTCGGTTAAAAAATGTCCCTCAGGTGACAACCCTAGTGAAAAAGAAACGTTGGGCAATGTTGTCAACGATATCAAAAAAATATGCTTGCGACTTTGCCCACCGTTATATTTTATGATTATATGACGCATTTAGCGAAGAAAACTAGTCTTTATTATTCATTTCCAATGTAATAACGGATGTATAAAAATTACTTACCTGCGATAACTCCAAGTAGCACTTCTCGAAAAAGTTTTTTCAGAAGTTTTTGCCCGCAAAAAAACACTAACTTCAACGACGTCTGACAGACAACTGAAGCAACATCTGTGACAGTGCGTCACATAGTGTTGCCAGAAAAATGATGAATTTTTTACCATAGACAAAATGTTCTTACTAACTATAGACAAATTTGGTATATATTAAGTTTTTTAAAAAATACACAACTGGGCAAAGTCATATGTCGAGGGCAAAGTTGCCATGTTTTACGGTAGGTATCAGCAAAAATATTGTGAAAAATTGGGTCATCGGTTTCAGTGACGAGATCATGACACTGACTTTCTGAATATTAATTAATGTAATTTTTATGGTCTGATAAATCCTTAATACTTTTTTTTTTGTATCTTGAAGGCTTTAAAGAGGCAACCCTGGAAATTAAAAACTTGTCATTTTAACTATCAACGAAATAGATACAGCAGCTAAACAATGCGTCAATGAGTCTGGAATCTGGAATGCAGTGTCCTAACTGAAAGTCTTTGCCAAAAGATCATTAAAACTCTTCCAAAGTATATTTTTTCCAAATTATTCCTCGACAAAACCGCCAACTTACACAAACACACAGATATACACACAAAGAGGGGAGTACACGTTTGCCTATCCATTTGGCTGGCTTCAAAACGAAACCCGATATCCGACGCAATACATCCCTGCGTAGAATACCCTTTGCAAGCAAAATTTAACTTTATAGCATCTACAACAAGGTTGAAAGTCAGTTATAAGAGCGAAAATAGTACATCCAACGGTTACTTTATAATAATTTCCAATTTGGAATATTATCGTTCGAATATTTGAATTTTTGCGTTCGAAAAATTGATTGAAGAGTATGTTTAAGATTAAAATGGCTGCCGTGGATTGTCAAATGGTGTAATTAACATTTTGGCGGCAGAAATTAATGATAGTTGCACTTGCAAGCCGAACTGAATAATAAATATTGAAGTGTGTAATTTTAATAAAGGGTATCTTCATCTATTTTGAATGAGCTGTAGTTTTAATTGATTGTTATTAAAATCCTTGCATTCCAACGATCTCAAATTCCCAATACATATTTGATTAGAAGCAACTTGCTTAATTTCTTTTTTCTTTTAAAACTGTTCCAATTTGGATTTAGGTGAGGCAGTCGTTCTTATTTCTACCTACTCTGTTACATAGGTATAAGCTCTTAGTACTTTTACTATATCGTTTTACTCAATCCACGTTCGTACTGTACCTACATCGATAAAATACTCACTCCGATTATAAGTACCTAGGTATTACGCAACTGATCTTTCTGAAAAACGAAAAGCAGTTCTTTAGAACCCGAAAAAAGGTTTTCTCTGTTAAACTTAATTACTTCCAAAACCCGACCATAACCTGACTTCGTCCAGCTGTAGGATGCAATATCTATATTGGATACCGTCCGATGACGTATCGCATGTTAGACTGAGACAATACAAACGGGTGCGAAAGGGACAACAGTATGTAACCTGACACCTCCACATCTGCGTTCTAAAAGCGTCCAGGGACGTACTTAGGAACTGTATTGTTGTATTAATTGTTGTTTTTTTTTTGCTTTTAATGTTTAACTTCCTGAATTGGGAGATGGAAGAATGTTGTCTGCTGCTCGTTTTTAACGGAATGTGCATTAATCATCATCATAATTATCAGCCGTAAGACGTCCACTGCTGAACATAGGCCTCACCACGCTGCGCTTGCTGGTGCGTGGTCTCCATTCGAGAAACCTCAACTTGAGGTTCTCGAAAGATTGAGATTTCGTGGACATGCGTGTCATGTCTTATGGATCAAATTCAAGTGAAAAAAATATAAATAAAATAATGAAGTCCTATCTAGATGATCTCATGAGATTATTTTACAGTAAAAAGCCAAATCTGTACCCTGAGCACGAGTTTTCAGTATTTGAGACGTAAAGTAAACTGGAACTTTGGCAACTTCAAATTGACAATTTTCAAGGAAAAAAATAGTTCCTTCATCGCACACCAGAGGCGCTGTTCCAGTTTTTCATACAAGAAACGCTGTAAATACTGGAAAGACGCTGTAAAGTAAAAGAGTGAAAACTCGTGCTCAGGGTACAGGACGGAGTTCTAATGAAATGTCCACAATTTCAGAAATCACATTAACACGTCTTGCTTTTCATTGTTGCACTTTCATATTTTTTGTAACTTAGCATCTTCACCTTCGTACACAAGGCGACGGCGACCGACGCAAGTCTCCAATATCTTTCGACTTTGGCATCAAATGGCATCCAGGAGACTATCGTAATACAAAATGAGGACTAATCTGAGCAGTTCCAAAAATGTCCGCTTGGGCAGTGCCACTGCCACTGGAGACCTGTCAAACTATCAAACTCTTTAATGAGGACTAATCTGAGCAGTTCCAAAAATGTCCGCTTGGGCAGCGCCACTGCCTCTGAAGACCTGTCAAACTATCAAACTCTTTAATGAGGACTAATCTGAGCAGTTCCAAAAATGTCCGCTTGGGCAGCGCCACTGCCACTGGAGACCTGTCAAACTATCAAACTCTTTAATGAGGACTAATCTGAGCAGTTTCAAAAATGTCCGCTTGGGCAGCGCCACTGCCACTGGAGACCTGTCAAACTATCAAACTCTTTAATGAGGACTAATCTGAGCAGTTTCAAAAATGTCCGCTTGGGCAGCGCCACTGCCTCTGGAGACCTGTCAAACTATCAAACTCTTTAATGAGGACTAATCTGAGCAGTTTCAAAAATGTCCGCTTGGGCAGCGCCACTGCCTCTGGAGACCTGTCAAACTATCAAACTCTTTAATGAGGACTAATCTGAGCAGTTCCAAAAATGTCCGCTTGGGCAGCGCCACTGCCTCTGGAGACCTGTCAAACTATCAAACTCTTTAATGAGGACTAATCTGAGCAGTTCCAAAAATGTCCGCTTGGGCAGCGCCACTGCCTCTGGAGACCTGTCAAACTATCAAAGTCTTTAATGAGGACTAATCTGAGCAGTTTCAAAAATGTCCGCTTGGGCAGCGCCACTGCCTCTGGAGACCTGTCAAACTATCAAACTCTTTAATGAGGACTAATCTGAGCAGTTCCAAAAATGTCCGCTTGGGCAGCGCCACTGCCTCTGGAGACCTGTCAAACTATCAAAGTCTTTAATGAGGACTAATCTGAGCAGTTTCAAAAATGTCCGCTTGGGCAGCGCCACTGCCTCTGGAGACCTGTCAAACTATCAAACTCTTTAATGAGGACTAATCTGAGCAGTTCCAAAAATGTCCGCTTGGGCAGCGCCACTGCCTCTGGAGACCTGTCAAACTATCGAACTCTTTAATAAGGACTAATCTGAGCAGTTCCAAAAATGTCCGCTTGGGCAGCGCCACTGCCTCTGGAGACCTGTCAAACTATCAAAGTCTTTAATGAGGACTAATCTGAGCAGTTTCAAAAATGTCCGCTTGGGCAGCGCCACTGCCTCTGGAGACCTGTCAAACTATCAAACTCTTTAATGAGGACTAATCTGAGCAGTTCCAAAAATGTCCGCTTGGGCAGCGCTACTGCCACTGGAGACCTGTCAAACTATCCTCAGATTAGTCCTCATTATAGAGGTTCGTATACAGGCACTCGTCAATGGATACCAAAGTCGTAAAGTATCGGAGACTTGTGTCGCGTTGCGTACGAAAGGCCTTATTTGAAAAATCTAGGTACCGGTACCTAACTAAAACATTTGTTGCAGTTTCATAGCTTATACGTCTTCTTTCTGGCCCTTATGAGAAAAAGGTTGAATATGTTCAAGGGCGGATCCAGCTTTCAGTTCAGGGGGGGGTCACAAGCTGTCTGCGACAACAGCTTGTCTCCGTAGTCTAGTTCGGATATAACTATACTTTTTTTTTATCGTGGTCATCAAATGAGTCCTCCCACCCATACTGTCAGACTCGTACTGACTAAAATCCACGGTGTCTTTCAATAGCCCTTTACGTTCCGGGGTCACGGTAACTCATAAGTCCCGCGACCCCGGCAGGCTTTGGCCCTCTAAAGGGGGGGCCCGTCATTATGCACACACTTTTTGAGGTGCGCGTGGAACACAACGCGCCTTCGACCCGGGCATGGTCCATGGTAGGACAGTGAGTCACCCATTAGGTACTCGTCGCCCGCATACCTATGTACCGGAAACCCTACGTAGGCCGGAAATCGTCTGCCGACGTTTGTCGCCGTGGGCGTCTACCACTGCGGCTGGGGTGGAGGGAGGACGCTGTCCTCTCCCTCAAGCGGCCCGCCTCCTCCTTCGCGTGCATGACTGTTTCGCAGAAGGAGGCGATCGCTTCCCACTCCGTCTCGCCCCGCAGCATTGCCACGCCCAGGCTCGAGAGGTCTCCGCTGTCGTGAGGACTCGGCGGTGCTCTGCTCAAGCAGGACAGTCCTGCACCGTATGCTCCACCATGTTCTCCGGGAGATCTTCGCAGTGGTGACACCCCGGCGTTTCTTCCCTCCTTATCCGACACAGGTACCTCACAAAACTTCCATGTCCGGTGAGAACCGGAGTCATGCGGTAGGTCAGGACGCCGTGACGCCAGTCCTCAAAGAGGGGTCCTATCGCCGCGATTGCGGCTTGCCCGGAGCTCGGTTGCGACAGCCGTTCCCTCGAAACTGCCCTGAGATCACGCCGGAGCTCTTCCCACCGCACAGCAGGGGTTCGCCCGGCGCTGCGCTTCCACGCGCCACTCGTAGACGCGGTGGAGGGCAGTCGCCTCCAGATGCCAGGGCAGCAATCCGGCAAGGAAGTTGGCCGATTCGCCGGCGATCAGATATAACTATACTTAATATTCTAAAGGAATGTGAAAGTGTGTTTGCCAATTTTTCACGTTGAAACCGCTAAACGGATAAGATTTCATGGGGTCGATTGCATTGGTCCTCCATTGCAGCGAAGTTACCTGGTCGCGGTCAGAGTCACCGAAAAAATCTAGTAAATAATGCTATTTGGAAACAATATCGGTCTTACTTATAAACGTTGCTTAAATTTTAAATACCGTTTAACAACTACTTATGAAAATTTCTTACTCATAAACGTTGTTTAACCCTAATCAGTTGCTTAGTAGTGACTTAAATTAGCTGTCAAATTAATCAACCTCGGACCCTTGTTTAACACGTTAAGTAACAAGATGGCGCGCTTGTAACAGCTGATTGGGATGCATCGGTCGCTAGGTACGAACGCTGTCCATTGTTCTTACAACTTCGGCCACTTGTTGTTGATTGTGTTTGAACGTTGTGTTGTGGATTTAAAAAATATTTAAAATGGATACTCTTGAATTTGTATATTCAATTCAAACGATTCGTAATGAAATAGAAGAAATAAGGAGTGTATCGACGCGGGTAAGAAGGCGGAAATTGTATGCTATAAGAGCGGATCCGATGCAGTATTTGGGTGACAGAGAATTTAAACAAAGATACAGATTTAGCAAAGGGAACATGTTGAAAATAATTGATATTTTACGAAATGAGTTGCTTGTGGACAGTCGAGGCGGCAGCATACCCGTACATTTACAAGTAATGGCTGCTATTAGGTATTGGGGTAGACACGAGGTAGGTACTACATAAATAATATAATTATGTGACATTCATTTATATAAATATGTATTCAACTTTAGACGCTGCTTTTGATACGACTCATGTAACATGTATTAATTTCAGATTCAAGAAGACTGTGCTGATATCCATGGCATGAGCCAGCAGACATTGTCACGTATTTGCAAAAAAGTGGCTACTGCATTGGCATCAAAAAGTCCTATTTACATAAAAATGCCAACAAATTTAAATGCTGAAATAGAGGCAATTCGAAAGTTTGAAGTCTTTTCCGGATTTCCACACATTACTGGAGCAATAGACGGAACTCATATTAAGATACGCAAAGTCGGTGGAGATGCTGGTCAATACTATGTAAACAGGAAAGGACACTATTCCATCAACACCCAAGTAACTTTTCTTATACAATATTATAGTACTAGTTAAATATTCGCATACTTAATTAATCTATTTTTTTTATTAAGAAAAACATTGACCACAAGGATAATCTTACATTTACAATAACGTGAATTTTGCTGTTTTCAGGTAGTCTGCAATGCGGATTTGAAAATATGCGACATAGTTTGCCATTGGAGAGGCAGTACTCACGATGCTAGAATATTTCGCGAAAGTTCCATAAAACGGAGGTTTGAAGAAAATGAATTTAGGGGAAAACTCATAGGGGATAGTGGGTACCCATGTACCCCTTACTTACTGACTCCTGTTCTGAGACCCGTAACTGATGCTGAGAGGCGTTACAATTATAGTCATATACGAACGAGGAATGTGATAGAGAGATGTTTTGGTTTACTAAAACAAAGATTTCGCATTTTATTGGAAGTTATGAGAGGATCTTTTAACTCAATAAAAACTACAATTGTAGCATGTGCAGTCTTACATAATCTAGCCATTGAATTTAATGATTCGACTTTAGATCATGGTACGTAAAATTAATAACATGATACAGTACAATGCCATGTATGCAATTATTAGGTATTCATTTTGCCATTGGCAGAGCTCAAACTCTCTTGCTTTGTTTCAGAATCTATTTTCAGTAATGGTGATGAAGATACTGGAGATATTGGGAATATCGAGCAGGACTTCAATAATACCATAAGTATAACCCGAAATATATTTATTGAAAATTATTTTTAATGTCAAAATAAAAGGCCTCTAATTTAAACAGTATTTAATTTTTTCCTCCAATACTCCTCTTCCAAGTCTAAAATTGACATTCTTTTCTTATGTATTTCTTCAGCTCTTTCATTTTCCCTTTTCTTTGATTCTAAGGCCAATGAAAATAGTTCTTTTTCATATGGTGTGTTGTTAATCTGAATAAAAAAAGGCAAAATTAAGAATTATAGAAAATTGTACATGTAATAATGGTAATTGAAAAGCTGTTGGTAATTCAATACAAAGTAATACAACAGCAAGTTTTGTTCACCTTTTTATTCACACTTTTGACTGGATTGCGTCTCCTTATATGAAGTTGTGACTTCATATTAGTCACTGGTGTAGTTGATAGAATATTTTCAGACTCCGTATGTTGTAAAACCTCCGGTATCTAGACATTTTTTTATAATATTAGTAAATGAAATGTAGAAATATCAAATAATAATAATAATTAATAATAATATTCCACAACTATCACACAACGCCATCTAGTCCCAAGCTAAGCAGAGCTTGTGTTATGGGTACTAGACAACTGATAAACATAATTACTTATATATTTCTAAATACATACATATTATAGATAAATTACACCCCGACACAGAACAAATGATCGTCCTCATCACACAAACATTTGTCCTCGGTGGGAATCGAACCCACGACCTCCGGCATAGCAGTCAGGGTCACTAACCACTAGACCAACAGGCCTGTCGAAATAATTATTATGTGAAATGATTAATATCTATGCACATAATTAGAGCATTTATTTCCAAACATACCTGATTATCTTCCTCAGAATCACCGGTCACCGTCTTTCCAGGATCATAACAATCATTTTTAATGATGGAGCTTTCTGATTCCTGTGTCTGCAAGATACAAAGTTACATCAATAATAGACAATTATTCAAATAGTTATTAAAAACACTTCCTATACAGAATAAGTAACCTGTTGAATCGTTTTAAAATAGACACTGTCACTGTCATATAAGTTGCTATCGACAACAAACTCGTTTGGTATTGCATTTAATATAATAAGATCTTCTGCTGGGGGACTTGGTGGTGGAGGTCCTCCGCCTGTCATCAATCTAGCACGCCTATATTCAAACTCTTGACTTTTGACTCTACCCTTGTTATTTCTCCACTGCGTCATTAATTGTTGTAGATCTCTTTTTTTGCTTTGAAGAATGTTGAAACTGAAAATAGTAAATGAATCATAAATTAAATTGTATTGAATATTATTTTATTCATTACAATTACGATTCACATTAACTTACTTAGTCAATACTTCTTGCCAAGCAGCCTTCTTCTTGCTATTTGTATTCGTAGAAGTATCTTTATTTTCTATAATATCTATTCTATCAGTCACAAGCTGTATTAACAATCTCTGCAACGATATAAAGGATTAGTATAAATTGAATAGTAAGCCTAATAGGTAAACTAATAATAATAACGTAGCGAAAGCTAACAAGCTAATAACAAAAAATAACACATGCTGTTTGTTAATTATCAGTTCCTAGTTTGCTGGGCGTAAACTATATGCCTGTATTAGTATAAATAAATTTAAACACTACCTTTTCTTCTTCATCCCAGTTGGAGGACCGCACTCGTTTCTTTGCAATATTTTCCATTTTTATTATAATTAACCACGACCGCACTCGAAAATTACAATATTCACTGACCAAGACAACATTTAAATTCGGACAGCTCAGTGACAAAATACGCGCCAAAACATTTTTTTTAAACTATATCATAAATAACCACGACCGTCCCGCCCTCGACCTCAAAATGTTGCCATTTTATGATGTTTTACTTCAGAAACACGCGCCAAAACATAATTTGTGCTGTCAACACATGGCAGTATGGTCAGAGCAAAATATTTTTTGTGTGATTAACCGTTCATTAGCTAAGTAGCGCCTAACCAATAATT
The DNA here is from genome assembly GCA_950005045.1 of Agrotis exclamationis. Classification (NCBI taxonomy): domain Eukaryota; kingdom Metazoa; phylum Arthropoda; class Insecta; order Lepidoptera; family Noctuidae; genus Agrotis; species Agrotis exclamationis. The sequence continues at coordinate 13,474,639 of OX465441.1, forward strand.
ATAAGTAAGAAATATTTAAGTATTGTTTAAGGAGTTAAGTAGTGATTAGTTAAGAGGTTGCTGAGCACTTGATTAGTTGATTTTTATAAGTAAGACCGTATATGTAGTTACTGTATTTACCTATTATGCAAGGCTGCAATGTTGTTTTTTGGCGCTAGTAGGTACTTGAATTGAATCCTGAGCGTAACGAAGTCTTCAAAGGTACGAGACGCAGAATAACTTTACTGCTGGACGCAACACACAACTTTTCACCTCACCACAGCGAGAAAATGCAGTGGGGGCGGCTCGCCTGTCAGTGTAGAAAATAATTGAATAGAAGACGTGTTCGAATTTTGAAAGCACTTTTGCGCTAGCGCGCAAAATGGAGTTTTGCGCTCAGATTTTGAACGAGGAATAGAATCGCTTTCCGAACCTGTGAGGTGAAATAGTTATTTGGGCAAGGCTGCAAAGTTGTTTTTTGGCGCGAGTACTTCAATTGAATCCTGAGCGAGCGAAAGATTAAGATTGAACCGCGAGTGAAGCGACCGGTTCATATCGATGCCTTCCGGCCCAAAGGGGGTAACCGCCACTTTACAAACTTTACAGGAGAGTAGTTTAAAGTTCAAAAAAAGTGAAAAAAAATCATATACAATTTTCTGTACGTTCCTAAAGTTTCAAAATTTACCCATTTAGCTTTTGATTAGGTCTCTACGAAATGGCATTGTTAATTAAAATAAATCACACTCCTAACACAATTTAGTGTCGCTTACCCTCAAATAGTCCCGAATTCACTAACAGGAAAAAACGTATTAAATGAAAACAACTCAATGGTTGAGTTCCAACCTAAATGATTTAAGTGCACCATTCGTTTTATTTCTATTGAAGAAAAAGAGCATACCTGTGACTTTTCTGTTCATCAAGTCCAGCCAATATGATATAACCGGCTATTAGTTAATGAGAGATGATCAAGGAAATTGTAATAAGTTCCTTATCAATAAGAAATATAATTAGCACTTTTATAAACAACGCGAAAGCACATTGTGTTTAATTCTTATAAAATTATACATCCACACTTAAATACGTAGATTAGACCTTTTTAAGTTTTTAAAGTGACATTTACTAAGATGCGGATATAAAAAAAAGATATTATGCTCAATCTCTTTTTTTTATTTGTCTTCATTTTAAAGAATAACACAAAACAATAGTTATTAACAGTAAGTTAGTCTTGATAGTTATACATCCATGCTGCAATTCATACTCATGGACTACCTCTTAGGTATGACAAAACGTAAGACCCCTCTTTGAGTAGTGGCTTTTTTTACGTGGTAAAATCATCTAATGAGTCCTCCCACCCAGGGCAGAGCGGGAGGGACTGTCAGACTCGTACTGACTAAAATCCACGGTGTCCTTCAGTAGCTTTTATGTACCGGTCTCAGTATACGTGTGTCCCGCGACCACTAAAGGGTCCGGTCCGGGACCCGTCATTATGCTGACACTCTTTCAGGCGCGCGTAGAACACAACGTGCCGTCGACCCGGACATGGCCCATGGTCGGGCAGTGAGTCGCCCATTACTCGACTCCCGCATGCCCGCGCCTACGGTGGCCGGAGATCGTCCCGCGACGTCCGTTGCCGTGGGCGTCTACCACTGTGGTGTGGGTGAGGAGTGGACGCTGTCGTCTCCCTCCAACGTCCCGCCTCCTTCTTCGCGAGAATGATTGCTTCGCAGAAGGAGGCGACCGCTTCCCACTCCGTCTCGCCCCGCAGCATGGCCGCGACCAATGCCGGGTGCGAGAGGTCGTATGCTCCACCGTGTCCTCCGGGCGATCCTCGCAGTGGTGACACCCAGGCGTTTCCTCCTTCCTCATCAGACACAGGTACCTCCCGAAACATCCGAGTCCGGTGAGGACCTGCGTCAAGCGGTAGGTGAGGACGCCGTGGGGCCTATCCAGCCACTCCTCAAAGAGGGGTCTTACTACCGCGGTTGCGGCGTGCCCGAACCTCGGTTGCGACAGTCCAGTCTCCATACTGCCCTGAGATCGCGCCGGAGCTCTGATTCTCTGGACTCTCACTCTGGACTTTTCGAGGCAGCGGGGATTTCCCCGGCAATGCGCTTCCGCACGCCTCTGATAGACGCGCAGGAGGGCTGTCGCCTCAAGATCCCAGTGCAGCGATCCGGCAAGAAGGTTGGCCGATTCGAAGGCGATCGTGCGGTATCCTCGGATCATTCTGATAGCTATGACCCTCTGGCATGCGAGGAGTTGCTGGAGAGGCGTCACGGCGTCCTCACCTTCTGCCTGACACAGGTCCTCAACGGACATGGAAGTTTCGGGAGGTTCCTGTGTCTGATTGGGAAGAAGAAACACCTGGGTGTCACCACTGAGGGGACCGCACGGAGGACACGGAGGAGCATTCGGTGCAGGACTGATCCGCTTGGGCATAGCACCGCTATATCCTCACGGAGGCGACATACCTCTGGCACCAGGCAATGGTCGAGGCCATGCTGCGGGGCGAAACAGAATGGGAAGCGGTCACCTCCTTCTACGAAGCTGTCATGTTAACAAAGAAGGTATCGGGTACCGTGAGGGAGAGAACAGCATCCACCTCACAACCTAACCGCTGCGGGATGCCTATGGCATCGGAAGTCGCGAGGTGATTTCCGATCGGTCACCGTAGGCGCGTAACGCTTCGTGTTCCACGCGCGCCTCAAAGACCTGCCGGCAATTTGAAGGTACATTCATAAAATGAGTTCTCCCACCCAGGGCAGGGCAGGAGGGACTGTCAGACTTCATCATCATCATCATCAGCCTATGAATGTTCCCACTGCTGGGACACAGGCCTCCTCTCTGAGAGAGGGAGTGGGCCATAATCCACCATGCGGGCCCAGTGCGGGTGCAGACTTGTACTGACTAAAATCCACGGTGTCCTTCAACAGCTGTTTACGTTTCGGAGTCTCGGTATTCGTTAGTCCCGCGACCAAGGCCCCCCTTAGAGGGCCAAAGCCTTCCGGGGTCGCGGGACTGTCTAATCAAGAAGTCGTGACCCTGGAGCGTAAAGGGCTATTGAAGGATCACTGTTGATTTTAGTCAGTACAAGTCTGACAGTCCTTCCCGTAGGTACCGCCCTGGGAGGACTCCTTGGATGATTTAACCATGATAAAGAAGGGTCAGATCAGGCACAGGATTAACTCTTGGCTGTTGCAGAGAATTCATCACAAAAACCCAATAACTCCTTGCTGGCCCAACCATGGATTCGAACCCTTGATCATGTTTCTCAGCCGTATATACTAGCCAACAAACAAACAAAAGTACTGAAAAACAAAACTGTAGGTCCTACTTATTTAACTTTTCAGTATCGTCTAAAATAACTAAGTAGAATAATACACAGTCATATGAACATAAAGTCTATTAAATAAACTTCCCGTTTTATTTTCCTTATAAAACTTTGGGCCAAAATGATCCACGAGCACGGTGGTGCTTACGCCGTGGTCGTATACAGACTGTATGATCGGTGTGCAACGCTAACGACATTTTGTTCGAACGAAAGAGAGTGATAACTGATGCTGTTTGTCATTCTTGTGTAAGCTAACCACCAAACCTTTGATTTATCTTCTTGTCTAACCACCATACCAGATTTTTTTTTTTCGGGAGGGAAAAAAAGGGTAAGCGACAATCTAAGGCGACATTCGTTAGGATGATTTATCTAAGCGCCTTCGATGATTGATTTGGTGACTAGGGAAAATAAAAATAAGCGCCAAATAAAGTCACGGAAATGAGGCCTAAATGTAATAAATGACATATATTTTATCCAAAGAAACTGCCCTAATATCCTAACCGAAAGTTTAGTAAACCAATATTCCAGCCCAAACTACTTAACGTTCAAGTAAAGAAAAAATATTCAAAGCCAAAATTGCTTATCTCACAGTTTTGAAATATTATTTTTATCCAACCACCATAATACAAAATATACCAAAAATAACTGTCGTTTATGACGAAAAACTTAGTGTTAGAACCTCAATTCCTTTAACGCCTAAGCGACAAAAAGTTTGTCCTAGAGCCATGAAACTTAGACCATTAGACGCAGAAAAAAAAGCCGATTCTAACCATATATATAAGTCTATTTCGCAAAAAATGTCGCTTACCCCCTTTGGGCCGGAAGGCATCGATATATAGAATCCTGAGCGTAGCGAAGTTTTCAAAGGTACGAGACGCAGAATAACTTTGCTGCCGAGCGCAACACACAACTTTTCACCTCACTAAGCGAGGAAATGCAGTGGGGCCGGCTCGCCTGACAGTGTAGAAAATAATTAAATACAAGAAGTGTTCGAATTTTGAAAACGCTTTCCGCGCTAGAGCACAAAATGGAGTTTTGCGCTCAGATTTTGAACGAGGAATAGAATCGCTTTCCGAGCGTGTGAGGTGAAAATTATATATTTTTATTAGTGCAAAAACTATCGGGCGTGCCGAGAAGGGTTGCCTCGTGCCGCTCGCTAGTGCGCCCGCTATGGCGCGATACGCGCGATAGGACAATAAGCATAGCGGCCACGCTGCGCGGTAAACTTGAATAATTTTATTCGATGTTTTGCACTATATGTATAACTGTAATATAACCAATAACAACACAGAATTTTATTATTATGATTATGTGCATCTTCCCCTATAATTTGTTTATGTTTATAAATAAAATTAGATAAAATTGCAGTGGTCGCCTAAGACCTAGCCTGTCGCCCAGGGGGGGGTCATGACCCCCATGACCCCCCCCCTGGATCCGCCGTTGAATATGTTTGCCATAGACACGTAGTTTATATGGCATATGTTAGGACTAAACATTTCCTTTGCAATTATTAGATACTTAAATATAATAGTTCAAGGCCTCCAGTAGTAACTCAACTTTTTGTCAAACGCTTAACTGATGCAACAACAACAAAAGTATTGCATTACAATACAAAGTGCGCATTTTTCCAAAGATTTTTTAGAAAGAACAAAAAGGATCTAATACCTTAAATCCTGTTCGTATTTAATCAAGTGGAAGGCTTTCGGCTCAATGGACAAGGGACCTGGATCTTCGCCGACATAAAAAAAAAAAAAAAACCTAATCTATGGAGAGTACAAAGGCTTTGTCTTGGCGCGATATTTTTTGTCAACTTCATTTGTTTGTTTTTGAACATAAATGGTAATAGATAATTTAACAAACTTCTAAGGAATTAATATTAAAATTGGTCGATTTCAGCTCTTTGCAAAAGTTTCTGTATTCGCAAAAATAGGTAAATAGGTTACTAAATTGTAAACTTTGCAATAATCAATATGTGATTATTATTGATTAAAATCTAAACTCTAAATACATATTATAAAGCTGAAGAGTTTGTTTTTTTGTTTGAACGCGCTAATCTCAGGAATTACTGGTTCGAATTGAAAAACTTTTCTCGTGTTGCATAGTCCATTTATCATAGAGGCTACGACATCAAACTACGACCAATAGGAGCTGAACAGCGGACCAAACTGCGTTGAAAATCTAGAATGTTATCTAGAAATAATTACCTATAATTGACACACAGCACTAACAAATTAGTAGGGTAAAAAAACACTAATATTACGCACAGAAAAAATTAGGCACTGTGTAGAGAAAAAAACTAGGTAGGTATTTTATTTCAAGAATAATACAATTTCTATTGTAAAACAAGAACAAAATACAAATATTTTACAATACTACTTACTACTGTCTCAAATCAGCAGGAAAACAAGGCCTATAAATTTCTACCAGAAATCCAATACACAAGATTAACACAATTTATTTTTATTATCACTATTAGTTTCTAAACGACCTTTAAAAGACAAACGGCAAACGGCTGCCAAGTAATCGGTTCCGGGTTCTATTCCCGGTTGAACTCCGTCCCATTTCGACTCTATTGACTATACTAGTTAGTTACAAACGAGAGCTCAATGACAAGAATGACAAGGCTGACCAGTGGCGTAGCTAAGCTAGAAGGGCTTCAAAACTAATTTGGGGCCCTACTAATCTAAATGCATAGTTTTGCAGAATAAAGACAATAGCATCCTGACTCGCGTTACTAATGATATTACTGATACACATTAAGAGAATTTTAAAGGTAGGTAGTTAGAAAATTGAGCTATGTTAGGAAAGTTTGATAATGGAGCTTTATGGCCGCAAGCTCTATTTCCTGGCAAGTTGAGTATTTTATCGTGGGAGCCAATCGAGTTAGCAACTACAGTTCACATAGAGGAGGGAGATCTTTGACCTATTGTGGGTCACGATGGGATGATTAAAATGATAACGTGAAATTTGTGAGCCTCTCTTGCCCTCTAGCACCAGTAAGAGCCTTTGCGCACACCACGTTTATTAAACGCGCCGTTGACGCACGTTTGTAGCGATACAGACGCGATGCAAACGCGTGTTTGACGCTTTGTATCGCGACAACAAACTGCTCTGTTTGACAAAAACGCGCCGTTTAAAAAACGTGGTGTGCATAGGCCCTAAGAGACACTTTCCACGAGTCGCATTTAGGAAAAAAAAACGATACAACAGTTTAAATAACTCGAAAAAATCTTTTTTTCATAGGTTTTGACTGTGACGTGTGGGCAAATTATACTCTTGTGTGAAACAGCTGGTTTATTCCTTAAATCTTATCCTTACTTCTAAGTATTATAAGAGCGAAAGTTTTCGAGGATGGATGAATGTCTGTTACTCTTTCACACAAAACTTGCTGAATGGATTTGGATGAAATTTGGTACACATTGTACACAGTTAGTTCATAATCTGATTTAATCCCGGAATTACGTTCCTGTGGGATAGTTTTCAGAGTTACACTCGGTGAAACCGTTGGCATCAGTTAGTGAACAATAAAATATTTAGACATCATTTACGTGCTAAATTATTATTAACATAGGTCGGAATTAGGTAGAGTTAGTTATTCATGTACTTACACTGATTTCAAACAGCGAAAGAATAAAGTGGATATGCCCCAAATCCCGGGATTACTTTTAAAGAGCAGAAAAATCCCGTGATTTAGTAAATAAAAAAGTTATCTACTTTTACACAATTAACTATCTCTGAGGTTTTTATTATTACCTATTTATTTGCAATACTGTTGGCCACATGAGATTGTGTATTATGAATCCCGGGAAGATCTATATTAATATCAACATTTTGATGCAAGTACTAAAATAACTCTACCTTATTCCGACCTCTGATTTTATTAGTAACACCGAATTTTAATAACAGCAAATACAATTTTGCCGTCCAACCAATTTTAATTAAACTCTCCATTTACAGAACTACTAAAACACACTTCTAAACTCATACACACATGTATACAAAAACAACAACAGCTCATCTTTTGTCTAGCTGCTCAGAATATCACAAAAAACCGAACCCTCGGGATATCACGTTACCTTAGTTTTGGAGGGCTGGCTGTCAACGGTGATATGTCACGATGTGCATCCCCCTCATTGAGTCTGACTGGCTGACCGTTTGGGCGAGGTGCCGACTACCTATTTTATTTGTTAATGAGTTCTGAAGCGTGGCTTTTAGTGGTGGGAGATGGTTATGGGTGGGCGTTGTATTGTTTTGTATTTTGGTCTGTTTGAATTTCTTGGAGATTATAGCCACTATAGTAAAACTCTCTGCCTGCGTCTGTGTTTCCGAACGCATACAATCCTAATCTCTTCAAAGTTAGAGTGTAGGGGTTTAGCTTGTTAGCTCGCTCTATTGTCGACCTTGTCTATCTCACCCCTGACCTAGACTAAGGGCAAGAGCAAACCCATACTACCTACATAAAAAAAAATGAAGCCAAAATGAAACCTTTGTCCACACTAGGAATTTCTCCTGCATCGTGAATGCGTTTACAAACATAGAAACTCACATACACAATCACCCAGACTCGGAACAACTACTTGCAGATCATAGTCATACTAATAATTGTTCCGTACGGAGATCGAACCCGCGACACGCTGCGCAGGAGTCGATTGCTCAGCCACTGCGCCAACCGTGCTGTCAAGTTCAAGGTTAATTTAACAAGGAGTCGCGGGACTGTCTATGTAACCGTGACCCTGAAACGTAAAGGGCTATTGAAGGGCTGCGAAGACTCATTTGATGATTAAACCACGTTAAAAAAGGCCAGCATTGGAAATATTATTGGCTTATGATGCTATAGAGTTACTAGTACAACTCTGACAGTCCTTCGCAGGGCAGGAGGAGTGACTTGATGATTTTCCACCCCTAAAAAGATATAGGAATTGCGAAAAACACAAGATTTTCACAAACGCCGTTTAACATTGAATCTTGATAAAAAGTGACCTTTACAATAAAATGAAGTCGGTTAAAAAGGATGATTGATGTATTTGACTTCTTGGCTCAAAGACATACCGGTTTTGTTTTTCTGTTTGAAACCATATGTCCCAACTTCTACCAATCTTAAATCTTAACACTGTTCATAACTTCAATTTTCTTTCTATTCCAACTTCTACCGCTTTCATCACTGTTAATGACCTCAATTTTCTTTCTCTTTCAGTGGCGGCACAGGCGACAAGCAACTAGACTCTTCAACAGACGACGACAGCGATGCGCCGGCGCACGGGCCCGCACCGCATGCGTTACCAACTCACGCGCCGCAGCCACTATATCCACTGTATGAACATCCTTTAGCGCATCTACAGTATCATCATTCGTGACCCTACAGTGACCATCAGATGTAGGGAGAAATATGAGGAGAGGGAACTGATATCAGCTAAATATGGGACTGGTAGCAGTGGCGTAGCTAGACGGGGGCGAAGCGGACCCTAGCCCCCGGCCTCGCACTCAAGGAAAATAAAAACATTCTTGACAACTTTTAGGAAATTAATATGACCCTATATAGATGTATACCTACTTTAGGTGTTTAATGTCGTGTCCAATATCGCCCGTCACATTTTAGCGCCTTTACTGCTCACGTGATGCCCCTTGTTGTAAGATGACTTGGTTACGTTTTATTTCTAACTGGGAACAGACAGAGGCCTACCAAAGCTGGCCCTGTAGCCATGTTACAACCGATAAACGCAAACGCTTAGTAGGCTTTAATAGATTTTCACCTTTATGTACTTGGGTATAACGTTGAAGATTTAGTGAAGATTGCTTATCGTTTTCGATCTTTCCTGTCGCTAACGCTCAGAAATCTTAAATAGATTTTCAACTTTAGGCTCTCGGTTATAAAGTTGAAAGTCTATTGGGGAGTACCGAGCGCTTACGATTATCGTTTGCGACTTGTGATTTGGCACACCAAGTCGTCAACAAGGCCTCGCGCTAGCAATAGAGGCAAGTCATATCTTTCGTCCTGATAGAAAAGGGCCTCACAGATGCGTCTTGCCCCCTCCTAAATTCAGTCTTGCTACGCCACTGGTAGACTAGTAGGACATACAAATGCCCTTGTGGCCTACTATGACGTGACGCGAGAGTAAATCCACTGTCGGAAAGAGACAGCTATACAAGTCGTCTAGCTCTATCTTGTTTCCACACTGGAATTCCCTCGCTATAAGACGTCAAGTCTGCTATTACAATAGTGTTAGAATGGTCTATAATTGATTTTTTAATAGATAATTTGACAGCATAAAAAAATTGTAAATTAAACCGTCAGTTAAGAGTTTCAAACATAAGGAAACGTTTTTTTTGTTTTGTTAAACTAATGCATATTTACAAAGATACTAGTGGCCCGTCCCAGCTTCGCACGGGTATATTAAGAATCGCTCGTCCGATTTTGTGCAAACTTCACATAAAGCATCTAATAAATAGTTCGAACAAAGCCTAAATATTTGGTTTGGATAGGTGAGCCCGTTCTTGAGTTATAACATTACAACGAAAAGTGGCATTGATTTTTATATATTAGATTAGATAACGCATTAAAATTCGAGAGTTGGGGCTCGTGACATCAGAAGCAAGTAAAAACTGTACTTGCTTGTGACGTATTGCCATTTTTTTTAAATCTAACTTGACGGTCTATTTCGATTTTCTCAGTCAAATACCGTATTCTGGTAAACAATGTTCCAATCCAAGTAAACGCCATGAAAAAGTTGATGCGCCAAAGTTGGACTTATTAATCTATAGGCCGAAGCTTGCCCTTAAAAGATTGCTTGAAATAAACACTGAAAGTTTTTTTTTTTAAGTTTACACTAAAATAACTTAGAAACATAAAAGTTCAGTAAAAACGGGACAGACATTTTATCAAAGTCCACAATTATCCCGGGGTCGCGGGACTTATCTCATTACCATGACCCCGGAACATAAAGGGCTATTGAAGGACACCGTGGATTTTAGTCAGTACAAGTCTGACAGGTTGGAGGACTCATTTGATGATTTTACCACGCTAAAAAAAAAGTCCACAATTATTTTGTCCGTAACCGTTTAACTGAACTTTAATTACGATTAAAAACGAATGCAATTTGCTTCAGTATTTATAAATCCTGTAATTTAAGTTGTATAGGACCACAGAATCATAATTGTTTGTATTTAATTTTGTATATTGTTTTAGTTTAACAAATAATAAATTATCTTTATTTTAAGTATTGAGTTAATTTTTCATTTATACATTTAAAAGTAGGGTGGAAGTACCAGTTGTTGTCCTTTCATTTTGTGTTATAAATACACTATTATTTTTTACTTAAAAAAAATTGTGACCAGTGCCAGTGAATATAATTTTTATTCATTCTTAATCAAATTCATCGCATATAAATAGAAAATATACCTACAGGGTGAATTTTTCAACTGGGCGTGGATGGCTAAATCCAAAACTATAAGGAATGTCGAAAAACGCTGAAAGGAGTCTCGAGGCCGATTTTGACGAAAACTAAAACTGCATCATTGAATTTTAGAAAAATCTATAATTCTAGCCAGGAATTGAACCCGCTGATTTTGGAAAAAAATCACACTCTGTATTATTACACCAATCGATAGTGTTGCTAATAAGGATCAAATTCTAGGAAGTAATCATATACGGCAAACTTAAGAAAAACGTCTAATTACGAAAAAACTGTACAGTCTTCAAGGTAGTGACTATTCCAAACATAAGTTAACCGTTTCTTCTTTGAAATAATGCTATTTTTTGTTCAATTCAATAATTTCCTGTTGCTAAATACAGTACGATTGTTGAGACTTCAAATCCAGTGAAACATTGAAAACAATGAAATTTTATAATTTCGAATAGATTATGGCTCTGTAGGAGTAAAATAACATAACAAAATAGCAATTTCATAAAAATCTGCTATTTTCTTAAGTTTGCCGTATATGATTACTTCCCAGAATTTGATCCTTATTAGCGACACTATGGAATGGTGGAATAATACAGTGTGTGATTTTTTTCCAAAATCATTGGGTTCGATTCCTGGCCAGGATTATTAATTTTTGTAAAATCCAATGATGCAGTTTTAGTTCTCGTCAAAATCGGCCTCGAGACTCCTTTCAACGTTTTTTGATATTCTTTATAGTTTCAGATATAGCCATCCACGTCCAGTTGAAAAATTCATCCTGTATATATTTATGACCACCCACTCGCCATCTAAAATTCCATGATAATCAAAGATTATCACTACTGATAATAAAAACATGATTGATAAATAAAACAGGTCTCAATATCAGTATCATAAATAACCACAATCTTAATAATTGCTTGTTCCATCCTAATTACCATAATGTTTTACATCGTTAATTATAATAAACATTCAATTAACGATATGTGAGCGACGCATGATAATAGCGCATTATGTAAAATAGATTTTTAAAAGAAGCAAAATGAGGAATAAAACGTAATATAATTAAAAAAAAAATGTGAATAAAAATATAGCCTAATTAGGTATGTTACTCGTTGACAATGTAGCTTCCAAAAAATCGATACAGTACCTAATTTTTGAGATTTTTCAACACAAACAAAAATGCGAATATTTTGTCTTTATTTAATGAGTGTCGGTCGATAAAATCGAATTGAATAATAACAAATTGTTTTTTCATTTGAATTTTTGATCATTTGACCTTTTGATTTTATCGCGTTTGACAATTTAATTCAAGCGACGTTTTTAGGATTAATTAAACAATTAATAAAGGTTAATAGAAACAGAATTTTGAAGATAATTATCAAATTGTATTTGTTGGGACTGTAAAATTATTAAAAGAGATCTCTTTTAAAAAACACAAATTCATAAATTCTTTAAGAAATTATGCAGATTTTTTTAAGATCTCCAAACAAAGATACCTACTAATCATCAGATATTTGATATACTAATTACTAAGCTCGTGTTAAATGTTTCTAATTAGTCAAAATTTTGTCCCTAGGTCTACTGCTGACCTAGAAAAAATTTTGACTATATTTGAAAATTATATAATGAATAAATAATACAATAATTATTTAGCAAAAGAAAAAAAATAATACACGCATTGAACCCTTCTACTGTTAAAACTTAGGTACTGTAATAAAATACGTGCTGAGAACAATACTATATAATAGTGACCGTATTATTCTAGAAACTAGAAATCGGCTTGAATTGGCAGAAAGATATTCTGAACATGAAAAAAAAACATAATATTTAGTTTTTTGTACTCATCGTCGTTTTAGTTTGAATTACTCAACGCTATTACTCAACTCAACACCACTTAATTTATTTCTAACGAACTTAGTCGAATACTTACATAAAATAACTAAGTAGTTAAGCATTTATAAAAAGTTTTGCCAGTTATAAGAATAATTTTTAAAATCAATGTTACTAGAATGTGTTATTACAAATTATTAGATAGAGCATTCAATTGCTAAATATTTAAATAATGGCAGCTAATATGGCATTTACTTCCAAAAATAACTTATTTATTTTATTTTGTAGGCGTCTCATTTTAAGTTTACAAGATTTAAAAAAATATTGTTCATTATAAATAAAATTTAACCTTCGGTCAACAATTGTGCGCTCCACCTTAGTATTTCTTTTCAATAAAATTTGTATACATATCACAATTCAATAATCTTTTATAAAATATAATATTTTAGTTGTAATTTTCTTTTAAATTGTAAAAATAATCCTAAGTCAATAATTTTATATGTAAAAACTATTAAAATTATATTTAACAAGATATTTGTGATTTTAACTCAAGGCTTCCTATGGCGATTATATTTTAAGAAATATTTATAATTAATTTATGTAATTATTTTGTACTATTATTATAAATAAGATACCGTATTGATTACTACCATTTAAGTTTAAATAATAACTTTTATGATTTTTAAGAGTTTTTAAAAAACATTAGAAAATTAAAACACAGATAATGTAGGTAAAAGTTCATGAAAGTTCTTTGGCGCTTCTGCTTTAGCTGTTAGTAAACATTTCAGTGAAATTCGTGGATTAAAAAAAAAAACAAAAACAATATGGCGGCCTAAGTTTCGCGCCAAAAGAACTATGATGGACTGTGACATATATTTTACAACGAACCAAAATATCACGAAACCTGTTAACAAATCTTAGTTATTTATTATTTAATAAACAATAATTTATTTAGGAAGTAACACACAATATGTTGTGCTGTACAATATTATTTTTAATTATTAAAGTAAGATGAGCATATTATAAGTTTTCCTTTTTAAAACAAACGTGTGTTGTTGAATGTTGTTTTATTTTTTCCTTTTGTCATAATCTGCGTGAGGAGCTCGTGGCTAAATAATTACAGCCGCACAGACCGATCTTCCGGGTTAAGCCTCCTGCAGACACACGCGATTAATCGCGCTGCGACAACGAGCCAAGCTAATTTCCACTCTAAAATACTGCGAATGGACCGCGACATGTCGCCCCGCGCGATTAATCGCGTGTGTCTGCAGGAGGCTTTAAGCTGCGCTTGCCGAGGTTGCTCTCTGGATGGGTGACCATCTGTCATAGAGAGTTTCCTCCGTGCCTCGGAAAGCACGTAAAGCTGTTTGTCTCGTCTGTCATTTGTAGATCTTTGACAGTCATTAATAATAGTCGGAACTCAGAACAATAACTAAAGCATAGAAGGAACCTAAATTTAACTAATATAGTCGTCTCTGTTTTCTTATATACTCATAACAGCATTAGAGAGAGACAGATGTAGGTTGCTCAAAATGCAAATCGTCACAAAGGTAAACGTCAATTTGGATACCTTGGCTACCTTTATAGTACTAAGTTTAAAAGCTACTTAACGTCTCAGGTTTTTATCTATGACTTTGTTCATCGCATTTTTTCGTATAATGCTTATGGGCGCGTGCCAGTTGAACTGCTTCGTTGATTTTACGTGTTTTTGTAAAATAGTACAAAAATAACAGTGATTTAGTGTAAATCGCAAAGCTTAAAGATTAAATAATGTCCTGCATTATAGTGGGATGTAAATCTCATTCATCCCGCAAAGAAAATGATGCGGAAATCATAAGCTTCCATCGGTAAGTAATCAAATATGGTCATTTTGTCAGTTTTTCATTCTTATTTTATGTTATTTTATTTTTATTTTATTTTATTTTATTTTATTAGGGAAAAAAAACGATATTACATTATGAAGAAAACTTATCAATATGGTACATATGAAACAAAATCAATGTAATAACAACAACATTTTCCACATATTAACAAAGAAGTATGTTTGCTATGATAAGGACTACGTGAGCCAGTTACTACTTACATCCTAGGCAACATTTTTTCAACTTAACAAAAAAATAGAAAAAGACAAAAAGAAAACAAAAACAATAGAACAGCGAAGAAAAAAAACAAAAACAAGTTAGTTATCCATCACAAGATTAAGTCGTTCAGTACGTTGAAAACTTTACTTCTAAAAGCATTTTTATTAAGCATAAATATATCTATATCTATAAAGTGTTCATTATAAATCTGCGCGAGACGCCAAAGTGGTGCACGCTTACCTGCGTTTGTCCGGCATGATGCCTGTTCAAACAGTCGGTAATCGCGCACCCCTCGTCGGTTAATCGATCTAGGTACTACAAGCCTAATTTCATTATTGATGTCTATAGAATTTAGTTTGTTATGACAAAGGTCATGTAGTGTCGTCACTTGCAGAAGCATTCGTCTCTTTTCGAGAGAGAGTAGATTATACTTTGCTAATAGGTCTTTGTATGGTAAGCGTGGAAGTTGGCATTTGAATTGCATAGTTCGTAGGAATTTGCGTTGTACTTTTTCAATGGCTATTTTATATTTATTATATAATGGATCCCATATTAGACAAACGTATTCAAGCTGAGAACGAATAAGTGAACGATATAGGTGTAAAAATGTGCAAGGGCGCCTAAAGTCGGTAGCTGTCCTGAAAACAAAGCCGTACATTTTAAATGCTCTGGTTATGATGCTCTCTATGTGAAGATCTAAATGTAATTTACTGTCAAATAGTATTCCCAGATCTCCAAGAGTCGCCACTCTGTTAAGTACAGTACCGCATAAGGTATAACCATATTTTATAATAGTTTTTTTTTTAGTGAAGCTGATGATCTGGCATTTGGGTATACTTAAATTTAGCTTATTAACTGCACAATATTCAGAGAGTCGGTTAAGATCACTCTGTAGTTCTGAGCAGTCGTTAACATTTCTTATTATTTTATATAATTTCAAATCGTCAGCATATAGGAGAAAATTTGTGGATTTAAAGCATAAATTTATGTCGTTTATAAATATAATAAAAAGCAAAGGTCCCAATATGGAGCCCTGGGGAATACCAGATGACATCCCAGCACTTCTTGACTTATACCCGTTAATCACGACTACCAGGCTGCGGTTTGCAATATAAGAGCAAAACCAACGCAAAAGATTGCCCCTAATTCCATTGAATGCTATTTTATTGAGAAGGATTTCATGGTCCACTCTATCAAATGCCTTCTGAAAATCTGTATAGACAGCGTCCACCTGAATTCTCTTGTCAATGCTTTGGAAGAGAAAATTGGAGTAAGTTGCTAAGTTCGTCATAGTGGATTTTTGTTTCACAAAGCCGTGTTGTTCGGGTATGATATGGTTATGAATGAAGGGATAGATGGCATTATGGACAAGCTTCTCGAAGAGTTTTGATGTTGCGCTGATTATTGATATTGGACGGTAATTTGTGACGTCATGTTTTGATCCACTTTTATGGACTGGGACAATGTAGGCGCATTTCCAAATGTCTGGGAAGAAACCCTCAGCGATGCATTTGTTAAAAATAATGTGTAATGGGTCACATATTGATTCAGCAGTACGTTTAAGAAACACTGCAGGTATTCCATCTGGGCCTGCGCCCTTGGAAGGGTCCAGTTTTTTCAATTCCCTTTGAATATCAATTACGTCTAGGTAGATATGGTGTAATAGATCACACTGGTCCGAATAATCATTTGGTGGAGACCATTGGGGTGTTAAGGAAGTCGGCTGATAAACAGACTGGAAAAAAGACGAGAACAAGTTACAGATTGTTTCAGGATCTTGCGATGTACGGTTTTTGTATGTCATGCTTGATGGTATACCTGCTTTGGTTTTTTTGTTAGATATATAAGACCAGAAAAATTTAGTATTTTTTGGTATAGAATCCTCTACAGAGTTAATGTACATTTTGTAACATTTTGCAGCTTCACATTTAAAACGTGTTCTGTATAATGCGAAGATTTCATAATCCGAGTCATTTTTATATATTTTCCACTTAATCCAAGCTTTACGTTTGTGTTTAAAGATATGTATGAGAGATGGACTAAACCATATTGGGTAACGTGCTGGTTTAGACTTTGAAAGTGGCACATTTTTTTTGATAATATCATAGAGAGTTTCATAGAATAGATTAACCGCATTCGCTGCTGGAAGTTGGTCCAGCATCACGTTCCAAGAAACGTTCATCAACTCTTTATTTAGTAGATCATAGTTAGCTTTAAAAAAGTTGGGTTTTTTTACGGAGTTACGGTTCATACTACTAAAATGAGACTCGAAGGGAATTATAACATAGAATGGAGGATGATGAGCGTCTATCGGGACAGAAACTGGGTCCTGCGGTTGCATCACAGAGCAGTCAGTAATGTTAGTGATGCATAAATCCAAAATTCTGTCGTTTGAGTTTCTAATTGCATTGTATTGAGAGGCCCGGTGATGAATCATAAAGTTTCGCAGTCCGTCACAAACTGATGATGTTCCATTACAGACAAGAGTAGAAGAGTCTGCTTGATGTTGCCAACAAGCATCAGGCACATTGTAATCCCCTACTAGTAGCATGTTGGTTATGCTATTTTCTCTTATGATGTCATTTAATGTATGAAAGTATAAATTGTAAACCGCTAGGGGTGACCTATCTGGTATGTAAACTGCGCCAAGTAAATAACTACCAGTTAGTTCAGTATTAGGTAATTGGACCAGAACTATTTCCAGAAACTTTGACATCGGTGAAAGTGTCGGTGCATAGAGACGATACGGTTTGAGATACTTCATTACTGCCACCAAAACTCCTCCCCCATCAAATTTTTGAGTCGAATTTAGGTCCCTGTCACATCTGTACACAATGTATCGTTGATCTATGAACTCGTCATCATATATGTTGCTGTTTAGCCAGGTTTCCGACAAAATGACTATGTCATACGAGTTAGACATTATGTTAAAAAATATTGTTTTCAGCTTTGTACGCATGCCGCGACAGTTTTGATAATAAATCGTCAAGTTATTTATGTTGTGATTAGCCATGATATTAAAAACAATTTTTTTGTTGTATTAGAGTATTGTGTTGCCAACGAACACGACAGTAGTTTTGCGTATTTAAAAAAAATACTGTATTTATTCATGCTTCTGCAAATATCCGACAAATGATGCTTCTGCAAATATCCGGCAAATATTATAAAATAATTTGAGAAAGTGTAAAAGTACAAAAAGTAATCATATAATTTAACATATAAAGCAAAATAAATTAAACCTGTTTCAAGTTTAAATTTAGGGGGTACTTTTAGTAGTTTTAGTCTTAATTTTCTCGATGTCTTTGAGAGTCCGAATAGCCAGCACGGCGGTATTTTCAATCTCTCTGACGAGTATCGTAGAATGTTTAGTCCAGACAAATTTATATCCCTCACGACTTGCTGCCTCCCGGGCCTTACGAAAGAGCTGCTTATTTCGAAGCGTGAGGTGTTCGTTTACAAAGACTTTATGTGAGGTGCCTGATATTCCTAGTTGTTCAGAAGATAGCCCCTTCTTCATCCTGTAGGCGCTAATTATATTATCACGTAATATTCTTGTTGTAAATTTCGCAACAATATTCTTAGGCTTGTTAGTCTGCGCAGCATGAGGAACACGGTGTATAGAGACAACATCTTCTTTCCCAATATTGTATCCTATCTGCTTACCCAAGCAAACAAGCAAGTCAAGCAGATTCTCGTTGCGTCTTTCAGGTATGTTACAGATTTCTATGTTGCATTGCCTTGCTTGCTGCTCCAACAGGTCTAATTTCGCTTCTAAGTCCATTAGAGTTAGTCCGCATTCTGTGTTTGTTTGCGATGGCATATCATTCAGGC
This sequence comes from Agrotis exclamationis, assembly GCA_950005045.1. NCBI lineage: Eukaryota > Metazoa > Arthropoda > Insecta > Lepidoptera > Noctuidae > Agrotis > Agrotis exclamationis. The sequence continues at coordinate 13,493,091 of OX465441.1, forward strand.
GTTTTTTGAGATCAGTGTACTGGTCACTCAAGAATTGGTTTGATTCCTTTAGCGCAGAAACTTTCTCTGACAACGTTGCGAACTGTGACACAATATTTGACTGCTCCGTAGATAAGGATCCAAGCTCTTTTCTTATTTCAATTTTGTACTGGTCGAAATCGCTTCTTATATTGTTAATATTTTGATTTATTTGTTCTAAATTCTTATTCATGTCCTCGCGCCAGTCCTTAAGAGTTTGCAGTAATTCAGATTTAAAAGAGTTAAACAGAATCAAAGCTTCATTTTCCGGTGTTTTACGCTTCCTGCCAGTGATGTTTTGAGATAATTCCGGCGTTGAAGGTATGTCCGGGTTAGATGAACTTTGCCCGGTCGGTGAACGAGGCATCTTAAAACACCGTTGTTTCAAATAATTGCGTTGATCAACTAGCCAATTTGTCGATTTTAAGGTAACTATTAGATAGTTAATTCTAATTTAAAAATAAAATAACGGCGCAAGCAAACATGAAACAGAGATAACAACAGGTCGACACCGGCACGCAGGTAGTAGTCACTAATTTCGCGTCGCAGCGCTCACCGTCCGTGGCGTAGTGGCCTCTGTGTACAACCCGGTGGGCGCTCGACACGAGTTGGTCGATGGTTCGAATCCAGCCAGGCGCCCGGACTTTTTCCAATGTTTCTTCGATTCAAATCCAAGTTCTTCAATTTAATTTAAAAAAAAGGAGTAAATCACTTACAAGCTGTGATTCGGTGCACGCCCGTGAGAACAAGACGGAGAATCAAAATCCAATATGGACGCCGCCGCATATGGAAACTCCCGCAAGATAGTAAGAGAGGATCCGAGTTTCTCCAAACTGCGCGCACTCAAAACTCAATAATAAAAAATTAAATACTCCGCAGCAACCAACTACACGTCCTCTCACAGCAAAGGTTCGAGCGAAAAAAAAGTTTTTTGGTATATAAAAGTATTTTGGCATTATTTCAAATTATTTAACCTTAATGTACACGGTAGTGTTTTGAAATAAATGTTTTATGCAATTAAATAGTTCGATTATATGGAAATTATAAATTTTAAATCGGCATATAAATTTTTGCAATAGTGCTTGCAAAAACAAACTATCGATACAATATCGATAAAATAGCGTCATCCAAATTATTATGTACATTATTTTTCTTTACACGTAGTTTTGGGAAGGATTAAATACCTATTTAAGAGTTAAATAAATACCTACGGTCTTGTGATCGAATCGTACACTATGAGTAATGAAATGACAGTGTGAAAAATCCGTGTGGCTCATGGTGTAACAATTTAAACTCATGTGTGGCTATAATTTTTTTTGTCACTTTCAGATTTCCGTCCGATGTTGATATGATGAGGCAAAAATGGATCAACGCTATTGCACGTTACAACTGGGAATCGTTCAGGGCCAATCGCTCTTTTAAAATTATTTAAGCGTTTTCTTGGTAGTTTCAATTTTTTACAATTTATGCTGTTTAAAAATAAATATGTTGGTCAGACAGAAGTGAGTTCTTTATTTCACCTTAGCATATTTAGATTTATTGCCATGGAGCAATACCATAAACTAAGAATTCGATGTCGATATCGGTATTTATTTTATGCATAGTCACATCACTAGCTAATACTCTTTTGTCTATGACAGCGTACACTTCAAATGTCGTAAAGCGCCTTCTATGCTTTAGTTATTGTTCTGAGAGTCGGAAGCTCTAAAGTCTGACAGCCAATCTTACCATAGGGTACAGTTGTTGAGGTCCGATAGTCAGTCGCCCCATGTAAAATACTGATATTCAGCTGCATTTGGTTCGATTGGAAGCCGACCACAATATAGTTGGGAAAAGGCTAAGCAGATGATGTGTCATCATCAGCGTACAGCATGCAGCTATTAAAAAAAGGGAGATGAGGTAAATTCTAAAGTTTTTGGAGGCCCTTTCCATCCGATTGCGGCAGAGCCAAAATAAAGTAATATGATTTTGCAGTATAATCACAGTATAATTTTATTATAAAATCATATTTAACTAGATTAGCTTTTGCTGTTATTGATGCAATTGTGAGACGTAGAAGCGAGGTAGGATGAGAATCCTGATCGTAGCTCTTAAAAGGCAAGTAGGAATACACTGAAGAGCAAGCGAGCGAGCTAGAAAATTCGGCCATCTTGGGAGCTATTGGTGCCTCCTCTTTTACTTCATATTTCGGGGGGCCCATAACTCGGGGGCCCCGTTTCATAGATACGGCGGCGGTAGCTATGCCCCGGTGCTTCGTCGACCTATCCGAGGTCATCATGGCCAATTTCTAAAAAGGTACGTACACTACCTACAATACTCTTTAGTCAATATTGCATGCGTGGAACTGCTTTTACGAGATCTGTCATCAATCATTAAAGTCATGTCAACTGAAGGTTTCCTATGGTTTCCCTGCAGGTATTTCTACTCATTTACATATTATTTGAAATCCCGACTGACGAAATGGGCAAGGTGCGTGATACAAAATCGCAACCCGCGTGCTTGTATTACGATGAAATGTCGAGCGAAGCCGCTGGGAAAAGCTAGTATAAAATAATAATATCCAAAAGTAACATCCATAAAAAATAAATAATGGATATTCTGCTTACCCATGCCTGTAAAAGGAAAGAGACTTGAATTTGTGTAAGTACCTAGGTATATGTATGTCAACCAGCAGTGTCCAGTGGGTGATCCCAGACTATAATGATGATCATGGTGATCTATATCAAAAGCTGTAGCTAGAACGTTTTACCAATAACTTTAGTTTCATGATTGTATCTGTAGCTCCGGTGATAATATTACTTATTTAATTTTATTATACATACTCCATTATAAACATCGCACACAATATTTATGTATGTAGGTAGGTATATATATTTATTTCATTATTTAAGCTGATTTACATCCGTACACTCACCACGTAGGCTCAGTGGAAAATCAGCGTCGGGCACTAGTTGTTCGGCATATTTGCTGAACTGGGTCTATTTGGCGCAGCCGTGAATCGCACAATATTTATGGTTTAGTTGTAAGTTTTTTGTAAATATTTGGGTTCTTTTTATGTTGTGTGTAGGTACTTATGGCATGTGTCAATAAACATTTTTTTTTCTTTCGTTCTAATAATCGTTTGGTCCATGAACTGTTGCTCAACATTATTATTAACCCATGAACTAAACATGAACATCCAAAGAACTTTAGACCCACGAACGTTTCACCAACATAACTTTACGTCAGTGAATGCTTAACCAACAGAATGTTTTGACCAATAACTTTTCACCTAAAGAACAATTAGCCAACAGACACCGGCCAATGTTCTACCCCTGTGTCTCAGCATACGGAACATTATGGGCTGATTGTGAGGTACGGAACACTATGCTGTAATAGTGTGTTAAGAGGGCATATTCTGAAAGTTGGCAACGTCGCAGACAGCTGTCAAATATTAACAAGTTCTAATTAATTTAGCAATGTTACTGTATGGAAACAAGAAATATTGCTCTGCAGTGCACTAAAAAAATGATAAGAGAATGCAATAAGTAATATTGTAACACCGAATATATAGTTTTAGATGTAAAAAAAGTATTTGAAACCTTCCAAATGCCTTTTTTACACCAGAAACGGTGACAACATCAAATGCAGTGTTTTAATTGCATCAACTTTGTAGTGCACTACAGAGCCATATTTCTTATTTTCCTACAGAAAATTTACCAAATTAATTAAAACTTGTAAATATTTGACAGCTATTTGCGACGTTGCCAACTTTATGATTATAGGCCCTTAATAGCTTGCATAGCTTGCAGGGGCAAGCGCTTCTTACTCAGAATAAAATGAGTAAAATAGATCTCTCCACTAGTTTTAAACAAAACAGTATATATTTGAAAAAAAGTAGCCAATCGGTCATCATGAACAAGAACAACAGTGATATTCTCTTTATACCTACACAACCTTGTGACCGCGCCGGCGCATTGCTCACACCACGCTGGAACTAAAGTTTGCTATGCTCTAAACTAGGTACTGACAGCGACATTATCCAATCATGCAGCGCGAACGGTGAACTGCCGATGATGATGATGATGATATCATTTCTCTGATATTGACATAAGAGAGAGAAAAATATGAATGGTGAGATAGCTAGATGATCGTTGAAAAGTTAGACATCATCGTGTGAATAGCGCCTTACCAAATATGGATAGCAAAACGGATGAACGCGCAAAACATGACATTTTACTTCAAAGTTAAGCAGGCTAGTAGAGTCCCTAAAAAATCTTTCAAGCCCTTTGTAAAAGTAACAAATAAATGTAACATAGGTATTTTCTTTTACAGAACTAATTGGGACACCAAAATGAAGACCGTCGCACTAGTCTTACTACTGCCATTCCTGGCGTTAGCCAAAATCAACATAAACATCACAGTATCTCAAAAAAACACTCCACAAACACAAAGGATCGAAGCCACGGGTACCAATGAAGATCTCATTAGCAACAAGGAAAGAGACACCTTCCAACTGACAGATGACAATTTGAAGGCAGCTGTCAACGCACATTTTGGTGCTGAACCTACTCACGTTTACCTAAAGAGTCCTACACCCTGGGGCGATCTGTACATCACCAACGAATGGAAGCAGGTGTCTAGAATCCTGAAACCAGTTAAAACAGAGGTCTTATCGGTGGAATTCCAACGGTATTTAGTTTACAGTGAAGTTTTCAACAACACACATTATTTGCCAACTATCATTATAGCCCAAATTCGGCAAGATGTTCAGAATACGGTTTCATCGACGTGGAATCGGAGCGGAATCATCTATCCGACTCAAGACATCGAATATAACTTCACTATTAGAGGTGTGGCTGTGTCTGCAAAGACCTTTTCCTACAACTCCAGATGGGGAGAAAATGTCAAAAAATCCAAGAATATTACTATTGGCACCGTATCTGGATTGGAAATTTTCTTGAGACAAACTCAGTCTGTCAAAACTGAACTGTATGCGAAGAAAGCAATCATGAAGTTCCAAGTAGATTACCTGTCCAGTTTATCAGGGGCTGTAGTTGTGAACTACGAAGAACTGTTCAAGGATCATCACTTCTGGTCGATTGATATCAATAAGGTGTTGGTCGCTGGTGGTTTGAACAAGACCGTGGTCTCTTCAGAAGTCATTGATATTGACTTCTATGTGGGGTGTAATGCTGATATTAGCGATTTGGAAACTGATGAAGTTTTGACTTCTGTGCCTCTCAGCGTGTTTTAATCTTGACTAAGATTTTGTGGGGTGCCTTTTTTTTAATGGCTTTTCGTAGGTCTAGAGGAGGTTGTGTGCTGTTTAACTGGACATGAGAAAATGTTAAAAATATAACGTTTTGTTTAAAGTGGAAGAAGTACAACATAGATAGTTAAGGAATGTTTAGTTGTGGTTTAAGTACTTTTATAAGGATTAAATATTTCATTTTACTTTTTTATTTAGTTTTTCACTTATCAACTTATGAATTGTTAAACGCCATTTGACTAAATCACCATCATTGCAATTGATACTCATCACCACACCTAGCAAGGTTGCCTTCTTACCTTACCCTACCTTTGAATAAACCCAAAAACACTAGGGGATCGAACTCAAGACATTACAATCAGAAGTTGCTCTTTCGACCATTCGACCAACAAGACAGTTCAAATAGAGATAGTTCTCAGTAATGAATTAAATAATTTGCGGTGAAAATAAATACGTTTTTAATTGTTGAGATAGCTAATCATTATTGATAGAATAGGTTTCGAAGATTTATAAATGTAAGTGAGGTCAGTGGAAATGTTATTTGGACATCTGAAACCAAATAGGTAAGTTGGAAAAGTGTTTTCTATCAATTTTTAAGTCTGAAGTTATGCAGAATTTGATTTGTGTTGTGGTTTAAATCTGTTCCTTTTAAACGCCTGACGGTGTTAATAAGCAAAGAGAAATATCAAGTTTTACAAATTCCAAATTCCAATATTACGTTTAGTAATTCGAATCTTCTGGATAAAAAAAAACAGATCTTTAAATATTCAATCACTAGTAATCCCCTTATATTCTTACAGGTCAAAATGATGTCCAAATATCTGCTCGTCTTCTTCATACCAGCGATCTACGCCCGCATATCGATCAAGATAATAACAGGTGAAACTGAGGATCAATCCTCAATAAAATACACCGGAGAAAACATGGAGATCATCAGCGATAAGGAGCGAGAGACTTTTGGAATTGGTGACCAGAGTCTCAAGAAAGCCGTAGAAGCCTTTACAGGGCAAAGACCACAAGATGTTTACGTCAAAAGCCCTACACCCTGGAACGATGTCTACCACAGATTCAACTGGGATCAGGTCCAAAGAACGCTGAGACCTGTCCGTTCTAGAGTCTTAGGTATTCACACGAAGCCTGTCATTGTTTCTAAAAGAGTTTTTGAAAATTACAGCAGGGTAAGCGCGAAATATAATGCTGCTATTTCACACATGGTTGAAGAATCTGTTTCTAATACCTGGTCTATTGGTGGAGAACTAACTGTTGGACAAGCTATTGAATACAGCGTGAATTACGGAGCTGGAAGCATTGGAGGGACTACCTCTCTATCTTACACTGCAAGATTTGGTAATGATACAACGAAGGCTAAAACGGTCACTCTTGGTGCTGTCACAAGCGTTGAAGTACCTTTAGATCCTAACCAGGGAGTGATAGCTACTCTGACAGCAACTCACGGAACTTTAGAAATGGAAATAGACTATGAAGCCACGCTCTCGGGCATGGTCTTTGCAAATTATCCTGGTAAACTTAATGGCCATCATTTCTGGGCTTTCCCAGTGAATGACATCTTAGAAGCTGGTGGTTTACCTGAAACAGTTAGTTCTACGGAGAAGATTTCAGTCGGTTTCTATACTAGTGCCAATGTCGAGATTCGGGATAAGAAGATGGCTGGCAGCGTGGGGCCCATGCAGGTTGTGCCTGCAGGATTAATTAGTACAGCTTCAACGGGAAGGAAACGTCGCCATTGAAATAAATATAGGAAAATGTGACTTGAATTTATTTTTTTTTGCTACTACGTAAGCATCCTATCTTACGACGATTTGAAAATTAAATGAATATGGTATGTTGGTTGCTCAGCATAATGTAAATTATTTTCTATGAAGGAAAGAATTTTCAAAATCGGTAAAGCTGTTGAAACAAACATACAAAAAGTGAGTGTATAAAAACGTGGTAAAATCTCAAAATATTCTCTTCTAATAATACGAGTAAGTGTAAGTTAGATAACGCGTCTAATGAATTAACGAATTTAATAGCAAAATAATGCTAACCAACCACTAATGTAGCAGCTTTTTATTTAGGCACTCTCTTTGTCAGCAACACAATTTAACTCTTCTATTTTGATGGGTGAGCGCACTTCACTAGCATTACCACTTCGCAGGAGGTGATCAGGTGACTGCTTTCCATACCAGCTCGCCATAGCCTGCAGTCTGGACCGCGGCAACACAAATTGATAGAACCTAAGGATAGAACTTTTTGCCCGTCCATATTATGATTCTGCTAAAGTAGACTTTATAAACCGGGCAGGTCATTTCAATATCACTTGATCTTCGTTTAGTGCTAATTTTATTAGTGCTAGTAGCTGTAATATATTTATTAGGTACACAATGAGCTATGAACTCTACCGTAGTACACATTGAGTTTGTTTAGTAGGTATGTCGTACGTAGACTCACTAGTTGACTTTACAACATTTCTAGTAATAAATACTTTTTTTTAGCGTGGTAAAATCATCAAATGAGGACTGTCAGACTTGTACTGACCAAAATCCACGGTGTCCTTCATTAGCCCTTTACGTTCCAGGGTCACGTTAATGGTATAAGTCCCGCGACCCTGGTAGGCTTTGGCCCTCTAGAAGGGGGCCCCGTCATCTTGCTGACGTTCTTTGAGGCGCGCGTGGAACACAACGCGCCGTCGACCCGGGCATGGTCCATGGTCGGGCGGCGAGTTGCCCATTACTCGCCGCCCGCATGCCCGCACCTACGGTGGCCGCAGATCGTCTTGCGACGTCCGACGCCGTGGGCGTCTACCACTGCGGCTGGGGCGGAGGGAGGACGCTGTCCTCTTCCTCTCACGGCCCGCCTCCTCCTTCGCGAGCATGACTGCTTCAGTAATAAATACTAAGTCCTTGTTATCTCTACTACTTACTTAGTATTTATTACTAGAAATGTTGTAAAGTCAACTAAAATACGATTATTAATTCGAGTCAGTAAAATGACATTTCCAATGTTCCTGGTTTGTTTCATTTTGTATGTATCAGTGACAGTTGCACTTGTCATTTTACTGACTCGAATTAATAATCAAACTATAGTGAGTCTTGCTGTCACGGTTGCAACCAGAAGTTCTCGTATAGGTAGCCAGACATTTCTCTGCGTGTGCTAGACTTGCTTTAAGGTACGGACAGACGTGCTCATTACTAGCACGAAAGCATGCTTTTATTGAGCAAGTGCTCATTAGTAGCACGTGTGTACAGTAATGAGCTTGCATAATTAGATTTAAAATCAACCGACGTTTGATTTTCCAGCATGCTACCTGAGGCGCGGGTAGAAGGGGGCGTGCTCCGAGCGCGTCTTGAACAGGTTTGCTTATTGAAATACATACTAGTAACATACTTAAAACTAGCATGCTTATTCCTGGCAAATGTGAACAGTTGCATGAGCATGCTAACTTTAAGCAAGCTTATAAGCATCCTTTTTTTGAGCACGTCTGTCCGTACCTTTACGTAACAACAACACAACTGTATAACTTAACTTCTATTAAGATATTAACATAATCTACATTATACTTGTGGTGTCCGATGAGTGAGAAAGATCGTAAGAGGCCTCGTTAAGTTGATGTCGCCAATTATCACATTTAGGTCTAGCGTTTCGCCTGCTTGCGCGAGGCTCCTTGTTGCAAGATGACTTGGTTATGTACGTTTTATTTCTAACTGGGAACTGAAGTGAATTGTATTGTAGTGAATTGAAAAGTCAAAGAGGTCTCGCAGAGCTGATAGCTGATCCCCAAGTCACCTATACGATGAATTTGATTGATGATTTGCAGCTTTGCGAGGCCTCTTTGAATCTTACAAGGGGGCTCGCGCGAGCATCGGAGGCATGTCATAGTTTTCGTTCCTGAAACAAAAGGGCCTCACAGATGTATCTTGCCCCCTCCTAAATTCAGTCTCGCTACGCCATCGCCACTGGGTCGTTGGTTGTAGCTATCAACTCCGCAAGGAAGTCCACTCCTTAGCTGCTTAGCTTACCTTTTAATGTAAAGTATTTAATGTTCCATGTGTTAGATTATGACAAATCGAATTAGCTAGCAAAAGTTTGTATGTAGATCACTACATATCATCTGATACATTTGCTATCCTATTCACGAGCCATTTATCTATCCAACTCGTTGTTAAGGTGCGGTCTTTTGTTATCCAGCACAATTACATTGTCATCAGTTACAATGTTACGACAGAAGTAGGGGTCACTCTTCTATTCCATCAACGAAAATACGTAACGAAACTCGAATCTTTTGAGAGAACCCTTCAGTAGATAGGTTGTAACAGTTATGGCTCACTCTTAGGGAAGGTTCATATCTGACGGAACATCCGTCGAGCGTATCATCGAATTTTCTTTGACGCACTAACCACTAACGGATCATCGGTTGAGTGTGAACGGTCAAGTGTTTTTCTATACATTTGTCTGTTCTGGCGTTACGCGACCGATAATACGAGACGGATGTTCCGCCAGGTATGAACTTTCCCTTACTCACCACCCTCATACCATGTGCTCATACGTCGCATCCTTGAAAAAAGGTTTTGGCATGCTCTGATCACGAATCTGCTGCCATTTTTGTGTAGGATGCGTTGTTCCGGAGATGTGCAGATCGATTTACTCATATCTTTTTTGCCCCACACAGGGAATTTCTTCCTATATCGTGGGTGCCTTTACAAACATATAAAGTCACATACACAAACGCCTAGACCAGAAACAACTACTTGTAGATACAAATATTTGCTCCGTGCGGGAATCGAACCCGCGACACGCAGCGCAGCAGTCCAATCGCTCAGCCATTGCGCTAACCTTGCCGTCAAATATCTAATGGATATCCGGTGGGTCTGTACTCTGTACCTTCATTAGCGTTCCATTGTGCACCCTGCTTATCACTGCTTTTGTACTTATTAAACTTCTTTGTTATGACCAACGACCATTTATATCTAGACGCCTCATGCACGATCTGACTAACGAAAATTATTCTGCCAAGTCGCTGAGGTGCGACGTAAGCGAGGGGGACGGGGTACTGCGTTCTGATTGGCTAACTCAAGGTCAGTGCGACGAGGGGACTCACAGGAGTGGTCGAGTCACGACGGTTATAAGACTTTTTTACCTAATGTGTTGACAGACATCGGTCGCCTGTGTTTAGGAGTCTAGATATAAATGGTCGTTGGTTATGACCTACCTCGCTTTTCCGAATAATCAATAAAACACATTCCTTCATTTTACTACCAATTTTATTAACAAAATGTCGTTGCTTAATATCTACTTATAAAATAGGAGCGAAACATCTCATACACTAAATATCGTTGTACAGTGTGTTCCCTTCCCTGTAAATATGCTAGTAAAACTTTGCATTGAATATCCCTGAAACTTATAATGTAGCAAATACATTAAGCAATATTCACCACAGACTGAAGTCCAATTATTCTGAATCAGTATCAACATTCCAGTCCCATCTTTTACAGTTCCTTTTTAAAAACTCAATCGTCCATATGAATCAAAATACTGACGGATGTCATTGGAATCCATGAATGTAACGCGACCCAGTGTGAGCCTGGCTTATAATCGGAATCCATGATAAGCAAAAAATCAAATCAAAAAGTTTATTTGCCAAAGAAAATACATACATGTTTCGTTTATAAGGTAAGATCTTGAAGCCTACAGGTCATTGTATTCTGCCTGCACGCAAGCGTGCAAATGTTTACAATAAAAAAGAAACATTGAAATTATTATTTAATAAAAAGACACACAAACACATTCAATAAATTGATAAATTATATAATAATAATTACCGTGTCAAAAAGTAACAACAAAAAAAAATACAATAAAATAAAATAAAATGAGTGACAAAATTAAAAAATAAGATGTCCACGAAGTTAAATGTCAAAAATAGTAAATATAGCCAGGCTCATAAATATGTGCTAATTCAACGCATATGGACGTAATTAAGTATTTATTTATTCTATTGACAAACTTAATTTTCTTAATTAACTTAATGTTATTGTTTCCTTACGTGTATGTGGTAAACAAATTGATATTAACATGAAAACTGTGTTGTTGCAGAAATCATTCGACTTCGATGAAAATACCTATAAATAGTATTACTACTCGCTACTCTCCCCTCATCACGAAGAAGAGAGTGATGACATCGTCGTTAATAACACATGCGATGGTGGAAAAAGAAAATCGCAGTCGATTGATCAATTTTTTGAAGTAGAATTAAAAATGAAAAAGAGCAAGAAGGTGTTATCATCAACCGTCTTATAAACGAGCCGCTAGAGATGTTGTATCATACATTTCTACTAATTCTGACGACGGAGAGACCAAGCGACGCATCTCACAAAAATTGAAATTTACGATATGAAGAAGAACTAAGATTCCAACAACTGACCATTGTAAACAAGATACCACGAGAATCATATCATTAGATGATCATTAGTGAATGTGATTCTGTTTACTTAAAGTACTTCTGTGTGTGACTTTAAATATTATGTAAAGAATAATAATGATAGCACCTACGACAAACGCCCTCGTATACAATATTACAAGACAATAGCAGAAAGTGAAAAAGTAAAAAAAAACCTTTTTTCAATGATACTCATAAGCTGATCATTAGTGAATGTGATTCTGTTTACTTAAAGTACTTCTGTGTGTGACTATAAATATTATGTAAAGAATAATATGATAGCATCTACGACAAACGCCCTCGTATACAATATTACAAAGACAATAGCAGAAAGAGAAAAAGTAAAAAAAAACCTTTTTTCAATGATACTCATAAGCTGATCATTAGTGAATGTGATTCTGTTTACTTAAAGTACTTCTGTGTGTGACTATAAATATTATGTAAAGAATAATATGATAGCATCTACGACAAACGCCCTCGTATACAATATTACAAAGACAATAGCAGAAAGAGAAAAAGTAAAAAAAAACCTTTTTTCAATGACACTCATAAGCTGATCATTAGTGAATGTGATTCTGTTTACTTGAAGTACTTCTGTGTGTGACTATAAATATTGGGCATTATTTGAAATTGCGCACCAGTTGGTCTACCAACACTAAACTGCTACTTATTCTGCTACCTATTTTCTTCTTTGCACTAAAGACGGAAAATTAAAGTGAAGTGAGCACCTGTGCTTTTTTTTCCACATCCATGGAAGAGGATATGGAACTATTCAACAGCGAATTAAATCAGGAAGTGTCTAAAGTTTGTGAAGAAATCGCGAAGCGAATCATTCAGCTTCGATGAAAATACCTATAAACAGTATTACTACTCGCCACTCTCCCCTCATCACGAAGAAGAGAGTGATGACATCGTCATTAATAACACATGCGATGGTGGAAAGAGGAAATCGCAGTCGATTGATCAATTTTTTGAAGTAGAATAAAAAATGAAAAAGAGCAAGAAGCTGTAATCGTCAACCGTCATACAAACGAGCCGCTAGAGATGTTGGATCATACATTTCTACTAATTCTGACGACGGAGACCAAGCAAAGCATCTCATAAAAATTGAAATGTACGATATGAAGAAGTTATGCAAGATTCCAACTACTGATCGTTGGAAACATGCCACCACGAGAATTAAATATTATTTAAAGAATAATAACGATAGCATCTACGACAAAACAAACGCCCTCGTATACAATATTACAAAGACAATAGCAGAAAATGAAAAAGTTAAAAAATACTTTTTAACAATGACAGTCATAAGCTGATCCTTACTGAATGTGATTCTGTTTTCTTAAAGTACTTCTGTGTGTGACTATATATATTATGTAAAGAATAATAATGATAGCATCTACGACAAACGTCCTCGTATACAATATTACAAAGACAATAGCAGAAAGTGAAAAAGTTAAAAAATATAACAGTGACAGTCATAAGCTAATCATTAGTGAATGTGATTCTATTTACTTAAAGTACTTCTGTGTGTATATATTGGGCATTATTTCAAATTGGATAGTCATTGTGATCCAGCCTGCCCTTTGCTTTCCTCCTTCAGTGACGCCCTAAGCCAAGGTTCGTACCCCACAGCGGGTGGCGGCGGAAATGCCTTAGTTTAGATATAACTTACTGGTGTTATATAATGCTGGGCAGCTGCAGTCATGGAGTCAGTGTATGGTCGTTAGACCGCAGTGAATCTTCCAATACTACGTGTGTGTTACTTCAACACATCAATGGCCATGTGATTGCTCTAGTCAAGCGGATAATCTAAAGACAGGTCCGGTTGTAGATGTGAGAGTAGAAATTGAGAGTGATTCAGAGATACCAGATCAAACTTCAGCATACTTTCTCATTCTGAACGATTGCATTGTTGAATACAAACCATTAAGTAACATTGTTAAGAAGATATCATGAAGGTGGATACTATTATAGTGGAACTCCAAGGATTTAAATAACCTACAAATAATTTTACTATCAAAGAATTGACGATTGCGAGTCAGGATCATACACAGACGTTCTTGGTAAAACCACCATATTCATTCCATTACCTAACACAAGAAGAAAAAAAAACAGGTGAGGTGGTTAGAAAGAAATCGAGGAATTTGCTGGAGCGAGGGCTACATAGACTACAAAGAGTTTCAACGCGTTATTTTACCATACTTAGAAAATCAAAAAATTATCACGAAGGGTTTGGAAAAGATTAAGTGGATTAAAGAGTTATGTACAAACTGTGAAGTGATCGACATAGGTGAGAAGGGATATTGTTCGGGCGTTGTCGCCAATCATCGGGTGACGCGAGCGATGGCTGCGGGAGCGCATATATCAAGGGTCAACGGCCCACCGGGGCACTCCACATACGACCGGCACCGAGCTCACACGCATTCCCTTGTATTGTTTGTCCGGGATTATCTTGTAAATTGCTAATATGTATATAATCAGTTTTACAGTCCACTGGTTTCACTTCATAAGGTCCTCAGTAAGGTCCCTAACAGATGTCCCAATCTTTCAGAATTAAAAAGAAAGTTTTGTAAAAATAAAACTGATTTTAATAGTGTGAATCATAAAATGAATTGTACATTGAATAATGCTGGCTGTATAAGGAAATGGTATTTTTATAATAATATGTCTGTATTTAATTATCATTGTGTTCAAAATTTAATAAAAATGTCTATCTACTTATGAGTGTTTTATTTATTATAGTCAGGGTAACCTACATAACAAACTTTAAATTAGCTGCAGCAAAATGATATTTCTTATGAAGTTTAAGATAAAAATGCAAATATAACATGATTTTAAACGAATTATTCTATTAAAAATACTGAAAGCAAATAACCTACAATTATAATCATTACACTAGAGCTAATTTATAGTTCGAGTATAAATAAATTAAAAGATTTTTTGATATTTAATTAATTAACGCGTGCGTCTCGTCCATAACATGGTCCATCAATTCAGTCACTACATATTGAGCACTTATTAGTTTTTTTCCAAGGATACGAAAAATCATTATTGTTATATAAAAATTTATCGCGGTTAGTTAGTACTCAAATTTCAAAAGATGGTAACGTCATGTACATTTTTGAAGCATGTCTGCTTCATTTTCCATCTCAGAAAAGGTTAAATAACTATGAACAATACGATTGTGCCTAAATTTTTACAGAATTACCAAACAGTGAAACTTTAAAAAATAATTGGTTTGGTCAACCTATTTCAAATGATAAAATTAAATTTAATAGTTATGAAAAAAGTTAAAGATACCATTCGTAGTTTATGCTGATTTTGAAGCATTTTTAAACCCAATAGAATCATGTTCTAACGATCCATCCATACCTTTCACACATAATATTCAGAAACATGAAGTGTATAGTTTTGGTTATTATAATTATAAAATGTTCATATGATGATAATTTATCAAAATATGTAAGTACCGTAGGTCCGCAATATACCCAGCTGTAAAATACTGATATTCAGCTGCATCTGGTTCGACTGAAAGCCGACTACAATATAGTTGGGAAAAGGCTAGGCAGAGGCAGATGGATTGCGGACCCAGCTGTGCACAAGTGTTTATGGAAAGTTTATCTAACAATTTTAAAGAAATAATTAAAAAAAATTGGTTTCAAAAATGTCGAGTTCCGCTAACAAATGAAAACAAAAACCAAATTTCAAATGCAACCATTTGTCATATTTGTGAAACAAAATTAGCAGAACCTTTTTATGATTCTGATTGGTACACGGGTTGTTTTAGAGGTGTTGCTCATGAATCATGTAGCTCGAAGCTCAGAACACCACGTCATATTCCAATATTTTTAGACAACCTTAGTCACTATGATGCTCATTTTATTGAATGGTGAAGTCAAAGTTATCCCTCAGAAAAAAGAAAAACATATATCCTTTTCCAAAAAAATAAAAATAAGTAACAATGAAGTTATATTGAGAATTGTAGATTCATTTAAGTTTTTATCATGTAAATTAAAACAATTAGCCAAAAATCTCAGTAATGATCAATTACAAGAATTACATAGAAATTACCCTAATGATGAAGATTTCATTCGTTTAAAGCGGAAAGGGATAATCTATATGAATTAATGACTTGTTATGATAGTTTAAACCTAACGTCACTCCCTGAACAAAAACATTTTTATAGCTCGCTCACAGATTCACATATTTCAAATGATGATTACAATCAAGCTAAAGATGTTTGGGAACACTTTAGTTGTTGTAATATGCTAGACTACTCAAACTTGTATTAAAAAACAGACGTTTTACTTTTATCCGACGTATTTGGAAACTTTAGAAAGTTGATTTAGATCCTGCCCATTATGACACAGCTCCCGGTTTAAGTTGGGATTCAATGCTAAAATATACAAAAACTTGAGAGGTGTCAAGGGACACCCGGATGGAACGAAGTTACTGTATACACTCAACAAAAATAACCGTCGCGACAGCACACTGTTCATTGCGAAATAGAAAGACGAAACGAAAATATCTGGCTTGCTTTCTATAAGAGAGAGAGAAAGAGACATACAGAGAAACATGCGCACGCCGCACGGCTTACAATAGCTTACTATAGCAAAAAGTGTCGTTACAACTTTTCGTCTTAATTTTTTCCGTCTAGCCCCCTTTCGCAACGCGCGATAAGGAACTTCGTTCCAAAAATAGAAATAGAACAGATTGTAAGAAAATTGCATTTATTAGTTCAGGTATCAGGGGTGGTGTATCTCAATGTAGTAATCGTTACGCTAGAGCTAATAAATACATGGAGGATTATGATGCAGAGAAACCAAATTCATATATCACATATTTTGATGCCAACAATTTATATGGTTGGGATATGTCTCAATATGTTCCTACTTGTGGATACAGATTTTAATGTGTCTGAGACATCGGACTTCGGTTTCATTTTAGAAGTTGATTCGGAATATCCAGATGAACTTAATGATTAACATTCAGACTTTCCTTTGTGTCCAGAAAACATTTGTGATTGTGTAGGCAATACTAATGAGAGTAAACTAGCCCCAAATTAAAATAATAAAGATAAATATGTAATTCATTACAGAAATTTAAAGCAGTGCACAGAAATGGGAATTAAATTAACTATAATTCATAGAGTTTTAAAAATTTAAACAGTCTCCTTGGTTAAAAATGTACATAGATCTAAATACATAATTAAGAACGTTAGCTAAATCAGATTTCGAAAAAGATTTTTATAAGTTAATGAATAATAATTCAGTCTTCGGTAAGACTATGGAGAATATTGAAAAAAGGGTGAACGTAAAATTAGTTACACACTGGGAGAACCAGGGTAAAGCTTTAAGCGCTGAAGATCTAATCGCTAAAAAACAATAAAAACGTTAGCAAAATCAGACATCGAAAAAGATTTTTATAAGTTAATGAATATTCAGTCTTCGGTAAGACTATGGAGAATATTGAAATAAGGGTTAACGTAAAATTAGTTACACACTGGGAGAACCAGGGTAAAGCTTTAAGCGCTGAAGATCTAATCGCTAAAAAAAATAAAAACGTTAGCAAAATCAGACATCGAAAAAGATTTTTATAAGATAATGAATATTCAGTCTTCGGTAAGACTATGGAGAATATTGAAAAAAGGGTTAACGTAAAATTAGTTACACACTGGGAGAACCAGAGTAAAGCTTTAAGCGCTGAAGATCTAATCGCTAAAAAAAATAAAAACGTTAGCAAAATCAGACATCGAAAAAGATTTTTATAAGTTAATGAATATTCAGTCTTCGGTAAGACTATGGAGAATATTGAAATAAGGGTTAACGTAAAATTAGTTACACACTGGGAGAACCAGGGTAAAGCTTTAAGCGCTGAAGATCTAATCGCTAAAAAAAATAAAAACGTTAGCAAAATCAGACATCGAAAAAGATTTTTATAAGTTAATGAATATTCAGTCTTCGGTAAGACTATGGAAAATATTGAAAAAAGGGTTAACGTAAAATTAGTTACACACTGGGAGAACCAGGGTAAAGCTTTAGGCGCTGAAGATCTAATCGCTAAACCACAATTTCCTAGTTGCAGTTCAGTTGCGAAAAACTAAGTTAGTAAATAAAAAACCAATTTATTTTGGGTTTTGTATTTTAGATTTTCAAATTTTCACTATGATTCAAAAGTTTAGTAAAATCAATTTTTTGTATACAGATACGGATAGTTTAGTATATCACATATTTACAGGTGATTTTTACACTGATATAAAACCTGACCATTCCTCACGCTTTGATACCTCAGATTAAGATACAAATAACATTTTTGAAAATCCAAAATTGAATAAAAAGAAATTAGGTTTTTTCAAAGATGGAAATAATGGTAAAATCATGAAAGAATTTGTAGGTTTACGATCTAAAATGTACGCTTTTAACTTAGAGAACAAGACTATAGGCAAGGCAAAAGGAGTAAATAAATGTATCACTAAAAAGATAACAATGAATAGTTAATAAAATCTCTATTTAATAAAAAAAGTGAAATAATATAGTATGTTTAGATTTAAATCAATTAAACACACAATTTTTACACCAAATTTAACTGAAATTGGTTTGTCGTATAATAACACAAAGAGGCATATTTTAGATAATAATATTGAAACATTAGTTTGAGGTCATTATAAATTTCGCTAAATATCACGCTCCTCCATTTCTTCACAAACTTTAGACACTTCCTGATTTAATTCTCTGTTCCAAGTTCCATATTCTCTTTCATGGATGTGGAAAAGAAATAACATTTCATCGGTAAGGTAATAGTTCTATGATCGAAATAAGATTAATTTTTATCGAAGTTCATTTTATACTGGTTGTACTGTATGGTTTTTATGATTGCGTATCTTTCTTTTGCAAGTATTTTATTCGCTATCTCTTTTCTTTGATTTTAAGTAACAACACACACACGTAAGGAAACAACAACAGAAAGAAAAGTAAGTTTGTCAATAGAATAAATAAACAGTTACGTCCATGGATGCGATGTATTGGAAGATCCACTGCGGTCTATCGACCATACTGACTCCATGACTGCAACTCAACAAAGATTTATCATCAACTGAACTTTTAGATCTATATCTTTATTTGTAAAACCAATTTTAGACTCATTTGAATCTTCATTAGATGTATCAGAATAAATTGGTAATAATTATGAGTGGTTGACGTCCTCTTCGGTAAAGTGAAGCTATCTTTGTAGTGTTTGTAAATATAACATCCACTTCTTTCGGTCCTCCGTCTTACTATTCATTCACCCTTATTTTCTTGTTTTATTTTTTCAATCAACCCAGGTTCTTTAAGTGTCATTTTCTTTGCATTTTCCATGTTAACTGGCTAGTATAGTTTTTTTTTATATTATATTATATGATCCTGACTGATTTCGACGACAGCCACTTGAATCTTCCTATTGAGAACATCGCTGGTGTACTCTCAGGTGTCCCGTGTCTGATATAGCCAATTTTTGCAGTGAAGGTGCGTCCACATTCACTGGAAGTCAGCACCCTTCCGATATAATTAAATTGGATGGCCGCGGGTGGTCGGGCCTTAAGCTCGTCTCGTTTAGCATCGAGCTCTTCTTTACGTTGTCTTTCAAACGCAAACACCTGAGTGCTCAAGGTATGCCTTCACAGTGACCGGTATGCGGCTATTGCCTCCCATTGTGACGTATCTAGGTCACATCGTCTTTCCACCGAAGGAGTTGGCCGCCTTGTTTCCGCTTGCTAATCCACTCATACAACAAAATTTATCAATCGTCTGCGATTTCCTCTTTCCACCATCGCATGTGTTATTAATGACGATGTCATCACTCTCTTCTTCGTGATGAGGGGAGAGTGGCGAGTAGTAATACTGTTTATAGGTATTTTCATCGAAGTTGAATGATTTCTGCAACAACACAGTTTTCATGTTAATATCAATTTGTTTACACTTTACCACACATACACAGGGTTGAAAAAAAAACAGCTGTTTTTCAAATTTATAAAACAAACAGTTCAAATTGTTTTAAACAAGTGTTTTATTGTTTTTTTTTTAGTTTTCCCCTTATTTGTCGATGTTCAAATGTAGGTATAAATCAGTCATTATGTTTCATTTCTAGACTACATCTTTTCAAATTCGCCCTTTGTAATGTTTTTTTTTACGAAAAGTGATCAATGGAAAAAAAAACTGTTTGTTTCTTATATTTTTAAGAATAATTTCATTACTTACAACCTACAATGCCAATAAAAGTTAAATATATGACATAGCAATGGCATAGACTGAAATTTTATCAAGCTATTTAGACTCCTGAATATTAATTTATTTTCATTTTATATGCATTCATCCGCCTTGAAAATGTGAACGGGTAATAAAAAACACTGTTTAATTTTAAACTGTTTTAAACAGGTGTTTTAAAACAACTTGTTAATCATGCCAACCCTGCACATACACACACACGTAAGGAACCAACAACAGAAAGAAAAATAAATTTGTCAATAGAATAAATAAACACTTACGTCCATGGCCATTGATGCATTGAAGTAACACACGTAAGTATTGGAAGATTCACTGCGGTCTAACGATGACCATACACTGACTCTATAACTGCAGCTGCTCAGCATTATATAGCACCAATGAGTTATTATCTGTGGTTATATCTAATCTTAGGCATTTCCGCAGTGAAACTGATAACGTCAGTAACCAGGCACGTATCCAGACTTTTGGTTCGGGGGGGGACAAACATTGAAACAACCATGTGAACTGTGTGAAAATCGCTGTAATCACTGTACTATAATTTTCACTGTACTATACTATAATTATATAATTATTTTTCTGTTTCTGCTGGTAGCCATTACGTCTAGTACCATATCAGGATCTGGCGCCAAAGCAGAATGAATAGACAATAGAGCGAGACCAGTAAGCCTCTCGCCCGCCATTCTATTCCTTAGGAAGGATTTTATTCTCTTTAGGCATGAAAATGACCGCTCCACAGATGCCGTTGAAACCGGAAGGGTGGCCAGAATATGTACTAGCCTGTTAATGGTAGGAAAGAAAACTTTGTCACACGTGTCTAAAATTTCCATAATTTCGACTGGTTTCTTATCTGTGTTTTTCCACTTGGCACACCACATACTGTACTCTGCTTTTATTAGTGATTCTCCAACACTTTCTTCCCAATAAATTTTCATATTTTCTAATTCACTTATCTTCCTCTCGTCCACATTTTTCGGAAGAATAATTTCTAAAGAAGAAAGCAGCTCTCTTTGATTCGCAAATCTATCATTCATGCCAGATATCAAATCGTCCAAGCACGGTATAAAAATAGTTCTTCTGAAGTATTCTTCAGCAGTATCGCTGGGAGGGTTGCTTCGTGCAGTTTGGTGGGCAGTAACTCGAGGACGCTGAATTTCTATTTGCAAGACATCTTCCGCTATTTTGCAGCATGCGTTATATATTTCTGAGAATACCGGGTTAACATCGTCACGTATCCTTTTTAGTTTTCCGATAATGTCATCGGAAAATTTCATAGCAGAGGCCAGGTCGTGTGTAGGGTTCTGCAAATATGCTGACAGTGGGAGAGTGTAACTGAAAAATCTTTCACAGGTTTTTAGAGAAATCAAGAAACTACTCTTTTCCATCGCAGCTATGAGTGTAGACGCAGTTTGGGCGACAGTTCTGTTTGTGTAGGATAGTTCTCTTAATGTAATGACAATAGGTTCGAGTAACTCACCAAATACATTTATAGAGTCGTGACGTTCTATAAATCTAGTGTCACACATGCCGACCAGTCTTTTTTTCTTACTTTCTGGTGTGAGCTTTTCCACATTTTCCTTGAACTGTTTCCCGGCCATTGCATTGTTGCGAAGTAAATTGCAGACTTCCTTCACAACGCCTATTGAATTTCTCACCTCGGGAACTGAAAGAGCTTTTGAAAGAACTAGGTTCAGACGATGTGCCGAGCAATGTACGTATGTGGCCTTAGGAAATTCTTTTCTGATTCTCGTCTGCACACCACTGATGTGTCCTCCCATGGTAGCAGCTCCGTCATACCCCTGACCAACTAGTTTATCGAGATTCAAACCAATCTCATGACATTTCTTTAAAATTTCTGCACTTATATTTTCGGCACTTAGGTCGTGTAATTCAATGAAACTGAGAAAGTCCTCCCTCAAAATACCTTTATAAACGTATCTCGCACACAAAGACAATTGCTCAGTTCCACTCACATCTAAAGTTTCATCGCCAAGAATCGCGAAACACTCTGAACTATTTATTTGTGTCACAACTTTTTTCTGAATTATCTTTCCGCAAGTATCTATTATTTCATTTTGAATAATAGGGCTAAAATACGTTGCATTTTTAGGGGTTGTAATGATATGATCTTTCAGGATATTATCATAGCTTGCTCGGTATCGTAGCAGAGCCCTGAATTTTCCATCTTTACCAAGTGGCTTTTCTAAAGTCAATGGTCCACTGTCTTTGTCTCCACGAAGCGGCAACTCTTGCTCTCCACAGAAGATGATAGTTTCGATTATAGGTTTTAGTGCTGTTCTATTTCTTTCCTTTTCTTTGAGCCTTTGATCATTAAGCTGCGATGCAACGTCTATAGCTGCTGAATCCATTACGCGTAAGAAATTTTCTGCGCATAACTTAGAAAACTGGTGATATTTAGCAGCAGAATGTTCGCGAAATCTCTCTGTTGCATCTTTCCAATTATCAAATGGTTTGCTGACAAAACTTCCAAGTGTTTGATGGGAACCTTTTCCAGCGGTGCCTGATGAAAAGACAACGCAATATTTGCAGAATACACCGTTCCTCCTCGGCGAATATGTTAACCATTCCCATGATCCCATCCATTCTCTTCGAAATCTAAGTTTCCTCTTTCCAAAGCTACTAGCCGGAAACGAAAATGACGCATCTGGGACAAACGGCTGGGTAATAATATTTTTTTTCTGTTCATCTGTGAGTACAAGAGGAGGATACTGTGTGTTATATATGGCATTAGAAACCACGCCGATATCAGGAAAAGTTTCACTTATTATAATCATTGTATCTAAACTGCACGTTTTTGAAGTTGAACATTCTCCTTCATCTCTACATCTTCCAGCCGGTTCGGCTGAAATCACATTTTTTTCTGTAAATTTTGACGATGTTGTTTCTAGTTGTCTACTATCAATAGCAGAAGCCATGCTTGGAGTAGTTTTTTCCTCGCTAGTGCTAGTAGTAACCATTTTTTTTGCCACTGGCTTGAAAAAGTTGTCAATTCTCTTCATTTTAGCAGCAGCAATTTATAGGTATACGTTCAAACAAGCACAAATCAAGAAGCACTCACATTTCACACATTACTTTATTGAAGTAATCTGTGATGGATAGGGCGAACGGTCTAACAAATTATGACGTCTGCAGGTCCAAAATTGTCCAATACTATCTCACGTCACGGACTGGCGATTTGGCCTATCCAATGAAAACAGTGGTTTTGAAGTTTTTTTTCCTTTATTTCACGGCACGGGCAAAGTATCAGGTGAACCAAGTCGGAAGGAATTTACTCTACCTACTCTCTATGTAACTGAAATCAATATCAAAATAAACTGGTCTATTGCACTATACTGTCACTATTGCAGAGGTATTTCACTTTTCTTCTCGCTTGTCGCTCTCGATTCTCACTTGAATCGCTCTCGAAATGAACTGACATGCAGGTTCCCGGACTCCCGCCGTATTTATACTACATTTTCGTATTCTGGAACACTGTGGAATATTGCGCCATCTACTACCTGGTAGCAGAAAGTTATGGAAGCTTCTCAATATTTCGCTACTCGACGCGACGACCTTTCTACTATTAGTTTTTCTAAGAGTTTTTAAATATTTTCTGATATATTATTCTAGAACTCTTGCATTTTTTTAATAAACGCCATCTGTTGCTCAGTACCTACCTGTACAACTTTGTGTACAACTCTGCTAAAGAATTAGAGTTGTCTGTTTATCGATATGTGTTATCGATATTTATTAAGTCGAAGAGTAATTAAAATAATTATCAAATGAGTAATTTCGGATACTGACTTGTTTATGAATGAAAGAGATACTTACGGAAAAACTTTTTTAGGAGACTAGCTCTCTTTTGAAATACCTATTTTTGTTTTGGTGATGGGCGAGCTGTCCACAAAAATTAATAAAAATATTTTTTTATGCCGTTCCGTTCGACACATTGAATGTAAGGATCATTTTATGATATGGGAAAAATAAAATCTAGACGGTGAAAGTTGGTCAAAAGCAAAAGACGTTTTTTTTTTCATACAAATTGTATGAACGAAAAAAAAAAAAACATTTTTTTATGTTGTTCATTGACTAAGTTAATGACAATAGTTTAATAGTAATACTGTTGAACATAATCGTCAAATTGATAATATAGGTAATAGGATTGTATTAATAACTAATAATTTTATTTCTGTTCTGCCCTTACACACTTTTTAAATATTTTCTAATATTTCAATCCTAGTTTACTTTATCGATGTTTATGTATCGATAATTTTGCCATTCTAAAATGTTGCACCTCTATCACAAGATGCTCAGTTCTGCCATCTATTGTGTAATGGCTGAAATATATTCGGATGAATTATTTTAATACGTGGTTTTGCTATACAACGCTAGATAGCGCTACTGACGCCAAACATCAACATTTTTGTATGACAATATTAACAATGCCCGCTCTATAGTTCTTTTAAATCTCTTTGGATGGCGCTACTAGTAACGTCGCTTACATTATCAGATCAAGATCTATATATATTTTTATTTTACCTACTTAATGAAAGAACACACGCAAGCGAATAAATAAACAGATGCCCAGATGGCTTAAAACGTTTTTTTTTCAGTCAGATTTCGGGGGGGGATAAATCCCAACTATCCCCCCCTCTGTATACGTGCCTGTCAGTAACTAGTAGAGATAAGCAACTGTGGAGTCGACAAGCTTAACTCGCATTCGCATTGTTTCGTGGATGATGAATCATCGGTGTAGCTTCCCACAAAATATTCACAAAAGAATGTGATTTAATATTTACTTGTAGTAAATCATTATAAATGAGCATTCCTTTGTTAGCCATTGAATAGATTAGTACTGTAAATAATCTACTAATAGCAGTAATATCATGAATACACTAGATGTACAACAACATCTGAAAATTATTCATCCCAGTCTAGAAAATAATGTTTTACGCTGCTGATAGACTGCCTATGTAGGGTAAGTTCGCCTGTTCGCGTCCATGGTCCGGTTCGCGTCCATTTTACGGATCTCCCTTTAAAAATGCTCGAAAATAAGTATATTCTTACTCTAATGACATGGAAAGACATGACCGCCTATACCTCAACGTATAAGAGACACGATAATATAGACAAAAGTTCCGTCCGCCCCGCTAATCCGTTTAGAAAAAATATTTAGTCCCGGGTTGTTCAACAGCAGACTGAAAACGCGCGGAGTGTAAAAAAAAATAGTCTGCAGCGGCGCGTTTAACGGTAAATATTTTATTGTTTTATGTGAATTTTAGGAAACATAGCTATTTGTAGACATTAATAATGGAAAAACGAATAATATGAATTATGAATTTGCTTGTTTTTTTAAAGTTAACAGTTAAAATAAGGTGGACGCGAATTCCAACACCGAATTTATAAAATGTGCACTTTGCGTCCACAGTGGACGCGAACTCGTCTATTTATGTTTTCTCTAATTGTTTATTTTTATGCGATTAAAATATGAAAGAGAAATTGGATATTTGTTTATTTTAACACTTATAGTATGTAATTGTAACTGCCAATTTGCGTCCACATTATTATGATTGTAGTAAAAGATAGACAACATCGATTACACGTGGACGCAAACTATACCTGCATTGAATAATATTAAGTAGCAAATTGCGTCCATTTTTTCAATAAATAAAAATGATAGCATAAACATATTTTATTCATGTTTTTTAGGGTTCCGTACGTCCGAATACAAAAACGGAACCCTTATAGGATCACTCGTGTGTCCGTCTGTCTGTCGCTTACAGTCAATTATCTCCGAATCTACTACACCGATTGGGTTGAAATTTGGTACACATATCAATTCCTGTGACCCAAGCACAGAGGTGTGACGTGAATAGATGAAATCTGTATGTGGGACGTAATTTTTGGGGGGGAAGGGGAAAATGAAAAAAAAAAGTTTTGAAAACTGCATCGTGTGACATATCATATGAAATGTCTTGTTGAGACAATCTTTAATGTATTTTTTTTGTAATTTTAAAATAAATGGTTTCCAAGTTATTCAAGAAAATAGACGAAATTTGACCATTCCCCCTCCCCTCTTATCTCCGAAAATACTGAACCTAAAATTTTGAAAAAAATACAGTAATTAGTTTTCTACTTATAGATTATAGAAAAACCTATAAGAAGTCCATATCTGTATATGGGAGGTAATTTTTGGGGGGGAAGGGGAAAATTAAAAAAAAATATTTGAAATCTGCATCGTGTGACATACCAAATGAAAGGTCTTGTTGAGACAACCTTAAATATATTTTTATTGTAATTTTAAAAGAAATAGTTTCCAAGTTATTCAAGAAAATAGACGAAATTTGACCATTCCCCCCCCCTTATCTCCGAAACTACTGAACCTAAAATTTTGAAAAAAATACAGAAATTAGTTTTCTACTTATAGATTATAGGATAACCTATAAGAAGTCCATATCTGTATATGGGAGATAATTTTTGGGGGGGGAAGGGGAAAATTAAAAAAAATATATTTGAAAACTGCATCGTGTGACATATCAAATGAAAGGTATTGTTCAGACAAACTTAAAAGTATTTTTTTTTGTAATTTTAAAATAAATGGTTTCCAAGTTATTCAAAAAAAATAGACGAAGCTTGACCATTCCCCCCCCCTTATCTCCGAAACTACTGAACCTAAAATTTTGAAAAAAATACAGGAATTAGGTTTCTACTTATAGATTATAGGATAACCTATAAGAAGTCCATATCTGTATATGGGAGGTAATTTTTGGGGGGGAAGGGGAAAATTAAAAAAAAAAATATTTGAAAAGTGCATCGTGTGACATATCAAATGAAAGGTATTGTTGAGACAAACTTAAAAGTATTTTTTTGTAATTTTAAAATAAATGGTTTCCAAGTTATTCAAAAAAAATAGACGAAGCTTGACCATTCCCCCCCCTTATCTCCGAAACTACTGAACCTAAAATTTTGAAAAAAATACAGTAATTAGTTCTCTACTTATAGATTATAGGATAACCTATAAGAAGTCCATATCTGTATATGGGAGGTAATTTTTGGGGGGGAAGGGGAAAATTTAAAAAAAAAATTTGAAAACTGCATCGTGTGACATATCAAATGAAAGGTCTTGTTGAGACAATCTTAATTTTTTTTTTTTGTAATTTTAAAATAAATAGTTTCCAAGTTATTCAAGAAAATAGACGAAATTTGACCATTCCCCCCCCTTATCTCCGAAATTACTGAACCTATTTTTTTAATACAGAAATTAGTTTTCTACTTATAGATTATAGGAAAACCTATAAGAAGTCCATGATATTAAAATAACATGGTAAATCACTCTATATTGTGCGTACCAATTTGGGTCAGATTTAAAAAAAAACGTGATAGGTAACATCGTACGGAACCCTCTTCACGCGAGTCCAACTCGCACTTGGCCGGTTTTTTAATAATTTGAAATAGTACAGTTTGAAGTAGTACAGTTTTGATTAGGACTATGAGATTAAAATTCTCCAGCGCGTCAGCGGGTAAGACCCCTCTTTGAGCAGTGGCTGGATAGGCGTCACGGCGTCCTGAGTCCTGACGTACCGCATGAAGCAGGTCCTCACCGTACACGGAAGTTTCGGGAGGTACCTGTGTCTGATGGGAAAGGAAGAAACGCCTGGGTGTCACCACAGCGAGGATCGCCTGGAGGAAACGGTGGAGCATACGGTGCAGGACTGCCCCGCTTGGCCAGAGCACCGCCGTGTCCTCTCGGCGGCGATAGGCGAAGACCTCTCGCGCCCGGTATTGGTCGAGGCCATGCTGCGGGGCGAGTTTGAGTGGAAAGCGGTCGCCTCCTGCGAAGCAGTCAAGCTCGCGAAGGAAAAGGCGGGTCGCGTGAGGGAGAGCATAGCGTCCTCCCTCCACCCCAGCCGCGGTGGTAGGTGGTAGGTGGTAGGGCATGCAGGCGGCGAGTAATGGTTGACTCGCTGTCTGACCATGGACCATGCCCGGGTCGACGGCGCGGTGTTTTCCACGCTGACAGTCCCTCCCGCCCTGCCCTGGGTGTGCCTGGAGTAAAGAAACCGGGACCAGAACCAATGTATGGTTATTTTTTTTATTTTAAATTCTATCGATGTTGAGAAGAATAAACAAGTTTTTTTATTTTATTTTATAATGATAATTATGTTAATTTTTTATTAAATAAAGAAATTGTTAAAATCCAATCTTCCTTTAAATTGTCTTAACAATATCACCCCTGATCACCCCTATATTCCTTCTCTAAACTGATGGACGCGAAATGGTCCATGGGTGGATGCAATTTGGATTTTTTGGACGCAAACTGGGTAAAACGCCTAATTTTGACATTTTTCTGTTTAAAAAAAAAATACGGGAAGTTTCGAACAAAACTGAAAGCTGATATTAAAATAGACTATATAACGAACGCATTTACATAATTTTTTTATTGAAACTGGTGTTGGGACATTTTTATTTTCTCCTTCAAACTTGTCAACTGCACTAAATGGACGCAAACAGGCGAAATGACCCTACATTTATGTTACCAGAAATGTATGAAACCTAGGAATTGTACACAATTCTTAGGAATTATATAACCTTCCGAGCCTACTTAGGAAATGTAAAATAATGTTTCAAAGATTCCTTAATGACACGATAATTGCTATTTAGGAAATGTATAGATTTCCTAGGAAGAGTGCATATTACAAAATATATCATAGATATCTTATCTATTTTAGGAATTGTACACATTTCCTAGGAATTGAGTACAATGACGGATTACACAATTTTCCGTTAACATATTACACACATACCGATGATAGCCAGGTTTACACTGGGTCGCGTTACATTTATTGATTCCAATGGCTTCGCATCGGTCAGTATTTTGATTCATATGGACATTATGGACGATCGAGTTTTTAAAAAGGAACTGTAAAAGATGGGACTGGAATGTTGATAGGACTCAGAATGATTGGACTTGGAAAAGTTTCAGGGATATTCAGTGCATAGTTTTACGAGCATATTCACAGGGAAACACACACGTACAATTATAGTGGATGAGATTGTGCGGGGCACCAGGTTGCGTTGTGATAGAAATGAAACGATCGGTGGTAGTCCATAGAATGTTCTTGTTTATTTTAGGAACAGTCACTTTTATAGCAATTATTTACAAAGTCAAAATTGTGGGCAGATTCAAAAATATATAAAAATTACATTGTCCAATCAGCGCGCGGTACGTAGTCACTGTTAGTTACACAGAAAACATGAGAGGGCGCGCCACCATCGCGGCGGCGGTGGCAACGGAGCCCTAGGTAAACAATGCGCGTTAGCCCGCGGCGGCTCGCCAGTCGGCCGGCGCGCGCGGCGTGCAGCGGGCGTTGATGTAGGTACAATGATGCAGCTACAGTGCTCCCCTTCAAGCGAAGCGTGCGGGTCGCCGGACAATCCGTCCGGACGAGGTCTTCTTCACAGGTTCGTCAGCAACATGTGTCGATGCTGTTGGGACTTCGGCGGCGTCGTTGACTGTGTAAGCCGGCTTTAGTCGATCTATTGACACCGTGCTTATTCGACTTGGTAGCTGCAGCGTAAACACCTTGTTCTCTCGCTTCAACACTGGGTAGGGTCCATCGTACGTTGGCTGTAGTGGCTTGCGAACAGCGTCAACTCTGATGAAAACCGATTTGCAGGTGTCTAGGTCAGAGTGGACAAATATAGCACGGTTGTTGCTATGCTGTTGTTTGAGCGTCGGTTTCAAGCTGTCTATGGTCTTGCGAAGTTTGTCGACGTATTCTGAGTCCATGGTTTCACTTCGTGATGATGATGAGAAAAAATCACCTGGTAGTCTGGGGTTGTAACCGTAGGTGAGCTGCGCAGCACTAACTTCAGTGTCGGTGCGACAAGCGGTGCGTAGTCCGAGCAGCGCGGTTGGTAGCTCGTCGATCCACGTACCTCCTTTTATTAGACGTGCGGTGAGCGCGGCTTTGAGTGACCTGTGCCAGCGTTCAATCATGCCGTTGCTTTGTGGGTGATATGGCGTAGTTCGCACACGGTGAATGCCTAGTAAGTTGGTTAAGGCATTGAACAGGTTGCTCTCAAATTGACGGCCTTGGTCACTTGTCAGCGTCTCGGGGCATCCAAATCTTGTAATCCAGGTCTCGTATACTGTCTTCGCAATGGTTTCAGCAGTCATATCCAGTATGGGCGTAGCTTCGGGCCATCGGGTGTTGCGGTCAATCATGGTAAGTAAATAACGATGACCGCTCGCTGATGTGGGTAGCGGTCCGACGATATCAACATGTATGTGCTTGAATCGCTCGGTCGGTGCGAATGTTGATAGCTTGCTGCTGGTATGTCGTTGCACTTTTGCTCGTTGGCAAGCTATACATGCCTTAGCCCACTTGCCAATGTCTATATTCATGCTTGGCCAGAAGTATTTACCTTGCATGAGCTTGCGCGTTGTTCTGACTCCTGGGTGACTTATTCCATGCAGCGCGTTGAAAGCAGCTAATCGGAATGCCGTTGGCAGGTACGGGCGTGCGGTGCTAGTTGATGTCTCGCAGTATATCTGTTCGTTCGAGTCTGGCAAAGTAATTTGCTTCAATTGAATATTACTTTGTTTTTTCAATGTGGGTAATTCTTTGTCGTTGTCTTGAGCTTCTCTCAAACTTGCGTAATTGATGGTCGTGGGGCAGGTAATTGTCTCGATGCGTGATAGTGCATCGGCTACGACGTTATCCTTGCCACTGATGTGCCGAATATCTGTAGTGAACTCACTAATAAATAGCAACTGGCGAGTTCGTCGTGGCGTCTCGTTGTCCGATGATATTTTTGACAAAGCGTAGGTAAGCGGCTTGTGGTCGGTGAACACAATTAACTCGCGTCCTTCGTACATTTTTCTAAAGTGCTTCATCGCCATGTATATTGCGAGTAATTCCCGGTCATAGGTACTGTACTTCACTTGAGTAGGCGAAAATTTCTTTGAAAAGTAGCCTAGAGGTTGCCACATGTTGTTTACGTGTTGTTGAAGGACTGCGCCAGCGCAACTGTTGGATGCGTCGCTCATTATTGCGAGTGGGGAGGCGTGGCAGGGATGTGCGAGCAGTGCGGCGTTCCGTAGGCTCTCCTTACACTTTTCAAATGCAAGCGACGACTCATCCGTCCAATTGATTGCTGTCTTGTCGCGTTTCTTACAGTTATGTAGATATACATTGAGCGGCGCTTGCACAGCTGCGGCGTTTGGAATGTGTTCACGATAATAGTTAATCATTCCAAGAAAGCTGCGTAATTCCTCAATTGTCTTTGGTTTTGGATAGTCGTTGATGACCTTGACCTTCTCTTCAGGTGGTCTGATGCCTTCGCTTGACACTGTGTATCCGAGAAACTTCACTGATTTCTGCCCGAACACACATTTTGCAGGGTTTATAGTTATCCCGTTATCTTGTAATCGCTTGAGTACTATGCGCAAATGTTCTCGGTGTTCACTGTCGTTCGTCGAAGCCAACATTAAATCGTCCACGAATGGGAAAACAAAATCTAGCCCACGTAGGACGTCATGGATAAAGCGTTGGAATGTTTGCCCAGCGTTCTTAAGGCCAGGACACATTCTTGGGAATTCGTACAGTCCAAACGGAGTAATAATAGCAGTTTTTTCGATGTCTTGTTCTCGGACTACTATTTGTTGGTAAGCGCGATTTAAATCAATTGTTGATAGTACTTTCTTGCCGGCCAGGTGGTAGGTGAAATCTTTGATTCTAGGTATCGGATAACGGTCAGGTGTAGTTACCGTGTTTAACCTTCGATAGTCACCGCAGACACGTAGGTCGCCATTTTTCTTCGTTACCACGTGGAGTGGGCTTGACCATGGGCTTTTGCTAGGTCTGCATAGGCCTTGGTTGATCATGACCTCGAACTCGTGTCGGACTTGATTGTAGCGGTGCGGTGGTATAGGTCTGGCTCGACAATGTATCGGCGGTCCTGTGGTCTCAATATAATGTTCGACGTTGTTCTTCGGGCTTAGCTTCATTGACGTCACTCGGGTTGTGCCGGGAAATTCAGCAAGAATATCGTGATACGATTGTTGTAAGTCAACGCTACGTACCGTGGGCACATTTGATACTCGGGCGGGTGCCATGACAGACAGTTGGGTTGTCATGTCAATCAATCTTCGATGCCGTAGATCCACAACGAGCTGGTGATGGTTGAGAAAATCAGCTCCGATGATTGGTTTGCTGACGTCGGCGATTACAAACTTCCATCTGTATGGTCTGCGTAGGTTTAAGTTTAATTCCAGTGTTTTTTCTCCGTAGGTGGGTATGACGGTGTTGTTAGCGGCGTACAGCGTGAATGGTAGTTTCTTCATCCGCTGACCTTTGTTCCGTGGTAAGACAGATATGTTAGCACCCGTGTCTACCAGGAAGGTGAGTCTCGACGTTTTGTCATAGATAAAAAGGCGGTATGATTTTTCGTAAACGCCGGAGTCCGCCGCATCCAGCGCTTGCTTCAGTTTTCCGTCTCCTTTTGATGTTCTTTCTTGTAAGAACAGGGTTGGCGACAGCATCTAGCGTCTCTGCCGAACTTTCTGTGGTAAAAGCAGTAGGGCGACGGTGTTGCTGAGCGTGAGCGGTACGGCGCACGTGGATTTGAGCGTGCGCGGGAGCGTGATCGCTGCGACGAATTTCCATGACCGCGGTAACGACAATGGCAATTGTGGTGCTGAGAAGACTTGAGTGAGGCTACTTCGAGAGATAACTTCCTTATTTCTTCGATCAGGTTCTGTGTATCGCCACGTGGTGGAGTTGCCTGTTGCTCACACGATACGGCTGTGACTTCCTGAGCTTGTTCAGTCATCTTGTCGGCCAGTAGGGATAATTCGTCTAAGGTGGTCTCCTTGGTGACGACGAGAACAGATCGTACCTGAGCTGGGAGATGATTCATCCACATCAGTCGTAACGTGGAGTCTGGAACCTTATCACGCGCTAGATTTCGCATGCGCCGCAGCAACTGAGAGGGTTTTTGGTCGCCGAGCTCCATGTCGGACAATAGTTTCTGGAATTGCCGATTCTCTGACTCTTCGTAAACTGATATAAGCCGTTCCTTCAATAAATTGTACTGGTTTTCTTTTGGCGGGTCATAAATCAGGTCACAAATTTGATCTACGTCTTGCTTTTCCAATCGTGCGACGACCATTTGTGATAGTTCCCGCTGTCCTTTCTTCAAATCATGCGTGGCTGCTTCGAAACTGACGAACCACAAACGGGGACGGTCGCGCCAGAATGCTGGAATCCTCAGCGAAAGCGAAATACCGGCTACCTCTGGAACTTGTAGTGCTGTAGAATCACTACGACCGCTGGCCTTTTCTTCTCCTTGATCGTCCATGATGCGACACTTGTGCTTGAGGATCACGTCGGGGTCACCACTGTGCGGGGCACCAGGTTGCGTTGTGATAGAAATGAAACGATCGGTGGTAGTCCATAGAATGTTCTTGTTTATTTTAGGAACAGTCACTTTTATAGCAATTATTTACAAAGTCAAAATTGTGGGCAGATTCAAAAATATATAAAAATTACATTGTCCAATCAGCGCGCGGTACGTAGTCACTGTTAGTTACACAGAAAACATGAGAGGGCGCGCCACCATCGCGGCGGCGGTGGCAACGGAGCCCTAGGTAAACAATGCGCGTTAGCCCGCGGCGGCTCGCCAGTCGGCCGGCGCGCGCGGCGTGCAGCGGGCGTTGATGTAGGTACAATGATGCAGCTACAAGATGTTTCGCAGCTATTTTGTAAGTAGATAATATTTAAGCAACAACATTTTGGAAATAAAAATATAGTAGTAAAATGAAGAAATGTGTTTTATTGATGATTCAGAAAAGAGGTAGGTCGTTACAAAGAAGTTCAATACAAAAGCAGTGATAAGCAGGGTGCACAATGGGTAATAGATATGAACGCCGAATTGTGACGGTGTTAGAGGAACAATAGATAAAAGGAAAGTGTGAACAATAGAACGCTAATGAGGGTACAGACCCACAGGATGTCAATTAGATAATGAGTAAATCGGCATGCCAAGACCTTTTTTTTTAGGATGCGTCGTCCGTCAATGGATGAGGGAAGTGAGTCAGAGTGAACCAGAACTGGTACAATACATTTACCTATGTACTCCGCCTACTTACTATTGGTTCTGAATTCAAAGTTTTGACAACACATCTTAAAGGCGCGGGCGCGTAACCAGAAAGTTGGCAACGTCGCAAATAGCGATAGGGGTGGAGTTGTTTTGAGATAAATGTAATCAATAAAAAACTTTAAAAAAAAATGTAACTGCCTTCAAAAATAACCACAAAAAAGGGTAAAACAACCTACAAAATAACTTTTCTTTCAGAAGTCGGTGCCTTTATTTTTTTTTCTTTTCATTGTCTTTTTTGCCACCGACTTCTGAAAGAAAAGTTATTTTGTAGGTTATTTTACGTACCCTTTTTTGTGGTTGTTTTTGAAGGCGGTTACATTTTTTTGAAAAAGTTTTTTTTTTACTCTTTTTAGTTTAAATATTCAACCCAAATTCTTGTCAAATAAATCATTCTCTTACATGTGCACTAAAATTTTGTAATCCGTAGCACCGGTAATAACATCGCTCAAGTGCACAATAAGCTAATAGAATTCCCTATCTCAAAAACTACTGAACCGATTTGATGAAACTTGCAGTATTCCGTAAGTTAAACAATACTTAGTACAACAAAAAAATAATTAGGTACTTAAATCGGATTTGTAGTTCCGGAGATATGCGAACACAAACTAAATCAGTCGATGCCTACTCCAAGCCGTTGAGGAGTTGTACCTTCCATCATCAGCTCATCCACCTGAGATGATGATTATCAGATACAAATACTTGAACAGCTTTAGAAAATATATGAAAATGGTACTAAGTATGTGCCTGTAAAATTTGAAGGTTGCCCTCGATTTCCCTGGGATCCCATCATCAGATCCTGACCTGATGATCATGGGACCACTTGGGAAGTATACCCTTTCAAACAAAAGAAAAAATTTCCAAATCGGCCCAGGCGTCTTCGAGAAATCGGGGAACATACATAAAAAAAAAGATACCGATGAATTGAGAACCTCTTCCTTTTTTTGAAGTCGGTTAAAAATGTAAGCACAAAGATATGTATAAGTAATTAAGTTTTTTTTTCTAAAGTCAGAACTCAATGTGAAATCTAAGCAAAAGAACCAGGAGAACAGGATCATGAAGAAGGTGTTCATGGCGCCCAACGGTCTTTAGTTTAAAACTAAAAAAATGTCTTTCGGCGAATACTCAATAACCAAAAATGTACCAGGACTGCATAAATTAAAGGTGGTATTTTCATTTTAACATTTCTGTCCCTAACTCCCAACATACAAGTTTTGGGCAAAATCTATTTATGATAAAAGTACTAGGCTTGCATGGAATTAAGCTAGTATTCAAATCATTAAATAAAGGTATACTTCATGGTAGACAGGTATTTTATACTATTTCTACAAAAAATACAGTTAATATAAAATACCAGATATAGGGGAAACTGAGGACACTTGATCCTTACGGGAGACTAGATACACTGGATTTACAGAGCTTCTGTGAACACTCTTTAAATTTAGAGAGGCCTCATTTGTAGCCTATGGTACGTCCTGACTTTCTAAAATTGGTACCTGAGTCAAATTCGATAGTTGAGCAGATGGCGGATGATTTTGTGTTTCGTGTTGTAAGAAAATGTTTTTCGTAAGTTTTTATATGGATTAAATAAGTGGTTAGTAAACTTATTTTGGATAATTATCAATTTTAAACTAGTCATTATCTATGTGTTTAAGCGTCTGTTTCATAGAAAAGCGTAAATAGTACTCGATTTTTTTAAACCCTAGACATAGCTAGGGTACACATGGTACACTTCCTTATGGGAGATATAATATATGTTATTATGATGAATTATGATAAAAAGGAAAATGCTACGTTTCATCATCATCATCATCAGCCTATAATGTTCCCACTGCTGGGTCACAGGCCTCCTCTCTGTGAGAGGGAGTGGGCCATAATCCACCACGCGGGCCCAATGCTACGTTTAAATATACACATTCCAAACTTTCGCCAGTCACAATTTCACAGATTTTGTGACAATAGGAACATTACGTGATGTTTGCTGAAAACATAGGTATATGTGTTTTATTAAAACAGTGGATATGTTTTTATTGTTTCTAGATTACCTACTTAGCAAATAAATCAATGATAAACAGTTTTCACATGTTATTTTCATTTCCTTCTGTATTGTTCCCCCCAGGATCAAGTGTTCCAGAGGGTGGGGATCAAGTCAGACATATATATAGGACACATGATACAATTCCCTATACGAAGTTTTCGTGGGCTGGTTACTAAATTTATATACCGATATCATTAGCTATTATATAAGGATTAAACGAACTTACCTAGTGAAGTTCTATCCTTATTATATGAAGAAATCAGGCCGAGGTATTAACCTCATTACTAGTAGTAGTCGAGTCCTCTCGCTCTTCGACGCGAAATTTTAGATGCTGTAATTAAAAAATTAAAAAATTCCGCTCCTGGCAACACTGCATTCAATCGTCATTCAGTTTATAGCAGTGGTACCAAGTACCGCCGTAAGGGAAGATTAATTGAAAGTTAATCTTGGGAGGGTGGGAATCTCATACCTCGGCCTGATTTCTTCATATAATAAGGATAGAACTTCACTAGGTAAGTTCGTTTAATCCTTATATTATATTCAAAATCAGGCCGAGGTATTAACCTCATTACTAGTAGATGTTCAGAGAACATAAAATAATATATTTATGTTAAAACCAATTTGTTTCAATACCCAAAATTTCTTTTTTCAAATGGGAATATAATTATCTTGATATACGTCTGCTTGTGTACATAACCAGGCAATCATAGCTAACCTTGACTTAAATGAAAAAATCCCATCTTTCTAATTCCAAATGTTTAAGACTAAACATCTGGAGTCACACTTCATCTGCATAATCTATGAAAATCAAATAAATATATCAAAATCAAAAGACAATCACAGTCTTTAACTTTAAATATTCCTCTTAAATGTATTAAATAATTATTATTATGTATTAATATAACACTGAAATTAAGGTTAATTAACTACGGGTATTAAAACTTGATGAAATTTAATGTCCCAGCAAATTTTATTTTAAAGAACATCTATTGGTCTATTATAATGATTTACCAAGGTAAACGACCTCGAAGACCCCTCACTGCCTGCAGTATAGAGTCCACAGTTGAGCCTAGTCTATGCGCATTTTAAGAATATGCATGTCTGGTAGAATTTACAAAAAACAAAAATGTATTAATTGACTGTTTATACAGTCAATTGTGACTGTATAAGGCCCTGCTGCTAGTAGTTGAACGTTCTTGTTTTATTATATGACAGTTTATGCGTAGACATATCTGGGCTTATTACTTAAGGAAGGTAACACCAGTCTGATGAACATTCTAGTCTTACACAGACCTGAGTTTTATAGAATATCTGTAATCCATTAATTTAATCGCACCTTTGTTACTAATCTATTTAATAATTGATACTTTTACACCACAAAATTTGGACACATAAGTGTTGTGGCTGATGCAATCAACCTAACAAACTTCTTTGTAAAGTTTTCTTAACTGAAGCTATTAAGAGAGTAGAAAAACTTTTAAATGTAGTAACACTGCTGGGATCCCAGAAACTATTTTTATTTTGCGTTAGTTAGACATAGCTTGAAAAATCCTTTAAATTAAATGTTTGATTCTATCGTCTCTGAACCTACATGACTCTACATGAGTGTCGATTTGCGACAATTAACTGATAATTTCTGGAAGACTTTAATAAGTCAAGTCAATAAGTCTTTATTATTATTATACTTTTTTTTTTTTTTTTTTTTTCTTCATAAAGTTGATAAATCAATTGTTTATTGTTTTGAGTTTCCGATATTTCGGCACTGTTGCAAGCGCCCTGATCGCGGATGAAGTGAAGTTATAAGAAATAAAATACATTAATAAATCTATTTTATAGTCTTTCATATTACACCACTATTGTCACAGGATTCCATTGTATTGTTCCAGCGAATTCTGCGATAATCTACCTATCAAAATCAATAACTCACCCTTGTGCACAAAATTTAGTTTTTATGTAAGTTATTTTTGTAAAATGATAGACATTAAAGAATATATATACATACATATATTATTCTCCTCTTGATTGCTTGCTTGATAATATACCAGCCCCCCGGCTTAGGTATAGAGGGTAACTAATTCTAAAAGAAGACATTAAAATATAATCAGAAGGTCTAATTGTTATTAACTCAGAGATTAGTAAAGAATTCAAAAAAAAGACTACCATTTCTTTAGCCCTATCTATTCTAATCTTATGGAGAGATTTAAGCAGTAAACTAAGAAAGGGGAAAAACCTTAGAAAAACAGATTATTCCATCTAGGGACCCCTATCCCAATAAATGTACTTTGGACACTTATGATCTTAACCGATATGCAAAAAGGTCTCTCTGGATGGCCAAAACTATTTATTATAGAATTGACAACTTAGTCTCCATTCTTTAACTACATTGGAATTATGAGACTCTCTGGATCAGGATCTGGATGGCCAAAATTATCTTTTATTCTTAAATTGAAAACTTAGACCATTAGACCATTCTTTATCTGCATTGAAATTACGAGACTCAAAGTCTGCCTCTTTATTAAGCAAAAATCAGTGCAATTTATGGAAGAGTATTGTAGGTACTCTTCCCACACAGTTTATATGAGCTATTGCAGTAATGTTGTCAGACCTACTACGCAAAATAACACAGTTTTTTATTTTGATCACGAAGTTCTACAAAGTATGCATCTAAGAAATCTTAAATAGTTTACATGTTGTTATTCCCAGACTGACAGACTGTCCCTAGTACTTTGCCCCTTGTAATGTGTATCTCAACCACTTAGTAATGCATCTGAAAATGCTTCTAAAATTA
This sequence comes from Agrotis exclamationis, assembly GCA_950005045.1. Lineage (NCBI taxonomy): Eukaryota > Metazoa > Arthropoda > Insecta > Lepidoptera > Noctuidae > Agrotis > Agrotis exclamationis. Next base: position 13,532,040 of record OX465441.1, read on the forward strand.
AGAACAAGGTGAGCTGCGCTCCAGAACTTGGCTTGACACGCTCCCGCGCTCCCGCGTGTCACATTAGACACATTGTATAATATCTCTACAACTATTAATAATGTTCTTTATTCCTCCAAAGTAATTCTGACTTTGTTTCCTCTTTACTCTAGGGTTGAAAAATGTTTTCTTTATAAAGTGTTTATGTGAACTAAACTGTATTATGAGATAGGTACTCGTAGATGGCTACCTAATGCAAAATGATACCAAATTTTCTAATAATATTGCTAATTGAGGACAAACTTAATATTGAGTAGGTGTTCATAAAACAAAATATAGCAGGGCTTAGTCATGCATTTAGAATTGATCACCAGTCCTGACCATTCACAACCTGAGGAGGCATCTGAATTGTTTTCTTTGTTTATCATCAAAAATAAATAATAATTTTTTTTTTTTTTTTTTTTTTTTTTAGTATACTTGTACAAAAAAGGCATTTTCATAACTATGTTACTCTGGGACAGATTAGTCATCTAGGTTATTAACTTAATTTTATACCTTGATCTTTGAGACTGATTAAACAGACTGATTAACTACAAAGACAGGCTGATTAAATACAAAGGGTTAAGTGAAAGACCTCTTGTATAGCTTATTGTTAGATGTGAGCCGCAAACATTTCTAACCATATTCTTTAATTGCTACTAATAGTATAGCACCTTTATGATCTAATTTACATAGAGATACAATCCTTGTATATTCTAGTCTGAAATGGTTGATTATAATGAAATTATTTAACATTTAAAGATTTATTATAAATTCTGTGATTAAAAAGAAAATCATGGGTAAAATTGGTCAGCTGTTTAACAGAACTTAGCTATGAAAGTTTATTTATTTCTTGAATAAGACAAGTCTCTCAGTTTTAATGAAAGAGTTATTATATTGGGATCTTATCTTGAACAAGTTGACTGAAAAAGAGGAGTAGAGTATAGTACCCAGTCTTATTTATTAGAATCTTTGGTTATAGATTCCCAGTATGAATAGAAATATACAAAGCGAGCAGCAAACATTACCACTAACTGTTACTGGTACTTGTCCTGGGGTCGGCTGGGAGATGACTGTTGTCACTGTGGTATTTCTGTTGTGTTTTTGTTGTTGACTTCTGTTTTTTTGGAGGTGGGCAGGGCTATTTGAACTGTTGATAGTTTCATGGAATTGACTTATTTGTATTTCCAATAATAATATTTGGATGAAGTCTATTGGTTGCTCCCTTTATGGTGGTGGAAGTCTACACTGTTTCTTTTAATTTTGAATAAGGACAAGATTTCAGTTCACTTGTTGCCTCTTAGTAAGTTGAAATGCCTTATCTAAGATTGGTAAGATTAGTCTCTTCTATTATTAAATAATTAAATATATTGCTAGTGTAGGTTGAATATTCAACGGAAACTGTCTCCGAGCATTTCATATTATTATATTGCATGCATCTAGTAATATAGCATTATTTGGTACAAGTGCAGGCTTATGTAAGTCGGCTCCTTTACTAGCCCCTCCATTAGCATTCTTTCAATAACATTCACATCACATAATCCCTCTTAGAACCGGTTAGCGTACATAGAGCAAAAAAATATTATTGCCCGATGGCTCTTCTTCTGGTTGCTGTTCTAGAGCAAAAGTATTGGAATTGTTTTCATGACTGACCATATTAACTCCTTGCATTTAGGCACCCATCTGACAACCCAACCGTTCAGAGTAAGTAGGTATATGTTTATAGTCTACAATGGACTATACATTTGATTGTTTTAGTAATCAGATCCTGACTATTACTGTAATAATATTTACATTATGGCAATATATCCTTCCAGTCCATAACTCAAGTAATAGTATATTTTCATCTTAGTTCATCACTTTGTGTAGAGGCCACTTATGTTTGATGCTATTGGATCTTTTCTTGTTAAAGTAGAGGGAGTGCCCCGGTTTCTCCTTAGATCGCTAACAACATGTAGCACGCAGAATACATATGTACTTAAACTTGAGTGTAACCCTCTCAATGAGAGGTATTTAGGTAAATGTAACACAAATTACCCAATCATAATTCTTCTATTGTTAAATTGATCCGAAGCATAACCTTTTCAACGAAAAGGAGGCAAAATACAACGCATTAAGCCTTAATTTTCTATCCAACAGGACATAGGTAGGTACATAGTTTGTTGGAAGTACTGAATGTTAATTTGATCCAAAGGATAACCTTTTCACCGAAAAGGAGACAAAATGTAACACATATTGTCTTAATTTTCTGTCCAACAGGACATAGGTACATTGTTTTTTGGAAATACTAAATGTTGAATTGACCCAAAGCATAACCTTTCAACAAAAAGGAGACAGAACGTAATACCGCCATAATCTTTTTCCGTCCAACCGGACAAGTACATGCTAGACTTTGATAATTTAAATCTCAAGTAAATGAGGGGTTGTAAGCCCTTAAAGCAACGTGAATTTGAATTTCTCATCGAGTGTAACACACACTATCATAACTTTCAGTCATTGTACTCTTTTCAATGAGAAAACAACAAAAAAACTTACAGTTATTATGTTCCATCTTGGCTTTGTATCTTTCAATCTTTCGAGCCAATTTATTCCTTTTCTTATTTTCCTTATCTTCTTCACTATTTCTATTATGTTTTGGCATCCTTGGTTTGTGTTTAATACTTAAACTAAACTAATTTTTAAGAACACAAAACTTTCTCCGTTGCGTCTTGTGAGCGCGAAGAAAACGAATGACGATTGAATGCAGTGTTGCCAGGAGCGGAATTTTTTAATTTTTTAATTACAGCATCTAAAATTTCGCGTCGAAGAGCGAGAGGACTCGACTACTACTAGTAATGAGGTTAATACCTCGGCCTGATTTTGAATATAATACTCAGTATAGCCAATTAAATTCCACGTATTTCATTACCAAGATATTTAAAATCGGATTAATATTCGCGAAATAATAGCCAAAAAACAAAAGGGGGGATCAAGTGTCCTCAGTTTCCCCTAACGAGGTGTTTGCCCAGTGAATTTGCCCCACTCTTGTGACTTGTGAATATTTGAAGAAAACGCACCCACGAAATAGGTTCGTGGGTGCGTTTTCAAATATTCAAACTCAAATCGTACAGCCCCATATACCATAAAGTAGGTTTCTATAACCATTTTTCGCTCAGTCGCGAGTTGACGACAACAAAAATAGGTAAAATCAAAATCAGAATCGCGAGCGCGCGAGTTAATAGGTGCGTCAACTCGCGCGTAAATAGGTGCGTCCCACAGAGCGCGCAGCCTCGCGAGGCATTTTCCGCGCGAAGCAGCTCGGTTGGTGTGGACGTGTCTCTGGCGAGGCAAGTGACAGCGCTGCCGCGGTCGAGCGACCGAGCGCCCGAGCCATCCAGTGTCGGCTTTTGTTCAACTGTAATGAATCAACTGTAATTACCAATTAATATCAACTATTAGGTACTAGCTATGATTTGTTACCTATGCGGAATAGGTACATACATTTAATCAATTTGCTTCACAGTTACCTGTAAGTGAAACTTGTGGGAATCTGTTGTTTCTAAGGTTGAGGAAGACTATCCGCTCGTGATACAGTTTTATACTAGTACGAGGGGATAGGGTGAATCAAACTTAAGACAACAAACCATTTACCACTTCATAGTCTTCATACCTATTATTGGAATCAAATATAGCAGCTCACAATTTAGGACCCATTAAGATTAGTAGTCATTTTACCCGTGGTGCAAGGCAACTGGGCTTCTCCCAGTTGTAATGTCCCTTTGTTGCCCGATTGGCCTTGCTTTGTTCTGTCTCCTGCTTGCATGGAGGGAAGTGGAAACATATTTTTCCTACTCCTCCACTATTCTTTTCTGATTAATTTCGTACAGGATCCAAGACAGGTAAATTCATTCTCCGGGACACGTCGAGCTTCATTGTCTCGGCGCTTTTCTGGTGGTTGCCACTGTTGATTCTAGCTTTCATGAGTTGAATTGGTTTGGGAATAGTGTAGTGGGTTTGTCCCAAAAAAAATACCACTTCATATTCTCCTATCTGCGATCTGACAAACTGATAATATTGTTTTTATGATCATTGTCTAGTATAGTTATTAACGAGTTACTTTGTTTGGTTGTCTTATGTATCAGAGTTTATTCAATAATAAAGATTTGTGTGTTTGTTTACGTTACTTCATTTTTTTTTGAAAATAACAACTTATTTGTAACGTTGCCCCACATTAGGAATTTCTTTTTGTATCGTACGTAAGTGCGTTTACAAACGTATAAACTCACATACACAAACACACAGGCCCGGAACAACTATTTGTAGATCATACAAATATGAGTTCCGTGCGGGGAGTGAACCCGCGACAAGCTACGCAGCTGTCGATCACTCGGCCACTACACCAACCGTAACGTCAAACAAGCCGAAAATGTTTATCAAAAAATCTAGTTGCCAAAAATTGATAGGTCTTATAAATTCCGAATTAAGGGCGCGTAACCAGAAAGTTGCCAACGTCGCAAATATGCTGTCAAATATTTGTTGTTTGTGTTGTATAATACTGTCTGAAAATAAGAAATATGGCCCTTTAATGCACTAAAAAATTGATATAGGTACACTGAATTTGATGTTATCTCCGATTCAGGTGTAAAAAGGCATTTGGAAGGTTTCCAATTGCTTTTTATACATCTAAAACTATGTATTCGGTATTACGATATTAATAATTGCATTCCCTAATCAATTTTTTAGTGCACTACAGAGCCATATTTCTTATTTACATACAGTAACATTGCCAAATTCATTAAAACTTGTTAGTTAATATTTGACAACTATTTGCGATACTTTATTGCCAACTTTCAGAATACGCGCTCTTATAATGGTCAGTAGGAGGCGCTGTCACCGAGTATGAGCGATTTTTTCCCAGTTGTGACAAATGTTAGACACATGACCACAGATTACAATATGACAGTAGACCGCACGTCGGGATCACATCACCTCTGCCACTTACCTCGTAACGTGACTGGCCTCAGGCGCGCGTGCGTCATTTGTTTCTTTCGCGTAGTGGGTAGGTAAGGCTGCGTTTCCACCAGAGATGTGCGATGGAAATGTGTCGTGCGAGGATGTCTAGCTGTACTGTGAAAATGTGTGGGCGTTTCCACCAAAGCAGTGCGATGAAAATGTGCCTACGAGGATGTGTAGCGGAGCTGTGAAAATGCGCATTAATGTGTGGTGCGAGGATGCGTTGCGAAGCTGTGAAATGTGTCGACGGGGGTGCGGTGACAAACTTGTCTATGGACTGACTGGTACAGTATGCGCAAAGCTCGCAACACATCCTTTTCAACACGCATTCCTCGCAACACGCCCCACTTACACATAAGTTAATTTTTAAGTTAATCGGTCTTTATTCCCTAAAATAAAGTGTATTTATAGACAAATTGTGTATATGAATGATTGGTTATAACATTTCAAATACCCATTTGATTGACGGTTCTAAATACTCTGTGGCCGTCAAAACACGTGTGTCATTTGACCTTGATCTGGCCCAGCTTGTCGAGACCAGCATTACAGGTTATATTGTACCACTAAGGTGCGGTTTGTCGTACTCTGACGCAAGACCGCCGCGCCCCCTATCAATGAGCATGTTGCGTACCTTGAGTACGGATGTACCTAACTTGTGTTGGACTTCGGTCTAAGCGGTGCGACGGGCGGGCGGTGCGAATATGACAGTTTCATGGCGTGTTTTAAACATTTATATAGGGCGGCCCACGGCTATGCCACATGGAGGGAAAGTACCTTGAATATTGTAGATTTACTGAGAGAAGACATTATTTTAATTTAAAAAACAATTTAAACTGCATTCATAGATTTTTAAATAAAAATTACATGGTTGAATCGGGAATCGAACCAATACACGAGGAAAATAATTATCCTGAGCTTTATCATAAGGATTATTTTTTGGCGAAATAACATAGTGTCAGAAATAAAAGGAAGACCAGCGACACTAGCGCTCACCGATAGCATTGCACTGCTAGCGGTGAGCGCTAGTGTCGCTGTCAGTAACTTAGTGAATAGAAAACTTTTGTCCTAGCGTCGCGTGCGTGAGTATTGTGGCCGTGTTGAGTGACTTATGCTAATTTTTGAAGTGAAAACTTCTTTGGCGGTGTTGTACACTTATTTTGTGATGGGTTAAAAATGTTAAATTCGCGTCAGGACACGTAAGTAACCTGATTGAAAATTAGTAAGACGGGTGGAGAGTAGGCAGTCGGCGAGGCGTAAGAGAGGAATTATCCCCCGCTCTTTCTACGGCGCGGCGAAAATGTATGCCTGCGCCTGCTGTTTCGATGCACAAACTTAGTATTCAAGTTTTCACTTCTGCCGGCACTCCCGGAGTGCAACCCGTCGTTTTTTTTAATCTAACTGCATTTGTGTGAAGCCAGATCGGGTCGCAAGTTAATAAATAGAATGTACGACGTGGACTTAGTAGTACTGGAGGTCTCTATGTTTCGCCATTCTCCGTTCAGCCATTAAGTAAGATGTGCATTTGTGCAATATTAATACAGATAGTGTTACTTTCACATTTATAATATTACTAGCTTGTGCTCGCGTCTTTGCTCGCGCTTAATTTAGAATTTCATAGTCAAACATGTTCACGAACTCACTTGAACCAAAGAATTTATTTGTTTTCAAGTCATCGCAGATTCTATTTGCTATTGAGATTATTTACTCGTGTAACATTCACGAATAGCTTAAAAACCATTTTTTCAACACAAATGCTCGAAAAATGCATTTACAAAGCCTGTATACATTTCGAAAGTTAAAAATTACGCCATACAACGGAACGTGCGGTAAAATAGGTACTCTCACTCACCTAAGTACCTATTTTACGGCATACCCCGTTGTATAGCACCGTATTTTTTTTTAATTTCCATAAAAAAATATAAGACTTCCACCAAAGAGTTTCACATTAAGAGAATAAACAACCTGACTGATCGAACCTTCTTGGAAGCGCTTTTGCTCAATACGTTGTCTCACTTTAATACTAAAGAGTAAATGAGACGAAAGATGTAGTTCTAATTTTCACCACGTGCATGTGGCGTCATTTGCAAATTCGCGCCATTTTCATATCAGAAACTTCAAAAATTTTTGCGACTTTCCCACTGTTATATAAAGTTTGTTTAATTACATATTGTACTGTTTTCTCGCAAATATGTTGAAAAACATTGTATGACACACGTGCAAAAATTGGTATTTACAAACTCGTGACTGTGGTAAGCCCTCGACTTCGTCTCGGGCTTACATTTGTCTACTCGTTTGTAAAAACCAACTTACCGCACTAGTATCATAAATAACTATTCTCACTTTTTTTCGGGATGAAAGGTGGTAAAATCATTTCTGTACACCTGACAAAATTAAATGTTGTTAGCAGCTGTCAGGATAACTTTTATATAACAAACAAACAAACTTATTTTCGAATTTATGATATTAGTTTGCATTAAAGTGTTTAGAGCAGGTTTTTATTATTATCTTACTACTATTATTGAACTTAAATGCCAATGGTTGTGTAAATGCATAAATAGATAAATCGATATAATATGTTACTCTTTTACGCAAAAAAACTGAACAGGTTTTGTTGTGTCACTTTATTACAATATACACACTTGCTAGAGCATAAACTTAAACAAATTGCAGCGCTATTCTCCATAAACACGCAGTGCTCACTCAACGCTGAAACTAAAGTTTCGTATTCACTACGCTACTGACAGCTACACTAGCGCTCGCTAGTGGTTGAAGAATTGACAGTTCTTCATACTTTTTGGTATGCCATATAAAACAGCCTCGATTTTATCTGTCAAATCGATCTATCGATCTCAAGGCTGTCTTCTCAATTAGATCGTTGTAGAGGCCAGCGTTGTGCAGCTTAGCTAAAAGTTTCGACGCTTTGGCAGCGCTGGCACAACGCTGTGCGTTCAGAGAATAGCACTGCAGATAGGCAGTCATCATCATCATCATCATCTCAGCCATAGGACGTCCACTGCTGAACATAGGCCTCCCCTTTAGATCTCCACATATACCGGTTGGAAGCGACCTGCATCCAGCGTCTTCCGGCGACCTTTATAAGGTCGTCTGTCCATCTCGTTGGTGGGCAGTCGCTCCATGTAAAATACTAGTACCTATTCAGCTGCGTCCAGTTGAACTGTTGACCCCAAAATAGTTGTAAAAAGGCTAGGCAACTGTGTAAAAAATTACGCGGACGAAGTCGCGGCCGGGACCTGTTAATTAGAGCAATTTTAGTGTTAATTTATTTATCGAAACCATGGACAATACCCCTGGTTTCACTCCTGCTACTCAACTTCTGTTGGTCGTGATGTGAAGACTATCCAACACAGCAAGAAGAACGTTTCAATTCGAACCAGTAGTTCTTTAGATTAGCGCGTAATCGAACAAACAAACACTTCAGCTTCATAATATTAGTATATATTTACCTTTATTACTTACACTAAACGCTATTCTATAAGATCATTATTGAACGTTTAATACGCCTCAATTTGCATAAGTAGGTAGGTACCGCAACGTCATCAAAGATCACTTGCAGGAAAAATAACAAAACATCGTATAGGTTATTCCGAACAACTCACGACGTCGGACTTGCATTTTATTTTACACGTGAGTTTGCCTCAATCCTTTCTACACAAAAGTCGTGTATTTCGTTTTGAAATAACTGTTTTATTCGTGATCTTTCAATAAATCCAAAGTGACATCATCAGACTAGAAGTCACAAGTTCACATTAATTGAGCGCGACATTGGGTCCCGCTTAGTGCGACTGTCCTGCTGCTATAGTCCAATTTAACCTCGTTTAGTCCACTCGCTTCGTACGACGCAAAATATAGCAAAAAGTTTTTTAAAATGAGTCTTTATATCCTGGGATTTATTGTTGCTTTAATCCTGGTAAGTTTTTATTAAGAATATTTTGATTTTTAACTAGTTTTGAGCAATTTTTTTGTGTTAATTTGGAAGTCTATTAATAAGATATTACCTATATAAAATTATCTATGTTTATAGACGACGATAGACTTGTTGTTAAATAATTCAAAATGGGTTTCAAAAGTCGGTTTAAAACGTCATTTTTAAGAAGAATTTATTTATTTTTTATGCGTCTTGGCTCTTTGGCGCTTGAATGACACAGATAACAGCAATGTTGGTAAACATTGTGAAATTATATTGGGAGAATGAAATGGCGCCGTTAGTTCCAATAATGGCTGCGCGCCAAAAGAACTTTAGCATTTTTTGAATATTTTCCCAAAATAAAACCCCGTTCCACAATAAAAAAAATCCCGTTGTACCGTAAGCACAATTGGCGTAGGGGAACAGTGTATAAGACGGGGACACGAGGTATGATGGGAAATCACACACATAAGGCCAACTTAACACAAAACTAACGTAGCACAAGCGCCAACAAGACGCCATTTGCGTCTGGCCGCATGCAAATGACGTCCTGATGGCGCTTGCTCTACATTAGTGTTGTGTTAAGTATGCCTAAAGAGTGTATGTCCCCATTATACCTCGCGATTATTAACGTCCCCGTCTTATACACTGTTCCCCTAGTGACCGAGCGAATGATTGCTGCACTACTGTCACGGGTTCGATTCCTAAACGAAACTAATTTGTTTGGTATTATTAGTTGTTTCGGGTCTGGGTGTTCGTGTATGTGAATTTAAATGTTTGTAAACGCACCCACCCACGATACAGGGGACATTTCTATAGTGGGGCAAAGTTTTTTAAAACTAAATATTGATTTAACTTGTAGGTTTAGAATGCTATATGAATCTTTTGGCACTTGTATGGCCAATTTCATGCCTCCATCAATATAGGGCGCTGTTCGTAAACATCTGCATAAAATTTTATTTGGAACAATAAAATGGTTATTTCTGTAATAGCCTAATATAAAAAAATAGGTTTTTAAACTGTGGTAACAGGCTTGATGATAGCTTATAATTAATTACAAATCTAATTAGTTCGTCATTACAGTTAGTTTAGAAAAATATTAAACAAGTTATTGTTGTTTTCTGAAATGAATAAAACATAACATATATGAAAACTGGGCAGTTCTGGAAATATTACATACATACGTGTCGAATTGATAACCTCCTTTTTTTTTGAAGTCGGTAAAAATGACAAAGATACTCCACATAAAAACTCGTGACGTCAAAATAATGCGGCAAATTGTGCCTAAAACTGACGTTTTGTGAATTTTAAAAGCGTCATTATCTTCGTCAATTTTGGTTTACGTAAGAAAGAAAAATCAGATCAAATCATTATTGATAGATAATTTAATTGATGGACTAATTAGATTTTTTCTGTCATCTTGTTAAAGTCTCCCCACACACCCCTCTCTCCTGTGTTGTGGGTGCGTTTACAAACACAGAAAGTCACATACACAAAAACCCTGACCTGAAACAACTACTTGTTATTGTTCCGTGCAGGAATCGAACCCGCGACACGCAACCACACCCAGACAGCCAGCAGCAGTCCAATCGCTAGGCACTGCGCCGTCAAAAAACGGTGCTGCCTATGTGCTATGCGCCTTCAGTAAATCTGTCAAATCGTACCAATCGAACATTATAACCTTCCTCTATTGTGATAAGGTTGAAAATATCAGGTTGCTGTGCTGGCGTCTGTCTGTACAGTCACAAGCAATAACATGGATATACTTAACAAAATTCAAACGCAAATTACTCGTGAAATACTGGTTTCCACTTTGAAATAAGACCTATTTCGTAATAGTATGGCTTCCAAAATAGAAGTCTAATGAAGAGGTAAAAGTTTAATCAATATAGTAGCAGAAAAACGCTTTTGAAAACTGCTTAGTGTATACATACTATTGCTCGTGACTGTACAAGGATTTAATTACATATACAAGGATGTTTTAGTACTCTTTATGATATTTAAATATAAAAGAACGCTGTAAAAATGTTATCAAGCTGTTTTGTCAAAGCTATTAAAAAAACCACTTTCACTACGTGATCCTTATGCGCCGGACAAGGATTCTGTGTCCTCATTTGTCAATATTATTAGTAATGGATTTTTGCATGTAGCGGAGATGAGGATGTTGAGATGGATGTGTGGAGTGACAAGAATGGGTAAAGTAAGGAATGAGTTTATAACGGGAAGTTTGAAAGTGGCGCCTGTTACAGAAAAAATGAAAGGGAATCGTCTATCTTGGTATGGACATGTGATGAGGAGGGATGACACCCATGTGACTAAGAAAGTGATGAGTATGAATGTTGATGGATGGAGAGGAAGAGGAAGGCCAAAGAAAAGATGGATAGATTGTCTAAGGAATGATATGAAAGAAAAAGGAGTAAATGACACTGTGACGTCTGATAGAGGAGAATGGAAGAAGAAAACGTGTTGCGCCGACCCCAAGTAGAATGGGATAAGGGCAGGAAGAAGAAGATTAGTAATGGATTTTATATAGCTGAGCAGTAGCAGGGTTAACCACGGGGAAGAGCTAAATAAATTGTTGGGAAAATGCAGGGAAATAATGACAAATCTTTATACTATTTTTCTTTATTACAGGCAGCGTTGGTTGTCATATGGATAGCATACTGCATGTTTGTTAGAGAGCGACACAAATCGGAATTCTACCATCACAACATCGCCGATCTTCAACGAAGAAACGAAATATTTGATCAAACTTCAGAGGAAATCCCTGAAAAAGAGCCTGCGAAGAAAGATGTGGCGGTTGGAGTGTTTATTCTCCCTTCAAGACATAAGCAGAAGGAAGAAAGCTATGAAAAGAGGCCAGATTATCCAGAAACTCCCGTAAGGATCTCACACCGTAGTACTGATCAACTGATAAATATGCTTGAAGAAAGTGCTGATGTGCATTATAAGGATGGTATTTATGAAGTTGATTCGCCGTGTAATCATCATAGTGGATGTGATGGCGATGTTTAATACTCTAGAGTGCCAAAAAACTAGCTGTTTCATCGGGCAAAATTGGAAGTACAGCCGCCATTTACATTTTAGAATCCGCGCCATGACTGAAGTTCACGCGGCGCTACGTCTATGTCCATACATTAAATAAAAAAATGTGGTACCACGAAATTTCGCAGGACTTCATTCGTGGCGCGCACTCTAGACATAGCATATACACCGTGACTTTTTAGTCGTCTTACAAAAGTGGTCCACGTAATGTCCCCGACCTAAAATACATCTAGGCGAGTTTAGTTTTGTTTTTTTTTTTTTATCGTTAAAAATATTTTTTATTATTAATAAATAGGTACATTAGAAATATGAAAATGTTTACGTATCAAGCTGTAGAGTATACCTACCCAGCGCAATAGTCGGGCAGATCATTCCATCTCCATTTTCTATGAGACAAGGGGTTTTTAACTACTCCTTGCGTCATAATAATGAATTAAAAATTTATTTAAATTTTTTTCAAATCTCTTAAATACCTATTTTTTTATTATAAACGTGTTCTAAACATTGGATACATGAACTGGGCTGCCGTTGTAAGACGACTAAAAAGTCACGGTGTATAATTATATAACATAAGGATTGAGTATGAGCATTCCTCAAAATGTCAAGTAAGTACAGACAGAAAATTATGAGAGGCAAAACGTTGCGGCTGTCACATTCTGTTTCTATTAAAGGAAAGAGATAGATTGACAGCTGAATAACTTTCTCTATGGTAAATGTTAATTGTATGTTATATGGTATTATTGAGTCCTGCACAATAAACATGTACCTGTTTTTACTAACACATTGGTAGATTATTCATCATCTACCTATTTATCCTTGTTTCAACTGCTGATTTACCGACCTTTTTCAACTACCATTTATAAGGGCGGCGACATAATCTTTAGCATTTAGGTCAAATTTAGGACCATTTTTTTGGCGAAAAGTACAATCAGTATTCCTCAAACATCTACATAAATTCATAACATTGACTATATAGTAGGTTATTTTCCTTGCACAAGGAAAATGTTTTTACTGAAGAATTAGGTACCTACCACAGAGTTTTTCAATGATAATTTTCCTTGTTTCATTAATGTTTAAGGTGGGTTCACGCTTAGGTGCCTAGCACGAGCGGAGCAAGAGCCGAGCACAAATTCGTGTAGTGTGAACCGACTTACAAGCCTCGAATGAGATGAGCGTGCTTCGAGCATTTGTCGAGTACAAAGGCGTTCGAGAGGCGTAGAGATAATGTTTTGTTGTATGTTGCGTCGTAGGATAATTTGAAAAACCGTATTTTCCCAAAAATCACACATTGCGAAAACACGAATATTTAGACAAAATCTATGATATTTCTCAATGTCACCGAGAAAGAAAAGGATATTTGCAAAAACGTCATGCAGGTTTTGAGGTCACCCCGAAGTTCGGTTTGGTTAGGTTAAGGGTCCCCACATACATCAGTTTTCCTGATCAGGAATCCTGATCCGTTTTCTATACGAACACAGTGAATTCTTACAAGTGTGTGTGCATGTTTTGTGTGTGTTGTTCACATTTCATCGTATTTCATTCATCATTTTCCGTTCGGAAAAAAAAACTGATGTATGTGGGGACCCTAAGAGGCCTTGGCGGCGCCCCGTAAAAAAAATTGTTTGGGGGCCCTTAGGTAAGGTAAAGATTTATCACTCATAAAAAAAAATCATTTCTCTGTATCTACGCCGAAATATAAACAAAAAATTGGACAAAGGTCATTAAAAAAATTCAAGATGCGACTGATCAGTCCGGAGGTCGGAATAGACTATTTGACAGTATCAATAAATTATAAATATAAGACCGGCATTTAGAGTTTTGAAAAATAACGGACACATATTTTTGCTTATGTAAAATCAATGAATATTTACCAAGATATAACACATCAAGACTCGAGAGTGGGGGCTCGTGACGTCAGAATTCAGTAAAAAAAAATGTACTGAATTGTGACGTATTGGCAATTTTAAAAGCATCATATCTCCGTCAATTTTGGTTTGCGTAAAAAAAGAAAAAATACGGGTCTTATATTAATTGATAATCAAACTGACGGACTAATTAGATTTTTTTAGTCAAATAGCCTATTAGGTAGAGTTATTTTAATACTTGCATCGAAATGTTGATATTAATATGGATCTTCCCGGTTTTAAGCACGAGATTGTCAATTTCTAGAATAGACAATCTCGTGCTTAAAACAGTATTACATATAAATAATAATAATAATAAAAACACGAGAGATAGATTAGACAAATAAATAACTATTTTATCTAATAAATCATTAAGTTTTTATTAATTTTTGTTTACGCTCGTTGGGGGCCCTTATAATTGATACGGCGGTAGCTACGCCCCTGAACCCTGCTTAGTTCGTTACTGAGTCATAGCCACAGTCTAATTATAATCCGTATTTTCGCGATATCCCTAGAATTTTTGCGAAAGTTCTGTTTAGCAAATTATCCTACGAAATTATGCGAGTAGAGTTCAGATCGTGGTCGGCACTCTATCGTAGACCTACCTTTAAATGCTCAATAGGTGCGTCCCCACAGAGCACACAGCCTCGCGAAGCATTTTCCGCGCGAAGCAGCTCGGTTGGTGTGGACGTGTCTCGGGCGAAGCAAGTGACAGCGCTGCCGCGGTCGAGCGACCGAGCGCCCGAGCCATCCAGTGTCGGCTTTTGTTTTGTTCGCGTATATTGTTTCGTGCCTCGGTCGAAAAACAATAGACGGTCCACACAGAGTGAGCAGCCTCGCTTGTCAGTTTCCTCGCGCGGAAAATGCCTCGCGAGGCTGCGCGCTCTGTGTGGACGCACCTATTAAAAATACTCACTGTTCATTTTTATTTGACCCTGTGCATTCGTTAGTAAGAACGGGCAATTGTGCCATCTCCTAATTAAATTAAGCGATCGCAACAGCGGTACTGAGGATCTGAAAACGCCACTTTAGCAATTATCTACCCTATTGCTTGAGCAATAGAAATGAATAGAACATTTCACGATTTTTATCGCAATTTAATAATGTTATGATGTTGCTAAAATGGCCTTTTATACCCGACTGTAGTTTTTATGTAATGCATGATAGGACTTACCTATGCCATATCTTTGTAAGACTTATTTTTTTTTATAAACACTGTTAAGTAATTAATAAACGTTTGATATTTAATGTACTTACTTGTTTTTTTTTTGTACTTACACACTTATAGAATTAATTAAATATACAATAACAACAAAAAGGTCAGTCAATGTATAAAAAACTTACCTACCTATATAGTGTTCTGTCTTAAAAGGCAACCGTGACCCTGGAAGGTAAAGGAGAATTGAAGGAACACGGTGAATTTTGGTCAGTACGAGTCTGATAGTCCCTTCCTTTCCGGGACGCGAGGACTATTTGTATGGTTTAGTTACGTTATTCCTTTTTTTTTCAATTTAGCCAGGAAAAATCTATTACTATTGAGCAGGCATACCTTCTCAGATGAATCCAGATCACGGTATGCTACTGAAATAAATACACACATCAAAAGTGTCTAGGGATCAAGCATTTTTATGCGGATTTCTTGAGATTGAGATGTGGCTTTGTAATAAATTTATGATTTTATAAATTTATATGGATCCTTTTTGGTGCATTTCATAATTTGAATCAGGAACTGTGAATCAAATTCGAGTAAAAGATGAAAATCAGCTGTCAATATTTTCCCTATAAAAACATACAACGCATTGAAGACATTATTAGTGCTACTGTTTCCCTACTACTGATTAAAACCAACGTTATTATGGAGCGGCGACGTCATTTAAGCAGGGAAGAAATGCTCAGAGCCGTGGGAATGATAGAAGCTGGTTCCCGGCAACGTACTGTGGCTTTAGCTCTGAATACAAGTCAGAGTGTTATCAGTCGACTTTGGACACGTTACCGAAGCACTGGTACCGTGGCTGAGCGCCATGGAGGACGGTATCGCTGCACCACACGGAGACAAGACCGATACATTCAAATCTTAACTCGAAGAGCTCCAACAATAACCGCCATGATGTTAGCCGTGAGGCTTCATCACTCTTCAGGGAACTTAATTAGCGACCAAACAGTCAGAAACCGCTTGCATGAAGTGAACCTTCATTCCCGAAGACCGCTACGGGTACCACCTATAGCAATGCACAATCGTAGGATTCGATATCAATGGGCTCTTGAACACAGAAATTGGGCAGAAGAACAATGGCGTTTCGTGTGCTTTTCTGATGAGTCTCGTTTCGGTATGAGACCGGATACAAGACGTATACGACACTGGAGAACCCCTGGACGCCAACAGCGATTAAAATCCTGCCAGGAAGTCCATCCTTATAGTGGTGGAACCATCATGGTATGGGCGGGTATTTGGATCGGCGGAAGAACTGAGTTGATTTGGATCAGAGGCAACCTCAACGCTCAAATTTATGCTGAGACGATTGTATCAGACGTCATCGTTCCTCTACAAGTGCAAATCGGTCCCTTATTTCAGTTAATGCATGATAATGCACGACCGCACACCGCAAGAGTTGTAAGACAGACTCTCGCCGCAGCTAACATCAATGTCCTGCCCTGGCCTGCTCAGTCGCCAGACTTGAATCCGATTGAGCATGCATGGGATATGCTACAGAGAAGAGCTCTGCCGAATATGGAGGGTATCCAGTCGCAAGAAGACCTTTTTTTGTTGTTGCAACGAACATGGGCGGCCATTCCACAGCGTGATTTGGATGAACTCATTTTGAGTATGCCAAACCGATGTTCTTGTGTTGTTAGTGTTCGCGGTAGAAACACAGATTATTAATTGTTAAAGTTACCCAATAAAATTTTAAAGAAAACTGTTATTTCAGTCTTTTTTTCGAACTTTTGTGTTAGTGGTTCAAATGTCAAAAATCCCTTTATTAGGAAAATGGCAAATTTCTTTATTAATGCAAAGGTGACTTGGTTTATCGTTACTGTGACAAACGAAAACACTTTATTTGATGAATCCTTAAAGAAAATTTTAATTAATACCAATCAGGAGAAAAGTTATTGCAAAAATATATGTTGATCCCTAGACACTTTTGATGTGTGTATTTGCTAGAATAAACTATAATAACTCTTTAAAAGGAAGAAAAAGTATTTACCTAAATTCATACAAATAGAAAACAATATATAGAAGTAGCAAAAAGGAAAAACAGAATTTAAAAAAAAATCAAGTAAGGGAACAGTGTAGGTATAAGACGGGGACGCGGGGTATGATGGGAAATCACAGGACGCCATTTGTTAATGGCCACTTGCAAATGACGTCCTGATGGCGCTTGAAACGCTTCGCTTCGCGTTCGCTTCGCCTGTCTGTTTGACAATAGCATAAGTGTGTATGTCCCCATTATACCTCGCGTCCCCGTCTTATACACTGTTCCCCTACCTAGTATAAAGAAAAGAAAATGAGTTCGTTCTGTACGAGATCAAAAGTAATCAAAAGTTCTTTTCTCAGTGGTAGAAATTGCGAGCACGTAATGAATGAGGCAGTCAATTAAACAATCATCTATAATAAAATCATTTTATCTAATTTAACACCCGAATACTGAAACGTCTCTCAAATATTTGACGGCTACTTAAACGTTTGAGAAGCTCCTAAAGTCGAAATTCATATTCTCAAATGTCATTTAAAAGCATTGATTAAATTTAACAGGATCTCAAATTAAGTTGTACTTAAACGCAAGTCTGTACCCTTAGCACGAGTTTTCAGTAATAAAGACGTATAGTAAACTGGAACTTTGACAATTTCAAATTGACAAATTTCAAGGAAAAAATTAGTTCCTTCTTCGCACACCAGAGGCGCTGTTCCATTTTTTCATACAAGAAACGCTGTAAATACTGAAAAGACGCTGTAAAGTAAAAGAGTGAAAACTCGTGCTTAGGGTACTGTTTAAAATCCGTATACTGGAATGTCACTTAGCGCTTTTTAACTGTCACATCAACTGTCAAATCGAGTTAAGTGGGTGTTAAATTTAAGAGTGGTCTAGGGCTCTCTTAAGTCTAGGTTTTGCCCACGAAACCGAAGTCCGTCAGTTAGTAAACCATAGTAGTCAGTTACGTAAACCAAAATTAACGAAGATACGACACTTTTAAAAAATTGCCAGTACGTCATCGTCGTTCTGAGGTCAGTCACGAGCCCCCATTCTCGAACTTTGATGCGTTATAATATCTTTGTAAATATGCGTTAATTCAACAACAGAATATAGAATACGTATCCATTATTTTTCAAAACTCTCGAACTAATTAAATTAGCAATTTATTGTTGCTGTCAAAAAAAAAATGTTTCAAAATATTTTTTGATTGAACTAAGTGATAGATATAAAGGTGAACGCAGACTTAGCCGCACCGCAGTCTCCGCAGTCCCCGCATTACGAATTCTTTGTATGAAGTTCTATGAAACCTCGCACACTCACCCGCATCGCAGTAGCCGCAGAAGCAGTAAGAAAACGATGACTGCGGGGACTGCGGAGACTGCGGTGCGGCTAGGTCTGCGTTCACCTTAATTAATTAGATTTTTTCAGTCAAATATCGTATTCTAATAAATTCTGCAATGGAAGGTTTTAAAAAGACACATCATTTTCTTTAAGACTGTTATAATTCTCAAATCTTCTTCTACAAAACAGACATTAGTTTTCCTTGGTGCGTGATCCTCGCCGTATGCGACTTCATATCAACATTGGTCTCTTTATCCCTGACCACAACACTAGCAGTCGTATAAAACCCAATGGAGATCTTTTCAGTAGATATGATACTGTTGGGTATACCAGCAGCCAACATAACTTGACTAACAGAATAACTCCACCAGTTGTGCTTATTAAACTTATTATGATAATTCGCAAACACTCTACCTATTAAAAAAGCTTCATAATCTATCTCAATTTCTAAAGTTCCATGAGTTGCAGACAGAGTTGCAACGACTGCTTTGCCAGGAGCTACTTCAGTTTCTAGACCAGTTGAAGATCCTAGAGTAACTGTTTTGGCTTTGCTCGTCTCGTTGCCAAAGCTAGCAGTATAAGAAACACTGGTCGTCCCTCCAATGCTTCCTGCTGCAAAGTTGAGATTGTATGAAATCGCTTGTCCAACCGACAGCTCCCCACCAACTTGCCAACTATTAGTAATAGTCTCTTCAATTGAATGCGAAATAGCACCGTTAAACTTCGTCGGTGAATGAGAGTGATTTTCAAATTCTCTTGTAGATACAATCACAGGTGTAGTACGGAGACCTACGACTCTGGCTGCAACGGGCTTAAAAACTCTCTGCACTTGTGGCCAATGGAATTTGCGGTAGACATCTGCCCATGGTGTAGGTCTTTTGACGAAAACGTCTGTGGGTCTCTTACCGGAGTACCGGTCACAGGCATGTTTAAGATTGTCGTCTCCAATGTTAAACGTCTCCCGCTCCTGGTCAGTGATGACGGCAGTATTGTCTCCGGAGAATTTGACTGTAGTTGCGTCTTCGGAGTTGGCTGCTCGTATCTTGATGACTATGCGGGCGTAGATCGCTGGTATGAAGAGGAGCAGGAGGTATTTGGGCATCATTGTTACCTGTGGAAGTTTTAAAGGATCAATGTGATTGACGGTTTTATGATTTGGATATTTTTAATTAGGTTAGTGGATTGCCTGATTTATTAAGCCTTTAAGAAGATTAATGCCTGCTGGTTTCAAATGCATATTTTTAATGATTGCGCAACCGCATTCGAATTACGGTGGATTTCGTAATTGTTATAAAATATCAATGAATTTTGTAGAAGTGATGTTATTATTCAAGTGATAAAAACATATAGGTAGGTATTACATGATTACTGATAGTGTGACAATCAATCTTTTCAGGCACTCTTTGGGGGAGGCGAATGACCAGCAGTAGACTGCAATATGCTGAAATGATGGTAGGACTGAAGCCAATCTCAATATAGCTGGGAAAAGGCAGTCAGATGATGATAAACATGTATATAATTATGATTATGACAAAAGAGTCAAAAAAAATTAACTTACCTAATCGGCTTTAGATGTCCAAATAACATTTCTATGTACAAACGAAAATATATAACGTTTTAATTACATTTTATCACCAACAAACATGTTAAAATAATTAAAATCGTATTACGTGTGGACCGCTAATGTTTAAAAGATTTAAAAATAAATATAACAAGTTATGGATGTTACTAACTTGCTTTTGACAACGGCTTCGCCCGCATAGGAGTTGAAAAGTATTATAGGGGGGATTAGCACATTTTCTAACTATGATCTACGGTTACTTTGAGTTTTGGAGATATAAAACAAACAAGGGCTATTAAATACACTTTATTCCTGTATTTCCCATATGGTTTTACTTTTGTTCATGCTAGGCCAAACTTGTATGAGAGCGTTATCCATCTCCTTTGTCCAGATCCGTTTAGCTAGTTTTTTTTGAGACCACAATCTAGTCCATAGGCAAAAATTAGGCTTAAGATGAAGCGAGCTCACCCAGGAAGCTGGAACTCCTGCGCATCGACGGAACACAGTAAAAACTGTTTGGTGCCGGGCTCTGACAGGATGATGGTCGCGAACCAGGGTCCAGGCGGACCTGGTGAGGCCTACCACCGCCATTGGGGGAGCTCAGCCGTCACCGCAGGCTACAGGTAGCCTGTTATGTGTCCGGGTTGGACCGCTAGGTGGATCCAGGGCCGGATTAACACTGTCAGGGCCCAGAGGCAATGCAGTTTTCAGCGTTTATTGCCCGTGGTGCTACCAAGCGATCTAGTAGATAGTACCACGGGAAATTTTGATTTACCCATAGTACTACTCGTTTACTATGCCGGTGTCGCGGGACTGTCTACAGAGTTAACCGTGACCCTGGAATGAAAAGGGCAGTTGAAGGACAGGGTAGATTTTAGTCAGTACGAGTCCGACAGTGTCTTCCACTCCACACAGGGCGAGAGGTCTCATTATGACGATTTTACAAACTAAAAAAAACTGGTTCAAAGCAATATGGAGATGGTAAGTATACGGAAGATTATCATACATAGAACTGTGAATTTATTAATCTATAAAATAAAACAACTGAGTACCAATACCAAATACCACGGGTAAATTAAAATTTCCCGTGGTACTACTAAATAAATTAAATACTGGTAGTACAACGGGTAGCACCACGGGCAATAAACGGATTTCAGGGCACTTAATTTTTTAGCGCTAGTGGTTTGGGCGTCCGTGACTCCGTGTGCACAAAACATGTCTAGGCAGCGTAGTTAACGATGGGGGGCCAAACGGATCCTAGTTCCTGCCCCCCTAGCCAATTCATAACAAGTCGCAAACGATAATCGTAAACGCTCGGTACTCCCCAACAGATTTTCAACTTTATAGCCTAGGGCCTAAAGTTGAAAATCTATTTAAGATTTCTGAGCGTTAGCGACAGGAAAGATCGAAAACGATAAGCAATCTTCACTAGATCTTCAACGTTAAACCCAAGCATATAAAGTTGAAAATCTATTAAACCCTATTCAGCGTTTGCTTTTGTAACATGGCTACAGGGCCTGGCCTTATACGTGAAAAAAAAAATTGTCTTCGTATTTTTGGTTCTAGGACATGCCAGTTTCCTCACGATGTTTTCCTTCACCGTTTTGAGAGCATTGGTGATGAAATAAATTACACAAAGTAATGTGCCTGGCTGGGTTCGTACCCATGACTTACGTCTCGTAAATCGTGGCCGATACCACTGCGCCACCACTGCTCCTATGACGAGACATGTTTTATTTGAAAATCCACCATAAATAAATGATCAAATATTCATTAAAGGTGAAGTACACTCGTATTCATTAAAAGTATTGGATCGAAATAAGTGAATGTCCACACGGCGCGTTGCGTCAGCGTTGCGTCGACGCAGCGCTGCTGTTGCGTTGTTTTACATAAAAATAACCAAGGTGTTCACACGGCGCGCTGCGTCGTCGCAACCACAGAACATATAAAGGAGGTTAGAAGGGCCTTGTGGGCGGGGCACGCGCGCCGCGGAGATGAGCAGACGCTCAATATCAACCGAAATTTACTTTACCGGCCTGCAATCGCGCTCTTGTTTTGGCAGCGTACCGTAAAACATGTCAACTTTGCCCTCGACATATGACTTTGCCCAGTTGTGTATTTTTTAAAAAACTTAATACATACTAAATTTGTCTATAGTTAGTAAGAACATATTGTCTATGGTAAAAAATTCATCATTTTTCTGGCAACACTGTGTGACGCACTGTCGCAGATGTTGCTTCAGTTGTCTGTCAGACGTCGTTGAAGTTAGAGTGTTTTTTTGCGGGCAAAAACTTTTGAAAAAACTTTTTCGAGAAGTGCTACTTGGAGTTATCGCAGGTAAGTAATTTTTATACATCCGTTATTACATTGGAAATGAATAATATAGACTAGTTTTCTTCGCTAAATGCGTCATATAATCATAAAATATAACGGTGGGCAAAGTCGCAAGCATATTTTTTTGATATCGTTGACAACATTGCCCAACGTTTCTTTTTCACTAGGGTTGTCACCTGAGGAACATTTTTTAACCGAGTTAAAAAAGGAAGGTTCGGATTTGATCATAGATATATTAAAGACGGAGATATGGCGTGGTATTCAAAATGTATAGAAATCCGATGAAGCCACAATTGCCCCTCCATAACGCTAATATTGCGCACACAATTCTGTCAAAACAATACTACGAACAATTGCACACACGCGCCATCGATAACTCGGTCATTTAAATATAAACCTAATTCTTTACACTACAGCGTACTTTTTCCGTATAAGTTACTCACACAAACAATTATCATTGTGTGTTGTCGCGACACGGGGGGCGGATACGACTCTCCCGCTCAAATACAACGGACGCACCATGCGACATTTCAGCTTGGTGAGGTATCGTTATGTCAGTTTTACATTGCTTGTCAAGTCACTCAGTAATAGACTGAGGTGGTTGTAAAAGAGCAATGTATTTAATGCAAAAACAATACAGTCGGAGTAATATAGGAAAACAAGAATAAAGTAGTACAAGTGATAGCTGAGCGAAACGGTCAACACCACGGCTTCACCGACATGCCCCCTTGCCACTTCTCCTATTTTTAATATTTCTGTGGATTTGATGAACAGTTAGTAATGTTGGTAAACATATAAAGTTTAAAAACACAGTCGGGATTTAGAAGGTACGAGGGCTCGTATCTTCCAAATCCTGACTGTGTTTTAAAGTTTCTTGTTGATGAGTTTTAGGTTCTTAAAAACTATATGTATTTACATCGAAATCAAACTACCTAGGTAATCTTTTTTTACCGCTACCGCGATAAAATTCATAAAACTTTTTTTTTAAATAATTTTCATTTTACCCTTTTTAGTTCAGATATTCAACAAAAATCTTCGTATAATCGGCGTCTTTAGAAATATTTAATCCAAGACAGCAACAAAAACGGATCTATGCAGTCAACGTCACGAGATATTCATGATTGTTATATACTAAAACCTTCCATAGAATACAATGTAACAAATACTTTTGTGAAAACCGCATCAAAATCGATTAAGCCAAACACGTGATAATCGCGACCAAACATACAATCGACTTTGAAAATATACAACCCAAGTAGGCAAAAAACTCCCTATCTCAAAAACTACTAAATCGATTTTGATGAAATTTGCAGTGTACCCTAAGTTGGACAATATCTAGTACAACAAAAAACGAATTACTTAAATCGGACTTCTAGTTCCGGAGATATACGAACACAAACATAATAACAAACATACATACACTTTTGAAATTTGGCACATTTGTTCAGACGCTGATATAGACTAACATATATGAAAACTGGGTAGTTCTGGAAATATTACATACATACGGGTCGCATTGGTAACCTCCTTTTTTTGCTGAAGTCGGTAAAAACCGAGATATGTACATACTTTTTTTTTATAGTTTTTGAACACTTTACAAATAAAGCATATTATGTAAAACCTCCTTTTTTTTGAAGTCGGTAAAAAATGATGTTATATTATTTCCCTTTTTAATTTATTTATCATTATATATAAAAAATAATATTCCACACTAAAAATATTAAATAGTTAAGTATTGTCAATGGTGACAACCCTTGAACAATCGCCATTTTGTACGAAAAATGTTCTAGAAGGCTTTTTGACTTTGCCCACTCATTTTTAAGGGTCAAGGAATGTGAATATTTGGCGTATAATTTAATACATTATTGCATTGCTCAGTATTTTTCATTCAGTCCTTTTCGAATAGTGATAAAGTTCATAGTAACGGAGATCTGTAATGTGGGCAAAGTTACCAATTGTATAAGATTTTTTGCCCAACACCTATAATTGTTATTTTCACTAATAAATATGCTTTTTTTTTACTATTTTTAGTTTTGTGTATCGAGACATGAGCATATAGTATTATGTGGCACCGAAACAATAATCAATTTATTAAAATTTTCCAAAATATCATTAATTAAGCATTAATTTTTTAAATTTATGGGCAAAGTTGCATGGTTTTACGGTACGTAAGCTCCGCAAAAAATGTTAAATTATGCCGTCTTGCGCTATCATAACGTGTCAGAAAAGAGGCCAAGTGTGTAGTTTAGCATGAGGAGGGATTTCTTTCCACCGGTAAGTCTAAAAACATTAAAATACTTGTGATATTTGTAATTATAACATTGGCATTATGAAGTTTGTAGACAAAACCGAAATAATCGCAAGAAGACGAATAGTAATATATTGCTTGCATTATAGATGGATGCGTTTTGCACTAAGTGAGCGATCGCGCAATGTATTACGTTCACTGCGAGAGTCCCGAGTGTCGAACCAAAGGTTCAATTCCACGAAATCTAGGCACCTCGATAGTGCTGCACCAATTTGTAAACAGTGTCGATAATTACTATGATACAACTGATTATTATCAATAGTACACTTTATAACTAAAATAATATTATTTATTACGACCAATTATTATTAATGTAGATTTTGAGTGAGGTTTTTGTATTTTTTTTGTATAAAAGTTTTATGTAATTTTTCAATTGAAACTGATATAAATGATTTTTATAATATGATTTAGGTTTCCAGATCCAGATATATGAAAACTGTGGATTGAGACAACTGGTAGAACTGATTTTCTCTAATGAACAAACAATAAATACGATAAATATTTGGTTCTGTATCAAAATAACTACATTCATTTTAACTACTACCGATATAACTACGGTCAAAAGACCTATCGGTTGGTATAACTAATGGTCGTTTCACATAAGTTTGTTATAACTAATGTACGAAATACCTAATAGATAATTCACCTACGGTTAATTCACCTACGTTTAATACACCTATGGTTAATTCAACTACGGTATATTTAGCTACAATTAATAATACACCAAATATTTCATGTTAAATCCTAATGTTTATAATAAAATTGGTTTTAAAATTCAGTTATGTATTTTTATTTGTTTCACTTTCATTGATTTGTTTCTATATTCGCATGAATAACGTTCACAACATGCATTACAGAAGTCCACATAGTCCACAATACTTGCAAAGTAAGAAGCAAGATTACATTCATTTTATCGATATCAACAATCGACCTTTTAGTCGCCCTAGCATACATGAGCTTTTACGCGTGTACGAGTGTACGTGAAACGCAGTGATTGCGTTAGTGTGACAACCAATAGCAAACTCACGATCTTAGTGCGTGTTGTTTATTTGTGTGCGTAATCCGCGTAGGCATTGGTCTCTTGCTTGTAGTGAAGTTAAAGAGTGGGAGACAAGCGGCGACACGCGTTCTGATACAAATCAGGAACTATTTCCTTTCTAACCTACTTTATCTGTTCTGTGGTCGCAACGCACACATGACGGACAGCAGCCCCCGAGACGAAGCGGGAGGGGGTGTATTCATTGCGGCGACGGAGAGGCAGCGCTCAGTTGCTTGTGCGTTGAAAGGGAGGATACACGCAAGCTCATTTCATTTTTTACCTACGTCCTTTTGTATTCAGTTTTATTTGCAAAGTATAGGAGCAATGCCAGACGTCTTTTCCGTACCATGCTTTGTATAGACTGATGCGATGTTTTTACAAAAATGCTTGCCGCAACTGTGCGTCACCGCTGCGTCGACCGAACGTTAAGACTGCGTCGTAGTAACGCTGCGACGACGCAGCGCCTGTGTGGCCGGCTATGCGTCAAAATATTTGCGTTGCGACGACGCGCCGTGTGGACATTCACTCAGTTAAATTCAAATTGAAACAAAAGTAATCGTTTTATCAAATTTTATTCAAGCCTTTGAGCTTTATCATTATACAATGAATTAAGTATTAACCATCATTTTGTTCATAGTCAAATAAATAAAACTACACAACAGTACGGCATACGAATGATCGTACTTCAAGGAACTGTACACTACGCCGATTCGCAATACGCAAGTCCGTTTCGTGGAAGAAAGCATAAAGTTTAAAATTTGTGGTGAACAAGTAAAAAATTAGTGCTATGTTTAAAATAACGAATCTGCGTATTTCGTATCGGCGTAGTTTTGAAACGGTATGAAAACTTTTTGCATACTTATATTGGGAATTTTTCTAATTTACGGCAATTTTATTTGAGAACTAGATTTTTGATTTCGTTTTTTTTTGTAACGTTTTTCGTTTAATAGCGTATGTTATAATATGTGTAGGCTTAAAACGAGTCTTTTTTTTCACATTTTTCATTAAATACATTTTTATTGCTTTTGCAATTTGAATTTTAATGATATACAGTAAAAAGGAATACTAAAACACTGTTTTTAAATTAGTTCGCTGGGTTTTTTGTACAAGTGATCATTTCTTTCAGAATCATCAAAGATTTTTTGACAAACCAACTCACCATCCTTGGTTGGCGCAGTGGTTCAGCGATCGCGTGCTGAGCAGCGTATCGCAGGTTCGATACCCGGGCGGAACAAATATTTGTATGACCTACAATTAGTTGTTCCGGGTCTGGGTGTTTACGTTGTGACTTAAATCTACGGTGCTTATAACGCTTTGCATTCCAGGGTTACGGTAATATGATAAGACAGTACCGCGACCCCGGAAGGCTCAGGCCCTCTATGGGGGCCCCATGACCCAGGATTGTAAGTAAAATGACCATTTCCTCATAAACCCAGCGTTCTAACAAAAACAGGACCAAATAATAAATAATTCGTAACAAACTACTTACGTAATAATTAAGGCTAACAGGCATCCGCCATATTGGAGGTAATTAATTATTTTTATATCCTAAAAACTACGACGTACAGTTCTTGAACAGTTATTTTGACAATGACTAAATAAACTTTATTGAATTGAGGATAAGGTTGACTTTCATTTAGTCAGAGTAATTGAGTTGCAGCAACCTGATATCAATCTTAGTGTGAAGAAGATACGGTTCATAATTCTTTGACCGTTTTAACAGTGGCATCAATTTGAAATCACTATTATTAAAAAGTTCACTGTGTGACAGGTTTGACAAAATTAGAGGCTACAACCAAAAGACAACTTTATATCCATTACAATATGGACCCATTATGATTTTGACATACTAGTCAGTAATCACAATCTAACAGCAACTTAATTGCAATGACTATAAGGATCATAACAAAGTCAGAGTTAAAATAATTGTTTTAGAACTGCACAAGGCTTCAATATGATACATCAACTTTAGAAAGAGACAGCGTCGGTAAAGCGTTGTCTTTGTCGCTCATGCACAAAGACAATGATTTAAAATGATAACTTGTTTTCTAAACTTAATCGTCATATTGACACAGATTAATAACAAATGGAATGCGCAAGATTGCATCATTATAGAATGTAATTTCACAGTTTTGCATACATTTTAAAGTCAAGTACAGATGATTACGTATTATCACTCCATTTGTTGCTAATCTGTGTTTAAAAATATAAAGTGTAGTATTTAAGACTATTTCTTGACATAATTTTCACCACAATTTGGGGTCAGAAAAGTGATTTCACACATCAAAAAGATTTTCAGAAATGCGTCCATCTTTAATTAAACGCGGTAATCTAACGATTGATGAGCAAAAATACTTTTCGAAAGAAATGTCTTAGTTTTTAACACTCTATATTTTAATTTAGGTACTTTACATACGCAAAACTTAACTTTTACCCAATTATAGAGTCAATAAAAAAAAACATTATTATTTTAGCTATTTTCAATAAGGACCTAGCATTTGACTACCAATAGGTATGTAAAGCAATATTTTGTAGAAAAAACAACAATTAATTTGTGTTATAGGGCAACAACAATTGGATAGGACAACGGAAGCCATTGCTGTTGTATTGTGAGAGAGAGACGATGCTATAGGGTGGTCTGTCTCTTTTCGCACAAGACTTTTGACAGAAACAACTATTTTCTTTCATAAATATTGACCATTACTTTCTGGGTAAAATTAAGAACAGCATAACTTGTTGTATATTGAAAAACAGTATTAATATTATTTATACATTAACTATTACTAAATATTTGTCCCGGAGTATTGGTATCATATTGTTTTGCTTTTTTTAGGGTACTGCACTTTGGAACACTTTTTTACCAAAATATTGAATATTATTCGAGTTGTAGAATTTTTAGCATTTGTTTTTTTATTATAAATCAAATCCAATATGTAGATATCTTCGCATTTATTTATCTAAACACATTACCAAGGCCGTTAATTTGACATATCGTTGGTATGTCGTAAATTAAAAATGTATCTTTGATTAAATTGTTTTAAATTAGAATAATAACAACTAGGCACTGATTTTCAATGTGCATTATAAGAAGATACAAAAAATTACTTGATTTCTGTGATCTTAACAATTTAACTACATTATTATTATTATAATAATACAAAACATAACATCACACGTGACACTGATGTGTACATACACAAAGTTTTACCTATAGTGCTCATATTTCGCTAGTTACATTCAGTTAATTAAAAATCAATGTGGTAGATATCAGTGGCGTAGGGTAAATATTCTTGAAAGTGAAGCCGGACCAAAACGTGAATTCCAGGAACTATAGCTTTGGCCTAATTTTAGCCTTTTTATTAGTTTAGATATTCAACTCAAATTCTTGTCAAATACATATTTTTTTCTTACATCAATCAAGCTCAAACACCAGGTAGCTGCTGTGAATCGTTGAGGAGTTTCCTCAACTGTCACTCGGCTCTATCATCAGATATTATTCTCCAGACCTTTATTAAATTGTAGTGCTTTAAAATACTTAATGAAAAAACTTACAAACATACTACTCGCCCCTACGATTTATGAAAATTTTAATCGATTTCTCTG
This sequence comes from Agrotis exclamationis, assembly GCA_950005045.1. Lineage (NCBI taxonomy): Eukaryota > Metazoa > Arthropoda > Insecta > Lepidoptera > Noctuidae > Agrotis > Agrotis exclamationis. The sequence continues at coordinate 13,561,301 of OX465441.1, forward strand.
GTTTCCGTCATCAAAACCTGATTTCCTTATGATGAACCTTACCTTTGAACAATCTTCTTTTCAACAAAAAAAAAAACATCAAAATCGGTTCATTAATGACGAAGTTATCCCGCGGACAAAGAACAAACATAGAAAAAAACAATAAATAATAATTATTACACGGACGAATCGAGACACCGAGTAACCTTTTTCATTCATAGTAATATACGTAGTGCACAGTTATAGATAAAATAAAAATATTTTCTCAAAAGCTTATACTAATCGCCTACAGATCTTAACACCGTGATTGAGGATCGTGACGTAACTGCACAACGCCATCTAGTTGAAAACTTCGAAACTAACATGACACTGTTTTACTGTGACCGCTTATCAAACAATAACATTGAACTGAAATAACCTTGTTGTTACTGCACTAACTACGCAAAACTTATCAATTTTAACAATAACACCAAATCAAATGCAAATACAAAACTATAAGTAAACGCGAACCAAAACTAATGTGAATCTGTCATCCAAATAATACTATCTAAATGAATTACGAAGTCCAGTATCATTCCATCTCGTTCTGACATACGCATTTCATATCTCTGTCCTTATCATAAGCCGGAGACATTCGGCTTTCCAACGTCCTTAATTTAGCGGTGTTACGTAGCCTCGAGCTCACGATCGCTACAAGAGGAAGGATTCCTGTTTTGCCTTACGGCTTGCCTGTTTTGCGCGAGTTGAAATTGCACGGAAAAAAAATTGTACTTAGGTGTTTATTTATTTCTTTGATTTTTATTTTCATAAGTAAATGTTTATTATTTCTTTGATTGTTAGTTTTAGTTTGAGTGTTTTTCTTTGGTTGTTATTTTCACAAGCAATGTAACTTCATAAATAATTAATTTGTCTAAATGATAAATGAAAATCATTGATATTAGTATTTGCTATATTTTGAAAGTAAAGCCGATAGGAATCGGCATGTTAGGGGCCTTCGGGCCTGGTAGATATAGTTAAAACATATTTATTGCTTATAATTTGTGATTTTTTGGTTCATTTACCAATATGATTTTGACTTTATTGCTTACAAAGATCAATCTGAAGATTTCAAACAAGGTAGATTATTAATTTCTAGTATTAGTCAAACACATGAAAATATATAGTTCCTAGTTCTTCCCCGTGGTATCATCCCGCTGCTTGGCTACTAATGGTCGTAGCGTTATGTTATATAGCTTATTGCCTTCCTCGATAAATAGACTATCCAACGTAACAGGCATTATTAAATTCAAACCTGTAGTTCCTGAGATTAGAGTGTTCAACAAAACAAGCTCTACAGCTTTATAATAGTATGGGTAAATACCTTCAGATTCCACAACAACACAGTTCACCAAAAACATTTGTAATTTAGAAATTTACACTTTGAAAAACACTTATAACACCAATACTCATCGGACACTAGATCACAAGCACTCAGTCAGTCTGCGTAGACACTGCACTCAAATGAGTCCGTGTCGCTTCTTGTATTCATCTAAGTTGAGGGAGCGTTTGGGGCCCGTCTCTTTCACTTTTGTTGTAACCTGCTTCGGTTGGCTCGACACTGATTCTGGAAATAAAATGTAGGTTTTTATTTGTGTTGAGGGTATAGGAGGATAAGAAAGAAAGAAAATTACATTTATTTGGTTCGAAACCAAACGCACTAAGCATTTCCAAACGTCTTTTATAATGCGGACAGCGAAGGAGTGGAACTCTCTGCCTGCGTCTGTGTTTCCGAATACATACAACCCTAATCTCTTCAAAGTTAGAGTGAACAGGCTTCTCCCGGGTAAGCTCGCTCCATCGTCGACTTGTCTTAGTGACTACTGACCTAGATGGTCAAAAGCAAACCTGCCTGTTTTGGTCAAATAGAAATAAATACTTTGCAAAACATACAAGATAATTTGAACCTTGTAGGCTACCACTACACTGCCACCTTAATGACACGATGGCGGAAAGGTACTTACTAGCTATAGGTAGATCCAACTCGATGTTGATTTCGAAGTCGTGTAGCGAGTACAGGCTCGTGTCATTACTGGCTGGCTTGTCTCGCATCGCCTTCTCAGCGTCTTGGATTTGTTGCTGCGAAAGTTATTACAGTTTTAGCAAGTTACTTCTAAGCAAGCATGAACACACATTCGCTTACCATCACCAACGTGAGGCTATCGTTAAATAAAAATGAATTAAAAAACATTACTTCTTTTTTTAATTGTGGTAAAATCATTAAATGAGTCCTCCAACCCAGGGCACGGCGGGAGGGACTGTCAGACTTGTATTGACTAAAATTCAAGAGGATCCTTCAATAGCCCTTTACGTTCCAGGGTCACGGTTACCCAACGACCATTTATATCTAGACTCCTAATCACAGGCTACCGATGTCTGTCAACACATTAGGTAAAAAAGTCTTAAGTTCGTATTAGTTTCGACCACTCCTGTGAGTCCCCTCGTCGCACTGACCTTGAGTTAGCCAATCAGAACGCAGTACCCCGTCCCCCTCGCTTACGTCGTACCTCAGCGACTTAGCAGAACATTTTTGTTAGTCAGATCGTGCATGAGGCGTCTAGATATAAATGGTCGTTGCGGTTACCTGATGAGATAATCCCGCGACCCCGGCAAGCTTTGGCCCTCTAAAGGGGACCCCGTCATTGTGCTGACACTCTTTGAAGCGCGCATGGAACACAAAGCGCCGTCGACCCGGGCTGCGTCCGAGGTCGGACAGCGAGTCGCCCATTACAGCGATGTTAAAGTCCGCATGCCAGCGCAAACAGACTTCTTTCACATAGGATAGTAAAGATGTTATCACAATTTTATGTATCCACGGGATAACTTTCGTGAATTCTTGATCATTATTACTAATTCGAAGTAGCTTCTTCCCATATTTTATTTCTTTATTGGCTGGCCTGTTGGTCTAGTGGTTAGTGACCCTGACTGCTATGCCGGAGGTCGTGGGTTCGATTCCCACCCAGGACAAATGTTGTGTGATGAGCACGATCATTTGTTCTGTGTCTGGGTGTAATTTATCTATAATATGTATGTATTTAGACATATATAAGTATGTTTATCAGTTGTCTAGTACCCATAACACAAGCTCTGCTTAGCTTGGGACTAGATGGCGTTGTGTGATATTTGTGGAATATTATTATATTATTATTATTTCTCAAGAAATTATTTTTCGAAAAGCCTGAACCAATTTTGAAACTGCGTGCGATACATAAGTCAAGTATACTCACAAGTCTTTCCTTCTCTTTTTGTTCTTTAGCTGCTTTCTCTTCTTCTTCCCTAATTTTAATCATTTCAGCTATTTCTTCTTCAGTTCTTGTTATGTCCTGAAACAGATTCATTAAATTAGATGGCGATACGCATATTTCGATGGTCGGCTCGGTTTTTGACATGTCCGTTTGTACGCAGGGACCGTCCATTCATTAATTCTCTTGTTGAGATTTAGAAAAAGTTAAAGGGAATTGACCCGCGATACACAGCGCAAGACAATATTTCAGCCACTGAGCCGAACATCCGTCATATTGGGTATCACACCCCATTGATCAATAATTCCAAGACAATATTTTTTTTAATAACACTTCATTTTAAGCCCGAAAACGAAATAAATTTCAAGAACTGTTAAATTTGATTTTTAGTAGCACTGAAATCAATAAGTAGTAATATTATTTAGGTTAACTAGTTAGTGACGTCACAAATTGCTATTGCCATACAAAATATTTGGGAGCATGAAATTTTGATAACTCCTAAAAATTAAGTCAATTGAATGACTTGTGTTATGAGTCGAGCTACATGGTAACTGACACATGCTTGCACTGACTGGACAGGTCCACTCAAGTCTGTGTGGTTCTTTCTTCAAAAGACCACCTCAGACACCTGCATGGTTCTCATATAATTTGATAAATACAAAATTGTCTGGACTTTAAAAGAGACTGTGACCTCTGAGTTCGTTTCGGATGTTTCTTCTCAGAGTAGTCAGGTACGAAACACCGGCCTCATCTAGTGTGAAATAGTGTCTTTTTGACGTGTAAAAGAGTTTGCCAAAACCAATTTACTGAATAAATATCATTTATCATAATGGTGGTTCAAATAGAGCCCTAATAATATGAAAGAGAAAGAATATTTTTAAAGTGAAGGCTCCGCTATTTAATATTTAGTAAATCAACTTACCGGAGCTTTACTTCCTCCTGACTTGAAGTTCATCACTGGTTTGGTATGCCGCCTCGTGAATGGGTCGTCTGTTTTCTTGCCCTTCATTGCTTTTACCTTGAAAATAAATATTGTATGTTAAATGGACTTGAAAAGAAGAGACGAGATATTTAGAAGACTTTGTCGCAATAGGAAATATGCAAGTATTATAGTTTCCGCCAGATGAGTGTGGAATAAAATTCGTTGACCCCCGTGTACCAATGTATTCCAATATTTCAAAATCATTCCAAAAAATGTGAAGAAAGTGTCGTAACACGATCAAAACAAACGTATCGCGGTAAGAGGCAACCTTGACCTTATATTTTATTTTGAAATTCGAACGATGATATTATGAAATTCGAACGACGCATTATTAGGATCAATGACCTTTATTCCAGACTTATTTGGCGGTTACTATAGCTGATCTTCGTCGATCTATCGATCTCCCACTGCTCGGGTCCTATTAGTCGTAGAGTTATTAAGCCTATATAAAGGTTGTATTTTTCAACTGGGCGGTGATGGCTATATCCGAAACAAGACGAATATCTAAAAACGTTGAAAGGAGTCTCGGGGCCGATTTTGACTAAAAGTAAAACTGTATCATTAGATTTTAGAAAAATCAATAATCCTGGCCAGGAATCGAACCAGCTGATTTTGGAAAAAAAAATCACATCCTGTATTGTTTCACCATTCGATAGTGTCGCTAAGGCTGCGGCGTTTAGGCATTGAGGCGGAGCGGAGAGCGATTCACCAATCACATGGCTTGAGTGGAGAAGAGATGTTATTTTCAAGCCATGTGATTGGTGAATCGCTCTCCGCTCTGCTCCGCTCCGTCTCAGTGGAACCGCAGCCTTATAATGATCAAATTCTGGGAATTATTTAAATAACTTCCAGTAATGATATACGGCAAAATTCAGTTCGGTCCAAACTGGACTCGAGTTCGATTTGTCTTAGCAAGTAGTGAACAAGTAAAAAAAGCTTGTCTTTTTTTACTGAGAGATTGGTCGGATAAAGCTGTACAAAGGGAAGAGTGGAATGTTATGGGGGAGACCTTTGCCTAGCAGAGAGACAATACAAATTAAAAAAACAAACTGTTTATCTAATTAGATATAGCTCACCTCTTCCATGATAGCCTTCTCGGCGGTCTCCACGTTAAGTTTCCGGTTCCTGTTGTTGATGTATGAGATGCTCTGTATGGAGGAGGTGCGTGTCTTGTCCAGCTGGCTGGCTCGCTCCTCCAGCTCCTGGATCTTGGCGTTCAGCTCCAACACTGTCTCGTCGTCGCCTCTGCGAATTGTATAAAAACGATAAAATTGAAGGACACCGTGGATTTTAGTCAGTACGAGTCTGACAGTCTCTCCCGCTCTGCCCGGGGTGGGAGGACTCATTTGATGATTTTACCACGATAAAAAAATAGCTCGGTTTTCATCGTGACCATTGGTTGCCCCACACTGGGAACTTCTCTCGTGTCGTGGGTTCGTTTACAAACATAGAGAATCACATACACAACCACCCAGAACAACTACTGGTAGGTCATACAAATAATTGTTCCGTACGGGGATCGAACCCGCGACACGCTGCCCAGAGGTCGATTACTAAGCCACTGCGCAAACCGTGCCGTGACTTCTTTTACCACGCAAGAGATAACAGCTTACATTAGTGTTTCCATCAAAAACTAAAACGAGCAAAAATGAGCTAGATCTAACAATCAGACGACTGAACTCTTTCTTGGCAAAAACGCAAACTAACTATTACATGAGAACGAGGTCCGCTCCGCTTAGTAATTTCGGGCTCCGTTATCTGCCTGATATTCTGAACTATGTTGGGAGGGGACAGCTTTCAGTTTACTCAGATGAATACCCGGTAGTAACTGGGTTGTGGAAGTACTTCCACAACCCAGTTACTACCGGGTAATATAAATACCGAGAAAATTCAGTAGTAAAATTATCAATAAATCGACTGTGACTACGAACACTATCGAAAGTTCAAATCGCGTTCTTTACAGGAGAGCGATTAAAGTTTTATTTTGCCTTAGTGCTCAGTTGCAGTTTCGATTTTGTTTAGTGAAAAACTTGATGAAATACTATTTTTTTCAAAAAATCTCTTTTCTTATCTGAGGGTATATTAAACGGGCTTTCAATTTCTGCAATAAACAAAAAATGGCGATTTTGCAGTTTCGATAGTGTTCGTAGTCACAGTCGAAATTATTTTATTTCGACCTAAAAGTACTTTTGAAATTTAAGTGAGTCCAATATTGAGCTCTACTCTCTCCAAAAATTGTTTTTTTTTTAATGGACTGTTATATTCGCAAGGAGATGTGAGGACGGGGCGCACGTACTAATTACTCGGTAGCTAGTTGTACACTGTCTTTAATCGAACGTTCAACGCGCGCCGGCGCAGCGGCGCGTATACCTAACTAGGTACTTGTACATACATAACAATCCCTCCCACATATATTTATGACAATAATAAAAAAAACATTGCTTAAAAATAAGGCTTATAATTAACTCTGACTCGTTCACGCCTAGACCTAGTGTTTTGATGGCTCGTCGTGTGATCGCATTTATCCTGCTCAGAAGCGTCGTTCATTTGTGAATGTGCACCAGCGTCAGTAGGTGTCCCCGAAGAGTTCTCGACCTCACTCGTCCCCTCTCCTATGCCGTTATCATTTGATGACGTCATTCCGTCAGCTGATTCCGTAACAACGCCTGCGGAGACCGGTGGTGACGGCTGAGTTGATGAGACGCTGTCTATATCTGGCACTATATTTGGTTCCCAAATATGTCCTTGGGATTCTGAAATTGGTACATCCTTTCCGCTGCGAGGCCAAAGTTGGTCTATGTGCCTATTCACCTCTAAATTATATTCCGGTAGGTATACTGTATACATAACGGCTCCAATTTTTTTTACAATAACGCCTTGAGTCCAAATAAATTTCTGGTTGGTTAAATACTTTTTTATCCACACACGATCTTCTAGTTCAAAATTAGGTCTAGACTTCCCACGGTAATGTTTAGCCTGTGAACACTGATTGCGCGCCACATGGTCAATGTGATCTGTGGATGGCGGAGTGACTCGAGCGGGATTCAACAAGTCTAATCTAGAGCGTAGGGATCGGCCGAATAACAGCTCAGCAGGCGATTTACCTGTTGTGCTGTTTTTAGAATTACGGTAATCGAACAAAAACTTTGAAATCTTTTCTTGACATATTTTGCTAACTGTAGTGCTTATTAATATTCCCCGCAACCCCTTTTTAATGATTTTAACAAAACTTTCAGCCTGGCCATTACTAGAAGGGTGGTAGACTGGGGAAAACGCTTGCGTAATGCCATTTAATTTACAAAACGTCGAGAATTCTTGGGATGTAAACGATGTACCATTATCAGTGACCACAGTGTGTGGAACCCCAAACCTAGACATTAAATCTATCAGTTTTTCAATAACCGTTTTAGATCCGTAAGACGAACTTGCATTGTAACATTCTACCCATTTGGAATATGCGTCAACAATAATTAAGTACATTTGATTATTAAATGGTCCCAGGAAATCTAAATGAATCCTATAGAAAGGATGCGGCGGGTAAGGCCACGGCGCGAGCGGGGCGTGCGGCGGGGAGGGGCGCAGCTGTGCGCACACGACGCAGTCTGCCGCGAGCCGCTCTAAGTACCTATCTATACCTGGGAACCATATACGTTGACGTGCCTCCGCTTTCATTTTAACTATTCCGAAGTGCGAGCTATGTAAATCATTACAAACTTGTTCTCGTAGCGACGGTGGAATTACTGCCTTATGCCCGCGCATTAGACAGCCATTTTCGACTGACAAGTCTAACCGACACGAAAAATATGCTTTTAATTGAATGTCTTTTACGTTCCGCGGCCAGCCCGTCATTACGTAATGGGTTACTTTACTTAAGAGCGGATCCTTCGCAGTCTCGTCGCGCAGCTGTGGAAGAGAGACGGGCAGGCTACCCTCCACCACGAAGTTGACGTATGCCGCTCGTTCATCGTAGTCGCATTCACCCGAGCTATCGATTACGCCTAGTGGAGCGCGCGAAAAATAATCAGCGTTATTGTCAGCACTACGCACATACTCGATTTTATAATTATAAGCTGATAAAAGCATTGCGTACCGCTGTAACCGGTTCGCTGATACCACGGGAATGCCACGGCTAGGGTTAAATATTGCCAGCAAGGGTTTGTGATCAGTCTTCAAAATAAATGGATCGGCTCTGCCGTATAAGTATTGGTGGAAACGCTTCACGCCAAAAATAATAGCAGTAGCCTCCTTCTGAATCTGAGAATAGTTTTTTTCAGCTGAAGTTAACGTTCTTGATGCGTACGATATTGGCCTCTCCACACCGTCTTCACCAATCTGAGAAAGTACTGCCCCCAAGCCCGTGGGGGACGCGTCTACTGTTAAAATTATCCTTGCATCTGGGTCGAAGTGTGTGAGTACCTGATCAGAAGATAAAATATTTTTAATTTTAGTAAAAGCTTGTTGATGTTCCGAAGTCCATGTCCATTTGCATTTTTTCTGTAATAATTTGTATAATGGACTTAAAATGGAAGAAGCATCGGGAACAAAATTACGATAATAGTTAATAAGTCCCAGAAATGACTGTAATTGCACTACATTCGACGGTATTTGAGCTTCTAATATGGCTTTGACTTTTTCCGGGCATTTCCTTATTCCATTTTTGTCTATTACATGACCTAAGTATTGAATCTCATCTTTAAAAAAATCGCACTTACTAGCTTGTACTGTTAACCCAGCTGATTCTAACCTGTCTAATACTGTAATTAATCGTTCTCTATGCTGAGCCTTGGTACCCCCTATCAGGATATCGTCCAGGAAACAGACTGTGCCCTCTATGCCTGCCAAGATGCATTCCATGGCCCGCTGAAAGATAGCTGGTGCGCTGGCTAAACCGAACACTAATCTGGTATATTTAAACAAGCCGCGGTGCGTATTTATGCAAGTTAGGTCTTGCGCGTCCTCAGATAAAACAAATTGTCCGTAAGCCATCGAGAGATCGAGCTTAGTGAACTGCTCGCCCCCGTGCAGCTTGGCGAACAACTCCTGTACTGTTGGCAAGGGGTACTTATCAACAATCAGCTGTTTGTTTATGGATACTGAGTAATCGGCACAAAGCCTAACTCCGCCATTTTTTTTTAGCACTGGAACCACAGGTGAAGCGTATTCCGAGTGTTCCACCGGTTTTAACACTCCCAGGTCCAACAGACGATCAATCTCTTTATGTACCTTATCTTTCAGGGCAAATGCGACCGGGCGGGGCTTAAAAAATACTGGCTTTGAACCGGGTTTGAGGTGAAGTTTAATCGTGTATTTATTAAAACAGCCTAAATTGCCAGAAAACAACTTGGGAAATTTGCTAAACAAACTTTGCGTAAATGAGTCGTCTGTTTCGGTGTAAAGGTACTGAATGGTAGGCGCGAGCTCGAGGCCGAACTCATGAATGAAGTCGCGGCCCAGCAGCGGCGGCCCGCCGCCCGCCACCACGAATACGTCCAGCTCGCGCGCGCGGCCCTCGAACGTCACACTCAGTCGCGCCAGCCCGCGGCTGGCTATTTTGCCACCCGTGTAGTTAAGTAGCTGCCTGTTTGTCGCTGATAATGGTACATTACTAAAATACGCGTCGTAAGTTTTGCTTGAAATCACACTAACAGCCGCTCCGCTATCTATTTCGAATTCCAACAACTGACCGTTAACTAATACCCGCGCTGTCATCGGCCTACCCCTCGCACAACGAATGTTGAACAACGACTCACCGTCATCTCCTTCATCCACAGACTTCTCATCTACGTACTTTACTTTATCTGACGTGCACATACGACGCAAATGACCCTTTTTGCCGCACTTTTTGCACTTATAACTTTTGAAACGACACTTGTCGGCTTTATGATTGTTATAACCGCACACACTGCACTTTTCGCCGTTGGTGATGCTGAAGACCGGCGCGCCGCCTGCGCCGACCGCCGCCGCTGGTGCGGGGCGGATGCCACCCAGGGAAGCCGCTGCCGCCGCCTCGCGCGCGCACCGCACGCTCTCCGCCAGCTCCACCGCACCGCTGAGGGTTAAATCTTTCAGGCTTTGTGCGAAAAGCTTGTCCTTCTCGTGGCCCGCTACCATACCCATGACGAACCTGTCCAGTACGGCCTCCTCGAGACTTTTAAAGCTGCAGTGTGCTGCCAATCCTTTGACTCTGGCCGCCCACATTGAGTGACTCTCATCTGGCCTTTGTACCGCTGAATAAAAATGGAACCTCTCAGCAAACCCGCACTTTTTTGGAGTGAAATGCTCATCTAATATTTTAATGATATCGTCGAATTCCACTTGTTCCAATTGCTTTGGTAATACCAGATTACTAGCTAACTTGTACGTTGCTTCCGAAAACGCGCTGAGCAATATTGCCTTTCGCTTGACCTTGCTCTTGTCCTTAACGTCGTCCACGTCATTTGCGATGAACCACTGATCCAAACGGGATTTATAAGTATTCCACTCTTGTGTTGAGTGGTCAAAACCCGAAAAAAGTCCGAAAGATGCGGCTGCAGACATTATTCGCGAGAGTTCGTCGTCGCCACGTGTTATATTCGCAAGGAGATGTGAGGACGGGGCGCACGTACTAATTACTCGGTAGCTAGTTGTACACTGTCTTTAATCGAACGTTCAACGCGCGCCGGCGCAGCGGCGCGTATACCTAACTAGGTACTTGTACATACATAACATGGACCACGCAAATTTTTGCGTGGTCACAATTAAGAAAAAAATACATGTACTAATTGAGAAACTCCACCTTTTCTTTTCGTCGGTTTAGTGTAAATTATAGTAGTTCAAAAAATAAATCTATTCAAGTAGCGATCTATAAGTAATTTGCCTATCCACACAGAAAAAATCTTAAACAAATTAATGAAATATGAATGACACAGACCTCAACTGCGCGACATCTCGCTCCTTCATGAGCTGCGTCTTCTTCATGGCGTAGTTGGTGGGGTGAGATCTGAAGCGATCCTTCTCCGCCACTATCTTCTCGATATCTTCCTCCTGAAAATGATAGTCTTTGTGTTTTATTAGGGTTCCGTAGCCAAATGGCAAAAACGGAACCCTTATAGATTCGTCATGTCTGTCTGTCTGTCTGTCCGTGTATGTCACAGCCACTTTTTGTCGAAAGTATAAGAGCTATCCTGTTGAAACTTGGTAGAAAGATGTATTATGTAAACCGCATTAGGATTTTCACACAAAAATCAAAACAAAACAAATTTTGGGGGTGCCCCCCATACTTAGAATTAAAACTCAAAAAAAAAATTTTCACCAAACCCATACGTGTGGGGTATCTATGAATAGGTCTTTAAAAATGATATTGAGGTTACTAACATCATTTTTTTCTAAACTGAACAGTTTGCGCGAGAGACACTTCCAAAGTGGTAAAAAGTGTGTCCCCCCCCCGTAACTTCTAAAATAGAGAATGATAAAACTAAAAAAAAATATATAATGTAGACCTCAACCAAAACTACCAACGAAAATTGGTTTGGATGAGATACAGTTAGCAGTTTTTGAGATATAGTACATTTTCAAAAACCGCAAATATAACTTTGCCATTCATACAAATACTATGAAAAACAAAGTTATTTTTATTGTTTGTGTATATTACTTACTAATCTCAATATAATTATATCTCTAATCTATGCTTGCTGCTACGGAACCCTTCATGGGCGAGTCCAACTCGCACTTGGCCGGTTTTTTTTTTATTAGATATGGCAGGGTCATCTCTTCCTCGAATTTTACTAATTATTATATTTTCAATGGACAAGCCTATTCATAATCAACCTAGCCTTTTCCCAACTATATTGTGGTCGGCTTCCAGTCGAACCAGATGCAGCTCAATATCAGTATTTTACATGAAGCGACTGCCTATCGGACCTCCACAACCCAGTAACTGGGTAATACGATACCCGTAATGGACAAGCCTATTATGTATGTTTATAATCAGCACGTATACAGTGTGCATGTGGCATTCCAAATAAAAGCCCTCTTCTTCTCTCCTACTATTGCAGTGCCCGACAGGGTCCACAATGATCATAACTATGTAAAACCTACCATCTAAGTCAACTTGTGGAAGCAATAAATATATGACTAGTGAACTTTAACCATGGTTTCAGACCATCACACTAAACAACATTCACGAAGAATTTTTTGAATGAAATGAAAAAAGAAATCAATTCTTCATGCAAAATGTAATTATCAATTGCCTGTTTCGTATGGAGAGTAGATTATTTTTATATAGGTTGGTCATGAGCATTCACTCCCGTGTTTTTAAGCGTTTTATAAGTGAAATTGATGTGTAAAATTTCATGCTTCTAGACCCAGCGGATTTAGCTGTGTCAGTCAGTTTAATCTGTGCAGATATATTTCGAATCTTGATTGTAAGTAAAGATGTTAAAGAAATTTGTTCTCACCTTAAACTCGTACATAAGCGCTTCTTTAACTTCTTGTATCTTATTCCTAACAAAGTCCATGGTCGGTGGTTTCTTGCCGGCGTCCTTTATTGCTTTATTCCATTTTTGGAACTCGCTTTCAGTGAATTCCTGTGAAAATATAAGTTAATCAAATTTAGTTGGTCTAGTTCTTGACTCTAAGATTTTTTTTATTCAGCGATAGGTTCGTATTAACGATAATCTCGCTTGATGGTCTTTTTTATCGTGGTTTTATCATCAAATGAGTCCTCTCGCCCAGTGCAGGACGAGGGACTGTCAGATTCGAGTGTCGTGTCTTTCAATAGCCCTTTATGTTCCACGGTCACGGTTACCTAATGAGACAGTTCCGCGATTTCGACAGGCTCCTTCAGATCACCGTGGATTTTTAGACTTGGGACGTGGAGATTAGTCAGTACAAGTCTGACAGTCCTTCTCATTCCACCCGGGGTGGGAGGACTCATTTAATGATTTTACCACGATAAAAAAGGCCCTTAGGTTATAAATAAATAGCCAAATCTTACCTGATTACTAACAAACTCCAGTCGGAACACTCTGTCTTGTGTGCCGTGTCTTAATTTAAGTCCCTTATTCGTTCTAGTGTTGCCTAAATTATATACCTTCGCCGTCTCATATACGTCTATGATTTCTGCTACCTGTGAAAAAAATACAGTCAGTAATTTTTTCTACAGCTTTCTTCTTCTTCCTGCCCTTATCCCATTCTACTTGGGGTCAGCGCAACACGTTTTCTTCTTCCATTCTCCCCTGTCAGACGTCACAGTATCATTTACTCCTTTTTCTTTCATATCATTCCTTAGACAATCCATCCATCTTTTCTTTGGCCTTCCTCTTCCTGTCCATCCATTAACATTCATACTCATCGCTCTCTTAGTCACATGGGTGTCATCAATGTCATCTCTACAGCTTTATAATATTAAAATCAAATGAAATAAACACTTTTACACGACGTCTTTTTAAAAACTAGATGAGGCGGGTGTTTCGTACCTGACTACTCTGAGAAGAAACAGCCGAAACAAACTCATAGGTCAGTCTCTTTTAAAGTACAGACATTATATTCATCATCATCAGCCTATAATGTTCCCACTGCTGGGACAAAGGAATCCCGTCTGTGAGAGGGAGTGGGCCATAATCCACCACGCGGACCCAGTGCGGATTGGTAGTTGTCACATGTCTTCGAATTTGATGGTTCTAGCTAGAACATGCCGATTTCCTCACGATGTTTTCCTTCACAGTTTTGAGAGCACATCATACATACATCATCAGCCTATTAATGTTCTCACTGCTGGGACAAAGGACTCCCGTCTGTGAGAGTGAGTGGGCCATAATCCACCACGCGGGCCCAGACCGGGTTGATAGATGTCACTTGTCTTCGAATTTGATGGTTCTAGGACATGCCGGTTTCCTCACGTTGTTTTCCTTCACCGTTTTGAGAGCAGTGGTGATGAAATAAATTACACAAAGTAATGCGCCTGGCTGGGTTCGAACCCACGACCTATAACTCGTTAGTCGGGGCCAACGACCATTTATATCTAGACGCCTCATGCACGATCTGACTAACGAAAATTTTCTGCCAAGTCGATGAGGTACGACGTAAGCGAGGGGGACGGGGTACTGCGTTCTGATTGGCTAACTCAAGGTCAGTGCGACGAGGGGACTCACAGGAGTGGTCGAAACTAATACGAACTTAAGACTTTTTTACCTAATGTGTTGACAGACATCAGTCGCCTGTGATTAGGAGTCTAGATGTAAATGGTCGTTGGGCTCACTGACATTATATTAATTAGTCATGTTTTATGATGATCATGTAGGTTAGTAAGATACTCACCCTATAAACTGGATTTCCATTATTGTTCCCAATGCCGATCCTCACGAAACATCCGTTGACGACTCGCGCGAAGAACGGAAGGTGAACTAGACGCTCCAATTTAAACCTGATATACAAAGAATTAATGTCATATGAAGAAATACTGTTGTGAGTAAAGGTGATGGTAGATGGTTCTTAAGGGCGCATAACCAGAAAGTTGGCAACGTTGCAAATAGCTGTCAAATATTTACAAGTTTAAATTAATTTGGTAAATTTACTGTATGAAAATAAGAAATGGCTCCATAGTGCACTAAAACATTGATTAGGGAATGCAGTAATTAATATCGTGACACCGAATATATAGTTTTAGATGTAAAAAAAGTATTTGCAAACCTTCCAAATGCTTTTTTTACACCTGAAACGGTTACAACATCAAATTCAATGTTTTAATTGCATTCTTATATCAATGTTTTAGTGCACTACAGAGCCATATTTCTTATTTAAAAACTGTAACGTTGCTAAATTAATTAAAACTTGTTAATATTTGACAACTATTTGCGACGTTGCTAACTTTCAGAATATGCACTCTTAACGCAATACAATAAGGTTCGACATCCAGTGTTTTTCAAACTCTTGTTTTTGTCTCATTTACCGGAAAAAGTGCGGAAACAAAAAAAAAACACAGATAAAACTAAGTACAAATTGATTCAAAGTCAGACAGCTCTTAGAGGGCCAAAGCCTGCTGGGGTCGCGGGACTTATCAAATTACCGTGACCCTGGAACGTAAAGGGCTATTGAAGGACACCGTGGATTTTAATCAGTACGAGTCTGACAGTAATGGGTGGGGGACTCATTTGATGATTTTACCACGCAAAAGAAAATCAGACAATATTCCGACTCGAATGCAATATTTAAACTTTCCCCACTTATATCGAAATGTACTATTTCTTAAGTAACACACAGTCTACAGAAACGAAATTTTAAAATACCTTCTTCTTCTTCCTGCCCTTATCCCATTCTATTTGGGGTCGGCGCAACACGTTTTCTTCTTCCATTCTCCCCTATCAGACGTCACAGTATCATTTACTCCTTTTTCTTTCATATCATTCCTTAGACAATCCATCCATCTTTTCTTTGGCCTTCCTCGTCCTCTCCATCCATCAACATTCATACTCATCACTTTCTTAGTCACATGGGTGTCATCCCTCCTCATCACATGTCCATACCAAGATAGACGATTCCCTTTCATTTTTTCTGTAACAGGCGCCACTTTCAAACTTCCCCTTATAAACTCATTCCTTACTTTATCCATTCTTGTCACTCCACACATCCATCTCAACATCCTCATCTCCGCTACATGCAATCGTTTCTCATCCATCTTTTTCACAGCCCAGCATTCCGATCCATACAATACGACAGGTCTAATCACGGATTTGTATATTTTCCCCTTTAACTTGAGGGGCATCCGTGGGTCGCAAGTTGTTCCGGTGACCTGTCGCCATTTCATCCATCCCGAGTTGATCCGGTGTGTTATGTCCCGGTCTACATCGCCGTCTCCTTGGACAAGAAATTTTAAAATACCTATTAATACCAAAATTTTCATTTATATTAAAAAAGATTTTATAAGACACTTGTTACTCCGAATGCGAACCGGGACTGTTGCCTGCCGGGAAATATTATAATATTACCGTTATTTACCTATCATTAGGTACCCGTGACCCTGAAACGTAAAGGGCTATTGAAGAACACCGTGGATTTTAGTCAGTACAAGTCTGACAGTCCCTCCCAGCCACCCCACTCTAGGACTCTCGTTTGACGATTACACCACGATATACAGGAAGACTTTTTTACCACCGTCCAAAATTTTTCTAGCCATTAGGTATCAATCACTAAACCCATATTCGAAAAAAAAAATCGATACGTATAATTTTCATACTAAATCATTTTCTCATAAGAATGATCCGCTCTGCGTGGTCACCAAGCTAAACGTTAATAATACTACACTTGCCGGCGCAAACATTCAATGAAACGGACAGAGCGCACCCCGCTTACCCCCCGCCCCGCCCCGCTACACCTGAGCGACACATCACAGCGCGGTGTACAGATTCATCAACTTTTTATAGATAACTTTGTGACGTGATATCTCAATACTTTTGTATAAAGAAAAAACACGTATTCAATGATTTTCGCCAAAGATTAATATATCAAAATTTGGATGGTGACTAAAAAATCATCCTGTATATTTACCTGCTAAGTCTAAGTTTGTTGATCTGATCCTTGGTATCAGCATATTTGATCTCCACTTCCTCTCGTTCTCGCTTCTTTTCCTCTTCTTCTCCACCTGATGATGAGGAACTTGAAGAACTTCGACGACCTGTTTGTGTGAGAGAACATTTTAGAACCAAAGTAAAAAACTTTCGTCCTTTATTTTGAGTCCACCGAATATATCGGCTTAATAACGGGGCCCCTTAGAGGGCCCAAAGCCTGCCTGGGTCGCGGGACTAACGAGTAACCGTGGCCCCGGAACGTAAAGGGCTATTGTAGGACATCGTGGATTTTAGTCAGTACAAGTCTGACAGACACTCCTGGCTTGCCTTAGGTGGGAGGGCTCATTCGATGATTTTACCACTTAAAAAAAATCCGATATTGGCTTAGTTTGTGGAATTTATTTCATCACCACTGCTTTGGAAACGGTGAAAGAAAACGTTGTGAGGAAACCGGCATGTCTTAGAACCAAAAATTCGAAGACCTGTGAAATCTACCACTTCGCACTGGGCCCGCGTGGTGGATTATGGCCCACTCCCTCTCACAGAGAGGAGGCCTGTGTCCCAGCAGTGAGAACATTGATGATGATGGTTATCAATCAGGCCTGCTCATTGCCATTTTATCTCTATCTATCAAAGTTATAAAATAAAGACGAAAAATCTCTTACTGACCTTGAGACTTATTATCATCAGAATCCGACCCTGAATCATCAGAGTAAATGTCAGACGCTTTCAGCTTGACGCTCTGTTTGCTAGTACCACCGATGATCTCAGCGTCCGCGTCCTGAGAACAAGCGGTGACCTTGACCTTGACCTTCGAGGTTACAACAAGGGTAGAACATAATAAGTGTTGGTTTCTAAAAGGTGATTTTGTGATGATTTTGCCTGTGATGCGTATGATGTTGTTATGATGAATGACCTTCGAAAACTGATCTTGACCTTGTGGGAGGTAAAAAAGTGCTTTCTCAAAGTGTATTTTGAGTGGCAGTTAAAAAAAATACCTCCTTTAGTGACCTTCGTTCATGACCTTGATTTTAGAATAAAGGAAAGAAAATAAGAACGTTTACTATGTCTTAGCGTGGTCGCTCAGTTTTTAACTAAGTTTGTTGACCTGCCTGAGGGCCTTAAATTCTTAAGGCATCCACAGAAAAGTCCGGTTGAGCAGTACACAACCTACTAGAGGTTGACCTGCGAGATGGCAATGAAAAAAGTTTATGTGTAAAAGATTTAAAATAAAATTCTTTCATCAGTGACCTTCGTCCAAGAACTTGACCTTCGGTTTTACAGGTAGGGAAAGCAAGTGCTTTTTCTACAAGATTTTTGAGTTATGGCAATCCACCAAAGAAAAGGGCACATATCCTGGACCTAGACAAGGATTACAATTCCAGCTAAACCCAGTACTGGAGTCATAAGGACGCAATGACCTCTATAATTACCACTGGATTGGCTGTTCCATACGTTTGACAGCTATTGAAAGTGTGCCTATTTGAAGCGCCACTAGCGGGAGTTCACAGAACTAATTATGACGTATATGACGTATAATTGCAAATGGCTGCGAGAGAGAAGGACTATACCAATGTGAACGAAATATCGATATCGAAGCAATGTATTGGGTACATAGCAGGTTTTGTGATTAGGATCTGAAACGTAAATACGTTTCATTTTCGTTAGTCTGTTTAAAAAAAAATGAAAAACATTGACTGAAGAAAATGAATATATCATAATGTCGTTATTGAGGTCAGATTTTAATCATTATTTTTAATATTCTATTTACCTAAATAATTACTAATAATTAGTACTTGTTTTGTAAATTGTTAATATAATATTAAGTAATTATGATAATACATTTATTTATGGTAAACACTTATTAACAAGAGTTATCGATATTTGTTCCCTGATGTCGACATCACTAGTCTTAGTACCAAAAACCCCCGCTACGACAGACAGCGCCAAAATGGCGAATATCAAACGGCTTAACGGGCACAAAAGTACTTTGACAGCAGCCGGTCCAGTGGTAATAATAGGTCAGTGTAAGGACGTAATTTAGGAAAAGTAGTGCACTCGCTGGACTGCACACTCGATTGCCAGATCTACCAATACATCCACTTATAGTAGATTACTGATTGTGGATAATCCAAAAAAAAAAAAAATTCGGCGTTTTTTTAACGCCCACAAAAAAAAGCGCTCGTGTGAATGGCGTCTTACTGTAGTTTTGAAGATCGCCCACTCTGTCCTCTACAAGTCCAAAACTAGTCAGGCTATCCCTCAACTCCCGAAGCGCCGCCATATTAACACTCCATTAGTCGCGCGTTCTACTATACAAGGTGTTAAAAAATCAACTGCAGGAATTTCGTGTGCGTACTCGGTATCAAAAACAAAGTACATTGGATAAAAAAATTTTTTTTCGAGCATTTAAAAAAAAAATTTTTTTCAAGCATTTTTTTTTGACCCTATTAAGGAATTTGATTGCTCTTTGAGGTCGTTCAACCGTGTGTAGCGTTCACAGCTGATTCCAACTTTCCCATCACATTTTGCAGACTTTGGACCATATTAATAGGCCAAAAGAAAAATGCTTGAAAAAAATTAATAATTTTGAAAATAAAAAATATTTTTTTTTTTGCAATGTACTTGGTTTTTGATACCGAGTACGCACACGAAATTCCTGCAGTCGATTTTTTAACACCCTATATAACTATACTAACACACAGATCCATTTCCAGGAATTTTCTGCAGTGGCCTGCGCGACTGCATTTATTAGATTTTTCGCCAAAACTACAATAGTAGAGCGCGCGACTAAATCAGTGTTAAAGTGAGAAGGAATACTCACATCATCATCATCCTTATCTTTAGTCTCCTCCTCCATTTTCCTCTTCTGCTTGGTGAGTTCCACTCTGCTGGCTTTAGCGTCTCTCTGTGCTCTGAGCGCCGCCATAGCGTTCTGTCTCTTGTCGTCCACATTCCGTTTCCGCTCCGTCTTTGTGCCGAATAGAGGAGATGTTGAACGTTCGCCAGGCTCTAGACCAAAGGTGATGTGTAAGAACTAGTTATGACAGCTACTGCGGTGGTGAAGTTGACACAGATGTTTAAGGTTGCGTACAGATCTGGCGAATAGGCCGCTCGCGAGCCACGTGTGCGCCGATCTTACGATATCCACACACTGGTCGGGTGCAGATTTGATGGCGTGCGCGAACAGACGGCATATACAGGGTTATTTGAAAAACACCAACAACCTCTTTAGTCGCGTCAATGAAGCCTTTGCTTCGGAAGTCCTCAAGAACAGCTCCGATTTTGATGATTTTTTTTTAAATATTTTGTTTTTTTTTTATATTATTTAAAATCAGAAACCTCTTAGAGCGGGGACGGAACTATTTATATTGTTTAAACAATATCAACGACATTTATACAGGGTGATTTGTAATTGGATGCGGTCCTTGAAATGGGTGATACTAGACCTAATTTGCAACAATTTTTACCCCGACAACATGGGGTCTAAACTGGATGGTTTTAGAGATATCGAACTAAGATTTTTCGAAAAATTTCTACCTCTCCCTCATGAAGAGCTTAGTGTTAGAAAGTAACGATGGTTATCACTTACAATTTATACTTTTCTGATAGAATATGAATGGCTGCATCTAATGGATACAAGTTTGTTATAAAACTAATCATATCTTGGGAAATTAAGTGTCATAAAGTTTCTGTTTTGAAATATTCTGAAAACTTCCCATGTCTTTCAAAGCATATTTTTCAAAATAAATGTATGACACTTGTTGTATAAATTACAGAAAAAACTTCCTTGTCTCGTTACCTTTCCAAAATGGTGCCACAGTACCTAGTTTTTTCGACCCAACTTTTTTTTTCTTTGGTTTTTGTCCAAACTGCTATCTGATATTAGCTTTTTGAGTCAATGCACTAAATCCTGGTCGATCACATCAGGCAAAATCGGTCTTTATCTGGAGTATTTTTGCCTGTCCCACCAGCTGGGTGACCTAACTTTTATACACGCCAGTTTAGTTTTTTTTTTTGTGAAACCGAGCTTACAAACATTTCGTCATTGTACATCTCTTTCAAGTAGCTGTTTCAAATGGAAGAAAATTGATGGGTTTGACTATCTGTTCCATAGATAAAAATAATACGCGACTACGTGAAAAAAAAATTAGGTGTTCCTCCTACATTTTGACGAGTTCTGCGAACATAAAGTACGGAACAGCAGATTTTTTTTTCACGATTTCGGGTTTGGTCCCATAGTAAAAGTTGTTCATTATAATGAGTGGAATGACCTCTTAAGAGGTTGTTGGTGTTTTTCAAATAACCCTGTATACATTCTGCCGTCCGCAATTCCATTTGAAGTTCTTTGCAAGCCTAGCGTAGGTTTGCGTTAAACAATAGCAGTAACTGTACGAATGAACGTGTATATCGTACAGCTCGCGAATGGCACATTCTCCAGATCTGAACACAACCTAAAACCGTTGTAACGACCCTTACCTTACATACAATTAAATACTGGTATTACAAAGAAAATGGTTAATTTGAATGTGAAATTTCATTAAATACAGTGCAATCATTTCTAAAAATAAGATCTTTAACCATTTGTATGAAATGTCGTTAGGAGTACTCGCTTTTAAAAACTCAATATTACGAAAACAAAACATATGTCAAGAGATAACAATAAAAAAAATGGATAAAAAATACATGTACGCGAGTTTATCGCTAAATAATAAAAAAAAGGTGTGGCACTCGAGGACTGCCGCGGTAAAGCTATTGCATAGCATTTTTTATCAACTTATGCAAATATAATTATTTATTACTGTACTAATTAGGCTATGGTCAGCCACGTGAATCAAGTGAAACGTCAAGAAAAGTTCTCCTCCCTCTCCCTCAATAAAATTGCCCCTTGCTCAATAAAAGCATGCTTTCCTGCTAGTAATGAGCACGTCTGTCCATACCTTTATGAGCACGTCTGTCCGTACCTTTATGAGCACGTCTGTCCGTACCTTTATGAGCACGTCTGTCCGTACCTTTATGAGCACGTCTGTCCGTACCTTTAAAATTGCCGAAGTCTCCCGAACTGAAGCGACGTTAGACGACGGTGTCAGGGATTCTCCTTAGGTTTTTAGGAATTTCTTGATTCGGTCGCCGCGCCGCGCTCAGAGCCCGCGATAAAAGCTATGCAATAGCTTAAAAAATACAATGCAGCGCCGACTCCAAATCGAAAAAGGTAATAACACAAATAAAAACAAAATAATAAAAATAAAAAGGGAACCGATAGTACCTATATCCTCACCTGCGTCCTTCGGATCGTCGAGGATCTCGCCAGGACTTGGAGGTGTTTGCTCTTTTTCCTTCTCTGGCTCTTTTGGTTCCGGTCGCTCTGCTTCCGCTTCTGAATAAATAAATAACATCATGGTTAGGAATTTATACTGGATGATTTTTTAGTCACCATCCAAATTTTGATATATTAATCTTTAGCGAAAATCATTGAATACGTGTTTTTTCTTTTTGTATCATTCAATACAAAAATATTGAGATATCACGTCACAAAGTTATCTATAAAAAGTTGATGAATCTGTACACCGCGCTGTGATGTGTCGCTCAGGTGTAGCGGGGCGGGGCGGGGGGTAAGCGGGGTGCGCAATGCTCGTTACATGCGCCGGCAAGTGTAGTATTATTAACGTTTTGCTTAGTGACCACACAGAGCGAATAATTTTTATGAGAAAATGATTTAATATGAAAATTTTACGTATCGTTTTTTTTTTCCAAAAATGGGGTAAATGATTGATACCTAATGCCTAGAAAAAATTTGGACGGTGGTAAAAAAGTCTTCCTGTATTAAGAAAGATAAAATATTCTGAAAGTTGGCAACGTCGCAAATAGCTGTCAAATATTAACAAGTTCTAATTAATTTAGGAATGTTACTGTATGGAAACAAGAAATATTGCTCTGTAGTGCAGTAAAGAAATGATAAGGGAATGCATTAAGTAATATCGTAACACCGAATATATAGTTTTAGATGTAAAAAAAATATTTGGAAACCTTCCAAATGTCTTTTTTACATCAACATCAAATGCAGTGTTTTAATTACATTTTTATATCAACTTTGTAGTGCACTACAGAGCCATATTTCTTATTTTCATACAGTTTTACCAAATTAATTAAAACTTGTAAATATTGGCAGCTATTTGCGACGTTGTCAACTTTCTGGTTAAGCGCCCTTAATTTTATAACTAGCCTTTTTCCAACTATGTTGGGTAGCTTTTGATGATTGATTGATTTTTAGCACGTTGAGTGCGATACCAGGTCAAAAACATCTTGTATTACGACTGGCTTATAGTGTGGCTAAGGATAGACTTCCTTTTCGTGCGGAAGGCATAACTTTCATTTGGTTCGGTGTAAGAAAGAGATGAATAATAAATATCAGCCAAAAAAGGATTTAACTTTCTTAAATGTTACAGGGTCTTAAGGCCTTGTGCCGCCACAATGGAAGTTTTATTACCCGGAGACCTTGTACCGCAGGAATGGAAAGTATAGAAAAATCACAACGAATGTTTTAATCGACTTCAAAATGGAGGAGATTCTCAATTCGTTCGTTACAGTCACGAGCAATAACATGTAAACACTTAACAAAATTCAAACGCCATTTACTCGTATAACACTGGTTTCCACTTTGAAATAAGACCTATTGCGTAATAGTATGGCTTCCAAAATAGAAGTCTGATGAAAAGGCAAAAGTTTAATCAATATGGTAGCAGAACATCGCTTTTGAATACTGCTTAATGTATACATACTATTGCTCGTGACTGTACAACGATTATTCCGAGGTTTCTGGTCTCCGATTGTGATTCTATTTTAATTTGATGCAGTGTACCTGCCATTTGGTTCCATAAAAATTTATAAATAGTTTATGCTTTTTGTGTACTTGGACTTGCGCATGTAAGAAAAAAAATGTTTACTTGGCATGAATTTGGGTTTAATATTAGAACTAAGAAGGGTAAAAAAAACACGAGCGGAGGAAATTCTCGCACAATAGGTCATCATCATCATCAGCCTATAAATGTTCCCACTGCTGGGCCACAGGCCTCCTCTCTGTGAGAGGGAGTGGGCCATAATCTACCACGCGGGCCCAGTGCGGATTGGTAGATGTCTCATGTCTTCGAAGTTTTGGTCCTAGGACATGCCGGTTTTTTCACGATGTTTTCCTTCACCGTTTTGAGAGCAGTGGTGTTGAAATAAATTACACAAAGTAATGCGCCTGACGGGGTTCGAACCCACGACCACCACTGCTCACAATAGGTAGTCATTTATAAATGGTGAATGCTTCAAACCAGTCGCTCTTGCGACCACTAAGAGCGACTGCGGTTTGAGATCCCGGGTTCCATTTTTTCGATCAGTCACCGAGTCTGGATTCGAGATTCACATGGGACTTGATAGGTGCGTCCACACAGAGCGAGCAGCCTCGCGAGGCAAATGCCTCGCGAAGCTGCTTGCTCTGTTTGGACGCGCAATTGTTTCCCGACCGAGGCACGAAACAATATACGCGTGCAAAACAAAAGCCGACACTGGATGGCTCGGGCGCTCGGTCGATCGTGGACGCTTTCCTCGGCCGAGACACGTCCACACTAACCGAGCTCGTTCTGTGTGGACGCATCTTAACATAGCTGGTGAAATGTGGGTGCAGTATTACATATACCTTTGTCTAACCCATGGGTTTCACAGATGTGATGTTATGTTAAATGGTGACGAATCTACTTAACCATCTTCTATCTAAAAAATAAAGTAAACAAAGAAAAAGAGATATAATGTTGTGTGCTATTCACAAGCGATAGAAGAAGTGAAAAAAAAAACCATGACTCTAAAATTTATTTTAAAGAGAACCACGGACATAAGAAACACTGTATAATCCTACCTATCTGTCATTCTCTGTTTATTTTCACTTTTTTGTTACTTCGATTTTCAAATCACAATGCTGCTACAGAAGTTTTCACTTCAAAAAATCTCCTCCCCTCACCTCTCTTCTCCTGCCGCTCCCTCTCCCTCTCCCTCTGCCGCTGCTCCCTCAGCGCTCGTCTCCTCCGCCGCGCCTCCCTCCTCCTCTGTATCTCACCAGGTGACGCGGACCGTTCAGCCGCTGAACGTCTTGCTAGACGTAGTTTGCGCTCTATTTCCCATCTGTTTAAGGTTGAAATTTGTTTAATCAGTTATTTTAAGTTGGTTACAGGCACTTTTGAATTGTCAAAAACAAATAAAACTAGTACAAAAATAGTTATGGTGCTACAGTCCCAGATATCATCATCATCATCATCAGCCTATAAATGTTCCCACTGCTGGGACACAGGCCTCCTCTCTGTGAGAGGGAATGGGCCGTAATCTACCACTCGGGCCCAGTGCGGATTGGTAGATGTCACATGCCTTCGAATTTTTGGTTCTAGGACATGCCGGTTTCCTCACGATGTTTTCCTTCACTGTTTTGAGAGCAGTGGTGTTGAAATAAATTACACAAAGTAATGCGCCTGACGGGGTTCGAACCCACGACCTACTACTCGTAAGTCGAGGCCGATACCACTGGGCCACCACTGCTCCCAGACCAGATATAATACATAATAACTATAAAAGTACTGTAGGTGCCCATTCCAAAGTGTGTTGTGTGTTCGCCCTTTATGTGTTCTGAAAGTACTTCAGACAAGTGGCAAACAATAAACTAAAACGCTCTGTAGTCTTCAATAGATCTTCAACTTTACGCTGTAAAGAATAAAGTTGAAAATGTATTAAACACTACGACACGAACGAACGAAAACGCTTTGTAGTCTTTAATAGATTTTCAACTTTATCTTTAACAGAATACAGAGTGTTTTCGTTTATAGTTTTACAGTTGTTTATGCCCTCTGTATTAAAATCTATCACTAATTATTCACCATCTTGCTCACACATTCTATGACAACAATTGCTATGAATCTTGGCGTTGGATATTCTTAAATACTGACCTGGTCTTCATAAGATCCCTCCTCTCGATACGTTTGAAGATCTCTTGTTCCCTCTCCTTCTCAGACATGGCGGCCAGACGGGCTCTGTCCTCCTCATCACCCATGAGGTTCTCATCATATCTGGAGAAAGAAAAAATAAAGATAATAGGAAAGTTAAAGATACAGGAGAAATTCCTGATTTCTATGGGTGCTTAATTTCCATAAAGAACAAGGTTGCCGATACAGAGAAGTAGACACGAATAAGTACTGGTCGGTGCAGGCCAAATATACAAATACCGGCACGGTTCTTGAGCGCTTGGCGTAAAAGTGGGGATCGCTTTGCGCATCGTACACTTATCGACAAATGAAACGCACAATAAAACACACATTATAACAAATAAAACGTACAAAAGAACGAATCCCGAATGGCAGCTTTGACGCGATGCGCTACGGCACGCTACGGGCCAATCACTACACTTTCCCCGCCCCCGTTCCTCACTTCATCTACCAAAGGGACCTAATAACTCACTTCTGCGCAGGTGAAGGTCAGTGCTCAAGATCCATGCCGAACACTGTACCTATGTTATGCAGACGCAAACAATAGATAAAAATCGGTACCAACTGATGTCCATAATTATACAACTGTATAAATTGATAGCGAATTATGAAAAATAATGATGTGCCGACTATTTGACTCTGTTCTGTGGTTCTATGTTAGGTAGCGGGGATGGCAACTGGGGAACTAATGGCGATGGCGCTAGCATAGCTTGTTCCAAGCATCGTCATTGGCTCAAATCTTATAGGTACTTCAAAATAGTACTACCTCATTGGTCGGATTAGGACTTACCTATGGTGGCGCCACCTACAATTAGCTTTGACCGGCCTTCCCTATTGAACACATTTCCATAAATTTTGGGTTTTTTTTTTGTAAATCAGTGAATTTGTCCCGTAATGGGTGGAGCGAAAAGGGCTTGACTGACTCAAAATTTAATCTGGTTTTTCAGTTGTCCTTTGCGTTCCAGAGTCGTGTCACGACGCGAAACAACACATATTTCCACTTTACGGCCCGTTCATGACTTAGGTCTAAACGGTTACCGATGCACGGGAGGCGAGAATAAGATATTAATTACTTTGTAACATCGCGAATTCGATACTGGGGGCACCTTGAGATGTGTTTTAAACATTTCTATATGATTTAATCTTGTCGCTGGGCGCCCCGCGCTAAGTCATCGCTCGCAGCGGCAACGTCATGAACGGGCCGTATATCATCACCGGAAGCTTAAATTTCCAAAAGTAGCTGTTTTATCAATTAATCAGTGAAACTTCCTTTACGCCGAGCGCGAATCTACCGACATCTGCCCATCCTAGCCTGTAACGGTAAGATAAATTGGCGATAACATACTCACCCATCATCAAATTCTTCCTCAGAATCAATGGAGTCATTGTCTGATGAATGTGATGATACTTCGCCTGGAAAAAGAAAAGAAAAAAAAGTTCAGGACTGTGGTTCGGCCAGCCTAGGGGGCGTTCTAATTGGATCGGTGGCCAGCAGAACTTGATCAATTTTTCCTTATTCTGCATAATGGGCTGGGGCATGATGTCAGTCTTTAAGAGTTTTGAAAAATAATGGATACGTTTTTTTTCTTTTGTTGAATTAATGCATATTTACAAAGGTATAACGCATCAAAATTCGAAAGTGGGGGCTCGTGACGTCCGAAGCAAGTAACTGTACTTGCTTGTGATGTATTGTCAATTTTTAAAGTGTCGTATTTTTGTCAATTTTGGTTTATACAACAAAAGAAGACAGACAATTTTTTTTTTCAGTCAAATACTATTAGGGGAAAGGTGTACGAGATGATTCACTTAAGGGAGATTACTTGTAGATCAAATGATATTCTACTTAGCGCGAATGTAAATACGTATATACATAGTAAATTTATTTATCTTATTGTTGTCGTACTCAAAATTTTAATTTTTTAGATGTTTTACTATTAAAAAAAAACATTTTTAAAACGTTGTCAAAGGATCATCTTGTACACCCCGGTGTCCAAGATGATCATTGCGATAGGGGCAAGATGATCCCAGGATCCAGGAAGAGAATTACCTAAATAAAACCATAATCTGGGTTTATTTTTCACAGCCACTTTATTTTTGACTTTAGCTCGCCTTTTTAATGACATTACTGGCACCCCAAACTGTTTACTTGCTGTGCTATATGGCATGCTAATTTAAAATCATCCAGCGCTTAGATCATGGAGTCTTCCGACCACAACCCGCGTTTGGTTTTTTTTTTTATAATTACGAGGCATAGTCTAAAACAAAATAAAGTATTTTTTGTTATTATTTAAAATCGACTACATTTTTTTAATAATATGCAGGCAGTTCATATAAATTAAGTCATATTTATTAGAAAAAATACATAAACTAAAACATAATAACATACGAATTGTTAAAAATATCCCCGTAATAGTAGGTATGTTACCAGTGTACAAGAAGATCCGTGGGGATCATCTTGTACACCGGTAACATAATCATCTTGCCCCAACATAAACTTTTTTATTCAATGTTCGATAACTTAAACTACGTGGTTTAAACTGTTACCATGCTGTTAAAAAAACAAAATAGAGCAATATACAAAGCTAACTAATGCAACAGCCTAGTAATAAAGTACCTAAAACAAATTAGACATAGACTTCAAGTCAAGCTTACCTTAGATCAAAGTCACGGAATATTTGTTTTTATTCTCAAAAAATTTGATTGTCACTCCTGACACCATTGCTTTTGACTGAGGCGGGAGAATATTGGGGACTACATTTTACCAATAAAAACAACTAGATGACGTTACTGGCTTCGTTGCAATATAAAAGGATCATCTTCCCTCAACGGATCATCTCGTACACCTTTCCCCTAATACTCATACTATTATTAAGGGCACTGAAAGATCATGTTCATTCATACCACATCTCACCTCTATGTACAAAGCAATATGAAAATACTTTGCGCAACAGCTAAGGAGTGGAATTCCCTGCTTGAATCTGTGATTCCTGATTGGTAACTTACCTAACCTTGGAGTCTTAAGTCAAGAGTGAACAGGTTTCTTCTAAGCAAGCGTGCTTCACCGTCGAACACATTAAACCCTTATCATCAGGGTAAGGTTGTGGTCAAATGTGTAACCTATTACTAAATTAAATTACCAACATACCTTCTTCAGGTTCACTATAAGTTTCCTTCTTCTTCCCTGACCCAGCACTATCAGTACTTCTTCTAGTTTCTGCCTTTTTGGGTTCCGGTCTCTTCCGGTTGTCATCCGAGTGGTCCGAGGAAGCCTTTCTACTTGCCCGAGCCGGCTCTTTCTTTTTTGAAGTATCACTTCTGGCATCGCTTTCAGAATCTGAGCCCGATGATGATGAGGATTTTGCTGGAAGAAGAGGATATGGTTAATGGGTTTTTCCGGCTAGGGCAGCT
Source organism: Agrotis exclamationis (assembly GCA_950005045.1). NCBI lineage: Eukaryota > Metazoa > Arthropoda > Insecta > Lepidoptera > Noctuidae > Agrotis > Agrotis exclamationis. The sequence goes on from OX465441.1 coordinate 13,590,498, forward strand.
TGGTTTGTATACTGGGCTTATAGCTAAGGAAGCGCTACTCGCCATCAATGGTTGCTTTACCAAACGCGCTCTCAAGGGAATAAAGCAGCAACATTTACAGCCGCCTTGACGAAACTCGGATCCTTTAATAAACACCTCTTTGTCCTAGGTATCACAGACAGGCCCCTGTGCAGAGCCTGTATGGCAGTTGCCTCATACAGTGCAAAGTACTTCGGTAAACCAGGTACTCTCCGCGAGATCGTCAGCAACACGAAGGCGTTGCTGGCTTTCCTCGGGGAGTTCGTCGGAGTGGAACGAATGATTTTTCCACCCGCACGCAAATTACACGCATTTGAGGTAGAGTTGCGGATACCAGCCCGTTATACAATACTGGGTTAATCTGGTCTCAAACTGCACAGCCAAAACACATTTTCTCTTATCTTATTATTTTTCTAAATGACTGAATCAATTCTAATGTAACTTCATAAGCAGTAACACTATTTTTCGGTAACTATTTAGATCTACATATCCTGCTAATGCATTTCAAATTTCATTAAGAGCCTATGCACGCACACCACGTTTTATAAACGCGCCGTTTCTAAAACGCGCGTCGACGGCGCGCTTCTGTCAAACAAAGCAGTTTGTTGTAGCGATACAAAGCGTCAAACGCGCGTTTGCATCGCGTCTGTATCGCTACAAACGCGCGTTTAATAAACGTGGTGTGCATAGTTTCGAAAAATGTGAACTTGTAATTTTTTCAGAAATGCCTTCAAAATATACATTCTTACGTGTTCCCATAGACATACAGATGTTTGTTTCTCAAGTTAGCGGCTAATAAGATACTTACAGTTATTCTTCTTATTGTCATCATCGTCCCAATCTGATTCACTGTCAGATCCTGATCCAGATCTCTTGGCCTTTGACGGAGGAGGTGAGTCAGTTTTCTTCTTTTTCTTGGCCAAGTTTAGGAATTGCTGGAAGAAAAAATTGTCCATCAGTTTTCACATGTATGAAAACAGGTCAAGTGCAAGTAGGTCATGTGCAAAATATTTATAATAATATAAAGGCCTATGTTCAGCAGTGGACGTTTTCCGGCTGATGATGATGAAAGGACGTAATCGAAAATGTCACCAAGAAATACCGGGAGAAGCTAACGAAACATCCCAATATATTGGCAACACAGCTTACGATACGTAGCTACATAAGGCGCCTCAAACGGAAGGACGTCATATTAAATACATGCACAGACGATGAGGAGACGTCCTCGCTGGGGGACGCACTCTAACTGCCACTACGCTCTCACCAAATTTGCTTGTGTATGCCCTGATCGCAAATAAAAAAAAAACAAGATGTGCAAGTAGGTCTTGTGCCAAATATTTGCAGGTGTATTCACTCCTTTTTCATGAAATAAACTAGAAATATAAGTTTGTAAGTTTTATTTCTGTGTAAAATTATGAATTACCGATTTTCGGATTATTTCCTTTATCTGTTCTGTAAGTTCTCATATTATCTTGCCAATTTACATGATTCTAGGTCAACGGGAACTACCTTATATGTTCTAATTATGCCATATATATTGTCCACGGACACGCCGCAATCGCGGCGGTAAGACCCCTCTTTGAGGAGTGGCTGGAAAGACGTCACGGCGTCCTGACTTACCGCATGACGCAGGTCCTCACCGGACACGGAAGTTTCGGGAGGTTCCTGTGTCTGATAAGGAGGGAAGAGACGCCCGGGTGTCACCACTGCGAAGATCGCCCGGAGGACACGGTGGAGCATACGGTGCAGGACTGCCCCGCTTGGGCAGAGCACCGCCGTGTCCTCTCGGCGGCGATAGGCGGAGACCTCTCGCGCCCGGCATTGGTCGAGGCCATGCTGCGGGGCGAGACGGAGTGGGAAGCGGTCGCCTCCTTCTGCGAAGCAGTTATGCTCGTGAAGGAGGAGGCGAGCCGCGAGAGAGAGAGGACAGCGTCCTCCCTCCGCCCCAGCCGCAGTGGTAGACGCCCACGGCGTCGGACGTCGCGGGACGATTTCCGGCCACCGTAGGCGCAGGCATGCGGGCGGCGAGTAAAGGGCAACTCGCCACCCGACCATGGACCATGCCCGGGTCGACGGCGCGTTGTGTTCCACGCGCGCCTCAAGGAGTGTCAGCATGATGACGGGGCCCCCCTCTAGAGGGCCAAAGCCTGCCGGGGTTGCGGGACTTATCTCATTACCGTGACCCCGGGACATAACGGGCTATTGAAGGACACCGTGGATTTTAGTCAGTACAAGTCTGACAGTCCCTCCCGCCCTGCCCGGGGTGGGAGGACTCATTTGATGATTTTACCACGAAAAAAAAAAAAAAAAATATATATATATATTGTCCAGCTGTTTATGTTGCATATTGTAACACTAGCAGTGTTACAATATGCAACATAAACAGCTGGACCTTTACATCAGCTTTATGTTAGCTGTACATTGACTTAGAAGTTTTAATTTTTATTCTCTGCTCCAATTGGATTGCAGACCTCAGTTTGATATTAATTTAAATCGACAGACATACAATAAAGTGATCATATAAGAGCTCCAGTTTCTTTAAGGTGAGGAACAATAAAAGTGGATTTAGGAGTTAGGACTAATTTATGGACTTTTCTGTTTCTTGTTTCCAAGCTAGTGCCCAAAGAGAGTACCATACTTGGAAAGATGGGGTGCCATGGCCCATTAGTGGCATGTTAATGGCTATGTCTAACAAAAAAAAAATCTGATAAAATTCCACAATAATTGCTAATCATCAGGGGCGGATCTACTTAAAGGCTTTTTGGGCTGCAGCCCAGGGCCCCGCGAATACAGAGGGCCCCCAACCGAACTGAAACCAATAGACGATATTGTCAATAATAAAAATTATCTAGAATTTTAAAAAATCCGATCATGAGGTTGGCAACACTGCGATCAATCAACCCGAGGAACCCGAGTGCGCATCTATCAAACGGAACGGGGAATTCCCTGTCGCTTGTTTTCAGTCGGTGTATTCCGTGTATAGTAGTGTCTATTACTGGGGACTTCCCTCCGCTTATCGCCCGACGCAATTTTGTTATTTTTCCGCACTTCTGCTATAGTCGACTATATTAACGAATTGACTTTGTTATTGTTAGAAATGTGTTTAGTGCGTGTGTTTAGTTTACTAAGTAATAGATAACTTAAAAGTTATAAGGACCGGACCTTTCTTTTAATTTACTAAAATTGAAAGTCTTCAGCATAACTAGACTTCCTGCTTTTAATAGGCAGTAGGTAAGTAAAAAGAATTATAAAACATGACTTTTTATTTCAGTTTTCAAAACTAAATGAATCAAACTCGTTCGATATTTAATTATAATTTGTGAATTGCTACACTCATTACAAAGTAGGTATTAAAATTAAAAGTTCTATCCAGTTCTTTGTTTATTTTCTGAAAAATATCTTATTTTACAATATGTCTGCTAGAAAATATAAAAGTGGAGCTGAAAAAAGAAAATTACAGTTTAGTCGAGAACAAGAAAGAAATAAATGCGCAAAAATTGAAACTTTTTTTAAATCGGAACATATAAACGCGAATGAAATAGCTATAAATCCATTAAAAAACGTAAAGGAAGGTATTTTATGCGAAGAGAATCTAACCGATGGCAGCAAAAAATCGCAAAACGAGGAAAAAAATACAAGTGATGAAAATATGCAAGATTTTGAAAACCAGAAAAAAAATACCAACGATGAAAATGTGCAATATCTTGACTTCCAGCAACCCTCTGGTTCCTCTGAAAATGAAATTGGTGTTCAGCAAAAGGGAGGTAATACCGATACCGAGGTGGAAAGAAATTTAGAAAATATTAAGTTTGAGTTTGAGAAATATGTTGATGTGGGCTTGTGGCCAGATTTGCTGAATAATGATTTTATTAATTTCGTCCTCTCACATGAAATGACTGACTTTCAAAATAAAGATCCGAAGAATATATATTCAGCTTCAATGAAGAAATATAAAGAACAAAACAGATCTTTTTCAAATAGGTATTTCACTAGAAAAATGAAAAATGGCCAATTACTGGAAAGATCTTGGTTATGTTATTCAAAAAGGGTTGGTACTGTTTTTTGTTTGACTTGCAAACTTTTTTCTAAAACTCCTTCTCAATACACAACCGGATTTTCTGATTGGAAACACATAGGATTTTGTTTAGAAAATCACGAAAATTCTAATGAACATAAGAATTCAATGTTAGTGTGGTTGACACGAAAAGAAAATAAGTCTGTTTTAGACAAGCAGCTTCAGGAGCAATTAAATAAAGAAACAGAATATTATCACAATGTCCTAAAACGGGTTATTGCAGTGCTAAAATTTCTGAGTATAAGAGGCTTAGCACTTAGAGGTTCCGAGGAAGTATTTGGTTCTCCACATAATGGTAATTTTATGGGTGCTCTAGAGCTATTGGCAGAATTCGACCCATTCATACGTGAACATATTGAACAACGAGAGCTGCGACCAAACCCTGTAATATCATATTTATCAAAAACAGTATATGAGGAAATAATTGAGATTATGGGTAAACAGATAATTAAACAAATTATAACTGAAATAAATAACGACGACACAAAGTATTATTCAATTATGATGGATTCAACCCCAGATCTGTCTCACGATGACCAACTTGCTATTGTATTACGATACTGTTTTCGGGGAAAAGTGTATGAAAGATGTGTATCTTTCATTAAAATTAGTAGTCGTACTGGCTTATATTTATTTAATATTCTACAAGCCTTTTTGGAAACAAATGGACTACTACTGGATAATTGCAGGGGACAGTCATATGACAACGCTGCTAATATGGCCGGAGTCTACAATGGTGTACAAGCACTACTAAAAGAAAAAAATAAATCCGCGGATTACGTGCCATGTGCTGCGCATTCCCTTAACCTGGTTGGTCAAGAATCCGTGAAGGTTGCAACCGAAATTGTAAATTTATTTGGAATAGTGCAACAAATATACGTTTTCTTCTCTGCTTCGACCCATAGGTGGGAACTGTTAAATCGTGAAACAAAACTAAAATTTACGTTAAAAAGTTTAAGCCAGACCAGATGGTCTTGTCACTTTGATGCTGTCAGAGCTTTGAAAAGTAATTATGATGGCATTATGAAAATTCTCAATAGTTTCGGCGAAAATGACGATGAAAAAGTTGATTTCCGAAAAGAGGCACGAAATTTATTTAATAAACTGGCGAAACTAGAAACTGCAATTTTGATTGTTTTTTGGGAAGAAATTTTGGAGAGATTTAATGTAGTTAATAAAAAAGTACAGAGCCCTGGTTTAGACATTGGTGAAGGCAATAAGTTAATTGTGTCATTAAAAGAGTTCGTGAAAAACATAAGGCAACAATCAGATCAGAAGCTAAAGGAATACGAAGAGAAAGCTAAAAAATTAAGTACTAGTGTGGGAACAGACTACAGTGACATAAATAAGAGACGCATTACTTTGAAATTTTCAGATAAATCTACAGATAAAGTCTCAGTGAACTGCGCAGAAAAATTTAAAAGAGACACGCTTAACGTTGCGTTGGATAAGATGATTATGGATTTAAATAATAGAAGCCAAGCCTATGAGACCTATAGCAAAAAATTTAAATTTTTAATGGATTTGCAAGACAAAAATCAAGAACACATAGATCTGGAAAGTGTACGTAACATTATTGATTATTATCCAAATGACGTAGACGAACATTTAGTGAATGAGTGCAGTGCATTCAGTTGAAATCTTAGTTACTGCAATCTAAGACAGAGTCTTACACCTCTTGCAGTGAATTTTTTTGGCTAATTTATGAAAAGAAACTTGTTGATGTTTTCCCAAACTGCTATACTATCTTAAAGATTTTTTTAACGATGCCGATCACTAGCTGTGAAGCGGAGCGTTCTTTCTCCAGGATGTCGTATATAGAAAACAAATACAGGACAACAATGTCGAACTATCGACTAAATCATTTATCAGTTCTTTCGATAAATTGCGATTTAACAAAGGACCTACAGTGCCATGACCAAATAAAAGAATTTGCAGCACAAAAATGCAGAAAGGTTGCTTTATAATTTATTTAACATAACCATTTATAACCCGTCAATTTATTTTGCAACAAATAATGTTTTAATAAATAAATAAAATATTTTGTTTTCCTATTTTCTTCCTGTACTTAACATATATTACATTACATATACCTACATCACTACAGAAAACAGTTTCTTGTCAAAATGGCAATTAGTTGAGTAATTAGGTAGGGCCCCTAAGCAGTATTAGCCCAGGGCCCCACAAATTCAAGATCCGCCTCTGCTAATCATACTTCTGTGAGTGTGCATTTTAAAAAAAGCAGGAAAGATAAATTGAAAATGGAATAGGAATAGACAGAAGACTGCTGTTTAGTCACAACTTGGATCTCTATGGTGAAGAATCAGTAAGAAACTCTTTTGATACCTTGCAACACATAAGTGAAACACAATGATACATCAGATAAGATTGGCTAAATAACTATTAATACATTGTCCTATTTAATTATTAAAAAATATATATATAACATGGTATTCATGACTCATCTCAAAATAACAATCTTTGTTTATATTTCACAACAATTTTTAATAGCTGTATTAGTCTATGGATTTTCAGGATGAAGAGGTGTGGTTAATAAGGTCATAAAGGCACTGAATCATTACAACAATATAAAATATTTTTCCATAGCAGAAAATATAATAATCTAATAACATGTTTGAATGATTAATAAATAAAATGTGTTGTCAATAATTATCTGTGTATGGAAATGAAGCACTAAATCATGGAAGAATAAGCTATAAAATTGAATAATACAACAGTTGTATGACTAAAAGAGAAAGTCTAGACTCAAAATTATATAACCATTGGACATTTTCTTGGCTGAATAACTTAGTAACAGTGCCATGACGAGACGAAAACTTTTTCTAAATACCTTAAACTTTGAAATAAGTTCTAAAACATCTGTTTTGGTTCTATAAAACTATTCAAGAAATTCTGCAGTGAATTTTTGAAAAAATAAAGGCGGGAATGTTGACTTTCATTCATTTTTAAATGACTCACGCAACAGAAGCCATTTAATAAAGCTGTAACGTAAACAACGACGTTTTCTAAGAAAAAGATAAGCAACAATTTTGTCAAGATATTTTGGATACTAACACATGTTATATGCTCTTGTTTTTCATATTATGCGCAAAAGATCAATTTAGAACGAAGGAACATTGATCTTGGCCTATTTACGCAGTCAAATTAATGAAGAATGCCGTCAAAATCGTTACGTACGGACGTGAACTTATAACCTAAGGTTTTTAAAGAAAATTAACTTACTGAGTCCAAATCTGAGCACTCGCTGCTGGAGTCCGAGTCTATCAACGGTTTATTCTTCCTTTTAGCCATTTTGCACTAATTTTAAACTGAAAAACGATAATTAAATGCGTCTGCTTGCTTTTTCCTTCTTCACGAAGTCGTCAATCAACCACAGACTAAAAAGAAGAAAACAATTTTTTCCTTGTAACTCATAGACTTATAATCCTATGGACTGGAAATACCTACACCAAAAACGTGGATACCTACAAGTTCGCCGGGCACATAAAATGGCGGCCAATGCTAGGGTTGTGCCAATCAAGAAACATAGTGTTACAGTAACGAGTATGGATACTAGTATCCCTAGTACTTTTAGGATTATATAATAGTATTACGACTAGATACCATGATTGAATTATAATCCATGTAGTTGCGTAAAAAAAAAATTAAATTTTCACATTTGCGCTATTGCTTGTTTGCCGGTAATGTGGGTGCGTGAGTGATTGTTGACAGAAGGGGCGGCAAAATGATATGCGTGTTCTCGGTTTGAAGTTTATTGGACGACTGTGTCGAATGTCTGACTCCAGTGAATTTATACAGTAACTAATGTGCCTTAGACTAACTAATTATATTATGCCTACACGCTACAGTCCTCCCCCCTTAGTTGAAGCTAAATTTTATTGTTGAACCCCCAATACTAAATTATAACTAGAAGTACAATATATTTATGTCTACGAAGATAAAAGTACTTAAACGCTACGGTTGTCGGACACTATTAGCGCGCACTTTTCACTTTATGCCTCACTATATGCTGTTTTAGGGTTGACGCACGGGTGGTTTGTCTGCATGATGGGCGGTGCTATAATGCTGGCGTGCTGTGTGATGGTGCGGCTGATTCTTGTCTCTATGGCGGTTTCGTCGCGACGTTTGCAGTATCGTCACCCCACGTAGAGTACGCAGAGGGTCACGCCTGTGCTGATTAAGACGACTACGGCCAAGAGCATCTTGAAGCTGTTGCTGGGCTGCTCGCAGCTGCGCTCTTTTGTGCTACGATCATACGTCATTTTGCTGGCTGGTTGGCCCATTATAGAGTCGAGGTGTTTTTTCAGACTTGGGTGATGCGTGCTTGTTGTCGTGTGGCAGTGAAGTGCTGATGTGGGCTGTGGTTGACGACGAAGTGACGGTTCACATGTTGAATCTCACGGTCTTCTTAACGATGCGACCTGATCTTGTAACTTGCTGTGAATCGGGCTTTGCGGTGTCGGATGACGTCGTATCGCTTGGCGGCTGTGGAACGGTCTTGAGTGGCGTCTTATCGCTCGGCGGGTGTGAAGTGTCGTTATGAGTGGTCGCTGTGCTCTCCGGGCGTGGGACCAACACGTCGTCACCCCTTAATAAATAGGCTGGTTTCAAGCGATCAAGTGACACCGTGATTTGTTTACCTTTACATTCCAACGTATAGAATTTATTATGCCGCGATAAGACTTTGAATGGGCCCTCATACGGTGGTACTAAAGCTCGCCTTGCCTCGTTTCTAATAAATACATGAGAGCAAGCTGATAAATCTTCGTGAACGAATACATTATTGTTTGTGTTGCTATGTGAGCTTGAAAGACTAAGATTTGGGACTGATGATAAAGATTGCGTTAATTGTTTTATAAATTCGCGATCGTTAATATTGGATGAAGGTTTAGATTGGAATAGGTCGCCTGGAAGTCTTATACTACTACCATACAAAAATTGTGATGGGCTGTATCCTAAATCTATTTTAATCGCTGAACGTAAACCTAAGAGTATTATAGGCAATTCATGTACCCATACTTTGCTATCTAAGCATTTTGCCATAATAGCGGCTTTTAAAGTACGATGTAGTCGTTCGACCATACCGTTCGCCTTTGGGTTATACGCTGTTGTACGGATGCGTTCGATACCGAGTATTTTCAATAATTGTCGAAACAAATCGGATTCAAATTGACGACCTTGGTCTGAAGTTATTCTTACTGGACAACCGAAACGAGCGATCCAATGTTCGACGAACACCCTAGCAACTGTTTCAGCTGTTATTTCTTTTACTGGTATAACTTCAGGCCATTTCGTAACTCTATCTATAATGGTGACGCAATATTTGAAATCTTCAACAGGAGGTAAGGGTCCTATAATGTCTATGTGTACGTGTTCGAAACGGTTTCCAGTGTTAAATTCGCCTAACGGAGTTATTGTGTGGCGTTGAATTTTACTTTTTTGACATGGAATACACGTTTTAACGAAGTTTTTGACATCGGTGTTCATATCACTCCAAAAGTATCTAGATTTAACTAAACGTTTCGTAGTGGCGACGCCGGGGTGACTCACGTTGTGCAATGTTTTGATTGCGAGTTCCCGGAATTGTTTAGGTAGATAAGGACGTATATCGTTCGTAGATGTTTCGCATGCTATTTTTATCTCGGTGTTAGGCATAGTAATTAATTTAAATTGGAGATTGTTACGTTTGCGTAGACTTTCTAATTCAGAATCGGTTTTTTGTAATTCAGATAATTTTTGGTAATCGAATAAAGATGGCATGGTGATCTCTTCAATTCTAGATAAGGCGTCGGCTACTGTATTTTTATCGCCTTCTATATATTTAATATTATCGCAAAATTGAGAGATGAAATCTAATTGCCTCAAACGCCTTGGTGAATCTGATGGTGAAACTTTCTTTGTTAGCGCGAAAGTCAATGGTTTGTGATCCGTTAATACGGTTAGTTCTCTACCTTCTATCATATGACGGAAATGTTTTATTGACATGTATATAGCAAGAAGTTCCCTGTCGTAGGTACTATATCTTGTTTGGGTATCCGTAAGCTTTTTTGAATAAAATCCGAGGGATTGTAATTTTCCGTCAACTCTTTGATTTAAAGCTGCGCCTACACAACTACCAGAAGCGTCTGTCATTAATACTAAGGGTGCGCTTGCGTCTGGGTGGGCTAGCATGACTGCATTGTTTATGAGTTGTTTACATTGACTGAACGCTTTTAGTGCGCTTTCGTTCCATGTTATCTCAGTTTTGTCGCGTTTTTTTGAGTTATGCAAGTACGCGTTAAGTGGTGCTTGAATCTCTGCAGCTTTTGGAATGCTTTGCCTGTAGAAATTCATCATGCCGAGAAAACGTCGAAGTTCCTCAATTGTTTTCGGTTGTGGATAGTCATTAATAAGTTGTGTTTTTTTGGCACTCGGTTTTACGCCCTGTGAATCAATATGGTAACCGAGAAAATCTAATTCGGATTTACCAAATTCGCACTTTTTTGTGTTAATTGTTAAGCCATAGTTATTTAAACGATTTAATATTGTTTCTAGATGTTCTAAATGCTTAGATTTAGATTCCGATGCGATAATAATGTCATCTAGATATGGGAATGCGAAATCTAGACCTTCCAGTGCTTTATTGATTAATCTTTGGAAGTCTTGTGCTGCATTACGTAATCCAAAGTTCATTCTTGTAAATTCGAATAAACCGAATGGAGTTATGACTGCAGTCTTGGGAATATCTTCGGGTGCCATGCGAATATTAAAATAGGCTTTTCGCACGTCAATTTTAGAAAATATGGTTTTGCCTCTGAGTAGATAAGTGAAATCAAGTAGTCGCGGTAATGGGTAACGGTCGGGTATAGTTTGTGCGTTGAGTCTACGATAATCTCCGCATGCTCTTATTTCACCGTCTTTTTTAGTAACACACACAAGTGGGTTAGCCCAAGGACTATTTGAAGGCCTACAAATACCTAATTGCATCATTCGTTCGAATTCAGCTTTCGCTATTTTGTATTTCTTCGGATTGAGTGGACGTACTTTTTCATGAACCGGGGGACCGGTGGTATAAATGTGGTGTTGTACGTCATGTTTGGGGTCTGTCATAAAATTTTCTAGTTTGGTGATGCTAGGAAACTTTTGTAAGATAAGATGGTATTCGTCATTGACATCTATTGTACGAATACTCGGTTCGTTGGAGGATATTACGTTTGTGGTGCGCGATAACAATGTGACTTTGTCGACTAATTTTCTACCATGTAGGTCTACCAAAAGTTTGTTTGCGGCTAGGAAATCGGCACCTATTATCGAACTACGTACGTCGGCTAATATAAATTTCCATCTAAATGTACGGCGTAGCCCTAGATTGACCGTAATGACTTTTTCACCGAATGTCTTTATTTTTGTGCCGTTTGCTGCATATAACACATAGTCTGACGTCCTACAAGAGTTTTGCTTATTTGCGGCTAACACGGAGACGTCGGCACCTGTGTCGATTAAATATCGTACACCTGTTGTAGTGTCTGTAACGCACAAACGATATGAATGTTCGACACCGGCGACATTATTTATTCGTGCCGGTGTCTGAATTAGTTTTCCGAATTTTGTGTAGGGTGTTTGCGGCAATTAACGAGATCTCCGCATTTGCGCGCATTATTGCCGTAGACGTAGTGATAAAAACACAGAAAATTTGAGTCGCCGGGTTTCGCGGACTGGTTCAAAAACTTTTCTCGATTTATTTGTGAATTTTCGCGACTTTTGGAACGCGGTCGAGACGGGCGTGGATTATGTCGGTTTCGTCCTCGCGGTTCATGATGACTTTTTCTATTGTTTTCGCCTAGTTTGTTATTTAATGTTGCAATTTCCATTTTCATTTTGTTTAGTTCATTTAATATTTCGGAAGTATTATTTACTAAATTCTGAGAAGGCTTCGAAACAGAAGCTATCTCAGACGGTTTGGTATTCTCTATAATTTTATCAGCGATTTTGGCTAGACTATCTAATTTTACTTCACCTGAATCACATGCCGTTAAGACGGCTCTAACGGAATGTGGTAGGCGCCCGGTCCACAATAATTTTAAGGTTTCATCTGGGACTCGGTTTTTTCCAAGATTTTGCATTCGTCTAAGTAGCTGTGACGGCTTTTGATCCCCGAGCTCTATCTCGTTTAAGAGTTGGTTTAATTGTTTTGTTTCCGACTCCTCGTAAACGGAAATTAGCCTGTCTTTCAGCGTTTCGAATTTATTTGATTCGGGCATGTTTTCTAAAATATCACTAATGTCACTTAATTCGCTTTGTTTTAGCCTAGCTATTAAAAGTTGACTTTTGTGGAGGTCACTTGCCTTTTGAGGGTCTACGATGGCGCTGAATTGGTGGAACCAGAGTCTGGGCCGGTCTCGCCAGAAGTCCGGTATCCTTGGTGTGATGGTAACTGCCGTCATCTGCTGTGGCTGCTCCGAGGTCGGTAGTGCAGCTGTAGACATGGCTGTAGGCTGTGGTTGAGCAGCGGCTTGATATCACGGGTCGTTTATCGCGCGCGGTTAAATTGTGCGAGAGTTATAAGAGGCGCGCGCACACGTCGGGTCACCACTTTGCCGGTAATGTGGGTGCGTGAGTGATTGTTGACAGAAGGGGCGGCAAAATGATATGCGTGTTCTCGGTTTGAAGTTTATTGGACGACTGTGTCGAATGTCTGACTCCAGTGAATTTATACAGTAACTAATGTGCCTTAGACTAACTAATTATATTATGCCTACACGCTACACTTGTAATTAAATATTATACATATATTTATGTGTTAGCGTTAATTTAAAATTTGACGATTAATTCGGATTGTACAGGTAAACCTTTGGACTTTTTAATTTCTTTTTTTTAAAAAGTCTTTTGGTCCCGCCAAGTCTTCTATCACAACAGCCTTCAAATCACCAATTATTATTATTATTGAGGCGTTTAATTGTTTTCTGTTGCTTGAAATATTTTTCTTTAAAGGTTTATATTTTCCAGTTTGTAAAACCTGTAATAGAAAAGATAAATAGTTAAATCAAATCAATTTTATTTCAACTAGGCCAATAATTACAGGCACTTTTGAATGGTCAAAAGACATAAAAATAAATCAGTACAAAATTGTTATGGTGCTACAGTTCTAGTCACAAGACATAATAACTGTGAAAATACCGTAGGTGCCCATTCCAGATCGAAGATCTTTATGGAAAAGAACGGACAAGAAACTCCATGGACACTCTTTTTACACTCAACGTAGCAAGTTAAGTGTACAGCTAAGCGATGATCAGTCCCATCTGACAGCGCCTTTTCACGAACATGCCGAATGTATCAGCACTTCTTCTTCTTCTTCCTGCCCTTATCTCATTCTACTTGGGGTCGGCGCAACACGTTTTCTTCTTCCATTCTCCCCTATCAGTCGTCACAGTATCATTTACTCCTTTTTCTTTCATATCATTCCTTAGACAATCCATCCATCTTTTCTTTGGCCTTCCTCTTCCTCTCCATCCATCAACATTCATACTCATCACTCTCTTAGTCACATGGGTGTCATCCCTCCTCATCACATGTCCATACCAAGATAGACGATTCCCTTTCATTTTTTCTGTAACAGGCGCCACTTTCAAACTTCCCCTTATAAACTCATTCCTTACTTAATGTATCAGCACTATTAACCAATAACTTAACAATGCACCGTTAAAAAATAATTTGCATATTGCATTTTATTGCTAAAAGTTATTTTCAAGTGACAGTTGACAAGTCTTTGACAGATTGCGGCGCTTGATGTGCTGCCGTCTGTTTGTCAGAAAACGGTTAAAAATTCAACATCTACATACCTCTTTGTGCACTGTTCCCACAAATTGATGGGTCAACTGCAATGGTGCCTCCATTACACTAGATGGTTCATCTATTACGGTAGATGGTTCCTTTATTACAGTAGATGTACAAGAAACATCAGATTCTAGAGTGTTGCTTGTTTCACAGAATACAAATGACTCTGGAAGTTGTTTTTTGTTGGATGTCTGAAAAAAAATGAAATATGCATTACTATCCATATAACTTAGGCTAAAAAACCAGGCTGTTATTTAACAATCATTTTAATACACACTTACCGAAAATATTGTAGGTACAGAGTTCTCATGTAACCTAATAACATCAAGTGTTCTGTTAAAACATTTTTCTTCAAAGTTAAGTGAACACATAAGCCAGTCTTTACTTCGAGGACAAATTTTTCGTCACCGATAGAGTCCAACCATTTTTTCTTCAATCTTTCATTTTTGGGAAACCTATAAATGATTAGTATATTTGTATCAATATATCATTTGGTAACAGTTTCAGTGTAACGAAGGGCTAGTATCGGGAACTATTACAGCAACGGTACAACACTATTATTATTGTAAACAAACAAACGAAAATAAGAAATGAAAAATATTGTCTGTAGGACGGAAATAAACCCAAATATTAATACTCTAACCATGAAAACAAGGTCACATAGCGATTTCTTTACCGAAATTGTTCTATTTCATGTAGTTTTGCATGAAAACGTGTTACTAACCTGTACAAAGTCAATTCAGGCTGATTTTTCTTTTTCCTGGCATGACAAGACACAATGGAACATCCAGGCATGTTGAATTACTGTTTCTTAATGGTAACACGCACTTTTAAAAGAAAACACTCCGTAATTTACTCAAAAATCTAAATTCAACAAAAAGTAAACAACTGTTTGACAGCAGAACTACCACGAAACTTGGCACATAAAATGGCGAAATGGGCACGTTTCTGTAACTGTGGGAAATATCCCAACAAAATATTCCATTTTGAGCAACAACCGAAATATTGTTGTCTCTTTTGTCAAATATGATTACTGCATTAGAAAGAAAGAGACAAACCAATATTTCACTCTCTGTCTCATGTTTGACTCATATTTGTATAAGCAAAATGTATGTATAGAACATCGGGGCATCTCCAATGTTGTAACTTTTGATGACAGGCTACAAGATGCAAAAAATCTAAAAAAAAGTAAAAATAATGAAAGTTCTAGAATATTACTGATTTTGATCCAAATTATTAGTAAAATTATCTTCTACAATAATTCAGTGTTTAGTTTGAACAAAAGTATTTGTGTGGCCTTCAAAAAACTCAACCAACTGAACACTGATTTTTACTTCAGTAGTGCTGTAATAATAGTAAGAAATATTGGCAAAACCCAAACAAACTCATGCTGGCACAACACTATATTGCCACAGAGCATGTAAAATGTAAATTGCAATAATTTTTCAGCGAAGCAAGGACTGTGCCATTGTTTATTTTTTATCGTAAATATTCTAGAAATTACTTGTATCCTGCTGATAAACTTCTAATATTATCAATATCGCATCAATAGCTGAAGCAATTCAAGAGGGTGAAAGTGCAAATCATTGTGGAAACTAGGCTGTAACGGTGTCTCCCGTTATTCTATCAATTTCATCAAAAACTTATTATGCCTCATGATCTAAAAGAGTTGGGTGGAAGGAAACCAGTAGTAATGGTGAGTTTATGTCCTATTTGATATGTAAATGAGTAGTTGCTTAAGATATTTAACAAAATAACCTATTTTATGGCGTTACGCAGTTGTTATCTTGTAGTTTTAGATTTTGTCCTTGGCCTTCGTATTTCACATTCGTAGATGAAGTTCAATGTATTCTATAATTCGATTTTCAAGTTTTATAACCATAGATACATTTCTGTTCTTTGCCTTTTCTACTTTTCTGCAGCAGATAGAAGTTTAGAATTTGTTAGTAAATCTACTAATTAGTGTCAACATTGCTAAAGCAGTTTACAGCTTGATTATCTCTAGTTGATAGTGTATGTTTTGTCAGCGAGATGTCTATAGTATAAACTTATTTACATTATGTCTCCAACATTCTTCTGCAACCGTTTAGGCTTCCAATGCTGTTCAAGTATTGGGTTTCTTCCAAAGCTATCCACTTTTGGCAGTCATTGTGTCATTTTTATGTATTTTTTTCTGGGCACTTTAATTATATTTGTCACATCATTAACTTGAACAGCAGTTGAAATATATGTGTGGTGTGAAAGTGTGTTTATGGACTTTATAAGGCCAATAGCAGATGCTTCTGAATGCATTAATCAAACTCCGTCTTTCTACAAAAAGGTAAACATCTGTTGAAGTTGTTTAAAAAAAGTGTGACTGAAAAATAACCTTTATATTAACATCAAATGCCCTTTTCAATTTTATTGACAGTTTTTTTAGACAAATGTTAAATAGATGTTTTACTTTTTTATAGTAAGACGGGCTGTCTCTACCCTGTTAAAGCTGTAAGCCTTTAGTAATGATATAAGAGTAAGTCTTCTTTTTTAAAATCTCTAAAGTTCTAGCAATCTAATATATAAAAATCAATGCCACTTTTCGTTGTAATGTTAAAACTCAAGAACGGGCTCAACTATCCAAACCAAATGTTTAGGCTTTGTTCGAACTATTTAGTAGATGCTTTATGTGAAGTTTGCACAAAATCGGACTAGCGGTTCTTAATATACCCGTGCCAAGCTGGGACGGGCCACTAGTTATTAATATTAATTAATTGTTAATGTAAGTATAGTCAGCAAAACAGGTATGCAGGCAGCAATTTTCAAATGGTTTTCCTGTATACTTATGCATGCTCTTTATGTATGTACTGTTATACTGATATGCTACATACAGCCAAAGAGTTTGGTATTGAGACACATTAAAAGTTATAGTACAACATAGGAAAACCTAAAAATTACACCCAGTCAGCAACAACAGTTAGGTATGCGGCTATCTGTTTTGCTGACTGCACACTGCATATAATTTTAGACAAAGTCTTAGGCTGCGTTTCCACCAGAGATGCGCAATGGAAATGTGTCGTGAGAGGATGTCTAGCTGTACTGTGAAAATGTGTGGGCGTTTGCACCAAAGCTGTGCGATGAAAATGTGCCTACAAGAATGTGTAGCGGAGCTGTGAAAATGCGCATTTATGTGTGGTGCAAGGATGCGTTGTGAAGCTGTGAAATGTGTCGACGAGGGTGCGGTGTAGTGGGAGCAGAGACACAACACATTCGCAACACATCCCACTCACACATCCCTCGCAACACATCCCTCGCACACATCCCTCGCACACATCCCTCGTACACATTCCTTGCACACATCCCTCGTACACATCCCTCGCACACATCCCTTGCACACATCCCTCACTTGTTTTGTATGCAAAAAAATCGAGCTCCGCTGAGCCGTTTCCACCAGAGCTGTGCTGACCGAGGCGAGGTAAATGAAGCGATTCTATTGGTTCTTTACAAACACATCCCACGCTACGCATCCTTGCACATCTCTGGTGGAAACGCAGCCTTATGAGGTGATTCTTCGAAACCATTTATATTTCTCAAATAAATTTTTGACCTGCTCTCTCCCTCCTCCAAGTCACATTCGTAACATTTTGCTGTACCCCCTCTCCCTATGCCTAAATGTTATATTATGTAACAAAAACAGTGACAAATTTTACCTAAAAGTACAATTATGTTGTGCAAGGTACTTTAAGTCAGTATACTGTCTTTTTTATTGTTTTATTTGCATGTGTGGGAACAAAAAATAAAGCAATAAACTTGTAGATTGAACTTGTAGATTTTAATTCTCTAGTTTTTTTTTATTTAAATGAAGAAATAATGTTACGTAACACGTTGTTCGGAGCCCACTGCCGCCCCTGTATCAAATAGTACCATTTTATATGACCCTAAATTGAATACATAATACTTGAACATTCCCTAGCAGTTGGACCTGACGAGGAGACCTGTAGAGGAGTTCATGGCTAAATAATAACAGCCGCACAGGCCGATCTTCCGGGGTAAGCCGCGCTTGCCGAGGTTGGTCTGTGGATGGGTGACCATCTGTCATAGTGAGTTTCATCCGTGCCTCGGAAAGCACGTAAAGCCGTTGGTCCCGGCTGTCATTTGTTGATCTTTGACTGTCGTTACTGTTAGTCAGAAGCTCTAAAGTCTGACAACACGTCTTACCATGGGGTATCGTATTAAATTACCCAGTTACTGGGTTGTGGAGGTCCGATAGGCAGTCGCTCCATGTTAAATACTGATATTCAGCTATATCAGGTTCGACTGGAAGCCGACCACAATATAGTTGGGAGGCTAGGCAGATGAAGTTAGGCCACCTGTACTTTTATATTGAATTAGTTTGTTCAAAATTAGTGAGCTTACTGGAAACCACGTCAGTACAGCATCATAATCAATGGTTTTTAACCGACTTCAAAAAAAGGAGGAGGTTCTCAATTCGTCGGAATCTTTTTTTTTTTTTTTTTTTTTTTTTTTTATATGTATGTTCCCCGATTTCTCGAAGACGCCTGGACCGATTTGGAAAATTTTTCTTTTGTTTGAAAGGGTATACTTTCCAATTGGTCCCATGATCATCAGGTCAGGATCTGATGATGGAATCCCAGGGAAATCGAGGGCAACCTTCAAATTTTATAGGCACATAGTACCATTTTCATATATTTTCTAAAGCTGTTTAAGTATTTGCATCTGATAATCATCATCTCAGGTGGATGAGCTGATGATGGAAGGTACAACTCCTCAACGGCTTGGAGTAGGCATCGACTGATTTAGTTTGTGTTCGCATATCTCTGGAACTACAAGTCCGATTTAAGTAATTCTTTTTTTGTTGTACTAAGTATTGTTCAACTTACGGAATACTGCAAGTTTCATGAAAATCGGTTCAGTAGTTTTTGAGATAGGGAATTTTATTAGCTTATTGTGCACTTGAGAGAGAGAATGATTTATTTGACAAGAATTTGAGTTGTATATTTAAACTAAAAAGAGTAAAATAAAAAACTTTTTCAAAAAAAATGTAACCGCCTTCAAAAACAACCACAAAAAAGGGTAAAATAACCTACAAAATAACTTTTCTTTCAGAAGTCGGTGGCAAAAAAACAATGAAATGAAAAAAAAAACAAAGGCACCGACTTCTAAAAGAAAAGTTATTTTGTAGGTTATTTTACCCTTTTTTATAGATATACACTATCTTCTTTCATAATAATTTAATCATCATGTATCAGTATGAGGTTCTACGTATTTTAGATTTAAAATAATCTTATCAAAAAAGTGGAATCGGAATCATCGATCGGACGGCGAGCTATTAGTACATGACTTGCCGTCCGCCAACCCTCTTGCTTAAGGTGCCTGGTGCTTGCCTCGCGATCTACGAGATCTAGTGCGTCACCCGCGAAAATAAGCCAACAAGTAAAAATTATATTATCCCAACAGATAAAAAAATGTGTATCACCTTTCTCTAATCTTTCGTTCACAAATCAATGATAATCCGATTCAATATTAAACTTTCCGAACACTTGTACACATCAAAACAAGATAATTTTATAACGTACTTTCAGAATTTATCATTATCATGATGATTTGCAAAATTCTCGTCATGACGGCTGCAAATATTTTCTTGGCTCATAGCTCAGTTGTTATTTGAATGTAACAGTGTGATTTTTGATGGAATATTTAAATATTTATTGTAATATTGAATTTTTTCGTTAATAGGGAAGAGCCATGGATATTAATTGGGACGATGAGGTGAGCCTTAATTTTTATTGCTTTTCGAAAGTTGATTGTATATCGTGATAATTCTCTCTAGGTTCCCCCGTCCCCGTCTTCAAGTGAGTTTTCATTTAGAATAGTATCTTTGGGATGAACATAAAGATATTTTTGGGGTAATGAAAAGGATATGACATCATTCTAGTTTAATAGTGCATCGATTTGCGTGTTAAAGGCATGTAGGTACGTCGAACAGCATTCAAGTCCCTATTTTTCGAAATTATTGAACTTTTATTGTTCGGATAGCTAAGGAGTGGATTTCCTAGCCGGAGACTATGTTTCATGATAGCTACAACCTTCGGGTCTTCAAGTCAAGTGTGAACAGGTTACTTCTAGGCAAACGTGCTTCACCGTCGACCATATCTTCGATCAGGCGAAATAGTATTCAAACGCGTACCTATCGTTACAGATTATAAAAATACAATTAAGTATCTTTAAATACATTTCGAGATTCTAAATAAGTACTCTAAAACTTATATTGAAAACCGCAACAATATCTGGTGCGTAGTTAATAGATATGAGCGCCGCGCCGGCGCGCCGCCGCCGCCGTGATTTCCCCCGCGCCGCCGCCGCCGTCCCCGGGCGCCGGCGCGCCGAACCCGATCGGGCGGCGTTCAGTTTAATCTAACACGCTGACCAAACCGAACGCACGATAATAAATGGCGGCACTAGACGTAGGCGTCTAAAAAACGAAACTCTTTGACATTACAATTTCTGGGTACATTTATTTGAATATCGAAGATTAAAATACCTTAAAATACCAATGTTCAAAACATCGAAAATAAAATATCGATTATAATAAAATGTCGAAAATTGTTATACCACGCTTAAGAAGTCGAAGATTGAAATGCCGAGTGATTAAAATTTCGAATGATTCAAAATATCGAATGACATTCCCATCCCATCCCCTTCGAACCTAACTTGTCCGAGTCGGGGTGCCCCAAGTCCCGAGCTCGCTTCGCTCACTCTTGCATCCGAAGTCCGTCGAGCTACCTTGGTATAGGTGGTAATCAGCTATTTGACTAAGGATGCAAGAGCGAGCGAAGCGAGCTCGGGACTTGGGGTACCCCGACTCGGACAGGTTAGGTTCGAAGTTCGTGTTAGGTTACTTTAAACCTTGCAAAAAGAAATAAGAGCCGCGTGAAGCGGGGCTCCGTCGACCAACTTTGATAGGGGTAATCAGCAATTAGACTAAGGATGCAAGGGGTAGGCTAATTAAATTTTCGGAATTCTAAAAATCGGTATTTTAATAATCTGTTAGTAGATGTCAAATTATGATTTGACATTACCTACATTTATGAATACACTCATGGTGATGGCGGGGTCTCAAAGGCCCCGCCATCCTCTTCGTGTTAGGTTACTTTTATCATTATTTAATAAGACTAAGGATGCAAAAGCGAGTCCGTCTTTTTAATTTTCGTTTTTAACTTTCGTTTTTTACCCATCGATATTTAGGACGTTCGATAGTTTGTACTTCGATATTTAGGACATTCGATAACCTGTATTTCGATCTTTCGATGTAACTTTTGTAGATATTAGATATATTGGACGTAGGATATTTAGCCATTACCCATCGATATTTAGGACGTTCGATAGTTTGTACTTCGATATTTAGGACATTCGATAACCTATATTTCGATCTTTCGATGTAACTTTTGTAGATATTTAGATTTTAGATAT
Source organism: Agrotis exclamationis (assembly GCA_950005045.1). Taxonomy (NCBI): domain Eukaryota; kingdom Metazoa; phylum Arthropoda; class Insecta; order Lepidoptera; family Noctuidae; genus Agrotis; species Agrotis exclamationis. Next base: position 13,611,889 of record OX465441.1, read on the forward strand.
ATTGGACGTAGGATATTTAGCCATTCGATATTATAAAGTTTCGTTATTTTAATTTTCGGTTTTATGGTAGTTCGATATTTCTATTTTCGATGTTTTGAACATCGATATTTTAATAGTAGGTATTTCAATCTTCGATAATCAAATATGTACCCCAATTTCTGTGTTGTCCATGTTATCAGCAAACAAACACAGTTTTTGTTGGACCTATTTTGGTCAGTTGTTAATATCAGGAAAAAAAACGAATAATGTTGGGCGACCAAGTATTTTGCGACGCTTGTTTGAGACAAGCGAAATAAAAAGATAGCGATGTGCAATTTTCTCGTCAATTCTCTCTCTCGTCAATTCAATTTGTCTCGTCAAAATTATGATAAACTAGTGGCCCGTCCCAGCTTCGCACGGGTATATTAAGAACCGCTCGTACGATTTTGTGCAAACTTCACAAATGCATCTACTAAATAGTTCGAACAAAGCCTAAACATTTGGTTTGGATAGGTGAGCCCGTTCTTGGGTCATAACATTACAACAAAAAGTGGCATTGATTTTTATAAATATTATATCTTAATTGTACGTAAAATATTATTTTAATTCTTAAAATTAAAGTAGTTAAATAAACGTCGGTCACGGTCACGCCGCGCCGCCGACGCCGCCGCCGCCGACTTCAAAAAGTCGGCGCGCCGCCGCCGACAGATAGACCATCGGCGCTCATATCTAGTAGTTAAGGATAACAACGTAGTCGAACTTCGATCGAGCGACAATTTTGCTCGCGTTTTCCTCTCCCCTTGCAAATTTTCTCCCATTAATGTATTATGTAAAACAGCCATAACCGTCTCCCGAATGCGTAGCATGAATCAATTCTATCTTTATTCTAGCAAAAATAGACAAAGTTATTTCTTCACTTACAATTAAATATTTTTGTTGCCCGAGTAAGACGACCCGCAGATAACTGAAGAATTGGCGTTGTATTTTTCCCACGTTTTTATACACTCACTTTTCTTGTTTGTTTGTCGTTCCGGTTGGACTTTTGCAACTCAATTTTGAGGCACTTCCCGATAAGCTAGCAGGCTGAAATTTTGTACACGCTTTGAGTTCTGATGACAATATATGACTAGCTAAGAAACGTCATAACAAATCCAATATGTCGGCCTCCCTAAGATGGCGGACTGGCTGTTTGAAACCCACCCCCATGATATGGGTATCAAATGAAAGGGTTTGCTGTCAGGAATACGAAAAAAATAGTCACGGGACATAAATCCAATATGGCGGACGTCCAAGATGGCAGACAGGCTATTTCAAATGCACCCCTGTGATATGGATATCAAATGAAAGGGTTTGCTATCAGGAGTACGAAAAAAATAGTCACGTGACTTAAATCCAATATGGCGGACGTCCAAGATGGTAGACTGGCTGTTTGAAATCCACCTCCGTGATATGGGTATCAAATGAAAGGGTTTACTGTCAGGAATACGAAAAAAATAGTCATGTGGCTTATGCTAGGCTAGGCTATTAATCCAATATGGCGGACGTCCAAGATGGCGGACAGGCTTTGAGGCACTTCCCGATAAGCTAGCAGGCTGAAATTTTCAGGGTAGCTTCAAACCCGATGAACAATGATAAAAATAATAAAATAATTAATAGATTTAAAAAATCTAAAAACCCACGTTTTAAATGTCCTAAAAAGAAGAAAATAACCCTACGGGGCTGAGAGAGGGGCCACTCAAAACGTGGGGGCGTATCTTTGCAAGTTACACCTACGATCTCACGTCATGTAAATATATCCCATAAATAATCCCTTAAATAATATACGCCCCCACATTTTGAGTAGCCCCTCTCTCAGCCCCGTAGGGTTATTTTCTTCTTTTTAGGACATTTAAAACGTGGGTTTTTAGATTTTTTAAATCTATTTTTCAAAAAAATGTTCGCCAAAATATTTTTATCGTCCTAAACGATAGAAGTTTTTCTACATTCTTTCATTTTGTCTAGCCTTTCGTCGACAAAAGCCGTTTCTACAGTGCGTCCCACCTATTTCTTTACCTAAATTCCATTCCAAAATCTGACCGAAGATTTAAGCGTTAGGATTTGTCTTCAAAACGCATTACTTTACAATCAATGTGTTTGTTCCAGGCTCCCTTGTCGCCGACCCCATGCGCGGAGATCAGTGATGATGAGCTGGTCTCCATTTCAGTCAGGGACCTCAACAGGCAGTTGAAGATGAGGGGATTGACCAGGGATCAGATTGTGAGGTAAGCTTTAAAAAAAATATCATCGTCATCATCATCAGCCGGAAGACGTCCACTGCTGAACATAGGCCTTTAGACTGAATGACAATTCGCCACTTGCATCCATCGGTTGCCCGCGACCCTCACGATGTCGTCGGTCCACTTAGTGGGAGGCCTGCCTACGCTGCGTCTTCCACTCCGTGGTCGCCACTCGAAAAAAACAATATGTGTTTGCTTTTGGCTTCAATTTAGTCCAGGGGCAAATATGAGGGCAGCGAGTAATGGGCAACTCGCCGCCCGACCATGGACCATGCCCGGGTCGACGGCGCGTTGTGTTCCACGCGCGCCGCAAAGAGCGTCAGCAAGATGACGGGGCCCCCCTTAGAGGGCCAAAGCCTGCCGGGGTCGCGGGACTTATACCATTACTGTGACCCTGGAACGTAAAGGGCTAATGAAGGACACCGTGGATTTTAGTCAGTACAAGTCTGACAGTCCCTCCCGCCCTGCCCTGGGTGGGAGGACTCCTTTGATGATTTTACCACGCTAAAAAAAAAGGGGCAAATATGAAGCATATGTGGTAAAATTGTCAAATAAATCCTCTCGCCCTGGTCGTACGCGGAAGGGACATTCAGACTTATACTGATTTAAATACACTATGTTCCTTCAATAGCCTTTTACGTTTGAGGGTCACAGTTTCCAAATTGGAAAGTTCTGCGACCCTGGCAGGCTTTGGCCCTCAATGGGGCCCCGTCAAATTTCTTACAGCTCTTTGAGGCGTCCGTGGACCACGACGCGCTCTTCACCCGGGCAAGGTCTATGACGGACTGCGATTCACCCATTACTCGCAGTCCACATGCTCGCGATAAAAGATGAAGCCTAAGGGGCTTTACTCATGAAATTTATACTAACTAAAATAGACCTTGCTACTATGAAATAATGATGCAATTCCATTGACTTGACGTCGTCGTGGCGATCTTGTTTTGTTTTTCTTCTACCGTAGATAACAACGTGTTTTATGTCATATGTCGTAGCTGTTAGGTTGATTTTCACTTGTGGTTGGAATCGGTCGAATTGCGTTCTCATCACGTCTGGTAAGCTCCCTAAGGGGTATCACCCAGAAGGAACTGGAACTCCTGTGCACCAACGGAACAACGAAACTGTTTGGCGCCGGACTCCGGCAGGTCGGTGGTCGCGAGCCATGCCGGACCTGGTGAGGCCTACTAAATTGACAACCAGTCTTACCATGGGGTATCGTAATACCCAGTTACTGGATTGTGGAGGTCCTATAGGCAGTCGCTCCATGTGAAATGCTGATATTCAGCTGCATCTGGTTCGACTGGAAGCCGACCCCAATATATTTGGGAAAAGGTTAGGCAGATGATGAGCTGTCACCGCAGGTTACCAGTAACCTGTAGTGCCGTTGCCCAGGTTGTACCGATAGGAGGTGGATCCCACCCACCCCAATATAAAGATGTGGTTTTAACTGATGATTGTTTGTTATTCCAGGATGAAACAGCGTCGAAGGACTCTAAAGAATCGCGGATACGCCGCCTCGTGCCGCATCAAACGAATAGAGCAGAAAGATGAACTGGAGACGGAGAAGAGCCAGGTATGTGTCTTCATCATCATCATTATCATTTCAATCGTAGGGCGTCCACTGCTGGTCATAGGCCTCCTCCATAGATTTAAGCATCCAGCGCGATCATTAAGGCACATTTTTGAAGATGTTTTAAAACTGTAGCTGCAAAGCCACCATAATAGGCATGATGACGGCATCAATAAATTGTAAATCTATAAAGTCCGTTACTGGAATATTGAATAGAATGGACATGTATTTCTTTTAAATCAATGAATTATTAATAGTATTACGTCGATCGTATTGTGAGACCAATCTACAGGCTTCTCGAAAGTTCCACAAGGTTCTCGACAATTCTACTGAAGATTGGTCAGGAAGTTTCTAGAAAATCTACCCTGTTCTAGATGTTTCGAGATGGTTCTGGAATGTTTCAGAAGGTATGGGGCTATGTCGAAGTCTATGGATGTTTCCAGAACATTCGACCATCTTCTAGAAACGTCTAGTGGGTCCGGCCGGAATATAAATAGGGCGCCGATCGGTAATTTATTTGGTTTAATTGGTGTTAATTAAATTATCCCAATACCCAGCTCGTAACAATAGTTTCCATCTTAGTTAGATGGAAACCACCCTAGATGTGTGACTTGTCAAACGAAACTAGGCCGACATTTGGAGTCATCATCAGCCTATAAATGTTCCCACTGCTGGGACACAGGCCCTCTCTCTGTGAGAGGGAGTGGGCCGTAATCTACCACGCGGGCCCAGTGCGGATTGGTAGATGTCACATGTCTTCGAATTTTTGGTTCTAGGACATGCCGGTTTCCTCACGATGTTTTCCTTCACCGTTTTGAGAGCAGCATTACACAAAGTAATGCGCCTGACGGGGTTCGAACCCACGACCTACAACTCGGTAAGTCGAGGCTGATACCACTGGGCCACCACTCAACGACCATTTATATCTAGACTCCTAATCACAGGCGACCGATGTCTGTCAACACATTAGGCAAAAAAGTCTTAAGTTCGTATTAGTTTCGACCACTCCTGTGAGTCCCCTCGTCGCACTGACCTTGAGTTAGCCAATCAGAACGCAGTACCCCGTCCCCCTCGCTTACGTCGTACCTCAGCGACTTGGCAGAAAATTTTCGTTAGTCAGATCGTGCATGATGCGTCTAGATATAAAATAATGGTCATTGGCCACCACTGCTCTGACATTTGGAGTAATGGCAGTTAATAATCTATTTCGGTCTCACTTTTGATCCCGATATTTGTCTGTTACCAATAAATGGCCGAATTTGCTGATCCGAGTTTTAAAGATGTACAAACAGGAGCTGCTGACACAGAAAGTTGTTTATAGATAGAATAGGTATCAATTTCTAGCATGAATGTTTATCATCAATTTCGATCTTGTAAAAGACTAAAATATTAGTACAGCGCCATCTACCTTCACTTTTCAAAAAACAACATTCCTAACGCCATCTATCGTCACAACCCAACAATAAACAGCGCCATCTCTTATCAATTCCCCTTAACTTTCAGGAATGGCACGACATGGAGCTAATGCAAGACGAAAACAATAGAATTCGTGATGAAGTAGAAGCTTTGAGAGGAAAATACGACGCTCTGAAACGATTTGCCATTATGAAAAACATTCCACTGCCGCCTGAATTGGAAATACAGCCTTAAATTGTTAGAAATAAGATCTACAATAGGTTTTAAGGATATTTTTATGACGGATTAGGTTGGTAAGACAATAACTTTATGATATTGAGTAAATAGAGTGGTAAAATTAGGACTTTAGGGCCTAAATTATTGTATTTATGAGAAAAAAAAATGGTTGATCTAGAATTTGTAGCTGAATTTTAGCTTGCGATATGATGCTGATAAACTTGAGCATTCTTGCGAATTAATATAACTGAAAAACAAACGAGAACGTTTTAGCGAGCATTCTAACGAGCATTCTTGGCTTTTTTGCCGAGACGACTGTCAAACTTGACAACGTTATGAAGAAAAATTTAAAAAAGAAAAAAAATAACGTGCAAATGTTTGTGGTTCTGCTGGCCTACGTGAGAGAGTAATCCCACTGTTGGAACGGGATGGCGCTAGACGACTTGAAAAGCTGTGTCTCTTTTCCACAGTGACTACTCTCGCTTCATGACGTCATGGAAGGCCACCAGTTCGTCAGAATTGAAAAACGGTGAATGCTCGATGTTCTGTTACAAGTGAATGCACTTTTAGATGTCACAAAATTTAATGTTAATGTAAGAAATGTAACTATAAAAATGAAAAACAATGTCGATTGGTGCCCAGTTGCTAGCAAATAGGCTTGCCCTATTCCATGGAACTTGAAGATAACTGGCGAAATGTGGTTGTACAGATGCCAGCAGGTCAATCTACCCGAATCTGTTAAATTTCGCCAATCAAACATTAACTTTCCACTATTGTGATAAGGTTGAAAATTTATTTAAGAAACTTGAGAGATTGAGGTAAGTTGATGTGCTGGCGTCTGTACATTATTTTAAAACATTCTTTTAGAGTATGATTCGGGCGTCTCAATTAGTTACTTGAATATGTAAATCCATACATTTTTTTTTTTTTTTTTTTTTTAGGGTGGCAAAATCATCAAATGAGTCCTCCCGCTCTGGGTGGGGCGGGAGGGACTGTCAGACTCTTACTGACTAAAATCCACCCGTGTTCCGTCGGATGCCCTTTACGTTCCGGGGCCACGGTATCCTGGATTAAGAAAAATCCGCGACCCCGGCAGGCATTTGGCCCCATAAGGGGCCCCGTCGGTGACGCGTGAAACACGACGCGCCACCGACCCGGGCTTGGTCCTTGGTCGGACGGCGAGCATACCCATTACTCACCGTCCGCAAGCCCGCTCCGCCGCTGTGCCCTCTGCTGTTCAGAGGGACACGCGTTGGAGCGTCCACCCGACAGGCTATTTGCATACGGGCGAAGAAACCCCTTAGGCACACAGTGCCTAAGGAGAGTCTTTGCCCGCATCCCAGGGCGCACCGGCCCGAAAAACTGGTCTTCCCCCCGGACGTATCCGAGAGGGAACTCCAGTCCACGGGCGCACGTGGAGGTTTCCTGTCTTAGCACCCCATGTAAATCCATACATACAAACTTATTTAATTTTAGTTTTAAGAGTAACGTATACCTACTATTATACAAGAAAACATTTATTTATACCTCAATAAAAGTAATTTTAAGGAGTTTGGTGATTTTATTTTTCCATTCCCAATTGCTTTACATTAGACGATAACTGTAAACACACGACACTGGCATATCGTCTTCTCTCGGTCATTTTCCCTAAAAATGAATGTAACTATCAATCCCATCGATATCGTATCGTTATCGTGTCGATATCGTATCGTTATCGTGTCGATATCGTATCGTTATCGTCTAATGTGAAAGCGCATAAATGTAATAGGATTTTTTCCTGAATCGTGAGCTTGTTTACAAACATAGAAACTCTGATACACAAACGCCCAGACTCGGAACAACTATAAACTTGTAGGTCATACAAATTGCTTTTGTTCCGTACGGGGATCGAACCCGCATGGATCGTTCAGCCACTGCTCCAGCCTCCAGCTTGTGGATAAATAAAAGCCCTATGAGTCGATCTTCACAGTTAAGCTACACTTGCCGAGGTAAGTCTGTGGATGAGTGTATATGAATTATAGCGAGTTTTCTTCCGTTCGGTCCAGACAATGGTCCACCTTATATCCTATACCGCATGGCCGTCACCTGTTCATTTGATGATCATACGACTGCATCATTGAATGCTGAATTTTGTGCAAAACATAATCTTCTCTCTTCTTCTTTTTCTTATATAAAAATCAACTGCTGTTCGTTAGTCTCGCTAAAACTCGAGAACGGCTGGACCGATTTGGCTAATTATGGTCTTAAATTATTTGTGGAAGTCCAGGGAAGGTTTAAAAGGTTTAAAAAATCAGAGGCGGTACGAAGTTTGCCTGGTCAGCTAGTAGAAATAGTTATTTGTGCAACAAGAGAGCAAAGTCGTTTTTTGCTGCGAGTGCTGATTTTGAATCCTGAGCAAGCGAAGGATTCAACGATTGAATCACGAGCGTAGCGAGTGATTCTAAAGTTGAATCCTGAGTGTGGCGAGGGATTCAAAGGCACGAGATGCAAAAAACTTTGCTCTCGTGTAACACACATAACTTTTCACTTCAGCAGCGAGAACACTTTAGGAGATAAAATAATAAACATGAATAGATTGAAATATCTATTAACTTATTCAACTCTTTACGCCAGCCACGAAATTTTAATCCCGCTTTTTTATTTAAATTAAGGCGTGTTCGGAAATAGCATCCATGATATTTTATTATTCAAAATATTTACGTAACATTATTGAAACTAGAAATAAATATTTACAGGTTAAATATCAGTTTAATTTGCAGTAAATACTTAATTTCGTTTTAATACAACAATAAGTTAAAAATTCAATAAATTACATTAAAAGACATAATTATCTTTTTGCAAAATTTCTTTAGTTAGTACAAATTTCCGAACGTGTTTGTCTTTAAGGTCGAATTCAAAATCGGAACTTCGAAACGGCTGGTGTTTGTCTCTCTCTCGAATTGTATGATTAACCCAAGGCTGAATAAGATATTCGCGGCTTTCTGAAAACAAAAATTAAAAAGTTACTTTGTCTCACTCAGTGAGCAAAATCGCATTTTGCTCACTGATTTCAGGCAGCAAAACCTACATGTTTGAGCTACTGAAGTGAAAATAATAATTTGCCATTTACATGCTAGGGCCTTGTACAAGGATACCTACGTTGCACGAAGCGGGCCGCCCAAAACACAACATTTGTTAGATTTGTTGCCTGTGCTGTGGTACTAACAGTATTACTACTAGTAAGTACTGATACTATCAAGCGATCTAGTAGTACCACGGGAAGATTTTTTTACCCATTTCACTACTCTTCTGCTTCGATGTAGAGCCTTCACAGAGAAGCGGCAACAATTATTGACGAACAAATTGGGCCGCGCTACCCGCCTCGCCCGACGCACCGCTTGTACTAGAACGAGGTCTATAAAGACAATGCTGTTTGTCAAGATATCTTAAAAGTGTCTTGGATAGTTTTCGCTGTTACTAAATTCCTTAATTTCTACTCAAACACTAGATACTTATAAATCAATCGCCACTGACCTTCCATTTAGTGAATCTGTGCCGACTGCTTCTTACATATTAAGGGACCTCTAATTCGCCCGAGGACGCCATATTTAATTCCAATAAATATTTTATTGAGGCACTCAGGTACCGTACCTACTGCTAAGAGCAGGGAAACTTGGTTGATGGACATTGAAGAGGAGAAACAGAAGTGTTATTAGAGACAAAGTTGTTGGTGAGGCATCTCGAAACGACATTGTACTAGAAATAAAACTTTAAGCGTATTGTATTGTAATCAGCAAACTTTTTAGTATGGGCACAGTCACCTTTTTCGTTAGCATAACTGTTTTGTAGAAGGAGGTGACTGCTTCCCACTCCGTCTCGCCCCGCAGCATGGCCTCAACCAATGCCGGGCGCGAGAGGTCACCGACACCTATGGCCTCCGTCACAACAAGCTTGCTTGCCCGCATGCTCCACCGTGTCCCCCGGCCGATCTACAAAATGGTGACACCCAGGCGTTTCTTCTCCGTCCTAGGAACCTCTCGAAACATCCGGTGTCCGGTGAGGACCTTCGTCAGGCATAAGGTGAGGACGCCGCGGCGGCTCTCCAGCTTCTTCTGAAAGACGGGTCTTACCGCGCCGCATTGCGACGTGGCCGGCCACCATACTATTCGATTGGAAAGCTCTGCTAGGTAAGTTTTACTAGGGCTTTTCTTCAGTATGGTCTTAGAAACTTCATTGAATGGACCTTCTTACCATCAACCTTCATCGTGACGGAAACCCAGCCACTCAGAGTCAATAATTACATTTACGATAGAGTTTTTGGAGGAAAAAACGTTTGAAAGATACGTAGGTAGGTACTAGCTGGTATTTGTTCAGGTAAGTTATTAAAAGGATTTTTTTCCGAGGCTAATGATTTGTAGTGTGGGATTATTTGCTTTGTATAAAGCTTTCATCTTTGAAGATCGGGCCTCGTAATGTGGCTTTAGGTATTTTGTTTATAGGATTTTTGTTGCGGTTAAAAAGTATTATAATTATCTATATTTAACAAGGTTTTTTTAGGGTCCCGTAGCCAAATGGCAAAAAACGGAACCCTCATAGATTCGTCATGTCTGCCTGTACGTCCGTATGTCACAGCCACTTTTTTTTCAAAAGTATAAGAGCTATCCTTTTGAAACTTGGTAGGTAGATTTATTATGTGAACCGCATTAAGATTTTCACACAAAAATATACAAAAAACAAATTTTGGGGGTAGGTTACCCCCCATACTTTATTTTCACCAAACCCACACGTGTGGGGTTTCTATGGATAGGTCTTTAAAAATGATATGGAGGTTAAGAATATTTTTTTTTTTCCAAACTGAACTGTTTGCACGAGAGACACTTCCAAAGTGGTAAAATGTGTGTCCCCTCCCCTGTAACTTCTAAAATAAGAGAATAATAGAACTAAAAAAAATATATGATGTACATTACCATGCAAACTTCAATTGAAAATTGGTTTGAACGAGATCAAATAAGTAATTTTTTTTTTAATACGTCATAAATCTTAAACCGCAATTTACCTTTTAAAGTTACAACCAACTACAAGAACTTTTAAGTATATTATGTTACTTGCTGCTACGGAACCCTTTATGGGCGAGTCCGACTCGCACTTGGCCGGTTTTTATTTAACGATAGGTTCGTGTTTGACCACTATCTCGCCCAATGTTCGACGATGAAGTACGCTTGCCTAGAAGTAACCTGTTCACTCTTGACTTGAAGACCCCAAGGATAAAGTCAAATCATGATAAACAGACCGGTAAGGTAAGCAATTATACATTTGTTTACTTACAAATTAGTTAAAATTAATATACCTAAGCGATCGACAGATGTATTGCTACTTCGATTCGATGATATTGAGTTGACAACTCATGCATTCCTAAACATTTATTATTCTGTGACGTTTTATATTATTATAGACTATGATTGTCTCTCGTGTGTTCTCTCTGGTCATGATGGCTGATTATGGAAAATGTTAATTGTTGTGTGTCAATTTACAATAAATAATATCAATAGTAAAATGTGGTTTTGGTGTTCTAATAATAAACAAACTCAACAATAGATGATCTACAAGTAGTTGTTACAGGTCTAGGTGTTCATGCATGTGAATTTTATTATTTTTGTAAACACACCCACGACACAAGACCAATTCCTAGTGCGGAACAAAGCATTTTAAAAAAACATAATAAAAAAAAAACAAAGAATCGAAGTCATGATTCCTTCTCTCCAGAAAAATAAAAGAAATACAAAAAAAAAACAAAACAATTAATACAAAATAACAAAAGTTGACGAGTATTTCAGCGTTTTCAGCAGAGTGGATTCGGAAATAGGGAGGACAGTTATAAACAAAAAAATAATGAAAGCCAAGGGAAGCTCGACAAATAAATAGGTGGGGGAATAAAGTAATTTGTCTTTGCCGGTACCACTTGTGAGACTCAGGTGGCTGGGGACTTAGGGAATAATGGCTTGAAAACATCCTAGAAGTAGGTATTGTTACAAAAAAGATATGCCTATACTTGACAGTGGGTGAATTCGGGATGAAGATGATGATTCTGGAAATAAGTTTCAAGATTATTTTGGTCTCATCACTGCACTGCATAACAAAATCAAAGTTTTTTTTCTTGGTGCATAAGAACAAGTTGATTATAAACACGCTTGTATATTTCTTGTTTGAGTAATACATCTGTGAATAAGTATGGAGGAAATATTTATATGCTCACAATTTGTAACTTATTTTTAAAGCTCATGTAGGGGGTCGCGGGACTAACGAATTACCGTGACCCCGGAACGTAAAGGGCTATTGAAGGACACCGTGGCTTTTAATCAGTACAAGTATGTCTGCCCTGGGTGTGAGGACTCATTTGATGATTTTATCAAGTAAAAAAAAATCTCATGTGGGAATACGGGTGAGAAAATATGGGCTTTTAAAAGAAAATACATTTAAAAAACCATATTTGGAATCCATACTCATAATCGTGCACTACACAAACGAGGTAGCAAATACAAAATTTTTCAGATAAAAAAAAATCAATAGATAAATTGACAAAAAAAATGTGCCAAGTCCGCAGCTCCCTACACAGCCGACACCGGTAACAAATGATTCCATCCATTGTGAAATTATTAATTAATTCCTTTAGACAAAAATACAAAACTCCATCGCAGAAGGAAGCCGACATAACGATCATATTCCGACGCCTGTCGCGAATTAACTCAATTATAATAAACAGTTGATTAATGTAGCCGTTATTCCTTGTGTTTTATTTTGTTTGAGATGGGTATGCTCTTGACTACACACAGTACACTTACTTAAATAAACAATTATCAAAAAAAAACGAAAAAAATTTGAACAAAGTATTTTTTTGCGGAGAATGAGGAGATTCGTAGACGAACCAAAGTTGCCGACATAGCCCAACGAATTGGCAAGTTGAGGTGGCAAGCCACATAGCACGCAGAACTGATGACCGATGCGGCCGTAAAGTTCTCGAATGGAGACCACGCACCGGCAAGCGCAGCGAGGACAAGGTGGGTACGATCATTGGTACGATCTGATGAAAATCACAGGATCGCGCTGGATGTAAACCGCTACCAAACCGTCCTAATCGAAATCTGTGGGGGAGGCCTATGTTCAGCAGTGGACGTCCTACGACTGATATGATGATTTTTTTACCCGACTGCGCGACGCAAAGGAGGGTAATGTTTTTATCAGTCTATGCATGTATGTTTGTTTCTATGTGGCGTTCTCGAGACCAAATGCGTAGGCCGATTTTGATAATTCTTACGTCAATCGAATCGTCTTAACCTTGCGAGTGTCACTAAATACATGACAGTAATCAAAATTCACCACAGCGACATCCAGACGCCATATTGTCAAAATGAAAAAAAAAGTTGATGAACTATGTCAAGTGGGGTGTCGTTGAATAGGTATTTTAAACTCATCTTGATGTTCCTTTTATCAATTTTCATTTTAAATAATAGTTTAGGATATTAACGATTTAAAGTTGTTCAACAAAACAATCATTCTCGCTAATTTTCTTACTTATTGATTTAAGTTTTTATTTCAAGTATAAATGATATACAAACAAAAAAAAAAACAGTGAATCTTAACTGAAAAGTATAAAAAAAAAACTAATCAAATCTTCCCAAGGGGCCCCGACTGTGAGTCGTTCTGTTCTGCTTCTTCCTGCTGTTATGTTGGGCTTGTTTCTTTCTTTTTAGTTTTTATTAAAGTTATTTTTTTCACGTATTTTTTAAAATTAGTTTTTACGCAGTCGGGTTTTTTGTTTTTCTTTAATTTTTTTTTTGTTAAACGTCAACTTCATTACAATATGGTGCCAAAGCTGTTCTTAGATCAAACACATAATAGATGGTATTTATAAACACAATACACAAATCAATTCAAATTGATTGACAGCTCATACCAATAAACAAGTTTAAATACATATCAACCGTGCTATTTGAGTCCCAAAACTAGTAATTAACCGTTGGCTGCTGTGGTACAACTCGTTAGTACAATCAAGTGGCCTAAACTTCCCAGTTTGCAAGTTGAGGGTTGACGGGTGACGGCTAGAGCGGCAATTAGAAGGATGATCGATTGATCAAGGGATGTGTGTTTATACCTACTAAGTGAGACGGTGGGTTATGGGGTTTACAAAAGTTTTTGGAAGCAATAGGCTATTTGACAGTATCAATAAACTATAAATCTAATAAGTCCGTTATTTCGAGTTTTGAAAAATAACGGACACAAATATTTTTTCTTACGTAAAATCAATGAATATTTACCAAGATATAACACATCAAGTCTCGAGAGTGGGGGCTCGTGACGTCAGAATTCAGTAAAAAATGTACTAAATTGTGACGTATTGGCAATTTTGAAAGCATCATATCTCCGTCAATTTTGGTTTGCGTAAAAAAGAAAAAATACTGGTCAAATATTATTTGATAATCTAACTGACGGATTAATTAGATTTTTTTAGTCAAATAGCCTATTTTCTTTTACTATGCGACTGTAATTCATGGGCACGCCGCAATCGCGGCGGTAAGACCCCTCTTTGAGGAGTGGCTGGATAGGCGCCACGGCGGTCTAACCTTCCGCCTGACGCAGGTCCTCAGCCGACACGGAAGTTTCGGGAGGTACTTGTGTCTGGTGAGGAAGGAGAAATCGTCTGGGTGTCACCACTGCGAGGATCGCCTGGAGGATACGGTGGAGCATAAATAGGAGCATACATTTCTCAACCGATTTTAATGCGGTTTTCAATAATAGATTTTTCTTTATGAGGAATATTTTTAGAAAATTAAAAAAATAGTAGTAATAGAAAACCTAAAATAAATTTTCAGATTGGCAGGAAAATAATTCTGTAGTATCTATACGTAGTTAAAGCGACAATAACCTCCGGTAAAAATACGCACGTGTAGGTTCCTAATATCGGTTTTATTGAAATTGTAGGCGGTTTCGTCCATTGCCATCTACGATTGGTCCACGCATGATTTGACCACAGTAAGACTAAATTTAGTTTAGCACCAGGTAGATACTCTCAAATCCAGGTAATTTTATTTTTTTTATCGTGGTAAAATCATCAAATGGATCTTCCAACCCAAAGTGGGACGGGAGGGACTGTCAGACTTGTACTGGGGTTCCGGGACTGTCTCATCAGGTAACCGTACCTGATGAGACAGTCCCGGGACCCCAGTACAAGTCTTGACAACAACAAACGAAGTGATGACAAAGCCAGTGGTGACAAATGGGAATAGACGATAATTTTGACACTTACAAACTTTTTTTTTACACCTTTATTTCATTTTACCAATGGGTCGATTTTACTACTACCTATACATTTTTCCCATGTTATTCTCGCCCACATTCGGCCGAGTTTACCACTACTGTCCCTACTCCGTGTAAACTGGGCCGCGGACCAGAGGCGAGTTTTACCCTAAGCCTTTCCCACACGGGCACGCCGCAATTGCGGCGGTAAGACCCCTCTTTGAGGAGTGGCTGGATAGGAGTCACGGTGTCCTGACCTACCGCATGACGCAGGTCCTCACCGGACACGGAAGTTTCGGGAGGTACCTGTGTCTGAGGAGAAAGGAGGAAACGAAACCTTGTCTCCCAGTGGGGTGACGACAATTTGGTCTCTTTTAACGCCACCAAAACACAGGCTTGTCTGTTTACCGCAAAAAGGAGTCGTTTGGAACAAACTCCTACTTTTCGGGGTACATCTGTACCTGTGAATGACCGACTCGAGCTCCTAGGCATGGAGTTGGCTTCTGGTCTTAACTTTGGCGCCACCATTGAGTTTAAAGCCCAACTTGCGGCCAAAAAGCTGGGCATCCTAAATAGAGTGAAGCGGTACTTCACGCCTGGACAGCTTTTAACTCTTTACAAAGCACAAGTCCGATCCTACATGGAGTATTGTAGCCACCTTTGGGATGGCTCAGCTAAATATCAACTTGCCGCTCTTGACTCAGTGGAACGCAGAGCTAAAAGGCTCGTTGGCGACGAAAAATTGGTGAATGCCAAGCTCCATAGCTTGACTCATCGCCGCAAAGTTGCCTGCCTGTCGGTCTTTTACAGATTGTACTTCGGAGAGTGTGCCCAAGAACTCCACGACCTCATCCCACCAGAAAAAAACGCCTGGGTGTCACCACTGCGAAGATCGTCCGGAGGACACAGTAGAGCATACGGTACAAGACTGCCCCGCTTGGGCAGAGCACCGACGTGTCCTCACGGTGGCGATAGGCGGAGACCTCTCGCGCCCGGCATTGGACGCGGCCATGCTGCGGGGCGAGACGGAGTGGGAAGCGGTCGCCTCCTTCTGCGAAGCAGTCATGCTCGCGAAGGAGGAGGCGGGCCGCGTGAGGGAGAGGACAATGTCCTCCCTCCGCCCCACCCGCGGTGGTGGATGCCCACGGCGACGGACGTCGCAAGACGATCTCCGGCCACCGTAGGCGCGTACATGCGGGCGGCGAGTAAAGGTCAACTCGCTGCCCGACCATGGACCATGCCCGGGTCGACGGCGCGTTGTGTTCCACGCGCGCCTCAAAGAGTGTCACAATAATGACGGGGCCCCCTCTCTAGAGGGCCAAAGCCTGCTGGGGTCGCGGGACTTATCTCATTACCGTGACCCCGGAACATAAAGGGCTATTGAAGGACACCGTGGATTTTAGTCAGTACAAGTCTGACAGTCCCTCCCGCCCTGCCTGGGGTGGGAGGACTCATTTGATGATTTTACCAAGCAAAGCCTTTCCCACACTGGAATTCTTTAAGACATCATGGTAGGCTACCAGCCTTTTAATTAAACAATATTCATACCAAAAAATATTACTTATCCAAAATTAACTGTTCCCCACAATATACCTACAAATAGAATATCCGACACAAAAGCATGTTTTAATTTAAATTAGTATTTCCTGAGATTGTCGCGTCCAACCAAATAAAATCTTCAGCGTTACAATATTATTTGTTTTTTTTTTATAAACTTTATTTTCCAATGACAGTTGACAGATGAAAGTCATTAAAGAGTGTCCCTAGAGTTGGGTCGCATGATTCCGCAACAAAATGGCGCATTTTCCCGCGTCTTTATTTCTATATGCAGGTGGGGGAACTTTCAAACTTCGAACATTCTTGTAACTTTGATAACTTTCTTTTAATATTTTCCGTATTTCTCTTTCTTTGAAGTTAAAAGTTGTAAATATCTGGATTTTTGTTTAGATCGAGCGAAGTAGATATCTTTCTTCTTAGGTTTGTAATATTTCACTGTGGGTTACAAAGTAGGTGAAGGTGACTTACCGGTGACTAGGGACAAATAAACTAGATATCTTTTTACTTAGACAATTGGTAACTAAAATACGATTATTAATTCGAGTCAGTAAAATGACATTTCCAATGTTCAGGTTTGTTTCATTTTGTATGTATCAGTGACAGTTGCACTTGTCATTTTACTGACTCGAATTAATAATCAAACTATAGCTATTTTTTTTTAAAAGGCCAAGATGTCTACATGGTTCGGATAAAAGTGTTTCCATTTTCCATCTTGTTTAAGGATCTGGGCCTTGGTATGCCAGCAGGTCAACCTACCCCAATCTGTCAAATTTTACCAATCGAACATTAACCTTTTACTATTGTGATAAGGTTGAAAACCAATTAAAGTTTGACGGCTGACGTAGTTTGATGAGCTGGCGTCTTGTTTATTCTAGTTTTGTTACAAATCCTAAGTTTACTATAGAAAGAGTGTTGTTAATCTCGACTCCATAATTCTCTTAAATATTCTCAATAACACTGTCCTCCCAGATATTAATAATTTAATACGAATATTCGCGCTTGTGAGACCTACAAGGGAGTCCATCTTTATTTACATCCGTAATGTTGGTACAAATTACAAAACAGTTCGCCAACATAACGAAGCCAATAAAAATGCAAAAATAAAACATGAATCTCCAACTTGTGACTAACAAACGTTAATACACTATCTACATTTCTCTTTTATCCCAATCCACGAATCTCTTTTACAAAAAAAACTGTTTATCATACTTAAATATGATCGCCGCTTAACAAAGCAAAGGACTTTTTTCCCGCTTCTTTTTTTTGACAACTTTTGTACAATTTCAATTCAACAGACGTTACGCATGTATAATTCGGGACTCATTTTGGTCTGTCGGCCATTTTGTATCTCACTTGTTGTCCAACAATCAAGAGGCAGAAGTTGCGATGCCTTTGCTTTACTGTTTTGTTTTTTTCCTTCTTTTTTAAGTTCGTTAAAGTGAAGGCACAGGCAATCAACTAGGCAGCCTCGTCCGTTGATTGTTAAGTCTTTGAAAATTGTTTTTTTTTTCTGTTTTGTTTGCGGAGTTTTATCAAAAGGTAAAGTATTACCTGGTTGTCTCTGGTGTGTTTTTTGTCACGACTAGGGATTGTAATTAGAGCTTTTGTTAGTTCTTTTTTGTAGTTTGCTTAGAAACTGTGGCGCTAGTGTGCTTTGTTGTAAAAGTTCGTTTTTAATGAGACTAAGTGAGTGGAAAATGTTGTTTATTTTTTTGCAGGATATAGTTAAGGGAGTGTGTTTAGCTGTTACACTGCTTTTGTGTTTTTTTATAATGAAAAGCAGTCAAACTTCGGTGATTTCGGGTCCTATGTAACCACGATAAGACTGAAACTGTGATGGCGCCATATTCTTTCTTTCTCTCTTTAAAAACGTTGCCCCTCACTAGGAATTCTTCCTGTGTCGTGGGCGCGTTTACAAACATATAAACTCACATACACAAACACCGAGACCCGGAAAAAGTAATTGCAAATCTTATAAAATATTTGTTCCGTGCTTTAATCGAACCCGCGACACTCAGGGCAGCAATCGATCGTCCAGCCACTGTATCAACCGTTCCTGACTTTTGTACCACTTGCCCGCTCTTGAATTAAGAACAAAACAACAGATAGGCTGGTCATTAGGTGCGTCCCCACAGAGCGCGCAGCCTCGCGAGGCATTTTCCGCGCGAAGCAGCTCGTTTGGTGTGGACGTGTCTCGGGTGAGGCAAGTGACAGCGCTGCCGCGGTCGAGCGACCGAGCGCCCGAGCCATCCAGTGTCGGCTTTTCTTTTGCTCGCGTATATTGTTTCGTGCCTCGGTCGAAAAACAATAGACACAGAGTGAGCAGCCACGCTTGTCAGTTTCTTCGCGCAGCAAATGCCTCGCGAGGCTGCGCGCTCTGTGTGGACGCACCTAATTTGACATAATTATCTTTATTTTGTTTCAAAGTTAGTTTGACTATAGGTAGCAAATAAGCAACTATTTTTGGCCATCAGCTCACGAATTCTACGTGTTTCACCGTACGCCGTACTTGAAGTATGTACGAGTACGATGAAAATTGTACGGAAAATAAAAAAGCGCATCTATTTTACAAACGAGGAAATAATTTTATCTATCCAATTAACGTCAAAATTCGCGTTTACTTCGTCACAAAACGTGAAAAATCGTGCTAGGGCGTCAGGAATATGAAGGGTCGTGGGACTGTCTCGTTAGAAAACCGTGACCCTGGTACGTAAAGGGCTATTGAATACAATTACATGTCCGACATCTCGCCCTGGGTGGGAGCATTCTTTTGATGATTTTACAACGTTAAAAATGACCTCAGGAAGTCAATGGTTACGTGCCATAGAGAAACTGTCTTTTGTTTTCCCTTTCACAGAATCAGGGGTTTCTATCAAGGGTCAAGTATCTCTCTTCTAAGTGGTTCCGCGGCCTTTCAACCGGGGAAAAAATAGGTTAAGTATCACCCAAGTACATCTCCATAATTAGCCTCCGTTTAAAGCCAGAATTCATATTTTATTCCGAACAAAAATCCCGAGAGCCATTTAATACTTTATTAAAAATAATCTCATAACTCTATGGTCTGTTTATTTTTTTTTCGCGTAATAGGCGCACTTTTCACATCGCTTTCATTCGGCGGGTTACCATTTTTTCAGGGAATTTCACCCTCTGACAAATGTGTAGTATTACGGATGCACAGTGGGGTGTTACAAGGGTTGAAGTAGGACAAAATGAGTTTTTTTGTCTTTTATTGGTTTTATAGTGTAGTTGTAGGTCGTGGGTTCGAACCCAGCCGGGCGCATTACTTTGTGTAATTTATTTCATCACCACTGCTCTCAAAACGGTGAAAGAAAACATCGTGAGGAAATCGGCATGTACTAGAACCAAAAATTCGAAGACATGTGACATCTACCAACTCGCACTGGGCACGCGTGGTGGATTATGGCCCACTCCCTCTTACAGAGAGGAGGCCTGTGTCCCAGCAGTGGGAACATTATAGGCTGATGATGATAGTGACATAATGTTACATTGTTTTTCTTAATATCGCTCTCCAGAACCTTTAGATATCCAATGCCGAGTGTAGGTCTTCCAAATATTTCAAATTTTCGCAGTTTCGTGTCATGTACGTTATATCCAGTTTCTACAGGCCATTTTATTGAAATCCTTTATCCATTATTTATATTTCTCTTTCCCGTCCGTGGTCTCCACGCGACACATTAGCCTTTACGAGGTGCCTACGCCGCCGTAGCAAATAGCTACGCCGTAGCAAATAGCTACGCCGTAGCAAATAGCGACGCCGTAGCAAATAGTTACGCCGTAGCAAATGGCTACGCCGTAGCAAATGGCTACGGCGCTAACTCGTGAATTATCTCATGGGACCAAAAAAAAACTCGGTATAAAAACTCAAGCTCAACTAAAATCTCACGTGTTAATCTGGGTTGTAAACTTTTTGGAATCATGGACACGACGAAGAAGAAGAAGAAGAACTATCCGTGTACAAAATTTTTATCCAAATCAGTTTAGTAGTTTTTGCGCGTAAGTAGTGGGGTCGGCTTCCAGTCGAACCAGATGCAGCTGGATGTCAGTATTTTATATGGAGCGACTGCCTATCGGACCTCCACAATCCAGTAACTGGGTACTACGATACCCCATGGTAAGACTGGTTGTCAGATTTTAAAGCTTCTGACTGACAGTAACGAACTGTCAAAGATCTACAAATGACAGCCGGGACCAATGGCTTTACGTGCTTTCCGACGCACGGAGGAAACTCGCTATGACAGATGGTCACCCATCCACAGACCAACCTCGGCAAGCGCGGCTTAACCCGAATGATCGGCCTGTGCGGCTGTTATTATTTAGTTAAGAGCTCTATGAAAGAGTAACAAACATCGACAGGCCTGTTGGTCTAGTGATTAGTGACCCTGACTGCTATGCCGGAGGTCGTGGGTTCGATTCCCACCCAGGACAAATGTTTGTGTGATGAGCACGATCATTTGTTCTGTGTCTAGGTGTAATTTATCTATAATAGGTATGTATTTAGAAATATATAAGTATGTTTATCAGTTGTCTAGTACCCATAACACAAGCTCTGCTTAGCTTGGGACTAGATGGCGTTGTGTGATAGTTGTGGAATATAAAAAAATATAATAATTATTACATTGGTAAGTGAGAGTCAACAGTATATTCAAAAGAAAAAATCAGATACAGCAAACTTTTGTCCCCAATCACACCGCACCGTACCACAGTCCACGCAGGCGTATAACAGCAATTTAGCAAGCGATGTTCGTACGATATAAATCCCAACCTGTAACGCGATTTCCTTGATTTAATATACAACGCAATGTTTTTTGTTCGCGCACATATTGGTGCGTCGGTCGTGTGGCGTGTGACGTATGATAGACGTCACATTTGCATGCTCGTCATAAGTGGTGATGTATTGGGTTTTTTGGCGATGTGGGACTGGGTTTTAGAATGTCGTGTAATGGTAGTTTTTGTGTAGTGAAATGTGATCCTAATTTATTTTGTCTTTTGGGTTTTTTTATTGTTTGAGACTAGCTAACACTGACCGGTTGGTGTGGACGTGTCTCGGGCGAGGCCAGTGACAGCGCTGCCGCGGTCGAGCGACCGAGCGCCCGAGCCATCCAGTGTCGGCTTTTGTTTTGCTCGCGTATATTGTTTCGACATGTGCATTCTCCCTACCCTCACCTATGGAGCACAAACATGGTCACTCACACAGTGTCAGAAGTCCGCACTTGGAGTCTGCCAACGAGCTATGGAGCGAAGTATATTGGGTGTCAAACTTTCGGACCGCATCAGAAATTCCATACTTCGCTCCAAAACCCAAATAGCTGATGTTGGCCTCACAGCTGCAAGATTGAAGTGGAACTGGGCTGGCCATATCTGCCGCATGCCGGAGGAGCACTGGGCCAAAATAACCACTCTATGGAGCCCAACGGGCAGAAAACGTCAACGCGGCAGGCCCAGAAGGAGATGGCGAGATGAGCTAGACTCATTTCTAAAGGGTTGGCCTACAATCGCTTTACATCGCGACAGATGGAAGGAGGGAAGGGAGGCCTTTGCCCTGCAGTGGGACAACGTAGGCTAATAATAATAATAATAAAGGCTGGCAACACTAAATGTCAAAGGTTTGAAGTTGGTTTCTGAAAATATAAAAATTAAAAATCTGCAAACATAAGTGTTTAGAAAGTATATTCCAACCAAAACTATAAATTACAATACCGAAAAATACTACGTACCTATAAAGAAATAAATTATGTGCTCAAAATCATTTAATGAAAAAATAGACGAAGAATTATGGCAGGTGTCATTTACTTTATGACGACCTGTCAGGAATTTTCGAACCAATTTAACATGATCAAGACATGATAACAAGATCAGCGGCTCGCCGTGCACGCCCTCCATCTCCGGGCCCGTCGCTGAGCTCCGCCTCGCCGCCGCCGGAATCCAGCCCCATCGTGAGTGCTGTGACATCGGCCGTGGCAGTCGCGTCGAGCTCCAGCGACGAGTATTTCTCCCCGCCAACGACGCCACCACCTGCTCGCCGACGGGGAGGACGCCGGCCGCCGGACGGCTTAGGACTTCGAGGCCCACCGGCCTCTGATAGGGTCCCAGCTCCCGGCGGAAGTGTGCAGCGCATGAGATGGACTCAATCCATCAATGAAAATGTCATGCGCTCATACTATGGGGCTACAGAGGGAGGTAACAACCTGACCGCATACCGTGTTCGAATGCTCTCTCTTTTTCAGGTGCTTGAGCCAGCTGTCAACGTGTCGGCACAACGACTATCGGATCAGGTGCGGGTCATCCAACGTAACCGTATGTTGGACGACTCTGTACTTGATCGCTTGCGAATTGAAATGCAGAGGAACCATGTCATTGCCCCACCGTCACAGGCTGTGGTTCCACCACAGTCCAACCAAATACCCAGTCAGGATGACGTAGTGAGCAATGACGTGGTTACTAATGTAAGTATTCAGTGCAGTGAGGAAATGAGGAGTACTTTGGAGGGTGCGATTCAAGAGTATCGTTTCATGTCACCTGAACTTAGACCACGGTTACCTCGTTTGCCCATGCATAACAGAAACAGGATGCTGGTGGCTGTTCTGGATCCGCAGTTGTCAAGCTATTTTGATAACTGCGAAGACCTTACTGATGCTCATTCAATCCTGTACTGTGCGGCTGTAGCGGCATGTCGTGTAGCTCATGTAAAATTCTCGGATGAAAGAGCTACACGACCTAAACCAGCCATACCGGCATGGCAGTACAGGATTGAACGACGTATTGGTGAGGCCAGAGCACTCATCGGCAAACTCATCTGTTTCAGGGAGGGCAACACTCGCCCTAGAGTGATGCGCTTTGTGAGACGGGCATTCTCGGGGACTGATATAAATCCTCGGGATTACCTTTCCCGTGTCACAGAGCGCATCGACTTCCTGAAGCAGAAAGTGTATGCATGGGCAAACCGTATCCGTAGGTATAAGCGGCGTGTGGAACGATATAATCAGAATCGCGCGTTCCAAAGAGATGAAAGGTGGGTTTACAGGTCTTGGGAGCGACCAGACCAAGGTGTGGCTGCCGGGGATCTGCCAGATGATGACGCCATGTGTTCATTTTGGCGTAGTATCTGGTCGGTACCTGTCAGCCATACTGAGGGTGAATGGACCGGAGACGTCGAGCGAGCGTGCGGTCCTATAACAGAAATGGAGGCAATTTTAATAAGCCCCGAAGACGTAGCACGTGCAGTCCGTCCGTTACCGAACTGGAAATCTCCAGGACCGGACGGACTGCACAACTTTTGGATCAAGTGGTTCAAAAGGTCGCACGTTTGCCTGGCGGCTTTGTTCCAGTCAGCCTTAGAGTCTGGATCGCTACCCGAATTCCTGACGACAGGAATAACCCACCTGCTCCACAAGTCAGGTATTACTGCGGAACCCAAAAATTATAGACCGATAACGTGTCTGCCAACTTTATATAAAGTTCTTACATCCATTTTGAGAACTAAAATTAGTAAACACATTGATGAAAATTCTATAATGTCTGCTTCTCAAAATGGATGTAGGAACGGGTCCCGCGGTACTAAGGAGCTGCTCCTCATTGATATGGCCATTAGCCAACAGGTTCGCCGTTCTCGAAAGGATCTGTCGACATGTTGGATAGACTATAAGAAGGCCTATGACTCGGTGCCACATACATGGCTCATGAGAGTGCTGGAGTTGTATAAAGTTGATACAACTCTGTGCACTTTCCTGATGTCGTGTATGAGGCAATGGAGGACAGTCCTTCGCTATCCAGGATGTCAGCATATCCAGAGAACTAGCGAACCGATAAGGATAGAGCGAGGTATTTTCCAGGGTGATAGTTTGAGTCCACTTTGGTTCTGCTTGGCCCTGAATCCTCTTAGCACACTGTTGGAGGATTCAGGCCTAGGCTATAGGTTGAGGAGAGGCGGTCAGGTTATATCTCATCTCCTTTACATGGATGACCTTAAACTCTTTGCCCCCAACAATTTGCAACTGATGAAGCTACTGAAGGTAACTGAAACCTTCAGTAGCGCCATCAGGATGGAATTTGGTGTGGACAAATGTGCGGTCATGCATGTAAAGCGAGGGGAGATTGTGGAATCTGTGAGCACCCAACTTTCGGATTCCATAAGCCTTAGATCCCTCTCAGCAACCGAAACCTATAAGTATTTGGGTATGTCGGAAGCGTTGGGCATTAATGTTACTGGCGTGAAACAATCGTTGAAGGAGCGTTTCTTTGGCCGCCTGAAAAAAGTATTTAATAGCCTTCTATCAGGTGGTAATAAGGTGCGCGCCTTCAACGGCTGGGTCATGCCAGTCTTAATGTACTCTTTTGGCATACTCAAATGGACTCAAACAGAACTTGATGCCCTGGATAGGAGGGTCCGTACATTGCTCACTGCATATCGAATGCATCACCCACGGTCTTCGGTTATGAGATTGTATATCCCGCGAAAATGTGGAGGTCGAGGTTTTCTAAACGCTAAGACTCTCCACAATCGCGAGATATGCAATCTCAGGGAATATTTCCTAAAAGCCGACGTGGAAATGCATCGAGATGTAGTAGCGGTGGACAAGGGCCTCACCCCGCTCTCCTTGGCTAAAGAGAACTGGCGCAAACCTGCGGTGCTTGACACTAATGATCGCATGGAGGTATGGCAGAGCAAGGAGCTTCACGGACGCTTTTTCCGGGCTCTACATGGGCCTGATGTAGATTTATCAGCGTCCGTGGCCTGGCTACGATCCGGGGACCTCTTTAGTGAAACCGAGGGTTTTGTCTGTGCAATTATGGATGAAGTTATGATGACGAATAACTACCGGAGATTTATTGTGAAGGATGGCACGGTTGACATATGTCGGGCATGCCACCGTCCTGGCGAATCAATCCGTCACATTATCTCCGGGTGTTCTCGTCTGGCTAACGGAGAATACTTGCATAGACATAACCTTGTAGCCAGGATAATACATCAGCAACTTGCTCTGAAATACAGCCTTGTGGAATCGGAAGTGCCGTACTACAGGTATGAGCCCGACCCAGTTCTTGAAAGTGGCAATAT
Organism: Agrotis exclamationis; assembly: GCA_950005045.1. Classification (NCBI taxonomy): domain Eukaryota; kingdom Metazoa; phylum Arthropoda; class Insecta; order Lepidoptera; family Noctuidae; genus Agrotis; species Agrotis exclamationis. Next base: position 13,637,246 of record OX465441.1, read on the forward strand.
CACACTGTACTGGGATCAATCCATCATCACTGACAGGACTATTGTAGCCAATAGACCTGATATAGTGGTGGTGGATCGATCAGAGCGGCGCACAATGATTGTTGACATAACCGTCCCGCATGACGAGAACCTCGTGAAAGCTGAAAAAGATAAGCAAATCAAGTATCTTGATTTGGCTCGCGAGGTTGTCGATATGTGGGATGTGGATTCAGCGATCATTGTGCCGATAGTCGTGTCGGTCCATGGCTTAATTGCTAAGAGCCTCGACCAACATCTAAGGAGGCTCTCGTTAGGCAGCTGGATCAAGGGCCTGATTCAGAAAGCAGTTCTTTTGGACACGGCGCGCATTGTTAGGAGGTTCCTTTCTCTGGAGCCCTGACTGCCGGTAGCTTGGACCTTGTTCCCGATACCGGTGGGCCACTATTATTTATATTTTTAAATGTTTTTTTTTTTGTGTTTTTGTAAAAATATTTAAAAATGTATATAGTAAGGTGAAAAGATGAATAAAGGAATAATAATAAAAATATTGTTTCGTGCCTCGGTCGAAAAACAATAGACGCGTCCACACAGAGTGAGCAGCCTCGCTTGTCAGTTTCCTCGCGCAGCAAATGTTTCGCGAGGCTGCGCGCTCTGTGTGGACGCACCTTTTCGTGATTGTTTTAATTATTGATTTGTGTGTCATTAAAGATTATTTGGTTGTAATTGGTGTTGATTTATTTATCTCCTACCCAGCTCGTAACAGTACTCTCAATCGACGTGTTTGTATGACCAGATGGATGAATGTGGATGAGGTGAAAGGAGTATGTAAGGTTCGTAGATGGCGCTCAGTAGTTTCTGCCTACCTCCATGGGAAGAAGGGGTGAGTTTATTTATGTATGTATCTTTTTTTGGGACAAACCCACCACACTATTTCCAAACCACTGCAACTCCTGAAAGCCAGAATCAACAGTGGCAACCACCAGAAAAGCGCCGAGACAATGAAGCTCGACGTGTCCCGGAGAATGAATTTACCTGTCTTGGATCCTGCAACGAAATTAATCAGAAAAAAATAGTGGAGGAGTAGGAAAAAATATGTTTCCACTTCCCTCCATGCAAGCAGGACACAGAACAAAACAAGGCCAATAGGCACAAAGGGACATTACAACTGGGAGAAGCCCAGTTGCCTTGCACCACGGGTAAAAATGGTTAGGTACATTAATATTAATGGGTCCTAAATTGTGAGCTGTTATATTTGATTCCAATAATAAGTATGGCAAAAACGCTTGAAAGCACGGAAGTTTGTTCGAGTTTCCACAAGGTCCGTATAGTAAATGACTCCAGATGTAGTCTGTACAGTATCCAACATAATATTGCGTTCGTTCTGTCAAAGAATACAATCCCATAGAATATGATGTGCTGTTTGTTCATATTCAGAATGTGATGTTGAACATTGACAGAAAGGCGAGGGAACAAGCTTGTTGTTATGTATGTATGTATGTATGTTTAAGACGAACTGTTCCCCGTGGTTCCTCCCCTGATCGGCTCCTATTTATCATAGCGTGATGTTTTATAGCTTTTAGCCTTCCTTGATAAATGAAGTATCCAACACAAAAATAAGTTTTCAATTTGGACCAGTAGTTCCTATGATCAGCGCGTTCAACCGAACAAAATCTTTAGCTTTATAATATTGGTATAGATTGATTTGATTTTGACTCTAGTCCAGGTCAAAGGTGACTAAGACAAGGTCGACTATGGAGCGAGCTTACCCAGAAAAAGCCTGTTCATGTTCACTCAAATTATACAGACGTCAGCAGGTCAACATAGCCAAATCTGCCATGTCAAATTTAACCAATCGAACATTAACCTTCCACTATTGTAATAAGGTTGAAAATCTATTGAAAAAATTTGACAGATAAAGGTAGGTTGATGTGCTGGCGTTTGTACAGTTGTAGAAATTCGCATTGTATGCGTTCTTTTTTATTTTTTTGAGAAATAATCTCATAACTTTTAACCTGGAGTGGATTGGGACTGTCAGACTATTATTGACTACAAATCCAACTTGCTGTTCTACAAAAAGGAACTGAGGGGTTGCCCTTTGCGTTCTAGGGCCACAAATATAGTACTAGTTGTACTATATTTGTGGCCCTATTTTTTAAGTTTCCCTTTTTTTTGTTTACCGATTTAATTTTATTTTGTTCATCTTATGTGTTTAACGTGGTTTTAGTGCCAAATGATTTTTCTTTATTTCTAAATGGATTCTCTTCGTTACTACGTCTCAAAATGTTACACTTCGGTGTAATAGTCAGCCAACTAGATTTTTGTCTGCTAAAGATTTATGATAGTTCCGTATAGTGAAATGGAGCTCTCAGGTTTACTGAGCTATTCCCATCTATCGCAGAAGTAATTGAATAATTTTGTCTCAGCATGGAAACTCACCTTTTTAGGGTATTAGGCACTGAAGACAACATTTGGATGATTTGAGAAAAAAGGAGAACCTTAGTCTCGCCTCTAGTGTAGGAACGATATCCATCAAATTGACGACAAAGTCCCTATTTACTTTATTTTCCAAAAATTAAGTCGTTTTAATGCCTGTGATCTAAATTCTTCAAATCCCGTAACTCAGAAACACCATCTTTGAAATCATCATCATCATCATCAGCCTATAAATGTTCCCACTGCTGGGACACAGGCCTCCTCTCTGTGAGAGGGAGTGGGTCGTAATCTACCACGCGGGCCCAGTGCGGATTGGTAGATGTCACATGTCTTCGAATTTTTGGTTCTAGGACATGCCGGTTTCCTCACGATGTTTTCCTTCACCGTTTTGAGAGCAGTGGTGTTGAAATAAATTACACAAAGTAATGCGCCTGACGGGGTTCGAACCCACGACCTACAACTCGTAAGTCGAGGCCGATATCACTGGGCCACCACTGCTCTCGAAACTCTCGCTCACCATCTTTGAAATAAAACTGCTGAATTTTGTGCACAATTATACAAAATTCAGCAGTTCGATCAAAAAGTATAATATCAACGAGAGATATCGCCAGATTACGTCAAAATAAATCGATTCATCGTCGGGAGAGTTAAAAGTGGGGAAAATTTCAAAATCTGTTCTAGATTTTTACTATTTGTTCGCGTGAAAATGAAGGATGGTAACGTTTTTCAGTTTTTATTTGATGGAATGAAGTTTTGAGTGCTTGGCTTTTTGATTCTTTTGGAAGCAAATAAAAGCAGTGTAAACCACAGACAAAACTGTTTTGATGCAAAGTAAAGACACGATTGGGGCAGTGACTGAGGGATTGGACTACTGCGTAGCGTGTCGCGGGTTCGATTCCCGCGCTGATGTCAAGCGTCATGTTCGTGAACGGGCGCTGTCAGTTGAGATTGGTCATCTCTTAGCTGCCATGGTTTATTTTAATTATCAATAATTTTGTTTCTGAATTGTCTTTTTTATATTTCCTAAGGACACTTTTTACTTGCTACATCGTTCTCACATAATGTACAGTCGCGTTCATTAACATGTTGGCACGTCTAGACTTCAAAAATATATGAACATCAAAATGATTCAGAATATTGTGACAACTACAAGCATCATTAAATTGTGATCAAGATTATAATTCATTAATATGTAACTACTTTTTTTCAGTAACATGTATACAGCCAAAGGGACAATATTATATGAACAACTTTAAGATCATAATTATGTGAACAGTGTAAGATTCACAATTATGTAAGCACACATGAATACAAAAATATCTAAACAAGTAAATGTAATTCTTTTTCAACCTTATTACTACGTCATAAAGATGATTTTACTAGCAATCTTAAAACTGCATGGTCAAGGAGTTTGCAACATTATTTAGCTATCAGTGGCTAGTTTTCCTTCACAAGACGTTTTTTTTTTTAAAAAAAAGAATAAACTGACGCACATGTCATTCATACAAAATTATACGAAAACTTGTGGCATTGAAATAAACTCATTTCAAAAGACCTAAAGAGCATTCGCGCCGAAAACAATTGAAATACTGTAATTTCTATAACAATGTAAACAGGATCTTATTTATTCGAGCAAATAATATACTTTCCTATGATTGTGGAGATAATTATGAAGCTTACCCTGCTCAGATAATATTAAAGCTATTGTAGTATAGATATATTTTTTCAAAAGGTGATCACATATTATTGCCTAATGCAAATTATATATTATTGAACCGTTCACATGAGGATATATTTTTGATCTACAGATTCTGTAGAATTTATTGAGCTTACCAACGCTCACAATATTTTGAATCATTGACACTGCCAACATATTATTGAACTCGACTGTACCATATCAAGTTGAATGATGTAACAAAGGTTCTGTAATCATTTTGGCGATTGAAAAAGAGTGTCCATGGAGTTTCTTGCCCTTTCTTCTCCATGAGATCTACGCTTTGGAATGGGCATCTACGGTACTTTCACAGCTTTTGTATCTTGTGACTGGGACTGTAGCACCATAACTATTTTTAAACTATTTTTATTTTAATTTTGACAATTCAAAAGTGCCTGTAACTGGCTTATTTGAAATAAAATATTATTTGATTTGATTTGCACGAAACAAATCTTTGTATGACCTACAAGATTTTTTTCCAGGTCAGTTCTATGTTTGTAAACGCACCCACGAGTGTAGGGCAATGGTTTTTTTAACCGACTTCTTTTTAATTTAATTTTTGCCTGCTATCCCCAGATAGCAGGTCTAATAGGGAATAGGATCAGTCCTTTATCCTGGTGAAAGAAAGAAAGAAAGAAAAAATATTTTATTTTTCACAGAAGAGCATGCAAATTACATAATTACAGAGAAATTAATAACTAACCATATCTAAACATTAAAAAAAAAAATAGAAATAACAAGAACAAAATTTGACAGCTGCATGCCATGTCTGTAAAAAGAAAGGTGACCACTCAGCATAATGCTGTGCTGTGAGAAACCCACAGGACAGCGCTGGTTTTCAGTGGTCACCCGAAGGACAAGAAGAGAAAGAAAAGAAGAAACAAGAGTACGGATATCAAGCTGGCTATTAATACATAAAACTAAATAAAATAAAAAGACAGCAAATAAATTAATAATACAAATACAATAAATTAATAGAATATTAAAGATTTAAATATATGTGAATGATAGTAATAAATATTATACTAATAAATAATACGCGGGTATAACCATTACATTATTATAACCAGCGCACAAACAAAACACCCACCTACCCAAATACAACACGATCGCACTCGAGAGTGCGTGCGTTAACAAATATTTAAAATCACGTACACAAACCGCCAAACCCGGAATTACTACCTAAGAAAATGTACTAATAAAATATAAATAAACACCAAACTCGAAAACCGATAGTACAACTCGCCTCGCAATATAAATGGTGCGAAGCGAACTCCTGCCAGCTACGATAACTCAACGCTGGCACTAGCACGGTGATACAACTAGCGCCAGTGGCTCGACTCGCCCGCTCGCCTCCGATCACCTCGTTTGTTATAGCCATCGTCTGCTATTGTTTTCAATTTTTGATTAATAGACGTTGTAGCGTTTGGTCAAGCAAGGTTGCGGGTTTTGCAATTTTTTGAAACGTTGTTGAAATCTTTGTTTGCTTTTTAACGGATTTCAAAAAAGAAGGAGGTTCGCAATTTTACCTATTTTTTAAAAGATGTTCTACGTGTTCTCAAAGACGTCTGAACCGATTTGAGCTTAGGTACTCATTACCTGCGTCTGTGTTTCCGAACGCATTATAACCCGAATCTCTTCAAAGTTAGAGTGAACAGGCTTCTTCTGGGTAAGCTCACTCCATCGTAGGGTTTGTCTTAGTGACTAAAATAGAATAAGGTTGCTCCTGATTCTATCAGTCAAATAAAAAAAAAACAAATTGTGATGAATTTATATCTGAAAATAAAAAAAAAATACCGTCCAACTTGGTTTTCCTTTCAGGTTTTTACAGTTTCATTGTACGACGGAAAATAGTAATCTAAGTAAAGAAATAGAACATATTGTGAATCTATACCGGAAATTTCGTGGGATAACTAATCGACGTCCAACCGGAGTCAACTTGGACCTTTGACATTGTCAATTGACTCAAAGAAAAAATTAGTTCCTTCTTCGCACACCAGAGGCGCTGTTTCATTTTTCCATACAAGAAACGCTGTAAATACTGGGAAGAAGCTGTAAAGTAAACTAGTGAAACTCGTGATAAGAAGCTCTGATGAAATGTTCGAATCTGTAACGTTACATTACAGGCTCGCGGTGGGGGAGCGCCTTTATAGTCTAGAATATCATATAGGATACTATTCATCCCGGTATTACATTTCGTGGAATAATTTACGACCAAAACGCAGTCAAAGCCGCTGACTATAGCTAGTTCTGTAATAATAATAATAATAATAACAACAATAACAATTTTTTTACAACTTTCTTACAACTGGTGTTACCCACCTGCTCCATAAATCAGGTAGTACCACGGAACCCAAGAACTATAGACCGATCACTTGTTTGTCGACGGTCTATAAACTTCTTACATCCATTTTGAGAGTGAAAATTAACACACATATTGAAAGTAACTCTATTATGTCTGCCTCTCAAAATGGATGTAGGAACGGGTCCCGTGGTACTAAGGAGCTACTCCTCATTGACATGGCCATTAGCCAACAGGTTCGTCGATCTCGCAGGGATCTGTCCACATGCTGGATAGATTATAAGAAGGCCTACGACTCGGTGCCACATACATGGCTCATGAGGGTGCTAGAGTTGTACAAGATAGATGCAACCCTACGCACCTTCCTTGAGTCGTGTATGGGGCAATGGAGAACAGTCCTTCGCTATCCGGGATGTCGACAGATTCAGGCGAATGATGAACCTGTATGGATCAAGCGGGGAATATTCCAGGGCGACAGTTTGAGTCCACTTTGGTTCTGCTTAGCTCTGAATCCTTTAAGCACATTGCTGGAGGATTCAGGTCTAGGCTATCGGTTGAGGAGAGGTGGTCAGGTCATATCTCACATCTTATACATGGACGATCTGAAACTCTTTGCCCCCAACAAATTGCGACTGATGGAGCTACTGAAGGTAACTGAAACTTTTAGTAGTGCCATCAGGATGGAATTTGGTGTGGACAAATGTGCAGTCATGCATGTAAAGCGAGGGGAGATTATGGAATCTGAAGGGATTCAGCTTTCAGATTCCATACACCTTAGATCACTTTCCTCATCCGAGACCTATAAGTATTTGGGTATGTCGGAAGCGTTAGGCATTAATGTACCGGACGTGAAACAATCGTTGAGGGACCGCTTCTTTGGACGCCTGAAAAAGGTTTTAAATAGCCTTCTTTCAGGCGGAAACAAGGTGCGCGCCTTCAACGGTTGGGTCATGCCGGTTTTAATGTACTCTTTCGGCATACTCAAATGGACTCAAACTGAACTCGACGCCTTGGATAGGCGAGTCCGTACGCTGTTGACTGCAAATCGGATGCATCACCCACGATCATCGGTGATGAGGCTGTACACCCCGCGGAAATGCGGGGGTCGAGGCTTTTTAAATGCTAAGACCCTCCACAACCGTGAGGTGTGCAGTCTTAGAGAATATTTTTTGAAAATGGAAGTGGGTATGCACCGAGATGTGGTCACAGTGGACAAGGGACTCACCCCGCTGTCCATGGCTAAAGAGAACTGGCACAAACCTGTGATACTCAGTACCGAAGACCGCAGGGAGGTATGGCAAAGCAAGGAGCTACACGGACGCTTCTACCGGGCCCTTCATGGGCCCGATGTAGATTTTCTAGCGTCCGTGTCCTGGCTACGTTTCGGTGACCTCTTCGGGGAAACTGAAGGTTTTGTCTGTGCGATTATGGACGAAGTTATCTTGACGAACAACTACCGGAGACATATTATAAAGGATGGGACGATTGACGTGTGTCGGGCATGCCATCGTCCAGGTGAATTCATTAGACATATCATCTCTGGTTGTTCTCGTCTTGCTAACGGCGAGTACTTGCACAGGCACAACCAAGTAGCCAGAATCATCCACCAGCAACTTGCGTTGAAATACAAACTTGTGGAATCTGAGGTACCGTATTACAAGTATGTGCCCGACCCAGTTCTCGAGAAAGACCATGTCACGTTGTACTGGGATCTGCCTATCATTACTGACAGGACTATTGTTGCCAATAAGCCTGACATAGTAGTGATAGACAGATCAGCGCGCCGCGCAATGATAATCGATGTTACCATCCCACATGACGAGAACCTCGTGAAGGCTGAGAAAGATAAACAAATCAAATATATCGACCTAGCGCGCGAGGTTGTCGACATGTGGAATGTGAGCTCGGCTATCATTGTGCCGATTGTCGTTACTGCCAATGGCCTGATGGCAAAGAGCCTCGACGAACATCTTTCGAGGCTCTCATTAGGGGGTTGGATCAAGGGCCTGATTCAGAAGGCAGTTCTCCTCGATACGGCTCGCATTGTGAGGAGGTTCCTGTCTCTGGAGCCCTAACCACCGGTAGCTTGGACCCTGCTCCCACACCGGTGGATCACCATTTTTATATTTTTCATCTCTTTTTTTATCTCTTTTTTGTAAAAATGTAGTAATATGAGTATTAAAATGAATAAACGAAATAATAATAATAATAATATTCCACAACTATCACACAACGCCATCTAGTCCCAAGCTAAGCAGAGCTTGTGTTATGGGTACTAGACAACTGATAAACATACTTATATATTTCTAAATACATACATATTATAGATAAATTACACCCAGACACAGAACAAATGATCGTGCTCATCACACAAACATTTGTCCTGGGTGGGAATCGAACCCACAACCTCCGGCATAGCAGTCAGGGTCACTAACCACTAGACCAACAGGTAATAAAACTAAAAACAACATTACTCCTCAACTGACTACAAACAGATATTTTTCAAAAACTAATTAAAGTATTAGTAAGATGCAAATTCGGACAAAGCGCAAACAACCCGTGTTGCAATCAAACAGATCGCAATTGTGCGCGTATAGCACTTCCACCTATTAAGCTTTGTGTTGCTGTACAAGTTTGAAATTAGACTGTTTTATATGTGACTGGATTTTGGGGTTTACTTAATGTGACGTTGATAAAGAATTGGAGGGGATAATTTTCCAAAGGGCAGGGCGGTGGTGGACGCCCACGGCGACGGACGTCGCAAGACGATCTCCGGCCACCGTAGGCGCAGCCCACTAGTAATTTCGGGTCTGGTTAATTGTGCATGTCAGGGTCAATTTGACGACAAAAGTGGCTAAGCGATCGACTGCTGTACAACATGCCGCTGGTTCGATTCCCGCACGCCACAAATATTTGTATGATCTGCCAAGGCGACGGACGTCGCAAGACGATCTCCGGCCACCGTAGGCGCGGGCATGCGGGCGGCGAGTAATGGGCAACTCGCTGCCCGACCATGGACCATGCCCAGGTCGATGGCGCGTTGTGTTCCACGCGCGCCTCAAAGAGCGTCAGCATAATGACGGGGCCCCCCTCTAGAGGGCCAAAGCCTGTCGGGGTCGCGGGACTTATCTCATTACCGTGACCCCGGAACATAGAGGGCTATTGAAGGACACCATGGATTTTAGTCAGTACAAGTCTGACAGTCCCTCCCGCCCTGCCCGGGGTGGGAGGACTCATTTGATGATTTTACCACATTAAAAAAGAAAGGGTGAAAGGTGACGGGAGGGACTGATAGACTTGTACTGACTAAAATCCATGGTGATCCTTCAATAGCCCTTTACATTCCAGGGTCACAGTTACTTGATGAGACAGTCCTGCGAGAGGGCCCCCCGTCATTTTGTTTATAGAACACAACGCGCGGTCGTCCCGGGCGTGGTCCATGATCGGACAGCGAGTCACCCATTACTAGCTATCCGCATGCCCGCGCCTATAGTGGTCGGAAATCACCTCGCGACGTCCGTTGCAGTGGGAGTCTCCCGCGGTGGCTGAGTCGTGAGATGGACGTTGTCCTCTCCCTCATGCGTCCCGCCTCCTCCTTCGCTAGCATGACTGCTTCGCAGAAAAAGCCCAACCGCTTTCTATTCCGTCTCGCCTCGCAGCATGGCCTTGACCAATGCCGGGCGCGACAGGTCGCCTCCGTGAGGACACGGCGGTGCTCTGCCCAAGCGGGGCAGTCCTGCAATGTATACTCCACCGTGTTCTCCGGATGAATTAGATTCATTCTAACACTTTTGTTTCAAACCTGCGGCACTAACACGGTGTCTGACATAAACATAAAGTAAATACTTCGATTTTGTTATCAAGGATACTTTTGGTTATAATAGCACCAAAATAATAAAGGATTCCTTCTTGTATTTATGATTCTAAAATGAGCGATAGTGAATCTGATTACGATGGCATTTTACGTTCACTAAACCCATTCTAACATTACAACTGAATGAAATAGTTACCTCGTGACACGGAAAATTCCTTTCAGTTATTTCCAATGCTACTTGAAAGGAATTTCTGAGTATTACACACCTCTCTTACTCGTAACATTAAATAGAAATAAACAATTCTGGGAAATGTTCCTCGTTTCAGCTCACATTACTGTACGGATGTTCACACATAGTCATTTAGGTCGGTAGGTACAAAATGTTTACTTATACAATATGAAAGTGAGGAAGTGTTTTAAAAAAGAAATCAACATACATCTACAGAAACTGATCAAATTGTCATCATCATCATCATCATCAGCCTATAAATGTGCCCACTGCTGGGACACAGGCCTCCTCTCTGTGAGAGGGAGTGGGCCATAATCCACCACGCGGGCCCAGTGCGGGTTGGTGGATGTCACAAAATTCGAAGATTTTTGGTTCTAGGACATGCCGGTTTCCTCACGATGTTTTCCTTCACCGTTTTGAAAGCAGTGGTGATGAAATAAATTACACAAAGTAATGCGCTTGGCCGGATTCGAACCCACGACCTACAACTCGTAAGTCGGGGCCGATACCACTGGGCCACCACTGCTCCAAATTGAAGTGTTTGTTTGAAATATTTGAAATTATGATAAAGTATTGGTATATCCTACTAATATTAAATAAATAAATGCGAAAATGTTTATGTTTCTTTGTATATGGAGTCCATTATCACGTGACTTAGCTGAATAAAATAATGAGTTTTCTCGTCCTGGGTGACGCAGAATGGGATTGTCGAACTAAATGTCCACCCTGTTTCGCTGCTCTTTGCTTTCTAAGGTCACGGTATCCTGCTATGACAATCCTGTGACCTCCAACGCTTAGCTTAAGGCCGCATAACCAGAAAGTTGGCAACGTCGCAAATGGCTGTCAAATATTTACAAGTTTTAATTAATTTGGCAAATTTACTGTATGTAAATAAAAAATATTGCTCTGTAGTGCACTAAAAAATAGATATAGGAATGCAATTAAAACACTGAATTTGATGTTGTAACCGTTTCAGGTGTAAAAAATGCATTTGACAAGTTTCCGAATACTTTTTTTACATCTAAAACTATGTATTCGGTGTTACGATATTAATTATTGCATTCCCTTATCAATTTCCTAGTGCACTACCGAGCCATATTTCTTATTACCATACAGTAGCATTGCTGAATTAATTAAAACTTGTTAATATTTGACAACTATGTGTGACGTTGCCAACTTTCAGAATATGCGCTCTTAATAAGCATATTTCAATTTTTCGGTTCGTACAGTGGTTAACAGTTCGACTGCCGTGCAGTTTACTTTTTTTTGCCCCATACTAGGAATTTTTCCTGTCGTATGGGTTTACAAACATAGAAACTCACATAGATCATAGGTCATACAAATATTTGTTCCGTGCGGGCATCGAACCACTACACACTTGACGGCACGGTTAGCAGAGTGGCTCAGCGATTGGACTGCTGTGCAGCAGTCTGCATGCAGCAATGTTTTTTTTCCTTACCTAGTCTTTTTCCAATACGTCAAACATTCCCACTTGCACCGCGACACTATAAATCACGCCCGCTGCGCAGTCCACAGTTTCGACTCATTAGGTCCGCAGCCATTGTCTACTTCTACAATAAGTAATTGACGAGCGCAGCTAAACGAGCTCATAGGTATGTTCGTGATGAACTGGTGAGTCATCATCATCACCTTTTGAGGTACATATGTCATCACCATACTGGCGAGATGGTGATGACTGTTATCAATAGGTGCGTCCACACAGAGCGCGAGACCAGTGTAGTGCAGTTGTAGGTCGTGGGTTCGAACCCCGTCAGGCGCATTACTTTGTGTAATTTACTTCAATACCACTGCTCTCAAAACGGCGAAGGAAAACATCGTGAGGAAACCGGCATGTCCTAAAACCAAAAATTCGAAGATATGTGACATGTAACAATCCGCACTGGGCCCGCGTGGTAGATTACGGCCTGTTACCTCTCACAGAGAGGAGGCCTGTGTCCCAGCAGTGGGAACATTTATAGACTGATGATGAAGTTTTGCAGAGCCTCAAGCATGTTTGCCGACTCCAGAGTTGATGATTTTTTTTGCAATTAGAAGGAAGAGAATCTGTTCATTTAGGTTGTGTGTCAGTAAAAGCAATAAATTAGTAATTAAACAGCTGTATGTCAATGTATTTAATAGAATTGATATGACATGGAATGCCAGTTGACATTGGAAAATAAAAAGGACTCCATACCGTCTTTTGCTCAGTTACAGTGTTGTGGAGGTCCGATAGGCAGTCGCTCCATTTAAAATACTGATATTCAACTGCATCTGGTTCGACTGGAAGCCGACCACAATATAGTAGGGAAAAGGCTGGGCAGATGGGAAAGCCATTACAGGGGCCTGTGGTGTTCCCAGAGGCTTAATTAACTCAGACACCATAGAGTGGCTACATGATCACACGAAAAAAAAAGAAGGGTCTAGATCTTTTGGTTAAATCTTAGTATTGTGCCTACATTTTCGGTACGTGATATGGTGACATATTACACCTGGATCTATATATGTCCTATATACCTTCTACCCACGCATGTCTCTGGAACTTTTTCCTCTAACGGTTGGAACGTGACCAGCGGACCACGTGCGCCTTACAATATTAACTAAGCAATACCTTTAATGTGCGTTACATTATAGATAGTTATTTGTATTATTTACTAGCTTTTTCACACGGCCTCGTTTTTTTTTTTGTTTTTTTTTTGGGGTGGCAAAATCATGAAATGAGTCCTCCCGCCCTGGCTGGGGCGGAAGGGACTGTCAGACTCTTACTGACTAAAATTCACCCGTGTTCCTTCGGATGCCCTTTACGTTCCGGGGCCACGGTATCCTGGATTAAGAAAAATCCGCGACCCCAGCAGGCATTTGACCCCATAAGGGGCCCCGTCAGTGACGCGTGAAACACGACGCGCCACCGACCCGGGCTTGGTCCTTGGTCGGACGGCGAGCATACCCATTACTCACCGTCCGCAAGCCCGCTCCGCCGCTGTGCCCTCTGCTATTCAGAGGGACACGCGTTGGAGCGTCCACCCGACAGGCTATTCGCATACGGGCAAAGAGACCTCTTAGGCACACAGTGCCTAAGGAAGAGTTTTTGCCCGCATCCCAGGGTGCACCGGCCCGAAAAACTGGTCTTCCCCCCGGACGTATCCGAGAGGGAACTCCAGTCCACGGACGCACGTGGAGGTTTCCTGTCTTAGCACCCCAGACGGCCTCGCTTGCGTTAATTTAGAATTTGGCAATAAATTAGGCGGTATTTAGCGCCATCTATTATTATATGAATGTTAATGTTATTTACTGATGGATCTTCAAGGTTAAGCTGCGCTTGCTGAAGTTGGTCTTTAGATGGGTGACCATTTCATCATAGCGAGTTTCCTCCGTGCTTCGGAAAGCACGTACAGCCGTTGATTCAGGATTTCATTTGTTCGCGGGACTGACATATCAGGTAACGGTGACCCTGAAACGTAAAGGGCTATTGAAGGACACCGTGGATTTCAGTCAGTGCTAGTCTGAAAGTCCCTCCCGTCGACTCATTTGATGATTTTTCCACGATAACAAAAAAAACATGGCATTTGAAGATCTTTGACAGTCGTTACTTTTAGTCAGAAACTCGAAAGTCTGTCAACCAGCAAGGGGTATCATATTACCCAGGTACTGGGTTGTGGAGGTTCGATAGGCAGTCGCTCCGTGCAACATACTGATATTCAGCTGCTACTGGTTTGACTGCAAGCCGACTTCAACATACATGGTTGGAAAAGGGCTAGACAGATGACGATTAATATCAAGAGACTAACTTTATCTAGTCAAAAACACCTACTGGACTTGAATTCAGGTCTTCACTCTCAACTGTAGCGCTTGCAATCACAAAACCAGAGGGCAAGTATCGGCCGGTTATAAAGATGGGTAACGTCAATAAACTTTGTGCGAAGGAATTAAAAGAGGTTTAAAAGAATTTACGACTAAACTTAGGGGAGCGGATTTATGTGTATATTTATTGGGTAAGAGAAAGCTGTTTAAATATAGAAAAAGCGATACGGATGCTGAAATAAACATTCAGTAAGGTTTTTTTTTTATGCTGCCCCATACTAGGAATTTTTCCTGGATCGGCAGTCTTTTTACAAACATATAAACTCACATACACAAACACCCAGACCCGAAACAACTTTTTGTAGATCATACAAATATTTGTTCCGTGCGGGGATCGAACCCGCGGCATGTTGTACAGCAGTCGATAGCTTAGATACTGCGCCGAATGTGTAGTCAAATTGACGCATGTAACGAGCGTTCTGGGGTCAGTCTTCAATGTTGAGGATAATGACGCCCGATACTTTTACTACTAGTGCAACCATCCATTGACAAAAAACAAAAATATAAATTATTTTAATTACATTTAATTAAATGTAATCAAAATAATAAAAAAAAATGTAATAAAACAAAAATAAATGTATGTTTTTTGTCGGTCTATTTTAATTATTAATACTTAATTTTATTTTTGAATTGTCTTTTTTATGTTTACTATGGACACTATTAACTTGCCACATCGTTCTCACATAATGTACCATCTGATGATGAATGATGTAACAAAAGTTCTGTAATAATTTTGGCGATTGAAAAAGAGTGTCCATGGAGTTTCTTGCTCATTCTTCTCCATAGAGATCTACGCTTTGGAATGAGCATCTACGGTACTTTCACAGTTTTTATGTCTTGTGACTGGGACTGTAGCACCATAACTATTTTTTTACTAGTTTTATTTGATGTCTTTTGACAATTCAAAAGTGCCTGTAATTGGCCTAGTTGAAATAAACGATTTGATTGATTGATTGATTGTCAATGGATGGTTGCACTAGTAGTAAAAGTATCTGGCGCCATTATCCTCAACATTGAAGATTGACCCTCTGGCGAGCGTTTTGCCTAGCCACAAAGGTACAATGCTCGATGTTCTGACTTCTGTTACAAGTGAATGCTCAAATCTATCAGCACTTGTAGTCTCAAAAGTTTTACAGGAAAAATACGTTGAAACAGACTTTTTCTGACCTTTGTAGTTACAAAAAGGTCATAATTATTTTTATGATTAAGGACGGATTTCACGATAACGTAATTACCACTCATAAGCTCCAATAAGAAATTAAATTCTGGCCTATCGGGATTCGGGATTTCGACGATATGTGATAGACAGACAAAGCCAGAAGTCGTACACTATTTTACAAACTTTTAATCGTTTATTTCACTTGTTCATTTTAACATTCTTCCCGATTTCTGATTGAGCTGAAATGTTGTACGCATATACATATGTATAAATCGCGTGAAAATGTAATTTTATGATAACATGGAATTGATCTGATGAGGGACCTGGAAGATGGCTATCGGAATTCTGTAATTATTCAATGTAATTATTCAACGTCTTGACTAGTAATTATTTTATTTTAGCTTCGTCCATATCGGACGGTGAGTCACTCATTGCTCGCCGTCCGGAAACCTGCGACACTGGGAACAACGTACCTTTCGGTTTTCAATTTTATAATAATAAATCTTATTTAGGTAATCTTCATTGAACCTTCTGTCCATTAATCCCGAATTCAACAGTACTTAAGTAATTAGAACAGGCTCAGAATCTAGATTATTGGAGGCTGAGGCGCGATTGGAAGCCAATTAGACTAACTAGGCTTTAGTGTATTAGCTATGTATTAGTAACGTACCGGATAACGGTCTATTGACTACCGGTAACTAGTTTGTAGGACATGTGCGTTAGTAGTTAGGCATATTTTATCGTAAATAACAGATTTATAAATATCTGTTATTTGTAACTGTTACGATAAAAAATACCTGTTATGTGTAAACATAACAGGTATTTTTTTTTACATTGTACCCATTAACGTATGCGATGAAAATCTCAAAGATTTTTTTGGCAAAAAAAAAAACTAGCACAAATCGTAAGACGTTGGGAATGGATTGAATAGTTCGACACTTGTAGGCTAAATCACGGTGGCTTGGAACAATAAATAGTAAATATGTATGTGTTATTCTATACTAAAATTTCACTCCACTCTGTTGTTCCTAGTTAACATTTCGAATATTCAATTGAGTTTTATAAACGTATTTTTTTATTATAGTAGGAAAATTTGACATCTGGACCTGTTATTTCTGTGTAACAGTAACAGCTGTAACAGATATTGTGTTTAATCTATTCTGATAAAACCCATCTCTAATGTGTGTAGGTAGGTAGATGTGTGATAGGACATGTCTAGTACGGGTCATCGAGTGGTTGTCTAATCATAATGCTTGAAATGACGTTAATTGAGATTATGTTGCTAATTGGTACAGCCTTCTTAATTAATTGAACATTAATAAAGGTGGTACTATTCTCATCATCAGCTTATAATATTCTCTACTGGGACACAGGCCTCTCTTTGAGAGGAAGTGGACCATAATCCACCACGCGGGTCCAGTGCGTTTTGGTAGATGTCTCATAATCTTCAAATTTTTGGTTATAGGATATGCCGCGGTATCCTTACGATGTTTTCCTTCGCCATTTTGAGAGTAGTGGTGATGAAATAATACACAAAGAAATGCGCCTGACTGGGTCCTCTCACCCTGATTGGTGCTGAAAGGACTGCTAGACTTTTACTAAAGTTATGGTAAAAAAATCTGAGAAAAGAAATATTCAGATGCGATTAGAGTGCTGCGTGGGTGAGTGGTGTTGCGATAGCCTAATTGGTAAGGCGTCTGGGTTCAAATCCCACTAGCAGCTGAATTTTTGTTTCCCCAAAATTTTTGATTTTTACTGAATGAAAATCCAACCTGTTTCTTCAGTAGCCCTTTGCATTCTCGGGTCACGGTTATCTTTACAGACGGAAAATCCCGCGACACAGGAAAGCTGCCCTTTACAATACGGCTGCTAAAAGACTAATATTTGCACTAAGTATACAACATTATTTTTAGTATATTCCAAACCTGAACATAGTTCAAAATCAGTAACTGAATCGATACCAATAATATTTACTCAATTTTGTATTTTATTCCAAAAATATTTTAAATAAATTTTATCATTAGTTAATTACAATACAGTCGCCGTACGGTTAGGTACTT
This sequence comes from Agrotis exclamationis, assembly GCA_950005045.1. Taxonomy (NCBI): domain Eukaryota; kingdom Metazoa; phylum Arthropoda; class Insecta; order Lepidoptera; family Noctuidae; genus Agrotis; species Agrotis exclamationis. Next base: position 13,654,794 of record OX465441.1, read on the forward strand.
ATTGCCAAACTATTATCAATGAGTGTACGACACAGGAGGTGCAGGTTACGCGGGGGTACCGCGCCCCTGCGCGAAATTAGTTTGTTTCTGAATGGAAAACTTATAACTTTAAATATGATTTTTCAAGTTTTGAATTTTTGTACATAGATTCTTTACCTACCCAAAAATACTAGATAGGTGTATCAGGTTTCGATTAAACAAAAAAAAAAAGAATGTTGTATACAGTACTCGCAATACTCGAAATACTCGGAATGATATTAACAACGGTCGTATTCAAAGCTAGTAAATAGTCAAACAGAGCCAAAGAAAGACGTATTCTCGGTGTTCCGATGTCAGATGGATGTAGCGATGACTGGATGAGACCTGGGTCTCAATTTTTCTTTATCGTGGTAAAATCATCAAATGAGTCCTCCCACCAGGGGCGGGATGGGCGGGACTAACGCCTACTGACTAAAATCCACGGTGTCCTTCAATAGCCTTTTACGTTCCAGGGCCACGGTTATCTGATGGTACAGTCCCGTGACCCCCCGCGAGAAATATAGCGTATGACACATTTTTTTGGGGTGGAAATTCTGCAAATGAATGCCCTGGGGGCAGGAGGGACTGTCAGAGGGACTGACTAAAATCCACGATTTCCTTCAATAGCCTTTAACGTTCTGGGGTCACGGTAGCTCGTTAGTCCCACGACCCCGGCAGGCTTTGGTCTGCAATTACAATAGTGCCAGAATGGTCTAACATTATTAATTATTTTTGAACGCATTAACGCATGCGACGCGCATCTTAAAGATGATTTTTGAGGAAAGAAAAATTCAGTTGCAAGTGCAAGTAGTTAAGAACTAATCCAAGAGATGGCGCCACGCTACCGTAAAGCGTTCAAACGAGGAATAGAGAATTTCAGCCTGCATGTGTGAGTTGCAATGGCCTAGTTGGTAAGGCGTATGGAGTACTTATCCAAAAGACGCGGGTTCGAATCCCACTTGCAACTGAATTTTTCTTTCCTCAAAAAATATCATCTTTCAAATGGTCTAAAATTGATTTCATATATATTTGTTGTTTTAACATGTTTGGTATTCTACTAACATAATGGCGTCATTATGACTTTTCAATGGTCAATCATTGACACTCCATGCGCGAGTAATGGGCGACTCGCTGTCTGATCATGGACCATGTCCGGGTCGGCGGCCCGTTGTGTTCCACGCGCGCCTCAAAGAGCTGTCAGCAATATGACGGGGACCCCCTTAGAGGGCCAAAGCTTGCCTGGGTCGCGGGACCTATCAGGTAGCCGTGACTCCGTCACGTAAACGGCTATTGGAGGAAATTTTAGTCAGTACAAGTCTGACAGTCTCTCCCGTCCTGCCCTGGGTTTAAACAGGGTGGACTCATTAGATTTTTTTTTTTTTTTAGGGTGGCAAAATCATCAAATGAGTCCTCCCGCCCTGGGTTAGGCGGGAGGGACTGTCAGACTCTTACTGACTAAAATCCACCCGTGTTCCGTCGGATGCCCTTTACGTTCCGGGGCCACGGTATCCTGGATTAAGAAAAATCCGCGACCCCGGCAGGCATTTGGCCCCATAAGGGGCCCCGTCGTCGGTGACACGTGAAACACTATGCGCCACCGACCCGGACATGGTCCATGATCAGACAGCGAGTCGCCCATTACTCGCGCATGGAGTGTCAATGATTGACCATTGAGTCCTTGGTCGGACGGTGAGCATACCCATTACTCACCGTCCGCAAGCCCGCTCCGCCGCTGTGCCCTCTGCTGTTCAGAGGGACACGCGTTGGAGCGTCCACCCGACAGGCTATTTGCATACGGGCAAAGAAACCCCTTAGGCACATAGTGCCTAAGGAGAGTTTTTGCCCGCATCCCAGGGCGCACCGGCCCGAAAAACTGGTCTTCCCCCCGGACGTATCCGAGAGGGAACTCCAGTCCACGGGCGCACGTGGAGGTTTCCTGTCTTAGCACCACGGACTCATTAGATGATCTTAAGTTGAAAAAAAGTTACTTCGTGATGTTTCCTTCACCGATGATTGATGATGATTTCAGTGATGTCTAAACTAATAACAATAATAATAAGGATCTAGATCTGGCTCGCGAGGTTGTTGACATGTGGGACGTGAATACAGCAGTTATTGTGCCGATAGTCCTGTCTGCCAATGGCTTAATTGCCAAGAGCCTAAAACAATACCTGAGGAGGCTCTCGCTGGGCAGCGGGATCAAGCGTCTGATTCAGAAGGCAGTACTTCTGGACACAGCGCGTATTGTTAGGAGGTTCCTCTCTCAGGAGCCCTGACCACCGGTATCCCGGACCCTGTTCCTAATGCTGGTGGACTGCTATTTTTTATATTTTAAAATGTTTTTATTATTTCTTTTTTTGTAAAAATATTTAAAAATGTAACAAATAAGTATTTAAAATGAATAAAGACATAATAATAATAATAATGTTTAAACTACTACTAAGATGATAAACTTATACGCATTGAGACAAAAGACAAAACGGTACAAGCCCGGGATTGAACTCACAAACTCATCCATGAGAACTTTGCATCCTAGTTCACTTATTATCAAAATGACACCCCTCTTATTAAAATCTAAACCTTATTTCATTTAAAATAAGAGATCTTATCTAGCAATCCTGTATCATGTCCCGTCTTTACATAAAAAGGTGTCTGTGTCAGAGGTACGGTGCGCAAAAACGTCGCCTGCAGTGCTACGTTTCAGTGAAGTGAGCCCTGACTCGGTAGCGTCAGCAAAGTAGGGGGGTGTTAATTTTTAAATTTTATCGAGTGCCCCTTGTTTTTGAAAGCGCTGTTTTTGGTTTTAGTGTACTTGTTTGTTTTTTTTCGTGGTAAAATCATCAAATGAGTCCTCGAACCCAGGCCAAGACGGGAGGGACTGTCAGACTTGTACTGACTGAAATCCACGGTGTCCTTCAATAGCCCTTTACGTTCCGGGGCCACAATTACCTGATGAGACAGTCCCGCGTCCCCGGCAGGCTTTGGCCCTCTAAGGGGGGCAATGTCAGATTGCTAACACTACCTGGCTCTTTTAGGCGCGCGTCGAAAACGACGCGCCATCGACCCGGGCATGGTCCATGGTTGTCAGCGAGTCGCCCATTACTCGCCGTCCGTATGCGCGCATCTTGCCACGGTTGGCGCAGTGAATGAACGATCTTGAGGACTAGCAAGTACAGCGTAGGACGTCCACCAACGAGATGGACAGACGACCTTATAAAGGTCGCCGGAAGACGCTGGATGCAGGTCGCTTCGACGCTGGAGGCCTATGTTCGGCAGTGGACGTCCTATGGCTGAGATGATGATGATGATGATGAAACATATAATATAAAGGAATCATTGACACGACGAAGAAGAAGAAGAAGAAGTTTATGTAAAGTTATGTAAGTAGTATGATGATCCAAAATAAAAAAAATGATGCCATGCCAGAGGCCTATTTCCAGAGATGGTTTAATTAACTTTCAAATTTCGAGCTGGTATTGAAAATTTACATTTTTCTCAAACCAGGAATCGATCCCAAGACATTAAATTCAGCATCCCCTCTTTGCAACTACGAGACCAACAATACTGTACGACTAAATTAATGATTACTTAAAACTTCACTTTAATAAAGCATCTACGCTAACCTAATGTCATGTAACAAATCTCATTAGCTCGTTACAACCCTTCAGATTACAAATTACCAAAAACCCCTCTTTTTGCCCCCAAAAACAAAACTACCCACATATTAACATGATAATATTTACGCCCCCCTTTTTTGCTGACCCTACGTCAAATAATTTGCGCCAAGCCAAGCGTCACTTTTAATCTCAATATTGAGATGAGTACAATATGAAACTACGAGATCGTCTCTCCCTTTCTAACATCAAACAATTTATGGCTTGCTGTCTCTGTCACTCCTTCGTAATACGTAGTTAGGGGTAGACGAATAATTGTATCTGTGTGTATGTATGTATGTGTGTTGTAACATCTAAAATATCTGGACGATTCCGAATGGTGCTTTTGTTTTCGTCCGTTGTCAATTGTGTTCGGTTTTCTGTTTTGTTACTTTGACAATGGGAATTGAATTTTAACGTGGAAGTCTTGCTTTTGTTTCGTCTTTTATTTTTTAGCTATTCATTAGAGCTAGTACATACTGGGCGCTCGGCGTTGCGTTGAGCGCGCGTTGGTCGCGTACACACACCACGCTTAGCACGGCGTTCAGCGCACGCGCTATAAAGAAATCAGTATCAAAATGCTCGATCTCCATTTTCGAAAAGTGCGTCCTCTCTACACAAAAGCGCGCGTTAAAATGTACAACAAAATGGCCGCTCATGTATCTCAAAGCGCGCAGCTGACGCCCGTGCAACGCGCGTTTAACGAAAAAATGTAAACGCGAGATTGACGCGAGCTTGACCAGCAGTACGCGCTTGATGTGTACACTTCAATAGAATTCGGGGTTCTAAAAACGCCCAATGTGTACCCGCTCTTAGTGTATTGTTTCCAATGGACAAAATTTTATAGGAACAATCGTCTACTTCCCCTTCTATTTGACCAAAACGCTTAGCTTAGTAATAGACAAATCCTCTAGTAACAAGCGGAGTTTAGTTTATACGGTTATGTTCAGAGGTCTTAACATTCTGTCAGTGATTCTAACATTACTAAACATCTTTGACAGTCGTTACTGTTAGTCAGAATCTCCAAAAGTCCGACAACCAGTTTTACCGAGGGATATAGTATTACCCAGTTATTGTGTTGTGGAAGTAGATAGCACTCGCTCCATGTAAAATATTGATATTTAGCTGCATCCAGTTAGACCGGAAACCGACCCAGCATGAAAAGGCTAAGCAGATAATGATACAGACACCGGCATTGTCGAGGTGACATGAAACGTCTCCTACTGCTGATGTAATGAGATCCGTGCGAAGCCACGGTGTCACTACCTCCTCGTGACTTACTGCGGGCTTCGGGCACGATTTTCGGCCACTGTAGGCACGGGAATGCGGACGGCGAGTAATGGGTAGCTCAACGTCCTATCAGGGACCATTACCGGGTCGATAGCGCATCGTATTCCACGCCTCAAAGATCTGTTAGCAATCTGCCCCCACAGAGGGCCGATCGCCTACCAGGGCATTTTTTTTATGAGTCCTCCTACCCAGGGCAGAGTGGGAGGGACTGTCAGACTTGTACTGACTGACATCCACGGTGTCCTTCAATAGCCATTTTCGTCCTGGGGACACGGTAATTCGTGAGTCCCGCGACCCTGGCAGGCTTTGGGCCTGTAAAGGGGGGCCCCGTCATTATGCTGACGCTCTTTGAGGCGCGCGTGGAACACAACGCGCCGTCGACCCGGGCATGGTCCATGGTCGGACGGTGAGTCGCCCTTTACTCGCCGCCCACATGCCCGCGCTCCACCCAGGGCTAGAAGTACTCATTTCTCATTCACTCAAGAAAAGAGGTGGATCGCTAGTAATAATTATAATATTGAAATACTTAGATAAATAATCTTATCGTCTCAACTAAGTTGATCGTATCCATCATTTAATTACTTCACTCTGACGGTTTCGATATTTGTTAAAACAAACTTCAGTTATTAATCAAAATCCCTTTATTAAGTTGATTTAGATTTCCAAGAAAAATGACTAAATTCCAAATTCATTTAGTTTATGTGATTGATTTGAAATGGTTATATTTATTTACTTTTTTAATGAAAACTATTTTTAAGCTGGCGTCTTAGCCTATATGAAAAGATGGAAGTATTGTGTGAGAAATGAAATGTAAGAAAAAGCATCATCAGGTCTGCTCTCATTGGGGGAATGGACAATAATCCATCACATGAGTTTAGTTCGCGTTGGTAGATATTACAATGTCATTACCTTGACTTTTGGGTTTTAGGACATGTATCCACACGATTAGCTCCGAATCTGCAACCATTCACCGACGACCGGGTTGCCATTGGACGTTTCGCCGACAGGACGATTCATTTATGGCCGTTTCACCGATAGACTCTTTCACCTTTGGACTTTTTGCCGATAGGATGATTCATTTATGTCCGGTTCATCGATAGAACTTTTCTCCTGGGAACTTTTCGCCGACAGGACGATTCGTTTATATCCGTCTCATCAATAGACTCTATCAACAACGGACTTTTCGATGATGAAGAAGAAGAAGTTTAAAGAGTTATAGGTTAACCGTCATGTCGGCAAAAAGTCCATTGTTGAAAGAGTCTATTGATGAGACGGATATAAACAAATCGTCCTGTCGGCGAAAAGTCCCCAGGTGAAAAGTTCTATCGATGAACCGGACATAAATGAATCGTCCTGTCGGCGAAACGTCCAATGGTGAACCGGTCGTCGGTGAATGGTTGCAGAATCGATATCTACAGCATATTTTTTCATAATCAAATACCGCCAGGTTCTGTCTAAATGATAAACCATCGATGAAATGACCTCGACAACCGGAGCTTAACTCCTGAGTCCCCGGTCTTGCTATTACTCAACTCGACATAACACCTAAATCATCACACCCAACCTATATAAAAACAAAAACAACCAACTTTCAGTCACACTAACACTCTTCAGTGGTCTCACAGTCCCCCCTAGCGAGAAAGCGTCAATTTATCAAAACAAAATTGTCAAAAACTTGTCATACGAAACTCGTCCTTAAACAGGGATTAACTTGTTGTGCAGACAGACAGACGAGCGATTTGTGAAAACCATATTGGGGGCTCATAACACCCGCGGTTGGGTTTTAATGTGGGGTTGTACTAAGGGTTCTTGGGGTAGTTCGGTGAGTTGTGATCGAGAATGGAGTGAGAAGGTTATGTGTATAGCAAGCTGCACATAATTGTGTTCGAATTGGCCTTGTCATGTTTGGCGTTCGGAAAAATTGAATGTACATATTGCCATCGCCTGTGTGGTTTGTGTGGACCTTTTTTGGGTTGGGAAATGCTTAAATGGTTCCTGAACTCAGGTCTGAATGCAAGAGACTGTCAGACTCATACTGACTAACGCCTACCCTGTGGCATTTTACTAGGTTGTCCTGGAGGGTTCCTGACAAACCATAAGTCTCCGTAGTGTTTTTTTTTTTTTTTTTTGATGAAAGCTAAACGCGCGATATCGAGTTAGTTGGGTGTACTGTAATGAAAAATGATGGCTCTGTCTCATTATTTTTTACAGTTTTATATTATTTGCTCTGATACATTTTATAATTAAAAAACAACAAATACTTTCCGTTTTGGGTGATAAAGTAGATAGATATTACACATATATGGTATGTGTAATATCAGTGGGCAGTTGAATCTTGTACCTATCTGATAAGAAAACCAAACTCACTCATTCGATGTCGGTATATACCAAAACACAGTAACCCTTAGTAGGGGTTACCTAAACTTTTTAATGCCCTCAAAGTTTGTGCGCAATATTTTAGCGCCCCGTAAACTCTACGCTTAATTGTTCCAGACATGTTTTTTATTGTGTTTTTTTTTAGCGGGCAAACATTAATTAATTTATCTAATTATTAATTGACTGAGGTTGAATAAGACAAATATATAACTTTTCTATATTTTTTGAAAAAAATATAGAAAAGTACTTTTTCGTGACATTTTTTTTGATTTTGCTCGACATTTAATAACATCTAAATTCATACAGCTAAATATTTATAAATTACACGGAATAAATAATAAATATTTATTCCGTGCGGAGATCGAAATTTATCTCTTTGTAAATAACAGATTTCACAGTGTATTAAAACTATGTATCCTGTGTATATGTGGTAAGTTTTGAAAATTTCAAGGATGAAATGCTGTACGGCGACAACGCCCTAGACTTTAATTCAATATCTCCTTAAAACATCTACATAAATATATACATTATGGTCAGGTGACTTCCCCTAGACAACCATAACATGACATCAAACATATTCCCCCATCGATATTAATTCCGCAATCTCAAACATCGACAAATCAGTATCAGAGTATCGATTAATGACAGCTCATAAATCGATATGAGCGCCGCACTACGATGTATCGATACTTACAAATTACTGCTCGTTTGTCACATCACTAGGATATTGCTTAGGTGTGGGATGAATAGTTATTGCACAGGTAATATTAGAGCAAGTCATTAATAAATTAATAGACAAAATTAATAATTAGTCCACATCACAACTTTTTTTTTTTTTATCGTGGTAAAATCATCAAATGAGTCCTCCCACCCCGGGCAGGGCGGGAGGGACTGTCAGACTTGTACTGACTAAAATCCACGGTGTCCTTCAATAGCCCTTTATATTCCGGGTTCACGGTAATGAGATAAGTCCCGCGACCCCGGCAGGCTTCGGCTCTCTAGAGGGGGGCCCCGTCATCTTGCTGACGCTCTTTCAGGCGCGCGTGGAACACGACGCGCCGTCGACCCGGGCATGGTCCATGGTCGGGCAGCGAGTTGCCCTTTACTCGCCGCCCGCATGCCCGCGCCTACGGTGGCCGGAGATCGTCTTGCGACGTCCGTCGCCGTGGGTGTCCACCACTGCGGGTGGGGCGGAGGGAGGACATTGTCCTCTCCCTCACGCGGCCCGCCTCCTCCTTCGCGAGCATGACTGCTTCGCAGAAGGAGGCGACCGCTTCCCACTCCGTCTCGCCCCGCAGCATGGCCGCAACCAATGCCGGGCGCGAGAGGTCTCCGCCTATCGCCGCCGTGAGGACATGTCGGTGCTCTGCCCACTGGGCAGTCTTGCACCGTATGCTCTACTGTGTCCTCCGGGCGATCTTCGCAGTGGTGACACCCAGGCGTTTCCTCCTTTCTCCTTAGACACAGGTACCTCCCGAAACTTCCGTGTCCGGTGAGGACCTGCGTCATGCGGTAGGTCAGGACGCCGTGACTCCTATCCAGCCACTCCTCAAAGAGGGGTCTTACCGCCGCGATTGCGGCGTGCCCGGCCGTCGGTTGCGACAATCGTTCCCTCCATACTGCCCTGAGATCGCGCCGGACCTCTTCCCGCCGCGCCTCGACTTGTCGGGGCAGCGGGAATTCTCCCCGGCGCTGCGCCTCCACGCGCCACCACATCACAACTTAGTACAATTTTTACTGACTTCTGACTTCACGAGTTTTGATGCGAATTTTGAATGACGGTCTAATTAGATTTGCAATTTATTTTATGATTTTATCACCCCCAAAAAATTAATGTTAGGTAGACTAAATTGGCTATTTGCTATAATTATGCAATCAGATAATTAGGACATAATAATAAAGTCTATATGTTCGAGCGTATCGCCTGCTCGTTTACTATGAGCAAATCAACGTGCGTCGTCGTCATTAGTATAAGTTAATTAAAAGTTCATTTAGACCAACAAATTTTGCATGTCATTTTTCTTATTCCTCTGACCACCACTGAGGCAATACAAGTTTTATTAAGGCACAGCATTTTTGAGTTTCCTTGAAGAGTCCCAGAATATCCCGTACACTATACAACACTAGTATTGCAAATTATCTTCTAAAACCGAGCTATATCGTAAGCTCGTAACTACACAAAAGTCATAGAATTATTTTTTGTTTGCTTCTGTTATACTAGTTAATACACTGCAATATGCACTCAATAATCAGATACTACTGTATTGTAGGAACAGTTAAGAGTTGTAGTTACAATCAACTTGTACTTCACATGTGGAACTTGATTCAGATTGGTATACAATGAGCTTTCTTGAATACAGTAATAATATAAACGGCAAGGTTGGCGCAGGGGCCAAACGATTATCATTGACTGCTGCGTTCAATTCCTGCACAGAACAAATTGTATGATCTTCAATAACTTGTTCCAGGTCTGGTTATTTGGTCGCGAGACTTACGAATTACCGTGACCCCGGAACGTAAAGAGCTATTGAAGGACACCGTGGATTTTAGTCAGTACAAGTCAGACAGTCCCTCCCGCTCTGCCCTTGGTGGGAGGACTCATATTTTGATGATTTTACCAAGATAAAAAAAAGTCTGGCTATTTTTTTGTCTAAGTGAGTTAAAAAAAAATGAGATAAAGTTAAAATGTTTGTTAACGCATCCTAAAGGTGAACGCAGACTTAGCCGCACCGCTGTCTCCGCAGTCGCCGCATTACGAATTCTTTGTATGAAGTTCTATGAAACCTCGCACACTCATCCGCATCGCAGTAGCCGCAGAAGCAGTAAGAAAACGATGACTGCGGGGACTGCGGAGACTGCGGTGCGGCTAGATCTGCGTTCACCTTAATACACGAGAAATTCCTAGTGAGGGGCAAGTTTAAAAAAATACATGTGGCACTCGGAGACTGCTGCGGTGAAGCTATTGCATAACATTTCTTTTATTTTAAAAGAATAAAATCGCCTACCGCGTATATTTAACGAGAATATAATTTATTTATAATGTTTGTGGTGCACTACTGTGAACTTCTTTGTTGTGGGAGAATTTTATAAGTAGGTTTCATTGTGAAAACTCTTTTTGTAGCTGGCCGTTTAGAATCAGTAAGAAAAAGTAAATTGTATTTATGACGGGTATTTACCGAAGTCTCCCGAATTGAAACGATGTTAGACGATGCGTGGTGTCAGGTATTTTCGTTAGGTTTTAGGAATTTTTTGATTCGAGTCCGCGTAAAAGCTATGCAATAGCTTCAATTTTTTTTGGATATGAGCTCTTTTTATAGTGTTATAAAACGACATAAAAAAAACCGGATACATAAAAATATTCTGTATAGTGATCCAACTTCACTAGTAATACTTGACTTTAACGGGACTTTGTCTGCAAATGTGGGTAGTTCTAAAACCAAAAATACTCGTGCAATACAAAGCATTTACGCAAAAACCGAAAACAATAAATTCACAAGCCAGACACGTCATTGTCTCTCCCCACATCACTTGAAACAACAAAATACAGACATACAGACAGAAAATACATAACACCCTCTTTTCATAGTTGGCTAATAATGAAAACTTTGCATAAGTGCATAACAGTCTCGCATACGAGGGTTCTTTACCACAGACTTCTAAGCGAATCTATTGAAAAAAATTAAAATAAGTTGGGCCCAAACTATAGGTACGGTTACCGCTCTTTAGTGTAGCAAAAAAGCCGTCAAATGACAGCGTCTCGGAACAGTCTAGGGTAGTGAAACAGTCTTAAATCTTACCGCAGTCCTGGAATGCAAAGGTCAACTAAAGGAACAAGTTGTTTATTGATTTTCCAACTTAGATTATAGAATGACCAGAATCTGAGGCCACTGAGAATTGAAGTCAAAAACAAGGCCACAAAAATAATTCCCCACGAAAAAAAATGTAATTAGCCAAAGGTATTTTTTTTTAAAATTTTGATTATTGTAAATTCGCCCCATTTCTTTTTTCCGCACGGATAGCAGAACGATTAAATAATAAAATCCAGCACAAAACTAGGTAGGTACCGAAATCGAGGACAAAATGTGGAATCTGAACAGAAAGTACTAGGAGAACAGAATCAACTTGAAAAATTTACCCCGTCGGCGTCGTTCGATTCCTACGTAAAACAAGTGAACATCTCCAAGGAAAACATTTAAATGTGTGCGTGGCGCTCACTCACACATTAATTTATTATGGCTTCATTAAAAACGTTACTTTTTGTTTCGAACACGGATAGTAAAATGCCTTAGTGAAATGAAACTTTTGGGTACAAAAATCTAGAAGTTTGCCCCTACTGTAACACCATCTTTAGCAGTCAACCACCATTCTTTATTGTAGCAAGGTTTTCCTTTTTAATCCTGTATCCACTGCCTCTAGAGTTGCTAGGGATGGGAAGATGTCGATAAATTGTTTGATTGAAGATTTAGGATCGATAAATTGCAATGTGCGCATTTTCACTGACTTTTTTTTTGAGTATAGGTAAAATGGTGAAATGAAATGATATTTTTGCAAGTTGGTTTAAAAAACACTTTTTCGTCGTCTTTTTACAAATAAGATGAGGGAGGTGTTTCGCACCTAGGGCTCTAATCTCTGACATGGCGACATCGAGCCCGAACTAAAAATTAATGATATTACGATTTGACAGATAGCTCCTTAGTGTACGCGCCAACCAACACTCATTATCTATGCGTAAAATTCGTGATACTGCATTATTAATGCAATTTGATTGTAATAATAATACCTAATTAGCTTTATTTCAGACATAAGTCCATACCTTTTAACATTAGATAGTGTTATTAGGGTTAGTAATTTGTTAGTAAAACATAAAATATAACAAGAACAAGTAACAGAATAAAGCCTCCTGCAGACACACGCGATTAATCGCGCTGCGACAACGAGCCAAGCTAATTTCCACTCTAAAAATACTGCGAATGGACCGCGACATGTCGCCCCGCGCGATTAATCGCGTTTGTCTGCAGGAGGCTTAACACGGCTAAAGGGACTATCTATTTTGCCAGCTAACGTTCTGAGGACAGTGTTGGTGCTAGCACGGAATGTCCCTGTAGTGATATGGACGCTAGCGCTGTTTCAGAAAAACTTCAGTCTTCGCGGTATTAATTAGTCGTCCGTAAATACGATTTTGACGTTAGTTACTTTCGTACATCCGTATTCCATATAAAATATTGGCCACAACGTATAATGTTTCAAATGTTTAGCAATTAAACTTCCACGTATTAGGGATTACAAAATTGCAGATTAATACGCAATGCAACATCAGTTTGCATATTAGAATGATTAAATACGCAATTGTACAAGCCCATTTGTAATGCATCATCAAAATCGCAGCGTTATAATTACCTATTATGATGATAATATCAATCTGTGTTTTGAATTTGAACCTCACAGCCTCGTGCATTATCGAGGGCCACTATGACTCAAAATTCTTGATGCTTTACTTTTTAACCGACTTTGAAAAAAGGAGAAGGTACGTTTTTTATCTCATAACGACTGGGTGAACCGATTTTGATTATTCTTTTTTTGTTCGATGCAGTATATCTGTCATTTAGTTAAATAAAAATATTATTTTAAACTAAAAAGGGTAAATCTTTCGGAAGTCGGTGGCAAAAATGAATTTAAAAAAAGCAATCCACCGACTTCCGAAAGAAGGCGGTTAGCTTTTTAAAAAGTGTTTTATCAATTTATTTAATCGATATCAATACCAACATCCCATCCCTAGTTATTATAACCAATACAAAACGACTGTCTATATTGTGTTCTCGAGAAATCTTGGTATTATTGAGAAAACAAGAATGGGTTCCGTAAAAAACGAATGATTGCAAATAATATTGGGGCGATCACAAATGTGAACAGTTGATCTTTGAGTTTGATTAGTACTTCAAGTGTAATGGCAAATAATACGGGGTATTGAGGGGTTTTAGACCGAAATCTTAGATTATTTTTTTTCTTTAATAGGCGCGTACACACAGAGCGAGCAGCCTCGTGAGGCTGCTTGCTCTGTGTGGACGCGCCTATTGTTTCTCGACCGAGGCACGAAACAATATACGCGAGCAAAACAAAAATCCGAAACTGGATGGCTCGGGCGCTCTTGCTTCGGCCGAGACACGTCCAAACTAACCGAGCCGCTTCACGCGGAAAATGCCTCGCGGGGCTGCTTGCTCTGTGTGGACGCACCTAATGACAATAAAATACCGGGTGCGTATAGTACTCGGAATCAGCGTGCTTGTGTGACCAGATGCTTGAATGTATATGAGGCGAAAGGAGTGTATAAGGATCGTGGATGATGGTTCTTAAGCTTGGAATATTGATTTATGCCTAGCATAACTGTACGAGATGGCGCGTTTGTCTTAAAAGTACGAACGTAAAGGGCAACCGGACAAACAGTGTGGATATTTTAGTCAGTAGGATCAGTATGATTTTCATCATCATCGTTCACTGCTGTACATAGGCCTCTCCAATCGCATGCCATTTCACGCGATCACCAGCTACCCTCATCCAGCTGTCACCGGCCACCTTGCGATGGTCGTCGCTCCATCTTACCTGAGGGCTTCCCACCTTGCGTTTGCAGAGTTGCGGTCTCCAAAATGATTTTACCAATCCCCCAAAAAAAACAAAGTTACTGTTAGTCTATTTACCTAGTTTCTTGACAGTCCAACCGTTTCTCTACATCATCTATTCTCATATAAGTGATAGAGAAAGTAAATAAAGGCACATGATAGTAGTTACAACATAAAGTATCGCCAGGTGATGTGTTACACGAGATATCTCATGGCGTTCGCTCGTCTCACGCCTCGACGAATAGAGAGGTAATGGAGTCGTTATGGTGTAAGTTTTGTGTAAAAATATACGTTTCTGAAAGTTTTGGTTTAATATAAATTACGCTGGAATTACCACTTTTTTTAATTTCTAATTAATTATGATAGTTTTAGGCTTGTGATTCACCACTAACTCTGGGATGAAGTGGTCGACGGTTTGCAAGTATTTATTAGAAATAGCCCGACTCAGGCAGTCTAAAAGTTGACTACGTTCGAGGCGAATCTCGAAGTGACTCCACAGAGACTTGTAAGTGCGATTAAGTACTGTAAAGAGAACAATAGTCGGCAATTAGGCTTGTGTTTATAAGTGTTTTGTGCAAATGGAAGATATTTGGTTGATTAATTGGTTTTAATTAATTTGTATCACAAGCAAATCATAACAATACTTTCGAACTCATAGAAACCATCCGTCCATAAGCAGACCTTGATAAGCAGGACTTTATCTTAAAAATTGAACCAGAACTGTTCTTTTTTTGTAACAACCCTTTACAAAACTCAGTAGTTCCTTCTACAGGTTCACAAAAAAGTTGTGTAAAAAAAAATGAAAATATAATGTTCACACAAGACTCCACGCCCGTCTTTATTCCACAACCTGGCACGTACTGGACACCAATAAAACGGACATTAGGCCGCGCCTAACTAACTGCCACCGTACGTCGATTTAACTTCAAGACTCACGCAATATTGCTGTCACTAAATTACAACATAGTAGAATGGGATACTGGGCACAGAAATAGGACATTTTAGATTTTAAAATACGGACACACAGATTGAAAAATGTACATACAATAATGTGTTGGTATGGTTGGCGTAGTGGCCGAACGGTCGACTGTATCCCCACATTGTATGATCTACATAATATACAATTATCATACAATCTCTACATTTCCATAGCATCTATAACAGGGGTGGCCAACTTGATTAGACATAAGATCGACTGTTTTATAACGAAAACCTGTGCGATTTACTACACTTACATACTTCTTGAAATCTTAAATGAAACAGCATAGTTTAGTACACAATCATGTAGTACTTTTTATTGATCAGTCTTGGGAAGTTCCTTTTCAAATTACATGTGAGATTGTTTCATTAAATTTATGGGAATAAAGGATAAATATCGTGACGGAACAGTGATTGAAAAATGATACAAGATGATGCTGCAGCAGTTGGTAATTACGTTGCGCAGTCTGGTCTACTTATTTATTTTTTTGTCTTGCCACGATCAACTGGACTTACAGTAGCGATCGACCGGTCGATCCCGATCGAACGGTTGGCCACCCCTGATCTATAGACTCCATCCCACAAAAAGTGTGTGTTCTTATTCTCAACCTAGAATCCAGAGTAAAATAAAATCCATCTAAAACCCAGTGCAGGTATTAAAAGAACGTATCTTGCGCGCATCCCGTTTGTCCACAAAAACTGCTCTCGTGAGCTCTCTATAGATTTGACTAACACCGTCTAATGCCCGCACTCTGCTGTTCGATGTGTGGTTTGGGTAGGTTGGCCAGTGGCGCTAGAGCTAAACGAAGCTATAAAATGTATATGCTGTGTGCACGATTACAAGGCCAGGCGATTCATGACAATTACATCTTTTGATTAACAAAAATAAAATATGATTGTGGTGCATATTAACATGTATTTGTACAAAGTCCGTTGTTTTTCTATTGTTTCCTATAAAACAATAATAACATTCTTACAATAACGGATGGCGATTGGCGCCATGTGTCTTTAAAACAATTTAAGGTTGGTGAAACCGAGAAAGTGGTTTGGTTATTTAATTATTTAGGTGCATCTCCCATTACGCTATCCATAATATTTCATTGTTCACATGGTTATAACTATGATGGCGCCATATTGTGACGTCATGCACGCTTTTCTTACACTTGTATGCTCCTAAATAAACAATCAAAAATAAAATTAACAATATTTACATTTATAAACATTATTAAAAATTTATTCAGCACATTTTTTTTGCTAGACTCTATTTTCTCCGAAAATAACAAAGCTCAGACACTATTGAAAGGATCTGGGGGAGGCCTTTGCCCAGCTTTAGGACGGAATAGGCAAAAACCTCCAGTGACCAATGACAGATAAATAAATAAAACAATAAATAAAAATATGTTTATTTCTCACCACAAAATTACACGACATACTTGTATCATTCAAAATGTTGTGATAATAGCTTTATTATTGTGGGAGACTGCTGCCTAAACAAGCCTGCAAGCCTATATTTCCAGACACAGGAATGTTTCGATACAATAGCATTAGATTAATACTGATCGGTGAACGGTACATGACTATTATCGTCTAAGTTTTAGATAAAATGTTGTGATCTGTGTCTGTAAAGTGGAGGTCATTTGCGTGCTTACCCTTATCGTGGTTTATAGCTATCTCAACGCCATAGCATAGCTCTCACAGCACATCAAGCCTTCCTTCCTACACTGCAGAGGTCTACAGTCCTAATTTATGGCGCCCCCATTCATTACCGCCATGAAATTCTCATGTAAACTAAACTGCAGCCTCTGAACTCACATGAATTAGAGAAGGTTCGGATTTCTTGCTTCTTCTCGTAGCATTATCCAAATTTGTGATGTTCTACTGCAGTGACTCTTCGCAAGAAGAAAGTGCATTAGAATAAGTTATGGAGTATTACTTTGCGAAAACACATAACATTTAAATGTTATAAAAATGTTTAGCTATGTTTCTGATGTCTAGAAAAGGAGTGTTGTTAAATTAGATGGGTTTTAAGCAGAGCTTTCCAAGTATCCTTTTAAATAACGTATTTTGGAACCAATTTTGTGTATTCCGTAGTTTTTTTTAGAGCTGTTGACGTTGACACCGCATGGAGTTGTAAAGTGTCATGACCTCGATTGACTGGCATTTTTAAACTTTCTATCTAATTCGAGTTTTGTTACTACATTCCGTTAGTATTATTTTGGACACCCACTCTGACTGTGGATAGAATATAATACAAGACAAAGATGGTGCCTCGGCTGGTCGTTCACCGATGTATGTACATTCCATCTATTTCCATTTCACACCACTGACAACGCGACGATGGGAAATAAAATGTCACTTGTACCGACTGGCGCCGTATGAGAAAAAAACCCCGATTTAGGTACATATTAAATAATGTAATCGACCAAATTGAGTCCTTGCCTTTTATGCTCATCTTCACAGGTCCCAGAACTCTAAACGCTAAGCAAAATTGCAGATCTCTTAAAATGTAAAAAGACAAAAAGGGCTGAGTTCGCCCAGTTTTATTACAAAAGGTATTATGGCTGCCGCGGGTGATCATCAAATTTTCATGTTCTGTTTGGTCTTGGTTCATAGTCCCTTGGGGAACAGTAGGAAAATAGGCTAGTTCCAAAAATAAATAAATTCAGGATCTTTTTAGTCCGTCACTGGACGGTCAGAGTACTCGTATCTACAGAAAAATACTGGATACGTATTTTTTATTTATTTCAGGGAATGTTGACAAATATAAAGAATGTTTTATATACAGGGTGTAAGAGACATCGACGCACAAACGGATACCATGGGTTCAGGACAAATGATTCTGGACCCCCCTGTGTTGGAATTTTTCGTCGGATTTTTCCGAATTTTCAAAGTTTCTAAAAAAATTTTTTTGGAGTTTTTTGCACTTTAGACTGTTCATAATCGTTATCTTGCCTAACCCAATGGGATTTTTAATAAAAAAGTAATTAATTCACTACTTTCACTAAAAGTACCAATGTAAATAAAACTAGAAATGGTGTCTTCTTAAATGTTTATAATGAAAGGTCATCGTATACCTAAATACTGTGTCCAGTACCACAGTACCTGTAGTACTTTAAGCGTGGCTCCCTATAAAAAAAAAAACAAATATAAATAATACTCCAGAATCATGTCTTGGACCCATGGTATCTGTCCAGCAAGCTCACGAACGGCCAGCGTTCGTCGCCGAATCTCTGGATGCTTTTTCAGGTTCGAATTAGTGGATTAAATAATATTCAGGATTCCAGTCAATAAAACATGCCTTTCATTCGAGTGTGACATTTTTATTATTTCTTTTTAAAAACAACATGACAACTGACGTTTCGTTCACAATAAAACCTCAACATCCTCCGAACACAAGAAAGGTAAATAAACTTATCAAACGAAACGTTATACTACTTAAAATTAGTTAATTAAAAAAACAAATCTAAAATTGTTGTTGAGGCAGATATTACAAATATTTTTAGTTAGTAGTCGTACTTAATAATAACAATAACTGAATTATGAGTGTCCAGCAAGCTCACGAACGGCCAGCGTTCGCCGCCGAATCTCTGGATGCTTTTGGGTGATGTCCAAGCTTCAGACATAAATAAGGGACATGCCTTTTTCTTCTTTACAATTTCTCGTCTTTCTTCTACCGTGAGATTGTGCAGTTTATAACAATCAGTGGTTAAGTGATTATTTTTATCGCACCATAGGCAGTTGTTCTTGGCTTGCATTCCCTTTTTTGTATCATTATTATTATGTACTATAAGGCAGCTAGCGGTGGCCTCTTGGACATTAGAATCAGTTTGAGCCAGATTTCTAGTTATTTCAACTCTTTGTAAGCTCTCAATCTCCGCTTTTAAAAAACTCATCAGACTGACAAGGACTTCCTCTGGGTTCATGGTCTGTATAAGTCCCTTCTGTCGCTCCCAAATCTTCAAAATATCAGGGGGCAGGGCAGACTCTATAAGAGGTAGTATAAATGCTTGGTATTTACTGATGCCGAGACTTTCCAAGGCTCTTAAATTCGCATTCAGTTTATCATATAGCTCCACAAGGTTGGATTTCCCTTTTAAAACTAAAGCAAGTAATTCACGAACATAAACCTCTATTAGTAATTCTTCCCGCGCATACCTCTGCTTGAGCTCCTCTATGCATTTTTTATATGTGTTACCTGATGGAGGGTAGCTCATTACTAATGAGTAGACGTCCGTTCCAATTTCAATACTCTGCCTTAAATAGTACATTTTATCATCATCATCCAACCCTGAGTCCTTGTCTATTTTTGAAAACTGACCCGCTTATGTCCTGTCACGGTCGCCAGATGTCCAGCAAGCTCACGAACGGCCAGCGTTCGTCGCCGAATCTCTGGATGCTTTTTCAGGTTCGAATTAGTGGATTAAATAATATTCAGGATTCCAGTCAATAAAACATGCCTTTCATTCGAGTGTGACATTTTTATTATTTCTTTTTAAAAACAACATGACAACTGACGTTTCTTTCACAATAAAACCTCAACAGTATCCGTTTGTGCGTCGATGTCTCTTACTTGTATTACACGCAATAACGTCTGCGTCGCATTTTCGTAAAGACTTTTGAGGAAAGAAAAATGTGTGAAACGTTGTAAATGTTTGTAAACGCACCCACGATATACGAAGAAATTCCAAGAGAGGGGCAACGTTAAAAATACGTTTATTTACAAATAAATCTCGAATGATTTTCCCAAGTTGCACTACCGTCCCTCCCTGCACAGTGCCCCGCGCACTTTATAGACGATCGTGTGTAGCTGCGTCTGCTTTACGAGTATGACCAGTATAAACGCGCGCGCGTCTGAACGTGATCTTATAGTCTACCAAACTATTCTCTTAACTTAACTCTGCACTTTGTTGAGTTATGTCTTGTTCGTCTTAAGTTTCATCTATAAAATTAAGTGTGTCAGAAATACCTACATGTTTTTAGGGTTCCGTAGCCAAATGGCAAAAACGGAACCCTTATAGATTCGTCATGTCTGTCTGTCTGTCTGTCTGTCTGTCTGTCTGTCCGTGTATGTCACAGCCACTTTTTGTTGAAAGTATAAGAGCTATCCTGTTGAAACTTGGTAGAAAGATGTATTATGTGAACCGCATTAGGATTTTCACACAAAAATCAAAACAAAACAAATTTTGGGGGTGCCCCCCATACTTAGAATTGAAACTCAAAAAATTTTTTTTCACCAAACTCATACGTGTGGGGTATCTATGAATAGATCTTTAAAAATGATATTGAGGTTACTAACATCATTTTTTTCTAAACTGAACAGTTTGCGCGAGAGACACTTCCAAAGTGGTAAAAAGTGTGTCCCCCCCCCCGTAACTTCTAAAATAAGAGAATGATAAAACTAAAACAAATATATAATGTAGACCTCAACCAAAACTACCAACGAAAATTGGTTTGGATGAGATACAGTTAGCAGTTTTTGAGATATAGTACATTTTCAAAAACCGCAAATATAACTTTGCCATTCATACAAATACTATGAAAAACAAAGTTATTTTTATTGTTTGTGTATATTACTTACTAATCTCAATATAATTATATCTCTAATCTATGCTTGCTGCTACAGAACCCTTCATGGGCGAGTCCAACTCGCACTTGGCCGGTTTTTTTTAAATTTATTGTCCTATTAGCGCAGAGCAGTGGTGGCCCAGTGGTATAGGCCCCGACATACTAGCAGGGGTAGTAGGTCGTGGGTTCTAACCCTACCTGACGGATTATTTTGTGTAATTTATTTCATCACCACTGCTCTCAAAACGGTGAAGGAAAACATCGTGAGGAAACCGGCATGACCTAGAACCAAAAATTCGAAGACATGTCACATCCACCAATCCGGACTCGACCCGCGTGGTAGATTATGGCCCACTACCTCTCACAGAGAGGAGGCATGTGTCCCTGCTGAGGGCACTTTATAGGCTGATGATGAAAGAAAAATTTTGCCTATTGTAAAATATTAGACATCTAAGCTAAAAGCAATACTGTAATCAATCTTCAAAAAAAACTTTTTGAAAAAAAGGGAACCGACTTCAAAACCAAACACAAAAAAGTGTAAAATAATTTTTCTTTCGTTGTTTTGAATTAGGTTCCCTTTTTTTCAAAAAGTTTTTTATTTTCCCTTTTTTAGTTTAGATATTCAACAAAAATCTTCATATAATCGGCGTCTTTGAAAATCTACAATCCTAGTAAGCAACAAAAACGGAGCTATGCTGGCAACTTCACGAGATACCCATTATTGTTATAGGGGAACAGTGTGTAAGACGAGCACAAGCGTCAAGCGTCAACAGGACGCCTGATGGCGCTTGCTCTACATTAGTGTTGTGTTAAGTATGCCTAAAGAGTGTATGTCCCCATTATACCTCGCGATTATTAACGCCCCGTCTTATACACTGTTCCCCTATACTAAAACCTTCTCCAGAATGTAATGAACACTTTCCTGAAAACCGCATCAAAATCGGTTCAGCCAAACGCGAGATAATCGCGGACAAACATACATACATACATACCTACTTTTTTTTGAAGTCGGTTAAAAAATCAGTACACCTTTTTATCCTGACCCCATCCTTGTTTCACAAAGGTCAGAATGCTTTAAATATTTGATCGCAAGCGATTTTAAACGAAACAACAAAGAGATAGGACGTTCAATAAGTTCAATATTGGGTACCTCACACTCCGGTGATCAGGGAATGCTTATCTCGATGTTCACGCTTATTTCCTTGGGGGCTTGGCAGAGCTGTCAGCGATATTCGCTTGTAGGCGTTTAAATGTAGGTAGATTTTGAAATCTGTTTTCATATCGTTTGGTGGAATACCTACCTATTTGAATTGGTTTTCTAAATTGAGATTGAAGTTTCTGTGTAATAAACTCAAAAATTATTAAACTTTAGATTTTTAATTCTTTTGTGACCCTCGAACGTAAAGGGCTATCGAAGAATCACCGTCGATTTTAGTCAGTACGAGTCTGACAGTCCCTCCCATCCCGCCTAGGGTGGGAGGACTTGTTTGGTGATTTTTATTACGATCAAAATATCGTAATCTTCTGTTTAACTAAATTACATAGCCTGTGGCTATAAATAAGTTTTTGTTTATTAAATAGACTTTGAAACAGATCCATTAACGCTCAACTACAAATAACCTAAATTCGATGTTTCTAAACTTGTAACAATAACTAATCACCATCTAAATATAACTTGTAAACGGATAACAGTTGCTAAATATAGTTATTTAAGGTAGGGCTGCCAACTGACCGGATTGACGTATATCGAAAAAATTAAAGGGCTTTGTGCCTTTTGCACCAGTTTCTTATCCGCCATTTTGTTTTTTTTTTTCAAAACGGCGGTCACGAAGGAAACTTTCGTAAATCGATAGATCACATCAATACAAACATAAAACGTAAGCGGCAAAATCTCGTAAAGCGTCACGTTTCCGAGTTATGAGCTGTCAAACATGTGCAAATAGTGACACATTTTTTCTTATTTTTTTAATATTTTGTTGTTTACTGATTAAAAAGGATACTTCCGCAATAAAACTAATTGAATATTAGGTTTTCCACGCATTTCAAATGCTTTTAGATACGATTATTTCGTTTAACGCAATTTCAGCATTTTATATGCCTTACTTACAAACTTATATTTTTTACCATACAGGTTATAAACCCCCATACGGCCGGTCTAATAGAAAGCGGCCACCCTTAGCGTTTGAACGCCTACAATATCAGAAATACCACCTGCGCCTAACCTTGCCCTTTTTGAGAATGTTACTAAAGGCTTTTTTCAATCAGATAGCTTTTATCTGAGGAATAAAAATAGTAGTTCAACATATTTTCTATAGATAAGCTGTCAAACCGCCAATTTTATTCCTTAGATAAAAGTTATCCGACTATTGAAAAATCAGCCCTAAGAGTAAGAAGGAATTTTGAGCCGACAGTTAAAGGCACAAACAAACAAATTAAACCTCTTTAAAAATAGTATAGATTAAGGTCATCTTAAAAATAAAAACAGTAGACTTCATAACGATTCTAAAGCCATCAGTCACCCTGTCAAATGTTCCCCCATTTAAAACAATTATAACACCATCAAAATAAACTCACGATTAAAAATCTTTCCAAAAATGTTTAACTCATTAAGGGGGGAGAAGGGGGAAGTTCATAAATTCATATTTTCTCAACAAGACTCCCCCTTTTCTTATTTAAGATTAATGATAGAAGAGGGAAGTTTAAAAATTCTCTTAATTGCGGAGCTAATTTATCATAAATGCTGTTGGGCGATAGTGGCGCAACTTTTCCTGTGTTGAATGGATTCCTGCGTGCCTGCCTAGCAGCAGTGGTGGCCCAGTGGTATCGGCCCGGAATTCCGAGTTGTAGGTCGTGGGTTCGAACCCAGCCAGGCGCATTACTTTGTGTAATTTATTTCACCAACACTGCTCTCAAAACGGTGAAGGAAAACATTGCGAGGAAACCGGCATGTCCTATAACCAAAAATTCGAAGACATGTGACATCTACCAACACGCACTGGGCCCGCGTGGTGGATTATGGCCCACTCACTCTCACAGAGAGGAGATCTGTGTGCCAGCAGTGGGAACATTTATAGGCTGATGATGATGAATGAATACCTGTAGTTTTGTGAACTAAGGATCTATATTTCCTGATAGCTATAACCTTGGGGTCTTTATACAGGGTGTAAGAAGACACTTTACGAAGCCGTTAACTACGCATACTGTACATCTAACTAAGTAGCTTTATGCTAAAATTATCGCTGGGAACCGACTTTTATTTTTAAGTATAAAAAAAAAAGAATAAGTTGAAAATCCCAGTCTAGAGAAGAGGGTCATCGACCATCGAAAGTAAATCAAACGCACACTAACATAAGCCGTGCGTTTCTGCATTTATTTCTTACGTACATTACTGTTCGTAACTTCAAATGCGTAATTTATTTAGAAAAATCGAAAATTCAGGTAATGTTTGTTTGGAAAAAAGTTTTGTAATAATACTTAGAATTCGATTTCGTAAAAAAAAGTTTAAAAAAAATGCAACTTTGACCTTCAATATCTCGAGAACCCTTGGAGTCCCAGGTACGGTCTAAAGGAAAAAAAATGATCCAAATAATGGGTAGAATACGTGGCTTTCGGCTTCGTTAAGTGTCTTCTTACACCCGGTATATACTTCTAGGCAAGTGTGTTTCATCGTCGACCACATCTTCGCTTACCATCAGACGAGATAGTTGTCAAACACGAGCCTCTCATCGCTGAATAAACACAAAGAAAAAATTAAAAAGAGTTGTCTGGCAATCTTTGGGGGAGGCTTGCGTTCATAAATTAGTTAAAAAATGATCCCGCACACTAGGACTTGATTCCTGTATCATGGGTTCGTTTACAAACATATAAACTCACATACACAAAAACCCAGACCCGAAACAACTACTTGGAGATCATACAAATATTTGTTCCGGGAATCGAATCCGTGATACGCTGCGCAGCAGTCGATCGCTCAGCCATTGCGCCAACCGTGCCGCAATTAAGCCTCTCTTAAGACTCTCACGTTCCCAGCTGGGAACGTGAGAGTCAAAATGGCGGGTATACCTCAACGAATCAAATCCTCATAGGTATCAAAAAAATGTACCAAAATTGTACTATTTAGTACCTGGGTTTATAAAAATAGTACCTTCATCAGAACAAAATTAGGTCAAAATGTAAATACACCCGCTATCTTGACCTCAGAGCGCCACCTGCTACAAACCTTGGTAAATCCATCATAATTATGAGTCATCCCGTTGTTCGGTCTGGTAGTCTAAAGGGGAGGCCTATGTTCAGCAGTGGACGTCTTCCGGCTGATGATGATGATATGTACCTAAAGTTAAAATATTTAGAAGAAACCTACACTCAGTATTGGGCGACCAAAGATTAAAAAAAAGTCTGAAATGTTCGTAACAAGAAAAAAAACTGTATGCCTACAGAAGTTAGCAGTAGTTATAAGTTTATACTAAGAAACTTGATTGTAAACGTACATACAGACTTTTGTTAATACAAGAATAAACCTAGTTTGTTGCAGACTTCTTCAAGTAATGATCAAGTTTCTTCAGACGTTTGCTACGAATGTAGATCTCGTAGCGATAATTGCTACGCCGTAGCACCAGTGCCTACGCCGTAGCCGTTTTCTGTCGTGCATAGATAAATGAGTGGTTTCTTAAGTTATGTTGTAACAATGAGTATTATATTATTTGACTATTGGCTTCTAAATTAATATTGTATTAAATTTATGCTGCCAAATATTACTTAAACCTAAATTTAACTTTTCGAATTGTAATCTCACTATTTTGAAGTCACTTTTCGACGTCTGTACGTTTGTGTAACCATGTTGTTCTTCTATTTACAATAGAACTTTATTTGCAGATTTTTTTTGAAAAATCTCCAAATCTCTCCTCTCCTCTCTACTCTAATACTTCTCTCACTTAGTCTCTTCCAAATCTCTGCAACTTTAACTGTTACGTGGCAAGTTTATGAGTGAATTTCTCAAACACAAAATTTTTGCGGCGTGGCTGAAAATCGTATCTAAAACCAAACTAACAATAAAGTTATTATTTTTTATAGAAAGAAGACGTCATCTTGATCAGGCCATAAATATTTTTGTACACAACATTTCAACAATAAATTTAAGAAAATGTTCTTTGCCAAAATTCTAAGTGGGGTGGCGCGTCCACAAACCGTTTTTTTGTGTATTACCATCGCTCAAGCGAAACTACACTACTTTGCTAGAAACTAATACTTTTAATTGTGTTCAGGATTACTTTTTCTTTCTAATGACAATTTTATTTTTATAGTTAGTGCGATATTTAATTCTAGAGAAAATGGGATAAGCGCGTCCGCGGAAAACTTATAATTTTGGTGGGAATTATGGAATCATTAAGTAGGTCTAATAGAATGAACAGAGGAGGACGGCACTACCATCGTTAACTTTATTTAGCCAGGTGCTAACGTGCAGCAGTAACAGAAGTGTGCCATCTTGTTGTTGTTTTTCGCTAGAGACGTAAGAAAGTCGTTTTCTGGCAATCGGACAAAAAACTTGCAATTTTTGTGTTAATGTTTTAAAACTCATTTTATTAATAAATCGGTGTTGTAATTTAAATGCATAATTGGGTTTGGGATGCTTTCAGAATTGTACAAATATAAATTCTATATTCTAAGTAGTTTTTTTTTAAATAAAGATTTTAATCATGGTTCTAATTTTGATGGTACAATTTTGGTGGTATTTTTCCATACATCAGTGAGAAAGTTGTACTTAAATACCACACAAAACATCGTAAGTGATCATGATGATGAAGAATTGATGATACAAGAGGTGAAAAATGTGTAGTTAAATTTAAATCTGTAAATTAACAAAATATAGAGAGTTGTATATTATGGTGATTGTTGTTTTCTTTTATTGATCTCAATTTTTGTTATTTTTTTATTAAAACTTTTACATTCACTATAAATAAGTTCTTACTATTTTTTGATTAATTATTTGTAGTAATAAAATAAACATATTTCGAGAAGTTCTAATTTTTGTGACAAAAATAAATTTTGGTGTCTTACCAATTCAGGTGTCAACAATATGTGAGAAACTTTCTGGAATAAATAAATTTCTGTAACATTTTATGTACCTAAACATGTTTTTCTTCCTTATTAAAATTTTCGAATATTAAAAAACACCAAAAACAAAAATGTTCACCAAAATTAGGTACAAAATCGTAGTTGTTGAAATTCACTCTTATCAATACCTAACATTATACCATTTGACGTATGGGACAAATAAATCCCGATGTTTTGTCGTCGTAAAAACTATGTGAAGTAGACCCGCCTCACTTGTTTCATTGCAAATCATTTTTCTAA
The DNA here is from genome assembly GCA_950005045.1 of Agrotis exclamationis. Classification (NCBI taxonomy): domain Eukaryota; kingdom Metazoa; phylum Arthropoda; class Insecta; order Lepidoptera; family Noctuidae; genus Agrotis; species Agrotis exclamationis. The sequence goes on from OX465441.1 coordinate 13,681,639, forward strand.
GACCCAATCACCCGAACTTTGTAACATGTCACCATAACAAACAACCAAGCGACTCCCACCCCGCACGATCTATCAAATGAACCAAAAAAATCATGGGGTCAATAATAAAATGAAACACATTTGACGCGAGCCCGGGGGTGAAAGTGGTGAAACAACCCCGGGTAATGGGGGTGAAGTAAAACTTACATAAAAGTGCCACCGCGACCTTTTATTTTCATGAGATTCGCCTTCTTTGGGGTTGTGTTTGTTTGCATTGTTCGGGATGTACCGATTTTTTATTTGACTGCAACAAAAGGAGAAGTTTTGCTAGTGTATAATAATAATATAATAATAATAATATTCCACAACTATCACACAACGCCATCTAGTCCCAAGCTAAGCAGAGCTTGTGTTATGGGTACTAGACAACTGATAAACATACTTATATATTTCTAAATACATACATAATTACATATTATAGATAAATTACACCCAGACACAGAACAAATGATCGTGCTCATCACACAAACATTTGTCCTGGGTGGGAATCGAACCCACGACCTCCGGCATAGCAGTCAGGGTCACTACACCCAACACATTACACCCAATATTTTCATGCTTGAATGTTGGTCGGAACTTAAATTCTTTAATTTAAATTTTGTATTTATTTGCTTATATCATTCTAAATGTGTATCCTACTTTGTATAAAACTTCATTGTTTCTAGTAGTTATAATGGACGGATGAAATGTCCCCATAACACAGGTTCTTCCTAGCATGGGGGTCATTAATCTATGTTAAATGCATTTATATTTTAGTGCTTTGTCTGGGTCTATTTAATTTTCTGTAACACTATTATTGGCAAATAAATAAACTATAAACTAAACTAACCACTAGACCAACAGGCCTGTCATATATATGTATATTACTATTATACTCGTATATGTGAAAGTTCGTGTGTTTGTTACTCTTTCATGCAAAAATTATTGAATGGATTTGTATATTTGATACATAGAGATTTTTTTGTTGTTGTTTTATTTTCACTAATTTATCATACATTACTTATGTAATGATGTTGTAAAGAATACAAAAGTTGTTTCAACATATTATGTTTCCGAGAATAACTCCGAAATTAGACGTTTTACGACATTATAATTATTGGTTATATTTTTGTTCGTCTAACTAATCTAAATACATTATACCTTTCGATGTGCACCGCGATTCTAAAAAAAATCGAAATGGCAGCCGACTGATACGGCCAAAATTTTTAAATCACTTTTAAAAATTAAAATATATTAAGTGCCCCCATTATGGTGATAAATAATTTCTAGTGGCCCATACCTTTGACAGGAAAACAAACAGTCTACGCGACAAGTAAATCCAATGAGAGGAAGCTCTGCAGTACCATTTTCCCTTATGTCAATGAACACACGCCGACAACTGACAGCGTTTGACATGTGCAAGATATTCCGTATGTTTACGAGCGACTAGTGTGACGGCCGCAACCCGCCCGCTGAGCGAAATGATTCAACTTTCACCCGCTCTTGCTTATGTCGGGTTGTTGATGTTTTGGTCAAACGTAATATGAAAACTGTGTTAAGAAGTTGAGTTTTTAGTGGCAACTATGATAATAGTTGATAATAGAGCAGCGGTGGCCCAGTGGTATCGGTCCCGACTTACGAGTTGTAGGTCGTGGGTTCGAACCCCGCCAGGCGCATTACTTTGTGTAATTTATTTCATCGGCTCTGCTCTCAAAACGGTGAAGGAAAACATCGTGAGGAAACCGGCATGTCCTAGAACCAAAAATTCGAAGATATGTGACATCTACCAATCCGCAATGGGCCCGCGTGGTGGATTATGACCCACTCCCTCTCACAGAGAGGAGGCTTGTGTCCCAGCAGTGGGAATATTTATAGGCTGATGATGATGATGATAATAGTGCCCTAATGATGGCAATAGAACTCGCACATACCCTGCCATTTAAATGCGAAAATAAAAGGAATTCTCAGGAAAGATCAGTTCAGCAGTTTTGGCGTAAAATGGTAACAAAAAAAAAAATCAAACTTACTTCCGCATTTATAATTATTATATTTTTGTTTATTTTTTGACTAAACTGCTGAACTGATCTTCCTGAAATTATGTACGGAGACGGACATAGGGTACCTTTCATCCCGAAAAAATATTGTTTCTGAGAAAAACAATAACCTCGATATAAATGATTAGATGGCGCCACATGTATGATCCGAAATAATTTTCAAATTCTAAATATTGTTGTAGTTGATTAAATCGTCACAGAGATATGAAAAGTGTTTACTACAATTGTCACTATTGTCGTGATCTTCAGGACACCAAAAAATAAATTATACCGAGGAGACACATTTTACATGTAGGGGAAAGGTGTACGAGATGATTCGTTGAGGGAAGATGATCCTTTTATATTGCAACGAAGCCAGTAGCGTCATCTAGTTGTTTTTATTGGTAAAATGTAGTCCCCGATATTCTCCTGCCTCAGTCAAAAATAATGGTGTCCAGAGTGACAATCAAATTTTTTGAGAATAAAAAACAATATTCCGTGACTTTGATCTAAGGTAAGGTTGACTTGAAGTCTATGTCTAATTTGTTCTAGGTACTTTATTGTTAGGCTGTTGTATTAAATAGCTTTGTATATTGCTCTATTTTGATTTTTTAATAGTATGGTAACAGTTGAAACCACATAGTTTAAGTTATCGAACATTGAATAAAAAAGTTTATGTTGGGGCAAGATGATTATGTTACCGGTGTACAAGATGATCCCCCCAGATCATCGTGAACACCGGTAATATACCTACTATTACGGGGATATTTTTAAGCATTTGTATGTTATTGTTTTAGTTTATGTATTTTTTCTAATAAATATGACTTAACTAATATGAACTTCCTGCATATTACTTAAAAAAATTAGTCGATTTTAAATAATAACAATAAATACTTTATTTTGTTTTAGACTATCTCGTAATTAAAACAACGTGGGTTGTGGTCGGAAGACTCCATGATCAAAGCGCTGGATGTTGTTAAAATGGCATGCCATATAGAAAAGCAAGAAAACAGTTTGGGGTGCCTGTAATGTCACTAAAAAGGCGGGCTAAAGTCAAAATAAAGTGGCTGTCGGTACAATAAAATATTTAGGTGAAAAACAAAACCTAGATTATGGTTTTATTTAGGTAATTCTCTTCCTGGATCCTGGGATCATCTTGCCCCTACCGCAAGGATCATCTTGGACACCGAGGTGTACAAGATGATCCTTTGACAACGTTTTAAAAATGTGTTTTTTAATGGTAAACCATCTCAAAAATTAAAATTTTGAGTATGACATCAATAAGATAAATAAATTTACTATGTATATCCGTATTTACATTCGAGCTAAGTAGATTGTCATTTAATCTGCAAGCAATCTCCCTTAGGTGAATCATCTCGTACACCTTTCCCCTACAAAAGAAAGATGGAAAACCCAAGATCTCATTACTCAAAGAAAAAAACAATCAAACTCTAAGATTTATGCCGAAAACTCATTATTAAAGCAAACAGAACATAATTTTAAATACAGAACAAGGATGTAAGAAAAAAACCGTTAAAAACTGTTTGCGAATCGGTGCAAATTCGAATTACAAATTTGAACACGGCTAAAGCGAGTGTTGCCGTATAAAATGAAATTTAAAAATGGTATTCTGTGATTTAAAACTACTCGCTTCCTCAGGGTTGCCAGCTGGCATATTGTTTTATTCATGTTTGTGTTTAAGGAGGTTTAATATTTATAGTTCGGGGTTTTATGACGAATTATGTCGTTATTGTGTTGAATAATGTTTTATTATTGGTTTCGTTTATACAGGTGATAAATTAATTTATATTTTTATGTGCATCTATGATTATTTCGTAACGACCAATTATCTAGGGTCTTGTAGCATAGATTTGCGGATCAATGATAGTTTTTGCTTAGCCTGAGCTGTCTCACTGCTGGCCTCCCCAATTCCTTCCATGAGCTTTTTTCTCGGGTCACTTCAAACCAGACCTCGTGGTATTCGCTCAGGTCGTCTCACCACCTACTTTACTTTTTTACCACGTTGACCATCGTAGGCATTGCGAGGATCGCCCAGAGGACACGGTGGATGCATGCGGTGCAGGAGTGCCCCGCTTGGGCAGAGCGCCGCGCCGTGTCCTCACGACGGCATTAGGGCACTGGTCGGACCATGCTGCGGCGAGACGGAGTGGGAAGCGGTCGCCTCCAACTGCAAAGCAGTCATGCTAGCGAAGGAGGAGGCGGGACACGTGAGGGACAGGACAGCGTCTACCTCAAAGCCCAGCCGCAGTGGTAGACGCCCACGGCGACAGACGTCGCTGGACGATCTCCGGCCACCGTAGGCGCGGGCATGCGGACGGCGAATAATGCGGATGACTCGCCATGCATCATGGTCGACGGCGCCTTGTGTTCCACGCGCGCCTCAAAGAGCTGTCAGCACAATGACGGGGCCCCCCTAAGAGGGCCAAAGCCTGCCGGGGCCGCGGGATTAACGAGCTACCGTGACCCTGGAACGTAAAGGGCTTTTGAAGGACACCGTGGATTTTTATCAGTACAAGTCTGACAGTCCTTCCTGCTCTGTCCTGGGTGGGAGGACTAGTTTGATGATTTTATGATCAAATCAATCCGTTTAATTCTTACTAATATTAAAAATATGATAATTTATAAATAGATAAGAAAATAATGCTAATACACACAAATAACGAATGTAATAGAAGCACAATACATAACGGTTTTATTGTATAAAATTGGATCGATAGTGTAAAGCAATTACTTATATTAGAGCCGGCAACATGAGCTATCGGCAAATCCGCTTATGTGACACAAAATTGTTCCCAAACTATGAGAGACGATACGGGAGTATATTGCGTGCAGGCCGGTTGATTTCATTTTTTTAATTGCCTGCTCTGTCCCACTCCAGGTAAAGGCCTTCTTCGACTCCTTCCACTTCTCGCAAGCCCGTGCGTACTCCTTCCAATTCGGATAGAACCTATCCAGTACGTCCCGTCATCTCCTTCGCGGCTTGCTGCGACTTCGTCTTACTGTCTCAGGGCTCCAGTTTTGAGCTATTTTGGCCCATAGTTTGTCCGGCATTCGACAGACATGTCTTGCTGAGTCACGTCAGCTATATTTGTTTTGGAGTGCAGTATTGTGTTTCGAACGCGATCTGTTAATTTAACAACTCGTGACCTGGTATACTGCGCTCCATTGCTCGTTGGCAATCCATGAGTTTGGACTTCTGGATGTTAGTCAAAGACCAAGTCTGTGCACCATAATATGTTAAATTAAAAGATTATGTAATGTATGCTTATTTTTATGTATATTGTATGTTCCGTTTTCAGGTTTAAGCTGCAGATTTTGAAAAATTTTGTTACAGACATAGATGGGATCCTAGAGACGGTAGGTAGGGGGTAAAGCGACCGTAATTAAATAAAAAAAGTTGGCGGATTTAGTTCCTCTACGTAAAAAATAAGAAAGGTGATCCGCAAGAGAACCCAAGACAAGTAACCGATATAGCATGAAGATTGTTAAACTTCAAAGGCATATAGCGCAAATAAATATTTAAAATTATTGACCAATCATTCCAGAATACACATTATTTTAGACCTGAAAACACGAGTAACTTTTCAGCTCTTTGTCAATTAATAAGATCATTAAGTTAAATAGTTACACAGTTCACATATTGCTTTTGCCATACAAAATCAATGGTAGAATCACATTTTGACATCTTATAAAGAGTATGCCAATTCATTGGTGAATTAATTACCCAATTTTTCTCTACTAAATTCTCAAGCGTTCCCGTCAACATTGCCCTTTCGTATCCTTTCTCACAAAATGGCGAACAGGTTACTTCGCAACCCGTAAATTTCGGCGTCGCCCGAATGAATTGTAACCGATAATTTAGTGCGTTACGTCATCGAACTCGTTGGCTGCGTCGCCTCTTGTTTAGCCCACGGGTAACTATTCTGTAGGCAGTTGATACGAATTTATGGCTTTTTAGTGTTGTATAAGCATCATCATGCCATGGCAAGGTTAGCGAAGTGGATAAGCAATTAGACTGATGTGCATCCTATCGCGGCGCGGGTTCGATTCCCGTACGGAACAAATATTTGTATGACCTACAAGTAGTTGTTTCGGGTCTGGGTGTTTGTGTATGTGAGTTTCTGTGTTTGTAAACGCACCCATGACACAGGAAGAAATTCTTAGTGTGGGGCAATGTTTAAAACAAAATTAAAATATGTTATTGTTGTAACTACAAACCCATCCACAATGCAGTATTTCGTATCTCAAATACAGTTTAAATTCAATGCCTTTCGCTTCAAAACCCTCGAAAATTTCCACATACGCGACAATTACGAAGTATACAGGCAATAAACAATTATACAGACAGTGCTTCACAGAAAACAGTGTTGTGTATGTTATACATATGTTTTATGTAGTGTTGTAAGGGCGTGGCTACATGATTCAACTTTGAACATTCCGCTTTTGACTTGAATAACTGGGCTTGTGGTTTGGAGGGCTTAATAATTGCTGTTATTGTCATGGAAGCTTTAGAAAATGACTTTTGTCAAGTATTTTGTATGCTACACTTTGAAAAGCAAGCATTGATAAGTTACAGAAAATATCAGTTTCTGCTCTTAAAGTGATTCGTAAAACATTATTTTTGAATATTTTAAATACAAATTGTGTTGAAGTGTTTAGCCGTTGGTTCCGGCTGTCATTTGCAAATCTATACCTATAGGTATTATGTTAGTCGTTTCAGAAGCTCCAAAGTCTGACAACCAGTCTTACCATGAGGTATATTATATTCGTTTAGGCGCGACTGGTCCAATTCGCGATTCTTATCCAGTTACATTCTGGGTTGTGGAAGTCCGATAGGCAGTCGCTCCATGTAAAATATTGATATTCAATTGCATCTGGTTCGACTGGAAGTCGACCCCAAAATTATTGGCAAAAGGCTTGGCGGAAGATAATGATGTCGTCAAATGATCGAGCGAATTGTTAGACTTGAATAACTAAAAACTTCAAGGTTCCTTTAATTACCCTATGTGTTCCTGGGCCACGATGCCCTTTTAAGACAGTTCTGAGATCCTAACCGCAGTCTTGACTAAAGTTTGATTTAATATTTAAGATTTTGGTACAACTTATCTACTTTGCAGCTTTCAGTGTATATTAACAATCGCACTAGGATAAACATGTTTATGTTCGAACACATCTACATGTATATATATATATATATATATATATATGATCCCGACCGATTTCGGCCACAGCGACTTGGATCTGCCTATTGAGAGAACACATCTACGTGCTTCAGAGATCACATGAAACCTCAGATGTTTCCACTTTCTGGATTCTGGCTACTGGTACCCAGAATCCAGAAAGTGTGGCGACAGGCCATCCTGAGAATATCGAGATATCCGGGTACCGGATTGTTGTGCCATATATTATCTCTTGATACGTGTGAAATATAAATATAACAAGGGTTCACACGCGGCTTTGTTTGCGTTAGTTTCGTACATGTATCGCCATATATTTTCGTATAGATGTTATTGTTTTTTTTCGCCTTTTTCGGGATTAAAAGTACCGGCTATGTACGACTCTGTACACCTTTTTTATCGTGGTAAAATTATCAAATGAGTCCTCCCACCCAGTGTGGGACGGGAGCGACTGTCAGACTCGTACTGACTAAAATCCACGGTGATCCTTCAATAGGCCTTTACGTTCCAGAACCACGGTTACCTGATGAGACATTCCCGCGACCCGTCTCTGTACATCTGACAACTTTATGCACAATTTTAGGATGATCGGTTCAGTTTTTGTGTGTGTGTTTCTAGTCTGATTTGTGTGATTATTTTTTTGTTCGATGAAGTATCATCATCATCATCATCAGCCTATAAATGTTCCCATTGCTGGGATACAGGCCTTCTCTCTGTGAGATAGCAGGCCGTAATCTACCACGCGGTCCCAGTGCGGATTGATAGATGTCACATGTCTTCGAATTTTTGGTTCTAGGACATGCCGGTTTCTCACGATGTTTTCCTTCACCGTTTTGAGAGCAGTGGTGTTGAAATAAATTACACAAAGTAATGCGCCTGACGGGGTTCGAACCCACGACCTACAACTCGTAAGTCGAGGCCGATACTACTGGGCCATCACTGCTCTCTCGATGAAGTATACCTGCCATTTATTTTGGTCTCATACAAATTTCATTCAGTTTAGCTCAGTAGTTTTTATTTTATGTGGATAAAATAAAAAGTGGTGGTAAAGCAAAAAAAAAAGCAAAAGTTATTTTCTACTTTTTTGTAGAACTTGTTTTTGAAGACAGTTATTATTATTTTTAAGGGGTTAAATATACGTACTTCACTTCTTTTCTCACCAATAAGTTGGTTAACCAGCAGTGTGTATGAGACCTTACCCGCACATACAGAGGTCATACAACAGAGGCTGATGCGAGTGAAATAATTGTTGCGCTTGTTCGTCCGACTGTGACGCGCATGCCAATGAATGGAACTGTACACGTAGTGGTAAATCTTTCTATATCAAATATATGTACATGTATTTGATATCAAATATACATAATTATTTGTCTCTCAGAGGTTTTGAATTGAATGGGTATTTCATAGAAAAAATCTATTAAGGTGCGTACAGGCCATTTAACATAACATGTTATATAACATTGCTATATAACATGTTTCAGATAATGTGGACACCGAATGTTATAAAACATGTTATAATAACATGTTATTGATATGTAAAACAATGTTATAAATCTTAGTCACGTTTAGCACTGAAGTACGACAAGCGACAATGGTTATATATTGTTATATTACATTGTTATTCTAATGTGTACAGTATTGTTTTATGTTGCAATGTAGAATAACAAGGTCACATAGTGGGGACGTGTTATAAAACACAGGTTACATAACATGTTACATGGTCTGTACGCACCTTAAGGTGCGTCTACATACAACGAGCAGCCTCGCGAGGCATTTGCCGCGCGCCCGAGCCATCCAGTGTCAGCTTTTGTTTTGCTCGCGTGTATTGTTTCGTGCCTCGGTCGAGAAACAATTGCGCGTCCAAACAGAGCAAACAGCTTCGCGAGGCATTTGCCGCGAAGCAAATGTCTCGTGAGGCTGCTCGCTCTGTGTAGACGCACCTATTTATTCCATTAGTTAGATTATCAAGAAGGAGAGAAGGCGGGAAGGAGCTCGTGGCTAAATAATTACAGCCGCACAGGCCTGCCTCGGAAAGCACGTAAAGGCGTTGGTCCTGGCTGTCATTCGTGGATTTTTTTGACAGTCAGAAACTCGATAGAGTCTTACCATGGGGTATCGTCTAACCTTACTGAGGCCTTATCATGAGTTTTCACTTATTGTGACGTAAAGTAAACGAGAACTTTGACATTTAATTTCAAGGAAAAAATTAGTTCCTTCTTCGTACACTAGAGGCGCTGTTCCATTTTTCCATACAAGAAACGCTGTAAATACTGGAAAGACGCTGTAAAGTAAAATAGTGAAAACTTTGATAAGGGCTCTGGGTTGTGGAGGTCCGATAGTCAGTCGCTCCATGTATATTACTGATATTCAGCTGCATCTGGTTCGACTGGAAGCTGACCACAATGGCAGGCAGATGATGAATTAGATTTTCAAGAAATATTTGACAGTATACATATTTTTCTTTTGTTGCGGAAACCAAAATTGACGAAGATACGACACTTTTAAAATTGCCAATACGTCACAAGCAAGTATAGTTTTTACTTGCTCTGACGTCACGAGCGCCCACTCTCGAATTTTGAAACGTTATATCTTTGTAAATATGCATCGGTTTAATGAAAGAAAAATTACGTGTCCTTTATTTTTCAAAACTCTAGCTGACAGACTTAATTTGTAATATTCATCATCGTCATCATCGTCAGCCTATAATGATCCCACTGCTGGGACACAGGCCTCCTCTCTGTGAGAGGGAGTGGGCTATAATCCACCACGCGGGCCCAGTGCGGGATGGCAGATGTCACAGGTCTTCGAATTTTTGGTTCTAGGACATGCCGGTTTCCTCACGATGTTTTCCTTCACCGTTTTGAGAGCAGTGGTGATGAAATAAATTACACAAAGCAATGTGCCTGGCTGGGTTCGAACCCACGACCTACAACTCGTAAGTTGGGGCCGATACCACTGAGTCACCACTGCTCTGCAATATTGATATATTGAATTAATATTTGCAAAATTGAAGCTGTCAAATTTCCTATTGTATTAATTACTTTACGGATATGAAGAACAGAAAACAGAAATATTTGTGCCGGGCGGGAATCGAACCTCAGCGTAACAGCTAAACGCTCAACCACTGTGCCAACCTTACCTTCAAATTCAATAAAGATACTAGCAAGTTTATCCTCAAGACCATATCCAACAATTTCATACACGCAATAGCTAGGTACAACTTTATAAAAGCAGGGACGGACTGCAGTCGAGGATGCGTTTGCCAGTCGGGCCCCAACCGGTATGGGGCCCCCACGCGCCTTGCAGGGTTTACTACCGTGGCATTGCGGAGGCTGAGGTACTAGCTCAGAGAGTGTCATCACAATGACGGGGCCCCCCCCTTTAGAGGGCCAAAGCCTGCCAGGGGTTGCGGGACTAACGAATTTCCGTGACCCCGGAACATAAAGGTCTATTGAAGGTCAACGTGGATTTTGGTCAGTACAAGTCTAACAGCCCAGCTCGCTCTGCCCTCGGTGGGAGGATTCATTTGATGATTTTATCACGATAAAAAAGGGTTAAAAAGAACTTGTTAACTACCCGGGCCCTTTACGTCCAGTCCGGCCCTGTGTATACCTACATATACATACATCAAAAGAGGGGCTCACTCCCCCACAATATTGCAGATACAAGTATCAGCCTGCGTCACAGCCGGCCGGTTATCGGTGACCGGAAATGACCGGTCAAGCCATAGACTATGTATAACATGATGTATATTGTTTATGGTAGCAGCAATTTATTTATTATCTGTGCTGGGGTCAAGTGGGGTGAGTTATGGGGGCGAGTTCAAGTGTTTTGTTACTTTGTAGTTAATAATAGTGCCATTGTCAACATGAGAAGTTGTTAGGTACATGTGTGTAAGTATCCTTACTAATCTCTCTTATATTATAAACTAGCGGCCCGCCCCGTGCTTCGCTACGTGTTACAAAAAATGTGATAAATGAAGAACCACTCGACCGATTTTGTGCAAACTTCACATAAATAATCTACAAAATAGTCCGAACAAAGCCTACACATTTGGTTTGGATAGGTGAGCCCGTTCTTGACTTATAATGTTACAACGAAAAGTGGCATTGATTTGTATACAGATGTGAAATTTGTGAGGATGGATGTAATGTATGGATGTTTGAAAACTACTGAACGGATTTGGATGATTTTTAGTACACAAATGGATCATAATCTGAATTAACACATAGGATAGTTTTCATCCCAGTATTACTATACTCGTGGGAGAATTTTTGTGATATACGCGGACAAAGCATCGCCTTTGTCCGGATGGATACGGCTAATAATATTAAAATGCAACTATTTATATGTTTGTCTCTCAATGTCAGGATGGCTGAAGAGATCTTGATATAAGTTTCAGTAATAATAATAATAATTTTTATTTCAGCAGTGGTGGCCCAGTGGTATCGGCCCCGACTTCCGAGTTGTAGGTCGTGGGTTCGAACCCAGCCTGGCGCATCACTTTGTGTAATTTATTTCATCAACACTGCTCTCAAAACGGTGAAGGAAAACATCGTGAGGAAACCGGCATGTCTTAGAACCAACAAATTCGAAGACATGTGACATCTACCAACAGCACTGGGCCCGCGTGGTGGATTATGGCCCACTCCCTCTCACAGAGAGGAGGCCTGTGTCCCAACAGTGGGAACATCAGCCTTCAATGCTGATGATGATGATGAATTTTTATTTCATAAGCCTAATACATAAGGAGAGAAAAGAGTTTACAGTTTTAAATAGTAACTTATATCCTTGAAATAAGATAAGGCACAGAGTTAGTTTATAACTCGGGCCTGGTTCTTTATCAGACGGCGAACTCCTCATAATTCGCCGTCCGTGTGCACTCGCCTACAGTGGCTGGAAATTTTTCCGCGATGTCCGTCGTCCTGCACGCGTAGCATGGCGATTCTATCTCTATTCTACGAAGAAAAGACAAAGTTATTTCATCGTTATTTCTAAACAAATCGACTGTTTTTTTGCACAAATATGACACCATTCGTACACTATTGAAGAATAGTAACGTTTATTTTCTATATTTTTTACATTATCATGCTTAAAACGCTAAAATAATTTCTACGTTCTGTCATTTTGTCTATTCTTCCGTCGACAAAACCCCTTTCTACGGTGCCATACTACGCCTGCTGAGCGTCTCCCGCAGCGACTGGATCGTGAGGTGGACGATGTCCTCTCCTTCACGTAATCCACCTCCGTCTTCACTAGCATTACTGCGTCTCAGAAAGAGGAGACTGCTTCCCATTCCCCTCGTAGTACAAATCTCTTCAAAATCTACTCACAGCTTTGTAAACACACAGAAAAATCCCTGTTTTCTATTCACCATTTCATCCATACACCTTTTAAAATAATCCCACCTACTGTACCTCAAATAGAAGAGTACGGAACCCGTGAACCCGTGTTTTAGTGATCCGTAAAGGGTATGAAAACGCATCCCGACTATGTGGGGGCACGAGGAGAGGATTTTATCAAAAAGTGATTTGCCTGGCATCTATTCAAGAACATGTTCGGTCTATATCGGTCGTGAATGAAAGAACGAATGAATTTGAATCAACTTTGAATGGCATTGAACTTAATCGTGAGAGGTTTCGATTGAATTTTATTTTTGAGAAACTTTCACAAAATTGTCGTGGTATTTTTATTACAAAATCATCATAATTATGAGTCCGAACTCTGGATGGAGCGGACTTTTAGACTCAAACCACCCAGTTGTCTTTTGCGTTCCAGGGTGAGTTGCGTTGAAGGCTAGCCGCTCACTGGTGACTTTTTGTTAAAGAATAAAATGCTATTTACAAGATAATTAGATTTAAGGAGAGCAAAGTGATGCGTCGTGATGAAAATATGCCATAGTAATGAGGCATTAAAACAATAATGTAAAGAACAACATATCCCACCAAAACATTTCATGTAAAATGTTGCCAGACGATCACATAATGTTTGGCCTGTGAAAAATATATCAGATCTCATGTTAAGCCAAACTTCTGAATCTACACGGCCTAACTCTACCGACCCTAACTTCACAAATTCTACATATCAGTAAAAATGTATGCCTTCACCGTTTCGCTACCGTCGTGAAGGTGATGCGAATATTTAGTTTCTAAAGCAACGAAACAGCCAAGCCATACATTTTTACTGATATGTAGAATTTGTATTTGTAGCCAAACATTTTGATGATCATCAGTGTGTCAGTGACGAAATCGGTGTATTTTAGATATCAATAAAATCTAAAGTATTAGAGCTATTCAATTGAAACTTATACAGTCTTACTACAAAAACTTAAACATCTGTTGAACACTTGTCTAAAAAAAGTGTGACTGCAAAACGGACCTTATTTCAACGTCATAATCTGACATTTTTTTAGACAAGTGTTCAACAGACTTTTAAAAGTTTTTGTGGTAAGTACGACGGTGTTTGTTTAATAAGTCTATTATTGACATCATATCCTGAGAATATGAACTATCTGGTACATTGGAAACCAACTCTATGAGGGTTCAAAAAAACAACAAAACACTTCGAGAAAAGGTAGGTAGTGCCCTTGCGCCACACTCATGTGATACTATTATCACCACCTTCAACCCACATTCGTGTTTTAATACCCCTGATTATACAACAGTTGCATAAATAACTATAAGGGTACCTAAACAAAAACTTAAGTCATTTACATAACAATAAAAAAAAAAGCTTACGAATACTGAAGTCACGTAGTTATATTTCTTCCTCAAACTCAAACCAAGGTAAGTATATCACATCATAAGTTAAGAAAACTAATTTCTACCAAAAAGTTCGATTACATTTCATAGGAATCCCTTTTCTTCCCTCCTATAGCTGAGTCGACGAGTTGAGTAGCAGATAGAGCGCGAAATCGGGAAACTTGGCAAATTACTGCCGGTTCTATTCGCCTTGGTTGTTTTTCAAAGGGCGTTGAGGCGATCGTGTGAAAGGAAAGGGCGGGATTCCAGCCTTACTACAAAAATTTAAACATCTGTTGAACACTTGTCTAAAAAAAGTGTGACTGCAAAACGGACCTTATTTCAACGTCATAATCTGACATTTTTTTAGACAAGTGTTCAACAGACGTTTAAAAGTTTTTGTGGTACGACGATTGTTGTCGATTTCAAAGACAGGCAAGTACTAATGCATGACGGGGCCTCCCTTTTTTAGGGTTCCGTAGCCAAATGGCAAAAACGGAACCCTTATAGATTCGTCATGTCTGTCTGTCTGTCCGTGTATGTCACAGCCACTTTTTGTCGAAAGTATACGAGCTATCCTGTTGAAACTTGGTAGAAAGATGTATTATGTGAACCGCATTAGGATTTTCACACAAAAATCAAAACAAAACAAATTTTGGGGGTGCCCCCCATACTTAGAATTGAAACTCAAAAAAAAATTTTTCACCAATCCCATACGTGTGGGGTATCTATGAATAGGTCTTTAAAAATGATATTGAGGTTACTAACATCATTTTTTTCTAAACTGAACAGTTTGCGCGAGAGACACTTCCAAAGTGGTAAAAAGTGTGTCCCCCCCCCGTAACTTCTAAAATAAGAGAATGATAAAACTAAAAAAAATATATAATGTAGACCTCAACCAAAACTACCAACGAAAATTGGTTTGGATGAGATACAGTTAGCAGTTTTTGAGATATAGTACATTTTCAAAAACCGCAAATATAACTTTGCCATTCATACAAATACTATGAAAAACAAAGTTAATTTTATTGTTTGTGTATATTGCTTACTAATCTCAATATAATTATATCTCTAATCTATGCTTGCTGCTACGGAACCCTTCATGGGGAGTCTAACTCGCACTTGGCCGGTTTTTTTTTATCGTGGTAAAATCATCAAATGAGTCCTCCCACCCCGGGCAGGGCGGGAGGGACTGTCAGACTTGTACTGACTAAAATCCACGGTGTCCTTCAATAGCCTTTTATGTCCCGGGGTCACGGTAATGATATAAGTCCCGCGACCCCGGCAGGCTTTGGCCCTCTAGAGTGGGGGCCCCGTCATTATGCTGACGCTCTTTGAGGCGCGCGTGGAACACAACGCGCCGTCGACCCGGGCATGGTCCATGGTCGGGCTGCGAGTTGCCCTTTACTCGCCGCCCGCATGCCCGCGCCTACGGTGGCCGGAGATCTCTTGCGACGTCCGTCGCCGTGGGCGTCCACCACCGCGGGTGGGGCGGAGGGAGGACATTGTCCTCTCTCTCACGCGGCCCGCCTCCTCCTTCGCGAGCATTACTGCTTTGCAGAAGGAGCCGACCGCTTCCCACTCCGTCTCGCCCCGCAGCATGGCCGCAACCAATGCCGGGCGCGAGAGGTCTCCGCCTATCGCCGCCGTGAGACGGGGCCCCCTTAGAGGGCCAAAGCCTGCCGGGGTCGCGGGACTATTGGATAACCGTGGTCCCGGTACGTAAGGGCTATTGAAGTACACCGTGAATTTTAGTCAGTTCAGTACAGTCCATCCTGCCCTGAATGGGAGGTCTCATTTGATGATTTTAACATGTTAAAAGTTTAAAAAAAAAAATGTAACCGACTTCTAAAAAAAAACAACCACTAAAAAGGGTAAAATAACCTACCAAAAAACTTTTTTTCGGAAGTCGGTGGCTTTGCTTTTTTATTTCATTGATTTTTTTGCCACCGACTTCCGAAAAAAAGTTTTTTGGTAGGTTATTTTACCCTTTTTAGTGGTTGTTTTTTTTTAGAAGTCGGTTACATTTTTTTTAAAAAACTTTTTTATTTTACCCTTTTTAGTTTAAATATTCAACCGAAATTCTTGTCAAAAACATAATTTTCTTAGTTATGCCCTAGAATTTTATTATCCTTAGCACTGGTTATAACATCGCCCATGTACACAATAAGCAAGAACACCAAAATAAATGAATTTTTTTTGGGACCTAATGGCAGGTATACTGCATCGAACACTAACCCATATGGGTCATTAGTATAAATGAATTAAGTCCAAATACAAGATAGCTGCTGTAAACCGTTGAGGAGTTCCCTGAACTGTTCTTCGTCTTCATCATCAGAACCCTAATGACAGTTACAACCCATCTAGGTGTAAAGTTCTCATCAATATAAATGAATTAAGTCCAAACACAAGGTAGCTGCTGTGAATCGTTGAGGAGTTCCCTCGACTGTCTCTCGGCTCCATCATCAGATATACTCCAGACCTTTATTAAATTGTAGTGCTTTGAAATACTTAATGAAAAAAGTAATTTACTAAAAACAGTCGACGCCTACTTACTGTTAAGGAGTCGTTGAACCTTCCATCATCAGCTCAGCTACATGAGATGATGATTACTATACGCAAGTACTTAAATTACTTCATAATATTTGCGAAAAACGATGTGTGGGCCTATAAAATTTGAGGGTTGCCCTCGATTTCTCCAGGATCCAATCATCAGATATTGAAATGGTGACAATGGGACCACACGGGAAGCACCAGCTTTCAAATAAAAAAAGAATCATCAAAATCGGTTCACCCAGTCGCAAGTTATGAGGTAACAAACATAAAAAAAAAAAAAAAATACAGTCGAATTGATAACCTCCTCCTTTTTGAAGTCGGTTAAAAACCGGCCAAGTGCGAGTTCGACTCGCCCATGAAGGGTTCCGTAGTAGCAAGCAAAGATTAGGGATACAATTATATTGAGATTAGTAAGTAATATACACAAACAATAAAAATAACTTTGTTTTTAAAGTGTTTGTATGAATGGCAAGTTATATCTGCGGTTTTTGAAAATGTACTATATTTCAAAAACTGCTAACTGTATCTCATCCAAACCAATTTTCGTTGGAAGTTTTTGTTGAGGTCTACATTATATATTTTTTTTAGTTTTATCATTCTCTTATTTTTGAAGTAATAGGGGGGGGGGGGGGGGGAACACATTTTTCCACATTGGAAGTGTCTCTCGCGCAAACTGTTCAGTTTAGAAAAAATGATATCAGTAACCTCAATTATCATGTTTTTGATAGATTGATGTAGGTTGATGTGCTGACGTTTGTACTTTGTAAGTTTAGAGATCACTGATATCACAACCCATTATAAAAACGAATTAAAAAATACAGCAAGATCCGTTTTCATAAAGTTAAGTGTTTACCTAGTAACATAGTTTATTATACGCGTACATTAATGAATTCTAGGAAAATATCTTCAATGGTTTACCTTCATTTTACCTTGTTTGTTGAAAACTTCGTTTATCTTAGAATAGTAAAGTTAATGTTTTTGTATTAATTAGACTATTCTAACACAATTATGTATGAGTTTGTGTTAGCTACTTCAGTCCGGGGGTCTTAAAGTATCACTTTGGCAGAATTGTAAGATGCGTCGATGCGTCCGAAGTTTGGAAGTTGGCGGTATGATACCCCCGTGATTCGGAAAGCACGTTAAGTCGTGCCTCCTGCGCCTGATCTTTCTCCGGTCGTGTAGGATTGCCGTTCCATCGGAACTATGAAAGTAAATGAACAGAGATTGCACCTGTGTCTGCGCACACACTTGTGCACCATAATGTATCCCGCGCTGATGGCTAATCTCCGCTGAGATCGAAATCAGTCAGGAGAACATCAGATCAGATTAGATCATCACAATATTGCTTATTCTATGGTTACAGATACCGGCACGGTTCTTGAGCGCTCGGCGTAAGAGTGGGGATCGCTTTGCGCATCGTACACTTATCGATAAATGAAATGCACAATTAAATAAATAAAACGCACAAAACAACGAATCCCGAGTGGCGGCTATGACGCGATGCGCTACGGCACGCTACGTGGGCCAATCACTACACTTTCCCCGCCCCCGTTTCTCACTTCATCTACAAAGGGTACTATTAACTCACTTCTGCGCAGGTGAAGGTCAGCGCACAAGATCCGTGCCGGTATTTGTACCATGGCGGCCTTATCGCTAATAGCGATATCTTCCAGACAACCTTTGGATTTACCTTTATCTATTATCTACTCCATTGCTTGAGCAATAGAATTGACTATTCCATTTTAGGAATTTGATCGCAATTCATACTATGATATTGCTGAAGAGGCCGTTTTAGATTTCCTGTTCTGAGAAAAAGGGTCTATGTCTGACAACAATGTCAATGTTGTTATACTAATTATCCCTATTCATAATTATTTGTTGTTCCTCATATTAACTCAGTAGGTAAATACAATTGTTTAGTTAGCAAAATTTAACGTAAATTGTATTTTTTTGGTCGAGAATATCGATAGTACTCACGGCAAAATTAACAACAATAGCATAATTAGCCCACAATATTCGTAATGCTGTTACACAGGCTACCAACCACGTGGGTCTAGTGCCTACATGCAGGGTTGGGCAGTATTTGAATTACTTGTAATTGAAATACGTAATTGAAATACAAATACGTATTTTGTATTTGTATTTCAATTACTTCCTTAAAATTTAATTTGTAATTCGTATTTAAAATACCAGACAACGAAGTATTTTGTAATTAGTATTTCAAATACTTGAGGCTTTTTTTTTTTTTTTTATCTTGTTAAAATCATCAAATGAGTCCTCCCACCCCGGGCAGGGCGGGAGGGACTGTCAGACTTGTACTGACTAAAATCCACGGTGTCCTTCAATAGCCTTTTATGTTCCGGGGTCACGGTAATGAGATAAGTCCCGCGACCCCGGCAGGCTTTGGCCCTCTTGGGCGGGGCCCCGTCATCGTGCTGACGCTCTTTGACGCGCGTGGAACACAACGCGCCGTCGACCCGGGCATGGTCCATGTCCGGGCGGCGAGTTGCCCTTTACTCGCCGCCCGCATGCCCGCGCCTACGGTGGCCGGAGATCGTCTTGCGACGTCCGACGCCGTGGGCGTCTACCATTGCGGGTGGGGCGGAGGGAGGACGCTGTCCTCTCTCTCTCACGGCCCGCCTCCTCCTTAACGAGCATTACTGCTTCGCAGAAGGAGGCGACCGCTTCCCACTCCGTCTCGCCCCGCAGCATGGCCTCGACCAATGCCGGGCGCGAGAGGTCTCCGCCTATCGCTGCCGTGAGGACACGGCGGTGCTCTGCCCAAGCGGGGCAGTCTTGCACCGTATGCTCTACTGTGTCCTCCGGGCGATCTTCGCAATGGTGACACCCCGGCGTTTCTTCCTTCCCCATCCGACACAGGTACCTCCCGAAACATCCGTGTCCGGTGAGGACCTGCGTCATCCGATAGGTCAGGACGCCGTGACGCCTTTCCAGCCACTCCTCAAAGAGGGGTCTTACCGCCGCGATTGCGGCGTGCCCGAAAATACTTGAGGCTTGAAATACTTAACATTAAAATACATTTAAACTTCATTTACTCGTGAGTGTGAGTGCGAGGCGAGAGTGCAATGATGGTAAACCAACTATCAGAGTTGGCAACACCTGTTGTGTACACTGTGTGTACGCTGTGACTGTACGTCGAACTTGGCCAACAAAACGCAAAAAAAAGAATGTCGAACTGTGAACGTCAAGCTCAGGGCCGTCTTAAGTATATTTTGCGCCGGGGTGCGGGACTCAGCCTCCGCCCTCGTGCGCGCCCATTTCAAATGAATGATCTTACACTTTATTGACTTAGACTTAGAGATCATTTTGCTTCAAGACCGGGCGGCAATGTCAAAGGGCGCAATTACTCGCCTATGACAGACGCACAGGTGCCGCGCCGTGCGCCCATTTCAAATGAACTTACACTTTATTGTCAATTTTTTTTATCGTGGTAAAATCATCAAATGAGTCCTCCCACCCAGGGCGGGAGGGACTGTCAGACTCGTATATACTGACTAAAATCCACGGTGTCCTTCAATACGTTCCAGGGTCACGGTAATGAAATAAGTCCCGCGACCCTGGCAGGCTTTGGCCCTCTAGAAGGGGGCCCCGTCATCATGCTGACACTCTTTGAGGCGCGCGTGGAACACAACGCGCCGTCGACCCGGGCATGGTCCATAGTCGGACAGCGAGTCGCCCATTACTCGCCGCCCGCATGTCCACCCCGCCACGCCTGCGGTGGCCGGAGATCATCTGCCGACGTCCGTCGCCGTGGGCGTCTACCTCTGCGGCTGGGGTGGAGGGGGGACGCTGTCCTCTCCCTCACGCGGCCCGCCTCCTCCTTCGCGAGCATGACTGCTTCGCAGAAGGAGGCGACTGCTTCCCATTCCGTCTCGACCAATGCCGGGCGCGAGAGGTCTCCGCCTATTGCCGCCATGAGGTCACGGCGGTGCTTTGCCCAAGCGGGGCAGTCCTGCACCGTATGCTCCACCGTGTCCTCCGGGCGATCCTCGCAGTGGTGACACCCAGGCGTTTCTTCCCTCCTTATCAGACACAGATACCTCCCGAAACTTCCGTGTCCGATGAGGACCTGCGTCATGCGGCAGGTCAGGACGCCGTGACGCCTATACAGCCACTCCTCAAAAACCGGACCTCGGTTGGCGACAGTCGTCCCCTCCATACTGCTCTGAGATCGCGCCAGAGCTCTTCCCGCCGCTCCTCGACTTTTCGAGGCAGCGGGCATTCGCCCCGGCGGCGGCGCTGCGCCTCCACGCGCCACTCATAGACGCGCTGGAGGGCAGTCGCCTCCAGATCCCAGGGCAGCAATCCGGCAAGGAGGTTGGCCGATTTGCCGGTGATCGTGCGGTATCCCCGGATCATCCGGATAGCCATGACCCTCTGGCATGCGACCAGCTTTAATGGTTGCGTCCGGATGCTCAGGGCCCATACGGGGGCCAAGTATAGGGCCTTGGACAGCACGACACCGGCGTACAGCCTCCGGCAGGAGGCGGTTGGCCCGCTGAGATTGGGCAGGAGTCGTCTGACGGCGGCCGCTGCCCGGTTCAGCTTTGGGGCCAAACTCAGGAAATGCTCCCGGAAGTTCCACCAGTCACTCTAATGACTTAGAGATCATTTGGCTTCAAGTTCGGGCGACCGGGTGGCAAAGTTTCAAACGTACATACTTACAATACACTCTCTTTGGATTAGAGATTTTGCCGCGCGCGTGTTGTATTAAATAAAATTGTTATTTGTATAGTGTACTTGGTCCTGTTGATAGGGTTCACTTTAGATTGTCGTGATTTTTATAAGAAAAAGACGTGTGTTCCACTACAAGTGTATTTGGCAACTGTTTTTGTTGAAGACAAGTATCTATTAAATACAGCTATAACTAAGTAGGCTCATTACTACACAAAGGAACGCAAAGCGCCTCAACATACCGCCCACCAAAAGGCCTGTAGGTCTTTTATGAAAAATGAATTGAAATTACAAAATTATTAAAATGATTGACACTAAGTCACTAAATCTTTATATAAATCTATAGGTGGGGGCTTGTGACATTTATATTTAACATGCATAAAAAATCTACTAACAACATGAATACTTAAGTACTGCATATAACAAATCAAATTTAAACAGTTTACAGCAAACAAACATGTTAATTAAGTTCCTAAACCTCAAATATTCATTGGGTTTCATTGAGAGGCAATGGACATAACTTTGTTACAGTTCTTTTAGTTAATGAACTACCACTTTTGACACTATATACCCTCGTTAGACCGTCCGGACCAGGATGCTTATCGACGATTCGTCCCAGGGACCATTTTCCTGGTGGCAAGTTATCAGTTTTTATCAAGATGACATCTCCAATCTTAAATTCATCTTCCCTTTTATGCCACTTGGGACGTTGTTGCAATCTGGACAAGTATTCATCTTGCCATCGCCGCCAGAAGTCGTGAACAAGTTTCTGTGTGTGTTGCCAGCGAGACAAGCTGGACAGCCTTATGTCTTTCATATGGGGTGATGGGACAACGATAGGTGCCTCTCCAATTAAAAAATGTCCCGGTGTAAGTGGGTTAATATTATCTGGATCATTATCGTTCATGGGACAAAGCGGACGAGAATTCAAGCAGGCTTCCACTTGGCAGAGTATCGTCGTCATCTCTTCGTAAGTCAGGTGAGTTGTCATAATTCTTTTCAGGTGGTATTTTATTGATTTTACACCTGCTTCCCATAATCCTCCGAACGAGGGACTGTAAGCGGGGATGAAATGCCATTGAGTACCCTCTGTGGCTAATGTTTCTGCAATTTCTCCAGTGAACTGTAAGCTTGCTTCGTTCCAGGCATCTCGGAGTTCTTTATCAGCTCCAACGAAGTTACGGCCTTGATCACTCCATAGGTGACTACATTTGCCCCTCCTGGCAACAAACCGTCTAAAAGCGCCGATAAACGCTTCTGAAGTAAGATCACTTACAAGTTCAATATGAATTTCCTTCGTAGACATACAAATAAATATCGAAACGTAGGCCTTTGTTGTCTTATTTCCTCTACCCTTAGATAATAAAATCTGAAAGGGCCCTGCGAAGTCTACGCCACTATTCAAGAATGGTCTGGAAGGAGTCACTCTCTCATCTGGTAAGTCTCCCATAATTTGAGCTCTGGCAGTAGCATTAAGTCTTGCGCAAATCAGGCACTTGTGGATATGTTTCTTAGCCATTGATTTTGCCTTTAAAATCCAATATTTTGAACGAAGATAACATAACATCAATTGACTTCCTCCGTGCATTGTCTTAAGGTGTGCGTCGGCTATAATCAGAGGCGTCAACGTATTTTTATTTCCGAGAATAATTGGATGTTTTCTTTCATCAGGTAAGTTTGCGTGTCTGAGGCGACCGCCCACCCTGAGGATATATTTATCATCAAGATAAGGGTTGAGGGATCGCAACGGACTTCTCCTTTTCACTTGTTTGTTTATCTTCAATCTTTCAATTTCCTCAATGTATTCTATTTCTTGAACTCTTTTTATACAAATTGTCAGAGCATCTTCTAATTCTTGTGTGGTTATTTGTTTATCTATGTTCCCATTATCTTTGTAGTTCAAAAATCTTCTGCAATAACAAACAACCTTAAGTAATTCTGGTAAGTTGTTAAAATTCTCAAATTGTGTAGTTATTGATTTATCCTGGTTTTCTGTGCTGAGGTGAGTAATAACCTTCTGTGTTTTAATTTCCAATTGTGTTTCTATAACTTCCTGTTTACTAATTTTTATTTTCTTTTCAGATAACCAACGTGGTCCTCTCCACCACAAGTCACATTTTGTTAGTTTGGATAGCAGCATTCCTCGAGAGGCCAAGTCTGCGGGATTATCACTTGATTGTACATGATACCAGCACTTGTTATTTAGGTTTTCTACAATTTCGACGACGCGGTTAGCAACAAATGTTTTCCATCGATTGGGATCGCCGTATAGCCATGCTATAACTATAGAGGAATCCGTCCATGCATACATATCTGAAGTTGGAATTTTCATTGCTAGACCAATATGTTTCATAAGCTTAGAGAGAAGTAGTGCACCACACAACTCTAGTCTAGGTAATGATATTGTTTTCAGGGGTGCTACTCTAGTTTTAGCAGCAATGAGTTTTATTTCAACCTTGCCATTTGTTTCAGTTCTTATATATACTACTGCTGCGTAAGCTCGTGTCGAAGCGTCGCTGAATCCATGTATTTGTCTATGAGTTTTGTTTGTATTTGTTGTACCAAGCCATCTGTCCACTTGTACATCGTTCACATTAGCAAAATCCGATCTTATCTGATTCCATTCTTCACGTAACGTTTCACTTACATTTTGATCCCAATTCAACTTTTCGAGCCATAGTTTCTGTAACAGTATTTTTGCCATTACTGTACTCGGTGCAATCCAACCCAGTGGATCGAAAAGCCTTTGTATGTCAGATAAAATACTTCGTTTTGTTACATAAGTAGTTTCAGGTGTTGGGAAAGTTAAGTTGTATTGAAATGTGTCTGTTTTTAGGTTCCACACGATGCCCAATGCTTTGACCTTTCCATCAAGATTCATGTCTATATGTGCGTTGGTTGATCTCTTTTCTTCATCTATGGATTTTAGAAAATTGATGTCGTTTGATGACCATTTTGTGAGTTGAAATCCGCCCTTTTGTAGGATGTTAGTGACAGTTTTGGCTAAAGAAATAGCAGTTTCGGTTTCGTCAGCTCCATCAAGCCAGTCATCCATGAAAAAATTACTCTTAATGGATTGTACAGCGAGTGGTTCATCCCTTCCTTCATCATCGGCTGTTTGATGGAGTGTTCTGACAGCTAAGTACGGTGCTGATGCTGTACCGAATGTGACCCTTAGCAAACGGTATTCGTGAAATTCTTCGCTCTCATCAGGTCTCCAGATAACTCGTTGGAACTCTGCGTCTTCAGGAGTGACCAATATTTGGCGATACATCTGTGTAATATCAGCCATGAAGCAGACACGCTTCATTCTCCATTTCATAAGAAGGTATCTCAGATCATCTTGCAGCTGCGGACCTACTAATAATTCTTCATTTAGTGAAATATTGTTTGTGCCCTTACAGGAAGCATCAAAGACAACGCGTGTTCGAGAGGTCTCCTTGTCAGTACGAACTACA
This sequence comes from Agrotis exclamationis, assembly GCA_950005045.1. Taxonomy (NCBI): domain Eukaryota; kingdom Metazoa; phylum Arthropoda; class Insecta; order Lepidoptera; family Noctuidae; genus Agrotis; species Agrotis exclamationis. Next base: position 13,706,337 of record OX465441.1, read on the forward strand.
GCGTGGTGAGGTAAGTATACTGATCTTTTTTCCTTTTCTGTTTCAGGTATCTTTTCCATGTGTCCTTGATCTATGTAATCATTTATGACTTTTGTGTATTCTTTTTTCAGGTCTGATGACTTCTTAAACTTCCGCTCAAGTTGCAAGAATCTTTGTTTGGCTATCTCCTTTGTGTTTCCTTCATCATCATCATCATCATCATCATCATCAGCCGGAAAACGTCCACTGCTGAACATAGGCCTCCCCCTTAGACCGCCACGCCGAACGACAATTCGCCACTTGCATCCATCGGTTGCCCGCGACCCTCACGATGTCGTCGGTCCACCTAGTGGGAGGCCTACCTACGCTGCGTCTTCCGGTCCGTGGTCGCCACTCGAGAACTTTTCTTCCCCATCGGTTGTCAGTTCTACGAGCGATGTGGCCTGCCCATTGCCACTTCAACTTGCAAACTTTATGAGCTATGTCGGTGACTTTGGTTCTTCGCCGGATATCCATGTTCCGGATTTTATCCCGCAAAGAAACTCCGAGCATAGCTCTTTCCATCGCTCGTTGAGTGACTCTTAGTCTCTCTAAAAGGCCAGCAGTTAGAGACCACGTTTCAGAGCCATATGTCATCACTGGCAACACACACTGGTTAAACACCCTTGTCTTGAGACACTGTGGGATTTTCGATGAGAAGATATCACGTAGCTTCCCAAACGCTGCCCATCCGAGTTGGATTCTTCGGGCGACCTCTTTCTCGAAGTTGGACCTACCTAACTGAACAATCTGTCCAAGGTAAGTGTAATGGTCTACAACTTCGAGAGTATCATTCCCAACAACAACCGGTACGGGTGCCACATGGACATTCGACATGACTTTCGTCTTGTCCATGTTCATTTTAAGGCCGACCCGTTGGGAAACGATACTGAGGTCGCTGAGCATAGCATTGAGGTGCTCCAACGATTCTGCCATGATGACTATATCATCGGCAAAACGAAGGTGAGTGATGTATTCGCCATTGATGTTGATGCCGAATCCGTTCCATTCCAAGAGCTTGAAAACGTCCTCCAAAGCGTTCGTGAACAGTTTCGGAGAAATAACGTCTCCCTGTCTCACGCCTTTCTGCAATTGGATTGGTTTCGTGCTCTCTTCCTGAAGTCGAATGGACATGGTGGCGTTTCTATACAAACACTTCAACACTTCGATATACCTATAGTCGATATGACATCGTTGGAGGGACTGCAATACTGCCCAGGTTTCGATTGAATCGAAGGCCTTTTCATAGTCCACAAACGCCAAACATAATGGCCGATTATACTCCTCTGTCTTCTGTATAATCTGGCGGAGCGTGTGTATGTGGTCTACAGTACTAAAACCTTTTCGGAAACCGGCTTGTTCGGGAGGCTGGAAGTCATCAAACCTGCGTTCGAGACGGTTCGTAATGACTCTTGAGAACAGCTTGTATACATGGCTCAGAAGTGAGATTGGCCTGTAGTTCTTCAACAAGGTGTTGTCACCCTTTTTGAAGAAAAGAACAACCACACTCCTGTGCCATGCTTCTGGCGTAGTACCTTCGAGTATGACGGAATTAAATAACTTCTGGAGGACCAGAAGTACCGGTTTTCCACCCGCTCTCAGAAGTTCTGTTGTGATTCCGTCTTCACCCGGCGCCTTGTTATTCTTTAGCTGTTTAAGAGCCATTCTAATCTCGTACAGGCTGATGTCCGGGATATCCTCAGTGTAGTGTCGAGTCAGTTTAGCTCTTGCGTCTCGAACTGTACTGACACTGGGTTGTCGTGTTGATGTGTATAACTGTCCGTAAAACCTCTCAAGCTCTCTCAGGATCTCCGGCTTCGTCGAAATAATGCTGCCGTCGTTAATCTTCAGCTTTGTCATTTGGCTTTGCCCAATAGACGAATTCTTTGCGAAGACTTTTGAGCCCTGGTTCCGCTCGATTGCCTCTTTGATCCGTGCCGCACTATAGGCACGCAGGTCACGTCGCATTGATTTAGAGATTCGTCTATTGAGTTTGCCATATTCCGACATGTCAGCTGAAGATTGCAGCCTCATCTCGGCCCGGTCTTGCATCAACTTGATGGTTCCGTTCGAGAGCTTTTGAGGCTTATTGCGGCGCGGGGTCTTAAAGAACTTGGACCCCACAGCTTGGACAGTTTCCACCAACCCATTGTTAATCTCGTCCACAGTTTCGCATTCGGTTAGGCACTGGAAGCGATTGTGCAGTTCGAGTTGAAAGTCTTCGGGTTTCTGGATGTGGGCAGGACCAGGTCGGAGCGTGGACTTCACCAGACGAGACCTTTCAAGCTTCACATTGATATTCAATGTGCCTCTGACGATTCGGTGATCGCTACCGGTTTTCACCTTGGCGATCACAGAGACATCACTGAATATTCGCTTTTTGGTCGTCATGATGAAGTCAATCTCATTTCTGGTAGTACCATCGGGGCTCATCCACGTCCACCTCCTGGATGGCCGCTTCTGGAAGTAGGAGTTCATTAAATGAAGTTCTTCCTTTTCCATGAAGTCGACCAGTCGCTGGCCCCTATGGTTTCGCTGCCCGTACCCAAATGGCCCCACTCTCAACTCATCGCCATTCCGTGCGCCCACCTTCGCGTTGAAGTCCCCCATAACAACGGTGAAGTATGTTTCGGAGGTGTGTATGGCCTCGGATATCTCCTCATACAATGCCTCTACTTCATCATCAGAATGTGTCGAGGTCGGTGCATATACCTGTATGACCTTCAACGAATACCGGTTGGTTATTCTGAGTATAAGGTATGCTACCCTACTCGACACACTGTCGACTTTCACAACGTTGTTGATGAGGGACCTGCGGACGAGAAATCCAACACCACCCTGGGATTTACGGTCTCCTTCCCGGTAGAAAAGCATGTTGCCGGAATCTAGAACTATCGTATCCTGACCCTCTCTTCGGACTTCAGATAATCCCAAGATATCCCAACGCATTTTGCTCAATTCTTCCTCCAGCTCGATAATCTTCTCATCGGTCCTCAGTGTGCGGATGTTGTGTGTTGCCAGGGCCAAAGTCCGTTGGGGGTGGTAGCGGGGCATCTGCCGGGGATTCTTAGCACCCCCTGCTCCGCCGTTACCCGATCCGCTACCCAGACCAGGAATAGCGGAGCTGCCGGGGACTGGGGGCCGTGTGCTATTGTTGTCAATCATAATGGGGGGGGGGGTTGCCATAATCCCCACGCTTGGCAGGCGGCTTGGGGATCGCAGTAAGGTCACCGAAAGTTTAAAAAGGACGCTGCTGCCCGTCCTTCGGTGGCTGGACGTAGTTTAAGGACGTACCCGGGTCCAGGACGTACCCGGGTCCTGTTTCCTTCAGGTGACTGTAATCTTGTACTTGTGTTGGTTTCATTTAGTTGTGGACTGTATGTTTTGAAAGGTAATTTGACTATGTACCTTCCTTCCGTATTTCTAGTTGTTGTTTTCTCATAGATATCTTCACAAATCTTATCTTCCTTTGTTAAATGTCTGTCCTTGTCAATCTCTATTTCCCATATTGATTTTAATATTTCGTCTACGTCGATTTGATGATGCATCACAAGGTAAGTATCGTTTTGTGGTTTTTCAAAGATATCTCCGAAAATAATCCAACCCAGGTTTGTTTTTTGTGCAGTTGGAGTGCCTGGTGGACCCTTTATTAAATCTGGCTGTATAATCTGTGCATATTCCTTGACTCCTAATAGCAGATCTACAGAACCGGGTGTTAAGTAACTCGGATCAGCTAAGTTAAGCCCGTCGATGTGAGGCCATGATTGATTGACAATTGTTTTGGTGGGTATCTTAGTGGTCAGTTGTTTCGGCATCACGTAGGCTTGAATCGGTAAATTATAATTATGGTCCCATTGTGATCTTATATTAAGCTGTACCACGTGTTTAATCTCTGATCTCGTAGATCCCACTCCTAAAACACTTCCTTTGAATGGTTGTCGCTTCAGTTTCAATAGTTGAGTTGCTTTCTCGCTTATAAATGTAGCTTGGGAACCCTGGTCTATCAGCGCGCGTAGAGGAATAATTTGACCCTCTTCATTTATTGCTTCTACTACAGCAGTCGCTAATAGTGCTACTCCATGTCTAGTTGTGTGATGTGACGCGATCACTGTGTTCACTTGAACTGCTTCCTTCTCTTCTACTACATGCTGTGAAGCCAACGGTTGTGAGGTGCTCGGTGTAGCCGCTGGTTCTGTGCTCTTAGTCTCATGTAGTAAAGAATGATGACGTCGGTGACATTTCTGACAGGACACTGGTAATTTACATTTCTTCACTGAGTGTCCAGGTGCTAGACAGTTAAAACATAAATGTTTGTTCTTGATATATTCGGTTCGCTCATCTAATTTCATTTCAATAAATTTCTTGCAGTGACACAACGTGTGATTTTCTTTGCACATGATGCATGTCTTCTCTGTACTTGGTGTGGCAACATGATAGGAACGTTCTTTAACTTGTTTTTCTTTTGTATTATTAGTAGCTGTAACGCCTGTAACTAACTCCAAGGTGCGGAACTTGGACTCCATGAAGTTCTTTAATTCACTCAAACTAGGCAATGCTTCGCTGTCTTCTTTATATGCGTACTCTTCCCAGCCTTTATGTGTCTCTGGATCAAACTTCTGAACGAGCAGAAATATTATTACTTGATCCCAAGAGTCGGTGGTTACTTTTAAGTTTTCCAGGTTATTTAGGCATTCGGTAGTTGTATCCAACAAGCCTTTTAATTGGACGGCTGATTGCGAAGTCATTTTCCTCTGATAAAATAATCTCTTCATGATACAGTTTAATATTATGCGTCTGTTACCATACCTCTTCTTTAAAACATTCCATGCAGTTGCGTAATTACTGGATGTCACTTGTATATGGTTTAATAATGCTTCAGCTTCTCCACTCATACTAGTTTTTAAATAATGTAGTTTCTGTACATCACTGAGGTTATTATTTTCATGCACCAAAGAGATAAACAAATCTTTGAAAGTCGGCCATCTTTCATAACTTCCGTTAAATTTAGGCAATTCTATTTTAGGTAAATGCACTATATTTTGCGATGCATATGATACATTCATGCTACTTGCGTTTCTCGAATCCATCGAAGACGATTCCGTTAATGACGTAAGCATATCTTTTAAATCTCCTTGTAATGAATTGTATAATTCTTCATAAATAAAGAATTCTTCGTTTAAAAAGTATGGCAAAACTCCTTTTTGTTCTTTGGGCGTTATCTTTATTAACCCGTCATGTGCCTTCTTGAATGACATCCAATACTCGTCAATAATCTTCACACGTGCTTCTATATAACCCTTTGTCAGTCTTCCCTTTGGACACTTTTTCAAGTTTGTTTGCGTTTTTTGAAGCAAATTTGCACCATCTTCCAATACAGCGAGATATTGTTGTTGTTCTTTTGTAGTATTCATAGTTATTTCACTATAAATGCACTTCACTCAATAGAAATCAAAATGTTCGTAAAACTTGTTAATAGTCCGTAGCAGTGCTAATTACTTAGTTTCAATCATATTCATAACTATCCATAACGACGAGACGTTTTTTCTACGAATCCTTATCGCTGTGGAATGCGGTTCTTTTGTCCAAGCGGCTCGATGTTTATTGCTCCGTAGGTGCTGCGTTCGGCTCGAATATGACCATATGGTCCTGTTGATAGGGTTCACTTTAGATTGTCGTGATTTTTATAAGAAAAAGACGTGTGTTCCACTACAAGTGTATTTGGCAACTGTTTTTGTTGAAGACAAGTATCTATTAAATACAGCTATAACTAAGTAGGCTCATTACTACACAAAGGAACGCAAAGCGCCTCAACAGTACTAATGCGGTAAGACAAGCGCCGAAAGCGTAATAAAAGTAAAAAAAAAAATATTGGTGATGATAATAAGTAGGTATATAAAACTGCAATGGCGTTAAGTTCAATGAAATATCCAAAAATACAGCGGTCGTCAGGCGCCCCCGGGCGCTCCGCGCCCGGGTGCACCGCACCCCTTGCACCCCCTGGTAAAGACGGCCCTGGTCAAGCTAAGGAATTTCCTCTACTTTTCAGCCCATGCTGTTCTAGATTACTTATTTTGTAATATGTAATTAGGGTTGCCATCCGTCCGAGTTTCTCCGGATTTTTCCTAGTTTAGAGGGCATCCGGGGAGCGTCCCTTCATTTGTAGACCGGGTTTAAAAATTTTAAGTCTTGGGCCGCCCGCGACACGCGCAAACTTCACCGTCTCCCCACCCCTCCCGACGCAGTTGCTACGGTACACACTTCGACTCATTTCTGGGTTCTGGATTCTAAAATGGGAGATTTTAGGCGTCTTGTGCTGATTTCCAAATTTTAGAGATGGCAACCCTAAGTAATTTGTAATTAGTATTTTGTATTTCAATTAAAAATGGCTAAAATACTGTATTTTGTATTTTATATTTCAAATACCTTACTTAAAACTATTTGTATTTTATATTTTAATTACTTGCATTACTGTATTTTGTAATTTGTATTTCAATTAAAGCAAAGCATGTATTTTGCCCAGCCCTGCCTACATGATCGTAATCTATTCTTTGGCAGCTGAAGAAGGAAATAGTCTCAAACTACAGCCGGTCCAAAAGTTCCCACTGCTGGGACACATGTCACTTCTCGGTGACAAGGAAGAGGGTAGTCAAAGATCATGCTAAACCAGACGGGTTTCTGTTTATTAGAGTTCATCGAATTTAAGGATTTTATGAATAAAAGCTTATCTCAAATAACTTAAATTGTCTATTTTACATTTTCCCATGCAAATTACTTGCAAACTCTAATCTACCCTTTCAAATAAAAATAATTAATCCAATCTAAGACGCCATTGAAATCGAAATGCAACGAGCGAACATAAGATCAGAAAGTTTCAACAAAAACTCAATCCTTATCTCTTCGCCTCGGGCTAGTCATTTTACAAATAGTCTGATTTCCAAGTTTACCTAGAACTTTGTCGTCATTGGTTGGAATGAGTTCTGTTTTATTTCTGATTGGGTCCATACAGTTTTACTTTGTAAAGGTTTATGTTAGATAGAGTTGTTACTCTGTGTAAAGGTGTTAACACGTTATGAATTCGGGTCGACATGGCTGTGCCGTTAAATCAAATAGAAATGATACAGAAATAAACTGAATTAATCGATTTTGCTTGCAAAGTAAGAAAATTGAAGTTGCTGTGGACTGACCATATCTGTTGAAAGGCCCAAACGTCCAATGGGGCCCGTTAGTTTGCATAGCTCATTGAGGCTTGAAGCGAGCGTACAATAGTCACGCCAACGACCCGGTCCTGTTCTATAATCTGACGGCGAGCTTCCCATTCCTCGCCACCCGCAAGGACTTTAGACTTAGAGTAAACACTGCTCAGTGTGGTATGCTCCCTAGCTAGATGTATCTACCTCCTCATATAGTGGTTGGGTAAGACACAAGAATAGGATGTGTGAAAGTCACTTGAATGGGTTTCAATTACGCTGAACGGACCCGAGTTCAGCGATGAAAGAAGCTGAAGGAATTTACCGATCGACACGAGCTGTAAAATTGCTTCGGCTCATTTATATTATATGTGTATATTAAGGTGTTTTTAAACTTGAGCATTCTTGCGAATGTTACATAACAGAAAAACAAAAGGGGAACGTTTTAGCGAGCATTCTAAAGAGCAATCTGCCGAGCTTTTTGCCGAGCCGAATGTCAAGTCTAACATCTTCATGAATAAAAATTCTTGCGACCATAGACTAGAGCGCGAGCGTTCGCCAGAAAGATTGTGAAAATGTTCGTAGCGATGTTTCGCTTTATGCTTGGCTCTGTTCGTTGTGCAACTCGACAAAATTAAAAAAGGCGAATGCTCAAGTCTGTCAGCATTTGTAGGTAAATAATGCCGACCCGATGCAATGTGTGATAACCTTTAGGTGAAGTTAGTTTCCTTTTCTTTGTAAGGTGTCGATGTTTCTTTCTTTGTTAGTTAGAGCCTGAAGTCACACGAACACTCTTTGTGTGTATGTTAGGAGTTTATCGTTGTACTAAAGATTTTGATTAAAAGCTTAGAGAAATCAACAAATAGAATTAAGTGATGAAAGGATACCGAAAACAAACAACGCTTTTTAAAATGATTTACATCAAATCCGAAATATGAATAAATGCTTTAAAAGAGATTGTTACTTTTACGAGATCCACCATGAATTTTATGTATTTCGCATAATATTTCAAGTATTATGATGAAAATTGTATAGAAAATTAAAAAAGTCTATTACAACATTTCTAGATAGGGTGCCCCTACATAACAATGAAGTTTTCGCTTCAAAGCGAAGAAGTTATGTTTTCTTTCTATACGCTTCTCGAATGAAAGATAAATGTTAAGTTTCAAGTCTCGATGTAATTGTAACTAAGTAGTATTAAAAACACTATTATAGTCGTGTCTTCGCCCAAGTCTTATTTGAAAATTATACCAAATGTAATACTGGCATAAAAATAAGACTAGAAAAAAGGTTTTCACAGCAAAACTACTGGACGGATTTCAATTAATTTTCGCACAAAGATAGTTAGGGTAAGTACTATTTATCCCGGTATGATGTCACGCTTGAAATATTCTCAGAATAATATTTAGATAAAGGGGAACAGTGTATAAGACGGGGACGTTAATAATCGCGAGGTATAATGGGGACATACACTCTTTAGGCATACTTAACTTGTGTTACTGAAACAGCGACGCGGGGCCGCGGTAGACCTCGAAGGAGATGGCGGGACGAACTGGATGTCTTCCTTGAGAATTGGAAAGAGGTGGCGCAAAGTCGTGAAAGTTGGAAGGAATGGAGGGAGGCCTTTGCCCAGCAGTGGGACAGTTCAGGCTAATAATAAAATAAAATAAATAACTTGTGTTAAGTCCTGATGGCGCTTGCTCTACGTTAGTGTTGTCACTAACGTAGAGCAAGCGCCATCAGGACGTCATTTGCAAGCGGCCAGACGCAAATGGCGTCCTGTTGGCGCATGTGCTACGTTAGTTTTGTGTTTAGTTTGCCTTAGGTGTGTGATTTCCCATCATAACTCGTGTCCCCGTCTTATACACTGTTCCCCTACGTCTCTGCTTAAATATTGTTAAAAAAAAACAATATAAGGAGAGCTCCCGCACAACATATATGATTTTTAGATTAAAGAAAAAACACGGGCGAAGACACGACTAAAATGTAAACTTTTACATAATTACTCGTATATAAGCCATCTAAAGACCTTTCAGCCTAAATCAACGACACTCCACACAAACATGTATCTTAAACAAACTCAAGATTAAAGAAACAGCATCCATCAAGCCAAACGCAGTGTTTTAAGACAAAAGGAGAACTGAACAGAGGCACCTATTAACTAAGAACATAAATAACTTAGTCTCCAAACAATAGGGAGAAATTACGCGATTGTGGACCTTATTGTGTTGGCATAGGGACGGCTGAAAATGACGGCCGGAATTGTGTGAGATCTTTTGGGAAGTTTGTGGTGGATCGTGTAAAGGGTAGATGCGGTAATTTATATCCAACCGATTTAATTTATTTAAATGATTTTTTTTTTGGAATTGAGGAGCTCGTGGCTAAATAATTATAGCTTCCGGCGCTCGCCGAGGTTGGTCTGTGGATGGGTAATAGCGAGTTTCACCTTCTATCAAAGCCGTTGGTCCCGGCTGTCATTTGTAGATCTTTGACAGTCGTTACTATTAGTCAGAAGCTCTAAATGTCTGGCAACCCAGTCTTACCATCGGGTATCTTTTTGCTCAGTTACTGATAGGCAGTCGCTCCATGTAAAATACTGATATTCAGCTGCATCTGGTTCGACTGGAAGCCGACCACAATATAGTTGGGATAAGGCTAGGCAGATGATGAATGATAATATTTGGAATTATTTTCATATCTTCATATTCAACTAGATTCGAATTTAGTAGTTAGACTAACAAGGTAAAAAAAATCGATGAGTTCTTCCGTTCTGGCTGGAGCGGAAAATCCTCCTTGTTATTTCAAATGCCCTTTGCGTTCCATGGCTGCATATCTGCTTATACAGTCTTACCAGTCTTACAACCCCGGCAGACGTTTGCACCAATGGGGGCCCCGTCAGTTTGCTGACAGCTCCTGTTGGCGCTATGGAACATGACGCGCCATCGACTCGGATCTGGTCCTTGATCGGACGCCAAGCTACCCATTACTCGCTGTCCGAAAATCCAGTACGTGGTGGACCTCTCACAGAGTCCAGACCTGTGTTTCGGTAATGTGAATTCATATTTTCAACATGGCTGGTGGAAGCTGTTATGAGTTGCCGAAAATCAAGTAAATAGAAGCAGCAGTGAACCAGTGGTAACGGCCCTTATTTACGAATTGTAAGTCGTACCCAGCCAAACGCATTACTTTGGATAATTTTTATCATCATCACTACTCCCAAAAAAGGTGAAGGAAAACATCGTGAGGAATCCGCCTAGAATCAAAAATCGAACTACCAAACTATACTGGACCCGTGTGGTGGATTACAAGCCCCCTTTGAGAGATAGGCCTGTGTCTCAGCAGTAATAATGCAGCACCGCTTCGCGGGGCTCCTATTTCTCCCGCCATCCCCTTCGAACCTAACCTGTCCAAGTCGGGGTGCCCCAAGTCCCGAGCTCGCTTCGCTCGCTCTTGCACCCTTAGTCAAATTGCTGATTACCGCCTACCAAGGTAGCTCGACGGAGCCCCGCTTTTTTTGTTAACTTTTCATGATAATTTTGTAAGTTTAATTTCATTTTATAAACAAAAATACTACAGCTCACCTATTTTATTACTTTGCCCAAGATAGGGTAGGCATTATTCATAATGGCCGGGAAAAGTGATTAATCATGCTGTTTTAATCACATTGCCCAACTGAGTCGGGCATTTTGAATACAGACGGGCCATTATTAAGTGCCCGGACTTATCAAATTGCCCGTAACATATACATATTAATCACTTACAAACTAGACTTATTAATGACTTACTCGTATTATTGCACACGAAGAGGCGATGTCGTGTTTCGCTGATTGGTAATTTAGTGGTATTTAATTTTGCCACATCCAAACCTTTCAACATCAGCCTATTATGAAATCAGTTGTCTTGAAGGAGTATTAATCTTGGCCATTCCCGTGTAATTGCATATTGTTTCGCCTCTTTTCAGGCAGGCTGCTCAAATGAACTGGTTCTGTTCCTGGGGGAAAAACATGATGAACTGGATATTTTTAGAATTGATACGATCTGTTAGTGAATTGATACTGACTTTGTTTGTTTAGAGAAATGGTAAATGTTATTATTAGACTAAAAGGTGGATTAATGGTAGCAAATGTGGCTGCTAAGCAAGAATGTAAGAGGTTCTAGGTTCTATACCCAGGTCGGGCAAAGTCAGCTACGGAGCCTGTACCTACCTGTGCCCAGTTGCTGAAAAAAGACCTGCCCTCTATTTTATGGATAATTTGGGGTAGTGGTGGTTCAGTGGTATCGGCCTCGAGTTGTAGGTCGTGGGTTCAAACCCAGTCAGGTGCATTAATTTGTGTTATTTATTTCATCACCACTGCTCTCAAAACGTTGAAGGAAAACATCGTGAGGAAACCGGCATGTCCTAGAACCATCAAATTCGAAGACATGTGACATCTACCAACCCGCACTGGGTCCGCGTGGTGTGTTATGACCAGTGATCGGAATAGGTAGATTGATTTTTGTACTTGTATCATAAATTCACACAGAAAGAATAACATGGATATATGCCATTTTTTCGGAAAGTAATTCCGGTATTTCCGGATTCAATTAAAATATTGTTAATGTTGGTAGTGCTATTATTACTACTCAATTAAAAATTGAAAGGAAGGTATCAAAACTAAATTAATTAATGTTAATTTATCTGTTGAATATCTAAAACAATTGAATATTAATAGCTTTAATTTTTAGCTCTTTCGAACAAATTTCGCAACCCTGGCATAATAAAATTCCTACATTAGTTCCGGTTTTTATAATAATCAAATCAATTCCGGTGGAATGTCCATAATATTAATGTATACGTTTCGTTTCAATGATCTCCATTCAATCTACCTATTCCGATCACTGGTTATGACTACAGAGAGGACGCCTGTGTCCCAGCAGTGGGAACATTGCTGGTGATGATGATGGACATAGGCCTTTCCCAATGTATGCCACTGAGCTTGTTCTTAACTTTCTTCATCCAGTCTCTGTCGGCTGCCTTTCGCAGGTCGATAACCACCAGGCCCGCGTTAACCAGCTCAAAACAACAAACCCAAGCTCATAAAGAGACCCAAAGATAATAGAATAGTCAACAAAACTTTAAATCCATATAAGTTTTCAGCGTTCACAATCAAAGGGCTATAGATTGTTTGAAATCTCATTATGGGCTACAATAGCCCAGTTCCTGGGCTATTAGTTGGCTGGCTAGGGGCCAACGACTCTGAGTTTTATTGGCTTCGCTGAATTTTCAGCTCGAATTATAGCCGGGATCCGATAGACATTCGGTGGTTGGACTGAGTGATGGAGTCGCCTTTGATATATTTTTTTAAATTAATTTTAATTCTCATACAAATTTTTGTTTTGGTCGTAATTAAATAACAGTTGCACGTGTTGGACAAGCGAAGTATGGCGTTCAACATATTTAAAACGCTTCATAGGTCTGATCAAAAGACTTACCTTACTCTTAAGCTATTGTCAAACAGACAGGCGAAGCGAATGCGATCCGAATCCTGTCATATAGAAAAGCGAAAGCGGTCCGATAGTCTATGTGACTGGCTGCAAACAATTCCATACATTACAAACAAAAACGCTTCGGATCGCATTTGCTTCGCCTATCGTTTGACAATAGCTTTAGTGATTGCGCTATTGATCCAGGATAAGGTTGAGAGAATATCGTCTTGGTGCTCTAGAATCTATAAAAATGTTGGCGCCTAGTACGTAAAGACAGACTTATACCCTTCCTATACCTACATCTACAACTCTGCTGGCTAACTCTACGGCATTAACTGTGATCGGGTATTTAAAACCAAATTTGGTCTGCTCAGTCATAATAGGGCACACGTAAAAAACCCTGCCATCACCATACCACGACCTCGACAACTCGCTTGCTTTTAATTAATTATTATATTCTTGTCGGAGTTTATTGTAATATAATTATGCCTATTAACATTCCAGAGGATTTTACTGCTTCTCCTGAGCTATCGAAATCATCCTCAACATTGGTCCTTGGAGCCGGATTAGTGCATAATGATTCTCTAGTCCGCACAGACTAAATCGTTTCATAGACTATGTGTGAGTCTATGAAACGATTTAGTCTGTGCGGACCTTTGCTTACAAGAATCTACTAAAACTTTTCATACGGTTGAAGTCTCCAACCCTTCCTTTGTTCCATTGTTTGAAGTGTGCGTAATTAAAATTGGCGCGATATTAGTTCCCACCTGGGGTGGCGGGCTATCGCGCTCTATTACGTATCATGGAGACAGCAGAGGTGATAGCAAGAGGAATGGGAGGTTAATCTTTTTCGTGCTATTTGTCATTTTTTGGTGGTAATAAGAAAAATGATGTGGTATTTTGTTGTAATGTTACACTGGGTTTGGGTCGCGTGTGGTGAATTATAACAGATTCTTCTGCGAAGAGTATACATGTCCGAGCAGTGATATTTTTTGATTTTTTTAACCAACTTCAAAAAGGAGGAGGTTTTTAATTCTGTTGATATGGTTTTGTCTTTTCTTTTATGTACTCGTATGTACACCGATTTCTCCACGGTTTTAAAGACATTAATTGATAATTTATTGAGAGATTGAGACCCGCGCTGCGAGTTGCGGGTTTGATTACTTGACGGGACAAATTATTTGTTTGGTTAACAGATAGTTTCATCCGAGGCTTGGCGTTTGTTTAAATGTTTGTAAACGCATCTACGGTACAGAAAAAAAACCTAGAGAGTGATTTTTTTTTTTCAAATTATGAATGAAGGTAAAGTTTGAAAGTTCGGCTGTACGTATCTTCGAAACTATTGATCCGATTCCTTCTTTTACTAATGTAGTTCAAGTTTATAGGCTATCATTGGAATAATATGTAAGAAGATTCCCGCGGCCCTTGAACGCAAAGAGTTAGTAGAGTCTGACAATTCCCTTTTAGGATGGGAGGAGTCATTTGATGAATTTCCCCACCAAGAAAAACGCCATAATAATATTTGAAAAGTTTCCGTATAATAATTTCCGATCATAAAGCGGGTGTTGCACGGGAAAAACCTAGTTTAAAAATAAAAGGGAATGAAAAATATCAGTGGTCAAACAAAGTGGTGTGTTGTATGCACGCGCGGTTGCCTTTTTGATGTGTGCAAAACGCTCTCTTTGTCAAATGCCTATTGTTAAAAAGTGCGGATTTGAAAATATTTTCTAGCGTTTGTGCGTTTTAGTTCCAGTTAGGAGGACTTTTAACTGGATTATTTGTTTAACAAATAACTTTTTTAAACGTTTCAATTGTCGTCTAGTATAGGCAAATAACTTTTCTTTCGAAAGTCGGTGGCTTTGTTTTTTCAATTCATAGACTTCTTTGCCACCGTCTTCCGAAAGAAAAGTTATTTTCCATTTTTTGTGGTGATTTTTGAAGTCACTTATTTTTGGTGAAGGAAACATCGTGAGGAAACCGGCATGTCCTAGAACCAAAAATTCGTAGACATGTGACATCCACCAACCCGCATTGGGCCCGCGTGGTGGATTATGGCCCACTCCCTCTCTCAGAGAGGCCTGTATCCCAGCAGTGGGAACATTTATAGGCTGATGATGATGATGACGCAACGATTTGTCTGACCTGGCAATCGAATCCAGAATCTCTCGCTTAGAAGTCGCGCTTGCTGCAAGTAAACCAATAAGACAAGTAACGAAAAAAAATCTTCTAAAATAATCCCATAGCAACTAATTATCGATACGTAATGGAGTCAACAAAAGATTTTCATTTCATTAGTGCCGACCGGCTTCCATATGCTCAGCAATTGAATGGAGATCACACAGATCACGGCTGAGGAATTATCTGAATATTTAAACGCCTTCCTGCATTATGGTGTAATCAATGGTTTTTTAAACGATTTATTATTGTGTAATCGTGGATTGGGGGTTATTTTGTTCCTGTTTGTGCCTGTGTTTTTTTTTCATTTCATTGTCTTTTTTGTCACCGACTTCCGAAAGAAAAGTTATTTTGTAGGTTATTTTACCCTTTTTTGTGGTTGTTTTTGAAGGCGGTTACATTTTTTTTGAAAAAGTTTTTTATTTTACTCTTTTTAGTTTAAATATTCAACCCGAATTCTTGTCAAATACATCATTCTCTTACATGTGTACTAGAATTTTGTAATCCGTAGCACCGGTAATAACATCGCTCATGTACACAATAAGCTAATAAAATTCCCTATCTCAAAAACTACTAAACCGATTTTGATGAAACTTGCAGTGTTCCGTAAGTTAAACAATACCTAGTAGAACAAAAAAATAATTACTTAAATCGGACTCGTAGTTCTGGAGATATGCGAACACAAACTAAATCAGTCGATGCCTACTCCTTACTGTTAAGGAGTTGTACCTTCCATCATCAGCTTAGCTACATGAGATGATGATTACCATACGCAAGTACATAAATTACTTCATAAGATTTGCGAAAAACGATGTGTGGGCCTATAAAATTTGAGGGTTGCCCTCGATTTCTCCAAGATCCAATAATCAGATCCTGACCTGATTATCATGGGACTACTTGGGAAGTATACCCTTTCAAACGAAAGAAAAAATTTCCAAATCGGTCTAGGCGTCTTCGAGAAATCGGGAAACATACATAAAAAAAAAAGATTCCGACGAATTGAGAACCTCCTCCTTTTTTTGAAGTCGGTTAAAAATACTGATATTCAACTGCATCTGGTTCGACTGGAAATTGGCCCCAATATAGTTGGCAAAAGGCTAGGCGATGAGGCTTTTCGCCACTACACACAAAAATACAATCCAATCACAAAAATCTCTCCCCCTCATACATATCCATGCACATGACGAGCACATAGTTACCGATTGATGTATTAATCAGTTAGTTATCCAGTGTAAGTGATTGGGCGGCTGCACTACAAAAGCATTAAACTTTCATATCCAATCACTCCCTGTGCGGTTGGGGAGAGGGCTGAATTGTTAGCGGGAGCGGAGAAAATCGGGAAAGCGGAGAAATTATCCTGGATTAAACCATTACAAATTAAAGATGCAGTAATTAATTAAAATTTAGTAAGCTTCATCTTTTACTTACCTTGGACAGATTGTTCAGTTAGGTAGGTCCAACTTCGAGAAATAGGTCGCCCGAAGAATCCAACTCGGATGGGCAGCGTTTGGAAAGCTACGTGATATCTTCTCATCGAGAATCCCACATGCCACATCGCTCGTAAAACTGACAACCGATGGGGAAGAAAAGTTCTCGAGTGGCGACCACGGACCGGAAGACACAGCGTAGGCAGGCCTCCCACTAGGTGGACCGACGACATCGTGAGGGTCGCGGGCAACCGATGGATGTAAGTGGCGAATTGTCGTTCGGTGTGGCGGTTTAAGGGGGAGGCCTATGTTCAGCAGTGGACGTCTTCCGGCTGATGATGATGATGATGAAGCTTCAGAGAAAGCTACCAAGGGGGTGAGATTTCTCTGAATTGTACTTGCGGGATTTCTGATGGGGAAAACTACTTAAACGTTTCGTTTTCACTTGGTACCAAGACTGCGGCCAACGTTGACAACTGTCAAAATAATTTGGACAAATGAGGTAATTACAATTACATCCATCCCAAATACAAGATATGTACATTCCAAATACAATGCCAGTTTCAAACTATCTGCTGTAACTCAACAGCCTACTTTGTTCTTGTACTTAAAAAAAAAAATTGTTATGTGAGTAGGTACTCCCGCGCACGGCGAGACACGGTGATCCTTCAATAGCTTTATACTTTCCAGGGTTTAGGTAACTTGTTTACACCGCGACCCCTGCAGGCGACTAGCCCTCTATAAAAGCCCTGTCAGATTGATGACAACTCTTTTGAGGCGCACGTGGAACACAACGCGCCGTCGACCTGGGCTTGGTCCTTGGTCCCCTTAGCCCTTCTTTACAACCCTTTTTATCATGATGAAACACAGACCCACGATCCCAATAAACATTTATATAAAAAAAAAATAACCGCTTCAGTTCTTAGCTTGTCCCACCAGCGGTATCCGTGAAACCGGATGTAACCAGTTTATTGGTTTAACAGCACCCGTTCAAATTGACTTGACCCCTGAAAGGGAATTTTATAAAGTCTGCCATTACGCGCTGAGAGCTTCGCATGCTAGATGTTGGATGCTGTGTATTTATCTCGTGCTCTGTGAGTCTGTGGGGAATGGAAATGTGTAGTTTCGATAGTTTGGTAGTTTCAGCGGGTGTGGCTAGGTGCACTTTGAAGTTTCAGAGGATTGAAGGATAATCTAAATAAAATATAAAAATCTCGTGCCATGGTGTTTGCGGTTGCACTTTTTCGAAACGGCTCGACAGGTTTTATTGTTGTTTTTTGTTTATATCTGGTAATAATTATATTTTTTACAAGCTTTTATTTAGTTTCACATTGTTCCGGTGCCTGTTATCAAATCTTGTAAGTTAATTTTGATCCACTTCCCGGTTTCCGATTGAGCTGAAATTTTGCACGTATTCGCGATACAATGCAATGTTATGATGACATGGAGCTGATCTGATGATGGACCTGGAAGGTGGCCATAGGAACTCTGTAATGAAATGCCGCAAACCCATCGAGTTTAGACTCGTTTGATTCGTCTTGACGAGTACTTTGTTTATCGTAAGTACTTTTTTAATAATAAAAAGAAAAAAATTCCAAATCGGTCCAGGCGTCTTCGAGGAATCGGGGAACATACATAAAGAAAAAAAAATTCCGACGAATTGAGAACCTCCTCCTTTTTTTGAAGTCGGTTAAAAACTTGTTTATAAAAGAACATAGTTTTTTAAAATGACTAACTTGTTGTAACATTTTACACGTTCTGGGATATTTTGTACATAAAACAATACAAATTGTGATGTAGGTACTTCTCCTAAAGTAACATCATCGAAATGTTTAACTTATAATTTCAACAGCATTTAGTTGCCTATCTTAATACACAATCAAATCACCCAATAATAACGACCGGACCAAACAAATACCACCAGCTTAATGAGGACTAAACTAATAAATTATTCATATTCTGCCATCTTGTTTGTATATCTGACTAGCTTTTGACCGCGTCTTCGTCTACGCGAAGGGTGGAAATTACTACCTCCTGCGAAGGAGTTATGCTAGTGTAGGAGGAGGCGATACACGTGAGGGAGACATCCCCATAGAGGGCCAAACGCCTGCCGGGGTCGCGGGACTGCTTAAACAGGTAACTGTGACCCTAATAGAACGTAAAGGGCTATTGAAGGAACACAGTAAATTTTAGTCAGTACGATTCCGACAGTCCTTTCCGCTTAACCCAGGGTGGGTGGACTCATTTATATGTAGATTTTACCAGGTAAAAAAAGGGTAAGAATTATCCCACGAGTACGTACCTAATACGTATTTTTTACGTCCTCGTGGGGTATATTGACGACTCGCTTAGCGCAGTGGCTGAGCGATTGGACTGCTGCGCTGCGTGTCGTGGGTTCGATTCCCGCACGAAGCAAATATTTGTATCTACAAGTAGTTGTTCCGGGTCTGGGTGTTTGTGTATGTGAGTTTATATGTTTGTAAACGAACCCACTATACGGGAGAAATTCCTAGTGTGGGACATGTTTTTTTTATTAAAAAAAATAAAACAGCGATAAAAATCTTATGTTCTAATCTAACTAACCTAAACATAGTAAGTATCTTATTACTGTCATAAAAGAAGAAAAGAAAGTTTGTATGAATGGTTAAATAGATTCTCGTAACTCTTTCTAGGAAAATAATAGAACAGATTTTTATAAATAGGTATAACCTAGATTAATTTTAAAAGATTTTTTAATTGAAAATTATCGAACTCTACGCACACTTGGACATAAGCTGGTACTTCTAAATATCACGGTTATCTTCTACCTGTTTGCTAAATCCCATCAATATCCTTTCAGCCGTGAATAGCGGACAGACAGACAAACTAACTTTCATATTCATAATATAACACTGAATATTAACAGAAGGATAAGCAGACTTGCAGCTATGAAACCTCTTTTGTTTCAGGACTTATGATTGTACGACAGTTAGGTTCCTTTCTCAGTGAATTAGTTAGGGTTTATATTTAACCTAACTATTGTTTCAACCTTTCCTTTGACAAGGTTTATGAGAACAATGTCAGTCTGTAATAATTGCTTTACAGGGCAAAGTCTTTAGATTATAGAAAGACCAGATTCCCAGTAGGCCACTGAGGGCTGGGGTCGCGGGACTAACGAATACCGTGACCCCGGAACGTAAATGGCTATTGGAGGACACCGTGGATTTTAGTCAGTACAAGTCTGACCGTCCCTCCTGCCTTGCCCTAGGTGGAAACACTCATTAGATGATTTTGACGCTAAAAAAAACCCACTGACAAATTGAAGCAAAAAAAATACCCCCTTCGTTTGATCCCTACCAATTAAATTTTTAATGTGAACGCGGCGCTAACTCGCGCATAAAAAATTGAATTCCAGAAAAATGTTTTATTTATCGTGATAAAATCATCAAATGAGTTGTCCCACCCAGGGCGCGACGTGACGGACTGTCAGATTTGTACTGACTAAAATCCACGGTGTCCTTCAATAGCAATTTACGTTCACGGTTTCCTGATGAGACAATCCCGCAACCCTGGGAGGCTTTGGCCCTCTAAGGCCCCACGAAAATAACGTATTCTGGTTCATTGTGAGATACCATCTTTGCGCCAAGCGTTAGGGCAACTGTTAGGAAGTTTTCATTACGAGATGATTAAAAACATGTTTAAAGGCAGAGATTTTGACAAGCCTGTTGGTCTAGTGGTTAGTGACCCTGATTGCTATGCCGAAGGTCGTGGGTTCGATTCCCACCCAGGACAAATGTTTGTGTGACGAGCATGATCATTTGTTCTGTGTCTGGGTGTAATTTATCTATAATATTTATGTATTTATAAATATATAAGTATGTTTATCAGTTGTCTAGTACCCATAACACAAGCTCTGCTTAGCTTGGGACTAGATGGCGTTGTGTGATAGTTATGGAATATTATTTATTTATTTATTTATCGATATTTCAGAAATAACTTATCACAGTAGCAAGCGTGGTTAACCTTGGTTGTCGCGTAGCAACCATCCAATACATGAAAGGGATGAAAGTAGGCAAGGAAGTTTGTAATTATTGTCAACTCATCGAGCATATGGCTAACAAAGGTTAATTTTGGTTATCGCCTAGCAACTACTCGTATTCTACATTTATGTCACATTATATGCTCGCGAAGGCGGGCCGTGAGAGAGAGACGACAGCGTCCTCTCTCCGCCCCAGCCGCAGTGGTGGACGCCCACGGCGTCGGACGTCGCAAGACGATCTCCGGCCACCGTAGGCGCGGGCATGCGGGCGGCGAGTAATGGGCAACTCGCCGCCCGGTCATGGACCATGCCCGGGTCGACGGCGCGTTGTGTTCCACGCGCGCCTCAAAGTGCGTCAGCAAAATGACGGGGCCCCCCTCTAGTGGGTCAAAGCCTGCCGGGGTCGCGGGACTTATACCATTACCGTGACCCTGGACACCGTGGATTTTAGTCAGTACAAGTCTGACAGTCCTTCCCGCCCTGCCCTGGATGGGAGGACTCATTTGATGATTTTACCACGCTAAAAAAATATATCAATTTCATCGCATATACGGTCGATCTCAACATATCAGGTTAACCTTGGTTGTCGCGTAGCAACTATTCACACATGGTGGAGTTTTTAATAGATTATAATAATAATCATCTACAAATAAAACAAATAAAATATCTTGTAAAATATCTCGTAGTCACGGGTTTGTGAACAGCGAGTAATGGGAAGCTCGCTGGCAGACCAGGCCCGGATTGACGTCGCAAATTATTCCACGCGCACTTCAAGGAGCTGTGAGTATATTGAAGAGACCTATAGATAGGGTTGCTATCTCTAAAATTTGGAAACCAGGACAAGACGCGTGAAAACCCCGGATTTTAAAGTCCAGAACCCGGACATGAGTCGAAGTGCCGCGCGGCAACTGCGTCGGGAGGGATGGGGGTTGATGAAGTGTGCGTGTGTCGCTGGCTGCCCAAGACTAGATTTTTAAACCCGGACTAAAAATGAATGGGAGGGGTGCGTCTGGGGGCCCGGACGCTCCCCGGATGACCTCTAAACTAGGACAAATCTGTGGAAACCCAGACGGATAGCAACCCTTCCCATAGAGTCAAACACCTGTCGTGGTCGCAGGACTGTATTATTAAGTAACCGTGGTCCCGGAACAGACAGAGCTATTGAAGGACACCGTAGATTTCAGTCAGTACCTACTAGTCTGACAGTCCCTCCCGCTCTGCCCTGGGTGGGAGGCCTCATTTGATGATTTGATCTATAATGAGGAAATGTGGTACTCGTTGGGAATAGAAAATTAATTCGAAAATAAACTAATACCAAATGGTATTAGCTCTTGGTATTGGATGGGAATACACCGATGATTTTACCACATAAAAACCGGCCAAGAGCGAGTCGGACTCGCCCATAAAGGGTTCCGTAGCAGCAAGTAATAACATACTATAAAAGTTCTTGTAGTTGGTTCCAACTTTGAAAGGTTTACGATTTATGACGTATTAAAAAAAAAAACTTGAGAGGTGTCAAGGCACGTCGAAAATCGCTATGAACCTGTTAAAAAGGTTCAAGCGATTTTCGACCCTCCACCCCACACTACCCCACTCCACTCCGCTCCACTTCGCTCCACTCCGCTCCACTCCGCTCCACTCCGCTCCACTCCGCTCCACTCCGCTCCACTCCGCTCCACTCCGCTCTACTCCACTCCACTCCGCTCCGCTCCGCTCCCTTCCACTCCACTCCGCTCCGCTCCACTCCACTCCACTCCGCTCCACTCCACTCCACTCCACTACCTATTATAGCTGTAAAAATGAAGTTGACAAACTTACATTTGCAGTTGTTCTCCGATACATTTTGTTTAGGAAAATGTTATCCCAGTACGTTTTATAAGTTGGTCAACTATTACTCGTAAACTTGTAAAGCCCACTTAGTCATGATAATTTTCTTTTAAACTTCGTTATATATACTACTATTGTAAATTTTTTCACACCCCCAAACATAACCGTTTAGCTGGTAGAGGGGGGGGACACTCGAGTAGGGCAAAAATTAGCACTTTAAAGCTTAATATTTCACAAACGAATCTTTTTATCAAAAAATTGTTGATGGAAACTACCAATATTTTTTAAAGGCCTATTTAATGATACCCCACACTAAGGGGTACGCGAGAAAAAAAAAAACATCCCCGCTTTACGTGTACAGGAGGTACCCTAAAAAAAAATATTTTACGAGATTTTATTTTACCACTTTTTTGACGCAACAAATCCGTATATTTACACCAAAATACAGCTTCCTAATGCTGGGCGTCTCTGAGCTAAGCTGCGGACAGACGGACGGATGGACGGACGGACGGACGGACGGACGGACGGACATGGCGAAACTATAAGGGTTCCTTGTTGACTACGGAACCCTAAAAAAACAAAAATGAAAAGAGTGGATTTAATTTTTGGGCAGTAATAGTCTGGCAGACCCTTCTAGGCGTATGATGATCGTTCCACCCAATGATTGTCGCCCAGCAACCATCTTCGATTCTCCACATATATATAATAGTGAACAATCAGTATGTTTGTATCTGTTTCGATTGCGCGCGACGCCGGCAAATGGCGCGACTTACGCACAATCTTTACTAATACTTTAGCGAACGATGTACGGTTAGCAGAGGAAGCATGGTTTTTTTGAAGAAAATTATTCGACTATTCGGAAATTATAAATCCAGCAAAATCCGATTTAACCTGCTGAAAAACATAAACAAATAAAATATGTCGACTAATCACGAGGTTGTCATGATATGATGACATGTGGAATGTGAGCTCGGCTATCGATTGTCGTTACAGCCAATGGCCTGACGTCAAAGAGCCTTTTTTTTTAGGTGGTAAAATTATCAAATGAGTCCTCCCGCCCTGGGTGGGGCGGAAGGGACTGTCAGACTCTTACTCACTAAAATCCACCCGTGTTCCTACGGATGCCCTTTACGTTCCGGGGCCACGGTATCCTGTGTTAAGAAAACCCCGCGACCCCAGCTGGCATTTGGGGCCCCATTAGTTTGCTGACATCTCCCCGAACGCACGCGCGAAACACGACACGACGCGCCACCGACCCGGGCTTGGTCCTTGGTCGGACGGCGAGCTACCCA
Source organism: Agrotis exclamationis (assembly GCA_950005045.1). Lineage (NCBI taxonomy): Eukaryota > Metazoa > Arthropoda > Insecta > Lepidoptera > Noctuidae > Agrotis > Agrotis exclamationis. The sequence goes on from OX465441.1 coordinate 13,729,747, forward strand.
TTACTCACGTCCGCAAGCCCGCTCCGCCGCTGTGCCCTCTGCTAATTAGAGGGACACGCGTTGGAGCGTCCACACGACAGGCTATTCGCATACGGGCAAAGAGAGACCCCTTAGGCACACAGTGCCTGAGGAAGAGTTTTTGCCCGCATCCCAGGGTGCACCGGCCCGAAAAACTGGTCTTCCCCACGGACGTATCCGAGAGGGAACTCCAGTCATGCGCACATGGAGGTTTCCTGTCTTAGCACCCCATGACAAAGAGCCTTGAAGAACATCAGTCGAGGCCCTTCCTAGGGGGTTGGATCAAGGGCCTGATTCAGAAGGCAGTAAGGCTCTTCTTGCATTGTGAGGAGGTTCCTGTTTCTAGAGCCCTAACCAGCGGTAGCCTGGACCCTGCTCCCGCGCCGATGAACTACTATTTTTATATTTTAAGGCTATAATATGTTTTTGTTAAATCAGCATACTACATAATAATTCATAATGACAACCAATATTTTCCATCCTTTTTTTTTATAGTCTTCACTTTCGAAATGATAAAAAACGAGCATTTCGATGCTTCTATTCGTCTAATTCATCATCACGTGCTCGAAGTTTTTTAACTGGGTTAAATGTGTTGAGGTCGGTTATAGACTAATTGGACGTTTTTACTCTCACATTAAAAAAACTAACCCTACTTATTACAAAGGATCACGGGACCTGGACGGCCAGAGCAGATGGCCGATGGGGTCGAAAAGTGCTAGAATGGAGACCGCGGACTAGCATGCGCAGCGTAGGACGTCCACCAACGAGGTGGACAGACGACCTTATAAAGGTCGCCGGAAGACGCTGGATGCAGGTCGCTTCCAACCGGTATATGTGGAGATCTAAAGGGGAGGCCTATGTTCAGCAGTGGACGTCCTATGGCTGAGATGATGATGATGATGATGACGGGACCTGTCTTTGGGTGGCGGGACGGATGAGTTGACAGTGTTGACACCTAAGTCGACCACCTAGAGCGGAATGACTCATTTGATGATTTTTAAAAACCAAAAAAAGATGAACTAAATAACATTGGATTTTTTTCTGCCAACCCTCCAATCTCCGAATTATCTGGGCTCAAGATATTTAGCCCATTAAACCTTCGGAAAGTCGACAACCTCGCCCCCTAGCGGAATTTCACTAATACGTCTACCCACCCAACCCCTATGGTATTCTTGCAAGGTTCCCTTCACCCCAAGAGGGGGTATAATGTTATATTGAATTAAATTAGATTTCCTTATATTTTTCAACCCTTTGTTTTTGTTTTGTCGGTTTTTGAAAGAATCTGAAAGGAAACAAAGTATTTTAAAGATATTTTATACTATCAATGAAGATTTGTAGGTACTTTTTATTTGCATTCCTTTCAGACGAGAGCATATCAATTTACCTGATATTTTTTTCCAATCGAACATGAACCTTTATGTTTTGTGATAAAGATAAAAATCTATTATAGAAAGACAGTTTGGGGTAGGTTGAACTGGCTAGTCTACTGGACACTAAAACTAATTACATAATTACGACGGTTAAACACGTTTGGCTAGAAGTACACATTCACTCTGGACTTGAAGTCCCCAAGGAAACAAAGACGGCGTTTTATTGACAACGTTTATGCCAAATTTCAGGATAATCGATTCAGTGGTTTCTTTTTACCCGACTGCGCGACGCAAAGGAGGGTAATGTGTTTATCAGTCTATGTATGTATGTATGTTTGTTTCTATGTGGCGTTCTAGAGACCAAACGCGTAGGCCGATTTTGATAATTCTTACGTCAATCGATTCGTCTTAACCTTGCGAGTGTCACTAAAGACATGACAGTAATCAAAATTCACCACAGCGACAACCCGACGCCATATTGTCAAAATGAAAAAAATAAAAGTCGATGAACTATGTCAAGTGGGGTATCGTTGAATAGGTATTTTAAAATCATCTTCAGGTTTCTTTTATCATTTTTCATTTTAAGTAATGGTTTAGGATATATAACGATTTAAAGTTGTTTAACAAAACAATCATTCTCGCTAATTTTCTTACTTATTGATTTAAGTTTTTATTTCAAGTATAAACGATATACAAACAAAACAAACAGTGAACAATGAATCGTAACTAAAAAGTGTAAAATAAAAAAATAATTTAAAGAAAAACAAAAAACCCGACTGCGTAAAAACTAATTTTGAAAAATACGTGAAAAGTTAACATAAATAAAAACTAAAAAGAAAGAAACAAGCCCAACAGAACAGCAGGAAGAATCAGAACAGACCGACTCACAGTCGGGGCCCCTTGGGAAGATTTGATTGGTAAAATTTGAATGGGCCCCGACTGTGAGGCGTAAAAATAGTTTTTACGCAGTCGGGTTTTTTGTTTTTCTTTAAATTATTTTTTTTTCTTTTCGTCGTGACGTGAACAAAAAACTTACATTTTCATTTATAAAATTAGTTTGGATTTGCAGGTCACTCAAGAATAATGTAGCTGTCTACTGGTGAAAGATTTCTCAAAATCGGTTCAGTAATTCCAGATATTACTTCCGAAAAACAAACCCCAAAACCTCTTTGTAATAAGTGTAGATTGACAGACTCAGACGGACTTTAGCTAACTAATAGAAAGATCAACGAGGCTGTATAACTTTAAGTGTAGTATCAGTGTACCGTGTTTAAAAATTCACAGAGATAGCAGATATTAAAATTGTCTTACTTTGTGTCTTAAGTGAGTTAAAATAAAAGTAAATTTACATTGTAGGTAGTGTTTAATAGCGTGTTAAGAGATGCAGTTTATGTTGAGAGGAGAGTTTTATAAAGTCAATTTGTTTACATTGTTTACGTTACGTACTAAACTTAACCTCAACACGAGCCTATAAAGTTCCACTGCTGGGACACAGGCTTGAGAGTGGGCCATAATCCACCACGCGGGCCCAGTGCGGGTTGGTAGATGTCACATGTCTTCGAATTTTTGGTCCTAGGATATGCTATTTTTCGCACGATGTTTTCCTTCACCGGTTTGAGAGCAGTGGTGATGAAATAAATTACAAAAGGGATGAAATTGAAAGAAAAATCGAATCTCACGATATGGTGCCCAAATACGATGTTTTGGTTTTCTTCACCATCCACCGTCACTCTCCTAATTAAATTCGATTGAAAATATAATGTTTTTTTAATGTATTTTTTTCAATTGTACACAAGAGATGGGATAATTTGTTTTAATAAAAAAAATACTGCATGTAATTATAATATTCGGGAGCAAACTTAAGTTACGATTTTCATGGGAAAACTTAAACTAGAGAAAATTGACCACGTATTAAAAAACCTTCTCAAGGCTAGAGATTCATCACTCGAACAGAAAAGTGGTACCTAATAACTTTTATACCGTAAAAAAATTGCACCGTATATCTGAGACGTAAGTAGATTGGAAATAACCTCTCCCATGCCCCATTTGATTTGACCCATACTCCCAGGACACTGTAAAGGTACACTTGAAAAACATAACCTCCCTCTTGATAACGCAGGACAAAACCACAACGACAAAACTTACCCAGACAAGGTCACACTTTACTATCTACTAAAAATAAAAATAATATAGTATCTTAAAAGTACACAGTAACAGTAAAAGCAGACTGGGTTCAGTAGTCATAAATAAATAATCTCTATCACCCTCCACCTCGCGAAGAGATCTCATATGAATTTTTCACGTTTTAATTTACTGCCTACAAGTGAAAGTGTTTGCTGTGCGATTTACGTTTGTTTTATGCGGAACCCTAAGTTGATTGTAGGTGGGGATCTGCTAAATGTAATTTAAGTTATTATTATATCAACTAGGGAAAGTTTTTTTAACCGACTTTAATAAAAGGAGGAGATTCTCAATTACTCCGAGGTTTCTAGTCCGATTAGTGTAATTATTTTTTCGTTCGATGCAGTATACTTTCCATTTGGTCCCATAAAAATTTCATCCAATTTGGTTCAGTACTTTTTATTTTGTGAGCATTTTTTTGATTACCGCTATGTGGATGATGTAATTATTTGTGTATTTATTACGCGATTACTCCGCCAATTGTGGACCGATTATCAAAATTCTTTTTTTGTTCGAAAGAAGATACTTAATTTTTACCGTACTTGAGTATAAAAATGTAGAATGATTGATAATTTAGTTGCATAATACAATCTTAAATAACCTATAGAAAAATTAAAATGAATTTCTTTAAACAGATTTAAGCCTCCTGCAGACACACGCGATTAATCGCGCGGGGCGACATGTCGCGGTCCATTCGCAGTATTTTTAGAGTGGAAATTAGCTTGGCTCGTTGTCGCAGCGCGATTAATCGCGTGTGTCTGCAGGAGGCTTTATAGAAACTACTAGATACCACCGGCTTACAACACCTGAAGTCGCCGCAACACAAACAAACGCTTGATCGGCAGTGTGGACACGTATCGCGCCCTCCGCCGCGCCCGCCACCGCACACGCCGCCGCCGCCGCCGCCGCGCTAGGCTTCCAGTGTAGACACACATTATAGTAAGAAACCTTTTTTTTTTTGTTCCTTGAGTTTAGACTTTTTGGGTAAATCGCATTCACATTCATTTCAAATTCGTGTTATCAAAATATAGTAAAACATTTTTAAAAGAGTAATTAGCTATGAAGTGGTTTCTCGCCCTTTCTTTTCCATACGAACTTACCCTTGCAAAAGGGTGTAGAATCAATCCCATACCATCCCATTTCCTTTAATTTTAATTTTCGACGTTCAAAAGTGCCTCTTCGATGGCCTATTGAAATAAACGATATGATTTTGACGTTGGATGTCGAGTAGCGACCACGGACCAGAAGACGCAGCGTAGGCAAGCCTTCCCACAAGGTGGACCGATGGCATATAAGCGGACTTATTTTGTGACGTAAACGAGAACTTTGACGTTAATTTAATGGATAAAATGTTCCTTCTCCGTACACTGTAGGCGTTTTTTTAATAGGTGCGTCTCCACAGAGCGCGCAGCATCGCGAGACATTTTCCGCGCGAAGCAGCTCGGTTGGTGTGGACGTGTCTCGGGCGAGGCAAGTGACAGCGCTGCTGCGGTCGAGCGACCGAGCGCCCGAGCTATTCAGAGTCGGCTTTTGTTTTGCTCGCGTATATTGTTTTGTGCCTCGGTCGAAAAACAATATTAGACGCGTCCACACAGAGTGAGTAGCCTCGCTTGTCAGGTTCTTCGTGCAGCAAATGCCTCGCGACGCTGCGCGCTCTGTGTGGACGCACCTATTTTCTATAGGTATAATTTACGTCATAATACTTCCCTTCCTTAAGTATTAGCCCAGTCAACGATTGCTCAAAACAACCTCTATAGGTACCCTATAGAGGGAAATTACCTAAAACCCTCTATAATCTTTCGTTAACTGGGCTATAAGATACGCTGTACGGCCAATACACAAAATAGTGACGAATAAACATCAGGTACATCATCATCAGCCTATAAATGTTCCCACTGCTGGGACACAGGCCTCCTCTCTGTGAGAGGGAATGGGCCGTAATCTACCACGCGAGCCCAGTGCGGATTGGTAGATGTCACATGTCTTCGAATTTTTGGTTCTAGGACATGCCGGTTTCCTCACGATGTTTTCCTTCACCGTTTTGAGAGCAGTGGTGTTGAAATAAATTACACAAAGTAATGCGCCTGACGGGGTTCGAACCCACGAACTACTACTCGTCAGTCGAGGCCGATACCACTGGGCCACCACTGCTCCATGGGTACATTGGGTACATGTCATACCCAAAATGAATCCCCAATTTTATTCCCGAACGAATACCGTATTTTTCAATTACAAAATTCAAACAAAAAAACTAGAGTTACACAGATAATTGGCGCCGAAAATGCATTTTGATTGCATTTTCATCGATACGGCCAAAAAAAAATAGGTAACATTGTTACTATAGCGCAGGGACTATTGTTTGCACGAAATTATTTGAATTCCCGATGGCGGGTATATGATAGATTAACGTGGATAAGACTGGTAATTGATGGTTTAAGTTTTTAGACTGACATGGTCTCTATTACTTATATTAGGGTTTAAAACGGGATATTTACCAAGTTTTATGTATTCAGCGCTATTTCGTCGGCCTAATTCGTTAACCTGCTAAATACGTTTTTGCAAAGTTTACAGGACGAAGAAAAAACTGAATAATATCTTTATTAGTTTAGCAACCCAAATTTTGAAAATCCCGTTGGCGTATATATTTTTTCTTGATATTTTAAAAACATAATATCTAAGAAAACCTAAACACATTTTACAAAATTGAGGAAAACAATAATTAAGCAGTTATTCGAAGTGAAGTTTCAATTTGGTTGAGGACTTAGCAGTTTTTTTAAATTAAATTTAGTATAGTAAATTAATGTTAATAATGGTGTACCTATAGATAATTATTTTAATTGTGCAGTTAAACGAATTCAATCAGTAATCAAAATATTTATTATTAAAAATTAAACAATCAGTCTTCTTTAATAGGAAACAGGGTTAAAATATCTAAGCTGAACTCTTCATCGGTGGGAAGGGTTCGCATCGGCGTCGAGAGAACGATGAAGTACTTGGGACTCGTCCTCGACAGCCGGTGGAACTTCAGGGAGCACTTCCTGCATTTGGCCCCAAAGCTGAACCTGGCAGCAGCCACCCTCAGGCCGACTCCTGCCCAGTCTCAGCGGGCCAAACGCCTCCTGCCAGAGGTTCATGGCTATACGGATGATCCGAGGATACCGCACGATCGCCGGCGAATCGGCCAACCTCCTTGCCGGATTACTGCCCTGGGATCTGGAGGCGACGGCTCTCCAACGCTTCTATGAGTGGCGCTTGGAGGCGCATCGCTGGGGCGAATCCCCGCTGCTTTGACTTCTCGAAGCGCGGCGGGAAGAGCTCCGGCGCGATCTCAGGGCAGTATGGAGGGTGCGACTGTTGCAACCGAGGTCCGGGTACACCGCAATCGCGGCGGTAAGACCCCTCCTTGAGGAGTGGCTGGATAGGCGTCACGGCGTCCTGACCTACTGCCTGACGCAGGTCCTCATCGGACACGGAAGTTTCGGCAGGTACCTGTGTCGGATAGGGAAGGAAGAAAGGCCTGGGTGTCACCACTGCGAGGATCGCCCGGAGGACACGGTGGAGCATACGGTGCAGGACTGCCCCGCTTGGGCAGAACACCGCCGCGCCGTGTCCTCACGACGGCGAAAGCGGCGACCTCTCGCGCCCGGCATTGGTCGAGGCAATGCGGAGCGAAATGGAATGGGAAGCAGTCGGCTCCTTTTGCGAAGCAGTCATGCTAGCGAAGGAGGAGGCGGGACGCGTAGGAGAGAGGACAGCGTCTACCTCACAGCCCAGCCGCAGTGGTAGACGCCTACGGCGTCGGACGTCGCAAGACGATTTCCGGCCACCGTAGGTGCGGGCATCCGGGCGCCGAGTAATGAACGACTCGCTGTCCGACCATGGACCATGTCCGGGACGACGGCGCGTTGTGTTCCACGCCCGCCTCAAAGAGTGTCAGCACAATGACGGCTTTGGCCCCCCCTTAGAGGGCCAAAGCCTGCCGGGGTCGCGGGACTTACGAATACCGTGACCCCGGAATGTAAAGGCTATTAAAGGACACGGTGGATTTTAGTCAGTACAAGTCTGACAGTCCCTTCTGCCCTGCCTTGGGTGGGAGGAGTCATTTGATGATTTTACCACGATAAAAAAAATGCTAAACTCTTCATAAACAATCAGTAATAGTTTTAATATACGTTATTATAATGTGTTGTCTGTCTTGTAGTACTCCTAAGTATTTTATTATTATTAATGACAGCTATTAAATATTGTTTTACTACTGCTACTGTATCACAATCAATTAATTATTACAACAATAAAATAAAATAATCAATTTTCCCAAACGGCACGTGAGTTTGGGAACGTTGTCAGTGCAAAACTGAGGCCTCAAGAGGATTTAGCAGGTTTGCGTTGTGGAAATTGGCTAGTGATAAGAAAGCAGTTTTTCGGGCATAGCATTTGTCACCTTTTTAGGCTGATATCGCTGTTATTTCTTAAATGCTACGGTAGATATTAGGCTGAATTTTCGAACTGCATCAAAAAGTCAATTTTGCCAAAAATGGACTTAGCAGGTTAACGAATTAGGCCGACGATTTAAACTATTTATTTTCAAAGTAATAATATTTAGGTACATTGGTAAAAGTACGCACGTAAAGCTGTCCATAAATAAGTTACGGTTTATGGTTCGAGATTTCAAAATCTATTCTAATATTATAACGCTGAAGAGCTTGTTTGTTTGAAGGCGCTAATCTCAGGAACTACTGGTTCGAATCGAAAAAATCTTTATGTATTAGATAGCCTATTTATTGAGGAACGCTACAACTTACTACGACCAATAAAAGCCGAGCAGTGGGTGAAATCACAGAAAAACAAAGAAAAACCAGATGCAAATGAATACCTGTATTAGACTCTAGAGTCTTATCTGACCCCCATAACTCAGTTTCTATTAAGACTACTACACTAGTAAGGCTGGTTGATAAAATTCCTGTTATCTGGTCGTCCGAACAGTTAAATATTTCAGTCAGAAAATGAAACCCACACATGGAGTGACGCAGCACTTGAATAATGAAGCAAACATGTCACACAGCACAGTTAGCATGTCACGCTTCTTCTCCTTCTAACATAAACAACCACAAATTCACACATTCTCCACCAAAAGGTCGCAGCTGACCATAAATTCGTCAGGTCTATACTATGCTAGCCGTGACGTCACACGTCTGTAGGGTTACCATAAGTATATAGAGTATACTTTATTTACTTACACACAGCTCTTATATAATATTGATTTATAAGTCTTGCCGCTTATAGTGGTGTCTTCCCGATAATTTAGGCAGAACAAACAACCACGTCTATGATAACTATTACGAAAAATTTGAGATTGAAAAAAGGGAATAATTTATTTCACATCATTACTTTTTATCATAAAATTTCTAATTTACAAGATTTCCGCGAAATTTTACGGATATTTTCATCTTCTTTATAACATGTTGGTCAAATTTTCGCGTACCTAAATTAATGTGCTGCAATGTGCGCGAACAAAAGTTAGGGCAGTCTTGCGGATGTATCAGAGGCTAATCGTGATTCCAGCTTAATGTACACACTGCTAAAATGCTGCACATATTGCGCGCGAACAAAATGTGCCTCACGCTATTAATTAATCGTACCTACCATTTAAACGTTCGGATAACTGAAAAATCAGAAAAATCCGGATTAAAAGCCTTCTATCCATATCATCATCATCATCATCAGCCTTTAAATGTTCCCACTGCTGGGACACAGGCCTCCTCTCTGTGAGAGGGAGTGGGCCGTAATCTACCACGCGGGCCCAGTGCGGATTAGTAGATGTCACATGTCTTCGAATTCTTGGTTCTAGGACATGCCGGTTTCCTCACGATGTTTTCCTTCACCGTTATGAGAGCAGTGGTGTTGAAATAAATTACACAAAGTAATTCGCCTGACTGGGTTCGAACCCACGACCTACAACTCGTAAGTCGAGGCCAATACCACTGGGCCACCACTGCTCTATCCATATAGATTAGAAAAATCGGATTTTTCTGAACTATCCGGAAAGGGCCAAAAATACGAACTTATTGCATGGCAACCCTACACGCGGACACAATTAAACGCTCGCGATGGCTGCAAACTGTAAAAATAAACGAATTCTTTTCAATGACGTCATGTGACGAGCAGCTGGTTAGTGTTTGCTGCTGCTACGTTTTATTTCATACCAGCTGGTTCTGGAAGTACTCTCGGAGAGTATCCAGGTCATAGGAGACAGTAATTAGAGATACAGGCTAATATTTACCTATCTAAATGGTATCTTTGAGGTACGGAATCGAACCAATAATAAAAAAACCGGCCAAGTGCGAGTTGGACTCGCCTATGAAGGGTTCCGTAGTAGCAAGCATAGATTAGGGATATAATTATATTGAGATTAGTAAGTAATGTACACAAACAATAAAAATAACTTTGTTTTTAATAGGTAGTGTTTGTATGAATGGCAAAGTTATATTTGCGGTTTTTGAAAACGTACTACATCTCAAAAACTGCTAACTGTATGTCATCCAAACCAATTTTCGCTGGAAGTTTTTGTTGAGGTCTACACTATGTATTTTTTTAGTTCTATCATTCTCTTATTTTAGAAGTTACAGGGGGGGGGACACACATTGATAGGTACCCCAGACGTATGGGTTTTTTGAGTTTCAATTCTAAGTATGGGGGGCACCCTCAAAATTTGTTTTGTTTTTATTTTTGTGTGAAAATCCTAATGCGGTTCACATAATACATCTACCTACCAAGTTTCAACAGGATAGCTCTTATACTTTCGACAAAAAGTGGCTGTGGCATACGGACGGACAGACAGTCAGACAGACAGACATGACGAATCTATAAGGGTTCCGTTTTTGCCATTTGGCTACGGAACCCTAAAAAGAAACGAGTGGGCCTCACAGCAGTTGCATAATTGTGTTGTTTAGCAATGACATCTCACCTTTTTTTTATAGTGGTAAAATCATCAAATGAGTCTTCCCACCCAGGGCAGAGCAGGAGGAACTGCCAGACTTGTTCTGACTAAAATCCACGGTGTTCCTTCAATAGCCCTTTACGTTCTAGGGTCACGTTTGCCACATGAAACAGTCTCGCGACCTGATCTCTCACCTAAGTTTTGACTTTGACTTCGAACTGACGACTGCTTAACCTTATTACTTGCCCATTTTGGTGAAGCGTTGCTTATTAACTTTGCTCACCCATTCAAAGACAGACCTCGACAAGTTTAGCTACTATCCGACGGCTAACCCTACCACCGCTTGCGCCCATTGGTAAATTCACCTTATTTAATTTGATATATCCTGTTTAACTTCCTTTACACATTTTTTCAATTAGCCTACTTTGTCCCACTCCTGAGCAAAGGCCTCCCCCCATTCCTTCCACTTCTCTTGATGGTGTGCCTCTTCTCGCCAATTCACAAGGAAACCATCCAAAGCGTCCCGCCATCTTCTCCTAGGCCTGCCGCGGCCCCGCCTAGCTGTCTCAGAGCTCCATTCCTGTGCTATTCGAGCCCACAGTTGTGACGGCATCCGGCAGACATGACCTGTCCAGTCCCACTTTAGTCTTGCAGCCTTGTGAGCTACGTCAGCTATTTGAGTTCTGGAGCGCAGTATGGCGTTTCTGATTCGGTCAGTTAGTTTAACATTTAGAATACTGCGCTCCATCGCTCGTTGGCAAACCCTGAGTCTGGACATCTGAATGACAGTCAAACATGTTCGTTGAAATGAATTAAGTGATGGTAAAGACGATATTACACACCAATTATTTGCGAATTAGAATTCCTTCGAATTTACACTGCAGTTACTCCATGCACTTGCGCTAGGTCAACTTTTTAAAATCGAAAGATACACTTTTCACTGCTGCTAGAAAACACAGCACTACCTCTTCAACTTTGCAGGTCAACCAATCAGCGAGATGGAACCACCAGCTCAAAGACCACTTCACAACATTACCCTCCGAATTTCCCTCCACTACATGGTAACTACTATTTAAACACGAAACCCGTAGCTCCGGCCAAAGTTTCGAGCGATTCCTACTCTTTATCTCTTACGGACATGAGATTAGTTAGTGATATGAACTAAAAATTGGAGACAACATGCTTGCACAGTTATTCCTACTCCTGATGCGTGATCTGAACTTATGAATTCAAAACTAATAGAGAGTAGAATTAATTCTAACTGCCAACTGAAACCAGCGCTGGGTGTCTTGGGCCCAGCAAATGATGAGTTGGTAACCCTTTTGGTGTGGACGTGCTCAAAAAAATTCTTACTGTATTTTTAAACTTTATTTTATAATTGTAGTTGTGTGTATCCAATATCACATAAAATAATGTTTTTTTTCCAGTTTATTCTATTCAAAAGTTTCGATATGCGTTCATTATTTTCGTACGGGCCCGTATCTTCGTTGACGGACTAAAAGAGTAGCCCCCAGGTTTAGAGCCTTTGTTATAAGTTTATCGTAAAGGCTATGGCCTGAATTGTTTAAGTATCCTACAGTTTGAGAACGTGCCGCATTATGTTTGTTGTCTCGTGGCGTCTTTGAAAAGGCTGGCCATTTTGTGATGGGGTATCGACGAAGTTTAATGGTGCTTGTTTTAAACATAGGAGGATAGGAGTTGGTTTAACAAGTTGTTGGTTTTATCGTACACTCCACGACCTCATCCCACCAGCCCCTTTCTATCATCGAACATCTAGACGCACGGCAAATTACCATCCTTACCTTATTGCCATACCATCAATTCGCACTAAGCGTTTCCAAACGTCTTTTATAATGCGGACAGCGAAGGAGTGGAACTCTCTGCCTGCGTCTGTGTTTCCAAACGCATACAACCCTAATCTCTTCAAAGTTAGAGTAAACAGGCTTCTTCTGGGTAAGCTCGCTCCATCGTCGACCTTGTCTTAGTCACTCTTGTCCTAGACTAAGGTCAAGAGCAAACCCATTACACATAAAAAAAAACACTTAATATAGTAAGATATAGGAAGATTAATATAGGAAGATTGGTGAAAACTCATACCCCGTTGTCATTGTTACCAAGTGAACATGAGCTTATGCCCAAGGTTGCTCGATCAAGTTTCACCAAACACGCTCAGAGCCCTGATCAGAGGGACTGCCATTTATACGGTCTACAAAACAAATCCCAACGAGGATAATAAATTATCATCATGTGTAACATAATATTTTGTAGCTCTTTTTAATGTTTTGTTGTAGTTTACCTTCAGTACTTCTACAGATGTCTTGTGACTGAGACTATAGTACCATTTATAACTATTTTTTACTACATATTTGGTTTTTGACTTTGGACAATAGGGTAGTTTACTGTAAAAATAAATTGAAAATCTGTAGTCCGTTAGTTAGTGTTGAAAAATAATAAACACGTATGTTTTTTTAATCTATTAGCTTATTTGACAGGCCTGTTAGTTTAGTGGTTAGTGACCCTGACGAGACTAAGAAGCGTATCGGTATCGGAATCGGTATCGCCGATATTTTTATAAGAGGATCGGTATCGTATCGGTGAAATAGCGTATCGATGCATCCCTAGTAGAAACAATAGAGTGTTTTGCCTTTTATCTATAAAATCAAATACTTACCTATTTGAGGTTTTAAAAGATTTTTTTTGGGATGAAATACTATCTAACTACCGACCTAGGTTCGACAGCTTAGCAGGTGACGATGATAAAATGAGTGATTTTAACAAGATTTTGAAATCTAAATACATTGTTAACAGTGCCTCATTTCCTCCCTATTCCTTCCATAAAGAAACAAAACAACTACTAACAAAATGAACAAACAAACACACACACACACACATAGCAGTAAAAAAGCTTACAGGGGAAAATTCTCTAGTAATTGAAAGCAGCGTTATACCTACGCGAGTCTCGTGCGTCTCGCGCGAGACGAGATTCATAAAAACACAACAAATTGTAATAATAATATTTGTGAACGCGTCTCTCTATGGTGGAATTGTTGCAATATGGCCGCTCGAATCCTTGTCTAGGGTTGGCAAGCAATGATAAATGATATTATATTTGGAAATAGGTTTTAGCAAACACTATTACACGTCAAACTAGATGAGGCCAGTGTTTCGTACCTGACTACTCTGAGAAGAAACAGCCGAAACAAACTCAGAGGTCACAGTCTCTTTTAAAGTCCAGACATTATATTGGTAAAGTCATGCGAGGACCATGCAGGATTGTGTCTAAAATGGTCTTTTGAAGAAAGAACCATACAGATTTGAGTGAAACTGTCCAGTTGGTCAGTGAATGGGTTGTAAGAAATGTGTATTGAATAATGTACATACGATGCGAGTATGATAAGAACGAAACTGTTGTGGGGCTATTATTGTGACGTCATATTCCGTAAACAACAGGTAATTTGCCAGCACCAATGAATTGAAAATCTAATAAGCCATCATTGACCCTCTTACTACAATACTTGTCTAAAAAAATGTCAATTGCAAAACGGCATTTCACGTTAATAATGAATGTCATTATTTTTGCAGTTACACTTTCAACAGATGTTTAACTTTTTTGTAGTAAGACAGGTTTTTTTCTTTTATTTAACCAAAGAATATCATGGGTTTTTCTAGAGATATTTTCCAGAGGATCTGGTCTCCTGGATTCAAAATAGCAAAATGCAAATTATTAACAAAATCGCAAAACTTTCTGGGCTCTAACGTATACAGATCTCTTTGTATACAGAAAGTCAGTAAAACTTCTGGGGTGGGCGGGCATCATACTATTCTGGGGTGGGCACTAGACTATTCTGGGGTGTGTACCAGACTATTCTGGAGTGGGCACTCGACTATTCTGGGATGGGCACGAGACTATTCTAGGATGGGCACAAGACCATTCTGGGGTGGTCACGGCCTGCTTGTTTTTTTTCATTCTTTTAATAAAAAACACAAATTTGCCACCCCTACCGCCCCTTACGCGATGTAATATCAGAAATGAATCCCTTTTCTCTCTTTGATTAGGTGTCCGTATACGAATGTGCGTTTATCGACTCCATCGATGTTACGGAACCCGGTTATCTGCCTTACGCCTTATGCCTCGCATCTTGTCTTATGTTATGACATGATATGCTGATTTGAGCGAAAAATTGGGATTATTTCTTCTTTTTTTGTGAAATAAGATGGGGATTAAAAAAGGGAGAGCTGAGTTTGTGATAGGTACTAGGGTAATGTCACAAATTCCACATTTGCGAAAGCGTAGCATGACTAATTCATTAGGTGCGTCCACACAGAGCGTGCAGCCTCGCAAGGCATTTGATGCGCGAGGAAACTGCCTCGCGAGGCTGCTTGCTCTATGTGGACGCGTCTATTATTTCTCGACCGAGGCACGAGACAATACACTCGAGTAAAACAAAAGCAGCCACTGGATGGCTCGGGCGCTCGATCGCACGCTCGCGGCAGCGCTGTCACTTGCCTCGCCCGAGACACGTCCACACTAACCGAGCTGCTTCGCGAGCAAATGGGCAAATGCCTCGCGAGTCTGCTTGCTCTGTGGTGACGCACCTATTAAAGAATTTTTCGTGGTCAATGAAAGAAAGTTATTGTCACTTTGTTTATTTGGTGTGAACCGACTTCGAAAAAAGCAGGACGTTCAACTTTTTTTTGTATGTTACCCAATTTCTCGATGACGCCTTGGTTGAAATGAGAAATTCTCGACAGAATAGGCAGAGTTGTACCTAATTTTACACCCATATTTAATGTCGCCCGACTTATGAGTTGTAGGTCTTGGGTTCGAACCCAGCCAGGCTCATTACTTTGTGTAATTTATTTTATCAGCACTGCTCTCAAAACGGTGAAGTAAAACATCGTGAGGAAACAGGCATGTCCTAGAGTCAATAATTCGAAGACATGTGACATCTACCAACCCGCACTGGGCCCGCGTGGTAGATTATGGCCCACTCCCTCTCACAGAAAAGAAGCCTGTGTCCCAGTAGTGAGAACAATTAGGCTGATGATGATTTCTCCAGTTTTGTTGAAGTCCTTTATAATAGGGGTAACTAATAGACATCAATCAAGTACAAATCTTGACATCGGGCCGCTATTGAGAATGATCTTATTTAAGTGTTAAGGCTCGAACAGACACACGCGATTAATCGCGCTGCGACAACGAGCCAAGCTAATTTCCACTCTAAATGTATAGTAAAGAAAGGTTATTTGGTGAGAAAGGAAATTTGGTGCTAGACTCATAAAAGTCTTTCAAGATGTTACCTATGCACGCAATATCACGTAATTATGTGTCACTACGTCTTGTCCACCTTTGTGGTAAACTAGTTGCATCATTTCGCATTACTGCATGCATAGGTAACGTTTTGAAAGACTTTTAAGGCTCTACCACCGAATTGCCTGTCTCACCAAATAATCTCACTTCACCCTACTGCGAATGGACCGCGACATGACATGTCGCGGTCCATTCGCATTGTCGCCCCGCGCGACTAATCGCGTGTGTCTGCAGAAGGCTTTATCGGTAAAAAATGTAAAAATACATAACATCAGAGTTTTTTAACACTTACAAACAGTGTATTTTTTAAAAGCTATTTCAGCCTTAATATTAAATAAAAATTATGTTTTATTTTGTCAAATTTAGTTTGAAAAAAAAATTTTTTCTAGGTACTTAATGAATTAAATTACTTTTTTATTTTATACAATAACAATAACGGTATATTTCTTTTTTCCACGTATTTTTTTCCAGGCTTCTACGACTCATTGTTGATTAATAATTTCATTCCGAAATTCAGTCTTCCCGTATAATCTCAGAAATATGAGTTCAAAATAAGCTTTCATTTTGATATAAATATTAATGTTTTTCAATTTTTATTCTATACAAATACAATATAAAGATATGCTTAATGCGGTACTCAAACTAGTTTTTAATAATTTCGTGCCATTTTGTAGTAATTTAACTTTAAAAAAACCCCGATTTTATTTAAATTGACATTTTTAACCAAAGTTTTTGTACCACCCCTTTGCAAGTATGAACAGAGGGAAAAATGGATGATAATGGTATTGGAAACAAATGTTTTATTATGCACATAATAGTGCGGTTCAAATCGAATACATTACTCGTTAGTGGCGCACTCACAAAAAGATGGATTTTTGTTTCTTCTGTTTGTGTTATGTCGTTGAACGGACTAAATGTGGGTAGTTGTGGCAAGTCGCTCTTCTTCTTCTTCCTTTTCTTAAATTAAAGAAGTTAGCGTCACGCTTGAAATTTCTTCTGTTTCAACGGGAAATCCCGTTAGTGTGGCCCGGCTATTAGTTTTGAATTCAAAGTTTTCACAACACTTTTTTTTTATCGTGGTAAAATCAGCAAATGAGTCCTTCCACACAGGGCGAGGCGGGAGGGACTATCAGACTTGTACTGACTAAAATCTACGGTGATCCTACAATAGCCCTTTACGTTCCAGGGTCACGGTTATCTGGTGAGACAGTTCCGCAACCCCGGAGGACAACACACGGTGTTGAAACAAATGAAATTAATCATTTTGTCACTAATTTTTATTTCGTACCACTAACTAATCTTCTGTCCGTAAAGGCTGAAGAATATGAAACGCCCGAAAGTACGGCTTAAGCTGTGGATTTCTTGCTTAGATAGTAGAATCCTATAAATGATTGTCGAGACCAATGACTATGTACGGTCGTTGGTCCAGCAGTCCAAATGTACGTTAAGCCGTTGGCTTGAGCAACGCCTTAACGTAAATTTGGGCTTTTAGAGGCACGGAAGAAACTCGATTTTTTTTTAAACTCTATTACCATACCAACAAAATATTTTTAAAAAAACCGGCCAAGTGCGAGTTGGACTCGCCCATGAAGGGTTCCGTAGTAGCAAGTATAGATTAGGGATATAATTATTAAAACGACAGTGATATAAATAAATCGAAAATAATTGATTTACACTTTTATTTGGGCAGAGTTTTCCCTTACAATTATTGTTATAAACTGAACCACCAAAATCATCGCTCCTGGCTTTTATATAACTCACTGACTGGCGGCTACCCCACCCCCCCGACTCAACATTTGGCGGGGATGGCTCACGTGGTAGGGAAGTGACGTAGCGGCTTGGCGTGGCGAGCTTGACAGCTGGCTTGACAGCCGGCTTGGCTTGACATGTCGGGCTTGACAGTCGGCTTGGCTTGGCATGGCTTGGCTTGGCTTGGCATGGCTTGGCTTGGCATGGCATGGCATGGCTTGGCTTGGCTTGGCTTGGCTTGGCATGGCTTGGCTTAGCTTGGCTTGCTAGCGACATCTGGCGTTACATTATATTGAGATTAGTAAGTAATATACACAAACAACAAAAATAACTTTGTTTTTCATAGTGTTTGTATGAATGGCAAAGTTAAATTTGCGGTTTTTTAAAATGTACTATATCTCAAAAACTGTTAACTGTATCTCATCCAAAACAATTTTTGTTGGAAGTTTTTGTTGAGGTCTACATTATATATTTTTTTTTAGTTTTATCATTCTCTTATTTTAGAAGTTACAGGGGGGGGACACACATTTTACCACTTTGGAAGTGTCTGTCGTGCAAACTGTTTAGTTTAGAAAAAAATGATGTTAGTAACCTCAATATAATTTTTAAAGACCTATCCATAGATACCCCACACGTAGGGTTTTGGTGAAAAAAAAATTTGAGTTTCAATTCTAACTATGGGGGGCAACCCCAAAATTTGTTCTGTTTTTATTTTTGTGTGAAAATCATAATGCGGTTCACATAATACATCTACTTACCAAGTTTCAACAGGATAGCTCTTATACTTTCGACAAAAAGTGGCTGTGACATACGGACGGACAGACAGACAGACAGACATGACGAATCTATAAGGGTTCCGTTTTTGCCATTTGGCTACGGAACCCTAAAAACTAAGTGTAATGAAAAAAATACAATCCGATTGCCGGAATGCGATTGAATTAGCGATCTATAAACCTTTTCCACTGAAAATGCCATTTGCTAATTGAAATTAAATTGCCGGATTGTATACGGATATTTTTTCGTTCATTTTTTTTAACTTTCCAATGTCCTTTAGGCTTTACATACTAACAGCAAGTTTGACAAGCCTGCTTGAAGTATATTTCTGTGTTAGATTGCTTGACGCCATTTTTGATTTGGTGGTTGATAGTAATATTGAAACACCAAACACTAGAGTTGTTTGGAAGTAAAGTTTCATTGGATCGATCTTATGAAGGTCACAGGATCACGCTGGATGCAGGCCGCTCACAACCAGTCCTATTGGAAGTCTAAAGGGGACGCCTATGTTCAGCAGTGGACGTCTTACGGCTGATATGATGATGATGATATGATGAAAGTTTCAGTGTAGTACTATAGCGGTGATAACAAATGGAGCATTAATTTCCCATCCGTCGCCGGTGTGGACAATCCGGATTTTTTCCCGATCGTCACCAGTGGTGACAAATGGGAATAGATGGTGTTATTTGTTGACAGGCCTGTTGGTCTAGTGGTTAGTTACCCAGACTGCTATGCCGGAGGTCGTGGGTTCGATTCCCACCCAGGACAAATGTTTGTGTGATGAGCACGATCATTTGTTCTGTGTCTGGGTGCAATTTATCTATATTTTTTATGTATTTAGAAATATATAAGTATGTTTATCAGTTGTCTAGTACCCATAACACAAGCTCTGCTTAGCTTGGGACTAGATGACGTTGTGTGATAGTTGTGGAATATTATTATACTATTATTTAACCCGTTATGTTTTGAATTCAATATCCTGATCGTGCAATTTCACCATTTTAGAAGCTGTGAAGATGTCATAAGTTTCTTTTATGTCGAGTTTCGAATAATACGACACGAAAGTACGGAAAATTATTATTGTCTCCATAGGGCCAACACTTAGAGAAAACGTTCTCCACTATCATAGGTGCTTCCCGGAACAACTAGGTCAGCTACCCATTACTCACCATCCACAAGCCCACGTCTAGTGGCCAGAGATCACCTCGCGATCCCAGAGATCAAATTGAAGTTCAGCAGTCTTGCGAGCAGCGGTGGCCCAGTGGTATCGGCCCCGACTTACGAGTTGTAGGTCGTGGGTTCGAACCCAGGCTGGCGCATTACTTTGTGTAATTTATTTCATCACCACTGCTCCCAAAAAGGTGAAGGTAAACATCGTGAGGAAACTGGCATGTCCTAGAACCATGAAATTCGAAGACATGTGACATCTGCCAACCCGCACTGGGCCCGCGTGGTGGATTATGGCCCACTCTTTCTCACAGAGAGGAGGCCTGTGTCCCAGCAGTGGGAACATTATAAGCTGATGATGTGATGTGATGTGAGTCTTGCTTGCAACTACTTGCTTGTCAAGCAACATCATCATATCAACCTCATGACGTCCATTACTGAACATATTCCTCCCCATAGATTTCCAATAGTTGACGACACGGTTGGTACAGTGGCTGAGCGATCGACTGCTGCGCAGCATGTCGTGGGTTCGATTCCCGCACGGAACAAATATTTGTATGATCTGCAAATATTTTTTCCGGGTCTGGGTGTTTGTGTATGTGTGTTTCTTTTTTGTTTGTAAACGCACCCACGACCAGGGAGAAATTCCTAGTGTGGGGCAAAGCTAAAAAAAAATAGTACCGTTTGGAAGCGGTTTGCATCCAGCGCGATCCTTTTCAAGTATCATCATCATCATCTCAGCCATAGGACGTCCACTTCTGAACATAGGCCTCCCCTTTAGATCTCCACATATACCGGTTGGAAGCGAACTGCATCCAGCGTCTTCCGGCGACCTTTATAAGGTCGTCTGTCCATCTCGTTGGTGGACGTCCTACGCTGCGCTTGCTATTATAGTCCGCGGTCTCCACTCTAGCACTTTTCAACCCCATCGGCCATCTGCTCAATCATACTTGACACAAAATGATCATGCAAGTTTGTTAAACTTTTTGCGTCGTATGTAGCAAGTTTAAGCTGAATGTATTACCGATTGATCGCTAAGCGTTAGGAGCCGAATGATTGGATTCTTGTGAGTTGGCGATGTGCCAAGGATTGGAGGCTGATATTGTTCGCATCTCTTTGAGGGTCACTGGTGAAATTGTAGGGAATTTTATGGGGTTGAGTTGAGATGTTATTTTTTAATAAGTAGGTTTTGTTTAAACAATTTATTTGGCTTTTGAATAAGATTATGTCTTGGTAATGCGAAAACGTACAACATATTTATTTAGTAAATTCAATAGCACTTGCCAAAGGTAAAATTCATATTATATAATAGTGCTAAAAAAACATACCAGTCAACAATTTTACTGTCTTTGCCTTTATCTAAACTATAACATTGTCAAAGCCAAAGTCTGTGAGCATGGATGTTTTCAAGTAAAACAATATCAGTTTATAACCTGGACTAAGACTTATGATACTATTATGGTATAATTTTAGTAACAATTGAAAAAGAGGTGGCAAGATGATCTGAGCGCTCTCTCGAGTTGACTATTGAAAAGACAAAAAAAAAACAACCACAAAAAAGGGTAAAATAACTTACAAAATAACTTTTCTTTCAGAAGTCGGTGCCTTTGTTTTTTATCATTTCATTGTCTTTTTTGCCACCGACTTCTGAAAGAAAAGTTATTTTGTAGGTTATTTTACCCTTTTTTGTGGTTGTTTTTGAAGGCGGTTACATTTTTTTTTGAAAAAGTTTTTTATTTTACTCTTTTTAGTTTAAATATCCAACCCAAATTCTTGTCAAATAAATCATTCTCTTACATGTGCACTAAATTTTTGTAATCCGTAGCACCAACCACCAGCAAACTTGCAGTATTCCGTAAGTTAAACAATACCTAGTTCAACAACTACTAGACTAGAGCAGGCATCAGAATGGCAAAGGGAGGTTTATCTAACCTTTGTCGACTTCGAAAAAGCCTTTGATACGCTGAAGTGGTCTAGCATCTGGTCCCGCCTCTTGGAAATTGGAGTGCCACCGAAAATCGTTCGTTTGTTACAAGCCATTTACAAGAAGTATTCTTGTAAGGTAACGCACGACGGCCTCATCTCGGACGACGTAGCAGTGCACGCGGGTGTTCGCCAAGGTTGCCTCTTGTCGCCGCTCCTTTTCTTAGTCGTTCTTGACGGAATAATGCTTCGCATCCTAGAAAACAAGCGCCGCGGCATAGAGTGGGGATTATCCAACGTCTTGGAGGACTTGGATTACGCCGATGACCTATGTCTACTGAGTCATACCCACGCCGATATGCAAGCTAAGTTGGACGATTTGGAACAGGAAGCGGCGTCAACAGGGCTTAAAATAAGCATCCGGAAGACCCAGGAGATGAGAACTGGTGTGAAGAATCGCTCACCGTTGCTGATTGGCACAGAGGCAGTGGAACGCGTCCACAAATTTACATACCTCGGGAGCGTCGTGTCAGAGACTGGTGGTAGTGAGGAGGACATCGTCTCACGGATAGCCAAAGCCAGAGCTACTTTCGCGCAGCTGAGACCTGTTTGGCAATCACGGAAACTGACCCGAAGGATCAAACTTAAAATATTCGGGTCCAATGTGAAGTCCGTGCTGCTTTACGGGTGCGAAACGTGGAAGGTTACAAAGGACATCTCACGCCAAATACAAGTCTTCGTCAACCGTTGTCTTCGTCGAATTCTCGGAATTTACTGGCCCGAGACCATCTTCAACGTAGAGCTGCTGGGGAAATGCCACGAGAGCCCGATCGACAGCCAGATCAAGCGTCGCAAGTGGAGATGGATTGGCCACACGCTCCGAAGGGACCCTGACCACATACCCAAACAAGCTTTGGATTGGAATCCCCAAGGAAAAAGAAAGCGTGGCCGTCCCCGTCAAACCTGGCGACGCACCGTGCTAGCGGAAGCGGCGAGCATTGGATTGACGTGGAGCGAGGTGAAACGTGAAGCTCAAGACAGATCGCGATGGAAGACATCTGTGGACGCCCTCTGCCCCATCTAGGGGTCATAGGACTTTAAGTCAAGTCAAGTAGTTCAACAAAAATAGAATTACTTAAATTGGACTTACAGTTCCGGAGATATGTGAACACAAACTAAATCAGTCGATGCCTACTCCTTACTTTTAAGGAGTTGTACCTTCCATCATCAGCTCAGCTACATGAGATGATGATTATCATACGCAAGTACTTAAATTACTTCATAAAATTTTCGAAAAACGTTGTGCGGGCCTATAAAATTTGAGGGTTGCCCTCGATTTCCCTGGGATCCCATCATCAGATCCTGACCTGATGATCATGGGACCACTTGGGAAGTATACCCTTTCAAACAAAAGAAAAATTTTCCAAATCGGTCCAGGCGTCTTTGAGAAATCGGGGAACAAATATAAAAAAAAAATATTCCGACGAATTGAGAACCTCCTCTTTTTTTTGAAGTCGGTTAATAAAATGGATGGTAATCTTACAGTGAACGTACTTCACCTACGTTTAAATATTACTTTCAGTATCTACCAGGAAAGCCGGCTGTAATTCTCAGTAGCCTACTAGAATTTTGGACATTCTATAATCTAGACTGTCCACTAGTTTTATTTAATACGTTCAAAAACACATAGTTCTCAACTATTTTCCATATCGGCGGGGAACTGCCCTCCAGGGCGCAATGACAGACCGCAAAACTTTTTCTAACCTACCCACTTTTGGGTGATTTTTTTATTTACGATCAGTCCTATCGTAAAGTTATCGCATAACTCCAGATTATTGACTTTGATTCTACAATTTATCTCGAAATTGATTTATAAGGGCGGCTGGGGAAGCCATTTTGTTTTGGGTTCCGTAGTCAAATGCAAAAACGTAACCGTCGGGATTGCACAGTGTTTTTTGCTGTTTTTTTATTTCTTTATTTTACTACTGTAATACAACCATTTTCATCATCAGCCTATAATGTTCCCACTGTTGGGACACTGGCATCCTCTGGTCATAATCCACCCAGTGCGGGTTGGTTGATGTCACATGTCTTCGAATTTGATGGTTCAGGACATGCCAGTTTCCTCACGATGTTTTCCTTCACCGTTTTGAGAGCATGAAATAAATTACACAAAGTAATGCGTCAGGCTGCGTTCGATTTAAGTTAGTACAAATCAGACAGTCCCTCCCGTTGTGCCTTGGGTGAGAGGACTCATTTGATGAGTTTACCACGATAAAAAGGAGTTTAGCGACACGACGAACAATATCAAAATAAGGAAATCTGGGTAGGCCGCATTTAAGTTACTTACAAACTACTACACAACACATATTAGTTGAATGAATTAATACCGTGCGTGCTTGCAACTTTATTCTAATCACGGAACCCATCACTATCCGTCGTCCAACTCGCACTTGGTTGAATTTCCATACCTTATTTTTTAGTTGGAGGGAATTCATTCTTTATGACTTTTTATGAAGCTATGATGGTATTCAAGGAGGGGAGATGTTGAGATTGATGGCAGCATCCGCCATCTTGTTTTAGGGTTCCGATATGTACGACGTAATGGAATTTGTTGTGAAAATTTAATCAAAAACAAAGATGTTATAAAAAGAATTATAGTTTCACTAGAGCGGGGGTTTTCAACCTGTGGGGTTCTTCCCACTTGGGAGGTATTCAAGAAATAGTTCAACATAAGTAAACTCAATTTTTAAAAACCCATTTTGCACGAAATGTGTGTGTGCTAAAGGTACTATTAATCACCGATTTTCGACTTCTTCCTTTACTGGTCGTTCACGTAATTACATTGGCCCTGGATCGGAATAGCTAAGAATTTTCCCAACAGTGGGATGACGGAGTAACAGTAGGTATACGTCTGTTTTCTTAAAAGTTGCACAGAATAATTAATAGTACTATACGTACAGAAGGACTACTCCAAAAAAAAATCAAACAAATGTAAAATCTATATACGAGAGAATAAAGTACATTTTAACTGGCAGCCGTACCGCCCACCTACTTTTATAATAGCCTAAACTTCCCGTGCGCAAGCAAAAATGTACTGAATGGTTACGCCCGAGAGTTTATTTTGGTTTATCTGACGCCAACGACATTAAAAGGTTACTATGGGCACAGAATAATTAATAGTACTATACGTACAGAAGGACTACTCCAAAAAAAAAATCAAACAAATGTAAAATCTATGTCCGAGAGAATAAAGTACATTTTAACTGGCAGCCGTACCGCCCACCTACTTTTATAATAGCCTAAACTTCCCGTGCGCAAGCAAAAATGTACTGAATGGTTACGCACGAGAGTTTATTTTGTTTTATCTGACGCCAACGACATTAAAAGGTTACTATGGGTCAAGCTCAATAGGGTTGCGACTTGCGAGTTTAGGCACAAATAGGTAGGTACCTATGCGTATTTTATGCATTTGCTAAATTACATTATTACCATAAATACCTATTTTCCTCAAGGAATTTTGTTTTTATCATCAGCCTATATCTTTTTGGTTTCGTCATCGATTACTACATACATTATTGATTGTTAGCACAGAATGATAATAGTAGGTACTTAAGGCACCTTACGTGAGGAATAATATTTATAATAATATTATCTTTTCTACCTATTATTGTTATATTTTTGAACATTTATCTTACAAAAAAAAAGAATAATATTTAAAAGATTTTTATCGTCTATGGCAAAATAGCCAGTCCTTATTATTTTGCACTCAACCTAGTAACCGACCAATTACTATCGCATACTGTCACAGGCCCCGCGTTGCGTGTCTTTGTAGGTAGGTAAAAAAGTGGCGCAGCGAATTACGACCGCTGACCTTGAATGCGTAGTGCGGCCATTTTCTGAGTTAGAACTTTTAAACAACAACGCAAACATCTTTCTACTTTCTACCGATCTTAATTCTTAGTACTCAGCTTAAGGTGAGTGAGAGTGTCGTCTTTTTATCTTGGTCGTCCAGTAGGCTCACCCCCCCCCCCCCCAATTAGTATCTCGCCTCATTTCCAAACTTGTAACCTCATGATTAGGTATCATGATCAGTTAAGCCCATACTTCACAAGCAAGGAGATAATTTTGTTGATCATTACTAAATATGTACTATATATTTTTTTTCTTCATAATAATATTGTGTTATTAATTTACCAAAAGCACCTAAAGCAAGAAACTTGTGCGTAACTACACGTAACGTAACAAAAATATTAAGGAGACGGAGCGCGTGCGTAACGGGTGGCGCGTGGCAGCCGTAGTGAATGGGCCACGACATAATGGCCCGCAACTACTTGCAGTTTTATGCCTACACCGCGGAGTGAGACAGGCCTGCTATGGGTCAAGCTCAATAGGGTTGCGACTTGCGAGTTTAGGCACAAATAGGTTAATAGTAAATTAGTAAATTACATTATTACCATAAATACCTATGTTCCTCAAGGAATTTTGTTTTTATCATCAGCCTATATCTTTTTGGTTTCGTCATCGATTACTACATACATTATTGATTGTTAGCACAGAATGATAATAGTAGGTACCTACGGCACCTTACGTGAGGAATAATATTTATAATAATATTATCTTTTCTACCTATTATTGTTATATTTTTGAACATTTATCTTACAAAAAAAAAAGAATAATATTTAAAAGATTTTTATCGTCTATGGCAAAATAGCCAGTCCTTATTATTTTGCACTCAACCTAGTAACCGACCAATTACTATCGCATACTGTCACAGGCCCCGCGTTGCGTGTCTTTGTAGGTAGGTAAAAAAGTGGCGCAGCGAATTACGACCGCTGACCTTGAATGCGTAGTGTGGCCATTTTCTGAGTTAGAACTTTTAAACAACAACGCAAATGTAACGCCAGATGTCGCTAGCAAGCCAAGCTAAGCCAAGCCATGCCAAGCCAAGCCATGCCAAGCCAAGCCATGCCAAGCCAAGCCATGCCATGCCAAGCCAAGCCATGCCAAGCCAAGCCATGCCAAGCCAAGCCATGCCAAGCCAAGCCCGACATGTCAAGCCAAGCCGGCTGTCAAGCTCGCCACGCCAAGCCGCTACGTCACTTCCCTACCACGTGAGCCATCCCCGCCAAATGTTGAGTCGGGGCGGTGGGGTAGCCGCCAGCCAGTGAGTTATATAAAAGCCAGGAGCGATGATTTTGGTTGTTCAGTTTTATAACAATAATTGTAAGGGAAAACTCTGCCCAAATAAAAGTGTAAATCAATTATTTTCGATTTATTTATATCACTGTCGTTTTACTCAGAAGTGTGATAAAAAACCTACGATGAAACGACGCTCTGCTACACAATAACCTCGACGGTCGTCTTGTCTGGAGGACGAAGATTTTGCTTTGGTAAGCCAGATATCTGAAAATAAAAACGAAGAAAGGCAATGCACACCACCCGCAAGGAAAATATTGAAAAGTCTCCTTGCACAAGAAGTTGAAAAATCATTCAATGATCTGGAACACGAAGTCCCTACCCTCATCCATCGGAAAAAACACCGTGCCGCATCGTTAATTCCGTTCGTTGGATCGAGTTTCAAGAAGTATTCTTCTCGCTACCAGCAACGCTTCTCTGTGGAAATGAATGCTACCTCAAAGTCGTCATAGCGGATCTAAGGACATCACATAGAAGAAAGGATTCGTCCTTCTTCGCCGAGAGCTGCCAGGAATCGTGCATAAATAACCAGGTCAGTTATGCCATGCCAATATTTGCAAAATGCCATTAGCCAAATGTTTTTTATAATTGAGTGCCTCGTGTGTCGATAATCATAATATGCCATTGGTGGGGTATAGACCTTGACAAAACTAGGGTAGGCCCGATAAGCAAATCTGATTGTAATCAATTAATTAGTTTATTATCTCGGTATAAAACTGCTTTTCTAGCTATACTAAGGAGTTGGGAAGTTGGAAAGTACAGATTTAGTCCAAATTCGCATTAAGTACACGTAGACCTTATAGATTAGCACATCACAAACAGAAGATTGTTAAGAGTCAAAATTAATGAGCCATTAGAAGCAGGTATATAAAAAAGAACCCGAATCGGAGTATGCTTCTCCTATTCTTTAGTTATGAGGAAGAACGGAAATAGGTGCCTATGTGTCGATTACAGAGCCCTAAATGCATTAATTATCCGCGATAGATATCCATTAGCTATAATTATCGATAAGTAAACTAAAATAACTGGTAAGAACTACTTCACCAGTCTTAATCTAGTCCAACGGTATCCATAATCTCAGCATCCATCCTAAAGATACATATAGCGCTCCCTCAGTTTTTATGCGCTTAAGTTCAAGTTCATAGATAGTTAAGTAATTTTAAAGTAAATCATTAAATAAAAATAACTCCAATAATGTCGTCAAATGGTCGGGGTCAAACGCAGAATTTTAAATTAAATAGGTACATGTGGGCAAATGTTCATTTCTACAAAACAGGATTTCTTACTTAGTTTAAGAATTATCATGTTCATGGCATTGAACCGGGTGAATTTAAGTTCGCAGCCGCGTCTCAATTTCCCGTTCCGATTAACATACACAAAGTGCGTCAGTTTATTGGACTATGTAGTGACTTTAGGAAGTTCTTCCATAATTTTGCAATAATGGCTCATCCGCTTACCGAACTAGCAAAAACAAAAATTATAAAAATAAAAATAATATGTGGGTATGGTAAAGAAAAAAAAAATGTGATAAACCGGTGATAGCGAAATATGATCTTAGTTGGAAATTCACACGAATGCATGCAAGATACCCATAGCAGTTATTCTTTTACAAATACGGATAGACGGTAGTTTGAGCCCTGTCTTGTATTTTAGTTGCGTTACGAGTCGGGAAGAAAGTGTTTTTCACAGCGTATTACGAAGTTTTCGTATATGGGTTGAGTAAAAATGTCCGTGTAATTACGGATTGTAGTGCAGTTCGCTATAAAATGACTAACATGATCACGCATTGCCGTCTGGTGACTTTTAATTCAAGACTATGAAATTACTGTTGACTATAGACCGGGTGAGCTCATAAAGCATATCGACGCCTTGAGCAGGAATCCGATAGATGCCGTTAATGTGTTCCGTTTAGAAGTAAACTATTGGTTTCGTGAAGTACAACGTATTATTGATTTATTGTGAAGCGGGTGCACAGATAGTGATATTGTAAATAATTATATAATTGACGGTAGGCTGTCTCGTAAAACGCTTTACGATACCCGATTAGTTATGCCAAACGCGCGTAGAAAATATTACAAATGCATCATGACGATATTGGCCATTACATTATATAAAGGATTAAAATTATGCTCAGAAATTCTTAAAAAAAAAATGATTTCTAGTTTCCAAAAATGACCCAATTCATAAGGAAATGTGTGACGTCGTGTTTACATTGTGCGTACGGTAAAAGAGAATACGGCAGGAAAGAAGGCAAACTGCATCGGATCTCTAAACCATCTGAACCGATGAAAATGGTAGACATCGATAATTTGGGCCCTTTTAGCAAAACTAAAAAGGGTACTAATAAATGTTAGTTTTGACAGATTCTTTCTCTAAATTCGTTGTTTCTGAGCCTACACGTATTGTCAATTCTGTAGAGACAATTACCGTCTTATTAAAAAAAAGGGTTTAACAAAAGACCCAGGTTTAAATCTCGTAAAACTACGGTTTACTTATACGTTATTACGGATCGTGGTTAGGTGATAAACCATGGTAAAGTCGTAGCTGTCAAAGTTTCTTATAGTAACTTTTTCATTGTGTTGTTGTTTTTATGATGTAATTGTTTAGACAATAGTTCAAATGACGGTACTAAGGTCCACGTTTAATCTATGTTTTGTAATACGGAGAAATTTAAACCATGGTGCTGCAGATAAGCCTGAACTTGATAGTCCAGGTTTAAACTAAGGTTTATTCAGTTCCCCAGATCACGTAGTTTCCGATCATGGTAAGGCTTTTACGAGTAGATACTTTAAGAAGTTCGCAACAGAAAAACAGTTAAACACATGTTAACAGCTATTGCGTGGCCTAGGTCTAATGGGCAGGTAGAACGCACTAATTGCACAATTTTCGATGCGTTGAGAGCCACGGAACCTCTTAATTGGGACAATAGTCTACGAAAATAATGACACAATAATACTGCTATTGATACAACGGGCTATAAGTTATACGTGTTAATATTTGCTCGTGTAGGTAGATCTGTATGTGATGTCTCCATCCCTGGTCAGGTTTCTGAGTCAGTGCAATCTAGACGCGATAGGGCTACCAATCGAATTAAAACAGCTAGCAAGAAAATGATACGTAACTGTGATAAAAGACGTTAAAATAGTACGATTTAGTAAAAAAAAAAGCGATTACGTACTTTGTTGCCAGGCTCAGACTCCTTGCTGCAATAAGGTTAATTATAAGTTAGATGATCTATATTCTGGCCCATATGTTATCATTACCTAATGATTTAGGATAGCCATAAACTAAGAAGTATAAAATGTCTTAGAGGATACAAGAAGTTTGCAGGCCTAGTATCCGCTGATTTATTATGACCATATCGTAGCGTTGCTTCTATATCCGATAGCGCCAGTAGTGTGGATGAACAATAGGAAAACGAAGATATCGTAGATCTTCTTGAGAGCCAGATAATAGTTCATTTCCTCGATATGCCATTTGTTCTGAGCTGACTTGTAATCACTGTTTTGTTGTTCCCATTGCGGGAGCAATTGTTACAGGATGGCCGATTGTAACGCCAGATGTCGCTAGCAAGCCAAGCTAAGCCAAGCCATGCCAAGCCAAGCCATGCCAAGCCAAGCCATGCCAAGCCAAGCCATGCCATGCCAAGCCAAGCCATGCCAAGCCAAGCCATGCCAAGCCAAGCCATGCCAAGCCAAGCCCGACATGTCAAGCCAAGCCGGCTGTCAAGCTCGCCACGCCAAGCCGCTACGTCACTTCCCTACCACGTGAGCCATCCCCGCCAAATGTTGAGTCGGGGCGGTGGGGTAGCCGCCAGCCAGTGAGTTATATAAAAGCCAGGAGCGATGATTTTGGTTGTTCAGTTTTATAACAATAATTGTAAGGGAAAACTCTGCCCAAATAAAAGTGTAAATCAATTATTTTCGATTTATTTATATCACTGTCGTTTTACAAACATCTTTCTACTTTCTACCGATCTTAATTCTTAGTACTCCGCTTAAGGTGAGTGAGAGTGTCGTCTTTTTATCTTGGTCGTCCAGTAGGCTCACCCCCCCCTCCCCCCAATTAGTATCTCGCCTCATTTCCAAACTTGTAACCTCATGATTATGTATCATGATCAGTTAAGCCCATACTTCACAAGCAGGGAGATAATTTTGTTAATCATTACTAAATATGTAGGTACAGTAGGGATCAAAATGGATTGGATCACTTATAAGGAAATAGCTTAACGTTTAGTTTGACATATGACCTTTTATTTTGGAGAGACACATGCATTATCAACTATTGATTGCATAGGATTCATAATTTCAACGTTAATTTGTGTGTCCAGTTGACTTAGTGGTTAAGCGTTTAATCTACAAAATACTGTGATCATTAAGACGAGAGTTCGAACCTCACGCAGTGATATTCTTTTTGTAAGTGTTACTCAATTGTTTTAATATTGTAATGGGACAGAAATATTATAAGTGGCTGTTGTTCACAATTTTTGGGAGGTAGACATAAGTTTTAGGAATATTTATAATAAAAAAAACAATTTTCTATTAAATTTTTATTTTAAATAACAAAACAAAAATAAATAATACTAAGTAATATCTAAGTTATTTATTAAAAATATTGTAATGATTTCAAAGAAACAAAAACAAAGCATAGTTATTATGATTCGAACTCGGACCTCTATTGATCATGAATCCACTTAGCCTAATAGAAACAGTTATCAGCACATGTTAGATCATTGCGAATGAATGCAAAGGAATGTTAGAACCGGTTTCCACGTTTGTAAAACACAATTAACATAGAATTATGCGCCTGATTATTTCGTTTTCAATTTCTTACCAAAGTAAAGTCCCTGCTAATGATGTTAATTTTTTAAAGGGTTTATAATAAAAAAATGCGTGATAATTATGTTGTAACAATAATTATATTTTTAGATGTCTAATGATTACCAAATTTTAACAAAATCATGAAATACTTAAATGAACTTATTATTAAGAAAATTCAACAATTCGAAATGAAAGTAAAAAAAAATCCTCATAAAATTAAAATAAGTGACTTTAAGCCTTACGTTTTATTATATTTTAGCAAATACAGGGTATTTATTTATATAGTGCGGACATGTTATTATATAATTATATTTATATGTTATCTTTTACGAAAATTAATAAAAATTAATAAAATCGTATAATTACTTTACCAAAAGAAATATTTAAGTCATTATTATTAAAGCTGATTATTTTGAAACAGTAACAGGGCACCATGGCCCTGCAACGAAATGGACTATTTGTTTATTATGCTCCAGGACAGTAAGAGCGAGCGAAGTGAGCTGGGGACTTGGGTCACCCTGACTCGCACAGGTTAAGTTAGGCAAGACCCTAGAACCAATTGCCCTTTGTTTTCCTGGGCCGCGATGCCCTTTTGTGGTGTCAATATAAACTTTTTTAACACCGCGACCCTGGAACGCAAAGGGCCAGTCGCCCTTTGCGTTCCAGGGTCGCGGTGCCAAAAATGGTTGTGTTTTGAGCATGTCGACTTTCTTGCGCTTCACCAAGTGCGATTTAGCAAAAGTAAAGTTATTTAATACGGAAATGTATTCTATTTCTGAAATAAAATGACGGAAATAAACTACGCACTTCATAAAAATACCCTGTATAGGATATCGAGGTTACTTTTAGCTTAAGGTTCGTTTTCATTACGAAAAGAGGATTGAAGCTGAATTACCTCGAATCTTAATCCTAAAATAAATTATAAGTACCTATCAATAAAACTATGTTCACGTTTCTCGTCTATTTACAATAAATACAACAAAATCATATCATAAAATATTCTTGTCAAAATCTTAAACTTTTTTTTATCTGTAAATCATAAACGTTTCTTAGCTGATACTCGATGATGTAAGCCTTCAGTGTTGAGTGCACGGTGAACGGTTATTAATTTCGTGTTGAATCAGTTACTCATTGGTCTAAACAACTTGACGTCCCTGCTTGTCCTTAACTCCACTTCGGTCTCGACAAGCGCTATAATATTCTTTTCCTTATATCTCATATTCCACAGACTAACAGAATTTCATCACTAGAACAAAACATGGAATACCTTTTATTATCTTTATGCATAATGCAGCTGTTGATTTATTTTACTATTAAAAAAAAAAGTATTAATAGCATATACTAAGTATCAATCACATTTTTTTACTTCTAAACAAACACTTTTGAATAGGGAACCCTATTTATAAAAAAATATTAGCATTAGAAATAATTAAAATTTAAATATTAACACTCACAGTTAGTCCGGTCTCATTTGATATTTGTGTTAAGTTTCATCCACATATTTTATGCAGGGCTATCATATTCACCCTCAATATTTATATAATTCCCATTATTAATATTTCTCTGCAAAACCATAACAGTGTAATACGGATGCAAACAATCGTCACACAAAATAACCAGGAATCAACAACGTTCTATTATGAGACTCGAAACGAACTAACATAGTTATGCCTACCTCACAAATCGAAATAATTTACTTTTGTCACTTTTGTTTTGATTTTCTGTGATTACCTTCAAAACTTTATTATACTAAAATGATCTCTGATCTGTGGCATAACAAACGACACACAACACTAATGACTAATATTAGTAATTATAACAAAAAACAATTTTAATTTTCAAATTCGTACTAAAAAAATATTAAACATTACAAAAAGAATAAAGAATTATTAAAAACTAAATTAAATAAAGCAATTGGAAAAAAAACTAAGGATCGATCCTCCGCCACCGACGAATTATCTCAGCGCGTTTACCACTGCGCCAGCATTACTTGTAGAATGATGGTTGAAATTACGAAGTATATCATGGGTTAATTTGCATTGTATTAAAAAAACTTATAACAAAAGGTCGTAAGTCAAAGTTTAGCGTCAGTCCATTGCTTTCAGAAATTGCTAATAGATTTATGAACCTGACTGTACTATATATTTTTTTTCTTCATAATAATATTGTGTTATTAATTTACCAAAAGCACCTAAAGCAAGAAACTTGTGCGTAACTACACGTAACGTAACAAAAATATTAAGGAGACGGAGCGCGTGCGTAACGGGCGGCGCGTGGCAGCCGTAGTGAATGGGCCACAACATAATGGCCCCGCAACTACTTGCAGTTTTATGCCTACACCGCGGAGTGAGACAGGCCTGAAAGTTGTTAAAGAAATATGGAACGCTTGCAATCAATTATTTTTTATAGAGACATCTGTCGATTTACTATGACAAATTCCGATGCTTATAAAAGTGACATCTAGCGGCATAAAGTAAAATTGCTATTGATCTTGCCTTAGTTCACTTGTTTGTTCATAGATAACGCTAGTTGAATTGATTTTAGTGTTTCCTCATCTGATTGGAATTTATTTTGATTTAATCAAATCAGAGGCAGATGATGAAAATTGAATGTTGCAGTGATGAGATGATAATTGATTTTATCTTGTGATATCTGTAATTTGTATGGTGTGCATAATACATTGTTCTCTAATATTTTAAAGATATTATAGGCATTAACACATGCGTTGCGAATTCCAAAATTTTTCTATGGATAGTCGTAACAGCAGTAGGTATGAACGTCGGTGGCTCGGTTAGAAAGAGCGTCGGATGTACTGAATCCGGTGGCCGCAGGTTCAAATTCTGCTCGCGGTTCGAAATTTTATTCTACATCCATGTCTGTGTTTTTATTAATACCTAATCCTATGTTATTAGTGTTAACAGTCGTTGGGGAACCAAATAAATTAATTAATTAATTTAGTCCTGTATATGTTATAGTGTAGCTGGGCTTTTGGAGTTCCACATCAGGTGTTCCAGATCTTCAATTTGTATACGTCAACAGAAAGTGCTCATCAGGTTGACCAACTCTTGCTAAGACGCCATTCCTGTATATGTTATAGTGGAGCTGGGCTCTTGGAGTTCCACATCAGGTGTTCCAGATCTTCAATTTGTATACGTCAACAGAAAGTGGTCATCAGGTTGACCAACTCTTGCTAAGACGTCATTCCTGTATATGTTATAGTGTAGCTGGGCTTTTGGAGTTCCACATCAGGTGTTCCAGATCTTCAATTTGTATACGTCAACAGAAAATGCTCATCAGGTTGACCAACTCTTGCTAAGACGTCATTCCTGTATATGTTATAGTGGAGCTGGGCTCTTGGAGTTCCACATCAGGTGTTCCAGATCTTCAATTTGTATACGTCAACAGAAAGTGCTCATCAGGTTGACCAACTCTTGCTAAGATGGCATTTCTGTATATGTTATAGTGTAGCTGCGCTCTTGGAGTTCCACATCAGGTGTTCCAGATCTTCAATTTGTATACGTCAACAGAAAGTGCTCATCAGGTTGACCAACTCTTGCTAAGACGTCATTCCTGTATACGTTATAGTGTAGCTGGGCTCTTGGAGTTCCACATCAGGTGTTCCAGATCTTCAATTTGTATACGTCAACAGAAAGTGCTCATCAGGTTGACCAACTCTTGCTAAGACGGCATTTCTGTATATGTTATAGTGTAGCTGCGCTCTTGGAGTTCCACATCAGGTGTTCCAGATCTTCAATTTGTATACGTCAACAGAAAGTGCTCATCAGGTTGACCAACTCTTGCTAAGACGTCATTCCTGTATATGTTATAGTGGAGCTGGGCTCTTGGAGTTCCACATCAGGTGTTCCAGAGCTTCAATTTGTATACGTCAACAGAAAGTGCTCATCAAGTTGACCAACTCTTGCTAAGACGTCATTGCTGTATATGTTATAGTGAGCTTCTGCCCGCGGCTCCGCCCGCGTGAATGTCGAAAATTATCCCAAGGGAACATATTCCCGGGATAAAAAGTATCCTATGTGTTATTCCAGACTATAATCTACCTCTGTGCCAAATTTCATCAAAATCCGTTCAGCAGTTTTTGCGTGAAAGAGTAACAAACATACATCCATCCTCACAAACTTTCGCATTTATAATATTAGTAGGATTTTATTTTTCCATGATAATATGTATTATTGAAATGACGAAATGCCCAAAGGGTAATATTGAAATAGTGACTAAAATCGTCTATTTGTACCCGCCAGGAAAAATCGCTTGTCACCCGTTTACAAGATAT
Source organism: Agrotis exclamationis (assembly GCA_950005045.1). Classification (NCBI taxonomy): domain Eukaryota; kingdom Metazoa; phylum Arthropoda; class Insecta; order Lepidoptera; family Noctuidae; genus Agrotis; species Agrotis exclamationis. Next base: position 13,765,487 of record OX465441.1, read on the forward strand.
GTTTTTTTTTTTTTGTAATTTTAGAAATATCACCACTTTTTAATGTTTTCATGATTTTTTTTTTCAAATTAAAAATTATATTGTAATTTTATTTTAGGTGCTTACTTAGACATTGCACTCTCTCAGAAAGAAAAAAATTGTGTGAGAGGGTCAGAAAGAAAAAAAAGTGCATTTAATTTCATATCAATGTTTCGTAAACTCCAATTAAAAAAAAACTTTTTTAAAATTTTCCTGGCGTGTACAAATATATTATGTCCCTAAACGGACTATCTAAAAAAAATATATCCATGTGGCTTGGACCACCCTGTATATACATATATATTTTTTTATAAAATCTTCTAAAGGGGTTTTCATATTTCGTACATAGTTTATAACCTGAATTAACACAATTATAGTATAGTTTTTATCTCGATTTTTTATTAGGAAAGAAATTGAGTTGGAGCGATCGTAGCCGCTCGCAAGTAGCTAGTATAAATATGTAAATACCAGTGAATTCTTAAATGGAACTTAAAAAAAATATTTGAGAGGTATCAAGGGTCACCCGGATGGAACGAAGTTACTGTATACTTGTATACACTCAACAAAAATAATCCTCGCGAAACCACGCTGTTCAATGCGAAATAGAAAGACGAAACGAAAATATCTGGCTTGCTTTCTATAAGAGAGAGAGCGAGAGACAGAGAAACATGCGCACGCCGCACGGCTTACAATGGCTTACTATAGCAAAAAGTGTCGTTACAACTTTTCGTCTTAGTTTTTTCCGTCTAGCCCCTTTCGCAACGCGCGATAAGGAACTTCGTTTCAAAATCTTGATAATTATATTAATCCGTATGTTCACACACATAGCTCAGAAACACAAATATCTAACAATCCAACACCTTTCCTTATAAAAGCGTACCGGATCCGGAAGTCACCCGTTTCCCGCCAAAAAACGCGGGTAATTTTTTCCACCGACGCTTAAGCCTTTATTGCGTAACTTCCGGTTGGATTTCCGTGACGTCACGTGTCGTGTGACGCACTTCCGGTGGGATTATGTTATGGAATTAATTTATGATGTGGTTTTAATATTATTGGGCTTTTAAATTAATTGGTAGAGCAGGAAAAAAGGACATTTTATCAGAATCATAATATGGATTAGGTAAGGGTGCTTTTCCAGGATCGCGGGACTGTCTAAACAGGTAATCGTGACACTGGAACGTAAAGGGCTATTGAAGAAACACAATGGGTTTTATTCTGATTGATTTTAGACTGACAGTCCCTTCCGCTACAACCAGAGTGGGAGGACTCATTTGATGAAAATTTTTGCATAATAAATAAATTCACCACAAATAAGAACATTTATGGAAGAGAAAAAATCTTTTTTTTTAATATTTAATAATGACCATAAAGCCTCCTGCAGACACACGCGATTAATCGCGTGGGGCGACATGTCGCGGTCCATTCGCAGTACATTTAGAGTGGAAATTGGCTTGGCTCGTTGTCGCAGCGCGATTAATCGCGTGTGTCTGCAGGAGGCTTAATACGATTCTAGTCATTCATCAAACGGGGTAAGATTAAAATTCCAACATTTTCACGAACACACGAATGCTCTCACCTAGCGACTGACGCAGACTGCGGTGCGGGGCAAGACAAAACGGTGTCTACAATGATGTTGCCAGCATTAAAAGATTTCCTTTATGTTCGGCGTTATTGTATCTTTTTTATCTTTCCCCGTTTTACATCTTACCCCCACTCACCCTATTGACTAAAATCCACGGTGATCCTTCAATAGATCTTGACTACGTTTCAGGGTCACGGTTACACGGGACAGTCCCGCGACCCCGGCAAGCTTTGGCTCTCTAAAGGGTCCCCCCGTCAGATTGCTGACCGCTCTTTGAGGCGCGCGTGGGACACGGCGCCCCTCAACCCGCCTCGACCATGATCGGACAGCGAGTCATCTAGTGCCCATCGAAGCAGGATTATTATATTAATTTAAACATTTTTTAAATCCAGTCCATTCGAGTTCCACTAATACATTATTACTAACTGAAAGTTTCAGCGGCGACAGAACTATGTATTTATGAAATGCCAAACTATTTTGTTTGTTGTGCTCGGGGCTGTGGGCTTTTAGACATATTTTGATGACATTCCGACTTTGTAGGTCAGACACTGTTTTGTGATTTTGAAAATTTTGTGATAATAGTTCTAATGATTTCAGGAGTTTGATCCTTGACTTAGAACCTTATAGCAGCTAATTTAAGGAGTGTTTTTGTTAATGAAGATTGCATCTGCCTATCTGAATTCCTGGTGACATACTAACGGACAGACAGACAGTCAAGTCTTAGTAATTACGGTCCTGTTTTACCTTTTAAGTGCGGGACCGTGAAAATGATATTTTTCACAAAGAAGGATTATTTCTGTTTTTTTTTTTCATTTGGAAAGGAATTTAAATTAATAAGAATCGTTTGTAACTGCACGAGACTCCTACCTACCCTGTTAGCGTGAAGAAGCGAGCAGAAACAGTCGATTCGCTACGGAATGCAATATCTTTGAGCTAAGTCCGAATAACTGCGAGGAATTCCGAATGGATGTACCTACTAGTTATCTGTGAATACAGGATGTGGTTTTTTCACAGGTTCTTTATTGCAGCTGTTTTAGCTTGTTATTGATAAATTATATTTATTTTACAAATTATATCAATTTTATTCAAGAATTAAGTCAAAATAAAGGTTTACATAATTACAAGTGAGGTACTCTTTGTATAATGTAGCGATCTGTCTGATCTAGGTTTATTAAAATAATGGTTATAATAAAAATAAAACAATTTATTTAAGTTGTTATTGACAAATTCTTTGACACGTCTAAAAATACAGTATCTTTTAAAGCTAGATGAGGCCGGTTATTCGTACCTGACTACTCTGAGAAGAAACAGTCGAAACAAACTCAGAGGTCACTGTCTCTTTTAAAGTCCAAACAATTTTTTTTTGTTATCAATATAAAATAGCAGAGAGCAGATGGCCGATGGGGTCGAAAAGTGCTAGAGTGGAGACCGCGGACTAGCAAGCGCAGCGTAGGACGTCCACCAACAAGGTGGACAGACGACCTTATAAAGGTCGCCGGAAGACGCTGGATGCAGGTCGCTTCCAACCGGTATATGTGGAGATCTAAAGGGGAGGCCTATGTTCAGCAGTGGACGTCCTATGGCTGAGATGATGATGATGATGATGAATATAAAATAATTATAATTATTTTTTATAGTTTAACTTTAGCGTCGAAATCTTGACGGGTTTGTTAATCGATCCCCGCTTTAGCTCACCCTGTATACAAACTGGTGTTTTCTACTGTCATGCTGTAAAACTTCTCGAAGTTTCTTGTCTTATACCTACTTAGTTAAAGCTAAACCAACACGTTTTTAACCAATAGTTAATTATTGAAATACCTTATTAATGTTAAATAGTTTCTTTTTAATGGTTTTATTCTTGTCGTAAATTTTGCCCAGAAGCAAATATGAGACCTAATGTCCCGTTTCCCACCTTGCCGCTATATACGGTGTCTTAGCCTGGGGCGACCGGTAGAATCAAACGTATAGAATAGAATAGAATAGAAAAACATTTATTTGATATTGGACACACACACACAGAAATAAAAAAATAATAATAATAGAATTAAAAATACACAATAAGAATTCTGTTTGAGCATGTCCACACCAAAAGGGTTACCAACTCAGCATTTGCTGGGCGAAAGACACCCAGCGCTGGTTTTCAGTTGGCACCACGCAGTGACACACGGACGAGGGTAGGCAAAGAAAATATAAAAATGGCAAAATAAATAATGAGAAATGTATGTAGGGAAAAGTGTAGTGTTAAATAATTAAATAAAATTATATTAAAATTTATTATAGTATAAAAAGTGTGCGCTGTAGTAAAAAGTATTTAAATAAAACACGCCACGAATGACGCCACCGATGGCGCGGCAACCGACCAATAGGGACCGCTGCCCGCGCTATGGCGCCAGACAGGCGAACAGAAACAACAAATTCGCTGCAGTAGTTGGACCAAAACTTAAAACTCCGCTTTTTGAGAAAATTAGTTCTTAACAAATTCAAATTAGGACATAGTTATGGAAGGAGTATAATATGTGTGAAAGTGCAATCACATGGATTGGTTCGCGGCGACACAGACGCAAGACCAAACAAGCTCACCACATACAGCCCAGCTCGTACCCTTTCATTACCCAGCAATAGGTGCCTACACAACTAAGGTGAGTTTCAAAGTTTAATAATTCAAATAAATATATGAAGAGTGACACATAAAAAATCAATTTTATTTTCAATCAAAATTAATTGATATCTACTTAATTAAAAGTTGTAATTTCTAAATACATTAAATTGGTGATTATATTTTAATGCAATAGCTGTTCTAGTACGAGAGCTAGGGCAGCATTGCTATTTGAATATGAAGATTAAATTAAATAAATTATTAATAAAATATACATGAAGTAATATTTAAATTGTGATTAATAATAAAATATACCGTTCATATATTTTATTTATCTAAATAAATGATTTGTCAATGTTAACATTTTCAAAATTAATTTGCGAACTGAGAATAAAATGCTTTAGTCTGATTTTAAAAGTATTTAAATTGTTTAGGTCCCTAATCGGAGGAGGAATATTATTCCAACATTTAGAGGCCGCATAACGAAAACTACCTCGGAAAGCTGCAGTACGATGATGTGGGGTAGCCAGCTGTTGGGCACAACGCCTGGCCTTGCGCTGCCGGTGATTATTTACCCACGCCAATTTAGAGTACAGGTATGACGGACATTTATACTTAATGACGCCGAATAGGAGACAAGCTAAGTGCAGTTTACGACGTGACTTCATTTTTAAAAATGTTTGAAACACGCCACTAAGCGCTGCTAGTGGCAAATTCGCGCACTAATAACGTAATTTATGTCTTAAGCCTCATTTAGACGATGCAAGAACTCGCACGCGAGTTGCTTTATAGGCACAACAAATTCCGCAATGTAGTGAAACTCGCATGCGAGTTCTTGCTTCGACTTTATTTGCGCCGCTCAACGCACTGTTCACCGCTTAGGCCAAAGTCGTGAACGGGATGTAAGATGGAGCAAGCTCACTCAGAAGGAACTACAGTGATCACAGAAATATTATAAACAGGAGAAGTGGCAAGGGGGCGTGTTCGCGACCACGTCGGGCTGAGCGTTTCGCTCAGCTATTGACTTGTACTACTTTATTTTTGTTTTCCTATATTACTCCGACTGTATTAAATACATTGCTCTTTTACAACCACTTCAGTCTACCACTGAGTAAGTGGACAAGCAATCTAAAGCTGATATAACGATACCTCATCAAGCCGTAATGTCGCATGGTGCGTCCGTTGTAATTGAGCGGGAGTAGTCGTATCCGCCCCCGTGTCTCGACAACACACAATGATTTGTCTTAGTGTGAGTAAATTATACGGAAAACGTACGCTGTAGTGTAAAGGATTAGGTTTATATTTAAATGACTGAGTTATCGATGGCGCGTGTGTGCACTTTTTCGTAGTATTGTTTTGACAGAACTGAGTGTGTAATATTAGCGTTATGGAGGGGCAATTGTGGCTTCACTCGTTTTCTATGCATTTTGAACTCCACGCCATATCTCCTTCTTTAATATATCTATGACAGTGACATTCTGTATTAACATAGCCTTGTGACCGCGTGACCGCAACGCTCACGCTACGCCACACTTTGCTAAGCTCATATGGGTCGCGGGACTCACGAATTACCGTGATACCGGAACGTAAAGGGCTATTGAAGGACACCGTGGATTTTAGTCAGTACGAGTCTGACAGTCCCTCCCGCTCTGCCCTGGGTGGGAGGACTCATGATTTTTTTGACTCATGATGATTTTACCACGATAAATAATTAAAAAGGACACTGTGTCACATTTTCAGGTGAGAGCGTTGATAAGTTTTTTGATGACTTAAATGTTTTTAAGCTATTGCATAGCTTTTATCACAGGCTCTGAGTGCGGCACGGCGCGAAAAACCTAACGAAAAAACCTAAGGAAAAAATCTAAGGAAAATACCTAAGGAAAATACCTGACTCCACGCATCGTCTAACGTTCGGGAGACTTCGGCAATCATAAAGGTACGGACAGACGTGCTCATTACTAGCACGAAAGCGGGAGAGGGAGAGGGAAGAGAACGTTTCTTGACGTTTCACTTGATTGCCGTGGCTGACCATAGCCTAATTGGTACAGTAATAAATATAATAATAAATAAATAATTATAACTGCATAAGTTGATAAAAAGGCTATGCAATAGCTTTACCGCGGCAGTCCCCGAGTGCCACACGTATTTTTTTTTTCATGTAATTGTACGCGTACTAATTAAAATGAGCTTTTTTGTTTGTGTTGATACTGAACTCGAGAGCTTAATAACCAAAGGTCGGAATTAGGTAGAGTTATTAGTCTTCATAAACTGATTTCATACAGCAAAAGAATAAAGTGGATATGCCCCAAATCCCGGTATTACTTTTAAGAGCAGAAAATCCCGTGATTTATTAAATTAAAAAGTAATTAACTTTTACACAATTTAAACCGCTGCATTAATATTTATGTCTATTTATGTATATTGTCTAGTAGAAATCCCGGGAAGATACATATTAATAACAACATTTCGATGCAAGTACTAAAATAACTCCAACCAATTCCGACCGAATAATAACGTAGTTGGCAAAAAATATCAAAAGTACTTTGCAAGAAGAATATTCAAGGTAAATTGTAACTCATAACTAATATGTAAGAAAAAATACTTTTCAACGAACAAAGCAGTATTTTAATGATATTAAAGTCAATATAAAACGGTTGTTTCAATAACTCCAAGACGCCATCTTCGAATTTGAAAATATTTGAGGTTCGGTAAGTCACCGTTTTAATCCAAAATCGAGGTCAGGTGGCCTACCATGACGTCTCAAAAATATTGAAAATAATAAAAAAAGGCTTAAAAAAGTCTTAAAGAGTGAGTGAACGAGATGGCACTAGAGGACTTGTATAGCTCTGTCTCTTTCCTACAGTGTTAATGGCAACATAAGAAATTATTAAAAAAAAAAAAAAAAGGTTATGATGTTATAGTCTGTGGCACACTGCCTCCATCTTTGCTGAGTCGAGATAATAGTTTTTGTGTGTGTAAAAAAATACTTCTGTTCTTGGGTATGTTAAGAGATTTTTATTAAAATAAAAACATTAAAACTGTCTGCCACGTCTATTTATTTAAATAACTATAGGTTATGGGCCCAGACTCACCTATTAATAAAGATTAACGTGGATGCAGACAGGTCAGAATAAAACTCGGCGGAACGACTCAAAAAGTCGAAACCATCATGGATTCTGCTTCTGGGGTAAACGCCGCCGCCGGAATCACAGTAGTGAAACTTACAGGCAGCGAGAATTGGTCTTTGTGGAAATTCCAAACGAAGATTTTACTAAACGGGCAAGGTCTCTTCGGTGTCGTCAATGGTACATTAAAAGAAAATGATGCAAGTTTAAAACCAAAGGAATGGGAGAATTTAGATGCCAAAGCCCAAACACACATCGTGTCGAGAGTTACAGAAAAAGTCATGCAACATCTGCTAACTTGTAGTACTTCGGCAGAAATGTGGACTAAATTGTCAAGTATTTACGAACTTAAAAGCTCAACGAGCGTTCATCTACTGCATGAAAGATTCATGAGATATAAATATGAAGAAGGAGGTATGGCAAACTTATTTAGCAAAATAGAACACATGGCAAATCAATTGAAGCAGTTAGGCGAAACAGTTTCTGACAAAATGATCATCACCAAGGTGCTCATGACATTACCACCTCAATATAGACACTTCGTGTCAGCGTGGGAAAGTGTTCCTCAAACATCACAAACATTGAATGACTTGCAGGCAAGGTTGCTTATAGAAGAAGAGCGCATGCAAGGAAATGAGGAGCCCGTCGCCTTAACTGTGCAAAACATAAAATGTTTCAAATGTGGGAAGAGTGGCCATAAGATAATACCTTTTTAACAAAAAAATCAAACCGACGAAAGATCGAACTAAAAAGCAAAAAATAAATTTTGAGGCGGCGCCAAACAAACAAACATTATACCTAAATTAATCATTTGAAGCGAAGAATAATTTTATTGTGGCTAGGTTGATTGTTTCTTTGGCGCCGCCTCAAAATTTATTTTTTGCTTTTTAGTTCGATCTTTCGTCGGTTTGATTTTTTTGTTAAAAAGGTATTATTTTTAGCTTTTCAGTTGTATACCATGATTACACATGGAAAAACCCGTCTTCACTTTTGTCATTGGCAACGTAACCGTCACAGTAATTATTGCATTAACTGTAACTGTAGAGGACCTGTAACTTGCAACTAAAAATTCCACTCTCCGACTGTCAACGACTGTTAAATCCCAACTATGTTTAAAGTTCTTATCATGATGAATTAAATGAGCCCAAATACGATATAGTTGCTGATAACTGTTGAGGATCGCTTGCTATTGCCTTCTGTCACCATCTTCAGACCTTCGATGACAATTATACCACAGCTAGGTCGAAAGTTTTTATCAAGACTAGTGAAATGAGCCCAAACACGATATAGGTGCTGTTAACTGTTGAGGACCTCTTGCCCCTGCTTTCCGTCACCATCCTCAGACCCTTGATGGCAAGGATACCTCAGCTGGGTCTAAAGTTCTCATCAAGCTGAGTTAAATGAGCCCAAATACGATATAGCTGTTGTTAACTGTTGAGGAACTCTTGGGACTTACTTCACAACATAACAGGGATCTGGAGTTGATCTGATGATGGTCACGTCATCATGTTATCTTCTCCACATCTCTGCTACATAGTTATGTCCTCAGAACTACATAATGTTAACTTTATTTCAACAGAATCGGTTAACAAATGAAAATTCTGTAGAAATATTGACAGTTAATTCCTTTTTTTCTACCCTTGGAGGCCGATTTTAGTTTTGAAATTAAAATGGGACCAACTTTGAGATACACTCTTTCCAACAAAAAAAGAATTTTTGAAATCGGACTACGTTAGGAAAAGTTATGCGTGGTCATACATAGAAAAAAAAAAAAAAAAAAAAAAAATATACATGTCGAATTGAGAACCTCCTCCTTTTTTTTCGTCGGTTAAAAAATGTATGCAGATCAAACATGACATGTTCATATTGTAAGAAAATGGGACATACAGTAGAGCAGTGCTATTTTAAGAAAAATAAAGAAAAAGGAAACAGTTCAAAGGAGAATAAAAGACAAGGTTCAAAAGAAAATAAAGGACATGTTTCAAAGGATAACAAAGGAAATAGCTCACAAGATAGTAAAGGGGACAGCTCAAAAGCGAACGCCTTCGTTTCAAGTGCATTTATTGGTAACAACAATGGCGCAGAAGAATGGATAGTGGATAGTGGTGCAAGTGACCACATGACCCCTAATAAAAATTATTTTTTCAGCTTTTCAGGGATATCAGGTGAAAGATATGTCATAGTTGGAGACGGGAGAAAACTAAAAGTACAAGGAATAGGACAAATAATTCTCAAGGCCTATAACGGTAACGAGTATGTGGAAACGTCACTAAATGATGTATTATATGTTCCTGAATTGAAGGTAAATTTATTCTCTGTTACAAAAGCTGTAAATAATGGTTATATGTTTCAAATTAAAGATAAAAAATGTGAGTTAATTAAAAATAACATAGTATGTTCTGTTGGTAAAAGTGTGGATAAGTTTTATGTAATGCAGTTTATTTTTGATTCTTCACCTAAGGTAAATTTAACTACACAGGTTAATAATAATACTCTTAAGGATTGGCATGAAAAATTGGCACACCAAAATTTTGATTATTGTCGATCAGTGTTAAAAAATAATAACGTAAAATTCATTAATTCTGATGATTTGTGTATAGCATGTATTGAAGGAAAATGTCACCGCTTGCCTTTTCCTCAGAGTTTAAATAAAACAAGTATGTGTTGTGAAATATTACATGCTGATATTTGTGGACCAATGGAAGTTCTATCGGTTGGTGGTTCAAGGTACATTTTAGTAATCAAAGATGATTTTTCAAAATATAGAAAAGTTTACTTTTTAAAACATAAATCTGAAGTGCCAAGTAAAGTAAAACAGTTCATTAATTATGCTGAAGTTGAAACAAATAATAAAGTAAAGATTTTAAGGACAGATAATGGGACAGAATTTTTAAATAAAACATTAGAGTCTTTTTTAAATAATAAAGGAATACAACATCAAACTACGGTTGTCTATACACCAGAACAAAATGGTAAGGTAGAAAGAGAAATGAGAACAATCATAGAAGCTGCTAGGACTATGTTAATTCAATCTAATTTAGATAAAACGCTGTGGGCTGAAGCGGTTAACACAGCTGTGTATACATTAAACAGAACTTACGTTAAAAATAAAAATACTAATAAAACTCCTTATGAATGTTGGTCAGGTAGGAATTTTGATATACATACCTTACATAAATTTGGAAATCCAGTATTTAGTCATGTGCCTAAAGAGAAAAGAAGAAAATTGGATTCAAAAGGAAAGAAAGGATACTTTGTCGGTTATGGGGAATTGACTAAGGGTTATAGAATCTATTATAAAGAGGAAAATATAGTAGAGATTAAAAGAGATGTAATTTTTATAAAGGATAGCAATTTTGAAGATAAAATACCTAATAGGGAAATTACAGAAAATTTTGACATTACACTCGAAGAAAATAATGTAAATACTGAAAACTCATTGGAAGAAAATAATGATATTGACAATATTATACAGGATGAAAATAGTAGGGATAGTACAATAAGTAGTCAGATAGAAGGGATAGAAAGTAATAACGAAACATTGGGTCATAATTTTAATGATAGTTCAAGTATTGATGAGTCGAGTAATGAATCTGAAGGAGAGTTTTATGATACAAATACGGAAGTTCAAAGTCGGGTTAGTCAGGTAGAACAAACAAGAAGCTTAAGACCAAGAAACCAGATTAGGAAGCCAGATTGGCATAAGGATTATAGTACAGATTATACATGTCTGTTAAGTTTTATAGAAGATAATCCTAAAACATATGAAGAAGCCATGAAAAGTACTGAAAAAGCAAATTGGGAAAATGCAATGAAAGAAGAAATAAATAGTTTAATTGAAAATAACACATGGGAATTAGTACCAAAACCAGTAAATAGTAAAGTTATTGAAAGCAAATGGGTATTTAAAAGAAAACTTGATGATCAAGGTAATATTACTAGTTACAAAGCTAGGCTCGTAGCTAGAGGCTTTCAACAAACAGATTTTATTGATGATGATTTATTTGCACCAGTTGCTAAGCTTCCAACGGTTCGCACTCTATTGGCAATTTGTAATCAAAAGGGTATGTCAGTACATCAAATGGATGTTAAAAGTGCTTTTCTTCATGGTGATATTAAAGATGAGATATATTTGTCATTACCAGAGGGGTATTCTGATAACAGTGTGGTATGTAAACTTAAAAAGTCATTATATGGTCTAAAAAGTTCACCCAAAAACTGGAATGATAAAGAACAATGAGCATTTTGGTACTTGATCCAATAGCAATCATTGTGGTGTCATTGGATAGATCTTTTAGTCAGGAAAAATATTTACTATGACGACTTGTCCCAAATCCTTGTCCGAAAACCACGGGAAGCCCTCAAAGTTAGTTTTTGGTACTTGATCCAATAGCAAACATTGTGGTGTCATTGGATAGATCTTTTAGTCAGGAAAAATATTTACTATGACGACTTGTCCCAAATCCTTGTCCGAAAACCACGGGAAGCCCTCAAAGTTAGTTTTTGGTACTTGATCCAATAGCAAACATTGTGGTGTCATTGGATAGATCTTTTAGTCAGGAAAAATATTTACTATGACGACTTGTCCCAAATCCTTGTCCGAAAACCACGGGAAGCCCTCAAAGTTAGTTGATATCATAATTGCATTAGTACCCATCATGGTTGAAAATACGAAAAATAACAATGTAAAATAACATTATTTAAAACGAGAAATATATTGTGTAACTATTCATGTATAACGACTAACGAATTACCGTGACCCCGGAACGTAAAGGGCTACTGAAGGATACCGTGGATTTTAGTCAGTACGAGTCTGACAGTCCCTCCCGCGCTGGCCTGGGTGCAGGGAGGCCTCATTTGATGATTTTAACACGATAAAAAAAGGCAATGCACTCCGCTGGCAAAATGTTCAAAATACCTAGCCGTTCCAATTCGTTATTTTCTGTTGTGTGTTACAATGGCTATATAATCGATGTTTTGTGACCATACGCTGCCACTAAGACCGATTAAAACATCATGAGCAACATAATGAATGATGGAGAAGAGAAAAGGAACAGACTTCAAAAACAAACACGAAAAAGCATAACTTTTCTTTCTACTTACGAAAGAAAAGTTATTTTGACGCCTTTTCGTGTTTACCCTTGTGTAATACCCTTTTTAGTTCAGATATTCATCAAAAATCTTCGTTTAACGGCGTCTTTGAAAATCTACAATCCAAGTACGCAAACATGGATCCATGCGGGCAACGTCACGGGATATCTATTATTATTAAATACTAAAACCTTCTCCGGAATGTAACAAACACTTTTCTGAAAACTACATCAAAATCGGTCAGCTAAACACGAGATGATCAAATGAGAGATAGAGATGGACAAACATACATACATACAGGTCGACATGAGAATCTACTTGTTTTTTTGAAGACGGTTAATATTAATGTTTAAAAAAAATAACGTTTCTTACTTTTCTTTTTCTTTATTCCTGAGTGTTTATTCATTTTTAGCTTCTCAGTTCGACCTGTATGTATGTTTGTCGGCGATTATCTCGCGCGTGGCTGAACGGATTTTGATGCGGTTTTCAGGAAAGTGTTCATTACATTCTGGAGAAGGTTTAAGTACTTATATAACAATAATGGATATTTTGTGTAGTTGCCCGTAGATCCGCTTTTGTTGCTTACTAGGATTGTAGATTTTCAAAGACGCCGATTATATGAAGATTTTTGTTGAATATCTAAACTAAAAAGGGAAAAAATAAAAAAAACTTTTTGAAAAACTCGACTTCGAAACCAAACAAAAAAAAAAAAAAACGTAAAATACCTTTTCTTTCGGAAGTCGGCTGTTTTGTTTTTTTATTTAATTGATTATTATGGTTTTAAAAGTTTTTTTTCAGAAAAGTGTTTGTTACATTCTGGAGAAGATTTAAGTATATAACACTAATGGATATCCCGTGACGTTGCCCGCATGGATGTTTTTTAACCAACTTAAAAAAAATAGTTTTTCAGTTCAACATGTATCTTTGTATGTATGTATGTTTGTCCGCGATTATCTCACGTTTGGCTGAACCGATTTTGATTCGGTTGTCATAAAAATGTTCATTACATTCCGAAGAAGGTTTTAGTATATAACACAAATGGATATCCCGTGACATTGCTCGCATGGATCCGTGTTTACTTACTTGGATTGTAGATTTTCAAAGGCACCGATTATAAGAATATTCTTGTTGAATATCTGAACTTAAAAAAGAGTAAAATAAAACTATTTGAAAAATAAGGAAACGACTTCAAAACCAAACACGAAAAAGCGTTAAATAACTTTTCTTTCGGAAGTCGGTGGCAAAAGGCGATAAAATGAAAAACAAAGCCACCGACTTCCGAAAGAAAAGTTATTTTAGGCTTTTCCGTGTATGGTTTTGAAGTCGGTTCCTTTTTTCAAAAAGTTTTAGTACCTATTAATCAACACATGATTTTATGCAAGAAAACGATATAATATTTTCATTATCTTAACTAAATCAAACAGAAACTAAAAATAATCAAAAAAAATGTATTAAATACTTAACACAAAATAACTCCGTTCCGACAACAAATACAGACAAGCGACTCGGTTATCATTAATCCTTGTAAAAAGACCTTTCCAATGATATATTTATTATGGCTATTGGGTCGAGTACCAGGCTTCATACATTTTTGCCCATTCTCCTTTAACTCAGTTATGTTATCCGAAGCTTTCAAACAATGTAAAACTGATTATGGTCTCTATGTAAAACAGTATGATGGACAGATTGTTTATTTATTACTGTATGTTGATGATTTATTACTTGCAGGGACGGATATTGAATGTGTAAACAAAACTAAAGATTTTTTAAAGAGAAATTTTTGTATGAAAGACTTGGGTTTAGCAAAATATTTTTTGGGTATATCTATCGAACAGGATGTTATTAATGGTATCTTAAAAATTAATCAGAAAGCTTTCCTTAAACAGGTTTTACAAAAATATAACATGGCAGATTGTAAAAGAGTTGCTACACCCATGGATTCAAAATTCAAAACTGATAGCCTTAAAAGGGAAAATTCTGAATCTCAAGAATTAGAAACAAGATGTAGAAAATTGATAGGTTGTTTGTTGTATGCAGTATTAGGCAGTAGACCTGATTTGTGCGCAAGTGTTTCAATATTAAGTCGTTTTCAAAAATGCGCTAGTGAAGAGTTGTGGAATATGTTAAAAAGAGTTCTTAGATACATTAAAGGAACAATTGACTTAAGTTTAGTATTTGAAAGAAACAATAATGATGCTATCATTGTTGGTTATGTAGATTCTGACTGGGGAGGTGATTTGGTTGACAGAAGGTCAACAGCTGGGTATGTTTTTGAAATATTTGGTTCTCCTGTTTCATGGTGTACTAGAAAGCAACCCTCTGTAGCTTTGTCCTCGACAGAAGCCGAGTACATGGCCCTTAGTATGGCTACAGCAGAAGCTTGTTGGCTTAAACAATTATTAAGTGATTTTTCTATTAATGTTGAATATGTATTAATGTATGAGGATAACCAAAGTTCAATTAAAGTTGCTAAAAATCCAGTTTTGCATAAACGAATGAAGCACATTGATATTAAGCACCATTTTATTCGTGAAAAAAATTGTAGAAGGCATAATAAAATTAAATTATATTGAAACATCAAAACAAGTAGCTGATTTGCTAACCAAACCTTTGTCAGGCCCTACATTTGTTAGACTAAGGGGATATTTAAAATTAATATAAATAGAAAGTTTTTTTGATTGTATAAGTTAAATATAAAATTTCAAGGACAGTATTTAAATAGAGTAAATGCATAGAAGTGTAACAATTTCATTATTTTGTAAAAGTTAAATGTAAAACTGTATAACTCAAAATTTTATAATTTTGTAAATGCAACATGTAAAAGGGTTTAAGTTAAAATTTTGTATGTAAAATTGTAAAGGGTGCAAGTTATATTTTTGAGTTTTTTTTTAAATGTTGGACATTTATGTCATTTAATTTCTTATTTTGAGGGACGGTGTTAATGGCAACATAAGAAATTATTAAAAAAAAAAAAAAAGGTTATGATGTTATAGTCTGTGGCACACTGCCTCCATCTTTGCTGAGTCGAGATAATAGTTTTTGTGTGTGTAAAAAAATACTTCTGTTCTTGGGTATGTTAAGAGATTTTTATTAAAATAAAAACATTAAAACTGTCTGCCACGTCTATTTATTTAAATAACTATATACAGTCCAAAGACTCACGATTTATGACGTCATGGTAGGCTACCAGGCATGTAGGAAAACGTGAGTGTATGGCGCCACCTCCACGACCGAGGGAATCGCGGCGATATTATCGTCGTGCCACGTACTTTCCATACACTCTCTATGAACGCGTCTCCACACGGCGATATTATCGCAGCGATGCGACGAGTGGCAATGTGTGACATTAGTCGGGCGTATCGCCGCGCGCCCGCGACGAGCGCGTTACCAGTAGCGAAACAAAACAAAACTATGGCACAACGGCTCGTCGCGGGCGCGCGGCGATTCCGTTGCGAGTCGTCGCGCGCGCGCGGCGTTTCCGTGACGATACGCTGGCGGAATAAACGCTCGTCGTGGAGATTCTCCGACGATAGAAGGACGGACTCGCAGCGTTTTCCTCACTCGTGGAGATGGCGCCTAAGACTAGAGTACTTATCAAGTTTTTTCACGTTTTTGTGATGTAAACTGGGACTTTTTTTTAGCGTGGTAAGGTCATCAAATGAGTCCTCCCACCCCGGGCAGGGCGGGAGGGACTGTCAGACTTGTACTGACTAAAATCCACGGTGTCCTTCAATAGCCCTTTATGTTCCGGGGTCACGATAATGAGATAAGTCCCGCGGCCCCGGCAGGCTTTGGCCCTCTAGAGAGGGGGCCCCGTCATTATGCTGACGCTCTTTGAGCCGCGTGTGGAACACAACGCGCCGTCGACCCGGGCATGGTCCATGGTCGGGCTGCGAGTTGCCCTTTACTCGCCGCCCGCATGCCCGCGCCTACGGTGGCCGGAGATCGTCTTGCGACGTCCGTCGCCGTGGGCGTCCACCACCGCGGGTGTAAACTGGGACTTTTATAGAAAGATAGGAAGTAAAGTCAGTAGCCCTTAAACCTGGGCACGTCGCAATTACGGCGGTAAGACGGCGGTAAGAAGGCGGCGTCCTCCCCTTCCGCTTGACGCAGGACCTCACCGGACAAGGAAGTTTCGGGAGATACCCGTGTCGGATGGGGAAGGAAGAAACGCCTGGGTGTCACCATTGCGAGGAGCGCCCGGAGGACACGGTGGAGCATACGGTGCAGGACTGCCTGACTGAGGTCGCAGGACGATCTCCGGCCACCGTAGGCGCGGGCATGCGGACGGCAAGTAATTGGCGACTCGCTGTCCAATCATCGACCATGCCCGGATCGACGGCGTGTCGTGTTCCACGCGCGCCTCAAAGAGCTGTCAGCACAATAACGGGGCCTCCTAAGAGGGCCAGAGCCTGCCGGGGTCCCGGGATTGTCTCACTCGGTAACCGTGACCTTGGTACATAAAAGGCTATTGAAGGAACACCGTGGATTTTAGTCAGTACAAGTCTGACAGTCCCTCCCGCCCCACCCTGGGCGGGAGGACTCATTTGATGATTTTACCACGAAAAAAAAGGGGGCCAAGAGCCTGTCGGGGTCGCGGGACTAACGAGGTAGTGTGAAAGTAAAGGGCTATTGAAAGATACCTTGGATTTTAGTCAGTACATGTCTGACAGTCCCTCCTGCCCTGACCTGGGTGGGAGGACTCATTTGATGATGTTACCATGCTAAAAAAAAGCCCTTAAACCTGGTGGCATATCATGCCTTTTTGAAAATACTTTATTCTACTTTAACTTATCACCTAAAATAATTGCTAATAGTTTAAAAACTAGTAAACACACTTTTAGCACGCATCAAAAATTACATCTTCGTATTCCTCTCGTCGAACCTTATTGATTGATACCCATGACATAGGTAGTAAGAATTTAGTAAGAAAATGTCATTTCGCATTATTTTCAGCAAACCCTTTCATTTTATACCTAAATCATAGGGCTACATTTCAAATAGCCAATCCGCCGCCTTGGGACGGCCGCCATGTTGGATTTAGCTCACGTGATATTTTTTTTCGTATCCCATTCAGCAAACCCTTTCATTTAATACCCATGACATGGGGGTGCATTTCAAACCGGCCAGTCCGCCATCTTGGACGTCCGCCATATTGGATTTAAGTCACGTGACAATTTTTTTCGTATTCCTGCCTTTCATTTGATACCCATATCATGGGGGTGGATTTCAAATAGCCAGTCCGCCATCTTGGGGAGGCCGCCATATTGGATTTGTAATGACGTTTTTTAGCTAGTCATGTATTGTATCCAGACATCAGAGCGTGTGCAAAATTTCATCCTAATCGAAGACCGGGAAGTGGGTCAAATTAAGATTCCAAGATTTTCTTACATTGTTACAAGTGAAGCTAATATAAGCGTTAATATGGTACAGAACCCGCGCCCTACTAACTTTTATTTGGATGATGACTGGCGCAAATTAGGTATATTTGAATTGAAACAACTGTTACTGTTGTTGGTATCAGGAAATGTAGTGTTTTATGCGGAGTACACACGTTCTGTGGCGTGCGTGCGTTAAAAAACTTTAAAAAATGCATTGATTTTGAGTTTTAAAGCATACACAAATCAAATCGTATATTTCAACTAGGCCAATTACAGGCACTTTTGAATTTGACAACAAAAGACATCAAATAAAACTAGTACAAAAATAGTTATGGTGCTACAGTCCCAGTCACAAGACATAAAAACTGTGAAAGTACCATAGGTGCTCATTCCATAGCGTAGATCTCTATGGAGAAGAATGAGCAAGAAACTCCATGGACACTCTTTTTCAATCGCCAAAATTATTACAGAACTTTTGTTACATCATTCATCATCAGGTGGTTCATTATGTGAGAACGATGTGGCAAGTTAATAGTGTCCATAGTAAACATAAAAAAGACAATTCAAAAATAAAGTTAAGTATTAATAATTAAAATAGACCGTGGCAGCTAAGAGATGACCAGTCCCAACTGACAGCGCCCGTTCACGAACATGACACATTTATCAGCACCATTCAGCTCAACCATTTTGAAGGGAACTAAATGATCCGAGACACACGCCACCATCAACAACACTTGTACCCCACACCAGTACAGTATAGTTGTTACTATTAGGTGTAATGAAAAATACCTAGTTTTAATTTAAATTGCGATAAAAATCCAAGCTTGCATGCAGGATGCAGTCCTAACCTCCCGCTCTCATGCATAATTATACACATGCAGGAAAGGCAAAAGATTTTTGTCGCGGAATTTATTTTAATTAAAACTAGATATTTTTCACAACATTTAATTTCATGGATATCCGCAAAGTAGCACTTGATTCTATAATTTTACTATTAGGTGTCACCTCAAAACAATTAATTTAATTAATTGAATATAATGTAGGTACAGACGCCAGCAGAACCTCAAATCTGCCAAATTTTACACTATTGTGATAAGGTTGAAAATCTATTAAAGAAATTTGAAATTCTGTAGGTACCTACATATTTTACGAAAAGTTTGTTTGGACGTATAAATTGTGTTCCATTGTACCAACATTCTGCCGAAGTATTGCCATACATTTAACAAATTACGGTTACATAAACAATACAAAAAAAAAACTGTCTTTGAATTTGTATTTGTACCATTCACTGCGGTACAACTATTTATATGGACTAAGATAGTCGTTTCGGGTGTGACTGTTATGTATGTGAATTCAAATTGGTGGTCCCACACACGATACAGGAGAAATTCCATGTGTGGGGCAAATTTTCTTAAAACAAAACAATCAAAAATAAATTCGCCACAACTCAACTTATGTTTTCTATTCATTTCCGATGGCTAGTCTTCACTATGCAAAAGTTGTAAAATATTTATTCTTGTAATACTGTTGAAACTCATCATCATCATCAGCCGAAAGACGTCCACTGCTGAACATAGGCCTCCCGCCACGACGAACGACAATTCGCCACTTGCATCCATCGGTTGCCCGCGACTCTCACGATGTCGTGGGTCCACCTAGTGGGAGGCCTGCCTACGCTGCGTCTTCCGGTCCGTGGTCACCATTCGAGAACTTTTCTTCCCCATCGGTTATCAGTTCTACGAGCGATGTGGCCTGCCCATTGCCACTTCAACTTGCAAATTTCACGAGCTATGTCGGTGACTCTGGTTCTTCGCCGAACATCCTTGTTCCGGTTTTTATCCCGCGAAAAAACTCCGAGCATTGCTCGTTGACTGACTCGTTGATTGTCGAAACTCAGCCTTATTTAAAATTTTAATTATTTAAGAAATTAGCAAATAAGGCTCGTTACGTATGTGTATTAAAATGACTCATTGTTCAGCTTCTTTATTAATTTTCAATATACATTAGTGAGATAATATTTTTAAATACCTTTTAATTTTATTGACCTTATTCTTATGTACTTAAGTGTTTTAACGGTATATAAGCAGGGTTTCCGAGAATATTATTACAGTGGCGGTTTTATTAAATGTTTCAAAGTTTCAAATTTTAATTGAGTAAGTAAGAATTTGTTTTTTTTTACATCATTATTCGGGTTGTAGTAAATTTTCTACAAAATTAATTCCCCACGAAAAAAAGTATGCATAAATTAGCCAAAGGTTTTTGCTTTTTTCATTTTGAGTATTGTAAATTCGCCCCATTTCTTTTTTCCGCACGGAAATAATTCAATTAGGAATAATAAAATCCAGCACAAAACTATTGAAAACGAGGACAATGTGGAATCTGAACTGAAAGTACTGGGAGAACAGGATCAATACTTTTTTTCGGGGGATGTTATTTTTGTGGCGAATTTGCAACAACCCCATTATTTGTCGTGAGGATTTTAAATAATTATACCTATTAATTTTTTTACTTAAAAATAAACGTTGAAAAGTTTTTCAAGTAAAAAGACGACCAAATGTAGAGCCGAGGCACCATTAGTTACTCTGACTAACTATTCTTTATCGTGGTAAAATCATCAAATTAGTCCTCCCATCCAATGAGGGACTGTCAGACTTGTACTGACTAAAATCCACGGTGTCCTTCAATAGCCCTTTACGTTTCGGGGTCACAGTTACCTGATAAGACAGTCCTGTGACCGCAACAGGCTAGGGCCCTCTACGGGGGCCCCGTCAGATCTCTGACTAACCCTTTAAAGAATACAGGCGTGTTGTCTGATTTACCATAATTATTTAAAAAAAAAATTGTTGCAGTCATAATGTTGGATATCGCATCGCTTCTGACTTTGGCGATAACAGCTCTCGGTTTAGATCTTGGAGAAGTGTTCCCTCCACAAGCGGTGTTAACCAGTAAGTAGGTATATAATATGTTTGATGAAAAGACAACGTTTGCAAGAAAAGAAAAATAAAGAGTAGGTAAGTACCTACTCTTTATTTTTCTTTTCTTGCAAACGTTGCCTGTTTTTAAATAGCGTTTTAAAATGCTCAAATGAGTCCTCCCACCCAGGGCAGGACAGGAGGGACTGTCAGACTTGTACTGACTAAAATCCGCGGTGTCCTTCAATAGCCCTTTACGTTCCGGGGTCTCGGTAATTCGTTAGTCCCGCGACCACATTCCTTGCCCTACACTAGAAATGTATTTCTTGTCGTGAGTGCGTTTATAAACATAGAAAGTTCATACACAAACACCCAGACTCAGAACAACTACTTGTAGGTCATACAAATATTTGTTCCGTGCGGGAATCAAACCCGCGACATGCTCCGCAGCAGTGCAATCGCTTAGCCACTGCACTAACCGTGCCGTACAATTTTATTCTGTGTTTGGTTTCCGAGTTAACCAATACCATAAGGGGATATTATAATATGCTATTTTTTAACCGACTTCGAAAAAAGGATATGCTTTGTTCACGCTATCACACAGCAAAATATTACGCTGTACACACAAAAAAGGCTAAAATAATGAAACCGACTTCAAAACTGTAGTATGGAAAAGTGAAGGAAAATAAGTGTCTAAACACACTATGCCGAAGTTACGCGACCGAAGTTCAGCACAATTACGCCTGCAATGCTATTTGAATTACTGACGACACACTATGCCAAAATTACGTCGCGTTATAGCGGACTGCCTAACATCGGTCGGGCGTAAGTTCAGCGGCAACTTATTCTGTGACCACACATTATACGCAGTTCGGTTCGATTACCGACGAAGATCCGGGGGCGAGGAGCAGCAGGGAGCCGCCCGCGCCGAATTTCTGCCGCGTAAGTTCGGCACTTATGGCACCTTATGGTGTGTCATATCAGCCAAATATGTCGGAACGTGAAATCAGCCGCCGAACTTCGGTCGCGTAACTTCGGCATAGTGTGTTTAGACACTAAGAAACAAAGGCACCGACTTCCAATACCTACTAACTTTTTGTTCAAAAGTTATTTTATTTATACTTGTTTCTGTTTTTTAGAAATCGATTAAAACTTTAACAAATGTTTTTTTTTGTCGACTAATCTACTTCTAAAAAAATCCAGACCCAACACTCCACGGATCGCTGCCATTTTAGTTTTTTAAACGGCTGAAATGGGGCTTGTGAAATAAAATGGTATGAGTGAATTTCAACAACTACGATTTTTTACCTAATTTTGGTGAACAGTTTTGTTTCTGGTTTTTCTAAAATTCGAAAATTTTGATAAGTAAGAAAAACATTTGTAGGTACATAAAATGTTCCAGTTTTTTTTTTACCTCTATCACACAACGCCATCTAGTCCCAAGCTAAGCAGAGCTTGTGTTATGGGTACTAGACAACTGATAAACATACTTATATATTTCTAAATACATACATATTATAGATAAATTATACCCAGACACAGAACAAATGATCGTGCTCATCTCACAAACATTTGTCCTGGGTGGGAATCGAACCCACGACCTCCGGCATAGCAGTCAGGGTCACTAACCACTAGACCAACAGGCCAGTCGAGTTATTACTGAAAGTTTCTCACATATTGTTGACACCTGAATTGGTTAGACACCAAAATTTATTTTTGACACAAAAATTAGAACTACTTGAAATATATTTATTTTATTACTCCAAATTATGAATTAAATAATAACATTAACTTATTTATATTGAATGTAAAAGTTTTAATAAAAAAAGCAAAAATTGAGACCAATAAAAGGAAATAATAATCACCAAATACAACTTGCTAAGTTTTGTTAATTTTACAGATTTAAATTTAATAACACATTTTTCACCTCTTTTATCATCAATTCATCATCATCATGATCATTTACGATGTTTTGTTTGGTATTTAAGTACAACTTTCTCATTGATGTATGGAAAAATACCACCAAAACCACCAAAATTGTACCATCAAAATTAGAACCATGATTACTATCTTTATTTAAAAAAAAACTACTACGAATATAGAATTTATATTTGTACAATTCTGAAAGCATCCCAAATCATATTATGCATTTAAATTACAACACTGACTTATTAATAAAATGATTTTTAAAACATCAACACAAAAATTGCAAGTTTTTTGTCCGATTGCCAGAAAAAGACTTTCTTACGTCTCTATCGAAAAACTACAACAAGATGGCACACTTCTGTTACTGCTGCACATTAGCACCTGGCTAAACGTTCATTATAATTATTAGACCCATTTAATGATTTCATAATTTCCACCAAAATTATAAGTTTCCCGCGGACGCGCCTTTCCCACTTTCTCTAGGATAAAATATTGCACTAAATGTAAAAATAAAATTGACATAATACAGAAAAACTATTACTGAATACAATTAAAATGAGTCATTTCTATTAAACTATTGCAGTTTTGTTTAAGCCATGATAATTAGTAAAACAGTTTGTGGACGCGCCACCAAACTTAGAATTACGGTAAATAACATTTTTTTTTTATTTATTATTAATACGTTATTTACAAAAATATTTACGGCCCGGTGAAGACAAATACGTTTTCTTTCTTTAAAAAAATAACAGTATTGTACGATTGGTTTAAGATTATGAATTTCACCACGCCGCGAAAATTTTACGTTTGAGAAATTCACTCATATCTTTGAATCCAAAGAGGAAATTTTTTATAGCAAAGCCAGTCAGTTTGGACCCCATTTTGTCTGGGTTAAAATTGTTGCAAATTGAAAGAAAGAAAGAAAAAAACGTTTATTTGAGAGCCGGTACACACAACATAAACAAACAAATAAAAAAAACTTTAAAAAAAATTTAACCGCCTTCAAAAACAACCACAAAAAAGGGTAAAATAACCTACAAAATAACTTTTCTTTCGAAAGTCGGTGGCTTTGTTTTTTTTATTTCGTTGTCTACGACTTCCGAAAGAAAAGTTATTTTGTAGGTAATTTTACACTTTTTTGTGGTTGTTTTTGAAGGCGGTTAATTTTTTTTTAAAGTTTTTTATTTTACTCTTTTTAGTTTAAATAATCAACCCAAATTCTTGTCAAATACATCATTTTCTTACATGTGCACTAGAATTTGGTAATCCTTAGCACCGGTATTAACATCGCTCATGTACAGAATAAGCTAATAAAATTCCCTATTAAAAAACTGCTGAACCGATTTTGACGAAACTTGCAATGTTCCCTAAAGTGTAAAGATTCCTCGTACAACAAAAAAAGAATTTGCAAAATCGGTCCACAATTGGCGGAGTAATCGCGTCACAAACACTCAAAAAGTAAAGATCATCACATCATCCATCAATAAAATGCTCACAAAATAAAAAGTACTGAACCAAGTTGGATGAATTTTTTATGGGACCAATGGGAATATACTACATTAAACAAAAAAAGAATTACACTAATCGGACTAGAAACCTCGGAGTAATCGGTGTACATACAAAAAAAAAACCGACCGAATTGAGAACCTCCTCCTTTTTTGAAGTCGGTTAAAAAAAAAGAAAACATGAAAATGAAGGAATAAATTACAAGTTAGAAACAACAACGAAATAACAAAGGAAACATTGTGTGTCCCACGGCACAGTGTGCAAAATCTCGGCTGGACCAGACATCATGAGTGAAACTAAGCAAGAGATACCTTATAATATTCTAAATTCATTCATAATTTTCCGGCGTAGCAATTCTTTTTAGTTTCAGAGAAATTAAACTCCAAAGTTAATCCATTTTCGGTATTAAGAAAGTACAAAAAGTACAATTTCTCTGAAAAGAAAACTTTCAATCTAAATTTCTTGGCCCAGTTATATTACGCATATAATACGACATTTATCAAGCTTTGTTACATCTCCGAAATACAATGGACGATGGAGTAAATTCAAGATTTCATTAAAAACGTTTCAATTTTTTCCCAGTGCCTTTAGAAAATGTAAGAGCAAACCACCCTAAGTAAAATTGCCTTAACAAAATCACAGGCTCTATTGGCATTACAAACTTTAGAAACGATTATCTCGTTAGCTTTACAGTATTAACAAGTGATTTTTTTCTGAGTTATAGACAACATAAGTTTCTTAGTATATTTAATAAGTTTGATCGCTAAGCACGCAGCAAGAACGATAAAAAAAATTGAAACGTTTTTAATGAAATCTTGAATTTACTCCATCGTCCATTGTATTTCGGAGATGTAACAAAGCTTGATAAATGTCGTATTATATGCGTAATATAACTGGGCCAAGAAATTTAGATTGAAAGTTTTCTTTTCAGAGAAATTGTACTTTTTGTACTTTCTTAATACCGAAAATGGATTAACTTTGGAGTTTAATTTCTGTGAAACTAAAAAGAATTGCTACGCCGGAAAATTATGAATGAATTTAGAATATTATAAGGTATCTCTTGCTTAGTTTCACTCATGATGTCTGGGT
The DNA here is from genome assembly GCA_950005045.1 of Agrotis exclamationis. NCBI lineage: Eukaryota > Metazoa > Arthropoda > Insecta > Lepidoptera > Noctuidae > Agrotis > Agrotis exclamationis. The sequence continues at coordinate 13,790,710 of OX465441.1, forward strand.
CCAGCCGAGATTTTGCACACTGTGCACGGCTACGCCAAATAGGTCCAGTCCAGCAAATTGTCGAGCAGCTAGTGCTCAACGCTGGTTTTCAACTGGACCTGGTGAAATAAGGTCTAGTGTCACCCATTTTAAGGAATGCATCGAATTAAAAATCACCCTGTATACCTCTTACATTTCAGATAACACGGAGTATAGCTACATCGTCGCGGGAGGAGATAGGGGAACAGTGTATAAGACGGGGACGTTAATAATCGCCAGATATAATGAGGACATACACTCTTTAGGCATACTTAACACAACACTAACGTAGAGAAAGCGCCATCAGGACGTCATTTGCAAGCGGCCAGACGGAAATGGCGTCCTGTTGGCGCTTGTGCTACGTTAGTTTTGTGTTAAGTTTACCTTAGGTGTGTGATTTCCCATCATACCTCGTGTCCCCGTCTTATACTCTGTTCCCCTACTGCGGGATGTATCATCGCTGCAATATGGGCAAAGGCCTGCAAAGGTTTGGTTCTATTACTTGAAGCAGGAGACGATCCTTCCGTATTTGCAATGGTGAGTTCACAGACAATCTTAATAAGGGGGGCGGACCCGTGCTTCACCTTGTTTTTCCAACTGGGTGGAGAACGGAGACTATCAATTTGGATTTGGGTCCTGTGCTCCAACTAATGACGTTATTGTATAATGAAATAAAAACTTGCTTTAGTTGGATCACGCGACCCAGTCTTTTTTGTAGTCTCCGTGCTCCACCCAAGTGGAGAAAACAGTTAGAGCACGGGTCTGTCCCCTTAATAAGTAATATTGTCGCATTACGTGCATAAAGCAAATGATTCAGTACACCTATGAATATCTCCTTCTTGTTTTATAATAATAACTAGCTGACCCGGCAAACGTTGTTTTGCCATATAAATAATTTAAAAAAAAAATTAGGGGTGGAATACCCCTAACATTTAGGGGGATGTAAAATAGATGTTGGCCGATTCTCATAGATACCGGATAAGCACAAAAAAATTCATCAAAATCGGTCAAGCCGTTTCGGAGGAGTATGGCAACGAAAACTGTGACACGAGAATTTTATTTATTTATTTATTTAATAAATTACAACGGCTGAGTACAACCAATTACAGCAATTTATACAATTTCACACAATTATGCAAACAATATGAAAAGAATGAATTAAAATAAAATAAGAAAAACGTAAATAAAACATAAACACTTTCATAAATTCATCTCACAGTACTTCTGGCATACCAATAAAATCTTCGACCATCCATCCTCAAACAGATCCTCTGTTGGATTAACATCCATTTATATATTAGATTTATTTATATTTAAGCCAACATGGACTAATTACAAATCATAACATAACATAAAATAATACAATACCAAAATAATACATACAATAAAACACAGTCACAATACAATATAAAATACAATTTAAAATAATTAAAATAATATTTCCACATTAGCCCGTAGGTACGTGTACCATGTCACAGTGATACACGTACTGGCAGTCGAAACGCTGGGCGAAGGCTTTCAGGACACTGTTCGGGCTGACCCGCACCTTGCGCACCAATGTTTTATTTAAGTTTTTTTTTTTAAACATTGCCCCACTCTAGGAATTTATCCCGTGTCGTGGGTGCGTTTACAAACATTTAAACTCACATACACAAACGCCCAGACCCGGAACAACTACTTATAGATCATACAAATAAATTTGCTCCGTGCTGGAATCAAACCCGCGACACGCAGCGCAGCAGTCCGATCGGTCAGCCACTGCGCCTTTCTATCCGAAGATTATCAGTAAGATATCGCTATTAGCGATAAAATTCTATTCTATTAAACAAGTTCAGTATTACTCTCTTTCCAAATAGACTCACTTCTTATCCCTCCTCCTCGGGTCGGTTTCCTCAATGCTGAGGGTCGTGACCACCTTTTTGCTACAGCAGTTTATTGCGCACTACTCGACGCCATCTGTCCCGATCTGCCGCCGAGTGCAGAGCTTTGTGGACCGTTGTGTCGAGAGCGGTGCGGATCTGGTCAGTCCAACGTGTCGGGCTTCTACCACGTGGTCTTTTGCCTTCCACCTTGCCAGTGACTATTAACCTTTCTAGGTTATCGTCCTTCTTCCTGGCAATGTGGCCAAAGTATTCAAGAATCCTTCGTAGGCAGAGGGTAGAGAGCCTTGTCTTTATGTCTAGTTCTTGAAGGATTGACACGTTGGTGCGATGTGCTGTCCAGGGGATCCCCAGCATCTTTCGCCTGCACCACATCTCGAAAGCATCAATACGATCGCGATCAGCTTTCTTCAGGGTCCAAGTTTCAGCACCGTACGAGAATATGGAGAACACCAGGGTGCGCACAAGATTGGTCTTGGTTTTCAGGGAGATGCTTTTGTTCTTCCATATCTTTTGAAGCTGTGCCATGGCCCCCTTTGCCATCCCAATTCTCCTTCGTATTTCGTGTTCACATGAGCCATTACAACTAATGCTTGAGCCCAGGTATATAAAGTTATCAACTACCTCCAAGTCAAGTTTCCCAGTGAGCTCAAGCTTGCCTGTACGATCTATGACCATGATCTTGGTTTTGGACCTTTTTATCGAGAGCCCCAGTTCTGTGCCGATACGCTCCATCCTATCCAAAACGGTGATCATCTCTGCTTCACTTGCCGCAAATAAGGTGGTGTCGTCTGCATAACGCAAATTACAGATCTTGCGCCCGCCGACGGTGATTCCTCCATTCCAGCTATCACAGGTGCGCCTTATTATGTATTCACCGTATATGTTGAATAGAATGGGTGAAAGAATGCAGCCTTGTCGAACTCCCTTCTCAAAACTGAATGGTTTAGATGTAATCTCACCAACCCTCACCATTCCTTGGCTGTTATAATAAAGAGACTGCAGCAGCGCAGTTAAATGATGAGGTACACCCAGTTCTAGCAGCACTCTCCATAGACAGTCCCAGTTGACACAATCGAAAGCCTTGCTATAATCAACAAAACAAATAATAACCGATAAGTCAAATTCGTAACACTTCTCGACAATCTGCTTGACATTCAGAATTTGCTCACGGGTTCCTTTCCCCTTCACAAAGCCAGCCTGTTCTTGTGGTATCTGCCAGTCAAGATAGTAACGGATCCGGTTATTGATGATTTGCAATAAGATTTTGCTTGCATGAGAGATTAGAGCGAGTGTGCGATAGTTATCGCATTTTTTGGTCGATCCCTTTTTGTGTAGAGGAAGGATAATCGACTGAGTCCAAGCCTTTGGCCACTCGCCGGTCCGCCAGATGTGGTCGCAGATGTTGTGCAAGGTGTCAAAACCTTTGTCACCCAGAGCCCTAAGCATTTCAGCTGGGATTTGATCTGGACCTGGTGCTTTCCTAGCTTTCAGTGAGGTGATAGCTGTTACAACCTCTGATCGCAGGATGTTGGGTTCCAGTTCCAGGTTGGACCAGTCCACGCGCGAAAAGTCCGATGTGATGGGTGTTTTATACAGGTCTTCACAATAGCCGCGCCATCTCTCTGCAATTTTATCGAGTTCGTGTAGCGGCTTTCCATCTGTATCTTCGATCACCCATGATTTCGGTTTGAATTGCCTACTCAGCAAGCGGACTTTCTTAAATAAATCTGAAGTCTGTTGTTTCAAAGCATGAGTTTCTACTTCGCGACAAATGTTGTTAATGAAGTTATTCTTGTCAAGGCGGCAATTGCTTTTAATGGCTCTGCATATGTTTGAGTATTCCTTCAATACTTCAGCGTTCTGTAGTCCTCTCACTTTGACTTCCTTCCTACGTTGAATAAGTTCCCACGTGTGGTCCGTTATCCAAGCCATTCTTTTGTGGTCCTTCCCTCGTTTCGAGACAATCTCATTCAGAGACTCCTTGATTTTATATTCCAAGTTTTTCCAAAGAGCATCGGCGTCAGCCACCGGTGGTGTTGGGCTCTGAGAGAGTCTGCCCTCTGAGTATGCTTTGGAAGTGAGCCCCCTCAGCAGAGTTCAGAGCTCTGGATCTTGGTCGGGAGTATTTATTTATCGCTTTCAGGCGCAGGGAAAGCTAAGCGACTAAAAGAACGTGATCTGAACCACAATCGGCACCAGGAAAAGTCTTTACGTTTTTTATAGAGGATTTCCAGCGAGCGTTTATCATTACGTAATCAATTTGATTTCTGTAACGGTCGCCTGGAGATCTCCATGTATAGAGGCGTCTATGGTGGTGCTTAAAGTGTGTATTCATAATGCTTTACTTTTCTACCGACGCAAAACTCTATGAGTCTCTGACCTCGCTCGTTTGTAGTGCCTAGACCATATCTTCCAATAGTGTCTCTGATGGTATAATCTGGTTCAAAGTTGCCAACCTTTGCATTCCAGTCGCCGAGTATGATCGTTATCTGACGGCTTGGAATGGCATCAAGTGTCTTCTCGAGCTTTCCATAGAATTCGTTGATATCTTCATCAGAAGCTTGCGCCGTAGGGGCGTAGATTTGCACAATGTTAAGCAGGCATGGTTTAGTGTTTAGCTTCAAACTGATGATTCTATCAGACACGGGATTGTATCCGAGGACAAATTTGTTCATGCTTGCTGGCAAGAGTATACCAACGCCGTTCCTGCTTGAGTCGTCCTTTCCTGAAAAGTATAAGGTGCTTCCAGTTGTGGTGTTAAAATGGCCCTGACCACGAAGGTGGGTTTCACTGATGCCCAGTATAGAGAGCTCATGATTTTCTCTTTCCTTGTCCACAATGGTCAGTTTTCCTGGATGAAGTATACCGTTGGTGTTCCAGGTACCAATACGATGATGTGCTCGTAGTGAGGTTTTACTTCGCGTGTGTTTGTATTCACCGGTAACATTCCTGCCTTCAGAGACCTGGTGACCTATCTCTTCGGGAGCTTCGGTAGCCAATTTCACACCAGCCGGCCCGGGTACCGGGTGGCGCCGGGTGTTAGCCGGGTTGTCCGACAGAACACATTTTCTCTTTTCTAGCATCATGAGGTGGTTTTCTTGGGATATATAATGATGGTGGGTTCCCACGTCCTTCCACGTTAGTCTTTTGGAGGGTATTTAATCCTTCCCGGCCACTAAGGACCGCTCCGAGATCGCTGGGTGGACCCGGAGGGTGGGTTACTTGACCGCCGCCCACGACTCGGCGTTGACATTTTACAGTTGGTTTCGTCTTCTACCAAACCAACCCTCCTCCTTTTTCATCCGGGCTTGGGACCGGCAACGGCGGAGTTAACACTTCTTATCACATAGATCTTAAACACACTAATAGTATATTGTATAATGATTCATCACTACTAATTGTACGTGTGACGTTCTTGTATGATCAAGTTATTTTTTTTTTTCAGGCACCTGGTTTCTTTTTTCTCCTACCGAATACAGGTGCCGATTTTAAGTACAGATCAACTCCCGACAGTTATGCAGCGAAAGTTCACGACAATAGAACTGTACTGACATCTTTTCAGGTTTGGTCTCGGAGTAAGCAGCATGTTAAATCACCACCTCTATATATGTGAAGTTCCAGAAACCTTCGAGAAGTGGGTAAAAATCACAGGAGATAACTCAAGAGTTATCTCCTGTGATTTTTACCCAAGATTTAGATTTTTAGATTGTAACTCCAAGGAGTTACAAAAATGTTCTACAAGCCATGAAAGAAAGTCAAACCATGAAAGATAAGGAAATTGGTGAAAAATACTCTGAATACCACGGATTCGACGGAAAATAGGTGTATCAAGATTAGTGAGTAATGACGAAATGGTTAAGGATTTCTTAAAAGCTCAAGCTGAAGTTGGCAATCCAACAGTTGATGATCTAAACAGCAATACTTGCATAGGTTTTGCACAACCACAGTTTGCCATCGCCAGTTCAGACGAAGATAAGGAGAACACTGCTGGAGGAGTAAGACAAACACCAGCATATTCATATCTCAAAGATTATAAAAAATATCCGAATTTATACGTATCCAAAAATACTAGAGTAAAGAGAATCATCATTGAAGATAACACTGCTGTTGGTGTAGAAGCGATCTACAAAGGTGAAACTTATATATTTAAAGCAAAGAAAGAAGTTATATTGACTGCTGGTGTCTTCAATACACCTCAAATTCTGCAGCTGTCTGGAATTGGTCCCAAAGAACATCTTGAATCGAAAGGAATAGAAGTTATTGCTGATCTGGAGGTTGGTGATAATTTGCGGATTCCTCCCGCTGTCATTCTGCTTACCAAGACTAAAAAACATCTTTTTCCCATAAATGGTAAAGATCTCCTTCCTGCAATAAACCCCTTAAAGCTGGCCTTCCCAGTAATTCAAGGCTCACAGTCTTGGAATAAGTCTAGCGATATCCCCACTTTTCAGACTTATAATTTAGTGCTTGGTCACGATACTCCCTTCGCCGCATTAGTTTGTGCAACTGTCTATCAATATAAAACTAAAATTTGTCTCGATTGGCAAAGGCAGCTTATAAGTAGGGATGCAATCATGAGTGTTGTGGTGAATTTAGAAGCAACTTCAACAGGGACAGTTCGATTGAACAGTACTGATATATTTGATGATCCTTTAATCACAACTGGATTCTACAGTAACAAAGAAGATTTAACTAACTTTATAACAAAATATTAAAGAATTCATTAAATTCTTAGTCTCCCCAACTTACAAGGCCTTGGGTGCCAAGTTGGTTGGCGTAGACTTTGAAGAGTGTGCCCACTTAGAATTTGATACTGATGAATTTTAGGAGTGCTATATCTTATAGAGGACTATAAGTCCTTACCTTTACTGGGGCACCTGTTCGATGGGTAAAGTTGTAGATGGTGATTTGAAAGTATTCGGGATTAATAATCTTCGTGCTGTAGGAGCCAGCACCTTCCCTACACCTATGCGTGGTGCTATCAATGCTGCTGTAATTGGACAAGCAATAATTGCTGCAAAGAAGATCATAGCCGCAAATGAATTTTGTGTAACGACACAAATCATACTGTAATTTTGTTTGTCCCTTAAAATAATTCCTTCAAATTAGTTTGTGAATTTTACAATTTCATGCGTTCTTTTACAAATTCTGGCACTATTTAGTTTTGTTTGATTTTTGTGTAACAATTATGATAAAATAAGTCTCTCATTTCTTCAACCTTTAGCCACCCAAGCTAGGTGTAGGCCTTTTCCAAATCTTTCCATTATGCCGAGGTTATTCAGTTTCTTCTGGCCACTTTACTAAAACAAGTACTTAATGATGATTGCATTGAAAACATTAATTTATCTCCATCAAGTACATTTGCCGGAAATTGTCCTACTTTCACGCAATAGTCTCATTTTGATAATGTTTTGAATTTCACAGGTTTTCTTGATGAATTTTTCATCATATTTAACTTGGGTACCTACTACTACTGTGTACTGGATTTTTTTTTTAAACCATCCTACTGTTTTTTTTTGTGTATTTCTGTTTTTGATTAACCTCGCTATTTTACATTGTTTATAAAAATAAAATTCATTATTTGTTGTATTTACGTTGTTTTATTTTTACTACATATAAATAAATTCTCAGTTTACAATAATGTAATTAAACTACATAATTATCTAGCATTGACTACATTCATCAACAAAACAAGTGACCAAAGGCTCCGCGGCTCTGGAACACAAAGGGCTACTGAAGAAACAACTGATTTTTAACCAGTCAAGTTCGACAGTCCCTTTATTTTGGGTGATAAAATCATTAGATGAGTCCTCTCGCTCTGGGTGGGTCGGAATCGGAAGGGACTGTCAGACATCAGACTCTTTCTGACTAAAAATCCACCCTGTTTTTTCTATTGCTTTTTGCGTTCCAGGGTCACAGGTACCTTTACAGAGAGTCCTGTGACCCCGGTAGACATTTCGCACTGTCAGCTCGTTCAGGCTGAATGGACCTTGATGTTGTTAGGTACCAATTATAATTATTATCATAAAACCTTTTTTTTTAAGAGTGAAAAAAGGAAGAAATAAAAGTAATTAAAAATAAAAAGGCTCAGAGATAGGTTATAGTATTTTTTTTAGCGTGGTAAAATCATCAAATGAGTCCTCCCACCCAGGGCAGGGCAGGAGGGACTGTCAGACTTGTACTGGCTAAAATCCACGGTGTCCTGCAATAGTCCTTTAGGTTCCGGGGTCACGGTTATTTAATAAGATAGTCGTTGACCCCGGCCTGCTGATTTGGCCCTCTATGGGAGCCCCGTCAGATAAGTTATAGTCTGGAATGACAAAATATTTATCAATCATAGATATCGTTTACATTAAGTTTTCCTGGGCTAATATTTGTGTTAAACGAGCACAAAGCCGCTAACAACAGCTTGTGTATAAATAAATAATATGATACAAAACCGCCATTTTATTTCTGCTACGTCACATCCGTTAGATGTCAAAGAGAATTCAGAAAATTTCAATTTCCAACGCTTTTGGTGAAATGCATCCTGTTCCCACGAAGTTACGAAATAAAAGAGGTGGGTAGTTTTTCTGCAAATTATTTATTAGGAATGGTTTTTATTATTTTTTGTTTATGTGAAACTTGATACACCTGTCTAATATTCTTAACCGACTTCAAAAAGAAGGAGGTTATTGTTTAAAGAATCTATGACCAAAATTACAATATCAAGGAAAATCATAAAGTTATAAGCTTGTTATATTACCTGGAGGTCAGAAGCCCCCCTCTTGAATTTTGATGCTTTATATCTTTGTAATTTTCAAAAATTTTTTTTGGTCTTTCACTATCGGCCTCATCTCAAAGCTCAAAGTTGCTCAACGAGCTATGGAGTGGGCTATGCTCGGTGTTTCTCTACGTGATCGAATCCGAAATGAGGAGATCCGTAGACGAACTAAAGTCACCGATATAGCCCACCGGATTAGCAAGCTGAAGTGGCAATGGGCGGGCCATATTACTCGCCGAGCAGATGGCTGATGGGGTCAAAAAGTACCAGAGTGGAGACCACGGACTAGCAAGCGCAGCGTAGGACGTCCACCAACAAGATGGACAGAAGACCTTATAAAGGTCGCCGGAAGACGCTGCAGGTCGCTTCCAACCGGTATATGTGGAGATCTAAAGGGGAGGCCTATGTTCAGCAGCGGACGTCCTATGGCTGAGATGATGATGATGAATTTTCAAAATTCACAGATTTAGAAAAAGAAAAAAATAATGGTTTACGCAACGACAGAAAAAATATGGATCGAATATTTTTTGATACTCAAAATGAATTTTCAGTCAAATATGAATTTATCTCTATACAAAAAATCAGTCCAGTGGTTATATGTGTCAAATCGTAAAAAAAACCGGCCAAGTGCGTGTCGAGCCACGCACAGTGTAGGGTTCCGTAGTTGCCCATCAAAATATAAAAAAAAATATAAAAACCTACCTATCCTCAAAACATACCCACCTTACAGCTGTAAAAATAAAGTTGACAAACTTACATTTGCAGTTGAAGAACATGTTCTCCGATCCATTTTGTTCAGGAAAATATGTTATCCAAGTACGTTTTATAAGTTGGTCGACTATTACTCGTACACTTGTAAAGCCTACTTAGTCATGATAATTTTCTTTTAAACTTCGTTATTTAAATTACTATTGTGATTTTTTTCACACCCCCAAACATAACCGTTTAGCTGGTAGAGGGGGGGGACACTCGAGTCGAGCAAAAATTAGCACTTTAAAGCTTAGTATTTCACAAAAGAATCTTTTTATCAAAAAAACTGTCAATAGAAACTATCAATATTTTTAAAAGCCTATTTAATGATACCCCACACTAGGGGGTACCCCACAATAAGGGGTACGCGAGAGAAAAAAAAAACTTCCCCACTTTACGTGTACAGGAGGCACCCTAAAAAAAATTATTTTACGAGATTTTATTTTACCACTTTTTCGGCGCAACAAATCCGTATATTTACACCAAATTACAGCTTTCTAGTACTGGGCGTCTCTGAGCTAAGCTGCGGACAGAAGGACGGACGGACGGACATGGCGAAACTATAAGGGTTCCTTGTTGACTACGGAACCCTAAAAACCGGCCAAGTGCGAGTTGGACTCGCCCATGAATGGTTCCGTAATAGCAAGCATAGATTAGGGATATAATTATATTGAGATTAGGAAGTAATATAAACAAACAATAAAAATAACTTTGTTTTTCATAGTGTTTGTATGAATGGCAAAGTTATATTTGCGGTTTTTGAAAATGTACTATATCTCAAAAACTGCTAACTATATCTCATCCAAACCAATTTTCGTTGGAAACTTTTTGTTGAGGTCTACATTATATATTTTTTTAGTTTTATCATTCTCTTATTTTAGAAGTTACAGGGGGGACACACACTTTTTACCACTTTGGAAGTGTCTCTCGCGCAAACTGTTCAGTTTAGAAAAAAATGATATTAGTAACCTCAATATCATTTTTGAAGACCTATCCATAGATACCTCACACGTATGAGTTTGGTGAAAAAAAAAATTGAGTTTCAATTCCAAGTATGGGGGGCACCCCCAAACTTTGTTTTGTTTTTATTTTTGTGTGAAAATCCTAATGCGGCTCACATAATACATCTACTTACCAAGTTTCAACAGGATAGCTCTCGTACTTTCGAAGAAAAGTGGCTGTGACATACGGACGGACAGACAGACAGACATGACGAATTCATAAGGGTTCCGTTTTTGCCATTTGGCTACGGAACCCTAAAAACGGACTCATTTTCACATTTATAGCATTTTGCTCACTCAAAATTTCATAGCTCCTAACAACGATTTAATTCGACATAGTTTTAAAATCTACCCAATGCCGGAACGTTGCCGGACAACCGGAATGCGAACCCATATTGTACCGTCGTCATTATTACCTGGGACCGGATCCGGTACGGTTTAACAAGGAAATTGTCGGATTTTCGTATTTGTTGAGATTGTAGATAACACCGTTTTGGTTGTCGGTTTCGGGAGTACTGAGTTTGATGCCCGGGCCGAGTGAAGTGGTGCAATAGATCAAATTATGATAGATTTTTTTTTCTCCTTTTTTTAGGGTTCCGTAGCCAAATGGAAAAAACGGAACCCTTATAGATTCGTCATGTCTGTCTGTCTGTCCGTCCGTATGTCACAGCCACTTTTTGAAGAAATTATAAGAGCTATCCTGTTGAAACTTGGAAAGTAGATGTATCATGTGAACCGCATTAGGATTTTCACAGAAAAATAAAAACAAAACAAATTTTGGGGGCCCTCCATACCTACTTAGAATTGAAACTCAAAAAAAAATTCACCAAACCCATACGTGTGGGGTATCTATGGATAGGTCTTTAAAAAATATATTGAGGTTACTAACACCATTTTTTTCTCAACTGAACAGTTTGCGCGAGAGACATTTCCAAAGTGGTAAAATGTGTGTCCCCCCCTCTAACTTCTAAAATAAGAGAGTGACAAAACTAAAAAAATATATAACGCAGACCTCAACAAAAATTTCCAACGAAAATTGGTTTGGAAGAGATATAGTTAGTAGTTTTTGAGATATAGTACATTTTCAAAAACCGCAAATATAACTTTGCCATTCATAGAAACACTATGAAAAACAAAGTTATTTTTATTGTTTGTGTATATAACTTACTAATCTCAATATAATTACATCACTAATCTATTCTTGCTACTACGGAACCCTTCATGGGCGAGTCCAACTCGCACTTGGCCGGTTTTTTAAAACGTTGCCCAACACTAGGAATTTCTCCTGTGTCGTGGATGCGTTTGCAAACATATAAACTAACAAACACAAACGCCCAGACCCGAAACAACTACTTGTAGATCATACAAATATTTGCTTCGTGCGGGAATCGAACCCACGACACGCAGCGCAGCGATAACCGTGCCGTCAGATTGAATCTAGTTTTATAAAATACTAGCATACGCTCGCGACTTCACTCAGGTCATAGTTGGAAGATAGTTTGAAGGACCCTGCAATTTTTTTGCTTTAATGATGAATACATGTCTCATAGTTTAGAAAGTGACCTGTACCAAGAGTGCTCAAAATGTAGATCTGATCAAACTGTATTTATGATTGTTTCATACGTATTACTTACTACGTTCCATTGCTATTCATTGTTTATTAGGCCCTTAACTTTACTTTATTAACTAAACGTTAGCTTTTAACATTTTGAGGAGCTCGTGGCTAAATAATTATAACCGCACAGGTCGATCTTCCGGGTAAAGGTCATAGCACACTTAAACGACTCTGCTCCAACACCGCTCCCACCCAACACCGCCCTAAACTAAGACGACTGCTCGCAGTCCACGCGGTGACAGCTAGCAGGCACCCAGCAGTCCACGCGGCGACAGCTAGCAGACGGCCAGCTGTCCACCCGCCGACCGCGACCGCTCTCGCTTTTCGCGATAAACACAGTGACTGAGCGACGACGGCGCGGCGACTGCTAGCAGTGAGCGCGCGGACACCGCACCGACCGCTCGTCTACGACGTGCGGCCAGCGAGGCGTCAACTACCGAGCAGTCTGACGGCGGTAAGCTCGCTGACAGCGAGCTGTCTGCTAATTTATGATACTAATGTAAAAAATATCTAAAGAGCAATATTTAAAGCCCATATTTAAATGATATTCTTTTTGCCGGGTGGGAGCAGAGTCGTGTAAGTGGGCTATGACCTTAAAGCCGCGCTTCCCGAGGTTGGTCTGTGGATGCTTGACCATTTGTCATAGCGAGTTTCCTCCGTGTCTCGGAAAGCACGTACCTAAAGCCGTTGGTTCCGCCTGTCATTTGTAGATCTTTGACAGTCGTTACTTTTAGTCAGATGCTCTAAAAGTCTGACAACCAGTCTTACCATGGGGTATCGTATTATTCAGTTACTCGGTTGTGGAGGTCCGATAGTCAGTCGCTTCATGTAAAATACTGATATTCAGTTGCATCTGGTTCGACTGGAAGCCGACCCCGGAGATGATGTTAGCTTTGAACATTGTCACTTAGATATTACTCAAAGTATGGAACTCTATTCCAGGAACGTCGAGAATGCTTGTAGGGGAACAGTGTATAAGACGGGGACACGAGGTATGATGGGAAATCACACACTTAGGGCAAACTTAACACAAAACTAACGTAGCACAAGCGCCAACAGGACGCCATTTGCGTCTGGCTGCTTGCAAATGACGTCCTGATGGCGCTTTATCTACGTTAGTGTTGTGTTAAGTATGCCCAAAGAGTGTATGCCCCATCATACCTCGCGATTATTAACGTCCCCGTCTTATATACTGTTCCCCTATATGTTTTACAGTAACTTTTGAATCTTTGGAGATCTTGGGAGGTCTTTATTATTGAGCGATCGACTTGTGCAGCGTGTCGTGTGGGCTTGATTGCCACACGGAATAAACATTATGATCTGCAAGTAGTTTTTCCGGGTCTGGATGTTTGTGTATGTGAGTTTATTATGTTTGTAAACGCAACCACGATACAGGAAAAAAGTAGTGTGGGGCTGTGGTGGGGCAAAGAAAAAAGAAACACAAAAAAAAATGTAACCGCCTTCAAATACAAACAAAAAAAACCTAAAAAAAAACCTAAAAAATAACTTTTCTTTCGGAAGTCGGTGTCTTTGTTTTCTTTATTTCATTGTCTTTTTTTTGCCACCGACTTCCGAAAGAAAAGTTATTTTGTAGGTTTTTTTTACCGTTTTTTTGTTTGTATTTGAAGGCGGTTACATTTTTTTTGAAAAAGTTTTTATTTTACTCTTTTTAGTTTAAATATTCAACCCGAATTCTTGTCAAATACAACATGTGCAGTAGAATTTTGTAATCCATAACAACGGTAATTACACAATAAGCTAAGAAAATTCTCTATCTCAAAAACTACTGAACCGATTTTGATGAAACTTGCAATATTCCCTAAGTTAAATGATACCTAGTACAACAAAAAAAGAATTACTTAAATCGGACTTGTAGTTCCAGAGATATGTGAACTCAAACTAAATCAGTCGATGCCTACTCCTTACTATTAAGGAGTTCTACCTTCCATTATCAGCTCAGCTACATGAAATTATGATTACCATACGCAAGTACTTAAATTACTTCATAAAATTTGCGAAAAACGGTGTGTCGGCCTATAAAATTCGAGGGTTGCCCTCGATTTCTCCAGGATCCAACCATCAGATCCCGACTTGGTGACTATGGGACCACCTCAGAAGTACCTCCTTTCGAACAAAAAAAGAATTTTTAAAATCGGTCCACAATTGGCGGAGTAATCGCGTAACATTTTTTTTTTTTTTGTATATTACAAAAAAAAAAAAATACATGCCGTCGAATTGATAACCTCCTCCTTTTTGAAGTCGGTTAAAAAGTACCTACATATAGCTTAAATAATATTATTATAATTATGAAAACGGCTCACGTAATGATAGACTAGTATAATGTGTCATTTTTTTAACGGAAAAACACCAGTTTATAACGATTATATAATCTTTAAATAAAGTCTCAAGTCACGACACCATGACAAAAAAAAAAAAAAAACTATGCTTTGTCACTTTCCTTATGAAGAACAATAAGTCACCAGGCAGGCATCGAACTGTGAATCCATTGTGAATTTGACACACTACATTTGGACTACAGGGTGTTGAGTTCGAAGACCCCAATTGTTTAATTTTAGACCGACAGAAAGTTATATAAGAAACGAAATAGGAACAATTAATGATCATGAGAATAAAAAGAACTTACCTAAATATTTTTTGATTTATAAGGTTCAGTACAAAAGAAAAAATGAAACCTTTATAGGATCACTGTCGTTCGTCTGTCAAAACCATATTTCTCAGAAACGTGTAGAAGTTTCAAACTGAAATTATGTATAAAAATGACAAATCTTTGAACTTATATAATAGCGGCCATACACCATACTGCCTATCGTACAATCGGCATGACGATCGATTTGATCAAATTGGCAGTTCGTCCATATACACCATACACCATACTGCCTATCGTACAATCGGCATGACGATCGATTTGATCAAACTTCAAATCGGCAGCAGTGATGCCAGCTTAGCAACTTTACCTATAGCTAGATCTAGCTATTATTCGGTGACCGACAGCTACAATTTTATAAAAGTTGTGGCTTAATTTTTTAGCTACTGTTTTACCGACTTGTTTTTTTACCGGTCTATCCCACTGGTGGGAATCAGTTGGTAATACAAGTGAAGGTCGGAAAACATTTGCTTATCGTTAAGCAAATGTTTTCCGACCTTCAAGCGATTTTCGACCTTATTGACATTTATGCAAACACCGGATTTTAATGAAGGAGCAATGTTAGCTAACGAGAATGTGAGAAAAAACAAACTAAATTTTAAATGTCAATAAGGTCGAAAATCGCTTGAACCAGTTTTTTCCACTCCACTCCACTGTAAAAAGTGTCGTGACAATTTTTTCCGCCTAGCCCCCTTTCGCAACGCGCCATAAGGAACTTCGTTCCAAAAAAATAAACGTTTCGAATTGAGAACCTCCTCCTTTTTTTTACGTCGGTTAAAAAGTAGCTACCGAATATTAGCTAGATCTAGCTATAAAGTTGCTAAGTTGGTATCACTGCTGCCGATTTGAAGTTTGATCATTCCGATTTGATCAAATCGATTTGATCAAATCGATTTGATCAAATCGATTTGATCAAATCGGCATGATCATGCCAATTTGATGGATTCCACGCCCACACACGGTCAAATCTAACTGATCAAATTGGCAGCGTCATGCCGATTGTACGATAGGCATGATGGTGTATGGCCGCTATAACTTGATCGAGAGTAATCCTACAACTTTTGTGTCATAGTAACTATTGATCCAAATGACTAGTAGGTACTACAGGTCGCGTCATGTAAAAAGAACGCTGGCGGACAAGCTGCGCATAGGCGATTTATCGGTCTATTTGGTAGTATGAGGTAGGGCGCGGGGCGGGTGAGCTACGCGCTGCATGTTTGCCGGTGCGCTATTGGTTCGTCAGTTGAGCTTTGCTTCCCGCGCAGAATCCACATCCAATAGGCACATGCGAGACTGTACCCATGCGCAAACACATCCCCACCACTTTCTTCCACCGTTCTTTTTATGTGACGCGTACCATATTTTTTTTTACTTTCAGAAAAAGCCAAAAAAATAAATAAAAGAACGTTGAGCCACACTAGGAATTTCTCCTGAATCGTGGGTTCGTTTACAAACATATAAACTCACAAACACCCAAACCCGGAACAACTACTTGTAGATTTATACAAATATTTGTTCCGTGCGGGAATCGAACCCCCGGCACGCTACGCAACAGTCGATCGCTCACCCACTGCACATCTACCAAATCAATCGTGATTGTGCGCTCAGAAACACACATTATCAGCCTATAATGTTCCCACTGCTGCGACACAGGCCTCCTCTCTGTGAGAGGAAGTGGGCCATAATCCACCACGCGGGCCCAGTGCGGGTTGGTAGATGTCACATGTCTTCGAATTTTGGGTTCTAGGACATACCGGTATCCTCACGATGTTTTCCTTCACCGTTTTGAGAGCAGTGGTGATGAAATAAATTACACAAAGTATTGCGCCTATTGTGCGCTGATTCTTTCCAATTCTACCCAAAAAATCTAATTTGCTGACCGCCTCTCAGTTCTTCAAATGACACAAACATAACATGCAGGTGCTCTCCCCACCTTGCGACAGGTGAGGTGAGCTGTAAAAACGTATTCATTCTTATTTCTTCACCTGTTGAGCTTTATAATTACTACTATTACTTACTGCTGGGTTAAGGGTGGGTTAGATACATCTTAGTGGTTCAGATTACGGTCAGTAATGGGTGACTCGCCGTCGGATCGTGGACCATGCCCGGGTCGATGATGCGTTGTGTTCCACGCGCGCCTCAAAGAGCTGTCAGCAATTTGACGGGGGTCAAAGCCTGCCGGGGTCGCGGGATTGTCTCATCAGGTAACCGTGACCCTGGAACGTAAAGGGCTATTGAAGGATCTCCGTGGATTTTAGTCAGTATAAGTCTGACGGTTCTTCCCGTCTCGTCCTGGGTGGGAGGACTCGTTTGATGATATCACCACTATAAAAAATGGTTCAGATTAGAAGGTTTTTGTGAAGAAGAAAGGGCTGGGAGAATAGATATACATGACAGCTACAATTAATTGTTTACAAGTAATTAAATCGATTTGCAATTTATTGTAATTGTCATGCGAATTGAACGGTCAACCATTTTTTTGTTTTTTTAACATAACAAGATTTAAATAAATTAGAAATTGTTTTTTAATTAAATTGGACGATGTATTGGGAAATGACATATAAAGCGGTTCAAAAACTAATCTAATTAAATAAAATACTTGGTCTATGAAGATCTTCCCCTTAAGGGCGCACGCGCCGCGCACCTGTCGCGTCGCGTGCCGGGAGGCTGCATCACAACCAGCTCATATATTGTGTATGGTGCAAGGTAGGAGCGGGTAGCGATTAGTGAGGTCTTTGTATAGGTAATTTAAGCACAGATAATCAAGTACAGTGATAACTGAATAACTGGGACCACTGACATGACTTGTCCAGTATTTGTGACGTAAAGTAAACAGGAACTTTTTTTGTTTTTTATCGTGGTAAAATCATCGAATGAGTCCTCCTACCCCGGGCAGGGCGAGAGGGACTGTCAGACTTGTACTAACTAAAATCCACGGTGTCCTTCAATAGCCCTTTACGTTCCAAAGCCACAGTTACCCGTTAGCCCGCGACCCCAGCCGGCTTTGGCCCTCTAATGGGTGGGCAACATTTTTGCTGACAGCTCTTTGAGGCACGCGTCAACGACTCGGGAATGGTCCATGACCGGGCGGCGAGTCGCTCATTACTGGCCGTCCGAATGACTTTTCACGGTTTTGTGACGTAAAGTAAACGGGAACTATGTCGTTAATTTGATGAAAAAAATTAGTTCCTCAGGACACAGGAACTTCCCGAAACATCCGTGTCCGGTGAGTACCTGCGTCAGGCGGAAGTTGAGGACGCCGTGGCACCTTTCCAGCCACTCCTCAAAGAGGAACGTCAAACCTCGGTTGCACGCATATAATGTGGGTGAGGTGTAATAATGTATTATGATCGAATTACGACTACCCCGAGACCACTACTAGTAAAAGGTAAGTAAATATAAAATCGCTTTCGCTCATGCCGCGCACCACACCACAACTAGCATCCAAAGTACCGTTAAATGCTACAAAAACGTAATTAGTTCTTACAACATCACCTGGTACTATAATGAGATAGGTATCCTAGGACATAACTGAGCTATACAGCATGTATGAAAACGTGCAGTGGCAACTGTGCAGGACCAAAAACCTATTCTTAAGATCTATTGTACTTGCCTGCCGGGGACGCGGGACTGTCTAAGCAGGTAACCTTGACCCTGGAACGTAAAGGGCTATTAAAGGAACACCGTGGATTTCAGTAAGTACGAGACTGACAGTCCTTTCCGCACCACCTAGGGCGTGAGGACTCACTTGACGATTTTATCAAGTTAAAAAAAAATATTATATATTGCACTTAGTAAGTAGTAGTAAACGACGCTCAAATAACTCATACTTGCAGCGCTCACGCAGTGTTGGAACTGAAGATTGGTATTCACTAAGCTACTGACAGCGACACTAGCGCTCACCGCTGTGAAAACCGTGAATAAGTGATGACTTACTCAGCACAAGTTGGCAGTTCTACATACATTTTGATATTCTCTTAAAAACAGCCTCGATTTTATCTGACAAATTGAAAAGCTTTAATGCTACACGATTGGTATTGGTATGATAGGAATGAAAAGAAGTCACCTCCTTCTGAGAAGCAGTTATGCTAGCAAAGGAGGAGGCGGAATGCGTAAGGGAGAGGACAGCCTCCATCTCACTACCTAGCTATGGTAACGGACGTCGCGAGGAAATCATCATCATCAGCCTATAAATGCCCCCACTGCTGGGACACAGGTCTCCTCTCTGTGAGAGGGAGTTGGCCATAATCTACCACGCGGGCTCAGTGCGAGTTGGTAGATTTCACATGTCTTCTAATTTTTGGTTCTAGGACATACCGATTTCCTCAAGATGTTTTCCTTCACCATTTTGAGAGCAGTGGTGATAAAACAAATTGTACAAAGTAATACGCCCAGCTGAGTTCGAACCCACGATCTACAACTCATAAGTCGATGCTGATATCACTGGGCCACCAGCTCGCTAGCTAGTGTTAATAATGTACTTTTATAAGCACATCTTTCTCGTACCTACATGCTGTAACTTAAGCACCTAATAAGGACAATGTCTACACCTGGAGTAGACAATTAAATGGGCCTTTTTTCTTTGACAGGTGTCTGAATCCTTGTTATAATTGTTAAGAAACTGGTATGAATGACCTTACAGGTGCTTTACAGAATGTAAAGTGGTTTTCAAGGCCGTTTTGTTATACTGGCACGAGCCACGAGACTAACTGCTTGGCTATTTAAAAATAAAGTCGCCCCACAATAGGAATTTCTTTTATTTCCTGGGTGCGTTCACAAACTTTTATAAATGTGAGTTCACATACACAACTTAAACCGGAACTAACATTTCTATACAGGGTGTAATTAGACACATCACAAAGCCGTTAACTACGCATACTGTACATCTAAATAATACTTTTTTTTTTCGTGGTAATATCATCAAATGAGTCCTCCCACCCCGGGCAGGGCGGGAGGGACTGTCAGACTCGTACTGACTAAAATCCACGGTGTCCTTCAATAGCCCTTTATGTTCCGGGGTCACGGTAATGAGATAAGTCCCGCGACCCCGGCAGGCTTTGGCCCTCTAGAGAGGGGGCCCCGTCATCATGCTGACGCTCTTTGAGGCGCTCGTGGAACACAACGCGCCGTCGACCCGGGCATGGTCCATGGTCGGGCTGCGAGTTGCCATTTACTCGCCACCCACATGCCCGCGATCTAAATAATACTTAGAATTCGATTTCGTAAAAAAAGTTTAAAAAAAATGCAACTTTGACCTTCAATATCTCGAGAACCCGTGGAGTCCCAGGTATGGTCTAAAGGAAAAAAATGATCCAAATAATGGGTAGAATACGTGGCTTTCGGCTTCATTAAGTGTCTTCTTACACCCGGTATTTTATTTATTTAGATTTGTATAAGCAATATGTTATACAGTTGATTGATATTAGAAATAGATGTAACACTTGAAGATCATAATATAAACTTTGTTCCGTGTGGGAATCGAAACTTGCGACACACGCAGAGTAGGAATCAATCGTTCGGTGGCTGCGCTAATTATGCCGTCAAAATTATTTGAATTTTTGCTCGTTTATCTACTAAAAACACGATTTCATTGCAGATACAGCTTTTTTCTGAAGTATTTACTACGTTTATCTATTAAAAACACGATTTCATTGCAGATACAGCTTTTTTCTGAAGTTTTTACTAAACTGTTTATAATCAGAAAACATGGTTAATATTGATACATCTAGATGAAACATCGTTTATATTCACATTTTTTTTTTCAATAAAATGCAACTAAGGGAAGCCAGAGTTATTATTAGTTGTGAAATGCTTTAAAATTTGCAAGAAGAAAACCCGTGATTTGGAATCATTTAAAATATCTAACAAAGAAAAAATACAACAAGCCAAGACTGTTGCTGGAATCTTTCCTGAATCAGAAATAAAGAAACAGCTGAAAAAATACTCTTTTCACAGACACACCCTTGTCTTAGAGAACTTAATTAAACTGAAAAAAAGATGGACTCTTGACAATAACAAAGGGTGCTAAAAATCCAATTAATTTTCAAGTAAATGCTCAGGAATTCTCCTTGGTGAAGCTAGTTTTGTTGTTGAGCTGAACTGAACTGAGCAGAGTTAGGCTCCGGTTCCACTGAGGCGGAGCGGAGCAGAGCGGAGAGCGATTCACCAATCACATGGCTTTTTTATTTTTTTTAGCGTGGCAAAATCATTAAATGAGTCCTCCCGCCCAGGGCGGGACAGGAGGGACCGTCAGACTTGTACTGACTAAAATCCACGGTGTTCCTTCAATAGCCCTTTATGTACCAGGGTCACAGTTACCAGTGAGACAATCCCGCGACCCCGGCAGGCTCTGGCCCTCTTAGGGGGCCCCGTCAGATTGCTGACAGCTCTTTGAGGCGCATGTGGAACACAACGCGCTGTTGACCCGGGCATGGTCCATGAGACGGCGAGTCACCCATTACTCGCCGCCCGCATGCCCGCGCCTACGGTGGCCGGAGATCGTCTTGCGACGTCCGTTGCCGTGGGCGTCTCCCGCAGCGGCTGGGTCGTGAGGTGGACGCTGTCCTCTCCCTCACGCGTTCCGCCTCCTCCTTTGCTAGCATTACTGCTTCGCAGAAGGAGGCGACCGCTTCCCATTCCGTCTCGCCCCGCAGCATGGCCTCGACCAATGCCGGGCGCGAGAGGTCGCCGCCTATGGCCTCCGACCAATCTCATGGCTTGAGTGTAGAAGAGATATGGATTTCAAGCCATGTGATTGGTGAATCGCTCTCCGCTCTCTAGACGAGAGATGTGTTTTGTATAACCAGTTACATTTCCACCGAAGCTAAGCGGAAAGAGCAGTGGTGGCCCAGTGGTATTGCCCTCGACTTACGAGTTGTAGGTTGTGGGTTCGAACCCAGTCAGGCGCATTACTTTGCGTAATTTATTTCAACACCACTGCTCTCAAAACGGTGAAGGAAAACATCGTGAGGAAACCTGCATGTCCTAGAACCAAAAATTCGAAGACATGTGACATCTACCAATCCGCATTGGGCCCGCGTGGTAGATTACGGTCCACTCCCTCTCACAGAGAGGAGGCCTGTGTCCCAGCAGTGGGAACATTTAAAGGCTGATGATGATGATGATGATGATAAGCGGAAAGGAGATGTGGATTTCTGATTCGTTATTCAAACACATCTCCGCTTGTCTCTGCTTTGGTGGAGTCAGGGCTTCAAGCTGAGCGGAAACGAATTCCCAAAAGGTGCTTTTCCACGTGGAGGTCACGCTCGTGTGTCGAGTTATAATTTGCAAGAAAATATTATATGCCACTGTATCCACTTTTTAATTTATTTAAAACGGAGTTTGCTCTTAGCCGCAATCTAGCTCAGATGCAAAGATAAGACAGAGTAAGCTCACTCAGAAGGAACTGGAACTCCTGCGCACCAAAGGAATATAGTAAAACTGTTTGGTGTAGGACTCCGACAGGATGGTGGTCACGAGACAGGCGACCCTGGTGAGATCTACCACCGCCATTGAGATCACTCAGCAGGTCAGCAGTCACCGCGGGTTACAGGTAGTCCGCAGTGCCGTAGCTCGAGGTGGACCGCTAGGAGGTGGATCCCATAAAATACTTGGGAGGCAGGTACTTAACAAACCTATGTATTTGAGGATAAGAAGTCACATAAAAAAATAAAAATCCGCAGAGCAATTTTTCACTAGAAGTTAGAGCGGGAAATGTAAAATATTAATTTGGAGTGACACTGGAATCGAAAATTTGTTGGATATTTATACTTACCTATTATAATTAATGAATTTATACATAAACAGAAAGTATTTGGGGTTGAGGAATTTTTCACGGAGAGTTATAACTGTTATAAGCAATTTTCACCTTATGATCTTCTCGAAAAAAAATGTTGGATTATTGTGCATCTATAATCTGTATCACCTTCTTTCATGATATTTCACAGTGCCGAACGAATTTTTCGGGTCACATAAGCCTCGTTGATTGGACTACTAAACCAGCGAGACAATTAGACATATTAGGTAATAATAATTTCATTATGCACATGCATACCATCCGAGCATGTTTTCTCAAAGAAATTAAGATTACTATGTTTTACGGTGCATCCACACCGCCGGTAACATTTGTAGCTCAACGTTTCCAAATGTTGCTCGGTAACATCCGCCAACAAAATGTTACTAAGTGTTGACGTGTTACTGTAAGTCGAGTAACGTTGCTCAACATTCGGTAACAATGTTACCCCCATTATCTAACGATGTTGCCGATTGTCGAGCAACGTTACTCGACATACAGTAACACGGCAACATTTGTTGTCGGATGTTACTGCGGTGTGGATGAGTTACAATCAACAAATAGTAACAAGGAGCCACAAAAGTTCCCGAATGTTACCGTGTTGCCTTTTGTTGCCCCACAAATGTTACCGGCGGTGTGGATGCACCGTTAAAAGAGACCATAACCAATTTAACTCACATCTGCTTAAATGCCAAAGTAGTACTTGAAATAATCCTGAACTTTGCCATGGTATTTTCAACCCTATTGCTTTTAAGTTAGGGTTTGAAGTAATGATTAGGACGCAAGGTGTCAAATGTGATACGTTTAATTTAGTGTGTGTAGTTTTTGTGAACAGTAGAACACTTTATTTCTTAAAATGGTAAGTAAAAATGTAACAGGCACAGTGGTCGAGCCATTAAGGGTGCCTTTCCACCAGAGATGTGATGGGATCGAACCCGCGACATGCTGGGCAGTAGTCGATCCATTAGCCACTGTGCCAGCCATGTCGTCAAGTTGTTTAGGATTTGATCTTCTTCGACTGGTAAGTTGCTAATGTCAAAGGGAATAACTTTGTTTCTTGATCAGGATACTTAATGCATATGCTAGCACTAAATTAAATATAGGTACATAGCATAATGAAATCTTGAGGTAAGTGGACATTTATGAATATAATAATATGAATTTCCCAGTCTGAACTAATAATACTTAGTAATAAGTTATCATAAAAGTATAACAGGTCTATCCAGCAGCTTTGCAGTATAAAAACGCCTCGCTTCATTAACTAAGAATTACTATGGTCACATGTCGCCACAC
The DNA here is from genome assembly GCA_950005045.1 of Agrotis exclamationis. Lineage (NCBI taxonomy): Eukaryota > Metazoa > Arthropoda > Insecta > Lepidoptera > Noctuidae > Agrotis > Agrotis exclamationis. The sequence goes on from OX465441.1 coordinate 13,814,490, forward strand.
CCTGTCGATGGAATGTCTTCCTGATCTGAAAAATTACATCGAACCGAGCAAAGGGCAGCTCACACAGCGAACGGATAGACGGCCATTTTATCTTTCATTCAAAGAGTATTTTATTTTGTGCCAATTTATCAAATGTCTCCTCCCGCTTTAGGAATAGAGAGTCGGACTCGTACTGACCAAAACTAATCTTGTACATTGTATTATCATTTGGGGTGGAAAATCGTCGAATGTCTCCGGGCATCTAGGTGGAGCGTGGTTGACGTACTTAATTAGGTGCGTCCACACAGAACGCGCAGCCACGCGAGGCATTTGCTGCGCGAGGAAACTGACAAGCGAGGCTGCTCACTCTGTGTGGACGCGTCTATTGTTTTTTGACCGAGGCACGAAACAATATACGCGAGCAAAACAAAAGCCGACACTGGATGGCTCGGGCGTTCGGTCGCTCGACCGCGGCAGCGCTGTCACTTGCTTCGCCCGAGACACGTCCACACCAACCGAGCTGCTTCGCGCGGAAAATGCCTCGCGAGGCTGTGCGCTCTGTGGGGACGTACCTAATGACGTACGGTAATGCAGCATCGTTACATGGTGGACATCACTCCGGTGCGTATAAGGCGTTTTGCCAATACTTTCATTGTGCGCACAGCAATTCCCTGTCTGTGTTTCCTGATAGCTATAATATGGGTCTTCAAATCTAGAGTGAACAGGCACAGGCAGGCTACTTCTAGGCAAACGTGCTTCACCGTCGATCTCATTATTCCTTACCATCAGGCGAGATACTGATCAAACGAGAACCAGTCATAAAACAAAAAAGAATAACGTGTGGCACTCGAGGACTGCCGCGACCCCAAATAGAATGGGATAAGGGCAGGAAGAAGAAGACTCGAGGACTGCCGCGGTAAAGCTATTACATAGCATTTTTTATCAACTTATGCAAATATAATTATTTATTTATTATATTTATTACTATACTAATTAGGCTATGGTTAGCCACGTCAATCAAGTGAACGTCAAGAAAAGTTCTCCTCCCTTTCCCTCTCCCTCAATAAAATTGCCCCTTGCTCAATAAAAGCATGCTTTCCTGCTAGTAATGAGCACGTCTGTCCGTACCTTAATGAGCACATCTGTCCGTACCTTTATACCATACCCGAACTGAAACGACGTTAGGGATTTTCGGTCTTAGGTTTTTAGGAAAATCTTGATTCGGTCGCCGCGCCGCGACGCGCTCAGAGCCCGCGATAAAAGCTATGCAATAGCTTAAAAAAAAAACTAACTAAAACCCTTTTCCTCCAATTGCTACGGTGCGCCTGTTAGGTATGTGGCTCTATCAAGTCCAGTCAGTTTCCAAAAACCTGTTTTAGACGCGCGGAAGGACTCATTTGATGACAATCCAACATATAAAAAGGGGTGGCGCATCGATTCCTAATGCGCTGCCATTCCTCTCGTACCGCACGTTAAATATGTGTAAAATTAATATCTAAAATAACTGCTCTGCTCCACCGCGCGGATCAGCGGAATAGCCTCTACCCGCGGACGTGGCCCGTACGATCGCTAGTCTGAATAAGGTGATTTCGTGCAGGACGAGCCTTATTCCATGAATGTTGCTGATATTAATTTATGCCCATATAGGTTGATTATTTTCCGGGAAAGGGCTAACTACCGTAAAATAGTGGGGCGACTACCACCTATATGCCTACTAAAGCGATTTAAAACACTATCCTACTAATTCTACTAATCTTATCCATCTTTTAGTATTATAATCGTGAAAGTTAGCGAGGACGGATGTTTGTGACTATTTCGCGCAAAAATACTGAACGGATTTGAATGAAATTTGGTACACAGGTAGTTTAAGACCTAGAATAACACATAGGACACATAGGATATTTTTTTTCCCTAATTTGTATTCCCATGGGATCATTTTCTAGTTGTGGCGGGCGAAGGGGTACTGCGGGGCGTCAACGAACACTGCTTATCATTTAGGACAAGAAGCGCGATGTGTTAAATTTCGAATACCTTTTCCAAATGATAGGTAATTTAATGAAAACAGTCTTTCAACACTTATTCATAGAATAACATCATAAGACGGAGCTAATTATTTATTCATACATTATGGAGTGGATATCAATTACCCATAACTAGCTATCTACTCGAGACGGCTTTGCAGTGTGCCACAAAATCATAAGATAGGCGAGCTGTTGAAAATTATATACGGTCATTATACCGACGCATTGGTTTAAAATCTTGCTATGTTAAGTTTAGCTTCCAGGGTCATTAAAATTGCAAATCTGTCTGTAAGTAAGAATTTGGAAAAATAATGGATACTTAGTTTTTCTTTCTCTACAAATACAAAACTTATCAAAACACGAGAGTGGGGGCTTGTCATGTCAAGATTCACTTAAATAGGTGCGTCCACACAGAGCGCGCAGCCTCGCGAGGCATTTGCTGCGCGAGGAAACTGACAAGCGAGGCTGCTCACTCTGTGTGGACGCGTCTATTGATTTTCGACCGAGGCACGAAACAATATACGCGAGCAAAACAAAAACCGACACTGGATGGCTCGGGCGCTCAGCCGCTCGACCACGGCAGCGCTGTCACTTGCCTCGCCCGAGACACGTCCACACCAACCGAGCTGCATCGCGCGGAAAATGTCTCGCGAGGCAGCGCGCTCTGTACGCACCTAATGACACCACGGCACGGCCGCTTGACGTATTGTGAATTTTAAAAGCGTATGGCCAATTTTAGTCTACGTAACAAAAGAAAAAAAAAACGGATCAAATATGTTTTAATAAATAACTGACGGGCTAATAAGATTTTTTAGTAAACAGCAAAGCTGAAGTGGAAGTGGGCGAGACACGTTGAACGAATGCACTCGGAGAGGTGGGCAAAGGTCGTCACTCACTGGACGCCTGAGGGAGGACATCGCCGTTGAGGTCGCGGAGATGGTGTGACGACCTCATCATGTCCGCGGGGCCGACATGGCCAGAAATTGCCCAAAATAGAGACGTTTTGAAGGAAAAAGGGAGTCCTTTCCCCAGCACACACACTAGGCTACAAAAAAAGTACATAAGCCTGACCAATCGCTGAAGAAAGCATCAATTACCTATTTAAATGTCGCCAGTTTCTTGGGTTCTCCCAGCTGAGAAGAAATCGCCCTCATCTCCTCCCTTGCACACCCACCTATATTATGCCTTTATGAATCTGAAGATTTGCATATCATCCATTAGTATTATCTAATTAATACTCTATATTGATAAATGCTCATCACAGTTAATGAGCACGTATGTCGTATTAAGTTCTAATTGCGATAAATCGAGCTTAGAAAGAAAAGACTTAAGTTGAGCTGTACGGGGTGCTAAGACAGGAAACCTCCACGTGCGCCCGTGGATTGGAGTTCCCTCTCGGATACGTCCGGGGGGAAGACCAGTTTTTCGGGCCGGAGCCCCCTGGGATGCGGTCGAAAACTCTTTGCCCGTATGCGAATAGCCTGTCGTATGGACGCTCCAACGCGTGTCCCTCTGATTAGCAGAGGGCACGGCGGTGGAGCGGGCTTGCGGACGGTGATTAATGGGTAGATCGCCGTCCGACCAAGGACCAAGCCCGGGTCCGTGGCGCGTCGTGTCGTGTTTCGCGCGTGCCTTCGGGGAGTTATCAGCAAACTTGGGCCCCTTATGGGGCCAAATGCCTGCTGGGGTCGCGGGTTTTTCTTAACATAGGAAACCGTGGCCCTGGAACGTAAAGGGCATCCGAAGGAACACGGGTGGATTTTGGTCAGTAAGAGTCTGACAGTCCCTTCCGCCCCACCCAGGGTGGGAGGACTCATTTGATGATTTTACCACTTAAAAAAAAAGTTGAGCTGTACTAAGTAAAAAAAAAACTTACCTCACACTAGAAATTTCATTGGAAATAAGAAGCTAAAATTTCATATTTCTGATGAAATGTGTTTACATCGTAGGTACTCCATCTCAAGAATGCGGACGGTGAGTAATGGGCAACCCGGGTGACTCGCCGTCCGATCATGGACCATGCCCGGGTCGACGGTGCGTCGTGTTCCACACACGCCTCAAAGAGCGTCAGCAAATGACGGGGCTCCCCTTAGAGGGTGAAAGCCTGCCGGGGCCGCGGGACTCATCAGGTAACCTGAAGGTCATCAGGCTATTGAAAGATCACCGTGGATTTTAGTTAGTACAAGTCTGATAGACCCGCCCTGGATGGGAAGACTTATTTGATGATTTTACCACGCTAAAAAGAAAGAGGTACTTCATCTGTTGGCAGAACAATCCTTAAGAAGAACTGGCGCGTCTGTGGACGAAACACACCTTTAATTTATAAAATATGTTTGTAGTACCCTGGTTAGGTTTTGTACCCCATCTTAAGAAAACAAGCCTAAGTCATCATCATCTGTCTAGCTTTTTCCCATGCAGCTGAATATTAATATTTGACATGGAGCGACTGCTTATCGGACCTCCACAACCCAGTAACTAAGTAATATGGTAAGACTGTGTAACAGAGAGGTATCCAACCTCTTCTGTTCCTTCAACCTCTTTACTTTAAGATCTATTTATTGTTTTAATATTTTTTAAAAATTCATGTTTCGAATTTACGTTCTGTCATTGCATCACCTTCAATTCTTTTCTAACACTACAATTTTTACCACGGCTCCAGCTGCACGTGCTACAGTGTTATTATAATTACATATTTTACAATAAATTACTTGTAAACCCCGTTGTGTTTTTTAAGTGCTACACAACCAGTACTACAGCTCCAAATCGAGCAAATACCGCACCAGCAGTGCCGCCATACACTGCGACTCCAGCAACCTTTCCGGCTTCCTCTCGGAGGACGATGTCACCGTGGGCGACATCACGGTGCGTGATATAAATCCTGGCCCCATAGCCGGCCTCGCCTTCGTGGCCGCTAACTTCGACGGCATCCTCGGCGTAGCGTAGCAGCATCTCGGTGGACGGCCTATTAGCCCTGCTCTACCCTTGAATGTAGCCACCTTCAAGGGTACTGGTTGTCAAAGTTAAAGTTATTAAATAAAATATCTTTATTACAACAACATTAAATTAAAATAGACAAATAGAAAAATTACAATTTAAAATCCAAATTAAAATAAACATTAAAATCAGAAACTATTATAATAAAAATAGAATAATAATTATTGACTGTCAAATTATCTTCAATTGACAGCCGAGACCAACGGTTTTACGTGCTTTCCGAGGCATGGAGGAAGATCGGTTAAATGGTCACCCATTTACAGGCTAATCTCGGAAACCGCGGCTTAACGTTAAAGATTGACCTGTAGGTATGGCTACGAGCCACGAGCTCCCCAAAAGAAAAGTGTTTACAATTTAAGTTAAAACACAACTTTATTTCACACAATTCAAAAACCTGTACACTTAAACATTTTCACTTGAGACTACACAGGATGTTCCACTACCCACTATACAGGGTGTTCTCCGCTCGTTGTATATACAGGGTGTAAGTAGACTGCAGGTTGTGTGGGTACTTGGCAAACAGTGGGGGTTAATTCTCACCCCTTTGTACTAGTATGCTCCTTCCTAAACTAGCGTCCGTCTGCAACGGAATTCCGTTTTGTTTGAGAGAGAGCGGCAGTGCGGGGGCATAGATTATACATGGTATGAAAAGAAAGGGGGTGTAAAAAGGGGTTCTCGCTGAGCCTCTGTGAGGAATGACTATTTTTCTCAAGTGTTGTGGTTTGAACTAGAATTTTTAGGTCGTACCTGACGTCCATAAAATATTGTGAGGTTATATCGTTTGTATGTAGAGGACACACAAAGTCACAAACAAACAAATTTATAACTAATTTATACGTTATTTATGTAAAAAAGCCAGAATCTCAACGATGTGGTTGACGGTGAATCACACTTGTCTAGAAGTAATTAGTGTTTGTAATTGCCTGGAAAGGCAGTGTTATCAACCACTTGTTGAAGTGAAAACTTCTTTGGCGACGTTGTACACTTTTTTGTAATGGGTAAAAAATACTAAACTCGCGTCAGGGTCACGTGACCCTGATCGAAAATTCGTTGGACGAACACGTGACCAGATAGCGAAACAAACGATAGCTTGCATTTTAATCGTGCAACGCCATCTAACGAGTATATATGTATATAAAAACATTTGTGATTCAGAACGTTAATATTCAAGTTTTCACTTTTACCGGCACTCCCGGAGTGCAACCCGCCATTTTTTTTATTTAGTCATAAATTACCAATCAGTTTAAAATTACTACCCCTCTTTAGTTAAACTTGATCTATGCACCAGTGCATCACCTCAACTTACCTATACTTATATGAAATAACTTGCCACGGCTTTGATACTCCAAGCAGATGCGCGAAACTTCAGGTACTTAGCCACACATAGACTTCACCCCTTCGCCCCCTACAATGGGGACATTAGCTGTCTCGGGTAGTTTGCGGCTTAAAAACTGCGTCAAAAAGATTTTCCTATACACCTGCGTGTGATTATGACGGGTGGTAAGTTTTGCAGACGTAGAATTGTGGGTGATATTCGTTACACTGTAACTAGTGAATCACCCCAGCTTTAATACGGTTTGTGTGATTTGACTTTTTTTTTGCGTGGTAAAATCATGTAATGAGTCCTCCCACCCCGGGCAGGGCGGGAGGGACTGTCAGACTTGTACTGACTAAAATCCACGGTGTCCTTCGATAGCCCTTTATGTTCCGGGGTCACGGTAATGAGATAAGTCTCGCGACCCTGTATGATACCGTACGAACGAATGAAACGAACAATAGACAAAAAGACATTTATAACTCAGTAATCACGTCCTGCCTTGGGTGGGAGGACTCATTTAATGATTTTAAACGGTGTCATGGAGTTATTATTTCAGCAATCCTTTTGTGTTAGTAGGTAGATACTGAAATAGACTGAGCCTACGTACCTACCTACCCTATATCTAAGCTAAATACTAGCGAGAATGTGAGGAATTTGTTCACTTTGACATGATTCTCTCGTCCTTTGTTGAAGTAATCTGTAACACGAGGTAAAGGTGTGTGCAGAAGGGACGTATCGTGACAGTTGTTAAGCCCGCGACTCTTGTCTGTGTTGAAAGCCTCTCTCGATATCAAACGTTACAGTTTGGGAAGGTTATAATTGAGGAACACTTCCGTATTTTAATTTAATTAAACACTTACACACAATAACACTTTTTTATCGTGATAAAATCATCAAATAAGTCCTACCACCCAGGGAGGGCGGGTTGGGAGGAACTGTCATACTTATACTGACTACTACAGAGATCTTTCAATAGCCCTTTACGTTCTATGGTCGCGGTTATCTGATGAGACAGTCCCGCGACTCCGGCCCTTTTGGGGTTTGGCCCTCCAAGAGGGCCCTGTCAGGTTGCTGACAACTCTTTGAGGTGCGCTTGGAACATGACGCGCCGTAGGCCCGGGAATAGTCAATAATCGGACGACAAGTCACACTTAGCATGCCGTCCGCATGCCCACTTAAAGAAAAAGGTTTTGTGCAATTCAAATTTGACATGCACGTCACTGTCCCCAGTTAGTTCACATCTCCGTCACATTGTGCGCTGCAATTGAATAGATGCGTCCCCACAGAGCGCGCAGCCTCGCGAAGCATTTTCCGCGCGAAGCAGATCGGTTGGTCCACACCAACCGATCTGCTTCGCGCGGAAAATGCTTAACGTGTCTCGGGCGAAGCAAGTGACAGCGCTGCCGCGGTCGAGCGACCGAGCGCCCGAGCCATCCAGTGTCGGCTTTTGTTTTGCTCGCGTATATTGTTTCGTGCCTCGGTCGAAAAACAATAGACGCGTCCACACAGAGTGAGCAACCGCGCTTGTCAGTTTCCTCGCGCAGCAAATGCCTCGCGAGGCTGCGCGCTCTGTGTGGACGCACCTATTTGAAATTCCGACGAAATCTTTTTACCTTTTTCAAGGATTATTAATTTCGCTCTGAATTCGTTTTGAATCATCAGAATAATTGAAACGACTGCTAGGAATTACAGTTGAAGCGATTTCGAAATAAACACAAAAGCGGAGAATTTCCTGAAACTACTTGACTAAACGCTGATTAAAGTAGAAATATTCCAGTGTTGTTCAAACAATCAGGATGTATGAAATTCAGCGGAATTGTACCTCATTTGTAATAAAATTATTACTGCATTCTTGATGACATTATAAACATGAATTTTCGTGCAGATAGACACTACATAGTTAGTATGGCATGATAGTAACTGTGTCCGCATTTTAATTATTATTTTTTGGTTAAACAAGAGATGTCACATCATTTAAACTTACAAACACCCAGAACAGTTACTTGTAGATGATAAAAATATTTGATCAGTGCGGGAATCGAACCTGCGACATGCAACAGTCTTTTTTAATTCTATCAAAATATCAAAGATCTTCATACAAATGAAATTTGCCTCTTTGTAACATTAGTATACAAGTATATGTATATAAACAACCCAGGCCCAACTATTCCTTTTCATTTTTTGCAAATCAAGACAGTTACCGTCTGAACTCACCCTAACATCTCAGTGTTTGCGAGTACCGACAGCAAAATAAACAAACGAAATGCTCAATTCAAAGTTTTTGAACAAATATAAAACAGTGGAGCTCTTTCTTTTATTTTATTCCTGAACGGCAATTCTTCATTTCTGTGTGACTCGGGAAATGTTTGTATTTCTTTCTTGTTTATTTTTTGGTGTTGGTGTTTATGTTTTCTTTGCGCTGTTCTTGGGTTTTTTCTAGAACGAGTCGGAGTAACTATACAATTAAGTTTCGGAATCAGGGTACTGTTTACCTTAAACCCTTACGGTGAAGGTTTCTTATTCTTTGTCACTTTCGGAAATAAGATTAGTTATTGATACGAACTAAAAATTGGTGACAACATGATTGGAAAATTGTCCCGATTCACTCGACAGAATTTATGAATCCAGAAATAATAGGGAATAGGGTTTACTCAAAAGTTTCGGACCGGGTCCTTATTTTCGTTGATGGACCAAGAGAGTAAGCCACATTTAAGAATCTATGCAATAAAATAATTATACAAGGTTTTGAGTTATCAATCAAATATTTTAGTTTACCTAATGCAACATTCACACTTCACTAGTTATGGTAGAGCCCCATGTAATATTCAGCGAGTCTCATGCCATCATACCATGGGCACAAATCCAGACGCCGTGACAGCTTGATTTTTTTCAATGCAAATACAAAAAAAAAATCTAATAAACGGCGTCCCCTGCGATTTTCACCTATAGATTTTTCCACCTATATTATTGCTTCCAATGGCAAAGAATTCCTTTTAAATTAAATTCTTCCAATTTTTTATTTCTGGATTGTCTGTCTACTGAATCTACACAATATTTTGTATTCTAATTACAGCGTACTTGAATAATTTACTCCTATTATTTTAAGGATTGGAAGAGCGTCTTTAATGTTCGAACAAAGAAATAATATTATTATTTCCATTAAGTTCCGTCAAAATTCCATAATATTGCTTTACGCCACAACGGGTTCAGATTTGTTACCTACCCAGTTGTATTTGCTACCGTTACTGCAAAGAATTTACTATTATTTTATTGCAAGTCCGCGTGGTACGCCATATTTTCTTTTTTTTTCTCCTGTCCATACCTTTGCACAATTTTCCGGTGCATTCCAGATATATTATGTTTGTTTGTATCTTTTGTTCGCGAAGTAAATTAAGTTGTTGGTAATTCTTTTGATATTTTTTATTCGATTCCAGTGCGATCATTTTGCAACTGTATTTTTGTTTTCTTTAATACATTTCCTGTATTTGAATGTGGTGATTGCTTAACAGACGTATTTAATAATTTACCAGAGGCTCTATCATGACTTTTTCCTTTTCTATGACGTAAAGTAAACTGGAACTTTGTCATTTTTTAGAAAAAAAATGGTTCCTCATTCGTGCACTAGAGGCGCTGTTTTATGTTTCCATAAGGTGCGTCCACACAGAGCGCGCAGCCTCGCGAGGCATTTGCTGCGCGAGGAAACTGACAAGCGAGGCAGCTCACTCTGTGTGGACGCGTCTATTGTTTTTCGACCGAGGCACGAAACAATTTACGCAAGCAAAATAAAAGCCGACACTGGATGGCTCGGGCGCTCGGTCGCTCGACCGCGGCAGCGCTGTCACTTGCCTCGCCCGAGACACGTCCATACCAACCGAGCTGCTTCGCGCGGAAATAGCCTCGCGAGGCTGCGCGCTCTGTGGGGACGCACCTAATCAATAAACGCAGTAAATACTTTAAGTTAATAAAATACTGAAATCTCTCTTGTCAAAAAAATACCTTTTTTATGATATAATTTGATTTAATGTCATGTAAGGACCATTTCATTGTATGGGAAGAAAAATGTCTGGGCAGCAGAAGTGGGTCAAATCTAATGAAATACTGACTACTACTAATACGACTTTTTGTTGTTAGAAGAAACATTATTCTATGTACTTTTGACCAACTTCTACTATCCAGATATTTTTCTGCTTATACAATTATCTCATCCTTGCATGACCCTAAATCAAATGACATCATAAAAAATTGGTAATTTTTGCGTTCATACAATTTGTATGAAAAAATATTTTGCTTTTGACCAACTTCCGCCGTCCCGATTTTTTTCTTCCGATACAATGATGGTCCTTACATGAAAGAGAGTCGAATGGCATTAAAACAAAATTTTGGTCAATTTCACTTATTTTTGTGGACAACTCACACTTGCCCAAAAAAATAAAAACGCCAAAATTGACAACATCAAAAAAGAGCTAAAGGTTCCTAAGAAAGTTTTCCCGTATCTCTTAAGGATGCGTATTTCTCCCTTTTGGCCAATTTAAAAGAGAGTCTCTGTACGTTTATAATAACTTTTTACCGTATTTTAATAATAATAAAAAAATGAGATCGGGCAATTTTTTTTTAAACTTTTATAAATTTTCAAAAAAAAAAAAACAAGATTCATTGACTGGCCTTGGATTCCGAGGTTTGCTATTTTTACGCCTGACGGGTTCAAATACGGCTGCCCAGAAGTAACGTATTAAATCTTGTCATAATATAGAAATCCCAGTTTCAAATGCGTCGATTAAGCGTGTAAGTCGTGGCTAAGAGCTAACTTTCAAACCCCAAATTAACGCTCCATTTTGCTCACAAAAGGAACAACAGTTTTTTTTTAAAGAGCTAGTAAAATATTTAAATTTAAGGCTTGAACTAAATTCTGGGCACCGTTTGTTCCCAGGCTAAGCGTCAAATAATTTCACACGGAGAATAATTAAATGTGTGCACCCCGGTTTAGTTGACTAGGATTATAGAAACTGTGGATATGAAACTTAATCTCGCAAAGCACTTTTTCACTTATGCTCGTTTATGGCAAGCATAGACAACAAACAATGCTAAATCATTTTTTTCAAGTAGGATAAAATATATTTGAAAACAGAGAAGCTCAGTAACCTTTCTGACGACCACAGATATTTTTAAGCTATTGCATAGCTTTTAACAACTAACGAAAATACCTGACACCACGCATCGTCTAACATCATTTCAGTTCGGGAGATTTCGACAATCATAAAAATATCCGTCATAAAAACAATTTACTTTTTCTTACTGATTCTAAACGGCCAGCTACAAAAGGAGTTTTCACAATGAAACCTACTTATAAAATTCTCCTACATCAAAGAAGTTCTTTATTAGAGTAGTGCACCACAAACATATTAAATAAATTATATTCTTATTTAAAAAAAAATATATATATGCGATAGCTTCACCGCGGCAGTCTCCGAGTGCCACATGTATTTTTTATTTTATATAGTATCTTACACAAACATACGCTGTTTTACCATAGGGTTAGGTAGAAACTACAGATCGCCAAATGCTACGATCCTTACACACCTCGTCCTCGTTCATACATCTGTACCCTGAGCACAAATTTTCAGTATTTGAGACGTAAAGTAAACTGGAACTTTGACAACTTCAAATTGACAATTTTCAAGGAAAAAATTTGTTCCTTCGTCGCACATCAGAGGCGCTGTTCCAGTTTTTCATACAAGAAACGCTGTAAATACTGAAAAGACGCTGTAAAGTAAAAGAGTGAAAACTCGTGCTCAGGGTACTGGTCTTACAAAGAGCTTAGCCTGTTTGTACATACATTGGGCTTAACATAATACCTAGGTACTATAATATTTATATTTTTTAGAACCCCAGCACACGTTGTATGACCACTTCTATCTTTATTTAACCAAGAACACAGTAATTTCTTTACAATTCGCCATGTATATTTATATTTATTTATTTATTTAATTTATTTATTTAATGATCAAAAAGGTACATTTTAAAGTTTGTAACGTACATACTGTCCAACAAAACTATACACATAGTTTGTCTGTTGGATCAAAATTATAACTTTATAATTATTATTTTATGAACTAAATTTGCAATTACACATACAACTTATGTAAAATGGTGGTATGTGTTTTTGGTCGATTAAGACACGACCTGTAGACGACTAAAAATAGAAACCTTTCCTTTCTACATTTCAAACGTCGCCACGCTAAGGGACTACGTAAATCTTTCCACATTCTGTCTTTTTGTCTATTCTCCCGTAGACAAAACGGGTTTCTACGGACTCATGCTGCAGGATAGCTGGCTTTCTTATCCATGTTTCCATGCTCTTTGACACTAACGCTATTGTACAAAGGGGATGGCCAGAGGTAATAGGTTTTCTTTGAAGCCGTCTCTCGCTTAATTATGATTGTTACAGCTTCTCTGAGTTTTAGGACAAAAGATGCAGTTTGTTATGATTTTTCAAGCAAAGCTGAATGCAGTTGATATTTTTGTTAAATATTAATAATTATTCCCTATCATAGCAAGAAGGCCTTTGTTCCAGCAGTGTTAATCTGATTATTTATTAATAAATATAATAATATTATGTTGTGCTTAAATTATTTGCGATTGAATAGTTTTAAAATTGAATTATAGTAATAATACATTATTATTTAAATTAATCAGGATTGATTTCCTTCATTAATTTATTGTATAAATGATGTATTGTTATTTAAATAAATTTTAAGGAATAATTTAAAAAATTACAAAAGGTATCATTATAATGTATAAACTCAATATCTTTCCTGTTATCGCATGTATCGTAATATTGAATTAATAAAAGCTTAATTCATTAATTACTAGCTCATGTCAGATTCCGCTTACTCGAAAAAATATTATAAAACAGAAAAAATTGTATGTTTGTGTGATTGACCGCTCAAAACTCAGGAACTGCCGGTAAAAAATGAAAAAACATTTCTATGTTGGATAGTCCATTTATCGAGAGAGGCTATAGGCTATATAACATCACGCTGTGACCTATAGGAGCTAAGCAGCAGGGGTGAAACCTGAAAATAAATACAGAATTAGGTTAAATAAATGGAGGCCCGGGAAATTACCTTAACCGGTAACAATAAACATTATTACAGAATTCGAAGAAATGTTTTTACATTATGTTATACACGTGTATCGTTTACCTATTATTTATCTATTCATTATTCTGTTTTATTTATTTATATTTTCATATTTCATAGGAAAGCCTTTTAATTTGTTTTTCACAAGAATTTCTACATTACCTACTGTTATTAGTACTGGGAGAACCAATTTTGAAGTTTCGATAATCATTCTAATAGTTATAGAATGATTATCGAAACTTAATCATCATCATCTCAGCCATAGGACGTCCACTGCTGAACATGGGCCTCCCCTTCAGATCTCCACATATGCCGGTTGGAAGCGACCTGCATCCAGCGTCTTCCGGCTACCTTTACAAGGTCGTCTGTCCATCTCGTTGGTGGACGTCCTACGCTGCGCTTGCTAGTCCGTGGTCTCCATTAAATTTGCACATAAATATCGTATTTGTTACAGTGTACGCGGTGGCGCTAGCGCGAATCTTTCAAGTACTATTTGTTTATTTTATTTAGAACAATAATGAACATGTTATGTACATTTATTCTTATTGACTCCTATTCAAAATGCGACTGTGGCGCGGCCAGAAAGTACCACGCATTTGAACTTATAATAAAGAACGGATGGTATTTAAAAGTACTTCAATTTATTTCCATGTTCCACCAAATATACTGAATGTGCACCAAAATATGTAAATTAAAATATGTCATAACGAGCATCTATTTAACAACTGACACCAATTAATGTCCAATGTAGTTTTATTAGTAAAGTAGCAGGTCGACGGAGCCCCGCTTCGCAGGGCTCCTACTTCTGGGTGGTTTAAAAAAAAAACAAACAACGAAGAGGATGGAAACCTCTTCTAACCTAAATTGTCCGAGTCGGGGTGCCAGCGAGTCCCGAGCTCGCTTCGCTCGCTCTTAGAACTGCAGTCCATCATCAAATTTTGTGTAACATTCAGGAATATTTGGTGCACGATCAGTATTTTTGGTGAACGAACACAAAAATATTATCCACAAAGAACTATATAATAAACACGCTTCGTCCTGGCTTCCAACTAATAAGAATTTTTGGAAAAGAAAAATTTGACTGCAAGTGGAACCCCAGAAGCTCGTGGCTAAATCTTCCGGGTTAAGCTGCGCTTGATGAAGTTGGTCTGTGGATGGTGAGTTTCCTCCGTGGTTCAGAAAGCACGTAAAGCCGTTGTTCCTGGCTATCACTGATCTTGTGGACTTTTATTGAAATAATTTCCGAGGTGAAATGAGGACACCAAAGTGTCCATTTTGAAGGCACGGTTGGCGTAGTTACTGATCGACTGTTCGCGTGTCACGGGTTCGATCCCAGCACGGAATAAATATTTGTATAATCGGCAAGTAGTTGTTTCGGGTCTGGGTGTTTGTGTATGTAAGTTTCTATGTTTGTAAACGCACCTACTACACAGGAGAATTTTCTAGTGTGGAGAAAAGTTCCTAAAAAAAAAATTGTATACTCGGGTGATATCACCCAGGTGCACAAAGTGGAATAAATGTCTTGAAAGTACCTACTCGTGCGAAGCCTGGGCGGGCTTCTAGTAAATAATAAACAAACATATTTCTTAAACATAATAACAACATATCAATATCATTGGACAAGATATAGAAAAGCAATGTTATTGTTGTGATAGCAAACGTTACGACTCGCCCATTAGGAAGGTTCTCATGACAAAACAAAAGTCTCAAACACAATAGAGAGTATTAATGCTTGTGCTGTATGTGAAGCTGTGCTATGTGGAAGATATGCGTGTTGAAAGCTTTATAAAAAAAGGCTTTCACGGATATAATTCAAAATACTCGGATTACTATGAAGTCCATAAATTATATTAGTATTAGTTTAACTTGTCCTTAAGTAAGTATTAATTTTTACAGTAATGATAACAATTTACTAATGAATCATTCAACTGTTCCTTCAATGGTTCACTATTTCATTTGACTTAGTGGGTCTGAATTCTGACCGATCTGAGAACACATTCTAGATGCCATTGGAGGTGGAACGTACGCGAAACGGATATCGGTATCATTATTACATTTTTTGGACGAAAACATTCACATCATTAAATTGACAGCTACTGGACTGACGGCTCCCACACATAAACACGATACGACGTCGCGTCGTGGAAATCTACGATACGACGTTGTGACTCACGATGCAATCCTGCGCAGTTGTTTTTCGAAATTCAAAGATGACGGATGGTATTGAAGTCGATCATTTAATTACGCTAGTCGAGCAGTGTCCCGTACTATGGAACAGAATGCGTCTAGAGCGGTCCATTTTTGAAATGAACTAAAACACCACCCCACTGTAATGATGCTCATCGTAGATTTCTACGACGCGACGTCGTATCGTGAAACCACGTCGTATCGTGTTTATGTGTGGGAGCCCTAACTGCTTAGTAGAACAAGTTGGAACTAACCGTTTTTCTCACTTGTTCTATTCCACAAATCCATAGTTCTATGGTAGAAAAATACTAACCCTTCGATTTAGTCCCAAATAGTAGAACTAGTGAAACTATTGTTTCCAAGTACCTAGTTTTATTCTAAGAAATGTATTATTACTAGTTTTGAAACAGACCAGGTTTAAAGTAAACTTAAGCTTTGTCTATTCTTGATAGAATATAAATAGAATTGGTGTACTACGTCTTCTGGAGCATAGAAGCTAATAAGAAATAGAATAGCATAATATAGCTTACATCCTTCAGTGTGCCAACAACTTTGATATCTGCAAAATTACCGAAGAACACAATACGTCGGCCATTGGCGAAAATTCCCAGAGGCTACTGGGAAAGTATCAAATATGTGTTATTAGCTAAATGTCCACTTTTAATTATAGGCTACCTTACTTCATGGTATGGGAAACAATGGAAATTGGCCTCCCATAGGAAGTGGAGTGGATTTTTACATATGTAACATACATTTTTCTTAAAAAAACGATAGTATGCTATGATACAATGTGTATACGGACTCTTCTAGAAGCTGTCAATCAAACATTTCAAATAACACTGTGTAAAAGTTATTGCTGGGAAGCTACTTTTTCTTTCGGTGTAAAAAAATCACACATTATACGGTAGAGCTCAATAAAATGCACTCTAAATTTATTGAGACGACTGAAGTCTTTTGACGCGGCACTAGTGGCTAAATTATTACATCAAATTGATAAACATAGGTATTACATAATGGTGTTAGGTAAACAATAGTTGGGCGCTTTGTTTTGCCGTGTAGGCGTACAAATTACTTACTATATAAATTAAAAAAATGTAGTATGCCATGAATCGGGAGCTTAAGAGCGCGTATTCTGAAAGTTGGCAACGTCGCAAATAGTTGTCAAATATTAACAAGTTTTAATTAATTTAGTAATGTTACTGTATAGAAATAAGAAATATGGCTCTGTAGTGCACTAAAACATTGGTATAGGAATACAATTAAAATACTGAATTTGATGTTGTAACCGTTACAGGTGTAAAAAAGCGTTTGGAAAGTTTCCAAATACTTTTTTTACATCTAAAACTATATATTCGGTGTTACGATATTAATTATTGCTTCCCTAATCAACGTTTTAGTGCACTACAGAGCGATATTTCTTATTTTCATACAGTAAATTTACCAAATTAATCAAAACTTGTAAATATTTGACAGCTATTTGCGTCGTTGCCAACTTTCTGGTTATGCACCCTTAATTGTTTCCGATTCCGATTTTGTTCCCGATTGGCGCAGTGGCTGAACGATCTACTGCTGTGCAGCGTTGTGTTCTGGGTTCGATCCTCGCACGGAACAAATATTTCTATGATCAACAAGTAGTTGTTCCGGGTCTGGGTGTTTGTCTATGTGAGTCACCGACATAGCTCTGTAAATTTAAGTAGCAACGAGGAAATCATCACACAACACATCGCTTGTAGAACTGATAACCGATGGGGAAGAGAGATTCTCAAGTGCCTCCCTCTCTAGGTAGACCGTTTTGAGAACAGTGGTGATGAAATAAATGAGTTATTCCAAAGTAATACGTTGAGTTCGAAACCTACATACAACTACCACTCGTAAGTCGAAGCCGATACCACTAGTCTATAACTGCTCATCATACCTCCAAAGCTTCTGAAATGAACTGATATGATATTTATTTTTGCAAGTAGGTACAAGTCGTCTTTTTACAAACTAGATGAGGCCGGTGTTTCGTACCTGACTACTCTGAGAAGAAACAGCCGAAAAAAAGTCAGAGGTCACAGTCTCTTCTAAAGTCCAGACATTATATTGGTTATGTCATACGAGGACCATGAAGGTTAGTGTCTGAGGTGGTCTTTTGAAGAAAAAACCACACAGATTTGAGTGGACCTGTCCAGTCAGTGCATTTGTCAGTTATCTTGTAGCTCGACTTATAACTCAAGGAGCTCAACGATTCGACGAACAATACCAAAGAAAGGGCATTAGTGTAGGGCGCATAAGTGACATTGTGACAACCCATAAAAATTAACAGGTAAACAGAAATCAGAACGTTTCCCAAAATTTTCCACTGAAATAAGCTTAAGGAAACTCAGTGCCATTTCACTTCGCATAAAATTGTTTTACCAACCAATTTAACAACAAAATAACAGGAAAGTAGTTGAAACTTCAAATATAGACTTACCGACGATTTTGTATACGCTAACACTTCACAGAGACAATGGGCAAACTTTGGCTGAAAAAAAAAACAACAATATTGAACTGAAACATGCGAAAATGTACCCTGATTTCAAAACGATAGAGTAGAGTTTTCAATGGTTATGTGAATCAAATTCAGTGACGCTTATCTCAATTCAACAAAGTCTAATTTCGCGTAACGCAAACGTCTTTTCAACCAGAAGAAAGGATGTACGTAAAAAATTGAACAAAACAAACTTACGCGTGCGTTTACGAAAACAGTTTAAGCTAAAGCTTTGTTTGGGAAAATGTTTTGCGGAGCTGCAAAATTAAGTTTGTTTTTTTAACCCTTTCGCTGCTGGCGAAGTTTCGTGAATGCAGGTTTTTTAATATAAAAGATAGAAGTAAGGGTTATCGGGGTGGAGACACTATAAAATCTTTATCAATCGATGAGATTCTAATGCTTAATTTGTTTGTTCGAGTTCGGGACAACAAAAGATGTTTTGATAAAGTTTCTTACTGGTTTTCAAAGGCTGTTTATAGCCGATTTCACTAACTGTATGCTAGAAATCCTAATCGAAACTAAATCTTATAAAGGCTTTTTTTTTTTTATCGTGGTAAAATCATCAAATGAGTCCTCCCACCCCGGGCAGGGCGGGAGGGACTGTCAGACTTGTACGGACTAAAATCCACGGTGTCCTTCAATAGCCCTTTATATTCCGGGGTCACGGTAATGAGATAAGTCCCGCGACCCCGGCAGGCTTCGGCCCTCTAGAGGGGGGCCCCGTCATCTTGCTGACGCTCTTTGAGGCGCGCGTGGAACACAACGCGCCGTCGACCCGGGCATGGTCCATGGTCGGGCAGCGAGTTGCCCTTTACTCGCCGCCCGCATGCCCGGAATCTTATAAAGGCTTAAGCAAAGTATGTTTAATATGCTTTTTCGCCTAAAACTCTAAACCGATTTTAATGAATATTGGGGGTATAGAGAAAAATAGTATCCTGGAAATGATGAAAGTCTATTTTTTTGCTCCGATTTCAAGGTGTGTTGGGGAATAGACACGGAGGCGACAAGATGCAGTCATCATCATCATCATCATCTCAGCCATAGGACGTCCACTGCTGAACATAGGCCTCGCCTTTAGATCTCCACATATACCGGTTGGAAGCGACCTGCATCCAGCGTCTTCCGGCGACCGGATTAGCAAGCTGAAGAGGCAATGGGCAGGCCATATTGCTCGCAGAGCAGATGGTCGATGGGGTCGAAAAGTGCTAGAGTGGAGACCGCGGACTAGCAAGCGCAGCGTAGGACGTCCACCAACGAGGTGGACAGACGACCTTGTAAAGATGCAGTGCTTTCATAAAATTGCATTACTGTGCAGTTGATAACCAAAAGATGAAAATATTGCATTACAATTCTTTTTATTATACTTATGGGTATCATCTAAGAACAAGTTTCAAAATAGCAAATCTATAAAATGAAAGTGAGTTTGTTAGTTTATTTGTAACACATTTTCTCCTATATTCGTGCAGAGATAGACAGGGTCCTTGGAAACGATTACAGGCTATTTCTTTTTGCAAAAAAAGGACGAGCGCTAAGGTCTAGAACCATTCATAACATCGCACTTAATACATTACAATTAATGTCCAATTTGTCGCCAAAAAATAAAAATCTATGCGACATTTGTCATTTAAATGATGTCCAGAGTATCTAAAAACCGGCCAAGTGCGTGTCGAACCCGCGCATTAAGGGATCCGTACCCACATTCGTTCCGATCCGTTCCTTATTAGGAAAAAAAATTTCTTTTTTTGGCTCCTTGAATATTTATTTTATTTTAATTTAATTATTTATTTTTAAAGTGAATATAAAAGTAAATATTCTTTGAATATTTCTAGCGTCTGACTGTTGCCGTTTTCAATATCGAAAATCGAGCAAAAAAATCTGTTGTATATCTTTTTTGGTATTTGCTGTTATAGCAGCAACAGAAATAATCATCTGTGTAGATTTTAACTCTATAACTATCACGGGTTACGGTGACGGACAGACAGACGGACAGAGAAGTCTCTGTAAGGGTGCTCCCACATTTATCTACGCGGAATCGGCTTAAGCCGGTCAAAAAAACTTTTATGTCAACGTAATAAGGGTGTTACTAAAGCCATTCGCATCGGATCGCGTCGTCCGAGCCGAGCCGATGCGAATGGCATTAATAACACCCGGCTTAAGCCGATTCCGCGTCGATAAATGTGGGAGCACCCTAATAGGGTCCCGTCCGTTGAGTACGGAACCCAAAACACAGGCATTAGGTTTGCACCTAGTAAAAGACACGTTAGACTTTTCCTAATTATTAGTATTAGGTCTAAGTTTAGACCTTAAATAGGCATAAGTGCCTTATTAAAAGTGTTTATGACATTACTCACAGACAATTAGGGTAAATATCATGTTTTGCAGTCACTTAGTGTTTTTTTTTCTACGATAGTTTTCACGAAATTATATTTATGTATTTTAGTCCGATCAACGAGGATTTTTTTTGTATGAAGACTTCCGAAAAATTCCTCTGGCACTGAAAGGCATATATTTTATGATGAGAGTAGGTGATACATTTACAGATGCACAATAATCCAATTTTTTTTTTCGAGAAGTTATGTTCTTTTTACCAAAACATGTAAATTGCTCTGCGAAAAAATCCTCAGCCTCAAATTCTTTCTATATAAGTTTTAATGTATTAGTTAGAATAGGGAAGTATAAAAATCCAACAAATTTTCGATTTCAGTGTCACTCCAAATTAACTTTTTACATATCGCGCTCTAACTTCTAGTGAAAAATTGCTCTGGCAATTTTTATTTTTTTATGTGATTTCTTATCCTTAAATACATTATAGGTTTGTTACGTAATCCAAAACTTTTTCCTTTTTTTTTAATTTTATTTTATTTTATTAGGAAAAAAAAACAATATTACATTATGACGAAAACTTATCAATATGGTACATATGAAACAAAATCAATGTAATAACAACAACATTTTCCACATATTAACTTTTTAAACTTTTTAAACATCAATAGTCGATGTCAAATCAATCAAATAATGATATTTAAAAACGAAAAACTTTTTCAAAAAAAAATGTAACCGCCTTCAAAAACAACCACAAAAAAGGGTAAAATAACCTACAAAATAACTTTTCTTTCAGAAGTCGGTGCCTTTGTTTTTTTTTTAATTTCGTTGTTTTTTGCCACCGACTTCTGAAAGAAAAGTTATTTTGTAGGTTATTTTACCCTTTTTTGTGGTTGTTTTTGAAGGCGGTTACATTTTTTTTTGAAAAAGTTTTTTATTTTACTCTTTTTAGTTTAAATATTCAACTCAAATTCTTGTCAAATAAATCATTCTCTCTCAAGTGCACAATAAGCTAATAAAATTCCCTATCTCAAAAACTACTGAACCGATTTTGATGAAACTTGCAGTATTCCGTAAGTTGAACAATACTTAGTACAACAAAAAAAGAATTACTTAAATCGGACTTGTAGTTCCAGAGATATGCGAACACAAACTAAATCAGTCGATGCCTACTCCAAGCCGTTGAAGAGTTGTACCTTCCATCATCAGCTCATCCACCTGAGATGATGATTATCAGATGCAAATACTTGAATAGCTTTAGAAAATATATGAAAATGGTACTATGTGCCTATAAAATTTGAAGGTTGCCCTCGATTTCCCTGGGATTCCATCATCAGATCCTAACCTGATGATCATGGGACCAATTGGAAAGTATACCCTTTCAAACAAAAGAAAAAATTTCCAAATCGGTCCAGGCGTCTTCGAGAAATCGGGGAACATACATAAAAAAAAAAAAAAAAAGATTCCGACGAATTGAGAACCTCCTCCTTTTTTTGAAGTCGGTTAAAAAAGGTAACAAACCTATGTATTTAAGGATAAGATATCAATTACATATTTTGGTCATCCCGAAAAAAGAAGTTGGATTATTGTGTATCTGTAATCTGTATCACCTTCTTTCATGATAATGCCAAATTTCAGTGCCGAAGGAATTTTTCGGAACACATATGCCTCGTTGACTGGACTAATTAAAAATCTGACACGGCCTCCTTAGAGGACCAAAGCCTGCCGGGGTCGCGGGAGTATCTCATCAGGTAACTGTGAACCTTGGAACGTAAAGAGCTACTGAAGGATCAACCGTGGATTTTAGTCAGCACAAGTCTGACAGTCCCTTTTATGTGTGAAAGAGTATCAAATATCCATCCATTCATCCAAACAAACTTTCACATTAATTTATAATATGAGAAAGATATAGGTTCTCTTCTCAGGCGGAGCCAGCACTCCTGTAAGCTATTGTCAAACAGACAGTCGAAGCGAATGCGATCCGAATCCTGTCATATAGAAAAGCGAAAGCGGTCTGATAGTCTATGTGACAGGCTTCAAACAATTCCATACATTACAAACAAAAACGCTTCGCTACGCCTGTCTGACAATAGCAGTATTGTGAGTACGTTTACAAGCTTTAAAAATGACTTCCACAATAATATTCAGAACCGGAACCGTGCGGAAATCGAACCCACGACATTCAGCCATATGGGCCCCCATACCTCCGTGATCCACCCAGGTGGAGCATAAGTATGTATCCTCTCTAAGCAATACAAGTATTTGTTCCATGTGGGAATCGAACCACCGACATGTAGCACAACAGTGGATCGTTCAGCCTTTACGTCAACTGTACCGTAATGTCAATAAAGCTAGTACCGAGTTGACCTTGACAATAGAAGGTTAAATTGTAAGCTAGCAAAACGCTTTTTTTTAGCGTGGTAAAATTATCAAATGAGTCCTCCCACCCAGGTGACCCAGGGCAGGGCAGGAGGGACTGACAGACTTGTACTGACTAAAAACCAGTGTCCTTCAATAGCCCTTTACGTTCCGGGATCAAGGTTTTCATTAGTCCCGCGACCCCGACAGGCTCTGGCCCTCTCCTCCTCCTCTAGCTAGCAAAATGTTTGGGATGAAAACTTTACCCACAAAATTTAAACAGGTTGTAAACCTGATTTCTATTTGAAACTACAAGCAACGTTTTGCCTGTAGCATTAATTATTATTAGAGTTCAGAGAGCCATCAATCCACGTCGCGGTACGGACAGCAGCCGCAGTGTACTGCAAATTATTTAGAGCTACTTTATCATGTATATGCTGACCGTACTATGTTGTACTAGAGGTATAAAGGGTAAATTTTGCGACGGGGCATGGATGGCTAAATCCGAAACTATTAGCTTTAGTCAAAAAACACACACACTGTATTTTTACACTACCTGACAGTATTGCTAATAACTAATAATAATAATAAATAATAATAAAACTTTATTTCCAAAAGATTGCAATTTACATAGGATCACTTTGGTTATTACAAATCAGATTATGACAGTAAGGTTATTCAAATTGCAGAAATCTCCGATTGTACCACTGACACCCAAGCTAAGATTAAACTTGTGTTATGGGTGCCAGGGCTCTCTCTGTTAATCTATTTTTCACCTTACACAAACCAGTACGGAGTTACATTTGGAAAGTATCCATTGTTGAGCAAAAACAAAACAAAGTTAGAAGAAAACAGAAAAACAAAACATTTAAAATAAACTTAAATATTAATAAAAAAATAAGAGTAAAACAGTATAGCGTCTCACTAGGATTTTGGTTCGTAGTTGGTACTTGCATGATTGTGACTTGTGTATGTGATGTGTGTAAGTGTCGTGTGTGTGTGTATTGAGTGTAGGTGTCGTGTGTATGTATTATGTGTAAGTTTGTGTTTGGTGTTGTGTATATGTGTCGTGCTTGCTTCGTATGTTTGTGCGGTGTATATGTGAGTGGTCTAGTCAGTAAAACTTTCCCAGTAACTTTTCTATTTCCTCGTATGTACGAGCAGCAAGCCATTGACTAATTTTCTTTTTACAATCGAACTTATTTAAACCATAGATATCACAATGTAAGTTAATTGCATTATAAATATAATATATATATTACATATAAACTATACATCTGCAAGTGTATATATATAAACTATACAGACACTTGCAGATGCAGGTCGCTTCCAACCGGTATATGTGGAGATCTAAAGGGGAGGCCTATGTTCAGCAGTGGACGTCCTATGGCTGAGATTATGATGATGATACAGACACTTCTTTTTTACTTAATCGAAAGGTTCAATTCTTGGCCAGGAATATTGTTAAAAAATATCAATAATGCACTGTTAGTTTTCATAAAAATCGGCCTCGATACTCTTTTGAGCCTTTTTACCCGACTGCCCCAGAAGGAGGGTTATGTTTTTCGAGAGTATGTATGTATGTGGGCATATTTCTTTGGCACGCTCTGCAGCCTAAACGGCTTGATGGATTTTAACTTGAGAGGTGTTGTTAGATTCGTCATAAACGTGAGAGTGTCACTGGGTACATAAAACTGGCCAAGTGCGAGTCGAACTCGCGTGCAAAGGGTTCCGAACTAAAAATATTTTTTTAAATCTCTCAAATTCTATCAAGTGGGGTATCAAAATAAAGGATTTTAAAAATGGTTTACCAAAATATATATAACTTATATGTATGAATTTAATTTGGCCTGATAAATGCTAAAAACAACAAAATATTAGTACTTAATAACTACACAACTTGTTTCTTTCTTGGCTTGGGCTTGTTTCTTTCTTTTTAGTATTTAGGTATTTAGTTTTTACGCAGTCGGGTTTTTTGTTTTTCTTAAAATTATTTTTTTCGTTATTTCTCATAGTTTCGGATTTAGCCAGTTGAAAAGTTTACCCTTTTTTTTGTAAGATCATCAACTCACTCCCAGGGCAGGACCGGCCGATCCCCGGCCACCGTAGGCGCGGGCATGCGGGCGGCGAGTAAAGGGCAACTCGCCGCCCGACCATGGACCATGCCCGGGTCGACGGCGCGTTGTGTTCCACGCGCGCCTCAAAGAGAGTCAGCATGATGACGGGGCCCCCCTCTAAAGGGCCAAAGCCTGCCGGGGTCGCGGGACTTATCTCATTACCGTGACCCCGGAACACAAAGGGCCATTGAAGGACACCGTGGATTTTAGTCAGTACGAGTCTGACAGTCCCTCCCGCCCTGCCCGGGATGGAAGGACTCATTTGATGATTTTACCACGCTAAAAAAAAAAGGGCAGGACCGGAGGAACTGTCAGACTTGTACTGAGTAAAATTCACGATGATCCTTCAATAGCCCTTTACGTTCCAGGGTCACGTTTACCTGACAAGACAGTTCCGCGACAGGAGCAAAGCCTGGTTGTAAAATTTATCACCTATCTAACTAAACACGTACACTTTATTCCACACTAACGAGCTAAATGAAACAGAAAAACTATTTACAAAACAGAACACAAGAAAAATAACTACATCTCACAGTCGAATCCTTAATTCCGGGTGAAATGAAGCACTACCGCTTCCAGTGAAACCGACTCCGAAGTCGAAGTCAGTAAAACTTTACACCTGTACAACTTTGAGAAGTATAAAACTTACTGGGATTACGGATTAAGAGAGGCTGGATAGGGCTTTACAAGTATGCTTATTTTAGAAATATGGACCTCTTAAAAAATAAAACCTAAATGTTAAATTCATCATCTGCCTAACTTTTTCCCAACTTTATTGGGGTCTGGGAATGGAGCGCAGTATCTTAGGTGGTAAATTAACAGATCACGTTCGAAACACTACACTGCGCTCCAAAACACAAATCATTGACGTGGCTCAAAAGGCTACCCAACTTAAATGGGACTGGGCAGGACATGCCTGCCGCATGCCGAACGAGATGTGGGCACGCAAAGCTCATGATTGGTGCGCTGAAACAGCGACGCGGGGCCGCGGTAGACCTCGAAGGAGATGGCAGGACGAACTAGATGTGTTCCTTAAGAATTGGAAAGAGGTGGCGCTGAGTCGTGAAAGTTGGAAGGAATGGAGGGAGGCCTTTGCCCAGCAGTGGGACAGTTCAGGCTAATAATATAAATATAAATATTGGGGTCGACTTCCAGTCGAATCAGATGCTGATGAATATCAGTATTTTACATGGAGCGACTGCCTATCGGACCTTCACAATCCAGTAACTGGGTAATACGATACCCCATGGTAAGAATACATGTCAGTCTTTTTTAGAGCTTCTAACTAATAGTAACGACTGTCAAAGATGTAGAAATGACAGCCGAGACCAACGGCTTTACGTGCTTTCTGAGGCTCGGAGGAAACTCGCTAAGACAGATGGTCACCAATCCACAGACCAACTTCGGCAAGCGTGGCTGAAACTGGAAGATCGGCCTCTGCGGCTGTAATTGTTTATCCACGAGCTTCACTTTGAAGCAGTTCTCGTGGTGTACCTCTATGTCGTCTCGCAAAACCATAAAAAACCGTAGCACTTCCAGTAACTTAGGTAGGTACATCAAAACACATCCAAAATACTAATCTAAGAAAACAAACTCGAGAATTCCGCATCCATGTTCAAAATTTGTTACTCTGCATTATTAAAGAGATCAACTTTTAACTATGGGGTCGGCAGGGAAGGTAAACAAGTTATTTCCAACTCGTAGGCACGGAAGTTACCGTTCGTAGAAAACAGAATTTGTATCGGTTTTCTCGGAAAAGATTTTGTTTTGGTACCCGCTGTAGGGCTGAGTCCTTTCCACTTTTTTTTTAACCGAATCGTTTAAGAAATTACAGAAAAAACAAAACCACTTGCCTGAATTTCCCCGCGAGATTTGCGCATGACTTAGGAACGTACCTAAAGGTGGTAAAAAAGCTATTGAAAGAAAACCGGTAATGAGTGCTGACAGCCCCTTCCACACCACTCAGAGTGTGAGGACTCATTTGATGATTTTACCACCAAACAAAAAAGAATGTTGACTAACCTGTCCAATCCAGAACTACCCTAAATTAAAACCAATCTTATTTATCTCTTATTTTTCGTACGAATGCATTCCATTTGTCGTAATTATGCAAATTGGGACCAAAGCTACCCTTAAGCGCGTTTAAACATCCCTTAATCTTTAGGGTGCGATGGTGGCCATTTATCTGACACTGCGGAACCACCGGCTTGACTTTTTGGGGATCCTTAAGTGTACAATAAATGATTTGGGATTAACATTGTGGGGCACAGATTGGGTTTACGCAAAACGCCGAATTTTCGAAGTAAATCGGAGTGTATTCATTATTCCTTCAATGAAAAGCCAATTTTAGTACAGAAGTTATTTTCCAATAGTTTTATGAATTAATAAACAATCAAATTATACACCGTGACTTTTTAGTCGTCTTACAAAAGTCGTCCACTTAATGTATCCGACCTAAAATACCTCTAGGCGAGTTTATTTTTTTTTAAATCGTTAATAATAATTTTTATTTTTAATAAATAGGTACATTAGAAATATGAAACACCCTGTTAAAATGCTTACGTATCAATCTGTAGAGCATACCTACCCAGCGCAATAGTCGGGTAGATCATTCAATTTCCATTTTCTATGAGACAAGGGCGTTTCTAACTACGCCTTGTGTCATAATAACCAATTAAAGTTTTATTATTAAATTTTTTAAATCTCTTAAATACATATTTTTTTATTATAAACGTGTTCTAGTCATTGGATACATGAACTGGGCTGCTTTTGTAAGACGACTAAAAAGTCACGGTGTATGTGTTGCTTTGTTTCTAAATTTGTTTTAATAATGTATTTGATTTTTTATATTTTTCTTTTGTTGACATTTAGTTTGTATCATTTTGTGGATTTTAGTAGGTATGAACTTCAAAATCATAGAGGGAACTGTCACATGAAAATAAATAATTATATTCTATGAAAGATTATTAATTTAAAGAATTATGTTAACTATCTTAGAGTCCTATCTATCTCTGTTACAAAATTTATCAAAATTGGTTCAACCTTTGGGCGAATGAGTGATCGTAGTAATATTCGAAGCAAATTAAGGCAATCATTTTACCAGTTATGTAGGTTATAACTTACTATCTTTTTTTTTGGCAAATTTCTCGCGATAATTTCTTTCATCGTTCCGAGAACAGAGATCTCGAAATAAATTACAGGCAGCGAAGTATCGTCCTGGGTACGTGACGACTTCCTATGTCACACGTAATTATATACAAGGGGCCGTTATCACTGCTCTGCTGAATGCCCTAAACCAGAAAAACTAGAAACTATCCCGGGATTATAACTAGGCAGAAACATACTGTCGTGTCGTGGCGTATCGTGATGCGCCAAAAGCATGTCAGTTTCAACACCACATACATACACCTAAAACTTATCTTATTTAATAAGTCTATTTTTTTAATGTGATTTATGGGAAAATGGTAGTAGCTGGTATAATTATTTACGCACATAGAGACATAGACGCATAGTGCAAAACGACGCCTGCACGCACACATACTTGAAAATGTTGACTCGTTTTCTTTGATACGATTGTAGGGCGACGCTCCATCTAGACATTATATAATCAAAGAATTAGAGACACGTTTGAATGGCGTGTCGAGACGTTACGGATCATAATAAACGTATCTTCTGGCCCGCCACGACACACTATGACACTTTAGTATGTTTCCGTCTTATGAATCTGAATCCTTTTGGCGCGTAACGGCCACCACGACCCGAAAGTATGTTTACGCCTTTGGCCTTACACGCCTTGCGACATGCCTTTAGCCTTGCTCAGTTCTACCTGGGTTGTGGTTTCTGTAACGTAAACGGGAGCTTTGACGTTTCTGGATAAACTTAGTGTCTTTTTCATACACTAGAGCTTTCATACGCTTTTTCATCCCAGCCCTCAGGGTTCGGTTATCGGTCCTTAATGTATGAAATCTAGGCTTTGATGATTTCCTCGCGATTCCACTTCCTAGTTGTTGTTCTTTAACTGGTTACGCGGATGACGGTCTCCGACTCATTCAGTCGAGTACTCGTGCTGGACTCGAGAATTTGGCTAACGCATGCCTGCGAGTAATATCTCAGTGGGGCGATCGAAACCGTCTCACTTTTGCACCACATAAAACCTATCAGCTCATTTTAAAAGGTGACCTTAAATCGTGGCCTAGTATTAAATTCAACAATGTGCCCGTTAAAAAGCAAGTGGTGTGCTATCTCGGTTTAGTCTTAGAGAGAAATTTTACATTCAAAGATCATATAAAACC
The DNA here is from genome assembly GCA_950005045.1 of Agrotis exclamationis. Classification (NCBI taxonomy): domain Eukaryota; kingdom Metazoa; phylum Arthropoda; class Insecta; order Lepidoptera; family Noctuidae; genus Agrotis; species Agrotis exclamationis. The sequence goes on from OX465441.1 coordinate 13,843,729, forward strand.
GTTGGGGAAAAAGCTAAAAATAAGTTTTATGCCTTAACGAGAATATCAAAATCTACTTGGGGTTTGTCGTTTTTAACCTAAAAAACTATTTACGGGGCTACTTATTTGGGCTGTATGTGCTACGGAGCACCTGCTTAGGCTGATAGGGACACCATCGGGGCGGCATGGCGTAAATTGCTTCAAAGTCAGATGTTGGCTTTATTATTCTTAAGTGGCGAGTAAAGGGCAACTCGCTGCCCGACCATGGACCATGCCCGGGTCGACGGCGCGTTGTGTTCCACGCGCGCCTCAAAGAGCGTCAGCATAATGACGGGGCCCCCTCTCTAGAGAGCCAAAGCCTGCCGGGGTCGCGGGACTTTCTCATTACCGTGACCCCGGAACATAAAGGGCTATTGAAGGACACCGTGGATTTTAGTCAGTACAAGTCTGACAGTCCCTCCCGCCCTGCCCGGGGTGGGAGGACTCATTTGATGATTTTACCACGCAAAAAAAAAAAAAGTAAAAAATATTTGAGAAAAGCTTAGATAGATGATAACCTCACACATGCCGTCTTAAAAACTTGACCCATCAATTCCCCGACCTCAATCCAAGTTGCTTAACTTCAAAACTAAAACAATGACTTAGCGGCCACAATGAGGGCCTTGCTTATGAAACATGGATCAAAGGGTACGCTTGAACTAAGTTTCTTAAGGAATCTCACATAGTTTCGAGGGTGCGGGTAGACTGACGATTTTGAGGATAATTTTCTACATTATTATTGTTAGAATGTTTTAAATAGAGATGCCACGAATAATGTTTTAGCTGAATGCCGAATACTTGGCTAGGCTTTTGAAAGTAACGCCGAATATTCAGTAACTCGGCTATACGTAGTACAGACAACCTACCTCAATCTGTTAAACTTTAATAGATTTTCAATCTTATCACAATAAAGGAAAGTTATTATTGGATTCGTGTTTGACAAATTCGGGTAGATTGACCTGCTGGCGACTGTACATTTTGGGTGATAGCTGTTCCGAAATGCATCATTAAATGGTTTAATTTTTCCGAGTAGAAGTTCGAAGAAAAAGCCTGTTAAAAAATTTTACTGTTCGTTCCCAAAGGTCCACGATTCTTTTGTTCTCTGTTTCCCAACGGCTCCATGACAAATTATAATATTGTTTTGAATGAAATAAACCTGTGTGTGCCCGACAACTATGTATTGAGAAGGCGGAGACCACGTCTATTGGCGGTCCCCAGTGGTAGGACCAATCTACTGAGTAAAGCCCCAATGACGCGTACCCTACGTATACTTAATGACGTAGCAGAACATATTGATATTTTTACTTGTTCTCTGAGTGAGTTCACAAAAACTACAATGTACATTTTATGTTATAGGTAGTAATTAAAACTGTAATTTTGCGGCCACACTATTGAATTAGGAAAATCCTGTAATGATAGTGATGATGTGATTAAGAAAAAAATAAAAAGAATTTGCCTACATGAGTTCCCGACGGGTCCACGAGATTTATAAAAAGTACAGGCAGTAAAGACGATGTCATTTAAGAGAAAGAAAAATATTCAGAGTTGTCTTGTCGACTGGTTTAAATGCTTGTGATAAAAACTAATTAAATGAGAATGGCCTCTTAATAATTACACTAGCTTCTATTATGTGAATACTTTATAAAAGTACTAGGCTGACATGAGTTCAAACAGGGTGGTTTGTTTTTAAATATAATTATTCTGGGTAGGTTAACTGAAAAGCTTACCACCAAAAGTATTAGGGTACCATAAATTCAAGGAGGTATGTATTTGATTGAACACCTGCTCTAGATCGGTCTTGATCTTTTGTTATATGACTATTAACAATGATTAAATGCTTAAAACTTAAAACAAAAATCTCCTTGAACTTACGCCAGCCTAGTACTTTTGCTGGTTAGTAAATTAAGAAATAAAGTTAGCAATACTGTATCAAGCATTCTCATGGACCCGTTGGGAACAAAAAATTTAATATTTTTAAATCTCGTGGACCCGTTGGGAACATATGCATGAACTTTCAATTTTTGAGTACAATAGACTCATGGACCCGTTGGGAACGACCCTATTTTACTATTGGACGTAAAAGACTATAATTGTATTCAACATCAGCCTATAATGTTCCCACTGCTGGGACACAGGCCTCCTTTCTGTGAGAGGGAGTGGATCGTAATCCACCACGCGGGCCCAGAGAGGATTGGTAGATGTCACATGTCTTCGAATTTTTGGTTCTAGGACATGCCGAAGGAAAACATCGTGAGGAAACTTTCACGATGTTTTCCTTCACCGTTTTTTGAGCAGTGGTGATGAAATATTATAAATTGCCAACCCACGACTAACAACTTTTAAAACTACAAATCTCCTTTCTTTAATCAATGAATATTGACAAAGATAAAACGCTTCCAACTTCGGGAGTAGGGGCGTGTGACGTCATAACGCTTGTAAAATTGTACCGACCGAGTGACGTTTTGTGATTTTTAGAAGCGTCAATTTTGGTTTACGTAACGAAAGAAAAAATATGGGTCAAATATTTTTTGACAACCTATCAATCGAACTAAATAAATTGTTGACTAAAATGGCCTATTCTAGACACGAAATATTGTTATCGCGCACAAATATAATATCTCCCGCATCCACTTATGGTAGTAATAGGAACAGTGGTTAAGTTATAACCCGCTGCTCAACCCACATGGTTAAAGACGACAGGTAATCACCAGACACGGATTTTTCGGGAGATGTGTGTGTGGTGGATAAAATGCTTGGGTATGACCACTGGGGTAGACCGTCCGGAGGACACGGTGGAGTCAGTGGAGGTCTGTCCCGCTTGTGTGGAGCACCGCTGTGTCCTCACGAAGGCGACAGGCGGCGGCGACCTCTCGCGCCCGGCGTTGGTCAAGACCATGCTGCGGAGTGAATGGAATGGGAAATAGTCACCTCCTTTTGTGAAGCAGTAATGCGAAGCGAAGAAGGATATTCTCCACCTCAAGACATGTGACGATTTCCAGCCACACTGAGGCGTGGGTTTGCTTGCGGGCGGTGAGTAATGAGTACCATCCGATCAAGGACCGGCCACGGGGTGGGTAATGTTTCACGGACACCTCAAGCCGAAACTGCCAGCAAACTGACGGGGCCCTCTATAGGACCAAAGGCCTTCTGGGATTGCGGGAGTGTATATGCAGGATACTGTGGCCCTGGAAAGCGGTTGCCCTTTTTTTGTAAGAGTCTAACAGTCCATTCCGGTCTGATTAATTTGATTGCAGGATCCAAGACAGGTAAATTCATTCTCCGAGAAACATCGCGCTTCATTGTGTGTGTCCACACTGGAAGCCTAGCGCGGCGGCGGCGGCGGAAGCGGCGGCGGGTGCGGCGGAGGGCGCGGTACTTGTCCACACTGCCGATCAAGCGTTTGTTTTGTTGCGGCGACTTCAGGTGTTGCAAACCGGTGGTACCTAGTAGTTTCTATAAATCTTGTTTAAAGAAATTCATTTTAATTTTTTTAAAGGTTATTGAGGATTGTATAGGTACAACTAAATTATTAATCATTATACATTTTTCTACTCAAGTACGGTAAAAATAATTTAAATAGCACAAAAATATCCAACGATAGTACTTTAGTGCATGTTCTGGTAACTAGATGGTGCTACTAAATTACCGAAAAGGTTTGATACACCTGCCACCCACCCGTTGTATCAGTTGTTGCCTAGCAACGGCTCGCAAAATCACTTGTAGCCAACGCGCTAGGCGCCCTCACTTCAGTGTGGCTGGCCACAAGCGGCGATTTCATACGTTTAAGAGGGCTTTCACACGTTTCCTTATATTTGTGCGAACTTTGGAACCTGATTCTGGGTAACACATGGCCACAAATTAAAAAAAATATACACCCGAGAAAGTTTGATTATTTTTCTGTGGACTGTATTGAACAAATTTTTAGATTTGTTTACGTACATGAGTAAAAACCTTGTCTCTGCAAAGGATGTTTCATAAAATTCTACATTTTGTCAATGTTTGGTACCTCATTACATAGAAGTTATATTAGTAAAATAATATTTGAAAATGTCCGTGGTACAAATAAATGATTATATTTGGACTGTATTAATTAGTTTTTTATTTTTCATTCAGAAATACACCAAAAATAATTCCGCAAAACAGGAAGATATTGACAATTTTTCGTCCGAAATTATATTTTTTATCTATCAATATTTTACTGGATATTCAATCAAAAAGTGTTGAATAACTTAGGTTACTATGTTAGCTTGCATTCAAAAAATAATTAGTTAATTTAAAAGTAAAATAATAATATTAAACAATTATAATATGCAATGATAAAATTCAATATAAAACCAAGAACGGTTTGTTCTTTGATTTAGACAGCGCGGAGCGCTTTCTGGGGGAGGACGTATCGCTCGCAACCATTTTGACATTAGTCACGTAATCATTAAAATTTAAAATACACGCCACCATTCATGACCTTTTGACGCGGCGCTACTGTCTTTGTCATTAAATCAAATTGCACTTGAAAATGTAGTACCTCGAATTTTCCGCAGGTCATAAGTGGTGGCCAGGAATTTTTCCAATCGCCAAGAATACAGCGTAACCAACCTTTCTTGATACAAGTTAATATTTTGAATTAATTTAATTCTGACCAGATTGCAATGTGTTGATTGTATATATTTTCCTATTATATTCGAATGTGGATGTAATTATGATAGCTTTTTTTTTCTGAATTGATAATTTAATGTAATTTCAGACTTGCCAACTTCCCAAACATGCCAGTTCACTTGTTTAGTATAGTTCGCTGCGGACCCACCATTATACCACTGGCCATGCCTCTGGTGGTATGTTTTTTTTTTATTTAAATCCACGGTGTCCTTCAATAACACTGCGATCCGGGGGCACGGATACCTGATAAGACAGTCCCGCGACGCCGGCAGGATTTGGCTCTCTAAGGGGCGCTCCGAAAAAACCGTCAAAAATTGATCTGATTATTTTGAGGTAGCGGTTAACCCAGACAAGTGCCAGTCTGTTATTATAAGGAAGCCCCATAACCTGCAGAGACGGAACGGGTTAACTGTATCACCGATTGTCTTGGACTGCGCTTTTATTCCGTTCAGCTCTGACGTCAAAGATTTAGGTTTGCATGGCGTTATGTGTGGAGTTACATAATCGCAACGCTCCTATAACTCTTTTGCTCACGTAAAGGCAATCCTTTTTCAATCCCTCAACTTCCCCATAATTGAATGTGGTGATGTGTGTTACTATGACCTGAATGCAGATCTTCTCAAGAAACTTGACCAATTTCTAAACAACTGCATTCAATTAATGTTTAATCTCCGAAAGTATGATCACGTTTCCGCACATCATCTGTCACTTTTAAAGTGATTACCGATTTGTCAGCGTAGACCGTTGAGGGCTTTGATAACCCTGTTTTCTCTTCTTAGCAATCCTTTTTCTCCTTATCTGTCTTACCATTTCCAATATTTATGTTATGTGATCAGCAAAAATTTCCGTTCTTCCAATAATAGTCTTGCGTGTGAAGTGGCCAGCGGTAGGAAGGACATCGGTCCTTCCTACCGCTGGCCACTTCACACAAACATCTTCTTTCTTTGTCCAGGCGGTCTTTCTGTGGAATGAACTCTCTCTGAGTATTTCCCAATATCACTCGTCATTTAGTTAATATTGTGTGTATGTAGGTATTATAATATATGTATTAATTTATTTATTTATAAATTGATTCTATTATTTATATATCATGTTGCACTTACTTTCTTTTGTCTCTGCATCACCCTCAGGTCGACTGGTAGAAAATACCAAAGGCATTAAGTCTGCCTTTGTAGGTACAATGTTTACTTGTTACTATATAAAAATAAGAGAAAAGTAACGTGCATTCTTGTAATGATGTTACAGTGTATTATAAAAGAAAAAAAGATCTAATAGGATGTATGAAACTGTTTCTTATTTTTCATCAATCGGTTGTTATTAGGTTTGATCGAAAAGAGTTAAAAATCTTGTATCAGATTCGGCATCCAGTCTATTGCGGTATTTCGGTTTTGGAAGCTGCATTGTATTTAAATTTTTCATCGTAGTAAAATCATCAAATATGTCCTCCCGGTCGGGACGGGATTTACTATCAGACTCGTACTGGCTAAAATCCATGGTGATCCTTCAATAGCCCTTGACGTTCCAGGGTCACCGTTACCTGATGAGACAATCCCGTGACCACGGCGGGCCCTCTAAGGCGTACCTCTCTGATTGGAAATCGCTTCGCGACGTCGTAGGTCATCCGGCTGTACTCTCCCTCACCACCACCTCCTTCGCTAGCATGGCTGCCTTGCATACGGAGGTGACTACTTCCCATTCCGTCTCGTCCCGCAGCGTGACCTCGATCAGTGCCGGGAGCTGATAAATTGAATCAAGTGCATCAAGTTAGTGCATTTAGCATATCTGTCCCACGGCCCACGGGTGGGAGCAGTACTCCATTTACCGGACTTGAACATTATACAAGTTCATTAACTGTTGAGGAGTGAAGTACCCTCTCATCTTGTCAAGGATCCCTAACTTTTTTGCAGCCAACTCAATAAGTGGACAAAAATTGAGGGCCGATGTCAACGGCACCCCAAAAAGATCAAGATGGTCTGACATTTTTACGGTTACACCTCAGAAAGATAGAACCGGGTGGAATTAGCTCCTTTTTGCGGAAAAAGTCACGTCTTAGCGGCATTGATCCTGACTAAATTGGCAGCGCCACAATCGGAGACTACCTCCAAAGACAAGTTCAAGCACTCAACCGCCCAAGCAACACAAACTAGCTGATTAACTTTTGTATAATAGCAATTCTGATGACTAAACGCTGTAAAAGATGTAGGGATAAAGCTTGTATGAATGCTTATACAGACAATATTCAAGCAATTTGGGCACATAATTAATCGCTTAAATCTGAATAACGTTTGGTTAACTTCTGCATAAAAGCTGATCGAACCTTTGTTCAGAATTTAAAACTCTATTAAGCAGATGTAGAGAAGATCTTAACAACAGGTTTCAGATCTTTGCACTCTTGAAACAGAGACTGTTTCGGTGAGCTCTAAATTATGGTCTGGGATGGGTATCTCTATTTTGCAAAACTGGGCTTGTGCTTCCTAACGAAGATATATGTAACTGCTCAAAATTGCGTAGATGTGGTGCAACTCCACATTATTTCATTCGTACAGCAAGGAGTATCTGACTTCAACTTGGATCAATTTGATGCTCGAGCGAATATGACGCGACTAACAGTGCACAGATTCGCTGATGCTCGAATTACGATGTTACAGTCATCATCATCATCATCATCATCTCAGCCATAGGACGTCCACTGCTGAACATAGGCCTCCCCTTTATAGGCCTCCCCTTTAGGCATAGGCCTAAAGGGGAGGCCTATGTTACAGTGGTCACTCAGAATTTTTATCTGATTTCTACTGAGCATAGAAAGTTTTCGGTATTTAATCCAGAACATTTCACCTTCAATCAAATAACACAGGGTAAAAGAGAAATTTTGAAGAACTCTTTGGAACATTGGTAACGTTATTTTTCGATTTTATTATTTTATATGAAACTTGATACATTCCTGTAATTTCTCACTTTTTATTAAATTTCGTTTATTTTAACGATTTATTGAAATGCTAACTTATTTTGTATGTATCTCTTATAGATCTTACTTTATTAAAAAAAATAACCCAGCAGTAACCCACTATAGGAAGCACTGAAGCCCAGTCAAAACACTTCAATATTTTTTCTCATTTGCAAATATTTAACGTTTTTCCCCATAATAAATGAAATAAATTAAAAAAGCCTTTATTTCCCAAAGTAATAGTAAATAAACATGGCACATTCCGGAATCATATTACAAATGCTTAAAATAATAATAAAAAAAAATCCCCATACGCTACAGTTAACTGCAGGCGAACCAAGCAGCTTCTTGAATATTTTTAATCTTCATGGTGTCGATTCGAAATAGCCTAGTCAATTATAGGGGTGCCTGTGGCTCGTCGCAATAGAGTTTGTATGGTCCACGTGGTAGATTTATCGCTCTCTTTGCGCGGTTCAACGAACTTGATTCTTGGGCCTTACTCATTTTCTTCCGATCACGGCGTTTGGTGATATTACCCGTCTCTTGACACAGGTTTCAAATATTTTGAAGCACTACTTGGGACTATTCGACCATTAAACCCAACTTTTCTGGCTTTATCTCCTTATCTGTGTCACCTTAATTACCCCAAGTGGCTAATTTTGCGTCCATAATTATGTCTCTGAATACGTAACATAAATGACTGCTTGCTGTATAAGTCGAAGAAAAAGTTAAAAAAAAAATAAAATACCAAATCGTAAATTCTAAATAATCACAAAAATCTAATTTAAAAAAAGTTATGAATTCCAATTAGTCACTGGAAACAATATTAACACTTGAAATATATCCTATCAAGATAATTATTATAGAATATTTTGATGACATTTATCGTATTATCCATTCGTAACTAAGAAAATAAGTAGTGTCTGGAAGCCCCGGGATATCACTCTATTTATTCGAAAGAAAAGTGGCAAAAGCTCATGTTGTTTTCTTCCTGGTATACGAGGCACAGTTCTTTTGTTTGTGTTTTGTTTCTATTCGTGGGGCATCACGATGTCAGATTGACAGAAACTGTGTTCTTTCATATTGTAATAGCCCTCTTAATATTATCGCGCCCGCCGCCGCCACAGCGCTTGGCTCGCTTGAGCACATTGTCTCGGCGCTTTTCTGGTGATTGCTACTGTTGATTCTGGCTTTCAAGAGTTGCAGTGTTTTGGTAATAGTACGGAGGGATTGTCACAACAAAAAAAAGTCCGTTCCGCTCCGGCCCAGGACGGGAGTTCTAATTTGATGATTTTACAACCCAAAAAGAAAAAAGCGGGAAAAGAATTTTTCAATTGTTTAAAGAATTTTTACTTAAGACGCGGACTGACTACGATTTTAATCACTTATGACCGCGTAAACTATTGTCACCACTATGGAGCGTCAATAAGATTGAAAATTGAAAAAAAGACATTTGTGTTGAAATGTGACGTAAGCTGCGAATGGGCATTTATTTTACTGCTTTTCTTTAGATTATTTAAAATATAGACATAAAATTAAATAATGGTTCGGTGAAAGTTTTAAAAAAATGGAAAACCTACTAAATTCTTAAAAAAAAAACTGTTGTTATCGCTGGAAATACAGAGATCTTCGACGTCAAAGTTTATTTTTGTGCTACAACTTCCCAATTTTTATTGGGAATATCAAACTCTTATTTATTATTCTGTTCGGTTTAAATTCTTCTTTATACCCTTCTCTGTTCACTGTATTTTTCGCGTTGCTTATTTTTATTACATTACGTCATACTCGACGTTCTAAGAAACCAATTTTTGGGAATATGAGATAAGACCGCGCCTTAAATAAATACTTTCTAATTTGTATTTTGGTAGCTATCAATAAAATTAATACATTAAAATGCAAATTCTGTCAATAATAGGGCTAAAATGCAAATTAAGATTGAAATTAGTACGGAATTAGATTATAAATGCGTAAAAAATAGTGCGTTAATGTCTATCTTGTTTCTGTTATCTTCTATTGCGCATTTGGAAAACTTTGTTTGACGTCATTTTTACCTATAACTGGGACGGCAAAGTTATATATAAGAAAAAAGACGTCAAACAATTTATATAGATATTTATTTCCATTTAGTTTGTGCTGTTACAAAGGTAAGACTTAATACGTAATTAATGAATCTAACTAAATTAAAACTGGTCTATTTTTGTATAATAGTTCACAATTTAAAATAGTTATACCTAGGTATTTAAAAAATACCGACTTCTAAAACAAACAAAAAATTGCATAGAAAGAAATATTTTTTCATCATAATTAACTACCTATTTGTGACTTTTTCCTAAATTTTAAGAAAAATAACAATTCAACTTAAATATACACTCTTTTCCCTTTTTTTCATCGGATCATCGTATCGTATGTACCTACATACGCCAGCATATCAAACTACCTCAATCTGTCAAATTTCTTTTCTAAACCTTAGGTATCACATAACTGGGTATACGATACCCCATGGTAAGACTGATTATCAGACTTATGAGCTTCTGACTAGCGACTGTCTAAGATCTAAATATAGCTGGGATCAACGGCTTTCCGATGAAACTTACTATACCAGATGGTCACCCATCCACAGATCTACCTCGACAAGCGCGGCTTAACCCGGAAGATCTGCCTGTGCTGCCGTAATTATTTTGCCACGAGCTCCTCTACTGAGATTAACTGAAAGATTATAACAAATATTATTATATTCCACATGAGTACCTATACAAGGTGTAACTCCAAATACGTAAAACCTCTCGTGGGGTAACTCAGTCCATGTTACTGAACAATTTTTGTTCTAAGACTTTTGGAAATTCGCAAAAAAGAATTGGTTTTTCATACAAAATGAGAAAGTCATCGGGCCCATCTCTATGAAAATGGTATATTCCAATCCAATACCAAGAGCTATTACCATTTTGTATTAGTTTATTTTCGAATTTATTTTCTATTCCCAATGAGTACCAAATTTTTTAAATAAAAAATCTATTACTAACGAATGCCAAAACGTGACTTTTTGTACACTCAGCTACATAAATAACATACTATCTATGCAAGAGCGAGCGAAGCGAGCTCGGAACTTGGGGCACCCCGACTCGGACTGTATTTTTCGCGTTGCTTATTTTTATTACATTACGTCATACTCGACGTTCTAAGAAACCAATTTTTGGGAATATGAGATAAGACCGCGCCTTAAATAAATACTTTCTAATTTGTATTTTGGTAGCTATCAATAAAATTAATACATTAAAATGCAAATTCTGTCAATAATAGGGCTAAAATGCAAATTAAGATTGAAATTAGTACGGAATTAGATTATAAATGCGTAAAAAATAGTGCGTTAATGTCTATCTTGTTTCTGTTATCTTCTATTGCGCATTTGGAAAACTTTGTTTGACGTCATTTTTACCTATAACTGGGACGGCAAAGTTATATATAAGAAAAAAGACGTCAAACAATTTATATAGATATTTATTTCCATTTAGTTTGTGCTGTTACAAAGGTAAGACTTAATACGTAATTAATGAATCTAACTAAATTAAAACTGGTCTATTTTTGTATAATAGTTCACAATTTAAAATAGTTATACCTAGGTATTTAAAAAATACCGACTTCTAAAACAAACAAAAAATTGCATAGAAAGAAATATTTTTTCATCATAATTAACTACCTATTTGTGACTTTTTCCTAAATTTTAAGAAAAATAACAATTCAACTTAAATATACACTCTTTTCCCTTTTTTTCATCGGATCATCGTATCGTATGTACCTACATACGCCAGCATATCAAACTACCTCAATCTGTCAAATTTCTTTTCTAAACCTTAGGTATCACATAACTGGGTATACGATACCCCATGGTAAGACTGATTATCAGACTTATGAGCTTCTGACTAGCGACTGTCTAAGATCTAAATATAGCTGGGATCAACGGCTTTCCGATGAAACTTACTATACCAGATGGTCACCCATCCACAGATCTACCTCGACAAGCGCGGCTTAACCCGGAAGATCTGCCTGTGCTGCCGTAATTATTTTGCCACGAGCTCCTCTACTGAGATTAACTGAAAGATTATAACAAATATTATTATATTCCACATGAGTACCTATACAAGGTGTAACTCCAAATACGTAAAACCTCTCGTGGGGTAACTCAGTCCATGTTACTGAACAATTTTTGTTCTAAGACTTTTGGAAATTCGCAAAAAAGAATTGGTTTTTCATACAAAATGAGAAAGTCATCGGGCCCATCTCTATGAAAATGGTATATTCCAATCCAATACCAAGAGCTATTACCATTTTGTATTAGTTTATTTTCGAATTTATTTTCTATTCCCAATGAGTACCAAATTTTTTAAATAAAAAATCTATTACTAACGAATGCCAAAACGTGACTTTTTGTACACTCAGCTACATAAATAACATACTATCTATGCAAGAGCGAGCGAAGCGAGCTCGGAACTTGGGGCACCCCGACTCGGACTGGTTAGGTTCGAAGGGGATGGCGCGATCTTTCAGACCCCACCATCCCCTTCGTGTTAGGTTACTTTAAACCTTGCAAACATATTTCTCCTATTAGCCCTTGGTATTGGATGGGAATATATCATGAAAAATCATTTTTTGTTTTGCGAATTTCCAAAAGTCTTAGAACAAAATTTTTTCAGTAACATGGGCTTAGTTACTCCACGAGAGGTTTTGCGCATTTGGAGTTACGCATTGTATTTCTTATTTCAGAAAAATGGGTTCCAGTTTAACGACCGATCTTGCATCAGTCGCTCAGGTACCCCTCTCAGTCCTGACTGAAACGGGTCTCGATGGAGCGTTGTGGCCAAAACAGGCAGTTCTTAAAGGTTAGTAATTATCTTTCTTCTCGCATAATGTACCATCTAAAGATGAATGATGTGACAAAGGTTATGTTACAATTTTGGCGATTGTAAAAGAGTGTCCATGGAGTTTCTTGCCCATTCTTCTCCATAGAGATCTACGCATTGGAATGAGCACCTACGGTACTTTCACAGTTTTTATGTCTTGTGACTGGGACTGTAGCACCATAACTATTTTTATACTTGTTTTATTTTATGTCTTTTGACAATTCAAAAGTGCCTGTAATTGGCCTAGTTGAAATAAATGATTTGATTTCAATGCTAAAATTCACCTACCCAATTGTGAACAGGATAGGTAAAAGATAATGATGTATTGAGTAAATGATCACTTACCATTTACCTACTCCATACTTTACCTACCTTCATATAAAAGTTTAGATTATGATTTTAAGATGAATGTTATGTCTACACTAAGTATGTATGTTTAAGAGGAAACACCACGGGCTAGAGAATTGAAAAATAGGTATTTGTAAAATCTATTGCTGTCGCGCAGCACCAAGCCCCCCCCCCCCCCCCCCCGCAAAGCGCGATAGAGACAACTGCAGCTTGTACCGAAAATACCTATTAAATGAGCACAAAATCAACGATTCGTAGTCCCCTGATTACTACTCCAAAACTTAACCAATTTAACTATTTTTTTAAAAAAGTAAAGAAAGGCTTTGGCCGTGTTCCTGTTTTCCATTTTTTATATAATCTCGTCAAATTTGTTTTCTGGATATTTGAACACAGCGGAAAATCTGGCCAATTTTTGAGGGTTTTGAGTGTTTATATCTCTTTTAATTATTAATTAATGGAAAAAACGAAAACATAGAGACATGCCACTAGTGGCCATAGATTTTTTGTAAAATTAAAATTATTGCTCTACTGTCATTATCCAGGGACGAAACAGGGGAGTACGTTTGCATGGAAAAACGGCCCTTGTGTTCGCCTCCTCCTTTTTACTGCATTTCCTTTTTATCAGCAGTGGCAATACACACAACTAAAGTATCTACATCTAGTTTTTTTTTTAACTTTAGTCCAAAGTTTCGTTGACTTTTTTGCCACCGACTTCTAGTGAAAAGTTATGTTACTCTTCTTTTATGTTGTGTTTGAAGTTGAGTAGTTGGCTGGAAGAATCACACAAATTGGGCTAGAAACCTCGAAGTAACCCTCGTCCTTTTTGACGCTGGTTTAAAAAAAATGACTATATAAAGTTACCGGGCGTCAAAAAATTCATCCAAATCGCCGTCAACGCGAAAAGTGTCCAAAACCGTGGCAGTATTGCCACGGTGGATGGCAATGCTGATTATTTGGCCAAGAAAAAGGCCAGCTTTCTAGCCCTGTATCGTTCCTTAGGCGTCATCCTAACTAGCAATGATCGTATGAGCAAATGATGTTTTCATCGTCATGCGATGAAAATGATCGTTTACCATTTACTATGCTTGCGCGACTTGCAAGCTTTAATTAGGACACACTAAAGAAATAAGTCAAATAAAAATGAAATCATGTCTGCCGCAGTACCGACGATAGGTGGAGTAGTAATGTTCTCGAATGGAGACCGCGTGTAGGTAAGCGTATGGTGGGACGCCCCCCGGCAAGATGGACCGATGACCTGAAGAAGGTGGCTGGCAGTGGCTGGATGAAAAACGCAGGAAATCGTGAGCTGTGGCGCTCCCTGGGAGAGGCCTATGTCCATCAGTGGACTGCAATAAGCTGAAATGATGATGATGATGAAAGAAATAAGTGTGTTAGATCTCGCCTTGCGACGATGAATGCAGCGTTTGGTCGTATGATCGTTACCAATTAGAACGACGCGGTCCACAAATTAAGAGAGTCGAATTCTAATTAACGAGTTTTTTTTTTCATGTAATGCGTCTTACGACTACATAGTAGTTGGAGGTGAAACTGCTGTCATACGCCACTTTTGTGCATTATTCTGTTTCTTTCTTTGTTGGCGTGTAATAACAATGATTGTTTGTGCGAGTAAATGTGTCTGTGTAGGTATAAGAGTCACTGTTTGAATACTTGACGTAAGAACGTAACATATCTACCGCTATTTTATTTTAATAAAGGTTGTATGTGTTTCAGATAATGCGTCTTACGACTACATAGTAGTCGGAGGTGGAACTGCTGGCTGCGTGGTTGGCAGAAGATTAGCAGAAGACAGGAAGAAATCTGTTTTAGTCTTGGAAGACGGTGGTAATCCTCCAATATCATCAATGGTTAGAAAGTTACAAAACTTATGAACTTACAAGGGACGTAACAAATGTATTCTTATTATTATTCTATGCCAGGGTGCCGGGGTCGCGGGACCGTCTTAAAAGGTAGCCAGAACGCAAAGGGCTACTGAATGAATACCGTGGATTTTAGTCAGTACTAGTCCGACAGTCCCTTCCGCAACACGGAAGGACTCATTAGATGATTTACCACTTTGAATATTGGCTAGCCAAGCAATTTTATTCCCTCCTTATCAAAAGGTCCAAATAACAAATGTGTAAATAAAGTCAATTTAATATCTTACATTTTGTTTTTTTCAGATATTTTCTCTCTTCTTTTTACTCCCTCATTCAATCGTGGACTACAACTATACATCAACTCGAGACGACTATGCAGCTAGAGGTCAGAATAACTTCACCATGCTAACAGCAGGAAAAATGCTTGGAGGCAGCGCTTCCCTCAACCATGCAGTACACACTAGAGGAATTGCTTCAGACTTCGACCACTGGGCCAGAATAGCAAAATACAAATCCTGGGAATATGACAACGTTCTTCCATATTTCAAAAAAAGTGAAAGGCTCGATGACAAAAAAACGCTTAGAAAATATCCCGAATTTCATGGCAGTGATGGACCTATGGGTATATCAAGATCACCTGAGAAAGAAGCTATTGATCTTTTGAAAGCTTTCAATGAAGCCGGCAACCCAACTCTCTTGGACCTGAACGCAAACTTTACTGTAGGTTATACACAACCACAGTTCATGTTTGCCGATAAGAAAAGGCAGACACCAGCTTTTACCTACCTAAATCCAATCAAAGATTACTCTAACTTTCACGTTTCGAAACACACGAGGGTAACTAGAATCATTTTTGACGGCAAAACTGCTGTCGGTGTCAAAGCTGTTCGTAAAGGCAAAATTTATACATTCAGAGCTAAGAGAGAGGTCATCATTTGTGCAGGAGCGTTCAATACTCCACAACTACTCATGCTCTCAGGTATCGGTCCAAAGGAACACTTGGAATCTTTCAATATAAAAGTATTAAAAGATGCACCAGTAGGTGATAATTTGGTAGACCAAGTCGCTATATCAGTAGTGCATAAGTTAAAGAAGTATCCTGTACCAATTCCAAATCTATTACCTGCTGCAGTGGATCTTACCAGAATCCCTTTTCCAGTCTTAACAGGTCTAATACCACTTAATAAGACTAAAACAATTCCTGATTATCAGATATTCAGTTTACTCTTCTTGCATGACTTACCCTACTTGACAATTGCTTGTGCCCAAGTGTTTGGTTTGCGCGCTGATATATGTGACCGATGGACGAAAGAAGCTATAGGCAGAGATAGTCTGTACAACTTTATAGCTCTTCTGCAACCAAAATCTAGAGGTACTGTCCGTTTGGGGAGTACCAATCCTTTTGCAGACCCAATTATTACAACTGGGTTTTATACCAACAAAGCTGACTTAAAGAAGATGGTGAAAATTGTGAAAGATTATCTAACTGTTGAACAGTCGCAATACTTTAAAGAAGTTGATGCTGAAGTAGCAGGACTAGATCTTCCAGAATGTGCTGGCAAAGAAAAATTTTCAGATGAATATTGGGAATGCTATATTTTACAACATACTGGCACTGGCTATCATTCCTCTTGTACATGTCCTATGGGTAAGGTGGTAGATGGCAAATTGAGGGTGAAAGGGGTGAAGAGACTACGGATAGTAGATGCCAGTGTGATACCCAAGATACCTCATGCCGCTCCTAATGCAGCTATTATAATGTTGGCAGAGAGAGCATCGGATATGATCAAAAAGGCAAATAAAAATAACTAGTCTTTATTATTAAATAAATGTGCAACATTTGCTGTTAGATCAAAATATAAACAACAGTAAGAATAAAGTCAGCGTCTGTAGCCCGGCTGTGGGTCTGGGGACCTCTTTCGAGAAACCAAGGGTTTTAGTCTCTACGTGTATAAATAACTAAATAGATGAAGTTGATGATGAATAACTATCGGAGATTTATTGTGAAGGATGGCACAATTATTTCGGGCATGCCGCCGTTCCATTATCTCCTTGTGATTGCGTCTGGCTACCGGAGAATATACTTGCTTAGACAGACCCTTGTAGGAATTTTCATACGCAACTTGCTCTGGCAGTGCCGTACTATACCTATAGTATGACCGACCCAGTTTTTCAAAATGGGAAATCACACTGTATTGAGATCAATCCATCATCATTGACAGGACTATTGTAGCCAATATGGCTGACGTGATGGTTGTAAATCGATCAGAGCGGCGTGCAATGATTGATGGCATAACTGTCCTGCGTGACGAGAACCTCGTGAAGGCCGAGAAAGATAAGAAGATCAAGCATCTTGTTTTGGCTTGCGGGGTTTTCGATATGTGGGATGTGGACTCAGCGATCATTATGCCAAATAGTCCTGTCGGCTAGTGGCTTAACTGCCCAGACCCTCGACCATTATCTAAGGAGGCTCTCGTTAGGCAGTTAGATCAGGGGCCTGATTCAGAAAGCATTACTTATGGACACGGAACACATTGTTAGGAGGTTCCTTTCTCTAAAGCCCTGATACCGGCCGGTAGCTTGGACCCTGTTCCCGAAACTGGTGGGCTAGCGTAGTTTAGAATTAAGATTTTGTTTTTTGTATCTTTTGTGAAAACATTTAAAAATGTAATTAGAATGTTGTATAGAAAATGAATAAGGATGAAGAAAGACATTATTAACTGTTTTAAAAGGGTAAGGGTATCGAAATAAAACTTCTTGTAAAAATATGTCGTTGTTTATGTTTTATTGTTATTGGTGCAAAAGCTCCTTTTTGGGGTTCTGTACCTCAAAAGAAAAATCAGTACCCTTGTAGGATCCCATCTGTCAAGATCCTTTTTTTCACGAAGGTGTGGAGGTATTAAGGTGAAATTATTATCAGATAGGTACGCAAGTCTACCTTTTCTTGGAGCAGAGAAAAAATGAAAATTCTAAATCAATGCAATCAAAAGATACGCCGTTATGTTGGTTCTGTTTTGCGGCATATTTTGACACTTGCAATGTAATCAAAACTTATAGAGTACTTCCCGTTGACCTAGAATCATGTTTGGCCAGAAACAAGAACTTACTGTACAAATAAAGGAAAAAGTCCGAGTAGTTTATATAACGATATCACAGAAAAAAACATTAGAAACGTTACATTTTTGTAGTTTATTTTGTTCATCGTCAACGATAAAAGTACAGATAGTTTTAATCAATTATCGAGTTGTAGCGGGCTAAGCCGGGCTGGCAACAGCGAGTTCAACTATAATTCTAAGTTTGCATATGGGATAAATCATTAACATAGATAATAAAAATCTTGCTCCAAAAAGCTCGTTTTAAATTTAACAAGTAATGATCTTTTTTCTTTTTTACCATTAAGTTAAACGCCTCTATGAATTAGTTAAAAGAAATAATGATATAGATAGTAGCGGTTGAAAGGTAAATTAATAGCAATCGAAATTTTGTATCACGTCTAAACTGAGGGCCCCATATTTTCGGATTTATCGCCAAGGTGCAATCTCCTAGTTTAAAATAAATAAGCTGATACGTTTTTACCTAAATTTTTATCTAAAATTTATTGTTATTTTGTTCTACATGTTATACACAATGAATAGGTATCCACTTTCTAGAAAGAATAAATTCTATAGGATAACCATGATTTCAGAATAAAATAATTATTGTCAGTTTTATAAATGTAAAATTTACAAAACGGCTGTAGTGGTGTAAGTTTTAACTAATTTTAACTAAATTTCTAATTACATAGTTTCAAGATGATCACAACAATTTAAAAAAAAATTGCCCTCGGGCCCGATACACATTAGGGAAACTGACGGAGGCCTCGTATGGCCAAACGTCTGCCGTGGTCGCGGGACTGTGTAAGCTAGATTTCGTGACCTAGAACGCAAATGGCAACCGAAGGAACGGTGCAGATATTATTCAGTAAGAGTCTGACAGTCCGTTCAGCTCCAGGGTGGGAAGAATTATTGTTTGATTTAAAATTTTTTTTTTTTTTTTTTTTTTTTTTTTTCAACGAGCCCGAACTAAGAATGAATTTATTACTTAATTTACTAACTTAATACAGGGTTATAATTAAACTAAATCTAGAAATTTAAAAATAAATAAAACTAAATATTTACAACAATATACTAAATTTAAACTAAAACTAAAATAAAATACCTAATTACACAAAAAAAAACACAAAAAGGGCATTTAAAATTATAAAAAAACGGTATAATTTTTTTACATTTTTTTTAAACATATAAATCCTATCGAATGTATTTTGATAACTATAAAATAAAAAAACTTTTTCAAAAAAAAAAATGTAACGACTTCCCACAAAAAAGTTCAAAATAACCTACAAAAAAACTTTTCTTTCGAAAGTCGGTGACTTTCTTTTTTATTTCATTGACTTTTTGTCACCGACTTTCGAAAAAAAGTTTTTTTGAAACCATTTTCCTTACAAATAAGGAGTACCCTTGTATACTCAGATCTATGTTTAGTTATCCTGTGTTGCATAATTATATGTTGTGTAGGTACATAAAATAGTAAAATATTAATGTTATATTTTGTTTTCATCATTGTGTGATTTAGAGATATGGACTGTATGATATAAATGCTGGTTTTGATATAAAAAGAGAATAGAGAGATGAAGTGGTTGTGTTAGAGCAGGTTTTTCTGTTCGCCCAAGCTAGAACAAATTCAACCACAAAAATCTAGTACCCCCTTCCTCCTCCCTCCTCCTCCTCCTTCTCCTCCTCCTCCTCCTCCTCCTAGCTTTGATACGGAGTGGGCTATAATACACCACGCGGGCCCAGTGCAGGTTTTAGTCAGTACAAGTCTGACAGTCCCATCCGCCCTACACAGAGTGGGAGGACTCATTGGATGATTTTACCACGTAAAAAAAGGACAGTGCGGTTTGGTAGATGTTACATTTTGTCTTCAAAGAACCAAAATTTCGGGACACAACATTATTACTAGGATATGCATTTTCCTCGCAACGCTTTATCTACTATTGTGCAATTATGCATTTAGATAACTGCCGCCCCAGTTTTATTCCAAAAATACTCGTATATAAAAGAAAAGAAAAGAGTTCAAATAACTTCTACTCATTTTCATATAATTTGTGCTGTTAGTGACAAAGGTAAGTATTAAAACATAAATCAATTAATTAGTTAAAACTGTTCTATTTTAATTATTATTTTTAAACGCATTAACGCACGCGACGTGCATCTTAAAGATGATTTTTGAGGGAAGAAAAATTCAGCTGCAATTGCGAATCGAACCCGCGTCTTCTGGATAAGTACTCCAGATGCCTTACCACTTACCACACTCAGAAGCTGAATCTTCTATTCCCTCGTTGAATGTTCTATTTTGTCTAAAGGAACTGAATAAAAATAGTTTGCAAAAAAACCGACTTCTAAAATGAACACTTTACCTTCTGAAGTCTCTGATTGTTTTTTGTGCATATTTCATTTCTGTGTTTTTTATTTTTTTGCCAGTTGTGATATTCCACGCAAATTCTTTTTTATTATCGATCGATTATTATCGATTTTGAGATGTTTTACTTTTGGCATTTTACCCGAAGCTTGTATTAATAAGTCGGACTGTTACGAATTACTTAGATGATACGTCCATTTGTTAGCGTATTGACGCACTTTACACCAGATTCGCATTATTTTATAATGTACCTACTAGATTCACGTTTGATCAAGGCATCGGACTATCTCAGTAGGAAAGTACGTATAATAGTTTCTGAGTAGGAACACACATAGATTTTAATTCCGTGCATTTGCATTTACATAAGTACGTGTAAGTTATGGTACTACATAATTATTATGTATTTGTTTATATTGTCAGAAAATGGGCTCCAGTGTGTCGACTGATCTTGCATCAATCACCCAAGTCCCCTTCACCTTGTTAACTGAAAGGGGTCTCGATGGAGCACTATGGCCAAAACAGGCTATTCTTAAAGGTTCGTATTCCATTCAGTGCTAAAATGATATATTATTAAAAAGATACACATTTCTAGTATCGTTGCGTCATGTTGCATCACGTCGCGTAATGTCGCGTCGTGTCTCGGTGTAATTAATTTCAATTCATAATATATGTTTTTTTTTTAAATGATTGCTGCACGTTTGACCACTATCTCGCCTGATGGTAAGCAAAGATAATTATTGTGGTCGACGGAGAAGCACGCATGCTTTGAAATAACCTGTTCACTCTTGACTTGAAGACCCCAAGGTTATAGCTGTTGGGAAATACAGATGCCGGCAGGGAATTCCACTCCTTAACTGTGCGTACAATAAAGGTATTGGCAAAACGCTTTGTACCTACGCACCGGAGGGATGTCACCATATTATATCGATAAATCATTGCCGTACGTCATGTAGGTACTGATACTGTTAAAGATCTATTTAACAGTTTATTACACTTAAAATCCACTAACATTATCATGTTCTAAAAGGCGTTGGTCGTTGATCTCGGCTGACATTTGTAATTTCAGTTAGAAGCCCATGAGTCTTACAACCAGTCTTACCAATGTGTATCGTATTACGTAGTCACTGAGTTGCAGTCGCTCCATGTAAAATACTGAGCACTGCATCCAGCTGAGAAGGGTTGGTTTCTAACCAACCCCAACATATTTGAAAAAACCTGGGCAGATGATAAGCAGAATTATTAAAGTAACGTTGTATGTGTTTCAGATAATGCGTCTTACGACTACATAGTAGTTGGAGGTGGAACTGCTGGCTGCGTGGTTGCCAGAAGATTGGCAGAAGACGGAAAGAAATCTGTTTTAGTCTTGGAAGATGGTGGCAATCCTCCAATATTAGCATTGGTTAGAAACTCATAAACTTACAAGGGAACTTACTGATGGAAATTTAACACGTATATGCGCCGAAATTACTTAATTTCTTCGCATTTCTTTATGGTTTATGGAAATTGTACAACGCTATTGTAATTTGCAATTTTTTAAAAAGACATAGTTCTAGTTTCCGATTGAAAATTCCACAAAGCGTGCTTGGCCTCCGCAGTGGTAGGCGTCCACGGCAACGGACGTCGCAAGACGACCTCCGGCCACCGTAGGCGCGGGCATGCGGGCGGCGAGTAAAGGGCAACTCGCTGCCCGACCATGGACCATGCCCGGGTCGACGGCGCGTTGTTCCACGCGCGCCTCAAAGAGCGTCAGCATAATGACGGGGCCCCCTCTCTAGAGGGCCAAAGCCTGCCCGGGTCGCGGGACTTATCTCATTACCGTGACCCCGGAACATAAAGGGCTATTGAAGGACACCGTGGATTTTAGTCAGTACAAGTCTGACAGTAGGGGTGGGAGGACTCATTTGTTGATTTTACCACGATAAAAAAAAAAGCGTGCTTGGCCTTATTCTACCAGCGAGCGTACTTGTTCTTTCTGCGTTGTCAATCTATTTTCTGTGTCTTTCTCTATCGTGGCGTTCTATATGCATATGTTCAGATTGGTAGCGATATAATAATAATAATAATATAATAATATTCCACAACTATCACACAACGCCATCTAGTCCCAAGCTAAGCAGAGCTTGTGTTATGGGTACTAGACAACTGATAAACATACTTATATATTTCTAAATACATACATATTATAGATAAATTACACCCAGACACAGAACAAATGATCGTGCTCATCACACAAACATTTGTCCTGGGTGGGAATCGAACCCACGACCTCCGGCATAGCAGTCAGGGTCACTAACCACTAGACCAATAGGCCTGCTAAAAATAAACGTCAGCTGGAACTCGATATCAAGAAAACACACTCCTTTTTTCTTCGGGTTACTGCATACTCAGAAACTGAGTCGAGGAGTTTAATTACACACTGGCTCCATTAAAAGTAGTGTTTCCTGGTTTTGCAGACAGAAAATTCTTGGAATTTCAATGTTTCTTAGAACATTTTGCTCCTTGTGATTTTATTTCGAATGACATTATTTGTACTTGAATGAAACATATTTCACTGAAACACAATTCAATGAATTTCATAATCACATTTTTATTCAACAAACTAATCAAACAGTAGAATAATAAATTTTTAAATAACTATTGTTTGCACGATGTATTTTTCTAAGGTGGAAAAAGGCACAGATAAGTTAAGATTTGCATCTTCGAGTGAGCAAAGCGAGCTTGGGACTTAAGGCACCCCAACTTGGACAGGTTAGGTTAGGTCACGTTGTTGTTCCTTTTAAACCAACCGGAAGAGAAGCTCCACAAAGTGGGGCACCGCAAAGCTTGCACTGATAATTCTATGAAATGATAATATGAGTAAAATTTTATGTGAAACGACAACGCACAACTATTAAACAACTGGTAGCTTTTTTATAATAGTTACACTTGAAACCGTGAGCCCACAAAAGCTACAAATATGAATATAAAGTAAATTATTAGAAGGAAATGATTAACTATAATCTAACTTTTTTTTTTTAGATCATTTCTCTCTTCTTTTTACTCCCTCATTCATTCGTGGACTACAACTACACATCAACTCGAGACGAGTATGCAGCTAGAGGTCAGAACAACTTCACCATGCTAACAGCAGGAAAAATGCTTGGAGGCAGCGCTTCCCTCAACCATGTAATACACACTAGAGGAATTGCTTCAGACTTCGACCACTGGGCCAAAATAGCAAAAGACAAATCCTGGGAATATGATAACGTTCTTCCATATTTCAAAAAAAGTGAAAGGCTCGATGACGATGAAATTCTCAGGCAATTTCCTGAATATCATGGCACCAATGGACCCACGGGTATATCTAGACAACCTGAGGAAGAAGCTATTGATCTACTGAGAGCTTTCGCTGAAGTCGGCAATCCAACTGTCTTGGACCTGAACGCAAACATTAGTGTAGGTTACACACAAACACAATATATGTTTGCCGATAAGATAAGGCAGACACCAGCTTTTACCTACCTAAATCCAATCAAAGATTACTCTAATTTTCATGTTTCGAAACACACAAGGGTAACTAGAATCATTTTTGACGGCAAAACTGCTATTGGTGTCAAAGCTGTTCGTAAAGGCAAAACTTATACATTCAGAGCTAAGAGAGAGGTCATAATTTGCGCGGGAGCGTTCAATACTCCACAACTACTCATGCTATCAGGTATAGGTCCAAAAGAACACTTGAAATCTTTCAATGTAAAAGTATTAAAAGATGCACCAGTAGGTGATAATTTGGTAGACCAAGTCGCTATCTCGGTAGTGCATAAGTTAAAGAAGTATCCTGTGCCAATTCCAAATCTACTACCTGCTGCAGTGGATCTTACCAGAATCCCTTTTCCATCCTTAACAGGTCTAATACCACTTAATAAGACTAAAACAATTCCCGATTATCAGATATTCAATTTATTCTTCTCGCATGACTTACCTTACTTGACAATTGCTTGTACCTTAGTGTTTGGTTTGCGCGCTGATATATGTGACCGATGGACGAAAGAAGCTATAGGCAGAGATACTCTGTACAACTTTATAGCTCTTCTGCAACCAAAATCTAGAGGTACTGTCCGTTTGGGGAGTACCAATCCTTTTGCAGACCCAATTATTACAACTGGGTTTTATACCAACAAAGCTGACTTAAAGAAGATGGTGAAAATTGTGAAAGATTATCTAAATGTTGAACAGTCGCAATACTTTAAAGAAGTTGATGCTGAAGTAACAGGACTAGATCTTCCAGAATGTGCTGACAAAGAAAAAGGTTCAGATGAATATTGGGAATGCTATATTTTACAACATACTGGCACTGGCTATCATTCCTCTTGTACATGTCCTATGGGGAAGGTGGTAGATGGCAAATTGAGGGTGAAAGGGGTGAAGAGACTACGGATAGCAGATGCCAGTGTGATACCCAAGATACCTCACGCCGCTCCTAATGCAGCTATTATAATGTTGGCAGAGAGAGCTTCGGATATGATAAAAAAGGCCAATAGAAATAACTAGTCTTTGGGCGCTCCTTGCGGGGCTCCTCATCGTTGTCAGTGTGGCGAAGGCGTCGACTGCCTCGGGCACCATGGCCTTTCCTGCAGCAAGAGTGCAGGTCGGCTAACACGGCACGCTAGTATAAATGACATTATCCATCGTGCTCTTGTCACCGCCGGGGTTCCAGCCGTTTTAGAACCTAGTGGCTTGGCACGCAACGATGGGAAGAGACCAGATGGGATGACTATAATGCCATGAAAGTTGGGTAGACCTTTGGTGTGGGATGCAACATGTGCCGACACCCTTGCGCCATCCCGTCTTCCTGGTACATGCTGTGCGGGTGCGGCTGCTGCAAGTGCCGAAAACCTCAAACCGTGTGTGAGTGTTTGAGCCGTTTGGGGTTGAAACACTAGGGCCATGGGGTCCGAGTGCCCACCGAGTCTTCAAAGACATCGCCAAGCGTTTAGTTGACGCTTCTCGTGACCAGAGGGCTGGCCTATTTCTCGGTCAAAGGATCAGCATTGCCATTCAACGTGGCAATGCTGCCAGCGTTCTGGGCACTTTCCCCATTGACAGCGATGTGGATGAATTTTTTGACGCCATATAAATTTTTAATTTTAGTTTTTTTAATTTAGTATTTTTTTGTAAATGTTTTAGTTTTATTTTTAGTTTTTAAAGGTAGTGGGCACATATAGGGTTTTTTTTTATAATTAATAATTATGTAAGCATTCCTAGTAGGTATATTATTATATCTAAAGTTAATTGAAGTACTAGTCTTTATTATTCAATTTGGCACATTTGCTGTTAGATCATATTATAAACAGTAAGAATAAAGTCAGCGTCTGCCCGGCTGCGATCTGGGGACCGCTTTAGAGAAACCGAGGGTTTTGTCTCTAAGTGTGCAATTATAAAACGTGTTTTTTTTATTTCCCATAACTCTAGGGTTATATTCTTGACGTAAAAAAAGTAATACAAAACTGCTACTACTATTTTGAGCGACCTTTGTATTAATCGCTATTCTACTGGATTAGAAAATTCGTAATCTTCGTTTAATACTTATTTCCGTTAAATAAATTTGAGTATTTAAGAAGCAAAAAGAAATTCTGGATTTAATAAACATCGCTCGATATCATTACAAAAGATGACACCACAATACCCTAGCCAGAGTGTAAACATTTTGCAACAATGTTGCTTGTTTAGGCAAGTCGGTGAGGTGTCTGCTATGATTCGGATATTTCACTCTCTCATTGGTGCTTGTCGCTTTGCGTGAATAAGATAGAACTATTGAATAGGTTCCTGCTTCAGGACAACGGACTCTCAATGTGTGCATCTTACTCTAAGTTTCATTGACAAATCCGATTTTATTCATTTTTAACTGACTTCCAAAAGGAGGAGGTTCTCAATTCGGATGTTTATATTTTTTTATTTATGTTTGTTCGGGCATAACTCCGTCGCTTACCAACCGATTTGAAAAAAATCTTTTTTTGTTGGAAAGGGTATACTTCCCGAATAGTCCCATTAAAATTTTATCGAAATCGGACTAGCACTTTTTGAAAAACCAACAAAAACCTAAAAAGTTTTCAACATTGTCTACACCGATTACTCCGAGGTTTCTGGTCCAATTTCGATGATTCTTTTTTTGTTCGATACAGTATAACTGCCATTTGGTCTCATAACATTTTCATTTAGTTTGGTGCAGTAGTTTTCATTTTTGGCTCATTGTGTAAGAGTACATACATGGGCGATGTTATTACCGGTGCTACGGATCACAATATTTTAGTGTATATATGTAAGAAAATTATGTATTTGACAATAATTTGGGTTGGTCGGTGACAAAAAGTCAATGAAATAAAAAAGAAAGTCACCGACTTTCGAAGGAAAAGTTTTTTTGTAGGTTATTTTGAACTTTTTTGCGGGAAGTCGGTTACATTTTTTTTTTGAAAAGTTTTTTATTATTCAAACTAACTATTCATATTTAAAGCTAAGAAAATGCGATGTTTTCACATTTCACGTAAGGGTATTTTACTTTCGGGCACGCCGCAATCGCGGCGGTAAGACCCCTCTTTGAGGAATGGCTGGAGAGGCGTCACGGCGTCCTCACCTTCCGCTTGATACAGGTCCTCACCGGGCACGGAAGTTTCGGGAGGTTCCTGTGTTGCATTGGAAAGGAAGAAACGCCTGGGTGTCACCACTGCGAGGATCGCCCGGAGGACACGGTGGAACATACGGTGCAGGACTGCCCCGCTTGGGCAGAGCACCGCCGTTTTCTCACGACCTCTCGCGCCCGGCACTGGTCGAGGACAAGCTGCGGGGCGAGACGGAATGGGAAGCGGTCGCCTCCTTCTGCGAAGCAGTAATGCTAGCAAAGGAGGAGGCGGAACGCATGAGGGAGAGGACAGCGTCCACCTCACGACCCAGCCGCCGCGGGAGACGCCCACGGCAACGGACGTCGCAAGACGATCTCCGGCCACCGTAGGCGCGGTCATACGGGCGGCGAGTAATGGGTGACTCGCCATCCGTCATGGGCAATGCCCGGGTCGACGGCGCGTTGCGATCCCCGCGCGCCTCAAAGAGCTATCAGTAATCTGACGGGGACCCCTAAGAGGGCCAGAGCCTGCCGGGGTCCCGGGATTGTCTCACTCCGTAACCGTGACCCTGGTACATAAAGGGCTATCGAAGGAACACCGTGGATTTTAGTCAGTATAAGTCTGACAGTCCCTCCTGTCCCGCCCTGGGCGGGAGGACTCATTTGATGATTTTGCCACGCTAAAAAAAGGGATTTTACTTTACGTTTTACTTTACGTAAAAAAAGAGGGAGGTTCTCAATTCGACATGTATATTTTTTTTTTCAATATTGTTTTTTTTTATTTTCATTTTTCATACAAAATAATTCGGCAGAGTCACAATATAGGGTATATTGTGACTCTGCCAAATTATTTTGTCGAATTGAGAACCTCCCCTTTTTTTTCGTAGGTTAAAAAATAATTCATAATTATGCCAATTGATTCTTTTATGTGCCCTCATTCATACCCTAGAGTTATGGAAAAAAAAAACACGTTGTAGATGAAGTTAGTTGTGATGATGAATAGCTATCGGAGATTTATTGAGAAGGATGGGACGGTTGACACAATTATGTCGGGCATGCCACCGTTCCATTATCTCCTTGTGATTTCCTGTGGCTAACGGAGAGTACTTGCATAGACACACCCTTGTAGGAATTTCCATAAGCAACTTGCTCTGGAAGTGCCGTACACAGGTATGTGTCCGACCCAGTTCTTCAAAATGGAAAATGACACTGTATTGGGATCAATCCACAGTCACTGACAGGACTATTGTAACCAATAGGTCTGATATGGTGGTGTTGAATCGATCTGAGCGGCGTGCAATGATTCACGACAAAACTGTCTTGCGTGACGAGAACCTCATGAAAGCCGAGAAAGATAAGCAGACCAAGTATCTTGTTTTGGCTCGCGAGGTTGTCGATATGTAGGAAGGAGACTCAGCGATCATTGTGCCTATAGTCCCGTCGGCAAATGGCTTAATTGTCCAGACCCTCGACCATCATCTATGGAGGCTCTCGTTAGGCAGTTAGATCAGGGGCCTGATTCAGAAAGCAGTTCTTATGGACACGGCACACTTTGCTAGGAGGTTCCTTTCTCTGGACTCCAGACCAACCGGTAGCTTGGACCCTGTTCCCGAAACTGGTGGGCTGGCGTTTTTTAGAATTATAATTTTATTTTCTGTATCTTTTGTGATAACATTTAAATGTATAGAAATAATAATGATACAGAAAGTCATTGTTAAATGTTTTAAAAAGGGTAAAGGGTATCGAAATAAAACTTTTTATAAAAATCTGTGGTTGTTTATATTTTATTGGTGCAAAAGAACCTTTTAGGGTAAAAACGGGAACCTTATAGGATCCCTTTGCTGTCCGTCTGTCCGTCCGTCAAGATATTTTTTTCTCACGAAGACGTGGAGGCAATAAGCTGAAATTATTATCAAATAAGCACTTAGTCTTCAATACTTTAGAGTATAGAAAAAATAAAAGTCTTAATCAACGCATCAAAAGTTCCAGCCCTTTATGCTCTGTTCTGCCGCATATTTTGACTGTCAGTTCAGTGTACGTTGGCCTAGAATCATGAAAGGCAAGAAATAAGAACTAACAGTATAAATAAAGTAAACGCCAAAATGTGGTAATTATACAGGGTATTTTAAATTGGCCAAAAGGGAGAAATCCGAATCCATAAGAGATACGGGAAAACATTCTTAGGAACTCTTTTTTGATGTTAACAAATTTTGGCGTTTCTATTTAGACGGAGAGGGAGAGGGAGAGGGAGAGGGAGAGGGAGAGGGAGAGGGAGAGGGAGAGGGAGAGGGAGAGGGAGAGGGAGAGGGAGAGGGAGAGGGAGAGGGAGAGGGAGAGGGAGAGGGAGAGGGAGAGGGAGAGGGAGAGGAAGAGGGGCCACTCAAAACGTGGGGGAGTATTTTATTTAAGGGATTATTTATGGGATATATTTACATGACGTGTATAGATCGTGGGTGTAACTTGCAAAGATACGCCCCCACGTTTTGAGTGGCCCCTCTCTCAGCCCCGTAGGGTTATTTTCTTATTTTTAGGACATTTAAAAACGTGGGTTTGTAGATTTTTTTTTAAATCTATTAATTATTTTATTATTTTTATCTTTGTTCATCGGGTTTGAAGCTACCTTGAAAATTTCAGCCTGCTAGCTTATCGGGAAGTGCCTCAAAGCCTGTGCTTGGACGTCCGCCATATTGGATTTAAGTCACATGACTATTTTTTTCGTATTCTTGACAGCAAACCTTTTCATTTGATACTCATATCATAGGGGTGGATTTCAAACAGCCAGTTTGTCATCTTGGACGTCCGCCATGTTGGATTTAAGTAACGTGACTATTTTTTTCGTACTCCTGACAGCAAACCCTTTCATTTGATATCCACATCATAAATAATAATGTCAGCCTTGTAAAAACAAATTCCAATAAACTTTCTTATTCAGATTCTCTGAAACTTCGTCTACCGAAGGTCGCTCCAGTGATGGAGTCGAAACCACCGCTGCCGTGTGTAATAGCATACCCCTCCAACGAAAGGTCAGCTGAATTCGCAACTTCCTCAGCCACTAAAGAAGCGCTTAAAAAAGCGATTAAGCCAAGTGACGACGGATTTAAAATTGTAGGCATGAAAAAATCGTGAAATCTGGCGTTGTATTACGTGTCGCTAATGACAGTCAAATAAGTAAACTTGAATCGGTTGATGCCATTAAGACCGCCGGGTTAAGACTTGAAAAACCGAAAGGCCGCAAGCCACGTTTTTTAATTAAAGACGTCCCATCCTCAATGGACGACAAACCTTTTTTGCACGCGTTGTACCATCAAAATATCAAAGACGAATTGGTAATTAGTGAAGAAGAATTTATTAAGTCGACAAAAATTATACGTAGACGTGTATTAGACTATGGTCGGAAGTGGGTAGGCATCGAAATCGACAACGCCATTCGAAAGCATTTAATTAGTACCAAAGAGAAGCTTTTTATTGACTTCGTGACTTGCCGATTTTTTGATGATATCGATGTAGTCCGTTGTTTACATTGCCAACAGTTCGGTCACGTGAAAAAATACTGCGTAAATAAATCGCCTACCTGTGCTAACTGTTCTGAAGCACATGAAATAAAAGTATAATAATAGGATAATTTAAATTTTACACCAGTATGTGTGTCGTATAAACGTTTTAAAAAACCGTTTGACCATCGGTGCGGGTCTCAACAGTGTACCACCTATAAAGTTAGGCTCGAACAGTTAATACGCAACACTAATTACTAATAAAATGGATAGTTTAATAATAGGACAATTAAACCTTCACAATGATAGGGTGGCGACTTCTGAATTGGACAAATTAATTATCGATTACAAATTAGACATTGTACTGGTTCAAGAACAATACCAAAACACGCGCTTACGTCACAAGGTAGTTCAGTTGGATAGTAAGGCACGAGCCGGAATTTACGTGTCGCGTTCTTCTAGCTTTACAGTAACGTCTTTACGTAATCTCATGACGCCTCACTGTGCAGTTGCGGAAGTCTCATCCGCTACTTTTAAAGTTTACGTTGTCAGCTGCTATTTTCAATATTCAGACCCTGTTGCTCCTCACATACATAACCTCCGTCACGTCTTGCGGTCACTCGCGGGCTGCAAAGTTATCGTAGGCGCAGATGTTAATGCGTCTTCGTCCCTGTGGTATGGCAAAGTCCGGTCCACGAATTACGTACGGCGTTGCGCTGTTGAAGACTTCATTGCTGAAATGAACCTTACTATTCATAACACCCCCGATGCACCACCTACTTTTTGCAGCCAAATGGGCGAATCTTGTATTGACGTCACACTTTCTAGTGCAGACGTACGCTTGGATAGGTGGCGTGTCCTACCGGACGCGTCTTGCAGTGATCATCGCTTGATTGTGTACGAATTTGTTCCGGTTTCTACTCATGGTTCTTCACATGTAATTGGTAACTTTAGGTATAAAAGTAAGGGTGCTAATTGGGAATTCTTTAGATCGCTTTTTGCGTGTCATGCCAAGGATTTCACTCGTAATGGGCTGTCAGCTGAAGAAAGTGCTGAAATTATGTCAGACACCTTCACTTACTGTGCTGACATTGCCATTGGTCGCGGACCTATGACCAATATACGTAGATGTGATTGGTGGTGTGACTACCTAACCGAACAGCGTAAAATCTATCGTCGAGCGCGTAAACATCTAAATAAGCTTAAAAAACGTCAAGTCATCGGAGACTCACTAACCTCTGCTTTAAATACATTTAGAGTTGCCAGGTCCCGTCACAGAGCTTCGGTTGAAAAATCTAAGGGCTAATTTGTTGCGTAAAGTAGTGGATAAATTAGAAAAAGAAGGTCCGTGGTCTCCTTTATATCATGAGTTTAAAGCTAATCGATCGGTCGACCTCGCGTATGTTCAGAATATTAAAGTAAATAATAAACACACCACCAGTATTGAAGAAACAACGGAAGTTTTATTAAATAGTCTTATCCCTGATGATTCACCTGTTAATGATAATGACTACCACCAACAGATTAGAGCATGGGCTACAGTTCCGCCTAAATCACCAGCGTCAGACCTTCCATCCACTGACGAATTCATTAATGTTGTTAGGAGACTGCCCCTTAACAAATCATCAGGTGAAGATAAAATATCTAATCGTATGATAAAGGAAGCGTGTAAAACAGCGGGTGACGCGATATTAACTGCTTACAATCGGTGTATTGCTGAAGGCGTTTTTCCTCGTATATGGAGACAATTTTTTTTTTTTCGTGGTAAAATCATCAAATGAGTCCTCCCACCCCGGGCAGGGCGGGAGGGACTGTCAGACTTGTACTGACTAAAATCCACGGTGTCCTTCAATAGCCCTTTATTTCACGGTAATGGTATAAGTCCCGCGACCCCGGCAGGCTTTGGCCCTCTAGAGAGGGGGCCCCGTCATCATGCTGACGCTCTTTGAGGCGCGCGTGGAACACAACGCGCCGCGTATATGGAGACATGGCTTTATACGAATAATACCTAAAAGCGGCGACAAGCCACCAGATGACCCTAAGTCTTACCGGCCCATAACATTATCTTTGGGAAAGCTCCTGGAGCGTCTTATCGTCCCACGATTGTTACCGGACGGGCCCAAATTCCATAAAAACCAATTCGGTTTTACTATCGGCAAATCAACCGTTGACGCGGCACTTTCTGTTAGAAAAATAGTTAATACCTCCAAGCACAAGTACGTAGTTGGAATCTTTCTAGATATTTCCGGGGCTTTTGATAACGCATGGTGGCCTATGCTACTACTTAAGATAAAAGCTCGTGGTTGCTATAATAATAAGTATATTTAATCTTCTATGTTCGTACTTTTCTAATGGTTCCGCGAAACTTAAACTCGGGCATCATTCCTTATCGAAACCTCTTACCATGGGCTGCCCTCAAGGTTCGGTTATCGGTCCTCATTTATGGAATATAGGCTTCGATGATTTCCTCGCGATTCCACTTCCAAGTGGTTGTTCTTTAACTGGTTATGCGGACGATGGCCTTCTGCTCATTCAGTCGAGTACTCGTGCTGGACTCGAGAATTTGGCTGACACTTGCCTACGATTAATATCTCAGTGGGGCGATCGAAACCGTCTGACCTTTGCACCACAAAAAACATATCAGCTTATTTTAAAAGGTGACCTTAAATCGTGGCCTAGTATTAAATTAAATAATGTTCCCGTTAAGAGAAAGCAATCGGTGTGCTATCTTGGTTTAGTTTTAGAGAGGAATTTCACATTCATAGAACATATAAAAACAGTTGATAACTTTTATGCCCTAACGAGAATATCTAAATCTACTTGGGGTTTGTCATTTTTAACCTTAAAAACTATTTATGGGGCTACTTACTTGGGCTGTGTGTGCTACGGAGCACCTGTTTGGGCCGATAGGGCCACCATAGGGGCGGCACGACGTAAATTGCTTCAAAGCCAGTGCTTGGCTTTGTTATTCTTAAGTAAAGCGTATAGGACCGTCAGTACTGAAGCTTTACCGGTACTTGCTGGTGTTCTTCCAGTAGATCTTGAAGTGCAGCGACGTGCTGCAATGTACTTTTCCGCGCGGGAGACCACTGACGCTGATTTCCTGCCGCAACGTGACCGTGATAAGATATCTAGATTATTTAAACCCAAGAGCGACGTCTGGGAGGATCTTTTATCCGAATGGCAAAATAGGTGGGATAATTCTATCAAGGGGCGGCACCTCCACCAGTTCTTCCCATCCGTTCGTGAGCGGCTAGCTAGGACGTGGTTGGAGGTGGATCACTGTGTTGCCCAATTTCTCACGGGGCATGGTAACTTTAAAAGTAAATTGTTTTCCTTTAAGCTTGTTCCTTCGCCTTTTTGTCAATGTTCGTCACCTGACTGTGAATATGAACAATCAGCACATCATATTCTTTGGGAGTATATTCTTTGGCAGAACGAACGCAATATTATGTTGGATACTGTTCAGACTACATCTGGAGTCATTTATTATACGGACCTTGTGGAAACTCGAACAAACTTCCGTGCGTTCAAGCGTTTTTGCCATACCTATTATTGGAATCAAATATAGCAGCTCACAATTTAGGACCCATTAATATTAGTAGTCATTTTTACCCGTGGTGCAAGGCAACTGGGCTTCTCCCAGTTGTAATGTCCCTTTGTGCCTATTGGCCTTGCTTTGTTCTGTCTCCTGCTGGCATGGAGGGAAGTGGAAACATATTTTTCCTACTCCTCCACTATTCTTTTTTGATTAATTTCGTGCAGGATCCAAGACAGGTAAATTCATTCTCCGGGACACGTCGAGCTTCATTGTCTCGGCGCTTTTCTGGTGGTTGCCACTGTTGATTCTGGCTCTCAGGAGTTGCAGTGGTTTGGGAATAGTGTGGTGGGTTTGTACCAAAAAAAAAATCCACATCATAGGGGTGCATTTCAAATAGCCTGTCTGCCATCTTGGACGTCCGCCATATTGGATTTAAGTCACGTGACAATTTTTTTCGTATTCCTGACAGCAAACCCTTTCATTTGATACCCATATCATGGGAATGGATTTCAAACAGCCAGTCCGCCATCTTGGGGAGGCCGCCATATTGGATTTATTATGATGTTTCTTAGCTAGGCATTTATTGTCATCAGAACTCAGAGCGTGTGCAAAATTTCAGCCTGCTAGCTTATCGGGAAGTGCCTCAAAATTGAGTTGCAAAAGTCCAACCGGAACGACACACAAATAAACAAGAAAAGTGAGTTTATAAAAACGTGGGAAAAAAAATCTAAGCTCTAATAAGCTTGTTTTAAAATAAAGAAGTAGTCTTTTTTTATAATTTTACAATGCATACATAATTGTGTTAGTGAAGTTTTTAAAATTCAATTAAATTAGTTAATCTTTATTGCCCCATATTTTCGTCTGTATCGCCAAGGTGCAATCTCCTAGTTAAAAATAAACTAGCAGACATGTTTTTACAAAATTTTATCTAAAATTTACATTTTTCTGTTAATTTCTACTTGATGCTACAAGTATACTTTGCAACAAAATGAATATTCATTTTCTAGTATAAATAAATTTTATAGGATGACCATGATTTCAGAAAAAAATATTATATTAATTAAGTATTGTAAAAGTAAAATTTACGAAACAGCTTTTGTGGTTTAAAGTTTTAACTAATTTTAAATAAATTCCTAATGAGTTTCAAGATGATCACAATAATAAAAAAATTTGCGCTTGGGCCAGATCCATATTAGGCAAACTGACGGGGCCCCCATAAGGCCAAACGTCTGGCGTGGTAGAGGGACTGTCTAAGCAAGATTCCGTGGCCTAGAACGCAAAGAGCAATTGAAGGAACGGGGCAGACTTTTAGTCAGTAATAGTCTGACAGTCCGTTTAGCTCCAGATTTAGAAGTGGACTGTATGAAATATGCTGGTTTTGATTTTAAAAGAGAATAGAAAGATGGAGTGGTTGTGTTTGAACGGGTTTTTCCGTTCGCTCAAGCTAGAACAAATTCAACCACCAAAATCTAGTACGTAATCTCTTCCTCCTCCTCTTCCCTACTCCTCCTCGCTCCTTCTCCTTCCTCCTCCTCGCTCCTTCTCCCTCCTTCTACTGCCTCCGCCACCATCCTTCTCCTCCTCTCTGAGAGACGGAGTGGGTCATAATCCACCACGTGGACCATGCAGGTTTTTTACCGACTTCTAAAAAAAACTTTTACAAAAAAAATGTAACCGCCTTCAAAAACAACCACATAAAAGGGTAAAATACAAAATAAATTTTCTTTCAGAAGTCGGTGCCTTTATTTTTTCATTTCATTGCCTTTTTTGCCACCGACTTCTGAAAGAAAAGTTATTTTGTAGGTTATTCTACCCTTTTGTGGTTGTTTTGAAGACATTTTTTGTAAAAGTTTTTTATTTTACTCTTTTTAGTTTAAATATCCAACCCAAATTCTTGTCAAATAAATCATTCTCTTACATGTGCACTAAAATTTTGTAATCCGTAGCACCGGTAACAACGGCTCAAGTGCACAGTAAACTAATAGAATTCCCTATCTCAAAAACTACTGAACCGCTTTTGATGAAACTTGCAGTATTCCGTAAGTTAAACAATACTTAGTACAACAAGTTGCAAGTTGGACTCGCCCATGAAGGGTTCCGTAGTAGCAAGCATAGATTAGGGATATAATTATATTGAGATTAGTAAGTAATATACACAAACAGTAAAAATATCTTTGTTTTTCATAGTGTTTGTATGAATGGCAAAGTTATATTTGCGGTTTTTGAAAATGTACTATATCTCAAAAACTGCTAACTGTATCTCATCCAAACCAATTTTCGTTGGAAGTTTTTGTTGAGGTCTACATTATATATTTTTTTCAGTTTTGTCATTTTCTTATTTTAGAAGTTACAGGGGGGGGACACACATTTTACCACTTTGGAATTGTCTCTCATGCAAACTGTTCAGTTTAGAAAAAAATGATATTAGTAACCTCAATATCATTTTTAAAGACCTATCCATAGATACCCCACACGTATGGGTTAGGTGAAAATTTTTTTTCAATTCTAAGTATGGGGGTACAAATTTTGGGGGTGCCCCCCCAAAATTTGTTTTGTTTTTATTTTTGTATGAAAATCCTAATGCGGTTCACATAATACATCTACCTACCAAGTTTCAACAGGATAGCTCTTATACTTTCGACAAAAAGTGGCTGTGACATACGGACGGACAGACAGACAGACATGACGAATCTATAAGGGTTCCGTTTTTGCCATTTGGCTACGGAACCCTAAAAAGAATTACACACATCAAAAGTGTCTAGGGATCAAGCATTTTTATGCGGATTTCTTGAGATTGAGATGTGGCTTTGTAATAAATTTATGATTTTATAAATTTATATGGATCCTTTTTGGTGCATTTCATAATTTGAATCAGGAACTGTGAATCAAATTCGAGTAAAAGATGAAAATCAGATGTCAATATTTTCCCTATAAAAACATACAACGCATTAAAGACATTATTAGTGCTACTGGTTCCCTACTACTGATTAAAACCAACGTTATTATGGAGCGGCGACGTCATTTAAGCAGGGAAGAAATGCTCAGAGCCGTGGGAATGATAGAAGCTGGTTCCCGGCAACGTACTGTGGCTTTAGCTCTGAATACAAGTCAGAGTGTTATCAGTCGACTTTGGACACGTTACCG
This sequence comes from Agrotis exclamationis, assembly GCA_950005045.1. Classification (NCBI taxonomy): domain Eukaryota; kingdom Metazoa; phylum Arthropoda; class Insecta; order Lepidoptera; family Noctuidae; genus Agrotis; species Agrotis exclamationis. Next base: position 13,880,689 of record OX465441.1, read on the forward strand.
AAGCACTGGTACCGTGGCTGAGCGCCATGGAGGACGGTATCGCTGCACCACACGGAGACAAGACCGATACATTCAAATCTTAACTCGAAGAGCTCCAACAATAACCGCCATGATGTTAGCCGTGAGGCTTCATCACTCTTCAGGGAACTTAATTAGCGACCAAACAGTCAGAAACCGCTTGCATGAAGTGAACCTTCATTCCCGAAGACCGCTACGGGTACCACCTATAGCAATGCACAATCGTAGGATTCGATATCAATGGGCTCTTGAACACAGAAATTGGGCAGAAGAACAATGGCGTTTCGTGTGCTTTTCTGATGAGTCTCGTTTCGGTATGAGACCGGATACAAGACGTATACGACACTGGAGAACCCCTGGACGCCAACAGCGATTAAAATCCTGCCAGGAAGTCCATCCTTATAGTGGTGGAACCATCATGGTATGGGCGGGTATTTGGATCGGCGGAAGAACTGAGTTGATTTGGATCAGAGGCAACCTCAACGCTCAAATTTATGCTGAGACGATTGTATCAGACGTCATCGTTCCTCTACAAGTGCAAATCGGTCCCTTATTTCAGTTAATGCATGATAATGCACGACCGCACACCGCAAGAGTTGTAAGACAGACTCTCGCCGCAGCTAACATCAATGTCCTGCCCTGGCCTGCTCAGTCGCCAGACTTGAATCCGATTGAGCATGCATGGGATATGCTACAGAGAAGAGCTCTGCCGAATATGGAGGGTATCCAGTCGCAAGAAGACCTTTTTTTGTTGTTGCAACGAACATGGGCGGCCATTCCACAGCGTGATTTGGATGAACTCATTTTGAGTATGCCAAACCGATGTTCTTGTGTTGTTAGTGTTCGCGGTAGAAACACGGATTATTAATTGTTTAAGTTACCCAATAAAATTTTAAAGAAAACTGTTATTTCAGTCTTTTTTTCGAACTTTTGTGTTAGTGGTTCAAATGTCAAAAATCCCTTTATTAGGAAAATGGCAAATTTCTTTATTAATGCAAAGGTGACTTGGTTTATCGTTACTGTGACAAACGAAAACACTTTATTTGATGAATCCTTAAAGAAAATTTTAATTAATATCAATCAGGAGAAAAGTTATTGCAAAAATATATGTTGATCCCTAGACACTTTTGATGTGTGTACTTAAATCGGACTTGTAGTTCCGGAGATATGCGAACACAAACTAAATCAGTCGATGCCTACTCCAAGCCGTTGAGAAGTTGTACCTTCCATCATCAGCTCATCCACCTGAGATGATGATTATCAGATGCAAATACTTGAACAGCTTTAGAAAATATATGAAAATGGTACTATGTGCCTATAAAATTTGAAGGTTGCCCTCGATTTCCCTGGGATCCCATCATCAGATCCTGACCTGATGATTATGGAACCACTTGGGAAGTATGCCCTTTCAAACAAAAGAAAAAATTTCCAAATCGGTCCAGGCGTCTTCGAGAAATCGGGGAACATACATTTAAAAAAATCCGACGATTTGAGTACCTCCTCCTTTTTTTGAAGTCGGTTAAAAAAGGACTTCTACTAATTCGACCGTATAATGCTTTTTTTTTCTTTGTTTTTTCGCGCAGAACTTCGTCGTTTATGAACCGATTTTGATGATTCTTTTTTTGTTGGATAGAAGATATTTCAGAGGTGGTCCCATGATAAGGAAATGAAGGTCTGATGATGGAAGACCAGAGAAATCGAGGGGAACTTTCAGAAATCGTAGGGGCGACAAGGGCATTTGTAAATTTTTTTTATTAAGAATTTTAAAGCACTACAATTTAATAAAGGTTTGGCGTTGATCTGATGATGGAGCCGAGAGACAGTCGAAGGAATTCCTCAACGATTCACATCACCTATCTTGTGTTTGAGCTTGATTAATTTGTATTGATAAGAACTTTACACCTAGATTAGATATAACTGTCAGGGGTCTGATGATGAAATCGAAGGACAGTACAGAGAATTCTTCAACGGTTTACACCTTTTGTTTGGACTTAATTCATTTATATTGATGAGAACTTTACACCAAGACGGGTTGTAACTTCCACTAGGGGTCTGATGATGAAGAAGAACTGTTCAGGGAACTCCTCAACGGTTTTAGATGAAACTTTGCACCCATATGCAGTATTGTTCGATGCAGCATTCCTGCCATTGCACAGTGTTTTGTGAAGCCCGATTTTCGGACATCCCGTTTTTATTGAAAAACCTGACAGAAGTTATCATTTAAATGCAAGATTTCGTATCCCCATTTAGCTACCAAGTCTAGTTTCCGAGTTATAATTTTTTGAAAATCGACATTTTTCCATCCGGATATTAAGAAAAAAATTAATTACGCTTAAACTAAGTGTGATACGAAATAATGATGTTAGTTACATTGATGGCGCAACTTATGCCGAGTATTTTAGCCCATAAATGAACTTCGCACCATTGTTGTTAGATTGAGATTTATACGAGTTTTTCGGTTTTTAGTTTTTATTATTTTTCTCGAAACTGCCGCCGCCGCCGTTTCGGGAAAAGTTATCTATACAGAAATAATTCTATTAACTTCCCTAATACACCACATAATTATGACATCCCAAATCCATGGAACTCTGGAGTTATTCTAATTTAATTATTTTTGTTAGGATTGTCAATTTTTTTAATCCTTATTTTGGATCAAATATGGTAATTGCGACTGCAGACAAAGGAATTTTACATTGCTAAAACCTCAACCAGACCCGAACATGATGGAAGAGCTTACCAGTGCTGACGAAATTGACGGAAAGACGGACTTAATGCCTTTGTATAATGTTTTTATAAATAAATAAACAAATATTTACGAATTTTTAAGATTATTCATCAAATTGTATTGAATTCAAACCTCACTCCTTCGTTGTAAAGCACCACACATTCTTTTGCATCATAAATTTCAATTTATGATGCAAAAGAATATCATATCATATATATCATAAATTTCAATTTATGATGCAAAAGAATGTGTGGTGACAAAATGACCACGAAAAAGGGTAAAATAACCTACCAAGTAACTTTTCTTTCGGAAGTCGGTGCCAAAAAACTTAATGAAATAAAAAAAAGCAAAGCCACCGACTTCCGAAAGAAAAGTTATTTGGTAGGTTTTTTTATCCTTTTTCGAGGTCGTTTTTGAAGTCGGTTACATTTTTTATTAGTCAGTACGAGTCTGAGAGCCCCTTCTGCCCCACAGGGAATGGGAGGACTCATTTAATGATTTTACCACGTATAAAAAGGGACAGTGCGGTTTGGTAAATGTTACATGTCTTAGAAGAACCAAAAATTCGAGACACAATAATATTATTACTAGGGTATGCATTTTCCTCACAATGTTTTATCTACTAATGGCCAATATGCATTATGCATTTTGATAAGTGTCGTCAACGTTTTATTCAAAAAATATATAAAAGAATAGACATCGAATAATTTGTACTCATTTCCATTTCATTTGTGCTGTTTGTTACAAAGGTAAGTAATAAAGCATTAATCAATAAAACTTACTAATTAAAACTTCTATTGTGTCTAACAGTTCATGATTTTAAAAAATTGTTTGCAAAAAACCGACTTCTATAATTAAAACATTGTTATTTGAAATCGGTAATTGTTTTGGTACATATTTTATTACAAAACATATTTTTTACTGTGTTTGGTTGTTATATAATTATCAAGAAATTCCTTTTTAGGGTTCCGTAGTCAACACGGAACCCTTATAGTTTCGCCATGTCCGTCCGTCCGTCCGTCCGTCTGTCCGCAGCTTAGCTCAGAGACGCCTAGTACTAGAAAGCTGTAATTTGGTGTAAATATGCGGATTTTTTGTGTCAAAAAAGTGGTAAAATAAAATGTCGTAAAATATTTTTTTTTAGGGTACCTCCTGTACACGTAAAGTGGGGATGTTTTTTTTTTTTCTCGCGTACCCCTTAGTGTGGGGTATCATTAAATAGGCCTTTAAAAAATATTGATAGTTTCCATTAACAATTTTTTGATAAAAAGATTCGTTTGTGAAATATTAAGCTTTAAAGTGCAAATTTTTGCTCGACTCGAGTGTCCCCCCCCTCTACCAGCTAAACGGTTATGTTTGGGGGTGTGAAAAAATTCACAATAGTAGTATATAAAACGAAGTTTAAAAGAAAATTATCATGACTAAGTAGGCTTTACAAGTTTACGAGTAATAGTCGACCAACTTATAAAACGTACTTGGATTACATATTTTCCTAAACAAAATGTATCGGAGAACAACTGCAAATGTAAGTTTGTCAACTTTATTTTTACAGCTATAATAGGTAGTGGAGTGGAGTGCAGTGGAGTGGAGTGGAGTGCAGTGGAGTGGAGTGCAGTGGAGTGGAGTGGAGTGGAGTGGAGTGGAGTGCAGTGGAGTGGAGTGGAGTGGAAGGGAGCGGAGCGGAGTGGAGTAGAGCGGAGCGGAGTGGAGTGGAGCGGAGCGGAGTGGAGTGGAGTGGAAGGGAGCGGAGCGGAGCGGAGTGGAGTAGAGCGGATTGGAGCGGAGTGGAGCGGAGTGGAGCGGAGTGGAGCGGAGTGGAGCGGAGTGGAGCGGAGTGGAGCGGAGTGGAGCGGAGTGGAGCGGAGTGGAGCGGAGTGGAGCGGAGTGGAGCGGAGTGGAGCGGAGTGGAGCGGAGTGGAGCGGAGTGGAGCGGAGTGGAGCGGAGTGGAGCGGAGTGGAGTGGGGTGGTGGGGGGTGGAGGGTCGAAAATCGCTTGAACCCTTTTAACAGGTTCAAGCGATTTTCGACGTCCCTTGACACCTCTCAAGTTTTTTTTTTTTAATACGTCATAAATCGTAAACCTTTCAAAGTTGGAACCAACTACAAGAACTTTTATATTATGTTACTTGCTGCTACGAAACCCTTTATGGGCGAGTCCGACTCGCTCTTGGCCGGTTTTTTTATAATGCTTAGGTACTAGATTTGCTGAAGAGTTTGAGTTGTGCTCCTTTTGGCAATTCACCCGAAGCTCGTATTAATAACTCAGACTGTTACGAATTACTTAGATGATACGTCCATTTGTTAGCGTATTGACGCACTTTACACCAGATTCGCGTTATGCCAGATTCGCATTATACTAGATTCTCGTAATGCATTATAATTATGTTCGCATTATTTTATAATGTACTAGATTCACGTTTGATCAAGGCATCGGACTATCTCAGTAGGAAAGTACGTATAATAGTTTCTGAGTAGGAAAATACGTAGATTTTAATGCCGTGCGTTTGCATTTACATAAGTACGTGTAAGTTATGGTACAACATAATTATTATGTATTTGTTTATATTGTCAGAAAATGGGCTCCAGTGTGTCGACTGATCTTGCATCAATCACCCAAGTCCCCTCCACCTTGTTAAATGAAACGGGTCTCTATGGAGAACTATGGCCAAAACAGGCGATTCTTAAAGGTAAGTGATTATTCCGTCCAGTGCTTATTACACGTAAAGAAATACATTTCCAGTATCGTTGCATCAGCCGTGTCGCGTAATGTCGCGTCGCGTCATGTCACTTCGCGTCACATCTCGGTATAATTTCAAATCATGTTATGATACTGCTAAAAATCTATTTTAAAAGTTTATTGCACTTAAAATCCACTAACACCTTACTCATGATTATTTACTGAAAGCCATTGGTCCCGGCTGCCATTTGTAGATCATTGACAGTCGTTAATTACTCAATAGAAGCTGGAGAGTCTGACAAGCAGTTTTACCAAGGACTATCGTCTTACCTATTTACTGGGTTGTGGAAGTCAGTTATGCAGTCTCTCCATGTAAAATACTGGTTTAAACTGCATCCAGTTTGACTGCCAACCCCAACATATTTGGGAAAAGTCAAGGCAGATGATGAGCAGAATTATTTAAGTAACGTTGTATGCTTTGATTAAAATAAAATAGCGGTAGATAATTATGTCACTACACGATAGTGCATGGACCGCATAAATTAGGCTAAATTGGCCTAACAGTCCTCAGTCGCAATACGAATAGATTTCGGTTGAGACGTGCGTGCGTGTATATTTCAATTTTGAAGAGCGGGATAGAAACATACAATGCGATAATGTGCGACACGTTTGGTCGCTCGGCGTGGCGACTACTAACGAACTAATACGAAGAGCGGTGATGCTCCGTCTTGGTCGTACGCCACCTTTGTGCGTTATTCTGTTTCTTTCTTTGTTGGCGTGTAATAACAATGATTGTTTGTGCGAGTAAATGTGTCTGTGTAGGTATAAGAGTCACTGTTTGAATACTTGACGTAAGAACGTAACATAATATCTACCGCTATTTTATTTTAATCAAAGGTTGTATGTGTTTCAGATAATGCGTCTTATGACTACATAGTAGTCGGAGGTGGAACTGCTGGCTGCGTGGTTGCCAGAAGATTGGCAGAAAACAAGAAGAAATCTGTTTTAGTCTTGGAAGACGGTGGTAATCCTCCAATACCAGCAGTGGTAAGAAAGTTACAAAATTCATAAACTTATAAGAAAGAAGTTAAAACTGCTTTTTTTCTTCGGGTTACCGCATATCCAGAAACTGAGTCGAAGAGTTCAAATAAGTACCCAGTGGCTCCATTAAAAATGATGTTCCCTGATGAATCAGGCAGGCAGACAGAAAATTCTTGGAATTTCGTTTCACAGAAAATGTGTCACATAATAATATATCGACGCAAGAAAGCAATCTTGTCGTATCTCGAAAAGTCGAACTTTACACCAGAGCCAAAAAACTATTTAAAAAATTCATAACTCGTAAACTAGCTGCAATCGAGAGGTAATTTTCGGAACATATATTTCTTATAAATAAAATAAAAAAAAAATAAAAATAAAAAAGCCTTTTATTTCGTGCCAATTAAATTAAAAAAATAAAACAAATAGAAATTAAAAAATAAACATTCAACAAAAAAATTAGAATTGAAAAAATACAATTAATCAAATTAAAATCAATTTAAAACAAGTTATACAAATAATAATTGGATTAATACATTAAAATTTTTAAATAGTTCAATAAATAACTATTTGCTATCATTTTGATCGTATTGATATTATGTGCAAGAACCCCTTTTAGGTGAAGGCCTCCTCCAGAGATTGCCATGCATCCCTATTGCTTGCTACTGTTGCCCAGTCCCTGCCGGCTATCTGAATGATGTCATCTGCCCACCGTGTTTGCGGCCTGCCTCTCTTTCTGTGGCCTGCTGGTCCAGGCCATGCCGTGACTCGTATGGTCCATCTATCATCACTCATTCTGGCTACATGGCCCGCCCATCTCCATTTTAGTATTTGTGAGTAACTTAAGGCATCAATAATATCTGTCTTTTTGCGAATTATACTGTGTGGTATTTTCTGCAACTTGCTTATCTTCAGCATGCTCCTTTCCATACTTCTTTGACTTGTTTTTATTTTGTTTTTTGTTTTATGAGTGAACTTCCATGTTTGGCATGCATAAGTCAAAGAGGGTAAGAGGCATGAGTTCATTATTTTTCTTTTCAGATGTATGGGAAAATTTCCTTTAAGCACTTCTTTATAGCTCCAAAACTTGTTCCAGGTCTTTTGTACTCGTCTCTCTACTTCTTGTTGGTTGTTTAGTGTGCTGAAAGATATTTGTTTCCCTAAATAGATATAGTTACTCACATACTGTATTGGGACATCTTCAAGTTTTATGGTGTCATGGCTACTGTTTGTCATTGCTTTCGTTTTCCCTAGATTTATTTCCAAGCCGACTGCCGTGCTAGCTCTATGCAACGATGATATCATATATTGCAGATCTAAAGGATTATCAGACAGAAGAACAATATCGTCGGCGAACCTGAGATGTGACAGATAATTTCCATTTATATTGATTCCCAAATTTTTCCAGTCTACACTGCTTATGACCGACTCTAGCACTGCTATGAAGAGGCGGGGAGAGAGGGGGTCGCCCTGCCTGACTCCTCTTTCTATCTTTATCAGTGGTCCTACGTTGTCCAATTGTACTCTACTTTGGCTCTTCCCATAAAGATCTTTCAGTATTTTTATATATCTTTGGTTAACGTTTTGAGAAAGTAGAGTTTGCCAAATTGCTGAGTGTGATATTGTGTCGAATGCTTTTTGATAATCAATAAAAGCAATGTAGAGTGGTCTCTGAAATTCGTGGTATTTCTCAATAACCTGCTCTAATGTGTGTATATGGTCTGTAGTGCTGTACCCTTTTCTGAAGCCTGCTTGTTCTATTGGTTGTTTGCTGTCCAGTATTTGACCAATTCGTTTTTCTATGATTGAAGAAAATAATTTGTATACAGTTGGTAACAGGCTTATAGGTCGATAATTAGATATATCTTTTGGATCTCCTTTTTTATATAACAAAATTATGTTTGATTCCGACCATTGTTTGGGGGTGGAAGTGCTTTCGAGAATCATATTAAAAAGTTTAGTTAGTGGTTTTGCCAGTAGAAAGTGACCTGTTTTTATGTCTTCATTAGTTATTTTGTCTGGTCCTGGGCTCTTTTCTATTTTCATCCTCTTTATCTGTTCGATTATTTCAGTTTCATCTACAGGATTTATGTATTATATTTCTTATAATTAAATTTATTAGTTGACATTATAGATAGTGTTCTAAAGTTGGTCTAACATGAGTTTTTGCGAGTTACAGCAATTGGTATTTCAAATTTGAATCATCAATATTGCTGTATCTTGGTAGTTGTTATGTAAAGTAGTATTAAAATGTTAGACAATGATTATGATGTATGTAATATGAAGTAAATTTGTGAGTCATCGTATTTTGTTGTACTTTACATTATTTTTAGAAGTAGGTCTTGCATTTTGTGTTAAATACAAATTATTATGTTTATTCAAATGCTGTATGTTTATTTGAACAATATTATTTAGGAATTAATGTTTACCCTTGTATTTAGTTATAACTAATTTAACTTAAAATGTAATCAGTCTCAAAATTAAAAACTAATGAAGTTTACTGAGGGCGACATTTTCAACTAAATAAAATATCCCAAGCGATATTTTGGAAAATTAAAATAACATAATTATGAATTTCTTAGGCACAAGCTTCTTAGACCTACATGAAAAACAAAATAAAACAATCAATAAATTCTAAAAAACATAATTAAATACCAATAGAATTATAACGCAAGTAATTTTAGTTTGCTGCATATTTATCAGAAAATGTGTAGAATGAAACGTAGTAAGTCTGAAGCACATTCAAAACCCGAGCGATAAAATTGTAGTATCTCTAGCTGGAATAAAATACTGAGGCGGCGAATTTGCTGTATCTCAACAAATTATTATTTGGGACGTACACATAATGCTGTAAATGTTTCGTAGTATAAAAACAGAGACAGTGTATCTTGACATCGGCAAAAAATACTTATTACTATTTTGTTGTATCTATTTGTTTTTGTAAAATAGCTGATTTTATGCTACTTACAGCATTTTGAAGTATGTTTTCTTAAAAAAGTTAAGAAAAAATCCACGTCGTATCTGAAAAAAAAACCTCCTAAGATAACATGGATCAGACTGTCCGACGCAGTATTTTTTTCTGAATTCAAATATGCAATAAAAAAAAACCATTTTGTGAGATACGACAAAATCGCTTTCCAGCGTCGATATATACATTCTTTGTACTTGAACGAAACATATTTCACTGAAACACAATTCAATGAATTTCAAAATTACATTTTTATTCAACAAACTAATCAAACAGTAGAATATTTTTTCAATAAATATTTTTTGCACGGTGTATTTTTGTGGAAAAAGGAACAGAGAAGTTAAAATGCAAGAGCGAGCGAACCGAGCTCGGGACTTAAGGCACTCAGACTTGGATCGGGTTAGGTCAGGATACGCTGTAACTCCTTTTAAACTAACTGGAACAGAAGCCTCGCTAAGAGAGGCACCTTCCACAATACCATCTGGCATTGAACATTCTATGAAATGATAATATGAGTAAACTTTTATTTGAAACTACAACGCAGAACGACTAAACTACTTTTAGCTTTTTTTAGTAGTTACACTTGAAGCCACGAAGGCTACAAATATGAATATTAAGTGAATTGTTGGAAGCAGATGATTTACTAAAACCTAACTTTTTTTTTAGATCATTTCTCTCTTCTTTTTACTCCCTCATTCATTCGTGGACTACAACTATACATCAACTCGAGACGAGTATGCAGCTAGAGGTCAGAATAACTTCACCATGCTAACAGCAGGAAAAATGCTTGGAGGTAGCGCTTCCCTCAGCCATGCAGTACAAACTAGAGGAATTGCTTCAGACTTCGACCACTGGGCCAAAATCGCAAAAGACACATCCTGGAAATATGACAACGTTCTTCAATATTTCAAAAAAAGTGAAAGGCTCGAAGACAAAAAAACGCTCAGAAAATATCCCAAATTTCATGGTACTAATGGACCTACGGGTTTATCAATACAACCAGAGAAAGAAACCACTGATCTATTAAAAGCTTTCGCTGAAGTCGGCAACCCAACTGTCTTAGACCTAAACGCAAATATTACTGTAGGTTACACACATCCGCAGTTCATGTTTGCCGATAAAAAAAGGCAGACACCAGCTTACACCTACCTAAATCCAATCAAAGATTACTCTAATTTTCACGTTTCGAAACACACAAGGGTGACTAGAATCATTTTTGACGGCAAAACTGCTGTCGGTGTCAAAGCTGTTCGTAAAGGCAAAACTTATACATTCAGAGCTAAAAGAGAGGTTATAATTTGTGCAGGAGTCTTCAATACTCCACAACTACTCATGCTCTCAGGTATCGGTCCAAAGAAACACTTGGAATCTTTTAATATAAAAGTGTTAAAAGATGCTCCAGTAGGTGATAATTTGGTAGACCAAGTCGCGATCTCAGTAGTGCATAAGTTAAAGAAATATCCTGCACCAATTCCAAATTTAATACCTGCTGCAGTGGATTTTACCAGAATCCCCTTCCCAACCATAATAAGTCTCATACCACTTAATAAGACTAAAACACGCCCGGATTATCAGACATTTAATTTATTCTTCTCGCATGACTTACCATACTTGAAAATTGCTTGTACTCAAGTATTTGGTTTGCGAGCTGATATATGTGATCGTTGGACAAAAGAAGCTACAGGCAGAGATACTCTGTACAACTTTTTAGTTCTTCTGCAACCAAAATCTAGAGGTACTGTCCGTTTGGGGAGTACCAATCCTTTTGCAGACCCAATTATTACAACTGGGTTTTATACCAACAAAGCTGACTTAAAAAAGATGGTGAAAATTTTGAAAGATTATCTGACTGTTGAAGAATCGCAATACTTTAAAGAAGTTGAGGCTGAAGTAGCAGGACTAGATCTTCCAGAATGTGCTGATAAAGAAAAAGGTACAGATGAATATTGGGAATGTTATATTTTACAACATACTGGTGCTGGCCATCATTACTCTTGTACATGTCCTATGGGGACGGTGGTAGATGGTAAATTGAGGGTGAAAGGGATGGAAAGACTACGGATAGTAGATGGCAGTGTGCTGCCCAAGATACCACATGCCGCTCCTAATGCGGCTATTATGATGTTGGCAGAGAAAGCTTCGGATATGATTAAAAATGCCAATAAAAATAACTAGACTTTACTTTTCAATTTTGAGTGCACTTTTACTGTAAGATCACTTTATTAACCACAGTGACAATACGTTTAATAATACGTTTTAGTGACCTCTTCGGGGAAACTGAAGGTGTTGTCTGTGCGATTATGGACGAAGTTATCATGAAGAACAACCACCGGAGACATATTATAAAGGATGGGACGATTGACGTGTGTCGGGCATGCCATCGTCCAGGTGAATCCATTAGACATATCATCTCTGGTTGTTCTCGTCTTGCTAACGGCGAGTACTTGCACAGGCACAACCTAGTAGCCAGAATCATCCACCAGCAACTTGCGTTGAAATACAAACTTGTGGAATCTGAGGTACCGTATTACAAGTATGTGCCCGACCCAGTTCTCGAGAAAGACCATGTCACGTTGTACTGGGATCTGCCTATCATTACTGACAGGACTATTGTCGCCAATAAGCCTGACATAGTAGTGATAGACAGATCAGCGCCCCGCGCAATGATAATCGATGTTACCATTCCGCATGACGAGAACCTCGTAAAAGCTGAGAAAGATAAACAAATCAAATATATCGGCGCCTGGCGCGCGAGGTTGTCGACATGTGGAATGTGAACTCGGCTATCATTGTGCCGATTGTCGTTACTGCCAATGGCCTGATGGCAAAGAGCCTGGACGAACACCTTTCGAGGCTCTCCTTAGGGGGTTGGATCAAGGGCCTGATTCAGAAGGCAGTACTTCTTGATACGGTTCGTATTGTGAGGAGGTTCGTGTCTGTGGAGCCCTAACCACCGGTAGCTTGGACCCCGCTCCCACACCGGTGGAACACTATTTTTTATATTTTTAATTTTTGATTTTTATTTTTTCTGTATTTAATAATATTTAAAAATGTAAAATAATATGTAAAAAAAAATGAATAAAGATAATAATAATATAGTAATTGTTTGGAACATATTGTATAGAAATAAAAGTTTTAATAAAAGTCTGAAGTTTTTATGTTTTTGTGTAAAAATATTTTTCTTTTGGGTTGCACCTGAGAACCGCTAGCAACGACTGTTCTTTATTATGTGAGTTTCTGTGTTTGTAAACGGTTCCACGATACATGAAGGAATTCCTAGTGTTGGCCCCACATTATGAATTTCTTCATGTATTCTTGGATTGACATTTAAAGAATAATATAATAAAAGCACCAACAAGACTGTTATAAAAAGAAGTAAAATTTTATCATTTCACAACCCATGCGCCTGAGCCATGCACCATGAAATGTTAATGCTGATTACAAAAAAAAGAAGATTTCCAAAAACATTTTTTAAGCTATTGCATAGCTTCTAACGCAGGCTCTGAGCGCGGCGGGCGCGAAAAACCTTACGAAAAAACCTGACCACATTTGACAGCACGTCGTTTCAGTTCGGGAGACTTCGGCAATCATAAAGGTACGGACAGACATGCTCATAAAGATACGGACAGACGTGTTCATTACTATAGCACGAAAGCATGCTTTTATTGAGCAAGGGGCAATTTTATTGAGGGAGAGGGAGAGGGAGAGGGGGAGGGAGAGGGGGAGGGAGAGGGAGAGGGAGATATTCGCGCGCGCGAAAAACGTAACGAAAAAACGTGACCACATTTGACAGCACGCATCGTCTAACGTCGTTTCAGTTCGGGAGACTTCGGCAATCGTAAAAATATCCGTCATAAAGACAATTTACTTTTCTTACTGATTCTAAATGGCCAGCTACAAAAGGAGTTTTCACAATGAAACCTCCTCCACAGACGTGCTCATTACTAGCACGAAAGAGGGAGAGGGAGAGGGAGAGGGAGAGGGAGAGGGAAAGGGAGAGGGAGAGGGAGAGGGAGAGGGAGAGAGAGAGGGAGAGGGAGAGGGAGAGGGAGAGGGAGGAGGAGGAGGAGGAGGAGAGGGAGGGGGAGGAGTAGAGGGAGGAGGAGGAGGAGGAGGAGAACGTTTCTTGACATTTCACTAGTTTTCTTAAAAAAAAATGCTATGCAATAGCTTCACTGCGGCAGTCTCCGAGTGCCACACGTATTTTTTTTTTCAATGGACACGGTATTGTTAATGTCTGTAGCATACTGGTTCAAACTACAGAGGCATTATATCAGTAAAAACTTACATAGTCTCAAGATTGGACATAGTTAAACGGAAAGGATCCAACCCACATAGACTTAGTTTTGAGATATTCAAGTTTTAAGTTCAGATCGTGTTTCGTCTTTGATTTTATAATTTAACTTTCTGGGGTTGGTTTTAAGTAAAGGATAAACAGATAAATTTTTATTTTATTAATCTAGAGTCCAACTTTATGACATATTTTCAGAGATAATTACAAAAATACGAGGATGAATCCTTATCGTTAAAATATAATTTTAAAAGCCCAGTGTAATAAACATATTAAGCCTTAAGGATCCAAGCTTTATAATAGAACAAAAACACTAAAATTTACAAGGAATTAGAACAGATTTGTATGTTTTAGAAAATAAAACTTCATTAGTCTAATTTTAATTTTCAATAACTGCCATGTACCTATTAAACTGTGGACGAGATTAACAATGGCTTGTTGGAAACTGTCCAAGCTGTGGGGTCCAAGTTCATAAAGACCCTGCGCCGCAATAAGCCTCGAAAGCTCGAACGGAACGGAACCATCAATTTGATGCAAGACCGGACCGAGATGAGGCTGCAATCTTCAGCTGATATGTCGGAATATGGCAAACTCAATAGACGAATCTCTAAATCAATGCGACGTGACCTGCGTGCCTATAGTGCGGAACGGATCAAAGAGGCAATCGAGCGGAACCAGGGCTCAAAAGTCTTCGCAAAGAATTCGTCTATTGGGCCTAGCCAAATGACAAAGCTGAAGATTAACGACGGCAGCATCATTTCGAAGAAACCGGAGATCCTGAGAGAGCTTGAGAGGTTTTACGGATAGTTATACACGTCAACACGACAACCCAGTGTCGGTACAGTTTGAGACGCAAGAGCTAAACTGACTCGACACTACACTGAGGATATCCCGGACATCAGCCTGTACGAGATTAGAATGGCTCTTAAACAGCTAAAGAATAACAAGGCGCCGGGTGAAGACGGAATCACAACAGAACTTCTGAGAGCGGGTGGAAAACCGGTAGTTCTGGTCCTCCAGAAGTTATTTAATTCCATCATACTCGAAGGTACTCGTACTACGCCAGAAGCATGGCACAAGGAGTGTGGTTGTTCTTTTCTTCAAAAAGGGTGACAACACCTTGTTGAAGAACTACAGGCCAATCTCACTTCTGAGCCATGTATACAAGCTGTTCTCAAGAGTCATTATGAACCGCCGGTTTCCGAAAATTTTAATAATAGTATAATAATCCAAGTAGTTTGGATCGTTTTAATAATACTTATGTGATTTGGAATATTTTCGTAAATATGATTTTCTCAATAACGATCTAAGTAGCTTGGAGCGATTTTGATAAAAAAATATGATAACCTGTTATACATGTGGGTTGGTAATGTATGGTCATTATAACATGATGCGTTGGAATTTTACTTTGATTGTTTTTGGATATTAAAGTTTTAACTACAAAGAGTGTTTTGGTATACGTACCTAACTCATTTTCGCTCATAGTGTGGGTTGGATCCTTTCCGTTTAACAACGTCCAATTGTAAGTCAGGTTTTCATCTGAATAAGCCCTTTGTGAATACTGTTCACTAGGATTTAGCAGTAGTAGGCATACATATAATAGATCAATTTTGAATTTGGTAAGAACAAATTAAAGGCGGTTAAAAAAAAAGTTAATTTTTTAATACTCTATTCATTTACATTGCAAATGATAGCAAAGTTGATGAATCATGTGAAAACCATCTTCTATAATCATTAATTTGATTAGTCTGAGTCATGGTAACATAGCAAGAAGAATTTCACAGCAGGTCTGTATTTACTGATAGCTGCAACATTGGGGTCTTATTGTCGAAACTTGAGTCAATAGTGAATAGATTACTTCTAGGTAAGTGCGCTTCACCATCGACTACAATCATCTTCGCATCCCAATCTCTAACCAAATAATTTGGTAACAAATTGGACTACATAGAAGAAACAAATCCAGGATTACAGGTAAGGTTACATAAGAGAAATAATTAAAAAAGAATAACTTAATAAACTTGACAGTCAGTAAGTTATTATTGTGTACTGTCCTCTTTAATCATGTCTGAAACTTTCTCTGCCAACATGATAACAGCCGCATTAGGAGCAGCCCGAGGTACGCTAGGCATCACACTGGCATCTGCTACCCTTAAATTGTTCACCCCTTTCACCCTCAATTTGCCATCTACCACCGTCCCCATAGGACATGTACTGGTATAATGATATGGACTGCTAGAATGTTGTAAAACATAGCATACCCAATATTCATCTGTACCTTTTTCTTTATCAGCACATTCTGGATGGTCTAATCCTACTAATTCAGCCCCATTTTCTTTAAAGTATTTTGACTCTCCAACAGTAACGTAATCTTTCAAATTTTTCACCATGTTTTCTAAGTCATCTTTGTTGGTATAGTATCTAGTTGTAATTATTGGGTTGGCAAAAGGATCGGCACTCCCTAAACGAACAGTACCTCTGGATTTTGGTTGGAGAAGAGCTATAACGGTGTACAATGTATCTCTACCTTTTACTTGTTTATTCCATCTGTCACATATTTCACTTCGCAGACCAAACACTGTGGTACAAGTAACTGTCAAGAAGGGCGTGTCGTGTGGGAAGATCAAACTGAAAGTCTGATAGTCGGGGCATGTTTGTGTCTTGTTCAAAGCCACTAATCCTGATACAATCGGAAAGGGAATTTTAAAAACATTCGTTGAAGCTGACAGAACTAAGTCAGGAATCGGTATTAGATACTTCTTTAACTTATGCACTACCGTGACAGAGATTTGGTCAATCAAATTGTCACCAACTGGTGCATTTTTTAATACTGGAATATTGAAAGATTCCAAGTGTTCTTTAGGACCAATACCTGAGAGCATTAGTAGTTGTGGAGTATTGAATACTCCTGCACTAATTATGACCTCTTTTCTGGCTCTAAATGTGTAAGTTTTACCTTCACGAACAGCTTCAACACCAACAGCAGTATTGCCGTCAAAAATGATTCTAGTTACCCTTGTGTATGTAGACACGTGCAAATTGGAGTAATCTTTGATTGGGTATATGTAGGAGTAAGCTGGTGTCTTCCTCTTCTTATCAGTTAACATGTACTGTGGTTGTGTGTAACCTAGAGTAATATCAGCATTCAGATCCAAGATGGTTGGGTTGCCAACTTCAGCAAAAGCTTTCAATATATCAATAACTCTTTCATCAGGTTGTCTTGATATTCCCATTGGTCCATCCGTGCCATGGAAATCACCATATTGGCTTAGGGTTTCATTATCAACGAGTCTTTCACTTTTTATGAAATATTGTAGTATGTTTTCGTATTTCCATGATTTGTCTTTCGCATGTCTGGCCCAGCAATCGTAGTCAGAAGGTGTTCCCCTCGAGTGGATGAAATGATTCATGGAATCAGAGCCGCCTAACATTTTTCCTGCTGTTAGCATGGTGTAGTTATTCTGGCTTCTAGCTGCGTAGTCGTCTCGAGTCGATGTGTAGTTGTAATCAACGTTAGTATGCGGGAGTGTACTGAAGCGAGAAGCTATCTGAAATGAGAATAATGTTTTTCATAATTGGTCCTCCTCAAAACGAAATGATTGAAAAAAGCTTCCTGTACTTGGGACTTCAATCTTGAAAAATTCTTTGGCCAATTATTTTGGAGAAAAAATTTAAATAATTAGCTGTGAAATTTGACGGGAAGAGTGCTCTAAATTAAAATGCACCATTTGCATGTATCATTTGGTCAAAATGGATCAAATTATTAGACATTTTTTAAATTCAGTTTTCCGGAAATCGCTACGCGACATCCGATGCCGTGTTTGGCACACTTTTTCTTTGTCTTGGTAAAATCATCAAGTGAGTCCTCCCATCCGGCGGGACGGGAGGGACTGTCAGACTCGTACTGACTAAAATCCATGGTGTCCTTTAATAGCCCTTTACGTTCCAGGGTCACGGTAATGAGATAAGTCCCGCGACCCCGGCAGGCTTTGGCCCTCTAGAGGGGGGCCCCGTCATTGTGCTGACACTCTTTGAGGCGTGCGTGGAGGCAAAATATAAAGAAAACTAAAAGGACTTCTTTATGATTGTCATTGTTACCTCAGTTATGTAAAATGTACCGAGACATGGTTCTTCAATGCCCAAACATACACACCTTGCCGTAGTTTCCATAGATCATGTGTGGTGGACTCTCAGGTGGACTATAGAATTTTAATGGAACGTCAATCAGAGTGACGTCAGCTAGATATTGTGACGTCACAGGTTTGACGTGACGCGTAATTGGTCAGGTGGAGTGTTTCGGTCAGATAGCAATATGTTGGTCGACTCGGAACTTACATAAGCATATGTGGGTATTGTTATTGGTATTTATAACTGATGCTTTAATTAGGATTATTGTTAGTGTGCGAATGCACTTCAATTTATGGCACGTTTAGTGGCGTGGCTGAACCATTGGACTGCTGCGTTGTTGTTGCGGGTTCGATCACCGCACGAAATAAATATTTGTATGATCTACAAGTAGTTGTTCCGGGTCGGAGTGTTTGTGTATTTGAGTTTCTATGTCCGTTAACGCACTCAGAATACAGGAGAAAATAGAGTAGGGCAATTTTTTTAAAAAAACAAAATGTGTATTCTAATTGGTACTATGCGAATGTTCATTTCGTGAACGTAATGAATTTGCGAAATTATGTGTAGTGTAAGTTCATCGGCTTCGTACTTATCGTACGGTATATGATAATTACGATATAGTACGACATAAGTGTTTCGTGAGTGAAATGTATTTGCGAAATTTTGTGAAGTGTGAATTCATTGCTTCAAGTTCGTGCGGTATGATACGACATGGTACAGACGCCAGCAGGTCATTATAACCGAATCTGTAAAATCTTATCGAATATTAACCTTCCACTATTTGATAAGGTTTATTATGACAGAATTTTGACAGATTGAGTTAGGTTGATGTGCTGGCGTCTGTACCATGTTCTTACAGTATCGGTATGACAAAATAATATAATTATTATTATGGTAAAGCATGCAACCATACGGTGTAGGTAGTACGATATGGTACGAAATGAGGCGATATGGTACGACATCATACGATATGGTGCAATTTGGCACGGTACAATATGATGCTGTACGGTATGGTATGTTACATTACGATACAATATGGTATAGTGCACTTACCATGGCTGATAAAGGAGGATTTCCACCTGCTTCTAACATCAAAACCGTATGGGTCTTGGATTCTGCCAGTCTTCTACCGACCACGCAGCCGGCAGAGCCTGCTCCAACCACTATATAGTCATATGTTGTATTATCTGAAAATAGAAACGTTTTACTGAATGCATGTATTTTTATGCATGAGCAAAGTTCCAGACAACTGTATTAAAAAAGTGAGAGTGAATTTTCTTGTTTATTACATTTTTACGCTGAACCGATTTTGATAATAAGAGATAGACTGTTCTATAGCATAATCCGCATAAAATGTTCCCACTGCTGGGACACAGGCCTCCTCTCTGTGAGAGAAAGTAGGCTGTAATATACCACGCGGGCCCAGTGCGGGTTTGTAGATGACACATGTTTTTTTTTTAATTTTTTTTAGGACATGCCGATATTTTCGATATGTTCCTTCGGCGATTTGTGTGCAGGTGGTGACAAAATAAATTACACAAAGTAAGCGCTTGACTGGGTTCGAACCTACGATGTATACAATTTGTAAGTCGGAGCCAATAACACTGGCCTGCACTGCTCAGACTGTTCTATACTACTTTTTAGGGTTCCGTAGCCAAATTAATGGCAGAAAACACAACCGTCATAGATTATGGATTCGTCATGTCTGTCCGTCCGTATGTCGCAGCCACTTTTTTCGAAACTATAAGAAATAAACTATTGAAACTTGGTAAGTAGATGTATTCTGTGAACCGCATTAAAATTTTCACTCAAAAATAGAAAAAAAATCTAATAAAGAGGTAGAAAATATAAAGAAAAAAGCTCCTAGAAAATAGATGCTTACTTTCAAGAACAGCCTGTTCTGGCCACAGGTTTCCACTAAATCCTGCAGCAGTCAGAAGCGTGAGAGGAATCTGAGCGAGCGATACAACATCGCTTGATACCGTGGACCCCATCTTGTAGTCTGAAATAATACAACATAACGAAAATAAGCAAAAAAAAAAAAAAAAAAATCCGTTAGATAAATATACAGGTACCCATTCATGCGGGGTAAGCATTATCCGGTATAGGATACCTACCCACAATTGATAAAAAACTTTTTCAAAAAAAATGTAACCGCCTTCAAAAACAACCACAAAAAAGGGTAAAATAACCTATACAAAATAAGATATTTTTAAAGAAACGAAAAATTCAGCCGCGAGCAGGGTTCGAACCTGCGTCTTCTGGATAGGTACTCCAGACGCCTTAACCACTAGGCCATCGCAACCACTACTCACAAAGCTGAATTTCTCGTTTCCTTGTTTTTTGAACGCTGTTTACACGTTGCGCCATCTATTGGTAGTGTATCAAACTACTTACCAACCAACACGTCTGATATTGCAATCAAATCAATGTTGTATTAGATAACGACTTCTAACCTAAAGTTATATTTTTATACGCAATCACGCCTGCGTCGCGTCTTCGCAAAGATATTTTTAAAGAAACGAAAAATTCAGCCGCGAGCAGGGTTCGAACCTGCGTCTTCTGGATAGGTACTCCAGACGCCTTAACCACTAGGCCATCGCAACCACTACTCACAAAAAAAATCTTTTAAAAATATCTTTGCGAAGACGCGACGCAGGCGTGATTGCGTATAAAAATATAACTTTAGGTTAGAAGTCGTTATCTAATACAACATTGATTTGATTGCAATATCAGACGTGTTGGTTGGTAAGTAGTTTGATACACTACCAATAGATGGCGCAACGTGTAAACAGCGTTCAAAAAACAAGGAAACGAGAAATTCAGCTTTGTGAGTAGTGGTTGCGATGGTTAAGGCGTCTGGAGTACCTATTCAGAAGACGCAGGTTCGAACCCTGCTCGCGGCTGAATTTTTCGTTTCTTTAAAAATATCTTATTTTGTATAGGTTATTTTACCCTTTTTTGTGGTTGTTTTTGAAGGCGGTTACATTTTTTTTTAAAAAGTTTTTATTTTACTCTTTTTAGTTTAAATATTCAACTCAAATTCTTGTCAAATAAATCATTCTCTTACATGTATGTGCACTAAAATTTTGTAATCCGTAGCACCGGTAACAACATCGCTCAAGTGCACAATATGCTAATAAAATTCCCTATCTCAAAAACTACTGAACCGATTTTGATGAAACTTGCAGTATTCCGTAAGTTAAACAATACTTAGTACAACAAAAAAAGAATTACTCAAATCGGACTTGTAGTTCCAGAGATATGCGAACACAAACTAAATCAGTCGATGCCTACTCTAAGCCGTTGAGGAGTTGTACCTTCCATCATCAGCTCATCCACCTGAGATGATGATTATCAGATGCAAATACTTGAACAGATTTAGAAAATATTTGAAAATGGTACTATGTGCCTATAAAATTTGCAGGTTGCCCTCGATTTCCCTGGGATTCCATCATCAGATCCTGACCTGATGATCATGGGACCAATTGGAAGGTATACCCTTTCAAACAAAAGAAAAATTTTCCAAATCGGTCCAGGCGTCTTCGAGAAATCGGGGAACATACATAAAAAAAAAAAAAAAGATTCCGACGAATTGAGAACCTCCTCGAATGGAGACCACGCACCGGCAAGCGCAGCGTTGGACGTCCACCCACTAGGTCGGCAGACGATCTTATGAAGGCCACAGGATCACGCTGGATGCAGGCCGCGTACAACCGGTCCTATTGGAAGTATAAGGGGAGGCCTATGTTCAGCAGTGGACGTCTTACGGCTGATATGACGAAGCTGAAAGTTTTGGCGACCAGTCGGCTTTTTCTGTGGTTCCAAGCAAAGGTTGATCACGTATCAGAAAAACTTCCCTAATGCATAGAGATTCTTTGAAGGTAGTTAACCACTGGGATATTGTTATTAGTTTTAAAGTTAGGGAATTTAACTGAATTGCAATCAGAACACGAAAAGTGGTCATAACTTTTGAACCGTAATAAATTGCACCGTACGTCTCAGAGAAAAGATTGGAAATAACTTTTCCTGTTCAATTTTATCCACACTACACGGAACACCCTGTATAAGCCTTACCTTTCTAACACAAACGAACTTCAAATGAGTTAAAATTATTTGGTATGTTTTCTTTTATATTTTCACATTTTGAACGAGACCATGACGGCTGATAACTAAATACAAAACATATTAGAAAAGCGAAAATAGATACATAAATTAGCGTAATTTTATTTTTATTTTCACAAATTATCTTCAAGCGTTTTTATTTTATCTTTTATTTGCATTAATTTAAAACCCTTTTCTTTACGGAATTTTGAATTTTAATGCCTCTTCGTAAAGTTCTGTTTTAATTGCTACTAAAATGGTTTAGGTGATTTAATAAAATATTTGTAAAAAAAATTACTAGTACCTAGGTAAATACTATCATTGGATCTTAAAATGTTTTTTTTTTGTGTCTTTTAAGCAAACGTTGTCCTACACTAGGAATTTTTCCTGTATCATATGTTTGTTATTTTGAAGTTTCCGATATTTCGTCACTATTAACAATTTTAAGTTCCAACAAGTCTCTAGGTCTAAACACTTGGGCAGAGCACCGCCATGTCCTCACGGCGGTGATAGGCGGAGACCTCTCGCGCCCGGCATTGGTCGCGGCCATGCTGCGGGGCGACACGGAGTGGGAAGCGGTCGCATCCTTCTGCAAAGCAGTCATGCTCGCGAAGGAGGAGGCGGGCCGCGTGAGGGGCAGGACAGCGTCCTCCCTCCGCCCCAGCCGCAGTGGTAGACGCCCACGGTGACGGCCGTCGCAAGACGATCTCCGGCCACCGTAGGAACGGGCATGCGGGCGGCGAGTAATGGGCAACTCGCTGCCCGACCATGGACCATGCCCGGGTCGACGGCGCGTTGTGTTTTCATAGAGTTTCAGCATAATGACGCCCCCCCCCCCCCCCCTGAAGGGTCAAAGCCTGCCGGGGTCGCGGGACTTATCGAATTACCGTGACCCTGTAACGTAAAGGGCTATCGAAGTACACCGTGGATTTTAGTCAGTAGTCCCTTCCGCCCTGCCCTGGGTAGGAGGACACATTTGATTTATTTGCCAGGATAAAAAAAGGTCTAAACACATAAAAATCCTTTGACGTTGTAGACTAAATGAACAACTAGTTGTCTGTCAAAAACGGTGGTATATGCGAAACAAAGCGAGTTAGTACATACATAATAGATGGTCATGCGGGTATGGACAGCGTCGACTTTGTGCCGCGGAGAAAAATGAGGTGACCACGGTTCTTGAGTTAGGGAGACAGTCTTGGCATATGACAGTCTTGGTCTTGGATAAGCTGATATTACTAGGTCTGATTTGTCAGATTTAACTTTCAGTCTGAAACAGATTGATTTTACAGTCAGAGGTCTTATCACGAACATTCACTTAAAGTAAACGGGGACTGACGTTCATTTGATGGAAAATAATAGTTCCTCGTTCGTACACTAGAGGTGCTTTTTCATTTGCCATACAATTTATGTCATGGTACTCCTAGTACACTACTTGCATGACATAATTGTACAGTGTACGGCCAAAGTTAAATACTTAGATTTCTCTGTCATTTCTACAATACTTTTTTTTTGACAGCACGTGTGGCGCAGTGGCTAAGTATCTACTACTGCGCAGCGTGTCCCGTGTGCATTCCCACTCGGAAAAAATATTTATATGAACTACACGTAATTGTTACTGGTGTAGATGTTTCTGAATGTAAGTATAAATGTTTGTAAATTCATGGCTCGTTATCAGAAAAATGTCTAGTGTGGGGAAAAGTTTTTTTTTAAATCGAATATTATATTCGTTGTAATCACTGAACTGAGCTGAGAGTGATCATACGCTAACTTACACAAAAAAAACAAGCGAGAGACACATTTCCCGGAAATATCCTACAAATCACAAACGCATATTCACCCTCATCCTAGGCAAACTAGAAAGAAGAGATGGAAAAATAACCTAGTTTAAAATGTAGACTACGCAGTCGCCTTTTAGGGTTCCGCAGACAATGGATGTTAGCCGGACTCTATCTACACTAGTGTTATAAATAGGAAAGATTTTTTTTGTATGTGTGTATGTTGTAATGATGAATAAACTCAAAAACAACTGGACCGATTTGAAAAATTCTTTCACCAGTTGAAAGCTGCTTTGGTCCTAAGTAACATAGGCAATAAAGAGGAGGGGGGGGGGTGAGCGGGCGTCTCTATCAGTAAATAATCTATACAAATAATAATATTATAAAGATGAAGAGTACCTATCCAGTTGAACACGCTAACCTCAGGAATTACTGCTCGCTGCATTGATATACAGTCCAAAAGGAGATGTAGCCAATTCCTAAAATGGGGCAACATTTAAAAATAATATTTACTAGCTGACCCGGCGAAAAATTCCAACACGGGGGAGTCCAGAATGTTTGTGCGTCGGTGTCTCTTGCACCCTGTTTAAGTAGATACATAAATATTAGTTTTAGTACCTACAGAACCCTCATAATTCATATATTGCCAAGATTTTTAAAAAGGAGTCCTGCTACAAAGCTGTAGCCAAGGGCTTTCAAATGAACAACTGTGTGCAAGGATATTAGATTCCCTTTCATCTCTCCCTTTGAAGATGAGGTGCAATATGAACATTGTTTTAATTTTCTTGAAGATGAGTTTTTCAGCTCGTTGGGTTTAGTTTTTTTTTTAATGAATTTGTTTATTGTGTTCGGTTTATCATTTACTAACTTTTGCCCGCGGCTTTGTTTTCTTTAATTATAATTTGAAAATCAATTTGGACTGTAAATGTAGCGCGATCTATGATTATTTGAATGTTATTGATGTTTAACTCGGGAACAGTACTTTTTACGGGATCAAAGGTAACCCTATGTCTGTCTTTGCACACCTGACCATGTTTATGCAATATTTTAGGTTGATCGGTTCAGTGGTTTAGGCGTGAAAATGTAACAAGCAAACACACAAAACTACTTTCACATTTATTTATTTATTAAGGTTTTCCAACAGCTTCTGTGTACAGTAAAGTTAAGGTATACAGGGTTATTTGAAAAACACCAACAACCTCTTAAGAGGTCATTCCACTCATTATAATGAACAACTTTTACTATGGGACCAAACACGAAATCGTGAAAAATAAACAGGTGTTCCCTACTTTTTGACGAGTTATGCGAACATTTGTAAGATATTTTCATTAGGTTTAGTTTCGTTACGGAATTTCTTGATTCGGTCGCCACGCTGAGAGCCCGAGATAAAAGCTATGCAATAGCTTAAAATGGTCACCTTAAGAAAGATTATGAGGTGCATACGAATGTACGATGGCAATAGTTTAAATGAATCCCATGCAAGTAAATAAAATTAATTCAACATGTCTCCTTGTCCCAACCGTCACCATAAATTAAAGCTAAACAATTTTTAATTAGCAAACGATAAGTTTTGTTCAGCGAGCGCACAACTCACGAATAGGTGCGTCCACACAGAGCGCGCAGCCTGGCGAGGCATTTGCTGCGCGAGGAAACTGACAAGCGAGGCTGCTCACTCTGTGTGGACTCGTCTATTGTTTTTCGACCGAGGCACGAAACAATATACGCGAGCAAAACAAACTGCCGACACTGGATGGCTCGGGCGCTCGGTCGATCGACCGCGACAACGCAACGCTGTCACTAGCCTCGCCCGAGACACGTCCACACCAACCGAGCTGATTCGCGCGGAAAATGCCTCGCGAGGCTGCGCGCTCTGTGGGGACGCACCTAATTAATAACGTCCCGGCTCGACGCAAGCTCTTGGCAAAGCGCAGGATTACCAGTTGGCAAGCATTTTACTATTATTCAATCCGAATAGTCGGATATTTGGGGATATACGGGTGGAGGTTGCGTAGAGCATTTTGGTTTTGTCTTGCCTGGCAAAATTATAAATTAACCCATATATTATTTTGTCACGGGGCTGACTTAACAGGTAATCGTGGATCTGGAACGTAAAAGCCTATTGAAGGAACATCGTGAATTTTAGTTAGTTGAGTCTGACAGTCCCTTCCGGTTAACCCAGGGCGCGAGGTCTCATTTGATAATTTTACCATCTAAAAAAAATGCCTAATATCAAAATCCGGATGGTTGTGTGTCATCATCATCATCATCATCATCAGCCTATAAATGTTCCCACTGCTGGGACACAAGCCTCCTCTCTGTGAGAGGGAGTGGGCCGTAATCTACCACGCGGGCCCAGTGCGGTTTGTGTGTCATAATTATACTTAATTATGTATTTCACGTTACGTAAATCCGTTGGCTGAATTATGAAAAAATACATACTTTCCGAGACACGGGGGAAATCCGTTATGATAGATGGTTGGACCCATCCACAGACTAACCTCAGCAAGCGCGGCGGCTTAACTTGGAAGATCTACCTATTCGGTCGTAATTATTTTGCCACGATTTCCTTCTGTTGCTGTATCTAAAGACAGACCTATATTAAAGGCTTGTGTTTAAACGCCTACCAGATAAGTCCCTATTTCAAAACCAAAAAAAAAATAATGGATAAATTCTCACCAAATTCTGTGTCATAAAGTATTGTAGAAATTAACCTATTTTCTATAATTAAAAAAAAAACGACCTAAACAGGGTTGACAAAGCCCTGCTTCGCGGGGCTTCTATCCGAACTTCGGGGTGTTCTTGAAATAATGCTAAAGCGAGTTTTAGATTTGGTAAGCTTTTATCGATTTTGGTAACTATACAAAAATAATTATTGATGCACATTTAAATTGTTTTTTGTTTTTTTTTTTTTTTATTAAAACCAAACCGTTACCAAATCCAACTTGTTCGCCAAAATCCCCTCCCGTATTCACCCCCACCCCCAACTAGTACGGAGAGAGCTATCCCATGTCAGAGCACACACATGTACTGCGACGTCCACCTCGCCTAACACAGCGGAGCTCCTTGCTGACCATTATCCTCACAGATAAATAGTTAATGCAAGTTGGAATGTAAGTTGGACGCGCATACGGTACGCTCATATAGTCTTTTTTATAAGTTCTTTAACACGTCCAAAGATGAAAGTACTTTAGAAATGGGGCTTAAAAAATATGAAGCTTTTCGTCCTTGACCTTATCAGAGACCTTTACCAAGACGTAACCCCCTAAGAGTCCCATAAACCAAATTGACACCAAGGTACACCACATCATTTAACAAAACACCATGGTCCACCTTTATCACCCATGTTCGAATCCACAACATTATCGTGACCAAATCGACCGTGATTATCCCGAGACGGGGCACAAATGACCCCATTACTGGGGTCCAACATATAAAACTATTATTATATCTTTAGTTCATGTAATTGAGACTGGTTGAGGGTTATTCGGTGTCGTGTTTATTAGTAGAGATCTAATAGAGATAGGGGTGTAAAAGCCCTAGAACTTTGCCTGTAGTTAAAAGTAGTCAGTGGCCCAAAAGTCTAGTGTTATCAACCCTAGCAAGGGGTATCGTATTATCTAGGGAGGGTATAAAATCGTGGGTCAAACAAATGGCGCCTTTTCATTTGACCAATATTGAAATAAACAAATTTTGAGAGGCCTGTTGGTCTAGTGGTTAGTGACCCTGACTGCTATGCCGGAGGTCGTGGTTTCGAGTCCCACCAAGGACAAATGTTTGTGTGATGAACACGATCATTTGTTCTGTGTCTGGGTATAATTTATTTATAATATTTATGTATTTAGAAATATATAAGTACGTTTATGAGTTGTCTAGTACCCATAACACAAGCCCTGCTTAGCTTGGGACTAGATGGCGTTGTGTGATAGTTGTGGAATATTATTATATTATTATTACCAATGAGAAGTTCTTGGCTAAATTACATCCGCACAGAGCGATCTTCTGGGTTAAGCCGCGCTTGCCGAGGTTGGTCTGTGGATGGGTGACCATCTGTCATAGCGAGTTTCCTCCGTACCTCGGAAAGCACGTAAAGCCGTTGGTCCCGGCTGTCATTTGTAGATCTTTGACAGTCGTTCTGTTGTAATATCCCTTTGTGCCTATAGGCCTTGTTTTGTTCTGTCTCCTGCTTGCATGGAGGGAAGTGGAAACATTTTTCCTACTCCTCCACTATTCTTTTCTGATTAATTTTGAAAATTGACCCAAGACAGGTGAAGACAATGAAGCTCGACGTGTCCCGGAGAATGAATTTCATTCTCCGGGACACGTCGAGCTTCATTGTCTCGGCGCTTTTCTGGTGGTTGCCACTGTTGATTCTGGCTTTCAGGAGTTGCAGTGGTTTGGGAATAGTGAGGTGGGTTTGTCCCAATTTAAAAAAAGTCGTTACTGTTGGTCAGAAGCTCTAAAGTCTGACAACCAGTCTTACCATGGGGTATCGTATTACCCAGATACTGGGTTGTAGAGGTCCGGTAGGCCGTCACTCCATGTAAAATATTGATATTCAGCTGCATCTGGTTCGACTGGAAGCCGACCACAATATAGTTGGGAAAAGGATAGGTAGATGATGTTAAACTTTCTTGTAGAATAACGGACAATGTTCACAATCTCACCTCTCCATATATTTCCCTACATACAACGTTTTTACAAACCCTACAAAGCAAAATACCCTCTTACCTGTACAAAGAAGAAGAATATACAAAACAGAATAACATCTAAGTGAACCATCGCCTTGAAATGTATCCCTTTATGTGGCGTCCTGTATATTATATAATATATGTCGTTATTTACCTGGTTTGCCCGCTACTACCCCTCTTATGCTTTGAGGGATAAATGCACCGGTGGCGACAGGGTTGGCACGACGAGAATCGTCGTGAATATTTATTTTATTTTAATATATCTATTGATAAATGAGTCTAGAGTCTGTATGTACGATGACAGCGCCACTTAGTGACCACATTATTTCGGGACTTATTACATATTATATTATGATAATTAATATCAGCCTATTGCCGTCCACTTCTGAACGTAAGCCTCCCCCAAAGAGCGCCAACCCTCCCGGTCCTGGGCAGTCCGCATCCATCCGCTGCCAGCCATATTCTTCAAATCATCGACCCATCTTGCCGCAGGGCGTCCTACACTACGTTTGCCCATTAGCGGAATTATTTCGGTACTTCTAAGATCTATCAATTCATGGCTACTAAATATTTTGATGAACAGGGTAAAACGGAACCCTGTTATTAAGACTTATCCGTCTATCTATCTGTCTATCCGCCTGTCACAAGGCTGTATCTCATAAACCATGATAGCCAGTAGAAATTTTCACAGATGATGTATTTCTGTTGCTGTTATAAGAAGAAACACTAATAATTCTTTAATAGTTTAAAAACTAAAAAACACGCTTTTACGAGTAGCACGCACTCAAAATTATACATTTTAGTCTTCTTATCATTCAAACTTAATTTACTACTTATCCGCTACCTAGGGACGGCCGCCATGTTAGATTTAGGTCACGTGATATTTTTTTTCATATCCCATTCAGCAAACCCTTTCGTTTAATACCCATATTTTGTATAGGTGCATTTCAAATAGCCAATCCGCCATCTTGGACGTCCGACTTATTGGATTTAATTCACGTGACTATTTTTTTCGTATTTCTGACAGCAAACCCTTTCATTTGATACCCATATCATGGGGGTGGATTTCAAACAGCCAGTTCGCTATCTTGGAGAGGCCGCCATATTGGATTTGTCATTACAAATCGAAACGTCATTACGTTTCTTAGCTATTCATGTATTGTTTTCAGAACTCAGAGTGTGTGCAAAATTTCATCCTAATCAAAGACCGGGAAGTGGGTCAAATTAAGATTCCAAGATCAGTGGCGGGGCAAGACCTAAATTTGATGTGGGCAAGACTGACTCGCGAGGCCCTGTTCTATGGCGACCTGAAGACGGATTTTATAAAATAATAAAAACAAACAAAACAATTAACACTGCCAAGTTTTTATTCATAAAAATACAAATTAGATTAACCGTATAGTTCGGTACCGGGTCCGAAACGGCCGCGACAAGTAAACCTACGCTGGCTCCAGTAGTGGGTCCGAAATGGGCAGACGTTGTAGTCATACGACATCCTCATTAAATAATTAAAAAATATAATATTCTCTGCGTTAAATCCTATGAGTGCGCATTAATTAAGAATGTTAAATAAAAATCTGATTTGTTCACGCCATTAAAACTTCTACATTTACAACGCATTTTCTTAATTTACCATTACAAAATCCAAAAGTGTAAATACGATTTACGCCATTTTGATGGCAGTGCTGGGTTGGGCTAAAAATCATAAAAAATGTGGTTTCCGGATATCCAAGGTATCACTAAAGAAGGGATGAATAACTCGTCATTTAGTATTGTAACGAATTCATACGTAATTCAACATAAATTAGCAGTGGTAATGAAAAATTTGATATCTGAACTCGAAGTTTCGCGCCACTTGTGTTTGTTTACATTTTTATTTTTCACTTGGATCACACACACACGCTTATACTCAATAACAATTACGATAAATATCATGCCAAATTTTATAAATAACGTAAAAAAGCCCAGATCTTAGCTTAATTCTCTAATACAGGGCCAAAAACACGAATTTTTCATTACCACTACTCAATTTGTATTCGTAATCGACAATCATATTTTTTTTAATCGTAATGATGTGTGAAAGCGAGTATTCTAATCGATTCCATAATTGAATTTTTTGTCAACTCGAGTGAAGTGAGTTTGTTTTATTCTCGCTTTAAAAAATTTTGAGGCGCGAGGCCCCTTGTACCGCGAGGCCGTAGGCGGTGGCCCACGTCGCCCACGCCTTACGCCGCCTCTGTCCAAGATTTTCTTACATACATAGTTACAAGTGAAGCTAATATTAAGCGTGTTAAAAAACAGAGTATATTTAAGGGAGTCCCATACAACAAACGTGAATTAATTTTTGCTCATTTTTGCTCGAAAATTGATCAACAGATAGAGACTTGAAATATTGACAGAACGTTTAGTTATATATTTACTTTAAAAATACATAGTGAGTACAAGCGTAATGTTGTGGACTTTGCACGTAGCGTATAGCAAATTATTCTGTAGATATTTATTCCTATCTAAATGGAGGCAGCCCTGCCACGTGTTGCAGTTAGTACAGTTGCTGCCCATCCCACCCACTGACTCCACGCTCTATAAATATAGACTTCTAGTACTACTACTTCTTTGGCTGGAGGCCTTAGAGTCATTTAAGGCATCCACAGGGAAGTCTGAATAAGGAGCTCACAGCCTCCTCTAGGCTGACCTGAGAGACGCCACTCAAAAAAAATAACTACTTTAAGCACTTTAATACTGGTTTTATGGTTTTTTTTTCTTAGCCTGTTGTGTCCCACTCCTGGGCAAAGGTCTCCCCCCATTCCTTCCACTTCTTTCGATGTTATGCCTCTTCACGTCAATTAGCAAGGAAGCCATCCAGACCGTCCCGCCATCTGCTCCTCGGTCTGCCGCGACCCCGCCCAGCTGTCTCAGGGCTCCATTCTTGTGATATTCGGGCCCACAGTTGTGACGGCATCCGGCAAACATGGCCTGCCCAGTCCCACTTAAGACTCGCCGCTTTATGAGCTACGTCGGATATTTGAGTTCTGGAGTGCAGTGTTTCAAGTGCAAGTGTTTCTAATTCGGTCAGTTAGTTTAACATTTAGTATACTGCGCTCCATCGCTCGTTGGCAAACCCTGAGTTTGGATATCTGGATGTCAGTCAAAGACCAAGTCTGTGCACCAGTCGGTTTTATGGTTATTTTGATTTGTATTATTAAAGTCAGCAGTCGGTATTTTTTTATAAAAAAAACTTTGCCCCACACTAGGAATTTCTTCTTGTACCGTGGGTGTGTTTACAAACATAGAAACTCATAAACACAAACACCCAGACCCGAAACAAGCACTTGCAGATCTATCATATAAATGTTTGTTCCGTGCGGGGATCGAACTCGTGACACACTGCACAGCAGTCGATAGCTCAGCCACTGCGAAAACTGTGCCGTCATGTATATTGTATATGTATTTGTTATATACACAATATATGACCTAGCATGTTATATAATATACTTTAAATTCCTACTGTTTTCCGGTATTGTTCGGATCGATTTCAACCGCAAATTAAATCACATTTTCACAACAAAAATTTTAGCGGTATTTTTGGATATAATTTTCAATGCGATAAATATGAATTATGATGAAGTTATTTATTAATGGTATTAATTATAATTATGGTTTGTTTTCAGGACTCCTGAAAACAATAATAATACACCTGAATCAGGAGTATATCGGATTATAAGGGATTGATCAAAGTAGTGATCGAATCCGAAATGAGGAGATCCGTAGACGAACTAAAGTCACCGATATAGCCCACCGGATTAGCAAGCTGAAGTGGCAATGGGCAGGCCATATTGCTCGCAGAGCAGATGGCCGATGGGGTCGAAAAGTGCTAGAGTGGAGACCGCGGACGAGCAAGCGCAGCGTAGGACGTCCACCAACGAAGTGGACAGACGACCTAATAAAGGTCGCCGGAAGACGCTGGATGCAGGTCGCTTCCAACCGGTATATATGTGGAGATCTAAAGGGGAGGCCTATGTTCAGCAGTGGACGTCCTATGGCTGAGATGATGATGATGATGATGATAAAAGTAGATGCGTTCTGCCTGCTAACTAATCTTATGTCCGTTATTGATAAAAAGTATGGAAACACATGAAACTTTGGTCGAAAGTACGGTTTTCGTTATATAATTAGTAGGTAGGTACCCAAGTTACGATACAACTGTGCAACTACGTATATTGAAGTTCTTCGTTCACATCTCTAGGAATGAAATTTCTATGGAAAGATTGGTGGTTCAGGGCCAAGTGGAAGGCAAGAGGTTACGAGGCCGATCACCAACTCGCTGGTCTGACCTAATAAAAAGGGCTACTGAGTCTGCCATGGTCCAATGTACTCGGAACGTCTCCAACCGACAAAAATGGAAGCACATCGCTGAAAGAGCAGTCCTCGGGGAAATCAACGACCCACCGAACATCCCTCCATGTACCTCGTCTGCGCAACCACGACCACTCTGACAAGAGTGTTACGACTAAGAAGAAGAAGACGTTACGATACCCCAATTTACCCCATGGAAAGAAAGCTTGTCAGATTTTCGGCTAAAAATAATCTGACTAAAGGTTAATCTACTCAAAAAAAAAATTAGTCCGAAATATAGATAAAAAAAATGAGACCCGTATTTTTTCTTTCGTTACGTAAACCAAAAATGACGAAGATACAACGCTTCCAAAAATCACAAAACGTCACTTGTTCGGTACAATTTTACAAGCGTTATGACGTCACAAAGACCCCACTCCCGAATTTGGAAGCGTATTATCTTTGTCAATATCATTAATAAAAAAAAAACATATCCATTATTAAGCTATTGCATAGCTTTTATAGCGGTCTCTGAGCGCAGCGCGACGCGGCGACCGAATACCCAAAAATCTAACTAAAAAACCTAAGGAAAATAGCTGACACCACGCATCGTCTAACGTCGTTTCAGTTCGGGAGACTTCGGCAATCATAAAAATATGCGTCATGAAGACAATTTACTTTTTCTTACTGATTCTAAACGGCCAGCTAAGGAGTTTTCACAATTAAACCTACTTATAAAATTCTCCTACAACAAAGCAGTTCTTTATTACAATAGTGCACCACAAACATTTGAAAAAATTTACTTATTTATTAATTCTGAACAAAAATACATTTGTGTCGAATACAGGATTAATAATAATCACACATATCATAATAATAATAATTAAAAGTTACAATGGAAAAAAATGACAAAATTAAAAAATTAGTATTAATGAAGAATATAATTAAAATTAATATTTAAAAAAAAAACACAGCTAGCCTAGTCAGAAGAAAAAAAAGTTACAATCAATAATATGGATACAATGTCAAAATTTAAGTAATAATCAAGAATTAAGGTAGGTAATTTAAAAAAAATATATTCTCGTTAAATATACGCGGTAGGCCTTTTTTTTTCTTTTTAAATAATAAAATGTTATGCAATAGCTTCACCGCGGCAGTCTCCGAGTGCCACATGTAATTTTACTGATGTACTAAACAGATTTTCAATTTATTTATGCAGTAAAATAACCTATTATTACCACTCATAGTCACCAAACCTCATGACCCATATTTAACCCTCAAACCATTGTCTTTCTTCATAAGCAGACAGAAATATGAAACTGGACCCAAAGCAAGTATTATACCGCTTTGTACTGTTAACAATAGAGTCAGGGAAACTTCGTAACTTATTTACTTACCTATGTTTAAGTTGGAACAATGGTTTTACTACAATTATGCTAAGTTTGTACCTTGGTTGAACCTCTAGGAAAGTAGGATACTTGGTTACTGTAAATATGTCTGAGGAGTTAAGATTATTCTCTGTAAGGCCAGTTAACGTTAGTTTTTAACCGACTTCGAAAAAAGAAGGAGGTTTTCGATTCATTGGAATCTTTTTTTTATGTATGTTTCCAGTTTTCTTGATGACGCCGGGATCGCTTTGGAAAATTTCTTTTATTTTTTTTGAAAGGTTATACTACAGTTTGAACAAATATATCTCAATTCTACCAAGAATAGACAATCTTGTTTCATGGCTATTTCTAATAAAGGGGTTAAAAGATTTTAGTATGGTTGGTGGCCTCATCGCGGTCACCCGCTATTTTTTTTTCAGATTCACTGTGCACAACCAAAGTTATTTAGATACAAGACACTTCTCTTCTTCAACCTTTAGTCACCCAATCAATGCTGAGTGTAGGTCTCTTCCAAATCTTTCCACTTCTGGTGGTTTTGTGTTATGGCTATCCAGTGTCTTTCCGGCCACTTTAACAAGATCGTAAGCCAACTAGTCGGTTGTCTCCCTACATTCCTCTTTCCCATTTGTGGTCTCCACTCCTACACTTTCCTTCCCCATCTTCCATCCAGCCTACGGCATATATGGCCCGCCCACTTCCATTTTCCTTTTGCTATCACGCATGCTATGTCTAGTCTCGTACTTCTACGAATTTCTGTGTTTCTCACCCGGTCGTAGAGAGAGATGCCCAACATGGCTCTTTCCATAGCTCTCTGAGTAACTTGCATGCGGTGGATAATATGCTTGGTGAGCGTCCAAGTTTCAGCTCCGTACGTCATGACTGGGAGGACACATTGCTCGAACATGCAACGCTTTAGGTTAATGGGGACTCGCTTCGACTTCAGTACGTCCGACAGCTTACCGAAATAAGACACTTAGACTAACAAAAATATACTGGACATACTATCCTAAAGCGTATTCTTTGGCAGAACGAACGCAATATTATGTTGGATACTGTTCAGACTACATCTGGAGTCATTTATTATACGGACCTTGTGGAAACTCGAACAAACTTCCGTGCGTTCAAGCGTTTTTGCCATACGTATTATTGGAATCAAATATAGCAGCTCACAATTTAGGATCCATTAATATTAGTAGTCATTTTTACCCGTGGTGCAAGGCAACTGGGCTTCTCCCAGTTGTAATGTCCCTTTGTGCCTATTGGCCTTGCTTTGTTCTGTCTCCTGCTTGCATGGAGGGAAGTGGAAACATATTTTTCCTACTCCTCCACAGCACTATTCTTTTCTGATTAATTTCGTGCAGGATCCAAGACAGGTAAATTCATTCTCCGGGACTCGTGGAGCTTCATTGTCTCGGCGCTTTTCTGGTGGTTGCCACTGTTGATTCTGGCTCTCAGGAGTTGCAGTGGTTTGGGAATAGTGTGGTGGGTTTATCCCAATAAAAAAAAAATATCCTAAATCAGGTTTCAAAGTTATTCACCGAAATATAAGTGGAAAACGGAACCTTAGAGAAACAACTTTTTTTTTATCTTTTTTCTCTCTGCTGATATACATATTGAATGATAACTACATTAACTACAACATGTATCCTCTGATACAGGAGACATTCTTAGTGTGGGGCAAGGTTTTTTAAAAAAATATAGCAAGCAAAGCCAGGGGTAAAAGCAAGTATTCTAAACAAATAACGTTCAGGAGCTACAAGAAACGATTAGCAATAGAAATGGAACAATGCTATTGACGTGAACGTAGCGCATAATGTTTATAAGGCAATAATCCGGGAGCAGAGGTTGCGATTATAATATTACTAGCTTACACCCGCGGTTACACCCGCGTCATGTTAGGCGTTGGCCCTATGGTCCCGTCCCCATGAGTTTCCTTGCGCGTGGAACACGACGCGCCGCGACTCGGTTCTCGTCTTGGTCGGACGGCGAGCTACCCATTACTCCCCATCCGCAAGCGGCTGGAAAATGACCCGCGATTTCCGACGCCCGCTCTATGTTAGAGGATGCCCTTTCCCTCATGAAACTAGTTTGTCAATGAAAATTTTGCAGTCAATTTACAAATCAATTGCTTCATATAATTAACTATTTTTTTTTCTTTTTGTCTAACAAGTAGAAATATAAAAATAAGAACAAACATTTTTCACTTTTTAGCCAACGTGAGAAGTATGAACTTTGTCACCACAATTCACGAGTTCACAAATAGAAAAACAAAGAAACACTTTACTTATATTTGCTCATAAAACAAACTAAGTCCCCAACTCCCGGCCAGTCGTTTTATCGTTAGCTCGCCGCAGTCGCCAATAAAAACACAGTATTAAGGAAACATTAAACCGATCATAGGCATTGATTGATTTATATCATATTTATGACTATTAACTTTATTTTACGGGAAATTTTCTTTGTATTTATGAGAAGTTATGCATTCTTATGGAAAAACAATGGGTGACTGAAAATACGTAATACAAGGGTGTCTAAAATCTCTAAGCAAGAAACCACGGGTTTTTCGAGCTTATTTACGGACGTTTTGACGAGCCAGAATGAATAACATTACGATTTGACAGATAGCTTATTCTCTCCGCGTCACTCATGACTTTTTTTTTTAGCGTGTTAAAATCATCAAATGAGTCCTCCCACCCAGAGCAGGGCGGGAGGGACTGTCAGACTCGTACTGACTAAAACCATGGTGTCCTTCAATAGCCCTTGCGGAAAATTCGTGCTACTGCATTTTTTTAAATGCTATTTGATGTAATGACATATAGACACCTAGCGCCGCGTCAAAAGGTCTTCAATCGTGATGTTAAGTATTGCCCGTCCGCAAAGATTTTTTCAACACATTTGCTCGAAAAATGCATTTACAAAGCCTGCACACATTGTTCGAAAGTTCAACGGAACGTGCGGTAAAATAGGTACTCTCACCTAAGTACCTATTTTACGGCATACCCCGGTGTATAGCACCGTGCGTTTTCTTTACAGTTTTTTTAATTTCCATAAAAAAATAAGAATTTCACCAAAGAGTTTCACATTATGAGAATAAACAACCTGACTGATCGAACCTCCTTGGAAGCGCTTTTGCTCAATACGTTGTCTCACTTTAATACTTAGAAACTTTAATAAATTAGAACTTCATCTTTCGTCTCATTTACTCTTTAAATGAGACGAAAGATGAAGTTCTAATTTTCACCACGTGCATGTGGCGCCATTTGCAATTTCGCGCCATTTTCACATTAGAAACTTCAAAAATTGTTGCGACTTTCCCACTGTTAAATAAACTTTGTTTTATTACATATTGTACTGTTTTCTCGCAAATGTGTTGAAAAACATTGTATGACACACGTGCAGAAATTGATATTTACAAACTCGTGACTATGGTAAGCCCTCGACTTCGTCTCGGGCTTACATTCGTCTACTCGTTTGTAAAAACCAACTTACCGCACTAGTATCATAAATATGAGTAACTATAACGTTAGTTACATTCGTACGTTCGTGTTCGTACCTGTTTTTCGTTAACGGACCTAGAAAATAGACCCCCTAATACCGTCGCCGTAAGCAAATGAGTCTCTTGAAATACGTTGCTTTATTTTTCTTAAATTTTAGCAGTTATTTAGAAGTTAGACCCCTTATACCGAAGAAATAATTATGTAGTAAGGAGTCTCCATTTTCGAATTTAAAGTATTTCAGCTCACCTCATTCCGATTTTTGATGAAGATAATGACTCCTCCCAAAGATTGCCTTTTCAGCACAAGGAATGTCAAAGGCTGATTACGCTACACCAAGTTTATAAGGAACAAATAAGTACGTTTGGACTAATCTTATCGCAAAATATGAAACAATAAAGTCGTTAGAGAAACAATAAACGGTTACAAGCCTTGATTGATTTATTAGGTATAAATAGGCAATAAAATAAGCTGCGATAAGAACTTCTTTGAGGTTTCTTATTACAGGAAATTGAAGGAATTTCTTTCTAGGCGTTTAAATTATAGATTTTCCAGATTCCTAGAAGGCACTAAAAACTGAAGACAAAAACACTAAAAAATTACCCCTGTGGTTCAATAAGTAACAGTAGTCATTAATAGGTCATTCACCATCAATATCATCAGCCGGAAGACGTCCACTGCTGAACATAGGCCTCCCCCTAAGACCGCCACGCCGAACGACAATTCGCCACTTGCATCCATCGGTTGCCCGCGACTCTCACGATGTCGTCGGTCCACCTAGTGAGAGGCCTAATGCTACATCTTCCGGTCCACAGTCGACACATGAGAACTTTTCTACCCCATCGGTTATCAGGTCATGAATACAATCATGTAAGTATTTTCTCACAGCAGTCAACAGCTTAAGCCATTGCATCAATGGTACGCCTCTAATCAAAAGAAAAACGGGGAAGGGGAAATTTTTCCTACTTAAAAAATAATAACTTTAAAACACAGTCAAACCCACAAGGCTCACCAAATCATTTAAAACAAAAAACCCAACTAGTTTAACAAATGTTAAGCCCGACGAGTTACACCAAACATCTTAAAGAACTGTACAACCGAAAATACTTTAAGTTAAAGTTTAAAACTATGTGTAAAAGAGTTGGCGAGTTGTTTCGAAATGTTTACAGTATTGCTTTGAGGGTTAAGTTGAGTTTACAGCGGTTTAAGTGAACGAATAAAAACATTTTTCCAGGTCTAATTGTGCAGCTTGTCTTTGATAGCCCGGCTTTGATGGCTGTGCGAATTGGCTTTTATGTCAAGAGACGTATGGTTCGATTCCCACACACGAACAGGCATTTTTATGGCAAAACGCCACCATGCTAGAGAAATTCCTAGAATTAATGGAATGAATAAATAAATTCCTAATTTGGGCCATGTTTAAAAAAAGTCTAGTTGGTGTTATAATGGCCAGACGTCTCCTATGTTCATATTAAAGTCACGGCGCATATAGTACTTACTGGAAATTATAACGCCTTGTTCACGACCTCAGGCAATGCGACACGCGCGTCTGCCGCTTTTCGTTCCATTACATGAGAATTTGTTTGTTTGTGTGTAACGTGTGGCATGGTTTATAACAATTTCATTAATCCTTTCTATTTTATGTAGGCCCACATTCTCGATAGAAATAGAAGGATCCTCTTACCACCACTCGTAGCATTACACCGTAAAAACAGTTTTTTTCAAAGGAAGAACAGACAAAATGTCGTCATAGTAGAAAGATCTTTAACGACTTGAAGTCGACTTATAGTGATTCAAGACCTATTGAGGTCTTGAATCACTAGTTAGTTTATTGCAAAACGCGTAGCATTACATCGTAGAAACGCGTTTTGACGCCTGAAGAATAGACAAAATATCAGTCGGGCATAAAAATGACTTATTGTGTAGAAATAATTTTGTCGATTATTGGTAGAATAGAGATAAATCGGCCATGTTACGCATGCAGCACGCGTTTTTCTGTCGTGTAACTCCTGGCAAAAGGGTTACTCTGACGACCTGCCTGTCATCTAGACGGTAGATGTTCATCTATTTTCGTAACCTAACGTGAATAATGGTCCATGTGAGATGAGCAGCTGAGACCTGAGTGTTATAGGAATTTTAGACAAGAGTCTATCGCTTGATTGGAACTTGAAGGGCGATGCGATTATTTTCATAGTTAGATAAAGGCTAGGCAGATGTTAATAGTTAAATAATATTAATTTCTGTCGTTCGAAAACTGGAGATACTGGTATTTTATCGCGACAGCAAAGGACGTAGGTTGGTACGTATAGTTTGATTTATTAATTCGAGTCAGTAAAATGACAAGTGCAACTGTCACTGATACATACAAAATGAAACAAACCTGAACACTGGAAATGTCATTATACTGACTGGAATTAATAATCGTATTTTAGGTAAGTATCTTATAATTCTTTTCACAAATAGTTTTCATAGTACATCCCTCTGTATTTCTGTTTTTAAACGAATCTGACCTAATGTGAATCTAGTTCAAAGGGAATCTAGCATAAAGCGGATCTGTCCATTACGCTAATATGTACCTAAATCAAAATAAAATATTCGCTTACTTCTAAGCATAAAATCATTTTTATTGAGTCCTTTTTTTATATTGTAATCCTAGAACTAATCCGAGAAAGGTTTTCTCAAAAGGACTAACTGAAATCCTTTGGGTATACGAAGAAAGAAAAAGCATTTATTTAGCACAAAAACAAAACAAAATAAACACAGAAAAGACAAAAAAAAAAGAAAGACAAAACAATTTTTTTTTAATCTAAAAAGGAAAGTACTTATCGTCATTTTCTTTGAAAGAACAGTCATTCCTCCTACAATATTATGACATATTTAAATAAAACTACATTGCTATTATCTACTATATAAAAATAAGTCGGGTTTTCCTTCCTGACGCTATAACTCCAGAACGCACGAACCGATTTCCACGGTTTTGCATTCGTTGGAAAGGTCTCGGGCTCCGTGAGGTTTATAGCAAAGAAAAATCAGGAAAAAAAAAATCTTTTAATCATCAAACGAAATGTTACATAAAACGAAGCCATCTGTACCCTGAGCACGAGTTTTCACTCTTTTACTTTACAGCGTTTTTCCAGATTTACAGCGTTTCTTGTATGAAAAAATGGAACAACGTCTCTGGTGTGCGAAGTAGGAACTAATTTTTTCCTTGAAAATTGTCAATTTGAAGTTGTCAAAGTTACAGTTTACTTTACGTCTCAAATACTGAAAACTCGTGCTCAGGGTACTGGTGGCGAAACGGAGTTCGCCGGGTTTGCTAGTTCTATCTAGAAATAATAATAAAACTGATTAAAAGCTTTCAAATGATACGGCCGGTATATTGCTTGTTTTACTTAACAGTGAGCGTGCGATTAGATGCGATTTAATGAGTCCACCCATCCACTGGATAATTACTGCCGCACCGCTGATTACATAACGCACTGAGGCCAAAGATTTGTAGGCAGACTCGACCCATTTGCCTGTTTTTACAAGCCCCTTCTAGAGTATGTTCCCCGATTTTTCAGATACTTTTTTTTCTACCCAGGGCAGAGCGGGAGGGACTGTCAGACTCGTACTGACTAAAATCCACGGTGTCCTTCAATAGCCCTTTACGTTCCGGGATCACGGTAATTCATAAGTCCCGCGATTCCGGCAGGCTTTGGCTCTCTAAAGGGGTGCCCCGTCATTATGCTGACGCTCTTTGAGGCGCGCGTGGAACACAACGTGCCGTCGACCCGG
The DNA here is from genome assembly GCA_950005045.1 of Agrotis exclamationis. Lineage (NCBI taxonomy): Eukaryota > Metazoa > Arthropoda > Insecta > Lepidoptera > Noctuidae > Agrotis > Agrotis exclamationis. The sequence goes on from OX465441.1 coordinate 13,922,086, forward strand.
GCATGGTCCATGGTCGGACAGCGAGTCGCCCATTACTCGCCGCCCGCATGCCCGCGCCTACACACTGAAAAAAAAAATCAGTAATACCAACCGATTATTCGGTAACATTCACCGTGTGGACAGTAAAAATAGAGCCTATTGTCCAAAGCAGTAAAACTAACTGAAAAAAAAACAGTTGAGTTATAACAGTAGATTTTACTGTCGGTTACTTACAAGGAACTGTTTGTTTCAGTAGACTTTAATGTTCATATAGTTGAAATAACTGTTTAGCTCTTTACGTTTCAGTAGACTTTAATGTTCATACAGTTGAAATAACTGTTTAGCTCTTTACTGTTTTTGCCCATTTCAGTGCACTGTCCGTAATCAATTATTTTAACGCATAAATAAGTTCCCGGAACCGTTTTTGTTTTACTGTTCAAAACAGTAGAAAGTCTCGTTTATTTTTTTCAGTGCAGGGGCCGGAGATCGGGTTTTTCTACCACTGCGGATTTCTCAGATACTTAGACCGATTTAGAAAAATTTCTTATTGAAATGGTATATTTCCCCAGTGGACAAATCGAAGGAACTCTTTGATAAATGATAGCAAACCAACATTAGAGCCATAGATGTCATCTTCTCTGACTCCATCGGGTAAAGAGCAACAAGAGTTGATACGGAGAAGATCATCATCATCATCAGCCCGTATTCGTCCACTGCTGGACATAGGCCTCTCTCAATGTGCGCCACTGAGCCCTGTCTTGAGCTTTCCCCATCCAGTCTCTGCCGGCCGCCTTTCGTAGGTCGTCACTCCATCTGGCCGGCGGGCGTCCCACACTACGCTTGCCGAGTCGCGGTCTCCACTCAAGGACACGTCTACCCCAGCGGTTATCTGTCCTGCGAGAGATGTGGCCAGCCCACTGCCACTTCAGCTTACTTATTCTTTCTGCTATGTCAGCAACTCTGGTACTCTGACGGATTACTTCGTTTCGGATTTTATCCATCAAAGTTACTCCGAGCATAGCTCGTTCCATAGCTCGCTGAGACGCGACTTTAAATTGGTGGACTAGCCTCACTGTGAGTGTCCATGATTCGGCACCGTAGGTCATTACTGGTAGGACGCACGCATTGAAGACTTTAGTCTTTAGGCACTGTGGTATGGACGACGAGAAGACCTGACGGAGCTTACCGAATGCTGCCCAACCCAACCGAATCCTTCTGTTGGCTTCTCTCTCAAAGTTGTTTCTACCCAACCGAACCGTCTGTCCAAGGTAGACGTATTCTTGAACAACTTCAAGAGTTACACCATTTACTACGACTGGTCCCGGGGTAGTGATGTCGTTATACATGATTTTTGTTTTTTCCATGTTCATCCCGAGACCTATACGTTGAGAAGCATCAGTTAGGTCGTTCAGCATCTGTTTCAGCTCCTGCAGCGATTCCGCCATAAGGACTATGTCATCGGCGAATCGTAAGTGCGAAATGTACTCGCCGTTTATATTTATGCCCTTTCCTTTCCAGTTCAGCGTCTTAAACACATCCTCCAAGGCATTGGTGAACAGTTTCGGGGATATAACATCCCCCTGTCTCACCCCCCTGCGTAGCGCGATATGTTTAGACTGCTGGTTCTGTACTTGGACACACATAGTCGCGGCGTCATACAGACATTTCAGCACTTCGATGTACCGCCAGTCCACTTGACATCGCTGCAGTGATTGTAGAACAGCCCAGGTTTCAACGGAGTCAAAGGCCTTTTCATAATCCACAAATGCTAAGCACAGGGGCTGGTTATACTCTTCGGACTTCTGTATAATCTGCCTCACTGTGTGGATGTGGTCTATGGTGCTCAATCCTCCGCGAAACCCAGCCTGCTCCGGAGGCTGAAACTCGTCAAGTCTTCTTGCGAGACGATTCGTGATGACCCTCGAAAACAGCTTATAGACGTGGCTCAGGAGTGATATGGGACGATAGTTTTTCAATAAGGTAATGTCGCCCTTCTTGAAAAAGAGGATCACAACACTCCTGTTCCACGCCTTTGGAGTTCTCCCGGTGTCTAAAACTGAGTTGAATAACTTTTGGAGCTCCCGAAGTACGGGCTTTCCGCCTGCTTTCAGGAGCTCCGAAGTGACTCCGTCTTCACCTGGGGCTTTTCCATTTTTAAGCTGCCTGAGGGCCACCTCAACCTCATCCAGGCTAATTTCCGGCAGTTCATCGGTGTAGTGGCGTGTCAGAGTGGCTCGGCTATCCTCTGAGGGAGTGCCTTGTGGACCACGACTGTCGTACAACCGGCCATAAAAGTCTTCTATCTCAGCTAGGATCTCCGGCTTTGAGGTTACGGTTTGACCATTAGGTGATCTAAGCTTCGTCAGATGCGAGCGTTTTAGCTGTTGGGCGAACACCTTAGCACCCCGATTTTCTTCTATTGCCTTTTCAATTCTGCGTGTATTAGTGGTTCGGAGGTCACGTCGCACCAACTTGCTAATTCTCTTATTGAGTTCTCGCTTTTCTGACGGCTTAGCTTGTAGATCCCTTCTTCTGGTGTCCATAAGCCGGAGAGTCTCAGCCGAGAAATTAGACTTAGTGCCCGCACGTTGCAGTTGGCAAAACTTCGCACCCTCCTCTCTGAGGATTCCTACCACTTGCTGAAGCGCCCTGTCAACATCCTCAGTGATTTCCAAGCCGGCGAATCGATTTTGCAACGCAAGTTGGAACGGTTCTGATCCCACAGCACATTGAAGCAGGTTTGGACGGAGCGTAGACTTCATCATTCGGCATCTCTCAAGCTTGTATTCGATATTTAGAGAGCCTCGAACAAGCCGGTGATCGCTACCGGTGTTCAGCCTGTTGAGTACTGAGACGTCTCTAAATATATGCTTTTTGTCCGTAATAATGAAGTCAATCTCATTTTTTGTCACATTATCAGGGCTCCGCCATGTCCATTTCCTCTGGGGCGGTTTCTTAAAGAAAGAGTTCATTAAGAACAACCCCTCTTTCTCCAGGAAGTTGACGAGCATTTGCCCCCTGTGATTCCTGTTTCCGTAGCCGTGGGGACCAACTCTCGATTCGCCATCGGTTTGTACTCCCACTTTGGCATTAAAGTCGCCCATGACAATGTTGTAGTGCGCTTTAGTGGTGTTGTGCAGCGCTGAGGATATGTCTTCGTACATATTTTCTACTTCCTCATCTGAGTGTGCCGAAGTCGGTGCGTATACTTGCACAACCTTGAGGTAGTACCTTTCCGTTAACTTTAGTACTAGATACGCAACCCTAGTCGACACACTCGAGATCTCCACAACATTGTCAGCGATGACCCTATTGACAAGGAATCCAACACCACCCTGTGATTGCTGATCGCCTTCTCGGTAATACATGATGTGGCCAGAATCCAAGGTTATGGTGTCCTCCCCCTCTCTTCGGACTTCACATAATCCCAGAATCTGCCATCGAATCCTATCCAGTTCCGATTCCAACTGAGCCAAATGTTCATCAAGCCTAATCGTTCGTCCGTTATACGTTGCCAAGTCCAGTCTTTTTAAGTGGCCTGCCATCGCCCGGGGATTGTTTGCACCCCCTGCCGTGCCGTTACCATGGCCGCCACCCTGGCCAGGAATAGCAGGGTTACCGGGAACTGGGGGCCATTGGTTTCGTGTGTTATTCATTGGGAGGGTTTGCCCATAATCGCCACGCTGGGCATGCGGGTTGGCGATCGCAGAGCATAGCTTCTCGCATCAGTGACGCTGCTGCCCGTCACTGGTCTGTTGGTATTTTGCTACGCTTGAAGTAGGATGGATATACCGCCATCAGTCGGTCGCCAGTGCCTCGTTCGTTATCTAGCAGGATGACCACGTGCAGGTGAGGTTGGCTTGGAGCAGTAAGATGTTGTGTCGCTCCCATCCATCCCGTAACGGAACGCGTACGGAGAAGATATTTTTCAGATTCTATCATTATCGCTCTGTAGGTATAAAATTCATTTCGAAACTGTCTTACTCTATGGCCACTCTTTGAATGAACGAACGCACTATGTAACTAGGTGAGTGAGTACACTGTACGTAATTCAGATTTTCAATTAATTAAATAATATTTCTGGACTAAATGCAGTACATCTATTCATTTATTATTGGTGATTACACTTGCACAATTAATTTGATCAACTGAACTTTTCAGTTTTATATAAATATTTTATTATTCGCGTCGTTAGTCTAAAATAATAGTTTTTTGTCTTGTATTGTATTACGAGCTGGTATCCGCAACTCCACATCATTTATGCGCGTATTTTTTTTGTCTTATTGTTAGACAAACCTCCCATATAAGTTATATTATAATATAATGTTGACTATACTCATTTTAAGTAACCATAACTGAAGAAGATTTTCACCTAGAATGACTTATAATTATAATATATAAAACACCTATTTTTGTCTTTATTATAAAAAACTGCACTCAGACGAAGTAGGTACATGTACACCTTCATAATTATATTTTTCTTATATAACCAAGCTTGCAACAAGTTACCTTTGTAAAAGGTAACTAGGCAAAACGAGCTACTGGTACAACATTATGTTCTGTGAGAAATTAATTTCATGTCCTTTGTGACTTTTAATTACAATATTAACGCGTACTTTAAAGAATATGGTGAGTTTTTCTTCATCTAATGTGTTACGTGTAAACGAGAACTTTGATGAAAATTTGATGGAAAAAGAAATAGTTTACACAAGATGTCCAAAAAAAAGGATGTGTTTCTTTCCATTTTCCATGCAATAAAAGGCGTAAATACTCCAAGTACGATGTACGGTAAAATACGAAAAACTTCTGCTAAAGCCTATGTTAAAGGCTCGAACAGACACACGCGATTAATCGCGCTGCGACAACGAGCCAAGCTAATTTCCACTCTAAATGTACTGTGAACGGACCGCGACATGTCGCCCCGCGCGATTAATCGTGTGTGTCTGCTCGAGGCTTAAGTCTTCAAATTGGTTTACGTGGTAAAATCATCAAATGAGTCCTCCCACCCACGGCAGGACGAGAGGGACTGTCATCGGACTTGTACTAACTAAAATCTACGGTGTCCTTCAATAGCCCTTTACGTTCCGGAGTCACGGTTACCTGATAAGACAGTCCCGCGACCCCGGCAGACTTTGGCCCTCCTGTTATAATTTCTGACAGCTCTTTCAGGCGAGCGTGAAACACGACGCGCCGTCGAACCGGGCATGGTCCATAATTGGACAGCGAGTCGCCCATTACTCGCCGTCCGCACGCCAGCTTGTACACTTGTACAGCCTTAGTTCCCATAAAGCACTACGCATAATCGTTTATTAATTTTGTAAGACATGTGCACAAATCTTACTTTTAATTTTATTTGCAATGCTGTTTATAAATCGTATATACTCGCTTTAAAACTGTCCTTTATTAGCACTCTAAAAACAAGTGAAAAACGAACTTGTTATAAAGATTTTAAAGTTTAACACAAGTGAAAAGGTTATGTTGGTAAATGTTAGTGCAAATGTTTCTCACGCTTCAAGTTAAAAAGGCTAAACTAATTCTGATGTTTAAAAGATTAATATAATAAAGTTTGTTATTTATTGATTGTAGTGACAATCTTGAGCCAGTTTTAATTTCACGATGGCAAAATAAAGAAAAATACATTAAGTATAATTTGTGTTCCTGGCTTTTTATAAAATGTTGCCTTACTATTAATATGAAATTTCTCCTATTTCATGGGTAATTTCTTGGGTTTTAGCAGCTACTTGTAGACCATTAAGTTTTGTATGGAAATCAAACCTATGATACGCAGTGTAACAGTCAATCATTCAGCCACTGCGTTAACAGTGACGTCTCTTTTTGGAATTGATTGATACTATGTTTACGATTTTGTCTTTTCTTTTGTACTAGTGCCGATACATTAAGTCCTTGAAAGAAACCTATTAACCCATAAAATATCAATATCCACACAATTCACTCAAACATAACAAAACCATGTTTTCTTATCACTCATTTGTTCCCCTTTCACATCTTTATGGTACCCCATAAAATGCATAAGTACCCCATAGACAAAGGTTTAAGAATCCCACGCTCCTACCGTTCGATTATTTACGTCAGCATTCGGCTTTCTTCGAGACACGTTCGGGGCACGCGTCGCCACCATTCGTACAACTTCGGGAAACATCGGGGACCTTCGGCTTACAACCTGTTCCCGGCTACCGGTCGTTTGGTCCTTGACCTACCGTGTTCTTTTTTTGAATTTGTACTCGTCGAAGCGTTAAATGCTTTGTAACTTTTTGTTTATCGCTTTGTTGGTTTTCGGATTTGGAATTCGGAGTTGTTTGTTTAGAATGTTTTAATTTATTGTCGTTTTTCTCTTTGAATTGGAGTAATTTGGAGATTAAAGGTAACATGATGAAAGTGAAGGATAAGATATTGCGTGTTTCAGACATCTATAGAATTCAAAGACTTTATAGTAATTTTGTAGCGATCAGCAAACTGATATTCATTCCGAATCGTTTAACCGATTGTTGCAATGTCTCAGGAAGAGGACAGCGTCCGCCTCACGACCCGGAACAGAACAGACATTGCGAGGCGATTTCCGGCCCCCGTAAGCGCGTGCATGCGGATGGCGGCGAGCATGCGACCATGGACCATGCCCGGGTCGACGGTGCGTTGTGTTCCACGCGCGCCTCAAAGAGCATCAGCATAATAACGGGCGGGGCCTGCCGGGGTAGAGGGACTTATCGAATTACCATGACCCTGGAACATAAAGGACTATTGAAGGACACTGTGGATTTTAGTCAGTACAAGTCTGACAGTCCCTCCCGCCCTTCCCTGGGTGGGAGCGGGAGGACTTATTTGATGATTTTACCACGAAAAATCGAATTATGTATCTCACACCGTATATTTATTTTAGACATCCAAAAGGTGATAAAATTCAAGAGTATCATCACGCTATTACCTTAACGAGGTAGGTAAATCACCCGTCATCGTCGGTAGCAACCTTTACAGTGAGTTAACTTGTATATTTATGATACAACCTGCTAAAATCGTGATAGGTTGAGTTCCCTCGGCTTGAATCTGTTACTAATGCTGAGTTAAATAGTCATTAAAATTAGACATTGCATAAATAGAGTAACAAAAAGTCATATATTTTTTAAGATAAGCAGTAGATAATGTTGCATCACGAGGGCCTCTAAAGGAAATTGAAAAAAGAACTAATCGCCTTCAAAAACCACCACAAAAAGTGTAAAATAACTTAATCTTTTGGAAGACGGTAGCAAAAAAATTGAATTAAAAAAAAGCCGCAATATAATATAATATTATAATATATATTTTTATTTTACGTTATATACAGGTTCAAACATTCAACCCAAATTCTTGTCAAATACGTAATTCGAAGTAGGTACGGGTAATAACATCGTCCAAGTCCACAATGAGAAATGCTCATAAAATAAAAACTACTGAACCAAAATGAAAGATTTTTTTTTAAGAGACTAAATGACAGATATAGGTATTAGATAGACCAAAAAATAATCATCAAAATCGGTATTGATTTATTACGAATATTATCCGACTTCAAAAAATTTAATTCGGTAAATTAAAGCTACGTAATCATTTTATGAACTTTTTTCAGAATTATATAAATAGTATATAAATGATATAAATATACTTTGTAGATATTTTTTTCCAAAACATATGCCCCGGGTGAGGATCGAACTCACGACCTTAAGATTATGAGACTTACGCGCTGCCTACTGCGCCACCGAGGCTTATGTTACTCATCTGTAATACCTTGGTAAGTATCTCAGGACAAAAGTTCAAATATTAGGTTGGGGAAAAAGTCTTTTCGCATTATAGTATGTATGAACTTGTAATAAAATCTCTTTGGCTATACTATTTGTATCTGGCTGGTTTTGGTATCATTGAAAGTTTAAATTTTAAAGAACATAATTCCAAATTCAAATTAGGAAAATGTGTGATTTTCATTTGTTTTTCGGACCATCAAGATGAGTGAATCTAATGAAGAAATTCGATACATTTTAAAATTTTACTACAAAAAAGGTAAAAATGCAACGCAAGCCGCGAAAAAAAATTGCGATGTTTATGGACCTAGTGTAGTGTCTGTGAGAGTAGCACAAATTTGGTTTAAGCGTTTTCAATCCGGAAATTTTGATGTCAAAGATGCACGTCGCTCTGGTCGCCCTATTACGGATAAAATGGATGCCATTTTTGAAAAAGTGGAGCAAGATCGGCATACCAGTAGTTACGACGTAGCTGAAGAACTGGATATTGACCACAAAACAGTTTTGGCGCATTTGAAAAAAACTGGGTACACAAAAAAGCTCGACATTTGGGTACCTCACGAGCTCACTGAAAGAAACCTAATGACCGTGTACTCATTTGTGATTCTTTATTACGACGTAATTAAACCGAACGATTTTTGAAGAAGCTGATAACTGGTGATGAAAAGTGGATCACGTATGACAAGAACGTGCGAAAAAGGTCGTGGTCAAAGGCCGGTCAGGCTTCACAGACTGTGGCGAAACCCGGGTTAACTCGCAACAAGGTGATGCTGTGTGTGTGGTGGGATTGGAAGGGCATTATTCATTATGAGCTGTTACCACCAGGCAGGACCATCGATTCTGAACTCTACTGCGAACAACTGATGAGATTAAAGCAAGAAGTTGAAAGAAAGCGGCCGGAATTAATCAACAGAAGGGGTGTGGTTTTTTATCATGATAACGCTAGACCTCACACATCTTTAGCCACCCAACAAAAATTAAGAGAGTTTGGCTGGGAGGTGTTAATGCATCCGCCGTATAGTCCTGACCTTGCAACTTCAGATTTCCACCTGTTTCGGTCTCTTCAGAATTCTTTAGGCAGTGTCAGGTTAACATCACGAGAGGACTGCCAAAACCACTTGTCGCGGTATTTTGACCAGAAGTCCCAAAATTTCTATAGCAATGGGATCATGTCCCTACCTACAAGATGGCAAAAAGTTATCGAACAAAATGGTACCTACATACTTTAGTTCAATGTAAATAAACTTTATTAAAAAATGTTTTGAATTTTCTTAAAAAATGCGAAGAAACTTTTTCCCCAACCTATTATGTAAGTACAATGATTTTTTTAATGTTTATTTTTTTTTATTTGTAGTTTTTTTTTATTATCAAAGTATTTTACTAGACGTTTAAGCGCATCACACACGGCTAAGATACGATAATATTTTATCTTAAGATATCATATCGCTCGCCATACTATTCAATGGACCGTCACACACGACGAAGATAATATATCTTTCATATTTTCGTATCGTAAGATAGAGAGCGATATTCGTATCTTAAGATGTAAAATATATCGTAAGATACCACCTTAAGATGGAAAATATATCGTAAGATATAAAATATATCGTAAGATGACATCTTAAGATACAAAATATATCGTAAGATAACATCTTAAGATATAAAATATATCGTAAGATAACATCAGATGCAAATACGGGGTGTTGTTAACTTCGTTGGTACGAAATAGTAGTGTTCAAAGTTGCTATATAGCAGTAACTTGCTAAATGATAATTTTACTTGCTATTTTATAGCATGCTATTTTATATGCGTAGGTTCACTAGGTAGGTGCGAATAAGCAAGCGCAGTGACTGTTTGCTGTAGTTGCATGCTATAGGTACAAGAAATTAAGAATATTACATCGCGTTTATGAATTCATTACGATAAAATGGAGCAGTAAAAAAACCGGACAAGTGCGAGTTGAACTCGCCCATGAAGGGTTCCGTAGTAGCAAGCATAGATTAGGGATATAATTATATTGAGATTAGTAAGTGATATACACAAACAATAAAAATAACTTTGTTTTTCATAGTGTTTGTATGAATGGCAAAGTTATATTTGCGGTTTTTGAAAATGTACTATATCTTAAAAACTGCTAACTGTATCTCATCCAAACCAATTTTCGTCGGAAGTTTTGTTGAGGTCTTCATTTTCTTATTTTAGAAGTTACAGAGGGACACACATTTTACCACTTTGGAAGTGTCTCTCGTGCAAACTGTTCAGTTTAGAAAAAAATGATATTAGCAACCTCAATATAGTTTTTAAAGATCTATCCATAGATAACCCACACGTAAGGGTTTGGTGAAAAAAAAATTTTGAGTTTCAATTTTAAGTAAGGGGGGCACCCCCAAAATTTGTTTTGTTTTTATTTTTGTGTGAAAATCCTGATGCGGTTCACATAATACATCTACCTATCAAGTTTCAACAGGATAGCTCTTATACTTTCGACAAAAAGTGGCTGTGACATACGGACGGATAGACAGACAGACAGACATGACGAATCTGTAAGGGTTCCGTTTTTGCCATTTGGCTACGGAACCCTAAAAAACCAATGAACTTTCCTTCATACTTTTCAGGCTTAGGACTGTCTATAATTGATTTTACATTGTCGCATGTTTGTATTTTGTTTCTCAAAATCTCTTTGAACTAAACTGTGAAGTGCGTCGAACTCTTCTCTTGACATTTTAAAATACTCATGGAACTTTTTAGGGTTCCGTACGTCCGAATACAAAAACGGAACCCTTATAGGATCACTCGTGTGTCCGTCTGTCTGTCGCTTACAGTCAATTATCTCCGAATCTACTAGACCGATTGGGTTGAAATTTGGTACACATATCAATTCCTGTGACCCAAGCACAGAGGTGTGACGTAAATAGATGAAATCTGTATGTAGGTAATTTGTGGGGGGGAAGGGGAAAATGAAAAAAAAAAAGTTTTGAAAACTGCATCGTGTGACATATCAAATGAAATGTCTTGTTGAGACAATCTTAAATGTATTTTTTTTGTTATTTTAAAATAAATAGTTTCCAAGTTATTCAAGAAAATAGACGAAATTTGACCATTCCCCCCCCCCTTATCTCCGAAACTACTGAACCTAAAATTTTGAAAAAAATACAGAAATTAGTTTTCTACTTATAGATTATAGGATAACCTATAAGAAGTCCATATCTGTATATGGGAGGTAATTTTTGGGGGGGGGAAGGGGAATTTTTTTTAAAAAAATTTGAAAACTGCATAGTGTGACATATCAAATGAAAGGTATTGTTGAGAAAAACTTAAAAGTATTTTTTTTGTAATTTTAAAATAAATGGTTTCCAAGTTATTCAAAAAAAATAGACGAAGCTTGACCATTCCCCCCCCCCCCTTATCTGCGAAACTACTGAACCTAAAATTTTGAAAAAAATACAGGAATTAGTTTTCTACTTATAGATTATAGGATAACCTATAAGAAGTCCATATCTGTATATGGGAGGTAATTTTTTGGGGGGGGGGAAGGGGAAAATTAAAAAAAATATTTGAAAACTGCATCGTGTGATATATCAAATGAAAGGTATTGTTGAGACAAACTTAAAAGTATTTTTTTGTAATTTTAAAATAAATGGTTTCCAAGTTATTCAAAAAAAATAGACGAAGCTTGACCATTCCCCCCCCTTATCTCCGAAACTACTGAACCTAAAATTTTGAAAAAAAATACGGGAATTAGTTTTCTACTTATAGATTATAGGATAACCTATAAGAAGTCCATATCTGTATATGGGAGGTAATTTTTGGGGGGGAAGGGGAAAATTAAAAAAAATAATTGAAAACTGCATCGTGTGACATATCAAATGAAAGGTCTTGTTGAGACAATCTTAAATATGTATTTTTTGTAATTTTAAAATAAATAGTATCCAAGTTATTCAAGAAAATAGACGAAATTTGACCATTCCCCCCCCTTATCTCCGAAACTACTGAACCTAAATTTTTTTAAAAAATACAGAAATTAGTTTTCTACTTATAGATTATAGGAAAATCTATAAGAAGGCCATGATATTAAAATAACATGGTAAATCACTCAATATTGTGCGTACCAATTTGGGTCAGATTAAAAAAAAAACGTGATAGGTAACATCGTACGGAACCCTCTTCACGCGAGTCCAACTCGCACTTGGCCGGTTTTTTTCTGAAAGATCGTCAAAAATTTTGTATTCCCCACGATCTTTCCTATTTTTAATGTGAGTTTCGACCCAAATTGATCTTCTTCTGGAGTGTGCCAGAACCATGTGAAAATCGAATTCAAAATCGGAATCGTCATCGGTAGAGCTATCCAGTAAAACTAGCAGGCAAGCATGAGCCATAGTTAAAACACCCTGTATTTATTCGTTCAACAAAGGACACGACCGTGCGATCGCGACGAATATCGTAAGATACCATCTTAAGATGGAAAATATATCGTAAGATACCATCTTAAGATAGAAAATATATCGTAAGATAACATCTTAAGATAAAATATTACAGTATCGTATCTTCGTCGTCTGTGATGGCCTAAGATATATTAATATAACATCTTAAGATAAAATATTATCGTATCTTAGCCGTGTGTGATGCGCTTTACGTTGCACATTCAGGCACGCCTCTGAAACACAGTAAAATAATAAGTAAGCCTTTAAGCCTCCTGCAGACACACGCGATTAATCGCGCTGCGACAACGAGCCAAGCTAATTTCCACTCTAAAAATACTGCGAATGGACCGCGACATGTCGCCCCGCGCGATTAATCGCGTGTGTCTGCAGGAGGCTTTAGATTCCGTGTTCGAAACTTCCACGAAAGAAAAAATATCCGTTATTTTTCAAAATTCTTACTGATGAATTAATTTTTGCAATTTATTGTTGCTGTGAGAATTTCTACTGTTTAGCAAAGCTGTTTAAAAATAAGCAAATTAATAAAAAATGTACATTACAATATTACAGCCACCAGAGGCGAAGTGTGTGAGCTATTGATTCCGTGCATTGGTATATCGTTAATGCACATTTACAAAGATATAACGCATCAAAATTCGAGAGTGGGGGCTCGTGACGTCAGAAGCAAGTAAAAACTGTACTTGCTTGTGACGTTTTGGCAATTTTAAAAGTGTCGTATCTTCGTCAATGTTTACGTAACAAAAGGAAAACTATTTTAGTAACCTCAATATCAATGACGTTAGTAGGTAACCTAAATATAATTTTTAAAGACCTATCCATAGATAGTAACTGTAATAGATACCCCACCGGTATCGGTCAGGTGAAAAAAAAATTGAGTTTCAATTCTAAGTATGGGGGCACCCCCAAAATTGTTTTGGTTTTATTTTTGTGTGAAAATCCTAATGCGGTTAACATAATACATCTACTTACCATGTTTCAACAGGATAGCTCTCATACTTTCGAAGAAAAGTGGCTGTGACATACGGACGGACAGACAGACAGACCGACAGACATGACGAATCTATAAGGGTTCCGTTTTTTGCCATTTGGCTACGGAACCCTAAAAATACGTGTTAAATGTTTTTTTACAATCTAACTGACGTAGGTACTAATTAGATTTTTCCAGTCAAAAACCTATTTATTAATTTTGCCAACTTTACAATAGGTATTATGTGTTTTTAAGTCATTGACACCTACGAAACTAATTCTACGATTAATTACGTGCGTGTTCAGAGCAATATATTTAACAAGATTCCCGCTGTTTATAAACTGGTTTATTGATAGTTCTTTCATTTAATACTTAAACTTTTTTGTTTTGTTATTAAGTATTATCAATTGTTATTAATTGTAGATTACGTTTTCTAACATCAATCTTGGTTAGTTTCGCGAAATGGCGCCCACGCACGGCAAAGAAGGCACTATGTTTATTATAGTAGTAGGTTTTGCCCGCGTCTTCCGTTGCGTTAATTTAGAATTTGACAATCAATTTTTTTAAATCTTATTTGTCCCACACTAGGAATTTTTTCCTGTATCGTGGGTGCGTTTACAAACATAAAAACTCACATACACAAACACCCAGACCCAGAATAAATACTTGCAGATCAAACAAATATTTGTAACGTGTGGGAATCGAACCAGTGACACGTTGCGCGAAGGAGGAGGCCGGCCGCGAGAGGGAGAGGACAGCGACTTCCCTCCGCCCCAGCCGCAGTGGTAGACGCCCAAGGTGTCGGACGTCGCAAGACGATCTCCGGCTACCGTAAGGCGCGTGCATGCGGGCGGCGAGTACTGGGCAACTCGCCGCCCGACAATGGACCATGCCCGGGTCGACTGCGCGTTGTGTTCCACGCGCGCCTCAAAGAGCGTCAGCAAGATGACGGGGCCCCTAGAGGGCCAAAGCCTGCTGGGGTCGCGGGACTAATTCAATTACCGTGACCCTGGAACGTAAAGGGCTAATGAAGGACGCCGTGGATTTTAGTCAGTACAAGTCTGACAGTCCCTCCTGCCCTGCTCTGGGTGTGAGGACTCATTTGCTGATTTTACCACGATAAAAAAGCTATTGCGCCAGCGCAGCCGTGTCGCCGTGTTTGGGTCGTACATGTGGCGCCATCTATTATAAGATGAATATTACTGTTGTTTTCCTTGGACAGGGCCGAGTCACACCGAAATGGCAGCGGCCGCCAGCGGCCGGCAGCGTCGCCGCTGGCAGCCGCTGGCGGCCTCGCGACCTTTTCAAGCTTTTCAAGCGATACCCATTCCGGTGTGACTCGGCCTAAACACAGAAGAGACGGGGCGCGCGTGGGCGGGCGTGACTCTCATACATTTTCGCACGTCCGCGACGCGTCCTCGTCTTGCGTCTTTTCTATGTGGCCCGTGCCTTAGTTCCTAGCTCGTATTAGACCGATCAAATCTATCTTGGGCGTAATAGTTCGCAACTAAGATCAATCAGTTTAGGTCACCGATCCTATATGAAATAATTCGTTCTTTTAGTTCATTTAATTAGTTCGTGTTCCCAATTTTGCGCTCTTCACAGCAGGAGCAGTTTTAAAAGGACCGAACTATCTGCTGTAGATTGACTTATTCTAAGGCAGTTCGTTTGCTCGTTTTGATACTGCTCCCACTGCGAAATATCATCGAACACTGTAGGTACATTGTAGATTTACTTAAAATTGACGTCACCTTACTCATTCTGTCATGAACTAACGAACTACGGAGCGGGAAATGTAGGATCTGGTTCGCCTAGTTCATCTGTAGGAGCAGTTCTTTCGAACTAGTTCGTTCGCGAACTACACAACTCTAGTTCCTGTCTACTCCAGTTTCAACACTAGAACAGCGCTGCGCATAGCTGGTATTGGAGAATTGCACTGCTAATAGGTTAAAATCAGACTGGAAAAAAATGGGAAAACTCGATACCACTTTGCTTGAACTGGAAATCGAATCCATGACCTCACACTGAGCACAAAATGAACAGTTTTCTTTGTTTACTTTCTCAGAAAATTCTTTTGAAAATGAATACACGAACTCGCCACCAAAATATAACAGGAAATAAAATCCAAATAATGAAATAAAGTCATGTTTCATACATCAGATAGAACATACAAACAGACACACATGTCCAACACGTTTATAAGTTCATGTTTTATAGCTTATACGGGACAGACATACGGACAAAATGTGCGTAATAAAAATCTATAAATAAAATATAAACATTGTGGGTGGCCAGATTTAAAAGTTGCCTTTTTATGTATTTTTCTAGGAATATTGTAGATTAATTTTTGTTTATATTTTACTAGCTCCCCGCCCCAACTTTACTCGAGTAATATAGTTTATTATACAAGTAAAAAGTTAAGTCGATATTTTTTTTTTGTTTGATTCGAGCAGAGCCCTTATCACGAGTTTTTACTATTTTACTTTACAGCGTCTTTCCAGTATTTACAGCGTTTCTTGTATGGAAAAATGGAACAGCGCCCCTGGTGTGCGAAGAAGGAACTATTTTTTTCCTTGAAATTAAATGTCAAAGTTCCAGTTTACTTTACGTCACAATAAGTGAAAACTCATGATAAGTCCTCACGACTTGAATCTGCGACCTTCCGATTCCTAGTACATTGGACGCTTTTACCAACTCGGCAATTTTACTCAGCAAGCTTTTTTTTTTTTTTTCGTGGTAAAATCATCGAATGAGTCCTCCCAGCCCCGGGCAGGGCGGGAGGGACTGTCAGACTTGTACTGACTAAAATCCACGGTGTCCTTCGGTAGCCCTTTTGCGTACCGGAGTCGCGGTATACGTATGTCCCGCGACCCCGGCGAGGCTGTGGCCCCCTAAAGGGGGGCCCCGTCATTGTGCTGACGCTCTTTAAGGCGCGCGTGGAACACAACGCGCCGTCGACCCGGGCATGGTCCATGGTCGGACAGCGAGTGGCCCTTTACTCGCCGCCCGCATGCCCGCGCCTACGGTGGCCGGAGATCGTCCCGCGACATCCGTCACCGTGGGCGTCTACCACTGCGGCTGAGGGAGGACACTGTCCTCTCCCTCGCGCGGCCCGCCTCCTCCTTCGCGAGCATGACTGCTTCGCAGAAGGAGGCGACCGCTTCCCACTCCGTCTCGCCCCGCAGCATGGCCTCGACCAATGCCGGGCGCGAGAGGTCTCCGCCTATCGCCGTCGAGAGGACACGGCGGTGCTCTGCCCAAGCGGGACAGTCCTGCACCGTATGCTCCACCGTGTCCTCCGGGCGGTCCTCGCAGTGGTGACACCCGGGCGTTTCCTCCTTCTTTATCCGACACAGGTACCTCCCGAAGCATCCATGTCCGGTGAGGACCTGCGTCATGCGGTAGGTGAGGACGCCGTGGGACCTATCCAGCCACTCCTCAAAGAGGGGTCTTACAGCCGCGATTGCGGCGTGCCCGTTACTTAGCAAGCTCCAATTTTTCATTCCTTTCATTAATAACGTAGATGACGGCTAAAAACACTGATCTAAATGGTTTTTTTTTTTAATTGCTCCATACTAGGAATTTCTTCCTGTATCGTGGGTGCGTTTACAAACATATAAACTCACATACACTAACACCCAGACCCGGAACAACTACTTGTAGATCATACAAATATTTGTTTTGTGCGGGAATAGAACCCGTGACAGGCTGCACAGCAGTCGATCGCTTAGCTACTACGCCAACCGTGTTGTTATCTGAAATTAAGAAGGGAAAGACTGGGTATTACGCCCTAGTTTTGTGGCCAGTGTTGGCGTACAAGATGGCCGAGGCCGAGGGCCATGGCATGTTGCAAGTCAACAGTGGCCAGAGCCGTCAAAGTTGCGAACGCTAGGTGGGGCTAAAATCAAAGGCAAATGTGGTTTAACCTGAAGACTTCTTGATCTTTCAACATTGGTGAAAAATTCGTTTCATTTTGAGGTCACTTCAAAATCGGATTTCATTATTTAGTCACAGACGACTACATAAATAAGTACATCTTTTGACAGATTCGTTAGCCCGGGTCAGCGGTTAATAGTGATAAAATTAGGTGCGTAGGCGCAGCAGTGGGCGAGGCAGGTGATCTATGTATGTATGTGTCTAGACATTTTGTTTTTATGTCACATTTGCATAGCGGTCACGTTTGTTTGGGTAGGATTTTTTTTACCGTTTTTTTTTTTGTTTGTTCAATGAGTCCTCTCACCCAGGGCACAACGGGAGGGACTGTAGGTAAGACTTGTATCTACTAAAATCCACGGTGTTTTTCGATAGCCCTTTAAGAGCTACCTGATGAGACTCACTATTCCCGCAGGCTTTAGCCCTCTAAGGGTGTGAACTAAAAGTGAAAATCATCCTTACCACTACGACATATGACATAGGTAAAACGTACGGTTATCTACGTATATATGAAAAACAAAACACGCTCGCCACGACGACTTAAGTCAGTCGAATTGCATCATTATATCGTAGTAGCAAGGACGATTTCCATTTTTAGTGAGTAGAAATTGCAAATTAATCATGACTAAGCTCCCTTAAAGTCCATTAGAATAAAAGGATTAGCTTTTATAGAATTTTAGTAACATATTTTTTTCAAATAAATCATGCAGCCATAGGTAAATTCTTCCAATTTTAATGATCACAAATACGAATTAATGATCAAATTAACATTTAAATGACGTAAAGTATGTATTTAATATATAATTATAATAACGAGTTTTTCCAGTTTTAAAATACCTAAAAAATCTCCTTCATTCACCATTATGTTAAAATATTTAATCAAATATATTTGTATATAATATAACAATACATAAAACTAAATACCTATCCGATTAAAAGTCATTGTGTAGCATTCACTATGAATATTAAATTTCGTTTAAAAATACCATAAAAATGAATGACCACTGTACAAAGAAGTAAGAAGTCTAACTCTTATAAGTTTACCAATAATTCTTCATCAAGGAATGATTTAAAAGATATATGTTAAGTAGGTGATTATAATAGTTAATCCCACCAAAAACATTTCATGTAAAATGTTGCCAAACGACCACATAATGTTTAGCCTGTGAAAAAGATATCAGATCTCATGTTAAGCCAAACTTCTGAATCTACACGGCCTAACTCTACCGACCCTAACTTCACAAATTCTACATATCAGTAAAAATGTATGGCTTCGCCGTTTCGCTACCGTCGTGAAGGTGATGGAGTACAAGCTAGGAGTTACTCGTCACCGCATCAGAGGTGGACATTCGGGAAGATCCTGTCTCGCCTGGGACATTTACACTATGAGGTGCTTACAGATGACGGCAATGTCTGGCGCCGCCATCTTGACCAGCTGTTGGTAGCACCCCAAGTGCAGCAACTGGAATCACGGCCGAGGGCTGTTATGTCTTTGGTTTGACGTTTGTCAATAGGGTAGAGGTTTCCTAGACAACGAAGATATCAGGATTGTCAAATCATTATTAAAAATATACTAATAGCAATATGTACGTTTGATCTTTATTTAATACGCACCATACAACGGAACGTGCGGTAAAATAGGTACTCTCACCTAAGTACCTATTTTACGGCACGCCCCGTTGTATAGCACCGTGCGTTTTCTTTACGGTTTTTTTTTAGTTTCCATAAAAAAATATAAGAATTCCACCAAAGAGTTTCACATTATGAGAATAAACAACCTGACTGAAAGAACCTCCTTGGAAGCGCTTTTGCTCAATACGTTGTCTCACTTTAATACTAAAGAGTAAATGAGACGAAAGATGTAGTTCTAATTTTCACCACGTGCGTGTGGCGCCATTTTCAATTTCGCGCCATTTTCATATTAGAAACGTCAAAAATTGTTGCGACTTTCCCATTGTTAAATAAAGTTTGTTTAATTACATATTGTACTGTTTTCTCGCAAATGTGTTGAAAAACATTGTATAATACAGGTGCAGAAATTGGTATTTACAAACTATAATAACTAATATCCAGCATTAGCGAAAAAGTTGGTGCCAGTAGTGTTGTAAGAAACTGAAGACGCTTTTACCACACGCGCGTCTCAAAGAGCTGTCAGCAATCTGACGGGGCCCCTTTAGAGGGCCAAAGCCTGTCGGGGTCGCGAGACTGTCTCATCAGGTAACCGTGACCCTGGAACGTAAAGGGCTATTGAAGGATCACCGTAGATTTTAGTCAGAACAAGTCTGACAGTCCCTCCCGCTCCGCCCTGTGTCACTCATATTTTGATGATTATAGTGATGATACCACAATAAAAAAAGACACTTTTATCACGACACAAAAAAAAAAGAAACTGAAGAAAACCCTTTCCCAACCAGTAAGATGAATGGTATTAGAGCAGTTTCTTGCAAGTCCTAGCTTTGAATGATTCATGAACTGGCATTAAAATTTCGTGAATTGCATGCAGTGGAACTTCTCATATTATTTATTTGTGATGACATCATTACCCACACAATACGACAATCAATCAATTTTAATGACCATCATGTACTACACTTTTGTCTTTTATTGCTTTTAGAAGTTTTTATCGCATGTGACTAGAATTCCTATGGGTTTTAATAAATAACAAGATTAACAATTAAGAATAGACACCGATTTCCATTGTGATATTAACATTGATGTGCTCGTAAAATTGTGGAACAGTTAACATTTTTAATTTTAATGGAAAACAGTTAAAAGTAAAAACTAGGAAGAGGGTTTCGAAAGTATTTCACTGAAATTAGTCATACGACTTTAATATTTTCAGGTGAAAATTGAAATTTGTAGTAGGTATAAAAAGTCGGTTTTTTAGCTCTGTGAAAATTTTAAATGTAAATTAAAACCTTATTTTGTAGTGAAAGGTGTACTTTAAATCAAAAATTGGGAAAGTTTTTGTCTGAACAAAACTGTAGAAACATGAAAAAAACCATCTGTACCATACCAACCATGCTAAAATATTTTATCAGTGTCAAGCAGACGAAATCACCAATAGCTTATAAAACTTAAACCAATCTAGTATTTTTTAATGATGTCTCAATTACCAAACTAATAAATCAACTAATCAAAAATACTATCTCGCTTTCACTCCAAAACGGTAAGCAGAAACCTAGTCAATATAACCACGCCCCACATCACATACTTATCTGACCATGGTTAGCTCATAATTAAGTAAAGTTAAGCAATTGCTCACTTATTAGTAACTTAATAACACCTACACGGTTCTAAGTTAATAATTTATTTATGTTTCAAGTTATAAGCGACTATGTGGTGATCAATAATATAGGGAGAAGAAGTTGGTCTAAGTTGCAGCGGTTTGGCCACGAGTGAAAAATGTTGGAGTGTGCCAAAAAGTAGAAGTAAAAACACAGGGTTTAACAAGGAGTCTAATTAAACGTTTCAAGCAGGAATTTTCAAAGAGCTGTCAGCAAACAGACGGAGCCCCTAAGAGGGCCAAAGCCTGCCGGGGTCGCGGGACTGACTCACCAGATAACCGTGACCCCGGAACGTAAAGGGCTATTGAAGGATTACCGTGGATTTTAGTCAGTACAATTCTGACAGTCGCATTACGTTGTGTAATTTATTTCATCACCACTTCTCTCGAATGGTGAAAGAAAATCGTGAGGAAACCGGCATGTCCTAGAACCATAACTTCAAAGACATGTGACATCTATCAACCCGCACTGGGCCCGCGTGGTGGATTATAGCTACAGGCATGCAGACGGCACGTAATGGGAGACTCGCCGTCGGATAATGGACTATGCCCGTGTCGACGGCTGGCGGTGTTCCACTCGCACCTCAAAGAACTGTCCGCAATCTGAAGGAGAAGACTAAACGCCTGCCGGGGTCGGGGGACTGTCTAAATAACTGTGACCCTAAGACGTAAAAGGCTATTGAAGTTACACCGTGGATTTACCTCAGCACGAGTCTGACAGATGCATTTGATGATTTTAACACGGCAAAAAAAAATTGCTTTATAACTCAGTCCCTTTCATCAGAGAGGAGGCCTGGGTCTCAGCAGTGGGAACATTATAAGCTAATAACATACTCATGCCGCTATTCTCTTCCAGCTTGGCCCACACTTGACCACTGACCCCCAGCCCACGCCATCCGGCCAGCAGTGGGCATTATAACTCAAGTCGTTAAAAACTGTGTAACACTTTCCATTGATATATTAAAGTTTTGCATACGGCGGAGTTTTTAGTTAAATGTGGAGGTTCGTGATGGCCCGAGGTTAAGGGCAAGGCTTTTATTGTATGAGTGTGTTAGTTCGAAAAGGTTTGGATACTTTTATTTTTTTGAATGTAGTACTTTCGACAGATATGTTTTTTTTTCTGGAACGTTGCCGCTCACTTGAAATTTCTCCTGTGTCGTGGGTGCGTTTACAAACATTTAGATAAAATCACATTATACACATACAGCGAGATCCGAAACGACCACCTATAGGCCATGCAAATACTTTTGCTGTGGGGGAATCGAACATGCGATACACTACGCAGCGGTCAGCAGCTCATTCACTGCCCAACCATGCTATCAGCTATCGACACATGGGACCAAAGTTTGACTTCTGATAGCTTCTAAATCTCCTCGATTCTGGACGACTTGGCATGGAAATCAGAATTAGGATGAAGGAACTTTGTCTGTTTGTTTTCTGCCAAGATTTTATGCAAAACAAATTTAAGGTAGTTCAGCGTGCATTGGAGAAAGTAATGCTCGTGGTTTCTCTGGTAGATAGAATTCTGAACGAAGTCATTTGCCAGAGAACCATTGCGCGTAGAATCAGCATGCTGAAGTGGAAGTATCCTATCTGCAGACGGACAGACGGTCGATGGAGCAGACATGTGCTAGAAGTAGAGACCGCAAATGGGCAAACGTAGTGTAGGACGCTCTGCGGCAAAATGGGTCGATGATTTGAAAAATTCGGCTGGCAGCGGATGGTTGTGGAGACTGCCCCGGGAAGGTTGGCTCTCTTTGGGGGAGACTTACGTTCCGCAGTGGACGGCAATAGGCTGATATATATTTTATGCAAAACAGGTATGAGTGTTTATGTACGCATGTATCTTGTACATAAATCAGTCAGTAATTCAGTACAAACATTACTTCATTTACCCCTGTATCACTTTTTAAGTACCGCATACAGTAAACACTCGCAGTGTTTTTCAGGCTCCCTATGACACATCAGCCGAAATAACGTCACGTTTTAATGTGTCAGGAACTTGAAAAACACTGAAAGCGAATTCATGCAAAAGTTTGGCGCGATATGGTCAGCAGAAAATCAAATTATTTATTTCTCAAGCCATTTGAATTGTCAAGATGTGTTGCGACCCTTAGCATGCTTTCCGAGGTGCAGAGGTGCGCAACTCGGCTTGCTAAGAAAGTCACCCATCTAAGGACCGACAGGCCGATAAAAAAAAAATAATAATTATGTGTTGTTAAATATTAAAACAAAGACAGCATTTCATTATTTATAATATTTTGTATGAATGAGTTTTAATTTATTAATTTAAGTTTAAGGTCAGCTAAACTGACCGGTTTTACGAGTATCTAAGTTTTGTTTGTGAATTAATTTACATATTATATTTTATAGCACCCACGTGCTCGTGCTATACCGTAAATTCTAAAATTAGGATGATAAGTCTTCGCTTTTGCATATAAATAAAGTACCTAGTATTATTTTATTGTTTTTAGTAGTGTTTACTTGTAGGTTTAATTACTGTTATCATTACAATAAAATTCATTCCTAGAAAGAAAGATGAATACAATTCGACGGGTGCAAAGTTAAAAAAATCAACTGCAATTTTGGGATTTTCATAGTAATTAACTAAAAATATAATGTACCTACTACAATATGGAAAAAAGAAAAAAATACATGTGGCACTCGGAGACTGCGGTGAAGCTATTGCATAACATTTTGTTTTTATTTTAAAAGAATAAAATCGCCTACCGCGTATATTTTACGAGAATAATAATTTATTTAAAATGTTTGTGTTGCACTACTGTCTGTAATAAAGAACTTCTTTGTTGTAGGAGAATTTTATAAGTAGGTTTCATTGTGAAAACTCCTTTTTGTAGCTGGCCGTTTAGAATCAGTAAGAAAAAGTAAATTGTTTTTATGACGGATATTTTTATGATTGCCGAAGTCTCCCGAACTGAAACGATGTTAGGCGATGCGTGGTGTCAAGTTATTTCCTTAGGTTTTTGGAAAAATTTTAATTCGGTCGCCGCACCGCGCCACGCTCAGAGCCCGCGATAAAAGCTATGCAATAGCTTCAAAATATATCACCTTATTTTTGGTACTTTTGTCACATAAGGGTCAGTACCTACCGAGATGATACTGGAAATGTGTATCTTTTCGAGTACCTAATAAGTCAACTAAGTTAGATTTTGGGTCGCTTTTAAAAGAAGCACATGGCGACACCGCGCTGCGTCCGCGTCGCCTTATCGTAAAAAATGTGTAAAGTTGAGGCTGTACAAAGTATACAAGACAGCGATTTTCGATGGGACTGGTAGAGCGAAACGTTTTACACGTGGTATCGCTAATGTACAGTGTAGACGTGAGCATTCATTTATTTGTTTTCATCGCTCTTGTGTCGCAGATCGCGTCTCGGCCTAGTGTAGCTTCAGCCTACCTTTTTGTGTAGTAAATAAAGTTAGATTATGAGTCGCTCTAGTTAAATATATTATCATGCACGCAGCGTCGCTTCCCGGTATGAATTGACCCCTTTTTTTTTTTTTTTTTAGGGTGGCAAAATCATCAAATGAGTCCTCCCGCCCTGGGTGGGGCGGGAGGGACTGTCAGACTCTTACTGACTAAAATCCACCCGTGTTCCGTCGGATGCCCTTTACGTTCCGGGGCCACGGTATCCTGGATTAAGAAAAATCCGCGACCCCGGCAGGCATTTGGCCCCATAAGGGGCCCCGTCGGTGACGCGTGAAACACGACGCGCCACCGACCCGGGCTTGGTCCTTGGTCGGACGGCGAGCATACCCATTACTCACCGTCCGCAAGCCCGCTCCGCCGCTGTGCCCTCTGTTGTTAGAGGGACACGCGTTGGAGCGTCCACCCGACAGGCTATTTGCATACGGGCAAAGAAACCCCTTAGGCACGCAGTGCCTAAGGAGAGTTTTTGCCCGCATCCCAGGGCGCACCGGCCCGAAAAACTGGTCTTCCCCCCGGACGTATCCGAGAGGGAACTCCAGTCCACGGGCGCACGTGGAGGTTTCCTGTCTTAGCACCCCATGAATTGACCCTTACAGAATTTATTTATAAGAGGTACTTTTTGAAAAATTATAAAGGATTCGTACGTTTAATTTAATTTAAGTATGGCATGTTATTTTATAAATTCTCTCATAATAATAATCATCTCACGATACACCAAAATTAAATTCCTAACCCTGCCAGTGTCGAGTGATACGGAATGCACATAATTTAGCAAGTCATTACAATGTCACTAATGTCAACAGCCTGTCACAATATTGAGGCAGGCG
Source organism: Agrotis exclamationis (assembly GCA_950005045.1). Lineage (NCBI taxonomy): Eukaryota > Metazoa > Arthropoda > Insecta > Lepidoptera > Noctuidae > Agrotis > Agrotis exclamationis. The sequence continues at coordinate 13,946,748 of OX465441.1, forward strand.
CCATGTTGGTTCAGCGTTCTACGGAATATGATTTCTGTTCTAATTATTGTTTTTAGTTATGTAACTTATGCCTGTGTGAAGTTCAGATTATAAACTAGCTGTGCATAGTACATACAGCTACAGGAGGAAGACGTGGCTAAATAATTACAGCCGCACAGGCCGATCTTCCGGGTTAAGCCGCGCTTGCCGAGTTTGGTCTGTGGATGGGTGACCATCTGTAATAGCGAGGTTCCCCTATGCCTCGGAAATCACGTAAAGCCGTTGGTCCCAGCTGTAATTTTGTAGATCTTTGACAGTCATTATTAGTCAGAAACTCTAAAAATCTGACAACCAGTCTTATCATGGGGTATCGTATTATCTAGTAACTGTATTGTGGAGGTCCGATAGGCAGTCGCTCCATGTAAAATACTGATATCCAACTACATCTGGTTCGACTGGAAGCCGACCGCAATATAGTTAGGAAAAGGCGGGCAGATGATATACCTACATACGGCTACAGAAATCAAGCTATACAAATCTTGGTCTCGATTAATATAACTTTCCGCAAATTAAAAATCAGCTGAGCTGTGGTGACCTAGTTGCACCGGCCCGACTAACGAATTGTAGGTCGTCAGTGGCGCATCAGTTTGTGTAATTTATTTTTCAACACACTTGCTCATAAAATGGCTCTAATTTCACCGCAATTAGGCACATAATGACACCTGTTATCAAACTGTGACTTTTTCTTTACTATTATTCACAAGTGAGTTATAGGTTTTTTTTTTTTAATTGGTTGAGTTGCTTTGTTTTTAAAAAAGTTTCAAAACAAAAAAGATCGTGTTCAATAGTACAAACAAATTAATGTACCTACCTATTGCTTGCTAGTTTCATGCAACTTCGTATTTAAATAGATGACAACACCTTGTTCGTTTTTAATAAATACAACTTTCACTCAATTAACTTTTGTTTTTTCTGTGATAAAGAAAACTTTGAATTACCCATTTTGTACGTGGCTAAAACGCTATCCGAGAAAAGCCAAAAAAAAAGAAACCTCATTATTTTAGTCTATGGCCGATCTATTAGATGCGCGCGCATAGGAAAACTGATTAATTTTTCCCGCCATTTTCCGCGAAAAAAATTTAAAAAAAAACTCGTTTTCACTGTTGAAATTATAGTTATTTTCTTCACAAGTGTGTTGAAAAACGTCGTATGATACACGTGTGTATTGATGATTACCGTCCTCGGCTCTCTTAAGACCCTCACCTAGCGGCTCGGGTCTCAATGGCGCCTCAGCGGTAACTTAACACCACTGCTCAAAACGGTGAAGGAAAACATCCTGAGGAAACCGGCATGTCCTTAAACCAAAGATTCGAAGATATGTAATGATAAACATCTACCTATCCGCACTGGGCCCGCATAGTGGATTATGGCCCACTCCCTCTCATAGGGAGGAGGCCTGTCCCAGCAGTGGTAACATTATAGGCTGATGATAAAACAGTCAGCTTATACAAGTTTTGCACAGCTTAATGCTGCCATCCATCTTGAGAAACTTTCGTATTCTTGTAGTGGTAAAAAGTAAGATTGGTATTAGACTTCCCGTCGTACCTACCACAAAAACTTTTAAACGTCTGTTGAACACTTGTCTAAAAGAATGTCAGATAATGACGTTGAAATAAGGTCCGTTTTGTAGTCACACTTTTTTTAGACAAGTGTTCAACAGGTGTTTAAGTTTTTGTAGTAAGGCCAGAATTGTTTTTTTTTTGTGTTAGTTAAATGGTTTGGCTAATATATATTATATTATCAGCCTTTTGCCGTCCACTGCTGAACGAAAGCCTTCCCCAAAGAGCGCCAACCATCCCGGTCCTGGGCAGTCCGCATCCATCCACTGCCAGCCACATTTTTCGAATCATCGACCCAATTCGGATAATAAATTAGTGTAAATTAATGTATTCCAAACCCAGCAAGTAACACCAATACTTATTATCTACACAAATCCATTACCACATCTGTGACAACCCCGTCATTGTAACCCCTCTCCCGCTCCACCTAATTAGTCATGTCATTATTCTGTCACTAACGTCAACACGCTGTCACAATACATAGTGAACGTCGTGTTCTGTCACGCATTATGGAAATTGGTGGCTAATGGCGAGGAATCACGGTGTTTGGCGGTAGAGCACGATTGAATTACTAGATGTTAGGTAGAAGCAATGTTTTGTTTTATGGTCAAAATGATTCTAAGATACAGAGAAGAATGGTCACCTATTCGAGGATCGACCTAGGTCACCGTGGATTTTTTTCACGTAAATCGTTAAACGAAGGACTCAGTTTCATCACCCAGGGCGGGGCGGGAGGGACTTTCAGTCTTGTACTGACTAAAATCCACGGTGATCCTTCAATAGCCCTTTACGTTCCAGGGTCATGGTTGCTTGATGAGACAGTCCCGCGATCCTGGCAGGTTTTGGCCCTCTAAGGGAGCCTCGTCAGATTGCTGACAGCTCTTTGAGGGGCGCGTGGAACTAGACGCACCGTCGGCCCTGGATGGTCAATGGTCTGACAGCAAGTCGCCTATTACTCGCCGTCCGCATGCCCGTGCCTACGGTGGCTGGAAATTGTCCTGCGACGTCCGTTGCCGTGGGCGTCTCTTTTTAGCGTGGTAACATCATCAATTGAGTCCTCCCATCCAGGGCAGGGCGGGAGGGACTGTCAGACTTATACTGACTAAAATCCACGGTGTCCTTCATTAGCCCTTTACGTTCCAGGGTCACGGTAATGGTATAAGTCCCGCGACCGGGTAACCATGGCTTAGCGTTAAAAATAGACCGGGTTATATAATCCGCCTCTACTAGAAGAAACCAGAGTTCAGCTCCCTGGATCTTTAATTCGAGACTGAATAGGTAACGTCTATTTAAGCGTGCTTCACGCTCACCGCCACGCGTCTACCAGCAGTGCTATTCTTTATCAACACAGCCTTGTGACCACGCGGCTGCAGCACTCACCCCACGCTGGTACTAAAGTTTGCTGTTCATTAAGCTACTGACAGCGACACTAGCGCTCACCGCTCGCGCTGCACGATCGGACGATCTCAAAACCGCCTCGTCGAATAGCACATCGGCATCGCAGAGTCCAGCGATGAAATTTCTTATAGAGAATAGCAACGTTGATCACTGCTTGTCATCAAGCCAGATGGAGATCAAACGTGCGCCTATCCACACCTGCCTGCCTGTTCCCAACTATATTGTGGTCGGCTTCCAGTCGAACCAGATGCAGCCGGATATCAGTATTTTACATGGAGCGACTGCCTATCGGACCTTCACAACCCAGTAACTGGGTAATACGATACCCCATGGTAAGACTGGTTGTCAGACTTTTAGAGCTTCTAACTAATTATGACTGCCAAAGATCTACAAATGAAAGCCGGGGCCAACAGCTTTACGTGCTTTCCGAGGTACGGAGGAAACTCGCTATGACAGATGGTCACCCATCCACAGACCAACCTCGGCAAGCGCGGCTTAACCTGGAAGATCGGTCTGTGCGGCTGTAATTATTTAGCTTTGATGGCTCCGCCTTAATATACTCATTCAAACGTGAGCCTATTGTTAAATAAAAACAAAACGTATAACAACCAAATCATTAACACCCCGAACAATCGTAACTCATACCCGTACTGACAGCTACATAATTAAACACGTCATTATGACGTCACAGGCGTCAGGCGCGTCTCAGTGACGTCACATTATCGTATGTCCGGCTAATTAATAACTTAGTTAATAGATGTTCTAGTGTGTTCCTTTGTGGACGGACTGATGGAGGTAATGTAGATGGTTGAGAAGGTATTGATTGCAATTCTGTGGTGAGAATTTTGGGTAATATTTGACGTATGAAAATTCGGTGGTCATTTTTGAATTTTCGTGCAAGAGTATAACGTCACTTCTGTGTGTTTATTTCCTCAGAAGAGAACTTATACACCGTGACTTTTTAGTCGTCTTACAACGGCAGCCCAGTTCATGTATCCAATGACTAGTACACGTTTATAATAAAAAAATAGGGATTTATGAGATTTTAATAGCTTAAAAATAAATATATTATTCATTATGATGACGCAAGGCGTAGTTAAAAACACCCTTGTCTCATAGAAAATGGAGATGGAATGATCTGCTCGACTCGTGCGCTGGGTAGGTATACTCCACAGTTCGATACGTAGGTATACATTTTACAGGGTGTTTCATATTTCTAATGTACCTATTTATTAATGATACAAATTATTATTAATGAAAAAAAATAAAATAATCACGCCTAGAGGTATTTTATGTCGGATACATTAAGTGGACCTCTTTTGTAAGACGACTAAAAAGTCACGGTGTATAGTCCCCACATGATTTTTTTTTTTTTTTAAACGTTGCCCCACACTTGGAATTTCTTCCTGTATCGTGGGTGCGTTTACAAACATATAATAAACTCACAAACACCCAGACCCGAAACAACTACTTGCAGATCATACAAATATTTGTTTCATGCGGTCGAACTACGTCTGGACTTTTAAAAGAAACAGTGACCTCTGAGTTTGTTTCGGCTGTTTATTTTCAAAGTAGTTATGTATAAAATATTTTTAACCGTATGTGATCAATGTTTTAAACCTTGGATAAATATAATTTAATTCCAAGATTTCATAATTATCATCATTTTGATTTCATTATGTTGAATAGTTTAATTACGTTCTAATATATATTTAAAAACTAAAATTAAAAGTAAAATATTTACAAAAATAACTAAACTAAAACTAAAATAATAACAAAAAAAAAACAATTATAGGGCATCAAAAAACTCATCCACATCGCTGTCAATGGGGAAAGTGCCCAGAACGCTGGCAGCATTGCCACGTTGGATGGCAATGCTGATCCTTTGACCAAGAAATAGGCCAGCCCTCTGGTCACACGAGGCGTCGACTATGCGCTTGGCGATGTCTTGGAAAACTTGGTGGGCACTCAGACCCTAGTGTTTCAACCCCAAACGGCTCAAATACATAGCTAGAAGTCAAGCCATTTAAATATTTAATTTATCTTCATTTCATTTCAAGTCATCATTTCATTTCATTATTTCACTTCAACATTTCACTTCATAATTTAATTTTATTACACGTAAAATCGTTAACTTTACCATTAATTCCTTGAATGATCTTCAAAGACTCATTAAAAATTCCACACTCTTCCACTACAAGACCATAACAAGCCACTTTCCATTTCCTCCACTTTTCATTCAACAACCTACCTTCCAAAATTAATAATAAAGCGTACCGTAATTTCCCACTATTGAGGGTAGAGCGGTCATTCTCTCTCGGAACCGATCCCCGAGCTAATGGGGCATGGAGGAACAATTAAAATAGTCCGCTGCCTTTATCCAGTGCAGTACTGGTAATGAGACGGAAACGATAGAAAATTGAGGATACGACAGCGAAATTTTTGACGGGTAGAAATACCGTCAAAAATTTGTGACGGTAGAAATTTTTGACGGTAGATATACCGTCAAAAATTTCGCTGGTTACTTATTTCCAGTACAGACTTAAATTAGAGTTCGATTATGTCCATTCGTTTGTATGTCAGTCCGTAGTAAATTTTGAAGCCGTGTGGGGTTCGAGTCCTCACAACCTCGTCAAATGAGCTTAATGACGCTTCCCGTGACCCAAGGGATGGCTTTTACCCTGGCCAGAGGCTAAACATTGCAATAAAATGAGGTTAACACCACTGGTGGCGTTCTTGGGCCGTTGTATTATAAGTTGAATTTTAGTAATTATGTAATCGTTCCAAATAAAAATATTTAGTTTATGTATTATTTGCAAATAAAAGTTTCATTATAATTTTCATTGAATTCAACAAACACATATTTATTTATAAAAGTGGGTATCACAAAATATTTTTACCAGTCAACCATTGCGTAAATTGTTCCAAAGGCGTTTTGTACAATCTAAAATAAGAAAATATTTTCACTGTGTCTCAAAGCATTCACTTTATTCTATAACATCATCATTCTGACACTTCAACTTTGATAAGATAATTCCATATGTTTGTCTTTTGTTGTTCGCAAACGAATCATATAAAGCCTTCACACAATAAATAAAACAGAAATGTATTCTTGTTTCTTATCTTTCTGCGTTTATTTTTCCTTTTCCAATGTATTTCAAAAATAAACACCTTTAGTTTCTTTTCTTTCGACAAAACGTTAAGTTTGCATTCTCATTTGAAAAAATATTCTTAAACACTATCAGCCTTACGACAAAAACTTAAACATCTGTTGAACACTTGTCTAAAAAAAAGTGTGACTGCGAAACGGACCTTATTTCAACGACATAATTTGAAATTTTTTTAGACAAGTGTTCAACAGACGTTTAAAAGTTTTTGGGGTACGACGGTTAAAATCCAATTAAAAAAAACAAACGTCAGCATAAGCTAATTGTGATGAAAGAGTCTGGATCTCAATTCTGAATCTTTGTAACGTGCACTAGGTATTTGGCCCTATTGACCCCGTCAGTTTGCTGCAGCTGACAGTTTGTTGAGGCGCCTATACGACACGACGCGCCGTTGCCATTGTTCAAACGGCGAGCTATCCAATTACTCGTCATCTGCAAACCTGCGCCAACAATGGGCGGAGTAGGCCTCGCGATTCCCGATGCCCTGGGGTAGCTGTGGTGGCCGAGGCGTGAGCAGGCTAGCCTCTTCCTCACGTGTTCGCCTTCATCATTTTCTCAAATTACTGCTTCACAGATGGAGGTTACCGCTTCCCATGCCCACATGACACGTCGGTGCTACCCAAGGATTTATTCCCGTTGAATCCCACTTTTGGATCCCATTTTTTAGGTATTCCCAATGAATCCCATTTTTTATTCCCGTTGAATCCCACGTTATGACAACATGTGTACATATCAGAAAAAAAGTTACCTTTATTTTAAAGATTTATTCTCTGTTATTAATTTATGAATTTTACTAAAAAAAGTTCTAAAAACAAAAACAGTATTCAGATTTTTTAAAGCATATGGGATTCAACGGGAATACATTTTATTTTTTTAAGGGATCCAACGGGAAAAATATTCAAGTGGGATTCAAAAGTGGGATCCAACGGGAATAATTCCCCCCAAGCAGGGCAGATCTCAAAAGTATGTATGTAGGTCTGCTCCACTTGGGCCGAGCACCGCTGTGTTCTCGTGGACACGATAGGCGGTGACGACCTTTTGCGTTTGGCCGTGGTCTTTGCCCTGTGGTCCGTTTTGTAAAGAAATTGGCCCCTATTTAATATTACTGACATTCAAATGCACTACGTTTAAACTAGATCGTCCAGACGAATGATAATGTCATCTTCAGGCGTATCCACATTAAGATCAACTAATGAATTCAAAGTACGTCGTATAAAATAATTTTTTGTGTCTGTTGAGATATTTTTGGTATTAACGACGGTACAGTTTTTTATTGCATCCCTGGTAATTGGTCTAGACGTATAGTAACATGTTTTGAATAATTAAACCTTGTTTTTTGCGGTAATTTTCGTTAGAAAACGTTTGTGGAAAATCTTTGGGATCTTTAAAAAAGGAAAGTTGACGATTTGTTTAGAGTCTGTCTTATTAAGCCTCCTGTAGACACACGCGATTAATCGCGCGGGGCGACATGTCGCGGTCCATTCGCAGTATTTTTAGAGTAGAAATTAGCTTGGCTCGTTGTCGCAGCGCGATTAATCGCGTGTGTCTGCAGGAGGCTTTAGAGCTGTCTTTGTAAACACAATGTCAACGTAACATCATAGAATAAAGTGATGGTATTATGCAAGGAATAGGTCCCGCATAATAAACAATGGAACTTACTTTGTAAACGCATATTTTGTTATTGGGTCCGATAATGACCTAGCTGTCAATTTCTCTTTTCTGTGATCTGCGATTGTTACTGTATTGTGCTCGTCTAAGTTCTGATTATATCTCTGTTAATCTCAAAAGTGTTTGCATTTCCGCCCATAATCCAACATGTCTTGTTGCAAGATGTTGTAAGGCCCTTTTTAGGGTTCCGTAGTCAACAAGGAACCCTTATAGTTTCGCCATGTCCGTCCGTCTGTCCGCAGCTTAGCTCAGAGACGCCCAGCACTAGAAAGCTGTAATTTGGTGTAAATAATACGGATTTGTTGCGTCAAAAAAGTGGTAAAATAAAAATCTCGTAAAATATTTTTTTTAGGGTACCTCCTGTACACGTAAAGCGGGGATGTTTTTTTTTTCTCGCGTACCCCTTAGTGTGGGGTATCATTAAATAGGCCTTTAAAAAATATTGGTAGTTTCCATCAACAATTTTTTGATAAAAAGATTCGTTTGTGAAATATTAAGCTTTAAAGTGCTAATTTTTGCCCTACTCGAGTGTCCCCCCCCCTCTACCAGCTAAACGGTTATGTTTGGGGGTGTGAAAAAATTTACAATAGTAGTATATATAACGAAGTTTAAAAGAAAATTATCATGACTAAGTGGGCTTTACAAGTTTACGAGTAATAGTTGACCAACTTATAAAACGTACTGGGATAACATTTTCCTAAACAAAATGTGTCGGAGAACAACTGCAAATGTAAGTTTGTCAACTTTATTTTTACAGCTATAATAGGTAGTGGAGTGGAGTGGAGTGCAGTGGAGTGGAGTGCAGTGGAGTGGAGTGCAGTGCAGTGGAGTGGAGTGGAGTGGAGTGGAGTGGAGTGGAGTGGAGTGGAGTGGAGTGGAGTGGAGTGGAGCGGAGTGGAGTGGAGTGGAGTGGAGTGGAGCGGAGTGGAGTGGAGTGGAGCGGAGTGGAGTGGAGTGGAGTGGAGCGGAGCGGAGTGGAGTGGAAGGGAGTGGAGCGGAGTGGAGCGGAGTGGAGCGGAGTGGAGCGAAGTGGAGCGGAGTGGAGTGCGGTAGTGTGGGGTGGAGGGTCGAAAATCGCTTGAACCTTTTTAACAGGTTCATAGCGATTTTCGACGTGCCTTGACACCTCTCAAGTTTTTTTTTAATACGTCATAAATCGTAAACCTTTCAAAGTTGGAACCAACTACAAGAACTTTTATAGTATGTTATTACTTGCTGCTACGGAACCCTTTATGGGCGAGTCCGACTCGCTCTTGGCCGGTTTTTTAAGCTATTGCATAGCTTTTATCGCGGACTCTGAGCGCGGCGCGGCGCGGGGACCGAATCAAAAACTTTCCAAAAACCTAAGGAAATACCTGACACCACGTATCGTCTAACATCGTTTCAGTTCGGGAGACTTCGGCAATCATAAAAATATCCGTCATAAAAACAATTTACTTTTTCTTACTGATTCTAAACGGCCAGCTACAAAAGGAGTTTTCACAATGAAACCTACTTACAAAATTCTCCTACAACAAAGAAGTTCTTTATTACAGTAGTGCACCAAAAACATTTTAACTAAATTATAATTATTCTCGTTAACTATACGCGGTAGGCGATTTTATTCTTTTAAAATAAAAAAAATGTTATGCAATAGCTTCACCGCGGCAGTCTCCGAGTGCCACATATATTTTTTACTTCGTAAAATCATCCAATGAGTCCTCCAGCCCAGGGCAGGACGGAAGGGACTGTCAGACTTGTACTGACTAAAATCCACAGTGTCCTTCAATAGCCCTACGCTTGTATGTTTTAAGTTCCGGGGCCATGGTTACTTGATAAGACGGTCCCGCAATCCCAGCAGGCTTTGGCCGTCTAAGGAAGCCCCCGTCAGATTGCTGACAGCTCAGTAGGGCGCGTGTGGGCATGGCCCATGATCGGACGGCGAGTCGCCAATTACTCGCCGTACGCATGCCCAAGTTACAGTGACCCTAGAATATAAAAGGCAATTGAAGGAACACGGTGAATTTTAGTCAGTACGAGTGTAACAGTCTTCCGCAGTAGCTGAAAAACCTGTGTTTATCTATGTGGTAATTGCTGCTTTAATTATTCATGTATAACAATAATAATAACCGATGATTACCCACTGATTGGCATCAGTGCTAATTATATTAATTGGTGATAATTACGCACGAGTCGATACTGGTAATGATAATAATATTTTAGCAGAGCTATTTATTTAATTACTTTCCCTTGTGGGCGGATGGAAATGGTCTCGACTTCGGGTTCGAACCCAGCTAGGCGCATTACTTTGTATCATTTATTTTATCAGCACTGCTCTCAAAACGGTGAAGGAAAACATCGTAAGAAAATCGGCATGTCCCAGAACCAAAACTTCGCAGACATGTGACATCTACCAACCCATATTGTCAGTCTTCCAGTATTACTAGTAATTCATAACAGAAGTTAAACAACGGTTGCCAAGGTTAATCTTCGGATGGGTGACTAATTCAATATTTAATCATTTTCTACTAAATAAAAAACTTTTTGAAAAAAAAAAAAAATGGAACCGACTTCAATAAATTTTCTTTCGGAAGTCGGTGGCTTTGTTATTTATTTCATTGACTATTGCTAGTTTTTTTATTTTACCCTTTTTAGTTTAGATATTCAACAAAAATCTTCACATAATCGGCGTCTTTGAAAATCTACAATCCTAGTAAGCAACAAAAACGGATCTATGCGTGCCCGTATAGATCCGTTTTTGTTGCTTACTTTACGGGATATCCATTAGTCTTATATACTTAGACCTTCTCCAGAATGTAATGAACATTTTCCTGAAAACTACATCAAAATCGGTTCAGCCAAACGAGAGATAATCGCGGACAAACATACATACATACAGGTCGAACTGAGAACCTATTTTTTTTGAAGACGCTTCATTATTGATACATTGTAGTAAGTTTCTCTAAGAAACCTCTCCCCTCCTTCTCCTAACAATGGCGGGGCTCCTCAGAAGTTGGCAGGGCACTGTAATTAGTGCTGCATCGGATCTGGTTGACTTAACGCCGGGGACCGGAGCCTCTCAAACAAACACACGACTTATACAAGTTTAATTAATTACAAGAGTCGTACACTGCGTGGTACAGTGAGGGATGCAGCGGAGAAATTGATTTTGGAGATTTATTTTGTTAGAGTAATGTAGAGAGAGACGCTTTTTAGTTTATACAATATTTTTATTGTAATAAGAACTTTGTTGTTGTTTTTCTCGGAAACAGTGTTTTTTCCTGACCACCGTACCTATATACAAAATTTCAGGATGATCAGTTCAGTAGTTTAGGCTTGTTAAGGCGCACAGAAGCCTTATCAAAAGATTTCTATTTTTATTTACAGCGGACTTAAATTATTTACTGAGCTTCTTGTTTGGAAAATTGTAAAAAAGCGCTTTTAGAGTACGAGGAACACTAAAAAAATCAAAGAAAATACACAAAAAAAAAAAAGATTCAGACAAATTGGGAACCTCGTCCGTTTTTCGAAGTCGGTTAATAAGTCCTAAAACTACATGTGTTTAAATCATAGCTTTTTTTGGAACAAACCCAACACACTATTCCCAAGCCTCTGCAACTCCTGAAAGCCAGAATCAACAGTGGTAACCACCAGAAAAGCGCCGAGACAATGAAGCTCGACGTGTCCCGGAGAATGAATTTACCTGTCTTGGATCCTGCGCGAAATTAATCAGATACTAACAGTGGAGGAGTAGGAATAATATATTTCCACTTCCCTCCATGTCAAGCAGGAGACAGAACAAAACAAGGCTAATGGGCACAAAAGAACATTACAACTGGCTACATGCATTGTAAGAGCTCAATTCTTAGAAAATAGCTGTCCCAATAATTGTGCACTACAGTTCACAAGTAACCTATTTCTACAGTGTGCCCGCAGCCATTGTCTTATCACATACTTGTACCCTGTTAAATTGTTTTTACAAGTATATAAGTATATAGGCTGATAACTTATGTTGAAGTTTGGTATTTAGTTATTATATATTTTATATTATGTAAGTAATGGCATCTTGAACAGGGTATATAATAAATTAATTAGCTATTACTAAGACTTCGTCCGCGTGCAGTTCGAGAATTACTCAAAGGAAAAGTTATATCGATATTAAAAGTATCCTATAATTTAATCCAGGTTAAAAACTATCTGTGCATCCAAATCAGTTCAGTAGTTTTTGCGATAAAGAATAACAAACACTCATCTATCAATCCTCACTAACTTTCGCATTTATAATAGACTTCATATACATATTTGTAAACGCACTCACGATACAGTTCTCCTCCGTAAAACTGTTTTTTTTTTGTTTATTTTAGAAACGTTTCCCTACACTTTTTTTCTGTGTCGTGGGTGCGTCTACAAACATATAAACACGCATACACAAACACACAGACCCGGAACAACTATTTGTAGATGATACAAATACTTGCTCCGTGCGGGAATCGAAGGTCGGTAGGTCCTTCAATAGCCCTTTACGTTCCGGGGTGACAGACCCGCGACCATCCTGTTTTTACCCTTACCTTTCCTCCACTAAACCACAAATTAATAGTTCCAGACATTTCAAGGAATTTAAGAAATTTCAATCTCAAAAACGTAACGTAAACGTTCGCGTTTCCATCACACATACATGGAGTAGTTCCGGGTTACATGAAACCTCTATTGATTGGGGTCAACCCCGGTCATCGAGACAGGGGTAACACTAATTATTTTGGGGATTCAAACTTTAGATATTTGTTACGAAATCTTTGAGAAAAGTTTGTGAACTGTTGTGTTTTAAGTTTTAAAGTTTGTTTATTAATTGTGAAAGTTAGAAGTTAATTAGGGACTAGCATTTCTACGCGGTTTCACCAGCTGATCAGCTCCATCATCATTCATCGAAGCGTGATGTTAATTATAGCCTTTCTCGATAAATGAACTATCTAACACAAAAATATTTTTTCAGTTCGAACCAGTAGTTCCGGAGCTAAGCGTGTACAACCAAACAACTTCTTCAGCTTTATGATATTAGTATAGATTTGAAAATGTCTTGTAAATGATAATGGGACTTTTATTGGAGTATGATAGGTTAACTAGGATGTATTTTGGGGGTGTTCTAGGGCCTCCGTAACCATGTCTCGCGACTTCAGCAGACATTTGTTCCCTTTGGGGCCTGACAGTTTGCTGACAGCTTCTTGTGGCGTGTTTGAAACTCTGGACTCGGGCCTCGTTCTTGATCAGACGGCAAGCTACGCAGAACTCGCCGTTAGCAAACCTGTGCCCCTGTAATGCCGTGTTAGAGTCATAAATGTCACAGTATATCTTAAATTTTTGTTTCTAGGATTTGCCGGTTTCTTCACAATGATTTCCTTCACCGATTTGCTCTCAAAACGGTGAAGGAAATCTTTCACTCCTCTGAATGGTGATGAAATAAATTACACAAAGTGTGCTCCTGCTTGGCTTCACATCGTAAAACTTAAATTAAACAACTTCTTATCGATCAAATTATAATTAGGTAGGGATTGCATAAACTTTTTACTACAGCTGTAATCTTGTATCAACTCATTTTCATACCACTAATCCGAATTACTTTATAAAGCTCATAATATCATGGCAGTCATTAAAACAGATTTGAATGAGCGGCCATCTTGTAGGACCAGTTTGTCCATAGTTCTTGGAACTACGAAAATAAAAGAACATTGTAATACACACTACACCTTAATTTATAAGTCGGCGGCTTGTGAATGAATCTCACGATGGGATGATGTTACACCGAAGTGTAACGTTTGCTTTAAAAAATATGTTTTTTTTAAGTTAACAGTAATTACACAAATTATTTGCATTTCGGAACTCTATTGATGTGATAGATTATAGAATCAGGCGTTACTTTGCGGAAATCCATGACATTAAATGTTATGAAAAATATTTAGTTTTAATTCCGCTACAAAAATCCAGGCTTCATGCAGGATGCAGTCCCACCCTCCCGCCCTCATGCATATGCACATGAAGCAAAGGTCCCACCCTCCCGCCCACATACATATGCATACGTGCAAGAAAAATGGAAAAAACATGCCATGCAATCAAACCTATACTCGACACAATGTTTTCTGACCTTCACTTGTTTTACCGATTTGTCCTACTGATTCCCACCAGTAGGATAAATCAGTAAAAAAACAAGACAACCATTTTAATTCGGTCGCATTGAACAGTGTGGTGTCGCGACGATTATTATTGTTTAGTGTATACAGTAACTTCGTTCCATCCGGGTGTCCCTTGACACCTCTCAAGTTTTGTTTTTTTAACATTGCCCACACTAATATTGCCCTGTATTGAGGGTGCGTTTACTAACATTTCAACTCACATACACAATCACCCATACCCGGAAGAACTACTTGTAATGAATTTCTCAAAACGGGTTTTGGAAAGTCTGGTTTAGATATATACCCACAGGTTGCGGGACTGTCTCTTCAGGTAACCGTGACCCTGGAACGTAAAGGGGAAAGATCACCGTGGATTTTAGTCAGTACGAATCTGACAATCCCTCTCATCCCGCCATGGGCGGGAGTACTCATTTGATGATTTTACAGCAATTAAAAAACGTATAATATTGGGTATATCGTATATAGTTTAATGTCTTTGGGTATATCGGTACCATTTATATTTTGAACCATCAACCTCAATCGCATTCGAGTTACAAAATAAAACCTCGCAACTCCATAGCTTGTACCACAAGCTCTGCCTGCCCGTGAACCAGTTGCAGGCCGTAATGATAAATAATAAAAATGTAACCACTTCCTCTGCACCGATGTGTTTTATACTTTAATCAATAAGTATTATGAAACATTGATCGTAAGTTGTTATTTTGTTGCAGTGTTGCTCTTGAGGACCAAACATAAAACTAAATAGGTAGGTTTTATAATAATTATTATATACTTACGCATTAACGCCTGTGTATCGAAACGCTTTTTTGTGGAAAAAAAAATGATTATGGGCAGGACTTGAACCTGCGTCACCATTAGATGTTGTATTTTTAGCACGGTAAAATCATTAAATGAGTCCTCCCACCCAAGGCAGGGCAGGAGAGGGACTATCAGACTTGTACTGACTTAAATCCACAGTGTCATAGCCCTTTACGTTCCGGGGTCACGGTAGCTTGTTAGTCCGGCGACCCCGGCAGGCTTTGGCCCTCTTAGGGGGCTCCGTCATACCGTAAGATGTTACAAAATGATTGAATGTTCGAGCTTACAGAACATGACTGCGGTGGTCCAGTTGGTAAAGCAGTGTACTAAATCCGTAGATCACAGATTTTAGTACTGCCTGTAATTAAATAGGTATTTTTTGTTTCGGACAAAATTGATTGCGAGCACGGTTTCGATATCATCATCATCATCATATCAGCCGTAAGACGTCCACTGCTGAACATAGGCCTCCCCATTAGACTTCCAATAGGACCGGTTGGAAACGGCTTGAATCCAGCGTGATCTTGTGGTCTTCATAAGATCGTCTGCCCACCTGTGGGTGGACGTCCTACGCTGCGCGGCGTCGATACCTCGGTTGGAAAGAGCTTCACCAGTGTCCAACTCTTCATTCCACAACAAAAACCTTTACAATTTTGCGACGTTTTCGTCGTCAACGTATCAACAACTTTACTATATTATCCGTACTACAAGAAAACTGTGAAAATTCCTTCAGATCCAGCCTGTCCCTTGCTGTCCTCCCTCAGTGACACCCTAAGCCGAGTTTCGTACCCCACGGGGGGTGCCTTTAGCGTGTGGTCACTTAGTTTGTATTTTTTAGTTGTAAGCCCCTGGCTGCAGGCCTTAGATTCATTTAAGGCATCCATAGAAAAGTCCGGTTAAGCAGCTCACAAACTTAAAACGACAGTCGAGGCTAATGGACGAGTCACATTGCATGCGCATTCCAAAACACAAAGATGGCTGATTGCGGCAAGTGTAGCTTAATCAATCGATCGTTTGATCAATCAGTTTGTCACATGGCCCTTTCTTTAAAGACCGGTTTGGAGACAATGTCTATTCTTAACGGGCAGAAAACAAAAGAAAATGTTTCAATAATACAATCGATTTGAGTCAAGATTAATCTCAGGAACGATGCTGTATAGGAAATGATATAATATAAAGTTTACGGTCGCGGTATTTTTGTAAAGATGCGAATATACTGCGAGTTAAAACTTTTGCGTCTGAACTCATCTACTCGTATAATATTCTCGACAACGATCAATGATTCCTGCATGAAATTATTTATTATTTTGCGACCTCAAATAAATTAAATAAACTGAATTTAGACACCTTAGAAAATAACTAATTCAAAATGATTGTCTTATCGAAATTATATTTTACAAATATTTTGACCCTCATGTGACTGAGAGAGTGATGAGTATGAATGTTGATAGATGGAGAGGAAGAGGAAGATAATAATAATAATAATAAGCCCCCTAAAACAACCACACGTCCTGATCGAACATCTTATCACGTGGGGGGCGGACACACGACTGAAATATTACTGGCGTGGCTAACGTGGCTCTGGAAACCCATTTAACATGGAGACTAGATCAAAGAAAGTACGTATAGGACCGCTACCCGAGGGCAATCGTCGGGGCACACCTGGGGCCGATGCTGGGTGTCTCAGCATACGATCCATCGGCGGTGGGGGACTGAGCAGGCGGGTTCTCCCCGATAAAAATACTACAGCCGAACTGACAGACAGACAAGACATTGACAGTAGAGCAGTTACATCCCCCGTCTTGGATGTTTCGCAGGCGGCGTCAGCTACTCAGCCTGCGACCACCAAAGCGGGTAAACCCAGAGTGCGCATGAAATGGACTGAAGATATGAACATATTCATCATGCGCACCTACTATCACATTACTAAACTTGAAGAGGACAAAACTATGTACTGCACACGATTACATGAACATTTTAAATTACAATATCCAGATATTAATGTTACAGAACAGAGAGTTGCAGACCAAAGACGAGTCATTATCAGAAATAAACTTTTATCAGATGACATTTTAAATAGAATTAAATATGAAATAGCAGAACAACTTAAAAGAGAGGAAGAGGAAAGTATGACACAACACATTAACACTACACAAGAATTAGAACTAGACACATTGTCAAGCACTGAATATTTTGCAACAGAATCCATAATAAACTCACAACACAGCAACCAACCTATTGCGGATAATTCCGAATTATTGCAAATACAAAATAATGGTGAGGTTGACCCTTCCTTAATAGATACATTAAGTAACAATTTAGAAACCAATATGTTAAAATACAATGGAATGGACCCTGCATGCCGACCATTATTACCAAGAATGAGACAATCTCGTCAATTATCAAATATTATTACTATATTCAATCAAAAAATTATACCCCACAAACTATCATCACTAGAAAACTTAAGCGACACACATTCTTTAATATACTCTATAGCTATAACAATCGCAGCTCACTTTAAATTAAAAATAAATATAGATAGAACTACCAATAAAAGAGATAACAGAATCAAGAAAGATCCACCGTGGAAACAAAGGTTAGAGTCAGATATAGATCAACTAAGAAAAGACATAAATAGGCTAACACAATATAAAAGCGGTAATACATCAAGAAAATTAGAAGAGAAAGTAAAACAAATAATGAAAAATACTAGACAACACAGTTCGCATGGAAATTATAACAAAACAATAGAAGATCACTTAGACACATTAAAACAAAAACTTTTAGTTAAAAGCCATAGGCTAAAAAGATACAAAAAAGCGAAAGAAAGAAAAGATAATAATAGATTATTTAAAACAAGTGAGAAACAATTTTATAGAAAACTTAAAGGTAACGATACAACTATCACTAACCCTCCATCTCAAGAGTCCTTAAGAGCATTTTGGCAAGGGATTTGGTCAGATAGCAGTAGTCATAACAAAGAAGCAGGATGGATACAAGAAGAAATTGATAGGTCAGAAACAATAGATGAAATGCCATTTGAGGATATAGATACGCTCGAAATTAAAACAATTATAAATAAAACACATAACTGGAAAGCAGCAGGAATAGATGGTATACATAATTTTTGGTTTAAACGACTTCATTCACTTCACAGTACGTTAGCAGAACAAATTAACGATATTTTGAAAGGCAACCAAAATATCCCAGGTTTCCTAACTAAAGGAATTACATACATGATCCCTAAATCAAATAAAACCCAGGATCCGTCACAGTATAGGCCAATCACTTGCTTGCCAACCTTATACAAAATAATAACATCATGTATCACAAACAAAATTATCAAACACGCCGAACAATACAATATCTTAACCGAGGAACAAAAAGGATGTAGACGCGGGCATATGGGATGTAAAGAGCAATTAATTATCGATTCCACTATTCTAAAATATGTACAGAGGACTAGGAAAAACTTATACATAGCATACATAGATTATAAAAAGGCATTTGATAGCGTTCCACATTCATGGTTAATTGACGTACTAAAAATCTATAAAATCAACCCAACTATTATAAATTTTCTCGAAAATACTATGCAATCCTGGAGAACTACACTTAAATTACAAACTAATACAACAAATATATCCGTAGAAGAAATAGCAATTAAAAAAGGCATTTTTCAAGGGGACTCATTAAGCCCGCTATGGTTTTGTTTAGCCCTAAATCCACTCTCGCGAGCATTGATTGACTCTAGATTAGGTTTTGATATTAAAGAAGGTAGATCAATATTGCACCAAATAACACATTTACTTTATATGGATGATCTAAAACTATATTCTAATAAAAATGCAGATTTACATAGCTTATTAAACATAACATCAACATTTTCGAAAGATATAAGGATGGATTTTGGACTAGACAAATGCCGAAAATTAAATATAGAGAAAGGCAAGATTATAGAAGGGAATTACTCAACAGACACTGATGAAGTCATTGAAGCGATGAAAGATGAAGAACTTTACAAATATTTAGGATATAACCAAGCACGACTATTAGAACATAGAACTATTAAAGATAAGCTAAAAAGAGAATATAGTAGTAGAATACATTCATTATGCAAAATGCATCTGTCAAGTAAAAATTTATTCAAATCTATTAATACTTACGCAGTACCCGTACTCACGTATTCTTTCGGTATCATAAAATGGTCTAACACAGAACTACATGCACTCGAAGTCAAAACAAGAACCACACTGACACAACATAGATATCATCATCCCAAATCAGCAATAGAGAGAGTTATATTGTCCAGACAAGAAGGCGGCAGGGGATTAATTGAAATATCACATCTTCATAAAAGACAAGTCATAAACCTTAAACAATTTTTCATGCGAAAGAAAAACCATAGTCAGCTACACAAAACAATTACAGAAATAGATAAACAATACACACCACTAAACCTTAGCGAAGATAGCAATACTGAGACAATAGATAAAGCGAGACATATAGAAGAGATACTTAGAAAGTGGAAGCATAAAGAACTGCATGGAAGACATCCCAACGATCTACACCAAACACACATTGATAAAGAAGCTTCTAACAAGTGGCTGGAACTAAGCGAACTATTTCCGGAAACAGAAGGGTTTATGTTAGCCATTCAAGACCAAGTCATCAATACTAAAAATTACCGTAAATACATTATTAAAGATAGTACAGTAAGGAATGATTTATGTAGAAAATGTCACAGTAAACCTGAAACAATACAACACATCACAGGAGCTTGTAGCACACTAACTCAAAACGACTATACCCACAGACATAATCAACTAGTTAACATCATACACCAGAAACTCGCAATCAAACTTAATCTCATGCAGGACCCATACACACCATACTACAAGTACTCACCTAAAGCTACTTTGGATAATCAATTTTACAAAATGTATTACGACAGAGCGATAATTACTGATCACACCATTTACAACAACAGACCGGACTTAACACTTGTTGACAAAGAAAATAAACACACATATATAATTGATATTGCAGTCCCTAACACTAATAACATACAAAAAACTATCTCAGAGAAAATCAGGAAATATACAGAACTACAAGAGGAAATTACTCGAGTTTGGAAAATGAATAGAGTCACAATAGTCCCAATTGTTATATCAACAACAGGTGTTATTCCGAAACAAATTTTCAATAGTTTTAATACACTTAATCTGTCTAAATACACATATCTCACACTACAAAAAGCCGCCATACTAAACACTTGCCGAATAGTCAGAAAATTTTTGCAACTAGACTTAGATAGTAATTCCACAGCAGTACAAAATGATTTGCAACCACAAACAGATAACTAGGATCTCGCCTTGGTTCACACCCGTGAGATTCTATAAATACCAGGATAAATTAACCTGAGAAAAACGAAAGTTTGAAACCATAATAATAATAATAATAATAATAATCTTTATTCAACACAAAAAGAACAGATACAATCTAGGTTAGGTAATTATACACTCCTTTAAAGTTAGTTGTAAGATCTGCATTACAATTATGAAACCCTGCCTCTCAAACTAGGTAATGACCTGTATTTTGAGAGACAGTGATCGGTCACATGAATTCTATAAACTACATGTTATTGTTACAACAAGCAGATTGATGAAACGGTGTCGCTCCACCGCTGCAATAACTAATTTGATTCTGTTTAGTGTTAGAGTGAATGTGAGTGTTGTGAAAGGTTAGTATTTTGTGTGTGTGAATGTTTGGTGAGATAAGTGTGCGAGGTGATGTGTGTAAATGTGTCTGTACTATAGAAAAAGTGTGCGTGAGGGATTAGGTGATGTATGTAAGTAGGGACTCAGTGTTAGTATAGTCCCTCTCCAGCAGCCACTCTGTCAACTTATTCTTAACTGTATGGGTGTTAAGATGTAGGATCTTCAATTCTTTATTAATTTTGTTATAAATGTGATAACTGAGCGTATAAAATTGGCGCGTTGCGAAAGTGGTTTTATGTTGGGGTCCAGTGATGAGTTGTTGTCGTCTATTTAAATTTGGTAGCGGTAGCCTATGGTGGATTCTTAGGATGGATCGAAGTACGTAAAGCTGTCGTACTGTAAGGACTCTGCAGTTTGAAAAAAGTTCTTTCGTAGGGTATCTATATGTTTTCCTAGTCATTACCTTAAGAATGGCTCTTTGTGCTCTTTCTACTGTCAGCATTTTGGTTTTTGCTGCTCCACCCCATGCTGTAATACAGTATCCAAGAACAGATTGACAAACCGCGTAATACACCATTTTTAAGGTGTCTAGATTGGCTGACTCTCTCAGTGACTTAAAAACGTGTATAAGGCGCATTGTTCTTGTAGATAAGGCGTCAATCTGTTTGTCCCATCTTAAACCGTCGTCAATCAGGACTCCAAGATACTTTATACTCTCCGATCTTGTAAGGGATGGACAGTCACAAGATGATGTTGGATTTGTGCATGAGTGGGCAGCAATGCTGAAGTTATGAGCTGGTCTCATGTGACGTCGAATTGCGAATGGTATGTAAGTAGTTTTCGCCAAGTTAAGTGTCAGCAGGTTACAGTTCAGCCATTTCATTACTTTGGACAGGGTTTCTTCTGCAGTAGTCTTTACAACGTCCCAAGAAGGTCCGTAAACAAGAATTGCAGTATCATCTGCGTATGCATAAATGTCAGTGTTAGGTTGTTTCATCTTACAAAGGTTGTTTACGTAGATTTGGAAGAGTATTGGACCCAGAATACTACCTTGGGGGATGCCATACGTTATAAGCTCTTCGTCACTGTAATATTCGTCAACCTTAACGACCTGTGTGCGATTACTGAGGTAACTTTTGAAAATTTCCAGAGGTGTGCCTCGCACACCAATACGTTCCAGCTTATCAATGAGCATGGGGACAGAAACCGTGTCAAAGGCTTTGGATAAGTCCAGACAAATTCCCAGGCACTTCATTTTTTTGTCTAGTTTCTTAGCTACTTGTTGGGTAAAGTCTAAGACAGCATCCTCCGTCGATAGACCTGTACGGAAACCATATTGGTTTGCGGCAATGATTTGATGTTTGTCAAGGAAGCTCCCAAGAGACTTCGCCAGGATCCTTTCAAGTATCTTAGAGAGGGAAGACAATACAGAAATTGGCCTATAGTTAGTGACACAGTCTCTGTCCCCGCCCTTGTGAATTGGATGTATTATTGCCTTTTTTAGGGCATTAGGAAATACACCCGTTTGAAGGCAGCGATTAATGAGGAAGGTAATCGGCGGAGTCAATACGTGACGGCATATCTTTAACAGTTTGGACGAGATTCCATCCCAACCGACGGCACAGTCAGGTCGCAATTGTAAGATGAGAGATTCCACTTCTGTTTCATCCACTTCCAACACGACAAGAGAACCGGCATTTGGATTAGGATCACTAGTTTTCTTTTGAGTGAAAGGGCATTGTTCACTTGCAGCTGTTGTCTGTCCCGCAGTTTGTGATAATATTTGCGCCGCTAAATTTTTACCAACATTACTAAGGTAGTAATTTACCTTGTTTAAGGAAGATTTAGGGTCGTCTTTTAATTTGAGTAGTTCTACAGGGCTGACATGTGTCTTTTGTGTATTTGTAATTTTTTTAATTGTATTCCATAACATTTTGGGGTTGTTTTTTGATTTTTGTAATTCTGACGTTTCATAAGCTATTTTTAATTTTCTAAGTAATTTATTACAGAAGTTCCTGTATCGTAAATATGTAGTTTTTAAGATGACGTTATCAGGAGCTCTTTTTGTCTTAATGTGCATTTTGTCTCTATTTTTTATACATTTTATTAGACCCGGTGTTATCCACGGTTTAATTATTATTTTTTTTCTGGGAATTTTAACTTGTTTGGAGTGTTTTGTAATTACTGATCTAACAATATCTACAAATGTATTCGCACACTCATTTACGTCATCAATTTGATTTAATACAGTAAAGTCGGTATTTTCTAACTCAGCAGTAATGGCTTCGTAATCTAGACGGGTGATAACATTATTTATCTTCTCTCTGGGACTGACGTGAGCTATGGACAAGAGAACAGGTTTATGATCTGTTATATGAGATTCCAGTACAAGTGTTGTAGATAGGTAAGTAGATTTGAGAAACAAGTGATCAATACAGCGGTCCAGCCGAGTAGGGAGTAGGTGGGTCGGCATCAAGCCATACGACGCGTTAATTGTAAGGTATTCGAAACTTCTTTCGTTCCGGCCAATAGGACTAATGTCTATGTTTAGATCTCCCACTAAGACAATACCAGGGCAAGATGATATTTCTTGATATACATTACACAAGCTTGTTGTGAAATTGTTGAAATCGTCTCTAGAATTGAAAGAAGGGGAGCGGTAGATGGCGACCACAGACAACTTTTTGTCTATTTGACATACTAGGCAATTACCCCCTTCAAAGGGTGGCTCTAACACGGAACACTGTAATCCTACCCTAGTGTATATTATGACTCCATCGTTTTGGTTAACGTTGACTGCTGTCGAGTTAGACTGAAATCCATCTAAGTGTGGTAGTGCATTGACTTTACTCAGCCAGCATTCCGTCAAAACAATGATATCAATGTTAGTTTTTATCAAGTTTAACAAAACTTGAAGTTGGTGAAAGTTTTTGTTTACACTGCGAATGTTCAAGTGTAGTATATTTACGTTAGTACCGGCCGAGTTGATGTAGTTAAGACAGTCTTCAGGGTTACAATTGAAAGAGTTACCGGAGTTTATAAGGTCTAAGTCATTATTAATATTGTTTATGGTAGCCATTTTTAATTTTAGTCATGTACGAAATATACCACTTCAGCCAGTCACAGTGTTGTTTAGTTTTAGGAGTATTACAGCGCGCAATTATAAGTGTGAAGTTATGTTTGTTTGAAGATATGCGATTATATTTACTTGTGGGGTGTGAGATATGTATATTGAGTTTGAAACTGTATGTTGTTTTTATGTGTTGAATGACCATGTAAAGATTATTAAAAGAATAAACAAAATAATAAAATAAAATAAAGTAAAACTTGAATACAACAGAAATCGAATACAAAACTGCCAATAGTCAGATATTCATTTTGCTCAGATCATGGAGACATCTTTCAGACTGTATTAATAGCTGCTTATCCCCTTCTTGCTTACGAAGGAATATGTTACCGTTGCTTATCCAGCAGTATTGGTAGTGGTTGTTTTTAGCGAATTGGCGTGTTAGGTAAAAAAGCTTCTTAGAACTGGAAGGAATCCGCTCTGCTACAAATACTGGTGTGCGTTTTCCTGGTATTCCAATTAATTCTGTGTTTAACTTTTCTTCCCTTGGGTGCTTATTCTTATTATATAGTCGAATTGCTGACAGAAGATTCAGCTTGGTTTGTACTCTTGTAAACTCCGCTATTACCGGACGTGGAGTTGGAGATGGAGTGGATTTCCCAGGAAGTCTATAAACATCTCGTATCTCCGATTCAGATATAGAAACTCCTACGATTTGTCCAATTTTACACACCGTATTCACAAGGGATATTGGTGCCTCTTTTTCCGGCTGTGGGATGTTCCTAACTTCAATGCTCGACGGTCTAGACGAATGCTGAAGGTCTGTAATTTTTTTTTCAAGCAATTCAATATAAACTCTCTGTTGCTGACGCTCTTTTTTTAAGTCTTCTACCTCCTTTCTTAATTCCTCAAATTTTAAATTCATAAAAGACATTGACTGATCAATCTGAGCACTTGTCTTACTGATTGCACTATTAGATTCCTGAATTTTAAGGTTTTGCGCTTTAATTTCCCCAATGTCTGCAACTAATTTAGCCATCTTGGTATTTTGGTCCTCGAGCTTTTTTGCCATTTGAGAGTCTTGGTCTTTCTTCCAAGTTGCAAGAAGATCTTTGATTGTTTGTTTATTACACAAGGACTCGTTTGTTGGTGAGTGTTCCGATCTGAGACGTTTGTATCTATTAGTGACATGTTCACTCAACTCAATTGCCGTGTTGATGTTGGGCACAGATTGGGTTTGACTCAGAGCATTATTCTTTGTACTCGGTGGTGTGCGCTGAGCACTATCCATGTTAAACGTCGTAATTTAGAGATATTCAAAGACCCAAAAGCAAATATGAGCAAAACAAAAATAACAGGGTAAAAACTTGTCTTACTCTGTGTGCGCTCCTGTATACATAAAACAAGCAAAGCAAACAATATGTAGCTCGCCCGTAGTCGGAGAACACTTGATGTAGCCGATTCCTGTTCTGTAGCGGCTTCGTAGCACGGCGTAGCACTCGTAGCGCACTTGTATGACGTCAGCCTCGCGTAGCGAACTACTATTTCGACAGCGCGGCTACAAACTCGGTGGCGCGGTGGCTAAGCGCTCGGGTCACACCTCCAACGCACTCCGCGTGTACGCGGGTTCGAGCCTAAGCAAATCACAGTCACTTTTTCTTGCACGAATTTCGACGGCAACGACAGAACTGATTCTATCCCACTCTAGGACCGCCCAGTGGGTGTTTAAATTAGCTTTAATCACTTGATGAGTGAGCAGGAATTAATATTTGGTATAACGAACCAATCACAGAATTTAGGGGCAAAAATACGCGCGGCAGACCGACACACGTCCACTCGTTACTGAGTCCGACGACCGAGTCCTCGAAGATCAAAGAAAATATGGATGGATTGTTTAAGGAATGATATAAAAGAAAAAGGAGTAAATGATACTGTATCGTCAGATCGGGGAGAATGGAAGAAAACAACGTTTTGCCGACCGACCCAAAGTAAAATGGGACAAGGACAGGAAAATGTTAATATTTTACAAATATTAGTACACGCATAAGACGGAACATCAAAGTCAATTGAAAATACATATATAGGGTGTTAAAAAAATAACTACATGAATTACGTGTGCGTACTTGGTATCAATAACCCAGTACATTCCAATAAATTTGAAAAAAAAAAATTGTAATTACAATATTTTTTTTTTTCAAAATTAATATATTTTGTTCAAGCATTTTTCTTTAATGGCCTATTAATATGGCCAATAAAATAAGTTATTTTTAAGTATTTCGATGAAATGCCAGTCCGAAGTCTGCAAAATGTTATGAGAAAGTTGGAATCAGCTGTGAACGCTACACACGGGTAAACGAACTCAAACAGGAGTCAAATTTATTAATAAATGGTAAAAAAATGCTTGAATTTTTTTTTGCAATATACCTACTTGGTTTTTGATACCGAGTACCTACGTACACGAAATTCTTGCAGTTAATTTTTTAACACCTTATACAACTGATTGGTGCCGAAAAAAATGCGTCTCTGCCTTTCCCCATAAAAACCACAACCGTAACGCACACACGATGTGAAATAGACAACAGCTTCTACTTAATAACCGCCGATGATTTCCACGCTCACTTAGGTACCCTCGTATTAATCAGTTAAACAATTAGTAAGGCACCGAGAGTGTTACATAAATATTAAAGTAGTTTGCCGGTCTGTCACCTATCTTCTTTACATTAATTGTGTTTTTGTACTTACAAAGTAAAGTGGAATTTTTCTTCCAGAGATGTCATATTTTACTTACTTTTTCGTTCTTAAAAAAAACGTTGCCCCACACTTCCTGTATCGTGGGTGCGTTTATGAACATAGTTTCTATGAACATTGAAACTCACATACACAAACACCCAGACCCAGTGTTAGGTTACTTTAAACCTTGCCAAATGAAATAGGAGCCCCGCTAAGCGGGCTCCTATTTCATTTGGCAGTTTCGTCAGCTTCCTTGGTAGGTTTGGACATAAATGGTATAGCGGGCTTTTTAAGATATATTATCGTCAGTGTTCTTTGAAACTGTAGTAGGTAATTTTTACACCGTAATTAAAATCACTCAAAGCTATTTAATTTCTCTGAACCTGACTGTACCTAATTTCTTCAAACTTGTTTTGGTATTGGTTTTGAAATGTGGTACTCGTTGGGAATAGAAACAAAAGTCGGAAATAAACCTATACCAAATGGTATTAGCTCTTGGTATTGGATGGGAATAGATCGTATTTCCATCCCTTTATGGCGTTCTCGTGGGATACTTACCTACTGAACTTCACTCAGGCAGCGCTAAGGGCGTAAGATATGATTTAGATGAAATCTGCCACAGATATATCTCATACTCTGTTTTTTATCGTGGTATAATCATCGAATGAGTCGTCCCAACCAGGGCAGGACAAGAGGTACTGTCAGACTTGTACTGACTAAAATCCACGGCGATCCTTCAATAGCCCTTTATGTTCCAGGGTCACGGTTACCTCATGAGACAGTCCCGCTACCCCGGCAGGCTTTGGCCCTCTAAGAGGGGGGGCTGTCAGATTTCTGACAGCTCTTTGAGACGCGCGTGCAACACGACGCCCTATCTCGACCCGGAAATGGTCCATGATCGGACGGCGGGACACCCATTCTCACACACATGGGCTTTATTGTGGTATTTTCGCTCACAAACTTTCGCATTTAATAGTAAGATTAATTAGTTATTATGCTTTCACCGTCACAAGAACATGCAAACTGCCTTCGTCGCGGCCTCCACAACATCAAACAACTGGAAACAATTTAGAAGTCTAGACTAAGTTAAATACCAACCTATGTACACATGCCCTAACATAGGAAGACCTAGCTTTATTTATGACACCACAATAAACCAGTTGTATTCCTGCCTTAGTATTATTATGCCGTTTCCGAAATGTACCGAGAAACTTTATAATAGTTTCATTTCGTTAGAATGGAAAATGTAACTTTATTTTTGTATACCTAAATAAACAAATGGGTTTATTAGATGGCGTTGTCTCTTGTTAATGTGATAAGGAAAGGTGGCATTTGTTAAGAATTTCAAAAATATAGCATCTATCTTAGGGGTTGTTGTGAGTTCGCCACCAAAATAATTCTCCACGAAAAAAAGCTTCGATCCTGTTCTCCTAGTACTTTCTGTTCAGATTCCACATTGTGTCCTCGTTTTCGGTAGTTTTGTGCTAGATTTTATTATTTAATTGTTCTGCTATCAGTGTGGAAAAAATAACTGGGGTGAATTTACAAAAATCTTTAGTTTATTTATACACAAGTACTTTTTTTCGTGGGGAATTAATTTTGGACGAATTTACAACAACCTTATCTAAGTAGGTATCATGTGTTTCTTCTGTTTCTATTTTCTTTAAAAATCTATTCTGTGTCCCACTTTTTGGCAAAGGAAGGGCCCTTTCTCCTTCAAAACCTCTCTATTTTGAACATGATCAGATTGTCATACCATCTCTACCGCGATCGACCTTCTCTTCCTATCCTAAATATCACTTAACTTATATACTCGTCAAAACAAAATAAGGGCCACTTTTTAAATTGCACTTTAAACAAGTATTGCTCTTATTCTGGGTACATAATAAATACTGAATGTCTTGTTATGGTTTCTTTCAAGTATTAATATTGTTTCTACTGCATAATTGGAAATTCATAACTTTTTTTTAATTAGATATTTGAGATTACTTAGAATTTACGGTATGGTGTTTTTTAATTTTCAAACTTCTAACGGAGTTTTCTTCGACTTATACTAGCAAGCAGGCTATAATGATCTTTCAATCTCATAATGTCATGTATTCGGAGACATATGGACGCAAAAACAGCCACTTGGGGTGTCACCTTAATCCAGGGGGCCCGTCGCCAGAAGAGGTAGGTTTAATGGTGGAATATTCCCAAAGAGTGGTTCAAAATGCTTGAAACTGGTCTTAAAAGACGGGTAATATCACCAGACGCCGTGATCAAGGAAGAAAGTAAGTAAGTAAAGCCCAAGAAGACCATTCAGTTTGTTTAACCGCGTAAATAGAGCGAAAATCTACTGCGCGGACCGTATAAACCCCATTGCGTTGAACTACAGGCACCCCTATAATTGACTACACTATTCCGAATCGACTCCATAAAGACTAACAATACTCAAGAATATGCTTGGTTCGCCTCCAGTTAACTGCAGCGTATGGTGTAAACCGTGAAACATGTGCGAAGGAGAAAATTTATTGATCTGTTTTGACTGGGCTTCATTGCTTTTTATTGATGACTGGTGACTTATTTTTTTTAATAAAAACTGATTCATAAGAGTGTAGAGAAGATCTAAACAATAGGTTTCAGATCCTTGCACTCTTAAAACAGACTGTTCCGGCGAGTTCTGAGTTATGCTCTGGGGCGGTTATCTCTATCACGCAAAACTGAGCTCGCACTTCTTAACGAGGGTGCTGTAACTCCTCAAATTTGCATAGAGAATGTGGTGCAACTCCACATTGTCCCATTCGCACAGCAAGGACTACCTAAGTTCTTCTTGAAGCAGGATAATGCTCGAGCGAACACGATGCGACTAACAGTGCACACATTCCCTACGCTCGAATTACGATGTTACAGTGGACACTCAGGATTTTTACCTGAGTTCTATTGAGCATTTAAGAGACGAGTTAAAGAAGAGTGAAAAAGAAAGTAAAATTCCCATCAACACGCAGCTGGATCTCATAAATTGTCTGAAAACTTGCTGGTAGAGTATCCCAAAAGAAAATGTTCGGTATTTAATCCAGACCATTCCACCTCCCATAAAATGAGCAGAACAGAGAGAACTGAGTTAAAAGAGAAGCTTAAAAGAACACTTTGGAACATTAAAGACGTCATTTTTTCGATTTTTTTTATGTTTTATGTAACTTGATACATTCCTGAAATTCCTCACTTTTGATTCAATTTGGTTTATTTTAACGATTTATTGAAATACACATTTAATTGTTGTGTATTTCTATCTAAAACCATTAATATTAATCAGATTCAGTCATTGTAACTAGTAATATTCAAACATTATTTAATAAATCGATAAAAACATGGTGGCCCTTATTTTGTTTTGAGTAGTATATAATATGACGGAGCATCACTTTCTTATTTTGTTAATTCTTGTCACAACAAATTTGTGAAGAAAACTTGTAAGTCCACCCCTAACAAACGTCACGTAAGGCCGCAATACTTTCAAGGGTGTGACGGTACATGAAAATATATGATAAGTTAAGGGAACCTACGAAGACCTACAAGCCTAACAGTCCCTACGACCCTAAGCCCTACAGCCCTAACCTACCATATAAGTAGGTACCTAGTGTGTGATAAATAAATATATAAATAAGTTCAGGATGTCTGCACCATGCGACCTAAGGTTACAGACGGATAGTAGACAGGAATACCAGGTTCGGGAAGGGTACACTCACTGCCAGTCCCGCAGACAGCAGTTGAAAACATTGTGCGAAATTTCAGCCCTCGGCTGTCTAAAATCTACATCTCCACAACATAAATTCTACTACACTACTACTACTAAATAAAATAAAATATCTACCATTAATTAATCTTTCTACTAACAAAATTCAGCATGAATCCCCACTTACAGGTCACCCACCTTCATTCAGTTCGCCCAAATAGCAACAAAAGATATTTCCCCAAATAAAGCATGAAAGGGCTCTTAAATAAAGTTCCTGTATAAGGGTCAGTGCTCTTAATGAATCAAGTAATTAGCCCTGTTTGGTATTTTTCTTTTACTTTTCATTCGGGTTTCACAATGAAATCTCTGTAAGGATTTCAGGGTGCAATTAAAGTGATTTTGAGGGTTCCGTACACAAAGGATAAAACTGCACCGTATTACTAAAACTCCGCTATCCGTCTGTCTGTCTGTCAGTCTGTCGCATGAACCGTGATAGAGAGACAGTCTGAAATTTTTACAGAAGCTGTATTTCTCTTGCAGTTATAACAACAAATACAAAAAAAAAAGAATAAGACAAATATTCATGGGTCTCTCATCCGGGGTCGCGCGCGGGACTGTCATATCAGGTAACTGTGGCCCCGGAACGTAAATGGCTATTGAATAACACCGTGGATTTTAGACAGTACAAGTCTCACAGTCCCTCCCGTCCTGCCCTGGGTGGGAGGACTCATTTGATGATTTTATCACATAATTTAAAAAAGGGGTCTCTTAGACAACAGACGTGATTTTTTTGCCGTTTTAAAATAACGGTACGGAACCCTTCGTATGCGTGGCAGTATTTTACGAGAGTAACTAATTACGGACCTATAACAGAATAGCGCATCATCATCATTCGAGCCAAATGACATCAATGCAATAAATTCCTTTTTTTATGATAAAGCATCAAATTATTGCTCTCTCCATTGCACACTGAGCTTTTATTGGTAGACCTACGGTGAGTGTCTACGTTAAATAACAGGTAAGGTGCACTGGTTATACAGTATACACCCTTGTGTTACAGGATTGTAGGATTAATGAAATGAAATGATGATGAAATTATATTTATTAAGCTATTGCATAGCTTTTATCGCGAGTTCTGAGTGCGGCGCGGCGCGGTGACCGAATCAATTTCTTGATTCTTGAAACCTAACGAAAAATACCTGACATCACGCATCGTCTAACGTCTTTACAGTTTGGGAGACTTCGGCAATCATAAAAATATTCATCATAAAAACAATATTCTTACTGATTCTAAACGGCCAGCTACAATTAAAGGAGTTTTCACAATGAAACCTACTTATAAAATTCTCCTACAACAAAGAAGTTCTATATTACAGTAATGCACCACAAAGATTTTAAATAAATTATATTCTGCGATTTTTTTTCTTTTAAAATAAAAAAAAATTATACAATAGCTTCACCACGGAAGTCTCCGAGTGTCAAATGTATTTTTTATTACAAGTAGGCTACTCTGAGAATAAACAGCCGAAACAAAGTTAGTGGTCACAATCTCTTTTAAAGTCCAGACATTGTTTTGTTCAGGTCATACGAGGACCATGCGGGTGTGTGAGATGGTCTTTTGAAAAAGAACCATACAGATTTGAGTGGACCTGTCTAGTCAGTGCAAGTTTTTCAGTTATCGTGTAGCTCGACTCATATCATAACTCAAGGAGCTCAACGACACGACGAATAATACCAAAGAATGGACATTTGTGTAGGCCGCATAAGTTACTCAAATTGTCAGACAATCAATATTAAAATAAACTGGAAAAAAACTTTTTCAAAAAAAATGTAACCGCCTTCAAAAACAACCATAAAAAAAGGTAAAAAAACCTACAAAAAAACTTTTCTTTCGGAAGTCGGTGTCTTTGTTTTCTTTATTTCATTGTCTTTTTTTTGCCACCGACTTCCGAAAGAAAAGTTTTTTTGTAGGTTTTTTTACCTTTTTTTATGGTTGTTTTTGAAGGCGGTTACATTTTTTTTGAAAAAGTTTTTATTTTACTCCTTTTAGATTAAATATTCAACCCGAATTCTTGTCAAATACAACATGTGCACTAGAATTTTGTAATCCATAACACCGGTAATAACATCGCTCATGTACACAATAAGCTAATAAAATTCCCTATCTCAAAAAATACCGAACCGATTTTGATGAAACTTACAATATTCCCTAAGTTAAATGATACCCAGTACAACAAAAAAAGAATTACTTAAATCGGACTTGTAGTTCCAGAGATATGCGAACTCAAACTAAATCAGTCGATGCCTACTCCTTAGTATTAAGAAGTTCTACCTTCCATCATCAGCTCAGCTACATGAAATTATGATTACCATACGCAAGTACTTAAATTACTTCATAAAATTTGCGAAAAACGGTGTGTCGGCCTATAAAATTCGAGGGTTGCCCTCGATTTCTCCAGGATCCAATCATCAGATCCCAACTTGGTGACTATGGGACCACCGCAGAAGTACCTCCTTTCGAACAAAAAAAGAATTTTAAAAATCGGTCCACAATTGGCGGAGTAATCGCGTAACAAATATACAACAAAAAAAAAAAAAACATACCGTCGAATTGATAACCTCCTCCTTTTTGAAGTCGGTTAAAAATAAAGCATGACTCACATAAGTCCTCGTATTCACAATAATAACAGTAATTTAATAATTATGATGTCGAATTGTACATAAAAATAAATAAGCAATTAAAAAAAATGATTCAAAGATATCATGCAGCTTCCCAAATGCCGAACTTAGAAAATGTGGGTGAACACACATTTCCAGTTTCCAGTATTGTCACGTCACGTTGCGTCGCGTCCCGTCTTGGTGTGAACTGACCCTTTGGAAATAAGGGTTATTTCCGTGTGGACACATTTTCGTTTTATCAGATTTTATTCCGTCGGATTTTCTTTTCGACAGCATAAGAACAATAAAAAAGTGATATATTTATTCTGTAAAACCCGATAAACAAGCGCGTTTTTATTTAATCTCCACCTTAACCTACGAACCTAGTTTTATAATTACTTATTAACTCATTTTCACCAGTTTCCACAATAACAAAATTGAAAACATGCCCATTTATTATGATTGAAGTTAAACCTTTTAAAATCATGTAACAGTTTGTTTAATAATTAATTTTACACGAACCTCAGATGTATTAAAATGTAAGCTTTCAATATAAATACAAATATTATTAAAATAGCTGTTGTAATTTTAATAATGGTTTTAATGAAATAACATTGACGAGTGACCAATTGCTGACAGCTCTTTGAGGAGCGCGCGAAACACGACGCGCCGTCGACCCGGGCATGGCCCATGATTGGACGGCAAGTTACATAATACTCGCCGTCCGCATGTCCAGAATCAGCATGCTGAAATGGGCCAGCCATGTCTGGAGATAGACAGGTCGATGGAGCAGATATAGTGTGGAGACCGTGTATGGACAAACATAGTGAGGGCAACCGTCGGCATTAAATTTTATACAATAAAATAATATGGATCATGCACATTGAAGCTCCTACTCACATCCGCTCAAACCTTAGAATTAATTCAATTACATGCACATTTTAATTTCTCACAGCAATCTTTGGACATTTTCCCACGGTATTAGCATATAGGAGACCCTTATAAAGGAGTCTGTATATCAAAATAGATTCTAATGTTTAAATAGGAATACTGAAGTTGATTTTCAAGTAAAACTTGTGGGACTGAGTAATTGAGGACTTGTTGGCGCGTTTGTTAAATGTTGTGGGCTAGAAATCTTAGAATAGTGAGTGATAAAATTGACAGGGAAAATATAAGTTGTTAGAAAGTTAAGTATAGTCATAGATAACATCTTTTAGATTCCGTATATAAGGCAAACTATGCACGTGTTAGAAACAGGATGTGTGTTTAATAAATAAGATGTGCATTTCTGGTTCTATTGATATTAATAACGACTTTATTGTCAAGTTTCAGATATCAGGATGGCTAATGTTATTAATGTAAAGTATCTCTAAGGACTTTCGTATAGGAATGGGTTTATAATGAAAAGTACAAAATCAAGACTAGGTATTTATTAACACTCTACCTCCGTTCGCAAACCCTAGGTCTTCGTGGAGAAGAACGGAGAAAGAAACTCCACGGCAACATATTTTATCATAATATACACACTTCATAAAAATACAAATAATTAACAACAATATTCTTATCATAATAAATATCAATTAACTTACATTTTCATTGTAGAACATTAGGACACCAATTATAACTTTCAGCATCACACACTTGTATTCTCTATTATTATATCACATTAAATATACAGAACACCACTTCGGACACGTCTTAACTCTTTGAACAGTTGCAGAGGGTACATCTATTTTTATAAACTTAGTATCGTACCACTTCCATCAAATATTACCGCCATCATTAACCAATCACAGATCATCAAACACTGTATTTAAATAATTAATAAAATAGGCAATAATAAACAAATCCTGTACAGTAGAACCATTTTAAAACTTAATTAGATAATTTAGAAATTCTGTAAGTATTTATTTGCAGCCTTAATTTAATTCGATAAATATTTGAACGTCAATTGATTTCGTTCGGAAATCAGTTGATCGTTGTTTTAAATATTTTACTATTATTAATTACATATTATAAATTATTATTAATTACGTATTATTTACTAGATAAATCTAACACGCGCCACTGGAAATTTGTATCTTTTCGTGTACTAAATAAAGTTAGATTTTGAGTTGCTCTATTAAAATGTGCACGTAGTGTCGCGTCTCGCTATTATTTGACCCTTTTGCCAACATTTAATTTGTTCTTGTGCTGTCGTTGTAAAACGTCTTCTATCAAATAAGTATTTCTCAAGTCAAGTTAAAGTCTTAAGAAGATTTCAATAAGCTGTTAGCCTCAGTACAGCAGCCGACATTGAGTGGATCAAGATGAACATCAACTTAAGTAGTAGCAAAGGCACTAACAGAATGGATCATCATACTTTGAGCAGGTACTTAAAAAACCCAAATAATCCGACAAAAGAATTGAACCTAAGACCTCATACCCAACATTTGCAATCTCTAGACAAACAAGTATTTTTTTTTCCTTTTTTTTGATAATGTCGCGACGCATCCCTGTTCCCACTGCTGGGACGCAGGCCTCCTCTCTGAAAGAATGGGCTGTAATCCACCACACGGACTCCTACGTATTTGTAATTGTCACATACTCGGAACAACATGTAGTCCAGTCGCTCAGCAACCTACGCTTATCGTGTCGTCGTCGTATTGATAAGACAAAAAATAAGACACAATGTCTTAAATAATAGAATGTTTCTCACTATTAGTTAAAATGTTAATAAAGTAGATACAAAGATAATGCGATGTGGAGAAATAAAAAATAGTTCGGAGACGCGTCCGGTCTACGGTGCACTTACGGCATGTGTCATGCAAGAGTGAAGCAAGCAGTTAATTAAGTTTATACAAATAGTGACAGTGCAAGAGGAGCTCGTGGCTAAATAATTACAGCTGTACGGGCCGATCTTCCGGGTTAAACCGCACTTGCCGAGTTTGGTCTGTGGATGGGTGACCATCTGTCATAGCGAGTTTCCTCTGAGCCTCGGAAAGCACGTAAAGCCACTGGTCCCGGCTGTCATTTGTAGATCTTTAATAGTCTTTACTGTTAGTCAGAAACTCTAAAAGTCTGACAACCAGTCGTAACCATGGGGTATCGTATTAACAAGTTACTGGGTTGTGGAGGTCCGATATCGCTCCATGAAAAATACTGATATTCAGCTGCATCTGGTTCGACTGGAAGTCGACCACGATATGGTTGGGAAAAGGGTAGCCAGATGATGAAAATATAGTGACAGTGCAAGTGGTGAATGTTTTATCTTTGAAAACAACCACAATCTAATTGTTTACTTAATTTAACTGACCAATAATTCCAAAACACAATCAAACCACACGATATTTTAGGTTTGAAAACCGATTAACTTTCAAAAAACTGTTAAATTCGATTTTTGTATTTCTGAAATCAGTAAATACAATTGAGTTCACAAATTAGTGACGTCACAGCTTACTTTTGTCATACAAAATCAATGCTTTTGAGAGCTTTTAAAAAATAAATCAATTGATTGGTGGTTTGAATACCCAATTATGAGAATTCTATTGCCCATTATTACTTACTGGTTACCAGGTGGTCAAAATTTGACCATTATTCATTATAACTTAAAGAAAATATTAGTTTACTTCACTCCTTACCTTGTAACTGATTTTGATATAAATGCATTTATTGGGGTTGGTATTCCAGTCGCCATTGCGTTACTGCTAAATCTTCACCGATCTGTTCCATAACCTAGATGAGTTTTTTCCTTCTATCTAAAACTTTCCATCCTAAAAACTTATCTATTCTTTCCTAAGCAACTCAAGAATCCCTCAAAACGTTAGAAACATTTTTTCTTCATTGTTCTTGAATGTTTGACAAGCCAAACTGCTAGTCACGACTAAGATGGGTTGCCAAAACAACATAATGTAGATAGATACAGAAGGTCTGACATAGAAAACGAGTGAAATAGCACGCACACTTAGACACGTTTCACGTACAGTGAGTGTAAATACACTTGCGACCGGCATTTGTTTGAGATTTCCACGCACACATAGACACGTTTCACGTACAGTGAGTATAAACTTACTCGTGATCGGCTCTTATTTGTGTGGATTTTCACTTGCAATGTCATCGCTCTATTGAATATCACAAGTAATATAACTTGCTATACTTATGGATTGCAACACGACTTATGACACGAAGTCTTTTGAGACTACTTTTAATCTGACTTTTGATACAACTGGCGACACGTCATACGACGGTTTTTGGGACGCGACTTGCGACTCGACTAGCCACGCCACTATCATAAAGTGCCGTGGTCTTACAATACTCTTGCGTCACTTATTTCTTTCATGATAGTCGTATCCTGAGGACTCTAGCATGCTCTAAGCAACTTCTTTCATTGGTTATCACCACAGACACTGTCTCCATACACGTTTTTTTCAGCATGTAGCTCGAAGTCAAGGGATTATAGACCTTCTGTGCTTATATATACAGTCGTTTCCCGAAACAAAAACGATAATGACTTGCGTCAGGACCAAAATTGAAGAGGCGTGGAATATTTAAGTTTTACTTTTTAGGGACAAAGTAAATTGTAGATAGTGTTTAGAAACTTGAGGAATTAGGGAAGTTGCCGATCATTGATTAAGTTAGTTGAGATTTTGGTAATCACTTTATGATGTAAAAGTTTTCAGACAGATTTAACTAATTATTGGAATATTTATTATTCAAAGATCGTTAATAAATACCCTACTCGATAGCTTTTTGTTATTGTGTTAACAACCGTTTTACTTCTTCGCGCAAATATAACGATACCGTATCGTTGAAATCCATCTTAAGCTGTTGAGGTACTGTTGTGGGAGACTAGAAGTAATAAAGTAATTTACAAACAAACATGCAAGACATGAAAAACATGTAGCCCTTTCTTGGCAGTCCCTTTTTATATTTTTTCGGATTAGTCCATATTCAACCCCCACTATCTTTACCTCCGTCCATGTTCCATCATCCATCCTTAGTTGCTATTCCACCAATTCGCACTAAGCGTTTCCAAACGTCTTTTGTAATGTTCTCAGTAAAGAAGTGGAACTCTTTGCCTGTGTCAGTATTTCCAAACGCATACAACCCTAATCTCTTCACAGATAGATTGAACAATTTTTTTTCTGGGTTAGCTCGTTCCATTTTCGACCTTGTCTCTGTCATCCCCTTTTTTAACGTGGTAAAATCAAAAAATGAGTCCTCCCACTCAGGGCGGGGCGGGAAGGATTGACAGACTTGTACTGACTATTTACGGTGATCCTTCACTAGCCCTTTACGTTCCATGGTCACAGTTACCTTATGAGACAATCCCTCGACCCCGGCAATGTCAGAAACCTGTGGTGTTCCGAGAGGAGGCTTAATAAACTCTGACACTAGATGGTGGAAACAACTTCCACGAAAAAAAAAAAGATTAAAATAGGTTTTTGAATCTCTTATTTTCGTGTCAGTGTGTCTCAAAATGTCTAATTCTAATTCATAAAAAGCCTTTGGCAGTCGGGTAAAAACCTTTTGATATTTCTTCCTGCTTCTTTCTCACATAGTACCATCCAAGCCCGCTTGAACCGGTTCGGTTATAAAAAGCGACAGTAACAGGTCGTCAGCCGCAGGTGCAACGCGACCGGACAGATGTGAGGCTTGGGGTAGGCAGACTTATACGTAGGACAATTGGAGAAATTACTAAAGTCGATTTTGGGTGGAGCTTGGAGGTATGATTAGGTTAGGTTCAAAAGTGCATTGTATACTAAATACTGGTATTAAACTGCTGCCACTTTTTTATACTAAATCGCGAGCAAATGTATGAAATCATTTACTCTGATTTCACGTGTTCTAGAGTACTTTAATTAATTATTTAATTCTAGAGTACTTTAGTTAAGAATAATAATTATGGTACCATTTTAAAGGTTTAACTGTTAACTTTAAATTGATACCAAATTTATTCAAATAACGCCACCATTAAGCAGCTTTACCGGGTCAATTACAAAAAAGTGATTTCATATTTTTGCAAAACCAGAGGTATCGCATCCTTCTTGTCGAATCTACAGTCAAGACTTGAAATCGACCTTATTCTAACTGGAAAAATACTATGCAGAAAATCTAGATTTCAAAGACTGTATTGTTTGATTTAATAAACAGAAATCTTACTGTATCTTCCTTGACAAATAAAAGAGTTTGAATGAGTAACGTAATGGTTGACTCTCAAATTGCCCAAAAATCTTGTCTGTCTGCAACAAAATTCAAGTTTGATGTACGTTTAGTGAGTCCGGAAGAGATGATCGATAATATCGTTGAGATTATATTTGGCCCTTCTTAATGAAGACACAGGAAGAAGTCCGTATATTATATCTCTTTCTATATATTATATGTTTTAGAAAGTGATTACATAAAATTATTATTTAATAATATTAACGCATATAAAGGAAGTTGTTAAGACAGAAGAAAAGTTATTTGCAATGATCGTAAATGACAGTCTTTTTTAAAATAAAATAAAATAAATTATTTATGGATAACACAATTATTTGTATTCATCTTATAAATCTGTCTCTATCCTAAATTTATTTGATAAAATGAAACCAAAATTATTCCCTGTTTCCGTTGCTGGTGGGCTACTATTTTTTTTAATGTTTTTTTTTATTCTAATATTTAAATGAACTTCCAAAATTAGTAAAAGAGAAAAAAAAATTATGTTGACACTACGCTAATATTATAACAAGAAAAAAAATCATGTTTGTTCTACCGCACCGATTCCACCATAAAATTAACTTAAAAGCTGGTTTTATTTTCATTGCATGCCAGTTTTAGAACCAATTTTTTTTATCAGATCCTAATTAGTTTAGTTAAGGTGGTGCTGGAGGAAAATGCTTGGAGTCTCCTGGACTGAATTTCGTACCAACATATCCATTATCCAAGAGCTCGGTATCAAGCAGCGTCTGTCAGCTACGGTCCAGGCTCGAATACTTCAGTTCTTTGGTCACGTGTCCCGGAGAGGCAACGACTCTATTGAGCGGCTGTCCAGGGGAAAGTAGAAGGCACGAGAGCACGCGGCAGTTCACCCATGCGATGGACTGACCAGATCAAGTCCGCTGTAGGTGGTCCGCTACACGAGTGCACAAGAATTACAGCCGACAGGGAGGGATGGCGTCGCATTATGAGGCGAATTATGGCAGCACGATGTCTCCCTGCAACATGCTGACCATGACCACTCTGTCAAGAGTGAATCGACGAAGAAGAAGAAAAAATAGTTTAGTACCTTCATTTCACGCCTATAAACCACTGAACTGACCGATTTATTGACTTTAGACCCATTTGGTGATTACTATCCCCCTCAAAAAGATTGATACCCATTATTCCTCATATATCATATATCCATCATCACACAAGTATCAGCTCTCCCAGTTACAAACACACACAACAGGTTTCTCTTCCAAGTCCCAAGTCCGAACGACTTCAAGATAAATATAGATGGCCGCCGCTCAGGAACTCGACGCACATGTATAATTGCCTTTCTATTTAATAAGGGAAGGAAAATGTAATATGAGGTTATCATGGACAGGATATCAAGGAATACTGTATGTATGTATATGCTGTTTATAACGGTAAGAGAATGTTTGCGGGATGTTGAATTTCCCGATGGTTATACAGAATGGAATAGAAAACGCCATAAATAAAATTTATCAATTCACACTTCACTAATTACATCAATCTCTATACAAACTTAAGGGTGAGGTAGCATGCTCAATTTTGTCAATAAAATTATTCTCCATTCAGTAGGGGATTGGGTTCCGACCCTACATGTTTTATTTATAGAATTGAGCATGCTTTCTCCCCTTTAAGTTTGAACAGAACGAAGAGGGACACATCGAATACGCGTGAATTGATAAAATTTTCTATTTACTATTCTATGGAACTGAAAACTTATCGAAACTCCTACTTCTATTCTGTTGCAGGTCATTAAAATTCAAAAAACAATGGCTGCTATTTGAGCCCTTAAAACTATTATTCTAAAATCAACAAACAACAACAAAAGCTTATCCATAAAACACCCCAAACATTACAAATACAAATCAGACCGCCATGACGATTAACAGAACTGTCACTCAAAACTTTTGATATCACCAAACACCTGTATTATACCTATCCAATTATGCAAACTATCCATCCGGATACCAATATCCGGTTGTAATCCGCAATAAACCAGTTTAATGCAGTTCGAACCGGTTAACCGGTTCCCCCGGGCGCTTTCGATAAGCGTACAACTCGTAAAACCGGTTATTAGTTAAATAATCGCGATTTAATGGAACTAACTGCAAGGTTTAGGACAATAGTGATAATTAATTAATTGTTTGTATTATTATTGTGATGGTACGGATTATATAAATGGCTGTTCCGGGTAAATAGGCCGGGAATTGTTTGGGATTAAAACATTATTTTAGCGTTTTCGTTTTTTGGTGATTGTGAAATAATGCCTCGTTTTAAATAAGGCCTGGTTATTAACAAAAATCCTAAATGTCAGTACAGAGCATTAAAGAAAATATTTAAACATATTTCTGCCTAGCCTTTTCCCAACTACATATATTGTAGTTGACTTCCAGTCGAACATGATGCAGCTGAATATCAGTATTTTAGATGGAGCGACTGCCTATCGGACCTCCACAACACAACCCGGTAACTCGGCAATACGATACCCCATGGCCATGGGAAGACATGGTTGTCAGTTTTAGTTAGAGCTTCTGACTAATAGTAACGACTGTCATTTGTAGATCTTTGACTCTTCTCTTTGCCTCGGAAAGCACGTAAAGCCATTGCTTTACGTACACGGTGGAAACTTGCTATGACAGAAGGTCACACATCCACAAACCAACCTTGGCAAGCGCGGCTTAACCCTGAAGATCGGCCAGTGCGGCTGTAATTATTAAGCCACGAGCTCGCAAAACTAAAACAAAACAGCATAAATTTACAAAATAGAACTAGCTCAAGCTTCAAGTTCGGAGAAATCTCTTTGAGCGTGATGCGCCCTAAAAGATCCACTCAATGTGAAATTAGTCTCTCAACACATGGACAGAATGGAGTGCCTTAGCTTTCATTCACGCAAAAAGGCTACATACAGCATTTTTCCCAGTTTATTTTTTCGTTTGAATATGTAGTCACTGGCGGACATGCGAGTATCCGTGTTCGGACGACGAGTAATGGGGACTT
Source organism: Agrotis exclamationis (assembly GCA_950005045.1). Classification (NCBI taxonomy): domain Eukaryota; kingdom Metazoa; phylum Arthropoda; class Insecta; order Lepidoptera; family Noctuidae; genus Agrotis; species Agrotis exclamationis. The sequence goes on from OX465441.1 coordinate 13,988,623, forward strand.
GCCGTCGTCGGTTGTCACCATGCACGGGGCGAAAGAGCTGTCAGCAATCTGAAGAGAAAAGAAATGTACATTTTTAAGTGAAATATTAAACGCGTCAAAATTCTTCAATTTTTCATTTTTTTTTTTCAGTCATCTCTATTTAACACCCAGAAGTGGCTTAAATATAAACAACATAATCAGTTATGGAAAGTTATTAACGAAAATTGATCTTTCACCGTTTTAACCAAAGGACTTTTCCATGTTTATCAAAATCAAAGTAGCAAATTCGTCAAACAAACAAAATTAAATCAAACACCGCAAACGCTCATAAATCAATCAATTAACGAACTTTGTTTACGCATTAACCGCCTTTCAATATATATAGAAATAACTAGCTTTTACTCGCGGCGATGTCCACGTGAATCGGTAATTTTTATCCTACGGGATCATATACGTACTATCGATATAAAAAAGTATCCTTTATTAAGGTGAGGTGGCAATGCTAATACGGTTTATCATTTTACTTTCCTTTTAAATTTTTTTTTTAGGTGGTAAAATCATCAAATGAGTCCTCGGGAGCCCTGGGTGGGGCGGAAGGGACTGTCAGACTTTTACTGACTAAAATCCACCCGTGTTCCTTCGGATGCCCTTTACGTTCCGGGGCCACGGTATCCTGTGTTAAGAAAAACCCGCGACCCCAGAAGGCATTTGGCCCGATAAGGGGCCCCGTCAGTTTGCTGACAACTCCCCGAAGGCACGCGCGAAACACGACACGACGCGCCACCGATCCGGTCTTGGTCCTTGGTCGGACGGCGAGCTATACCCATTACTCACCGTCCGCAAGCCCGCTCCGCCGCTGTGCCCTCTGCTAATCAGAGGGACACGCTTTGGAGCATCCACACGACAGGCTATTCGCATACGGGCAAAGGGTTAGGCACACAGTGCCTAAGGAAGAGTTTTTGCCTGCATCCCAGGGTGCACTGGCCCGAAAAACTGGTCTTCCTCACGGACGTATCCGAGAGGGAACTCCAGTCCACGGGCGCACGTGGAGGTTTCCAGTCTTAGCACCCCTTTTGTACATATATCTGGACTAGAGATCAACAACTTTGAATATACGAGTAGTTATTGACTGTATTATAAAGCAATTATCAATCTATGTTTTTTCTTTATGGACTTTATCGCCCAATGATTGTTACCCTAGTTATAAGTTCTCTCATGCGATATCTGTCATTTATGGTGTGCATAATAATATACATATAATTATTATTCTTCAGCTGTAGGCTATATCAATTCATACTTTGACAAATTAAATTACAGAGTAATGAAACCATCCACGAAACGTCCGCAGCGAGTGTTGCTTACCCTTCCAATTTCCGAATTCACCATAATAAGTCCTATAATGTCCGTGATAATCCCCTCCCATAATCTACAATGATATAATTTAAAGGTACAGCGTAATTAACATTTAATTCCGTACCTTTCTTCACCGGTTCGGGGCGGACGAAACCGGATCTAACCAGTTACGACCAGTCATAATCCGGTTATAACTGGCTAATTATCTGGGGATAAAAATAAAGAGGGAATAGAAAAATTTAGTAGGGCTCACAAAATAATTAAATGTAATAAGAATAGCTTAAATAAATTGAAACTCTCAGTATCTAAGTAATTTTTTAGTTATTTTTCAATACAATCAGTATTGAAAAATAATGGACAAGTATTTTTTGTTATTTTAAATCAATGAATACCTATTGACAAAGATAAAACGTTTCGAAATTCGGAAATGGGGATTTGTGACGTCATAACGCCTGTAAAAATATACAGACCGAGGTACGTTTTGTGATTTTTAAAAGTGCTGTATCGTTGAAAGAAAAAAATATGGCTCAAATTATTTTTTGATAATCTTTGGTAGGTATTCTTTTTTTTTTTCAATAAAATAGCAAGGCTTATTGTACCGGGGTGCTAAGACAGGTAACCTCCACGTGCGTCCGTGGACTGGAGTTCCCTCTCGGATACGTCCGGGGGGAAGACCAGTTTTTCGGGCCGGTGCGCCCTGGGATGCGGGCAAAAACTCTTCCTTAGGCACTGTGTGCCTAAGGGGGTTTCTTTGCCCGTATGCAAATAGCCTGTCGGGTGGAAGCTCCAATGCGTGTCCCTCTGATTAGCAGAGGGCACAGCAGCGGAGCGGGCTTGCGGACGGTGAGTAATGGGTAAGCTCGCCGTCCGACCAGGGACCAAGCCCGGGTCGGTGGCGTGTCGTGTTTCACGCGTCACCGACGGGGCCCCTTATGGGGCCAAATGCCTGCCGGGGTCGCGGATTTTTTCTTAATCCAGGATACCGTGGCCCCGGAACGTAAAGGGCATCCGAAGGAACACGGGTGGATTTTAGTCAGTAAGAGTCTGACAGTCCCTTCCGCCCCACCCAGGGCGGGAGGACTCATTTGATGATTTTGCCACCCAAAAAAAAAAAAAAAAAAAAAAAAAAAAAAAAAAAAAAAAAAAAAAAAAAAAAAAAAAAGGCTTATTGTACCACTGCGAAGATCGCCCGGAGGACACAGTAGAGCATACGGTGCAAGACTGCCCCGCTTGGGCAGAGCACCGACGTGTCCTCACGGCGGCGATAGGCGGAGACCTCTCGCGCCCGGCATTGGTTGCGGCCATGCTGCGGGGCGAGACGGAGTGGGAAGCGGTCGCCTCCTTCTGCGAAGCAGTCATGCTCGCGAAGGAGGAGGCGGGCCGCGTGAGAGAGAGGACAATGTCCTCCCTCCGCCCCACCGGCGTTGGTGGACGCCCACGGTGACGGACGTCGCAAGACGATCTCCGGCCACCGTAGGCGCGGGCATGCGGGCGGCGAGTAAAGGACAACTCGCAGCCCGACCATGGACCATGCCCGGGTCGACGGCGCGTTGTGTTCCACGCGCGCCTCAAAGAGCGTCAGGCCAAAGCCTGCCGGGGTCGCGGGACTTATCTCATTACCGTGACCCCGGAACATAAAAGGCTACTGAAGGACACCGTGGATTTTAGTCAGTACAAGTCTGACAGTCCCTCCCGCCCTGCCCGGGGTGGGAGGACTCATTTGATGATTTTACCAAAAAAAAAAAGGCTTATTGTAAGACCAGGCGATAGCGCCGCAGTGGTAGGCACCCACGGCGACAAACGTCGCAAGACGATCTCGGGCCGCCGTAGACGCGGGCATGCGAGCGCGAGTAATGGGCGACTCGCTGTCCGACCATGGACCACGCCCGGGTCGAAGGCGCGTTGTGTTCCACGCGCGCCTCAAATGACGGGCCCTTAGATAGCCAAAGCCTGCCCGGGTCGCGGGACTAACGCATACCATCACCCCGGAACGTAAAGGCCTATTGGAGGATACCGTGGATTTTAGTCAGTACAAGTCTGACAGTCCCTCCTGCCCTGCCCTGCCCTGCCCTGGGTGGGAGGATTTATTTGATGATTTTACCACGCTAAAAAAAAGACTCAGACAATAGCAGACTATTACCACACATTACTTAGTTGGGTACTTATTACGGTTTCTGAAAAAAACAATTTTTCATTCAATTTTTAGATCATCATTCATCTGCTTTTCATCGTGGCCTAGTCTAAGTTAAAAATTGGCTGCGAGGTGTGAAATATGATACTTAACACGTAACATAATTATTATGTCTGATTTTCATTTTAAACATTTCAAACCTTTAACCACTACCAAACAACACTACCAAAACCGCGATTGAAATGCACCAAACAACAATACTTCAAAAATAAATTATCTTTGATAACAAAATCAATTTACCAGCACACATTATGGCTTCACATTTTATTACACAAAGCGTTTACAATTAAAATGAACCCTGAATTTAATACGTATCAATATTTTGGAATCCTCATGTTACGAGGCAAGTATTATTAATTAATTAATTTCCAGTGATGTATTATGAGTGACGGATGAGTATAAGTACATACATTATACAGGGCCCAAGTCTGTTATTTTTATGAAATTAGTCATTCCAACACGATCTAATTGTCATTTTGCTAAAAGTTCTCAATCTACTTAATTCATAGTCGATCGATTATCTCGTAATAATTATAGTTGTGTTAAAATGACATTAGAACATTTTATTTATGATAGATTTCGAACGGTAAATAATTAAAACCGATCTATAACGTCTTCTTCTTCTTCTTCCAGCCCTTAACCCATTCTACTTGTGGTCGGCGCAACACGTTTTCTTCTTCCATTCTCCCCTATCAGACGTCACGGTATCATTTACTCCTTTTTCTTTCATATCATTCCTTAGACAATCCATCCATCTTTTCTTTGGCCTTCCTCTTCCTCTCCATCCATCAACATTATCACACATCAAAACCGATCAATAACATCAAAGCCTAAAAATAAACCGTTTAACCCAAAAATAAAGGCATCTGAGTACAATATAAGCGGCATACTGTTCATAAATCATTCCCTTTTAAAGCCTGAATACGTTCTGCAAATGAGACTCTTATTGTAAACGAACGTTTAATTTATAGTTATATTTGAACCCCTTTTCCTCTTAGGCGACGTTTAGCGGTTTTTCTGTAAGTAAACCATTTGTGTAAAAGACTATTTGATTGCGCGGAAATGATTTCAGACCAGATAAATTTTTGCTCTCTTTTCGGCTTTTTTAAACGAGAGTCTCGATTTTGAGTTCTATCTCTCGATGGTAAGTTATGGTGTGGTCGACGGTGAAGCAAGCTTGCCTAGAAGTGACCTGTTCACTCTTGACTTGAAGACTCCATGGTTAAAGCTATCAGGAAACAAACTGGGTAATTCTGGATAAGCTTATTTCATCGTTGACATAGTCTTTGTCGACTCTGAACTAGACTAGAATCAAAGCAAACCTTTCCAAAGTACGGCGATATAGATGTATTTTTTTCAGTGTTAAAATCATCAAATAAGTCCTCCCGCCCTGGGAAAAGGAAGGAAACATCAGACTCTTACCGTCTGATTACAAAACGGTTCAACTAAAAACCCTGGTTAAACTACGGTTTAGGGTCAGCGCAGACCGAACTGCAAAATACTCGCGCATGGTCGAGCATGCAGGCGGCATGCTCGACCATGCGCGAGTCATCTCTGTTAAATATGGTCTGGGTTGCCCAGCGGGCGTGCTTGATAAGTTGATGTAGGTTGATAATCATACGTCCGAACGGTTTTCTCGCTGCGGCAACACTGACCGACTGGCGCGAGCGGCGCGCCGCTGCTCGAGCGCGCTCGCGCATGTAGAATGCACACTCGAACACGCAGTCGGCAGTCAATTTGATGCTCGAGCATGGTCGAGCATCAAATTTGGGCGTGTATTCAATTTTGCGAAGTATGATAATAATCATAAGATATTTTTTACAATAATCTCAGAAAATGCTCTGCTCTGCTCTGCTCTTGGTGTGCGCTGACCCTTACACAAAACGTTATTGCGAATCGTGTATCTGCGATAAACTATGGTCCTACAGTCGTAGCTGTCAAAGGTGTTTCAAAGTTTCTCATAGCAGCATTTTCATTGTGTTGTAGTTTTTGTGTTATTTTCACCCAAAATGAATTTAAACATGGAAGATTGAATTGATTGGACAATCGTCAAATAAGTTTTATAATACGGAGTTTAAACCTTTCTGTTCTGGTCCTGCAGATAAGCCTAGACTTGATAGGGCAGTTTTAAACAGGCATGTTGGTCTAGTGGTCAGTGACCCTGACTGCTATGCCGGAGGTCGTGGGTTCGATTCCCACCCAGGACAAATGTTTGTGTGATGAGCACGATCATTTGTTCTGTGTCTGGGTGTAATTTAACTATAATATTTATTTATTTAGAAATATATAAGTATGTTTATCAGTTGTCTAGTACCCATAACACAAGCTCTGCTTAGCTTGGGACTAGATGGCGTTGTGTGATAGTTGTGGAATATTATTATTATTAAACCAAGGTTTATTTAGTATTTTTGTAAATAAGACTGTTCCTGACTAGAAATCCAACCTGTTGACCGATGCTTTGGGTGTCAACCGCGGCGGCTGGGACGTGAGGTGAAAGATGTCCTCGTACAGATCCAGCCTCAAGTTCGAATCAAATACATATCGTTTGAAAGAGTGTCTGTTAGCACTTAGTCACTTCTCCATTCCCTACAAACTTCTTTAAAACAACCACAATCTGTTCAAAATAGGTTGTAACATAATATTTCAGCAGCATATTGTAACAATAAATCATTCGCCATACATTAACTTTAAAGCCGTTATATTGCTAACAAATGAGTTACATATTACGAGCGGGGATATTTATCGTTTCTTCTTGTCATTAAATTAATATTGGAGGGAGATTTTAGTTTCTAAATGAATTGATGGTGTATTGGTTGGAAGTTCAGTTGTAGAACGCAAGGGTGTGTTCTACAGCTGTATCCTGCGGGAAAATAAAATCGGGATAATCCTATGTGTTAATCCAGGCTGGGCGACTCGCTGTCCGACCATGGACCATGCCCGGGTCGACGGCGCGTTGTGTTCCACGCGCGCCTCAAAGAGCGTCAGCATGATGACGGAAATCCTGCCGGGGTCGCGGGACTTATCTCATTACCGTGACCCCGGAACATAAAGAGCTATTGAAGGACACCGTAAATTTTAGTCAGTACAAGTCTGACAGTCGTAGTACGTCAGTCGTAGGTTTTCTTCATTTTTAATAATATTGTCGGAGCGGATGAAGAATGTACAACTATCACTTGCATTGTATAGAGTGTATTTATCTAGTATTATATAGCGTCATAGCCAGCATTGTGTGAGTACCATGTACTTCAGAGCTTTCTTTGTCTTTTTTATGTTTACTATGGACACAATTAACTTGCCACATCGTTCTCACATAATGTACCATCTGATGATGAATGATGTAACAAAAGTTCTGTAATAATTTTGGCGATTGAAAAAGAGTGTCCAGTGAGTTTCTTGCTCATTCTTCTCCATAGAGATCTACGCTTTGGAATGAGCACCTACGGTACTTTCACAGTTTTTATGTCTTGTGACTGGGACTGTAGCACCATAACTATTTTTGTACTTGTTTTATTTTATGTCTTTTGACAATTCAAAAGTGCCTGTAATTGGCCTAGTTGAAATAAACGATTTGATTTGATTTGAGTCCCTCCCGCCCTGCCCTGGGTGGGAGACTCATTTGATGTTTTACCACGCAAAAAAAAATGTGTTAATCCAGGCTAAAAAAAAATTCTAAGTATGGGGGGCACCCCCAAAATTTGTTTTGTTTTTATTTTTGTATGAAAATCCTAATGCGGTTCACATAATACATCTACTTACCAAGTTTCAATAGGATAGCTCTTATACTTTCGAAGAAAAGTGGCTGTGACATACGGATGGACAGACAGACAGACAGACAGACATGACGAATCTATAAGTGTTCCGTTTTTGAAATTTGGCTAAGGAACCCTAAAAAAGAAAAAGAAAACTCTCAAAGGCGGAAATATACTTACTCAATAAATAAAAGCAAGAAATCTCCATTCCCAAACGAGGGCCCACACATCCACATAATTTAGCAGAGCATAATCTAAGAAAAATCAACACTTAATTTAACAAGAAAATACCCAATTTTTATGCTCCATTTACCCCCTACGACCCCTGAGGAAATCCCCTAAATGGCAACCATTAATTAATGGAGCCCATAATGGCAGTTTCTCAGTGTTGCCAGACATAAATTTATTAATTAAGGCAAGTGGTGTTCACGTTTTTTTCGGCAGGTAACACTGTGTGGGTTATTTGGGAATTAGTTTGTGGTTAATGTTGTTTTCTTGTTCGACTTAATTGCTGTGTGAGATAGTTTTGGGTATACGACTACATTGAGATACCTACTGCGTATGTTTTGAGTAACTTATATGTACGGTATCGAGATTAAATGATAATAACGTATCGTTTGCTCGTACGATCGTTTCCGACATAGGATGACGTAGAAGTCTTTAATAGATTTCAACTCTACAAGCTAAAGAAAAATAGTTGAAAATCGACTTAAAACAAAGTTAACTTCTTATAGAAACGTAACAAAACTAAAATTCATCCTCAACGCTGTCAGTTGGTAATGTGCCCAAAAGACTGGCGGCGTTGCCTCTTTGTATGGCTATGCTTAACCTCTGACCAAGGTAAAAGCCAGCTCTTGGGTCACGGGAAGCGTCAACAAGTCTTTTCGAAATGTCTCTGAAGAGGCTGTGAGCACTCGGACCCCATGGCCCTATAGTTTCAACCCCAAACGGCTTAAAAATATAGTTACCACTAAGGTTACTAGGTATATTTACGCCGATTGAAGTTTTCAGCAACCGCAGCAGCAGCGCCAGCAGAGCAATTTAGAATTGAGAATCGAATGAATTCACTCACTTTTTTACCTGTTTATTTTATTTATTTATTTATAAACCTTTATGCACAAATTAGTACAACGGCGGACTTAATGCCGTAGGCATTCTCTAACAGTCTACCTTAGGTTTATGTCATCCAATTAGTCTTCCCACCCAGGGCCGGACGGGAGGGACTGTCAGACTTGTATTGACTAAAATCCACGGTGTTCTTCAATAGCTTTTTACGTTCAGGGGCCACGGTTACCTGATAAGATGGTCCCGCGACCCCGGCAGGTCACTCAGTTCTTTAGAGGCAGGTCAGACAGACCCTCCCTTTCCCTCTTAACTAATTCTACAAATCCAATCAAATAATAGTTCTAATTTCATTTTCTTCACACACACACATGTAAACTATGTTTCTAATTACATCATATCGGTCTAGTTGCAAACAATCGAACAATTACAGCGTGTGAATGTGAGGCGTAGACGAGTGGCCCGCGGTGTCTTGAGGTTAACGTACAGGGGGTTGCTTTTTTGATGGCAAAATATTCCATGAATTGAATTTTTGTCAAATTCATTAATATGGGTTGTTTTACATTTTGCCACAGACATTGAAAATCTCATGCATTGAAAGTTAATCCGTTACAGGTGGGTCAGGGCTATATTTACTATTGTACTATGTTAAAAAAGTAATGGATTATGGCAATAATCAAGGGATACTTATAAAAAATATGAGGGCTTACTGCAAGATATAAAAAATATATTGAGAATCAGTAATTACATACGGGGAAATGGGCGTGCAAACATACACTAAAACGAAAAAATAAACGACGCCTTTTTTGTTTTTGGAATAATAATGATATACTAACTCTATTTATTCGTATCTAAACTCATATTTTAAATGCGAAACCACTCTTTTGTTTATATTAACAGATTTTTTCTTTCTAATTGCATCGCTATCTACACTATAATATATTATGTTTCGTGCTAGATCTAAATAGTTAAGTATAAGTAGTATTAAGTAAGTTACCATAAAACGGTTCAGGTTTTAGCGTACCAAACAAATATACATGTCGCAGGGAAATGATAAAATCCGGGATTTGATGTTATTTTAACATCTTCCGGGATTTGATCAAATCCCTCGTTTTATCATATCCCTGCGACATACTCGTACATACATAGTGCTCAAACACACTGCGAGCCTAGCGCGGTGGCGGCGGCGGGCGCGGAAATATTGACTGTATGAAATCGCCGCTCGTGGCCACATTGAAGTGACTAAGGCGGGGGCCTAGCGCGATGGCTACAAGCGATTTTGCGAGCCTAGGCGTTACTAGGCAACAACCGATACAACGGGCGGGTGGCAGGTGTATCAAACCTTTTAGGTCTTTTAGTAGCGCCATCTAGTTACCAGAACATGCACTAAAGTACTACCGTTGGATGTTTTTGTACATATTTAAATTATTTTTACCGTACAAAAATGTAGAATGATTGATAATTTACTTGTATGCAATCCTAAACATCCTATAAAACATTTTAAAATGAATTTCTTTAAACAAGATTTATAGAAACTACTTTGTACCACCGGTTTGCAACACCTGAATTCGCCGCTACAGAAACAAACACTGCTTGATCGGCAGTGTGGACACAGATCGCGCCCGCCGCCGCGCCCGCCACCGCGCCCGCCGCCGCCGTCACGCTAGGCTTCCAGTGTGGACACACACATACACTCGAAAAACAAAACCTCAAATATTATTATTTTCCCACGTTTTTATACACTCACTTTTCTTGTTTGTTTGTTTGTTTGTTCATTTGTCGTTCCGGTTGGACTTTTGCAACTCAATTTTGAGGCACTTCCCGATAAGCTAGCAGGCTGAAATTTTGCACACGCTCTGAGTTCTGATGACAATGCATGACTAGCTAAGTAACGTCATAACAAATTCAATATGGCGGCCTCCCCAAGATGGCGGACTGGCTGTTTGAAATCCACCCCTATGATATGGGTATCAAATGAAAGGGTTTGCTGTCAGGAATACGAAAAAAATAGTCGCGTGACTTAAATCCAATATGGCGGACGTCCAAGATGGCAGACAGGCTATTAGAAATGCACCCCTAAGATATGGATGTCAAATGAAAGGGTTTGCTGTCAGGAGTACGAAAAAAATAGTCACGTGACTTAAATCCAATATGGTGGACGTCCAAGATGGCAGACAGGCTATTTGAAATGCACCCCTAAGATATGGATATCAAATGAAAGGGTTTGCTGTCAGGAATACGAAAAAAATAGTCGCGTGACTTAAATCCAATATGACGGACGTCCAAGGTGGCAGACAGGCTATTTGAAATGCACCCCTAAGATATGGATATCAAATGAAAGGGTTTGCTGTCAGGAGTACGAAAAAAATAGTCACGTGATTTAAATCCAATATGGCGGACGTCCAAGATGGCAGACAGGCTATTTGAAATGCACCCCTAAGATATGGATATCAAATGAAAGAGTTTGCTGTCAGCAGTACGAAAAAAATAGTCACGAGACTTAAATCCAATATGGCGGACGTCCAAGATGGCGGACAGGCTATTTGAAATGCACCCCTAAGATATGGATATCAAATGAAAGGGTTTGCTGTCAGGAGTACGAAAAAAATAGTCACGTGACTTAAATCCAATATGGCGGACGTCCAAGATGGCAGACAGGCTATTTGAAATGCACCCCTAAGATATGGATATCAAATGAAAGGGTTTGCTGTCAGCAGTACGAAAAAAATAGTCACGAGACTTAAATCCAATATGGCGGACGTCCAAGATGGCGGACAGGCTATTTGAAATGCACCCCTAAGATATGGATATCAAATGAAAGGGTTTGCTGTCAGGAGTACGAAAAAAATAGTCACGTGACTTAAATCCAATATGGCGGACGTCCAAGATGGCAGACAGGCTATTTGAAATGCACCCCTAAGATATGGATATCAAATGAAAGGGTTTGCTGTCAGCAGTACGAAAAAAATAGTCACGAGACTTAAATCCAATATGGCGGACGTCCAAGATGGCGGACAGGCTTTCAGGCACTTCCCGATAGGCTAGTAGGCTGAAATTTTCAGGGTAGCTTCAAACCCGATGAACAAAGATAAAAATAGTAAAATAATTAATAGATTTAAAAAAATCTAAAAACCCACGTTTTTAAATGTCCTAAAAATAAGAAAATAACCCTACGGGGCTAAGAGAGGGGCCACTCAAAACGTGGGGGCGTATCTTTGCAAGTTACACCCTTGATCTATTACACGTCATGTAAATATGTCCCATAAATAATCCCTTAAATAATAAGTGTACGCCCCCACGTTTTGAGTGGCCCCTCTCTTAGCCCCGTAGGGTTATTTTCTTATTTCCCCGTAGGGTTATTTAGGACATTTAAAAACGTGGGTTTTTAGATTTTTTTAAATCAATTAATTTAAAATCACCATCTCAAAGAAAGTGTCACTTTTGACCCACCCTGTATACAATCGGGCGGCTATCTCCGTAACCCTACGCCCGCCGTCACAGTCCGCGGCCCACTGTGGGACGGTCCCACGATCGCCTTGTTTTAATAACCCACGGGTTACAGGGCACGGATTAATGACCACTGTAAGATGAGGGTTCTTAAGAAAATATTGGGCGAAATTGGTCTTGTGATGGTTGTAAGAAAAATGTTGGTTTTTGAGATTGAAATATCATAAGGACAAATTGAAATATAGGCTCAGGCTGTCTTATTACAAAAAATTGAAATAAACCTTGGTTTAAACCTAGCCTATTAAGCCTCCTGCAGACACACGCGATTAATCGCGCTGCGACAACGAGCCAAGCTAATTTCCACTCTAAAAATACTGCGAATGGACCGCGACATATCGCCCCGCGCGATTAATCGCGTGTGTCTGCAGGAGGCTTTAAGTCTAGGCTTGTCTGTAGAAACATGGTTTAAATTTCTCCGAATTACAAAATTAAACTTAGATAAAACGTGGATTTCTTAGTACAGCTATTTGAAACATTGTCTAAACAATTAAATGTACCCTGTTTAGATCGATTTTGACTAAAAATAAATAAAAGAACAACACAATAAAAAAGCTGCTATGAGAAACTTTGATACACCTTTGACAGCTACGACTGTTAGGCCATGATTTCATCATCATCATCAGCCTATAAATGTTCCCACTGCTGGGACACAGGCCTCCTCTCTGTGAGAGGGAGTGGGCCGTAATCTACCACGCGGGCCCAGTGCGGATTGGTAGATGTCACATGTCTTCGAATTTTTGGTTCTAGGACATGCCGGTTTCCTCACGTTGTTTTCGTTCACCGTTTTGAGAGCAGTGGTGTTGAAATAAATTACACAAAGTGACGGGGTTCGAACCCACGACCTACTACTCGTAAGTCGAGGCCGATACCTATGGGCCACCACTGCTCATGATTTAGTCCATTAGTTTATCGCAAAACCACCATTTTGTAATAACATTTTATGTAAACCGTAGTTTACGAGATTTAAACCTGGGTTTATGATAAAACGAAACATGATTATTGATCAATTTGTTTCTTTTCGAGCATCTTGTGCACGCGAAACCCAGAATGGACAATGTCCTTTGAATTACAAAATGATTATCCAATCTCATCATGCATTTCTAATTCAGGAGTGGACCCACCCACCTTTACAAAGCAATAAAATAAATAAAAAAATACATGTGGCACTCGGAGACTGCCGCGGTGAAGCTATTGCATAACAATTTTTTATAAAAAAAAAAAATCGCCTACCGCGTATATTTAACGAGTATAATTTATTTAAAATGTTTGTGGTGCACTACTGTAATAAAGAACTTCTTTGTTGTAGGAGAATTTTATAAGTAGGTTTCATTGTGAAAAGTCCTTTTGTAGCTGGCCGTTTAGAATCAGTAAGTAAAAGTAAATTGTTTTTATGACGGATATTTTTATGATTGCCGAAGTCTCCCGAACGGAAACGATGTTAGACGATGCGTGGTATCAGGTATTTTCGTTAGGTTTTTTCCTTAGGTTTTTGGATTTTTTTGATTCGATCGCCGCGCCGCGCTCAGAGCCCACGATAAAAGCTATGCAATAGCTTAATATTTTTTTTTTATTATTATCAGACCAAGATAATAGTCCAGTCAGTAATACAGTACAGTCTCCCAAGTCCCTATTCTATCTCAAAATAATGCAAACTATATCAAATAAAAAACCGGCCAAGTGCGAGTTGGACTCGCCCATGAAGGGTTCCGTAGTAGCAAGCATAGATTAGGGAATAGGGATATCATTATATTGAGATTAGTAAGTAATATACACAAACAATAAAAATAACTTTGTTTTTCATAGTGTTTGTATGAATGGCAAAGTTATATTTGCGGTTTTTGAAAATGTACTGTATCTCAAAAACTGCTAATTGTATCTCTTCCAAACCAATTTTGGTTGGAAGTTTTTGTTGAGGTCTACATTATATTTTTTTTAGTTTTATCATTCTCTTATTTTAGAGTTACAGGGGGGACACACACATTTTACCACTTTGGAAGTGTCTCTCGTGCAAACTGTTCAGTTTAGAAAAAAATGATATTAGTAACCTCAATATCATTTTTAAAGACCTATCCATAGATACGTATGGTTTTGGTGAAAAAAAAAATAGAGTTTCAATTTTTTATTTTTTTGTTTTTATTTTTGTGTAAAAATCCTAATGCGGTTCACCTAATACATCTACTTACCAAGTTTCAACAGGATAGCTCTTATACTTTCGACAAAAAGTGGCTGTGACATACGGACGGACAGACAGACAGACATGACGAATCTATAAGGGTTCCGTTTTTGCCATATGGCTACGGAACCCTAAAAAGTACCTGTGTAGAATATAGTACCTATACATCTCATTTCTCGGTCGATGTAGCACCGTATTAGTATTTATCGATGCAATGTTAGATGTAGTTTTATTATTGAAGGAAAGTCGGTCGTTGCGAGCGATATGGTGACATACATAAGTTTTCCTAGGTTTAATGGCTTATAGGTTTTCGTTTTGATGATTGGATTATGAAAGGGCGTAGAAAAACGTTGACTCACTTGATGATTTTACCCTGCAAAAAAAAAAGGTGTGAGTTCAAACCTCACGGAGCAAATAGACTTGTGTGGTCGTGGGACTGTCTTATCAAGGCCTATTGAAAAACACTGTGAATATTAGTCAGTACGAGTCTAACAGTCCCTCTCGTCCCGCCCTGGGTGGGTGGACTCATTTGATGATTTTACCACGTAAAACAAAGCGTCTGAAGTTTGATCAAAATCGGTTGAGTCATTTCGAAAAGTAAGGACTTCAACGTCTATACGAACTGTCATAGTTATGACATTCGTGCAGGCGCCAGCACATTAGGTTGATGTGCACATCAACCTGATGTGCGTACACTCACTCCAATCTGACATACACCGGCAGAAATTAACAAAATCTATAATAGAATTTTGATAAATGTATTTTTGTACGCTAAATGGCAAAACGCAGAGAAACTTAACAATAATAATTGTAACATCTTGCACACTGTAATCTGAACCTGTGTTTACAAATAAAGATTTGATTGATTGATTGATAGATTGTGGTACATTGACGTGCTGACTTCTATAGACTTAGGGGTCAACACATCCGCAAAATATTTCAACCGAGGATGAAACGTCACCTTTCCAAAAATGAAAGGGGTCGACTCATCTGCAAGTTCGGTTTAGTCGTCGCATAAGTAATATTGATGTAGTAAGTAATTTCATTTGAAAATAGACATAGGTACAAATATTGTGTAAAATTACAGAAAATGAGAATACGATGTGGAATCTGAACAGAAAGTACTAGGAGAACAGGATCGTGAAGGAGATGTTGGTGTCACCGTACGAACTCTCACCTCCACACCACGACAGCATCAAAACCCCGTACACATCCGACCAACATGAAAGCAACAGCCAGATCAAACTAGTAAACCTATAAATAAATAAATAGAGAATAAATAACAGTTTATAAACAAGGCTGCCGTAACGCCAAGTCAACGGTTTAGTTAAGAAGCAGCCGGTGGCGCAGGTGCCGACAATGGTGAGACGTGACTCACGTACACTGGCGAGCACGGAAAGGGATGCACTTGGGGAAGAAAGTTAATAGGGAATCTTTGTTTGCTTATTATTATTATTTTTTGCTTTTTGGTTGGTGCTTTTCTTTCTGGTCTTAAATATTATCTCTCTTAAAAACGAGTTTTGGTATATATTATAATTATATTAGGTGATAAATTATGGGATCTATTCAGTATGAAAATAACAGTAAAATAGGCCCACCGGAGCAAATGTACAGATTTTCTGGATAGTTTAGATTTTTTGCTTAGAATTAATAAATGTGATAGGTATTTTATTTATTACTCATTCTTTCGTATTTTTTGTTGCTGTAAATTATTTTACTTGTTTATTTGTTTTAGTACAAGTTTCCTCCATCATGACAAAACAACAAAATTCCAGCAAAAAGAAAACCCTTTTTTAATCACATATTTAATCGAATTCCATTTAAATGTAAATCAGGAGCTGTTTGTACTTCATATTATAAATTAATGACCATATTAATTCGGTGAGTATACCCGCTAACCTTTTTGTCAATTAATCAAATTCACGCTACGACAAACAAATGGCTTTTTAATTGTTGGTGTCAAAAATCTCGTGTAGAAAAAGGCTTTTTATTTTGGCTTTTTGTATGAGGCATGAGGGTTGAAAGAATTTTCCTATCGAAGTGGGTGTGACAATGAAAAGACAAAATGGCTTTGTCGTAATTTTTATAATAAAAAACGAATGGAATGGAAATAAAATAGAATACCCAGTACATCTTGAGGAAAAATTATAAAAATGACCTCCGCAATATATTTTTTTAAGCACAAAACCCACGTAAAAGACCTGAAACACAAAGAAAAATAGACATAGACACCCACACACAAATTATAAAATTATTTTCAGCAAAATCCTTTTTATTTATAATACATTTCAAAACCGTTTTAACAGCGTCCCAATTTCTTTGGCCGCCAGTGTACCCCGCCACCTGTTCCCTTCGGGTATGTTTCGACACATAATGTCGGTATTCTATCGAGTTTAAAATTAATTTGCAATACATTGCTTCTTCGCTACTGTCTTACAAGAACGAACTTTAATACAAATCGCAATGGATTTAAAATATTTCAATAGTATCTGATTTTTCGTTGTAAAGGGATATAGAAAAGATCAGTTGGTAGCTATTTTTTTTTATTTTAAATTTCGAATGTGGTTTTGAAATTCGTACGAAGGGGAGCCAATATTGGTAAGAAGGAAGCGTGGGTGAAATAATATGAAAGAAAGCGTAGATGCTGTTTTGTTTTAAAAAGTTTAAAGACCGTATCGTATCGTGGTAAAGTCATCGAATGCGTCCTCTCACCCAGGGCGGGGCAGGAGGGACTGTCAGACTTGTACTGAATAAAATCCACGGTGATCCTTCAATCGCCCTTTACGTTCCAGGGTCACGGTAACCTGATGAGATAGTCCCGCGACCCCGGCAGGTTTTGGCGCTCTAAGGAAGAGATTTGCCCTAACCTTGCTAAATATGAGGACCGAATTCCGTTTATAGTTTTATAACTCAGAAAAGCTTGCAGATTAATATTCTGGATTTTGCCAGGAGATTAATTGATGATCCCCACATCTTCATACGAAATGATTCTTGTAAGTTGGCCAACAGGGGGAAATTGGAAGTACAACAATTTTGGTACATTTTATTTTTCGGTCCACATTTTTTTACTTGAATTTCCACTCTGTTTCGTATGTAATTATTGTCGTTTAACTAATTTTTCTTTCCAATTTAGTGCCTCGAACTGGCCTAATGGAAATAAATGCTTCACTTTAGCGAGCCATAACACTCACAACCAGGTCTTACCCGCGATCTTCCGAATTTTGTCCACCAATCTGGCCACATTGCCTCTCGGTAAACCAAAACCATATCATTATCTAAATACCTTTGTAATAACTACACCATAGCGCTTACCTAGTAACCATACAATTCCTTATCTATCCGGTGCACTAGGATTCCTGCAATAACTGCATAGAAAATTATCCCTTAATGACACGTTATAAAACGCTTATTTTTGCTTCCGCTATCTATGAAAGCTCGGATCTTTAGTAATTGGTTGGTTTTGTTGCGTATTAAAAGGTTTTTAATCTGTTCTTCATTGCAGATTATTATGTTTTAGAAAACTCGTTATATTATAAGATAAATCCTAGTAGCTTAGCTTCTTACTACTATTACATTATGTGAATGTTTGAGAGGATCCAGAATGAATGGATGTTTTTTACTGTTAAACACAAAAACTACTACAATTTAGTTGTTGGTACACAGACAGTTTATTAACTAAATTAACACAGGGTATTTTTTATCCCCGGATGAAATTCCCTTATTGGAATACATTTCCAAACATTTTAACTCACATTCGTGACCTGGAACAATTACTTGGAGCGTATTGTTGGGAGGTTCCTTTCTCTGGAGTTCAAAACGCGACTGTAGCTTGGACCCTGTTTCCGATATCGGTGAGTCAGTATTGTTTATATTTTAAAAGATTTGTTTAAAATAAGTATTTAAAAATGTAAATAATACTTCAAGAGACATTATAAAAAAAGCTCAAGTCAGCAAAACGACGGGGCCCCCTTAGAGGGCCAAAGCCTGCCGGGGTTGCGGGACTAACGAGTTACCGTGGCCCCGGAACGTAAAGGGCTATTAAAGGATTGAAAGATACCGTGGATTTTAGTCAGTACAAGTCTGAAAGTCCCTCCTGCCCTGACCTGGGTGGGAGGACTCATTTGATAATTTAAACACGCTAAAAAAAAATGTATACAACCACTATCACAGAGTTAAGTAGGTGATGACTAATGCCTCGTGTATCCGAAGCTCGTACCATATTATTTCCTCCTTTATTACATAATCAAATTGATTGACATTGACTTCTAGTAGAAAAGGAAATTGAAATAAGGAAAACCTATGGTACTTTTCCTCTTCATCTAGAATTGATATGATTGAAAGATTGACAACACTTCTCTATGACTTCATATTCGTTTCGAAGAGGTTTTTTTGTAGTTTCATAGCAATCAAGGAAATATTCTTGATGTTGTGTTGTGATATTTTTTTATGGAATGCTAATTGCATAGATATCACTAGAAAATTGGAGAGCAGAGGTAGCCCAGTGGTATCGGCCTCGACTTACGAGTTGTAGGTCGTGGGTTCGAACCCCGTCAGGCGCATTACTTTGTGTAATGTATTTCAACACCACTGCTCTCAAAACGGTGAAGGAAAACATCGTGAGGAAACCGGCATGTCCTAAAACCAAAAATTCGGAGACATGTGACATCTACTAATCCGCACTGGGCCCGCGTTGTAGATTACGGCCCACTCCCTCTCACAGAGAGGAGGCCTGTGTCCCAGCAGTGGAAACATTTATAGGCTGATGATGACTGGAATATTCCTACGCGGGTAAATCATCTAATGAGTCCTCCCACCCTGGGTAGAGGGAGAGGGACTGTCAGACTCTCTCTCAGACTCTTAAC
Source organism: Agrotis exclamationis (assembly GCA_950005045.1). Classification (NCBI taxonomy): domain Eukaryota; kingdom Metazoa; phylum Arthropoda; class Insecta; order Lepidoptera; family Noctuidae; genus Agrotis; species Agrotis exclamationis. The sequence continues at coordinate 14,007,499 of OX465441.1, forward strand.
TGACAAATCCCATGCTGTTCCTTGGTTAGCCCTTTGCGTTCCAGGGTCAGGGCGACGAGCCCCCGTAAAAGGCCAAACGCCCAGGTTGAATCAAATCAATAAGAATAGTGAAAAATATTGAAAGAAATTTCGGGGCTAATTTTGATGAAAAAATAAAAATGCTTTTATCAGTGGTTTTAAAAAAAGCAATATTTCTGTCCAGGAATCGAAGCCATAGATTTTGAAAAAAAAAACACACGCGCTATATTATATTTCACCATTTGATAGCGTCGCTAGCAAGGATCAGATTCTGGGAAGTAATGACATACGGCAAACTTAAGGAAAATTCACGCTGTAGTATAGGGGAACAGTGTTTAAGACGGGGACGCGAGGTATAACGGGGACATACACTCTTTAGGCATACATAACACAACACTAACGTTATAACGTAGCCCAAGCGTCTTCATAACGTCATTTGTAAGCGGTCATTAACAAATAGCGTCCTGTTGACTCTTGCGCTACGTTAGTATTGTGTTAAGTTTGCCTTAAGGCTGTATAGTACCTCAATATAATCTTACTCGCTCGCACTTGCACGAACCACGCACTATTGCTTGCTCTTTCTTATAGCTGTCTACACGCAAATCTATTTATTTTACGGCGAAAAAAAAGAAAATTCAAAAAAATAAATAACATAAGACCTTATAGTTAGACCTTATAGAAGAGAAGGCTTTATAGTTAGTTCAGTTAGTATAAAAAGTTTCATGATCTAATTTTAAGTATTTTATGATTGCCAGCGGTTTATTGTTCAATTTAGAGCTAACTTTGGGTTTTTTTTCTATAGAGAAAATTTTATGGAATCGTGTTTTCGCCAGACATAAGACCTAACATTCAACTTTACCATATATTTATTTCAAAATTAATGCTGCAGTATTTTCGACGTATCACAGGATTCTGCTAAGCCATTTGAGGTAGTATGGGCTCTTAAGTGTGTGATTTCCCTTCCCATCATATCTCGCGTCCCCGTCTTATACACTGTTCCCCTACAAGTATGTATGTTATAGTGCTATCTAACGAAGTTTTTCCTCCACCATTTTGAGAGCAGCGGTGATAAAATAAATCTTACAAAGTTAAATCTCTGTCTGGGTTGAACCGATCTTAAGGTTCACAAATATTGAGTTTTAAGATACTAACGACTGTTTAAACTAAAAGGGTAGGCAGTAATTGATCATGTTCTAAGTTTTATGAAAAAACTTTGGACGTTATTGAGATTTATGAAGGAATTATGAAAAAAAATGTGGAACATGTCTACTTTTTAACTTTTTGGAGAAAATAAACACAAGATTTACTGATTTTTAAACAAGACTGAAGGATCAGTTGGAGGAGAGAGAGTGAGAGCCTTTGGCCTTTTTTTAGCGTGGTAAAATCATCAAATGAGTCCTCCCACCCAGAGCGGGACGGGAGGGACTCTCAGACTTGTACTGACTAAAATCCACGGTGTCCTTCAATAGCCCTTTACGTTCAGTGTTACAGTTACCAGCACGCGTAGCATGGCGATTCTATCTCTATTCTACGAAGAAAAGACAAAGTTATTTCATCGTTATTTCTAAACAAATCGACTGTTTTTTTGCACAAATATGACACCATTCGTACACTATTGAAGAATAGAACGTTTATTTTCTGTATTTTTTACATTATCATGCTTAAAACGCTAAAATTATTTCTACGTTCTGTCATTTTGTCTGTTCTTCCGTCGACAAAACCCCTTTCTACGGCGCCATACTACGCCTGCTGGTGAGACAGTCCCGTAAATTTTATGTTTTTTCTTGTTTTTGTAAAAACGTAAGAAAAAAAAATAAGAACATTAATCAATATTCATAATTATGCTAAACTGCCATAAAGTCAATATTAGTAATATTAAGCTGCTGCCCGTTGGAGTGCCCTTTGCAACCGGTTTGCAATTGTTTTTATATGGTGTAATTGCATAGTGCCATCGTCTGTGTATTCAACAGGAAGTCAGGAACCTAGGTAGGATAATAATTATTACTTTTGATGAGAATTTGCATGTCTCAATGGCAAGACTTGCTCTTAAGGATCATGGGTATTTTTTTTACTAGCTGTCAGCAATCCCACGGCAAGATAAACTCTGAATAAAAACTTGAACTAAAACGATAAAAATCTAGACCGCGATTCAAATTTCCCTCTATATGATGATGATGCCATCTAGCCGATTTCGGCCACAGCGACTGCAATCGATGACTTTTTTTTAGAGTGGTTGAGAGTTTTGATAATTATGCTCTTTCATGTGCTCTCCAGTGACTCGCATATCCAACTTTTGCCGTAAAACTCCGAGCACAAAGTGGACATGTAAGGACACCATTGATGACATTGTAAGTTATATTTGCAGGTGGTCTAGCTTTTAGGTCGTCACGCTTCTTGCCCAATTGTAACCTTCTTGTCTCTTCAAAGGTGTAAACCTGCTCCTGTACATAGCGTCTCCACTCGGGCCGATTTTGTGCCTGGTTCTCCCATGTTGAAGGGTCAATTTGGCACTTCTTAAAGTGTCTATTCAGAACATCCTTGATCCTTGACACAACTAGCTGTTAACCATGATTTCACTCCCACTACTCAGCTCCTATCGGTCGCAGCGTGATGTTTTAGCCTATAGCCTTCCTCAATAAATGGACCATCCAAACAAAACAAAAATATGTTTTCAAGTCGACCCAGTAGTTTTCCGAGATCAACTTGTTCAATCCAACAAACAAACTTTACAGCTTTATAATGACACAGTATTGTAAGAATAAAACAAAGTGCTCTAAGAAAGGAAACAGAAATAATAAAACACTTAATTAAACAAACACATCATTATTTTCACCATACAATCAATATGGTGCAGTAAAAACAATTGATGCCATTTATACACACAATAATCATACTATTGCAATCGATAAAGAGTAAATTATCGTGGGAGAAAGCAGAATGCATTTACCATTTTACGAAAGTTTCTGACTGATGTTTGTGATGTTTGTAACTATTTCACACAAAAACTACTAAACGGATTTGGATGAAATTCGGTGTAGAGAAAGGTTTAGCCTGCCAGCCTTACTACAAACACTTAAACATCTGTTGAACACTTGTCTAAAAAAGTGCATAGACATTATAATCCTATGGACTGGAAATACCTACACCAAAAACGTGTATGCCTACAAGTTCGCTGGTCCCATAAAATGGCGGCCAATGCTAGGGTTGTGCCAATCAAGAAACATTGTGTTAGTGTAACGAGTATCGATACCAGTATCCCTAGTACTTTTAGGATTACATAATAGTATTACGACTAGATACCACGATTGAATTATAATTCATGTAGTTACGTAAAAATAATGTTTTCACATTTGCGTTATCGCTTGTAATTAAATATTATATATTTATGTGTTAGCGTTAATTTGTTCCCACACTGTTCCCACACATTGATGGGTCAACTGCAATGGTGCCTCCATTACGGTAGACGGTTCCTTTATTTATTTATTTAAACTTCATGTACATAAAGTGGCACAAGGGCGGACTTAATGCCACAAGGCATTCTCTACCAGTCAACCTTTGGGTTAAATAAGAGAATATTGTGGTAGGGTACAAAAAAAAATCAAAGACATATATAAATTAATATAGATACTAATACATATATTACTGATAAAATAAACTAAACAATATAATAATAATAATATTCCACAACTATCACACAACGCCATCTAGTCCCAACCTAAGCAGAGCTTGTGTTATGGGTACTAGATAACTGATAAACATACTTATATATTTCTAAATACATACATATTATAGATAAATAACACCCAGACACAGAACAAATGATCGTGCTCATCACACAAACATTTGTCCTGGGTGGGAATCGAACCCACGACCTCCGGCATAGCAGTCAGGGCCACTAACCACTAGACCAACAGGCCTGTCAATAAATATAATAGCGATGCGGAGGAGTACTTTGACGCCTGAGTGTCTATGCCCCTTTTTGTGTTTTTTTTTTGTGTAATTAGGTATTTTATTTTAGTTTTAGTTTAAATTTAGTGTTTTGTTGTAAATATTTAGTTTTATTTATTTTTAAATTTCTAGATTTAGTTTAATTATCTAAATAAAGAGTTTAAAATTGAAAAAAAAATAGAATAAATGAAAAAAATATATATATACATATATACATATAACTTAATAATAACTATTATGACTAGACTTGAAAAGAAAAAGAAGAGAGCTATTTATTGTGACTTAAATAGAGGTTACGTAATTTTTTTTTAAGATGAAATCGCTTTCAGCTTTTTTAATGCTATAGCGAAAGAATTAGACATAAAACCGGTGCGGTGTGAAGGAATTTGGAGAAGTAGTTTTTTGGAAGCTCGAAGGTTACAAGTATGAGAACTGCCCAACACTTTAAATTGAGTTTTTAAATAATCAGGAGCACGTGGATCGTTCATAATCTTGAAAAGCATGCAGAGAGATCTGAGGTATCACCTGAGTCGGATAGGCAACCATTTAAGCTGAGAACGGAAAGAAGAAATGTGATCATATTTATGAAGGCCAAAAACGAAGCGAATACAGCTATTGAGAAATCGATCCAATTTGTTAAGAAGTTCTTGGGATAGATCAGAATAACAAACATCAGCATAGTCAATAATGGGAAGCACAAGTGACTGGACAAGAATGAGTTTGGTGCTAGATGGGAGGAAATGCTTGAATCTATAGAGAGACCGCAGCGAGGACTTTATTACACTAGATTGTTCCTCTATTACAGTAAATGTACAAGAAACACCAGATTCTTGAGTGTTACTTGTTTCACAGAATACAAATGACTCTGGAAGTTGTTTTTTAATGGATGTCTGAAAAAAAAATTAAATACACATTACTATCTATATAACTTCTTAGGCTAAAAAACCAGGCTGTTATTTAACAATAATTTTAATACACACTTACCGAAAATATTGTAGGTACAGAGTTCTTATGTAACATAATAACATCAAGTGTTCTGTTAAAACATTTTTATTCAAAGTGAAGTGAACATATAAGCCAGTCTTTACTTCGTGGACTAATATTTTCCACATCGATAGAGTCCAACCACTTTTTCTTCAATCTTTCATTTTTGGGAACCCTGTAAATGATTAGTATATTTGTATCAATATATCATTTGGTAACAGTTTCAGTGTAACGAAGGACTAGTATCGGGAACTATTACAGCAACGGTACAACACTATTATTATTGTAAACAAACGAACGAAAATAAGAAATGAAAAATATTGTCTGTAGGGCGGAAATAAACCCAAATATTAATACTCTAACCATGAAAATATGATCACATAGCGATTTCTTTACCGAAATTGTTCTAATTCATGTAGTTTTGCATGAAAACCTGTTACTAACCTGTGCAAAGTCAATTCAGGCTGATTTTTCTTTTTTCTGGCACGACAAGACACAATGGAACATCCAGGCATGTTGAATTACTGTTTGTTAATGGTGACACGCACTTTTAAAAGAAAACACTCCGTAATTTACTCAAAAATCTAAATTCAACAAAAAGTAAACAACTATTTGACAGCAGAACTACCACGAAACTCGGCCCATAAAATGGCGAAATGGGCACGTTTCTGTAACTGTGGGAAATATCCCAACAAAATATTCCATTTTGAGCAACAACCGAAATATTGTTGTCTCTTTTGTCAAATATGATTACTGCATTAGAAAGAAAGAGACAAACCAATATTTCACTCTCTGTCTCATGTTTGACTCATATTTGTATAAGCAAAATGTATGTATAGAACATCGGGGCGTCTCCATATAACTTTATCTCAATGAAAAAAGTGTGACTGCAAAACGGACCTTATTTTAACCTTATTTCAACGACATAATCTGACATTTTTTTAGAAAAGTGTTCAACAGACGTTTAATAGTTTTTGTGGTACGACGGATACTGTTTATTAAGAGTATAACGTTCCTGTGAGATAATTTTTGTGCTACTCCCGAGCGAAACAAGAAAAAAAATTTTTTAGCTATTAGCAATGTAGTATAATTGATAATGAACAATTTTAGCAACATTGATATTAACAACGTTGATATAATTATGAAGTGTCTATTTTTGACTCGCTGTATAATACCATAATTATAATTAAACTTTTTAACTGTGAGGACAATAAAAGTATTGAGAAACGATAGCATGGTCAGCGCAGTTGCTGAGCGATTGGTCTACTGCACTGCGTGTCATGGGTTCGATTCCCGCACGGAACAAATATTTGTATGATCTACAAGTAGTTGTTTCGGGTCTGGGTGTTTGTATATGTGAGTTTATATGTTTGTAAACGCACCGACGGCATAGGATAAATTCGTAGTGTGGGGCAAAGTTTAATCCAAAATTAAAAATAATAACGCTTTGTATGTTACGTATAAGGTGGGATAATACTATGTACCGATGACTCGTTGCGGTACGTCTTGTAGTCCGACATAGGGATTCAATAAACTACTGACAGACGTAGGTGTCGGTAGTGAATAATAAACTGTAGTTTCGTCGCTGTCGCAGCGCTGCACAAAAGTCTTTAACCTTACAGAATACTACTAAAGCAATTATACTACAAGGAATTAAGCCATTTCAAGAAATTATAAACATTACTATTGCATATTAATATTCATTAAAAACATAAAACCGTGAGAAGGAAACATCACTTCCACACAAATAAAAAAAAAATAAAAAAAAAATATGAATCAATAAAAAATATTGCAGTTGTAAAAACGATCATCTATAAACAATCATGGTTGACTAGTTTCAAAGGCGAATTGGAGAAAAAATAGCAACAAACATACATACATGCAAATATTATGTAAATGTCTATTACAATGTATGGAGAACAAGTTTTTTCATGGGAAATAGACATTAGATTGTTCGATTCCGAGAATTGTTCAAATAGGTTTATGAATCAGTGTTTTGATGACTAAGATCTCCTAAAGTTTTAGGTTCTAATGTTGGGGCTACATAAGCGGGCGAAGCTTCGTATTGCGTTGGCGCGCAAAACATCCGTTGTCGGGCATACACGATGTTCTCGTCTACATTGGCGGGCGAAGATTCAGAAAGCGACATACGGCGAATATTCGTTGTTTAGTTGTGCGGCCGAGACGATGGAAGAAGCAGTGGCTTTGCATTCTATGTCAGTAAATTATTATTTATTACATTTGTACGAATATCAGGTACGAAATAATATAAAAAAGAGGAGAAACAAGAACGTCATTCCCGCTTCAAAGTCTTGTCGACACTGAAGTGACGCATAGGTGTGGCCACTCAAGTGAATATTGTAGCGACAAGTCCTTTGAAGAGCGCCAGTTTACCGACAGTGCCCCGATGCTACATCGTCTGCACGCAAATACATCGCGTTGCAACGATGTACCCGGCCACATACATCGCCGTAGACCGAATATTCGCCGTAGCCCGCTAATGTAGACCCAGCATAAGAAAAAGTGTCAAAATTAATGAAATCATGAAGAAATCGGCGTGCTTTTGTTTTTTTTTAGCGTGTTGAAACCATCAAAGGATTTCCCCTCCCTGGGCGAAGCAGAAGGGACTGTCAGACTCGTAAGTGTTGCTTCAATAGACCTTTTTTTGCGTTGTAAAATCATCAAATGCTTCCTCCCGCCCGACTGTCAGACTTGTACTGACTAAAATCCACGGTAATCCTTCAATAGCCCTTTACGTACCAGGGTCACGGTTACCAGGTGAGACAGTCCCGCGACCCCGGCAGGCTTTGGCCCTCTTAGGGGGCCCCTTCAGATTGCTGACAGCTCTTTGAGGCGCGCGTGGAACACCACGCGCGCCACGTCGACCCAGGCATAGTCCATGGGGCATGCGGTAAGTCACCCATAACTCACCGCCCGCATGCCCGCGCCTACGGTGGCCGGAGATCGTCTTGCGACGTCCGTTGCCGTGGGCGTCTCCCGCGGCGGCTGGGTCTGGAGGTGGACGCTGTCTTCTCCCTCCCGCATCCCGCCTCCTCCTTTGCTAGCATGACTACTTCGCAGAAGGAGGCGGCCGCTTCCCATTCCGTCTCGCCCCGCAGCAGGTCGCCGCCTATCGCCTCCGCTCGTACACGGCGGTGCTCTGCCCAAGCGGGGCAGTCCTGCACCGTATGCTCCAACGTGTCCTCCGGGCGATCCTCGTAGTGGTCTTCAATAGACCTTCTAGGATCACATTTACCTGTTTAGACAGTTCCGTGAAAATCTGCGTGCTTAGATCCAAAAATTCAACACATGATGTCTTGTCGTGTTATTCATCAAGGGTGCACTGAGCGCTGGATATTAAAGCTCCCACCTGCAGTGTCCCAGCAGTGGGAACGAGGGATAGCGAGGCCATCTGCAGCCACCGTAGACGCGAGTTTCCGGAAGGCGAGTAATGAGTAGCTCGCCGTCAGATCATGGACCAGGCTGGAATTGACAGCTCAATCATTGTTTATCTTTGAAAGCTTTTTCTTTTTTATTTCATAATGTTGGCATTGTAAATAAAATATTCAAATTTTATCCGGAACTAAAACACTACTGGTCTCAAAATATTCATGAAAAATACAACACAACCCATCTCATTATGCTCTTACTCCGAAAATCAAGCCCAAACCCAGAGGTTCCCCTTGGTGAACAAAAGGCAATAAAAACTGCCTCCCACGACAGTCATAGAGCCAGTGACCCATGAGCTGAGTCACTTCGACACGGTTCAGAGGGCGCTGTAACAGCGCTGCGAATAAAATCGTTGGTGAATCGAAGGGTGCTTGTAGTTCAAGATGGATGGATATTTATTTTGAATATGACGTTTTGCTTGTTCGGATGACGGGACGTTCAGAACTTTAGGTGACACCTGATCGCTTTAGGCCGATGCAGCGACAAAAAATATAGTTATTATCATAGTGAATCCGACGAATGGATGGGCAGAATAAGTAATTAGATGGAGACTAGCTCCTGAAGGTTTTAAAAATGATTATAACCATGTCATCAAATGGTTGGAGCAGCGCCCGAGCGATCAACTACCGCGCGGCGTGTCCCGATTCGATCCCCACATGGGCCACTGAACAAAAATATTTGTCTGACCAACAAGTACCTAGTTGTTCCAGGTCTGAGTGTGTACATGTGAATTTCTATGTTGTAAACGAACCTACAATACAGGAGAAATTCCTAGTGTGGGGCAACGAAAAAAAGTATTTTCAAATATTTTGAATGAACTTTGTGTGCAATAAACACTAAACTCGACGAAGTCAGGCATAAGCGTTTCGTAGTCCTTCCAAAAAGACTATTTTTTTTAAAAGGAAACGACTTGAAACCGTAAAACCTCTGAAAACCGTATTAAAATCGGTGTCGCCAAACGTGAGATAATCGCGGACAAACAGTCGAATTGTGAACCTTCTTTTTTTAAGTCGGTTAATAAACAAAAAATACATATTAGGTTTGAACTCTCTGCCCATGAACTTTAAATTCTAAGTGACACTTCTTGACCTACAAGACAGTGAGTCACACACGACCACCGGACACGGTTGAAGGCACACGCTACTACCTACTAACAATATACAAGACAGGTGGTCACTTAAGGAACAACTGGGGTGAAGGTTAATATCGAGACGATCGCTAAGGCGGTGGTGTAAAGAAAGAAAAATATATTCTTTGTTCGGAAATAAGAACCAAATAGTTTTGAAGAAATATTTGTTTGTTAGCGAGCTTGCGACGTAATTAGGTCTTTGAATGATTTTTTTTATTTTTTATTGAAAGATCATACATTTATTTCATACCAAACTGATTTTAGTTTTTTTCTTTTCGCTCTAATTATATAATTACAAAATAATTTTTGGACCCCGTATCGAAAACAAGCCGACAGTTCCCAAGTGGCGCAAGTTACTGGAGCGGGTAGGTAGCTGGCGCCAGTTACTGGAGCGAGTCGCTGGTCCCAATTGCTTTTGGTCCCATTTGCAATTGGTTCTATTCGTGGTTCGTCCCATTAACAATTGATTTTTTTGATTGATTTTTCAAGGTCTTTATTTAATAACATGAGTTAATACAATCCTGTTTACAAATGATCTTATTCTATTTGTATACAAAACATGGGTCATTTTGTTACGTAGGCTAATTAACGCCTTTACAAACATTCATGCATATTTTTATCTTAATTGTAATTATATTGAAAGTTTTTGACGGTTGAAATCGTTACGGATTACGGTAGCATAATTATGAGGTCCGTCCCTTTCTGAAAGAAGTCCCAGTTGCACTTGGTCCCATATTCAATTGGTCCCATTCGCACTTGGTCCCATTCGCAACTGGTTCCTTTTGCATTTGGTCCCTTTCACAATTGGTCCCATTTGGTATGTCACTCCTGCAAGTGCTCCCAATTGTTCTTAGTCCCATTTGCAATTGGTTCCATTTGCGGTTCGCCTTATTCACAAATTGATCCCTGGACCTGAATTGGAGCGAGTTGCGGGCGCCAGTTACTGAAGCCAGTCGCTGGCGCTAGTTACTGGATCCAGGTACTGGAGCGACTCGCTGGCGCCAGTTGTTGGACCGAGTAGCTGGCGCACTGGCGCCAAATAGGAAAAGTATACTCTCGATTCGCTCTGGTAACTGTACTGAAGCGAATTGAGAGTATATTTTGTAGTGATGACAAAGCCATGGGGACAATTGGGAAGAGACGTTGCAAGGCAGTTCTGATACTCTAGCTGTTCAGAAACCCTGAGATTATACGGTAACAACATTCTAACAGTCAATCAATAGAGACAAATTGACAAACCAACGAACGGAAATAATCACTCAAATCAAAACTCGAATCATCAATTCATTCAAGCCGGTCATTAAAGTTACTACAACATTAATACTTAAACCTCTACTGACCTCAAAGAGCAAGAAACTTGTAATAGTAACTACGTCAGACCACAGAATAGATAAACAACAGAAGAACAACTTTAAGCAGAAAGTCAAAACGCACCTACATAGACACAATGCACGTAGAGCGAGTACGCACGCTCGATAGTCATTTGTTTGAGATCTCCAAGAGCACAGTAAGCGCGCAGGTATGACAGTCATAGTAAAATGTCTAAAAAGTGTTGGATGACAGTATTAAAATGTTATTGAGAAACTAAATTTCTGTTAAAAGTTCGAGAACATATTGAGGCGTCCTCGTCCCATACGAATTCCGGCGATGCGATCCTAGTTTTGATCGCGTAAGTACTGCCGTCTCGCAAGTTTCGTTACTATGACTTGTAGCATGCTCTTGAAACATTTTTAATTAGTTTTCATGACAATCCCTGTCTTAACTTATCATTTTAGCCTAGCGCTGAAAATAATCTTCGCTTGACTTTTTCTTTTATTTAAGGAAAGGCTCACATTTGACGACTTGATGGTAATCAATGATGTGGTTGACGGTGAAGCGAGCTTGCCTAGAAGTGACCTATTCAGTCTTGACTTAAAGACCCCAAGGTTTTAGCTGTCAGGAAACAAAAACCACGGCAAGGAATCAAATATACATCGTGTTCTTTATAGGACTGTGGCATCAGCAGCTCAAACTACATTGTTTTTTCTCCATAAATACGCGACCGACCATTCGTGACTAACATCAGCGTAAGAAGTATTCAAGCTTCTCTGGCCTTCTGTATGTACCTATGCCGTGGCAAGCCTATCTCACTATTACGTCCTCATTTCCTCCTGAGACCGATCTGCCGGATGTCTCATAAACATGTACTTTTTGTTTGTTCCACACTCGACGATGAAAAGAAAATTAAAATGGAGTCGAGATTCGAAGCGCTGTGGGTTCTGTTAAGGGAATTAATATGTTGTAGGCTCTTTTATCTCTTTATCCGAATTCAACAAATTGGCGACATGATGGATCGATTATTTGGAGAACGTAGCTCATGTGGCTTTCAGTAGATGACTGCCCAGAGCCTCTTTGGGGGAGACTTACATCCAGCAGGTCTACTGCTGGATGCAGCCAATTGCCGCCTGGCAATTGGCTGAAGAGAGAGTGAAATCCGACTTCACCATGTTTTTATTTATTATAAATGTGTTTTTTCTTGGCCTTACTCCAGCCCATAAAAAAAAAGATGAGGCCTAAGATGGAACGAGGTCACCCAGAAGTAAATGAAGCTCCTGAGCACCGATGAAACGCAGTAAAAATTGTTTGACGCAGTCTCCGACAGGATAGCGGTCATGGTGAGGTCTACCAGCGCCAATGGGATCGCTCAACCGTCACCGCAGGTTACAGGTATTCTGTGGTGCTGTTGCCCGGTATGGAACGCTAGGCTTTGAATGCCACCTACCCCAAATATTTCTCTTTATCTGTGCTTGCCTACCATCTATTACATAATTAATTATAGATACTGAGTCTCCTCCGTACTTCGGAAAGCAAAAAATGCCTAGCTGTCATTTCTACGTCTTTGACAGTTGCTATAGGCCAAGAATAGGGTTACTTGTAGACCAATGAGAATTACTAAAAAACATTCTTATGCATACTCCTTACACCTGCTTTTGTCTGCTTTACACCTGCTAACATTCTTAAACATACTCCTTTGCCTTATGCACATTCATACATCTGGTCACTCAGGCAAGTCGATTGCTAGTACTAAGCACTCGACCTTTCTGGACCACCTCACCAATAAGATCTGCGTAGGTGTTCCTAGGACGTCCCCCTACCGCTGTTACAATTCACATCTGCTTTGAATGCGTTATTGTAGCTCCATAAAATTATGACCCTCTAACAAAACACGGTAGACCATTTAAAACATCAATCATTAAGGTGCATCTCATAAAAAACTGACTTCAAAACAAAGCCTCACCAAGTTCACACGCAACCCTAAAAAAACGCCGAAATAAAAAACATGGCGGATTCTAGGAGCTCACTTCAACTCCCGCGCAATGAGCGAGCGAGATCGATGTATGGAAACAAGTGTGTGTGTGACAGAGAGAGATGTAGGTCGTTTGGCTCCCACACCGGATCTTAAAAAGAAGAAATTATGAATGAAACTAGTTTTGTATCGGATTATTTAATGATGTTGATGTGTTGATACAATCTTGTAGCCTGCTACATATTATGGATTAAAAGACGCTGCTGGCTTCAGAGATGGGCGACTGTTATATGAACCAACAGACTCCACGATGGAAGCTAAAAATTTAGGTTAAGCTACACTTGTCGCGGTAATTTTAGAAGATGTCTGATTGTGTTTGAGTCAGCGAGACTTGTATGTGTGAGAAGGTACAAAAATGAGACAATGAATGAGGTTAAGAATCACTTGCTGCGGTTAATTTGAGGATGGGCATCGTGACTAATTAAGTTTCCTAGTGTTAATAGGCAAAAAAAGGCGCCTAAAGTCAAGGTTAAGCTGCTTTTGTGCGGTTAGTCCAAGTATGGGTGATCATGTTTTGCTCATTATTTCTTTGTACCACTCAATAATCTCAAATACTCGTCTATGATCTCAGTTATCAGACAAAAATAATGTCATAACAACGAAGGGTAAACCCTCAAAACCTCAAAGCCTTGAAAATAATTGACATTCCCTCGTAATTGGCTTGTGTCTCGTGTAGGTCAGATAAAGGTATCTTCGTTTGAAAACTCTGGCCACAACTGTTTCGATTTTATTGTTTTATGAAAAGAACTGATATATGTTTTAAGCACCCACTCTTACGGTTACTCTTAAGTTTGCTCAGCATGCAATGGAGAGAGCAATGCTCGGAGTCTCTCTCTGGCGGATGGAATTCGGAACGAAGTCATTCGCCAGATAACCAAAGTAATCGACATTGCGCGTAGAATAAGCAAGTTGAAGTGGAAGTGGGCCGGCCACGTCTATAGACGGACCGATGGTAGATGGAGCAGACAGGTGCTAGAGTGGAGACCGCGAATAGGCAAACTTAGTGTAGGACGCCCTGCGGCAAGATGGGTCGATGATTTGAAGAATGTGGCTGGCAGCGGATGTATGCGGGCTGCCCAAGACGGGAGGGTTGGCGCTCTTTGGGGGAGGCTTACGTTCAGCAGTGGACGGCAATAGGCTGATAATATATATAATATACCCACACTTACGTACAAAGCGATTTGCTAATACTTTTATTATGCGCACGGCTAAGGAGTCGAAGTCCCTGCCGGGGTTTCTGTCTCCTGTTAGCTACAACTTAGGGGTTTTTAAGTCGAGAGTGAACAGGTTACTTCTAGACAAGCGTGCTTCACCGTCGACCACATCATCGCTTATCATCAGACGAAAAAGTGGTCAAACGAGAACTTATCGCTCAATAAAATAAAAAAAGAACCGACTTCAAATAAAACATAAAAAAGTTTAAAATAAATTTTCTTTCGGAAGTCGGTGGCTTTGTTTTTTTTTATTTCATTGACCATTGCCACCGACTTCCGAAAGAAAAGTTATTTTAAACTTTTTTGTGTTTCATTTGAAGTCGGTTCGTTTTTAAAAAAAAGTTTTTATTTTACCCTTTTTAGTTCAGATATTCAACAAAAGTTTTCGTGTAATCGGCGTCTTTAGAAATCTTAAATCCAAGTCAGCAACAAAAACGGATCTATGCGGTCAACGTCACAAGATATCCATGATCGTTATATACTAAAACCTTCCCTAGAATGTGACAAATAGTTTTGTGAAAACCGCATCAAAATCGGTTCAGCCAAACGCGAGATAATCGCAATTAAACATGCAATCGACTGAAAATCTACAACCCAAGTAGGCAAAAAACTCCCTATTTCAAAAACTACTCAACCGATTTTTATGAAACTTGCAGTGTACCCTAATTTTGATAATACCTAGTACAACAAAAAAAGAATTACTTAAATCGGACTTATAGTTCTGGAGATATGCGAACACAAACATAAAAACATACATACTACATACACTTTTGTTTGGCGCATTTGTTCAGACGCTGATATAGACTAACATTTATTAAAACTGGGCAGTTCTGGAAATATTACATACATACGGTTCGAATTGATAACCTCCTTTTTTTTGAAGTCGGAAAAAAAAGGAAGTCAAACAGTAAGGCAAAGGATCTTGACAGAGTTCTTAGCAATAATGATGACAAATTGATAAACCACGGAGTTTCGTACTGGTTCTTTGCCATGGAAACGACCAACCTGAACCGAGCACCTCTTTATCGACGTTTTAAAAGTACCTGTGTGAAATGGTTGATGGCAAGCGTCCTAGGGGTCGCAATCCACTTAGATGGTCAGACCAAATTCGCTCTTCCCTGGACACGAAACTTCACGATGCTTTTCCTTTTGCCAAGGACAGAAACAGATGGCGAAGCATCGTCAAGCTGAAAGTGACTTATAGTCGGGGGAATCACGACCCTCAGTAATGAAGAGGTGTGAGATAAAAATATTTGATTTTGAATATGGATTGCGATTGCCCTGGCCGTTACAGGACGCACTGGTTGAAGAACTTAGTCTTCAAACATTGCGGGTTGGGAGACGAGAAGACGTGACGTAGTTTCCCAAATGCCTCCCAACCAACGGAAGTCATCTGTCGTGGTATAGAATTGTGATGAGGAGGGTTGACACGCATGTGGCTTAATGACGGGGTATGAATGTGGATGGCGAGGAAGTAGAAGACCAAAACAAAGATGGATGGATTGTGTAAGAAATAATAAATGGAAAAAGGGAAAAATTATGCTTTGACGTCTGACAGAGGAGAATGGAAGAAGAAAATACATTACGCCGGTCCTAAATAAAATGGGTGTTTATCTCACCTCCGAAACACAGTTACTTCTGGTTAAAATGATACCCTTGGATAGACTGGTTGTCAGATTTTCGGATTACCAATAATGACTGTGTAAGATTTACAAAAATAATAGCTGAGACTTTAAGAATGGCTACTAGTGGACACTATTTTAATATTCACCATTAACGTGAACATAACTAGATAGATGAGGTGTGAACCATAATATACAGGAAACTAATAATTAGTCAACAAAAACAGCTTAAGATTTACGATCAATGGCTTTTCTTACTAGCATGGGAAAGATGTGGTACCTTATAAGGCAACTGTGCAACTGCCAGCGATTAACGAGCTAACTACTAGAAAAGTGATTTTCTTTAAAACAAGGCCCTTCTAGGGATGCCTCCTACATTGAAATTCACATTTACAGAAACAGACAGAACCGTAAACTACTAAATTATTGAATCAGGCGGTACTTTGCGGAAATCCATGACATTATTAATGTTAAGAAACATAATCTAGTGTTAATTCCGCGACAAAAGGATGGATGCAGAATGCAGTATCATGCATAAAACCTTTTCTGCATGAGCACCTTAGCCTTCGGGTGACTTGCCGACCGATCATGGGCCATGCTCGGGTCGTCGGCCGTCGTGTTCCACGCGCGCCCTGGCCGCGCCCCCGTGGCCCTTAGGGGGCCAAAGCGAGTTCGCAGAACTGTCTTATCAGTTAACCGTGTCCCTGGAACGTAAAGGGCTATTGAAGCGCACCGCGCGTCTGTCAGTCCCTCCCGTCCCGTCCATTTGTAGGCTTGTTGTTATGACTTGCTACATTACTTAAGTGGGGAAATAATTAATAAGCTGTGAGACAAGTTCTCAAGTCGGTTGTCGGAAGTCTTCCATGAGAATTGGGTTGGAGTAATAATATCCGATAAGCTAATCGGTTTCCGGTTCGCTTAGGAACTCGCGCACACGCAAGGGACCTGTTTGACCGACTCGTGAACACCTTGTTAAAGAACTTTCGGTTTGAGGAACTGTAGTTTTTGATTCACAATGTTATAGAACAAAATTTTTAAAACTGGGCCCTGAGTATAGAAAAAACAGTTTTTATTTGTTATTTAACATTAAATAAACTGTGTAAAGAGAACAGGCATTGAAAAAGAAGTGGTGTCACTACAGATATCGTAAAATTTTCGAACGACAATATTGTGCATGAATTTTGACAGCTATAGCTTTGTCTATCGTCATCCACCAAATGCCATTAAACACAATTTTTAATAAACAAACAAGTACTGAATTTATGAGGAATAACAAATTTGAACAAGACTGCGATGGCCAAGTTGATTAAGGCGTCCAGCTACTGAATTGAGAAGTCGCAAGTAATGTCCTGGTCGCAACCGATTTTTCTCTTTCCACAAAAGAGCTTATAAACCTATTTTTTAACCAACTTCAAAAAAAAGGAGGAGGTTCTCAATTCGGTCGGTTTTTTTGTTTATGTGTGTACACCGATTACTCCGAGGTTTCTAGTCAGATAAGTGTGATTCTTTTTTTGTTCGATGCAGTATACTTTCCATTTGGCCCCATAAAAATTTCATCCAATTTGGTTTATCTCCTTAACAGTAAGGAGTAGGCATCGATTATACGTATCTCCGGAACTACGAGTCTGATCTAAGTAATTCTGTTTTTATTGTTGTACTAGGGAATCGTAGGGATCGTTTAACTTAGGGAATACTGTAAGTTTCATCAAAATCGGTTAAGTAGTTTTTGTGTTATAGAATTTTATTAGCTTATTACTTAGTACATGAGCGATGTTAATACCGGTGTGTTACGGATTATAAAATTCTAGTGCATGTAAGAAAATGATGTATTTATTTAACAAGAATTTGGGTTGAATATAAACTAAAAAGAGTAAAATAAAAAACTTTTTTCAAAAAAAAAAGTTATACGCCTTCAAAAACAACCACAAAAAAGGGTAAAATAACCTACAAAATAACTTTTCTTTCGGAAGTCGGTGGCATAAAAGACAACGAAATAAAAACTTATTTTGTAGGTTATTTTACCCTTTTTTGTGGTTGTTTTTGAAGGCGGTTAAATTTTTTTTTGTTTAAGTTTTTTTTTATTTACAATGTATCTGGGTATAGAAAAAACAGTTTTTATTTGTTATTTAACATTAAATAAACTGTGTAAAGAGAACAGGCATTGAAAAAGAAGTGGTGTCACTACAGATATCGTAAAATTGTTGAATGACAATATTGTGCATGTAATTTGACAGCTACCAGAAGCCATAGCTTCGTCTATCGTCATCCACCAAATGCCATTAAACACAATTTTTAATAAACAAACAAGTATTGAATTTATAAGGAATAATAAATTCGAACACTGCGATAGCCAAGTTGATTAAGGCGTCCAGGTACTGAATTGAGAAGTCGCAAGTAATGTCCTGGTCACAATCTCGATCGAGCTTTTAAACGTATTTTTTTTTTGGTAACGGTAATATTTAAGTAACAGTTGAATGAATATAGAGATCATTAACCTGTCTGTTCTTATATCAGGCGCATAGTACATAATATTATTAATTCCTTAAGGTGCATTCATTGGGCATGCGGGCGGCGAGTAAAGGGCAACTCGCCGACCGACCATGGACCATGCCCGGGTCGACGTCGCGTTGTGTTCCTCGCGCGCCTCAAAGAGTGTCAGCATGATGACGGGGCCCCCCTCTAGAGGGCCAAAGCCTGCCGGGGTCGCGGGACTTATCTCATTACCGTGACCCCGGAACACAAAGGGCTATTGAAGGACACTGTGGATTTTAGTCAGTACGAGTCTGACAGTCCCGCCCTGCCCGGGGTGGGAGGACTCATTTGATGATTTTAACACGCTGAAAAAAAAGGTACATTCATTGGTAAAAGTAAAACCTGGGGTATCAACACCTGCTCACATAAAACTTGCGGTCGCGTAGTGGATACGGCGCGGCGTGCGGTGGTCGACACGGTAACCTTTATAATCAACCTAGCTTATTTACTCGGCTTCGCCTGCGTGGAGTTTGCCTCATGGGATCGCACTAGATAGGGAAAAAGTTTTATGTGTTAATCCAGGTTATAAAATAAATAAATATCTTTGTATTGTTTACCCAAATTCGTTCAGAAGTTTTTGGTGCGGAAGAGTAACAAACATACATTCATATATCTATCTTCATACCTATTTATGTATATTTCTAACCAGCTTTTTCTTGCGCTTTAGTCGAAAAGAATTTGTACTGAAGACTATCAGCACCAAAGACTCCGTGATTTTATTAACCGACTTCGAAAAAGGAGGAGGTTCTCAATTGTACGAATTTAGAACCACCTCCGTTTATATATTTTTTTATGTTTGTTCGCGCATAACTCTTTCGCTTGCCAAACGATTTGAAAAAGTCTTTAAAAGAAAGAACTCTAAAGATCCATAGACCTCATAAAATGTGTAAGAAAGAAAGATAATTTATTTGTCAAACATGCGTTTACATAAACTGAGTAATCAGACATGTAAGGTATTATGTGATATGTTGTGAGCGTCCATGTTTTGCCAATATCGGCGTACAAATTTTGTTGGTTTAAAAATTACATTTCATTGCGTATTCAGTACTTCCAATTCGTGCCACCAAACCATCTGTGTTTCGGTTTACAAGGTGCTAAATTAATTGTAAGCACGAGACAACGCCATCTTTATTATTGACTAAGGCATCTGGCCATAATGGTACAGGTGCCTATAGCAGCCACCATTTCAAAACTAGATGAGCCAATTAGACAGTCTTTGAAAAAAGATGAGCTGTCTTTAAAAATGAAACAAACGCAGTATGGTGTCTCATTTTGCTTAATAATCGATACTGTAGGAATTGCATAAACGTGCGACTGATTTTTTAAATTGGAAAATTCTAACAATGACAATGACACGAACTAAAGTCACCGATATAGCCCACCGGATTAGCAAGCTGAAGTGGCAATGGGCAGGCCATATTGCTCGCAGAGCAGATGGCCGATGGGGTCGAAAAGTGGAGACCGCGGACTAGCAAGCGCAGCGTAGGACGTCCACCAACGAGATGGACGGACGACCTTATAAAGGTCGCTGGAAGACGCTGGATGCAGGTCGCTTCCAACCGGTATATGTGGAGATCTAAAGGGGAGGCCTATGTTCAGCAGTGGACGTCCTATGGCTGATATGATGATGATGATGAACAATGACATTACGACATTCTATCTGCACTGAGTGCACGTGGAATAATGTTATGTCACTGAATATTCCCATTGCAGAGACACAGGCCTCCCCTCTGTGGGAGGGAATGAGCTGTAATCTACCACGCGGGCCCAGTTAAGGCTGGTTTTAAGATATCCGGGACATGACGTTAAGTACCAATATTACAGAGAAAGTTACAAGTGCAGTTACTGTTCTATTACAATACCTATAGCTGTGATGACCATGCCTTCAATATCTCTTGCCCACGCCCGTTCACATAAGAAGAGTTCCTCATAGATTACCTGATAATTCTTGTTATACAAATAATACATAGAACTAAATCAAATTCTCGATAAAATAATACGTTTACTAGACACATTAAAATTAAAGAAGTCTCAAAAACATCCGAATGACAAACTCCCATGACTGTCGTACTACAAAAACTTTTAAACGTCTGTTGAACACTTGTCTAAAAAATTTCAGATTATGTCGTTGAAATAAGGTCCGTTTTGCAGTCACAATTTTTTTAGACAAGTGTTCAACAGATGTTTAACTTTTTGTAGTAAGGTGTTTTAGCTGGCAAAAATGGCAGACCACACTCTAGAAACACATCAGTCAGCCAAGTTAAAATAAAACGTTCGTACTAGGACCTCTGTTGTGCAAAATTGCATCTGTCTGAGGACATTTGTCTACTAGTTGAACATATTATTAACATTTCGATACATTCGACGAGCAAGACGGTGCGGCAGGTGGTAAGAACGCTACCAAAAACCCCACTCGCCTTTAAAAGATACTGGTCGAACAAAAAATGGATCGTTAAAATTGTCTGTTGCATTTAGTTGGTTTTGTTTTAAAGTAGTCTTGAAATATTTTTGTTGTTAGGTTAGTTAGCGGTCAATATGGTGCGCGTTTGAAGGTTCTGAGCGATTTTTGGAGACGCAGTAAAGCTACTGAGATGATACTATTCATGAATTGATATATGAATGGATGGTAGTTTTCTAGAATAGCTGAAAGAAATGGCTGTAGAGTAGACACATGAGCTACTTTTTATCCTTTAAATTACATTCCCAGAGGATAATTTTCGACTGCAACACGTTCGAGGCTACTGGTAAAATTAAATTATATTCTATCTTTCTGTACATATTTTTACAGGCAATTGTTTAAACAAGAAAAGGAGATAAAACTAATACAGCCTTACTACAAAAACTTAAACATCTGTTGAACACTTGTCTAAAAAAAGTGTGACTGCAAAACGGACCTTATTTCAACGACATAATCTGTAATTTTTTTAGACAAGTGTTCAACAGACGTTTAAAAGTTTTTGTGGTGCGACAGATACTGTTTCGATCCACATAGTCTCAGTAGGATTAACTTAAATCTTTATCTAATTGCAAGCAAAAACTACCTACCATTCGATCCACTTATCAAGTTGTCAAACGATGTATAAAGGCGTTATCGGACGATTTGTAACTCTAATTGTTGATTAATTAGACCAATCGTAAACCGGTCGACCTCGCCTTGTCTTTACATTCAAACATTTTAGCTTCCAATATTACGGTACAAACCAGGTTTATGTTAACCTCTTAAAGTATGGAGTTTCTTGCCCATTCTTCTTCATACAACCTACCTTTGCGAATGGGTGTAGATTCATTCCCACCCCATCCCATTTCCTTAATTTTAATTATGCGACGTTTAAAAGTGCCTCTTTGATGGCCTAATTGAGATAAATGATTTGACTTTGACTTTGACCTCTCAAGCGATTGGCTAAAATTGGCTAAATATCAATTGCCGTGCCCCTAGCACCCGGCTAAGAATCGGTGAAATAATAGCTGCTTTCTCTCCACTTTTCGCTATGTACAAATACAAATGGTGTTCAAAAAGCGCTCGAGAGGTTAAAAGATTATGTGAAATATTCGCCAGTAACCTATGTTTGGGGGCCATTGGTTGCGGTCCCAATTTCGGTGTCAATGGTTAATAGCTTCAAACCTAGAAATGCACTTTAAATTTGTGCAGTCATCACCTATGTTCTCAAAACAATGCAGAAAAAAAAAAGTGTGAAATGCCAGCATGTCCTTGAAGTCTCGAAATCTTGTCTTGAAATCCAAAGACATGTGACATCCACAAACCCTCTCAAGTGTAGTGTAGTGGATCACAACCCTCTTGCTCTCACACCGAGAGGATGCCATGTCCCAGGAGTGGAACCAGTAAAGTTTGTTAATATTTATTTTAAGGAATGTTTAGAACGCAAAGCAATTTAAAGAAGCGTGAGAACACAACTTTTAGTTTACTTTCAACGGCACGATTGTTGATAGTGGTTGAGCGATTGGGTGTTACGTTGTAAGTCGTGGTTTTGAGTTCTGCTTTAAGTTAGCCGATAACCCGGCTAACTTGATAGTCACTGACCAGCGGTTGTCCACTGAACTTGGATGGCTTGATACCAGTTATGAGGTTAAGTTGAGGAGTGGAGTGCCTCAAGAGCGTTAGAATAGTAAATTTTAGGGAACATTTACATTTCATTGCAAATGCAAAAGCCAATACGGAATTTATCTTTTGACAGCTGTTTGATGGTCACCAAACAGACACCGAGATACGCAATAGCACCGCTGGGCTAAGAATCCGGGTCTGTTTTCTTTTTGTTTTAAAACATTGCCCCACAATAAGAACTTTTCCCTGTATCGTGGGTGCGTTTATGAAGATAAAAACTCACATACACAAACACCCAGACCCGAAACAACTACTTGCAGATCGTACAAATGTTTGTTCCGTGCAATGGATCTAACCCGCGAAACGCTGCCCAGCAGTTGATCGTTCAGCCCTGCATCAACCGTGCCGTCGTTTATGTTTGTGTGTTGAAATATTTGTAAACTCATATACGATGGAAAGAAATACATAGTGCGAAACAGTATTACAGAAAGAAATACTTCTACTGAAGATGAGACACCCATACATGGACAGACAATCACAGCGTAACCTCACAGGCCATAGGTCCCCACGACATCTTACCACACAACAAACTATGCGTATTGCGTACGGCAGAAGATAAACATCTATTGACAAACAAAATAGGTAAAAGGAACGTCGCGAAGGACGAACAAACATTCACTAAACACCGATCTATTGAAATGTCATCTATCTGTGGTAAGCAGGTTAGATGCAGAAGTTTCATAAGGATTATGTTGTGGGAAATTGTTGACCTCTCTCTTAGGAGACCTCAAATCTCTCTCTCAAGATCTCTCTTTCACTTCCTTGTTTGAGCGTCTACGTCGCCGCAAGACGTTCAAACAAGGCAGTGAAAGATTGCAAGTCGTTGAAATTGACGTGGACGACCATAGGACGTCACATAGGCCTCCCCCATAGATTTCCAATAGGACCAGTTGAAAGCAGCTTGCATCCACCGCTATCCTGAGATCTCGTGACGATCACAATCAGGATCGTATCACAAAATCAAATCAAAAGTCGTATATTCAAAATAGGCTGACTTGTCAGGACTTTTTGACGGTCAGTTTTTAGATAAGACAGTCCCCCAAAGCGCCCCCCCTTGCCCCGCCCGTGGTGGTGGACGCCCACGGCGACGGACGCCGCAAGACGATCTCCGGCCACCGTAGGCGCGGGCATGCGGGCGGCGAGTAAAGGGCAACTCGCTGCCCGACCATGGACCATGCCCGGGTCGACGGCGCGTTGTGTTCCACGCGCGCCTCAAAGAGCGTCAGCATAATGACGGGGCCCCCTCTCTAGAGGGCCAAAGCCTGCCGGGGTCGCAGGACTTATCTCATTACCGTGACACCGTGGATTTAAAAAAAAAGCGCCCCCCTTCGACACTTAGTAGTAGTAGTGTTTTGACTGGGAAGAAGAAGTGACGAACAAACTCCCCAGCAACACATCTGTCTGTACGGTTAGAAGAACCAAGATTTTATACAATACACATCAATCTAAAATTTCATCAAAGTTGTGATTAGAGGGCACAAAATGATCGGATTCAGGCGATTCGTTCAAACTAAAACTTCTACAACTAAATCTGTATGTCAAGCCCTCTCACTTCACCACATTCGCTATATACCACAGGTGTTACTCCCGCCAAGGCTGTATCAAATAGACCATTATGCCATTACACAGTTGTTAATAACAATATCAGGTCTTTATCTATTTAGTATTTAGAGTAACGGAACTTGACAGCGGTTGATTAGTTGAGTCAGGGTCCGGGTGGCCAAGATTTGAGTGGCCTTGGTGCAGCTTGGGGTCCTAATAGGGGAGTTTTGATCCGGAAAGTGTTACTGATCTTAAAGGCATGTTGAAGAATTTATAGACCTTTCACAAAGCCTTCAACCAAGTTGTTTTTATGTTGCCAAATTTCTTCGCTGCGTTGTGAGTCAGCCTATAAATATTTCTACTGCAGGGACACATTCTTCCTCTCTGTAAGAGGACCACACAGGATCCACCACGATGACCCAGTGAATTTTTCGGTTCTAGGACATGCCGGTTTCCTCATTAGGATTTCCTTCACCGTTTTGAGACTAGTGGTGATGAAATAAATTACACAAAGTAATGCATCTAGCTGGATTCAAACTCACGACCTACATTACATCGACTTGTAACTCATACCCCTGGGCCACCACTGCTCTTAGAAACAGTTAAAGTTAAACAGCCCACCCCAGAAAAACAATTGTGTCATGAAAATTATTATTTTCGTGCGGGAATCGAAACCACGTCACGCGGCGAAGCGGTCAATCGCAAAACCCACTGCGCCCAGCATGCCGTCAAACTAAGAACATAGGAAAACTCATTCGGGCTCTTAATTTCAGTTGAGTAATTTCCCGAGGAGATATTTTCTATTAAAATTGGTTTTAGGGTATCCACTGTTTGTGTGGGTGAATGATGTATATTACGTATTATTAATTCGAAAAAGGACAACATCGTCCCTCCCTCTAATTTCAGTCATGACTGGCCTGTTGGTCTAGTGGTTAGTGACCCTGACTGCTATGCCGGAGGTCGTGGGTTCGATTCCCACCCAGGACAAATGTTTGTGTGATGAGCACGATCATTTGTTCTGTGTCTGGGTGTAATTTATCAATAATATGTATGTATTTAGAAATATATAAGTATGTTTATCAGTTGTCTAGTACCCATAACACAAGCTCTGCTTAGCTTGGGACTAGATGGCGTTGTGTGATAGTTGTGGAATATTATTATTGTTTGGCCTAAAATTAATTATTTTTTTTTAGATAATTTATTGTCAGATGTAATGTGCGACAACTCTGTTTTTTGCTATTTAGATGACATTGTCGTAGCAACTTCGACGTATGAACGTCACGTAGAGTTACTAAATAAACTTTTTAATAAACTTACTCAAGCAAATATATCTATAAATTTTCCCAAATGCTCATTTTTCCGTGATGAACTCAGATATTTAAGTTTTATTGTAAACAGTCAAGGTCTTAAAACCGACCCTAATAAAGTCAAGGCCATTCTTTACATCCAAGTCCCAAAATCTTAATCTCCCAAGTCCTACATGATCTATCGCGGGATTGTCTGTAAACAGGATAGGACACCACGATCCTGGAACGCATGAAACACCAGGGTGGTTTTTAGTCAGCATGAATCTGACGTCCCTTCCGTTCCACTTATAGCGGCCATACACCATACTGCCTATCGTACAATCGGCATGACGCTGCCGATTTGATCAGTTAGATTTGACCGTGTGTGGGCGTGGAATCCATCAAATTGGCATGATCATGCCGATTTGATCAAATCGATTTGATCAAATCGATTTGATCAAATCGATTTGATCAAATCGGAATGATCAAACTTCAAATCGGCAGCAGTGATACCAACTTAGCAACTTTATAGCTAGATCTAGCTAATATTCGGTAGCTACTTTTTAACCGACGTAAAAAAAAAGGAGGAGGTTCTCAATTCGAAACGTTTATTTTTTTGGAACGAAGTTCCTTATGGCGCGTTGCGAAAGGGGGCTAGGCGGAAAAAATTGTCACGACACTTTTTACAGTGGAGTGGAGTGGAAAAAACTGGTTCAAGCGATTTTCGACCTTATTGACATTTAAAATTTAGTTTGTTTTTTCTCACATTCTCGTTAGCTAACATTGCTCCTTCATTAAAATCCGGTGTTTGCATAAATGTCAATAAGGTCGAAAATCGCTTGAAGGTCGGAAAACATTTGCTTAACGATAAGCAAATGTTTTCCGACCTTCACTTGTATTACCAACTGATTCCCACCAGTGGGATAGACCGGTAAAAAAACAAGTCGGTAAAACAGTAGCTAAAAAGTTAAGCCACAACTTTTATAAAATTGTAGCTGTCGGTCACCGAATAATAGCTAGATCTAGCTATAAAGTTGCTAAGCTGGCATCACTGCTGCCGATTTGAAGTTTGATCAAATCGATCGTCATGCCGATTGGACGATAGGCAGTATGGTGTATGGTGTATATGGACGAACTGCCAATTTGATCAAATCGATCGTCATGCCGATCGACGATTGTACGATAGGCAGTATGGTGTATGGCCGCTATTAGAACGGGATGACTCCTTTCAGGATTTTCACCGCTCAAACAAAAAAAAGGCCTATGTGGTGGTCAGCCCACTCCCTCTCATACGGAGAGAAGGCCAGTGTCCCAGCAGTGGGAACTTTATAAGCTTGTTATTATGCTACGCACCCACAACAAGAAAAAACGAAGACTATGAAATAATGTTTATTTTAAAATCTCAAATTACTATTTACTGTCCTTTGCCATTCATGTTTAAGACTTTATTTGCATAAACTGTTAAACATGAGAGCATTGACCTTAAAACTAGTAGCCATTTTAGTTGGCACCTCATTTCTAACTCAATGTTTTGAAAAAGAGATCTTTATAAAATGGACATTACTAAAACTGACCAGTATAACTAGAGCTTAATTTTGGAACAATTCTTAGAGCAGAGGAGGTCAGGTTAAGTTAGTTTTAAAAGCCATGCGTGGGAGTTTAATTTTATGTAGCTACTTATTCGTAATTTTTTGGGAGTGGTATTAATGATTATTTTATTGTTTTTCTAAAATCATCATTAATATGTTTAGTATATTAATGCGAAAATATTTGTGAGTTAAAAAGATATTTTGGCCTTGAGCTCTTAGTACAGACACAGAATACCTAATAGTACTACGGTACAGATTAGACTAATTGCTATCTTTATCTAACAGTATCAACAATAAAGAGTCAGAATCAAAAATTAGAAACAAAAACAAAAAGTCATCCAGTATAAGGTGGGAGTGGCCTAAAAGCGATTATTGACAGCTGTGGTGGCCCAGTGGTATAGAACAGTGGTGGCCCAGTGGTATAGAGCAGTGGTGGCCCAGTGGTATAGAGCAGTGGTGGCCCAGTGGTATCGGCCTCGACTTACGAGTTGTAAGGTCGTGGGTTCGAACCCCGTCAGGCGCATTACTTTGTGTAATTTATTTAATCACCACTGTTCTCAAAACGGTGAAGGGAAAGATCGTGTGGAAACCGGCATGTCCTAGAACCAAAAATTCGAAGACATGTGACATCTACCAACCCGCACTGGGCCCTCGTGGTGGATTATGGCCCACTCCCTCTCTCAGAGAGGAGGCCTGTGTACCAGCAGTGGGAACATTATAGGCTGATGATGATGATGATTATTGCAATGCAGCAGTTGATACACATAGTCTGGATATTTTCTTTTTTAACTTTTACAACTACTAGATCATAAAAATCTTTTCTCCGTGAAGGAATCGAACCTGCGACACGCAGCACAGCAGTCCAATAAATAAATAATCGAATATTAACCTTCCACTATTATGATAAGGTTGAAAATCTATAAAAGAAAATTGACAGATTGAGGTAGGTTAACTTGCTGGCGTCTGTACATTTTCTTAAGTATAAAATATTTCAAAAGTAACTTATGTTTGTTTTATATTAACAATGAACTTTAAAATTTAAAGATTTCCAGACGATTTTTTCAGTCACAAACTTAAATTACATTTTCAGTAAAAAAAGAAGTTCAAAAATGAATATTAATTTTTAATTTAATTTCGTAGCTCGGGAGTTTTTCATTAATATTTCAAATGTAACATGTTTCGATCATAAAATTGTTTGTAAAGGCCCTAATTTCATGATCGATGTGTTCATATTTTCAATAATTTTTATGTCATTCTATATTTCATTTTGAAAAATTGTAATTATTTTTATCTCAATTTCAAGTCATCCATTATGAATTTAATTAAAGTATAATAATTTAGGTACATACTATGTAAATATTATTGACATTTAAGATAGATGTGAATGGAACTTTAAGAGAGACGCCTTAGATTACCCTAGAAGAACATAACTCCTTTCCTGACCTTTTAAGAACGTCACCAAAGGGGTCACCTATGGTGACCTTTTACCTAAGGTGACCCTTTTGGTGACGTTCAAGGAAAGGTCAGGAGCGTAGTACTCGCAACAATATGCTTGTAAGACAAGATTGTGTGAAATAAGACGGTTGTAAGGAGGTAGTACAAAGTCGTAAACATTGTGAAAGGAATGGAGGGAGGCCTTTGGCCAACAGTAAGACAGCAATTAACAATAATTAATTTTTGTACTAACATTATAAACAGAATGAGTTTCTTTGGTTGAACGAGCTAATCTCGGGAATATAAGGTTCAAATTGAAAAAAAATGTTGGGTAGTAGATTTATTAAGGAAGGCTATAAAACTATCGAATTACTTACAAAGTGTGACATCAAAATAATATTTTCTGAACATTCTGATTTTTAATACCGCACAAAATTGGGAAGGATACGTAAATTATAATTTTAATAAAATACTAACGCGAGCAGTGATGAAAAAAAAATGGCGTCTACGAAATTCTGCCCGTTTTTTTTTCTTTTTTTTACGTCGTAAAATCATCAAATGATTCCTCCCACCTAGGGCAGGACGGGAAGGACTGTCAGACTTGTACTGACTAAAATTCACGGTGTCCTTCAATAGCCCTTTACGTTCCGAAGCCACGGTTATCTGACAAGACAGTGCCGTGACCCCAGCAGGGCCATTTTGCCCCTGAGTTAATAAAACCAACACTGGTTTTTTTCTACCTAGATGCATATACATAATATATTAAATCATTACTTAAACTCTAGCAAAAGAAAAACGGTGTGAATAAAAATAATCACGTAAGTTCGTATGTGGCGTTCACAGTTCATAACTTACGGACGGCAAATCACCTCAATTACGTAATTACCTTCCTTCTGGACCATACAAAAGATACACATAAAAATACAGTAAGGATATTATTACCAAACTACCTGCACAGAAAACACCTGTTCATCAAACATTAAAAAAGCAAAAAAAAAAAAACACAAAATACCACTTGACATCAGTTGGATATCAATACCAAGTTAATCACATCACTAAACTAACAAAAACACGTTCGAAATCCAACTCTCACACGCACCAAATAAGTCCTTCATTAGTGATGGGACGGCACAAAAGTTACTTGGTATTCGATACCAAAAAAACGGGTATCGAAAAAACTGAAACGGGTTGTGTGAGAACAAAAAAATCAGAGTAAGATGCTACCACGTTTTTCTTGTCGTTTCAAACGTTGTTTATCGCCCGTTTTTAGTAAATAAATATTTTTTCGTACGCTTTAGTAATTAGTTGGTATTTGTGATATTTTTATCTTTTAGTGATAAGACCAAAAAAAAAACTGCAACTGGTTATTTTAATGGTTGTTACATCTGTGTAAAACAAATTATAATATTTTAAACATTTTATCTTATCTACCAGATATCTTGTAATGAATTATTGTGAGCAGGTGGTAAACATCGTCATTATTTGCTAATTAAATGGACCGAAGGTATTATCAAAATAACTCTAATAATAATATTATGAATACGGAAGAACCAAACATCCAAAGACCCACTCTTTAGATGTTTGTTACTTTATCACGTCGAAACGGGTGATCGGATCTGGATGAAATTTGGTACAGAGATAGGTTATAGTCTGGAATAACACATAGACATTAAGCTTTTTATTCTTGTTACACACTATTGTCTACATTTCTTTCTCATTTCTCCTGTAGAGGGTCTGCTGGCAGAAATTTCTAAAGAAATAAGCAGTACCTTTGTACTTTAATATTATAATTTAATTTCCTGTAAATTAATTGTGTGTACATAAATTGTTAAATAAATAAATAAATAAAATAAAAATAATATACTTTTTATCCCGATATTATGATGACCTGGTATAATTCTCGACGAAACCGAAGATGGCGCGACAGCTAGTTAGACCTATAAACTTCAAACATTATTTTGTTACACATTCACAACCTATAATTAATTGCATATACGAACTTAATTAAAACCAACAGAGTTCTAAAACTAAAACATGTTTCAAACATCAATACGAATACATTACAATCAACCAAAACGTGGTTTATTTAACAGTAACGTCAAACAGTGCATTGTGACTAATGAAATTGAATTTGGTATCGGCAATTGCGTTTAGTGGTATCGGTAGACGCAGCTATCCCCTCCCTATTGTAATATTTTAGAAAATCGTAAATATGGACAGGTTGCTGAGTTGGCGTCTCGGAATATTATAGATCTTTTACGAACCTTGAATAGATTTTTGTGAGAGCATTTTACTTTACGCGGGGTCGGACTACCAAATATCATGTTGGAAGGGTCAGATGCTTTAAGCTGGTGTATATTTCGTATATTACTAAAGCGCTTCGAACAATGAATGTGGATGAGGCAAAAGGAGTAGAGTATGTGATGATTTCAACAGGTTTTTTTTAGGTAGTAACATCATCAAATGGGTGGAGCGTAAAAGACTGTCAGACTTGAACTTGTATTTATCCACAGTGTTCCTTTAAAATACTACAAAACTATGGTGCTACAGGCCCAGTCACAAGACGTAATAACCGTGAAAGGACTACATATGCCCATTCCAAGGCGGTGTTTCTCTATAGAGAAGAATGGGCAAGAAACTACATGGACACGTCTTATTCTGTTGTATATGTTTTAATCTCGCATCAAGAATTGCGACTGAGACAAGATGGCAATTAGGACTTACTCCTTATACACATAAAAGTCATTGTTTCACAAAGTTAGACACGCTGTCCAGTCAGCTATGAACAAGTTACTAAGGGAAGGACATATGTACGGGATAAAGTTTAGTTGAGATTCAAAGTACGATATGTTGGATGACCAACTTTATGAACAGGACATGTGTTTGTTACTGAAAGCTTATTCGAATGCTGGATCAGTGAAACGTGCTATCAATTCTCACGTATAATTAAAATATGAAATTTCTAAGGTTAAGGACTAAGTGCGTACGGGACCAACTGCGAACGCGGTACGAAGTGCGAATGGGACGAAGTTTAAATAAACCACTTGCGTCCATTCGCGGTTCGTCCCATTCGCATTTAGTCCCGGCCAAGCAGCTGCGAAACGTATAGAGAAAGATTGACATTGTTCTAACATGAAACCTGACATTTGAAGATAGTACAAGAAAAGCTCTTAACATAAGTCAAGGTTGCAAGTCTACAAGTACATACTTACATAATTAATTAACTTAGCGATTTAAGCTTTCTTTAACAACACATAAAAAGGTATTTGACTTAAAACGAGTCTTCAGAATTCGGAGAGAGTATGTTATTCCAAATCTTAAAGAGGAAAGATCTCAAGGATCCAGTAAAAGCTGACTGGAGTGTGACTATGTGGAAGATAATATACTATAGACTTGGAAGAGTACAATACTACCTAGGTATGTATAGATAGGTACATAGAATATTCTTTATTGCACACCAAAATAATTACACAGCTTTTTTCAATATCACTAATTCTATTCATACTCTGACGAGACCCCCTTAGAAGGCCCAAGCTTGCCGGGGTCGCGGGACTATCTCATCAGGTAACTGTGACCCAGGAACGTAGAGGGCTATTGAAGGATCACCGTGGATTTTAGTCAGTACAAGTCTGACAGTTCCTCCGGTCCCGCCCTGGGTAATATATGTAATATATGGATAATATATGTAATATCGTAGTAAACTAGTTACTACGATATAAAAATGAGTTCAGCAGCGGTCTTATCGCTGATAACGATATCTTCCAGACAACCTTTGGGTGGATCAATGAGACTTCAAGTACCTATAGACGGGATAGTTGGTAGTCAATGGTGCACTACAAAAATCTCGCCAAGACATTCGTTAGAATGCTCGCTGATACACCATCGTTTGTTTCTCTGTAATGTAAAATTCGCTAGAATGCTCATTACAAGTGAATGATCAAGTTTGTCAGCACTTTCACATAATAACGTTTCTACAAAGGTTTTACCGACTTTCGATTCAAAAATAAACATACCTAATAATTATTCATTGCCGAACGTTTCTTTTGCCTTCCATATCAATTTGACATTACTAAATAGCCTGAATTCCTATTAATATCAAGACGAAGCTACAAAACAGGTCTAAATACCTCTCATTCCTTTCATAACGTACCTAGATACAGACATTTTCCTGTTTTCAATGCTTGTAACTAGTAGACCGTTTACAAATGACGCATAATGGCCCTCTCAAATTGCTTTGACGGAATAATTTCAGTTTAGTCACCCCGGCAATGGATGAACATGGTACGACTTGTATAAGTTTACAGTCAAAATAAGGGGACTCATTTATAAATATCCATAACGAACTATCTCACTGTTGGAGTGTTGGGGCATAAGTATTTGAGGCTGAAACTGAGATTAGGCTTTAAATCCGAAACGTCAGCCCAATTTTTGTCTTATTTCTATTTGAAGGCACGGTTAGCTAGTGGCTGAGCCATCGACTGCTGCGCAGCGTGTCACTGGTTCGATCCCCGCACGGAACAAATATTTGAATGACCTACAAATAGTTTTTCCGGGTTTGGTTGTGGGTTTCTACAGTATGTGTAATCCAATTAATTTTGAGAAATTAGCCACATTGCTTTTTTCCGTACTGATTGCAGATAAATTAAATAAAAACAGCTACAAATTTACAGAAAATGAGAATACGATGTGGAATTTGAACAGAAAGAACTAGGAGAACAGGATCATGAAGAAGGTGTTGGTGCCACCATATTTAATACGATCGGTCAGCTACCGTGCCGTCATTTATTATTGGTTTTGTTTTTAGTAATGTCACCCTCTGGTAACAATTTTATGGAACATGGACGTGAATTTACTTCAAAATAAAAGACTAAGCTCCAATTGATAGTCAGAACCAGAGCTTAAATTGCTTTTGTGGTGTTAGTCGCGAAATTTCACCATTCGTCCATTGTTCCATTTGATTTCCAGTAATGAATAGATTGCCCCTTTCTACAAAATACCGATGGGTATTGTAAAGGCTTCGGTCAAAGCCAGTCGCCGTCAAACGCCGGATATAAGCTCCTTTAAACTTATGCCACAACACCCGGCTTTATGGTTTCCAATGTTCTGTCTCTTCTGATCACCTTACCTTTTTGGAGACAGATATCATCATCAACGTCATTGTCATCAGCCTATTCGCTGGGTGCGAAGTATTAGGTAGGGGTATCAGAATCGATTGGAACGCTCATGGTGGCAAAAAGTACTTTCTATAGTGTTTACATGAATACGTTGTAAGCATTTATGTTAACAGTCTATTGTAATTACTACGTATTGTTAGTAGTAAGGTGAGCTCAATGGGTCATTATAGATCGCCATCGGGTTGATTGTGGAATCAGTGGCTTTCTACGTCAAATCTTTAAACGTGTAAGAAAACGCATTACCTAAGAAAAATCTACATTTGAATCTCTCCAAGCTTCGGTTTCTTCTAAGCAACCCTAGGTTTGCAAGCGAGTTGTTGCCAAATGCAAACATCCTGTAGTTACCGATAGGCCGTAAGTCATGCTCAACAGCCGCGCTTGGTAACGACGAGAAATTAATTCCTTATTTCATAAAATTCTGTTTAAAGGCCTAAGAATACGCAGTCGATGGTAAATAAAAGAGGAGATAAACATTAAACATTGCGAATGCTCTCCAATGTCCACGAATACAAAAAACTATAAATACCAACCAACCTAATGTATTTACATTCGCAACGTACAAGAAAACACATCGAAGTTGTTAGTAATCCATCATGATACGTTGAAAGGCGCAAACAGAACAATTTGTACAAGAGCAACAAGAATCAGCAATCCGAAACGGGACCGTTTGAAAAAGAGACCAGAAAACCGATACCACATTCAAACATTACATACGTGGTACATCACTAAAAGGAACACAAAAATTCGAATTTGCGCAATTCAAAAATTTCGAACGTTCCATTCCAAATGTCAATAACGTTAAACGTACGAACTAGGAACGTTCCTTTCATTCGAATTTGAAAATTAGTTTTCTTTGTTCTTAAATAAAAAAAAAGAAATAATATTATGTACAACCAGATCAATTTTCGTTAAAAAAAAAAGACGATACGGAATCACTACGCAATTCAGCCCCAAATTATCAGTACGCAACAAAAACCGCCCTGGCGTAGCAACGTCAAGCCGGAGCACGCAGGCTCTGCGATAGCTCCCCGGGACGCTGTAGTGATCATCCCCTCCCTTCGCCCCGCGCGCACAGCGCACGCCCAACCGCCAGACGGCTTCCAGCGCCCGACCGGAGCGCACGTATACCCATCGTCGCGGACACCTGTGGCGCCGAACCCAGTGTTTACGGATTACAGTGAAAAATTGTGCCGAAGTGTGTGCTACCCTGTGTTTTTATGAATGAATGAATGAAAATCATCGTGCTAAACCGGTTGCCGGATGGTTTGACCGAGGACCGGTTCCAATTTCCGCTGATACGGGTTTCGTGGGAGTAAGCCTATGTTTTATACCTTCTTTTGCTTGGAACTGGATTTTGATAGTGTTTAATTATATTTTTTTAAGTGGTTTAGGATGTGGTGTTCAACCTCTTTAGTCTTTGTTCATTATTATTTTTTTAATTCGTTCAAAGTGACGCGTTTCTGGAATGATTTTATAATGGTTAGGCGCGTTCCGTTTTCAAATGTCAATGCATGCTGGTGTGAAGAAAAAAAAAACAAAACATTTAAAATTCGAACTGTAGTCGGAAAAAGTAAAAACAAAATGAAAACGTCAAAATAAAACATAAAATTTTACTGTGGTGCTAGAAATTGATACGCTCGGAAAAATACGCTTTTCACATACCCTCTGTGTATGATATTTATTCCTTTTGATTCTATAGCAATATTTCCGTCTACCTACCAACTTTTTATTATGAAATAGTCCCAGAAAGGGCACAAAATAAGCCCAGAAAAACCGTTTATATTTCATTTTTGCGTAGGCGTCTCAAGATAGTAAATTATCACTAAGGCTTTTGTCAACTCAAGTTTTCTCGTATCTTTCAACCCTTGAATGAGAATAGCCGTTTCCACCCCTAGCCTATCTTCAACCCTCTTATCATAAAAGTGTGATACAATCATGAAACGACGATACGAGGGTTAACTTCAAAAAAGCTGTCAACTTACCAAGACGCATCGTATTACTCAGTTACTGGGTTGTGGGGGTCAGATAGGCAGTCGCATGTGACATCTGTTTTGACTGGAAGCCGAACCCCATATACCTACCTAGTTGGGAAAAGGCAGGCAGATGCACTGACCTACATGGTCCTCGTATGAATGACCAATGTAATGTCTCGGACTTTAATAGAGACAGTGACTTCTGAATTTGTTTCGGCTGTTTCTTCTCAGAGTAGTCAGGTACGAAACACCGGCCTCATCTAGTTTGTAAAGACGACGTGTAAAAGTGTTAATGATAACCTACTTGCAAAAATAAATATAATTTAATTTCGATGGTCGTTGAATTGTGTTCTAATTCTAAACAATGCAACTGTCATTTGTTTTTTGTATTCTTCGCTAGCAATAACATCTTCAGAGGTTTTAGTAACACCCATATTTCATCAGTTATCATTGACTAGCTGTTTGCCAGCTGCTCCGCCCGCTAAAACTCGGGAATTATCATAAAATCGGGATTTAAACTAGCCTATGTACCTATGTATGTGTTAATCCAGGTTATCTGTGTACCAACTCCGTTCAGTAGTTTGTGTGCGTGGAATGGTAACAAACATTCATCTATTCATCCATACGTCTTTACAAACACGTTTACAATATCTGTAGGAACTCCCATGTAATTGGGGGTGAGTCTACTGTTATTTCATCATCATCATCAGCCTATAATGTTTCCTCTATTGGGCAAGTGAGAACGTAAGAACATTGATGACAACTCTTGCTTTATTTACGTATGCAAATAGGGTAAGTTCGCCTGTTCGCGTCCATAGTCCGGTTCGCGTCCATTTTACGGATCTCCCTTTAAAAATGCTCGAAAATAAGTATATTCTTACTCTAATGACATGAAAAGACATGACCGCCTATACCTCAACGTATAAGAGACACGATAACATAGACAAAAGTTCCATCCGCCCCGCTAATCCTGTTTAGAAAAAATATTTAGTCCCGGGTTGTTCAACAGCAGAGCGAAAACGCGCGGGATGTAAAAAAAAAATAGTGTGCAGCGGCGCGTTTAACGGTAAATATTTTATTGTTATATGTGAATTTTAGGAAACATAGCTATTTGTAGACATTAATAATGGAAAAACGAATAATATGAATTATGAATTAGCTTGTTTTTTTTAAAGTTAACAGTTAAAATAAGGTGGACGCGAATTACAACACCGAATTTATAAAATGTACACTTTGCGTCCACAGTGGACGCGAACTCGTCTATTTATGTTTTTTCTAATTGTTTATTTTTATATGATTAAAATATGAAAGAGAAATTGGATTTTTGTTTATTTTAACACTTATAGTATGTAATTGTAACTGCCAATTTGCGTCCACATTATTATGATTGTAGTAAAAGATAGACAATATCGATTACACGTGGACGCAAACTAAACCTGCATTGAATAATATTATATAGCAAATTGCGTCCATTTTTTCAATAAATAAAAATGATAGCATACTTAAACATATTTTATTCATATTTTTTTAATAATTTGAAATGAATAGGTAGTACAGTTTTGATTAGGACTATGAGATTAAAATTCAAGGTTTACTAGTGCAACGAAGTCTGGAGGTGACTGCCCTCCAGCGCGTCAGCGGGTAAGACCCCCCATCTGAGCAGTGGCTGGATATAGGCGTCACGGCGTCCTGACGTACCGCATGACGCAGGTCCTCACCGTACACGGAAGTTTCGGGAGGTACCTGTGTCTGATGGGAAAGGAAAAAACGCCTGGGAGTCACCACAGCGAGGATCGCCCGGAGGAAACGGTGGAGCATACGGTGCAGGACTGCCCCGCTTGGCCAGAGCACCGCCGTGTCCTCTCGGCGGCGATAGGCGAAGACCTCTCGCGCCCGGTATTGGTCGAGGCCATGCTGCGGGGCGAGTTTGAGCGGAAAGCGGTAGCCTCCTTCTGCGAAGCAGTCAAGCTCGCGAAGGAGGAGGCGGGAGGGAGAGGATAGCGTCCTCCCTCCACCCCAGCCGCGGTGGTAGGCGCCCACACCGTCGGACGTCGGCAGACGATCTCTGGCCACCGTAGGCGCGGGCATGCAGGCGGCGAGTAATGGTTGACTCGCTGTCCGACCATGGACCATGTCCGGGTCGACGGCGCGGTGTTTTCCACGCTGACAGTCCCTACCGCCCTGCCCTGGGTGTGCCTGGAGTAAAGAAACCGGGACCAGAACCAATGTATGGTTATTTTTTTATTTTAAATTCTATCGATGTTGAGAAGAATAAACAAGATTTTTATTTTATTTTTATAATGATAATTATGTTTTTTTTATTAAATAAAGAAATTGTTAAAATCCAATCTTCCTTTAAATTGTCTAAACAATATCACCTCTGATCACCCCTATATTCCTTCTCTAAAGTGATGGACGCGAAATGGTCCACGGGTGGACGCAATTTGGATTTTTTGGACGCAAACTGGGTAAAACGCCTAATTTTGACATTTTTCTGTTTATAAAAAAAATACGAGAAGTTTCGAACAAAACTGAAGGCTGATATTAAAATAGACTATATAACGAACGCATTTACATAATTTTTTTATTGAAACTGGTGTTGCAACATTTTTATTTTCTCCTTCAAACTTGACAACTGCACTAAATGGACGCAAACAGGCGAAATGACCCTATGAAGTGTTTTCAATTACAAGGGAAGAGGTAGTGGGTGTCATAACTAATTTTATTGAACACTTCGATAAATAGGTAACTAGAATTTGGGTTTTATTTTTAGAAGTCCCTAAAGGATAAAGCCTCCTGCAGACACACGCGATTAATCGCGCGGGGCGACATGTCGCGGTCCAATCGCAGTACATTTAGAGTGGAAATTAGCTTGGCTCGTTGTCGCAGCGCGATTAATCGCGTGTGTCTGCAGGTGGCTTAATATGAAGCAAAAACGTAAATCCTACTTTTATAGGTATTAGATGAATACACTTTATAATGCACAACATACAAATTACAGGTTCGAAGTTGACACAATGAGCGGTTTTTTCGCGAAAAGCGAACTTTTCAAGACAACAATTTATTTTGGTAGTTAAGAAAAACTGAACAGCCTTCGTCCCGCGTCTTGGCCCGGTTTCAGTTACGAAGTTATCATCAGCTTGCTAACTTCATAAAAATTAGTTTGTAGGTAGTTTAGGTGCGATTGCGTTTACAAATGGATCAACTCAATTCTGTAAATTATTTCTATTATTATATTGATACGTCAGTTTATATTATTGATACCTACTTATTCTTTTAGATTCGAAATAGGTATACCTATTTCAAAGTATCGCATTAGTAGTCTATAGGTAAGTAGGGTACTGTAAGTTTATCTTTCTTCCAATTTAATTTGATGCTTTTATAAACTGGCCAATTTTTCTCACTTAAATTATTTTAAGAATACCGAAACTGCACTGCAATGACGTAGGTATTTTACAGGAGAGCAATCTAAAGTTTTATTTTGACTTAGAATGCAGTTCTTTGCGGTCTCGATTTGTTCGCTGCAAAACTTGATGAAATAATATTTTTTTTTCTCTTGGGTTTTAAATTTTTTTAAACAAAAATGGCGATTTCGAATCGACTGTTCGTAACTTCCTAGTCACAGTAGAAAACGCAGATAATAGGCTATTTGACTAAAAAATTCTAATTAGTCCGTCAGTTAGATTATCAAATAATATTTGACCCGTATTTTTTCTTTTTTTACGCAAACCAAAATTGACGTAGATATGATGCTTTTAAAATTGCCAATACGTCACAATTCAGTACATTTTTTACTGAATTCTGACGTCACGAGCCCCCACTCTCGAGTCTTGATGTGTTATATCTTGGTAAATAATCATTGATTTTACATAAGAAATAATATGTGTCCGTTATTTTTCAAAACTCTAAATAACGGACTAATTAGATTTATAATTTATTGATACTGTCAAATAGCCTATTATACAAACAGCCAGAACGAAAAATGAACTAAATGAGTGAATGAGTGAACTTGAATGTAAATGGGTTCATTCGTAGTTACATCATTTAAGTGTGTAAAACGAGACGGTACAAAACGAGTTATATTACATTGTGAAAATTACACTGA
Organism: Agrotis exclamationis; assembly: GCA_950005045.1. Taxonomy (NCBI): domain Eukaryota; kingdom Metazoa; phylum Arthropoda; class Insecta; order Lepidoptera; family Noctuidae; genus Agrotis; species Agrotis exclamationis. The sequence continues at coordinate 14,046,965 of OX465441.1, forward strand.
AGCACCACGAAATGTCATGCAGTAACTCTGCAGTTGTTTCGTAATTAAAAGACAACTAGTCATGACTGCGGTGTTGCCTGCCTTAAATTCGATTATTATCCTACAGGAACGTCATTCGGGATAAAAAGTAATACCATACGTTAGTTCAGTTTATAAATTATCTGTATAACAATTTTCATCCAAATCCGACTAGTAATTTTTGTGCGAATGAGTAACAAACATTCATCCATCCTCGCAACATTGCACATATAAGTAGGTAATAGCTTAGCAAGATTCTCAAATTCAAGAAAGTTTTGAATAACGTAAAGTTTTATATCTTGAGGCAGTACTTTTTATAAAAAAGCACAAAATAGTCCTTTGAAGTTTTGAAATTGCATTGACTGTTATCGTTAGAAATGAGGAGATTCGTAGACGAACTAAAGTTGCCAACATAGCCCAGCGAATTATCGATTTGAAATGGCAGTGGGCAGGCCACATAGCACGCAGACTTGATGGCCGATGGGGCCGTAAAGTTCCTCGAATTCGAATGGAGACCACGCACCGGCAAGCGCAGCATGTGACGTCCACCCACTAGGTGGGCAGTCGATCTGATGAAGGCCACAGGCCGCTTACAACCGGTCCTATTGGAAGTGTATAGGGGAGGCCTATGTTCAGCAGTGGACGTCTTACGGCTGATATGATGATGATTACTGTTATAATTATATAGGCGGCGAAAGTATTTAGCAAAACATTTAGTAATATCTTTGAGTACCTATTGCAATTTTGCAATAGAATCTCACAGACGTTTTGAAGCACCTCCTGCCGGTTCGCTTCAAAGGACAACGCCTTTGAAAGGTATTGCAATGTAATGAAAATGTTACTTGTAGTTTCAAATTAATGCCAGGTACACATAAAAGGAATCGGGCAATCTTTAGCCCACGGCTTCACTCACGTTAATATTGTAGAATTTGACAATACGGATCGTACAGCGCCATCTATTATCATAAAATATGGACGTTATAATTATTTTTTTCGGGAACATTTCTTTTTTCGGGATGAATTTAACATAGTCCGTCTCTGTACACCTGACAAAATGTAAATGCAAAAGTTAAGGACGATCGGTACAGTAACAAACTTACTTCCACATTAATAATATTACAATTCATAGTTAAAATTATTTCATCGCCCGAAAATTTACAATCATCACCACATATTTTCATAACGTAATCATTTCCCGACGAAAAACATTCAGAAAAATTAAGAAAAACAAATAAACGAAAACTCATTCAAACCGACATTTTTGAAACTACACGATTTCCGATCATGTGTCACTCGCCGAATAAAATTAAAAATAAAATTTTAAACTGGGCGCCATGACGAATTGGTTGACATTCGTAAATGGCGTTTCAGTTATTCGGAAACACTGCAGATATTTGTTTTATGTGTCGTGTATGCTGAAAATATAACTGGAATCGCCATATTTTTTATAATATTTTGGAATTTTATTTTAAAAATTGGCTTCTTAACTTAAAGCAGATTGAGACTTGAGATATGAGCAGTGGTGGCCCAGTGGTATCGGTCCCGACTTATGGGTTGTAGGTCGTGGGTTCGAACCCCGCCAGGCGCATTACTTTGTGTAATTTATTTCATCACCATTGCTCTTAAAACGGTGAAGGAAAATAACTTGAGGAAATCGGCATGTCCTAGAACCAAAAATTCAAAGACATGTGACATCTACCAACACGCACTGGGCCCGCGTGGTGGATTATGGCCCACTCCCTCTCACAGAGAGGAGGCCTGTGTCCCAGCAGCGAAGGATGCTTTGGGGGGACTGTCTTATGTAAAATTAAACATCAAAAAGTGTTGATAAATTAAACTAATTCGAATAAACGAGTTCTGATTTTTTGATTTTACTTTCTCGTGGAACACTTTTCGACATAAATGCGAGTGAATTCGCTAATTATAGCTAGTTGTGGTGTAATTAATTGGCGTCGTTAATGCCTCTGCTTTCAAAATGTTAAACAGGGTGAATTTTTCCAACCAGGCGTATTTGGCTATATCCGAAACTATAAGGAACATCGAAAAATACTGAAACCAGTCTTGGGCGGATTTGACGGAAACACTGTTTCATAAAAAAAAAACTGCATTTTCGATTTCTGGCCAGAATTATTGATTTTTCTAAAAGCTAATGATGCACTTTGGTAGTTATCGCCAAAATCGGTCTCGAGTATCCATTCAGTATTTTGCGATATTCCTAATGGTTTCGGATATAGCCATCCACGCGTTGCATTAAGTGTCGCTTCTGTGTCATGCCATTTGGTATCATATTATCTGGCTGTGATTCCATGTAAAATACAGATATTCAGATGCATTTGGTTAGACTGGAAGTCAACACCAAACACCAACATACTCGTACTTATGAAAAGACTAGGCATATGAACTGATGTCTGTCTGGCTTATCACCTCTTAGGTCCCAGAAATCATCCATCCACAGGAACGTAAAAACGGCTATCCAAATCTGGGACATAGTCGACCTTTGTCGAAATTACATCGAAATCCGTTCAGACGTTAAACGCTTTTAAATGCCAGATCGAAATATCATAAAAGTTCAAACTTTTTAATAGAGCTAGGATATTGAAATTGCAGCAATGCACTCTGGGGTGTCAGAGTTAAATGTACCGCCACTGGGAATCGCATAATGTAGTCTTCTAACATGACTTTAAACATAATGATTTATATATATAAGTTCAGGTTTCTTCACGATGTTTTCCTTTAACTGTATGTATCAGTAATGTCAGAAAAGAATAGTGAAGGCGTAGGAAAAATAGTGGATACATATTTTTCCTACTCCTACACTATTCTTTTCTGATTAATTTCGTGCAGGATCCAAGACAGGTAAATTCATTCTCCGGGACACGTCGAGCTTCATTGTCTCGGCGCTTTTCTGGTGGTTGCCACTGTAGATTCTGACTTTCCGGAGTTGCAGTGGTTTGGGAATAGTGTGGTGGGGTTCTCCCGATCAGTAATGTCCAAGAAATGAATTGCTTCTAGGCAAACGTGCTTCACCGTGCAATAATAAAACAAAATACATTACTGAAAAAGACACATTAGTTCTTGCCTAGCTTTGAACTGAGAACCTCGTAGTTGAGAGGCGACGCAATAAACTCTGGGTTATAATGTCGGTCCAGTCCAATTTAGTCATTTTATACGATTGAACTATTAATTTGAAGGGGCGTCACCGTTATCGAATGTTCTGTTATATGTCAATACTGTTGGATTAGGACGTTATCAACAATGTAACTTGTGTGATTACATTTTATGTTAAATGTATTTGAAATTTGGATGGAATCGAAATGTAGGCTTGGTACATTCATCTATATGTTTGAAATTAGGAAAAGGTGAAACATTGAAATTTAAATGCATAGGTATTGCGCCATTATTGATTAAATTGCGAAATATTTTCTTTTTCTCTTTTTCAATCTATCTAATGAAGTTATTTTTCCATTAAGGAAATATTTTATCAGCTTTTCTCATAAAGGAAAATTATATAAAAGATCACCGCAATACCTTACTGCAGTGTGTTAGTGATTTTCGTTCAGTTTTCTTCACAATTTATGTGTTTGTTCACCATTTTATGTGTTCATAAAAACAAAAGTAAATGAGATGTTCATTTATGACATTAAAACTCAATTTAAAATGCTATTTATTTCATTAAAATAAACAGATCTTCAAGGAACCTAACGCTGCAATGCGCGTTTAAATCTTTTGTTAGATCGATCCATTGAATTGATCGCATAAGCTAAGAAGAAAAGTCTCGATCATTCATTTGAAGGCCTTCGGCTTTATTACAAAACGTGGTTTAACTTAGACCAAGCTTTAAATCAAAAATGAATTTTTGAATTTCGAACTTTATTTCTACTGTCGTAAAGTTATTAATACAAAAACCGAGTTTAGATCCCGGTCTAAGTTGTCAATGTGCATTTTAGAATTTTATAGCAGTTGGAATAAAGTTCGAAATTCAAAAATTGATTTTTTATTTAAAGCTTGGTCTAAGTTAAACCACGTTTTGTAATAAAGCCGATTATGTTTTTCAATTTATCCTATTTTCTTCTTCATATAAAACGATAATAACATGGTGTTGTTAAAAATCAATGTCAAAATTACGACATTAGTCTTCATGTGACTTATTTTAACGGAATGGTCACAATTTTAATGGTGAAGGAATATTGGCAGATGACGCAATAAACATCATCTGCCAATATTCCTTCACCATTAATTTGTCGTCTAGCAACACTAAAAATAAAACTTCCAACATCGTCTATGGTCAAAGAAGGGTGTCTATAAAAATAAAACAAGCTAGCAAGTAAGTACGATTCAAAACCAGTTTCAGAAGACATACAAGTTTCGCGTCCGGTGTGCCTCCCACTTAAAGATTAGTGCGGGTTTGGTTCCCATGTTGAGCTTTTTATTGTAACAGGATGGTAGACTTGTTTTGTTTGTTATTAAATGTTGATTTTATGTGTGTTTGAAAGGATGGTCTTAATTTGTATGTACTGTTTAATCGTGGTGTGATCAGGAGTGTGTTAGATGTAGAATGAAGGTGAGATAAGAGTTTTGGCATCTGTTTTTACTATTATATAAACAAGTCTACCATTTTTGTTTTATTTTAAGTTGGTTTTTGTGGTTACAATTTGTAATTTGAATCCCTTATAATATTAATCGACAGATGCAAATCTAAACTATCTAGATTTATTTATTTACTAATTAAAAAAACATTTACAAACAGCTTCTGTGTACAAGAAGGTATAGAATTATATTTCGATTAGGAATTACACAGTCGCCAATAACTGGTTAACCAGCCTTCACAAAAAATAAGTGATAACTACGTAAAATTCATTAAAAAGAGAGAGAAAAGTAATTAAATTATTATAAAGTGTTAGATTAGAATAAAATAATAACCGTCGTACCACAAAAAACTTTTAAACGTCTGTTGAACACTTGTCTAAAAAAATATTAGATTATGACGTTGAAATAAGGTCCGTTTTTCAGTCACACTTTTTTTAGACAAGTGTTCAACAGATGTTTAAGGTTTTGTAGTAAGGCTGTAATAGTTTAACATCCCCGACCATCATCTAAGGAGGCTTTGAATGCCTAGGCATACATCAAGACCCTAATTCAGACGGCAGTCCTTCTTGAGGACCTCAAAAATCATCAAATGCATCCTCCCTCTGGGTGGACCCGAAAGGACTGTCAGACTCGTACTGACTAAAATCTACGGTGATCCTTCAATAGCCCTTTACGTTCCAAGGTCACGGTTACTTGTTGAGACAGTTCCACGATCCTTTTCTGGAGCCTTGAATCCTAGCTTAGACCCGATACCAGTGGTCTAGTTATCTTTCTGACATTTTGTACCAGGAATTTCTCCTGTATCATGGGTGTTACAAACAGAAACTCACGTAGGTAATAATTCTAAATTTTAATTCCATAGTAATTGTATGTCTATTAGGCAGGATATATTGATACTTCAATAATTGTTTAAGACCTGTAACTAACATATACAGGGTTATTTGAAAAACAACAACAACCTCTTAAGAGGTCATTCCACTAATTATAATGAACAACTCTTACTATGGAACCAAACCTGAAATCACAAAAAAAACAGCTGTTCCGTACTTTGTGTTCGCATAACTCGTCAAAATGGAACACCTGATTTTTTTTCACGATTTCGTTTTTGGTCCCATAGTAAAAGTTGTTCATTATAATGAGTGGAATGACCTCTTAAGAGGTTGTTGGTGTTTTTCAAATAACCCTGTATAACCCACAATAAAGATATTTTGACTATCACATACACAGAAACCCAGACCCGGAACAACCACTTTTAGATCATGAAATTTTTTGTACCATGTGGGTATCTAGAACCCAGGGCACGTTGCGTCTCCTAGCATCTTAAAACGAACTCAAAATCTTCTCATAAAACCTTCATTCTAGTTACAATACAAACCAGTACTCACACATACGCAGCATGTCCTTAAAGAATATAATTACACAACCTGTTCCTTCGGCTTGGTCTAGCCTTCTAGGTCCCAAGATAAGGTTGTTAATCCTAAGTGAAATTTCTAGTACTTACTGTATGTGGCGATCTAGAAATCTAGTTGTTCTCATGCATTACATTAGGTTATAGACACTATTAGTTTTCTGCTGACTGATATGATTAAATAGCTTGAACCCGCGGCTATGCCCGCGTTAATTTAGAATTTGGGGTGAGGTCAACCTTTGCGGAGGCGGTGTGACGATCTGATCATGTTCACAGGGAAAAAATGGCCAGAAATTAGGTAAAATAGAAAGGTTTATAAGGAAAACAATAACTCGGTTGAAAAAAAATAGACGCGTCCACACAGAGTGAGTAGCCTCGCTTGTCAGTTTCCTCGCGCAGCAAATGCCTCGCGAGGCTGCGCGCTCTGTGGGGACGAACCTAGTCAGTAGTTTTTACATGAAAGAGTAATATTTAGACATACATCCATCCATCCAAACAAACTTTCACATTTATTATATTAGTAAACCGATGGATGTCCTAGAACCAAAAATTCCGCGTGGTAGATTACGGCCCACTCCCTCTCACAAGAGAGGAGGCCTGTGTCCCAGCAGGGGGAACATTTATAGGCTGATGATGATGATGATATTAGTAGGATACAACTCCTCAACTTACAACTTAACAAATGCTCTTCTTTTCTTTTATCTTTTTAGATTTGTTCCCTCTTCCTCCTAAAAGCATTATTAATTTCCAATTAAAATGTAGTAGTGTGCCACGTGCGACTATATTTGTGAGTCTGTCGCGTTGGTCGGTGGAACTGTATTTTTAATGTCGTCAGCCTGTCATATTATCTTGTTTTGATGTACAGGGTGTGAGGATTTGTTTAAGGGTCATTCCATGACAAACGCTACCAAGGCCTCAAAAAAAAACCTCGTCGTAATAAGTCAATTATATATTAATTTCATAGAAAACATTCCTATCCTTCATGTCTAGATTTTTTTTGACATAATTCACAATATTTTACATATTATACCCACATGAAAGTAATGTTAGAAAGACCAGGGCACCAAGGTAATTTCTACGTCAATATTGGCAATGCTAAAATAAAAGAAAGAAGCAGTCAACCATCACTTGGTTTCCGTTATAAGTGAGCTTTACTTATTGTAATTATTTGAATCGCGTTAAAAATATTAAATAGTTTGTATTTACTGTTTTGAGAAGGGTTTTCCAAACTGTGGTATCAGTGTAACACCCGAAACGAAAAAGAAGTAATAGTTTGTTTAATTTTTCGCCTAATTATATTTAAACTAACATATTTTGCCAAAGTAAAATCGTGTGGTTAATCTAGTTGTATATTTAACAATAATTGTGAAATCATGTGTTTTAATTGTATTTTCAACGTTTGAAAATGTGTAACACCCGAAACGTTTTGGGTGTTACATTATAAGTAAGACAAGCTTTTACTGCTTTTACGTACTTATTTGTCGCCGCAACATATAATACTTTATGCATGGGTGTGTTAACATGATGTATGTCAGAAAAGTAAAGTTTCTCCCAGAATACACTTTAAAAAAGGCTGATGGCGAGGTTCAAGTCATGTTTTTATAATTAATTGGAGATAAAGCAAACATATTCAAACCTGATGAAGAAGATGTCTATGACGTGTGTAAGAGTATATAATAAGCGTTTTGCCTACCTACCTTAAGACTAACAGTGATCGTACATATTACGAATTCCAAGTAGAAGTGCATGTCTTAGAAAAATAAATCTTTTCATTGTTAAATACGAGCACTCCATCCACCTGCGGATCGTCTGCACGAATTTCGACTTTTTCCCTCGGAAATTTCTGCTCCCGGCCTTATGGGATATTTGGACCAACCCAACAAAAATTTGAGACTCCAGAGACGAAAAAAACAAACCCTCCGGTGTCAAGTTTAGCAAAATCCTATGTTGGTTAGTTGGCAGACCTACGTCGTTCAAAGAATCCCCATGAAAAATTTGAGACTCCTAGCACTTGTAGTCACGAACTTTCATGCTAACTGTCAACTCCAAAATCAACCCCTTAGGGGTCAAATTTCACAAAATCCAGTCTTGGTGAGCTCCTACGACCTAAAAAAACCCTCACGACAAAATTTGAAACTCTAGTCATACTAACACTTGTAATTTTTGAGATTTCGTGATGAATGAGTGAGCGAGTAATTTTTCGCTTTTTATTTATAGTTTTTTCTATTATATTCTTTCTAAATTCTATAATAGTTGATTTATAGTTATATAATTTTAAAAGAAAGCGTGAAATTTCATTAATATAGCTCATAATTTCGGATATATGTATTTTGATTTCGTACTCGTAACACCCGAAACGAAGTAGTGGTAACACCCGAAACAGCTAATTTTATTTATTAAAAATTATGGTAAATTGATTACTAACATTTTTCACGTGTTCAGGTGAGCTACTGGATCTAGTTTAACTTGTTATAATTTAAACTGGAGGTTACTAGGAAAATTCGCTGAATTATGCATGTTAAGGCAGATAGACAGAAGGTAGAGGCAATTTCGTGTAACGCCCGAAACGGCTACTTATTTGCAATTTTCTCTTTATTGCTCTAATATTTTAAAATTGTGATTTTAGGAAAAGAAAATATAACCTAATATGTTGGTGATTCGATAGTTATTATTGTCTACTTAAGAATACTACTACTAATAAAACATAGTTAAATGAGTTCAATTGTAACACCCGAAACGATGGAATGACCCTTAACTTTGATTTTTTATTTAAAAAATTGTACTTTATTGACTTTTTTTTTATCTCGAGCAATTAAAAGGATTTACATACAAAAACTAAGAAGTAGAATTGACTCAGTTAACCAACAAAGTCAAGAAAATTTAAAACAAAATATAAATTCATGAGCCATACTTATAAAAATCGGTGTTAAATCAAAAATAAATAAATAATTGCACATTATTGTAAACGTTACAATTAAAATTTGTGTGTTGTACTGATAAACGCATTAAGACCGAAATTGTGGTTGAAGTGGTCAATAATTTGTTTATATGCTGTTATTTTGGAAGACAGCAAAATATTGGTTACGGTCAAAATACACGATTGTAAAATAAGTTCGTAGATTGTTATAAAAGTTCATTTGAAGCCCAGTACCTAAGTGTCGAGGATCTGTCTTAAAAGTGCACCATGGCCCTAGAACGTAAAGAGAATGTGAAGGAACAGGGGGTTTATTGTCAGTGTAAGTTTGATATTTAGTCCCTTCTGATCCTTTCAGGGCGAGAGGACTCATTTGAATTACTTTACATAGAAAATGTAATAAATAATGTATTAAATTAATCGCGTTTGTACAGTATTTCTCGAAAAATATTAAAAAAATTGAACTTAAAAAAAAAAAAAATGCGACTTAAATCCAATTACGTTTGACTTTGCAAACTTGTTAGACGGACACGCTATCAAAATATCATCTTACTTCGATTCCAGTAATTAATATTCAAAATGTTCAATAACCAATTTCTTAAAGATTTGGAATTTTAAAGATCAGTAATAAGCACAAACTTGAAAGTTAATTTATCAGACATTTATGACATAAAAAGTCTAAAAAAAATTCTTTAAATTGTTGACGTAATAAGTTTTGAATGATTTTTTCTCATCTCAGAAAATGATAGTAAAAAACCGGTCAAATGCGAGCCGGACTCACGCATTAAGGGCTCCGTTCCATTTATTAATGAAAATGTTAAAAAAATCACATTAATTGTATGTGAGCCCCTTTTTTATTTATTTTATTCTGCATTTTAGTATATTTTTTGTTATACCTACTTGCAACCGAAATACAGCATCTGTGACAATCACAACTATAACGGTTCATGAGATACAACCTGTACCCATACCATGAGTTGTTATTACGATACTCGATCATCGATATCGACCGCGTCTGGCGCTCTCATTAGCCGGGTCCACACCGGACGATCCATCGCGCTCCGATCGCGCGCGGCAGCAGCGCGATCCAAAGATGCAGGCGGTGTGGACGTGCCGCGCGCGATCCATGCGCACGTATTGGAGCGCGCGCTCCCTACCTCGTGCGATTAGCCGGGTCCACACCGGACGATCCATCGATCCCGCGATCCGCGATCCAGGATCGCGGAGCGTGGATCGTGGATCGTGTTAGGCCGATCCACTCTTGGAAACTTGCGATCCCAAATATGCGCTCCAAGCGATCCTAAGGCGATCCGTGATTCAGCCAGTCTAACTCTTGTTGACTTTCTGAGATGTCCATGGCGAGGTGGATCGCGCGAACCAACACAACCGTCCACACCGCGCGCATCACGCAACTGAGGCACCTTTGAGGCTGGCACAAAAACCGACCGCACACGGATCGCGCGAGGTAGGGAGCGCGCGCTCCAATACGTGCGCATGGATCGCGCGCGGCACGTCCACACCGCCTGCATCTTTGGATCGCGCTGCTGCCGCGCGCGATCGGAGCGCGATGGATCGTCCGGTGTGGACCCGGCTATCCGTGTGCGGTCGGTTTTTGTGCCAGCCTCAAAGGTGCCTCAGTTGCGTGATGCGCGCGGTGTGGACGGTTGTGTTGGTTCGCGCGATCCACCTCGCCATGGACATCTCAGAAAGTCGCCGTTTGATATCGCTTTATAAAGAATTTAAATGTTTATGGGATCCCAAAGATTCTAATTACACCAATAGAGGTGTTAGAGATGATGCTTGGCGTCAGATTTCTCGTATCGTATCGTACAAGAGTTAGACTGGCTGAATCACGGATCGCCTTAGGATCGCTTGGAGCGCATATTTGGGATCGCAAGTTTCCAAGAGTGGATCGGCCTAACACGATCCACGATCCACGCTCCGCGATCCTGGATCGCGGATCGCGGGATCGATGGATCGTCCGGTGTGGACCCGGCTATTGGCCCGCAGGTTTTTTGGCCCGCTCCAAGGTTGTATGAACTCTCAACCAATGAGAGCGCCAAACGCGGTCGATGCGTATGATCGAGTATCGCAATGAGAACTCATGGTAGAGGCACTGGTGATAGACTGACGTCGCGCGTCGGAGTCTTAGTAATAGGTTTCCGTTTTACTCTTTAGCTACGGAACCCTAAATAGAAGAACGAACCAACAGTATTATGTAATATTAAAATGTTAATTACCATTAGTTCGCCAAAATGATTTAGTTCTATGCATAGTTATATGGAGTAACTAATAGTAGTTTACTATTCAATAAATAGCGATATTCAGACGTCGCCCACAGCCTAATTGGGAGCCGTAATGTTTGACAAATTATTATTAGAGATGTGCCAACCAGTCGGCTGTATTTGCAGTCGGCCAAAAGTGCCGACAAGTTAGTTGGAGTAAGTAATTATAACTATAACTTTTATTGATTGGTGTTAAGATTAAGTTATGGCTTTCAGTGTTAGCACTTTATATTTTTTTTAAACAGGAGTATAAAATAAATTATAAAATATATTTTTTATTTTCACAACATGTATTACATCCTCAGACGCAAAATAAACAGTCAACATCCATCATGTGCCTGCCTTTTCCCAACTATATATATATTGGGATCGGCTTCCAGTCGGACCAGATGCAGCTGAATATCAGTATTTCACATGGAGCTACTGCCTATCGGACCTCCACAACCCAGTAACTGAGTAATACGATACCCCATGGTAAGACTTGTATGTCAGACTTCTAGAGCTTCTGACTGATAGTAACGACTGTCAAATATCTACAAATGACAGCCGGGACCAGGCATGGAGGAAACTCGTTATGACAGATGGTCACCTATCCACAGACCAACCTCGACAAGCACAACTTAACCCGGAAGACCGGCCTGTGCGGCTGTAATTATTTAGTCACGAGCTCCTTAGTAAAAGTCTACATCCAAAGAACATTATTAATAAGAACAGTAATATACTCTTTAAAAAAACCATCCTGTATATAACTCGGTAACATTCGTCAGAGTTCGTCTCCCACGTAGCGATGTGGTGGCCATATTTAGCGCACAGATGTGGCAGAGCGATGTACCTACACTGTTTGTGATGTGGGCTTCAAGGGGTCGATAATAGTGCAAGGTGCTTGTTTGTGTATCTCTAGATAAGTGAAGTTAAGATTATCATAAGCCAAATCAGTACTTGAAAAATATTTTTTTTGGTGCGAAAATGCGGCAATATTTATTTACTGGCATTTGCCGACTTTGCACGCGTTAAATTAACAGTTAATGTAGATTGTAGTTGTGACACACATTATTGTTGAGAACATTATTGTTGCTTTTCTCGGGAACAGTACAATTTTTTGAGATGTAAAATACCTAATGTCCGTACTTTGTACACCTGACAACGTATAATTATGCAAAATTCAGGATGATCGGTTTAGGAGTTAGGTCGTGAAAAGGTTACAGGACGAAGGAAACTTATTTTAGAAAAATGAAAAATGTTAAGTTGGGAAGTTAAGATTAGTAGATAGAGCAGTGGCTTGTTAGCCATCAAATAATCGGGCAGGAATATACTGTTTACTTGTAGTCTGCCCTAATCGAACGTCAACCTTTTTATTATTTCATGATAAAGTTGAAAATGTATTACAAACTTTTGATAGATTTGGAGAAGGTTGAAGTGCTAGTAACTATAATAATATATTTTTGTGAAATCTCGTCATATTAGGAATTTTCCTGTATTTTAAAAAAAGACATCTTTCAATAAGCTGTTTAATGACGTATTTTACAAACATACATGACATACAAACTAGTTTATTAGTCAGATTACATCAGACAAAACACATCCATGCACCTGACGTATTACCAACATAACCACAGAACAATGGCGATGTACTGTCATATCAAAAACAAAATGCGTACATTCTTTGTTACCAACACAAAAGAAAATATAATGACGCTGTTACTTAAAAAGATATAAGTAACATAATTATTATAGTTTTACCGTCTGGTATGATTGGGTAAGTTTGACGAAGTCATTTGAAGGACTAGGAAAGTCAGTTTAGGTCTAGAATATTTAGACAGACGGACAGCGAAGTCTTAGTAAAAGGGTAAAAGACGCAACCATAAAAACCGGTCAAGTGCGAGTCGTACTCACCCACAAAGGATTCCATACATTATCTATAAAATCTTCAAAAATATCATGTCTGTTACACGGGGACCCTCTTTTTTAGGGTTCCGTAGCCAAATGGCAAAAACGGAACCCTTATAGATTCGTCATGTCTGTCTGTCTGTCTGTCTGTCTGTCCGTGTATGTCACAGCCACTTTTTGTCGAAAGTATAAGAGCTATCCTGTTGAAACTTGGTAAAAAGATGTATTATGTGAACAGCATTAGGATTTTCACACAAAAATCAAAACAAAACAAATTTTGGGGGTGCCCCCCATACTTAGAATTGAAACTCAAAAAAAAATTTTTCACCAAACCCATACGTGTGGGATATCTATGAATAGGTCTTTAAAAATGATATTGAGGTTACTAACATCATTTTTTTTCTAAACTGAACAGTTTCGGGCACGCCGCAATCGCGGCGGTAAGTCCCCTTTTTGAGGAGTGGCTGGATAGGAGTCACGGCGTCCTGACCTACCGCATGACGCAGGTCCTCACCGGACACGGAAGTTTCGGGAGGTACCTGTGTCTAAGGAGAAAGGAGGAAACGCCTGGGTGTCACCACTGCGAAGATCGCCCGGAGGACACAGTAGAGCATACGGTGCAAGACTGCCCAGCTTGGGCAGAGCACCGACGTGTCCTCACGGCGGCGATAGGCGGAGACCTCTCGCGCCCGGCATTGGTTGCGGCCATGCTGCGGGGCGAGACGGAGTGGGAAGCGGTCGCCTCCTGCGAAGCAGTCATGCTCGCGAAGGAGGAGGCGGGCCGCGTGAGAGAGAGGACAGTGTCCTCCCTCCGCCCCAACCGCAGTGGTGGACGCCCACGGCGACGGACGTCGCAAGACGATCTCCGGCCACCGTAGGCGCGGGCATGCGGGCGGCGAGTAAAGGGCAACTCGCTGCCCGACCATGGACCATGCCCGGGTCGACGGCGCGTTGTGTTCCACGCGCGCCTCAAAGAGCGTCAGCAAGATGACGGGGCCCCCTCTCTAGAGGGCCAAAGCCTGCCGGGGTCGCGGGACTTATCTCATTACCGTGACCCCGGAACATAAAGGGCTATCGAAGGACACCGTGGATTTTAGTCAGTACAAGTCTGACAGTCCCTCCCGCCCTGCCCGGGGTGGGAGGACTCATTTGATGATTTTACCACGATAAAAAAAAAAAAAAAAACTGAACAGTTTGCGCGAGAGACACTTCCAAAGTGGTAAAAAGTGTGTCCCCCCCCCCCGTAACTTCTAAAATAAGAGAATGATAAAACTAAAAAAAAATATATAATGTAGACCTCAACCAAAACTACCAACGAAAATTGGTTTGGATGAGATACAGTTAGCAGTTTTTGAGATATAGTGCATTTTCAAAAACCGCAAATATAACTTTGCCATTCATACAAATACTATGAAAAACAAAGTTATTTTTATTGTTTGTGTATATTACTTACTAATCTCAATATAATTATATCTCTAATCTATGCTTGCTGCTACGGAACCCTTCATGGGCGAGTCCAACTCGCACTTGGCCGGTTTTTTATCGTGTTAAAATCATCAAATGAGTCCTCCCACCCAGGGCAGAGCGGGGGGACTGTCAGACTTGTACTAACTAAAATCCACGGTGTCCTTCAGTAGCCCTTTACGTTCCGGGGTCACGGTAATTTGTTAGTCTCGCGACCCCGGCAGGACGGGAGCCCTTTACATATTTATTTAGATTTTGAAACTTTTCAAAAGTTATTAGTTCTGACCAAAATAGTATTTTTTCAAATGAGGTTATTAAAATAAAAAGTTATTTCTACTAGTTAGTGTTGAAATAAATTAATATTCCATAGACTAACACTTCTCTCTGTCGAAAAAAACGATAAAATAACTTAAAAACATCCTCTCAAAAGAAATCGATAGGAAGCATTATTAAAAACTTTTTCTAACAGGGAAAACATAAAATGGCCGCCAGTTTTTTTTATAAGTTTGATCATAAAAAAGTTTGGGTTCCTCTCGCAATAATTAGGCATGATATTATGTCTCCGAAAAGTTCAGAGGACGTAAAAATATATAATATTATTTTTACGGAATATTTTCTTTGAAGAAAATGCCGGTAGTTTGAGATTGTTATCCAAAGTTTTTATTACGGGGTTCTGCGTAGTGGGTATTAGTTTTTAAGGTAATGTATGAAGTAGAGGAGCTCGTGGCTAAATAATAACAGCCGCATAGGCCAATCTTCCGGGTTAGGCCACGCTTGCCGGGGTTGGTCTGTGGATGGGTGACCATCTATCAAAGCGAGTTTCCTCCGTGCCTAGGAAAGCATATAAAGCCGTTGGTCCCTGCTGTCATTTGTAGTTCTTTGATAGTCGTTACTAACGGTTACTATTAGTCTGAAGCTCTTAAGTATGACAACCAGTCTTACCATGGGGTATCGTATTACCCAGTTACTAGGTCCGATAGACAGTCGCTCGATGTTAGGGCATGCAAAACCGGGTCCGGTTCCAGAGTTTTCAGAACCGGTTCTGGAGGCGTTAGGAACCGGGTTACCCGGTTCTACCCGGTTCCAAGTGAACTTAATGTTTTCTTTTTATTTTTGATTAGGATTCGTCTGCTAATTGTGAATAGGGCTTGAGGACAACCCAAACACTGATTAATTAGTTATTTTATATACACCGTGTTCTTCACGTTATCCATAAACTTTAGCAAATACTTCTATGGCTTTTACAAATCAAATCCAGCAAAGGAAGTAGTACTTAAAAAGGCTTCGTTACAAAGATATTTGTAATTTCATTTAATGAAATTTAATTGAGCTATGCAGTGAGAAAGTATCTTAATTTGAAATCTATCAAATACTATTTGCATTTCATTTGTTTCAGCCCGCCAAATGTTATGAATGACGTTGCCAATTCGGATAAAGAGGCATGCATATCGGGTTATTTACGTCTAGGTATTTAGTTTGTATGAAAATTAACAAAAAATAAGAATTTATTAATGTGTCCATAAAGAAAAATGCTTACTTCCGTGGTTTGAACATCTGGTCGAAGTTTATGTATATCGTCCGGAACACGGTGTATTTTAACAGTTTTTGTTTTATTAAAAAAAAAAAAACTAGTTCATTTTTTTTAAGTTCCAATTTTCTCGCTACTTTGACCCAGATAGCATTAATTTTTAAGAACTGCATATATGGTGACAATAAAGACAACTTACAATATTTTTTTTGAGTTCATTCTATGGCTGTTGAATCGAAACTAATTGTAACTTTTGTGTTTTGGCTCATTTTACTGTAAATATTAACGTTGATAACGTTAATACTTTCACTTTTTTTATAACCAATACATATTCCAAATTAAAGTAACTTGAGCAATTCCAAATAAAAATTTACGATGTGCCCTACGCTTCATTATTTGGTAGCTAAGTTGAAACTATCGCTATATATTCCAAAAAGATCGCAAGCAATGACAAATGAAAGCTTGTAATATGCCTTACACTTCATTCATTGGAAGTTTTAGTTTTTACGTGGTAAAATCATCAAATGAGGACGAGAGGGACTGTCAGACTCGTACTGACTAAAATCCAAGGCATCCTTCAATAGCCTTTTACGTTCCGGAGTCACGGTTACCCCAGCAGGCTTTGGCCTTCTAAGAGGAGCCCCGTCAGATTACTGACAGGTCTTTGAGGCGTGCGTAGAACTCGGCACGCCGTCTACTCGGGCATGCTCCATCATCGGACGCCAAATCACCCAGTACTCGTCGTCCGCATGCCTGCGCCTACGGTGGCCGGATATCGTCTCGTGTCCATTGCCGTGGAGGTCTCCCACAGCGGCTGGGTCGTGAAGTCCGGGCTGTCCTGCCTGTCCCTCACGACGCGCTTGCTTCCTCCTTCGCTAGCATGACAGCTTCACGGAAGGAGCCGACCCCTTCCCATCCCGTCTCACCCCGCAGTATGGCTTCGAACAATGCCGGGCGCGAGAGGTCACCGCCGCTTATGGCCTCCGTGAAGACACAGCGGTGATCAGCCCAAGTGGAGCACACTTGCAACGTATGCTCCACCGTGTCCTTCGGTGATCCTGCAATTTTGACACCCAGGCGTTTTTTCCTGCCCGATCAGGCACAGGAACCTCCCGAAACAAACACAGGATCTGCGTCAGGTGGAAGGTGAGGACGACGTGGCGCCTCTCCAGCCACTCCTAAAAGAGAGGTCATACCACCGCGATTGCGGCGTTCCCGTTCTTTGGCAGCTACGAGCATGTCGAAAACAAAAGTAAAAATTATGTTTTGGCACATTTTAACTAAAATAATATTATATTCACCATTTTCTTATAGTACTAACACTCCAAAGTACTGTGAGCGTGTGCTACGCCTAATAAAAGCTTACAATGGGGCCTTCCCTTCATCCCATGGCAGCATTCATAGCAATTCGATGTACTGAATGCAAAATTATTACATACTTATCGGAACCGGGTCGACCCGGTTCCATCGCTCTCAGAACCGGTTCCACAGACTTACTCCAATACCCGGGTATACCCGGGTTTTTCGGAACCGGGTAGAACCGGGTGCATGCCCTACTCGATGTAAAGTACTGATATTCAACAAGTACTGATAACGTCATTATATCTGGTTTGACTTGAAGCCGACCACAATATAGTTGGGAAAAGGCAGGCAGATAAGGTAAATAAATTAATAATACATTTAATCCATGCTAAATGTCTACGTAAGTACGTACTTTGTGAAGCATCTTAAGAGCATCCTAAGGGCTCTTTGTTCGTTTGACCCTGCTCATGCGGGAGCCGCGGGTCCAAACGACCTAATGCGTTTTTGAATTGGTCGTTTGGACCCGCTTTCAAAATTTGAGATTTGTACTAGCAAGTAGAAAAGTTTTCTTGATTCAAATCCAGTAATTATGTAAGTACCTAACTTTGATTTTTAACCGACTTCAAAAAAAGGTGGAGGTTCTCCCAATACAAAACTTTCAAACGGATAAATTGTGTTTTTGGAATTGACAATTTACGGCACGGTTAGCGCTGTAGCTGAGCGATTAGACTGCTGCGTAGCGTGTCGCTGGTTCGATTCCCGCACGGAATTAAATATTTATATGACCTACAAGTAATTGGGCATTTCTATATGTGAATTTCTATGTTTGTAAACAAACCCACGACACAGGAGAAATTTACAGTGTGGGGCAAAGTTTGTTAAAAGAAAATTTAGTAAGTAACCATTTTAACGATTTTTAATAACAATTCGTAATAATGTCAATATTATAATTCTACTGAACTGAGCTTTTAAGATACATAGGATCTTGTTTTAAAAAACGCAAAAGAAAGAAGCAATTTTGCCGTTCCCAAATATTAACAGTAAATAATTTATTATTTGAACAAACATCTTCCATGCTTCTTCGACTCCCGGTCCAGCTCACACACTTAGCATTAATATAAACCCTATAGGACATTAAAACAAACTAACTGAACTGCGTGTGAACACCAAACATCTGCGCAACGAATGTGCGTAGACCTTTTTTTTAAGACGCCATTTTTTTTTGTTTGACGTTTACTCATGACCCGTCTTTTTACGTCCACTTTTTTTTTTAAATGGCGATGTTGTTAAGGTGCACATGATTCTTGTGGCGCTTGTGTTTTGTTTACGAGGAGTTTTTTTTTTAATGGATGAATTTTTTTTTTATTGACATATGTTTACGAGTATTTTTTTAATGGATCAATTTTTTTTTTTTGACATAATGACAGCTCATTTTTTGGAACGTTTGTCCAGTCTATAGTTTGTAGATCTTTGACTTGACATTATTTAAGATTGTCAGAATCACCATAAGGCTGGAGTGGAAAACTTCGTGTCACAAGTCATGACGTTCAGATGTTTTTTTCTGTTTTATGCTCATGATTAAACGTACCCATGTTTTTAGAAAAGTAATCAGAAAAATAATCGATGTAAAATTATTTTTCTAATTACTAATTATATCTCTTTACTTATAATGTTATTTATGTACATTAAAAAACTAATTTAACAAGCCTAATAATAATTACTACAACTAACAAAGAGCATCAAAAAATTCATCCACATCGCTGTCAACGGGATAAGTGCCCAGAACGCTGGCAGCATTGCCACGTTGGATGGCAATGCTAATTCTTTGACCAAGAAATAGGCCAGCCTTCTGGTCACGCGAAAAGTCGACTATTCGTTTAGCAAGCTCTTTAAAAACTTGGTGAGCACTCGGATCCCATGGCCCTAGTGTTTCAACCCCAAACGGCTCAAATACATAGCTGCTAGTCAAGCCATTGTATTTACGCCGTTTGAGGTTTTCAGCACTTGCAGCAGCCGCACCAGCACAGCACGCCGTACCGCGAAGATGGGATGGCGCAAGGGTGTCGACACATGTTGCATCCCACACCAAAGGTCTACCCAACTTCCATGGCATTATAGTCATCCCATCTGGTCTCTTCCCATCGTCGCGTGCCAAGCCATTGGGTTCTAAAACAGCTGGCACCCCGGCGATGACAAGAGCACGACGGATAATGTCATTTAAGCTGGCGTGCCGTGCTAACCGACCCGCACTTTTGCTGCAGGAAAGGCCATGGTGCCCGAGGCAGTCGACTGCTTCGCCACACTGACAGCGATGTGGAGCACCGCAAGGAGCGCCCAAACGCAATAATTATATCTCTTGTATGCATGTGTTTGTGTGACAAAATCTATTTTTCTTTTTACCAACTGGGTTGTGGAGGTCACGGACCTCCACGACTTAGGCGCTTAGTTAGACCATCGACCCCAACATAGTTGGAAATAGACAATAGGTACAGATGGTGATGTCAACCTTCGGTGTCCAATCTATCCATACCAGTTTGAAATAACCTTTAAATTATGAACTCTTGAAACCACTGCTTACCAACTTAATTGACACGGTATTTATTTAGTTAGTTAACCTATAAATTGAGCGAAGCAAGATTGGCTTTGATCTTTAAGGGTCTCGCGTTTGACCCCCGGTTGTAGTAAATATTTAAATGGCAAAAGTTTCTGTGGGAGACTGTTTTATGTCTGTAAACATACCATTATAACTTATCTACTACTTTATATGTAAAAAAATCTAGAGAACCTATACTAGCGTCCAAATTATGTACCTAATCACTTACTTGGAATTGATTCGGGACCATAAACAATGGAGTGGTTTGAATGAATTTGATATTAATTTAGAGATAACAGTTAAACCTTTAAAATGGTATCATTTTTGTTATTCTTAACTAGTTATTAAATTATCATATCTAGTATCATTTAATCATTAAACCCAATCAAAATTACTTACTATAAATAAACAAAAGAATATTCTCCCAAAATTCACATTTAAAATACACACAGTGTGACACAGTCGTCGGAAGTTGGGCAACGTTGTCCGTTTGCACGCGGGCGGAGACGTGGGCGCAGTCTAGTATCGCTGGTACTGAATATGTGTGTCAGTGACATTTTGATGTGTGACATTTTGACGTTTTGAATGTGTAAGGTGGTAGCGCCATCTTTGGGAAAAGTAATTGGCAAGAAGTGGTCGCTTACGTAAGAATGCAGAATCTGTTGAAAAATGGTAATCATTTGAATTGATTATGTTTCTCAGAAATAAATTTCGTGGTTGCGTTTACAAACATAGAAACTCACAATTTAAAATGTTTTTTTCACACCTTACATGAAGCTTGTAAACTTCTAAGAGAAGTGAAAATAATAGTATATTTACTATGCGAAGAGCAATTTTTTTTTTAAGTTGGTGTATCAAGTACAGCATACAGTAAGTACTTGGAAAAGTAAATAAATAATAATCATTCACATAATTATGTAGACTAAAAGGAAGCAATGACCTGTTATGTGCCTTACTACTGGTTCGATTCCCACACTAAACAAATATTTGTTTTGACAGATGATTATTCCGGATCTGTTTGTTCATATGAGTTTTGTTACTGTTAACGCACCCATGCCAAAAAAAAATAACTTCAGTAGTCTTTAGTAATTTTTTAACATGCCATAATTATGTCTGCGACGATGATAATTTTAAGCACAGTGGTTCCTCATTCACTGGGTTTCTAGGGTGGTTTTTGAGGTACACTGTTTTGTGGAGTTCCGATAGGCAGTCGCTCCATGTAAAATACTGATATTCAGCTGCATACTTCGAAACGAGGGTCGACTGCCGACATAGTTGGGAAAAGGCTGGGCAGATGATGATGAAATATGAATAGCAGTAGAGTCTCTCCCCGGTCGCGGGACTAACGAGCTACCGTGACCCCGGAACGTAAAGAGCTATTGAAGGACACCGTGAAACACTCTCTCCCTCTTACATAAGGACCTATAAACAGATGCCAAAATGCTTTTTGTTATAGATCCATCTCTGTTTAACCCATCGCGGATTACAAGCGCTATATTACATTACTAATGCCAGAAATACAACACTATTTAGTATATGCGAAACCTGAATATAGTTTGTTCAGAATCAGTAACTGATTCGATTCCAATAATTTTTACACCATGTTATATTTTTTTTCAAAAATATTTTAATTAAATTTTATTACCAGTTAATTACAATACAATCACCGTACGGTTAGGTACCTATTAGCCAAACTATTATCACGAGTGTACATATAACACATTAGACGCGGTTTACGCGGGTGTACCGCGAAATGAGCATGTTTTTGAACGGACAACCGGGTAATACAAGCTTATACCTTTTTTTTTATCGTGGTAAAATCATCAAATGAGTCCTCCCACCCCGGGCAGGGCGGGAGGGACTGTCAGACTTGTACTGACTAAAATCCACGGTGTCCTTCAATAGCCCTTTATGTTCCAACTTTGTGATTTTTTATGATACGGTTTTAAAATTTTGTACATAGATTCTTTACACAAAATTACTAGACAGGTGTATCGGGTTTCGCATAAACAAAAAATAATGTTGTATAAACGTTATACAGTCACTAAAACACATTTAAATTATTATTGTGCATAAAACTATGGAGATTACACAAAGCAATAATATGGTACTAAAAAGTGTAATATAAACACTTTATTTGTTAATAAATTTATTACAATGTAGCACTAAAAGTGTCATTCCAGAAGGTTTTTATTGATGCTTTTTGTGTTTAAAATATTTTTTGATGCTTTCTATATTTTAGGATTTGTTTTACAATCATTAGGGATTTAAGTTTAAACGGTAGTTTTGACATAAATAGCTTAACAGATGAGCTGGTGATTAAAGTTTATTTATATCAGCATTAACACATTAAATGTGACTTAGCTGCACTTGCCACGATTTGTTTGTTGCATAACTGATGACTGTTTTTTTACATAAATTCTTACCGAATTGTATGTTTATAAGAACAACTTTGATTATCTTCACAAGTTGGAAAACTTTCTGAATGGTCACAAATAAAGGTCGAGGGCAAAAACATTTATGAACGAAGTGGGCATAAACTTGGCATATATTAGACATAATTGAGTTAACACCCAATAAATAAAAATAAATTTCCGGTCGCTGGCCATAAAAAATTAACAGAAAATTAACTGGGCAAAAAGCCCGTAGCAAAAAGCCTCCTGCAGACACACGCGATTAATCGCGCGTCCATTCGCAGTATTTTTAGAGTGGAAATTAGCTTGGCTCGTTGTCGCAGCGCGATTAATCGCGTGTGTCTGCAGGAGGCTAAAAGGGCGTTTACGGGCATTTATTCAATGCGCACAATATGGCGTAGGCATAAACCAATCTCTAGTCATAAATCATTAACACCTACAGAATACCTAGATCCTTCTATGACTGGACGCTAACCATCTGATCTTGCAACTGGCGTCCCTCAAGGCGGAATTCTTTCTCCACTTTTGTTTTCTGTTTTTATAGACCTCATAACTACTGAACTTCAGTGTGCGTATCATCTTTACGCTGATGACTTGCAGCTCTACTGTCGGGCGGGTGTTGACAACATATCTGATGCAATCAAAAAACTAAATCAGGATTTATCTAGTATAAAAAACTGGTCTGATCGTTTTGGGGTGGCTGTTAATCCAACTAAATGCCAAGCTATTATTGTAGGGAGCTCCCATAGCATTCGAAAGTTGAATGGTTCGGCATTGCCGCCGATTACCTTTGACGGAACGGTCATTCCATTTAGCCCTGTCGTTAAGAATTTGGGTCTGTATGTTGACACTTGCCTCGACTGGCGGAAGCAGGTCGCAGCTGTGAGTCAAAGGGTCACCGGAACGTTGCGGTCGCTTTATCGCCTGAAAAATATTCTCCCATCACACATAAAGAAAATGCTGGTTCAGTCCCTTATCTTCCCCATAATTGACTATGGTGATGTGTGTTATTATGACCTGAATGTAGATCTACTCAATAAATTAGACCGACTTCTGAATAACTGCATTCGATTCGTGTTCAATCTACGTAAGTATGATCATGTGTCTGAACATAGATCCACTTTAAAATGGCTACCCATTCGTCAGCGCAGAGCGTTGAGGGCATTGACTACCTTATTTTCTCTTTTAAATAATTCTTCTTCACCTTCTTATCTAACCTCTAGTTTTCAATATTTATGCTCTGCTCACAGTAAAAATCTTCGTTCCTCCAACAACCGTCTTCTTCGATGTCCTTCTCATCGTTCTGGTTTTCTAAAATCATCTTTTCTTGTCCAAGCGGTCTTCCTTTGGAACGAGCTCCCTCGGAATATCAGGACGGTCTCCAGTCGGTTCACTTTTAAGTTGAAAGTTCGTGAGCATTTACACAAGATGTTGGCAGACTCGGCACAAAATTAATTTGTTATTGGTAATCCCCATCTTTATATATAAATATTCTCTATTTTACACTTTATATTTGTATATATCTTGTTTTTTATGTATGTATGTTTGTATGTATGTATCATTTAAAAAGATCATTTAGTGTATTGTTGCACCTTCCATGTTTATTTCTCTGCATCACCCTAAGGTAGACTGGGAGAGAATGCCCAAGGCATTAAGTCCGCCTTTGTACTGTCGTGTGCATAAAGTTAAATAAATAAATAAATAAGTAATCGGACCATCGAAAATGACCACGATCAGCAACAGATCAACAGATCGCGTTTAGTTTCTCTACTAGGCTGACTTTTGAACTCGTACAAGACAAATTGTTTTTTTTTTTTTCATTTAGGTATAATTTTGACGCATTTCGTATTGTTTTCTCTGTCCTGTACGAATCAGTAAATACTTTTTCTATCTCTATTTAATCTCAAACTCATCAAAAACAAAGTGCAAGTAGTACAGGCAAATGTAAAAGAGACACTCGCATCAAAATGACAACATTTTGACTGTCATGTCCACGCAGAAAGCCAACAAAAGCCGTGCAAACAGACAGACAGACAAAATAATTGTCTCCACTAAACATTATGCCGCCTACACCTGACTTGAGCGGAGCGGGCCGAGGCATAGGCTGTAGCGGATTCATTTTTTTATTGTAATCTTGTAAATAAAACAATCATTTATTTTGTAAACAATAGGTATAAACACAGATAGTTTATTGTCAAAATGATGTGCACTATGTTTTGCCAATATTACTAATATATTTATTGTATAAGTCTTGCAACACAAACAGCTCGTTTATTGATTTGAATTTTGCAAATAACAAATATATGCCCATAGTTCCAAGTTTCCAGATTTACTAGCTCTATTTGCAAAATGAAAACCAGTCTGTTGCAATGAAAATGTTTGCGTATTGGGAAATACTTGTAAATCAAAGGGAGCAATATTTGTATACGTCTCAACTTTAAACGATATACTGAGCTCTTTTAGTTTGAAAAAAAAAAACGTGTGGAAGTGTTATTAAAACCTACTTTCATTGAATATCGTTACGTTGCTTTTAAATGCGGGTAGTTTAATATTTACTACTTTTGCAAGACTTCATGGTAGGTTCACACGCGCGCGTTCGACTCTACATTCAACGTGCACATTCACATTCACGAGCATGTAAACGGTACGCCCGAGCCCGTGAACGCGCCTGTGAACGTGAATGCCGCGAATCGGGCAAGTGTCGGTTTTTTGGCAAAGTTCAAAGGATGAATGTGCGGGCGGCCGGTGACTGTTTACACGCGCGCGGGCAGTCAGTCTCTCCCGCGCTTGCGCGACGAGTGGATCTTCATTCAACGTTGCTAAGAAAGTCGCTACGATCGGAGATTACAACATGGCGGAGACAATTTTGACATTCCTGGAATATTACCAGGAAGAAGAAGTATTATGGAACCCCGGACATAAATTCATGCAGTCTTTTTCTTTTTCTCCGTCGTTCATAACTTGTTTCTTTTTCCAATAAAAATAAGTTAAGCCAAAGGATATGGCAGCAACAACACCGAGATCCTCGCTGCTCGCGATTCTGGCACTGACTGACACGACGGCGTGTGTGTGAACAGCTTGAATGTCCGCCGGCCCGGGACGGGCTGCATGCCGCGCAGCCCGCCAGGCAGCCCGCCGGGCTACACGGCGCGCGTGTGACCGTAGCATCAGAGCTTTTTGTTTTTATTGATACTTATACTTATCCGAGCTGTAAAAAATGCTGTAAGTTATCATGGAATTCTTCTTCTTCTTCTTCCTGGCCTTATCCCATTCTACTTGGGGTCGGCGCAACACGTTTTCTTCTTCCGTAGGTTATCATGGAATAAAATAACTTCTTCTGTGTATTAATCTCTAATGTATAAATCTATTATAACTCCGTATAAAATGAAACAAAACATATTTTTGCAATACTTCATTATTAAATATCTCCAGTCGATACATAATGTATATCATAAATAAAATATGTCCGCTACATCAATCATAAAGACACAAAAACTTAAAATCATCAGCTGCTCGTAAGAGACATAAGTTATACAATTAAATAAATCCTTTCAAGTACAGACTGGTTGCAATCAATCATATACCGGTAATTAGCAACGTGTTTTATTATTGGTGTCTACAGTAAAAGTATAATTACTGAATACTGGTAATTAATGGAGAGAATGTCGTGAGGAAACATGGAATTTGTAATTAAAATTAGTCTCAAATCGTCAAACTATATTGAGGAAGCGTAATCTGTAACTTTACTTAGTAAGTTTATATTAAATTACATATTTATATAAATAGACCGTTGTCCAGCTGTGGGATAGAATAGACTGATAAAAAAAATTGACGGCAGGTTTGGGGCAGTGGCCGAGCGATTCACTGCAGCGCAGTGTATAACGGGTTCGATCACACGAAACAAATATTAAATTTGTATGATCTATCATGTGATTGTTTCGGGTCTGGGTGTGTTTGTGTATGTGTTTGTCTTTGTAAACGCACCCACGATATAGGAAAGAAATTCTTAGAGTGGGGAAACGCTAAAAATGGCGTCCTCATTTTTGGTGTGTCATCTATACTTATTTATTTATTTATGTACACAGAACACGTAGTTACAAATAACATACAGATAAAAGAGCAAAACGGTACTGATTATTTCATTATGAAATATAGATATTACAAAAAAAAAGCCTCACTGCCTTTTCCAAATTCTCTCAGACCGCCTTCAGCTCCAAACTTAACCCACACAACAAAATTAAACTGGGCTAAGCGTGGGTTTAAGTTGTGTCGTAAGTAGAATTCAAGTTTTTTACCTAATGATTTTTTTTGAGTGGGCATTGGCTAGTGGCTCCCTCCGAACTGTTATGGCGAGATGATTTCATTCAAAATACTTAGAAAGTATTAGACTTTTTCTTATCGTGGTAAAATCATCAAATGAGTCCTCACACCCAGGGCGGGACGGGAGGGACTGTCAGACTTGTACTGACTAAAATCTTTATTAGCCTTTTCCATTCCGGGGTCGCGGTTGCCTGATAAGACAGTCCCGCGACCCCGGCAGGCTTCGGCCCTCTTGCCCCGTCAGATTGCTGACAGCTCTTTTAGGCGCGCTTGCAACACGCACCGTCGAGCCGGGCATGGTCCAAGATCGGACGGCGTGTCACCAATTACTTGCCGTCCACATGTCATGGTCGCCTCCCGGGAAGTATTAGGGCAATCGCCGGAACAGGGTGGTTCTTAGTCAGAACGAGTCTAACAGTCCCTTCAGATCCATCCAGAGACGACTTATTTGATGATTTTAACCCAAAAAACTAAAGTTTCAGAATTTATGAAGACAGTAATTTCACTGAGAAAATAGTATAAATAGTCACGCCTTCGTACCATGGGGGTAGGCAGGAACTAGAGAACAGTGGATCTACAAAGGCCAAAGCAGAAACATGACATGAATAATTACGAAAATATCTTTAACTCTATTTCTTGAGCAATAGAGTTCAATAAGCAATTTTATTTCGTTCTAGATTGAATTGAATACCAATTTGTCAAAACTAGTAAATGACATCATAAAATAATATTTGAAAAAAAAATAATATCTAAAAATAATTATGTAATAAACATTTATGAATGAAAATCGAAACCAATTCAAGCATCTATTTATTTCCATAAATGTGCCGAATTTAACGACTTTCCTTCGTTTAAAATGCAATAAATATTATGATACAATCTTTAATATTGAATAATGATGTCACCATGTTGTAGTTGGACAGACGAAAAAAAAACTTGTCAATGTTATTCACGCGTTAATGTGGTCTAGGAATTTGCATTTTTTTTTATGTCCTGAGTAATAATAAAGTATTTAACATTTATAATGATTGCGATTTTTATGTTCGTATTTTGAAAATAAATGTCATTTTTATTTTATTTAACTTTTTTTTTTGTACTTTGATTTATTAGTAGGCGTTTTAATACATTTTCGTTTTCGAAGTTTACATTTATTAATTCGTACAAAATCTCGGTGAAAACATTAATTTGTCAAATAACTTATTCTTTTTAATAACAATTTACGCAATTTTATTTTGCAGTAGCGTGGCGTTATCTGCTTTAAGTTTGGTAATTATTCCACAGAAACGTCGTTTTAATTTAGGTTACAAATTAACTGTTTATAAATACGAATCTATTTAGCATTTTTTGGTTAAAAGAGTAACAAACACCCATACATCCATCTTAACAAATTTTCGCATTTAAAATACCTAGTAGCTTAGTAAGAAAATTATTTATATGTCTTTCTGAATTGTGTTTTTCCGACAGTGCAGTTTAGCTAAATAAATTTTAAATCCCGTTGTCACATATAAACCAAAGACAAAATATAACTTCAAAAAATCCTAAATTCCAACTGTCATTAAAAAAATATGGACTGACAAAAAATCCGGAGTTATTTCAGCCAATGATATTTTACGACTCTGGCGGGACCCGTACCATATTATGTCAATTTTTACAACTATGACCCCTCACGGGCTCAACCTTTTATCTAAATGATTAATGTGTCATTACACGTTTATGGGCTATTAAAAAAAAACGTCATATCCAAATAAAAACGGTGTTTAAAATGTCTAAATAAACTCTTAAAACTTTTTGCGTTAGTACTTTTGGTCATTTAAGCAGAAAATGGGATGATTTTTTTTTGTCTTATTTGCAAAAAAAAGTTTGCTTTAATTTTTTGCAGATTAGCTTTTTTGTTATGTTGGCACAAGCAATGTGTATTTGTTTATTTAGGATTTTTGACGAGTTAACTTATTTTTATTTTCGCATTTTTATTAGTTTCAAACTGCTGCTTCATCTTTCAATTTAGTTTATGATTGGTTTTAAAATTCTATTTGATATTTTTGTAAACTCTGCATTTTAATAGAAAATCTTAATGTAGCGTTTGTTGAATCTTTTATTTAATTTTGTATTTCTATTTATTCTTTCATGTTGTTTAAATTATAGCCTACATGTACCAAGATAATATATATTGTTTGAAAGAGGGACTAAATGCCGTTGGGTTTTTTGATATTATCTTGTGAAATCCAGTTCTAAATAAAATATTTTCTCAAAAATTATTTTGTGTTTTTTTTTTTTTTTTTTTTTTTTGCGTGGTAAAATCATCAAATGAGTCCTCCCACCCCGGGCAGGGCGGGAGGGACTGTCAGACTTGTACTGACTAAAATCCACGGTGTCCTTCAATAGCCCTTTATGTTCCGGGGTCACGGTAATGGTATAAGTCCCGCGACCCCGGCAGGCTTTGGCCCTCTAGAGAGGGGGCCCCGTCATTATGCTGACGCTCTTTGAGGCGCGCGTGGAACACAACGCGCCGTCGACCCGGGCATGGTCCATGGTCGGGCAGCGAGTTGCCCTTTACTCGCCGCCCGCATGCCCGCGCCTACGGTGGCCGGAGATCGTCTGGCGACGTCCGTCGCCGTGGGCGTCCACCACTGCGGGTGGGGCGGAGGGAGGACACTGTCCTCTCTCTCACGCGGCCCGCCTCCTCCTTCGCGAGCATGACTGCTTCGCAGAAGGAGGCGACCGCTTCCCACTCCGTCTCGCCCCGCAGCATGGCCGCGACCAATGCCGGGCGCGAGAGGTCTCCGCCTATCGCCGCCGTGAGGACACGTCGGTGCTCTGCCCAAGCTGGGCAGTCTTGCACCGTATGCTCTACTGTGTCCTCCGGGCGATCTTCGCAGTGGTGACACCCAGGCGTTTCCTCCTTTCTCCTTAGACACAGGTACCTCCCGAAACTTCCGTGTCCGGTGAGGACCTGCGTCATGCGGTAGGTCAGGACGCCGTGACTCCTATCCAGCCACTCCTCAAAGAGGGGTCTTACCGCCGCGATTGCGGCGTGCCCGGCCGTCGGTTGCGACAATCGTCCCCTCCATACTGCCCTGAGATCGCGCCGGACCTCTTCCCGCCGCGCCTCGACTTGTCGGGGCAGCGGGAAAATTATTTTTGTGTTAGTGCTAAATTAAATATTATAAATACTAATATTGATTTTCTTTCTTTTCAGAATCACGGTGGACTAAATCAAAAATGAACAAGTGACGTGAGCAACAGTGGTACCTTTAGTGACAGTGTAGTGACAAATTAGTGAAGTGCCAGTGTAGAAACGGATTTAATGACAAAATGTTGCGGTGATTCTCACAACTGATTATGTGCTGTGTTGTTGATGGTAAAAATTCAAAATGTGTGCCAAACTTAGGAATCTAATCGCCGTGTTTTGTGGTAAGTTTTTTTTTTATTACTACTGAAAATAAAATAAAATACATTTATTTGTCATAAAAATATGAAAATTGTATAACATGAACATAATAAAAAAGAAAAAAAAACTTCAAACAAAAAAAAGACCAAAACATTAAAAAAAAAATGTAACCGCTTTCAAAAACAACCACAAAAAAGGGTAAAATATCCTACAAAACTTTCTTTCGGAAGTCGGTGGCTTTTTTTGTTAATTTCATTGTCTTTTTTGCCATCGACTTCCGAAAGAAAATTTTGTAGGTTATTTTACCCATTTTTGTGGTTGTTTTTCTTCAAAAACAACCACAAAAATGGGTAATGGGTTACATTTTTAAGTTTTTTTTTACTCTTTTTAGTTTAAAACAACTAAAATTCTTGTCAAATACATCATTTTCTTCCATGTGCACTAGAATTTTGCAATCCGTAGCACCGCGGTAATAACATCGTTAACATCTCTTTCATTCCATTTCTCAAAAACTACTGAACCGATTTTGATGAAACTACCGTGACGTCATAAAGCGAGAGCATTGTGGGAACGAGATGGCGCTAGAAGACTTTTATAGCTCTGTCTCTTACATGGTAGGCCTTCAGTTCAGCAAAAACTGATAGCTTGGCTTATTCCAATGCTGGGAAAAAGGTCATGACCCCATTGACTTATCCATCTAGGTATAAATTTGATAAAATTCTTCTTTTATTTATTGAAATTCCAATAGGTGCATCTACACAGAGCGCGCAGCCTCGTGAGGCATTTGCTGCGCGAGGAAACTGACAAGCGAGGCTGCTCACTCTGTGTGGACGCGTCTATTGTTTTTCGACCGAGGCACGAAACAATATACGCGAGCAAAACAAAAACCGACACTGGATGGCTCGGACGCTCGGTTGCTCGACCGCGGCAGCGCTGCCACTTGCCTCGCCCGAGACACGTCCACACCAACCAAGCTGCTTCGCGCGGAAAATGTCTCGCGAGGCTGCGCGCTTTGTGGGGACGCACCTAATGGAAAAGGAAAATCAAGTCTTTATGTGGATTTTTTGTGCCTTATTTCCATTTCCTAGAACTACTCATGAAAATATGCTATTAAGCTTAAAAGCAATTTATGAAGAGGTGATCCTGAGTTTTATTCAGATAAGTACTACTCTCCGTTCGTTATTTTATCTTTATAAAACTACTTTATTAAGTAAACGGAATTATTTACAATGGGAGTCGCTGAGGTAGTTTTTCTTCTAACTTTGATACGGCACTTACTTAACTGATTTTTATGAACGCTAAGTGGCGCGGGCATGCGGGCGGCGAGTAATGGGCAACTCG
Organism: Agrotis exclamationis; assembly: GCA_950005045.1. Taxonomy (NCBI): domain Eukaryota; kingdom Metazoa; phylum Arthropoda; class Insecta; order Lepidoptera; family Noctuidae; genus Agrotis; species Agrotis exclamationis. The sequence goes on from OX465441.1 coordinate 14,078,414, forward strand.
CCGCTCGACCATGGACCATACCCGGGTCGACGGCGCGTTGTGTTCCACGCGCGCCTCAAAGAGCGTCAGCAAGATGACGGGGCCTCTAGAGGGCCAAAGCCTGCCGGGGTTGCGGGACTTATTCCATTACCGTGACCATGGAACGTAGAGGGCTAATGAAGAACACCTTGATTTTAGTCAGTACAAGTCTGCCCTGCCCTGGGTGGGAGGACTCATTTGATGATTTTATCACGCTAAAAAAAAAGAAAAAGAAAAAAAAAGTGGATTTATGTGGAGAGAGGTGGTTCAGTGTTCAGTGGTAGCCCAGTTCGAATGCAACCAGGTAAAATCAACATGCTTCTAGGGCCATTTCTCCATATCATTAGGAATAAAGAGTTCTATTTTATTTTCTTTTTAGTAAAGCCTCCAGCAGACGCGCTGCGACAACGAGCCAATCTAAGTTCGTGTGTCTGCAGGAGGCTTTCTGATTATTAATATGAAAAAGATGCTTTTAAAAACCCGAAAAATGGTAAGCAATAAGCATAAAAGCTTAAAATGCTGGTATTTTCTTTTATACCACAAAAAACAATTCTCCTTATCAGAATGTAACATTTTCTGTCCATTCTAAAGTGTTCAAATAAAATAAAATTCCAAAGCTTTTTTTTTGTAAATAAAACTTGGCAATATGGCTGCCATTGGGTTCGTGTGAACAGGACTTTTCAAATAAAATAAAAAACACACACGTTTATAAAAGTTCTATTGTGGAGTTGGTAAATACCAACAAATATTGGGTTCGCGTCTGTAGGGCTTTTATAGGGTTGACCAGCAGACATTTGCTTGATTCAGATTTCGGATATTTATTTATCCGAAAGTAATAATTATCGGATATTTCGGGTAGGTAATCATTATTTTAGTTTTCTCGACCATTGGCAAGAAACTAAGCAAGACTTGCCTAGTAGTTACTGATTATTTTATTAATTAAATAACCGGTTATTCGGATTCAAATGAGACATCTTAAAAAAGGCAAGCTTTGCCCGCAGTAGGACCCTTACAGATTAAAAAAAAACTTGAAACTTAAAGTAATACAATAAATTAAAGATCATGCCAGTTACTACGTTATCATACCGTTGCTTATTTCTTAGTCATATTTGACCGAAGAAAATTATAACTTGTCAGTTAATATGATTATCCGTATTCACAAATCTATGTTTAACTGAGAAACACCAAATCTATTAAATTAAACCACTCATCCCACAGTTTCATATTAACAGATAGCACAAATAGGTATTTGTATCCGAAATATTTGCGTGTACAGAGTGTGTCGATTTGATCATATATTTATAGGATATCGTACTTACCATCAAACGGAATAACTTTATCCATGGGACCAATATCGTAATCGCGAAAAAGTAATCAGCTGTCCCATAAAAGTCCCAGTAGGTATTGAAGTTTTTTTTTTTGCCCTTACGACATTGGTTTAAAGGAGAAAATTCTTCAGTGTATTAGTTTCTTAGACGTATTCAAATGTGAGAACAATTATAACATTTCTCTTTCTTCATTCTCTCATACATGCTGTTTAGTTAGGCAACACCGAAATATGAAATTAAACCACCAACAGTTGCATATTAACCGACGACAGAAATAGGTATTCGTATCCGAAATATTAACATATATCCGAAATATCTTCACGTACCATCCAATATCCAACATAGTGTTTGTTGTGGCTTTGTTCCACTTTCGTGCCTTGCGAGATGAGTTCTCTAAATACAAATACACATAATTATAAACAAACAAACCTGTACTAACAGCAATAATAATATGTGTCGCGAGTTAATGTAAACGAGATTCGGTAATGGGAATATTTGTCATAATATGTGAGATAATTTCTGAGTTATGTGCTCGTCTTAAGGTATAAAATAAATGAATATTTATTGCTAAAATTACGAGTCTGGTGAGCATGTCAAACCTTTTCATTTTTTTTTTGAATAACTAGATTTCAAAAGAATTTTTGTGTTGATGTTTTGTCATAATGTTTTTGTAAACGGCATTAATTGTAAAAGCATGAATAAAATACTGTTTTGTAGTTTTCTAACCTGACATAAATAATATCAACATAGGGTTTTCTCTGTATTTGGCACATGACAACCAGCGCAAAAGAGAAAGAAAATTTTCGATTTCAATATGTTTACATTTTTTAAATACACGTTGCGTAAACTGTTTAATCGTTTGGTAGTTATCCTGTGCCCTTTTCTTTATCAGTGTTCAACGTTCGATAAACAGATATGTACCTACTTTCAAAAATATTCAAACTTCCACAAAAAAAAAACTAACTGTTTTATTGCCCGCCACAAAAATACGAATATCCGCGCAATATATATCCGAATATCCGCAACCACACCCCTAACGTTACAAGGTAGCCCACCATTATTTATAGAGTTAGCCGGCCACAATTAAACTTTCATTAAAATACTACGTTCGTTGCCAACGTTTTGTAATTTGTATTGTTAGTTAGTATTACTGTGCCCAGTAAACAGTACATGTTTACTGTGTGATTTTTTAAGTGTTTCTGTATTTTCGGAGTTAGGGTTGTAAGTGACTTATTGTTGTTTGGAGTCAAAAGTCAATATGTTATTTCAACGATGCTTTTGTTCATGCTTTGAATGTATTTCATTTTTTGGGGCAGAGGTGGCTCTGTTAAAAATAATTATACCTACTGTTTTTTAATACTAGGCAGGCTGGCATTGCCTGCCGGGGTCGCGGGACTGTCTCATCAGGTAACCGTGACCCTGGAACGTAATGGGCTATTGATACCGTGGATTTTAGTTAGTACAAGTCTGACAACCCAACTCGCCCTTGGTGGGAGAACTCATTTGAGGGGGAACCGTGGGTTCTAACCTAAAAAAAGAAATGCCCCAACAGCCAATAGTTCAACATTATACTTAATCTAGCTGACCCGGCAAACGTTGTTTTGCCATAAAAAATAAAAATTAAAAATTTTGTCTAAAAAAAAATAGATGTTGGCCGATTCTCATAGATAGGTACCGGATAAGCACAAAAAATTTCATCAAAATCGGTCAAGCCGTTTCGGAGGAGTATGGCAACGAAAACTGTGACACGAAAATTTTATATATTACATTGTATACTTATGGGAATTTTGATAGAATTTCCAAACTGGTAGTGATAATAAATAGGTCATGACCTAATTTAAAAATACGAGTAAATTGTATTATGATAAAAAGTGGGCGGGATCGGATTAAATTACTAACGCATGAGATTTCACAATGACTTTTGTATCGATGACACATCCAATGACTGGTGATGAACCAAAAGTTCTAACTTAACCAATTTTTTGTTAATGTTGAGATATCATCAAATGAGTCCTACCGCCCTTAGACGAGCGGAAGGGACTACCTTTTTATTGCCTTTTGAGATCCGGATCGAGGTGCGGATCTTTTGAAATTTTGCTCAGAGAAAGAGAAAGAATATTCTGGAATAATACTCACGACACTGTTTATTTTAAGTACGTATAATATTTAAATAAAAGCGAGTGTGAACTAGGGATTTATCCTGTGTCGTAGGTGCGTTTACAAACAAAGAAACACACGTACACAAGCACCCATTCTGAATTACACGCAGGCAAATTCGCGGGTAAAAGCTAGTTCTCTATATTTCCGATTTTTTTTTCACTAGCCTGTACTGTCCCACTGCTGGGCAAAGGCCTCCCTCCATTCCTTCCAACGGTCTCGATTTTGCGCCATTTCCTTCCAATTCTCAAGAAAGGCATCCAGTTCGTCCCGCCATCTCCTTCGCGGTCTGCCTCGACCCCGCCTCGTCGTTTCAGGGCACCAGTCCTGAGCTTTGCGTGCCCACAGCTCGTTCGGCATGCGGCAGACATGCCCCGCCCAGTCCCATTTAAGTTGGGCAGCCTTTTGAGCCACGTCAATGATCTGTGTTTTGGAGCGCAGTGTAGTGTTTCGAACATGATCTGTTAATTTAACACCTAAGATACTGCGCTCCATAGCACGTTGGCAAACCTTGAGTTTGGACTTTTGGATATTTGTCAAAGACCAAGTTTGTGCACCGTAGGTCAAAATGGGAAGAATACACATGTCCATAAGTTTTCTTTTTAGAGACATGGGCAGAGTGCCCTTGAAAAGCTCCTTCATGGACCAGTAACTCTTCCAGGCATTTTCTGTTCGTCTTATAATTTCTTTGTCTTGTCTTGCCTGGAAAGAGATTTCCGATTAGCATCATAATATTTTTTTAAACTAAATCTCTTCTATCATTTATTAAAAGAAAAACAATAATAATACTATCAACGAATAATATAAAACGCTTGCCACAAAATCACCCTTTCACAGCTAAAATTTCGCCCGAAATTTAATAATCTGGGACCTAATTTAATAATTAAACAAGGGATTTGACTAGATTCGAGTCTAGATTAGAAATATGTATTAGCTTAAGTAATTTATTAATGTACTTAGCCGTAACGTGGGTGGTGGTATTATAGTTTCCATTTCAAGATATTTAACTGCCCGGATAGGTTTAATTTTAATATTTAAATCAGGTAAATGTTTAGACAAAGTTTGTAGTTTATTAATGTCCTTTATCTCAGGGGTTCTTTGGATTTTCAAAGTTAATCAATGCTTGCTAAGGTCGTTGCGAGGATGGGTAGCTGTCATTTAGATACTGAGACCTCACTGTGCTTCAGAAAGCACGGTAAGGGCATGTAGACGGCGAGAATTGGGTGACTCGCCGTCCGGTCATGGACCATGCTCGTGTAGACGGCTCGTCGTGTTCCACGCGCGCCTCAAAAGGCTGTCAGCAGTCAGACAGGTTCCCCCTTAGAGGGCCAAGGCCTGCCGGGGTCGCGGGACTGTCTCATCAGGTAACCGTGACCCTGGAACGTAAAGGGCTATTGAAGGATCACCGTGGATTTTAGTCAGTAGAAGTCTGACGTCCTCCCGCCCCGCCCTGGGTTTCTCAGGACTCATTTTATGGTTTTACCACGATAAAAAAAACGGTTCATGAGCCAAGCGACTCTTGGTAAAACGTTTCAGTTTCCTTGCCTGGGTTCGTTTCAAAGACCTAAAGCTTGTAAGTAGGGTCCCCTACAACTAGGCCTACCACTGCTTGGTTCTGAAGACGTCTAATGCTAAACATAGGCCTCCCCCTTAGACCGCCACGCCGAACGACAATTCGCCACTTGCATCCATCGGTTGCCCGCGACTCTCATGATGTCGTCGGTCCACCGTAGTCGCCACTCGAGCGGCGACTGATTGGTTATTATACGTAAATCGTAGCGTAAAAAATATCGCAATTCTAATATTGGTAGTTCGTCACAAAATTCTAGATGACAATATACGAAAAAATCCTATCAAAATTCGATGGGCATGAAAATGGGTAGAAATCGAAGCAATAGCGATACTCCGGGATCAGTGCGGGTAATAAAATCGTCCCGGGCTATCCCGGACCTCTGTATGGGAAGGGCATGACCTTATTCTCAAACACTTTGATCCCTGAACAGCGAATCAAATCCCGGCTAGTGATGGGACGTGTATCGATAGTTACGTAATATACATATCGATGTTTTTTGATTGGCAGTTATTGGTTGAGTGAGTGGTTGTTTGGGTGTGCGCTTTGATGGGTACGTGTGTTGGATTTGTTAGACCAATCGACTTTGCGTCAGTGATATGATTTATGGTGGAAAAGTTGAATATATTTTGTCATTAATAAATTGTATGACAGGAAATTTAAATATGTTGAATTGACATAATATTTCGAAAATATAGTTAACCCAGTTGACTTTTAAATAAATATGAAGTGCTTTGAAAGCGAAGCCTCAATTTCAATGTTAACGGTTTTTTAATTTATAATACAAGAAAACGAATCATGAGTTAGATGGCATGTGATTTTAAATGTTGCTATCATTTTAGGAATTCATGAAAATTAGTATTTGCTAAAACATTTTTTAAATCATATCCTTTTCGGATACATACAATACAACCTATTTTATTATTTTGAAAGTTTGTTTCAAAATAATAAAATAGGTAACGATGCCATCGTCTGTCGACATTTTCCCAACCATGGAGTATCGACGCTTTCCCAACCCTGAAAATTATTCCATTAGCTTCCAGAAATTAATTTAATATATTTTAAACTGAAGCTTATCACGACCAAAATACACTCTACCCGGGTAATACGAATATTTGCCGGTCAAAAAGGTCCCTAAACAACTAATTTTAATAAACTGACTTTCCCTTTGGTATCAAAATGTAAATTTTTGGTATCAAACTTCCTTAGTTAATTACATATTTGGGGTTTTAAACATTGAAAAAATTAGGTTAATTTTGTACAGGAGATGTTATAAGAATTTAATGAGGAATTTTTAAATTTTCTCGACCTTTTTGGGTATTACAGGATGTTCATTCTAGCTTGTAATCATTTTGTTAAAAGGTTGCCTTATCTTTTGAAATGTGGGTCGCGGGATTGTCTACGGGCAACGTGACTCTAGAAGGCTATAGGTAACTGAAGAAACAGAGTGGAGTAAGTCAGTAAGAGACTGACATCTCCACCTTACTCTCTAGTCATGGACCATGCCCGGGTCGACGGCGTGTCATGTTCCACGCGTACCTCAAAGAGCTGTCAGCAGTCTGATGGGAGGCCTTACAGGGCCAAAGCCTGCCGGAATCGCGACACTGTCTCATCAAGTAACCGTGACCCTGGAAAGTAAAGAGCTATTGAAGGACACGGTAGATTTTAGTCAGTACGTGGCTGATAGTCGAGGTGGGACTCATTTGATGATTGTACCACGATAAAAAAAAAGTTCAAACAATACCAAACATCGCTACATCAAACTCATTACCATATTCCTCTCAGTCATCAGAGGTACATACGCCCCTTTTCCACGCAGTCAACCTTGAAAGCCGACGATCAGTCTTTCACCAAAACGGCTCTAAAAGATCCCAGCTATATACAAGCTATTTGATTGAATACAGAGACGGAACAATTAATAATAACAGGAAAAATAATGTGATCAATTATGGTGGCTGGCGAAACGGTAGTGATGGATCGGGAACACCCTGTACCATCTGTTTTGATTACGGTAGTGAGAATTTCTCGATAGGTTGTCGATTTTTCGATTTTTTTTTGACGTGCGTGGTTTGGTAGTGTTGTTTGTAGTTGTCGATAAAACAAAATTAATAGATGGAATAAATGTTGATTAATTTCATGTACTAATTTTCATATCAGCATATTTTATTTTTATCTTTACCACACTTTTTGAACCAGTTTAAATGTAAATTATTGTTTTTAAATAAACAAAAAAACATTTCAATTTCAACCATACAATAATAATTGAATAGAAAAAATTTCGACCTTTACCGAGCAGTTAGTCAGTATGTATTTATGCTAATTAAAAAAAAACATAAAAAATTGCAGCAATTTCAACCTTGATTATAATTACATAGATAATTCGCTTTGACGTTTTTAATAAATTCTTTGACACTAGCTTTTTGTCGTTCTTTTGACTGATTATCTTTGTTTCTTAATAAATCATTTAGCACTTCCCACTGCTAAGCCATTCGCAAAGAACATCGCCCGCTCAAATTATAAGAATGATACGTTTTTATCAATGGAGCCAACAATTCTATAGACTTGAGTTCCATTGTTATTTTGTGCTCATTCTCATGTTGGAACTGTTTCTTGAGATCTGGTGGGTTTTATGATGTCTGGGTATGAGTTCATGTAGTATATTATTTACTAGTTGTTCCCCGTGGTTTCATGAGATTAGCTCGTTCAGCCAAACAAACAAACAAGCTCTTCAGCTTTTAGTATCATCATCATCAGCCTGTTAATGTTCCCACTGCTGGGACACAGACCTGTTACGTCGATTGCCCAAATACTTCCCGGGAGGCGACCATGACCTGTGGACGGCAAGTAATTGGTGACACACCGTCTTATCATGGACCATGCCCGGCTCGACGGTGCGTGTTGCAAGCGCGCCTAAAAGAGCTGTCAGCAATCTGACGGGGCACGAGGGCCGAAGCCTGCCGGGGTCGCGGGACTGTCTTATCAGGCAACCGCGACCCCGAAATGTAATGGGCTAATAAAGATTTTAGTCAGTACAAGTCTGATAGTCCCTCCCGTCCCGCCCTGGGTGTGAGGACTCATTTGATGATTTTACCACGATAAGAAAAAGTCTAATACTTTCTAAGTCATCATCATCATCAGCCTATTAATGTTCCCACTGCTGGGACACAGGCCTCCTCTCTGTGAGAGGGAGTGGGCCATAATCCACCACGCGGGCCCAGTGCGGGTTGGTGGATGTGACATGTCTTCGAATTTTTGGTTCTAGGACATGCCGGTTTCCTCACGAGGTTTTCCTTCACCGTTTTGAGAGCAGTGGTAATGAAATAAATTACACAAAGTAATGCGCCTGGCCGGATTCGAACCCACGACCTACAACTCGTAAGTCGGGGCCGATACCACTGGGCCACCACTGCTCAACCCACCACCTGCTTTTAGTATAATTGAGATTAAAACAAAACTTCCACAAGTAGGTAATAATTATATTATACCTTTTTTATGTAATACCTATCATCAAATGAGTCCTCCCACCAAGGACAGGGCAGGAGGGACTGTCAGACTTGTACTGACTAAAATCGGGGTCTGGGTAATTCGTTAGTCCCGGGACCAGGTGATAATATAACTTAGGAAAACACCAAAATCCACGAAACAAAATTTCTGAATGAAACGGATTTTCAAAACTCATAATCGAAAACCAATCGTAGGATCCTCAACAAACTCACTCCATAGCTACAGGCTGAAACATTAATACAGGAATTAGGAGCGAGCGAACGAACGAATGATAAATAATACACCCTGTATCGCCGTCAAGTGACGTCAGTGATCGAATGGCAGCCATCTTGGTTTCGACTTTCGACAAAAGGGACATTCGCACCGAACTGGGATAATGAGAATATGAATTCGGGCTATTGTTTGGTTGTATTGGAGGTTATGAAAGGTCCTTTTATGTGTAGGAAAGTATATAATATACCAGACTATAAATACTTATGTCACCCAGGGTCGGACTGGGGACAAAATAAAATCTAATAAACTAAAAAGTGGATTGGCAGAACTCTAAAGCTTTTAAAATGGAGATACTTGTAGTTGCCAATCAAAAAATGTCATGATGTGTTATGATTTTTTAAACCATCGTTGCAAAAAGCAATTTAGCAGTTAACTTCCCCGAAGAGGGCCAAAGCCTGCCGAAGTCGCTTAAAAAAAGCAGTTAAATTATCGTCACAAAAACGTAAAAACCCGTGAAAAGGCCTTTGTCATCTCATCTTCCGCCATATTGATATAACTTTCAACTCTAACTTAAACTTAGTTGTCTATAATACAGTTACTTCGTAGATAACTACGCCCTTCTCTTAGTTATTCCAATATGTATTAATTAAATAAGTTTATGTGTGTTGGTGAAGTTAGTCAAGTTATTGATACATTGTTAAGGAAATTATTTATTGTTTGATAAGTTTCAGTTTGGTGAAGTGATTTTGTGTTTGTGATTACTTCGTGATAAGTTATCGATTTTGTTGATTAAGAAGGTTCTTGATATGGTGTTATTGTTAGGATTTTTTCCCCTTTAAAGTCGACCTGATCATCTCTGTATTTACCAGAGTTGTGGATTTGTTCGAAAGAGTTACCGGGTCTTTTCTTTTTGCGTGGTAAAATCATCAAATGAGTCCTCCCACCCAGGGCAGAGCGGGAGGGACTGTCAGACTTGTACTGACTAAAATCCACGGTATCCTTCAATAGCCCTTTATTTTCCGGGGTCACGGTAATTCGTGAGCCCCGCTACCCTAGCAGGCTTTGGCCCTCTAAAGGGAGGGGGGCGTCATTATGCAGACGCTCTTTGAGGCGCGCGTGGAACTCTACGCGTCGAAGTTACCGGGTCTGGAACACCATGGGTAATTTGTGTTGGATTGAAATGTCAGCGTGAATTTTAGCCAGTACGAGTCTGTCAGTCCATTCCTTTCCACGTTAGGCAGGACTCATTTGTTAATTTTACCACTCAAAAAAATAAGAAAATTTTCGGAAAATCCACCAGGTTCGTCGCGCGAAGAAAGCGCTTGAAAAGCCGACGTAGGACGCTAGTATTTTACAATCAAACATCACAACTTCTATTCTAGGTGTTAAAGTGTAGACCGAATACATGTCACAACTATCATTGGATTTATTGTCCCAAAAGTGCCCAACTCAAAATTCCTCACTCAACAAAATGAACTAATCACCAAAAATTCTTGACTAAAACGCATTCCTACCCTCAAGCTGTTTGTTTAATCTTTATCCGGTACATTTTAGAAAGTGACCTCTTTCCTCACTGGTGGACAGAGGGTACCTATACCTCTGGGTCCTCCGAATGTATTGTCGTTGTAATTCCCGATACTTTACGATAAAAATGCTCGTTAAGACTGAGTATTACTATTTGGAGTATTTTGGGGGTCTGTAAGGAAATCAATTTAAAAAAAAACTAGTTTTTTAATGCACCGTATTTTTCAAATTTTACCAATCAAACATTTACCTTCCACTATTGTGATAAGGTTGAAAATGTATTAAAGAAATTTAACAGATTGAGGTAGATTGATGTGCTGCCGTCTGTACAATCTCAACATGAACAATTTGAGGTAATGTAGGGCTGTGTGTAGGGTTTGTAATGAGTTTCTGTTTAATAAAGAGTGTCCATGGTGTATGGATTTACCATAGTTCGCTACGGAATGGGAAACTACAGTATTATCACAATTATTCTGTCGGTCTGTGACTGTAACTCCATAATTTATATTATTTTGGCAATTAAAAAAGTACCTGTAACTAAAGATGATTTTTGAGGAAAGAAAACTTCAGTTGCAAGTGGGATCTCATTATACAACATTGATTTGGCTGTAATGTCAACATGTTGGGTGGAAGTAGTTAAACACTAATCCAAGAGATGGCGCCACGCTACCGTAAAGCGTTCAAACGAGGAATAGAGAATTTCAGCTTGCAGGTGTGGGTTGCAATGGCCTAGTTGGTAAGGCGTCTGGAGTACTTATCCAGAAGACGCGGGTTCGAATCCCAATCCCAAAAATCTAAAAATCATCTTTAAGATGCGAGTCGCATGCGTTAATGCGTTTAAAAATAATTAATTACCTGTAACTAGCCTAGAAATAAATGCTTTGATTTTAAATAACACATTTCATAACTTCTCGCTTTGAATACGTAACCTTAACCTACTATTTCAACAAAATAAAAAAAAAAAACTGAATAAACTCTACGTATAGCTTTCAAAACATTCCATATTATTACAATTTTCAAAAGTCTGAACAGACTCGAAAGTTTTTCGATAGCTTGTGTCAACCACAAACAGTTTTGACGGTTCCATTACTGTTATCGCAGGGCCAACGTCAGTTTGTGTTGGCCTTCGTGTCACTCTACCCAACTCTCGCTTGCCACGTTTCTTCAAAAATCAATAAATAACAGAATATGTCCATTATTATGCCCAAAAACCAGAATGCGTTGGCGTACCTACCTACCTATTATTGGAATCAAGTATAGCAGCTCTCAATTTAGGACCCCATAATATATATTTTTTTTACTAGCCTGCTCTGTCCCATTCCTGGGCAAAGGCCTCCCTCCACTCCTTCCACTTCTCGCGAGCCCGCGCTTCCTCTTTCCAGTTCGGAAGGAACCTATCCAGTTCGTCCCGCCATCTCCTTCGTGGCCTGCCGCGACCCCGTTTCACTGTCTCAGGGAACCAGTTTTCAGCTATTTTGGCCCACTGTTTGTCCGGACAAACAGTGGGCCCATAATATTAGTAAGTAGTAATTTTTACCCGTCGTCGTTTGTCTACTGTGCAACTACGTATATTGAAGTTCTTCGGTCACATCTCTAGGAATGAAAATTCTATGGAAAGACTGGTGGTTCAGGGCCAAGTGGAAGGCAAGAGGTTACGAGGCCGATCACGGTCTGACCTAATAAAGGGCTACTGAGTCTACCATGGTCCAATGTACTCGGAACGTCTCCAACCGACAAAAATGGAAGCACATCGCTGAAAGAGCAGTCTTCGGGGTCTACCCACCGAACATCCCTCCATGTACCTTGTCTGCTCAACCACGACCACTCTGACAAGAGTGTTACGACTAAGAAGAAGAATTTTTACCCGTGTTGCTAGGCAACTAGGCTTCTCCCAGTTGTAGTCCTTTGTGCCTATTGGCCTTGTTTTGTTCTGTCTCCTGCTCGATATGGAGGGCAGTGGAAACGTATTTTTCCTACTCCTCCACTATTCTTTTCTGATTCATTTCGTTGCAGGATCCAAGACAGGTAAATTCATTCTCCGGGACACGTCGAGCTTCATTGTCTCGGCGCTTTTCTGGTGGTTGCCACTGTTGATTCTGGCTTTCAAGAGTTGCAGTGGTATGGGAAAAGGGTGGTCCCAAAAAAAATGTGTCCATAATTGAGTTGGGAACTTCGCTTGAAGCTAAATACTTGAGTTGTCGCTGATATTACCAAGTTTGGCTTGAGAAGAATTTTTCTGACAATTTCCGAACGCTGTCAGAAAAGTTTATACTTTATTTGACATCTTTCGCGTTGTGCGGCTTATCTAAATAGTGTCTATAACTAAAGCCTACACCTAAGTTCGTCGAAAAATGTGGCTAATATTTTCTCAAGCGTCATAGTTACCTATATTATATTTTTTCATTAATCGTTGCCCCACACTCGGAATTTCTCCTGAGTCGTCAGTGCGCTTACAAACATAGAAACTCACATTCAAAAACACCACACCCAGAACAACGACTTGTAGATGTAGTACGGGAATGGAATCCATGACACGCTGCGCAGCAGTTGATCGATCAGCCACTGCACCAAACGTGTCGTAATTTTATCGATACAGTGATACAAGTTGTTCCGGGTCTGGGTGCATGTGTATTGGGGTTTTAATTTTTGTTAAGGGGAATGCTCCAACCAGCCCGCGAAATTCAAAATTTCTTGCATTTTTTGCAATTTGCAGGCTAGTGCTAGGTTGTATGTTGATTAAAATATTATTCGCGGCTGTAAGACGTACGTATGTAGTTACAGAATTATTATCATCAAAATCACCAATACAACCCTCCAACTTCATAAAGGCGTAGGAACAAAAAATAACATAAAAAGTCATTCCTACAGCTTTATGAACTTAGAGTGTTGTATTGATGATTTTGTTGATAATAATTCTGTAACTACACACATCTTACAGCCGCGAATAATATTTTAATCAACTTACAACCTAGCACTGGCTTGCAAATTGCAAAAAACGTAAGAAAATTTGAATTTCGCAGGCTACCCTGGAGCATTCACCTTAATGAACCCACGATACGGGAGAACTTAATAATGTGGGATTAAAAAAAAATGCTAAAAAAGAAAACTGTAATCCAGTGTCCTTGTTGTAATTTAAATAAAACACAATATAGAGTAATGTAATCATAAATTGTTTCATAATTTAATCTAGTCATTGTTGATAAATCAGTTCATAATTATTTTGATAGAATTGCGACGTTGCCAACTTTCTACAAAGCCTAAATCAAATTCACCTACAAATTAATTCTTAGAACATTCCTTTGTGCTAAAGGTACATAATAAAATTAATATCACAGAAAATAGTTCAATAACTAACTCGTACAAAATATTTAACTTTGAAAGTTGGCCTACATAACGTTCTCAATAAAACTTGTAGAATGAAAATTATGAGCGGTTGAATTGAAAGCTGAAAAAGCAATTAAAGGAAAACTATTAATTGATCATAGTTCTCACTTATTTTGTGGAATTAATTTCTAAGAAATGGACGTTCTGCGGTAAAATGAAGTTTATTATTTGAGATGAAAGAATTAAAATTGATTTTTTGTTTTATTTGTTATTTCGACTTGGTTTTTTCAACAGAAAATTGTGTTTGAAATATATGCTTTTTGATAGCATCAGCAATATAGGTATTATACAAACATCAAAAAAAGTTTACGATCAATTTAAAATCGAAATCTTTTTTGCTATGGTAGATTATAATTATGATATTGTCTTCTTCTTTTAGATTCTTCATTTTAAAACATAGATTTAGAATATAAAACAGCAAAACATTTGATTGTTTTCCATAAAAAAAATAATTAACGTTTGCTAGTGATCACCAACTTTTTTTTGATGTAGGTATGTTTAAAATAAATCCGTCAGTATGTTTCGAAAAATAATGGATACCTACCTACGTAATTTTTCTTTTATTAAATCAATGAATACTTTCATTGATATAACACATCATAACTTAAACCTCGATTCTCGGGAGAGGCTTGGTGTGAATTGAGCGGTCACCCATCCACATATCGACCTTGGGAAGTGTATCTCAACTTTTGATCGATTAGTATAACAATTATCTCAATTAGCACAACATTCCCTGCTGTTACAACCGTTGTCCTAATTCCAGCAAAGAAACACAGGCCTCCCGCTAAGACCAATTCGACTTTCTCCCCTGGGGGGATAATATTGTCAAAATAACTTCACAAAACTTATAAATATATTTTTACAAGATGTCTGAATTTTGATGGGTTTGGAGAGATAGGTGACCTATTTTGGAACATCTGTCGTTGAAGAATACACGCGGTTTCCAACTTTTAGTTACAGTGATTAGACAGTAGTGTTTTTGCAAGTTAAAAGTGGTAACCAATGGGGAAAGAAAGAGAAAAGTAGTAAAAAGAAAGAAAGAAAAGTAGTCGTATTGGGACCACGAATTAGAAGACGCAGCGCAGCAACCGACGAGGGCATGCGGGCGGCAAGTACCTAATGTTGTGTTCCACGCGCCCTTAAGGAGTGTCAGCATGATGACGGGGCCTCTAGAGGGCCAAAGCCTGCCGGGGTCGCGGGACGTATCTCATTACCGTGACCTCGGAACATAAAGGGCTATTGAAGGACACCGTGGATTTTAATCAGTACGAGTCTGACAGTCCCTCCCGCCCTGCCCTGGCTGGGAGGACTCATTTGATGAAGGTGAACCGACGAAACCGTGAGAGTAGCAGGCAAGCGGTGGATGCAAGTGGCGAATTGTCGCTCAGCGCGGTTTTTGGTGTTTTTATACCTTGAAGGTGGCAAACAAGCTTATAGCTCGCCTGATCGTGGCTGGTCACCGTAGTATATAGACTCTGCAACACCAGAAGTATCGCTTGTGCGTTACCAACCTTACAACTTTTCACCTTCTTCTTGAGGATGTGACAAAAGTAGAAAGGAGCATTTGTTCCAACATAATTAAAATTTCGACTTTTGAGCCCTGGTTCCGCTCGATTGCCTCTTTGATCCGTGCCGCATAGCCATAGCCTATAGGCACGCAGGTCACGTCGCATTGATTTAGAGATTCGTCTATTGAGTTTGCCATATTCCGACATGTCAGCTGAAGATTGCAGCCTCATCTCGGCCCGGTCTTGCATCAACTTGATGGTTCCGTTCGAGAGCTAATGAGGCACCGCTGAGCTAAGCGTTGAAAATCCAATATGACGGCTTTATTTAGACTTTACCTCTTAGCAAAACATAGTTTTGTAAAAAACATCAATGTTATGGTAGCATTAATGGCGAAAAAAAAAAACAAATCTTCAACTTAAAAAATCTACTGTCTTACAAAACGTAGTCAAAACATAATTAATCCTCAATTACGAAATTCAAAAGCTTAATGTTTAACGATAATTATTCGCTTTAATCTATAAAAATATATAACACTGTGTTTACATGACATCTTTATTTTTAAATTGAATCGTAAATTGAGTGAAATAAGTGGCCTTTTTAATAAACTAGGGTTGCCTTCGAATTATCCTGGTAGTGTAAATTTTTTTATAAGCGTGTAACAAGTATTTTTATACGTATATGCTTTTCTGTTATTTTTTATGAACTTGCTTTCTGTATTTACACATTAAAATGCACTCATAAAAAAAGCCACACCGCACCACTTTAAATTTCATACCATATGCTTAGGAACTGTTACTAAATACTAACTAGTTCCATAATATCGGTACTAGATTAATAAAGCCAAGAATGCACTAATAAGCTTTGATCCCAGTATTTTTCCTTGAATGCTACCAGATGCGGTTACATGACTAAACCCGCGTCCATATGGAGTGGACGATTTAACACAACGTATTTATCGCACACAGGATTATCATCTCTTAGCGCTGATCGTAGGCTTGAAAATCTAGTGTATCATCGTTTACTTATCTTTTCAATCTTAGGGTCGATCTTTCAGTATATCCAGATGCAGTTGAATGCCTGGGAGTTAAAAAGTCCACTATACCAGAATCATAATATAAAAAAACGGAAAAAATATTCTATTTTATTACTCAAGTAATCAATTTTAGATTCCCCGTTTTTGACACAGAGCGATTATCTATCTATATTTTATAATCCATAGTTACTGGGTAATACGAAACTTCTTGAAAAACAGTCAAAGAATTACCCACAAATGACATCTGGGACCAAAGGGCCCAGTACATGAAGAAAAACGTTACGTTAGAAAAGCTTCATTTATGTAGACATGGTCTTAGCATACGTATTTTATAATTTATGCGTGCATGCTAGGATTAGATTGTCTATGCTAATCTAGGTTCCAGGAAACGCCTAAGATCTAGGATTATGTAGTTTATTAGTGAAGGAAAATAAGATCGGAACCGGTTTTAATAATGTCTTTAAGCTCTTTAGTTGGAACTATTACGTATGGACGTAATCGTTTGCATGTGTAATATGTGTGTGCTATTTTCTAAAACGTTCCTCGGTCTTAATTTAAAGTTATAGCGTATAATGAAATAACCGTAGTGGAATTTAATAATTTTTGTATAAAATGAAAAACCCTGTTTCAAAATACCAGACATCAAAAATTTATTGTTAAATTCTAAACAAATACGAGGGAAACCGCGAGAAATAGTTAGTTGATACTTGATTATAAGTACAGATTTTTAGGTGGAAACAAATGACTTGTTATCCCAGTAGTTACTACTTTCCTGTTAGTCCTTTCATGATTTAATTATTAAATGAGTTCTCCCACCAGGGCGGGATTGGGAGGGACTGATAGGCTTGTATTTACTAAAATCCACGGTGAACCTTCAATAGCCCTTTTCGTTCCAGGGTCACGGTTATCTGATGAGACAGTGCCGCGACTATTTAAGATCATGCGAGAATTAGAAAACCGTTCATGACGTCACAAAATGGCGCCATCAGCTTATCGTAGTCGCAAAGTACCATCTTTCACACAGACCATTAATCGTTCCTTTATCCACCTCTTCGTATTGCCAATATATTGACTTTAACCAATATATTGTATTTAAATCCAATATTGCAATATGCTAATTCGGTACCTCGAAGCCAATGTTACATGGAAATTAGACAGTATTATATGAGCGTGTGGGTTCGTTCATTGAATCACAATTTTATTGAAGGAGATAACACTTTTTATTCGCTAAATATATTTGAAAAGCAATTTGTCTGACTTGGAATAAAATATTACGTCACTAACTTATGCCTGCGGTTTTGTAAAAGTATTTTATGTGTTAGTTCAGGTTATTCTCTATCTGTGGAATCCATTTTGTATTTTTTTCTTGAAAGAGTAACGAACATTCGTTCATTACCACATTGTTTTTGCACTTAAAAGAGTATTTTTTCAATTAATAGAAATAACCCAATAGACGGAATTTTAGTAGGAATTTGAAAAAAAAAGCACCGACATAAGTGCTTACTCCTATAAAATTAACAACCTTTCATGGGAAGAAAGTACTTATGGTTAAACAACTTTTACTATGAAACTAACCTTGAAAGATCTAAATAAGTACCTTCTACTACCTTATGAAGGATTATTTACGTTTTTAAATACATAACCCCGTATTAAACGAAGAAATAACTCCATCTGCATCGATCTCCACTTGCTCTTTTAATGTCATTATAAATTAGTTCATACAAGCGTGCTGATTTATTTTCTTTTCTCTTTAGTTAATATCCCCACTTTTCCTTCACGCTTCTGGGCATTGGATATGAGCTCTTTCAGACTGTTAAATTTTAACGATATTTTTCCTTCACCGCTTTCAAGAAAATCAATAACTTATAGTAATAATATTTAAGAGTACTCATAATAAATATACCAGATATTTAATACTTGGTATTTTCGAGTAGCAACAACCCTATTAAAATGCATTTTTACCGACTTCAAAAAAAAGGAGGTTATCAATTCGACCCGTATGTATGTAATATTATCAGAACTGCCCAGTTTTCATATATGTTAGTCTATATCAGCGTCTGAACATATGTACCAAATTTCATAAGTGTATGTATGTATGTATGTAATATTATCAGAACTGCCCAGTTTTCATATATGTTAGTCTATATCAGCGTCTGAACAAATGTGTCAAATTTCATAAGTGTATGTATGTATGTATGTATGTATGTATGTTTTTATGTTTGTGCACGCATATCTCCGGAACTATAAGTTCGATTTAAGTAATTCTTTTTTTGTTGTACTAGGTATTGTTCAACTTAGGGTACACTGCAAGTTTCATCAAAATCGGTTCAGTAGTTTT
Organism: Agrotis exclamationis; assembly: GCA_950005045.1. NCBI lineage: Eukaryota > Metazoa > Arthropoda > Insecta > Lepidoptera > Noctuidae > Agrotis > Agrotis exclamationis. Next base: position 14,096,992 of record OX465441.1, read on the forward strand.
AGAGATATGGATTTTTTTATGTTGTGACGGATTACAAGATTAGTGCATATGTAAGAAAAATTTTGTATTTTACAAGAATTTGGGTTGAATATGTAATAAATAAACTAAAAAGGGTAAAATAAAAACTTTTTAAAAAAAAGTACCGACTTCAAAACAAATACAAAAAAGTTTAAAATAACTTTTCTTTCGGAAGTCGGTGGCTTTGTTTTGTTGTGTCATTGACTATTGCCACCGACTTCCGAAAGAAAAGTTATTTTAAACTTTTTTGTATTTGTTTTGAAGTCGGTACTTTTTTTTAAAAAGTTTTTTTATCTGCATCATAATGACCAACAATTTTTTGCTTTAAAACTTACTTTATGACTACCTAGAAATAAAGTTCAAATTAGTTTGCATTACACATTTATTGTAGCTCAACGTAAAATAAAACTTCCAATATTACACTTTAGTGCTTAACATTAAGGTTTATAATAACAACTGCTATAGTTTTCTTCGTAAACAAATTCACACGAAAATGCACTTTGGCTCCAAAGTATTAAAGTACAAAATCGTTTGAGAATCGGTTTTCTATAGAAGTTTTTGCTATAATTATTTCGGTTCCTGTACTTTAATGATAGTGGTTGTCGGTTACTCCACACAGTAGGATTAATAATTTCCTTCTTGTGGTTAGAAATTCCTTAAAAAACGGTTGTTATGCTTTGTTCCTGTTGAAGATCATTATTTATTTATTAAAGTTATGGATAAGTATAAGTACGAATAATGTACGTAGTTAGAAGTTGTAGTTCAGAATTTATACAGAAAAAATACATGTGGCACTCGGAGACTGCCGCGGTGAAACTATAGCATAACATTTTTTTTTTATTTTAAAAGAATGAAATCGCCTACCGCGTATATTTAACGAGAATATACTTTATTTAAAATGTTTGTGGTGCACTACTGTAATGAAGAACTTCTTTGTTGTAGGAGAATTTTATAAGTAGGTTTCATTGTGAAAACTCCTTTTGTAGCTGGCCGTTTAGAATGACTAATAAAAAAATTGGTAAATTGTTTTTATGACGGATATTTTTATGATTGCCGAAGTCTCCCGAACTGAAACGATGTTAGACGATGCGTGATTTCAGGTTTTTTTTGTTAGGTTTTTGGAATTTTTTTATTCGGTCGCCGCGCCGCGCCGCGCTCAGAGCCCGCGATACAAGCTATGCAATAGCTTAAAGACACAAAAAAACTTGAGTCCAATTCGCATCTGAGTTTTTCTTTCCTCGAACATCTTTAGGAAAATGCGAAACAGGCGTTATTGAGTATTAATATAAAAACAAAAGAAACCTGAAATTAATTACCAACCTCATATTTAATTTTTGATAATGGTAAAAAAAAATACCCGTAAAAGCTTTGTCGTATCTCGCTGCGGAAACTTCGACATAGCTATTAACGGAGTCCCATCTGTCTCTGCACCAAAAACTATTAAAATTGGTCCAGCAGTTTAGGAGTCAAAGCGTAACAAACGCACTAACGAGCTCCTAATAAATATAGGCATTCAAATCATTCGTTTAGTTTAGGATCACGATGTCGTGACATCGATAAGATTGTATTAAAAGGGTGGGTGTTGAATCACGCACGATTTTTAGTTCAAAACAAGAATATTATCTATTGATAAATATGCATTAGTCTGTGTTTTAGTCGTGCTACTTTATGCTCTAGTCAACTTGTTCAAACCACTTACAAAAACTTAAAATCAAACTCAAAATTAATTTACTCATGTATAGAATCGACTGCTGTACAGCGTGTCACGGGTTCGATCCCAGCACGGAACAAATACTTATATATTTTGTATGTTCTGCAAGTGGGTGTTCGTATATGTGAGTTTCTATGTTTGTTAACGCACCCACGATACAGGAAGAAATACTTAGTGTGGGTCATTTTTTTTATAAAAAAAGTTAATAATCTAGAACAGCCTTTCCCAAAGTGGGTGATAGCGCCCCGTTGCGGGCGCTATAGGCCTAAAGGGGGGTGGTAAGAGACCTAGAAAAAAATGGGGGCGTTGTGTAGAGGCTTCGGGGAGCGATTTGTAATTTCATCTAGCTACGAGTAGGAGGACTCTTAGGCTGCCTGTCCATTGATGCGGAGCGAGCTGGCGGAGCGGAGACACGAGGAAATTTAAACCATAGGATTGCACAAAATCTTCACTCCTCTCCAGTGGTGCAATGCTATTGGTTAATATTTCCTCGTTACTCCGCTCCGCCAGCTCGCTCCGCATCAATGGACAGGCAGCCTTTGACACCGATTTATTCTCAAAGTGGGCAGTAGACAAAATAAGATTGGGAACCCCTGCTGGCTTGTAGGCTTCTTTAAAAAAAAAGGGAAAATCTAATAGCAATGTCTGACATTCGACAGATCAAACCTGAGTAACGTTGTATAATCCTTTTTTAGAAGCTGTGCATGTTAGGTTCACTGTCCTGTTTAACCACATCGAGTTAAAGAATACAGATCACTCAACCATATTTGTTTCGACAATCAATTGACACAACTTTCTCGGAAATCACACTTCCCATAAGAAGAAGATTGTCGCCATCCTAGCTGTTCAATTGTTTTAGCACTTTCTCAATAATTTTTTAGACACAACCTTTTAAGGACTTGTCAAAGAATCTTCTTTTAACAAGTCCATAGGAACGATTTACTTAAAGTGAATGGACTTTAAAAATAATGGAAATATATACTATCTTCAGAAGCAATTGCTTTTGAATTAGCACTCGCCGAATAGGGGAACAGTGTATAAGACGGGGACGCGAGGTATGATGGGAAATCACACACCTAAGGCAAACTTAACACAAAACTAACGTAGCACAAGCGCCAACAGGACGCTATTTGCGTCTGGCCGCTTGCAAATGACGTCCAGCAGGCGTAGCATGGCGCCGTAGAAAGGGGTTTTGTCGACGGAAGAAAAGACAAAATGACAGAACGTAGAAATATTTTTAGCGTTTTAAGCATGTTAATGTAAAAAAAAAAGATAGAATATAAACGTTCTATTCTTCAATAGTGTATGAATGGTGTCATATTTGTGCAAAAAATAGTCGATTTGTATAGAAATAACGATGAAATAACTTTGTCTATTCTAGGTAGAATTGAGATAGAATCGCCATGCTACGCGTGCTGATGGCGCTTGCTCTACGTTAGTGTTGTGTTAAGTATGCCTAAAGAGTGTATGTCCCCATTATATATCGCGATTATTAACGTCCCCGTCTTATACACTGTTCCCCTACGGTGTTTATTAGTGTGATTAGGTGGACAGACAATCTGATCACACACAGGATCGCGCTACGTCTATTGGGCAGGCCTAAGTTCAGTAGTAGACATGAAAATAATCTGTTAATCAGTATTACCTTGGCGTATCGTATTACCCAGTAATAGTTGTGGAGGTCAGATAAGAAGTCGCTCCATGTAAAATACTATAATTCTACAACTGGTTAGAGAGAAAACCGACCGCAACATAGCTGAAAAGGCTTTTTTTAATTGGGACAAACCCAGCACACTATTCCCAAACCACTGCAACTCCTGAAAGCCAGAATCAACAGTAGCAACCACCAGAAAAGCGCCGAGACAATGAAGCTCGACGTGTCCCGGAGAATGAATTTACCTGTCTTGGATCCTCCAACGAAATTAATCAGAAAATAACAGTGGAGGAGTAAAACACGTACTTTCCACTTCCCTCCATATCATGCAGGAGACAGAACAAAACAAGGCCAATAGGCACAAAGGGACGTTACAACATTAGGCAGATAGAACTAAAGACGTAAGGGTATAAGGTTTTGTTCGGCGAGTAAATAGGTAGCTTGCCAACCGATCAAGGGCCAGCCCTGAGTCGACGGCGTCAGCTGTCTTCGAGGAGAGAGGCTTCTATAGGGCTAAACGCCTGCCGGGGTTGCGATTCTCTCTTAAAAGGATACCACGGCCCTGGAAGGTAAAGGGCGAGTGGAGGGAAACGGTGGTTTTTAGTCAATATAGGTCTGAAAGTCACTAACAGGACGGAAGGCCTGTTTGATGGTTTTTAAACTCCTCAAAAGGAAGTAAGGAAATGTAAGATTTTGTAAGACAATTGTTTTGAATTAGCGCTCACCAAACATGGTAGACACAGATGTCAGACTTGTCGTGTTAGTTAATTCACACACTTGTCGCAGTCGCGAGTGTGGAGTGGCTCTTAGACGTGACGTAGGGCCACTTGGTAGTGCAAGTCATAAGCGGTAGCGATTTTAAAAAGAACATTACTTTTATTACCAGCTTGTGACATACTCACTGTTGAGAAACGGCCTCTTCTCCTATGGAGAAAGTATATGAGCATCAATGATTTTCAAGGAAGCAAAAGTTTGTTAAAATATTATCGTGTGCATACCCTTTTAACTGTATGCCTTTTATTCAAATCTGTTATGGCTGAACACTGCTCGGCTCTTTTTGCCGACGAGTAGGGATGGTAATACAAAACACCACGTACTCCGAACGAAGACATTTATTGGAATAATTCCGTTAACTCATATACTATCGGTTGTAACGAAACCATAGCGTGTTTTACAAAATCTAACAACGCCATCTAGGGAAGTTAGTGGTAATTGAATGTATGTTAACAGCTTGAACAAAACTATAGTATATACAAGTGCTTGAACTGTCTTTTCATCTGTACAAATATTAAATAAACAAAAATGTTCTGATGATTTAAACGTCAAAATAGTTTCGCATTCAATTAAGTTATTTACTTTTGAATATTGTTCAAAACTTTTAAATAAATAGTACCTATTAATATACAGTATTTTTCCTTCACAAATAATTAAAATTTTTAATAATATCCAACACACTTGAGTCAATACAAACAAAATAACAGATGCAAATTAAATTTCAATTATTTACAAAGCTGCGAAAATGTTTGTTTTAATTTCATAATATAATTTGCATTTTCGATATTAAGCATGAAATGTTTTATATAAACAGTAATTATCAACGCAAAGTGGTCTCAGTAAACATGATTATAGTACAAATGTTTTGTTTTGAGTGTTCAATATATCTTGCCACTCGGAGCTATTTGCATAATTATTTTACACTAGATTTTACCTGCGACTTTGCTCGCGCTAATTTAGTTTATCTTTTCAATAAGGATCTTAAGTATGGCGCCATCTATTATTATATGAACGCAATTGTTGTTTTTCTCGGGAACCGTATATTTTTGGGATGAAAGGTACCCTATGCTCGTCTCTGTACACCTGACAACATGATGCAAATTTTCACTATGATCAGTTCAGTAACAAACAAGCTTACGATTACCTACTCTCTCATTTATAATAATTTATCTTAGAATTAGGAATTTTTGTTTAATTAATTTGTATCTGGAAATGTGCAGACAATAAATTGGAACATAAGACATTTCAATGATTTGATAAGAGCTGTGGGTATTGTGAATTTGATGCGACTAACGTATTGAAGATCTATGGATTGGGTGGAACGGCATGAAAAAAAATGGCAACATGTTAAGTGAAGGAAAATTAAAGTTAGAAACATGTTGCGCTAATCTCAAGTAGATTAGGATAGAGGGAGAAAGATGGCAAATATATTGAAAGGCAAAGACGAGACGAAAGTATTAATCAGTTCCGTTTTTGTCACATTCAGTAATGCGAGCAACTTTGAACTAAACAATTATGGATTTTATTTTAAATAAAGTAAAAAATAAATCATATCAATCAATCTTTAAAAAAAAATTGTCTAACAAAAAATTACTATATTCATAAGTATACCTACCTATCAAACCACTTCCTCTCCGCTCGCCGCTGCCCGCTCACACTATAACCCACAAAATATATTCACTTCATGTCCACCACAAACTTAACTCCCACTTGAGACAAACATTGTCAAATTAAACTGATTTGCATCTTCAGTATTATTGAACAGTTAATGGATTCAAGGTTAAGAGATTTATGCATAAATCGATCAATTTGTTTTGTGTTCAAGTTCATAAAGACGTGATTGGTGGCCTTCAACTAAAGATATAAAGCCTCCTGCAGACACACGCGATTAATCGCGCGGGGCGACATGTCGCGGTCCATTCGCAGTATTTTTAGAGTGGAAATTAGCTTGGCTCGTTGTCGCAGCGCGATTAATCGCGTGTGTCTGCAGGAAGCTTTTAATACTTTTTATGTCGCCATATGTAACAGAAGTTACACAAATTTTAAGAGTACTTGTAGAAGGCTTTTTTTAAGATGCTGTATTTGTTTCGGTGACTTAGAAAAAAATATTAAGCCTGTAGTGCTGTGTGTATGCAAGTTAATGTTTATAAACGCATCCTCGATACAGGAGTTATTCATATTGTTAGGCAAAGTTTTTTTTTAATTTTTACTGAGGATCGACCCTAAAATTACATAAGACGTTCCCCAGAAATACGCACATTTCATTGTTTTTGCTAGAAAAAATTGAATAGTGCTAGTTTTTTACCTCCCAAGTGATGTATCACAAGTCAAATATAACATCACAAACACTAAAAGTGTATTTATTGTTTGATAAAATACTACCAAACATAATTAAAAACTAATATGAGGTCTTGTGCCTGCTTTCTATTTTGTACCACACCCAAAATCGCTACTTCTCTGCTTACCGCTACCCGCTTGCAACGCCACCTACAAAGTTCATTAACCCCGGTTAGTCTCGCCACTAACTCGACACCCACTTCAGACAGTGTCGCATTAAGAACCAATATACCGACATTGTTTCTTTTCTTTGTTATTAATTGTTATTATAATAAAATAGCCTGTTATCATAACAACGTGAGTTTGTTTGTTTGTTTTCACATCTAAACCGATGAACCGATTTCGATGAATTTTGGTATAGTGATAATTGGATTATGTGGAGATGTTTATAAGCCATAAAAAGGGAAAGGGGCGAGCGAAGTCGTGGGTAAAAGAAAATAGTTTTTAAATTATTTTTATTGCAACAATACACTTTTTGCCAAATTGCAGGACAGTTTATCGGCAGTTCGAATGTGTCTTTGTTACGATTTCATGCCTAAATCGCTAAACCGATTTCGTAAAATTTTAGTATAATAATAGATGGGACCCTACACGCTTAGGTGCTACCTCTTTTTCTTTCATAATACTTGAAAGGGGGACTTCTTTGAAACTTCATAAATATAATACATTTTTCTTCAAACTTTAATGACAAATCAACAACCAGAACAGATCAACAAAATCTATATTAAAACGTGTAAAGCCACGGGATAAACATAATGATAGTTGACTTTGAAAGCCTTTGTCACAACATGATCCCACCTTTGTATAACAGAAGGAGGTTTTTGACATCAAGGTCAAATTACAGGGAGGGTTTCAGTTACCTTGGTGCTTATGTAAAAGGGGTTATTTTGGAGGTTAATCAATAATTTTGCCTACCTTTTCAATTATTTAGGAACTAGTTGTTGCCAACCAGGCTTCACCCTCGAAACTTTCTGAGTATGGATGGAAAATCATAAACTTTACTCCTCTGCTGAGCTGCAGGCGTAGCATGGCGCCGTAGAAAGGGGTTTTGTCGACGGAAGAATAGACAAAATGACAGAACGTAGAAATAATTTTAGTGTTTTAAGCATGCTAATGTAAAAAAACATAGAAAATAAGCGTTCTATTCTTCAATAGTGTACGAATGGTGTCATATTTGTGCAAAAAAACAGTCGATTTGTTTAGAAATAACGATGAAATAACTTTGTCTTTTCTTCGTAGAATAGAGATAGAATCGCCATGCTACGCGTGCTGGTAAAAGCAAGAAACGAGATTTGAAATTTAGAAATCGAAATAGATTAAAGATCTATTTCTTGGCTAGTATGAAAAGAGAAAGAAAGTTCTCGAGTGGCGACCACGGACCGGAAGACGCAGCATAGGTAGGCCTCCCACTAGGTGGACTGACGACATCGTGAGGGTCGCGGGCAACCGATGGATGCAAGTGGCGAATTGTCGTTCGGCGTGGCGGTCTAAGGGGGAGGCCTATGTTCAGCAGTGGACGTTTTCCGGCTGATGATGATGATGATGATGATGATGAAAAGAGAAGAATTTTCTTTTTTTTATTTGATCTTACCACTTGACGCCCCGCGCTAATGGGCCTACCACACGCTTCACCACAGTTTGCCTGCGCAAGCCCGGCCTGCGCGTACTTGCCTGTGTGTGGTTGGGCGTTCAGTGTTGCCGACCGTGTATTATTTTTTCATGCGAGTAGCTATGTATGCGCAGGCAGAACTGTAGTGAAGCTTGTGCGTGTGGTGGGCCCATAAGTCACCGCTCGCAGCAGAAACGTGTACGGTCCTTTATAAAATAAATTGACTGCATGCAATAGAAGCGTTAGTTTCAAAGATTAAACTTTAAAAAACAATTTTTTTACTCGTCTGACATGTGACAACGTTGACAGTTGTTAAAAGCGCCATTTAATCATAATGTAAAACAAGCACATGTTGATATTGCTATCAAAATAATATACTAATGAGATACGAAACAAACATCTGTTAGGCATATCATTTGTTTCTATGCGAGAGTTTAATCTATGATCCTGAACACAAAAGGCGTCTGATTAATGCGAAAACCTACACTTTGTAAAACTATTAGCATACTAGCTCTTGCTCGCGACTTCGCGTGAGTTTTCGGCCCCGATCAACCGCGTCACACACTATTGGTTCTTTTTCCGACTTGCCGCTTTTAATACTATAGGGCAACGAACAATGAATGCAACAGCGAGCGAAGCGAGTTCGAATTTTTTGCGCCTTTAGCCGAAATTCCAGATTTTTGTTTGCAAGCAAGCAATCATGTTTATGATTTTTGGAAGCTAGCGTCCGGGGCACATGGCTCTCCTAACCCCCCTAGATCCGGCACTGTTTGTTTATCGCTCGTAAAATTAAATAAAGTTAAAGAATAAAGGCTTCTTCTGGATAAGGTCACTTATCGTAAACATTGTCTCTGTTACTTCTGACCTAGGCGAGAGTCAAGAGAGCAAACTCATCTTAAGTGAAAAATCCTCAATTCCAAAAACTCACTTATCTAACCTTATGTTTCTTTTGTTACAGTGCTGGTGGTAGCTACTGCCTTCCAGCAGCAGTACTTCAGGGTTGTCCCTCGAAGTCTGAGGGTACAGGAAGGTGCAGAGGCAGTGCTAGAATGTGCAGTCGCCAATCTAGCAGGACAAGTGCAGTGGGCGAAGGACGGATTTGCACTTGGTAAGTTTTACTTTATTCCAAAGATCCTTTTGAGGAAAGAAAAACTTCAAAAGATGAATAGAGAATTTCAGCTTGCAAGTGTGAGTTGCGATGGCCTAGTTGGCAAGGCGTCTGAAGTACTTATCCAGAAGACGCGGGTTCGAATCCCGTTTGCAACTGATTTTTTTTTTCTCAAAATCATCTATCTTTACGATGCGCGTGCGTTATTGCGTTCAAAAAGTAATTAATAAGAACAATTCAAAGATTTTCTTCTTAAAGAAAAATTCGAACCACGGACAGGATTCGAACCTGCGGCCTTCGGATTCAGTACATCCGACGCTCATTTCCAACCGAGCCACCACCTTAAGACGTTAGAAATGGAAGGAAGAATTCGCCGCGGCAGGTGTGAACCCCCGTGGTTGTTCGAATCCTGTCCGTGGTTCGAATTTTTCTTTAAGAAGAAAATCTTTGAAAATTCGCTTTTAATATTTATAAAATATTAAGAACAATTCAGCTGTGTTTTAAGGTAACGTGGCGCCATCTCTTAGAATAGTTTTTAATTACTAACTACTACCAGCTGTTTTTTTGCGGAATTATAGCTGAAACTTGGGTGATGCACATTACTGCAAAATACTCTTTTTTATGAAAGGTATTCTTTAGGGTCAGTTCAGACCGAGACGCGAAGCGACGCGACGATGCGCGCACTCTTGTATGAGTCAATCAAAATACGACTTTATTTTCTACACTAAAAGATACACATTTCGTTGTGAGAATTTGAATACGTTGAGATGCACAGCGATGCGCCGCGCGACGCCTCGCGGCGCAGCGAGGCGCATCGCGGCGCATCTCGACGCAGCCGCGTGTGCCGAGGCCTCTTAACGCAGCGAGACGCCGCGCGGCGCCGCACGACGCAGCGCTGCACAGCGCGGCGACCCGTGGTGACTTCTCGACATATTTCAGTTCAGATTTCGTGTAGATTTCATGCAGTTCGGTCGAGCGCTCTAGTTAATAATGATAGACTGGAATTTAATTACTATCGGACTTCTTGCGGAATAGGAAGAGGAAGAAGAATACAAAAATAAATTAAAAAAGAAGATATTATCATTTATTTATTTATTTATTGGGTGCATGATTTATGGCGAAACAGACGAATTCATGGTGAATTTCACACCTTGGGTAATGACAACATTGCCAATTATCCTGACTTTTATGATAACTATAAAATGGATTATAAACAATTTCAAAACTTGTTGAATTTGTTGCGGCCATATATAAATACACAAAAAACTAATTATAGACCCACTATTTCAATCGAAGAGCGGTTATCTCTCTGTCTTAGGTAAGTGATTCTAATGTACAGACGCCAGCACATAAACCTACCTCTATCTGTCAATTTCTTTTTTAGAATTATCCTAAGCAGCGCCACCTTGACAGTTGCCTTCCCAACTGACCGTTTATTTTGTACAGACGCCAGCACATCAAGCTACCACAATCTGCCAAATTTCTTCAATAGATTTTCAACCTTATCGCAATACTGGAAGGTTAATGTTCGATTGGTAAAATATGACAGTTTCGAGTAGGTTGACCTGCTGGCGTCTGTACCTAATATTTATAAATTACCGTACTTACCCGATAAACCAATTTGTCCACTTTTCTTCTCCTATGTATTTTTTTTGTGTTCCTGTCACAATAGTGTTTTGCTCTTACATTGTACAGGCATTCATAGCGCTGAACATAAAAAATCAACTTCTCCTCAATCTCCATGATCTCCGTCAAACATAAATGTCATTGTCATGCGCTTCTACGCTTGCTAATCGACTATTACAATGTACAGGATCGAAACTCCAAAACACGGACTTTATAAGAAAGCAATTTTTTAGGTTCAGCTCAGAGTCAGCTCAGACCGAGACGTGACACTGCGCGCTCATTTCAATTTATAGAGCTATTAAAAATCTAACTCTATTTCTTACACGAAAAGATACACCTGTCACAAACAAGCGCGGCGCCGCGCTGCATTTAAATAGCGGCTCAAAATCTAACTTTATGTATTACACGAAAATATACACATTTGCAGTATCGTTACGTCACGTCGCGTCGCGTGACGTCTCGATGCTGAACTGACCGTAAAAAAAAAGTTTTATTTTGCCCTAGAATGCATTTTTGCAGTTTCGATTTTGTTCGTAGTCACAGTCGAAATGCGGGACGCGGGGCGGGGCGGGACCACGTGGCGAATGTAAACAGATTCCGCTGCGCCGCGCGGCGTCCCGCTGCGCAGCGCGGCCTCGTGAAGACTGGATGCGGCTCGCGACGTCGCGATGCGTCTCGCGGCGCAGCGAGGCGCATCGCGGCGCCGCGAGGCGTAGCGCGACGCAGCCTGAAATGACAGGCCTCTTCACGCATCGTCGCGTCGCTTCGCGTCTCGGTCTGAACTGACCCTTATCTGTTACACTTGACAATGTATGTATTATTATACAAAATTTCAGAATGATCAGTCCAATGATTTAGGCGTGTAAAGGTAACAAAGAAAAAAACTTATTCTCTCGTAAAATACTTTGTAGAATAGTTAGGACTTTAGGATTGCCTGAAACATTATGGTGCCAAGTAACATATGGTTCACCAAACTACAATATTATTCGAATCAAACGTAGTCTCCGGGCTGCTACTAAAAAAATCAAATCCTAAAACTACTGGCTTTGTCAAGCCCGGATGTAAGCGATTTTTGACGAGAAATCCTCCAGGATTTTATATACATACTCGTACATGGTAGATTATACGTATTGGTTTTGTTACAACTGACATACGGTCTACTGGACATATCACCGTTTGAGCATAAGCTATTGCAACAAGACTACGGCTTCACATGTCTGTTTTTTTTGGAGTGATTAAATAATCAAATGAACTAAGAGGAGTCTTGGGTGTGAAGGGACCGTCGGACCCTTACAAACTATAAATATCACCCTGTTCTTATGGTTGCCCTAAGGCTAGAAATCCTGGAACCCCACAGCCATTTGGCCCTATGGAAGTCCGTTTGCTGACAGCATTTTTAAGCCCCCGTGGAACATGGCATGCCTTGGATCCGGGCATGGGGTACTACTATCTAAGCTCAGAACCCGTAGCTTCGGGCAAAGTTATGGACCTGTCGTAATCTTTGCCAACGTATGGACATAAGATTAGTAAAATGGTACGAATAAAAAATTGATAACAACATGATTGGATTAGGTAGCTGTTCCGATTCCCAATGTGTTGGTTGACAGAACTTTTGAATTCAAAACTAATAAGGAGTAGTGTTCAATCAAACATTTTGAGTTGCTGGCCTGTGTGTTAGTTGACGGACTAAGAGAGTACACCCTCTGGTCCTTGATCGAACGGCGAGCTACCCACTCCAGCTTTTATGGCGCGAAATTACGTTGACAGTGGCATGGTCTGACGGTGTAAAGTTTTATTACTAATACTCCTATTCAGCCAAAGCAGTAATCCATAAAGTTCTCACAAAGCGATGTCGTGAACTACATCAAAACCCCCGTTAATAAAACAGTATTATAATGTTCACAAATCCTTCAGGCCAAGTTATAAAGTCCGTATTATAATCAACATTAAAGGCAAGTTAATGATATTTGTTATAAACCCTACTGAGTCCGTTGTTTAGAACTAAATGTTCCAGCTAAGGTTTATTGGCTTAATTATCTTTTGGTTCTAGAATAATCCGAGATTACATAGAATTTAGCTTTGGGGTTTAATTAGAAGGGGCTTTTTCTATTTTACTGGTTAAATTATGCTGATGTGAAGGGAACAATGGTGTTAACCTATAACTTTTGTAATGGTTTAACAAAGGCCAAAACTCATACTGAAAATGAGTGACAAGTATAATAAAATTAAAAATATTAAGCAAGCCGCCGATAAATGAGGTAATTTTATTTAAATGTATGAACAAACCTTCACAAATTATACTTACAAACCATCTCATTCACATCAGTAATGCAAACAAAATAAAAACTCTTCAAAATCAGCCCTTCTGGAAGCGTTAAATCGTTCTGACGCGATACAGTAACGAAACTCCATCCATCCATGAAACATCCAAACTATCCCATATATAATATTAGTAAGAATCTACCTTTTATCCCGATGAATAATACTTTTCTCGAAGAATAAAATCGTTCTAAATTAATTATAAAGTTCCTCTGATAATAGATGGCGCTACGTGTCGCCGAATTGATTGTGACATTCTAAATGAACGCGAGAGAAACCGCATGCAAATGCTAGTTGGAACATAAATATAATAAGGTATTTGAGTAAAAAAAAAAAATGATTCCGTCACGTTATTTGACACTTATTTTTGTCATTTGTTACGTAAACCAAAATTTACGAAGAAACGACAATTTAATATTTGCCAATACGTCACAACTTCACAAGCAATGTACATTTTTTACTTGTTTCTGGCGTCACAGGTCCCGTATATATACATTAATTCAACAAAATAAAAAATACGTATCCATTATTTTACAAAACACTCAAGGTGCTCCGGTTCGCGCCGGAGACCGCGACAGGAGACAGCGACAGGCGACCGCGACAGGAGACCGCGACAGTACTTAACATTAGGCAATGTATGAGCGGTAGTTCTTGAGCGAGACAGCGACAGGAGACATACGGTAAACAATCACCGGTCGCGGGCCGTGTCGCGGTCTCCTGTCTCGGTATCCAGTCGCGGTCTCGCGCGCGAACCGGCGCCGAACCGAACCTTTACGGCCGAGCCACGGAGACGGACTAGGCGCGGTTGCGGGTGGCGGCGGCGGTTGGCTAATTGAACAAATGTATGAGAACGTATAAAACATGCCACGAAGCGCGCGCGGCGGGCTAGAGCGGCTGCGGCTGGCGGCGGCGGTCGGCGGCAGCGGTGGCGGGCGACGCGGGCGGGTGGAAACAATACTATGAGTAAGTTTGAGCCTGGCCACGGTGCACAGCGGTTTTTCGAGCGGTTGAAAAGGGCTAGCAAGGGACGGATTGAGTGAAACAATTTTGTTTAGACGAATTGACGAGCGGCGGGATTTTATAATGGACACTGAGGCATTTATTACAGAAATATTAAACCGACCACCTATATGGATGTCCAAGCATCCACAACATAAATATAAAAATGTAATAAAAAGACTATGGGAAGAAATCAAACAGCTTTTTCCAGATCAGGACAGTAAGTTATATAATAATGCTTAATTAACTAATAAGTAGGATCCTAGGTGCCATATCGAACAATGTACTCAGTGTTCTGCAGATCTACATACCTACATAATAATTACGAGGAAAGTAGGTAGGTAGGCATCCTCAATACGTCCACTTAGCCAGCCGCTATAGCCGCTACTGAATGTACGTGGCATGCCACCCGCGCCCGCACAAGTCACCCGCGCCCGCGCTTAGCCTAGCCCGTCTACGTGGCTAACGTCATACGTCTTAGCCACGTAGACGGGCTAGGCTAAGCGCGGGCGCGGGTGACTTGTGCGGGCGCGGGTGGCATGCCACGTACATTCAGTAAGTAGCGGCTATAGCGGCTGGCTAAGTGGACGTATTGAGGATGCCTACCTACCTACTTTTATCGTAATTATTATGTAGGTATGTAGATCTGCAGAACACTGAGTACATTGTTCGATATGGCACCTAGGATCCTACTTATTAGTAAATTAAGCATTATTATATAACTTACTGTCCTGATCTGGAAAAAGCTGTTTGATTTCTTCCCATAGTCTTTTTATTACATTTTTATATTTATGTTGTGGATGCTTGGACATCCATATAGGTGGTCGGTTTAATATTTCTGTAATAAATGCCTCAGTATCCATTATAAAATCCCGCCGCTCGTCAATTCGTCTAAACAAAATTGTTTCACTCGATCCGTCCCACGCTAGCCCTTTTCAACCGCTCGAAAAACCGCTGTGCACCGTGGCCAGGTTCAAACTGACTCATAGTATTGTTTCCACCCGCCCGCTTCGCCCGCCGCCGCTGCCGCCGACCGCCGCCGCCAGCCGCAGCCGCTCTAGCCCGCCGCGCGCGCTTCTTGGCATGTTTTATACGTTCTCATACATTTGTTCAATTAGCCAACCGCCGCCGCCACCCGCAACCGCGCCTAGTCCGTCTCCGTGGCTCGGCCGTAAGACGTTAGCCACGTAGACGGGCTAGGCTAAGCGCGGGCGCGGGTGACTTGTGCGGGCGCGGGTGGCATGCCACGTACATTCAATAGCGGCTATAGCGGCTGGCTAAGTGGACGTATTGAGGATGCCTTACCTACCTACTTTCCTCTTAATTATTATGTAGGTATGTAGATCTGCAGAACACTGAGTACATTGTTCGATATGGCACCTAGGATCCTACTTATTAGTTAATTAAGCATTATTATATAACTTACTGTCCTGATCTGGAAAAAGCTGTTTGATTTCTTCCCATAGTCTTTTTATTACATTTTTATATTTATGTTGTGGATGCTTGGACATCCATATAGGTGGTCGGTTTAATATTTCTGTAATAAATGCCTCAGTGTCCATTATAAAATCCCGCCGCTCGTCAATTCGTCTAAACATAATTGTTTCACTCAATCCGTCCCTTGCTAGCCCTTTTCAACCGCTTGAAAAACCGCTGTGCACCGTGGCCAGGCTCAAACTTACTCATAGTATTGTTTCTACCCGCCCGCCTCGCCCGCCGCCGCTGCCGCCGACCGCCGCCGCCAGCCGCAGCCGCTCTAGCCCGCCGCGCGCGCTTCGTGGCATGTTTTATACGTTCTCATACATTTGTTCAATTAGGCAACCGCCTCCGCCACCCGCAACCGCGCCTAGTCCGTCTCCGTGGCTCGCGCGTAAGAGTCAGTTTGAACCTGGCCACGGTGCACAGCGGTTTTTCGAGCGGTTGAAAAGGGCTAGCGTGGGACGGATCGAGTGAAACAATTTTGTTTAGACGAATTGACGAGCGGCGGGATTTTATAATGGACACTGAGGCATTTATTACAGAAATATTAAACCGACCACCTATATGGATGTCCAAGCATCCACAACATAAATATAAAAATGTAATAAAAAGACTATGGGAAGAAATCAAACAGCTTTTTCCAGATCAGGACAGTAAGTTATATAATAATGCTTAATTTACTAATAAGTAGGATCCTAGGTGCCATATCGAACAATGTACTCAGTGTTCTGCAGATCTACATACCTACATAATAATTACGAGAAAAGTAGGTAGGTAGCATCCTCAATACGTCCACTTAGCCAGCCGCTATAGCCGCTATTGAATGTACGTGGCATGCCACCCGCGCCCGCACAAGTCACCCGCGCCCGCGCTTAGCCTAGCCCGTCTACGTGGCTAACGTCTTAGGGACTCTACCCATAGCGCGATGCGACGCGATTCGACCGATTCCAACTACAAGTGAAAATCAACCCAGCTACTAAGAAATAATGATGCAATTTGATTGACTTGACGTCGTCGCTCGTGGCGATCGTGTTTTGTTTTTCTCTACCCTTAGATAATATAATTTATGTCATATGTCGTAGTGGTAAGGTTGATTTTCACTTGTACCTTACTGACGGATTAATTAAATTTACAATTTTTATTTATTAAAGCTGTCGATAGGTATGCCTTTTCACATCAAACGCCCTCCTACGACCATCACTAATCGAGTAACAAACCATCTAATGACAAGTTGGTCCAAACACAATGCACATGAACATCAATCCATCTTACTCACTCCTAATCCTTGACTCGAAATGATTCGGTCCTGCACCCAAATAGCAGTGAATGTATCGGGAGTGAATGTACGTTCAACTTCAATTGAATGTGAACTACTAGGTGACAGAATTTGGTACTAATTACTGCGGGTTAAGGGATAGGTTGCAGCGATTTGGACACAGATAAAATGATAGGTGATAATGATGATCGAAATGTCAAAAACATATTGAATTGACTTAACCATGTCATCGAAAATTTTATGTAAATTATTCTGAAAGTTGATGTCGAAATGACAACCGCTTTGAAAGCGAATACCTCTGGGTTGATAGTGAATAAAACTGGAATGTGTTTCACTTTTGGTTCCTGTTGTTTTATTCTTATTTTTGTTTTTTTTTGGAAACTCAATGAAATGATTGAATCCAGTTGTTTACAAAGAAATACTGAAATAAAAAAAAACCGGCCAAGTGCGAGTTGGACTCGCCCATGAAGGGTTCCGTAGCAGCAAGCATAGATTAGAGATATAATTATATTGAGATTAGTAAGTAATATACACAAACAATAAAAATAACTTTGTTTTTCATAGTATTTGTATGAATGGCGTGGGAAAAAAATGATGTTAGTAACCTCAATATCATTTTTAAAGACCTATTCATAGATACCCCACACGTATGGGATTGGTGAAAAAATTTTTTTTGAGTTTCAATTCTAAGTATGGGGGGCACCCCCAAAATTTGTTTTGTTTTGATTTTTGTGTGAAAATCCTAATGCGGTTCACATAATACATCTTTCTACCAAGTTTCAACAGGATAGCTCTTATACTTTCGACAAAAAGTGGCTGTGACATACACGGACAGACAGACAGACATGACGAATCTATAAGGGTTCCGTTTTTGCCATTTGGCTACGGAACCCTAAAAATGAAAATTATCAAATGTAGCTGCTTTGTGTTCAGCCAATTCTTAAGGGAACCAACAAAAGCTTTATTTCCATAATTATGTTCCGTTGTGCATCGATTGATGGAGCAGACCACTAGAGAAGAGACAGTATGGGCAAACGTAGTGTCGGACGCCCTGCGGCATAATGGATTGATGATTTAAAGAAGGTAGCAGTGCCCAATACTCGGATAGTTGGCGCTCTTTGGAGCCTTCCATTCAGCAGTAGACGGCAATTAACTGATAGGATGACGTTCTACATTACAGAGATGTATCTAAAACCCATATTTCACAAGTCACACTCGCTATTGATAGTAATAATGACAAATTTAGTCCCAATTTACTTGGATAAGTCAAGCCAAAACCCTGTGCTACTGCATACAGGGCGAAAATTGATGCATTCTATGCATCGTTGACTTGTATTGATCAACTGTTCGTTTCAATACTCTGAACTCGATAATCAAAGTGTACCGTATCATGGTATCAGCAGAGCATTCACGGTTACGTTCCATTGGAACGAAGGGTGACAGTATATAGTGATGCTAATTACTGGGTACAAGTCAAGGGCGACAGCGATTTACTTAGATGGTGACGTGGAGCGAAAAAAATCGGTTCATTTCACTAAAAAGAGGTTGTAAAGCATGCTACACATACACTTTAGAACATTCGTTTTTGAGAAAGCTGGGCTCCAAAAAACACTATACGTATTTTGCAAAATCAATTTGATCAAATTCGTGTATTTATAGTAGTGTATTGGAAATTATAAAAATGATATAATTTTTTAAGTAAAGCCAGCTCTGCTTAAAGCTATTTTTTACCGTCTTTATAAAACGGAGGAGGTTCTATTTTCAATTGATATTTTTATGTTTGTTCTTCATCTTAAATATTTAATTTATTAATATGGCTGATATTTTTTTCAAACGGACCGATTTACTGCCATATTATTTTGTTGAGCTAAGTCAGTAGGTATTTTCAAAAACATCTAATGTTCATTGACGACATGGTCATAACTTTAAAAGTCACTCCCACAAATCGCTACCGCTCTCAACTTATACCACAGCACATTGCGGTAGTCGCATGGGTCACAAGCTCTGTTGTTCCATAGCATTGGATTCAACGGGAGATCCTATTGAAAATCAGCGTTATGCAGACATCGGCTATTCCGGCCTGCCTTGTAGGCTGCTGTGCTGAAGTCATGAGGAAACAATGTTAGAACGGAGCGAGGAATTGAAGATAAGGGGAGGTACAAGAAATTATCAGGGATGAGTTAAGATAAGGGTCGTAGGACCGTCTGCGAAAGTAACCGTGACCCTGTAACGTAAAGGCTATTGAAGGAACAATGTGGGTTTTTTAGTCAGGAAGAGTCTGATAGTTCTTTCTGCTCTAACCTGACCAGACCTAACCTAACCAGGGAGGAACGAGGGTGAACACCCTCGTTCCTCCCTGGTTAGAGAATCTCCTCTCATTTATTGGGAAGGTAAAATCATCAAATGAGTTCTCATTTGATGATTTTATCATCAAATGAGAACTCATTTGATGAATATAGTAGAATCATCAAATGATTCTCATTTGATGATTTTATCTTCCCAATAAATGAGAGGAGATTAAAAGGTTTTCAATTAAAATTCGATAGTAAACACCTGGATGATTACCACCTTTTTTTTTCTAATCATCAAATGAGTTCTCCCACCCAGGGCAGGGCAACAGGGTCAGACTTGTACTGACTAAAATCCACGGTGTCCTTCAATAGCCCTCAACGTTCTGGGGTCGCGGTAATTCGTTAGTCCCGAGACCCCGGCAGGATGAGTACCACTAGAGCTGGTTTGAGGAATCACAGGATAGGAACTGATGGAAGGTATTAGGAGAGGCCTTTGCTCAGCATTGGGACAGCATATTTACAAATCTACAAAATAAGAAAGAATCAACGAGGAGATGTACAAAATAAGAAAGAATCAAGAAAATCATGAGAAAGTTCCGTGATAATGAAAAGACACGTCTTAAGAAGAAATATCGCTCAGAAAAATCGTGTCCAGAATAGAATCATCCAGGTACAAAAATAAATACAAGATTCAATAAAAAAGGTACGACTTACTTAGTTTCCACTGTATGACACAGTAAACACGATATTTGCTCAGCAATCGTGAGTGTGCAGAAAACCTCATATTCCTAATGGATGTCATAGCACTTATAGGAATCACATTTAGTTCATGTACACTCAGGAGCACAAATGTGTGTGCACTTGGCAGGTCGAGTGCGGTATGTTTGCAGTTTCAAGTCTATTATAGATATGCATTATGATGTGAGGAATAAGATAGTTTTTAGTTTAGCAAGTGATTTTTTTTGTAATATAGACACCTACCACGAAGTCTGAAGAGGCATTGGAGAAAGGTAATGAAAGGAGTTGAGCTAAGCCTTTTGTCCAACAGTGGACCAGTATGATGTGTAGTAATAAAAAATATATTTCATAAATGGTTTTCATGTAGGAATAAAAACTAGTTTGATTGTTATGGTCCATCAAACAACAACCCGACGTGACTTAATAAAATCTTTTAAGCCAATCAAAGTGAAGTAAGTATAACATTATGTTACCTACTAAAATTTAAACAGTCCACATAAACAAAATATCTGAACTTCATTGATGACTTATATTTGGGCAATTTGCTTAGCAATTAAATTCCCTGACGCTGAAACAAAACATGAGTAAAGGTTTAGGTGAAAATTTTCGACGTAACATAAAAAAAATGGTATTTGTAAAATTAAATGTAGAATTGTTTTAACAACTTACACACTTCAAAACAAATAAAATTTAATTTCAATTAATCGCAAAACCCTTTCTGATAGGTATAATGTTAAAGGAGATGGTCCAAAAATGTATGGAGCCTGGGCCCAGTCTATGTACACCATATGTAAAAATAGCTTTTTAATACATAAACCGTTTTTAATTGTTAATTTTCTTTAATTTTACTTCGTTGAATTGTGCTTTTCAATTAACTTTGTCAAGGATAACAACACTCGACAAAAAATCAAACATGGTGGATCTGACAGTAAATATATGCAAAAGGGCATTTTGACAATGACATTGACATATGATTGATGTTTACGTAGGTGTAAGCTGGGAGAGGCTGGGCTAAAAGTCTCGAATATCTTAGGTTTTAATAAAAATAATAGAATAGTAAACGGCGGCACTTATATAATCTATCCTATATCTCAATGCCAAGAAACGAAACTTCACGATGCTCTTCATTCTGCCAAGGACAGACACAGATGGCGAAGCATCTTCAAGCTGAAAGTAACTTCACATCGGGGGCATCACGTCCCTCAGCAATGAGGAATACGACGCGAGGAGCAGTGACATGTGTAGTACCTAACAACTTCAAGATATTGTTATAGTACCTAGTTAACATTACACAGTAATAGCTAGGAAGAAGACAATAAATGTGTAATTTAGTCTAGCATCAGCTGTGTTGGGAACATTATAAGCTTATACTTCTGCTAGGACATAGACCTCCATTCTGTGAAGGATTCCACACCCAATCCAACTGAGCACTTACAATATATGAAACAAGTTTTTGTTATTTTACATCTATTACTAGCGACCCACCCCGGCTCCGCACGGGTGCAATCTTTACTATATTATGCATGTTATCCTTCCTCTTTTATCACTCTAACTATTTAAAAAACACATAAAAATCCATTGCATGATTTTAAAGATCTAAGTAAACAGGGACAGACAGCAGGAAGCGACATTATACTATTGTACTATATAGTGACATTAAGGGTATACATTTAAATAAAACAACTTGTTGAGACTTATGATTTATTCATCATTCACATCATCCCTTATTAATATTCCATACAGGAATGACGCTGGTGCCTCTATGTTTTCTTGGTGCCGGGCCCAACCCAAATACCACATGATGGTCATTATGTGAGCACAGCAACCCATTGTCCGTCGTCCAGAGATGCAACTACAATAATAACTAATTATATTATCATCCCGACATAGTCCTTCCCTTGCCAGCAATATATATGTATAATAGGTTTGTCCTGAGCTATGACTTGATTTTATTCTACCTCTTATTAGTAGAGGATTGTACGCTGAGTATGAATCCAACAATTAAAACATAATAAGCCACCTTCAGGTATCTAAAACAAAAAAAAACGAGATTTATTTAAATAACAACATTTATAATAAATATAAACTTATCAAGATTTATATAAGAGTATTTTAATATCACTTTTAAGACTTGTCCTAGGGCCCTAGGCAATGTTCTATGTCATATAATTATTGTTATATATGCACATTCCCAGATATGATATTGTATCAGTTCTTTTTCTACTATCAATGACGTTGTCTTGCATCATAATTAAGAAACATTGCATTTGTGCCTACCCCATCCATATGAATAAAAGAGGGGAACTTACCTCTCTTGGAGCAATTGTTGCAGCTATAAATTGTCTTTCTGCACCCTCCGCAGTGGAATGACTACGCCTCCTAAATAATGACATCCTACACCGGACACAGACATTGCTATCATGACAATGCTGAAGTTCATGATCTCCATGTGCACTATTATTTGACATCTCACACACATTATGACTCCAAAGCACTGTGAGCACATTATTTCATTAATCTAAAACAATAAAAGAAAAAGAGGTTATACAGTGTTTATCAATCCGTTTGGTTAAACAGTATTTAGATTAGATAAATGTTTCTTACCAGATGGCCAAGACTTCGCTCGATGACAGAAATTATTTCGGGACCCATATTATCATCGGCAGCGTAAGACTGGTCATTTTAATTCATTATAGACGTGCATTGTAGGCATGCCATTGTCAATAAACTGGAATAAGAATGAGTAAAATCTGTTAGAATGTGACACAAGGGAAAAATAACTCGCATAGTAAAAGCATTAAAACAAAATACAAGTAAATGCACGGGTATAGGACATACCTGAAACTAACTCGTTCTTGTAAAATAACATGACGAAATCCGAATCACAGGCGAATCAAAAACCATATAACAAAGCCGGGGTCAGCAGGTAAGCAATCAATCAGTCCGTAGTAGTAATCTGGGTCGCAAAACTAAAACAATCACTAAAAATTCCGAAAATGTGGCTCAAAGCAAACAGAGACTCGGGTGCGAGAAACGTCAAAGTCGACAAACGTCATGTCAAATGTCAAACATAACTGTCATGGCTGCCCTAAAGACAGGGTTAACTTATTAAAAAACTTTACTGATTATCATTTTTTAACAGCTAAACCCGTCTTCAAATTATTTTTATAGTATTTTTGTGAAACTCTCCTATTTTTTCCCTATTTATTGATGTAGTGTACATAGACTGGGCCCAGAATGAAACATCTCCTTTATAATGTTAAAATCTTGATTAGTCATCTTACAGACTCGAATAGGTAAATTCGGGCGTTGACTGTACACAGACAAAGAACGGAATCAAGATAACAACCGAGATGGTTTATTAATACCTAGAATAAATCGCTGTCGCTTATGCCTTACCCCACACACTGCGCCAGCCGTATGGGTCACAGCATCCGTATGCCATGACACCGGACTCAATAGGATTTATCAGCTTTACGTCGGTATTCGATGCAACGGATTACTGGACAAGGAGAGAGCCAGTAATGGCTTGAAATGTAACTAGAATTCAATTGTATAATGGATCACTCAGTAAATGGTGATGTGATTGAATTTACTGATCGCTTGAGTTTGCTGAGTTTTGAGTGTTGATTGATGCTAATATTGTCATCGTCATGATCATCATCATCTTCCTGCCCTTATCCCATTCTACTTGGGGTCGGCGCAACACGTTTTTTTCTTCCATTCTCCCCTGTCAGACGTCACAGTATCATTTACTCCTTTTTCATTCATATCATTCCTTAGACAATCCATGCATCTTTTCTTTGGCCTTCCTCTCAAGTTGTTCCGGTGACCTGTCGCCATTTCATTCATCCCGAGTTGATCCGGTGTGTTATGTCCTGGTCTAAATCGCCATCTCCTTGGACAATGGATGCAAATATTATGCAGTATAAAAAGTTGATTTGATAAATCTAGGCGGACTGATTTGCCCACGGCAACGGACATCGCGAGGTGATTTCTGGCTACCGTCAGGATATTTGGCGAGTACCAAATTGGTGACTCGCCATCCGATCAACGACCATGCCCGGATTGATAGCGCGTTGTGTTCCACGCGCGCCTCAAAGTGCCGTCTGTAATCTGACGGGGCCAACATATAGGGTCAAACGCCTGCCGGGATCGTGACGCTGTCTAAGCAGATTTAGGTGACCCTGAATAGTAAAAGGCTATGAAGGAACAACTTGGATTTCAGTCGGTACGAGACTGACAGTTCCATCTACTCCACCAATGGCGGAAGGACTCATTTAATGATTTTACCTATATGTATAAAGAAAAGCCAGTAAGATAGCTGGTAAAAGACTAGACAATTTAGAACTACCATCAAATGACCCCACAAAAACCGTGTCTTCATTTGACCTGGGAACATCTCAAAATACCGAATCGCGTGACAATAGGTGTAACAATCCAACCAATTAACAAATCAACGGCGAATCATAACGATGGCCCGGCCGACTGTGCCTAAATGATTGACACGGTGTTCATAATAATTTTGGTCTGTAATTACTATGTTGAGAAATCGATTTATTTCTTCTTTTTTTTTGGTGATTGTGTTCGTTTTTTTGGGTAAAATGTTTTAGAAGTTGGTAGATTATTGGGCTATTTTTGACAAAGTACCATGCAATGTGTAATGGTAATGTTACCAGCAATTTGAACTTTGACTGATTTGTTAAGATTAACCGCTATTAAAATTTGATTCCGCTATTGAATACGTGGCCTGTGAAAAACATGATAGTTTCAATGTCTCTCTTGTGTTGTAATCTAAAAAATTTGTTGAAATGTGGTTAAGGAAACTATCTTCAGGAAATCGTTGTTTGTAGGTTGCTTGTTTTTTGCTCTGGTATACGAAAAAAACAACATTTTGTTATCTAAAAATATAAGTCTATTATTACTCCATAATTATGTCATATTCTATTCATTTTCCGGTGGTAAAAGGCAGACACTTTGTCAGGAACTAAACTCGATAAAGCATGGACATTTAAAACTTTCAGCAAAAAAACCCAAGATCTCATTATTTTTATGTGTATTTCAAACTGTGCTATATATATATTCCTGCCTTCTTTTAATTTCTCCTGTATCGTGGGTGCGTTTACAAATATTTAAACTTACGTAGATTAACGTTGTTGCTGAATCTAACCACCGTTTTCTTTTTCCCCAGGATTTTCCTCAGTGATCCCCGGCTACCCTCGCTACACCATGTTCGGAGACCGGAGACACGGCGTCTACAACCTCCGGATAGTGAACTCCTCGTTAGAAGACGATGCTGAGTATCAGTGCCAGGTGGGACCTGCGCAGATGCATAAGGTCATCAGGGCTAATGCGTCGCTGACTGTTATATGTAAGTACTTTTTTTTAAGAGTTAAGCCTCCTGCAGACACACGCGATTAATCGCGCGGGGCGACATGTCGCGGTCCATTCGCAGTACATTTAGAGTGGAAATTAGCTTGGCTCGTTGTCGCAGCGCGATTAATCGCGTGTGTCTGTTCGAGCCTTTATTAAAGTGTTTTGGATTTAGTGTGTTTTTTTTTTCAGTTGTATTATAAAAATTCTAATTTAGGAGTTTGTTATATTCTTCAGACCGTTTGTTCGCCTATTTTAATATTAATTGACTGCGTAATTTATTCTGAACCCACCGATCCGCCTTTGAATCGGACATGTCTAATTTTTAATTAAATTCTATAATTTGGTTGTAGTTTTCTTGTAAATATTTTTTCAAGTCTGGTTCTCAATGCGATTGGAGTGTACCCGTTTTATTGACTTCTTTTAACTGACAAGAGAAAACTAATTACATGTTTTCCACTAACGAGTCAGTGAAAATTAAAGGAATCAGAACTCTTACTCTCTCTTTCTTGGTGAAAACCTAACCTATTTCATGAAAAAGGAGTCTGTTCCGTCTATTTCCCATACGCGATAGAAGCCTAGGGGAACAGTGTATAAGACGGGGACACGAGGTATGATGGGAAATCACACACATAAGGCAAACTTAACACAAAACTGACGTAGCACAAGCGCCAACAGGACACCATTTGCGTCTGGCCGCTTGCAAATGACGTCCTGATGGCGCTTGCTCTACATTATGCCTAAAGAGTGTATGTCCCCATTATACCTCGCGATTATTAACGTCCCCGTCTTATACACTGTTCGGGGTATTTAGTATATTTAAACAAACATACATTCATATAAGTTAGCTGTATAATTTTAATTATCCCTCGAAACTTTAACACATTCCCTCTAAGGAATACCCTAATCAACGAGTTCTTGATTCATTAACTTAACTGCCTATCCCCTTTTGTCATTTCCTTATAGCGTCGTTAAAACTTCACAATTTTCTCTACATAATGACCGACTTACATTTTACTACGTTACCTTTTTTTAATTATTATTGTATTGAGATAACATTGTTTCAGCGGAAAAGTTTGCTGAAAGACGAATTTTCAGCTAAAAAATAATCTGCGTAGTTAAAATCAAATGTCATATTGAATTAGGCTGAGGATCGCAAATTTTTTCCTTGTTAGAAATTACATCGGACATTCTCTCGAAAGTCTGCGTCAATTCAGAATGTGTTAGCTTTTTTTGGGGGTGTATGTACAGGGTGTAATTAGACACATCACAAAGCCGTTAACTACGCATACTGTACATCTAACTAAGTAGCTTTACGCTAAAATTATCGCTGGGAACTGACTTTTATTTTTAGGTATCAAAGTTATTGCGCGCAATGTAAAGCAAACAGGTTTCGTGTCGTTGTGTGCGTAGGCGGGCGGCTTGATGCACACAAGCGCGCCTATGCTGGAAGGCGCTGTGCTAAGAACGTAACGACGTGAGGTCGTAATTTTTTTAGAAAAATGGAAAATTCAGGTAATGTTTGTTTGGAAAAAAGTTTTGTAATAATACTTAGAATTCGATTTCGTAAAAAAAAGTTAAAAAAAATGCAACTTTGACCTTCAATATCTCGAGAACCCGTGGAGTCCCAGGTATGGTCTAGAGGAAAAAAAATGATCCAAATAATGGGTAGAATACGTGGCTTTCGGCTTCGTTAAGTGTCTTCTTACACCCAGTATAATCATAAAAGGATGGGTGCAGCGGAGGGAACTATCAGACTCTTGCTGATTAAATCTCCCTGCCCCCCTAGCCTCCCTAGCCAAGTCGCAAATAATAATCGTAAACGCTCGGTACACCCCAATAGATTGTCAACTTATAGCCTAGAGCCTAAAGCTGAAAATCTATTTAAGATTTCTTAGCGTTAGCGACAGGGACAGATCGAAAACGATAAGCAGTCTTCACTAGATCTTCAACGTTATAACCAAGCGCATAAAGTTGAAAATCTATTAAAGCCTACTCAGCGTTTTCGTTTATCGTTTGTTACATGGCTACAGGGCCTGTTCTTTCTAATTGTTTTGCTTCTATATCTGGTGAAATTTTTTATTAATGTGGACGAAGCTTACCTGACATGATTTGACGCCAGTTACATGTAAACCACAGGACAGTTTTCACGGACACATGCGTATCCAAGGTTTGGTTCCCGCACGGATCAAATATTTGTATGGTCTACAGTTACCAGCACGGTTCTTGAGCGCTCGGCGTAAGAGTGGGGATCGCTTTGCGCATCGTACACTTATCGACAAATGAAACGCACAATAAAACAAATAAAACTCACAAAACAACGAATCCCGAGTGGCGGCTATGACGCGATGCGCTACGGCACGCTACGCGGACCAATCACTACACTTTCCCCGCCCCCGTTCCTCATTCATCTACCAAAGGGACCTAATAACTCACTTCTGCGCAGGTGAAGGTCAGCGCTCAAGATCCATGCCGGTATTTGTACAAGAAACTATTCCAGTTCTGGTTGTTGGTGTATCTGAGTTCAAATGTTTGTAATCGCACCCATGAAACAGGAATTATTCCTAGAGTGGGACGAAGCCTTTTTGTTTAAAGTGAATATTTTATAATTGTAAATTTATTTTAAAAAAGTGGCACTTTTAGGCCTTACCCTAACGACTATTTATACATTTTTCACATAATTTTCTTCTAAAGGCTGATAATATAAAGGTAGGCGCTTCTGACCTTTAATTTTATAAATCAGTTTTAGGGAAAATTAAATGTTAATTACTAAACAACAAAGGACATAATGACACAGAAAAAAACTAATTAAAAAATAATCAAGCTCTAATTTTAGGTTCGTACAAAAATAAATTCAATAGGACATTTAACAAGGTCTATTTTCTGTTAATACCTGAAAGCCAGGTCTTGATTTTTCAGATCTAATTTTTGCAATCCTTTGATTGTTTCACAATATTAAGTTTCAGTTATCTGCTGAAATCTGAAACTAATCTCTAAGTCATTTTAATCCTATGAATTCTTCGCGGATAAATCTTTTGGATCTTTTATTTATGAGGACTGAATTACTAATGATATTTAGTTTTTAAGCTATTGCATAGCTTTTATCGCGGGCTCTGAGCGCGGCGCGGCGCGGCGACCGAATCAAAAAAATTCCAAAAACCTAACGAAAATACCTGTCACCACGCATCGTCTAACATCGTTTCAGTTCGGGAGAATTCGGCAATCATAAAAATATCCGTCATAAAAACAATTTACTTTTTCTTACTGAATCTAAACGGCCAGCTACAAAAGGAGTTTTCACAATGAAACCTACTTATAAAATTCTCCAACAACAAAGAAGTTATTTATTACAGTAGGGCACCACAAACATTTTAAATAAATTATGTTCTCGTTAAATATATACGCGGTAGGCGATTTCATTCTTTTAAAAAAAAAAAAAAAATGTTATGCAATAGCTTCACCGCGGCAGTCTCCGAGTGCCACGTGTATTTTTTTTTAAGTAATGTTCTTGCGAGCTAGCTCTTTGACGCCCTGGGTGGGAGGACTCGTTAAATGAGTAAAATTTTGATTATTTTACAATGATAAAAATATCTAGCTATTTCCTTTGACGTTGCTTCCTCAGGAGTTTGCTAAATAATAACTTACGATACTTAAGAAAATGCTGTGCTGCCTAGGTTGGCCTGTGGATGGGTGATCATAGATTGTAGCAAGTTTCCTCCGTGCCTAGAAAATTTAGAATAAAGTTGAAAGGTGACGATAATAGTTGAAAATGTCAAGTCACATGAGATCTTTTATCGAACGATCTTCGTACGTTCCTCTTCGCTCTTTATGCTTATTTCAACCCATTATTAAAATCACCAGAAAATACATAACTGCAATGAGGTCTTTAAATTTTGCGAACATTTTCAAACAATCTTATTTTTAACCCTACAAAAAGCCATGAAAAACAAAACAGGAAAACGGGAACTAAGCTGCACCAACCATTGCGGACTTGTCACGGAAAAATTACGAAAATTGTCGACCGCAGTTTGTGGCGCGCACTAGCCGCTTAGCCTCGAGCTTATAACTGCGCGAATATATTTTGTCTCTCTCTTGCCTCGCTCGCGCTACATTTCCCCTACATTTATTACACACTCCGACATTCCCGGGAAATTCCGGGATGTTACATTTCAACCCTTATTACGAACAATTACAGCAAAAAGTGACGTTTCAATCTTTTTAACCCTACACTGCGTGCATAATATATTTTATAGCTACCATATAGCGTACCCACAATGACACAGGCTGGTTATAAAACATAATATGGTACTCGGCTTGTGCTCGTAAATTTCCTAATAACATCCCCTTCTAGGGGTTGACATTCAATTTGATGTGAATTTTTTATTATTTTCACCCCGCTTAGTTTATTGGTTTCAACCCCAAGGGTTGCAGGTTCAGAATACGTGTGAAATATTTCCAGGTATATGTGTGAATTGGTCCGTTTATAGCGGACGCGTAGACTGATTTTGGGATATTCGGGGGTGAAAGCTGTATCATGTGTTTTGTGAATAGCTTCGCTGGCATTTTCGTGATTGAATCGAGTGGTGATTTGAAGGCTGCATTGGGTTGGAAATTGTAGCTAAAATTTTTCCTTATGCTTGTGGTAGGTATATTACGAAGTAACAAAAACGTGTTAAATATTTCCTTTTTTAATAAAAATAACAAATGCATGTAATCACTCGAGGGTAAGCAGAGTACTTTATAATACATCCACATTTCGTTAGTAATGTTTAATTGCCATGTAAGAGAGGGCGAGCTTATTGCCACCACGGTTACTAGGTAATGAGAAATCCTGAAGGAAACACCCATATTGCCCGACCTGAGAATCAAATCCGGACCTCATTCTCAGCAGTAGCGCGTAACGACTAGACCATCGAGTCTGTAAAATTATTAAGAAATTCTACTTAAAACTCGCTACTTAAATATGTACATAAGTAGGGAGATTATAAAAGTTATAAACTTCATCAAAGTCATAACACTGCGTAACAAACGTAACCTTTGACTTTTCGAACAAATTCAATCAACATCTTGTACAGACATAGCTTACAAATTGGGTAGTTTGTAAACGAAATTACTTTTCGAATAACCCCCATCTTTGATTAGAACCCTTATAGAATGCATTTAAAAAAAAAAGACAAAACCCATTTTATTTTATAAAGCCAATTCCACGGTAAGCGCAAACTCTTGTAACAAGGCTCGCAAAAATTTCGCTTAAAGATATGTCATGTAAGAATGGTTTAACCCCGCCAGGGTCAGATGTACCCCGCCCGGTTTATGGAGGGTTAAGATGATAGGCCCGGGTTAGGGAAGGGTTAGATGTCGATGCTTTTTAGGGTTGATTGTTGTGTATTGTTTTTTATGTGGGAGGCAAATGATAATGGTTTTTGTGCTGAAACGTTCAGGATGCTGAAATTCAGGCGTTTTTGGTGTTACATAATTTCAGAATGTTTATGTGTTACCGGTAAATATGATTGTAACTGAAATTGGGAGGAACAAATACCTAATTTAACTTAATTACTATGTCAGTAATCGTAATTACGTGGCAACACATTTAATTAGGTAATTTTAGTGTTTTGCTATTAAAATACAAAGCAATAGCAGCTAGATGAGAGAAGTCAATGATTGATTCGACCGATATCCAACCGTGGACTGACATACGCTGATGATATTTGAAGATGATTTTTAACCGACTTCAAAAAAAGGAGGAGGTTCTCAATTCGTCGGAATCTTTTTTTTTTATGTATGTTCCCCGATTTCTCGAAGGCGCCTGGACCGATTTGGAAAATTTTTCTTTTGTTTGAAAGGGTATACTTTCCAATTGGTCCCATGATCATCAGGTCAGGATCTGATGATGGAATCCCAGGGAAATCGAGGGCAACCTTCAAATTTTATAGGCACATAGTACCATTTTCATATATTTTCTAAAGCTGTTCAAATCTGATAATCATCATTTCAGGTGGATGAGCTGATGATGGAAGGTACAACTCCTCAACGGCTTGGAGAAGGCATCGACTGATTTAGTTTGTGTTCGCATATCTCTGGAACTACAAGTCCGATTTAAGTAATTCTTTTTTTGTTGTACTAAGTATTGTTTAACTTACGGAATACTGCAAGTTTCATCAAAATCGGTTCAGTAGTTTTTGAGATAGGGAATTTTATTAGCTTATTGTGCACTTGAGAGAGAATGATTTATTTGACAAGAATTTGAGTTGATATTTAGACAAGAATTTGAGTTGAATATTTAAACTAAAAAGAGTAAAATAAAAAACTTTTTCAAAAAAAATGTAACCGCATTCAAAAACAACCACAAAAAGGGTAAAATAACCTACAAAATAACTTTCTTTCAGAAGTCGGTGGCAAAAAAACAATGAAATGAAAAAAAAAAAAACAAAGGCACCGACTTCTGAAAGAAAGTTATTTTGTAGGTTATTTTACCCTTTTTTGTGGTTGTTTTTGAAGGCGGTTACATTTTTTTTGAAAAAGTTTTTTTGTCAATAGATATCTCTTAAGAAGACCTTCTTTTTTAGTGTGCAGAACTCATCATAATAAGTCCTCCCGCTTCGCGATGAAGCGAAAGGGACTATTTCTATTATACTCTTGCTGGCTATAAACTACCTTGAGCCTCCACGTGCTCCTTGCGCTCCTAGGCCACGGTACATTGCCAAGACAGTTCTGAGACCCATTTCTGTGAGCTAGATTTGGAATTATATTTTTAAAGAATTTTTCAAAATCACAAGTCACCAAACTAATTCCGTCCCAAAATTTAACCCTAAAACGGCTCACAACCCCATATAATTTCATCTATCGACACCGGTACTACCTTACACCCCCAGTCACAATAATACCCCTACTATTTTACGACGCCCCTTTTATTCAAATTCACCGTTTCTAAGCTCAATAACCAATCTAAGGTCCTACCAT
Organism: Agrotis exclamationis; assembly: GCA_950005045.1. Taxonomy (NCBI): domain Eukaryota; kingdom Metazoa; phylum Arthropoda; class Insecta; order Lepidoptera; family Noctuidae; genus Agrotis; species Agrotis exclamationis. The sequence continues at coordinate 14,129,264 of OX465441.1, forward strand.
ATTTCTTGGACCCTACATGTATGACGGGTCCCAAAAATATAATTATGTAAAGTAACGTTTTATGACCAAACCTTAGTGAAAAAGGTGAATATTGTGCGTAATATCAGCGTTTATTGGGTTAGGTTTTAAATTTTGAAGTAGGTTTTTCGGATAACGGGTTTTGTGTTTAAGGGTTTTATTGTGTGTTTAGGTACTAAAACTTTTTAAGCTTGGTTTTGTGTAAGCTAGTCTTTCAAAGCCAATATTGCCTTATACATAAGTCCCTAAGCTATGAGCTAAAGGTATAACCTTGTTAAAGGTAGTACAGTCAGCTTCAGAGAAATCTCGTGGCGGTGGCGTTCTTAGGGGGACGCCTATGTTCAGCAGTGGACGTCTTCCGGCTGATGATGATGATAATGCAGATGAGGCTAACCTAACTACTGAACCGATTATATCGTTGTACATGTATGTTCTCACTACACCTAAAAGCGGACATAAGGTAATTTTCATCCCGAAAAAAGTACTTTTACGATAATAATAAATGGCTCTAAGTGTACAATTCAAGTTGACTGTCAAATTCTACATTAACGCTATGGAAGCCGCGGGCAAAAGCTTCTACAAATACAATTTATTGAATTATTAATCCATTACATACAGTAATGAACAAATGAAAAGTAAACTTACATATTGACGTACTTTGATTAGCAACCAGAGCGTATATAAACGTGGAAGAAGCGAAAGGAGTATAGAAAGATAATATGGAATGACTGTTGAAACAGGATACCGTAGCTTTTAAATACAAAAAGAAATCGAAGAAACACAGGAGACTTTTAGTCAGTAAAAGTGTGACAATCCCTTCCTACTCCTCCACTATTCTGATTAATTTTGTTGCAACATCTTACACAGTGAGGGTCGCGGGCAACCGATGGATGCAAGTGGCGAATTGTCGTTCTGCGTGGCGGTCTAAGGGGGAGGCCTATGTTCAGCAGTGGACGTCTTCCGGCTGATGATGATGATGATGATCTTAGACAGTTAAATTCATTCTCCGGGACACGTCGAACTTCATTGTTTCGGCGCTTTTCTGGTGGTCGCCACTGTTGATTCTAAATTTCAAGACTTGCAGTTAGTTGGGAAACTGCCTAAAAATATCCATTCCACTTCACCTACTGCGGGAGGACTCATTTGATGATTTCACCACCCAAAAAAGGTCTACCGTTACGTTTAGAAGTGTCTTGTCGAAGTTCGTTTTACGGTTACTAAAAACGTTTTTTCTTATCCGAAACTCAGTACCTATCGTATTCAAACAAGGCATCCCCAGAATCTAGTTAACACTCGCAATTCGCACGTACGCCAAAAAAGTACGTTCCACGTACCAGTACCAAATTACGCCTAATGTTACGGACTCGGGTCTTTTAGACCCCTTCGGGGTGTCTCGGACCCCTTCGGCATCATTCGGAGGGTTATAACATTGTTAATTGATCGTTAAAGAGAGGAGATAAGAATTTTATATTATGGCTTGTCCCTTACAGAGATAGCTTTAAGAAACGTGATGTTGATAAGGATTGTGAGTTGTAATAAAATGTATAATTACTTTGTGGTGGAATTTATGGGACTTTGGTTCGGTTTGGGACTATTTTGGGAAAGACTGAGACATTTCTTTGGAAATTATTATGTTGGTCACATTGATTTTTTTGTCATATTTCTACCAAAGACAGACCCTTTTTTTGCCAACACTGCCCTGTTTCCAGGCATTATAAAAACTTCTTTTATAAAAAATTAAACACCCGTTGAACGCTTGTCTAAAAAAAGTGTAACAGCAAAACGACACTTATGTATATCAAGGAGAAATGTCGTTTTGACGTTGTCAACTTTTTTAGACAAGTGTTCAACGGGTGTTTAATTTTTTTGTGGTAAGACGGTTAATGTAAACCCCTTCATACACAAGGCGACGAAAGTCTCCGATTCCTTACGACTTTGATATCCAGGCGACTATCGCAATACAAATCTATAGGGGTTCCTACACAGGCACAGTTCAATGGATACCAAAGTCGTAACACATCGGAGACTTGCGTCGCTCACACGACGGGCCTAAAACGTAGACATTAAAGAGTTTCATAAAAGAGCAAAACATCTGATCTTATAACGCCAGATAAGCTAAGTCCTAACCTACTTCTACTACCCATTAAAACATAAAATACCAGCTATTTTTGTAATTATACTAACAAGTTACGGTCAACTGCAGTCAGTTAACAGGTTATCTTTACATGACGCGAGAGGTAGAAGAAAATGGCTGCGTTTGAAGGTGTAGGAAATTAATATAAAGTCTTTTCCAGGCTTATCAGATTTTTATAGATTTAAAAGTAGTTAAAATGTTGTAAGTTCTTCACAGACGTATTAGTAATTGAAGGTAGAAAAAGACCAAAAGTCAATGAATGTGTGGGACAAGTACCTACGGACAAAACATAATGATAAGTTTAAAGTTTTAGTGACGTATTTTTCAGAAGCTTTCCATCTAAATTGAAAACTATGTTTTGATTTAGTAAATTCATTAATTTCGTTGAAACCAATTAAATATCTTCTGGTTCTATTATTTCAATTCATTTTCGCGACACCTCAGTTCAATTCTAACTGCAACTTAACACATTACAGTTAAAACAGAATAAAGCTTTACTATCCTTAAAAAACACATTGCAAGACAAACAAAAAAAAACTAAAATGGAAACTATGTCCTGTCGAGTTCACAATGGTTTTGCAAGACCATTCCATACGGAGACGCGGTGTCCTTTGCCAAGAACCACAATAAAAACTACCCAGTTATATGCCAAAAAGCATTACTGGAACATGCTTCTTTTAAAACGTGAAAAAAAAGCAAAGGAATGTCCGTATTAATCTTTTAGTGAAGCTGTTTTTTTAACTGTGAGAAAACCGAGATGTTCTAGAACTAAAAATTCGAGGATACGTGACAACTACCAAACCGAGTCCCGCGTGGTGCATTACAGCCCATTCCTTCTCACAGAAAAGAAACCTTTTTTTACGTGGTAATAATCATCAAATGAGTCCTCCCACCCAAGGCGGATGGAAGGGACTGTCAGACTTGTACTGACTAAAATCCACGGTGATCCTTCAATAGCCCTTCACGTTCAAGGGTCACGGTTACAAATACCGGCATGGATCTTGAGCGCTGACCTTCACCTTCGCAGAAGTGAGTTATTAGGTCCCTTTGGTAGATGAAGTGAGGAAGGAGGCGGGGAAAGTGTAGTGATTGGCCCGCGTAGCGTGCCGTAGCGCATCGCGTCATAGCCGCCACTCGGGATTCGTTGTTTTGTACGTTTTATTGTGCGTTTCATTTGTCGATAAGTGTACGATGCGCAAAGCCATCCCCACTCTTACGCCGAGCGCTCAAGAACCGTGCCGGTTACTGTACCTGATGAGACGGTCCCGTGACTCCGGCAGGCTTTGGCTCTCTAAGGGTGCGCCGACGTCACTACAGTTAATACATTGCAGTAAAAATATTGCCCATAAAGACGCATATTAAAACCAATTAAATATTGCCACAGGCATAAAAAACCCGATAATCTGTACAAACAGTAAATAAAAATGCAAAATTACAACTTAAAAAGTCTAACCCTCGTCCTGCCGCGCACATAAACATGCCGAGTTATATTAAAGCGACATTTAACCCTGTCAACGCGTCACCTCTCATTTTTATTGCATTCGGCCCTGTGTTTATTTATTTACATTTTTTCGTTGAATATTTTCAACTTTTTTTGGTTTATCTTTTTTTATTAGTGTTTTTATAGAGCTTTTAAGCTATTGTACAGCTTTTATCGCGGGCTCCGAGCTCTGAAAATCTAAGGAAATTACCACCACGCATCTCTAACGTCGTTTCAGTTCGGGAGACTTCGGCAATCATAAAGGTACGGACAGAATTAGTGCTCATAAAAGTACGAACAGACGTGCTCATTACTAGCACGAAAGCATGCTTTTATTGTGCAAGGGGCAAATTTATTGAGGGAGAGGGAGGAGGAGGAGAACGTTTCTTGACGTTTCACTTGATTAACGTAGCTGACCATAGCCTAATTAGTTCAGTAATAAATAAATAATTATAATTGCATAAGTTGATAAAAACGCTATGCAATAGCTTTACCGCGGCAGTCCCCGAGTGCCAAACGTATTTTTTTTTGTAATGTTAATACTTTTTATGCTAACTGTCACTGTCAGACACTTTTTAGGGTACTATAACTTACTACTGTTTATAACTGCGAAAGTTGGTGAACAGACTTATGGATATGGTGTTAGGGATGTTTGTTACTCATTCACACAAAAACTATTAATCAGATTTGGATTAAAATTGGTACACGTATAGTTTACAACCTGGATTAAAACATGAGCTACTTTCTTTATTCCCAAATGAAGTTAAAGTCCTCCATTCCGCTCAGACCGATAGGACCCATTCGATGGTATTCCAACCACAAAAATATATCACCCTATTGTTTTAGATTTTATTTTTTTGTAGCCTTTCACTCATCCTCCCAACATGACCAAACCATTCAAGCATACTTTACGATGTTTTCCACTACATCTTCTTTCATATTGCACGTAGCTATGCAAGAATATAAAGCCGAGTTGCTGTACCATGCACTCCAAAAATAATCTCTTTGAGCACCCACAATACAGAATATATACAACAGAACAAACAACCAGCTTATATCCAGTATTTATTCTTTGGAAGCCTCACTCTAGGAATATCCCCGTTGCCATGGTAACCCCGCAAATCTGAAACGACTCACCACTATAGATTCTACGGCAACAATTTTACTGCAGATGTATAACCGTCCCTTTCTAGTCATATTCTATCTCTATTCAATATGGAAATGTGTAGCATTCGCAGAATCTTGTAAAGACGTAAAATTTGCAATTGGGAGGAACGTATTCGCATAAGCTTGTGTAAAATATTGATAAGTTTTCCGTCGTAGGGATATGTAACAGAAGGCTAAAGCCTGCTGGGTTTCCGGGACTGTCTCATCAGGTAACCGTGACCCTGAAACGTAAAGGGCTATTGAAGGATCACCGTCGATTTTAGTCAGTACGAGTCTGACAGTCGGTCCAATCTAACCCTGGGCGGTAGGACTTTGCTTACCTAACAAATAAAAATATATTCCAAGATGCATTTCCCTCACACATTCGTACCAATATTCAAAAGAAAGGCAAAACCATCATGAATTCCATACAAGTATTCACACAAAAGTTTTTATTGCTACCATCTTGTCTTACTCCAGCAGCCGTCTTCTACCAAGTATGACTTTAAAAGTAGTTCCAGACGCCATATTGTGTGAAATTTTTGTTTATATTTCTTTGCGAACCGCTCTGTTGGCTCAAGCAGGTACTTTTAAAAATATTTCCCGTGTTTTCGTGTAGTATTTTCAGTGATGTTAATGTGTTTTGTGCATTTTTTTTTGCTAACCTACTTCATTTTATTACTAGTGCATTATAGTCATGCAGGCGGCGAGTAATGGGCGACACGCTGTCCGACCATGGACCATGCCCGGGTCGACCATGGACCATGCCTGGGTCGACAACGGCCCGTTGTGTTCCACGCGCGCCTCAAAGAGAGTCAGCATGATGACGGGGCCCCCCTCTAGAGGGCCAAAGCCTACCGGGGTCGCGGGACTTATCTTATTACCGTGACCCCGGAATAAAAAGGGCTATTGAAGGACACCGTGGATTTTAGTCAGTACAAGTCTAACAGTAAGGGGGTGGGAGGACTCATTTGATGATTTTACCACGCAAAAAAAGTGTTAAACCTGGCTTTGCTTGCGTGTGAAAATATGAAATATGTACACTATGACATTTAGAGACAATGTGGGTTTCTATTGGTGAAAGAATTTTCGAAATTGGATCAGTAGTTCCGTAGATTATCTCCTATTTCCAAACGTACAAACTTTACATTTACACGGGACAGATATTTTTTTAAGGGGACTAAACAAGGTTCTTTTTAATACGACTGTACTAAGGCCCGCACGATTTGTAATGTGTTTGTTACGTAAAGTAAAGCCTCCTGCAAACACACGGGATTAATCGCGCTGCGACAACGAGCCAAGCTAATTTCCACTCTAAAAATACTGCGAATGGACCGCGACATGTCGCCTCGCGCGATTAATCGCGTGTGTCTGCAGGAGGCTTAAACGGAAATTTCGACGTTAATTTGATGGGAAAAAAAATAATTAGACTTTCCTACACCAGAGGCGCTTTTTTATTTTCCGTACAACTAACGCGGTACACACTTCAAGTACGATGTACGGTAAAATACGGAAAACTTATGCAAAGGCCCCTGAAGTGCGGTTTCGCTATTCTCCGCAGTAGTAACACTTTGTTTTATACTAAGACGTATCCTGTTCACATCAAGCCTTCTCCACGATTAATGTACTGAAGATAACTTAAGTTACACTAAAAGCGAACAAGTTTAGTGAATCTAAATTGTTTCTAACTTCAAAAGCGAGCTAAAACTAAGTTTAAATTAACACAGAACATGAGTGTTTAAACTGCAAACTGGAATAGTACAGTTTATTTTAAAGTTTCAATGTGCGCTGCGCCGGATCATATTTTGGGTAGTTATTTGCTTGTTTCAATAGTCGGTTTGAGGTTTATTTATGAAGTTTTATTGACCTGTCGGTTTTTGAAGGAGGTTTACTGAAATATAGTTGAAACACACAGAACATATTTGTTTTATTACAAACTTTTATTTAGTTTCACCTGTCCGGTTCCGGTTTCCACATGAGCTGTAATTTTACACGTATACATACATATATCGCGTGACAATGCAATATTATGATTACATGGAGCTGATCTGATGATAGAGCTGGAAGGTGGCCATAGGAACTCTGTAATGAAGCGCTGCAAACCCATCGAGTTTAGACTCATTTGATTCGTCTTGACGAGTACTTTGTCTATCGGAAGTTCTTTTTTAACAATAAAACCATGTTTTTTTTTTAAATAACATGGTTTTTTAATTAAAAGACCTACAGCCTTACTACAAAAACTTAAACATCTGTTGAACACTTGTCTTAAAAAAGTGTGACTGCAAAACGGACCTTATTTCAACGACATAATCTGTCATTTTTTAGACAAGTGTTCAACAGACGTTTAAAAGTTTTTGTGGCACGACGGTAAGTCATTATATTTAACTTTCAGTTTTAAAGGCATGCTAAGGATAGATTTTCACTAGTACTCTGGGGTGAAATAGTTTATTTTTATTGTTTTTAGATCAATTAATTTGTTGTTAAACTTGACATCGCTTCCGAGTATCCCGGGATTATTTCGCATTTCTGTCATATCCTGCGCTGGTAATATAATATTAATATAATATAATAATAAGAGGCCTATGTTCAGCAGTGGACGTCTTCCGGCTGATGATGATGATAATATAATATTCCACAACTATCACACAACGCCATTTAGTCCCAAGCTAAGCAGAGCTTGTGTTATGGGTACCTACTAGACAACTGATAAACATACTTATATATTTCTAAATACATAAATATTATACATAAATTACACCCAGACACAGAACAAATGATCGTGCTCATTACACAAACATTTGTCCTGGGTGGGAATCGAACCCACAACCTCCGGCATAGCAGTCAGGGTCACTAACCACTAGACCAACAGGCCTGTCTTAAGTCAGTGATCAATTTAGCAGTTCCTATCATCATCGCACATAGTGAATAGCCACTCAAATAATTATAAGGCACTTTTGAACGGCTACTTACACTGTGTCATACACCATCGCACCTTAAAAGAAAAACAACTCGAAACACAACAAGACGAAGTTCTAGTTTAGGTTTTAAACTTTTTACGTTACACTCTCAATGGCTAACATGGAAACTTCTAGTCGAGTTTATTCAAGACTGAAAGTTCGGAATTAACCTGTTAGAACGTGCCGTTTTGAAGTAATAAGCAGTGGGGGGTTAGAAGGAGTTTTTGTGTAAATAAAGGAGAGAGAGAATTGTTTTGTAGATAACGACAATTTTGTGAGAAAAGTTTTGAGTATGGGTGCTTTTATAAAGAAGTATGTTCAGATCGGTAGTGGTCGGTGCAGGTAAAATAGACCAATGATACCTTTTATGCTCGTAGTATCATATGTATGGACATTAGACAGGTTAAGACTTATTCATCGTGGTAATCATCAAATTAGTCTTCCCACCCAGGGCAGGACGGGAAGGACTGTCGAACTTGTACTGAGTACTGACTCGTTTTGTGTATTAAATCGACCAAAAACCAAGCAGGTTCTCTATACGACACGTTTATTTTTTAGTTCGTTTGGCTACTCAGAGAAAAATTTCTGAAGTCTCCTTCAATTTTTTAATGAGACCATAAATATTCCTTTACAAGCATAAACACTAAAAAATCACACACATCACATCATCAGCCTATAATGTTCCCACTGCTGGGACACAGGCCTCCTCTCTGTGAGAGGGAGTGGGCCATAATCTACCACGCGGGCCCAGTGCGGGTTGGTAGATGTCACATGTCTTCGAATTTTTGGTTCTAGGACATGCCGGTTTCCTCACGATGTTTTCCTTCATCGTATTGAGAGCAGTGGTGTTGAAATAAATTACACAAAGTAATGCGCCTGGCGGGGTTCGAACCCACGACCTACAAACTCGTAAGTCGGGACCGATACCACTGGGCCACCACTGCTCTCAAATCACATAAAACTAGATTTCATTACCAAAAACTCACAATCTTTTCCCAATTAACAACAATAAAGAATTCGTTTCGGCACCATTTATGATGATGAATAGCAACCCCCGCCCTTTTATGTTAAAATTAATTATTCTCCCCGTTAAGTAGACTGTGTTATAATTAATATAACTTTGAATACTTTGCGAAGTTTAATGAAGTTTTGGTCGTAAGCTGTTTAGTAGCGAAGTTGATTTTATTTGAGCGAGACAAAAATCTTTAAGCCTTTTTTGTAAGTTGGTAAGATTTTTTTGCTTTTGAGGTTATTAATATTCTTGTAGCAGTGTAGAAGATGGCGGATGAGATAAACGAAACCATACGACTAGGAGTTGCCTCTTTCTGTGAAGAAGTAATGACAGCGAAGAAGGAGGTGGAAAGCGTGAGAGAGGGGATTTATCGCACGCTTAATCCAATACTGTCACTATCCAAAATTTTAACAAATAGACTTCCAACAGATGGTATTAAAAATTCCATCTGTTGGAAATCTTTTGAAATTAAGCCTCCTGCAGACACACGCGATTAATCGCGCTGCGACAACGAGCCAAGCTAATTTCTACTCTAAATGTACTGCGAATGGACCGCGACATGTCGCCCCGCGCGGTTAATCGCGTGTGTCTGCAGGAGGCTTTATAGTAAAGAAACTTGATTATTCAAAATTATGAGCAAAAATAATAACATACGTCAATCCTGTGTAAGAGAAAATTCCCAACAAAATAATTATACAAGAAAATTATCACGTCCATCTCATTCCTCCCCACAGAATCTTACGTAACTCCGTCTCCCTTACATTTCTACACAGATTTTTCTAGAAAATACTTTCTTATTTTGTACGAAAACCAACTAATAATGGTAACGTGGCCGTATATTGTAGTAAATGTGTCACAGGAGATATGGTATGTGTCGGCTGTCGGATAGTGCGAACATGTTCTAACTACCTTCATATTTACTTACCTAATCTTTATGTTATGTACCAGAACTGAATGCTAGAACTAAATTAGATACACTGGCGATAGAAAAGATACATCTCATTTATTAGGTACAATAAATAAATAACTAATATTATAAATGTGACAGTGCAAATGTTTATGTTGCTCAATTACGCGTAAATGGATGAATGGATTTGGATATAAATTGGCAGACAGATTGGCTATTTTATGTATTACAATAAAGGATACTTTTGATTTCGATAGTAGAATCCCATGGGATCGTTTTCGACCCCCAAATGGTTGAAGCCGGAAAAAGATAGCCATGGCATGAACGGCTGAATTGATTCGAAGGAGAAACTATTTTGTTACCTAGTTAAAATATGAGATATTTTATTATTTAAAAAGGAAAATAAAAAGCAAATGTCGTAAACAAATATTTTTTTTTACCATATTCTTCTGAGGAAACCGGCATGCACTGTCCTAGAACCAAAAATTCGAATATAATTATGTGGCATCTACTAACCCGCACAAGGCCCGCTTTGTGGATTATGGCCCACTCCTCTCACAGAAGGGAGGCCTGTGTCCCAGCAGTGGGAACATTTATATGCTGATGATGAATATACTTCTTCGTCCGTTCACTCTTGACTATCATTCTATTCACAATGCGACGCAATTACCGACATAATAAACACACAAACTCTTCTTTTCTATTCTCTTTTCCCCTCTCCTTATAGAGGGTAGACAGAAACTACAAAACCTTTGTTCAACACACATTCAGAACAATAAATTTAAGGCCAATAACATTAACATATCTACCACAACCTCAGCCTACCACAAAAACATCTTTCACATGTAAATACGATCGTGCTGGTATCCTCAAGATAAATAGGCTTTAAGATACGGGAGATACATTATTTACAACGGAGAAACGGGTATATGTGACTATACAAGGAAAAGTCTTTTTAGTTATTGTGGAAATGTGTTTTTAAATAAGGATTTTTAAAAGTAGTATTTTTTTTTGTTGAAATCAGCCAAAATTCCACAATGCCTGAAGACCCGTCTCTATAATCAGTGTGTTCTGCCCACCATGACGTACGGTGCTGAGACGTGGACGCTCTCACAGGAGGCTGTATACAGACTCAGAGTAGCACAAAGAGCCATGGAGCGTTCCATGCTCGGCATAAAATTACGACATAGACCGAGTTCCAAACGTCAAAATCCGGAGACGAACGAAGTTTTTCGATATTGGTAATCGAGTTATGGAACTCAAATGGAGTTGGGCAGGACACCTGGCAAGGCGCGGTGACGGCAGGTGGAGTAAAGCTGTGACAGAGTGGCGTCCAAGGAATGGAAAAAGAAGTGTTGGTCGTCCGGCGGCGGCGAGATGGGCAGACAACATTGATGCCATTGCGGGAGTGTCCTGGATGAGGCTGGCGCAAGACCGTGGAGCTTGGCACAAACAAAGAGAGGCCTATACCCAGCAGTGGGTGAAGACGGGCTGTGGATGATGATGATGATGATTTTTTTGTTATCGTTGTAAAATCATAAAATAAGCCCTCCAGCCCAGGAAGGGAACGGGAGAGACTATCAGACTCTTGCTCTAAAATCCACGGTGTTCCTTCAATAGACCCTTACGTTCCGGGGTCACGGTTTCCTGATAAGACAGTCCCACGACCCCGGCAGGCTTTGGCCCTCTACGGGCGGCCCTGTTAGATAAGTTAATCTAACTCTATGTTATAAATGCGATCCGTCATAGTGACCCTGGAACGTAAAGGGCTATTGAAGGAACACCGTGTATTTTAGTCATGAAAAGTCTGACAGTTTTTCCCGTCCCGCCCTGGGTGGGAGGACTCATTTGATGGGTTTACCACGATAAAAAAAAAAGTAAGATTGACCTCTTTGCTTACACCTTCAGAGAAACGCAGGCGTATTTTATTAGCAAACACATCAATTTACCATAGAAATCTGTGCAAAGACCTGGCCTAACGGTATTCTAAAACCAGTACTTATTAAATTAACATAATAACCACTGTTTAACACTTGAAACCTACACTATAAAGCTAATCATACGAAAGTAATACCTTACATCATTCGCCATTTTAATTTTCTCAGTAAATAGGTACCTACCACTAAGAATATGATGATGAGAGCAGTGATGGCCCAGAGATAACACCCAGCCAGGTTAATTTTTTGGGTAATTTATTTCATCACCACTACTCCCAAAACAGTGAAGAAAACATCATGAAGAAACCGGCATATCATAGAACTAACTTTTCGAAGACATGTGACATTCACCAAACCGCACTGATGGGACCATGTGGTGGATTATGGCTCACTCCCTCTCACAGAGAGGAGGCCTGTGTCCCAGCAGTGGGATAATTATAGGCTGATGGTGTTGATGATGATGACTAAGAATACCTACTGGGTGTAAGGGACAGCCGTCCGCAAACTTTCAGGGCTTGCTGCAGTAGACGAAAGTGAACAATCTTCCACAATATTTTTTTCCGCGTATTGTACCTAAATACTGTCCAAATGTACATCTTGTCTCTATTTCTCATTTTCCTACAGACTAGAATATTTGCAATCTTATCGATTTTACAACAAAATGTCATAAACAGCTCAAATTATCTAAACCACTCGAGTGAAACCGCAATCGATTTAAAAGCCACTAAGCATCGAGTGTCATTCGATGCTAAGCCGATTGCTGGTTGAAAGGTTAAATGCAAATTATGTTGCAAGTTCTAACCTTTGAAGTTTAATCATCTGTACTAATATTGGAAATGCAAAAGGAACTTTGTATGTCTGTCTGTCTGTCTGTCGATCTATTGGTCCGTCTGTCACTTTGTCTGCTTGTCTGGCTGTCTATTGTGACTTTATATCTTAGTGGCTGCATGGATTTACATGATATTTGGCACAAAGACAGATCAAGACCCAGATTAGGACATAGGATACTTTATAAGCCGGTAGCAGTATGGCTTTTCTTGTGGTGGCCAAGTGGGGAAGCAGTGTTGGCCCAGTTTCAATTTACTTAATCACCACTGCTCTCAAAACGGTGAAGGAAAACATCGTGAGGAAACCGGCATAATCATAGAACCAAAAATTCGAAGACATGTGATGTCTACCAACCCGCTCTGGGCTCTCGTGGTGGATTATGGTCCTCTCCCTTCCACAGAGAGGATGCCTGTGTCCCAGCAGTGGGAACATGATAGGCTCATGATGATGATGAGTCATTGGGTTTACGAACCTCTGCTTGTTCAGGCTGGATCTGCATGATATTATTATTTAAGGCCGAATTTAAAACAACTGGCTCAGCATAAAGATACCAAAGCATTTAAAGCTTTTTAATCAATTTATGACAACCATGGGAACTGTCAAAACTCAAGTTGATCCATGCTATGTCTGTTACACATTAAATGACGAAATCAATTAATTCACTTGAGTTTCTGAACGACGTTCTCATCTTTAACACCGACTCAATGGCAGCATTGTTCTTAGTTTTCTCTCACGGACCCGTTTCGTGTGCCGTAAGTTAACTGTTTGCACTTGAGAATAAATTGGAGCTCATAATGTTTCAAGACGAACAGCGGGGAGATAAACATCCATGTTGTTATACGCCATATTGGATTTGAGGAGCTTGTGGCTAAATAAACAAGGCGAGTTATTGGTCAAACGGGAGTCTAACACTAAAAAAACTCTCGGATGGGTCGATCTACAAAGTTAAGCTGCGCTTGCCATGGTCGGGTCCAAAAGATGGGTGACAATCTCTTGCATACCAGATTGGATGGGAATGCACGTTAAGCCGTTGGACCTGCTGTTATTTGTAGATCTTTGACAGTCATTTCGGGTAGTGTTAAGTCTGAAGTTTGACAACCAGTCTTGCCAAGTGGTACCGTGTCACCCAGTTAAACGTTTGTTTGGAGAAATAGATTTTTTCACCTATTGAGTTTTTGATATTATCAAAATTAGGCGTGATGAGTCATCGATAGAGAATAGGACTTGAACCGGCGACCTTCTTATTCAGTACACCAAACTCCTTACCAACTTAACAATCGACAGTCATTGTGCGTGTCCACACTGGAAGCCTAGCACGACGGCGGCGGCGGGCGCGGTGGCGGGTGCGGCGGCGGGCGCGATCTGTGTCCACACTGGCCGATCAAGCGTTTCGGCGACTTCAGGTGTTGCAAACCGGTGGTACAAAGTAGTTTCTATAAATCTTGTTTAAAGAAATTCATTTTAAAATGTTTAATAGGTTGTGTAGGATTGTATACAACTAAATTATCAATCATTCTACATGATTCAAGTCAAGTACAGTAAAAATAATTTAAATATTTACAAATACCTCCTACGGTAGTATTTTAGTGCATGTCCTGATCACTAGATGGCGCTGACTATAAGACCGAAAATGTTTGATACACCTGCCACCCGCCCGTTGTATCGGTTGTTGCCTAGCAACGCCTAGGCTCGCAAAATCGCTTGTACACATCGCGCTAGGCTCCCGCCTTAGTCACTTCAGTGTGGCCACGAGTGGCGTTTTCATACATTCAATATTATCGCGCCCGCCGCCGCCACCGCGCTAGGCTCGCAGTGTGTTTGAGCACATGCAGGTCGATTTTTTATACCATTCTTAAATGTCTTACGATTACATTATTTCAGCAGTCTTCCAGTCAAACCAGTCCAAAATATTTAAACACCCTGTTACATTGTCTTGTTACCTTCACTTAAGTCTAACTAAGTAGCCTGAATTTCAGACAACTGTCTAGTACTGAAACAAAAGGTAATTTCTACATAAAACAGTAGACACAAACGAACGTATTCTCAGCATTAACTAGTAAAGGTCGTTCTTAGATTTCCCAGATGACTGCAACGCGCCACCTCTTCACTTTAAACTCCTTGCGTTACTGCTATCCTGGTACTTTTACCTGCATTTTTTAAGTAAAAAAGGAGTTTCTAGTTTTAAAAGTACGTGCTTGATTTTTCTGATGCCAGCAGTGTCCTTTGTAATAGTTCAAATCGATTTGGAAGATCTCTTAAGAGTTTTTGAGACCCTGGTACAACTCCCCGAAATGAAATTTGTGCTGATCATGTCATGAGGCTCTTACTGCTTAAAATCACCTTGTTCTTTTGAATGCCCTTTGCGTTTCAAGGTCACGTTACCTTTTTAGACAGTCTTGCGACTCAGGCAGACGTTTGGTCCTACGGGACTCCGTCAGATTGCTAACTGCCTCATGAGACACGCGTGGAACACGACGCGCCATCGACCCTTGGCCTTGTCCTTGATCGCATAACGAGTTATTCATTACTCGGCGTCCGAAAACTTGCGCCTATGGTGACCAGAAATCGCTCGGCAACGTCTGACACCCTAGGCGTCTCCCGCAGTGGAATCCTCCCAACCTTGGTGGAGCGTAAAAGACTGTTAGACCTGTATACGTACCTGTTCCTTGGATTCCGTATTAATTTCCAAGGCTTTAAAAATCTCTTAAGACAACCCCGGCAGGATATACACTAACTGTAACCCGTGGTTTCACCCCACCTACTCAGCTCCTTTTGGTCTAAGCGTGTTGTTTCCTAGTCTATAACCTTCCTCGATAAATGGACTATCCAACACAGGAAGAATTTTCCAATTCGAACCAGTACTTCCTGAGATTAACGCGTTCGTTCAACCAAACAAACTGTACAGTTTTATAATATTAGCATAGATGTGTGTCGTTGCAGAAGTACAACAACAGTATGAAGTTATGCAACGCAATACATTATCATCCAACAGTTTCGTTCGAATACAACAGAAAAGCAAAATGTACAGGCAAAACATTAGCAGACAGCTAAGAGATTTCCCAGAGGGAAAGTGTACAATGTTTCACGGATAAGAAACGTTACTGAATTCATTTTTTAAGATAGTACCTTGGACAAAATTGTTGTTTCATTCCGCTTCTGAAAGTTTCATGGTTCGGCTTTAATGTAAGTGTTAGTCATTTAAATCTGTATTTCTTTTACTGAAAATGGAGTAAATTTTGAGAAAATGGTCTGGGTTTTTGTGTATGTTTCCATGTTTGTAAAAGCACCCACGGTACAGGAGATATTCCCATGTAGGGCAAAGTTTAGAAAAAAAAACAGTTCAATATTTAATTGTATAGACACTCCATATTAGTAAGAGCGTGTGCGAGAATGTGGAATAGGTTGCGCTGTAAGTCCTCGGTTTCCTATCTTGCGCTCAGCTTTTTTTGGGATGGTAAAATCGTCAAATGATTCCTTCCAGGCGGTAGAGCGAAAGGGAATGACACACTCTTACTTACTACCGATACCTGATACCCGGGCATTTCCTCCCGCCGAATCCGAGACAGTTACCTCTCGAAACAAACGTGACGTGGGTGAGGACCTGCATTAGGCGGAAGGTGAGGACGCCGTGGCGCCTCTCTAGACACTCCTCAAAGAGGTGTCTTACCGCGGCAATTATAGCTCGCCCACAGAGCGCATAATTCACTGACTAGAAAACTAGGCTTACAGAAACCAGAGGTAGTTAATACATGTAACGTTAGCCTAAAAAACTGTTCAATTAAAAAAAAACGGTCTACGGTTTCCGCGCTTCGGAAAAACCTCGCACCAACGAATTCCGTTCCGTTCCCCAAGAGAAATCTCTTTCCGTTTTTTAATTTGGATATTTTCGCGCACTAATGACGGTTTCAGCATTTAGCGCTGTAGATTTTTGTAGTTTTAAAAAAGTAGCGTTAGTTTGTGAAGTTTTTCTAAACTGCATTTTGAGAGTAATTAAGTTAAGAGTTATTGGAAAAACGTGGCTTGTTATCATCGATAATTATAGTAAGTACCTATGGATGTGTATGTTTGAAGTGACAATATCTACTCCTCGAAAAATTTATGAAAATATTATTGAAAGTAGCTGTACAAAACATGAAATGCTTTAAAAATAACTGTCCCTTTTCTAGGCCACAAAATTCATCATTCCACTCCATTTGTGATCGTTGCAGCATGTCTTTTTCTTCCAAAGCGTATCATGATTGGCTTAATCACCTTCTCACTATTAGCTTATTCGCCTCCTCACTGTGAGAGGGAGTAGAATGTTAAACCACCAGTCTAGCCTTAAACCCCTGTCTGGCCTATACCCCAGTCAGCGAAAAAGTATTGAGAGAAATTCTTGGAATACTGACTATTGACTTTGTAACTGTTGATATTGTTACGAGCTGGGTATTGGGATAAATTAATTAACACCAATTAAAACCAAATAAACTTTATTCACACACGAATCACTAATTAAAACAAACACTTAACACTACTCAACAATTAAACACTTATAAACTCACTTAATCACACGTTAAAATCACTTAGAGATCGCTTTCAGTTCACTTCGAGTTGCCTCGATCGTAGTCAAAACCAGACTGACTGAGGCCGCCGATCGGCGCCCTTTTTATACTACCGCCAGACCCACTAGATGTTTCTAGAAGGTGGTCGAATGTTCTGGAAACATCCATAGACTTCGACATAGTCCCATACCTTCTAGAACATTCCAGAACCATCTCGAAACACCTAGAACAGGGTAGAATTTTCTAGAAACATCCAGACCAATTTTCGGTAGAATTGTCGAGAACCTTGTGGAACTTTCGAGAAGCTTATGGAAAGGTCTCGCAATTCGATCGACGTAACACTGCCCCCTCCTTAGACATGCTCGTCCCGAGCATCCTTAGTCCCGAGCAAGCACAGTCCGTCGTAGTCGTCGTTGTATCGCCGCAACCAGTTAACGAAGTCAAACTTAGGCGCACCGCCTTGAGCACTCTGTGTGCGGTAGGGAACATCACTGCTCCTGGTCGCAACTCGGTATGGTCCATCCCGTTTCACTTTTAATTTACGGGACTTCCTTTTCTTTCGCACTGGGCTATGCACAACAAGTGACGCTTCGTCAAACCCACTACCGTTTGTCTGAGGTCTTTTCACACAGTTATCCATGTCATTTTCCTGCGCAGGCTGTAGGGTTTCCTTCCATTGATTACCGAGATCCGTGTTTTCTCGTAGCGTCCTCACGTGCACTACTTCCTTAGGCTCTTGCTTGATGCTGTGCCTACTGTCTTCAGAACAAGGTCTTCTAGACGGTGTATCAGCGTTACCATGCGCTCTCCAATTACGATGCTGGGCAGTCATATCAGCTGCCCTTCGCTTTGGACAGCTTGACCGAAGATGACCCTTTTCTCCACAAGTATAGCACCTAGGGCTGTACCCTCTCAAACGGTCGCGTACAGAAGATGGCACAACCTCCCTGCTACGCTGAGTTCGATGGTCTTGCCTCACTGCTTCCACTTCCAAAGCATGGGCCAAGGCGCCCTTCAAGGTCTCGTGATGCCCAAGCCTTACAGCTGCTCTAACTTCCAAGTCACGTATTCCGTCAATGAAAGCCTGTACCAAATTGCAATCTATGAGAGCCGGGACGGACCGATATGCTTTCCGAACCATCTTCTCAATTTCTAGGGCCCACTGTTGTAGGCTCTCGGCACTACGTTGAACACGATCCCTTAGCTTAGCGCGATATACGTGCTCCAGGTGCGCGTCGCCGTATCTGGACTCCAGCGCTTCCAGCAGCTGCTCATATGTCACATCCTTCCCAAGAGCCTCAAGTACGGTCAAGGCCTGGTCTCGCAGACCTAAGATGAGCGCGGTCGTAGCTTGCTCTTTGGTCCACCCATTCGCCTTCATAACAGCCTCAAATTGCATCCTGTAAGCAGACCATGATGATGTCCCGTCGAATGGCGGCGCTTTAAACCCTCTTACCGAAGGTGCAGCAACCACTGGACACACAACCCCGTCTCCAGTCCTAAGTTCACCCAAAGTCTTCTTCATCTCAGCAATCTGAACTTCAGCTTCTGAGATACGACTCTCTAGCTGGTGAACTTGCTCTTTCATCAACTTGAGCTCCTTGCCAAATGTTGAGTGCAGGTCCTTTATCAGGAACATCTGCTCTTCTTGGCGGCGGGCCTGCTCCTCTTTATCCTTCTGTAGCTGCTCTTGCAGAAGGCGGACCTGCTCCTCCTTGTCCTTCTGTAGCTGCTCTTGCAACAGGCGGGCCTGTTCCTCTTGACGGCGGGCCTGCTCTTCCTGGCGGCGAGCCTGCTCCTCCTGGCGGCGGGCCTGCTCTTCCTTATCCTTCTGTAGCTGCTCTTCCAGGCGGCGAGCCTGCTCCTCCTGGCGGCGGGCTTGCTCCTGCAGCAGCGCCATAAGCGCAGACAGGTCTGGAACCGCGGGTGCTGAAGAGACTGCCGATGGACCAGCGGCTGGTTCCGTCGTAGGCTGAGCACCACCCGGCGTCTGTATCGGGGACCCTCCAAACCGCCTCTGATCCATGTCCTGTTGCCGCTGACTCCTGGTACGAATACCGTCCGTGTCGTCCTTTGGTAAAATTGGCATTATATCCCTCACTTCTGACACCAAATGTTACGAGCTGGGTATTGGGATAAATTAATTAACACCAATTAAAACCAAATAAACTTTATTCACACACGAATCACTAATTAAAACAAACACTTAACACTACTCAACAATTAAACACTTATAAACTCACTTAATCACACGTAAAAATCACTTAGAGATCGCTTTCAGTTCACTTCGAGTTGCCTCGATCGTAGTCAAAACCAGACTGACTGAGGCCGCCGATCGGCGCCCTTTTTATACTACCGCCAGACCCACTAGATGTTTCTAGAAGGTGGTCGAATGTTCTGGAAACATCCATAGACTTCGACATAGTCCCATACCTTCTAGAACATTCCAGAACCATCTCGAAACACCTAGAACAGGGTAGAATTTTCTAGAAACTTCCAGACCAATCTTCGGTAGAATTGTCGAGAACCTTGTGGAACTTTCGAGAAGCTTATGGAAAGGTCTCGCAATTCGATCGACGTAACAATATGCTCACCTCCTAACTAGTCCAAACAAAGTTGTATAGTCTAAACTAATTTATTGTGTTCCAAGAATTTCCCTCTGTTGCTTGTTTTGAGCATTCATTGACTGGGCTACCAGTGCGAGTACATAGATGTCACATGTCTTCGAATATCTTGGTTTCCTTATCACGATGTTTTCCTTTAGAGTAGGGGTTATTAATTATTTTACACAAAGTATACGCCTCGCTAGGAGGCGGGCCGCGTGAGGGAGAGGACAATGTCCTCCCTCTGCCCCACACGCGGTGGTGGATGCCCACGGCGACGGACGTCGCAAGACGATCTCCGGCCACCGTAGGCGCGGGCATGCGGGCGGCGAGTAAAGGGCAACTCGCTGCCCGACCATGGACCATGCCCCGGGTCGACGGCGCGTTGTGTTCCACGCGCGCCTCAAAGAGCGTCAGCATAATGACGGGGCCGGTCTCTAGAGGGCCAAAGCCTGCCGGGGTCACAGGACTTATCTCATTACCGTGACCCCGGAACATAAAGGGCTATTGAAGGACACCGTGGATTTTAGTCAGTACAAGTCTGACAGTCCCTCCCGCCCTGCCCGGGGTGGGAGGACTCATTTAATGATTTTACCTCGCAAAAAAAAAAAAAGTAATACGCCTGGCTAGGTTCGAACCCACGACCTACAACGGTGTTGAGTCAAAATTACAACAACAAATTAACAATCAATACGAAAGTACTTTGATATTATCTAGTACCTATTAGACATTATTATTCCAACACTCGCTTAATATCAGATATCAATGGCAGGAATATAAATAATAAACTTTAAAGTTTACTATGTGGGCGCAAACAACTTCGATTTACATAAAGTATTGGAGTTTAATATACAACTTCAGTTATTGGAAAATAATTATTAATAAAACTTCTTTACCTTCTAGGGAACAAGACACCTAAGAACCAGATGAGTGGGATATTACGATTTGATAAATTAAACCTTTTTTTTATCGTGGTAAAATCATGAAATGAGTGATTACGTCCTGGGTGGCGCGTAAGGGTGTGTCATACTCGTACTGACTAAAATCCACAGTGTTTCTTCAATAGCTTTACTTTCCGGGGTTACGGTTACCTGTTTAAACAGTCATCGATGATTACAGGGCCGCGATAACCTTTAAAGACCCCATAACCCCAATTCCGACTTGCCTTATAATGTCTTTTTTTATCATATTTTTTATCGTGGTAAAATCATCAAATGGATCCTCCCACCCAGAGCACGGCAGGGAGGGACTGTCAGACTCGTACTGACTAAAATCCACGGTGTCCTTCATTGGCCCTTTACGTTCCAGGGTCACGGTAATGGTATAAGTCCCGCGAACCCGGCAGGCTTTGGCCCTCTAGAGGTGGGCCCCGTCATCTTGCTGACGCTCTTTGAGGTGCGCGTGGAACACAACGCGCCGTCGCCGTCGACCCGGGCATGGTCCAAGGTCGGGCGGCGAGTAGCCCATTACTGGCCGTTCGCATGCCCGTTTCTTTTTGGCAATTATTAAGTTACTAAGTTTAAAAACCCAATTTTTATACCCCAATCTGGGTTATTTCCCTCTAAAAATGCTCCCCCATAAACATTATCAAAAGCACCATACATTATTACCCCGTATATTTTATCGAACGCTACATTTTAAGTAACATAAATTCCTAGATACAACATAGTAGCAATATATTAAGAATATTTGAAATATTTTTAACATAAATATTTCATAGGACTTTTGCTCCGTCTTTAGAACGAAACGGCATTTGATAAGAGAAGCCATACATTTTTATTCGAAGCTCGATATCAATCTAGGACATATATTTTGTTTAGAATCGGTCCTAACGGTGTATCTTAGTTTTTATTGGATAGATTATAAGTCTAAGATTTTATCCAGCTTGTTACAAAGAGGTGCATGTTTTACATAATATCGTAGACACGAGTATGTCTACTGAAAAATAAACATAATGACAGAATGTAGAAAGATTTCTGCCATTCTAAAAATACATTACTTACTTCATCGTAGACTTTGTCTCTGGCAGATGTGACCTAGACTAGAGTCAAGAGTAAACTAGAATCAAGTGCAAAACCATATCAAATATTTAGAAAAAAAAAAAAACCTACGGTAATGCGCGGTAATAAGCGTAATTACGATAATAAGCGATAATTTCCATGTTTATAAGATGTCTATTAATACAGAGATGGTAAAACCATAGAAGTATTAAAAATCTAATGATTTTATCATCGTTAGCTCTTGTTTCCGAAGAAAAAACACGATTATTTTCGAAGCGTATATTTTTTCTAGGTCTTCTGTACATTAAGTTTATCTCGCGATTTTTCGACTTATTCTTTAAAAGGTTCAAGATGTTTTAATATGCTGTGTTTTCATTCTTCTTATCTTGATTTTATGCGCCTTTTAAGTGGTGGGCGGATTTGTTTGAAGGTTGGATTAAAATTTTCTTTTGATGTCTTGGCTAAGTAGGGGTGAAACTTAAATTAAAATACGTTTTTGATAAATAAGAAGAAAAACATAAATAGGTACTAATTTATGTAGTTACATTAAGGCATACCCATAGAGTATCTGACTTGGTTTCTACGAATAAAATGATTTTGGCAATATAAAAGTTACTATAAATATTCCTTATGTTACACACAGATTTTTTTCTATCGTATTGGAGCTAAAAATATTATTATTATAAAAATACTTACTTATAGACCGACGGAACATTTTTACATCTTACGCCAAAAAGGAAAGATACTGCAACTCAATAAATCATTTTTTTAAGACCACAATCAGCCAGTTACAACCTTAATTCCTCAGAGGTAATTTAAAAAATATAATATTTCAATTCGCCATTTTCCAACAATATGGCACCCGTGCTTTCAGGATAATAATTCATACCAAGGTTTTTCAGTCGACACGATCATTTCCTAAATTCTCTTTTTTGTCATTTTCAGAATTAAAATTGTAGGTAGTCGTTTCCAGTTGTCATAAAAATTTGGTTATGCCGCTTTTTTTATGGAAAATTGAATTAATTTCAGTCTTTTTCGCGAATTGGGGTTGTAAAAGGGTGGTTCAAGCAATGAATTTATGGAATCGTTTTATGGTGTCTATGGATTTCTGAGACATTTATGGTAAGGTCTGTAGTGCATATTAATAAAACTTTCGTTATTGCGATGATAGTAAAATTAAAAAATATATATAAACGCAATTTATTATTTTATGTTATACTAGCTGTAACTAGAGACTTCGGCTGCGTGTGACTAGAAAAGTATCACATGGAAACATAATCTCGGTTTAAACTACCGTTTATCGTTTTCATCATCATCAGCCTATAATGTTCCCACTGCTGGGACACAGGCCTCCTCTCTGTGAGAGGGAGTGGGCCGTAATCTACCACGCGGGCCCAGTGCGGATTGGTAGATGTCACATGTCTTCGAATTTTTGGTTCTAGGACATGCCGGTTTCCTCACGATGTTTTCCTTCACCGTTTTGAGAGCAGTGGTGTTGAAATAAATTACACAAAGTAATGCGCCTGACGGGGTTCGAACCCACGACCTACAACTCGTAAGTCGAGGCCGATACCACTGGGCCACCACTGCTCTCTACTAGCGACTTCGGCTGCGTGTAACTATGTAGAAAAGTATCACATGGAAACATAATCTCGGTATAAACTACCGTTTATCGTGTTCATTATCATCATCATCAGCCTATAATGTTCCCACTGCTGGGACACAGGCCTCCTCTCTGTGAGAGGGAGTGGGCCGTAGTCCGCCACGCGGGCCCAGTGTGGGTTGGTAGACCTCACATATCTTCGAATTTTTGGTTCTAGGACATGCCGGTTTCCTCACGATGTTTGCCTTCACCGTTTTGAGAACAGTGGTGATGAAATAAATTACACAAAGTAATGCACCTGGCGGGGTTCGAACCCACGACCTACAACTCGTAAGTCGGGACCGATACCATTGAGCCACCACAGCTCTCGTTTATCGTTTTACCTTTTAAAAAAACACATGCCTCCTATGTGTTATTCCATACTATAACCTACCTTTGACCTTTCATATTTTTCCGTTCAGCGATTCTAATGTGATTGAGTAAAAAAAAAAAGAAAAATAAACCTATTCGCCCATTCAAAAACAGGGGTACCTACTTTTATTTGGTAAATGTATATGAATGGAAAAATAAATAAAATTGCGTCCTTACTTCTGATTTTGGTAATGACCCGAAATATCCATGTACAGCAATAACAGTATGAGACATTCCCAAAATAGATCTAATAAAAGTAAGCCTTTGTGCTCTCGTTTCATATTACCTTTTCATTGTAATATAACCCTATCACCGCTTAGTGCCCCTAATTTTATTCAACCGAAAATATTTAAACTGAAATACCCCCGTATTTAATCCCATTACCTTACAAATTAAATCGTCGAGTCAGTAACACCAAAAGCAAAAATCTAATTACACTTTTAACCCGACTGGGTTTTCGACGAATTCTATATTTTAAAAAATAACCCTAAAACGGCTGTGAAGGGTAAAAATCCCCATTACCCAGGTAAAATGGCAATATATTCTTTGCAAAACAAACATGCCTATGCAAATTTATAGGCTACACATTGAACGTATGTCATTCATCACATGGCAGGGGGTTGAGGGAGCTAAGGGAAAAAATTGGGATAAGAACGAATTTTTCGGGCAAGCTGCTAAATTTTGCCCAAAAAACTGGGTGGTAAACGACGTTTTGAATAACGGTTATCTTGTTTAAGTTAGGTTTTGTGGTTAGTGCTTTCTTTTATCAATTGTCGTGGTTTTTTTTTGAGGTTAGAAATTATCCCATGTAAACGTAATTTTGGAATAAAAAATGTCCTGTCCTAATCTAGCTAATGTTCTAATTAATTCATATCTATGAATTTATAACGTGAAAAATAACACACATTTTTGTTCTATTAGTGTTTATTTTTGAACTTTAAAAGTAGTTGTTTTTTTTAATCTCTGTAAGATTTGCTCGTGGGATAATAACCGCGGGTTACACCGCAAAAGCAATTCGTAAATCTGCCAAAACATTAAATCTTTTTCAAATGTAACTTTGCCAAACAGCGAGTACAAAATTTCCATTTACCACATCACTACATTGTAAGACATTTACGGTATGCGAACATCAGACATCCCAGATTTCATCAAACCTAAGCTTTTATTAACACGTTTAAACCTACGTAACCCTAAAATTTCGCGCGAAAAACCTCGCACGTCACACAAAGCCGCTGAGATAGGGTTATTTTTATTACGACGAATAAAAAGAAAATGGCGGTTATACGTTATTTTACAACTTTATTGTCCCTGAGGATGTATTAAGAAAATTACATGAGCTGAAGTGAATAGGATAATTTCTTTCAATTTTGCGGATTGAATTAGTCCTTCGAAGAGGAGGAGTAATTCGGTTCAAGGTTAAGTCTGGAATTACACAATTCAACATCATACTTAATGTAATAAATCTGAAGGTATATTTGTTTGAGCGCGTTAATCTTTAGAAGTACCGGTTGGATTTGAAAATGTCTTTTATTTGATAGCACATAATTATTTTCTTGAGAAAGGTTTTAGTTTATCTAACACCACAATTTAACCATTAATCCGAGCAAAACAATTGAGACCACGGTTGAAACCATGGGGCATTGCAGCATTACTGTTGTTGGGTTACTGACGGGACTGTCTTAAAAAGGCACCGCGGCCCTGCAACGCAAAGGGCATGTGAAGGAACAGAGTCCACAATCCCTTTCACTCCACTCAGGGCGGGAAGACTCATTTGATGATTTTAACACCTCGAAAAAAAGCAGTACTGTAATTGCCCCCGGCAAAAAAGCTATGAATTTATGACACGAGTAAACAAACAAACAAAATATAAATAAGCCTAACAATTAGCACTCCCAAAATCTTCTCTAATTAAGCCATATGTTTTTAAAATAGCATAATAAACACTGCGAAATATTCGCAACATCGAATAATTTTTATTTATATACGCAAAGAGGATCGCGCGGTTGTAATGGCTTTCATTTGTTACTGGTAAAGGTATTGTGGCAGAATGAGTTACATATTGTGTTTCGTACACACACCTTTTTGTAATAGGGTTGAATTTGGGGGTGATTGGGGGTGTTTCGGGATGATAGGGATGCGCCATTTTATCGGTAGTAGGTGATAATGTTGATATGAATGAATTTTTTGACGCCCTATAAATTTTTAATTTAGCATTTTTGTAAATATTTTACTTTTAATTTTAGTTATTAAACGTAGTATAGTAGTAGTATATGTATAGGTTCTTTTTATTATAATCCTAAGTTATAAGAAGAAATATATTTTATGTTGTTATACCTATATAAAAAAAATTGTTGATATCAATTTGATATTTATATTTATTATTTATTGGCAGCATATTTTTTGAGCTATCTGATTTATTAATCAGTCTATCCATTTAAAGTGGTCGCGGGACTGTCTCTTCAGTTAACCGTGACCTTGGAACGTAAAGGGCTATTGAAGGATCACCGTGGATTTTAGTCAGTACAAGTATGACAGAACCTCCTGTCCAGCCCTAGGTGGTAGGAGTCATTGGGTATAATTTTACCACTTAAAAAAAACGTAGGTCTCATCTTTACTTCTGGGCTTGATAAATTAATTTGGCCAAAACCAAAGCCCCATTGTAAATTAAAGAAAAGAGGCCAAAACTTCTGCCAAAGTCCTACAAAATACTTCAAATAACCTTGTTACTTGGCCTATGTCCCCACCCTTGCATCTTCAAAAAATATTGTTTAAATATTTGCTGTATTAATGTACAAATTTAAAATTTATTGATGCTGTGTAGCGTCCGACTTATTATATTTGTACGCCGTTCAGGCAAAACATGACTGACATAATTTTAATCAGATGTAACATCCTGCATGCTATGTGTGTGTATACTCATGTTTTGGACAAATAAACAAATAATCTTATCTTATCTTCATTATACTGCCGCCATAATCCAAAAGGACGCATCTACATAAAATGAGAAACGGAGAAAAAAAATAAAACGTGTTTCAAAAATTAAAAAATTCGCTGTGTGTAAGGAAATAAACCAAATCGCTATTTTTTGGTACCAAAGGGTGTATTACAGTTTGATCTATCGGGAGTAATATGTAGACTTAATAAAAGTTATATTATTTTTTAAATAAATCAATTTTTCCTTTTCTTTTTAATAAAAAAAATGCAAGAAAATACGTAATACTGCAATGAAAAGACGCTTCTGGCCATATGCGTCCTTTCAATTTAGTATTTTTTTAAAACGTCTTTCCTACTTAGTAATAATGTGTTACCAAGCCATAAAAACTAAATTAAAAAAACGTAAATAGCCATTTGCTGCTTTTCAACTTAGTAATACCGTGAAACATGGATAACGGGGACCTGAATAAAGCGGCATATTTGTCTCACTAAAAGAGGTATTCCACTTATCCAGTGTCTCAGACATCCAGGTATACAAGTATACCTGGATATCTGTCTTATTTACGGAGAGTTCAATTAATAGAGATGATATTAGACTTATTAATTTCATTAAAAGGGTGCGCTAAATAAAATAACATATGATATAATTACATATTTTAAACATTATCCGAATTAAAAAATGTATACAGGAGAGTTTATCTCTCACTCACTAAAACAATTTAGGCACATTTGCGGGTGGACCACAAATTACTGTGTGGTACAGTTTTTTTGTGCTATTAATCCGTTATCACAATTAAAGTCGTTTAGTTTACAGAATTTAAAGATAACTATTAAGCAAAAGTATTTACACTTTACACATACATATAGTCTCAGTAAAAGAAGTTAAAGAGAGACGTCATTGGGTCATTTAAATCGAAAGAATAATTTTCAGAGATGTCCAGGTTTATTTTGTCCCATTAACAGTGATAATTCTGTGCTAAAGTGGACCTCACCATGATTTCCAGTGTCTCACTTAATTGGGATTCACTGAACTAATATTCGATTAATTTACAAAAAAAGAACCCTTTTTAAACTGAAGTAAGTACGTTTAAAATGATAATTATTTTGTATGAAATAGAACACAAAGTATAAGAATTAGGCTTAGCTATATTATTAAATATAACATAAAGTTTTAAATGTTACTATGTAGGTACAACAAACAAAAATTTTGTATTAAAGCTATCTATGTATGGATTATACTCAATATCCTACTTCCTACTAATATTATAAACGTGAAAGTTTGTTTGGATGGATGACTGGATGTTTGTTACTCTTTCACGCAAAAACCACTGAATGGATTTGGACGAAATTTGATACACAGATAGTTTATCACCTGGATTAACACATAGAATAATTTATAAGCCCGATTTTATGTTCACGTGGGATCATTTTAGATTTGTAGCGGGCGGAGCCGCTGGCAAAAACTAGTTAATTCATATATTTGTCTTCGATATCAACTTGAGTGAGCAATAACAAACCGCTTTCAATATAAAGCTTAAAAATCTTCTAAAAACAAATTTTTTTAAAGTTTAAAATAACTTACTTTTCTTTTAGCCACAAAGTCGGTGCCACAAATCTCAATGAAATAAAAAACAAAGTCACCGACTTCCGAAAGAGACGTTATTACATCATATTTTGTGTTGTTTTATCTGCAGACCATTTCCTCATTGTGATAGTTAATATTCAACGCAAAGACAAATTCGAGAAAAAGGCGTTTTCCTCAAAATTTTATTTTTCGAAATGACTGAATCTATTTTAATTAAACTTTATACGCATAAGTAAGATACATAGGCCTAGTATTTAAAAAAGATTATTGGTATCTTTGTTTTTATGGAAACTTTAAAATCAGTGTAATTTAAACCTGTAATACTTATTTTTGCTCTAACTACCTGGACGCATCTGAAATGCAGTATTCCAACCGCGAGTCCCACTTCTCCCCTCATAACTAGCAAAACTATGTAGAAAAGGCATTACTGCCAGACGTGTCTTTTCATGTTATGAATTGTTAAATATTTTGTAAATAAATGAGACGCTTCTACTAAAATGCGTTTTTTCAACTTAGTGTACGCTAAAAACGTCTTTTCTGTTTAGTAATATTCCAGTCATATCGCAGATACGTCTTTTTTAACAGTTAGATTTACAGGGTTCCCTTTAACTTATGAGAAATATAAAAATACTGGGCGATGCCATTTTTTTTACTGATTCAGAATATGTATGTAACTCAATTTTGATAAAAAGTGTAGATACGTCTTTTTTCCTAATGACGGCAGTATAGTAAACACATTACCCCTCTTTCCGTGGTAATCGGTTAGACATGCTACTGCACTTAGTGTATTTTCCAATATCATTTTGATAGCGAACAGCTAAAACATGTCTTCTTTAGCAGTTATTTTTTATCGTTATTGCGTTGAGCGGGAGTTCTTGCCTCGTCTTCATGCTGTGTTGCACCAATATGGCAAGTTTTGAGTATGTGAGCCTGTAGTTTGCACGTAACTAGGTTAAAATAGCTTTTTATATGCTTCATGAGTTGGTTTTGCGATATCGTGACTTGGTGATTTTTGTCGGGTGACTTAGGTACGAGTAGGTACCGCTTTTCATGCTATGTTTATCTTTGAGACGTTGGTAAAAGGAGTTTTTATTAGGTATAAATTAATGATTGGCCCTGAATTCACACAGTGTTCAATTTAAAATAAATTACGCCTATGTTACTCTCTGATAATGTAGGTTTCTATAAGTAAGTCAAATAATTTTGAAAATCAGTCTAGTAAGTTTTGAGTTTATTCATTACAAACTAAAATACAACGCTTTTCTCTTTGTAAA
Organism: Agrotis exclamationis; assembly: GCA_950005045.1. Lineage (NCBI taxonomy): Eukaryota > Metazoa > Arthropoda > Insecta > Lepidoptera > Noctuidae > Agrotis > Agrotis exclamationis. The sequence goes on from OX465441.1 coordinate 14,158,634, forward strand.
GTTAGTTTAGGTTTAGATTTTATTTATTTTATTTGGATTCTTCTAATTATGTTCGCTTATTCGTCTCGCTCACTCTTCTCTGACCTAGACCCGAGCAAATACATCTCAAATGTAAAAAAAAAGAAAATATGATTATGTCTATAATCCTCGTAGTTTAGCCACATTTCTATGTCCTTAATATTTAGTAGGTTGTAGACCTACGAGGAAATTACTCTCTCAATCTTCTCCTAATTTCTCTCTTTTCTTAATCACTCCTGTCCTGGAGTCCTATGTTCAATTCCTGTTCCAGGTTTTCCATCAAAATTATCACAGTACTAGTTCGAACTTGTGTCTAGTTGATGGTATAAGATGTTAATGAAGCACAAAAAAACCAGGAAAAGCAGTTCAACTATAGGTCTGTCTAACCCTTAAGAGATTACAAGGATAATAATATTATGTTCTATTTTTCGATGTGACTACTACCCAAAAATACCCCCATAATAATACACAAATCAATCTCAATGCCGCCCCGAAAATCAACATAAAAATGCGACTACCCTCCTCTATATATTTCGCACACAATGACACATACCAATAATAATACGTCACCAATGGACCGAGGGTACCGTACCCTAATGGCTTGCCCACATTCTACACGACAAGCGTGTTGCGCCAGCGCGAGCGACAGCTGAGATAACAAGAAAACGAAGTTGCTTTAACCGTATAGTTCGGTACCGGGTCCGAAACGGCCGCGATAAGTAAACCTACGCTGGCTCAGTAGTGGGTCCGAAATGGGCAGACGTTGTAGTCATACGACATCCTCATTAAAAAATTAAAAAATATAATATTCTCTGCGTTAAATCCTATGAGTGCGCATTAATTAAGAATGTTAAATAAAAATCTGATTTGTTCACGCCATTAAAACTTCTTCATTTACAACGCATTTTCTTAATTTACCATTACAAAATCCAAAAGTGTAAATACGATTTACGCCATTTTGATGGCAGTGCTGGGTTGGGCTAAAAATCATAAAAAATGTGGTTTCCGGATATCCAAGGTATCACTATAGAAGGGATGAATAACTCGTCATTTAGTATTGTAACGAATTCATACGTAATTCAACATAAATTAGCAGTGGTAATGAAGAATTTGATATCTGAACTCGAAGTTTCGCGCCACTTGTGTTTGTTTACATTTTTATTTTTCACTTGGATCACACACACACGCATAAACTCAATAACAATTACGATAAATATCATGCCAAATTTTATAAATAACGTAAAAAAGCCCAGATCTTAGCTTAATTCTCTAATACAGGGCCAAAAACACGAATTTTTCATTACCACTACTCAATTTGTATTCGTAATCAACAACCATGTTTTTTTTTTTAATCGTAATGATGTGTGAAAGCGAGTATTCTAATCGATTCCATAATTGAATTTTTTATCAACTCGAGTGAAATAAATAAGGAATTTAAGAAATCGATTCATAAAAATTAAAATAAATTCGTTTTAAGCTTAGAATACAATTATTATCCATTCTATTCTTTTTTAAAGCTTTATAATAATTTTACGTGCATTGTAATTACCAAAAAACAAAAATAGACAAAGGAACAATGTCAGTAATAAATGTTTGAATGCGCGCCAATTTAATAATTCCAAAATTTGAATTAGGAATGCGCTCGCTGATGTACTCGCTATTCAAAATAATAACATTTTAATTTATTAGCTATTTTTTAATGTACAGACGCCAGGCAGATCAACCTACCCCAATCTGTCAAATTTTACCAATCGAACATTGACCTTCCAATATTGTGATAAGGTTGAAAATCTATTAGTTTGTCAGATTGAGGTAGGTTGATGCCAGCACATCAACCTACCTCAATCTGTCAAATTTCTTCAATAGATTTTCAACCTTATCACAATAGTGGAAGGTTAATGTTCGATTGGTAAATTTTGACAGATTTGGGTAAGTTGACCTGTGCTGGCATGCATACAGATCAATACTGACGATTCGTCAGTATCGACACCAGTATAATAATATTTTTTTTTTATTTAGGTATTTGTTAAGGATACTTTAGATGTGATGCTGTCGCGACTTAACTTTAGTAAAACACACTGTTATAGTTTAAAATCTTTTGATGATTCTCTTCCTGGGTGGAGCGGAAGGAAAAGTCAGAGACTATTACTAGCTAAAAATACCCTGTTCCTTTACATGCCTTTTGCGTTCCAAGACCGCAGTACCCTTTCAATGGTTTCAATACAATTCCGTGAGCCCGGCACGCGTTTGGCACTAAGTATTATGGCCTCGTCAGTTCGCTGATAGTTCCTTGAAGGTCGCTTGGAACACGACGCGCATTCGTCTCAGGCCTAGTCCTTGATCGGACGGTGAGTTACCCAATACTCGTCGTTCGCAAGCCCGCAACTACAATCGCAACAATTAAGTCTGCGTCTTTAGATTTTTGTAAAATCAATTTGCTTGTCAGGAATCGAGCTTGTAAATTAAAATAAGAACACACTAAGTATTCACTATTCGATAGGGTCGTTGTTAAGGATCAAATTCGGTGAAGTATTAATCAATAATTTAGTCATCGTACGCAGATCAAAATTCGCGCCAATTTACTTAAAGTTCGAATTTCAAAAATTTCGTTATGTATTTGTACCGCGAGGTGATTATAAAAATTTGAAATGAGAACACGATGTAGTGAGCTATGGCCATTCACTAAAGTTTGAATTTTAAAAAACCTTTTGCCATACGTTTGTCGCATGTAATTCCTTCACATAACATTGATGGTTTGATTGCTGGAAATTAAAATGTCAATTTAATTTTTATGCTGTAATTTTATTTTTTATCAAAATCGGCCACGAGACTTCTTTCAGTATTTTTCGCTATTTCTCATAGATTCTAATTTAGCCGTTCACGCCCAGTTGGAAATTCAATTTGTTTATTACTGCAAGGAATCATTTGGAAGTACTCCCATCTCTTACTCCAGCATTTAATCCGTACCCGGTGTTTGTTTTTCCACGTTTTTTAGATTCGTTTTTATAGTGAAATAATCAGATAAATTGAAATTAATTACCGAAGACACAGTATGGGTAAAACTATATGGTAGAATTTAAATTTAGAAGACACACACACGTTTGGCTTTCATTGAAATACCGATATTTATTTCCATCGAAATCATGAATTAAAAATTAAATAATTTATTGTGTAATAAAAAAATCATCAAACGAAATAATACTCAAAATACTATAAAAAAGAATCTTCAGGTTCAGTTTCATAGATGTATTGCATGGACTAAGCTAACTATAGTCAAATAAGCAGATAAATCGGTCCATGCTCTATGTCTTGTTTTACTTTTTTTTCCATGTTCGATTATATTGCGAGTATCGATTAGGCTGAATGAACCTTTTTAATCGTTATAATGAACATTGGGATTACGGCAGCACTAAGAAGTGTCATGTTGCAACATAGTTTTCGGTCATTTTTATCAAGACTTTGTTTCGTTATTATTATGAAATTATGTATGAACACTGGCAAATGTAATAATGCATGTAGTAAGTTACTTTATTTATTTCACTGTATAACCGTTTTTTATCACGTGGGAAGCTTGTTTATGTACATATTTTCAGCACATCTAAATTATCTAGTTTTTGGAATGATGTAGCATTTTGTATGTTACACACATTTTAAAGTAGAATCACGCAGTTTTAGTGACCTCAACACGTTCTTAGAGATATTGTTCACAAACTTATCGTATGAAATAGCTGTAGCAATATAATTTTGATTGAAAATCGGATGCTGAAAATGTACAAAAAATCTTGAGTGTCGTCTTAAATTTCGAATCACCCGGTCGACTCAGCTGATGTGTCATGTGTCAAAATGTTGTGGTGCAGAGTGGTTAAACTTGCCGCGAGTCAAAACGATGAAGTAAATAAACAAATGACATTCGAGCATGTTATTCGAATGTCATTTGTTTATTCAAGTCTCACGTCCGAACTAGCGTGCACACTGCTAAGCCGCGTCCCTCAGCCGCGGCAGACGGACGCGTCCGATAATATGTTCTCAGCTTCAGTCTCTACTTTCATCGTCACCATCTCACACGTCCACTGTTGAACATGACCTTCCAACCATAGATTTCTGTCTTTACTTTGCTTCTTTCTACATTAGAAACAGGAACGTTATTGACCTCCAATTGTCACTTGAAAATTATGGTTAGTAAATGAAATGCTTTGTGCAGTTCAATATTTGATGATATTTACCGTCGTTCTGATTCTTTGATCTGATTTTTTGTTTATTTAAGAGCATACAAGTGCTAATAAAGCGTGGATAACATCAATTTGGCGCTAAAATTTTATCAAAATGTAAAAGCATTGTGCCACCAGCACCGTCTGGCCAATTTATTAAATACATTTGTTTTAATCGCAAGACGATTCGATGATCGCACCGCGTGAGTCTTCGCTGTAGCGAATGTTCCGTGGCCAGTTGGTAATGTAGATACACCGAATTTTGATTGGAAAATACTACTACCCACAGTCAATTTTCGGTAAAGAGCATACTAAGTATTGCTCATAGGTCTTAAAATTAGTATTCGTTATATGAGACGATTTTTTCACTGTTAAAAACCAAGTTTTATTCACTATGCGCACTCGTGCTAGCGTTTTTGATACAAGTCGTTTGAGGTCGCACACGGGACGTAAATATGTGAAAATAGGGACATAAATGGGTAGTAAGGTAGGACCATAACTTTTGGTTTCAGTCCGGTCGTGTTTTGGTCCAAATGGCCAAAATAAGGACCAATTCTAATGAATGTCTAGGAATTGTTGATGTTTTTGTTTAAAATGGGTTTGTTTTGTGTTTTAATTCTGGCCATTAGAAATTGCCTGTTGTTAATTCACTAAATTATAGTTGAAGGATTTTTTTTATTAAAAAGTTAAATTTTTATTTGTTTTCCATTCGTTAGGTACATTACATTCAAATGATCGCATAGATAGACTAAGATACTAACTTTAAATGACTTAGCCCCTTCGTATACGACGCATGTCTCCGACACCTCACGACTTTGGTATCCAGGTGACTTTAGCAATACAAATCAATAGAGGTTTGTACACAGACATGCGTCAATGGGTATCAAAGTTGTAAGATATCGGAGAGTTGCGTCGCCAAGTGTACGAAGAGGCTATTTCCTAGAGTTTTAATTGGGGATAAAAAATGGGACTCCCCAGCAAAATAAATTATCAAACTGTTCAGTTTAAAGAGGGTGGCCCTCTCTGCAACATATTTGTCTCTGCCAACAATTTAAAAACAAACAGTACAATCACGAACAAAACACATACCGATAACAATAAATAAACTCGCATCACACTAACTTCGTCACCAATCGGCTAGATTCGGCAATTTTCGTTCACCATTCGTTAAGTCGACACAATACAGTCTAACATCGGAAAAGGCCTAAAGAAATACCTTTTTTTCCTTTTTTTCACAACGATATTGTCCACTTTGTCGTAATAAATGGGCTGAGTGTGTAATCTTTATTACTTTTACGTAAACAGAGTTATCTTTTACGGTTAGTTTTTCTTTTTGTTGCTGTAATCATTGGACATTGAATAGTTGGGTTAGGGACGCGAAATACGAGCGCTGCTTGTAAAAGATGGCTGCTTATAAATCGCGGGAATGTTTGTTTCTAATAAAAAAGGATTTGGTCCGTTTTCCGTACGATTTTTTATTGAGTCCGTAATGGCCGATGGTTTTTTTGTGATTTTTTGGCTGTGCTGGGTATTTCTAGAGATTTATCTTACTTTCAGATGATTTCGATCGTAAAAATATTTCGTTAGTAAGATTGAACATTTTTGAACAAATTTTAAGCTGTAAAACAAAGCAATAAAGTAAAACCACAACAAAAACAATAAGTACCAATATTCAAAAGTAATATCAATCAGTCATGCCGAACAACTTTTAACACAATACAAACTTCGACTTAAAAACTTTCCCAACGACTGTACCAAAGCGAATCTTAAACATTTTATAAATCAAAAAAACTTCGCAAACTTGATCTTTTCAGAAACTTCCAGAAAAAGCAACTACTCGCAATCCACTTAAAAACTAGAAGATATAGTTTCGTAAAATGCTCTTTTTTCGTTCCAAATAAGATTTTTATTCGACACAAACTTCTGTTCGAAGTAAGGACACTTAACTTTAATGAAATACAAAATATAATGGTTTTGTACGAAAAATAATGGTTTGGAACTACTTTTATTTCTTTATAAGAGGATTATGGCGTATGTAGGTTATAAGAGATTGAACACGCGTTATCTTACGCGCTCCTAAATTCGATTTCAAGTACGACACAAATGGGTTGAAGATTTTTTGCTCGGAGGATAAAGACTAGGTATACACTTGCTCTCAATATTGTTCTCAAAGAAAAAGATTAGGATATTATTGCATCATCAGACTGTGACAGCAGCTTGTGGGAAGAAGGGGACCGTAATCCACTATGCGGGCCCGGTTCAAGACGGTGAAGGTCACTAAAGATTTTTGAGTTCTCAGTTCTAAGAAACATCTGCTTTATCAACTTAAAAAAATATACGATTTTTTAATCATCTTTAGATCTGAACTATTACAAAATGCAGATTACGTGGTTGTACTCGGAACTAACGGCTACATTTTTCTTACAATACAAATAGTAGCCCCAAACAGAAGAAATATGAAAATCACTGGACAAATTAAGCCTCCTGCAGACACGCGATTAATCGCGCAGCGACAATGAGCCAAGCTAATTTCCACTCTAAAAATACTGCGAATGGACCGTGACATGTCGCCCCGCGCGATTAATCGCGTGTGTCTGCGGGAGGCTTTAGACAGAACTAGGTCCAACTTAGCCCTGCATCAAAAAATTGGAAATTTTATCGTAGGGAGTACCTTTTCCGAGCTGTGGGATGACCAATTATCGCCATGCTTAGTTAGGGCAGAAGTATTATGTTCCCAACTCAATACAAACTGACAGAGCTATATAGCAACCTTGCAAAAAAAACCCTTTACCAAAAGAAAAAAGGAATAAGCCACCTACATCACTGGCCACCCCCAAACCGCGACACAACAGCCACTTACACCCGTCGTCCCCAAAAAGGTAATTTTTCACGCGAAAATATTCCACCAAAGAAAATTGCTACAGACGCCTGAAATTCAGGTAGTGGTATCAAAATGGCAGCGCGTCTGTTTGAGGGCAACGATATGGCCCACCATGTATCTGGGTTGGTTGTTGGTACAGACGGAAAGAAAAGTGAACTGGGGATACTTTTTTTATTTGATTTTTTTTGGCTCTTATTCTTTCGCTTCGTTATTAATTTTTATTAAGAAATTTTATTCTTTTGTTGATTGTTCTTATTTTTTGCCTGGGGCTTCCCATATTCGTTAAGTTTCGTAGTATTAAAAAATGTGTCTTGATTTTAATTTAAATAATAATTCTAGATTGCTTGACTCTTCGTGGTTTACATGGCGTGATATAATGCTTATTATGTGTTGTATAATTTATTGAACACTGTTAATATACGTGTATCTAATTATGTTTTACTTTGTTTCAGGTAAGTACCTAATCTCTAGCGGCTTTACACACATTGAACGATAAGCAGGTAAAAATAACAAGAAATACATAATTCGTTATATAAGCGGACGTTGTCGCAAAACATTACACATTTATTTATATTACCTTGCCAAAACTATTTTCAAACATTGCTAATAACATAAGTATCATTAAAACGTCAAACAAACAAATGGTCATAACTGTCACATTAATATGTGCCACGTCAAATTCTAACCTCAATCACTCGCTCCACCCCCGACATGTTACAACAAAAGACATTGATAGAAGGGGTTGTAACTAATTACACGTTTCCGGGGTGATAAGGGGTGAAACAGTTTGACTAAATAATGTAATAGTTTCGAATGAACAGAATGCTTGGAACTTACTTGCATAGGTTGAAACTGAACCGCTCTGAAGATTCGTGAATATCTATAATAGTATGTTGGAATTAATAAAGTACCTATAAGTAGCTCTAGGTGGGAGGAAAAATGAAGAAATAATGGGCAAGAACATTATTTTTTCTTACGCAGTTCATTATCGAAAAAAGTGCTACTCGGCTCTGATTTTTTTGTGTAACAGAAAGTTACAAATAAATTGATGAAATCGCTAGTTTTAATTAATGTACAAAAGGTCCAATTAATTTTGCTGTTAAGCAATTCTGGATTCTGGCTACATTCCAAGTAAAAAGAGTTTCATACCTAGTTGAAAACTCTATTACAATAAAAATGTTTCAAATAAAAATTGGGTTGTTAAATAACTAGATAAAAAGTAAATCTAGACTTTAATTTCGTTTCCAAATAAATATCCCAACAACAAAACATTTCGCGATCCTATTAAGTTTTATAGGTTACTAGTTTACTGTCAATTAAAATACGTAAAGGCTCGCAATAACAATTTTAGACAGTTACGAGCTAACTGGGTACCCTATAATTTGGCACCGTCTGGCTACCGTATGGACATTCAGGTAACAGGTAACAATAAAATAGCTCAACGAGCCGTCACGAACGGTACATCCCGAAAAAATCCAATTAACTACGCGGAAAAATAATAAAAAAGTTGAAAAAAAAGAAAAAGGGGCGAAAAAAATCGTCGCGAAAAACAGCACTTCTGTTCGCGACTGTCCGACGGAATTCTGTTGCCAAGCGAAGCGTTACTTTTAATCTCGAATATTGCAATGGCGACAATTTGAAACCTACCCTATCTTTGTCCTTTTCTCCCGTTCACACTTTTGTATCTTTCCATCTCTTTTGTTCAGTGCGTAAATTTATTTTTCCCTATTGCCAGATACAAGACCAATTATTATGTAATTCCTGACTACTTTCGGTGCCGAATTTCGGGGAATTCAAGCAGAAATTTTCAACACATTCCGGGGTGTAGTTACCTTTTATAACAGTTTGGGGATGGTAATTTTTAATCTGCTGTAAAAGCTAAGGAACGTACTGCAATCCTGAGTGGTTTTTGAAGATTACAGGATTTGTTACTATTTATCGTGGTAAAATTATCAAAGGAGTCCTCCCACCCAGGGCAGAGCAGAAGGGACTGTCAAACCTGTACTGACTAAAATCCACGGTGTCCTTCAATAGCTCTTTCTTCTTAGTCGTACACGCCTGGCGGAGTGGTCGTGGTCATGGATAGTCTGCTTGGTTGGTTGCGGTTTTTGCGAGTTTTCTCCATTTCTCCATATTCGTAGCACTGCGTGTACATTGAGCAAGGGTACACTTTGTAGATGATTTAATGAGATCTGTCCATATGGTCGGTGAACGGCCGCGAAAACGTTGCCCTTCCACTCTTAAGATATGTCCAAACATCTTAAGGAAAGTCTTTTGTTTCTTTACGTTCCGGGTTCACGGTAGCTCGTTAGTCCTGCGACCCCGGATGATTTGTTACGTAGGATTTTTCTTCGCAATGAAGCTTGAGCCTTAACCGATTTAAAAGGATGATGAATTGGGTTATTCCTTTAACGAAATGATATAAATAAACACTAAATTACTGACTTTGCAGTCATTGAGATCATCAGTCAGATCTACCAGGCGCGTACTGTCTAAAACCCACCATGCTCCTTTAATCGCCCTTTGCGTGTCAGAGCCGCGATAACTCAATTAAAACATCCTAGCATATTTCATTAGCGTAAAAATCGACGATACTTATATTCAGAACCGAAAAACTATTTCATCTAAAACTGACGATAAAAATAATCACCAATACCCTTTTTATAGAACATCTGTCTGAAAACTACCCATCTCTTAAGGGGAACAATCACACAGACGATATTAAGAACCCCTTCACCCCCTTCCTTAGAACAACAATAACAAAGAAAATCAAAGCTTAGATAAACAGCCTTTGCTCCGAGTCAATCAGAAAGGGTAGCCTTGTGTCGTTCAATAAATATTTGATTCATCGCCTGCTAAGTTTGGGATAAAGGTCACGGGTTCGGGTTCGATTCTAGCGTGAAGAGTTTTGTTTTGATTTAATTTTTTTTTTGAGATTGCTATGGATTTTGTGTCATTTTATATTTAAGGCGAAGTCCGTACAGTGTGAAAATGTATGGACACACGACCTCTTCCCCACCAAAATGCGAGCGAAATAGCCCGCATTTTGAATGTTTTTCGCTTCTTGTAGAAAAACAAAAAATAAAATAAAAAATGTGTTTTTACCATTTACTTGAAAATGAAAAGCTTTATCTATTGATATAACTTGCATATACGAGTACATCCATGACGAAATCTTTTAACAGTACGGGTTTAAAATTGTGATTTAGTGAGTGCCATGTTCGCCATTTTTTTTCTACAGAGCCGATTATTCCAAATCGTGTTTCTATCTTTACCATTTACTTAAGAATACGTTCAATTTTTGTATAATAATTTTCATTTAATAAAATCTCACATTTTATTAGATTTTCAGACGTTCAAAAATCTCAAAAAGTACTGCAACCTCCCCTTAGAAGAGATCGGAAGACATTTACTCTATTGACGGAATGGTTTGTGCAGGGGTTCGATTCCGCACGGATCTACAAGTAGTTGTTCCGTTCACACACAAATACCCAGATATTTGTGTGTGTGAGTTCAAATATTTGTAAACGCACCCACGATGTAGGAGAAATTCCGACATTTTTGAATTTACAATTTTACAGCACATCTGTTTCGTGTCACGGATCTTATATATATATATTATTATCCTTGTAGTGATTGCCATCAGGTGGATCATCAGCTTTTTGCAACCCAACATCATAAAGTTATCAAACTTTTTTCTACGCTAAAACAAAATTTCATAACTTCGACCTCTCATAAAAAATAACTACTAACAATAACAGATATTGTTGCTAAATAAGAAGACGCGTGCCAACTGTTACAGTTCAAACGATTACTAATCGATCCATTCGACACGGCACAATCGAGTCGAAGATAATCGATTTGAATCGCCATCGATAACTGCCATGGTCGAAATTTAGCATGCAACCTTTTTTTACGAAAGAGGTATTAAATTTTTAGGAAGTAATTAATTTAATATGATTTGGTTAATTATTTCTTAATTCTTTATTGAAAAGCAATAAATTGCTTTGTCTTGCAAGAAATAGTTTTTTTTTAAGCTATTGCATAGCTTTTATCGCTCTGAGCGCGGCGCGGGCGCGGCGCGGCGACCGAATCAAGAAATTCCTAAAAACCTAAGGAAAAAACCTTAGGTAAATCCCTGACACCGTCGTCTAACGTCGTTTCAGTTCGGGAGACCTCGGCAATCATAAAGGTACGGACAGACGTGCTCATTAATAGCAGGAAAGCATGCTTTTATTGAGCAAGGGGCAATTTTATTGAGGGAGAGGGAGAACTTTTCTTGACATTTCACTTGATTGACGTGGCTGACCATAGCCTAATTAGTACAGTAATAAATATAATAAATAAGTAATGATACCTATTTTCATAAGTTGATAAAAAATGCTATGCAATAGCTTTACCGCGGCAGTCCTCGAGTGCCACACGTTTTTTTTTATTCTTTGGTACAGTGGTCACAACGACTGAGGACCTAAATAAAGTGAAATTCATCATCACTGCTCACAAAATATTAAAGGAAACCTTTCTGAGTGACCACCAGTTGCCTCAAGATGTGTAATTTACTTCATCACCACTGTTCTCAAAACGGTGAAAGAAAACATAGTGAGGAAACTGGCTGGGCGACTCGCTGTCGGATTATCCGACGGCGCGTTGTGTTCCACGCGCGCCTCAAAGAGTGTCAGCACAATTACGGATCCCCCCTTAGAGGGCCAAAGCCTGCCGGGGTCGCCGGACTAACGAATTACCGTGACCCCGGAACGTAAAGGGCTATTGAAGGACGCCGTGGATTTTAGTCAGTACAAGTCTGACAGTCCCTCCTGCCCCACCCTGGGTGGGAGGACTCATTTTGATGATTTTACCACGATAAAAAAAAGTGTGGAAACTTGCATGTCCTAAAAACAATCATTCGTAGACATGTCACATCTACCATTGCGCTTAGGACCCGCGTGGTAGTTTACAGCTCTTTTAACAGAGCAGGGCTTGTATCCCAGCAGTGGGAACATTGTAATGTGAAGAATAAAAGTGTGCCTAAGCAATTATGCACCTAAACACCGTCCTATAAGGGTTATATAGCCAAAAAGAGCTCACAAATCGCAATCCTAACTTCCAAATACCCTCAATTTTTTGCGCTCGATTGGCTTCCTAAAGAGCGTGCAAGCATTGCGATTCCATTTAATATTATTACCACCAAAGCTTTCGAGAACACGGTAGAGCTTTATTATAATCGTTGCCGGAGTAACTATACGCCTTTATGTGAATCGGTTGAATTGAAAGCTTCGAAGTTATGTGTTTGAAATCGGACGGGGTCCTTTATAGAGCCCAAGCCTGCCGTGGTCGCGGTACTGCCTAAAGAGGTTAACGTGACCCTGGAAAGTAAAGGACAGTTGAAGGAACACCGTGGATTTAAGTCAGTACGAATCTGGCAGTCCTTTTCGCTCCAACCAGGGTGGAAGGTTGATGATTGATGATGTTATTACCCCTTTTTTTTTTAGCGTTGTAAAATCATCAAATGAGTCCTCCCACCCAGGGCAGAGTGGGAGGGACTGTCAGACTTGTACTGACTAAAATCCACGGTATCATTTAATAGCCCTTTACGTTCCACGGTAATAGGATAAGACCCTAAGAAAAAAAGGTATTTGATTGAAATGAAAAAATTATGTAATCTTGGAACACTAAGAATTTGTAAATGGTTGTTGAAAGTGTCCATTACTGATTTTATAGTAAAATAAACTGCGTAATCCTAATATGTTTGCACAGCTGGGACAAAGGTCTCTCCTCTTAGAGACAAAGTAACCCGTAATCCACCATGTGTGCCCAATGCGGGTGCGTGGATATCAATGTCATTCATTCTAGGGTGTGCTGGTTTCTCGAAAATCTGTTTTCTTTGTAAAATCTGACTGGAAGCCGATCCCAGCATTCTCTTCAAAAGGTGATTTCATCGATAGAAAGACACAAGTTGTTCTATTGCCTATAAGGATGTGACTATCCTCTGGTGTCCTTTGGGAACCCCAACAGTCGCTGTCATGGGCTTTAGATTTATAATATTGATGATCATGTGTAAATCCAGGTTTCCTCACGATGTTTTCTCTTCACCAAATTGTCAGTGATACCTAAGATAGATTTAAAAAGTATATAATATTAAAAATACACTTTAGTACTGCTCTTGTTTCAACTCATAGCCTTGTAGTAACTTTGGGCCATGTCGATATTAGAAGAAAACTGCATAAATCAACCCATTTCCATGAAAAAATTGCCTACAGCTTGTTTCAAACCCCCTTAAAACCGAGTCGAAACAAGTCTGTTAGTAACCCCCACAGTTCAAGGGTCAAAGAGACCCATGGGACACTACGTTAGCATTACCGACAGGTTAAAAAGTGAGGATTACAAAGTTAGTCGAGTTTTTATGACACTTCACAGGGTTATTCCGAAAATAATGGTCATGGAGATAAAATGGTTGGGTCATTCTGTATTTTTTTTTCTTTTTTTTTTAAAGTGTAGTTTAATAGTGTTATTTTATTTAGTGGCCATTTGTTTTTTATGCAATGTTACGGTGGTTTAAGCTAAATTGATGTGTTGTTTTTACGCTTAGATTAGTACAGTAACTGGTGGGAAAGTTACGAATATAAATGTGGATATCTATTGTAGCGGTGGGTGGGCAGTGGTGGACCAGTGGTAATTGCTTACGACTTACGAGATGTAGTTCAGGGGTTCGAACCTAGATTAGGCGCATTATTTTTTGTAATTTATTTCATCGCCACTGCTCTCAAAAAGATGAAGGAAAACGTCGTCGCGTGGAAACCGGCATGTTCTGGAACATTTGACATCTACCAACCCATACTGAGCTGCTTGGATTACAGCCTACTCTCTCTCACAGAGAGAGTGTCAGCTGTGGGAACATTATACCCTGGTTATTATTATAGTGTAGGTAGAGGAAGGATAACGAAACGATATGATATTATGAAGGAGGTGACAGCTGATATGACGAGTAATAGAAAAATGTATGGAAGAGTAACACATGATGCACCGACTACTAATGCTTTGGTATAAGGGCAAGAGTATGATGGTGATAAGTCATCAAAAAATAAAGTGTCATCACTGAGACACTCCTTTTTTATGAAGGAGTATTAGTTTCTACATTACCTGCATACGTAAAACTTTCTTATGTGACATTATCACCTGTTGTCGTTTTCGTAAATTTACATAGAAATCAGTCATGACTTGTGTATTTGATGCTGCGACTTGAAATCTACTATCAATAATTTTCTATTCACGAACCAGTCATTCTAACTTTATTTTTACAACTCAAATACATTTTCTAACCTACCCTAAAGCTTTTATGAAAAGAGGAAAATAAAAAGCCTTTTGTACGCCTATCTCTATAAAAAAAAAAAAGAAAACCAACACAATTTTAGAATCGCTTTGTATTATAGAAGGCTATACCAAAAGCTGTTAAAATCCAGAATATTAAGATCAAAATATCAACAGAAATGAGTAGTGACGGCCCAGAATCCTATGCCAACCCTTTTCATCTGATATAAACTGTGTTTGCTAGTGATGTGACGAGCTTGCGGTTTCGGCTTTCGGCCTTTCATGAAATATGGTTCCAAAGCGTTGTATTGAATGATGGAAATGACAGTTGCTGTGGAATATTTTGATGTTTCAAAGGCTTGGATCAAAAGGTGGTTTATCAACAGGACTATGATTTATATCCTGGGAGTTGTTTATTTACATGAAAAATATTTGCACAGTGTATGTTTTGTTTAATAAAAAATATCAATATTATTATTTTTCATAGTTTAGTTATGAAAGTTTAGTTTTATCATGCTTTGTAGTAGGTAAGTATAGTTCTATTATTTCAGTTTGTTTTAGTAATGCAGGTATACCTATAATTTTGATTGATTATTATTTATTGTGGTTTTCACAAGTAACTCCTTAGTTCTCCGAAGAGCTTGGCGAGGTCAACCTATTAAAACATAATTTTATTAAATAATATATCTTTTCTTTTTTTCTGTTTGTTGACAAAATATTTTTTTATAAGGAGTATTAGAAAGTGTTTTATAAACTTTAACACATCGACGTATCAATTGATAACAATTTCGTATTTCGGCTACCGAAAATCACAAACCTAAATTCGGTCTCCCACTTTCCCAACACTACGATCTAACGTAATCCCTAGGGCGTAACTCCGCACAATATAATATATAACAAAGAATATTATAATCACAATAGGGTAAAAGGGTTTCTATTATTGGACCTTAATTGCTTAGTTCAAATAATGGGGTAAGGTTACACATCATAGCTTTCTTTCCCCAAGGCAAAGTTACTGAAATACGTTTTAGACTTAATTTTCTGGATAATTACTTTTTTTATTCATCCTTATCAACCACTGCTGAACTGAACCTGCCAGGCCCGCGGGACGGTCTCATCACGACCTAATGAGGCCGCGGCCCTGGCAGATAAAAAGGTATCCACGATATATGTGCAATTCCTGGGACAAAATGTACGAAAGATAAGTTGACCATCGGTATCGGGTCTGAGCTCAAATTCAGGGCTCCAGAAAAGGGTCGCGGGGCTACCTCATCAGCTAACCGTGACCCTACAACGTAAAAGGCTATTGAAGGATCACCGTGGATTTTAGTCAGTACAAGTCTGAGAGCCTCTCCCGTCCTGCCCTGGGAGGGAGGACTCATTAGATGATTTTACCACGTAAAAAAGTCATTATCAACCACTGCTGAACGTAAACCTCCCCCAAAGAGCGCCAAAGATCCTTAGTCCCGGATTCCACCAAAGTGGAGAGAATAGCCAATCAGATTTAGTTATTTCCAGAACTCTTCTTCGTTTAGCTTCGGTGCACAAGAGTAAAGATGAGGCCTAAGAAGAAATGAGCTCATCTAGAAGGAACTGGCACTCTTGCGCACCGACGAAACACAGTGAAAACTGTTTGGCACAGGACTCCGACAGGATGGTGGTCGCGAGCCAGATGGCCCTGGTGAGGTCTACCACCTCCAGTAGGACCCTCAGCCGTCACCACAGGTTACAAATAGCCGGTAGTGCAACGGCACTACCGGCTATTTGTAACCTGTGGTGACGGCTACGGTAGATTCAACCTCCCAGCGGTCTATCCCGAGCAACGGCTCGGGATAGACCGCTGGGAGGTTGAATCTACCCACCCCAGATTTATTTTGTGGTATCATTTTCCCTTGGGACGAAAACCGAACTCGTGGAGCTCGTGGCTGAATAATTACAGCCGGACAGGCCGATCTTTCGGGTTAAGCTGCGTTTGCCGAGGTTGGTCTGGCGGTGACCATCTGTCATATTAAGTATCCTCCGTGCCTTGGAAAGCAGGTAGAACCGTTGGTATCGCCTGTCATCTATAGATCTTTGACAGTCGTTACTATTAGTCAGAAGCTCTAAAGTCTGACAACCAGTCTTACCATAGGGTATCGTATTACGCAGTTACTGGGTTGGGAAGGTCCGATAGGCAGTCGCTCCATGTAAAATACTGATATGCAGCTGCATCTGGTTCGACTGGATGCCGACCCCAATATAGTTGGGAAAAGGCTTGGCAGATGATGACGAAAACCGAACGGGCAAAACACCTGATTTTCTCTACTTCAATATTTCTACCGATTTAATATTACCTATTGAATGATGTGTAGTTGTATAATAGAAGTAAAGGAAATTGAGAAATTTTTATGAATAAATAGAACATTTTATCGATATAACCTAAAAAGCAATCAAATCGTTGTTTCTATAACGAAACGACGCAATTTTATCAGTAACATCGGATTTCTACAAATATCTAAGTAGGTATGTATTTATTTAGGATTCCTAAGAGATTGCGTGACTTACAGAATTTAGGTTAAGGTAAGTAGGTCTTGAAATAAATAAAAGGATCTACGTATCGCTCAGATTTTGCTAATTTGGCAAATCGCTGACCCAATTTGAGATTGTAGGTCGAGCATTGTAAGATTTTCGAGTTTGGTGAATTAAGAATTCCAACAAAAATACTCATCATTTTCTATACTAATATTATAAAGAGGAAAACTTTGTTTGTAATGATTTTTAATAGGCTAAAAACTACAGGTCCGATTTCAAAAATTCTTTCACCAGTTGAAAGCTGCTTTGGTCCTGAGTGACATAGGCAATAAGGAGGGGGGGGGTGAGCGAAGCCGCTGGGAAAGGCTAGTATTTATTAAGTGCGTCCACACAGAGCGAGCAGCCCCGCGAGGCATTTGCGCGCGAGGAAACTGCCTCACGAGGAAATACTGGAAATACTGGTTCAAATTGAAAAAATATTTTTGTATCGGATAGACTATTTATCGAGGGAGGCTATAGGCTATATAACGCTAACACTAATTGAAAGTTTTAGCGTTCCATATAAAAATACTTACGTATACGTTTCCTATACCAAAACTTACCTATGTTCATAAACTCCAATTCAATTCTGACGAGACTAACAGGGACTAATACTTGACAGTCAACTGCAAACCACGACAATCGCTTCCTACCTAGATACTCGGGGAACACAGATAACATCCTCTAGACTCCGCATGCAAGGGAACCTACGCGCGTGACATTTCAGTGCCTTGGTGGCGAGACTATCTAAAAAGGTAAAGGGTGTAGAAACACTGTGGATTTTAGTCAGTATGAGTTTGATAATTACTTTCGCTCCACCCAGGGTGGTAGGACACATTTGATGGTACCACGCAGAAATAGGAGCATTTGTCTCAAGTTTATGTTTGTTTTTCAGTTGTGTCAACCACATGGTAAAGCTGTCATGTGGCTAATAGTTTCTAGAAATCTACTTTATTTGATAGAAGACAGTACTGTGGAGACAGAACATTAAGAACTTCTTCTTACTTCTTAGTCATTACACTCTTGGTATAGTGGTTGTGGTCGTCACAATCATCAGGGATGGCAAGCTTCGCAATATGCCGTCATTTGTGAATAGACCTCTCAATGCAGCCTTGATCTGGTCTGTGCAGGGCATAGGTGATCTGACTCACCGAAAAACATTTCTGAAGTAATTTAGGATGTGATCTTGAACAATAGGTTAAAGACGATGTTTGACGCGAGTTCAAAGACGAACTTAAGTAATGGGAAATGCACTACCTATCTACCGTGTGACGCGCATAGGTTACCTTGTATGCGGAGTCTAGAGGAGGTTATCTGTGCTGGGAACATTTAATTAAAGTGCCCATGTAGGTCAGCAATTAATGCATGTTTGTCCAACTTCGAGCTCAGAGCAAGTTTGGGCGCATCTGTACGGTTTGGAGTTAAGTTTGGAAGCTGAGCCTTTGATGGGGATGCATGGCTTCAGTGATCCCAGTATGGGAGATAAAAGACTTTTTATGGTGAGGGGAAATTGGTTGTAAGGCGCAAGTTACTATTTGACACGTTGACAGTTCCGTCTATTTTGGATAATCTCGTGGTACGTCTAATAGCTTTTTTTATATACAGCTTTGTTCATACGTCCCTAGAAAGTCGAAGCTCTAGCTCACATGTCCAGCCCAGAAAACCCAGTTCAGTTCCTTTGGGCGAATGCATAACATGTCATGCACGGACAGTCAACGTATTAAAATAAATCTAAAAATATTTTATTTATTTCTTGATAAAACAAATAAGTAGGTACTATTAATGAAATTCAATCGCTTTTAGTATGCTAACTGCCACAAGAGCGTAATATTGGAATAAAAATATCATAGTCAATTATAAAACTACATACATTTCTGCCATATAAATAAGTTCAGTAGTTTTTGTATGAAGCAGTTACATTTTTAATTGTAGTAAAATGAGAACGAAAATCATAGAACATTTATCTTTAGAAACACAATACAAGTTAAAGTAATTAATTCACAAAAAAAGACAAAAAAAAAATATTTCGACACGGTACAGTCAGCTAAAAGCACTGTGACATTAATATTTAAGTACACTCAGCTCCAAAAACATTATGTCGGATTCATTTTTGTGACGTGACTATATTTTTTTGTCACTTTTTTGTCACGTTGGGTCTCTGTCACGCTTATCTCTCGAGATAAAAGTGACGTTCCCCCTCTAGCAGTTTTTTCGTTAAAAAAATGAAAACTGTTTACTTGGGTGAATATTATTTTTTGCTCGCAAAGGACGATGGAATTTTTTCTGTGTTTTTTTTGACGTTTTGTGTCATTTGTACTTTAGAATTGATAACATTGAGGATCAGAATGTGAAAGCTTTGACATTTGACTTGAATTGCTGAATTATTATAATTATGTCAGAAAAGAAAATTTTATTTTTTAGAAACATCAACAACGCTTCATGTAGATTTTTTGGGAAAATTATTATTAAGATTATGGCTGCTAATTCGTTATTAGCTGTCTTGAAAAACTCATGCTTATTTTATTTGCTATAAATTAGGAAAAAAAAAATGTTTTTCTCAACAATTGAATACACATGACTCTGAACACTTTTAAGATTATATAAATAAACAATGCCAATCATAGTTCAGCTAGTAAGTACCTACGGTAAACTATCGACCTATTTGGTGTAGTGCTAAACAAGTGCCATTGGTGATTATAAGGTCCTAAGTTTGGATCCCAAGTCGTGGGGTAGGTTTTCTACGAAAAAAATGTAATTGCTTTACCTCAGATTTGTTTACAGTCCATGGCAATGTCCCTATGGCATATGACTCAATTAAACATACTATGTGTTTATTTTTTGTGTAAAATAATATGTCACTTTTGAGTAATCCTTCGGGTAAAGTTAAACTATGTTATATCCTGTACAATAGACGCACATTTACATCCAAAATGGCGTCGTATGAAATGCCAACTTATCGCCAACCCATCTCCCATACAAAGTCATCTCAATATACATTTAATTACCAGTACACAATATAGCGACACTCCCATTTCAAATAAATAAGTCACTATTTAACTGGGTGTGGCACTAATAAATTAGCTACCCGGGTGGGGTTTATGTCACAAGATGATAGACAACTAAGAAAATTTCAAGATGGCGCTTGACATTATCTAACGTTTGAATTTTCAGTATTGGTGGCCATCATTTCAGTTTTGGGTCATCATTCCATTGCTTGGCTATGGGGAGAGACTTTTTCTCCATGAACGATTTGCAGTTTCGTCCATTCTAAAAAGAAAATAATTTATTAATATGTATAAGTCTTGTGTAAATAAATAGGTTAAAGACATTTTATACAAAAAAAACCTGAGAATCTTTCACTCAAACTGCACAAGAGTTCTTAAAATATCTTTCGCAAAGTTTCAAAAAGTTTTTGCTTTGAGAGCTTAAATGATGGTAAAACTGCTTAAAAATGTACGTGGTTAATAAGTTCAAAGTAAAAAAACTTTGAAGAAAATTGTTGGCAGCACGCTGAAAGTTAAAACTACGGGTTTTCTTCATGAGAAATCCCCAGTCTTTGCTAATATTCGTTAAGCTTTCAGCAGAATAATATATCAAAGTATAATTTTGAGTTGGTCATTAAGCTGCAGGTCATTTTAAACTCAAACTTGATGTGACTTTTGCAACATTTTATACCATTTAGAAAACTAAACGAATACCTTGTATTTTACTTGCAGAGAAATTGCGCAACACAATCTAATGACTAAAATAACAATATTTACTGAACGGTATATTGTCAAAAGGACGATAACTTTTAAACAAAATATTACTGTTTACCTTTGTTTTTATTGTTAAGTTACTAACGAAAAGATTCCGATTACCAGTTTTACTGAATAGGGGTACCTAATAAACTATGTTCCTTATAGACTGTCTGACACAATGCATTATGAATTTACATATAAATCTGTCGGATTGATACACACTTGGTCTTCTTTTTAACTTAGGGCTGATTTTTTAATAGTCGGCAAACTTTTATCTGAGGAATAAAAATGGCGGTTTGACAGCTTATCTATAGAAAATATGCCACTACTATTTTTATTGCTCAGATAAAAGTTATCTGACTATTGAAAAATCAGCCCTAAGTTGAATGATACAGACCAATAACTTGTATGTGTGGTTTTAAACTGTAAATTCAAGTTGGTTATTAGAAATAAATAAAAAAATTAAATAAATATAAAATCGCTTTCGCTTATGGTTTAAACCAAACCGCATCTTATTTAATTATAATAGAAACTGATACTGGTTGCCAGATAACTAAGATGAGATGGGTGGCAAGCAAAATATGTTAGTTGACAATATTAAAGCTGGAAAATAACCAAGTATGTGACGACGGCTAAACAGAAGCCATTATTCATTTTAATTTTAGAAATTATCTTCAATAGTTACATATTTGAGATATTTATGCATATGTTTATATATTCGGCGAGGCAGTCTAACGGCCGGAAGCGAATGTCAGACTTGTAATGACTAAAATCCTCGGTGTCCTTCAATAGCCCTTTATGTTCCGGGGTCACAGTAATGAGATAAGTCCCGCGACCCCGACAGGCTTTGGCCCTCTAGAGTGGGGCCCCGTCATTATGCTGATACTCTTTGAGGCGCGCGTGGAACACAACACGTCGTCGACTCGGGCATGGTTCATGGTCGGACAGCGAGTCCCCCATTACTCGCCGCCCGCATGCCCGCGCCTACGGTGGCCGGAGATCGTCTGGCGACGTCGACGTCTAGATTGACACATAGGATACTATTTATCCCGGTAGTTATAAACTTGAGAGCGAAGTCCCGGGCATAGAGTAGTGTTAATTTAATTCTCAGCAATTTATTTGATTACCAAAAATAATTCCTTGTAACATAATTGCTGGAAAAAAAAGATAATTTAATACAGAAAAATCGCAAGCTTTTGAAACAATGATAAAAGCGTAGTCGGGAAATAAAAATTAGTTCAGGAATATTTTTAATGGAGTTATTTTACTATGAAAGGTTCCTTTTAAAACGTATAATTAAACTCAATATCCGTTCTTTGTTTAAAAAAAAAAGTTCCGTACAATATTTCTCAAAGGCTCATTGTTTACAACAATTTTTCTAGGATGTTATCTTAATTAATTTCAAAGAAAAGCACTCAATTTTCATTCTTTCTTTAAGGTTATTAGTAAAGGTCGGGACTTATCGAATTACCGTGACCCTGGAAAGTAAAGGGCTATTAAAGGACACCATGGATTTTAGTCAGTACGAATCTGACAGTCCCTCCCGCCCTGGGTGGGAGGACTCATTTAATGATTTTACCACGATAAAAAAAGAAAAAGGTTATTAGTAAAGTACATAAAAAAAAACTTGAGAGGTGTCAAGGGACACCCGGATGGAACGAAGTTACTGTATACACTCAACAAAAATAATCCTCGCGCAACCACACTGTTCAATGCGAAATAGAAAGACGAAACGAATATATCTGGCTTGCTTTCTATAAGAGAGAGAGCAGACAGAGAAACATGCGCACGCCGCACGGCTTACAATAGCTTACTATGGCAAAAAGTGTCGTTACCACTTTTCGTCTTAATTTTTTCCGTCTAGCCCCCTTTCGCAACGCGCGATAAGTCCTCATGCAGTGGAGTGTAGAGTGGAAGAGACTGTCAGACTTTTACTGACTAGAAACCACCACCTCCAGATGCCCCATGGTATCTAAAGCCACGGTATTCTACTTAGAGTCCCTCGAACCCGGTAAGCATCTGGTACCGTCAGTTTGCTGACAGGTACTCAAGTATACCAAAATTGTCAACACATCATGCGAAAAAAGCCTAGAAATCGGCCTCGAGACAATTCTCGAGACTCAAGGATGAAAAAAGTTCGAGAAACCAAAAACCCTATCTATCTATACTTCTATACTAATATTATCATCATCATCATCACCATCTGATCCATAGGACGTCCACTGTTGAACATAGGCCTCCCCTTTAGATCTCCACATATACCGGTTGGAAGCGAACTGCATCCAGCGTCTTCTAATATTATAAAGAGGTAAAATTAGTTTGTAAGTTTGTATATACGGGGTAATTTCAGGAAGTGATCGGATTTTAAAAATAGTTTCACTGGTAGAAAGTTACATTATTCGTGAGTGCTATAGGCTATAAATTATAAAGACATCATGCATATTTTACCGCCTAACGAAGTGGGCACGGGTCAGCTATGTTTTATATTTTTATTATTCTTGCTTATTCCATGGTTGGTCGCGCTGCCCAAAACCCATAATTTCTTCCTCCAATCCAGGATCTTATCCCTTCATTACCACAATTTTTCCACCAAAGATGATATCTTCAATCAACAGGTGCTTGGAATTCTGCCTACCCTGTAATATAACCCTCCCCATAGAGCTATTAATAACGCTCATAACAGAAAACATACGTAGCATGTAATAAAGTAAGGCTTAGGGCACAATCTTTGACGGCAGAAGGACCACTCCATTCAGAAAGATAATGAAGGAGGAGGTTCTCAATTCGGTCGGTATTTTTTTTGGGTTTGAAGTCGGTTCCTTTTTTTTCATATAATTTTCCCACTGTTGGGAAACCGACTTTTGAATCCCCCAATTCAATAGGTAGTACGCATAATTCTTTATCTTTTTTACAATGGTTTTGCTTTTGATCTTAATCTAGATGAGATCTAAGATGTTACGAGCTCACCCAGAAAGCGCTTGAACTCTTTCGTTCCGACAGAACACAGTGAATACTGATGGCCTACCTTGACGTTTAAAAGCGAGAATTGTTCCACGGTGAGAAAGCGACAGAAGTATGTATACAAGTCGTCTAGCGCCATCTCGTTCACACATTCAACATTATAGTTACAGTCATAGCTTTTCTTACCAAAGTTTTGGCCACTGGCTTTGGCAATAGTGTTGATAGAGTAGCCGAGGAGTATACTTCAATTTGACTAGAAGCGAATGTAAGTTCATTTTATGGGGTTGAAGAACTGGTCCTTCTGAAACTGACATGATGGTAAGCCTTAAAGTACAATGATGAATGCGACAAATGAGGGCGATCCCGTTTCTCATAATGCGTGACAGTTTTGGAACAATCAAGAAGTTTTTATTTCATAAATTGTATGGTATTAGATACGGGAGTAATTGACTGTGTTGCCATGGAGGCTGTTGTTATAGAAACATTATAATTATATTATTTGTTGGCAACAATTTGGGGCTTTACCGCTTCTTAGTAATTTTGATGAAATTCAACCTTTGCTTTGGTGTAATGTGTCGCTGTGTTGGGATCCTTCTCAATGATGAAGCTATTTGTTACTGGAATTACGCAACAGAAGATTAAATAGGCTTTTAGAAAAGTGTATTAGAAATTCTTTAAGCATTTTAATTCTTTACCTTCAACTGTGTCAATTTATTGTGTGCCCAAGAGACAGGCAACGTTGCCACGTTGTATAACAAACCTATGTCTCGGGCGGAGGTAAAGGCCAGCCCTCGGATCACGTGAAGCGTCAACAAGAAGTTTTTGTGAGCACTAGAACTCCACGGCCTTTGAGCTTAGACCCCAAACGGCTCGAAAATATAGTTTCCAATATGGCTACTATATTTATAGAAAGGTCCTCAGCAGCCTATCCTCACTCCAGCCAGTTCACTACATGACGAACTTTGAAGATGTGATGGCGCAAGAGTAATAACACAGGTTGCGTCCTATACTGAAGGCTCACCCATCTTTCAAAGAATATTCTCGTTTAAATACTTCATAACCCAAATATGACTACCCCAAGTATGAAATATTCTTAAACAAACCTTAGTACAGTTAATTAGGCCGTATCTTCATGAACGTTAATTAGCGACGTCTGAATATTCCAATACTGTGACGCGACATTTCTCGACTGTGACGTGACAAATCTCGTCAGCGTGACAAAGACACTGTACGAGGCTTAATCTACGGAGATAATGTGAAACGTGGATGCTCTGGATTCATTTATTTTAAGGACTTTTGGGATTTGGGAGAATACCTATAACATTTAGAACTGTAGGTTCCCTTGTACCTCATCATCTGTCTAGTTTTTTTTAACTATGATGTAAAGCTTAGCTTTGAGGCTAACTGTATGCATATAAATATTTTACTGTTACCACTGTATTTCTGAACTTCCTATCCAGTTAGAACTAAAGACCCTTTCATAATTCTGAGGCCTTATCACATGATTTCTGTATTTTATTTACAGCGTACTTGAAGTATTTACTGCGTTTATAGCGCCTCTAGTGTACGAACAAGGAACTAATAATGTCACAGTTCCAGCTTACTTTACGTCACAAAAACCGGAAAGTCATGATAAGGCCTTAGTCAGTCTTGTAGATCGCTGTATTGTTTGTCAAAGATGATGACAGCTGGAATCAATTGTTTAACGTCGTGTTAAGATACGGACGAAACCCTGTAGTAAATAATCACCTATTCACAAACCGACAGAATGGAAAGAGTGTTTTTTTTTGGGGGTGGAAAAGTATCTAATGAGTCCTCTCGCTCTTGGCTGAGCGGTAAGGACATACTTGATTGCCTAAAAACCATCCTGTTTCCTCCGTAACCATTTGCATTTCAGGGCCGTGCACTTATCCAGTCTATGACAGTCTTAGTAGTGATGGACCATAGTATGCTCTATTATAGAAAAAGGCTATGCCTCTATAGCAAGCAAGTTAAGGACTGATTTCACTATATTCATTTCAAAAGGAACACAGCTGATGGAAACAGTAATTAACATGAAGATTAATGATGACGATTACCTACATAGTTCAGACTCTCGTTAGTGGCAAATTATTCCGTGAATCCACGAAAATAATTACCTCGCATCGGAAACTGATTTTCCGGAACTAAAACTGAATTGAGTTCATAAACTAATTATTAGTTTAGGTTTGGTATCGTTTACAGCAAAAGTCTCATTAAAAGTTACTCGTTGATGTAATGATTTCATGCGGTGCTTCTGCGCATGAAAATCCTTTTTATCGTTTTATGATCTTTAAATGAGTCCTCCCTCCCTGGGCGGATGAAAGGGACTGTCCGACTCGTACTTACTAAAATCCGCGGTGTTCCTTCAATAGCCTTTTAGCTTCCTTCCTTCCTTCAATAGCGTTCCAGGGTCACAGTTACGTATCTAGACAGTCCCGGGACCCCGAGCATGAAGTTCCTGTTTTCAAATCCAAGGCCAGACAAAATAAGGTCTAAGGTCATCCTAACAGAAACTCAATATTTTTTTAGACTCAGCATAAAACGTGGAATCATACAGCAAAACACCAACATTTAAAACAGCAAATGGCTTTGGTTTTAAAACGGTGGTTAAAACCTTAGAGGATTACCTGCAGATTTGATATTATGTTCAATTAAAAACCAAATTATAAATTTCTACTAAATTTTTGCTAAGGAAGCGTATATTAAAACGTGGTATCGTCCACTTAGCAATTAATGACATAATGCAATTCAATCTACCAGTCAAGCTCGTTGATTATGGCGGTGCCCTCGGGAAAGCTCATTAGGGGAGTCTACATGGCCCATCCATTATAGACTAATATCAACGTGCTATAGATTTTTGTAAAACTGCTTACAGTAGTGCTTACACATAATATTGAAATGAAGTTTTGCTATTAGAAAGAAATATGCAAGTAAAACTATAACGAATATGATAAACGATAATGATGATCATGATATTAGTGTTATACTGAAACCAATTAAAACATTGTACTTCAATTTTCTGTGTCACTACAATATTAATGTCCAATAATAAGAAATAATTAGTCTGTTTATTATTTGTTACCAATATTGCAACGCTGTAACAAGCGCAATATCCCGTTTCAAATATGTATAACGTTCCAGTGATAAAGTTTGTCTATCTCCCTATTTACAACTACAAGACTAGGTATATAATCATAAAATGTTTAATTCTTAAAATGACACTTAATTTTATTAGCTCTTATCTTCAACTTAAAGATAAGCTTTCTGGTAAAGCTCTCAACCTCTACCTCGGGCCTCGTTAAGATCAAATCGGGTCCCAAAATCCGCAACCCCGTTTACTAATACTAGGTCATAACCTGGTTACAGCTATAAACCGATATACACCAGCACTATAATCGTTACCCGTATCAGCTCGAAATTCAATGCATACTATAATTTCTGAACAACCTAATTCTAGAAACTAATCTGAGAAAGCAATCGCATACTCTTGGAGCGAATCCTTTAGATTGTATCATAAAACTAGAATATCATCCATATAATTTAAATTGTTATTTGAAAGTATTATGCTACGGTATTGTTCTAAAAGGCAGTTGTAGAGTTTTCTTGTGTTTATGTTTATCTTTTGCAAACTAATCAGATAATGGAACAGAGTTTGTCATTGAAGGCTTTGTTGTCCTGTTTTGTAGAAACTAACAGTACCTGATGAAAACCTTTTGTTGGCTCCACTAACTGAATTGATTGGCTCTACGATTTGTTTTTCTTTTAGTATCGATCCAATTATTTGTAACTTATAGAGTATCAAGATCGGTGACTACAAATTCCTTTTCATCTGCCTTCGTATCCGAAATCAATCAAAACAAGTCTATTAATATCTCGACCAAAAATTCGTCGTCTCAGATCCTTTGTTATCAAAACAAACAGTACTTAAGACACTCGACACCAGTGACACAGATAAAACTCGTATTGAATTCAAGTAATCTGAACATTCCTGACAGGATTAATATCCCTTGGTACACAAGGTACCTTTAAATCCAATAACAGTCGTGGAATTGAATCAGGTTGAATTGAATTCTATATAAACATTTGTCAGGCTTCCACAACGGTCATGACTGAGTAAACGTTGTGATATCGTTTGTGTGTGGATGAAATTAGCTTCACATGGATACAGGGAAGACGGGAGCGTTGCCATGGTAACGGAATGAATAGGCAGTAATATCTTCCTTCCGTATATTATAAAACGCAATGATTCTCCACGTGTCTACCAGTTATTGCGATGGAAGTCGAGTATTACATATCCGTGATTTTTATTCTTAGATAAGTTCTCTGATTAGAACTTTGTATTTATTTACAACGTTAAGTTATTATGGCTTATAGCTAATCAGTGTAATTCGTAAACTTGTTAATTTATACCTCTGGCTTCGTCCGCTTCTAACATATCCTATAGCAGCTTTTACTAGTAGCTTTCTATAACGTCGGAATTCACCTCTTATACCCAATATTAATATGGATTTTAATTCCAAATCAATATTAAAGAAAATCGAGATAGATAAAGAAGACACTGCAATAATTACAAAGCTTCCTGGATCGGTGTTCGCAGTTTGTTGTTATTTGCAAACAGCAACCAGTCTAGGTAGGTACTCATCCTCTCGACTTAATCCTCCAATCGTGTTTTACGACAGCCACGGTACGAGCGTGAAAGGGGTTGTCTTTTCTTTGTCGAGAATTTCATAGTCTTAATCTTTTGTGAGTGTTGTTGCTCATCTTTCTTTAGTATACATGGCACAATTAAAATTATTATTTTTTTCGTCTTATACATAATTATGTCACATCTACGAATCCTCATTGAGACTGCGTGGTAGATTATAACATATTCCATGTCAATGGACGGAAATCTGTAAGTGTGTGTGTGGAAACATTATATTATCAACACAACGACTTTCACGCCTTATTCGCTGTACCGATTTTGATTCAGAAATAGGTGGCACACTGAACATGGTATAAAATTGAAGAAGGTTTGTCTCTCACAAGCAAAAACTAGAATTTATCTATTTCAGTACCACTATCGGTCCAGCAGTTGAGGTGTGAAAGAGTAACAAAATAAAGTCTCTCTCACTCACTTTCTCATTTATAATACTAGTTAGGATGTGAGTTTTAGAAACTAGAGCATCATTTAAGTCCCTAATACTTCCTATACATTATACGCGTAGCTACGTTCATTGAAGCCACATAAATTAGGATCGTAGTGGGCTCAAAAGTTTCAGCGGCGGTTGAGTTATGTTACAGTTTGTTAGTCAATCGTTCGTGTATAACGGTATTTGCTGTGGGATTACAAGTATGATTCACTTCCTTATGATACGGGGTCGGTGGAATTTAATCTGTTTTAATACTGGCAAAGTAGATACTATTAAAACCTATATATACTTATTGTACCAACTTGGAAGTTTATGTGTGATAAAACACGCAGTATTATTACTGTTACTTTTATTTCGTTATGATTTTAAAATTTTGTTAGATTAGTTGAACACAATTTCATCAGGCGCCTTCACAATTTGCCTGTCAAAATTCAAATAGCAATTCATTACTCATGTTGATTGCTAAAAAAATTTGACAGGCGCAAAATCTACTTATATTTCTTTCACATAACGATTACTTATAAAATTTCCTTACATTCTATCAACACAAAGGAAACCCAATAAATACGCAGTAAAAAAAAGCAATTTATTCTTACTTATCCGAAAAAAATCAAGTCAGAATATTGGCACTTAACATTACAGCAGACTTTCGGACGCCTATTCGAATTCATATCACAATAATATAGTTATAAAAATACTAGTTTTATCCTTAATCTCTTCGCTGCTTTAGATATCTGCTAAAACAGCATCTTCGTCATTAAAATCTACATAGAAAATAAGGTTTCCTTCATTAATAAGATCAGAGAATTATTCTTGTATCACAGTGCCTTTGTGTACTTCAAGTCTGTAATCTTAGTCTGTCCGTTGATTTCCTTTTTGTTTTCAATTCCATTCGCTTGCTTCTTACTGAAAAGGTAAAGGAAACAGTTTGTTTAAAGCTGAAATAAAATCATGTATGTTGCTTGTTCGCTTTTGCTAGGTATTTTATTTGTTCAAGATGTTTGAATGTAGTGAAGTAGAAACTAGGGTGGGGTAGAATATAAGTTAGAAATCTACAAGTAAATTGTCGTCCATGCAATCATATTTCATTGCATTTCAGAAGAAAAGTCTTAGTATTATTTTTTTAGACTTTCAAATCATTATAAAGATTTGATAGACTATTTTGAACGTTCACAATTTTTTTCTGACTTGATAATTGATATAGCATATTTCAAACATTTGGTCACATGTCATTTCAATATTAAAAATGTGATTGATCACATTTAAAGATGTATTACAATCACACGTTTCTACACCTGTGTGTATTGCTGTATAAATTATAGAACATAAAGTACTGTTTTAACACCTTAGTTTGTTCTTTGTTCCACCGCTTCTTTCACCAAAGAACTCTCAAAACCCAACATTCTCTTCAACTCCACTACTACACAACATCTACCCACAATCTATTAGTATTAGAACAACCAGAGTACTCACACAGGGTTTAGAACAAGATTAGCCAAGTTACTCAGTGGCGACTCCACGAACAACCATAGCAACACCGCTAGCGCTGCAGACGTTATGAGTATTCCAATACCGTTTAGTGCCTGAAATTCAATTAAGAAGTTTGTATGTTAAAGCTGTAGTGCGAGGCAGATTGTTTAATCCGAGCTTAAGTATTAATATGGGCTTGGTACTGTTTTAGACTTGCATTTAGATGCAACCTGAACACCAAAGTTGGATATGGTTACAATATTTGCAAGGATTCAGTAGACAAAATCAAATAAAGATGGCATTTTTGAATTGTCAAAAACAACGTACCTACAAAAAAGGAAACTACTGTCTCAGTCACAATGAGTAAAAACTGGAAATATTGTAGATGAAATGTCACTAACTTATTACTAAATAGATTACATACCAAAAAATAGACAGGATTAACATAAACCAGTTTTTTATCGATTTGGTTTCTATGTCTTCTGTCTGGCATAATCCATCACGAAAGATGATTCGATAGGGTTTCATATTTATTACTAGTAAATTGATTGTTTGAGTTCAATACGTAGTGAAAAACTTAGTTAATAATAAGGATTGCTGAGACTCAAGATTTTTAAAGATCATCATTTTAAAGGAAGAAAAAATAAACGGCTACTGATATAAACAGTTATTATCATAGATGATGCTATTAAAGATTTGAGACTATTAAAATTGCTTTTAAAACCACATTTGGCAGTGAATAGTAAAAGAGTAAAATCCAATAACCTTCTTAAAGAATGTTAACCAAACATTATAGGAACCTCTTAATAAGAATTAGTCTCTCCTTGAGGTCTCATACAGTTCCAGGAAATACAAAACGAAAGTAACCAATATTCTTAAAAATAACTACCAAAGAGAAATTCCTAGGATACGTACCAGGTTAAGCATGTCGTAATACATTGGGTTCCGTTGCGAGAAAAGGTAGCGCTCAAGTAGAAGAGAGTGTGTTATGTAGACCCCATAAGCTAAGCGACTGACAATTGTGAAGCATGGCCAGGACATGAAGTTTCTTATGCTTTCTGAAATAAAAGAAATTAAATTATTGTCAATTGTTTTACTTGAAACTCCTGACGAAATGACACGGTTAGACAAAAACCTTATATCTGAATAGCAATTGCTATGAAGTGAAATTACCATGAATGTTGATGGATGGAGAGGACGAGGAAGGCCAAAGAAAAGATGGATGGATTGTCTAAGGAATGATATGAAAGAAAAAGGAGTAAATGATACTGTGACGTCTGATAGGGGAGAATGGAAGAAGAAAACGTGTTGCGCCGACCCCAAATAGAATGGGATAAGGGCAGGAAGAAGAAGAAGATGAAGTGAAATTACCTGCCTAGGTCTGAAAGCTACTTGGGGTCTTCAAGTCAAGAGTAAATAGGTTACTTCTACGCAAGAGTGCTTCACCGTCGACCACATCTCCGCTAACCATCAGGTGAGATAGTGGTCAAACCCAATCGCTAAATAAAAATATAATTGAAGGCTCTAATACTAAAAATAAACTATTTTTCCCTGCCTGCATTATTGTTCTAAATATCGCAAACGTTTCTAATCTGCTAAGCATGCGGTTTTGGTTCCAAAGTCAATCAAAGTGTAAATTGGGTGATTCCAGAATTCGAGCCTGGGTAAAACATTCGCTTCATATTACTCGATTAAAAATACATGGAATTTCGCGTTTTTTACTTTAAAAGCCGTAAATCTCTCTTTGACGTCAATTAATGATCTGTATCTTAGCCAGAATATCCGGACAGTCGAAACCCGGTCATTCTTTATTTATTGTAGTTTTTACGTGACACCATTTCATGAATATAGGTCAGCTTTTATTGTAATATTCTTTTACTTGTTTAATGTCATTTGAAGGGACCTTAAATAATAATTAATAGATAGCATTTCCACTATATATTTTCCGGGGTCGCGGGTTTGCCGGGGTCGCGGGACTACCGAATTACCGTGACAATAAAAAAAAAGGTATAGACTTGGTCGTAAATTCGGAAGAAGAAGTTGCGTGGTGAATGAGAGTTCAGTGGATGTCTTCGAGAGTGAGAGAACTGATGATGAAACAGAACAAGTAACCGATATCATGTGTGATCATGGGAGCAATACAGAAAGAGGGTCTCTTTCATCATTTAATAAAGTTTGAATTTCAATGAAATGCAATCACAATAAGGCAAGATTAAACCAATAACAGAATATAAATAAATTGAAACTGGACATAAAACAGAAATAATATTACTTAAGAACATTTCATAATAGATAAAGTACATTTTGATGAAACAGAAACAGTCATAACGAGGAACTGAAATGAAAATATAATACCGATATTTTGACGGGGGAAAACTAAGGGTCCTCCGGGGAAATTAGAAAAAAATGTAGCTATGTACAACATGCCGCTAGCATGAGTATATTTACTTAAAAGGGATTAAATGGAAAGCTAGTAACTCATTTCCTGGTATTATGTTTTCATATAAATCCCTTTGTGGCATGATTTATGTCGTACATTTATTATTTCACTAAGCTTTACTAAAGGTACGTAGCTTCATAGTTGCTTAATATTATAAGGAAATTTTAAGGCAAATATTTTTCAATAAACTCTCAATACAATATTGAGTGTTAATTTAGTTTTTATAAGGAGTGTAGAGAATTATCTTGATTGAAGGATTGGAAAGATAAAGCGAAGACTTGCTCAGCAAAAGAACTTAGATGACAGATAAAAAAAAACTGGTTCCAATACATGGACGCAAAGAAAAAGAAGAAGAAAGAAACTGCTGATGTTGAATAATAGAGAACTATGGTAATGAAGGACATACTGCGCCGGCTACAAATTAATGAGGATAAGACAAAAGAATAGTGATGATGATGAATAAAATAGTACTATCAGTACTCTTGATCGCCCTTAAGCTTTAACAGAATCCATAGCAAAAGCGATTAAGTTGAGAGAAAGAAAATAAATACACAGAAAATAATTAATACCAATCATGGAGGCATACATTTATGTTAAGATTATTTCAATATTCCGTGTCAGTAGCTGAATATGTGTTTTCAATATTAAAATAAAATACTTCATATTTTAATAATTATCTTTCATACTCGTATTAACTTTCATATTGCATACTATCGTAATGTTTTCCAAATTAAAAATACATAACCAGGCTTGCTGTCTTTGAAATATTTTTATTATTAATGGCGTTAACTCTATCATTACTTTTTTTATATATTTTATTTTTTATTTTTAAGTATTATCTTGTTTTTCAGTAGTCTCTTCTGTTAGTGTTAATATCTTTATGTACGTGATCCTTGGATATTATGTGATTGCTTTAATCATTGTGAAGATTTTTTAATATAGAATAAACTAAAAATCACTTCAAAACAGTCAGTTGTTCGTTTCTGTCTTCATCTACATTAAATAAAACCATACAGTTTTTTTTTAATCTAAATTAGAAATCTCTAGGGGAGTTCTGTGTTCAGCAGTGGACGTCCTACGCCTGATAAGATGGTGATTTTTGTTTTTCTAATTTAGTTGATATCTTTAAGTAAAGGTCGACTTCCATCCTCACTGCAGCTGTGCAACTGAATACTATTATTTGATGATGATGATTTTATTGCCCCTGTATTCTATCCTTAGCATTTCTAAATATGTATAAGGAAGTTCTGTGGTCTGATTTCCGCCTGAAGTTGAGTTAGCTTGGGTATTATAATTATTCAACCGGATTCAGCTATCCATTCTTAACTTAACTAATACTAACTGTTCTAACATAGTTTCCTGGTTGGATTTCCTACCCGAGAACCTAATATCTGTATTATTCATATACTGTGCATTTTAAAAGATTAGTAAATATTTTTCTACCAAAATAAAAAGTATTGAGCACCTTAAAAGCGTACAGTAATAGTTTAAAAAAATAAAAATAATAAACTCCTTCTACTTTGAATAAAACGAAGCCTTTGACAAACTCACAGATGTAGATTTCTAACTTTTCATGCGTACTCGTATAGACAAATGGTAAATCTACTTACGGACATCCCCATATTCGGTAATGCCGATGCAGATACAGGTTGCCAGAGCCCATAAGTTTCTGTTGAGAGCCGCGTATACTGCTGCGTTCCAAGCGTTATATTCGCCAAGGCACCATCCTGGTGCCGCTGATAATACTCTGAGACCTAGCCAGAAAGCAGCTGCAAGGCCTAAGTAGGAGCATTCCTGAAAATTATAGAAATATTGGTCAGGAATTAAATAATAATGTAGTAATAAACTCAATCAAAAACATTTGGATAAATTCTCAAAAACGAGTAAAACAAAATAGTCAATAAATGAAAAATTGTAATTAGTATTTTTTTTTAATGATTAAACGAGTTTGAATAAAAATCAAGATTTTCCAGTAAATATCCTAATTAGGATATTTACTATTTCGTATTCCAGTAAGTATCCTCTATAGTAAATAAATATACATTCTTTTCCGACAAAGCAGTTCTTTGTGGTTCTTTGTAGTTTTCCTGCCTTTATCTGCCTTTCCTGTCTTTGCTTTATGTTATTTCTCGCCGGTGTATTTTTAACCGTCACCTCATCATTTGCTCTTTCTTTCTCACAATCTCTGGTCTCTCTCTCCATCTCTTTATCTGCCATCTTCACTGTATCTACTCTTTGTCTGTAAAATTAGCTAGCTAAACGTCTCACCTTAGAAATAACTCCTCTGTACTTAGTAGGTCTGTAGACAGTGATGATGTAACCCATGGCCATGCCGAGGAAGTAAGAACCTGCTCTATGATGACTCTGCATGTAGGTTTGCAAATAGACCTGGTTGTCCCTGACATTTATCAATTTTCTGTAACATAGATGATGATTGAAATTAAATAGAGGTAACTTAGGTCAGAAAAAGTAAAAGTCACTTGTCGACACACGACCTTATAAAGGTGATTGGATCAGAATAGATGAAGCCAATCGTGTATTGTGGTGCATTTTGGGAAAGGCATAAGTTTCTTAAAAGGTGGATTGCGATAGACTGCGATGATTTTAGCTCTATCTTTATCACACTTGTATCTGTATGAAAGGGAAGGGAACGAACAAGTAATGTTGGATAAGGAAATTCTCATAGAACATACAATATAAAATTCAATATTAATTATGAAAACAGATGTAGATCATCTCAACGTTGAAGGTTTATAAGCCACAGGAAAATATTATCATAAAATGAATAGGGAATACAAAAGTAAACTTCGTTCCACAAGCGGTGAAACATATTTTTTTAATTGAGTACATTTCGTGGAAGTGTACGTATATGTATATGAAATACAGATTCCTAGAAATCTATATATATAAAAGCGAAAGGTCACTCACTCATAGGACACGAAATCTCGGAAACTACCAGTGGTAGGGGTTCAAAATTTTGCATAGGGTTTCTTTTTAGGACGTAGGCGCTCGCTAAGACGGGATTTTGCGAAACTCCACCCCTAAGGGGTTGTTTTTGGGGTTGACAGTTTGTATGAAACTTTGTTGCAACAAGTACTAGGAGTTTTAAATTTTGCGTGTGGGTTCTTTTTAGGAAGTAGGTGCTACTTACGAAAGGGGTTTTTTGAAATTCAACCCCCAAGGGGTTGTTTTTGGTGTTGATAGTTTGTTTGAAACTTCGTTATTATAAGTGCTAGGAGTCTCAAATTTTGCATGGGGAATACTTTTAAGAGGTAGATGCTCACTTAGACGGGATGTTGCGAAATTCGACCCCTAAGGGGTTGTTTTTGGTGTTGATAGATAGAGGTCTCAAATTTTGCATGGGGATTCTTTTAAGGACAACAATGCTCACTGAGACGGGATGTTGTGAAATTCGACCCTTAAGGGGTTGTTTTTCGGCATGGATAGTTTGTATAAAACTTTATTACTACAAGTACTAAGAGTGTCAAATGATACATGAGAGTTCTTTTTAGGACGTAGATGATAAATAAGACGGGATGTTGGGAAATTCGACCCCTAAGGGGTTGTTTTTGGTGTTGATAGTTTGCATGAAACTTTGGTACTACAAGTACTAAGAGTTTCAAATGTTACATGAGAGTTCTTTTTAGGTCGTAGGTGATACTAAAGACGGGATGTTGGGAAATTCGACCTCTAAGGGGTTGTTTTTGTTGTTGGTAGATAGAGGTCTCAAATTTTGCATGGGGATTCTTTTAAGGACAAAGATGTTCACTGAGACGGGACGTTGTGAAATTCGACCCCTAAGGGGTTGTTTTTCTACATGGATAGTTTGTATGAAACTTTGTTACTACAAGTAGGTACTAAGAATTTCAAATGTTACATGAGGGTTCTTTTTAGGACGGAGGTGGTACTCAAGACGGGTAGTGGGAAATTCGACCCCTGAGGGATTGTTTTTAGGGTTGATAGTAAGGAGTTTTAAATTTTGCAAGGGGGTACTATTTAAGAAGTAGGTGCTACCTAAGACGGGATATTGCGAAATTCAATCTCTAACTAAGGGGTTGTTTTCGGTGTTGATAATTTGAGTCTCAAATGTTGCAACTTTGCATGGTCGTTATTTTTAGGACGTAGATGTTCACTAAGACGGGATTTTGCGAAATTCGACCACTTAGGGGTTGTCTTGGGATTGATAGTTAAAGATCTCAAATTTTGCAAGGGGGTTCTTTTTAGAACACAGGTTTTTAGAACAGAGGGTGTTGCGAAATACGACTCTGAGTTGTTGTTTTTGAGGTTGATAGTTGAATCTTCGGTACTACAAGTGCTAGGGAGTCTCAATTTTGTATGGGGGGTATTTTTAGGATGAAAATGCTCACTAAGACGGGATGTTGCGAAATAACCCCTCTTTGAAGAGTGGTTATAGAGGCGTCACGACGTCCTCACCTTCAGCTTGGCACAGGTCTTCACCGGACACGTAAGTTTAGCGAAGTTCCTGAGTCTGATTGAGAGGGATGAAACACCTGGGTGTCACCACTGCGAGGATCGCCCGGATCGCCTGGAGCATACGGTGCAGGACTGACACGCTTGGACAGAGCACCGTCGTGTTCTTACGGAAGCGAAAGGCGGCGACCTCAGCATTTGTCGAGGCCTTGCTGCTGAGCGGTCGCTTCCTTCTGCGAAGCAGTCATGCTAGCGAAGGAGGAGGCGGGTCGCGTGAGGGAGAGGACAGCGTCCATCTCACTACAATGCCGTGGGAGACGCTCACGGCAACAGACGTCGCGAGGCGATTTCTGGCCACGGTAGGCGCGGGCATGCGGATGGCGTGTAATGGTGAATCGCCGTCTGATCATGGCCCTTGCCCGTGTCGACGGCGCTTCGTGTTCCAGGCGCGCCTCAAAGAGCTGTCAGTAAAATGACGGGGCCCCCTCTTAGAGGGCCAAAGCTTGCCGAGGACGCGGGACTGTCTCATAAGGTAACCGTAACCCTGGAACGTAAAGGGCTATTGAAGTGGATTTTAGTCAGCACACGTCTGACAGTCCCTCCGTCCCGTCGTTTGGTGATTTTAGCACTATAAAAAGGGGTTGTTTTGGGATAGTTAGGAGTCACAAATTTGCATAGGTTTGTTCTTTTTAGGATTTCATGTTTTTGGGGTTGATAAAATTTTTGTTGGATATTGATTTTGATTTTCCAAATAGTTTTCAAGAAAGAGGTTGGCCGGGAGTATAAATCCCCAGGGACAAAATTCGAAATACGCGCGGACGAAGTCGCGGGCGAAGTGCTAGTTCATTTATAAAGCATTCAGTGAAAACCTGAGGCAAGTAATAATTTCGAGTAAAAAATATCAATCTAGAGAAAATTGAATTCCTTCGTCCTTAACGAGTTTCCCATAGCATTTAATTGACACGATGTGATTAGTTGGAAAGCTGAAAATAATTGAAATCGTTTTTTCTTTTTTAACAAAACTCATAGGAATCATTCCTGATTGAGATTCTGAAAGGAAGGGTTCTTAATACTCCGGACCAAATAAAAAAAATACTACGGAAGGCCAGCTATCAGTTCCATTCGAACTGATAGCTGGCCTTCCAAAATATAAATTATGTTATATTATTGATCTGTCACAAGAAACACGATAGTGAATTATGAGGAAGCAAAAATGGTAATGAAGAGATCCATATGATAGGTTGATGTCAAAGATAGCGACAAATCACATATTAATTGGTTGTAGGGATGAAACCCTCTACTCTACGCTTTTGATTATCAAATTAATGATAAATTATAATAGCAGTCTTGTGTAATATTTTACATTATTATTAGACATTAAAAAAACTTTCAATAAAGTACAGACGCCAGCCTACTTCAATCTGTCAAATTTCTTTAATAGATTTTCAACCTTACAATAGTGGATTCAATCGAACATTAACCACGTTCAATTGGTAACATTTGAGAGATTGGGATAGTTTGACCTGCTAGCGTCTGTACAATGCATGCAGTTAACTTTGGCAATCTTAATAACTAGTTCCATACAATTAAACAATAATCAGACGAAAACTAACAAAAATACAAAAAAAAAACTCACTCGACATCGTAAAGTAGGATTCCATTCAAGCCCTTAGTGTAGGTGGTAATACCAGTTATGACCACCGAAAAGATAACGCTGAAGGTGGCTACAATTTTGCCGATGCGCCTGTTCCATTGCCAAAGACAGAATAGAGCGGTTCCCATCACAGCCAGATGGTAGTCTGCTGGGATGTACCAAGATACTTGTTGACACTGAAATTATGATGGACGAATATATTAGTGATATTAAACAACAATTTGTTTATTTGAGAACAACAGGACAATAAAATAACATACATAGTTTCCCAGCTATTATACAGTGTGATTTAAATAATAATAAAAACAAAACAATAAGGAAAGGTAAAAATTAAATTAAACACAAAAATAACAAAGCTGGTAATAAAATAGACTGAAATGAGATACAGAAAAGATTTTTAATAAAGCCCTAATTGAATGGTTGCCGAGAGGCAGTACAAAAAGTGTGCACAGATGGTATTTAGAAGATCGCAGATTCGTAGGTAGAACCTGGAACAGTAGCCATGTTACAAACGATAAACGCAAACGCTGAGTAGGCTTTTATAGATTTTCACCTTTATGTGCTTGGGTATAACGTTGAAGATCTAGTGAAGATTGCTTATCGTTTTCGATCTTTCCTGTCGCTAACGCTCAGAAATCTTAAATAGATTTTCAACTTTAGGTTCTAGGCTATAAAGTCGAAAATCTATTGAGGAGTACCGAGCGTTTACTATTATCGTTTGCGACTTGTTGTGACTTCGCTAGGGCTGGTTCAGAATCGCGTATATCTGGGAAATGTAACACAAAAAGGAGGAAGCCTTTACTATGCAGTTACTGGGTAGAATAGGTCTACCATGAAATCTTAAAGCGTAAGTAGTTCAGCTGTGAGAACAAGATGGCGCTAGATGACTTGTCTGCTGTCTTCTTGACAGGCCTGTCGGTCTAGTGGTTAGTGACTCTGACTGCTATGCCGGAGGTCGTGGGTTCGATTCCCACCCAGGACAAATGTTTGTGTGATGAGCACGATCATTTGTTCTGTGTCTGGGTGTAATTTATCTATAATTATGTATGTATTTAGAAATGTATAAGTGTGTTTATCAGTTGTCTAGTACCCATAACACAAGCTCTGCTTAGCTTGGGACTAGATGGCGTTGTGTGATAGTTGTGGAATATTATTATTATATTATTATTATTAAATAAAGCATCATCGACTTACAATATTGTCACTATCCACGTAGTTCCCAAGCATCAGAAGACTAACGAGCCAGGTCTTAGCACACGCCTTCTGCTCTCTCCCGATGATACGTTTCCACAATGGCCCGTCACCGACGTACTCTGATACCGCTATCGTGTAGAATATTAGGACTGCAAAGGAGCCTATTAACCTGAAAAAATAAAATTTTAAAGAATCTATACCAACTTAAAATAAAAACCTGGAGTTTGTAGTTTTGTTTGGTAGAACGCACTAATCTGATGAAACACTGGTTCGAATTCAAAAATTATTTTTGTGGTTAATATTCTATCTATTTAGGAAGGCTATGTGATGTATGACATTTTTAAGTAATAGGTAGGTACTTATGATAATGTCAGTTGTTTGTCCTTACGGTAATGTCAACTTTTCATTTTTCTGTATGTCTATAAATATCACATTAAATGAAATTCATTTGGTCTTCCTTTTATTTATGACACTATGTTATTTACCAAAAAATAATCCTTATGATGAAACCTTTCGATCGGTATAATAAAGCTACAAATTAATTATTTTTCTCGTGTAGCGGGTTCGACTCCCGGTTGAACCATGTAATTATTTAGAAATCTATGAAAATAATGTCTTCTTTCAGTAAAAAGTTCCATCTACAATGTTGAAGGTACTTTCCCTCCATGTGGCATAGCCGTGTGACGCGCGCCCGGCATTGGTTGCGGCCATGCTGCGGGGCGAGACGGAGTGGGAAGCGGTCGCCTCCTTCTGCGAAGCAGTCATGCTCGCGATGGAGGAGGCGGGCCGCGTGAGAGAGAGGACAGTGTCCTCCCTCCGCCCCACCCGCGGTGGTGGACGCCCACGGCGACGGACGTCGCAAGACGATCTCCGGCCACCGTAGGCGCGGGCATGCGGGCGGCGAGTAAAGGGCAACTCGCAGCCCGACCATGGACCATGCCGGGGTCGACGGCGCGTTGTGTTCCACGCGCGCCTCAAAGAGCGTCAGCATAATGACGGGGCCCCCTCTCTAGAGGGCCAAAGCCTGCCGGGGTCGCGGGACTTATCACATTACCGTGACCCCGGAACATAAAGGGCTATTGAAGGACACCGTGGATTTTAGTCAGTACAAGTCTGACAGTCCCTCCCGCCCTGCCCGAGGTGGGAGGACTCATTTGATGATTTTACCACGCAAAAAAAAAAAGCCGTGTGACGCCCTGTATACGCTTGCTCTTTATAACATTTGACTTAAACTGTCGAAATGGACCTCTGCCCAAAGGGCTTTTGAAGGGACTAGGTGTGTTTTAGTCAGTACAAGTCTGACAGTTTCTCCCGCTCTATCCAGAGCGAGAGGAGTCATTTGATAATTACCCACCCTAAAGATGTACGGTGGCATTTTATAGTTTTCTGTCTTTATATTTTAACAGTCCTCAAGTCTGTTACCTTCTTTATCAGGCAAGAAATTTTAATAAAAGAATGAGAAATTCATCTTTACCTCACATAACGCTGTATCAAAGATATGATCGGATTTTTCTTCTTCTCCATGAGTCCTTTCATGAGGAGTAGTCCTGATATGACGAAGAAGTTCTCCACTGCTGGGAGGTCTAGGTGCTGGAATGTGTTGCCTAATGTGTTGTCTTTTACGCTTATTAGCTGGAATAGAAAAAAAGAAAGGATTAAAAAAAATGTGGGTGTTTATGGTGTATAACTAATATTATAAAGCTGAATATATTGTTTGGTTGAAGGCGCTGGTTTCAGGAACTACTGGTTTGAATTGATAATTTGTTTCGTGTTGGACTATTTTTTTTTACGTCATAAAATCATCAAATGAGTCCTCCCACCCAGGGCAAAGCGGGAGGGACTGTCAAACTCGTACTGACTAAAATCCACGGTGTCCTTTAATAGCCCTTTATGTACCGGAGTCGCGGTATACGTGTGTCTCGCGACCCCGGCGCGCGTGGAACACAACGCGCCGTGGTCCATGTTCGGACAGCGAGTCGCCCATTACTCGCCGCCCGCATTGGTAGCCGGAGATCGTCCCGCGACGTCTGTCGCCGTGGGCGTCTACCACTGCGGCATGGGTGAGGGGTGGACGCCGTCCTCTCCCTCGCGCGTCCTGCCTGCTCCTTCGCGATCATGACTGCTTCGCAGAAGGTGGCGTCCGCTTCCCACTCCGTCTCGCGTCGAGAAAGCCTTTAGGCTAATTTAACATCATGCTACTTCTAATGGAAGCCAAACAATGTGAAACCGCGAGGAAGAACTAGTAAGATTATAAAACCTAATCATCGTCATCAACAGCCTAAAATGTTCCCACTGCTGGGACACAGGCCAGACCATAAAACGTAATAAACAAAAATAATACTCACTTGATCATAATCGTGACCGTTACTCATAGAACCAGCGACAATGAATACAAAAACGTGGACGCAGGTGGTGAAACTCATGACCAAGGCCTTAGTGAAGCTAAGTATCGGTATCTCATCATCTGTGATCTTGACGAACGAGGACCAGTTCCTCTTGAGACTGAAGGAGTACGCTATTCTTCGGACTGAAAGAAACAACAATATTAATCCAACTAATATTAAATTATAGAGTTACTCTATCATGCATAATGCATAAACTGCATGATGGATTTTGATGAAATTGGGTATATAGATAGTTTATGGGACATAGATTAACACAAAAGATAGTTTCTATCCCAATTTTATATTCCCCTAGGATTATGTATAACAATAGCTAGTATGTTTATTACTCTGTCACGCAAAAACTACTGCTTGCTTGCTGCCTGTGTATTATAAATGCCAAAGTTTGATAAATAGATATTTATTGAATGGCTCAACACCTGATCAAAACATCAAGTTTGACTACAAGATAGATTATAGTTCGAAATACTCGTAACATGTAGGTTATCGCTATCTCGGTAATCAAAGAAATCATAACACGCCCTAGCAAGACCTACACGGACCTTATTGGTGAAGTGCTTCAGAAAGGCCGGGTGCGTAGTACTCGTAATCGGCGTGCGTGTATGACCAGATGAATAGGTGTGTCCACACAGAACAAGCAGCCTCGCGAGGCATTTGCTGCGCGAAGCAGCTCGGTTAGTGTGGACGTGTCTCGGCCGAAGAAAGTGCGCGCGCTGCCGCGGCCGATCGACCGAGCGCCCGAACCATCCCGTGTCGGCTTTAGTTTTGCTCGTGCATATTGTTTTGTGTCTCGGTCGAGAAACAATTGCGCGCTCAAACTGAGCAAGCAGCTTCGCGAGGTATTTGCCGCGCGAAGCAAATGCCTGGCGAGGCTCCTCGCTCTGTGT
This sequence comes from Agrotis exclamationis, assembly GCA_950005045.1. Classification (NCBI taxonomy): domain Eukaryota; kingdom Metazoa; phylum Arthropoda; class Insecta; order Lepidoptera; family Noctuidae; genus Agrotis; species Agrotis exclamationis. The sequence goes on from OX465441.1 coordinate 14,201,928, forward strand.
GGACGCACCTAATGAATGTGGATGAGGTGAAAGGAGTATGTAAGGATCGTTGCATGTGGTGCTCTGTAGTTTCTGCCTTCCACCATTGGGAGGTGTGAGTTTATGAATGTAGGTACTGTGTCTCATTGTTGGGCAAAGACCTTCCCTTTTTCACTAAAACATCTCTGTTTTGGCTACTTTTTAGCCCTGCTTGCGGCGCAGCGGTTGACCTCGACGATCACGAGTTGAATATAAAAAAAAACCCGCTGATTCATATAGATAAGTGGGTGGTTAACCGATCTACTGAAATAAATAAACACTACTATAATCTATTCTCAAGATGATGGCGGAAAATATTATTATAATCTTACTTCATTAATAGGCAGACGTCTATGCATAAGTTATTTATGCAAATAGGTAATAATATTTAAATGCATAATTTATGTAAAGATGTCTGCATACAGAAGGCACGGGTGACGCATTGACGTAGCGATCGACTGCAGCTTTGCGTGTCACAGTTTTGATTCCCGTATGGAACTAGCGATGGTCACAACATAATGTGAATGTTTCATTTAATTGTATAAAATCTTGGTTCCTCTAACCCAGGGGTTCCCAAACTTATTTTGTCTATTGCCCACTTTGAGGATAAATTAATTTTTAGCGCCCCCATTATTTCACCTAAGTACTTAAAAACTGTAACTTCAAATTAAAATTAATTGTTGTGAGCTATATTAGATTACCTATCTAGGAATACTTATAACTATTAAAATGCGAAAGTGTGTTGGTATATTGCCTTTTTATTTGTGTCTACTTTCATTTCGAAACGGAGCGTCCGATTGACACGATTTTTCTTCTATTTATTGAAATATCGAACCGAGTTTGGCCATCTCTTAATTAATATTAGTTGATGTTCACAAGTTGTAGCCGAGAGTCGAGACCTCAGTCGGTGTCTTAGAGTCCTCCTAGCTAGATGAAATTACAAATCGCCCACCGAAGCCTCTACACAACGCCCCCATTTTTTTTCTGGGTCTCTTACCGCCGCCCTTTAGACCTGCAGCGCCCACAAGGGGACGTTATCGCCCACTTTGGGAAAGGCTGCTCTAACCGTACAGACAGATGTGTTCCGCCACTTCATGTCGAAGGGGGGCGCTTTGGGGGACTGTCTTATAAAAATGAGCCTTCAAAAAGTGCTGATAAATCAGCATTTTCGAATGACATGATGAAATTGAATGAATGAGAAATTCCTAGATTGGGAAATGTTTTCTTACAAAAAGAAATAAAAACTTACGTCTTGAATCTACAGGATCGTACTGTAGGTATATGGTTGATAATATCGCAGCTAGAACCAGTCCTATCATAGTAGTTCTGAAAAGGAGACTTAAATTAGTAACTTTAAACTGATACCTATTAAGTGGGTAAAATTTGTTTTTGCATTCGAGACGGAAATCTCAGATAAGCAAATAACAAAATGCCCAGGTTTATCAAAATGTACCTATATGCATGAATAAATTTAACTTTCAATAATCATCATCATCATCATCATCAGCCTTTAAATGTTCCCACTGCTGGGACACAGGCCTCCTCTCTGTGAGAGGGAGCAGGCCGTAATCTACCACGCGGGCCCAGTGCGGGTTGGTAGATCACAGTCATGTCTTCGAATTTTTGATTCTAGGACATGCCGGTTTCCTCACGATGTTTTCCTTCAGCGTTTTGAGAGCAGGTGTGAAATAAATTACACAAAGTAATGCGCCTGACTGGGTTCGAACCCACGACCTACAACTCGTAAGTCGAGGCCGATACCACTGGGCCACCACTGCTCTTCAACTTTCAATAATATTATCGTTTTTTTGTTTAACATAATTTTCAAATAACAATTGGTAGATTGAGGAAAGAGGTAATTCAGAATGTATAATATGGTCACCAATCTACTATTTGACCTTGACAAGCGCTGTTTACCTTTAAATACGCAGTTCAAACACGCAGTTTGTCAACTTAAAATGGATAATTTCCCTGATTGTTTAAGCATAATATGAGTCAATATTTAATATCATAATGTCAGAATGGTATGATGTATGTTGAAAATTGATTCACGTGAGTCTGAATTTAAATCTATACCAATATTTTTTTTTTGTTAAAGTCAAATCATTTATTTCAATAAGATGGGATGGGATTGATTCTACATTCTTTCACAACGGTCAAAAAGTGGTTGCGGGACTTATCTCATTACCGAGACCCTGTAACGTAAAGGGCTATTGAAGGACACCGTGGATTTTAGTCAGTACGAGTCTGACAGTCCTTCCCGCCCTGCCCTGGGTGGGAAGACTCATTTGATGATTTTACCTCGAAAATAAAAAAAAGGTCAAAAAGTGGTATTTCTCTAAAAAATCAAAACAATATTTTTTTTTATCCGTCACCTCGCAAACAAGCGATATCACGTGAAAATCATCTATAATAAGTTCAAATTCCCTTGCATATTTCTAATTAAAAATCAAACAATAAACTCACATAAATACGTAGAACTTCAAGCTAAATTCAGTCTCCTCTCCCGCCTTATCACAATAATCTACAGTGATGTCGGGGTCCGTTGGTGTGATAGGATTCACCAAGTATATGGTCTTCAGAATCTTGGACACTGATTGATGGTTGCAAATGGCAGGTAGACAGGTACCCCATGATATTGTGTCTTTCTTTCTACCTTCTTTGGATTTTACCTAGAATATAAACATTTCATCATCATCATCAGCCCTGTTCCAACCATTGTCGAGTCCTTTGGTGAAAAACAAAGGAAATAAAAATTGATTTATTCTTCTTCACAAACACGTGTGGACAACTCCTGAACAGCAATAAAGCTGAACAGTTTGTTTGGTTAAATGCGCTTATCTCAGGAAATACTGGTTCGAATTAAAAAAATATTTTGGTGTTGTATAGTCCATTTATTGAGGAAGGCTATAAGCTGTATTTAACATCACGCTACGACCAGAAGGATCCGAGCAGGCGTAGTGAAACTATGGGAAACAACTAGTTAATCATATTTTTTTTTACGTGGTAAAATCATCAAATGAATCCTCCCACCCAGGGCAGGGCGGGAGGGACTGTCAGACTTGTACTGACTAAAATCCACGGTGTCCCCCAATAACCCTTTACGTTCCGGGGTCACGGTAATTCGTTAGTCCCGCGACCCCGGCAGGTTTATCATACTTACATTTAAAAATTCTTCAGTCTTCCCGAATACATCAGCAGTGCCATATTCCTTCTCGGCTTCGTCGGTCAGTTTGACATCACTCAAACAATACTGCGTGGCTATCTGGGGCTCACCGAAATTGGAAGGTGCCTTCAAACATTGGTCGTAGTTACCCAAACTGTATTTGGAACCGTAGAAACTTCCTGCGGGATGATGCATGGAATTCCATACTGAAAGAATAATGGACAAGATTATGAAAGAAAAAAAAAACTTGCCCGAGGAAAGACCTACCATGGCCTTATAGGAAGGAGTGAGTTTTCGTAGGTACATATGTATTTGATCCGTTTTTTTTTTGTTACCCAATTTTGGTGGGTCCCAAAGAAGATTTTTCTGTCGATCGATTTTTAATTATACTGAATTGGATAAGAAATAATTTTCATCATGAAACTGCTGGATTAAAGTAGCCAGTGATCGAGAGAAGTACCGTGAATGTACTACTTACTCCAAACAGCCCAAACAGTATAATTCTTCACGTTGTTCAAAATGAACAGAGTTTGGTCTATGCAAGGTTTCTCCTGTTCACTCCATTCCAATTCCTGCAGTCCTTCTATGACAAGATCCACTTCTGTCTGCCGGTTCTTCGTGAAATATTCAGCTGCAGTTGTATCTGAAACATTAGATGGATAGTTTGTTACTCTCTCACGTTAAATCGGTTCAACGGATTTTGACGAAATTTTACTCAGAGGTAGATTATAGTCTAGAATAAAACATAGGATAACTTTTATCCCGGTATTACGTTCATACAGGATGAAGCCGCTGGAATCATAGTTTGTTTTTTTTTAACGTTGAATATCGCTGTTTACCTTGATCATTTATGAACGTGAAGTTTTATTAACTTTAAAACCTTCTTGTTTGAAGTAAACACAATATGATCGACAGTTTACTTAAAGATAGTTAAGTACCTTGTTTTATAAGCTGTTATTTCTAACCGGTTTCAAAAACTGAGGGTTTATGTATTCGATCATCACGTTTTTTTTGCCTTATGTATACACTATACTCTTATATCCTTTGTACACTAGGACCTCACTAGGCGACGCAAGACTCTGATAACTTACGACTTTGGTATCCAGGTGACTCATCGCAATACAAATTCATAGAGGATCGTACACAGACACGTGTCTATAGATTCCAAAGTCCATAAGGTATCCATTTCTCTATGATTTGTACAATCCTTTTTTGTAAGACAAACATCACAACAAAACATACAAGACGTCATCGTCACTGTAGCCTATGGACCTCTGCAACAGCAGAGGTATTGCTTACAATTTATTAACGCTCGTTTTGGGGATGTCGATGAAGTTGGAAGGAGCATTGTACCTTATTCTTGTGGTTTTAATATAGTCCCCGCCAGATAAGTCTGGAATAACGGTCATTGACCCGACTTGCACCAAAATAATGCATCGTTCGAATTTCATAATACCGTCGCTCGAATTTCAAAATAAAATATATGGTCCAGAGGCCTTATCATCGTAATGTAAACTGGAACTTTGACATAAAATTTCAAGAACAAAAAAGTAGTTTTTCTTCGCACACCAGAGGCGCTGTTCCATTTATCCATACAAGAAACGCTGTAAATACTAGAAAGAAGCTGTAAAGTAAAATAGTGAAAACCGAAACGTTTGTTTTGATCGTATTACGGACTTTCTTTACATTTTTTCGTATCTTTTTGAAATATTGAAATACATTGGTACACGGGGGTCAACGAATTTTATTCCTGACTTCTCTGGCGGAGACTATTAGTATGTACGATAGCTTGACAAACAAACTGTCAATCCACTTGATGAGGAGTGTTGACTGTGATCAACAAACACGTGATACCGAGGGGATTTCCAATGTGACGCACGAGCAATGGTGGACATAATTGGACGCTGCGTGACACAAGTTTGATTCCCGCACGGAGCAATTAATTGTATGATCGATATACTTATAGATAGTTGTTTTTGACCTTTGCCCCACAATATGAATTTGTCCTGTATTACATTTTCGTAATTTAGGTTCAGTAGTTACGGAGATAAGGGGGGGGGGGAATGGTCAATTTTCGTCTATTTCTTGAATAACTTGGAAACTATTCATTTTAAAATTACAAAAAAATACATTTAAGGTCTTCTCAATAAGACCTTTCATTTGATTTGTCACACGATGCAGTTTTCATTTTTTTTTTAATTTTCCCGATATATGTATACAGATTTCATCTATTCACGTCACACCTCTGTGCTTGGGTCACAGGAATTGATATGTGTACCAAATTTCAACCCAATCGGTCTAGTAGATTCGGAGATAATTGACTGTAAGCGACAGACAGACGGACACACGAGTGATCCTAAAAGGGTTCCGTTTTTGTATTCGGACGTACGGAACCCTAGAAAGCACGTCTAGTGTATGGAACGAGGAACTAATATTTTCCGTTATCAAATACCTATTCCCGTTTACTTTATGTCCTAAAAACGTTTTAGGGCTTCAGACCCGGAACAACTGCTTGTAGATTATACAATATATTTGTCCCGTGAGGGTGACGACCTCGATTTTTTCCGGGTCTCGATGTTTGTTGTTTACGAATTTAAATGTTTTAATATTAATTCCTAATGGGGGCAAAGTCTGTCCACCCACAAGGTGACGGACTGATGAAGGCCACATGATCGCCCAAGATGTTAGCCGCTTCCGACCGGTCATAATGGAAATTGGCCTATTTTTATAGCGGACGTCCTCCTAATCATATGATGATGAGGTTAATTATAGAATCAGGCCTTACTTTGCGGAAATCCGACTAATCATTTTGTCGCGGAATTAAAACTAGATATTTTGCATAACATTGAATGATGACGAGGGGCAAATTCAAAAAAATAAGCCCCCGTATATATGAACCGGAACAAAAGTGCATTGTCGTGTTTAACCGCAAAACTGCATTCCATTGTGATAAGAATAAATAAGTATAACGGATAGTTGTACTTCCCCGGGCAAGAACTTGTGACCATGAGTCTGAAAGTAGACTCTTAACCAGAGATCGCAAATATTATACAATCAGCCGTAAAGCGCCCTTTTATAAGTTTCGCGTCCTTGTCGATATTTCGATTGTTTACAACAAAATGCGAATATTGTAGTGACATCTGAGGCCTTACGCGTTTTGCCGTACAACGTACTTCCAGTATGACGAAGTAAATTGTACGGAAATTACCTTTAACTAATATATCCATCAAATTACCGTCAAAGTTCCCTTATACTTTACTTCACAAGAACTTGAAAACTCGTGTATTTAATTTCAAGGAAAAAATTGGTTCCTTCTTCGTACACTAGAGGCGCTGTTCCATTTCTCCATACAAGAAACGCTGTAAATACTGGAAAGACGAATAGTGAAAACTCGTGTAAAGGGCTCTGTAATGTAACGTTACAGATTCGAGCATTTCATCTGTAAGGAAGAACAATCGAGCATCACAATGCGCACCTTATATATTCTTTATTGTGCACAAAAAGTTACAATATAAGCAATTATAAATTTAGTTCACAAAGGTGAGCTTATCTCTTTAAAGAGATCTCTTCCAGCCAACCCGTAAAACTGATAAAGAGATATAAAATACGGGGACAAGAAGATTGTACACACAAATAATTAAATTTATATAAAAAAGCATCCAATAAGCACATCACAAATACCTACTCATAAAATTAATATATACAGTGGTGGTCACATAATTAAAGACATTTACAGGATATCATTTTTTCAAAGTTACCTACCCTATATTTTTTATTATAATGCAATAGGACCTTGCGCGATATAATTTAAATTATTCTAGCGGTTATTGTGAAAGGTTTGAAATGAAGTAAAGAGATCAAAATGTCGTATTTTACATTTTTATCAAGTTTGTTTATTGCAAGCAGTTCAAACTAATAGAAAGACTTGGCCATCTAATTAAAGACACACAAATTATGTAAGTATAAAAAAATAAATATTACAAAACTTGGAATGAACTTAATTATAATTAGTTTTAGATGTATAATAAAAACATAAAACCATGTTTTTAATATTTTGTCGCATGTCCTTTAGCAGCAACAACAGCCCGACATCGTTTAGGCATTGAAGCGATCAAATTATTGCAGGTTTCAATCAAAATCGACTCCCATGCTTTTTTAAATGCCGTGTTATGTTGATGTACAATACTTGTACGTTTTATGCAACTATTTTCTTCACATGGGACAACAAGTTTTCGACCAGCTTAATTTCGGGACTGTACGGTGGCTAATCTAAAACTGTTACTGATTGGCTTCTAAGAAATTCTTTGACCATTGCTGAAGTGTGCTTGGGATCGTTATCATGTTGAAAAGTTCATATCACTGGCAAATGAACCTCGGCATAAAATATCATGCTTTGTTCTAAAATATTCTTATATTGAAATGTATCCATGTTACCTAATATTTTTTTTATAGGTCCCACACTGTGACCAGAAAAATATTCCTAAACTGCAATATTACCCCTCCATATTTCGCACCCCCAGATCAACAAAGACGTAAGTGCGATTACGTCAATTTTTTTTTTTTGCAGTTTTGGATAGTATAAGTGAAGATACATGCGCTCAATTTTTTCCGTGACATTTTGAGTCAAAATGAGGCTTCTATCCCAAAAAAAAATTTTTTGGCGTCGATTAAGTTCAATATTTTGTCAATTAATAAAGTCGATAAACCAACATAAGAACGTAAAATTTCACTAAAATACACCTAATCCTGCTTAAGTTTTTGTTTCATTAAATAAATCAACAATGTCATAATTGTATCTCATATTATGCTTTTTAATGCCTAATAAAAAAATGATTTTCTTAAAATAAAACCGATTACATCCCATCACAAATAAAAATAATCAAACAAAAAGAGCCGTATTTTCTTATTTACGGGTGCACTCGCACACATTTTCGAAATAATCATTTTTACGCCTTTTTTCCATTCACGATTTGATCTACTTGGACGGAAGTAATCACGCACTCGTCTCATAAACAATTCGAAAGGTCTGGGTACTTACCTTTATAATGCATGGAGCTGGAGGAAGAATTGAGCAAAATACACTTGAATATCTTGGGATTATCTAACCTCCGAAGAGAGGGTCAGGATACAATAGTTCTAAATTCGGGCAACATGCTCTTCTAGCGGGAAGGAGAGCGTAAATCGCAGGGTGGTGTTGGATATCTCGTCCACAGGTCCCTCATCAACAACGTTAAGACAGTCGACAGTGTGTCGAGTAGGGTAGCATACCTTATACTCAGAATTACCATCCGGTATTCGCTGAAGGTCATACAGGTTTAAGCACCGACCTCGACACATTCTGATGATGAAGCAGAGGCATTGTATGAGGAGATATCCGAGGCCATACATACCTCGAAATATACTTCACCATTGTTTTGGGTCTATGGGTGGGACTTCAACGCGAAGGTGGGCGCACGGAATGGCGATGAGTTGAGAGTGGAGCCATGTAAGTATTTGCAGCGAAACCTAGGAGGCAGCGGCTGGTCGCCTTCATGGAAAAAGAAGAAATCCATTTAATGAACTCCTATTTCCAGAAGTGGCCATCAAAGAGGTGGACGTGGATAAGCCTCGATGGTACTACCAGAAATGAAATTGACTTCATCATGACGACCAAGAAGCGAATATTCAGTGATATCTCTGTGATCGCCAAGGTAAAAACCGGTAGCGATCACCAAATCGTCACAGGCACATTAAATATTCAATTTGAAGCTTGAAAAGTCTCTTCTGGTGAAGTCCACGCTACGATTTGGTCCTGCCCACATCTAGAACCCCGAAGACTTCCAACTGGAACTACACAATCGCTTCCAATGCCTAACCGAATGCGAAACTATGGACGAGATTAACAATGGGTTGGTGGAAACTGTCCAAGCTGTGCGGTCCAAGTTCTTTAAGACCCTGCGCCATCAAGTTGATCTAACCCAGACCGAGATGAGACTGCAATCTTCAGCTGATATTTCTAAATCAATGCGACGTGACCTTCGTGCCAATAGTGCGGCACGGATCAAAGAGGCAATCGAGCCGAACCAGGGCTCAAAACAAATTCTTTGCGAAGATTTTTAAGCCTTCGCAAAGAATTTGTTTATTAGGCAAAGTCAAATAACAAAGCTGAAGATTAACGACGGCAGCATCATTTCGACGAAACCATAAATACTGAGAGAGCTTGAGAGGTTATACGGACAGTTATACACATCAACATGACAACCCAATGTCTGTGCAGGTCGAGACGCAAGAGCTAAACTGACTCGACACTACACTGAGGATATCCCGGACATCAGCACTACGCCAGAAGCATGGTACAGGAGTGTGTTTGTTCTTTTCTTCAAAAAGGGTGATAACATCTTGCACTACAGGCCAATCTCACTTCTGAGCCATGTATGTATACAAGCTGTTCTCAAGAGTCATAACGAACCGTCTCAAACGTATGTTTGATGACTTCCAGCCTTCCGAACAAGCCAGTTTCCGAAAAGGTTTTAGTACCATAGACCACATACACATGCTCTGCCAGATTATTTAGAAGACAGAGGAGTACAATCGACCATTATGTCTAGCATTTGTGGACTATGAAAAAGCCTTCGATTAATCGAAACCTGGTCAGTATGGCAGTCCCTCCAACGATGTGATATAGACTATAGGTTTATCGAAGTGTTGAAGTGCTTGTATAGAAATGCCACCATGTCTATCCGACTTCAGGAATAGAGCACGAAACCAATTCAATTGCAGAAAGGCGTGAGACATCAGGGAGACGTGATTTCTCCGAAATTGTTCCCGAACGCGTTGGGGGACGTTTTCAAGCTCTTGGAATGGAACGGACTCTGCATCAATATCAATGGTGAATACATCAGTCAATTTCGATTTGCCGACGATAGACTCATCATGTCAGAATCGTTGGAGCACCTCAATGCTATGCTCAGCGACCTAAGTATCGTTTCCCTACAGGTGGACCTTAAAATGAACATGGACAAGACGAAAATCATGTCGAATGTCCATGTGGCACCCGTACCTATTGTTGTTGGGAATGATAATCTCGAAGTTGTAGATATTTACACTTACCTTGGACAGATTGTTCAGTTAGGTAGGTCCAACTTCGACAAAGAGGTCACCCGTAGAATCCAACTCGGATGGGCAGCGTTTGGGAAGCTACGTGATACCATTTCATCGACAATCCCAGTGTAGTCCTCGTAGAACTGACAACCGATGGGGAAGAAAAGTTCTCGAGTGGCGACCACGGACCGGAAGACGCAGCGTAGGCAGGCCTCCCACTAGGTGGACCGACGACATCGTGAGGGTCGCGGGCAACCGATGGATGCAAGTGGCGAATTGTCGTTCGGCGTGGCGGTCTAAGGGGGAGGCCTATGTTCAGCAAAGGACGTCTTCCGACTGGTGATGATGTTTAGTAATTGGTATATTTAATAAATAATGTAAGATTTTTGTTGATGCCAGATCTTGAGGTTTTTCTAAGAATTTGTATTTAGAAACCGTTCTTGGTTAAACTTATCAGAAAGATTATAATTCACTGTTAATTTTATTATCTCTTATCAGGTTTTGTTATGAATATTATTATAATAAAGTGCAATTTTATAAAAAACCTTTTTATTACACCACTGAAATATATTTTACCTAGAAACGTAATATTACTTACAGTTATAGTTCAATTAAACATACTGTGAAAAAAGCCCGTATTTATACTTAATACCAAATTTTAGTTTTATGTTTTAACGAAAAAAGCTGTAAAAGCGTCATACAATTCGATATGTAAAATAAAATTAAGGCAAAAAGGGCTTAAACAGTACTTAGCTCCTGTATTTTATCATAGTATAGAACTTCGTAACAGACGTAAGCATGAGTAGTTACAGATTAAAAAATATTTAGAAAGCAAAGATTGGAATAAAAGTCATTACGTTTGAGTATTGGTCTTAAATAAATAAGGAAAACGTCTGTAAAACATTTAGCATTAAATATTGGCTACCACGATAATTTAAGGTGTTTCGAATATAAACAAAAAAAAAGGTTAATTTTTTTACTATTTTTTGATATATAACAAAAGATCATAGAGTCAAAAACTAAAAAGATACACCTGGTTAAACAGTTTTTTTGCTCCCCTGTAAAGTTAGTGATTTCCACTTACGCCTTTATTGGCCTGGGGGTGCGATTTGACTGTTCTCTTTGTGCATTATGGATCATTTTTTTTAGGATGTCACCTCATTTAAACTGTTTCATCAGAGTTATCCATTTTAATTTTAGTTTCGTCGCAAAAAAAGCATATTTTACCACTGTCATTTTGTCCAGTATGCATATTTTTTGGCATATTGAAATCTTGTTCTCATATTTTCTTACTTCAAAAGTGAGATCTTATGAGAAATTCTTCCAAACAAGATTAGCTCACAGAATCGCCTTCTAATCGTTCTTGCAGACACTTCTTTAGACCCCTCTGCACCAAATACTTCTAAGCAATTCACTTCTGATCCTTTGAAAGGGTCTTTTTTAGCCAACAATGCTATTCTTGAGTCTTCTCTTTGGGTTGTTTTTCGGGTTCTAGGTTTCCTAGGCACATATCCCGTAGTATTGAACTTCTTAAAATGCCGGATGGCGTTTATAACCATTTCTTTAGAACATCGCAAGTGATCTGCAATTTTATTTTATGACCAAGGTTTGTCATAAAAATTGAGAATCATCTTGCTTGCAGAAGGATCATAATTTCTGTTTTATCTAACATACTAATTGAATTTAAATTTCACAATGAAACTTAAAGGAAGATCAAAATAGAGTTTTTTTTGCTGTGACGAAAATTCGTGGCATTATGGTAAAAATAAGTGCTCCTTTTAAAAAAAAGTTATTGAAATACCCACTGTCTTTAATTACGTGACCAGCGGAAAATGTACAAGAAAGTTTGTATTACATTTGAAACAGGAATTATGACTAAACTCTTGTTATTATAACTTATATACTGTTTTCATTTAAAAATATACGACTTCAGTGTACACAAAATGACAATTAAAATGGAATTGAAACCTATCTTGGGTCTATAAATATCATTTATATCGTTGTATGTGGTCCACATCAAGGGTGTCTTTAATTATGTGACCACCACTGTATATAATATACATAAACAAATAATATATGCACCTTGTATCAAATCTATACTAAACTAGCTGACCCGGCAAACGTTGTTTTGCCATATAAATAATTAAAAAAAAATTTTGGCGTGGACTACCCCTAACATTTAGGGGGATGAAAAATAGATGTTGGCCGATTCTCATAGATACCGGATAAGCACAAAAAACTTCATAGAAATCGGTCAAGCCGTTTCGGAGGAGTATGGCATCGAAAACTGTGACACGAGAATTTTATATATTAGATGTACGCGAATGCTCGTCAGTCAGGTAGGTAAGTAGTATTGTAATGTAATGCTCAAATTTGAATCTATATTGTTACATTACACGCGAATGCACCCGATGTGGGAGCGCCTTTAAGCTTTAGTAAAACAGACTGGCGAAGCGAATGCCGAATCCGAATCCTGTCATAGAGAAAAGCGAAAGCGGTCCGATAGTCTATGTGACAGACTTCAAACAATTCCATACATTACAAACAAAAACGCTTCGCTTCGCCTGTCTGTTTGACAATAGCATAATAGTGCACCGCCTGCTTAGGTGTAGCGCAAGGGTCTGTCAGTGTCGGTTATCTCTCAAAACATGCTCGCAACAAAATATATACACAATTAAAAAAGTGATACCTAAAAGCAAATAAAAAAAAAAACCGAATTTGACCCAAATTAAACTCGGAAAGGTTGCTAATGTTTGGTGAATCGTTTCTAAAATTAAATTTAATTCTTAAATTCAAATTCAAAAAAAGATTACCATTTTTCAAAATGGTCAGTAAGGGCCAACAACGGACATACGGCGGAGTGCACCGCAGAATATTTTGAACTGTCAGTTTTCGACATTATTTGCATTGAAACAAAACTCAAAATCAATTAGCACACTTAATGGTGTAGTCCCTTACGGGCTTGCGGATAGCGAATAATGGGTGACTCGCCGTCCGATCATAGACTGTGCCCGGGTCGACGGCGCGTCTTTTAACATGCACGTCTCATAGAGTTGTCAGCAATCTGATGAAGCCCCCAAAGAGGGCCTCCCCGGGTCGCGGAACTGTGTAAACAAGTAACCGTAACACTGGAACGTAACGGGCTATTGAAGGTACACCGTGGATTTCAGTCAATACAAGTACAAGTGACAGTTCTTTCCACTTTATTCAGGGCGGAGGACTTATTTGATGATTTTACCACGATAGAAAAGAACCGACTTTAAGAATAAACACAAAAAAAAGTTTAAAATAAACAGAGATATACGAACACAAATATACGAGTATAAGCATACATACGTATACTTTTGAAATTTGGCACATTTGTTAACCGAATCGATAACCTTTTTTTTGAAGTCGGTAAAAAAGGGTGCAGTCGCGTCAATTCTCGTTAGAAATTATTCTGTTAATCGATATTGAGTGTTATTTCTAAGAAGGTAATGTTGATAATAGTTTGTCAGTAAAAAAAACTGCGCTCCGCCGTATGTGCGTCAGCCATAGGACCCTTTTGAATACAACCTTAATACATTTATTAAACCGGTTAGGATTTAAAAATCTAATTTGGTGTTTTTATTTTAACAAAACTTTTCCTCTTAGTCTTGATGGCTCAGGTTAACATCTCGCCTCATATTTTTCAGTGTTAAATATGTAGTTTCTAAAATAATTTTAGAAATCCGCATTGGTGAAGGAAAACATCGTGAGAAAACCTATTTTACAAAGCTATGTGTCTCTTTCATGCAAAAATCAGGCAAATTCTGAATAAAACATAATATTAAAATCAATAAATTAATACCTACAGGGTATCCCGGAAAGTGTGGAAGAGGTCATTCCCAATCTTTTTACCTCTGAGACATAGGTACGGTGCTATTTTTAACCGTTCAAAGGTTTTGACCAGTTTTCGTGTTCAGATTTGAATTGCAAATTAATTAAATTCTCTAACTGTAAAACTGCTTGAAATATACCACTGATTAATACCTCCAAAGAATCTATTAATTGGGGAAGTTTTTCTAGTACGTGGTCATCTTTCGCTACAGTTGCTTTTTTGCAAGAAATTCAGTTGTAAATCGATTAACTGTTTTGCTCGAAAATCGAGTAATTTTTTCAAATTTTTAATGTATAATTGTTTTCTAGCTGCTTTAAGGTGTTACGACAGGATTGTCCCAAGCTTGAGATTCTTAAAATAAATAAAAAATAACTGCAAAAAAGTTACTCGATTTTAAACCGATTTTCCTGGGAAAAAGTTACTCTAGCGAAAGTTGACAAGGTATTAGAAAAACTTCTCCAAGACATTGAGATAAATTAGAAGTATTAGTCATTGGTATATACCCATTAGTTTTGAAGTAAGATAATTTAATTGAATTGCAATCTCTAGTCATTTGTTGCCTATCTAAATACGAAAAGTGGTCATAACTTTTGAACCGTAGGTAATGTCTCAGAGGTAAAAATATTGGAAATAACCTCTCCCATGCCCCTGTTCAATTTGATCCACATTTCCTGATACACCCTTTATATAATGTTTATTAATTTAAGTACAAACACCTGAAAATTTTTCAGCAGAACCTACAGAAAACTCTTGTTAATTATTTCAATTAGAAGGAATAATTATTCATCATTAATAATTCTCATAAAAATAGGTTTGCAAAAAAAACCTACGATTTTTTTTTATTTTTCATTTATTCTTATATCAAAAATACATTAAAATTCAGGGTTGAAACCCTGCCCTCTCCCTTGATTCTTAAAAAATAAAATTGTATCCTCTAAGAAATACAATTTTTTTAAAAATCGATAAAAACAAAAATATAAAATAAATACTCACAAAATAAACAGGTCAGGATTATCACAATGAAACCACATGTCACCCTCATTTTATCACTTTTTACATTAACACATTCAATGTCCCATCTGATTCGAACTTACTTGGGTACTAAAGTACCAATGAAGAACGCACCCAATGATATATACAGAACCGACTGATCCAGTACTGTTACTATCTTAAACTGGTATTTTTTTAATTTTAACAAAACGGATAAAAGCCAGTTTTTTCTAACGTTTTTGGCGATTGATCTAGGTCGTTCTTAAATAAATTAAATGATCTAACAAGATTTTAACGTTAATTATTTAGAACGCTTACAAGAGTCAAAAAATGGCTGTTTTATGTTTTAGGTTGTTCTAAATATAAATTACTATTTTTTAATGATAATTACATGTACTACACTAATATGTAAAACTATTAAATATCTAATTAAACTATTTTAGTAACTGTTTTTTTTTTCCGTTCTTAAAATAACTTGAGCGGCAGTAAGGTCAAGAGCTTGATACGGACTACAGAAAGTAAGGCTTTTATGTCCCTTTTAGATGCTAAATTTATATCTCGGGATAACCCAAGTATTGACGTCATATACCAGTTTGCTTTAAACCCTCAAACTCACGCGCATTTATTTTTCCAAAGACAATTTTTTTTTTTATTATAATTTGCAATTGCTTCGGTTGGGTTCAGGGAAAAAAGGTTAAGTGCATAAATTTAATATACTTTATGACACATAAAGGATAAAGTTTTTTGTTTCCTATTAATTAAAAAATATAATACATTTAAGCAGTTTTCTTTTAAATATAATTATAAATGTAGTGACATATCCTTATTAGGATAATATTTAATTATTATAATACACATCCGAAACAAATTTTCGCATTTTTATTAATAAGTATGTCTCAAAAACTTCTGCGTATTTTTTAACATAGTTTTATTATAATTATTTAAGTAGTAATTATGTCAATAAATCTTACATAATATAATCAATTTTACTTTAAATCTGACAAATAAACTTTGTGTACTTTTTTTTTTTTTTATCGTGGTAAAATCATCAAATGAGTCCTCCCACCCCGGGCAGGGCGGGAGGGACTGTCAGACTTGTACTGACTAAAATCCACGGTGTCCTTCAATAGCCCTTTATATTCCGGGGTCACGGTAATGAGATAAGTCCCGCGACCCCGGCAGGCTTTGGCCCTCTAGAGGGGGGCCCCGTCATAAACTTTGTGTACTTAGTGACTACAATAAATTACTTATTTTAGTCACTTCTACGATCAGAAGGGTTATGGAAAATATCGTCAAAAAAATTCGAAAACATGTGACATCTACCAACCTTTACTGGGTCCGGTCCCTCGTATTAGCGATATCACCAGTAATTACAATTTCTGACAAAATGTGTTAAATATCTCGAATCAGCGCAATTAGGTCTACCAGATATGTTGACACCTGTACTGGATTAGGTACAGCCCACTCCATTTCATAGAGGAGGCCTGAGTCGCCGCAGTGTGAACATTAGCGGGCCATCCACTAACGTTCATTCCTGCCAGAATCTACAATCCTTACGGAATGAACGCCAGTGGATTTGCAAGAGCGAGAAAGAATGACGGTATTAAAACCCCTCTCGTCGCGAAGGACGATGTACCTAAACGTGTGTTTGGTCACTGAAGGATTGTTTTTCAAGGCGTGTTGTTATAAAGTCAGTTTCGTTTAATTGTTGGCTTCAACGGTTTTATTTTATCCCGTCGCTTTTCTGTACAGGCCCTGTAGCCATGTTACAAACGATAAACGCAAACGCTGAGTAGGCTTTCATAGATTTTCAACTTTATGTGCTTGGCTATAACGTTGCAGATCTAGTGAAGATTGCTTATCGTTTTCTATCTTTCCTGTCGCTAACGCTCAGAAATCTTAAATAGATTTTCAACTTTAGGCTCTATGCTTTATAGATGAAAATCTATTGGGGAGTACCGAATGTTTACGATTATCGTTTACGACTTGTTGTGACTTGGCTAGGGGGGCAGTTTGCACAACGGGACAAGTCAGAAGGAATGAACGTTAGTGGATGGCCCACTATTATAGGCTGATAATGCTTCTTAGAAAAATTATACGTAATAAAAACGTGTATTCGAGGCTAAGGCTACATTAGCAGCGATTTGCGATACAATGCGATCAAAAACATAGCTGTGACATAGTTGGCACAGCGGCTGAGAATGCTGCGCAGCGTGTTTGATCCTCGCACGAAACAGATACATATTTGTATGACGCAAATAGTTGTTCCGGTTCTGGGTGTTTGATATGTGAATTTTTATGTTTGTAAACTTTTTTGAAAAACATAATCTATACGCATAATGAAGCCACATGCATATTTATTAGCACTATTGAGCTAGTGGTGCATTTGTGACTTTTTTCCAATAAAGCTTCAATTTCTCTGCGTTGATTACAGTAATATTGTTCCTATTTTTTTTAGGTGGTAAAATCATCAAATGAGTCCTCCCGCCCTGGGTGGGGCGGAAGGGAATGTCAGACTTTTACTGACTAAAATCCACCCGTGTTCCTTCGGATGCCCTTTACGTGGGCCACGGTATCCTGTGTTAAGAAAAACCCGCGACCCCAGCAGGCATTTGGCCCCATAAGGGGACCCGTCAGTTTGCTGACAACTCCCCGAAGGCACGCGCGAAACACGACACGACGAGCCACCGACCCGGGCTTGGTCCTTGGTCGGACGGCGAGCTACCCATTAATCACCGTCCGCAAGCCCGCTCCGCCGCTGTGCCCTCTGCTAATCAGAGGGACACGCGTTGGAGCGTCCACACGACAGGCTATTCGCATACGGGCAAAGAGACCCCTTAGGCACACAGTGCCTAAGGAAGAGTTTTTGCCCGCATCCCAGGGTGCACCGGCCCGTAAAACTGGTCTTCCCCCCGGACGTATCCGAGAGGGAACTCCAGTCCACGGGCGCACATGGAGGTTTCCTGTCTTAGCACCCCAATATTGTTCCCATAGCATAAATAAATGTTAAATTCGCTAGTAATATTTGATACACGGTGTAGCTATAATGAGCATTCATTAAAAGCTTTTATTTAGTTTCACCTGTCACGTCTGTATTCAAATCGTGCAAGTTAAATTAGATCCACCTCCCGGTTTTCAATTGAGCTGAAAATTTGCATGTATATGTATATCGCGTGACAATGCAATATCATGATGACATGGAGCTGATCTGATGATGGAGCTACCTTCCAGGTAGCCATGTCTAAACCCATCCAGTTTAGACTCGTTTGTTTGTGTATCGTATTTTTTTAACAGTAAAGGCTTGTTTTTAAAAACTAACATAGTTTTTTAAATGACTAACTGGTTTTTAGGGTTCCGTAGCCAAATGGCAAAAACGGAACCCTTATAGATTCGTCATGTCTGTCTGTCTGTCCGTGTATGTCACAGCCACTTTTTGTCGAAAGTATAAGAGCTATCCTGTTGAAACTTGGTAGAAAGATGTATTATGTGAACCGCATTAGGATTTTCACACAAAAATCGAAACAAAACAAATTTTGGGGGTGCCCCCCATACTTAGAATTGAAACTCAAAAAAAAATTTTTCACCAAACCCATACGTGTGGGGTATCTATGAATAGGTCTTTA
The DNA here is from genome assembly GCA_950005045.1 of Agrotis exclamationis. NCBI lineage: Eukaryota > Metazoa > Arthropoda > Insecta > Lepidoptera > Noctuidae > Agrotis > Agrotis exclamationis. Next base: position 14,220,664 of record OX465441.1, read on the forward strand.
AAAATGATATTGAGGTTACTAACATAATTTTTTTCTAAACTGAACAGTTTGCGCGAGAGACACTTCCAAAGTGGTAAAAAGTGTGTCCCCCCCCCGTAACTTCTAAAATAAGAGAATGATAAAACTAAAAAAAATATATAATGTAGACCTCAACCAAAACTACCAACGAAAATTGGTTTGGATGAGATACAGTTAGCAGTTTTTGAGATATAGTACATTTTCAAAAACCGCAAATATAACTTTGCCATTCATACAAATACTATGAAAAACAAAGTTATTTTTATTGTTTCTGTATATTAATTACTAATCTCAATATAATTATATCTCTAATCTATGCTTGCTGCTACGGAACCCTTCATGGGCGAGTCCAACTCGCACTTGGCCGGTTTTTAGGGTTCCGTAGCCAAATGGCAAAAACGGAACCCTTATAGATTCGTCATGTCTGTCTGTCTGTCCGTGTATGTCACAGCCACTTTTTGTCGAAAGTATAAGAGCTATCCTGTTGAAACTTGGTAGAAAGATGTATTATGTGAACCGCATTAGGATTTTCACACAAAAATCAAAACAAAACAAATTTTGGGGGTGCCCCCATACTTAGAATTGAAACTCAAAAAAATTTTTTTCACCAAACCCATACGTGTGGGGTATCTATGAATAGGTCTTTAAAAATGATATTGAGGTTACTAACATCATTTTTTTCTAAACTGAACAGTTTGCGCGAGAGACACTTCCAAAGTAGTAAAAAGTGTGTCCCCCCCCCCCGTAACTTCTAAAATAAGAGAATGATAAAACTAAAAAAAATATATGATGTAGACCTCAACCAAAACTACCAACGAAAATTGGTTTGGATGAGATACAGTTAGCAGTTTTTGAGATATAGTACATTTTCAAAAACCGCAAATATAACTTTGCCATTCATACAAATACTATGAAAAACAAAGTTATTTTTATTGTTTGTGTATATTACTTACTAATCTCAATATAATTATATCTCTAATCTATGCTTGCTGCTACGGAACCCTTCATGGGCGAGTCCAACTCGCACTTGGCCGGTTTTTTTAAATTAATTTTGTTTTAATCGTATGTGTCGCAGATCTCGTCGCGGCCTAGTATAGTCTCAGCCTTAATATTATGTGCTCAGAAAGACAAACAGACAAAAATGTGTGGTCGAATATCATGTTTATTATTGCGTGTAAATAAATATGAATCGATAAAACAAATAGTTTGACGTCATGATCGATCATAATGCTTCTCATTTTAATGACTAGCTTTTACACCCGGCTTCTTCGAGTTATGAAAGGATATTATCGTGTGAAGTCAGGACGGGTCACTAGTACAGAATAAAATTCACCGTGTTCTTTCATTTGCACTTTGCGTTCAAACTCAAATTCTTTATTACATTAATTGTGTTCAGGAACCTCTATAAGCCATACCCGATACAGAATTAATGAAATCGGATCAGAAATTCCCATAGTTAAACCTCACTTATAAACAGGCAAATATTCTTTTTTTTATTCTTAGTAACTGTAGAAGAAAAATATATCGGCGCGTCAAGGGTGAAGATACACTGAGCGGCGACGCGATCTGTGACACATAAGCGATTAAAACAAATAAATGAATGCTCACGTATATGGGCTACATCGCAATCAGCGATACCGTGTGGAAACCACCTGGTACACAAAACGACGCAAGTCTCCAATACCATACGACTTTGTTATCCAGGTGACTATCGCAATACAAATCCTTAGAGGTTCGTACTCACACGCGTCTATGGATACCAAAGTCGTAAGGTCTCGGAGATTTTCGTCCCTTAGTGTACGAAGAAGTGTTACTCGTTTCGCTTTTCCAATCGAATCACAAATCGCTGCTTATTGTGGCCTCAGCCTTAAAGGGTTATTATAAAGTGACTGGGTTGATGACACCAAAATGTTCAGGTGCTCCATGTAAAATACAGGTATTCTGCTGAAACCGGTTTGACTGGTAACCCATCTTAATATAACCTATATTTATAAATACTTAGGGCCCTATGGCCGAGGCCAAGGGGCCTTCGTAAAATACCTTACGACTTTGGTATCCATTGACGCGTGCCTGTGTACGAACCTCTATGGATTTGTATTGCGATGGTCTCCTGGATACCAAAGTCATAAGAAACAAAGAAAAAGTTTTATTTGATGCCAATTCATGTAGCACACAGAATAATTTTTGACAATTTTTTTTTTTATTTTAAAAGAAAAAAAAAAATATCGCCTACCGCGAATATTTAACGAGAATATCATTTATTTAATAAAATGTTTGTGGTGCACCTGTAATAATGAACTTCTTTGTTGTAGGAGAATTTTTTAAGTAGGTTTCATTGTGAAAACTCCTTTCCGAAGTCTCCCGAACTGAAACGACGTTAGACGATGCGTGGTGTTAGATATTTTCCTTAGGTTTTTGGGAATTTCTTGATTCGGTCGTCGCGCCGCGCCGCGCCCTGAGCCTGCGATAAAAGCTATGCAATAGCTTAAAAATTAAAGTTGTAAGTAGGTATGGTAATACGTGATGTACGAGTAACGAGTAACCGTGGCCCCGGAACGTAAAGGGCTATTGAAAGACACCGTGGATTTTAGTCAGTACAAGTCTGACAGTATGGGTGGGAGGACTCATTCGATGATTGTACCACGTATAAAAAATAGCATACTGTAAGTACATACAATCCGAATTTATTGTCAAATTCTGAATTAATGTAAGCAAAACCGCGGGTAACAGTTTGTAGATACAGGTTGAAATAACATATAGGATACCGTTAATAGGTATTAGGTTCAAGTGGAATAACTTCTCCAGTTACACGCGGACGGCAAGTAAAGGGCAACTCGCCGCCCGTCCATGGACCATGCCCGGGTCGACCAAAGAGCGTCAGCAATATGATGGGGCCTCTAGAGGGCCAAAGCCTGTCGGGGTCGCGGGACTTATTCCATTACCGTGACCCTGGAACGTAAAAGCTAATGAAGGACACCGTGGATTTTAGTCAGTACAGTCCCTCTCGCCCTGCCCTGGATGGGAGGACTCATTTGATGATTTTACCACGAAAAAAAAAAACGTGGTAAGTAAGAGGCGATCTTGACCTTTTATTTTATTTTGAAATTTGAACGATGGTGGTATGAAATTCGAACGATGTATTATTAGGATCAATGACCTTTATTCCAGACTTATTTGGCGGGGACTATAGCTTATATAAAAGATTGTATCGGTATCCTCCAACACCGCTTCGCACTAAAAATATATATTGTTAAGTTCCGACATCCACGCGAACGAAGTCGCGGGCACAGCTAGTAAAATGAATAAAAATTTAATGAGGCAGATTTCAAAGAATTGTTTACTATGCTTGTGGTTATAGTAGGATATTATTTAAAAGGACACAAATATCTGTGGTTTACCTTCATCAAGTCGTAAGAACTGTTACGCATTGCTTCGGATCCGAATCCAGGAAAATACGTTCCGAACTAGCCATATAACTAAAATACTACATATGGTAGATTACGCACTACAGAAGTTTGATCATCATCATCATCATCATCTCAGCCATAGGACGTCCACTGCTGAACATAGGCCTCCCCTATAGATCTCCACATATACCGGTTGGAAGCGACCTGCATCCAGCGTCTTCCGGCGACCTTTACAAGGTTAATAGTTGAAGTTTGATAGTTGTCGCAAAAGTGGAAATCTACGGGGGAAGCCTATGTTCAGCAGAGGACTTCCTACGGCCGATATTATGATGATGATTACGCACTATTGATTGATTTCAATTTTCAGTGAGCAGTGGTGGCCCAGTGGTATCGGCCTCGACTTACAAGTTGTAGGTCGTGGGTTCGAACCCCGTCAGGCGCATTACTTTGTGTAATTTATTTCAACACCACTGCTCTCAAAAACGGTGAAGGAAAACATCGTGAAAAACCGGCATGTCCACCAAAAATTCGAAGACATGCATATACCTATATACACACAATCCGTACTGGGCCCGCGTGGTAGATTACCGCCCACTCCCTCTCTCAGAGAGGAGGCCTGTGTCCCAGCAGTGGGTCTGATGATGATGATTGATTTCAAAATTATGGATTACTTTTTAATGATTGAATCCCCAAGATTCCATGAGAACTATCGATATAAAATTGTGCTAAGATAGCCCTTGAATTTCTTCGATTTTGGGTTACGTAAGAAAAATCGGTATTTGGTCCGAGTTATTTTAGACTATATTCGTATTTTCACGAATGCGGATGCAGTGCAGAAGCAAAACCCGAATTCTGCCCAAGTTTTTATGTCCGTGTTTTTACTAATTATGTTCGGATGTAGTGCCTTAACGACTTTGGTCTAAGAACGGAGCGACGGGCGGCGCAAATAAGGCACTATAGTTACTTTAAAAGTAGGCTCGTGGCGTTTTTCGAACATTTTAATACATTTGATCGCTCACAGCGACAAGAATGTGACCTCTCTAACGCGCGACATAATATGAATTTAAGTTGATCAGTTCATTGGTTTGCGCGTGAAAAGGTAACAAACTTACTTTCGCATTTATAATATAAGGCTGTGTCTCCTGTTGTCGCGGGACTAACGAATACCGTGGCCCCGGAACGTAAAGGGCTATTGAAGGACACCGTGGATTTTAGTCAGTACAAGTCTGACAGTCCCTCCTGCCCTGCCCTGGGTGGGAGGACTCATTTGATGATTTTACCACGCTAAAAAAAGGGTAAAATAACCTACAAAATAACTTTTCTTTCAGAAGTCGGTGCCTTTGTTTTTTTTCATTTCATTGTTTTTTTGCCACCGACTTCTGAAAGAAAAGTTATTTTGTAGGTTATTTTACCCTTTTTTGTGGTTGTTTTTGAAGGCGGTTACATTTTTTTTTTGAAAAAGTTTTTTATTTTACTCTTTTTAGTTTAAATATTCAACTCAAATTCTTGTCAAATAAATCATTCTCTCTCAAGTGCACAATAAGCTAATAAAATTCCCTATCTCAAAAACTACTGAACCGATTTTGATGAAACTTGCAGTATTCCGTAAGTTGAACAATACTTAGTACAACAAAAAAAGAATTACTTAAATCGGACTTGTAGTTCCAGAGATATGCGAACACAAACTAAATCAGTCGATGCCTACTCCAAGCCGTTGAGGAGTTGTACCTTCCATCATCAGCTCATCCACCTGAGATGATGATTATCAGATGCAAATACTTGAACAGCTTTAGAAAATATATGAAAATGGTATTATGTGCCTATAAAATTTGAAGGTTGCCCTCGATTTCCCTGGGATTCCATCATCAGATCCTGACCTGATGATCATGGGACCAATTGGAAAGTATACCCTTTTAAACAAAAGAAAAATTTTCCAAATCGGTCCAGGCGTCTTCGAGAAATCGGGGAACATACATAAAAAAAAAAAAAAAGATTCCGACGAATTGAGAACCTCCTCCTTTTTTTGAAGTCGGTTAAAAAAAAAAGCTGCAAGCTCAGATCAATTTTATCAGGCGTCACAGTATCATTTATACTCCTTTTTCTTTCGTGACAATCATGAGACAATTCATCCATCTTTTTTCTGGCCTTCCTCTTCCTCTCCATCCATCAACATTCATACCCATCACTCGGGGTGCTAAGACAGGAAACCTCCACGTGCGCCCGTGGACTGGAGTTCCCTCTCGGATACGTCCGGGGGGAAGACCAGTTTTTCGGGACGGTGCGCCCTGGGATGCGGGCAAAAACTCTCCTTAGGCACTGTGTGCCTAAGGGGTTTCTTTGCCCGTATGCAAATAGCCTGTCGGGTGGACGCTCCAACGCGTGTCCCTCTGAACAGCAGAGGGCACAGCGGCGGAGCGGGCTTGCGGACGGTGAGTAATGGGTATGCTCGCCGTCCGACCAAGGACCAAGCCCGGGTCGGTGGCGCGTCGTGTTTCACGCGTCACCGACGGGGCCCCTTATGGGGCCAAATGCCTGCCGGGGTCGCGGATTTTTCTTAATCCAGGATACCGTGGCCCCGGAACGTAAAGGGCATCCGACGGAACACGGGTGGATTTTAGTCAGTAAGAGTCTGACAGTCCCTCCCGCCCCACCCAGGGTGGGAGGACTCATTTGATGATTTTGCCACCCTAAAAAAAAAAAAAAAAAAATACCCATCACTCTCTTAGGGTCCCCCCACATTTATCGACGCGGCATCGGCTTAAGACGGTCAAGAAAACCTTTATGTCAACGTAATAAGGGTGTTACTATTGCCATTCGCATCGGCTCGGCTCGGACGACGCGAATTACAGGAATCAAACCTTTTGATTCCAAAAAAAAAAACAGAGCGGGTTTGATCCCTGGCCAGGATTAGTGATTTTTCGAAAATCCAATGATGTAGTTTTAGTTTTCGTAAAAATCGGCCTCGAGACTCCTCTCAATGTTTTTCGATATTCCTCATAGTTTCGGATATAAAATCTAGCCATGTTGAAAAATTCACCCAGTATATGAAAGTTGGGCATGCGGGCGGCGAGTAAAGGGCAAGTCGCTGCCCGACCATGGACCATGCCCGGGTCGACGGCGCGTTGTGTTCCACGCGCGCCTCAAAGAGCGTCAGCATAATGACGGGGCCGTCTCTAGAGGGCCAAAGCCTGCCGGGGTCGCGGGACTTATCTCATTACCGTGACCCCGGAACATAAAGGGCTATCGAAGGACACCGTGGATTTTAGTCAGTACAAGTCTGACAGTCCCTCCCGCCCTGCCCGGGGTGGGAGGACTCATTTGATGATTTTACCACGATAAAAAAAAAAAAAAAGTATATGAAAGTTCAAGACAAAATTTCTAAGCAAAGATACTTCACCCGCAAAATAAAGCATAAAGTTGTTAATTTGATTAAGACTTAAACTTTCCTTAACTTATTATACCTAATTAGGAAGATTAGGTAACTTTTACTCGGTACATTTAAGATTACTTCGCTTGATTTGTGTTTGCTCCTAATTTTAAGGCGGAAAAAATTTGGTCCTTGCGTGGGCCAAATTAAAATAGCTTTTGTTGCCAAGTAATCGCTTTTAAACCTCTACTTATTTATTTCAATATTATAACAGTTCCTAGTTTGGACATTTAGATGTATGGATATTTGTAACTCGTCAGACGGAAGATACAGGGACGTAGGTACACCTAGTTAGGAGTCCTGACTCCTAACTAGGTGTACCTACGTCCCTGTATGTACACCTAGTGTGAGTGTGTAAGAAAAAGAAACACGTCACATTGGAATACCCTGGTATTCCAATGTGACGTGTTTCTTTTTCTTATATCTTTGTCCATAATTATTATATTATCTCCTCTAATGTTGGTTACATTGCCCCACATATGTGCCTGTAAAAACTACTTTTGAGAAATATAGATTTTTATTTTTATAGCCCGTTCTTGAGTCATAAAATTACAACGAAAAGTGTCTTTGATTTTTATATACAGGGTGTCCCGTAAATAATGGATTAAACGTAACCTTACCTGATTTCCGACAACTAATTTGAACAATTACGGAAGACGCAGCGTAGGTAGGCCTCCCACTAGGTGGACCGACGACATCGTGAGGGTCGCGGGCAACCGATGGATGCAAGTGGCGAATTGTCGTTCGGCGTGGCGGTCTAAGGGGGAGGCCTATGTTCAGCAGTGGACGTTTTCCGGCTGATGATGATGATGATGAATTTGAACAATAACAAAAGAACCGTTAAGCCTCCTGCAGACACACGCGATTAATCGCGCGGGGCGACATGTCGCGGTCCATTCGCAGTATTTTTAGAGTGGAAATTAGCTTGGCTCGTTGTCGCAGCGCGATGAATCGCGTGTGTCTGCAGGAGGCTTAACGGTAACCTAGATATTTAAAAAAAATAATTATTCTATTTTCTCAACCCTAACTCAGTGTCCTTAATGCTATCGCTACAAATGCATACATTTTTAGGTGTAGTTTTTGTCAAATATTTCTGAATAGCTTACTAATTTTACGGAATGGCGGATTTTAAACTATCATTTTAATTGCCTTAGAAAAAATGATCACAAAAAAATCTGTAAAAAAAAAAACTGGTTACGTTTGATCTAGGTATTATTTATGAGTGGAATTTCCAACCTGATTCTGAATTTCCTGATAGCCACAATCTTGGGGTCTTCAAGTCAAATGTGAAGTAACTTTCAGGCAAATGTGGTTCCTTGTTAACAATATCATTGCTAACCGGCGAAGTAGTGGTTAAACTCGGACCCATAGCTAAATAAAACTATCCATCCATCTATATTTTCAGACAAGCTAACTTAGGACGGGCATGCGGGCGGCGAGTAACGGGCGACTCACTATCCGACCATGGACCATGCCCGGGTTGACGGCGTGTTCCACGCGCGCCTCAAAGAGTGTCAGCATGATGACGGGGGGGAGTCTAGAGGGCCAAAGCCTGCCGAGGTCGCGGGACTTTTCTCATTACCGGGCACCAGTGGTCTTCTTAGTCGTAACACTCTTGTCAGAGTGGTCGTGGTTGCGCAGACGAGGTACATGGAGGGATGTTCGGTGGGTCGTTGATTTCCCCGATGACTGCTCTTTCAGCGATGTGCTTCCATTTTTGTCGGTTGGAGACATTCCGAGTACATTGGACCATGGCAGACTCAGTAGCCCTTTTTATTAGGTCAGACCAGTGAGTTGGTGATCGGCTTCATAACCTTTTGCCTTCCACTTGGCCCTGAACCACCAGTCTTTCCATAGAATTTTCATTCCTAGAGATGTGGCCTAAGAACTTCATTATACCTACGTAGTTGCACAGTACACGAAAGCCGGTTTTTAATATGAAGCTCTTTGAGGATGGATACATTCGTGCGAAACGCTGTCCACGGGATCTTTAGGAGGCATCTCCAGCACCACATCTCCAATGCATCGATTTTACGGCGATCTTGTAAACGCAGAGACCAAGTTTCGGCTCCATAGAGAAAGATCGGAAAGACAAGGCATTTCAATCTGACCTTTGTATTCTTGGTACCTAATCCTGCAACAGTGGTGGGAGGACTCATTTGATGATTTTACCACGCTAAAAAGAAGGTAACTTAGGACAAGTACGAGTAATTCTTTTTTTTTCTTCCCAATCGGATGACTTGTATGTTAATGTACAACATTCTTAGGGTGGGTTGGAACCCACTGCATAGCGGTCGAAATGAGCATGTTTTTGAACGGACAACCAGGTAATATACAAGCTTATAACTTTGTGATTTTTATGATACGGTTTTAAAATGTTGTAAATAGATTCTTTACACAAAACTTTTAAAAAAAAAGAACCGACTTCAAAACCAAACACAAAAAAGTGTAAAATAACTTTTCTTTCGGAAGTCGGTGGCTTTGTTTTTTATTTCATTGACTATGGCCACCGACTTCCGAAAGAAAAGTTATTTTACACTTTTTTGTGTTTGGTTTTGAAGTCGGTTCTTTTTTTAAAAAGTTTTTATTTTACCCTTTTTAGTTCTGATATTCAACAAAGATCTCCGTATAATCGGGTCTTTAGAAATCTATAATCCAAGTGAGCAACAAAAACGGATCTATGCGGGCAACGTCACGAAATATTCATTACTGTTATATACTAAAACCTTCCCCAGAATGTAACAAACACTTTTCTGAAAACCGCATCAAAATCGGTTCAGCCAAACGCGAGATAATTGCGAGCAAACATTCAATCGACTTAGAAAATCCACAATCCAAGTAAGCAAAAAAATCCATATCAAACTACTGAACCGATTTTGATGAAACTTGCAGTGTACCCTAAGTTGAACAATACCTAGTTCAACAAAAAAATAATTACGTAAATCGAACTTGTAGTTCCGGAGATATGCGTGCACAAACATAAAAACATACATACATACATACACTTATGAAATTTGGCACATTTGTTCAGACGCTGATATAGATTAACATATACGAAAACTGGGCAGTTCTGGAAATATTACATACATACGGGTCGAATTGATAACCTCCTTTTTTTTGAAGTCGGTAAAAATACTAGACAGGTGTATCGGGTTTCGCATAATAAAAAAAAATTTTTATATGCAAAGGACTATTATCTGTATTTATTTTCTAAATTTTAAAATCAGTACTTTCGGAGGTAAGGGGGAGGGAATCATCGTTTTTTCGCCTATTTTCTTGAATAACGCTGAAACTAATTATTTTGGGCTATAAGTATTGCTATGTTTCCCTTTCAACTAAATCGGTGAAGTGATTTCGGAGAAAATTGACTACTGATGGACAACAGACACATGAATGATGAAAGGGTTCCGTATTTTCATTCGCACGTACGGAACACTAATAAAAATACTAATCCGCATTATAGCTACTTTTGCATTATTAAATAATAATTTTATTATGCATTTATTTAGATCTAGGTATAAAAAATTACCTGTATACCGAAAGTCTTTATTAATTGATTTGCATAAATTAGTAAGTGGTGAGTAAGTACAGACGCTAGCTTTAACAGACTCTAAAAGAAAATCATTTTTTCTGGGCCTTTTCTTGAGAAAGTCTAGTCCCGGCGAAAGAAAAAAACCGGCCAAGTGCGAGTCGGACTCGCCCATAAAGGGTTCCGTAGCAGCAAGTAACATAATACAAAGTTCTTGTAGTTGGTTGTAACTTTGAAAGGTAAATAGCGGTTTACGATTTATGACGTATTAAAAAAAACTAATTACTTGATCTCGTTCAAACCAATTTTCAATTGAAGTTTGCATGGTAATGTAGGTACATCATATATTATATTTTTTTCAGTTTTATCATTCTCTTATTATATAAGTTACTTACAGCTGGGGGACACACATTTTACCACTTTGGAAGTGTCTTTGTAACTGTTCACAGTTTGCGCGAGAGAGTTTAGAAAAAAATGATATTAGTAACCTCAATATCATTTTTAAAGACCTCCATAGATAACCCACACGTATGAGTTTGGTGATAAACAAAGTTTTAGAGTTTCAAAGTGCGCAAGTTGCAAGTGCGGTATTCGCCGGAAAACCAAAGTGCGACTCGTTCGTGCCTTGGTATTTTCTATTTTCCTGTACGGCGCAGAAACCTGGTGCTGCAAGAGCAACGATGGCAAAAAGATCGATGCTTTCGAGATGTGGTGTTGGAGAAGGTTGCTCAGAATTCCGTGGACCGCTATGAGAACCAACGAGTCCATACTGCAGGAGCTTAACATCACGACGAGGCTCTCAGCAATCTGCCACCAAAAGGCCCTTCGCTTCTTCGGACATATCATGCGGTCTCCTAAGCATAGTCTGGAGAAGCACATCATAGTGGGTCAGATGGAGGGAAGACGAGCCAGGGGCAGAGCACCCTCAAGATGGATAGATGCCATCAGGAAAACTGTGGGGCCGGACATCCAGACGGCAGTCCACAGCTGCAACAACCGCAGCGAATGGAGAGCTCGCTGTTGTGGTCGCGATCCTCAGCATTGAGGGACCGAGGAAGAAGAAGAAGAAGAGTTTCAAAATTTGTTTTGTTTTTATTTTTGTGTGAAAATCCTAATGCGGTTTACATAATAGACCTTCTTACCAAGTTTCAACAGGATAGCTCATATACTTTAGAAAAGAAGTGGCTGTAATATTCGGACGGACAGACAGACAGACATGACGAATCTATAAGGGTTCCGTTTTTATGCCATTTGGCTACGGAACCCCAAAAATGGTACCTATGGTTAGTACTAGTAATAAGGAGCAATAGATACTATGGCACGAAAGTTGCAGGCGTGATGTGATGTTACTTTTCATTATTTTGTGTCTCTCGGCACTTTCGGTTTATGGTAATATTCGTCCAAGTGTTAAAATGTCCACATGTCATTACAACAACCCATAATAACCTAATCTTATATTTATATTTGGTTAGAATGAAGTTTGGCAGAAATCAACAAATGTTAGAATATCCAAAAGTCATATTTGTACATAGCTCAAAATCCTGGGTATTGTGATAAAACGATGCCTGGATTTTTTCTGTCGAAACGTAATAGAACAAATTTAATTATTGTTTATTTCAACTGCCCTTTAAGTTCCAATGTCGTTAAACAATTTAATTTGTTGATATTCACTTTACGTCATATGGACATTTTGTCACTTAATCTTCATAACAAAACTTTTGACTTTTTTACATAATGACATGTGGACAATTTAACACTTGGACGAATGTTACTCGTACCATGATTCCAAAAATCAACCAATGTATGAAAATGTCGAATCTTTGAACTTGAATAACTCGGCCGAGAGCAACCCTACTACTTTTCTTCGTTGCCAGAAAAGGCCCAAAAGTGTATGGAGCGTGAATGTTCTCCTTTCTCTCCATCCTACGTGAACCTTTTTTTTTAACAATTTAATCAATTTCAAAACAATTTGGCAGTATTTTTTTTTTGTTTGTTACCGATTTTGATGATTATTTTATTTGTTCGATGATTCAATGTATCCTTAAAAATGTCTTGCAATTTGGTTCCGTACTTTTTATTTTATGCAATTTTTTCGCTTATTGTGTACTTGGACGATATTATTACCGGTATTACGGATATAGTATTTGATAAGAATTTGGGTTGAATATACTACAAAGGGTAAAATAAAACGTTTAAAAAAAAACTAACCGCCGTCATAACACACCGCAAAAATGTGTGAAATAAAATTTATCTTTCGGAAGTCGGTGGGAAAAACGAATGTGAAATGTGGTTGCACTGCGGGAGCGCCGGTAGAAGTGGAAACTTTTTTATTACTGTGTTATATTTAAAAACTGGAGTGGTACAGATATGAAATTAACGAATTTTGTTACATCTTGTTAGTGTCGTACAGGTGTCAAATCACAAATGTTTTCATATATTCTCGATAGATGGCGTTCCGCGAGCAAAATGCAAGCTTTCGTTTGCCTCTTCGTCTTACAAATTTTCGATCAGGGTCACGTGATCCTGACGCGAGTTAACATTTTTTACCCATTACAAAAAGTCTACAACGCCGCTAAAGAAGTTTTCACTTCAAAAACATCGTCCCGTGGCTCAAATGCTGGTGTCTGTACTGTCTGTTATAAAACCTTCTCAACTTAGCATTCAAAATAATGATGCAATCAGTTATTGTAAAAAAAGTATGACGCACAATGTTTTTATGTCTTAACCTTTAAGATATTATACCTATATAGAATGCAAAATAAGTGTCATAAGGAGTAAAAAACAGACTAGTTATTTTCCAGGCTTTTATTGTACCGCGGGCATGCTGGCGGCGAGAAATGGGCAATGGCTCGCCGCCCGACCATGGACGGTCTGACGGAGCGTCAGCAAGATGCCCCCCTCTAGTGGGCCAAAGCCTGCCGAGGTCGCGGGACTTATCTCATTACCGTGACCCTGGAACGTAAAGGGCTAATGAAGGACACCGTGGATTTTAGTCAGTACAAGTCTGACAGTCCCTCTCGCGTTGCCCTGGGTGGGAGGACTCATTTGATGATTTTACCACGTAAAAAAAAAGGCTTTTTTTGTTCAATATCCTTCTGAATACCATTTTTGTTTTGAAAATTCTTTCTGAGAACAAGTTTTTTTTTTATTGATTTATTTAAGGTCGCTTTTTAACATCTATTGGCATTAGCGACCACAGTTAACAATACATTTATTTAAAAAATACATTAGGTTACATTACATATTAAGCTACATAATAATAGGTAGGTATATTAAGTTACATTCTTTAAGTTACACTAAATTATGTGTTGTATAAATTAATTATATTCACAAAGTGGTCCTTTGAAACCTTTTAGAGTTTGTTTATCAACTCCTTACTTATTGGAATGCTTGACTGGTTATTTGAAAAAGGATTCGACCTAGAACTAAAGTTATCAATTTTATTACCTAATGTTACTCTTTCTAATATTACTCCTACTACTTAATCATACTCTTTTCTCTTTTTTTTTAAATCGTTGCTTCACACTAAGAATTTCTCCAGTGTGCTTAGTGCGAGTTTTTTGACGTTGACGTGTTAGTAACGTTTAACAGCCTTTGGCGCTCGCATTGGTTGAGAATTCTCACGCCTTTGGATCGAGCCAATAAGAGCGCCAAACGCGGTTAAACGTTACTATAGCGTAAACGTAAAAAAACTCGCACTAAGCATACTGTATCGTGCTTGCGTTTACAACCATAGAAACTCACATACCTACACAAACACCCAGACCCGGAACAACCAGGTACTTGTAGGTTATATTTACAAATATTTGTTCCTTGCGGGAATCGAAGCCGCGACACACTGCACAGCAGTCGATCGTTCAACTGGTCAATGAAAGCTTTAATTCGTCGTGAATAAAAAATCTTCATTATTTTTGGTACTTATGTTTGCTTTATTTTAGGAACATCTCCGTCTTTCTGTGTTTGAAAAAAATGCTTTAGGAATTTATGAGTAGAAGCCGTCTAGTCTGCGTGGGCATGCGGGCAGCGAGTAAAGGGCAACTCACGTGACGCCTATCCAGCCACTCCTCAAAAAAGGGTCTTACCTTGCGGCGTGCCCGAGTACATGGGTCTGAAACATAACTGGCTAAAATATGGTGTACTACCTCTGCCTCACCTTTAGTGATTACAGGTTTGATGTTATGTGAAAAACAATATAACAACTCTTGAGCAATAATTCAAGTTATGCGTAGTTATACAAGAAGTTACGAGTCGAATTGAAAACCACATCCTTTTTTTAAAAAAAAAATGTATGCAGGTAAAATGCATAAAGAAGGTAAGTATACAAATGAGACCCTAACACGAGTTTTCACGTTTTAATGACGTCATTTAAACGGGAACTTTGACATTAATTTGATGGTTTTCATAAGATCGTCTGTCTGGCCAGACGATATTATGAAGGCCACAGAATCACGCTGGATGCAGGCCGCTTACAACCGGTCCTATTGGAAATCTATAGGGGAGGCCTGTGTTCAGCAGTGGACGTCCTACGGCTGATATGATGATGATGATGATGGATAAAATAAATTCCTAGTTCATAGACTAGAGGCGCTTTTTGCGAATTACATACAATTAACTTCGTACAATACTTCAAGCACTAAGTCTTTCTAGAGGGCCAAAGCCTGCCGGGGTCGCGGGACTTATCTCATTACCGTGACCCCGGAACATAAAGGGCTATTGAAGGACACCGTGGATTTTAGTCAGTACGAGTCTGTCAGTCCCTCTCGCCCTGCCCTGGGTGGGAGGACTCATTTGATGATTTTACCACAAAAAAAAGCATTAAGTCTTACGGTCAAATGCGTAGAATTCGTGCTAAAGCCTAATTGCTCTCGATTTATTCGGAAATAAAAGAAAAAAACTATGTTTAAAGTATTTAAATGTCAAGTCTAAAAAGGGAACAAATGTGGCCTTGCCTTCTTGAAAAACCGGTATTATGACCCTTACTACCGATAATTTAATTGCTCTAGTTACGAGCCTTAAGTTATGTTTTTTTTTTCAAAACGTTCGCTCAGGTGACTAACCTTGGTCTATTAATACATTTATTTAAAAAAAAAGCGTTGCTCCACACTAGGAATTTCTCCTGCATAGTGGGTGCGTTTACTAAAGGTTTTAGGTTTATAAAATTGATTCTAGGTTGGGTCACGATAAACATATACTCGTAGAACATATACATTTCCAGAAAGGATATCTGCTTAGATATATACTTTAAGTACAACAAAACTCTTCAATTATATTCAAGTCCACAAATAGGGCAAAACAGAACCCGTACATTAAACATAATGAAAAGGAAATCAGAACAACAATTTCAGGTAGCTTTAGAAATATTCCAACATACGGTTTTTCTATTATAGTCAATAATGGGGTATTGTTGTCTATTGTTTATGAAGAAGACCATACCTTACACGTGGAATATCTATATACGAAAATAGAATATTTATGGAATACAATAGAAGGTTTCAGTCACCCCGAGCCAGCTTAAACGTGACTTTACCACAAGAAAGATAAAATATCTGTTGAACACTTGTCTAAAAAAACTGTCAACGTCAAAACGACATAATTATATCACGTTAATATAAGGGTCGTTTGCTAGTTACACTTTTTTAAGACAAGCGTTCAACAGATGTTTAACTGCAACCGATGATTCAAACTGCGAAGCTTCCTATTGATCAGTTTTATATAGCCTAATCATTACCATCAGAGCAGATGGCCGATGGGGTAGAAAATACTAGAGTGGAGACCACGGACTAGCAAGCGCAGCGTAGGACGTCCACCAACGAGGTGGACAGACGACCTTATAAAGGTCACCGGAAGACGCTGGATGCAGGTCGCTTCCAACCGGTATATGTGGAGATCTAAAGGGGAGGCCTATGTTCAGCAGTGGACGTCCTATGGCTGAGATGATGATGATGATTACCATCATGTCAGCCGTAAGAACTGGGTGTCTTTTCGTTGACGGACTTAGAAACCACGCGGGAACGGATACAGATGTTCGGACGTAACTACCGTTAAAATCAAATTGCGGACGTATAATACCGCCACGACTGAATAAATTTTGACGCGGTGCTAGTGTCTTTGGCATTACATCAAATCTGAGCGTCAAATCTCATTAAAAAAATGTAGTACCACAAATTTCCGCAGGTCAACAGTGGTGGCGCGTACTTTAAGGAGCTATCTGTCAAATCGTAATGTCATTCATTCTTAGTTCGGGCTCGTTGTCCAAACATCTGTCACTAAGGCCAAAAAAAGTTCCGTGCTTATAGATTAGACCTCCTGAATTTAGCAATGTGCACGCACATTATAACAAGTCGAGTATAGCGAACATTTGCGCCGCACCCCGGTAGAATCGCATGTTTAGACAACTCCTGCTATTACTCAGGGGAAGAATTTAGAACTCAAGCTACTGTGGTTTTTAGTGTTGTCAGAATCTTAAGAGATTCAATTACATTAAGTGGTATAAATTACATAAGGGAGACGGATTTATTAGATTAAGGACAAAAACTTGAGTTGGTAAGTAATTAGATCTTGTGATACTTACCTCCAGATTTTGTTTTGAAGTGCTCAAGGTAATAATTATGTTGAAAGAATTTATACAGCCAATAGCGTTGTTAGTGGTGTCCTGAAATTGAAAATAATTTTCATCTGTTTTGAGTTTATCTGCCATGACGGTGAAAGAAAAAGAAAAATAAAACAAACACATAAAAAGGAAAAAAACTTAAATCTAATCTATACACCGTGACTTTTTAGTCGTCTTACAACGGCAGCCCAGTTCATGTATCCAATGACTAGAACGCGTTTATAATAAAAAAATATCGGTAAGTATTTAAGAGATTTGAAAACTTTAAAAATAAAATTTTAATTCGTTATTATGACGCAGGGCGTAGTTAAAAACACCCTTGTCACTTTTAGTTTTTTAAACTACCCTCCGTTGGTAATCTAGACGATGTTAAAGTTTGTATGGGAAAATCATAACGCGTGAGTTGATTAATGTGAAAATAAGTATTTATATGTCTATCTATCTATACGGATAGACGGCCTGACGGAAATCGCAAAATTTAAGGACTCCTACTTTACCACGGAGCGAAGCCCTAAAAATATTTAAGTACTAAGATTTATAAATTACCATCATATTTTAACTTAGTTAAACTAATGTTTGTCCTTCAAAACGAATGTTCGTAGCTTAAACTTCTTATGAAATTGCAAAACCTAAGCAGTTCGCGATAGCAACAATCCATCATAGATAACAGCACGCCGTTTCAAAGACATATTCTACAAAAAATAATTTTCGATTAATAAATCAAGTTGAATCAAGTGATTTATAAAGCATAAGTTAGAGCCTTACCTTTACATTTTTTTCTGTTATAGAATCTAGTGTCAATGGATTTGAAAAATGAAAAAAAATGAAAAAATGAAAAAGCGTTTATTCAGGGAAACAAACATAATTTACACAAATATTACTTCTGCCAAACTGTAAAACAGTTTGTTGGCAGATGTAGCTCCCTTAAATAATACCACTAAATAAAACATAATTTTTTTTTTTTCTTTTTTTTTTTAAGAAAAACCTTTGACGTCGTAGTTCACACATAACAGTTACTAGGTAAGTAGTTAAAGTAGGACATAAACTTAATCTAGATATCTCCATATAGGAGGCCTTGACAAACTTTGTTGAGAAGAAACTTCACCATTTTGTTTTTGAAAGAAAGTTTTGTAGTACAGCTACTTTCCAAATCGACTGGCATGTCATTAAATATTGTTGGGACTAAGCATTTTCTACATCTTTGCCCATAATAGTTAACACTAGTGGGTACTATGAATCTTCTAATGATTTTATTTCTTTGGGGTCTTATGTTTACCCCCTTGATTTTAAAGTCGTCTTTGCAATAATTTTCTATGGCCAGTAACAACACCACCTTTTGATAGACCGGCAACATCTTACATTCTAAGAACAATTCTTCATAACTACTATTTTTACAACGTTTTTTTGTGTTTTTGTCTACTAACAGTTTCATAAATCTAATTTGTAATAATTTTATTTTATCCAGATATGATTTAAATGTATTACCATAGCATGCCAGTCCGTATGAAAGCAGCGACTCCACTAGTGCATAGTAGACCGTATACAAAGTGCCCCTGTCCAGTGCAAAACTAAGGTGATGGAACTTTACAAGCACTAATCTGAGTTTGTCGCAAAGGAGTGTAATATGTGTTTTCCACGAAAAGCTGTTATCTATAACTAAACCCAAGTACTTGTATTGCTCCACCACCTCAATATTTGCACAAGCACAGTACGCCGCACCGTTACCGTGCAGGCATTCATAGCTATGCCCCACCACGCGCAACGGACGTTCGCAGGTTTTAAGATAGGGAGATCGTATACGCATACACTTAGTTTTATCTATATTTATTACGATCCCATTATCATGCGCCCATTTAATTACATTAGTGACATCCTCCTGAATATACCTTTCAATAACATCAAGATCTTTATCTGCATACACTAAGCAGGTATCATCAGCATACATGTACATGCGGCAGTTACGAACTACATTGCACATGCTGTTGACATGCATGTTGAAACCGACGGGACCAAACACGGACCCGATTGGCACACCACAGGTAACGTTTCTGGGTTCTCCAACGACGCCGTCAATGACCGTTTGCAGCGTCCGGCCGGTAAGGTAGGCACGGAACCACCTGTTAAGTGGCCCCGCGACACCACACTCCTCCATGGCTTGAAGCAGCTGGTGGTGTTCCAGGGTATCAAAAGCTTTTTTGAAATCTATGTAGACCACCACCACCTGCTTCCTCTGATCCAAGCACTCATTGACGTCGTCCGCAAACTGTGCCAAAGCCGTTGCCGTGCTCCGCCCACGTCGGAAACCATGTTGTACATTTGACAATATATTATTGTTTTCAAGAAAAACACTGACCTGATTCATAATGAACTTTTCCACAATTTTATTTATAACAGACAGTATAGCTATTGGCCTATAATTTGAGTAAACACTGTGCGCTCCTTGTTTATATATAGGTCTTATTAATGCAGTTTTCAAGTGATCAGGATATAAACCTTTTTCAACACATAAGTTAATGAATAACGCTATTACAGGGCTCAGTTTGGTTTTAAACAACTTTATTTCTTTAACTCTAATTTTATCAATACCTTCAGATTTATCACTACTTAGAATATTAATTAATTTATCTACATCCTTTGGGTAGGCTTTTTGAAATCTTAATGACACATTACATTTATTGATATAGCTCGACCTGTCTAAAAACTTATGACTACAGACATGTTTTATATCTAAAATTTCTTTTGTAAATGTTTCAGAAAAGTTATTACAAATATTAATTACACTTTCCGTTCTTCCCAGATATTTTAAAATAACTGAATCTACGCTATTTTTCTTTCTTCCTATCCATGAGTTAATTTTAGCCCAAATTTTCCTAATGTTTTTATTACACTTTTTAATTTCTTCCTGACGGTATTTTGCTTTCGCTTTGTTAATACATTTATTTACCCTATTCCTATATTTAGTATATTGAATCCGTAAGTTCATATCTTTCGGTTTACTTTTCCAATATTTGAATAGCTTGTCCCTATAAGCAATCATGTCTTTAATTTGATTTGTAATCCAAGGTTTACTTGTCCTCTTTCTAGATAAAGAGACTTGGATTTTAGCATCTTGATAAACATCAGAGAATATTGTAGAAAGTCTGTTATATAAATCCAGCGGGCATTTACAATTCAAAAGCTCTGACCATGATACACTTTCAAGTTTTTCTAACACCTTCTTATTACATATAATAGTCCTATACAAACGCTCACATAATGATGAATAATTACTGTTCAGTTCCGATTTATCAGCCACGCACACACCTATAATATAGTGATCCGACAACTTACACGTTAAGACATACGTAGATATCACTCGTCGAGTTCGAACCCACACATGATCAATACAAGACCGTGTCACTTTGTCTCCGTACACTTCTTCCCGCGTTACGTCACGTAAAGCACATTCCATTCCTATCTCGCTCATATTGTTTGTGTATTGACTCGTCGCACTAGAACCGGTTTGACTCAATAGATCTATGTTCGTATCACCGATCAGTATCGCCTCACAGTCAGCTGATATTTCGGATAGTAACTTGTGCACTTCTTCAATGAAACCGTATTTATTTGTCATTGGTGGCCTGTATATAACTAATATATGACTTATTCTCCTCCCATCTTGAAAAAGCTGCCCATGTATCATCTCAAAGTAACTAGATTTAACTATATTTGCAGTAAAGTTTAGTTTGTTATTTACATATAATAAAACCCCTCCTCCTCTTCTCGTTTCCCTTGTACTTATGTATGTGTCATATCCTTCTATATTATATAATGATAATTCCTGCTGTCTAATATTAATTTCTGTTAATGCTATAATATCCAGTTTCTCCTTGCAATCATTTATCAAAACAAGTAACTCATTGAAGTTTTTTCTGAGTGATCTTATGTTTACGTGAATAATACTCAGATTATTATGCGATCCTAATAATTCTTCTTGCCAGCTGTCTATACATGTGTATTTATTGTATTTAATATTAGAATTTATGTATGATGCATGATCGTCGAAATCTTATCTGAGTTTATTAAGTATTTTTTGCATTGCACATTATGCGCGTTACTTATTTACCACGTACATATTTATATCACTTAACGTGCGGATTGATCTTATCTTTGCATCATTAGGATCATCTTTTTTTATCAACACCCTGCCATTTTGAACCCAAATATATTTAAATGTAGGTTTTAGCTCATTTTTTGCAGTCCATAGCAAGTTGCGTGTGTGTTTCGTGAGATCCTCATTAACGTAAATCCGCTGTTTATTACCGTTATCAAATATATCATCGTTGGTTAGCTGGTGTGTTTTTCGTGTACCAAGCCACTTGTCGCGGGTGGTCCGCGTAGCCAGAGTAATGATAATCGGACGCGGTTTTTTCTCGCGCAGTTTGTTCTCCGCTTTAATTTCTTCTCCCACCCTCATAGCCTCGCATATCATGCCATCAGCTACACCTAGCTTACTTGCTATTGCCTTTATTGTATTTTCTATATTCTCATTTTGCTGTTCCTCTAAGCCAAATATTTCTATATTTTTTCCTTTCTCCCGAACTTCTAAATATGCTATTCTTTCTTCCAAAGCTTTGTTACTCGTCTCCAAATGCACGTTTTTATGTTCCAACGCTTTGATCTTTTTGTCTGTTTTTACTTTTTCTTCCATTAGCTCCTGGTACTTTTCAGCGTAGAAACTTATTTCTTCTGACATTCCCTCCAGAGTCTTTTGCATGATGAAGACTATTGAGAAACAAACATCGACGATAGAGACATGGAATGTACGCCGCCTAATTTTACAGCTTTACGAAATAAAAGAAGGAGGGAAGAGGACTTGCCTACAGAATTCTGCGAGTTCAAGGAATATATGAAGGAGTTATTCAATTCTTTCATGGCGACACAGCAAAAGGAGCTCAAAGAAATCAGTAATAACCTGAAGGAACTTCAGCTGACAAATAATAATATAGAAACATCTATCCAGCGACTATCTACTCAGCATGATGAATTCCAAAAAAGGATCGAGTCACTTGAATTACAAGTCAAAAAGGACAGGGACTATATAAATGTGCTTGAGGGAAAAATAGAGGACTTACAAAGAGACAATCGGAAATCGTGTATCGAAATAAAAAATGTTCCAAAAACTGCCAGGGAAACTCAAGATGACCTCATCAACATGGTTTTATGCCTCGCAAAGAATATAAACCTCGATTTGGTTCCGCGTGATATTAAAGATATACATAGGATCCAGGGAAGGAAAGTAGGGGTAAAAAATACCCCCATCATTATTGAACTGGCCTCATCAATTCTAAAATCTGATTTACTACAAAAAACAAAGTCGTACAATATTAAAAATAAAACTAAACTGCAAGCAAAGCATCTTGGATGCACCAGTAATGGGGATACTCCTGTGTTTATATCAGAACAACTAACGGCCAAGGGAGCCCGACTTCACTTCTTGGCCCGGGATTTAGTAAAAATGAAGAAATACAAATACTGCTGGACTAAATTTGGACAAGTCTATGTAAAGCAAGATGAAAACACGCAGGGTATTTTGATAAATAATGAAGCACAGGTTCATCACCTGCAGCAAGCCATGTGACTAAATACGGTCAAAATGCCTTATACTCGTATTTATTGTTTAAAACTTTTATTTTTTGCATGTACTACTTTTAACATATTATTTTATATTTTTGCTATGATAGCACTTAGTAACAGCTTTAGTTTAACGTGTAAAATACTTATATTATGTAAGAATGATCAGCTGAACCATAACACAACAACATTAACATCTAACACTCCACACAAACATTACTCTATTCAACTTACTCAAAGCTTACACTCACCAGCCTCACAAAAACCTTATTTAGCTAAGTTATTACTCTTAATTTTACTTATATTTGCAATCTTAATACGATATTGTACAAACGTTTTTAATAAGTTATACTCGAGACCTAATTATATGCAACAACTTTTGTTATTCATTACCGAATATGGATAATAATCTTACTACACTAAGAGAATTGGACAATATTGAAATAGCAAATTCAGTTGGTATTGATATTGAACAAATAAGTAACTACATACAACAAGATAACTCGAATTTTACTGTTTTGACACAAAATATTAGGAGCATTTATAGCAACATTGATGACTTACAGGTAAACTTGTCGCGATTGACCCATGACCCAGATGTATTAATCCTAACAGAATGCAGACTTAATTACAAGAGACAACTGCCGTTGTTAAATAATTATAACTCTTATTATACAGTAAATCAGCTTAATCAAAATGATGGCGTGGTTGCTTATGTTAAAAATAATCAGGTCCCAAGAGTAACCGAAGTGAAATTAACTCATGCATCTGCAATACAGGTGTCTGTTTCGGACCACACCATTATTGGCATATACCGTTCACCTTCAAATGCTTGCGCAAATAATTTTATTGACTCCTTAAACCTTCATCTTGACTCTATTAAAACACACAAAAACATTGTAATTGTAGGCGATATAAACATTAATCTTTTACCAAAGGACACGGAGATATCTCAGCAACGCAGTAATAGGTTGAATTATTTGAATATGCTGGCAGGGCATGGCCTCCTTCCGGGGCATTGTCTACCTACCAGGCAGCTCAGCTGCCTCGATCATGTCATACTGAAGATTGATAAATGTTGTAACTCTGCCTTCGTAGCTGTTTTGAACACTTCTGTCACAGATCATGCTATGGTACTGTTAAACTTAACCCACACAGTGAATATCAAAAGTTGCGATAAATATAAAACAGTTATAGACTTTAAAAGCGCTTACAATGACCTCATAAATACGGACATAGCATTTAGTGATACTTTGGAAAACCCAGACATCATGGCGGATAAATTGACGGACGTGATCAGGACTTCTTTACTTTCAAATACTAAGGTTAAATTAGTCTCAGGAAATAGGCGAATCCTGAAACCATGGATTAATGTGGGTGCACTTCGATGTATTAGACTGCGAAACAAAATGCAGTTACAGTCAAAGAAAGAACCATTCAATATCATACTTAAAATTACATTTAAACGTTTCCGCAATTTTTGTTCGAATCTCATTAAGAAACTTAAGAGACAATTCCAGAGAAATCAAATTGCTGATTCAATAAATAATCCAAAGCAACTATGGCTAAAAATTAATGAAATCTCTCAATTTAAAGCACCCAGATCCTCAAATAGTTGTCTCTTAAATATCATGCCACATCCTTTAGACTCACTTAATCGTGTCAATCAGTTTTTCGTTGAAATTGGCAAAACCTTAGCTGAGGAAATTGTTGCTAGTAGTGTTGTTACCAATAATATATCTGGGTCACATTCTCAGGTCTCCTCGTTCGTGTTGCTTGATACTGACCCACAGGAAGTGGATGGTATACTCATGAGTCTAGATTCCACGAGCGCTCCTGGTTGGGATGGTATTCCTACCGGATTCCTCAAATTGTCCAGAGACTTTGTCGTTCCACTAATAAGTCGGCTAGCTAATTTGTGCTTTGCTAAGGGAGTTTTTCCTGCTGCTTTTAAACGATCAGTGGTAACCCCTGTGCACAAGGGTGGGGATACAAGCGACGTCAACAACTACAGACCCATATCCGTCTTGTCCAGTATGTCAAAAATAATAGAAAAATTATTAAACAATAGACTTGTTTCTTATTTAAATAAAAATAATATTTTATCCAACTCACAATACGGGTTTAGACAGGGTCGCTCCACTCAGGACGCTGTGTTGGCACTAACTTCTGAAATAGTGGTTAACGTTGATAGAGGAGATAAATGCTTAGCAGTGTTTTTAGACTTAAAAAAGGCATTTGACACCGTTTCTGTTCCCATCCTTCTGCACAGGCTTGAAGCTATCGGCATAAGAGGTATGGCTCTCTCAATCCTGGAAAGTTACCTACAAAATCGAAGACAACAAGTAAAAATAAATAACCTCGTAAGCGAAGAAGTAAATGTAGTATACGGAGTCCCGCAGGGAAGTGTACTCGGCCCGACACTGTTCTTAATATACATAAATGATCTGTGTAACATTGAGATCAGTGGCGGGCGAGTTGTTTCTTATGCGGATGATACCGCAATTGTTTTTTCGGGGTTGTCATGGGCTGCTGTTCAGGCTAACGCAGAGAGAAGTCTAGCTATAATAGCTAGCTGGCTAAACAATAATTTGCTAACGCTAAACATCTCCAAAAGTAATTTCATTTGTTTCACGCCGAATCAAAGGTCCCAACCAGGAGATGACTTCGGAATCGTCATACATGGGTGTGCCAACACGCTAGACTGCAATTGCCAGAAAATTGTGCAAGTTCGAACTACGAAATACTTGGGGATAACTATGGACCAAAGATTATCGTGGCACTCCCACATTGAAGTTATTATGTCTAGGGTTAGAAAACCTATTTGGGTGTTTAAAAGTTTGCGCCATGTAATGACAGCGCAGCTATTAAATAAGGTATATGTGGCCCTAGCACAATCTGTAATAATTTACTGTATCTCTGTTTGGGGAGGTGCCACCAAGACCAAATTTCTGGACCTAGAGAGAGCCCAGAGAGCACTCATAAAGGTTATGTACTTCAAGCCTTATCGATACCCCACGGAAAGTCTCTACAAGATTAGCAATCTCTTGACAGTCAGAAAGCTATATATACTAAACATAACCCTAAAAATGCATAAGAAACTACCCTATAAGCCTACAAATATGCGTAAAAGACGCAAAGACATTGTGGCTTATTCGCCAATGGTGCGCACTGTATTTGCTAGGCGTCAGTACTCTACACAGTCCAGTTACATTTACAATAAAGTAAATCTAAAACTAGACATATTCCCTATGTTGATCCACGACTGTAAAAAAACATTAGTAAAATGGTTAAATACATTAACGTATGCGGACACAGAAGCCATACTAGTTAGAATTAGCTAAATATGTGTATAATAAGAAAACATTCAACATCAGGTATTCATTCACAATTATTCAACAAACATATAAAACCCCCGAACACAAAACACACATTCACACACAAAATCCATTCATACACCTAAAGCTGTTTCTTTCTCCTTACTTAAAATTTAAAAATTTCATTTTATTGTAACAAAACTTTACATTATATAAAATTGTCACTGGGAGGTAGCGAGGTAGCCCCAATACAAGTATTATTTTATAACTTTCTGGGGTTAACTCTTCATTTGTAATGCTGTATAGTGTAAGAGTTGCAATAAAAACATTTTTAATTTTAATTTTTTAATTTTAATTGAGAGCTTCTTGTTGACTTCAGCTAGCAATTTTTCGGGCGTTGTCTTCGACACATCGATTTCTATTGGCGACGATAGGTCGGTCTGCGAAACTTGGCACTCATCACAAAGACCAGTGTCAGTAAATGTTTTTATTTTCACTGCACACTTTTTGTGGAAGACACCCTCACACTCCCCATTGCATTTAACGGTGCTGTCCCCTTTAACTCGGGCTAGCGATAGCTTACACGACTTACACTGAACCATTACGACGCTTTGATATAAGTTAATTGTAGGTTAGGTACTGCCTTAGCTACTCGTAAACGCTCACGTCCGCACGGTGGGAGCGCACACGCCGAACGGCGTGTAATAATTTAATGGCACTCTCTGTCTTTAGACCCCAGTGGAGTGCGTGTTGAGTTTAAATGTATCTGAACGCATCCACGATGCAGGAAAAAATCCTATGGTAGGGCAAAGTGCATTCAAGGCTTTCTAATTTTGGCAGATTTGATAATTTGCATCCCGTTTTTTTCCGGATTTTAGTAGCTCCTGAAATTCCGAATTGATTCCGGGTGAGTCTTAAGAATAACCGATTTTTTTCCTTCTGTTTTCCATTTTTCTTTCCAAACCT
Organism: Agrotis exclamationis; assembly: GCA_950005045.1. Lineage (NCBI taxonomy): Eukaryota > Metazoa > Arthropoda > Insecta > Lepidoptera > Noctuidae > Agrotis > Agrotis exclamationis. The sequence goes on from OX465441.1 coordinate 14,247,551, forward strand.
CTCTATTTTTCGCGGCGGTAAGACCCCTCTTTGAGGAGTGGCTGGATAGGCGTCACGGCGTCCTGACCTACCGCGTGACGCAGGTCCTCACCGGACACGGAAGTTTCGGGAGGTACCTGTGTCTGAGGAGAAAGGAGGAAACGCCTGGGTGTCACCACTGCGAAGATCGCCCGGAGGACACAGTAGAGCATACGGTGCAAGACTGCCCCGCTTGGGCAGAGCACCGACGTGTCCTCACGGCGGCGATAGGCGGAGACCTCTCGCGCCCGGCATTGGTCGAGGCCATGCTGCGGGGCGAGACGGAGTGGGAAGCGGTCGCCTCCTGCGAACACCGCGGGTGTCCAACAGGACACCCACGGCGACGGACCGTAGGCGCGGGTATGCGGGCGGCGAGTAAAGGGCAACTCGCTGCCCGACCATGGACCATGCCCGGGTCGACGGCGCGTTGTGTTCCACGCACGCCTCAAAGAGCGTCAGCATAATGACGGGGCCCCCCCTCTCTAGAGGGCCAAAGCCTGCCGGGGTCGCGGGACTTATCTCATTACCGTGACCCCGGAACATAAAGTGCGGGGTGGGAGGACTCATTTGATGATTTTACTACGCTAAAAAAACCTCTCTATTTTGGGCAATTTATAAAACTTAAATTAATTTATATTATTTGGTTGTAGAATGTCCTCAAAAGAACAAAAAAGACAGTAAAAGAAGTCCTCGTTGAGTTTCCGTAGTTGTCACCAGTAATCCAAGTTAAAAAACTTGTGACATATTATTTTAGAAGACCAACAAAAGCTGAACTGATTGATCGATCGGTATCCTCCGTTGATACAAAGTATTTGTGAGTGGGGGGCCGTGCCGCGGAGTTTCGCACAAATCTCGAGTTAGATTTTCTTCTTAAATTTTTTTGGTTACACACGGAGGATTATATATCGGCGAATTTATTTTGCTTTGCGAAGAAATTCAGACAGTAACGTTCTCTTTTCAAATTATTTGTTTGATATGAATTTTAATGTAGTCTCTTTTTTTTTTGTTAGTAATTAATTTGTAATGTTTGTAGATTTTTAATTTTAAAATTAATCAGTGATTAATACATTAAAAAGTTTCGGTTTTGTTGAAAATAAAAAAGAAAATAGTTTTTTTTTTCAGAGATTTTTTAGATAGATTCAGAATTTCAGTGACAAAATAATTAACGATTTTTTTAGTCAAAATATAGTGTTTTGCGTCAGTTCAATTATTTGGACTATTTTTTTTTTGAAACCCAAATTGACGAAGATAGGTACGTCACGCTGTCCAGATACGATTTTTAGTGCATTCTAATGTCACGAGCTCGAACACTCGAGTTTTGAAACATTCTTTTTTTAACCGACTTCAAAAAAAGGAGGAGGTTCTCAATTCGGTCGGTTTTTGTCAAGATTAAGAAAGCGGAAAATTCGTCTCCATTAATTTTAATAACTATATTGATGTGATTAAAAACATTTGCAATATTATTAATTAATGAAGTAGGCGAGCCTATGATTAAATTATTCTAATATCTAGTAGTTTTCCGTCTAGTAAACAAAATATTTAAATGTGATCTATGAACCGATTAGTGGTCATGAGACTAACCGTAGCAGTCATGGGTTTTTTTTTATATTTATGAGAACAATTTCTCAGGGTTTTTTTGCGATAAAAACATGTTGTTTTACGTGATGAAAGATATAATTAACCTATTTTTTTTTAACTTAATTGTATCCTTACTAAATGTTTTTGACGTAAATCTCTAATTCTTGATGGATCGTAGCCAGTCAGCGAGAGTCGTAAAACTGTTTAACCAGATTACTGTGAACCTGGAACGTAAAGGGCAATTGAATTTTTGTCAGTCCAAGTCTGACAAACCCTTTAGCTCTACCTAAGGTGGGAAGACTCATTTGATAATTTTAGCACTTAAAGAAAGGAGTCGTAGTTGGCGGCTTTCTATAGTTTCTACCTTCATAATTATCCTAATATTCCCACTTCTGGGACACAGGTCACCTTTCTATAAAAGGCATTTTTAATAGCCCATCAAACAGGAATGCAACGTGAAGTTCTCTATAAATTTTACTGAAAATTTCAGCTGAAAACTGAAGCGTTGTGTGCTGTCGTTACAAATCAATAGCGTGAAAGGGTAAATGTGAGCCGAGTGACGTCACACAACGTTTGTCGTCATAGTAAAGTGGAGGCGATTGAAAACTAAGGGACCGTTTAATTATATGATGCGTTTTAATAACATGGTTGCTTGTAATCCATAAAGAGGAGGGCAGGAACGTATTTACCATTTTAAGGCCCGACTGCTGGGCGAAAGGCTACTCCCCATGACTTCCACCTATTCCGATCCAGGCCCAATGTGAGCCACCGATCGTTTGTTTTGTCCAGAATACTTTTTTTTATACCTTTGCATCCCTGCGTCACGGTTACCTAATAAAACAGGCACGACCCGGCAAGTTTTGGCCCTTTAAGGAAGGCCACTACATATTGCTGACAGCTCTTTGAAGCGCTCGTTGGAACACGACGCGCCGTCGACTTGGGCATGATCCGCAAGTCACCTGTTACTCGTTGTCCGCATGCCCTAATTTGATAACGGTAGTGCTAGCTGCGTTCGAACCCAAGACCTGCCTCATAAGCCAGGGCTGGGCCAAAACTGGTCTTTGCTTGTTGGCAATTATTTACTTTTACGTTCATACCTACATCTCGAGAGTCGTTCACCTAACTCAAAATGTCGTTAACCGTTCATTTTTATAGTTATTCATAAACCGATTCAAAACAGTTGGCGAACATACAGATATTATTAAGTCAATAAACACCAGTTGAATAGCAAACATCAAAGGCATGTAAAATCAATATGTTCTAGGGTGCGTTCGAACTGCCTTTATATCTTTGTACAGGGCCGCCTCTCCCGAAGGGCACTCTGAGCATGCGCCCAGGCCCCGTAATCGTTGAGGCCCCTGGGTTCCTGTTAACATTACAACAAGGGCTTTGAAAATGCAGAGGAGTTCTAAAATTGTTGAGATCGCAATGCTTGCTTGTAACCAACTTTTAGGTTCCAACTAGGTTTTGACCGTGGCGTTATGACACTTGCCCATGCAATTACAGTCTCCAGGATCTCTGCCACTGTATCTAAATTCATCAACTTAATTTCGCGATTTAGGCGTTGAATTGTTACAAACAAATTCTCTTGTTTGTCTTTGTATGAAGTTTCGTACAGTTTTGTGTAAACGATCATAAGATAAAACTCAATGTATAAAAGGCGTTATAGTAGTAGTCAATTTCATTCAGTAAGCTTTCTCTAGCGTCCACCATGGTTCCAGGGCCCTTAATAGGTTGAATACGGCCCTGCCTTTCTATAGATAGATGCAGCTCTATATTGGATGCTGCCTTTTGTCCTGTTATCCGTATACCGTCCTTGGTTGACTGAGATAGAATACCTGAGGTATTAAGACCGTCTTTGTACTACATCTTAGGACCGAGGTTAGTAACCTTGAGATAAATAATAGTCTTTAGTTAGATCGGCTATTTCCTGTTTGATCACTTTCCTGGCTTGACTACTTTACAAAAGGCTTTTGAAACAAATAAATTAATCTTCACACATTTATTTTGAACAGGTTTTTTTTTTAATATTAATTATTTAATTTATTTACGAGTAACTTATGACTCAGTATTAGGCCTCCTGCAGACACACGCGATTAATCGCGCGGGGCGCCATGTCGCGGTCCATTCGCAGTATTTTTAGAGTGGAAATTGGCTTGGCTCGTTGTCGCAGCGCGATTAATCGCGTGTCTGCAGGAGGCTTTAGTAACAAATGACAATCTCTTTCGAATCGAGACGTACAACGACTGATTATTATCTACTAACTAATATTACAAATGCAAAATATTGTGAATATATTTGTTATTACATATATTGCGCAAAAACTTTTGAACGGATTTGGATGGGCACTTACGCATATAACCTGGATTGACACACGTGCTGTGGGCATAATTAAGTGCCTATATATTATGGAGCTTTATCTTTTTGGAGCCAACATGTTGGCTTTTAGGCCCCACATGTTGGAGCCAACATGTTAGACACACGGGCCAACTGTGTGTGTTCCCCAAAACTTTTCTGCATGTGCCCCTGAGGTGAAGCCATCAATCTTCAACTTAGCTGTTTGTTTAGAAAACTTTCCTTTTTTTACTTTACCAACTTTCAATACTTCTCTCTCAAGATATCCGTACGAGAATGGAATAATGATTTTTATTGGTTTACGGGATAGCTTTTTTATGAAAGGTGTTATTTTTTATTGTTTTTTGTCTTTTTATATAATTATATGTACTTTAAGCTATTGCATAGCTTTTATCGCGGGCTCTGAGCGCGGTGCGGCGCGGCGACCGAATCAAAAAATTTAAAAAACCTAAGGAAAATACCTGACACCAGGCATCGTCTAACGTCGTTTCGGCAATCATAAAGGTACGGACAGACGTGTTCATAACAAGCACGAAAGCATGCTTTTATTTCTTCTTCTTCTTCGTGTCGCTGGCACGAAGGTAATTATATTTTATTGGCCCAAAATTCCGCCATCTCCACCGCGTTGTCGGTAGCAGCGAAGAGGTCTATTAGGTCTTTAGATGCTTTTATTGAACAAGGGGCAATTTTCTTGAGGGAGAGGGAGGAGGAGGAGAACGTTTCTTGACGTTTCACTTGATTGACGTGGCTGACCATAGCCTAATTAGTACAGTAATAAATATAATAAATAAATAATTATAATTTATTGCATAAGTTGTTAAAAAAATGCTATGCAATAGCTTTACCGCGGCAGTCCACGAGTGCCACACGTATTTTTTTTTGTGAATAAATGTGCCTGTGATATGGCTTTGAACGTATACTTATTTATGAATCCAGGTTTCCTCACGATATTTATTTCTAAGATAAACATAGGTACGAGTATCCATTGAAAAAATTACTGCAACCTCGTGCAGCATCTTTTCTTACGTTTTTCTTTTTGTTTAATCATAAGCCTTGAGTTGTGTGTGGATATAGCTTCTTTTACTTCTAAACTACAACTAATAAACCTCAGTTTGCCAAATCCCAGACTTCAATTAAAACTAAATGCCCATTAAAGTTCACAGCATCAACACTCAACAGAGATGTTTGCCCTAATTCCCGTTTGTTAGTTCACATTCTGGTTTGGACTTTGTTTGTCTTCCTGCCTGGCTCCTTTGTGACACGGATTAATGATTCATGTGTTGTGTTGCAGTTCTAATAGTAGTTTGTGAAATTATTGTACTGGGAATCGATTTTAACTTACGCCTTTTTTCCTTGGGGGTGGGCAAAAACCATAGAACGCCATTTAGTATCGTAGTAGGGGAATGCAGGAGAGTAAGGATCGTACTTTTTTTTTGTAAAAAAAAACGGGAGTGCATTTTCATTACGAAATTAAATTATGGTGATCCCTATAGGATGTTGCCCTTAATCGAACACAAATCTAGATTCAGAACGGATACAGAGGAGACATGGAAATTGAACCCATTATTTCATGCTCAACAACAGCACCATTTTTCTACAGACTCAAAATATTAGGTTTTCTGTAGTCAAAAAGAATGTGCAAGGTGACAATAAAAATGAGTAAGAAAGAAAATCGGTAACCTTAATTTATCGGAAAACAATCGCAAAATCACACGACTATAACTTCAATCTCAAACTATAAAACCGTTTTGAAACAGTCGCAAATCGCATACACTCACACCCAAAAGCGTTTCCCCAACTTTAATAACCGAAAATAGTTTTAATAAGAGCCCCAAACGGCTGTAACAAAAGTGATAAAACTCGCCCCGCCTGTCTTATACCGGCTGAACCTTCGCATTTTATATTTAAGATTTATTATAGGAACAATAAATTTTACCGTGTGGAAACTTTTGTTAGACGAGTACGGTCGGAGAGAAAAGCGTTATGGGAATATGAATTTTTCTTTACGATGTTGTTATTTTTGAGTGTATTTTTATGTTATGTTGATTGTTTTATTGCTGTTATTTTAGCTTTATAAAATACTAATAATAGTACTAGTGTGATCATTTGTTGTTGCGGGTACATAAAAGTATGAGTCAGAAGGCAATGAATCACAGTTTTTTTTTCTCTTGATTATACCAAGAAATGCGTCTTACCTATTTATATCTCTTATTTCTTATATTTAAAGAATTGGGTTAATTCCTTTATATTTTACCTTTAGGCATTAAAATATTTATCTAAAATAATAACCTCTTTGCGAAACATAAATTTATTATTTAATTTTAGGAATCGCGAGCTCAAAGCGATAAAACATTTACTGCTCCATTTTTATTTCCCTTTTTTATTACGAAGATAATGCTATAAAGGGTTCCGGGAAGTTTCTAGAACAGTCTAGTCTTAAATAGTTATAAATATTTCTAAGTTTTATACTTTTTACCATTTTATTACGAAAAAAGGAAAAGATCCTTCGTTTAATGTAATACTTAGCTGTAGGTAACTTTAGTAAGTTTTTCAATTTTTCTTTCTGGATGGCAACATGCCTTAGTTTTTAGTTCAGTTAGGATACAGACTAGCTTTAAAAAAAATAAAACATAGCCACGTCAATTAGATAATATGGCTGACATAACTTTTAAATTAATTATTATTACAAGTAAATGTGAAATCGTTGAATGTTATGTTTGTGTAATTTTAATAAAAAGTACCTTTATTAAATGGAAAGTCTTATTCTAATAATTGTAAATGTTGTTTTTTTACTTTTGCATAAAGCGTCCTTTTCCTTCCAACGATTAAACAACATTTTTATCTAATTAAATAAAATATTCCGAAGGCGTCTGTACATTATTTTAGTTGTACGAAAACTTGAACCGTTCCAAGTGGATTAATGACTAAAGTTAAAACACTGTAGGCCAACTTACTAAATTTTGTAAAGCATTTAAAGTCAGACATGTAACACGGATTTTATTAAGTTGAGCCCAAGTGTGGCATTACCTTTATTTAACTTTCCTTTTTTGGTGAATTTTTATTGCCTTTCCTGGGCGACTTTTACCTTTTATTTTAAGACGGAAAGATGGGGTAGATTAATTGTTAACTGAGATGGTATTTTTAGGGTTCCGTAGCCAAATGGCAAAAACGGAACCCTTATAGATTCGTCATGTCTGTCTGTCTGTCTGTCTGTCTGTCCGTGTATGTCACAGCCAGTTTTTGTCCTGTTCCAACTTGGTAGAAAGATGTATTATGTGAACCGCATTAGGATTTTCACACAAAAATCAAAACAAAACAAATTTTGGGGATGCCCCCCATACTTAGAATTGAAACTCAAAAAAAAATTTTTCACCAAACCCATACGTGTGGGGTATCTATGAATAGGTCTTTAAAAATGATATTGAGGTTACTAACATCATTTTTTTCTAAACTGAACAGTTTGCGCGAGAGACACTTCCAAAGTGGTAAAAAGTGTCCCCCCCCCCCGTAACTTCTAAAATAAGAGAATTATAAAACTAAAAAAAATATATAATGTAGACCTCAACCAAAACTACCAACGAAAATTGGTTTGGATGAGATACAGTTAGCAGTTTTTGAGATATAGTACATTTTCAAAAACCGCAAATATAACTTTGCCATTCATACAAATACTATGAAAAACAAAGTTATTTTTATTGTTTGTGTATATTACTTACTAATCTCAATATAATTATATCTCTAATCTATGCTTGCTGCTACGGAACCCTTCATGGGCGAGTCCAACTCGCACTTGGCCGGTTTTTTTCTTTATAGTCTGTTCAACCGTAGCCTCGATTATTTTTTGAAATTTTGACCACGATTGTACATTAACTGCTTTTGACAATGACATTCTCATAGAAATAATTTTGTTAATTACTCTTTGAACATAATTTACTAATAATTGTTTTCTTTATTTCAGGTAAGTAAATATCTAATTAACTGAAGACGTGGAAAAAAGACGACAAATGGCAAAAAGGTAACCTCAAATGAATTAAAAAGAAAACTTGCAACGCGCATTTTTTTGGGAGCTGAAATTACATTAAAACCTTTCTTTAAAATTATATTTAATTTTTTTTTTGCGAAATAAATAATGTTCACAAGCAGCAAAATTGCGAATTTTGCCCTGGCAGTTTGATAAAGATAATTGTATTATGAATTGTGATATCGCACCAAAAGCACAATACACTACATACACATTCACTCACGCTATTATTCCCACGGGAGCAGGCAGAAACCATAGAACACCTGCTAAAATCCTTAAAAGAAAAACCCCACTTATCTAATAACAAATACCGCATCAAGTTTCGATTGCGCGCTCCTAAGGCACCCATTGTACCTTTATCAAAAAGATTTCGTGCTTGGGCCCGGGGGTATTCTGATAAATCATTCTTTTACCCCCAGTTATAAAGTTACCCACTTAGGGTAAGCACACATTGGTGCAACGGAAAAGTTCCGCGTTGTTTTAAGTTAAATTAGGGAAGGAGATAGATAGATGCATGGTTGTTTTAAGTAAAATTAGGGAAAGAAATAGATATATGCTTCGTTGTTTTAAGTTAAATGAGGGAAAGAGATAGATATATGCTTGTTTGTTTTAAGTAAAATTAGGGAAAGAGATAGATGCTTGGTTGTTTTAAGTAAAATTAGGGAAAGAGATAGATAGATGCTTGAATTGTTAGTCTAGTGATTTCGCAGGCTTTTGCTGTGTATGGGCCTGGGTTTGGGTAGATAGTTGTTATCTAGGTATATTACAAATATTTTTCAAACCTATAAACTGCAAATGAAAGAGAAAATATAGAATTTCACAAAAACATAATATTATTGAATACAATAAATAATCAGTCTTTTTATTGTTTTATTCATATTTTCAGTTTTGTAAGAAAAAAAAAATGGGTAAATATAAAAAAATAAAGGGTAAATATAAAATATAAATGGAGTTTGAAATCCTAAAGGAAAAATCCAAGAACACAACACTTTCATGGAAGATTACCAAAATATATAAATTTTCCACGATAATAACTTTAACTTAAAAGATTGCTTCAAGTTATTTAAGTTGCTAACTTAGCCCATTACCTATCAGCCTATTTATCATTTAAAGTAGATTTTACTTAGTATTAGATTTTGGGATATTTTCATGATTAGTTTGAAACTGTGCGTGCTTATGTTATAGTTAAGTAATCGTGGAAAATTACCCTATTTTCTTTATTTTTATCTGGTAAAATCGTCAAGTGAGTCCTCCCACCCATTACTGTCAGACTTGTACTTACTAAAATTCACGTCGTCCTTCGAAAGCGCTTTACGTTCCGGGGTCACTGGTACCTGTTAAGAAAGACTTGCGACCCCGGCAAGCTTTGGCCCTCTACGGGGACCCGTGAGATTGCTGATAGCTCTTTGAGGCACGCGTGGAACACGACGCGCCCTCGACCCGCGCATTTTCCATGTTCGGACGGCGAGTTACCCATTAGCCGCTCGCGTTTAACATTACCCTTGATCAGTTATGCAAGTAGGCATAAACCATGATTTCAGATGTTATGAAAAAAAATAAAGTTTTATTTCACGAGACAAAAATCCAAACTTTGATGGAGAATGCAATAACACCATCCCGTCCTCCTCAATATGCACATGCAAGAAAAATAAAAATGAAATATCATGCCATGCACCCAACGATCAGTGGTCCACTGGTGTACCTACGAAGAAGGAACTAATTTTTTCCTTGAAATTAATGTCAAAATTACAGTTTACGTCACAAAAACTGGAAATTCATGATAAGGCCTCTATAAAGGAAACTCAGGTTGTAATACTTTAATAAAACGAGGTATTGGCTTTTATAAAATATAAATTATATTAGCCAAATTAAAAAGGCACTAGGAAGGTTATGCGTCCGTTCGGTTCAAAGTACAGACTAGAAGTGAGACATGAATAATGTTGGGTAGCGAGGAAAACTGTGTTTTAAAGTAAGTACCTACGATGTATCGATTATTACAGAATCGAGTAAAGATTGATTTTTGTACATTAATAAATCAAATAAACCAACATTCTATGCACTAGCGGAACATAGTAAAAACTGTAAAATTAAAAACTAATATTCAGCTGCCTTTGATTAGGCTGAAAGCCGTCTTAATCACAATCAAGAAAAAATGGTGATCGTAGTGGCTAAGCGATCGACTGATGCGCAGCGTGTCGCGAGATTTATCTCCCTAGGGAAAATAAATTGTCCGATCAAATAGTTGTTCTGAGTATGAGAGATTCTATATTTGTACACCTACGACACAGGAGAAATGAATGCGGGGCAAAGTTACATAACTACCAAACACGCCATCTTAACCCAGTTTCCAAAATGTAAATAAAATCATCCCCAAAAATCCTTTTAACCACATAAGTGGGTATTTCAAAACATTTTAGATTCCCATCAGATAGCCGCACATACATTGCCGGGGTCTTGGCGACTTCCCTAATATATTCACCGTTCGGATCTTATAAATCACCCTGGTTGCCGACCAAATAATGGGTGGTTTTCTGACTTTATATGTCTCCGTGTTGTATTGAATTGGGTTGAAAAAATCGTATTAAAAACAAATACAAAAATTTTAAAATAACTTTTCTTTCGGAAGTCGGTGGCAATAGTCAATGACACAACAAAACAAAGCCACCGACTTCCGAAAGAAAAGTTATTTTAAACTTTTTTGTATTTGTTTTGAAGTCGGTACTTTTTTAAAAAAAAGGTTTTTATTTTACCCTTTTTAGTTTATTTATTTATTACATATTCAACCCAAATTCTTGTAAAATACAAAATTTTCTTACATATGCACTAATCTTGAAATCCGTCACAACATAAAAAAATCCATATCTCTAAAACTACTGAACCGATTTTGATGAAACTTGCAGTGTACCCTAAGTTGAACAATACCTAGTACAACAAAAAAAGAATTACTTAAATCGAACTTATAGTTCCGGAGATATGCGTGCACAAACATAAAAACATACATACATACACTTATGAAATTTGGCACATTTGTTCAGACGCTGATATAGACTAACATATATTAAAACTGGGCAGTTCTGATAATATTACATACATACGAGTCGAATTGATAACCTCCTTTTTTTTGAAGTCGGTAAAAATGTAGGGTGAGAATGTGAGGGTAACCTTCTAAAGGTGGCTGATTGTGGGAAAAAAGAAACAAAATATTCTATCGATTTTGTAATGAAAGCTTAACGTGGTAAAATCATCAAATGAGACCTCTCACCCAGGGCAGGGCAGAAGGGACTGTCAGACTTGTACTAACTAAAATTCACGGTGTTCTTCAATAGCCCTTTACGTTCCGGGGTCACGGTCACCTGATGAGACAGTCCCGCGATCCCGGCAGGTTTTGATCCTGTAAGGGGGGGCAACGTCACATCATGTGTTGTTGTGTTTCTGAGTATGAATGGATGGACATTTTACCACTTTTTCACGCAAAAACTTGACACACAGATAATTTATAACCTAGATTTATAACAAAGGATACTTTTTATCCCAGTAGTCCAACACCACGCGGGCGAAGCCGCTGGCACAAGTTTTTCTTTATTCAATTAAAAAAAATTGGATATATTCGACGTATTTCTGGTAGTTATTGTAAGATCTGGAGAAAATTTGATTACTGCCACTTGTGTGGAAATTCTCATAGCTTTATTATGAAGTGTAAAACTGATTCTCAGTTTTTTCACTTAAGCAGTTGACACATTTATTTGTTGTCTTCATTAACTAATAATCAAATGAGTCCTCCCACCCTAGATGGTCCGAGAGACGTTTAGTCTCTTAATAACTAAAAAACCACCATATCGCACACCCAGAACAACACAGCACTAAGTACAAATAGCTCATTTTTCAGAATCGACGAAAAACCGTTATCTCATGTTATGTGACAGTTATTGCGAATGTCCTGCACATTGTATGTAAAGAATCCAATGCGTATCAGCATTATCAAGTTCAGTTGATTGTAAACGCATTAATAATGCAAAATAATGCATTTTTTGACTTAATTCACTGTTGTGGAATGACTGAACGAAATAAAACATAATTATTTTGAGTTACGTCCTTTTTACTGATTGATTCTGAAATAATGCACTATTATTCTACTGTTTATTTATTGAAATTCAATAAACAATAACGCCCCATTTGTTTTGTTTTTAGGAATATACCGACTAATAATGAAATAAAAGACAACATTTTACTAAAATCAGTAGGTACTTATATTTTGAACATAAACTAGTACTCGTTTTGGACCCATACAACATGTAAATCACAAAAAAAACTACGCTTAGCTTCGGTTTCATCCCAGAAAAAACACACAACATCCTAGATTTATAAAATAAAGAGAAACTTGACCTTTGGGAACCTGCATGACTGCTTGCAGGTCGTATACAGCTGCGATGACATCTTTCTTGTTTTTATCAGCCTCTTTTTCCAATCTGGACAATTCTTTTTCTTTCAGGTGGTGATTATAATTTTCACGAAGTTTTGCCTTGCCCTCATCACCGGCATTTTTAGGGTTCCGTAGCCAAATGGCAAAAACGGAACCCTTATAGATTCGTCATGTCTGTCTGTCTGTCTGTCTGTCTGTCTGTCTGTCCGTGTATGTCACAGCCACTTTTTGTCCAAAGTATATGAGCTATCCTGTTGAAACTTGGTAAGTAGATGTATTATGTGAACCGCATTAGGATTTTCGCACAAAAATAAAAACAAAACAAATTTTGGGGGTGCCCCCATACTTGGAATTGAGACTCAAAAATTTTTTTTTCACCAAACACATACGTGTGGGGTATCTATGGATAGGTCTTCAAAAATGATATTGAGGTTACTAATATCATTTTTTTCTAAACTGAACAGTTTGCGCGAGAGACACTTCCAAAGTGGTAAAAAGTTGGTCCCCCCCCCCGTAACTTCTAAAATAAGAGAATGATAAAACTAAAAAAAATATATAATGTAGACCTCAACAAAAACTTCCAACGAAAATTGGTTTGGATGAGATACAGTTAGCAGTTTTTGAGATATAGTACATTTTAAAAAACCGCAAATATAACTTTGCCATTCATACAAACACTATGGAAAACAAAGTTATTTTTGTTGTTTGTGTATATTACTTACTAATCTCAATACAATTATATCCCTAATCTATGCTTGCTACTACGGAACCCTTCATGGGCGAGTCCAACTCGCACTTGGCCGGTTTTTATAACTTTCACATAGGTCGCACAGGTTTTCTTAGGAATATAAAAAGAAATATTGAACTCCTTATTGAATATCCTACTGAAAGTTGAAGCTGAAGCAGGAGATACATTATTTTGCTCTCGGAGGGTTTTGTAATCTCGATACAAGTCTGCCAAACACTTATCACTTGAGATATATTCTCTTGTGGTTTGAGCTCTTAGATAATGAGAATCTATTCTAGGAATAGAATTTATGAAATCAGTCACACTATTTTTTATTTCAGAGTCTATTTTGCGGCGATTACCATGCTTCCCACGTGCATCAGATTCCATAAAACCACCATCTGTTTTCTTTGAAAGGGCCGTCTTAATATACCTGTCACAAATGCTCAGCGTAGCCTTAAAAAACTCTTTACATACCCTAATCCTAATTATCTTTTTCAAAATAGTAAGACGAATTCAAAGCCCTCAATTTTTGAGAAGTGATGTACATATATTTAGGTTTGATTTCTTGTGTATGCCTTACTATGAATTCTCTTTGCCTCTCCAAATCGCCCAGCTGCCAAAACTGTTTGAAAATGTCTTGTCTTACCATCTCGTCTATTTTAGTTTTGCAATTCAACCTGCATTTGTCGCCACAAAGTGGACGGATTTGACGCCCAGCGATCAGTTTTGCAGGATTCGTTAAAGAAACATACTCTTTTCCTGTATTCCGCAATGCCTTATCAATTTTGGACTTCCAGCCAGCAGGGTTTCGTATTCTCTTTCTACTTATCTTGGGGTAGCTCACTGATGGAGCAGTGTCACCGGCAGAAAAAGTTGAGGGTGCGTTTGTCGGAGTGGCATTGGAATTCCCTTGAATATTTGCTGTAGATGGACCCGGTCTATTGGATTCATTATCAGATGAACTACTTGAGCTGCTGGAGCTTGACGATGATGAGCTTGAATCTGACGAGGAGCTCAAGGAAGAAGAAGAGGATAATCTTCTAGGGATTACAAGAGGCCGAGATATTTCTTTAACAGGTACTACAAAAGTATGATCCGTGTCCGAATCATCTATCGCTATGATCAGATAAAATAGAAACGGGTACCTCCCTATCTGATGCTTTATCGGCTGATGCTGCCTTCGCTGACGTCTCATCGGTTGATGCGGCAACGGTTGTATTTTCGACATCCTTTGTTGAACAGGTGGTCTACCATGAACTGTTAACGCGATCCAGTTTGGGCTGTGGGAAAGAGATGGCGCTAGACGACTTGTATAGCTCTGTTTTTTTCCCACAGCCTAAACTAGATCGCGTGAAGAGCTCGTGGTAAGGCCCCTGGTCTGGTTTCTTCTTTAGTTGCTTCCATTGCCCTTTTAAGTTACATGAGACCACGACCTCTCATCATCTGCCAAATAACAATAACAAATTTAATTAATTCAACAATAGTGCATTATCTCAAACAAAATTATTAATCTTTTTGTAAATAAAGAACAACACAAATTGTAAATATATTTCTTTTAATTTACAATGTAAGTAACAATTATAAGTATAGAAAAATATTTATAATGATGTTTTAACAAAATTAGGGCATAATTTATATCTACCATCAATACTGCATTATTTAACTGATTTTCACCTTTTACGAACAATACAGAACCATTTTGAAATAATACAAAAAATCGAACATACCTTCGTCAACAACAGAGTACTATTTCGAAATAGTATCAAACACGTTGTATAAGCACAGTCACCAACACTGAATTAAAACTAAATGATTCGGAGTAAAAAATATGATACATTCAACAACACCGCATTATCACAAAATAATTCACTGTTGCGTAAAGGATCTGGGTGCTGTTCCCTAAGGCGGCAAGTTGCAACTAGAAATAGTGTTGTGTTCGCGGTAAGGCTCTGGCTGCGCGTCTTCACCAATAGAGAGTTAGCGCGCCATCTGTTGGACATTTTTGTAAATATAAATACGCCTGTCTTCATGGTATATGCGGCAAATTTTCGGCTATTCAATTATATTTACAAGTCAATTTTGAGATTTTTCGACATAATACAGTGTTGTTCTGGGTGTGCGATATTCCTTCAGTAACCCTTTGATTTCCATGGCCACAGTTACCTTTACAGACGGTCGTGCAACCTTTGCAAACTTCGATTGAACTCTCCAGTCTTTCCTCTTCGACATATCTTAACCACATAAAGAAATTAGATACCCCCGATCAAACGAGAGTTTTATCAAACTCTCCAATCAAATCCAACCACAATTTCAACTAGAATCTTTGGAACTGGTGAGCGCTGATAAGCATCATTCCTAAAACTAGCCTATTTCAAAAGTTAGCCCAATTAATTACCGAGGCCCGATCGCCATTGAAGTTTTGCAAAACGTTTGAATCGCACGCTTTCTGATATAAAGTTTGGGTGGTAGGGTGGGTTTGCATTTGTGTGATTTTGGGACAGTCCTGTCATGATAATTCACTTTGTTACTGTTGAAGATGAGGATGGCTTGATAACTTAAGAAAACACACACTTTTTGATGGAGTTTATTATTCTAGTTGGTTCTAGCTAACACATTTTTACAGACATTGTTAGACTGACACATAGCAAAAACATAGGCATAAATCTATAAAAAAGAAACATATAGGTATAAAAGAGGTTGGTTGCTGGTCGCCAACAGTTACAGTTGAATTAGTGATCGAGTGTAATTGCATGGTTAGAAAGTTCTAATATAGGATGATGATGATAGTTGAATGTGTCATGTCAAATTCACTGATTTTATGTACCCGTCAGCTGGTTCAGAAATTCTGTTAAACTTACTATTGTACTATAGGCAAAACGTCGTTTTTCCAAGAATTAGCATCACTGCCAGCAGTTTTCAAGTATAATGTCTTAAATCACAAGTTATTATTATTATATCAGCCCATAGTGTCCATAGTGTCCCACTGCTGGGCAAAGGCAAAGTCACAAGTAACTTCCATTTTTGTTATTGGTCAAAAATTTGCTTTTTACTATAGTATGAATGGGGACTTTTTAAACCATTATGCAAGCGACATATCGTCAAAACCAAGAAGAAAGAAAACGTGTTACTTAAATTTAAGCGAGTATATTTATGAAACATGAGAAACGCTTCATGACATTCTTTCACCTTTTACAGCTACAAAACCTTCACAAGGACAGTCTCACCATCACTCACAAACATAGCCACCCTATCCCAACCAAATTAACTTCACTTCGAATCGATTGAAGGCGCCGATATATTCCAAAAGTTTCACGAATTTATCTAGCAAACTTGAATTAACTCAAGAGTAGAATTTAACTGCGAGACGAGTTATCTCCGCGTTTTCTGGTTAAATTGTGCAGTTAGCTCTCTGTGGTTTATTTGTGGTGATAGAAAGGGGTCATGTGGGGATAATTTATAAATCAAGGGTTAAGAGTCAGACACTTTTTGCTTGTTAAAAGAATTGAAATATATTATTTTGTACGAAATGATAAAAGAACTCAACAAAGTAATGACCTACCCCCTTACTTATAAAAACTTGTGTTGCTTAGCTACCGATTAAATATCACCTGTCCTTGTCATTTCTATTTTAATGAATAGAGATGGCAAGTGACTTAAGAGCTATTTAAGATAAGTAACGTCTAATCAATGTTTATAAGTAAGGCCCTAAGTATTTAAGTGCAGATACTTTGAAAAAAAAAATCAAGATAGAATGGTAAGCAATTGGATAAATATTGTATTTTTTCTTTAGAAGTAGGTACTTCATTGAATTTTTAATTTTTATGTCTGTTATGTTTTATAACCTATACACATACGAAGGTAAAAAAAATAAAAGGAAAATTCCTAAATAAATGAAAATAAAATATTAACTAGAATATTCTATAATATTCGGGACACACGTATACCGCGACCCCGGTACACAAAGGGCTACTGAAGGACACCGTGTATTTCAGTCAGTACAAGTCTGACAGTCCCTCCCACCCTGCCCTGGGTGAGAGGACTCATTTGATGATTTTACCACGATAAAAAAAAACTAGAATATTCTGTTTTAAGTCTATAAATAAATATGATAATCAAGCAGAAGAAGCGTCAATTTTCTATATTTTACCCCACACTAGGTTTCGACAAAAGATAACGCAAAAGATTGCCAAACTTAAAATACCTGGCGAATTATTTTTCGAAGCCGTTCTTGAAGCAAAAGGTCACGACTTTATCGATATTTTCACTAGAAAGGTACTTTATAAAATATGTAGGGGAACAGTGTATAAGACCACGTTAATAATCGCGAGGTATAATGGGGACATACACTCTTTAGGCATACTTAACACAACACTAATGTAGAGCAAGCGCCATCAGGACGTCATTTGCAAGCGGCCAGACGCAAATGGCGTCCTGTTGGCGCTTGTGCTATGTCAGTTTTTTGTTAAATTTGCCTTAGGTGTGTGATTTCCCATCATACCTCGTGTCCCCGTCTTATACCTACACTGTTCCCCTATATCGAAAGAATAATAATAAAAGGAAGTTTAAAAAAAGGTATAATTATATGATTTAGATCCTATAAAAATATTAAATTTATGTGTGTATTTTAATTATCTGTTTGTTAAAAAAGATAGTTCAAATTCTTTTTTATTTGTGTTGTTTATAGTTTTGTGTCATTTTCAGTTTTCGTTACGATTTCAAAACCTAATCACCACACTCACATTTCGATAGTTACAGGGGAGAGCTTACTGTGAAATCCCTAATGGACAAACCTCATAACAATTTGCTTGACCTGGGAATCGAACCCAGGATATCTTGCTCAGCAGTGAGCATTGATCCAGTTACTAACGACATTGCATAACTAGTGTAAAAAATATATTGAACCCAATAAACGTGTCTAACAGTAACGTGGCACAAAAATGAAACTTGATATTTTGTTTTCTTATCTGTATATAAAAAAAAAACTGAGTGTCCTGACCATAGGTCCTGACTGACTGGCTGATCGATCAACGAAAAGCTGAAACCGCTGGCTCTAGAAGCATGAAATCTTGCAAAAACGACCCTTAAATGACGTGTGCAAATTGCATCAAGATTTTTGAAAATTCATTCCCTAAGGGGGTTAAAAATGGGATGAAAGTTTGTATGAAATCATCATCATCATCATTTCAGCCTATTGCAGTCCACTGCTGGACATAGGCCTCTCCCAGGGAGCGTCACAGCGCACGATCTCCAGCTTTTTTCATCCAGCCACTGCCAGCCACCTTCTTCAGGTCCTCGGTCTATCTTGCCGGCGGGCGTCCCACCCTACGCTTACCTACACGTGTTCTCCATTCGAGAACCTTCCTACTTGTATGTAATTTACAACCAAATTGATGAAACCCATGTTTCAAGATTTTTGGAAATTTCAACCCCAAAAGGGCGAAATTGCGAAAATGCGAAATCGTCGCGGACGAAGTCGCGGGAGGAGTGCTAGTTTTTTTCACACATTTCTGCCACAGTGCTGCAAAAGACGTATTATAAATCTACTTTTTCACGTCTGTTTATAAATGTTAGCATCATATCTTGGAGCCTTTTATCACTGATGATAAATTGATTCACTTAGGATCTGACAAAGGGGTGTGTAGCTAGTGTGGTTTCTGGGTAGGCAGAGATAGAAGGCGGTGGAGATAACTGTTTGTGTTTTTTCTTCCTTATGTGTTGAAGAATTCATAGTGTTGGTAACATGCCTTAGTTTTGTGTGTGTTAAGTAAATAAATTATAATGTGATAGGAAATTAAAAAAAAATACATGTTTAAGACAAACATTATCTTACTATTCGTAAACTAAAGGTTATTTATGATTCTTTAATACAAAAAAGGCTTTTTCTATTGTTCAATTGACATAAAAAATAATACATAAAAAATTAGTTAGTATGTACATCCATGAAGATAAAAAGTGTCTAAGAGTAAATGCACCTAAATATATCAGTTTCAAAAATATCGTGCAAATGTTGTAAAATCGTGCATGACGCCACAATATGGGGCCGTGACAGACAGACTGAAAAAATAAAAAAATAAGGCTGTAATAACTTACGTCATTAATATTATAGTAACACGAAACGCTTGAAAGTCTGTATTCTAAATAACCACTTGACTTCTAGATGTTTTTAAAACTATTTCTGTCACTACACAATTAGGTGGTGACGGTTAGATGCAACTTGAGCCATAATTTCAAATGAAATAGAGTTGAATTCGAGTTTTTAGTTCTCACAACTTAAAATTCCATTATACTTGACAATCCACAGAGTAATTCTGTATAGATTAATATACTCAATAATATTATTAGCCATGGACTCGAACAATAATAACCATAAATTATAGAAATTTTCTTTTTCCACTCACACCAATTTATTACTTTTTTTCTTTACTCAACAGTTTTTCCTTATTCCGTCCCTTAGAGAACCCTATCTTTTTGGAATAACATATCTTTGTATGTCAGTTATCTTTTCGGTAATAATGTTGAAGAGTTGGCCTACTTTATTATGTGGATAATGTGGATTAGTGCTGTGTCCGCGATAAATGTGTTTGTTTTCTTTTTTGAATGTAAACATAATATTTTTTTAAGCATAGTGGTAGAATCCGGGTTTGTTAGAACGCTACTGCCGTGCGTTCTTACTTAGGTTTGATTTCCAGTTAAAGTAGATGAGTTATTATGTCATCACCATCATCATATCAGTCGTAAGACGTCCGCTGTTGAACATAGATTTCCAATAAGACGCCGGGTTGGTCTGAACTTGGACTCTTTGGGGCGCGCATGGAACACGACGCGCCGTCGACCCGGGCATGGTCCATGGTTGGACAGCGAGTCGCCCATTACTCGCCGCCCGGAGCTTTTAGCTCTAATGCTTACTATAAAAATGCTCAGTAATTTTTTGGTGAACATGGGTATCATTTTCAAGAAAAAATCACATTATTAGAGTACAAAAATTAACCTTTATTACCTTTTCTACAACATCGAAGCCAACTAACGTAGAAAAGTTAAATGTCCGAAATTCTTTTTTACAAATCTGATTTTTTATAGAAAAAGACCCAATTAGTGAGGCGGGGTAAAAGAAAAAAGAAAAAAATACATAAAAACAAAAATCCTTTTTCTACCGAGCGTAGTTAATAAAAGAATATTAGGCTTTTGTCATGGCCAACGATGGTGAAACATAATTATTTTTTATCTTTTACCCTCAGTCACAAAAAAAGATAACTTAAAAAAGATCCAGTCTTTACAATTTCGGAGCCCAGATGCTTTTGAAAAATTGGTGAAGTAAGTGTCAGCTACGCTCAATGTAGGTTTCTGTAGTTGTTTATAATTCATAGTAAAACAAACTTAATAATGTGCCTAGTTGAAAAACAAGAAATCACATTTTTTTGCTGTAAAATTATAAATTAAAACAAAGTTTATTAACGAGTAACACAATATCCTAGAAAAATCGGCATAGTTTTTACTGCGTTGATTGAAAAGGTTCGTTTTTTAGGGTTCCGTAGCCAAATGTCAAAAACGGTACCCTTATAGATTCGTCATGTCTGCCTGTCTGCTGTCTGTCCGTCCGTATGTCACAGCCACTTTTTGTTGAAAGTTTACTTACTAATCTCAATATAATTATATCCCTAATCTATGCTTGCTACTACGGAAGCCTTCATGGGTGAGTCCAACTCAAACTTGGCCGGTTTTTTCAACAGTTCCAAAGTACCTTAGACCTTTTTTTTTTTTTTTTTTTTTTTTCGTGGTAAAATCATCAAATGAGTCCTCCCACCCCGGGCAGGGCGGGAGGGACTGTCAGACTTGTACTGACTAAAATCCACGGTGTCCTTCAATAGCCCTTTACGTTCCGGGGTCACGGTAATGGTATAAGTCCCGCGACCCCGGCAGGCTTTGGCCCTCTACAGAGGGGGCCCCGTCATTATGCTGACGCTCTTTGAGGCGCGCGTGGAACACAACGCGCCGTCGACCCGGGCATGGTCCATGGTCGGGCAGCGAGTTGCCCTTTACTCGCCGCCCGCATGCCCGCGCCTACGGTGGCCGGAGATCGTCTTGCGACGTCCGACGCCGTGGGCGCCAACCACCGCGGGTGGGGCGGAGGGAGGACATTGCCCTCTCTCTCGCGCGGCCCGCCTCCTCCTTCGCGAGCATTACTGCTTCGCAGAAGGAGGCGACCGCTTCCCACTCCGTCTCGCCCCGCAGCATGGCCGCAACCAATGCCGGGCGCGAGAGGTCTCCGCCTATCGCCGCCGTGAGGACACGTCGGTGCTCTGCCCAAGCTGGGCAGTCTTGCACCGTATGCTCTACTGTGTCCTCCGGGCGATCTTCGCAGTGGTGACACCCAGGCGTTTCCTCCTTTCTCCTTAGACACAGGTACCTCCCGAAACTTCCGTGTCCGGTGAGGACCTGCGTCATGCGGTAGGTCAGGACGCCGTGACTCCTATCCAGCCACTCCTCAAAGAGGGGTCTTACCGCCGCGATTGCGGCGTGCCCGAAGTACCTTAGACCTACGTTTTAGTTAACAATATCAACTTGATATTTGTGTGGCATGGTAGCCCCCTTAGATATTTATTTTATTCTGATTCAAAGTATATTTATTGTTAATAGCGGCAACAGAAATACATCATAATGTGAAAATGTCAACTGTGTTACGGGTAATGAGATAGCTCCAGTCTTGTGACAGACGGACAGACAGCGGAGTCTTAGCATTAGTATCCCGTTTCACCCTTTGTATACAGAACCCTAAAAAAATAAGTGCAATATACTTGTCCAAGTCCATAATCATCAAAAGCTCGTCATTCTTGACAGGCCTGTTGGTCTTTTGGTCGTTGATTCTGGCTCTCAGGAGTTGCAGTGGTTTGGTAATCGTGTGGTGGGTTTGTCCCAAAAAGGCCTGTTGGTCTAGTGGTTTAGTGACCCTGACTGCTATGCCGGAGGTCGTGGGTTCGATTCCCACCCAGGACAAATGTTTGTGTGATGAGCACGATCATTTGCTCTGTGTCTGGGTGTAATTTATCTATAACATTTATGTATTTAGAAATATATAATTATATTTATCAGTTGTCTAGTACCCATAACACAAGCTCTGCTTAGCTTGGGACTAGATGGCGTTGTGTGATAGTTGTGGAA
Organism: Agrotis exclamationis; assembly: GCA_950005045.1. NCBI lineage: Eukaryota > Metazoa > Arthropoda > Insecta > Lepidoptera > Noctuidae > Agrotis > Agrotis exclamationis. The sequence goes on from OX465441.1 coordinate 14,269,829, forward strand.
TATTATTTATTTATTTCCCGAGACATAATTTTCGTGGTATTTCTGTAATTATTCTGTCTAACGACATAAAACAATGGTACCATGGAAACATTTCCGTGCTTACAATTATAATCAAACAGTACTGTGGTACAAATAAATTTCACCGAGGTACCTTCTTGTTGTAATTTCAAAGAAAATTTTACTTGTTTTCCTGAGATAAAATCGTTATGTTATTTTGAAGGATAAGTAAGTCTTTTGAGCTTTGTATTTTGTGAGGAGGCTTAATTATAATAGCTACGCGGGTCGATGGTGGAGGTTAAGCAGCGTTTGGCAAGGTTTGTCTTTGGATGGGTAACCTGACTGACTGTGTCCTGAAAAAACATGTTTATCAGTTGGTCCCGGCTGTCATTTGTAGATTTTTTCAATCGTTACGAAAAATCAGAAGCTCTGCATGACAACCAGTTTAATAAAAGGGTTTCCTCATCAGTTACTGCAACTGAAAGAATAGCAGACTGTTCTTAGGAATCCACACAGGACTGATTTGATGATTTATGACTTAAAAAAATACATGTGGCACTCGGAGACTGCCGCGGTGAAGCTGTTGCATGACTTTTTTTTTGTTTTAAAAGAATAAAATCGCCTACCGCGTATATTTAACGAGAATATAATTTATTTAAAACGTTTGTGGTGCACTACTGTAATAAAGAACTTCTTTGTTGTAGGAAAATTTTATAAGTAGGTTTCATTGTGAAAACTCCTTTTGTAGCTGGCCGTTTAGAATCGGTAAGAAAAAATAAATTGTTTTTATGACGGATATTTTTATGATTGCCGAAGTCTCCCGAACTGAAACGATGTTAGACGATGCGTGGTGTCAGGTTTTTTCCTTAGATTTTTGGAAATATTTTGATTCGGTCGCCGCGCCGCGCTCAGAGCCCGCGATAAAAGCTATGCAATAGCTTAAAAAAAAAACGGAAATAGATAATAATCAATGGAATTATTATAATCAGGAGGAAAATTCATTCACTTGAAAACTGATCGCTTAATTGTCCCGTCTGGTTTAAATTTTATCTTCAACATCACGCTTCAATTGTTCAAAAAGGGTGGGTAGAGGAGATATCTGATCCTCATTTTAATCCTTAATGGTTTTGAGTTTAATACAATATCATCATCATCATCTCAGCCATAGGACGTCCACTGCTGAACATAGGCCTCCCCTTTAGATCTCCACATATACCGGTTGGAAGCGACCTGCATCCAGCGTCTTCCGGCGACCTTTATAAGGTCGTCTGTCCATCTAGTTGGTGGACGTCACACATTATAGGACTGACTAAAAGTTTAGTTAGCCAAACGGCCTAATTGTGCCGAGGTCGCAGGACTGTCTCATCAAGGTAACCGTGACCGTGGAACGTAAAGGGCTAATGAAGGACACCGTGGATTTTAGTCAGTACAAGTCTGACAGTTCCCGTCCCGCCTAGACGGGAGGGACTCATTTGAGGATTTTACCACTATAATAAAAATCGGCCTAATTGTTATATGAATATTACTAACTGTAAAGTTATTAAGTCTATAACTTAAAACAAAATTAACAATATGAATATAAATGACTAAAATATAATAAAACTAAACTAAAATATTATAAAGCATTGAAAAAATAACCCAAGAGATTGGCGCCGTTACCTCTTTGTATGGCAATACTTAGCTTCTAGCGAAGCTCTCATTAGAAATAGTACTGCAATTAGAGATAGATACATATCTTTAAAGTTCACTTTATTATTTAACTGGAGCCTGACCCTTTAAATATCTATAAATAACTAGGTTACACCCATTTCTTCTCCCGGGTGGAATTTGGTAATTGTCTCTCACAGTATCTTATGATCGGGATAATCGGTATCCCATATTTCATTTCTTACTACAACCTATGTCTGAACCACATTCTATCAAGATCCATTCAGCTGTTCTTACGTGATTGAGTGACAAATTTCCACCCTTCCATCCATTCATCCAAAGTTATCTTAAGTTAGTTAACAAAAACATAAATAAATCTCAATTTGTCACTCAATTAATTCTATCTTAAATACAGGATGTTACAAAACCTTTCAAGTCTCAAAATTATTCGGAATAATAATTTCGAATAAAATTAAACAAACAGAGCATTGTTATCTTAGTAATTTATTGGTCGAATAAATTTTATTCGGCTCACGGTGGAACGCCTAGCAATTTGATTTCGATAATAATTGGAATTTTAAAGGTAGTTTTTAGTGCTGATCGAGTAGAAATTTGCTTTTTGATTAGGTATTTTCTGCTGCTTATATATTCTCTGCTAATTTATTATTAGCTCAATAGTTTCAGGATAAAAACTGTAAGTTGGTTCTAATCAATTTATTGACTTGTTTTTTAGCGTGGTAAAATCATCAAATGATTCCTCCCACCCCAGGGCAGAGCGGGAGGGACTGTCAGACTTGTACTGACTAAAATCCACAGTGTACTTCAATAGCCCTTTACGTTCCGGGGTCACGGTAATTTGATAAGGCTCGCGACCCCGGCAGGCTTTGGCCCTCTAAAAGGGCATGGTCCATAGTCGGGCGGCGGCGAGTTGCCCATTGCTCGCCGCCTTGACTTGAAAATACTTACCAGACTGTCTTACATGTGTTTGTTACTATGGCCCTGGAACTCAAAGAGCATTTGAAAGAACAGATTGCATGTTTAGTCAGTAAGTCTGACAGTCCCAGTCCAGTCCTCTGCACCCGGGGCGGGAGGACTTATTTGATGAATTTACAACTCCAATAAAAAGGATAGGTAAGTTACTTTTGACTCTTTCAATGTTAGATGAAACTTTTTTTTTAACAGTATAATGAAATCATTAGTCTCTTCAGAGTAATACTTAAAACAAATTGTTACCCTCGGACTTTCACACGCCTTTGAAATATCATTTCTTTCAACGAAAAAAGACTGCTCTAAAATAAAAGCCAATCAAGAAATGACCGAAAAATGTCTCCTTCGTAAATTAATTTTTATCCGAATATCAGTCAAAAATAAACAAAATATTTCCGAAACGTCTCAATTTATCTGCAACGTCGTTGATACAGCTTTGAAATCTGAAGTGCTAGTGTTGTCATATTTTTAAATAATTCCCGCGATTTTTTGCAGGATATTTCTTTCTTGCTCGCAATATGTTGGATACATGCTGTGTATTTGTATTTAACATCGTGTTGACCGGAATTCCGAGTGAAAACCGAATATGTTTGACATGCGTAGTTATTTTTTTTTTATTTTTTGGAACCCTGATAGTTTGTGTGGATAACCATGTTTGTGCCAAACAGATAAGGATTCCATCCACGTCCTTATAAAGCAGAAACTTTGATTAAACTGTTGTTTTCTAATTAATTCCTAAAGGATAAAACTCTTGTTTTGATTTCAAAGTTAAACATTACGAACTGAGAAAGCAACTCCTTAAGTTAACAAACTAAAACTAATTACTATTGTTCATTCAAAAATTCATGGAATTGGAATATCAACACGAATTTAAGCTTAAACTTTTTTAATTTCAAGCTGACTGACTCTTTGATATCCAGTTCGAAAACGTTGCAATATTAAACATCAACGGTTCTACCAAAAATTAATAACGAAAACTCATTTTTAACTTGCCATCAATAATTCCGAAACCTCGATAAATTCGATTGCATCAATCAAAAATCCCGGTTGGGAGGTCCGTAACCCGGGGATTTTCGATACATTTCCCATCCCTATCGGCCCGCAGGGAATTTGGTAGTCGTCAACACAAATTGTGATCGAAACAGTCTGCTGAAGAAATTGAAAAAGAAATGGCAACCCCGAGGGGCTTGTATAGACAAAGGGATATTATACATGAGCATGACTTTCGGTGTAAAAATCGCCGTGCAGTAGTTTTTTACACTGGCAACATTCTCGAAATGAAAAATCGTGGAGTTTTTTATGCTGTGTGACTGGGAATGCAGAAAAATAAAAGAGTGGTTTCGTCAAAGTTGTGCGTGTCAAAGAGTTTTGAAATAGTGTTGCCATTTTTATTGTTGTTTGTTTATTTATGTATGTCCTTATAAAGTTTTTTATAGCTGAATAGGTAAAGACATTATTCTTATCGTTTATAATCTTTTGCATTAGTGTTGTGAATCGGACTAGCTTAAAACATAGACATTTACTCAATTTCGAAAATTCCGTATCGATTTTCTCAGTAGAAACTTTCAAGTTTGAAAGCGAGTTTTACCAAGAGGTATCACATTTACCAACTACTAACTGGGCTGGAGTTGAGATAGGCAGTCGCTCCATGTAAAATACTAGTTTGCTAGCTGCATCCCTTGTAGTTGGGATTTTTTTTTAGGTGGTAAAATCATCAAATGAGTCTTCCCGCCCTGGGTGGGGCGGAAGGGACTGTCAGACTAATTGTACTGACTAAAATCCACAGTGTCCTTCAATAGCCCTTTATGTAACGGGGTTACGGTAATGAGATAAGTCCCGTGACCCCGGCAGGCTTTGGCCCTCTGGAGAGGGGGCCCCATCATTATGCTGACGCTCTTTGAGGCGCGCGTGGAACACAACGCGCCGTCGCGTCGACCCGGGCATAGTCCATGGTCGGGCAACGAGTTGCCCTTTACTCGCTGCCCGCATTATAGTTGGTATTTGGGAAATATTGAGCAGAGTTTTGAATCAAAAGATCGCCACTTCTTGGTTTCGAAGTACTTAGGGCACGACATAACAGACGGCACGATTTTCGCAGTTGCTGAGTGATTGGACTTCTGCGTTGCGTATCGCGGGTTCGATTCCCGCACGGAGCAAATGTTTGTATGACTACGAGGAGTTGTTCCGGGTGTTGGCGTTTGTTTATGTGAGTTTATATGTTTGTTAAAGCATCCACGATACAGGAGAAGTTCCTAGTGTGGGCTTAACAGCTAAGCTCAGCTGTTAATCGATTTTCCTACAAAATCACTCATGTTTAAAGTACATTTGCGTATCGAAAAATCTACAACGTGTCAAATCAAATGAGTCCTCCCGCCCAGGGTGGGACGGGAACTGTCAGACTTGTACTGACTAAAATCCACGGTGATCCTTCAATAGCCCTTTACGTACCAGGGTCACGGTAACCAGGTGAGACAGTCCCGCGACCCCGACAGGCTTTGGCCCTCTTAGCGGGCCCCGTCAGATTGCTGACAGCTCTTCGAGGCGCGCGTGGAACACAACGCGCCGTCGACCCGGGCATGGTCCATGGTCGGGCAGCAAGTCACCCATAACTCACCGCCCGCATGCCCGCGTCTACGGTGGCCGGAGATCGTCTTGCGACGTTCGTTGCCGTGGGCGTCTCCCGCGGAAAATCTACAACTTCGTATCGTAAAAATACCAACTCTTTATTTAAATGCAGGGCTTTCCCTCGGCTTAACCCTCTCAATAAAACAAACACTTCAACATTAATGTTTTAACCCTAATTGCTGCAAGTGTGGGCTTTGATTCCACCAATGAAATCGTCATCACATACCATATGGTGCCATATTGAATCCTATTGCCTTGCAGAACAAACGATGTGAACTTGCGACCTCGGGCAAACGAAAATCGAACCTATTTCTTATTAGTTAAAGACCGTGAGGAGTGCAAAATTAAATTGGCAAACGAAAGCACATATGGCCCAAGTTTGAAGTGGTGTGGGGAGTTTAATGTGAATTAAATCAATTAATTAATGGAAATTCTTTTAAACATTGATTGAATGAATGCTTTGTGTGTTTTCTAATGAGAGTATGCGATGAGATTGAGTTTTAGAACTGTTTAATGCTGCTCATTAGGAAAATATAATGAGGCATGGATTTTAGAAGCCATTCTTATTACAAGACTCATCATCTTTAGCCCATAAATGTTCCCACTGCTGGGACACAGGCCTCCTCTCTGTGAGAGGAAGTAGACCATAATCCACCATGCGGGCTCAGTGCGGATTGGTGGATGTCACATGTCTTCAAATTTTTGATTCTAGGATATGCCGGTTTCCTCACGATGTTTTCCTTCACCGTTTTGAGAGCAGTGGTAATGAAATAAATTACACAAAGTAATGCGCTTGGCTGGGTTCGATTCTACGACTTACAACTCGTAACTCGGGTCCCATATCATTGGGCCACCACTGCTCTCATTGCTGTTTTTGCTCTTTTAGGCCTGTTGGTCTAGTGGTTAGTGACCTTGACTGCTATGCCGGAGGTCCTGGGTTCGATTCCCACCCAGGACAAATGTTTGTGTGATGAGCACGATCATTTGTTCTGTGTCTGGGTGTAATTTATTTATAACTAGCGACCCGCCCCGGCTTCGCACGGGTGCAACCTCTACTATATTATGCACGTTATATACATAAAAACCTTCCTTATGAATCACTCTATCTATTAAAAAAAAACCGCATCAAAATCCGTTGCGTAGTTTTAAAGATCTAAGCATACAGGGGGACAGGAAGCGGGAAGCGACTTTGTTTTATACTATGTATTGATATGTAGGTATGTATTTAGAAATATATAAGTATGTTTATCAGTTGTCTAGTACCCATAACACAAGCTCTGCTTAGCTTGGGACTAGATGGCGTTGTGTGATAGTTGTGGATTATTATTATTTAGTTAGGAAGAAAACCACCAAAATTCTAACTAACTCCTCAATGGACAACCAACTAACAAACCAAAGCTGGTATTTAAAACACATCATACAGCTGTAAAGGGTTATCCAGACTCGCTGTCTCCTTTAAAATAAAGCCATTCACCATTCAATGTGACATTTGGCACGCTTTCCCCTAATTGCTTGTGTGTGAGAGCCTTTATTCTACTCCTTTATACCGCCTTTTGTTCTTGATTGCTTAATGCCGGCTTTTTTAATTACTGGGGAGAATTTTTGAAATATTTTTGTCATTCAATTATTTACTTTTTCTTTTTTTATGAATGGTTTACTTTTGAGTGTGAAGTTAAACGGTAGCTGTAATTATTGTTTTTATTACGTTAATTTTTTAGATGGATTTTTAGGGTGAAGGGCTATTAAATGACACCGTAGAATTTAGTCAGTACAAGTCTGACAGTCCCTTCCGTCCTGACCTGGGTGGGAGGACTCATTCGATGATTTTACCACGTAAAAAAAGGGTTCCCTACTTCAAAAGAATGTCCGTCTATCAAGACCATTTTTTCTCAGTGTTGATTGGCGTTGCACAGAGGGGTTCTGGAGTTTGATCTTTTAAGAGGTCTCGGTCCCATCCTCCATGTGCTGGTGGTGATCACCGAGGTTTTAGTGAGGTACAAACGTCACATGCCCCTGTCTTATCCCCAAAGACCGGGCGCATTTTGAAAGTTTCCCCCCGGAACAAAAAAAACCTGAAATTAATATCAGATACTCGGGTAAACAAGCTCTTGGCAAAGTAAAATTAAACTTCTATTTGTTTTCACAACTCATCATTTTATTAAAATGTTAAGTTTCTCAAAGACAGTTTCCTAGAATATTCCAAACTACGTACAACCGAGAAATAACTACCTATGTAGGTATATGAATTACTTAATTAAATATAACATGAGAAGCAATGCTTCATTCGAGGAAATGGTCAAAGCGGTGCGGTATCAAAGTGTTTCGGAGGTTTTCAAAGGAGCTAGGTTCTTGTGAACGTCTAGATCTTGTGAGTTACTGAATTTATTGGTAACTGGCTTCTGCTTGCAACTTTGTTCACGTGAACCCGTTACAACCGTGTTATGCTACACGTGATGGTGCAGCTGAATAACAGTAACTACTGTAATTGATAGAACATCAGGGCTATTGGCTAAATTGATTGTAACCGACCAGCCACTGAACTTGGATGGCTTGATACCAGTTATGAGGCCAGGTTGAGGAGTGGAGTGCCTAAAGAGCGTTAGAATAGTTGATTTTAGGGAACATTTACATATCAGTTTCATTGCAAATGCAAAAGCCAATACGAAATTTACCTTTTGACGGCTATTTGATGGTCACCACACAGACACCGAGATACGCAATAGCCCCGTTGATCATAATCAGTAGACATGAAATCTTAGCCATTTTTCCACGAAAAATAATCAATTTCCCCGCAACAAATATAATAAACGACATGTGTCTTATGTGTGATCGTCCAATTATTTGGGAATAACGTCTGCCTCAGACGGGGCGCGCCACAGTATATAAATTACTTGACGTAGGTCATCTCACGATGGTGCAAGAGATAAGAATACGGCGATGTGTGTGATCCTCTGATCACACACATCGTCATATATATATTTTAAAACTTTTTTTTTAAAAAAAAGAAACCGACTTCAAAAACAAACACAGCGTAAAATAACTTTTTTTTCGGTTGTCGGTGCCAAAAGCCGATAAATTAAAAAAAAAACCAAGCCGATTTCCGAAAGAAAACTATTTTGCGCATTTTTCTGTTTGTTTTTTTTTATTTTTTAACAAAAAGTTTTTTTTATATTCATTTGCCTAAGAATGTTTATCTTAACTTCACTTATCTAAAAATACACAAACAAGCACCTTGCACTATTATCGACCCCTCAAGCCCACATCACAAACAGTGTAGGTACATCGCTCTGCCACATCTGTGCGCTAAATATGGCCACCACATCGCTACGTGGGAGACGAACTCTGACGAATGTTACCGAGTCACTATACAGGGTGTTTTTTTAAAAGACTATTACTTGTTTTATGTTCTTTGGATGTAGACTTTATTATTACGATATTATTACAGCCGCATAGGCCGGTCTTCCGGGTTAAGTTGTGCTTGTCGAGGTTGGTCTTTGGATAGGTGACCATCTGTCATAGCGAGTTTCCTCCATGCCTGGTCCCGGCTGTCATTTGTAGATCTTTGACAGTCGTTACTATTTAGTCAAATGCTCTAAAAGTCTTACGACCAGTCTTACTATGGGGTATTGTATTACCCAGTTACTGGGTTGTGAAGGTTTAAGAGGCAGTCGCTCCATGTAAAATACTGATATTCAGCTGCATCTGGTACGACTGGAAGACGACCACAATATAGTTGGGAAAAGGCAGGCACATGATGGATTTTGACTGTTTATTTTGCGTCTGAGGATGTAATCCAAGTTGTGAAAATATAAAATATATTTTATAAAATGCTTACACTGAAAGCCATAACTTAATACCAATCAATAAAGTTATAGTTATAATTACTTACTCCAACTAACTTGTCGGCACTTTTGACCGACTGCAAATACGGCCTACTAGTTGGCACATTTCTAATAATAATTTGTCAAACAGTACGGCTCCCAATTAGGCTGTGGGCGACGTCTGAATCGCTATTTATTGAATAGTAAACTACTATTAGTTACTCCATATAACTATGCATAGAACTAAATCATTTTGGCGAACTAAGGGCAATTAACATTTAATATTACACATAATACTGTTGGTTCGTTCTTCTATTTAGGGTTCCGTAGCTAAAGAGTGAAACGGAACCCTATTACTAAGACTCCGACGCGCGACGTCAGTCTATAACCAATGCCTCTACCATGAGTTGTCATTGCGATACTCGATCATACGCATCGACCGCGTTTGGCGCTCTCATTGGTTGAGATTTTATACAACCTTGGAGCGGGCCAATGAGAGCGCCAAACGCGGTCGATATCGATGATCGAGTATCGTAATGACAACTCATGGTATGAGTACAGGCTGCATCTCATGAACCGTTATAGTTGTGATTGTCACAGATGCTGTATTTCGGTTGCCAGTAGGTAGGTATAACAAAAAAAACTTAAAAAAAAAAAATTAACCGCCTTCAAAAACAACCACAAAAAAAGGGTAAAATAACCTACAAAATAACTTTTCTTTCGAAAGTTGGTGGCTTTGTTTTTTTTATTTCGTTGTCTTTTATGCCACCGACTTCCGAAAGAAAAGTTATTTTGTAGGTTATTTTACCCTTTTTTGTGGTTGTTTTTGAAGGCGGTTAAATTTTTTTTAAAAAAAGTTTTTTATTTTACTCTTTTTAGTTTAAATATTCAACCCAAATTCTTGTCAAATACATCATTTCTTACATGTGAACTAGAATTTGGTAATCCTTAGCACTAGTATTAACATCGCTCATGTACACAATAAGCTAATAAAATTCCCTATCAAAAACTGCTGAACCGATTTTGATGAAACTTGCAGGGTTCCCTAAAGTGAACTATTCCTCGTACAACAAAAAAAGAATTTTGGAAATTTGTCCACAATTGGCGGAGTAATCGCGTAACAAACACTCAAAAAAGTAAAAATCATCACATCATCCATCAATAAAAATGCTCACAAAATAAAAAGTACTGAACCAAATTGGATGAAATTTTTATGGGACCAGACTGCAAGTATACTGCTTTGAACGAAAAAAGAATTACACTAATCGGACTAGAAACCTCGGAGTAATCGGTGTACATTCATAAAAAAAAAACATACCGACCTCCTTTTTTTTAAGTCGGTTAAAAAAGGGGCTCACATACAAATAACGTGATTTTTTTACAATTTTCATTAATAATGGAACGGACTTGGCCGGTTTTTTACTATCATTTTCTCAGATGAGAAAAAACCATTCAAAACTTATTACGTCAACAATTTAAAGAATTTTTTTTAGACTTTTATGTCATAAATGTCTGAATAATTAACTTTCAAGATTGTGCTTATTACTGAAACTTTAAAATTCCAAATCTTTAAGAAATTGGTTATTGAACATTTTGAATATTAATTACTGGAATCGAAGTAAGATGATATTTTGATAGCGTGTCCGTCTAACAAGTTTGCAAAGTCAAACGTAATTGGATTTAAGTCGCATTTTTTTAATTTTAAAAGTTCAATTTTTTAATATTTTTCGAGAAATACTGTACAAACGCGATGAATTTAATACATTATTTATTACACTTTCTATGTACAGTAATTCAAATGAGTCCTCTCGCCCCGAAAGGAGCGGAAGGGATTAAGTATCAAACTTGTACTGACACAAAACACCCTGTTCCTTCAAATTCTCTTTACGTTCTAGGGCCATGGTGCACTTTTAAGACAGATCCTCGACACTTACTGGGCTTCAAATGAACTTTTACAACAGTCTACGAACTTATTTCACAATTATATTTTGACCGTAACCAATATTTTGCTGTCTTTCAAAATAACAGCATATACGGCGCTTTAATATTTAGTGTTAGATAAGTTCCATAGATGTCGCTGTCAGCAACAGCGCTTTAATGTGAGGGCGCTTTTATATTTAGTGTTAGATGTGTTTCATAGATGTCGCCGTTAGTAACGGCGCTTTAATATTAAAATTAATGTTAAGTTACATTTCATAGATGTCGCTGTTAGCTTAAGAGTGTCGTGAACAAGAATTATCTATGTCTGCTACGTCACAGCCAATCACACGACACTCTGACGCAACACCGAGCGCTAGTGCGCAGTGAAGCGACGATTAACTGGCAGTATGATTTGAGACTCGGTCGAGATCGCACGGGCGCACTACGCGCTCGGTGGAGTGTCTTACTTGTGCTATCTATTTTGTGATCTGATTTAATTAGTGATTACGTAGTGATTATTTAATCGAAATTAGTTGGGAATAAAAGTGATTGTGTGATAATTAACGCTTCTATTTTCTTCGCCCGATAATCCACGCCTACCCACAAAGTGTAACATTAATAGTTGAGATCATGGATCCAATTAATAATTCTGGTGAGGGGCCAGTCCCTTCATATTTGTTTCTTAACAAACTGTTTTTAGTTTTTTTTTTTGAGAAGTTATATTAAATTAAAAATCATAATTTGAACTCCAAGCCGAAAACACGCCGACAGTGCCCGACGGGGCGGTGTGACGTCACTCTATCAATTTCTATACATCGATAGTACGTGTTTCAACTTTGAAATTGTTATTGTAGAAGCCAGTTGTCACAGTGCTAAGGAAATTCTTTGACATAGTGACATCCGAGGCGAGCAATTGGGGCGCGTTTGTGAACACGTCAATTTCTCTCACTCTCAATACTCAATACTCAATTTTTTATTGCATTCCATATGTTACAGAGATGGTATAAACAAATTAAAGATCAATATGGACCCTGTCGGGCACGCAAAAATTAGGAGAGAGGAAGAGGGCTGAAATAGCAATTTAATCAAATCAATATTATTATAAATTATTAGGTGTTTCATTGGGTATATAATTATATATGTATATATTATTATGTTAGCGTAATTATAAGTATATTATGTTAGATTAATTATATATTTTAATTATATCTTTTATTTATATTAGATTATGTACTTAGATGTATTATTTATGTATTCATATTTATACAAGAATTACTGTATTCCATATAATATTATTTTTATAATAACTTGTTTTAGATAGAGTAATTTCATTTTGCAATCGTTTTATCATCTAGAAATTCGTTTACCGTGTAATATGCCTTGGATTCCAGAAGTCGCTTTAATTTATTTATAAATATGTTTGTTTTGCTTACTTCTCTAATTTCATTTGGCAGTTTATTATAGATTTTAATGGACATAATTAAAGGGCTGGTTGAGTGCATTTTAATTCGGGATTGAGGTTTATTTATTTTGTTTTTGTTATGTCTAAAAGTGTATCTTTTTTGTGTCTCTTCGCAGGTGGTGTAGTACTCTTCATGTTTTCTGATAAATTTACATAATTCTAAAATATATAAACATGGAAGAGTGAGGATTTTATGTTTTTGGAAGTGTGGTTTACAGCTGTCTCTTTGCGTGTAGATCTTTCTGAAAAGCTTTACCCGTATTTTACTACAATTTCAGTATCATAGTCCTAAGAATCCAGTACATTACAAATACCTATGTACTAAAACACGAAACAATGAGCATCAAGCAAGTCTAAAAAAAGGAACTTGCAGAAGTATTCTCGAAGCCTTTGTGTGTTGCAAAAACACCTAAATTCAGTATTCTCTGAATCAAATATTCAACCAAAAACAAATGAAAAGAAAAACAAAGCATAGTCATAATGCTTATTTAAACTCTGGCTAGCTTTTATTACATTTGTCCTAAAAATAATAATCTAGAACCTCAAGCTAAAATTAGGCCAAAACAACTGACCTACAAAACAACAATACAACAAAACCTTTTGTCCGAAAACTAACAAAATACGAAATTATACATTCAGAGAAAAATGATTTATTTTGTACAACAGACATTATAATATACAACTTTCCGCTTTTAAATTATACCACAGGCAAATGCAGTCGGTATGCGTTCGTTATGGCCAGTTTTGGAGAAAAGCCAGCAAATACGGACGACCAACGGATAGGCACGAAATATATATGATTTGTTAATATCATAACTTAGACGAGGAAATGAAAAATCTTATGTCGTGAACTTTTTGATCCCGAATTTTAGAGCTTAGCTTTTTATATAAGGGGATGGACATAGTATAGTTAGGAATGGATTTTTAAAATTAAACCCTTGTTTAGAGAAAACATTTCGATGAATCACTTGTTTTTGTTTACTTGAGCAATCCCAGTGCATAAAAGAGATAGATAGTTTTTTTTAGCTTGGTAAAATCATCAAATGAGTCCTCACCCAAAGCAGGGTGGGAGGGACTGTCAGACTTGTACTGACTAAAATCCACGGTGTCCTTCAATAGCCCTTTATGTTCCGGGGTCACGGTAATAAGTCCCGCGACCCCTACAGGCTTTGGCCCTCTAGAGGGGGGCCCCGTCATCATGCTGCCGCTTTTTGAGGCGCGCGTGGAACACAACGCGCCGTCGACCCGGGCATGGTCCATGGTCGGACAGCGAGTCGCCCATTACTCGCCTCCCGCATGCCCAAGAGATAGATAGATAGAAAATTCTGTTATGCACATCAAAATGATTACATAGTTATTTTTACAAGATTACTAATTCCATGGGTATAATGACAGACGATTCATTGACCAGAATCTAATTGGACGCTTAAAAAGATCGCGGGAATTTTTACACGAGGTACCGCGGTCCTGGAACTCAAAGGGTTGCCCTTTGAGCCTCAGACCTCAGACCAGTATGAGGCTCAATGGGCAAAGTCTCTAGAAAAGTGTTTAGATGATTTTTCAGGCTAAAAAAGATACTTGAAATAGTTCTGTGATATTTTTATTGTATTCAAATACATATGTAAAATAATCCTAGAATTGCACACAGGCTTGACAAACTTAGACGCGTATTTGCGAGGTTGGCCAGAGAAACTGCATAAAAGAAGGTTTCCCCCATATTATGGAGACCTTTTTCAACAGTTTAACTAACAAAATAGAAAGACAGACAACTCTCAAAATGAGAGTTAATAAAAGATATTAAAAACAGTCGTAACTAGAAAGTATAGTACATCTAGCAATTCATTCGCAATTACTAACGTTAGGAAATCTAAAGAATTTTCCCAATTCCTCCCTTGGCGGGGGACTTAGAGGAGGCAAGTGCGCACTGCGGATGGTCAAGACTATTTTAGAATAGTTGTTGGATTAATATAACTTTGAGTTAAACTTTCGTCTATAAACATAGATTGGTTTAGTTTAACTTTAGTTAAAGATGAAGTTTTCTACACTAATATTATTAAAGAGAGTATTTTTGTTTGTAGTAACTCTAAAACTTCTGGATCGTAGTCTTCCTGTCCTTATCCCGTTCTACTTGAGAATAGTTTACGTTTTTTTCTTCTACTCTCCTCTGGTAGACGTCACAGTATCATTTACTCCTTTTTTTTCGTATAATTTCTTACACTATCCATCCATCTTTGATCTGTGAATTTATGAATTTTAAATATATGTATATTTTTTTTATTAGAAAAAACGTTGCCGCACACTAGGAATTTCTCCTGTGTCGTGGGTACAAACATATAAACTCACATACACAAACACCCAGATCCGGAACAACTACTTGTAGGTCATACAAATATTTATTCTGTGCGGGGATCGAACTCGCGACACGCTGCGCAGCAGTCGATCGATCAACCACTGCATCAGCCGTGCCGTCAACAAAATTACTTTTGACCAAAATCTTAACGTTCAGCAGAAGTAATAAAAAGAAAATAGTATATCATACCTCGGCACAATATAGTTTTAGAATAGTTTTTTTTTATTCAAAATTTTGCATAATTCCTAATCTATGTAGCAATGTAAATGGTTAACTACGTATAGATTTGTCTGTTACAATTGCAAAAAACAAATTAATTCTTATTTTGTCAGAAACAAAGTTACATTTCCTTATATTTACGAGAATCATCAAAGAAAAGACTCATTAACTGGAATTAACATTAATTTCCTGTTCTCATTTATAAACCAATATTGCACACAAACGGAACACCGAAAAGTTTTGCGAAATTCCGCGAAATTTCGAAGTTAATTAAAAGTTATTAGAAAAAAAGTTGTTCTGTCAAACCTCCGATCATTGGGTCGGTAATTTGATGTCATTTTGGACGAGGCTAACGAGGGGGATTGTCCGAAGAAATTGGATAAATATTTTCTGTTTTGTGTAAAGTTTTTGGTTGTTATTGGTTTTACTAAGAAATAATTTGTATCTGTGAGGCCATATTGATTTGTATGACAATAAACTTGAGGGCCAAAATTTTGAAACTAAACTAAATTAAATTTACTTAGGAAAATAAAACATTTATTTTTAGTATTCTGAAAGCCCGAAGGTCTTTGTTAGATAAAGATAAACTTTCAACAAGACAATCAGAGAGAAAACACATCTGAAAGTTAAACAAACTCATCTTAACAATTAAAACAAAAGCGAATCTTTTAGAACTACAGTAAAATAATTTTAGAGAAATCTCATTTTAGAACCACAGGTCAAAAACCGAAAGTCATAAACTTCGAAAACCGATAAAATAAAAGCGACGAAAAATAAATTTAATTTATCACCACTGCATTGTCACTAGGCTTTATGC
Organism: Agrotis exclamationis; assembly: GCA_950005045.1. Lineage (NCBI taxonomy): Eukaryota > Metazoa > Arthropoda > Insecta > Lepidoptera > Noctuidae > Agrotis > Agrotis exclamationis. Next base: position 14,285,674 of record OX465441.1, read on the forward strand.
GTTCGAAAATATTAAAATGCGTAGCTCATAAGTCATTATGAAACGACTGTCGTTTTTATTGACGATCACGATAGTTATTAAATCATCGACCATAGTAAAATCATTAATGTCGATTAATTTTGTCGTTAAAATGACGGGACAGTCACTGACGGGGCTGTGGATGGTAACTTGCTTGCTGGGCACGTTATGGGCTGTTATGATGATGATATTTAAGGTGATGAAGTTTCTGATGATTTTTGTGTTGATTAAGAAATGCTAGGAGAGAAATTGAGGTAGTATAATGATGATGAACCATGAAATGTCAAACTATTGAATAGACGTAAAAACCAAGCGTTTTCAAAAGTGATCAAGACAGTAGAAATTTTCTTTGAACATCAATAAATCTTAAGAAATTATTGAAGATTTACTGATGAAGAAGCATAGAGGTTAATTGTCGCGATATTAAAATATGTATCATGTAGATGACGGAAGATTCTAGAATAATGTAATGGTTTGATATTTATGCCACTTAAAAATCATAAAAATACAAAACTCACTAAGAAATCGACACTTGTCTCTCACACTCTTTTAATTGGTTAAACTTCTTCACTTTCAACTGCAGCTGGTTTAACATCATTATCACTTTACCTGCTGCTAAGCATTTTATCTACTCCGATCCCCTGGACAGCAATTCCACCAGCATTGTCAGCCACCCCATTAATATCTATTACAACTTCGTTCCACAAAACTAAAGGAGCATGACCATCCTGAGCATATAACTCAAAAAAATCGATATCCCTTTTAACCGAGCCAAAAGCGGGTACAGTAAGACTAAAAATTAAACAATCCTACTTGGTTTACTGCCAAGAATCTTTGTTTCATTGATGCATATCTTGGTATACTTGGCACTGTTCTCTGTGAAAACGGGCTTCCTGACTATTCGCGTTGATTTTTCTTTGATAAAAAATTACAATATGTTCCGAGTCTTGAATTTGGGTAGTCGGCGATTTTGGAATGGGTAAACATTTGAAGATGTTTTGTGGATACTAGGTTTTGTCTGTAGCTTTGCTCGTGTTTTTTACCTTTGTAAAGGGTTTTTTTTTTAAATTTAGCTTAAGACGCGGACTGACTACGATTTTAATCGCTTATGACCGCGTAAACTATTGTCACCACTATGAAGCGTCAATAAGATTGAAAATTGAAAAAATGACATTTGTGTCAGAGCTTACGTCACATTTCACGTAAGCTGCGAATGGGCATTTATTTTACTGCTTTTCTTTAGATTATTTAAAATATAGACATAAAATTAAATAATGGTTCGGTTAAAGTTTTAAAAAAATGGAAAACCTACTAAATTCTTAAAAAAAAACTGTTGTTATCGCTGGAAATACAGAGATCTTCGACGTCAAAGTTTATTTTTGTGCTACAACTTCCCAATTTTTATTGGGAATATCAAACTCTTATTTATTATTCTGTTCGGTTTAAATTCTTCTTTATACCCTTCTCTGTTCACTGTATTTTCGCGTTGCTTATTTTTATTACATTACGTCATACTCGACGTTCTAAGAAACCAATTTTTGGGAATATGAGATAAGACCGCGCCTTAAGAAGGATGCACAGAATAGAATTGTTACAGAAATAAGGAGTGGCCTGTCAAAAATGAGTGATTCCAGAATTATATTATGAGTGGCCAAAAGCCAAGCCAAATAAAAAAACAAAATAAGGGTGACGACGGTAGCCAATGAAATTCGGAATAAAATAACTTTAGGATACGGATCAGAAGTTCCGAAGATGTCACCCTACTTCGACTCCTACTTCCAAATTTACGAGTACATAAAATCTTTAAAATATTAGTATTATTTTGAGGAAAAAATAAAAGTAGAAGATCTTTAAACCTGATTCTATAATAATGCTTTTTTATACATGATTTATTACTGCACCGTTTTAGAGAAGCCGTATGGTGATTAACGACATTACACTTGAATGATCAAGAGACGCTTAGAGATTTAGATTCTACCTGTCATAAAATTTATTTTGAAAGAACTATTGGTTTTCATGTTGAAGATTTTTATCTTGATTTCAAGCAGCCAGTGAAAGCTCCAAATATTATTATTATTGAAGGTATATATCTTGACTTACTACTATAAAAGTTTATGAGGTTCGATGGATGCAGGGATAGATTTGTATTTGTTACTCTATCACTCAAATACTGCTTCACGGATTTGGATGAAACTTGGCGCACAGGTAGATTATGATCTGGATGAGTTTTAAGTCATATTATGATAATCTCGGTAGTAGAGATTCCGAGAATTTAGAGGCCTTAGACATAAATTTTATAATAACTTCTTAGTTCCATTGAATCATCCTTAATAAATTCGTATACCATTAAGTATTTCTAAAAAGAAAAAAACTATCGTTTTATCCTAAACAGCAAGAAAGAACTCCGAAAAATATTTTCAACTGCGCAGTTCATTATTGTCCATAACATAAACCAATTCATATAATCCACTGCCTTTTATTACGACGTAAATATTCCACCACGAATGGTGCATTTTAATTCTAAAAAATACCCTTTTCAACTTTATTAAGTTTTGCCGTATTCAAGTTTCTAACAAAGAATATAAATATCGGTCCAATCTTAAATGTTGGCACTTATACCAGTGGCGGTTCTATCAATATAGATTTTTATCTTCGAACTTCCTGCATAGTTCCCAGTCGTATTTTGTACTTGTGTACGTATATTTCGACGCTGAGAATAGGGGCTTGTGAATTGAGCCAAGGTGCTGTTTATAAATTATTTTGTCAAGTGCTTGGGACCATTTCATGAGGATGGATCATTATCATTAATCATTATAATTATTGTGTCCTCGGGAACGCTTTGGTGGAGGACTAAAAACCAATCTGGAACTTCAGTTGGCTTCTTTGGAAAAAAAAAATAAACGTTGCCCCACACTAAGAATTTAATTTCTCCTGGATCGTGGCTGCGTTTACAAACATAGAAACTCACATACACAAAGACCCAGACCCGGAACGATTTTTAGAATTTTTCATGTTTTATTATAATCTAGTTTTTTTTTATTTTTTGACTTAGATTTGTGTGGTTGGGATTTTTAAAGGTTTTGGCTTGACCTTTAGCTATGATAATATATTAATAGTAACAAATAAGTTGTTTTGGTGAATATTAATGAATAAAAAGAAGACGTTGCACATTAATAGGAGTTCAACTATGATTTTTTATCGAGAATAGATCTTTTATTTTTTAATGATTCCTAGAAGCTTCCGTCATCGCTTTATTTATCTTTAAAAATGTATATATAATAAAAGGTAGTAATAGTACTTTAATGAAAAAAAACCGTCGTCCTTTATATTCACGATTATGTATTAAATGAACTGCTGCAACTGATTTGACCCAAAGAAATTTCCTTTCTATTTTAACCTTTAGTCCATATTTATATTTTTTTCCCTTTAACATTTCATAATTATGTCAAGAACATTCCTTGAAACGGAAACTGGATGTTCAGTGAGAAAATATAATTAGCGTGATACACAAAGATATTAAATTGACTTTGATCGTTTTACTTGAAAATCAGTTTCTTAGAACATAGAAATTTTATGAAAATTCTACGATTCGAGACACTAATTAGGGTTGTGACATAAAAATAATAATGTGTTATATTTTTGTAGTCTTTATACTTATACATTTGTAGTCTTTCAAAGTTATGCTGTGCTTGCCTATATCCTACCTATCGATGGATGTGAATTTCTTCCGTACCGCGGCCCCGGCTGTCATTTGTAGATCTTCGATAGTCGTTACTGTTGGTCACGTATTGAAAACATCGCGAGGAATTTGACATAAATATCCTGGAACGAAAAATTCTAAGTCATGTGACATCTACCTGATCTACCTACCCGCACTGGGTACGCGTGGTAGGTACATTACTAATAACCAGGTTTCTTTATTTTCGTGTAAGCCTCTAATGTCTGACGGAACCGAAACGTAAAGAGCTATTGAAAGACACCGTAGAGTTTAGTCAGTACAAGTCTGAGAGCCTCCCGTCCTGCCCTGGGAGGGGAGGACTCATTTGATGACTTTATCACGTTAAAAAAAAGCTTCTAACGTCAGAGTTAATTAAGCCTACACTGGGAACCCCACAAGCTATAGGTATTCAATGCCATCAGTGTGTAATGTAACAAATTGACAAACTAATTATAAAGTTATCCCCCAGCTCATCGACACTCGAAATCATCAAAAGGAAATTTATAGCATTCACAAACCACTCAATAAAAAATTCGCCGACATCCGAATTCGAACTGAAAAATGCTGACTTAAAAAAAAAATTGTCGAACAACTTTCGACGAAATGTTTTTTTTCGGTCCTTTGTGTTTCACGGACGTACGCATTTGAGAGCGTAGAGTTCTGCCGGTACCTTTGTACCAGGTCTATATATCCCCTGTTGTTTATTAAAAGGTTGTAGCAATGCTCTGTCCCAAATTTTGATGTTTTATTAAAAGGGAACGAAGAGGCAAAATGGTGGATTTTTCACGTGTTCGAGATTGGCTGGTTGAACTAATATTTGTTTTGGGTAGGTCGAAAGTTTTTCAATAGAAAAATACGTGGATAAATGTACGTGTTTGCTAGCTTTCAAAACACAAAATAAACTGGCTTATGCTCGCGACTTCGCCCTTGTGAAGTTAAGTAATTTTTTTTACACGGGTCGCAGCTCCCCTACCATCATCATCATCAGCCTATAATGTTCCCACTGCTGGGACACAGGCCTCTTCTCTGTGAGAGGGAGTGGGCCATAATCCACCACGCGGGCCCAGTGCTGGTTAGTAGATGTCACATGTCTTCGAATTTTTGGTTCTAGGACATGCCGGTTTCCTCACGATGTTTTCCTTCACCGTTTTGAGAACAGTGGTAATGAAATAAATTACAAAAGTAATGCGCCTGGCGGGGTTCGAACCCACGACCTACAACTCGTAAGTCGGGACCGATACCACTGGGCCACCACTGCTCTCTGGAGACCAGGGATGAACGTAACAGTTTTAGATTTTTTTGTAATATCTCAATGAGATTTTTGAATATTCAAATTCTTATGAATACGCATAAATAGATAGGTATTATATTCAGTAATCTTTTAACATCAACTGAAATGAGAATACTTATGAAATACTGGAAGTGGGATTTGTGACAATCAATCAATCCCTAGGATTGATTGTCACAAATCCTAAAAAAAAAAAAAAAATAATATAAATACTTAATCTGTTTAATTGAATTTTTTGTACAATCAATCAATCCCTAGGATTGATTGTACAAAAAATTCAATTAATCAGATTAAGTATTTATTAGTCGATAATCCAGGCATCCAAAATTTAACTTTCCTTAAAAAAAATCCCTTGCACCAACCCCCCTGCATGTTTAATAAACCACCATGACCAAAGCCTAGCCAGCAATGAAGCCACACAATAGATCTTCAAATAGTAGACAGAGAGTAAATACAGCCTCAAATGAGGTACCTAAGTGAGGGTCGAACCTCCATTGTCCTTATTTGGCCTTTGGTCTTTTTTTTGTCCTTTCTCTTTAGTTGGTCTTTGTTGCGTTTTAGGGTTCTGTAATTAAGGGGTGGAAACGACTGTGTAAGTAAGGCTACGCTTTCTATATGTCTGTCTCGTCCATTTGTCCGGATTTTGGGGCGAGTTTTGACTTGAGCTGGCTCTGGTCAGTTTTCTGGAGTTTATAAACAGGTTTTTTTCGGTTGACGCTGTGATCGAGCGACTCCTGCGCTGTGTGCCGCAGATTCGATTCCCTATATGATCTACAAATCGTTGTTCCAGATCAGGCTGTGTGTATAAGTGAGTTTAAATTATTTAAACGTAAACGCATCCAGGAAACAGAAGAAATTCATAATGTGGGACAACTTTTTGAAAAGTATTAGGTGTTATAAAATATCCCTTTTTTAAATTCTAAAGATACCTTCTAAAACAAAAGAGGTATAATAGACTGGAAGTCGAAATCAACATAGTTGGTCAAAGCTTTTTTTATCGTGGTAAATCATCAAATGAGTCCAACCCAGGGCAGAGCGGGAGGGACTGTCAGACTTGTACTGACTAAAATCCACGGTCCCCTTCAATAGCTCTTTACGTTCTGGAGTCACGGTAATTCTAGTTGACAAAGCTAGCTAGATTTTGACATACCTACCTATTTAAAAACCCACCTATGTAATCATACATAATCTCCAACAAAGGACCAAAGATATTTCTGGTCTTTTCTTATCCTCCACGTCTCCAAAAGAAGTACAGCCCCGGGTTTTAATTAGGCCGGTCTTATCTACTTTCACCAGGCGTCTAGGGAGGAAAGGAAGTTGAAAAAGTCAATAATTACCTTTTCCCACGGTCAGAAGTGGCTTTTAGTAGGTGGGTGTGGTCGCAGTGTGAGCGGAAAGAGGATTGAAGAAAATTGTTTGACATAGAGCGATCGGACAATATTAAAACAAAAGCTCCTCGAATTTATACTTGTATAAAAGATATAAATTCAAATAACAGTGGGCGGCAATGTCGTTATCTAAAAACCCAGTGTCGCGGAGATCAGGAATTGCGGTTCGGCAAACTTAATTGTTGCTGTAGTTAGCGATTTGCGGTTACCTTTGAAATATTCTAATTCGCAGAAGTAGTTTAGACGGCTTTACTTATAAGAATCATAAAAACAAGACAAACATTTTAATCATTCGTTCAGAAAGGCCAGTGAAAAAGTTCAATGTATCATCATTACTAAACATCTGTTTCTTCCACAAATAGTAACACTAATTTAGAAACAATAATCCCAATTCACTGAAGATTACGGGAAAGTCATGGAGAGAGGCCCTTGCCCAGTAGTGGGACGATATAGGCTAACCGTATCAGTATTAAGATTATTTTACTACGCCCAACATCAACAAAACGCTACCGCTCATGATTTCTCGCTACCTGCCTATCACTAAGACCCCACCCTAACCTTACAAGCGGCACTTCTAATTGCATTATTAACCTGGCACATTTCGATCGGCGGAACCCTTTTGTTTCTCTTTTTTTCAGGGTTCCTTACCGAAACTTTTTCTTACGAGAAATTGGATTAGAGAATTATTTAAATATATTTTTAGCGAAACAGGTCTTTTTTAGGAGTTCTCGTGTTTTTCTTGTTTTACAAGTAAAGTGATTTGTGTTGTTTAGGCTTTAGAAAGTTGTTTTGTTTATTTTTAGAAGATGTTGCAGCTTTTTTTTTGTTTGTGTGTTAGTTTAATGAACAAGAGGTTGGTTGTGCCTAAAATTTCAGAGAATCTAATCGAAAATTTAAGAGAGTAGATATCTTTAATTTAGAAAATTTGAAGTCGTGTAACCACTGACCTCTATAATTGCAAATGGCTGCGAGAGAGAAGGGCTGTACCAAACAATGTAAACGAAATATCGATATCGAAGCAATGTATGGGGTACATGGCAGGTTTAGTGTTTCGGATCTGAAACGTAAATACGTTTCAGTTTCGTTAGTCTGTTTAAAAAAAAAATTAAAAACATTGACTGAAGAAAATGAATATAATCATAATGTCGTTATTGAGGTCAGATTTTAATCATTAATTTTAATATTCTATTTACATAAAGTTAAGCAATTACTAATGATTAGTAAGTGTTTTGTAAATTGTTAATGTAATATAGTAAGTAATTATGATAATACATTTATTTATTGTAAACACTTATTAACAAGAGTTATCGATATTTGTTCCCTGATGTCGACATCACTAGTCTTAGTACCAAAAACACCCGCTACGTCCGATAGCGCCAAAATGGCGAATATCAAACGGGCTCAAAAGCACTTTGACAGCAGCCAGTCCAGTGGTAATTATAGAGGTCAGTGTAACTAACAAAAATAAATTCTACTTATTCGCAGATATACCTACTAATTGCAAAAATATCATTAAGCCCGTTTTAGATTAATTTATTCAAATGTCTTTTCAAATTAAATCAAAATGTTTTATTTGCGTAAATAAGGTTTTTAAGCTAAATTATCATAATCCTGTCTTCAGTCATAAAAGTTATAAAGCTTTGTTACGTCTATGTGCAAAATTTTATACTACTAAGACCAGTTTCTTGAGCAGTGTAATTAATTAACTTTGATTGTCTAGATCTACTACAGATTCTTTCAAATATTATCACCACTTTGTAAAGTGACTTCAATTTCAATGACACAAAAATAAGTTCAATTATTCACACTTAAACACCCATAAAAAGTGGGAACACCCAAATACTCCGAAATATTTTATTCCGAATTTCGGTATTCCGATTTTCAAAACTCCGAATATCATAATACCTAAAAATTACAATATCTATTATTAAGAATCACGAAATTTATTTAACTGAAAGTCGTATATCCGATTTCTCAGTTTTCCGATTTTCACATATATTCGAAAAATGCAATGCTCGATGAGTTCTCATTCCGAAAAACGAAATTCCGATTTTCAATATTCCGAATAAACTGATTTTTTCGGAATATTGAAAATCGGAATTTCGTTTTTCTTTCTACAAAGTCAGTGCTAGAAATGAATTGCTGCAAAACCGGCTCCACGTAGTTTTGTCTACCGTACTCTTAGAGAGTTATTTAAGCCTGTGTAGGCGCGGAGTGGTGAGGCGTATCCTCTGGATTTTGACTGTTTGCCTTCAGGATTGTTATTGTTATTAGGAGAACTAAGGATCCATGAGCGAGCGAAGCGAGCTCGGGACTTGGGGCACCCCGACTCGGACAGGTTAGGTTCGAAGGGGATGGCGGGGTCTGAAAGACCCCGCCATCCCCTTCGTGTTAGGTTAGGTTAGGTTAGTCAAAGGTGAAATATGTAAGTAACCTAACACGAAGGGGATGGCGGGGTCTGACAGACCCCGCCATCCCCTTCGTGTTAGGTTACTTTAAACCTTGCTCACAGAAATAGGAGCCCCGCGAAGCGGGGCTCCGTCGATCTACCCTGGTAGGTGGTAGTCAACAAATTGACCAAGGATGCAAGAGCGAGCGAAGCGAACTCGGGACTGGGGGCACCCCGACTCGGACAGGTTAGGTTCGTAGGGGATGGCGGGGTCTGAAAGACCCCGCCATCCCCTTCGTGTTAGGTTACTTTAAACCTTGCTCACAGAAATAGGAGCCCCGCGAAGCGGGGCTCCGTCGATCTACCTTGGTAGGTGGTAGTCAACAAATTGACCAAGGATGCAAGAGCGAGCGAAGCGAGCTCGGGACTGGGGGCACCCCGACTCGGACAGGTTAGGTTCGAAGGGGATGGCGGGGTCTGAAAGACCCCGCCATCCCCTTCGTGTTAGGTTACTTTGAACCTTGCTCACAGAAATAGGAGCCCCGCGAAGCGGGGCTCCGTCGATCTACCTTGGTAGGTGGTACACACCTACCTTGGTAGGTGGTAGTCAACAAATTGACCAAGGATGCAAGAGCGAGCGAAGCGAGCTCGGGACTGGGGGCACCCCGACTCGGACAGGTTAGGTTCGAAGGGGATGGCGGGGTCTGAAAGACCCCGCCATCCGTCGATCTACCTTGGTAGGTGGTAGTCAACAAATTGACCAAGGATGCAAGAGCGAGCGAAACGAGCTCGGGACTGGGGGCACCCCGACTCGGACAGGTTAGGTTCGAAGGGGATGGCGGGGTCTGAAAGGACCCGCCATCCTCTTTGTGTTAGGTTACTTTGAACCTTGCTCACAGAAATAGGAGCCCCGCGAAGCGGGGCTCCGTCGATCTACCTTGGTAGGTGGTAGTCAACAAATTGATCAAGGATGTAAGAGCGAGCGAAGCGAGCTCGGGATTGGGGACACCCCGACTCGGACAGGTTAGGTTCGAGTTAGGTTAAGCTCCGTTGAACCACCTTAGTGGTAATATAACTCAGGAATTCAGGATGTGATAGCGAGCAAATTGTGTCTTGGGGCACCCCGACTCTGACAGCTTTCGTTCTTCTCACAGGGATTTTTTGTAATATTATGAATGAAAATACGTAACTCAAAAATAAATTATTTTAATTACTCAAAAAAAAAATTATAAAAGGAATTATTATCATTGAAAAGAAAATTAAGAGGCATTTTGACAAGGCGTTTTAAAAGCATACTTTTCTCTGAAAAGCGATTAAATTTTCGGAATTCTAATTATTCGGAATTTTAATAATCGGAATTTTAACCATCGGGATTCGTGTTTTTGATGTTTCGGAAAATTATTAATTCGGAATTTTTGATATTCGATCTATTGAAACTCGGTATTTTGAAAATAGTAATTATAAATGTTAGGAAAATTGAAATTTCGGAATTATGAAAATAGGAATAATGATCAATCGGAGTTGTTATATTAGGAATTTTGAACCATTCGGAATTATGAAAATCGGTATTTTGAAATTCGTATTTATGAATTTCGGAATAAAGTTTTTCGTATTATCGTAGTGTACCCATAAAAAGTACCCAAACAGTAATAAACCCATCAGTTCGATAACTAATTAGGAATAAAGACGTTCAAACTGAGGACTTGCCCCTAATTCCTGCCCCATCACTTATTCCGAACATCCCTCGAAGTTTGAGAACGAAAGAAAGAAAGAAAGAAAAAGGATCTAACGAATATAGAGTTTGTGAGTTAGTTTAGTAAATGTTTAGACGAAGCGAGAATTGTTAATAGATAAATGAATAAGCGTTAAGAAAAGGGTGTTTAAGAGAAGATAATTAAGAGTACGTACGTAAAGTTTCAAGGTCTTTATTTCGTAACAACTGAAAAAGTAATCAGAGAATATTTCCCTAAAGCCTCCTGCAGACACACGCGATTAATCGCGCTGCGACGCGAACCAAGCTAATTTCTACTCTAAAAATACTGCGAATGGAACGCGACATGTCGCCCCGCGCGATTAATCGCGTGTGTCTGCAGGAGGCTTAATGTTTAAATTAATATAAATACTTGACAATCTTTGTTTTAATCGATCTATTTTTTAACTAATTAAAAGTTAAAACACAATTAAACCTATTCGAATAGGTATCCACTATGCCACAATGGCTGTACAGCTATATGCGCATTACTTTAAGTGGTTTATTTCATCATCTGATTCTCTGCTCTCAAAACAGTGAAGAAAATTATCATGCTTAAACCGGTATGTCCTAGAACCAAAAATTTGTAAACATGTGACAATTACCAACCTGACCATGATTCGCGTGGTGGATAGCCCACTTCTTCTCACAGAGAGGAGGCCTGTGTCCCAGCCCTGGGAACTTTACAGGCTGGCTAATCCAAAATCTATTTCCAAGTTTCACTTACAATTTCATTGCTACTTTTGTAAACAATTCTTCCACAAATTCCCTCTATTTCCTCCCTAGCTTTTATCTCTGCACGCCCATCTGCATATATCTTCAAAACCCCTCCTATATTATGAATAATATCCCCCACTATAATCTTATCCATATTTTATTGTAAGAATCTTCCCGGCCTCGTTGTCATGGCAACGGAAGCTGTTCATGGAGTATTGATGAAATGTTTTGTGGGAGATTTCTTGGGATTGGTATTCTTTTTGTTTTGATGCTAGCTAGTTAGCTCGTGGTTTAATGATATTTTACTTTTTTGGGGCAGTAAAATCATCAAAAGAGTCTCGCACTTGACCAAAAAAATATATGCCAAATTGGTAATATCAAAAATTAGCAAAGTTTTCCAACAAAGTTTAACGTATTACATTCGTCTGAAGCCAGGGCAAATCGCTAGTGTAAAATAAAGTAGCAAAACCAAATTGGCAATTAAATTCATGTGGGTAATTCATGATGTTCAGCTAACTGAAAGACAATTTCAATACATCAATATTATGAGAGCCTGAAACTGAAATCTCAGAAGCAATTTTCAGTAGATCAAATATTTTTTCAGGTTCTATCAAGATATTATATTTGTCTTTTCATGAAATTTTCAGGCATCAATTTTAATGATAGTTCCAAACCTGTGAGTGACGTATCATTAAAAATACAGTGTTTTTGGTACAAAATATTGCTGAAATATGCTGAAAGAGAATGTTTTATTTTCAAAGTTAAAAAGTAATTACTTCGTAAGTTATCGAAGGTTAAAGTGCTGAAACCTGAATAATTAAGCTAGTTTTTACTAAGTTCTAAAAAGAACTAGTGCACATTTTTTAAAAACTTAAAATTAATTGACAAAACGTGAGAATCTACTCCCGTAAAAATCATGGAAAATAGAAGACACAAAAAAACTTTTTTACACTTCAAATTCATAGAGCAGGGATCACCAATTACTTTCGTTCGGGGTCCGCTTAAAGACATGAAATGACCATGGCGGTCCGCAGAACATTTTCCAGAAAAAAAAAATGTTAAACAATTGTCATTGCGGAACATTTACATACAATTATAACGAAGGTATTTTTTCACATTTCTGTGGGGAAAGTGTCATGTTTTATTGCGTGTTTGATATTAAATTCAGAAACTTTCTAGAAACTGATCATAAGATCGTACTCTGTAGTGCAAGTCGCTGTGTTCTCGCGGTTCGCACTAAATGGGTCGGTATTCCACTTTGTTCACCTGGGTGATATCACCTGGGTGAACAAAGTGGACAACATTGGTGTCCTCAATTCACCTCGGAAAATTATCACCAGACCCAAAAAAGTTTTTCTATTCCATTCTATTGAAGACAGCGCGGGACAAGAACATCTTCTTCATGATCCTGTTCTCCTAGTACTTTTGTTCAGATTCCACATTGAATTTCGGCACTAACACCTTTTCATGATCCTGTTTTCCTAGTAAAAGTTAATATTAAGTTGTCTGTTGCTTTTTACATAGGTGATAAATGACCACAAGATCGTAGAAGAAAAGTCGTCTTTGTTCATCCAGGTGACAAACCGGTTTAAACCGGCGGTCCGCCATTTGGTGACCCCTGCCAAAGTCGTAAGGTATCGGAGACTTACGTCGCTTTGTGTACGAAGGGGCAATTATTATCTGTGGATTGTCAGTATTCAATAATACAGATTATCATTACAACTTAAAATGCTTAAAAAGTATTCTTATTGTGCTATAAAGGTGGGGAAATTTATCACAAAATCAGTAAAGAAAACCATTGTACCTAAACATCGTCACCCCAATTGAAACCGAAAAATCAAAACACTCATCTACCTATTTTACTTTTTTATTTCTGGCAACAGAAAACCAATACAAAGTGCCACATAGACCGCAACAAAGCCCGGTTCCCACCTTTGTGTTGAGCGTCGCTTGTCAGACAGTAATATCCGGTTACTGACCGCAAGCTATAAGTGTGAAGCGGGCATTATGTTTCGAGAGTTCGGGCGGGGTGACGTTTGGGAGCGGTTTCTCAAAAGGTGGGTGGAGAAATTCTTTGATAGTTTTGAGACTAGATCTATTACTAAAATAATTATCACGTAGACTGAATTATGGTACCATTTTCTAAAGCACACAAAGTTGTGGTTACAGTTTTAGGCCTATAACGACAGAGCACGATCCATTCCGGCGATACGATCCGCTCGCATGCGATCTCTGTAACCTATGGATGTCTATAATATTTTTTTTGCTTTCTCACTGCCGGCGTCAGATCGCATCGCGTTCTGCCTTTACAGAGATCACATGGGATCGCAGATTTACAGAGATCGCAGATCCTATCGTTAGATCAGATCACCGAAACGGATTGCGCTCTGCGGATAAAGGGCTTTTATGCGGCTAAGGTTGGTTTTCCCACGGTGCAATATTAAGGAAAATTAACAAAACCAAGTTATTAAACTTGGTGTACGAGCTACGCTGTACATTGACCTTATGTGTAGTTGGTATGTTACACTCACTAATGCATTATCATCAATATTGAATAAGTGTGCATTTCTAACATAATAAATAATGATGTAAACTAATTATAATTTAGTAGCAATTAAACCTTTATACCAATCGGTTGTCTACTCATTCAACATAACAAACATCAACATCAACATAACAAATTCACTGTTGGGACTTACGCCCCAACATTTGGTCCTTCGAGCAACTAAGTGTTGTGTGATTTACATCTTTTACGATCGCGAATCGGTTGGACTGGTCTCTCACAAGCGAGTCGCCCCAGTAACCAATTGAGAAGGCGCATATCGTAGAGGGGAAAAGTTGCACAACACAAGGAAACCAGGAGTGTGGAACGAACGTCTACGCTCGCAACAGAAGAGTTCATCTTGAAGTCAACAAGAAAACAACAACATGTCGTCAGCTGATTTATACCAGAATCAGAACGAACTCTACGACAGCATAAAGAAGATCGGGATAAACATCAAGAAAGATGGTTGGGACAGAAAAAACCCCGACTATTTCAAACGCCGTATGGCAATGTTGGAAAATTTGTGGTCAGATTTCCAATTCAATCATGACCGATTGTCTACGGAAAAAAGTGTAAGTCATCCCTACTTTGCGAATGACTGCTATAGTGTAACGCTGCAGTGCTACAATGAAGTAAAGGAGCTTATTCTTCAACAACACCAACAACTCACGACTCTCGCTCGTTCACCAAGGGAGCAAGCAGTACAAACAAAAACACTGGGAGGCGCAACCCAACAAACAGGGGAAGGTACTTCCCATCAAACAAAACAGGAACAAGAAACCTTGAAGGGTGAGGCGGACGAACAACCTAGGCATGCCATTCAAGATAGAGAACTATCACCTCCTCCTCAGCAAGAACAACAAAACTGTGTGAAAAAGGATACGGGGTCCAACAGCAAGCTGGACGACATGATGCGCAAACAAACAGCAAATTTCAAAGCCTTCATGAGAGCAGTTGCAAACATACACGTGGAGTTTCTATCCGAAAAATGGGAATTTCAAGACGCTCTGCAAACACTACAGACGCGCTGGTCAGCAATTGACAACCTCCACTGGGAGATAGAGTGTGAAACCAACGGAGAGAAGATGGTAATGTACGAAGAACGCTACACAAGGTATGAAAACCAGTTTTATGAACTGAAAAAGGCTTTGAATACAAAAATGTGGTCCGGCGCTCATCGTGAGAAAACAACACCGAAGTTAGAGATACCAGTCTTTCACGGTAACTACAACCAGTGGATCCCATTTAAAGACCTTTTCACAGAAGCAATACACAACAACAGTTCCCTTTCTCCTGCTCAGAAGATGCAGTTTCTGAAGAGTAAAGTGCAAGGAGAAGCAGAACGCTTGATTCAACACCTGCAGATAAGTTCGGATAATTACCTCGTGTGTTGGGATATCCTCAATCACCGATATAATAATGAAAAACTTATCTTCACATCGCACATCAACAGGCTTTTCAATCTACCAAACATGCAACAACAATCAATGGCCCAAATAAAGAAAATCCATGACGTCAGCATAGAATGCTTACATGCGATAAGGAATTTAGGAGTGAATATTGACACTTGGGATCCAATTCTTGTACATATTTTAACTCAGAAATTAGACGCAGACACACATTCTGAGTACAATGACTCGCTGAAGAATTGCCGAAACCTACCAATTCTGAAAGATCTGTTAGATTTCCTAGAAGCGAAGTTTACATCGTTGGAAACATCACGTCGCAAACAAGAAAACATTCAAAAACCGAATACAACATCGAGTTCTCATCAAAATCAAGCTAAAAAACAATACAGCAGTAATCAAGCAACTAGCAACAAGAGAATTACGAAATCTTTTCATGCGTCAACATATCGTTGCCCTCTTTGCGACGACGAACATGGCCTGTACAATTGTACAAAGTTTTTAGAAATGCCGAATCAAGTAAAACTTAGCACAGTAACAAAAATGAACCTTTGCGTAAATTGCCTGTTCAGCCACAACGGAAAAACATGTACGTCAACTCACCGATGTCGCAAGTGCGCTGGTCAACATAATACATTGCTACATGATGCATGTATTAAAAACAAAACAGAAAAACAAACAAGTTCTTCTCATGTATCAAAGGATGATGATACTTCGGAGATTTTACTAGCGACCGCAGTAGTAAACATAGAAACAGCTGATGGGACCCAAATCAAGTTGCGAGCTCTCATCGATCAAGGGTCTCAAATTTCTTTGGTCACGGAACATGCCGCTCAACTTCTCGGAGTCAAGCGCGAGAGATGCAAAGGAGTCATCTTTGGAGTTGGACAGAAGGAAAACCACTGCAAAGGAATGACAACAATTACCTGCAGTTCTGTCTACAACGACTTCAAGTTCCAAACATCTGTCTACATTATGAACAACTTGATCAAGAACTTGCCCAATAAGACCTTCGCAAAACCATCCTGGTCCCACATACAAAACATCCATTTAGCCGACCCAGAGTTCTACAAGAGCCGTCAGGTGGATTTACTATTTGGAGCAGACATTTATTCGCAAATTATGCTAGGTGGAATAATAAAAGGCGATGACGTCACTCAACCCATCGCACAACAAACTCACCTAGGTTGGCTTTTATGCGGTACCGTCAAAACCTTTCACTGCAATGTGGTCATAAATAACCTGGAAGATATCAAACAGTTCTGGGAAACCGAAGACATCACGGATCAACCCAAACTATCGGTGGAAAATGAATCTTGCATTGAATTCTACAACAAAACTACGCAACGCTTGGAAAATGGGAAATATGAAGTCAGACTGCCAATGAAGAATGAATTTGAGAGCAAACTGGGATCATCAAAGCCAATGGCGATCGCTCAATTCAAAACATTAGAAAGAAAGTTGGAAAAACAAAAACATTTAGCCAAGGCGTATAAAGACTTCATGGCTGAATATATTGATCTAGGTCATATGAAGCAATCAACAGTCAGCAACAATACAAACGAGTGTTACCTACCTCACCACGGCGTGCAACGCGCTGAATCAACAACAACAAAGTACAGAGTGGTGTTCAATGCGTCAGCGAAAACATCAACAGGATGCAGTCTGAACGACCTCATGTACAAAGGTCCCAATCTACAACAGGACCTACAAACATTATTAATGAAATGGAGGCAATACAAATATGCGTTTACAGCGGACATTGAGAAAATGTTTCGTGCTATTTGGGTGGCCCCTGCAGACCAACAATTACAACAGATTGTGTGGCGGGAAGCTCTGGAAGAACCTATCCGCTCATATCAACTAACAACCGTAACATACGGTACCAAGGCAGCACCGTTCTTAGCCATGATGACGCTCAGGAGATTGGCGAATGATGAACGTGAACAGTTCCCTGAGGCAGCAAAAGTGCTGGAAGAATCATTCTACATGGATGACCTCGTGCATGGAACACATACAATCGAACAAGGAAAGAAATTAATAGCTGACCTAAAACAATTGTTAAAAAATGGAGGATTTAACCTGCGCAAATGGTCAGCAAACAATCAAGAACTTTTAGAAGATGATACAAGTGAAACAGATCTTCTTGGATGTTGGTGATGGGAAGTGCTACATCCTTTGACAGCTGACTTGATATCACGTTCAGTTCGTCCTTTAGTTGTTCGGGCGCAATGAGGTGTAAGTTCATTTTGCCATTGTAAATGTTTGTTACGGTGTCCAACAGAATCTCTTGTACGTTTCTTAGATGTTCCATAAAGCTGTTCGCAGAGATAGCGGTCATCACAAACTCGAACAAGGAAAGAAATTAATAGCTGACCTAAAACAATTGTTAAAAAATGGAGGATTTAACCTGCGCAAATGGTCAGCAAACAATCAAGAACTTTTAGAAGATATCTCCGAACAACAAAACATCGACAAAGGACCACGGGCAACAATATATGGAGACTGGACCATCGCTCAACAGCGATGAAACCTATGCCAAATGAAAGCTTTTAGGATGTTATGCATATCTTATTATGGCAGCTAAGTCGAATTCGAGCGCCAACAAGGTGATTTCGCGCATCGAAAACATATGCCCTTACCTAACCTAACCTGGGAGGATATCAATTAAAAGATTCGAAACAGGTGTCATTCGAAGCGTGTGGTAGATACGATATACATTTACTATGGCGACATTCTTCAAATGTGTAAGGTTCACCTGGAATATCTGAAAATGTCAACCTAACCTTACCTGTGGCAATAAGCTCCAACTGATTTGAAACAGGTGTCATTCGAAGCGTATAGTAGATGAAACATATTTTTACTATCGCTACATTCTTCAGACGTGTGGGGTTTACCTGGAATTCCTAGGCTTTTTTAAACGAATTTAACCCACCTTGTTTTAAGTGTGGAAACCCTTATGGACTTTGTCAGCCTGGAGAAAACGGAAGGGCATGTCAGACTCGACTGACTAAAACCACACGGTGTCCTATACTGCCTTAAGCCGGGTGTGCGGGTCCACTTGCGCAATCACCGCACTCCGGCAGGCCTAGATCCGGCTACATCGCCGCGTCCCTCACCCCGATATAGAAGTTCACTTATGGCCACACCTCTCTTCGAGTGATGACGCAGGGAACGTCGCCGCCATCACGGGCCTGTATCTGATTGGCGTCGCTGTCGGCGCCCGGTCTGCTATGGGTGCTGAGAAGGGTAGATAGACTCTCCCTCTCCCTTTCACTCTCTGCCGTCTAAATTCAGGTTTTCCAGGTGAACCTCACATATTTGAAGAATGTCGCCATAGTAAAAGTATGACGTATCTACCTCACGCTTCGAATGACATCTGTTTCGAATCTGTTGGAGGATATTGCCAGAGTTAGGTTAGGATGACAAGTTCAGGTTTTCCAGGTAAACCTCACATATTTGAAGAATGTCGTCATAGTAAAAGTATGTCAGATCTACCTCACGCTTCGAATGACATCTGTTTCGAATCTGTTTGAGGATATTGCCAGAGTTAGGTTAGGTTGACAAATTCAGGTTTTCCAGGTAAACCTCACATATTTGAAGAATGTCGCCATAGTAAAAGTATGTCAGATCTACCTCACGCTTCGAATGACATCTGTTTCGAATCTGTTTGAGGATATTGCCAGAGTTAGGTTAGGTTGACAAATTCAGGTTTTCCAGGTGAACCTCACATATTTGAAGAATGTCGCCATAGTAAAAGTATATCATATCCACCTCACTCATCGAATGACATCTGTTTCGAATCTGTTGGAGGATATTGCCAGAGTTAGGTTAGGTTGACAAATTCAGGTTTTCCAGGTGAACCTCACATATTTGAAGAATGTCGCCATAGTAAAAGTATATCATATCCACCTCACTCATCGAATGACATCTGTTTCGAATCTATTGGAGGATATTGCCAGAGTTAGGTTAGGTTGACAAATTCAGGTTTTCCAGGTGAACCTCACATATTTGAAGAATGTCGCCATAGTAAAAGTATATCATATCCACCTCACTCATCGAATGACATCTGTTTCGAATCTGTTTGAGGATATTGCCAGAGTTAGGTTAGGTTGACAAATTCAGGTTTTCCAGGTGAACCTCACATATTTGAAGAATGTCGCCATAGTAAAAGTATGTCATATCCACCTCACTCATCGAATGACATCTGTTTCGAATCTGTACGAGGATATTGCCAGAGTTAGGTTAGGTTGACAAATTCAGGTTTTCCAGGTGAACCTCACATATTTGAAGAATGTCGCCATAGTAAAAGTATGTTATATCCACCTCACGCATCGAATGACATCTGTTTCGAATCTGTTGAAGAATATTGCCAGAGTTAGGTTAGGTTGACAAATTCTGGTTTTCCAGGTGAACCTCACATATTTCAAGAATGTCGCCATGGTAAAAGCATGTCGTATCTACCTCACGCTTCGAATGACATCTGTTTCGAATCTGTTGGAAGATATTGCCACAGGTTAGGTTGGGTAAGGGCATATTTTTTCGATGCTCCAAATCACATTGTTAGCGCTCGAATTCGACTTATCTGCCATAATAAGAAATGCATAACATCCTCAAAGCTTTCATTTGGCATAGGTTTCATCGCTGTTGAGCGATGGTCCAAGATGACGCATGGTCCTTTGTCTTCAACTTCAAAACTGAAAATACATTGAAAACGTTAGGCTTGTGCTGGAACTCAAAGGAGGACAAATTCACCTTTCGTTGCACAATTTCGAACATAAACAAGAAACAAACCAAACGCAGCCTACTAGCCGAAATATCTAAACTATTTGACCCACTTGGCTGGCTGGCTCCCGTATCAACAAAATTGAAATTATTATTTCAAAAACTATGGGATGGAAACTTAAAATGGGACGACGAAGTGTCCGACGATATACATGCGGAGTGGTGCAAGATACAAGCGGACGTAAGCGCGATAAACGCTTGCGAAATACCTAGATGGCTTAACTGTGGGGAAAAGCAAACAATGGAGCTACATGGGTTTAGCGATGCCTCTCTTGATGCATACGCCTGTGTCATCTACGCACGGGTCCACTCATCAACAATACTTGTAGCCGCAAAGTCAAAGATAGTACCACACCGAAAAACAACAACATTACCTAGGCTGGAATTGAATGGAGCGCACCTTTTATCACAACTAATGCGCAAAGTCAAACAGTCATTGAATCAATATGAAGTACACGTCTACGGCTGGACTGACTCCATGGTGGTCCTGGGTTGGTTACAAGGAGACCCATCCCGCTGGAAAGCCTACGTGGAAAACAGAGTACGAAGTATTACTGACGTCATACCAAGATCGTCATGGAACTACGTCAAAACCAAAGAAAATCCCGCTGACGCAGCAAGCAGAGGCCAATACGCTAGTCAGCTGAAAGAAAACAAACTGTGGTGGCAAGGTCCTGGGTGGCTTTCAACATTTGAATTGAAGAACCTGGTCAAGAAGGTCTATACATCAAATCAAGATGTAAAAACAACGGCAAAGAAACAAGTTAATTCAGCCCAAAACAACACAGAAACAACCGACATTATTGAAAATTTATTGCAAAAACATAGCTCTATCAATCGTGTCATTCGAATAGTCGCATGGATACACAGAGCATTGAACTTAACACTTAGAACATTGAACCCAAAACATCGTGAATTACCAAGTTACCTTACGTTGCAAGAACTGAATAATGCAACTAAGGCGATTGTGAAACAAACCCAGCAAAAGGTATTTGTAACAGAAATGAGTGATTTACGTAAACATGGCAGAGTGGCATCAAATAGCAAGCTATTACCTCTCAGTCCTTACATTGATCAAGAAGGTTTGCTTCGAGTCGGCGGAAGATTAAACAACGCATCGCTAACTGACGAAATGAAGCACCCACTGATCATTCCTTACGACAGCCGGCTAACGCATTTGCTCATCGATCAAGCACACCAGATGACGTTCCATGGAGGACCGCAACTCACTTTGTCGCACCTTCGTCAAAAATACTGGATCATCGGCGGCGTGCGAGTCACGAAGATGCAAGTCAGAAGATGCGTAACGTGCCGAAAAATAAGTCCTACAAAACAACAACAAATCATGGGTGAACTGCCGAGCGCAAGAATAAACCCTGCCCCGCCATTCTACCATACAGGAGTGGACTACACGGGATTCGTCGATATCAAGATGAATAAGGGAAGAGGGGCTAAAACAACAAAAGGTTACATAGCCATATTTATTTGCATGGTGACAAAGGCAGTACACATTGAGTTGGTCTCCGATCTTACAAGCTCAGCATTTTTGGCAGCCTTACACAGAATGGCAGCAAGGAGAGGTGCCCCCCGCCATTTATACAGCGACAATGGCACTAACTTTGTCGGCGCCAATCGACTCTTAATGGAACAATACGGGGAAATAGAAAACACCTACAGGGATGAACAATTACAGAAGGAAGTTGCCGAAATGTTCATCCAGTGGCACTTCAACGCCCCGGCTTGGCCATCAGCAGGTGGGTTATGGGAGCGAGCCGTAAGAAGCTTGAAACACCACCTCAAACGAGTGGTGGGCGAACAACGGTTAACATTCGAAGAGTTCACCACAATATTAACAAAACTAGAAGCCTGTCTGAACTCCAGACCTCTGTGTACATTGAGTGAAAATGTGGAAGACCTGGACTGTTTAACTCCAGCGCACTTTCTAACAGGGAGATCAGGATTGACCGTAATCGAAACAAGAGAAGACGCCCGAACAAGATGGGATCTGACAAAAAGGATGTACACAGACATTTGGAAGAAATGGAAAAATGAATATTTATGTCAACTCTTATCAAGAACAAAGTGGCAGAAGCCTCAGCATAACTTGAAGATTGGTGACTTGGTTGTGGTCCATGACGACCAGCGGCCTGCTGGAAAATGGTTAATGGGCAGAGTAACAGACCTACATGCAGGAGACGACGGATATGTTCGTGTCGTCACCCTGAAAACAAGAAACGGCACCATGAAGAGACCTATAACAAAGTTGTCTATTTTACCAATAGACGGCGAGGAAAACTTAAAACAATCCAAGACCGACAAAGAAAACAAAAATCAAACAAACGAGAATACAGCAAAACGTCAGCAAACTGCAGTTACAAGCAAAATCAACTTTATCGGATTAGTGATGACCCTGCTATACCTACTGAGTCCAGCAACTGCGGCAACAAATACAACAAACTTTAGCGAATTGCAACAAGGCTTATACTTCGATAAAACAAGCAATATGAAATTGATTCGCGACGAGTGGAAGATAGTTGTTTACTACGACGTCAAACCCTACTGGCATGGTACAGCAGTGTTCAACAAATTCAACGATCATCTTGAAAACATATGTTCAACTATAAAACAAAAAACTCAATGCGAAATAATTGCATTACAACTGCGTCACGCGTTCGGGGAACTCGAACACTACAATCATATGTTGCTGAATCCGCAAGGTCGGGTGAATATGAGAAGTAAACGCGGCCTTATCAACGGTGTCGGGTCGATCGCACGTTCCCTGTTCGGAGTATTGGATGACCAATTCGCCGAACAATACCAACGGGATATTGAACTCATCAAACAAAATGAAAAACATCTGGCTCTATTATCTAAAAATCAGACATCTATAATAGAAGCCGAATATAATATACTTAGGAGATCGGAAGAAACCATTGAAAAACAATACAAGTTATTCAATCAACATCTGCTAAACCTAGACAAGATAACCAGCAACCTTCAGCATGAGATTGAGTCTCAAGAATTATCAATCGAGTTTGTGATGACCGCTATCTCTGCGAACAGCTTTATGGAACATCTAAGAAACGTACAAGAGATTCTGTTGGACACCGTAACAAACATTTACAATGGCAAAATGAACTTACACCTCATTGCGCCCGAACAACTAAAGGACGAACTGAACGTGATATCAAGTCAGCTGTCAAAGGATGTAGCACTTCCCATCACCAACATCCAAGAAGATCTGTTTCACTTGTATCATCTTCTAAAAGTGAAGGCGAAAATGTCAGAAAGGTATCTCATCATTGAGATACGGATGCCGTTAATTAGCCGAGAACACTATGAAGTTTACAACATCATACCTGTCCCAAAAAGACTCGGTGAAGAGATGGTCACCCTACTGCCCATTGCAGAAATGCTAGCAATCAACATACATAAGGATTCTTATGTCCCAATGAGTGTAACTGACCTACACGAATGCATGCACTTCGACAGTACGACTCTGTTGTGCCACATGAGAACACCAGTATACCACATGAAGTCTGACGAGAGTCTCTGCAAGAGGAACAAAGGTGCACCTGACTGTAAAACCAAAAGGGAGACCTGTCGAAACATATAGTCGGCACTTAGCAACATAAACAGCTACCTATACTTTTATTGTCACGTTAGCAAAATACGCGTCATATGTGGGAATCAGATTTCAACTGAAACACTTAGCAACGCAGGGGTAATAACACTCGGAAGTGACTGCACTATCAACAGTGAGAACTTTACTGTTCATGCCCAAAGACAATCAATGGACACAATTAAGGCCCAAGTCGAGGAAATCACAATGGAAATTCCTCCAATCAATCGGATCATCAATCTTTCCGTACCAGTTTCAAAACTTGAACCAGACAGTGAGACTTTTCTGGATCACAGCACATTACTGCAAAATCTGGGAAAACAAATAGAACAGATGAAAGCCGCAAAAGCAGAAGACATTCTGTCAGATCGAGCAACATACCATGATGTCCACCAATATGTCGTGATATATATATTGACAGCAGCAGCAGCGATAGCAGGCGCGATATATGCCTACCACCGACTGAAGAAACATTGCAGGAATCAACAGACACCTGAGGCACCACCTGTACCAAATCCAGCACCTCGAAGGAGGTCAACTGCAAGCATCGTGGACAACGTTGTATTTGACGTCACAGACAACAGCAGTGTAGCGCACTTATCAAGTGCACGCACCCTGAACAAAGCGACGTCACCTTAGTATAAGACTTTAATGACATTCTTTCTTTTACATTTTATATTTTTAAACAACTTTATTTTACATTTTTAAATAACATTTCTTTTTGATCTTATTTTCTACATTTCATTATTTTGAATTATATTCCTTTCTTTTCAATTTTATATTATAACACAACATTTTCAATTGTTACATTTTGTGAGGGGGCAATATGTACGAGCTACGCTGTACATTGACCTTATGTGTAGTTGGTATGTTACACTCACTAATGCATTATCATCAATATTGAATAAGTGTGCATTTCTAACATAATAAATAATGATGTAAACTAATTATAATTTAGTAGCAATTAAACCTTTATACCAATCGGTTGTCTACTCATTCAACATAACAAACATCAACATCAACATAACAAATTCACTGTTGGGACTTACGCCCCAACACTTGGTTTTGTTAATTTTTATAATTATGACTTATTTTCGCGACCGATTAAAGGCTCCGTCTATGTCACTCCCACACTTGTCCCTTTATCTCTCATCGTTATGACGTAAGTTAGTACGGGACCATAAAAAAACATGGTCATTGAGTGAAAACAGGCCTTAATTAGTCATAAAAGCTTGTTTATTTTATTCACTTGTTCTAATATTTGAGTACGTATTTAAAAACCGCTTCAGCTCATGCCTTAAGCGTGCAGCCATCGCTCTGTGTTTATAAATGTTTGTGGCAGGTTCCACTGCGAGTTCGGTTACAATTACATTATAATACTCAACTTCAAAACTTGCGAGCATGAAAAATAGTCTGTGAAAGTCGAGGAGACAAGGTTCTGAATTTCAAGGTTGTTGGGATAAATTAAAGATAAGTGTTACATGGATACTGCTGTCTGTGATAAGAAATTGATATTCATGTCTGAAAAATATCTGAAACCTCTGATAAGCACACTTAACGGGCGGCGAGTAATGGGCGACTCGCTGTTCGACCATGGACCACGCCCGGGTCGACGGCGCATTGTGTTCCACGCGCGCCTCAGAGTGTCAGCACAATGACGG
Organism: Agrotis exclamationis; assembly: GCA_950005045.1. NCBI lineage: Eukaryota > Metazoa > Arthropoda > Insecta > Lepidoptera > Noctuidae > Agrotis > Agrotis exclamationis. Next base: position 14,310,961 of record OX465441.1, read on the forward strand.
AGCCCCCCTTTAGAGGGCCAAGGCCTGCCGGGGTCGCGGGGCTAGACAGCAACCGTGACTCCGGAACGTAAAGGGCTATTGTAGGACACCGTGGATTTTAGTCAGTACAAGTCTGACAGTCCCTCCTGCTCTGTCCTGGGTGGGAGGACACATTTCATGATATTACAACGCTAAAAAAAGCACACTTAACCCTTTAACGTCCTACAACTTATTAATCGGGGCCATTGTGGGTCAACGGCGACGGTCGTAGATTCGAACCTAGTCAGGCGCATTACTTTGTGTAATTTATTTCGTCACCACTGCTCTCAAAACGATGAAGGAAAACGAAGAACACCGAAAATTCGAAGACATTTGACCTCTACTATCATCATCATCATCAGCCGGAAGACGTCCACTGCTGAACACAGGCCTCCCCGTTAGACCGCCACGCCGAACGACAATTCGCCACTTGCATCCATCGGTTGCCCGCGACCCTCGCGACCCTCACGATGTCGTCGGTCCACCTAGTGGGAGGCCTGCCTACGCTGCGTCTTCCGGTCCGTGGTCGCCACTCGAGAACTTTTCTTCCCCATCGGTTGTCAGTTCCACGAGCGATGTGGCCTGCCCATTGCCACTTCAACTTGCAAATTTTATGAGCTATGTCGGTGACTCTGGTTCTTCGCCGAATATCCATGTTCCGGATTATATCCCGCAAAGAAACTCCGAGCATAGCTCTTTCCATTGCTCGTTGAGTGACTCTTAGTCTCTCTAAAAGGCCAGCAGTCAAAGACCACGTTTCAGAGTCATATGTCATCACTGGCAACACACACTGGTCTACCAACCCGCATGGAAATCGTGTGGAGGATTGGGTATAGCTCCCTAACACCTCCCAACAGTGGGAACTTTATGAAGAATGGAGTCCTCTCTGTGAGAGGAAGATGAGCGTATTGCTTCATGCAGATCATGTGAATAGTTGGATCACTATCAATGTTTTCAATGATTAATATTTTATAAATATTAAACGCATTAACGCATGCGTAGCGAATTTTCAAAGATTTTCTTCGGAAAGAAAAATTCGAACCACGGACAGGATTCGAGCCTGCGACTTTCGGATTCAGTACATCCGACGCTCATTTCCAACCGAGCCACCGAGGTTCTCACCTGCCGCGGCGAATTCTTCCTTCCATTTCTAACGTCTCAACGTGACGTGTAGCGCCATCTATTGCAGTATCTATCGCCGCGGCAGGTGAGAACCTCGGTGGCTCGGTTGGAAATGAGCGTCGGATGTACTGAATCCGAAGGTCGCAGGTTCGAATCCTGTCCGTTGTTCGAATTTTTCTTTAAGAAGAAAATCTTTTCAATGATTGCCTGCCTATCTTCATTATTTTACTTGCATACAATTTTAAGACATAGTTTGACATTGTATGGCATACTTTTGTTTAATCATAATCATTTATGTTTTTTTTTTCTTCTTGTTATTATGCTAATGTTTATGCATAATTTATAGGCATAGCAACAAAGCATAATATGTATAGGCATAAGGTACAGACGGAGCCTCGCTGGGCAGGACTCCTATTTTGTTAAAGTTAATAGTTATGCCAAAAAAACGTTTTCAGATTTATGAATGATTAACAATGTTATAATCATCAAAACCTTAATTAATAAGTATATTATATTAATATAAGCCATTTTTTTACGGACAATGAATGACTTCCTCGACATCCCTAAGGATTATATTTAATTTACGATGTTCGGTTTTTAATACCGACCCGCAAAACGGTGCTGACGATTAATTACGATTTATGCTTTTTGAATTAATTAAATAATTTAGAGAACGATAATGTCAGGTTGGGTATTTATTGGTGTATTAAGTTATTATGAAGTAAGAGAATTTTATTATTACAATTTGGTAAGAAATAAAATAATGGAGGTACTTTTCTGAAACGGTGCGTAAAATACACACCGACGGGTAAAAGGCAAAAGGGGTCAAGCACCACAGATCATATTGTTCAGGAGAATAAAAAGAAAGTTTTAATAATAAATATCTCTTTATTGCTTTATTGAATCACATCACAATCTTCAGAAAAGTTTACTAAAATACAATGTTCTTTAATAATTTTACATCAAAATAAGCCTGAGATCAATAGTTTCAAAGATAGATGTCGTTTGACTCCAGGTTTTTACCATGTTTATCGCATTTGCGAGGGGTCAAGTAACAATATTTAATGTTGGAATATTTAGATTTTAGCCTAAGCTTCATGTTAATAAAGTAATATTTTATTTTATTTGGCACAACAGATCATAGAACTAATTCAGATTTTGGCTTAAGCTACCATAATCTTAATAAGTATTATTTTATATTTGGCACAGCAGGTAGGTAATAGAACTATGAATTATTTATTAAACTAAAACAATACAAGAAACAAAACTGGGTTCCAAAAAACAGCAATTACCTAACTGTTAGTACATACAACAGCATGTTATCACATTATTTGAGTAAATAAACCACAATAATTTGGTATACATATAATAAATTTGTTACAATGTAAATATACTTATAAAAAAAAGTAGCAGGGGTTGTTATTTTATCGATGCCGAACCCGAAATTGTAATTAATTATTTTATGTCTGTGTGTCTGTTTGTCGGTTTGTCTGTTTGTTTGTGTGTTTGTGCACTTTAATCTTCGGAACTACTGGACGGATTTGAATGATTTTTTGTTGTATAGGTATTAAGTCCAATTAACATAATAGGCTATAATTTATCTTGGAAACTTGAACACCTGATGCAGAACCGCAACAGAACTGCTAAACTATAAGAGATACCACAGCAAAAATTGTTCCACGTGATGAGCATTTTCTGCTGAGAGAATAAATTTGAAAATCTGGAACACCTGGTGTGGAACTCCAAGAGCCCAGCTTAACTATCACTACATAGTATAAAGCAAAGTCGCTTCCCGCTTCCTGTCCCCCTGTGTGCTTACATCTTTAAAACTACGCAACAGTTTTTGATGCGGGTTTTTTTTAAAGATAGAGTGGTTCAAGAGGAAGGTTTTAATGTATATACATGCATAATATCGTAGAGAAACTCTTATAATTTTAGAGGTTTTGTAAGGTCGTAAATAAACTATTTTTTTGCGCTTAAATTGCAAACGCTGGCTGAACCCTACGAGATAGATCAAACTGATGTACCACAGTATTATACACCTTAATAAGGTCTACAATAAAGTCCGCGATGGTATATGTCTATCTCTTAGGGATAACCCACAATAACTATTTTTGTCGACGTTTAACGGTCTGATGGGCATTTCCTGTTGACTTATAAAAATCGAAGATCAGAAACATCTGATGTGGAAATCAAAGCTATCGCTAATTTCACTATACGGGATGAATTTTTTAACTGGGCGTGGATGGCTATTTCCGAAACTATGAGGAATATCAAAAAACGATGAAAGGAGTCTCGAGGCCGATTCTGATGAAAACAAAATCGGCCTCGAGACTCCTTTCAACGTTTTTTGATATTCCTCATAGTTTCGGAAATAGCCATCCACGCTCAGTTGAACAATTCACCCTGTATAATTAATTATAAAATAACATAAACTGGGAGTACCTCCACGCGGTGAAGGCGGTAAGACTTTAGGACTGATTTTCGATGACGATGGTATATTATTAAAAATCTGACTCTACTGGCCAGATCCTATTTATTATTTACCCGGGCTCTATTGGACATCAGACGTTTCAGATCTTCGATTTTGACGACTCCGTTGTCGCTGGCATAATCAACAGGATCCGCGTACGAAGTCGCACGCAGAAGCTAGTTCTTAATAAAATAAAAAATCAACAATTATTCGGTCTAAAAAAACTTTTTGAAAAAAAGGGAACCGACTTCAAAACCAAACACAAAAAAAGTGTAAAATAACTTTTCTTTCAGAAGTCGGTGGCTTTGTTTTTTATTTCATTGACTATGGCCACCGACTTCCGAAAGAAAAGTTATTTTACACTTTTTTTGTGTTTGGTTTTGAAGTCGGTTCCCTTTTTTTCAAAAAGTTTTTTATTTTACCCTTTTTAGTTTAGATATTCAAGAAAAATCTTCATTATTTTCGGCGTCTTTTATAAAATCTACAATCCTAGTAAGCAACAAAAACGGATCTATGCGGGCAACTTCACGAGATATCTATTATTGTTATATACTAAAGCCTTCCCCAGAATGTAACAAATACTTTCCTAAAAACCGCATCAAAATCGGTTCAGTCGAACGCGAGATAATCGCGGACAAACATGCAATGGTCACTGAAAATCTACTATCCAAGTAAGCAAAAAAACGGATCCACGCGGGCAACGTCACGGGATATCCATTAGTGTTATATACTAAAACCTTCTCCAGAATGTAATGTACACTTTCCTGAAAACCGCATCAAAATCGGTTCAGCCAAACGCGAGATAATCGCGGACAAACATATATACATACATACATACAGGTCGAAGTGAGAACCTACTTTTTTTTTGAAGTCGGTTAAAAATACGTCTCAATTTCACGTTTTCGGGAGTTGCAGACATGTTTTATATAAAATGTTAATCTGTGTTAAAAACTGCGATCGCGTTTCAAACACGCGTGAACTTGCTTTCACGCACACAAAACATACACCCACTTGCAACAGCGCTGGCGCGCGTACTGAGTGAATCAAATGCAACGTAATGAAAATAAAATGATTTAAGAAAGGGGCCAAACGCCAATTATGTTTAGTTGACAATCTTTACTATATTGGTGTAAGCGACGTTATAGTATTTCATTTTCTTATCAATAGTGTTAAGTGAAAAAATATTACTAAACAAATAAAAGGAATATGGAAACAAACGACATATTTATTTCTAATATTGTTTTTAAAATTATGCCAAATGACAAGGCGATACAAAAACGTAATATACAAAATGGTCCTTCAACCAAGCAAGGTAAAGTCGGTGTCGCTTGAGCACTTTTGGTAAGTATCGATTTGGCAATTCAGTACAAATAATTCTTTGGTGCAAGTGACTTTTTTTCTTGCTAGAAAAACGATACTATGACCATTCGAAAGAGAAAAAATAGTGGAGTTGGGGTCAATAAAAAAGTTAAGATCGCAAAATGTGGCGCTTGACCCCTTTTGCCTTTTTACCGTCGACACATTGGACGTGAAATTGTAGACACCATTAATCATTTCTTTGTTTGTTTCATAAGAATAAATAATGAAAAAACCGGTCAAGTGCGAGTTGGACTCGCCCATGAAGGGTTCCGTAGCAGCAAGCATAGATTAGAGATATAATTATATTGAGATTAGTAAGTAATATACACAAACAATAAAAATAACTTTGTTTTTCATAGTATTTGTATGAATGGCAAAGTTATATTTGCGGTTTTTGAAAATGTACTATATCTCAAAAACTGCCAACTGTATCTCATCCAAACCAATTTTCGTTGGTAGTTTTGGTTGAGGTCTACATTATATATTTTTTTTAGTTTTATTATTCTCTTATTTTAGAAGTTACGGGGGGGGGGACACACTTTTTACCACTTTGGAAGTATCTCTCGCGCAAACTGTTCAGTTTAGAAAAACCGGCCAAGTGCGAGTTGGACTCGCCCATGAAGGGTTCCGTAGCAGCAAGCATAGATTAGAGATATAATTATATTGAGATTAGTAAGTAATATACACAAACAATAAAAATAACTTTGTTTTTCATAGTATTTGTATGAATGGCAAAGTTATATTTGCGGTTTTTGAAAATGTACTATATCTCAAAAACTGCTAACTGTATCTCATCCAAACCAATTTTCGTTGGTAGTTTTGGTTGAGGTCTACATTATATATTTTTTTTAAGTTTTATCATTCTCTTATTTTGGAAGTTACGGGGGGGGGGGGACACACTTTTTACCACTTTGGAAGTGTCTCTCGCGCAAACTGTTCAGTTTAGAAAAAAATGATGTTAGTAACCTCAATATCATTTTTAAAGACCTATTCATAGATACCCCACACGTATGGGTTTGGTGAATTTTTTTTTTTTGAGTTTCAATTCTAAGTATGGGGGGCACCCCCAAAATTTGTTTTGTTTTGATTTTTGTGTGAAAATCCTAATGCGGTTCACATAATACATCTTTCTACCAAGTTTCAACAGGATAGCTCTTATACTTTCGACAAAAAGTGGCTGTGACATACACGGACAGACAGACAGACATGACGAATCTATAAGGGTTCCGTTTTTGCCATTTGGCTACGGAACCCTAAAAAATGATGTTAGTAACCTCAATATCATTTTTAAAGACCTATTCATAGATACCCCACACGTATGGGTTTGGTGAAAAATTTTTTTTTGAGTTTCAATTCTAAGTATGGGGGGCACCCCCAAAATTTGTTTTGTTTTGATTTTTGTGTGAAAATCCTAATGCGGTTCACATAATACATCTTTCTACCAAGTTTCAACAGGATAGCTCTTATACTTTCGACAAAAAGTGGCTGTGACATACACGGACAGACAGACAGACAGACAGACATGACGAATCTATAAGGGTTCCGTTTTTGCCATTTGGCTACGGAACTCTAAAAATGTATTAAATAAGTTTAATAAATAAATAATAGAATATTTTAGCACTTATTTCAGGCGTAAACAAACAAGTTATAACAAAAAAGAAAAAAAAAACGAATTATATTTGAAACTAAATTTGAATTTAAAAAAATATATAATAATACTAACTCTTAATTCTGTTTGTTCACAGCACCACCAACCGCAGTGGAAATCACGAACCATCCTCCCAACTCTAAGCTGGAGGTTAAAGAGGGGGAGGACGTATCCCTCGAGTGCCTGGTAAAGAACGCCAAACCTGCTGCCAGGATCGTGTGGTTCAGAGGAAATGTGGAGCTGAAAGGGGATAAAGGTAAGAAATTATTATTTTTTATATTGATACGCAATAACGCATACGTCGCGTTTTCGTAAAGTATTTTGAGGAAAGAAAAATTCAGCGTCGAGTGGGACTCGCACCCGTGTCTTCTGTATAAGTACCGCAAAGCAACGTGTAAAACGTTCAAAAAACAAGGTAATGAAAGATTTAGGTTAAAACGAGTGTGTTGCGATGGCCTAATTGGTAAAGCCTCGAGCAGACACACACGATTAATCGCGCGGGGCGACTTGTCGCGGTCCATTCGCAGTACATTTAGAGTGGAAATTAGCTTGGCTCGTTGTCGTAGCGCGATTAATCGCGTGTCTGTTCTTGTCTGTTCGAGCCTTAAGGCGTTTGGAGGACTTATTCAGAAGATAGTGATGCTTATCGGAAGATGGCGGGTTCGATTCCCACTCGCAATCTTTAACAAACTATTAACTTCTATTTCATATACATATATGTATAATAAGAGAGATGAGGAGGAGTTCACAGCTAGAAATAAAGGCCTATTCAAACTTAAGCGGTATTCGGTTGGAAGAGTTCACAAACCGCGCAGGTTCCGCTCAGGTATTTAGTATCAAGTTCCGTGGCTAGAGCGACCAGGCCTGTTCAAGTGAGTGAACGAGATGGCGCTAGACGACTTGTATAGCTCTGTCACTTTCAGTCGCCGGAACAAACCTGGTTTAAAGACGTTGTAATACCCCCGCTGAGCGGTTTTCGCTACCGCTCTGGTTAAAATTGCATACCGGGCGGGTTGATTCTTTTATTCTACCCTCAAAGATAGTGAAATCCGCTTTGGTGTGAACAGTACATTACCTTTCACTCATACTCACTTCGGTATTGTCAAACGCAGACGGCTGTGAATACCGCTGAGGTTTGGACAGGCCTTAATGATAGCTGCACTGGTCAATTTCAGAGAGATTTGAGCCAAATATCGCTACGAACGTTTATTCGATCTCTCTAGCAAACGCTCCAAGGCCGAGACCACGGTTTTCGTGCCTACAGATTAGAACCTCTGGTACTAGAAGCCGTGGCTAACATAGTCTAATATATAAAAATCAATGCCACTTTTCGTTGTAATGCTATAACTCAAGAACGGGCTCACCTATCCAAACCAAATATTTAGGCTTTGTTCGAACTATTTAGTAGATGCTTTATGTGAAGTTTGCTGAAAATCGGACTAGTGGTTCTTAATATACCCGTGCGAAGCTGGGACGGGCCACTAGTTGATTATAAAATTTCTTCAGACGATATAATATAAAGTACTCCAGATCAATAAAAGCTAAGACCTGCACAGAATCGCAACACTACAGGGACTGACCTCTCTCCAAGTATAGGTGTCGATGTGTCGACAGCATACCTCCATTCTGTCCGTTGGGAATACCACACCAATATGCTGCGCGTGGATTAGATAACTAGTTTTATCAGAAAAGGTGGCAACGTGGTTCAAAATATCTGACATTTTTATCTTTTTATTTAGGTTTTTTTTTAAGTAGGCATTTTTGCACTTGGCTGTCAAATATTGTTTTCTGTTTTGATGTTATCCCCATATTTCCCCCTTTTTCAAAATTTAAGCAAAAACGTAGTTAAAAATCGCTTTTAGTTTCTATCTTTAGCTTTTACCAAAATTCAGAAAAAATAGGTTCCAGTATTTTATTGTCTACAGGTCGCAGTACCATCTTTGATCGTTTTCTACTGAAGAACCGAGCACAAATAAGTGCCCTTGAAAAGGTCGGGCCACTTACATAACTTGTTGAAAAACGTAAATGAAGTAACCTTATAGTTTCCATGGTAACCTTATCTGAAAATAGGTGTACATACCAACATACCATTGTTCGAATAAGGACAGCGGCTGAAATAGATGATTAATTTAAATGGGAAATATTGGATGGATGGATCTTTGTAAATATTTCTCCCAAAAAAAGTTTGAAGCTATAGTGGTATAATCATCAAATGAGTCGTCCCACCCTGGGTAGAGTGACAGGGACTGTGAAACTTGAATGACTATAACCACCCTGTTCCTTCTTATTTTCTTTCCTGGGCCGAGTTGTCCCACCTTAACCTTTTAACCGCGCGAGTCGCATATATGCGACAAATATTTCCGTGCCCCTACCGCCCGTGTCGTATTTATGCGACAGAGAATATTCACTATTTTTGTTATTTTCTTCGATTTTATTGCATCTATTCTATATCTCTCTATTTATGTACATAGACAGATAGAATACTTTTTATTGTACACCATGATACTTAACAAATCGGAGCTGAAAAGGAGCAGAAAGAGAGGAGAAGAGGAAAGGACGATTCATAGCCGCGCGCTAGGGGCACGGCAACTGATATTTAGCCGCGCGGTTAAAAGGTTAATACACCCCTATCGCCTCGTCCATATTCATACCTCTGATTATACAAGCACGTCAGTTGTGAATACTACAAACCTGTAACAGAAATACCACACCAATGATGTCACTGAAAATTAATATCGAAACTTTTAATCCAATCGTCAGTACACGGATTAAAAAAAAAACAATATCGTTTAACCAGTCAGCCAGCATTTCAATTAATAACTGATTTATTGATAGCTATGTTTCGAAGTAAGAAGAATTATTTTTCGGTTCCCGAACTCATTGATCCGAAAAATCGTATCAGAATTTTTTTGATATCGTCATGTTATTTTTTTCTGCCTGTTGATAGGAAAGAAATAATGGTTTACAAGGATTTGCAATCTGTGTGCTTTGTGTGGGGATCGATTTTGGGTAAGATACCTTGATTGGGTAAGGGGTGTATCAGTATTAGTTTTTAAGCTATTGCATAGCTTTTATCGCAGTCTCTGAGCGCGGCGGGCGCGAAAAACCTAACGAAAAAACCTGACCACATTTGACAGCACGTCGTTTCAGTTCGGGAGACTTCGGCAATCATAAAAATATCCGTCATAAAAACAATTTACTATTTCTTATTGATTCTAAACGGCCAGCTGCAAAAGGAGTTTTCACAATGAAACCTACTTATAAAATTCTCGTAGTGCACCACAGACATTTTAAATAAATTATATTCTCGTTAAATATACGCGGTAGGCGATTTCATTATTTAAAAAAAAAATGTTATGCAATAGCTTCATCGCGGCAGTCACCGAGTGCCACATGTATTTTTTTAATAGTGGTGGCCCAGTGGTATCAGCCCCGACTTATTAACTTCGAACCCGGCCAGGTGCATTACTTCGTGCAATTTATTTCATCACCACTGCTCTCAAAACGGTGAAGGGAAACTTCGTTAGGAAATCGGCATTCAATTCTAGTTTATACAATAGGCTATTAAGTACTCAAGATCCTGTGGAATCGGTGTGTTTCCATCAACGACCATTTACATCTAGACTCCTAATCACAGGCGACCGATGTCTGTCAACACATTAGGTAAAAAAGTCTTAAAACCGTCGTGACTCGACCACTCCTGTGAGTCCCCTTGTCGCACTGACCTTGAGTTAGCCAATCAGAACGCAGTATTAGCCAATCTGAACGCAGTACCCCGTACCCCTCGCTTACGTCGTACCTCAGCGACTTGACAGAATAATTTTTGTTAGTCAGATCGTGCATGAGGCGTCTAGATATAAATGGTCGTTGGTTTCCATGCTTTTTCTCATGAGTGTATATCACTTTTATAAAGTAGTTTTTTTTTTTTAAATTTAATAAAACAGTATCAGTGACAGCGTTCAGCACACATAAGTTCAAAACGACCCTCAAACAACACAAATTAAATTTTAGTTTACTTTATAAAGCACTCTACTCGATAATTGGGTGTCCCAACACTAATTGGCTCATCGCTACGTCTGTACGGTCATTAATTAAACAAATTTTCGATTTCAATTAGTAAACAATTGCACTGTGCTATTAACGAGGTTTGATGGGTAGTGATGGGGTAATATCGATAGTTTGATATGCTTATTACGACGTGGAATGTATCGACTATACTGTGATACTTATTAGGTTGGGTTAACCTGCGACTGTTTATTTAATATACACAGAGAAACTATTTTTGCATGTCAGTTTTACCTGACTACTGCCTGTTTCTTTTATATAATAAACAGGTAGAAGACAAAGAAACAGTTTTTTTTTTGTATTAATACAAGAAAATTTAAAAAAAAAATCCACCAAACAGGAAAATATGCTTTAATTCCTATCTAACGAATTCCATCAAAAATATGAAAAATTCTACCCAAGAAACTGAAGAAAATCCCACAGACAAAGAAAAAAATGAGGTTGAAGAAGATTGACACCGACTTTCCTTCATAACTTATAAATAACACAAAAAAAAATACGAAACCATACCACCATAAAAAGTAATCCATCTCAAATTTTTCGCATATTAAACAAAATAGAATGAAGTGACGTGAAACCTAAGTTTACTGACAAATATTAATGAAAAAAACTCGATATCGACACCCGTCAGTACACGCAACTGCGAGTTTCGTGGCATAAAATATTAGACGTCGATATTCGTTAGTTGCATCACTAGAGATTCAGTTTGGAAGTGTTACTAGATGTGTCAAGATATTAACCTTGGTCAAAATGATTTAAAATGACAGTTTAAACTCTTGGCTTTGTAAAAAAAAATGTAATTTAAAATATTTGTAGATTAGTTTCTATTATATAAAGGTGTACATATGACTGCGAAAACAAATACATTATAAAATATAAGTAAATTACCTTAATGGAAAATGATCAAGTATTCAATTATCCAATACCTTTTAACCCTGCAAATAATACCACGTTAATTGCTAGTATCCGGAATTCATCAAAAGGTGTTTGGTTACGTTGATTCAACATAGTTTTGTTAATTTATCTGACATAATTCTCGCTACGAGCTTAATAAATTGGCAGGAAAAAGATGGTTACAATTTACATTTTAAAGCCAGTGTTGTTATAATTATATGGCGGAGGCATAGGCCTCCTCCATATAATTCGTTTTTTTTCACATCAACCCCGTTGAAATTTGTTGCAGAAAGTAAAATTCGCTTTACAAGCAATTGATACATTTGTGTGATAGGTACATGAGTTGATTTAAAATCACGTTTTTTTTCTGTCAGGCAGAAGCCACAGAACGTCTCCTGATTATATCATTTTTAAAAGTTGCCTCCTCTAAGTATTTCTCCTGTGTCGTGGGTCCGTTTTCAAACATCTAAACACCACTCACTTACACAGCAGTCTCAAATTATTCGCTTTCTTTTTTTTAGCGTGGTAAAATCATCAAATGAGTCCTCCCATCCAGAGCAGGGCGGGAGGGACTGTCAAACTTGTACTGACTAAAATCCACGGTGTCCTTCATTAGCCCTTTACGTTCCAGAGTCACGGTTATACCAATAAGTCCCGCGACCCCGGCAGGCTTTGGCCCTCTAGAGGGGGGCCCCGTCATCTTGCTGACGCTCTTTGAGGCGCGCGTGGAACACAACGCGCCGTCGTCGACCCGGGCATGGTCCATGATCGAGCGGCGAGTTGCCCATTACTCGCAGCCCGCATGCCCACTCGCAGCCCGCATGCCCCAAATTATTCGCTTAGTGAATAAAATGAATGTTATACCTAACAATACATAATTAAACTGTTAATACTCATATAACTTAATCAAACAATACTGAACTTTACCTAAACGACGACATAAAAGGAGGAGGTTCTCAATCCGAATGTATGTAGGTATGACTTAAAAAAGTTTGACCATGCATAACTTATGTACGGTAATGCGCCGTCGATATAATGGTGGACATCTCTCCGGTACGTACAAAGCATTTTGCCAATACCTTTATTGTACGCACAGTTAAGGAGTGGAATTCCCTGCCGGCATCTGTATTTCCCGACAGCTGTAACCTTGGGGTCTTCAAGTCAAGAGTGAACAGGTTACTTCTAGACAAGCGTCCTTCACCGTCGACCACATCTTCGCTTGCCATCAGGCGAGATAGTGGTCTTACGTGAACGTATCATTAAATAATTAAAAAAAAAAAAACTTTTTGTAGCGTAATCCAATTTTCAAGAACTACTTCCCAACTATAACCCAGTCAATTTTAAGTCACATCCAGTCATTACACCTCCTTGCCTCTCCGCAAGTAATAACCGCGTGTGACATTGACGTGACCCCACTGCGTTCCATATTCCGAGGTATTTTGGGGCGAAAAACGGGGCGAAAAAATCTGAATTTCCACCCCTGACGCCATTTTTATCTGACATCGGGAAATCATTGAAGTTTTTAATTTGATTTCTTATTCCCTTTATGAAGTTACGATTGGGGTAGTGATGTGATCCGGGGAGTGGATTTTTTGACGTGGAAACGGATATCGGAACTCTCAGTTGAGTTTTGGGTTTCCCTATTTATATTCTTCTATTTTTTTTTCTCAAAATTTCAACACCCAATGCCGAGTACGTCTCTTCCAAAATAAATCTTTCTACTTTTTGAGGTTTTTTCATGTTGTTATTTTTAATAAGAAATGGAATATAATGTGTGTATCAGTGGTATCGGCTCCGACTTACGAGTTGTAGGTCGTGGGTTCGAACCAGGCGCATAACTTTGTGTAATTTATTTCAACACCACTGCTCTCAAAACGGTGAAGGAAAACATCGTGAGGATACCGGCATGTCTTAGAACCAAAAATTCGAAGACATGTGACATCTACCAACCCGCACTGGGCCCGCGTGGTGGATTATGGCCCACTCCCTCTCACAAAGAGGAGGCCTGTGTCCCAGCAGTGGCAACATTATACGTTGATGATGATGCTGAATGGAATATAATAAACATCCCTTCGGATTAAGAGACTGAAGGAATAAGGACCTGTAGCCATGTAACAAACGATAAACGCAAACGCTGAGTAGGCTTTAATATAATTTCAACTTTATTTGCTTCGGTAGAACGTTGAAGATCTAGTGAAGATTGCTTATCGTTTTCGATGTTTCCTGTCGCTAACGCTCAGAAATCTTAAACAGATTTTCAACTTTAGGCTCTGGGCAATAAAGTTGAAAATGTATTGGGGAGTACCGAGCGTTTACGATTATCGTTTGCGACTTGTTGCGACTTGGCTAGGGGGGCTGTATACATAACGCACACACTTCTGCTCATAACATGTCTCGCGCCGATGGCTAATCTCCGTTGAGTTTGATTTGACTAACTTGTCTAGAATCGGTCAGGCAGGAGGGTTACAATCTGGTTTAACACGTAGGATACTTCTTGTTTCAATGTTATGACCCTATGGGATAAATACCGAGTTTCACTCGAGCAAAGCTACGGGTATAAGTGAGTGGTTTCTCAAAATAAGTAGGTAGTAAAGATAATATTAAGCTTACAAGCACAAACAAACATAATATCAATTGATTCGACATTTTTACATCAACAACATTCAAGGAATAGAGGAAAATAACAGAAAAACATCGCAATTCTTAGAATTTGGTATTAGAAAAATGTTTGATTGAGAATGATTTATTTTTAGGCTTGCCACAATCTTACCTATGGTAAACAATGATGAGCACGTTTACCTAGAAGTAACCTAATCACTCTTTACTTAAAGACCCCAAGGTCCCTATCAGTAGACTCCGGCAGGAAATTCTATTTATCTGTGCTGACAATGAAAGTATTATCAAAAACCTTTGTCCGTTATCTCTCTTCTCTTTTTTTCTTGTAAAGATGCCACATTTTGGTGTCAGAGTTAACTTCTGGGAATTCCTTAAGGCCTCTAAAATAGCTTTTGACTTTATAAGGAATCCCTGGAAGCATGAGTCAAATTGAATAGGAATAGGCGATATTATTTCCAATCTTGTAAGTGACTTAAATGTAACCGGTGTAATGTGGGTGTCTTAAGGCACACTTCTGCCTCACCCTCTTCGTACACAAGGTGACGCAAGTCTCTGATACTTTACGACTTTGGTGAGCTTTGTCTCATGCCTGTGTAAGAACATCTATGGATTTGACTGAAATAGTCACCTGGATACCAAAGTCGCAAGTACTCGGAGACTTGGGTCGCGTATACGAAGAGTCTAACTTTTATAGGAATCGGCGTAACATAAAAGAATTGAATGTCTAAGTCTCAATTCACTCGCCCCAGTTTCTCCAAAAAAGTAATAGCTACCTAAACAAACAATAAGGATACAACAAAAGATTTAACCTTCAAGAAATACTGAGTAAACCTTATCCCTCATGTTGTGTTATCTGAAAAGCAATTCATACGCGAATAATGTATGTGAATACGAAGATATATATTGTAGATAATAGTAGCAATAACACAGATACTGAAACCATCAAAGGGTCGATGGTGAAGGCTCGTTTCGGCAGCTTCCTGTCTGAGTTATGGACGGAAGCGGTAGAAAATGAAATACGTGAAAAAAATAACATTGGAATGGAAAATTTAATACCGAAGTAGGAAAAGAATCATTGTATAATCTCATGATAAATCTTATAAAAAAAACAAAACCGTTCTCTGAAAATATTGATTTTATTATGTTTATTAGATGCTGTGACAATAAAGTTCCAATAATGCAGGCGTCTTAGTGGTTGCCAATTGAACGGATAAGGAAGGACTATGGAAAGATGAATTTAATCTATCAATAGAAGTCTATAGTAAAAAAATTGATTCATTTTTAAATTACTGTAAATTTAAATTCACCCCTGATGCCTGCCGGGGTGGCGGAACTGTCTAAACGGTTAACCGTAACCCTGGAACGAAAAATACTATTGAAAGAACACCATGGATTTTAGTCAGTATGAGTCTGTCAGTCCTTTTCGTACCACCCAGAGCTAGGACTCGTTTGTTGATAAATATTATCATGTTTAAAAAAAAACTTATTCTCAAAGTATATTTCTTCTTAACCGCTGCAACTTCTAAAATAAACCAACCAAAAACACATTTGTAAGCGTTTTGCGGTTTTCAAACCATATATTTATTGGATGAAGAAGTTTTTGTAGTCTCCCCAAAAGCTCAGCTTATGGTCGATGGAAACTCATTCAGTCTTATTAATACTTATACAGCAGACGAAAATGTGAAGACACAATTTGAAACGTCTGTGAAAAGAAATTACTTTTTTGTAGTCAGTCTGAGTGAAGTTTGGAATACGAATTTATTGGTTTTAGATGATATGGCGGATTTGGGTCAAGGGTACAAATTGAAGAAAGATAGTATAAAAGAAATATTGGTTTGCTATCAGAATGGAAGGGACTGTTGAAATGACAAGTAACATAATGAAGCAGCCTATTATGTTCCCACTACTGAGATACAGGCCTCCTCTCTGTGAGAGGGAGTGGACTCTAATCTACCAACCGGGCCGGGCAGTGGGGGTTGGTAATGACAAGTAGTTGGAAGACCAAGACATGCTGTGCCGAACACTAACTAATGAATTAGAAGAACAGGAAGCCGATGATGATGATGTTTTTGATTTTAATGAAATAGGTTAGCATCTAGACATAGTTTAATATCATGAGGATAAACTCAAACTGACATTGGTAGGTTTAGAAACCTTAGACTTGCTACGAATACTACACACTCCTTTTGCTTCATCTACATTCATGATACCAAAATCATAATGCTCGTCTAGTCTTTTTTTCAACAATTTTGGGGTAGGCTTCTGGATGCACCTTATTATCGATATTTTTTACCCAAAATCTTAAAGTGACACAAATTAAAAATCACAGCCTGATTTTAATTTGTCATTAATGATGTCATCATTAAATTTCAATAAAAATCTTGCAAATGATACAAGAATAACAAAGATAATGAACTATCAAGTAGCACTAGTATCATAATTAAGAACCGCTAACTACTGCGAATGAAAACTTCAATTAAGAGAGCTTAAAGCTCTGAAAATTTCAATAATACGTTCGGAAATATTCCCAAAGATTCCCTAATTAATACTTTCGAAGCAGATCTGTCCAATACACGTCGAGGAATCGTTGACTTTCGATAACTTGGCCCGAAAATTTTCATTACAACCGCACTGAATCTGGGCTGACAGATTTTAAAACGGCTGATTTAATTGGCTTTCGAGATCCGTACCAGTAGTGATAGGATTTATTGGGAATTAATTATTTTTGGCACTGATCCGGGAATTCGGATTTTGCGAGCGGATATCATCAGGTTGGAATTTTAGGGAACGCTCGCCTATGTTGATGATGTATTGAATTTATTGGTGTCATATTTTGCATAACAATTTATAGTAAGCTAATCTTTGCAGAAAGTTCAACAAACGATTGTATTCATTTAGGGATGAGTGATAAATTAAGTTTTTTAGTGGCAGACAAGGATGTTCTTCATTTTATACATCTTCACCCTTTTAACTACGTCACATCCAACTATGATGTATGTACGGTTAATTTGGCGCGTGGTCAAATGAATCAAAAATAATATTGTCAAAAACGAACGGTGCCATATTGTTCTTTTCAATACAATTTAACTTATGTTTACCAACACTCCTTATACGGTATTCATTGTAAAAGATCCATGGAGCTTTGTACCTTCAAATGACAGTCCATCTACTCCTCATTCTTTCCATCCACGCAAATATCATCTCACACACCCAATGAGCAACTAATACCCCTCCCCCTCCCCCCACAGCATATAAACAGAACATTAACGTAACAGAGCACTTTATTCGGAACAAAATGGCGGCGTTTCGACAAATTCGCGCTGGAGATCGCGACGCATTACGTTATGACGTCATTGTTACTGTGGGTACACTACTACGCTGCGAGCGGGATAATTCTTCTTTTCTCCTTTTAAACTGTCTATTTGGTGGTTGGAGGAGCTCGTGGCTAAATAATTACAGCCGCACAGGCCTACTTCTGGGTTAAGCCGCGCTTGCCGAGGTTGGTCTGTGGATTGGTGACCATCTGTCATAGCGAGTTTCCTCCGTGCCTCGGAAATCACGTAAACCCGTTAGTTCCGGTTGTCATTTATAAATCTTTGACAGTCGTTACTATTAGTCAGAAGCTCTAAAGTCTGAGAGCCAGTCTTACCATGGCGTATCGTATTACCCAATTACTGTGTTGTGGAGGTCCGATAGGCAGTTGCTCCATATAAAATACTGATATTCAGCTGCATCTGTTTCGACTGGAAGGTGACCAAAATCCCCAAAATAGTTGTAAAAAAGCTAGACAGATGATGAAACTGGTTAGTTGGTTTCGAGTTCACTTAACAGATCGGTTAACGTGTTATTGTATTTTTTCCATTAGGAATCTCTAATTCTGGGTTTCGGCCCAGTTGATAACATAAGCGGGTACCTTATTACATGGGACTTTAACATAACCGAAATCGAAATGAAGGTACGCAGGAACACTTGAAGGGTGTGCCGTTTAGACTTTTGTGGGTTTGAAAAAGTTTTATCTGGGAATTAGTAGCAATGACGCAAGGCAAAAGTAACATGGAGGCGTCTAGGACGTTTGTAGATGACCTCAGCTATAGAAAGTCACCTTAAAAGTATTTACGTAATTTAGAATTGCTGTATACATGCAATAGGTCTGCTAGCTAGCCTGGATTATGGTCTCGTCGTTTCGTGTCTTTTGGTATGTGCTAATGTTAAGCTAATGTTACGTATGTTTATTTTTTTCTGACTAATATGGCTTTCGTTTTTATTTTAATAAACTTTTTAATAAGTTAAAGAACCCTACACGTATTCGAAAAACAAAACAGAATCTGTCTTATTCAAAAAACGAACACTGCAAAAACACAGTCCCGAACTTTAATTCATGATGTGTTACCCTACGTCCTCAACGGGCCACTGTCAGTACCTAGATAGCTTAAATTAAGCACAAGCGCTCCCCAATGTGTGATCACACCTTTACAACGTAGGAATAAAGCGCTCGCTTAAAATATGTAGTTATGTTAATGTCTGGAACGGCCTTTACAGTTTAGTACTATGTTTTAAACATTGTTTTCTGTCTTGTTTATTTAAAATGTTAATTGCTGTTTGTTTAAATTGTTTGGTGATGTTTTTGCAAGTTTGTTTTGTTTATCTCACGATTTTTAGGTTCCTTACACATAGGGTAAAACGGGAGCCCATTACTAAGACTCAATTGTCCGTCGGTAATTGTTATTTTCATGGTTTTATTGTTTGATGTTACTGTTCCACTGAACAGGCTTCAGCTGAGCAAGGATCTCCCCTTTATCTAAGTTGTAGATAATTTTCCTTTTGTTTAAACGACTTCGGATTAAAAAGAAGCTTCTGAATACGTCGGAATCTTTTTTTTTTTGTGTATTTCCCCGATATCTCTAAGATACCTGGATCGATTTAGAAAATTCTTATTTTATTTGAAACTATATTTATATAGGTACTTAGGAAGAAGAAGGCCAAAGAAAAGATGGATGGATTGTCTAAGGGTTAATATGAAAGAAAAAGGAGTAAATGATACTGTGACGTCTGATAGGGGAGAACGGAAGAAGAAAACGTGTTGCGCCGACCCCAAGTAGAATGGGATAAGGGCAGGAAGAAGAAGAAGATTTATATAGGTACTTCTAAGATGTTCCCATGATTATCAGGTCAGGATTTCATTATGGGATCATGGAGAAGTTGAGGAAACTCCTCAAAAAATGTCAGTAAATCAAGAGCGATCACTGCTATTGCATAATATACGCAATAATACGATATTGTAAATGTTACAAGATAAAGGGTTAAATAAAGTATTTTTAACTTTATTAACATTTTTTACTGATACGATGTTAGACGAGTGCCTAAATTAATTATTGTCACTAAACTTGGTAATTTCTTTTGTTCTAGTGTCGAAGGAGGAGATCAAAGAAGTGGAGAATCCTAACGGAAACCCCAAGGCTATGAGATACACCACAGTATCCAGGTATGTACACTAACTTTTTAAATATATTCTTTTGAAGTGCACAGTTAAATTTGCTTTATCATAATTATTAATCTTGAATCAGAGTGGTTTTAATGATAAAAATAATATTTTTTTAATGTCTTACATGGAAAAATTTAATTGGAAATCTGTTGTTTGTATAGGCAAATCGTTCTAATTTAGCTGTTACGATTTTCACTTATAACTTTTTAGACCTAAATAGGTAATATTATCTTACTTATCCATACAAAGTTTCAGTCGCTTCTTAAATTAAGGACATAATTTTTTTATGACATGTTGTTCGTACATGATTTCAAACCGAAAACAACCCCAAAAAACAGTAACTTTACCTAGAAGTGTCTTTGTGCTACTGTGAGGTCACTCTCGTAGAAATCAACTCTAGATTTAAACCGACAACTAAAAAAGAACAAATACCGTTTCTCCTCAATAAGGGTTATTCCACAAAAAAAGTATAAAACACGACAGGAACACATCAACTCTTCACGAGTAATTGACAACTGGTTGCAAAAGGGACGTGCGACAAAAACTAGTCGCCATCGCAGCCGCAGCTCCTTGATAGTTATGACGTCAGAACCGGTTGTGAGCTAGAATAACTTAGGAAGGAATTTAGGGTTCCGTAAGATCTGGGAGAAAACAAGATTAATAATATCAACTAGATTAATTATTTTTAGAAGTTTTGGCCTAATTGAGACCCTTCATACAGGCATATTGTAACAGGGTCGTGGGACAGTCTAAAAACCTGGAATGTAAAGGGCTATTGAAAGAACACAGTAGATTTTGACCAGTACGAGTCTGACAGTCCCTTTCGTTCCAGTCAAGTCTTCAATTATCAAATTGAGTCCGGGGGACTCAATTTGATGATTTAACTGCTCTAAATAATGAAGTAAAACTCCACCCACATTTCGACAGTTTTGTTTAAGTCTCATTTAATACAGCGCGAGCCAGCTGGATCCAGCCGAGCGAGATGACATTGACAGGCCTGTTGGTCTAGTGGTTAGTGACCCTGACTGCTATGCTGGAGGTCGTAGGTTCGATTCCTACCCAGGACAAATGTTTGTGTAATGAGCACGATAATACGGCTGCTGTTCCTTTACATGTCCTTTGTGTAACAGGGTCATAGTATATTTCGCTCTTACAAAATTAATTTAATCTTGCTCTTCAAATATTTAACTGCCTACATGTTTCATCATGGGTACCTTTTGACATGCTGTAATCAAAAATCTCGTTTTCAAGAAGTTCTTAAGAAAATAATTGTAACTCAAGATATTTATAGCTTTAAAGGATAAAACGCTTTCGCTCAAGATTAATTTTCTGCTAGGTAAACAACAATTTATTATATTTCAAAGGAAAATGATACCAGATACTACGTAAAATTTTCATAATTAATTCAAATTGCAATAATTACGAAAAACATTGTAATTACTTGTAATTTCGCTACGTCAGTCAATTATTATTTATAAAAAAGAAAAAAAAACACTTTTATCCTATTAAAAATAAGGCATCACCACAAAAATTTAATAAGGATTGTAATAAAGGAATATTACATTATTCTCTTAGACCCGAACCTAACCTGTGTCAAATTTTGACAGCGATTGTCGTTGAAACAAATTAGTTTTAGCTACGGAACCATTTCCTTTAATACAATGTTTAACTGACATCATATCATGATGTTTAGGGTTCCGTAATTTTGTTAGCGTTTTGGTCCCACGGTTCAAGTTATGGGGTCATATACCTGGGTTAATTTAAGAGGGTTATGTGGTTAAATGTTTGGCAAACGGATCGATAAATTTGCGAAGTTAAGGCGCGTTTGCTGCGGTTGGTTTATAGATAGATGGGTTATAGTTTTTTTTGCAACAGATCCTTTCTTGACTTCTGTGCCTGTTAGAATTCCGAGATTGTTAAATTGGAACACTTGAACACAATTTCCAATTGTAAGAACAGATCTTTAGTCAGTATGAGCCTGATAGTTCCTTGCATTCCACAGAGCAAAGTTTTCGCAGTACCTATTCATCACCATCATTTGTAGTTCACCCATTGGATATAGACCTGTCCTTGCTTGTGCCATGTTCTACGTTCGAGAGATTGATGGGATCCAATAGACGGTTATCTATACTAATATTATAAAGCTGAAGAATTTGTTGTTTTGGTCCGCATTCAAACCTTATTTTTGTATTGCATAGTATTGAGACAAACTCACCGCACTGTTTCCCAAACCACTGCAACTTCTGAAAGCCAGAATCAACAGTGGCAACCACCGGAACAGCGCCGAGACAATGAAGCTAGACGTGTCCCGGAGAATGAATTTATTTACCTGTCTTGGGTCCTGTAACGAAATCAATCAGAAAATAATAGTAGGAAAAATATGTTTCCACCAAAATAAAATAAATAGCTATGGGCTACTGGATAGGGGAAGTCACAGGTAACAGCAAAATTTAAATAGAACTTAAACCAACACATACAAATAATTGTCCAGTACACCTCTACCTACTCTTTCTGTTAATCTAGGCTTGATGTTTCACAGTAATATCTTCCAAAACGGCCCAATAATATCCAACTTCCCACTCTATCCTTAATTTTCGTAAAACATCCTGCGTACAGTGTCGAGCAAACATCACGAGTTGTAACGACGACAACTTTTCATGAAAATTGTTAAAATTTTCAAAAGTTTTCAGGAACGACTGTTGTAGGCTGAACTGAGTTGTGACATGTCGTACATACAAATTATGTGTCAGTTGAAAAAACATATTGTTGAACATATTGTTATATTTTTGGAAAGTTTCTGATTTTAGAAAAACAGATTTACGTATTGGTGTAACTTTTTAAGACAAAGATGGAGTAGTGGTTGTGCTATGGACAGTTGTGCTGCGTGTCATTGATTCGATTCCGGCACGAAATTGTTTCGGGTCTGTTTGTTTATCTATGTGAGTTTAAATGTTAGTAAACGGACCTATAATACAGGAGACATTTCAAGAGTACTGGTAACATGTTAAAAAAACTAGTACGTCCACATTTTGCCAGTAAAGTTTATGTGCCATATAAAATGGGTAAGATGAAAGGCTAATACTGAGAAATAAGTGATTAGAAAACCTAACAACCCATTTTTATTATTTGGGGTTACCAAGAACCACCTTTTCTTTAATTCAGTTATAAAAACATCAGGATGGCAAAATAGCACAATATTGGATTTCAAATGTTCAATAATAATTCAGTGTTGAGAGTTTAATTTGTAATACAGCAATGTAAAGGCTTTGTTATTTAATTCACGAAATAGTAAGTACACCATAACATAATTAAAACCACTTGAAATTCAGTTCACCGAGAAAGAATCCAACATTTTGATTTATTTAACATCAACAAACTCTGGGTTTTCGTGCTAGGCGAAATGTCACGTAGCTGCAAATTTACTAAAATGCACTAAATTTATTACGCAGTCGGTTTCTCGGCTCGGATAAACGGGTTACAATATAGTGGGCAAGAAATGTTTAGGGTGTGTGAATTTGGGGAAATTACTGTTTTTTTTAAGTGATTTTTTTTATCAACTATGTGTGTTTAATGTGTTTTTATAACTAGAGAGTGTCATATTTGCATTGGAGAAAAAACTGTTTTAAAAAGAATAAAAACAAAAACGTACTTTAGCGTAGCAGGTTAATATCAGCGTTTTCAGAGATTTAGCTCTCTGGCAAAAATAGTTTATAACCAGCTCAAAAGTTATTTGCTCTATCTACAGAGGAAAGTTTCCAGATTCGTTATGAAATCTTATTATTTTGGCTTGAATGAAATAGGTCAGACACGTTTTACTCAGTTTGGGTACGAAGGTAGTTTGTTTCAAAGTTTTTCTCAAACAACCACTACTATTTCATTAATTTATTAACCATTATGGCCTTGAAATTCACCTTACTTACTTTTCCACTAGAAGAAACTTTGAGGGGTATCGTAGTACCCAGTAACTGGGTTGTAGACATATAATAGGCAGGTTGTAAAATACTAGTAGATATTCAGCTGAATCTGATTAGACTAGACCCAAACATAAGCAACAGTTAGGCAAGTAGGGAGAAAAGAAATATTGAAACTACCTCCTTTTCATTTAGCCCCAAATAATCCCAACTACCCTCCGATATGAAAATAAAAAATTAACAAAAAAATATCCGCTTCAGCCATGACACACGACTGTTTCCCGTCATAAAATATTTTTATTTTATTTATTTCGATATCATTCGTTTAATTTTTGTCAAACGGTGAGTTGGCAGATACGCCACCATTTTTTATTTCTTTTCCGCCGTGTTTTATTTGCATTGGTTGGGAATAAAATTGCGATGCAGTTTTTTTTTTTTCATATTGACTTGCTTTTATATTATTAATTGCAAGCGGTTTAAATTGTAAATCGTTGTGTTTATTTACATTTAGTTGTAGTTTTTATTTGAATCGGAGGTTATAAGTGCAAAAATGTTTGATAATAGTGCATGCAACGTAAAGAAAATTAATTTAAATCATACAATTAAAAACTGGACAAAAAAAATAGTTTCTCAGTTCAATTATGATGGCTATTTCTGGGTTGCAAGTAGATTGCAAATACCTGCGACTGTTCTACTTCTCGCTCTCACAATTAAGACATCTATACGTGACAGAATGAGATAGAAATACAGAAAAATGCTAGTATATATTTTTTAACTTTATCTACCACAGTTAGCTTGACATTAACAGCTCTTCTATTTTCATGGCTCTAAGGGCGACTTTCCTTTGACAAGTGCTCATAACAAGCCATAATAATGACTTACAATAACGATCGCCAATCCTCTTGGCAGACATGGGTAGTTTCTGTAAGACAGTGCCAAAATCGCTCATTATAATTGACTATTAAGAGGTTAGTGTCCAGAAATTGACATTATACAGGGTGTGACGCAATCTGTGCCAATTGCGTCACATTCTGTATAATGTCAGTTTCTTGGTAACTTTTTTTTTTAGCGTGGTAAAATCATCAAATGAGTCCTCCCACCCAGGGCAGGGCGGGAGGGACTGTCAGACTTGTACTGTAATAAAATCCACGGTGTCCTTCATGAGCCCTTTACGTTCCAGGGTCACGGTAATGGAATGAGTCCCGCGACCCCGGCAGGCTTTGGCCCTCTAGAGGCCCCCCGTCAGATTGCTGACAGCTCTTTGAGGCGCGCGTGGAACACAACGCGCCGTCGACCCGGGCATGGACCATGGCCGGGCGGCGAGTTGCCCTTTACTCGTCGCCCGCATGCCCGCGCCTACGGTGGCCGGAGATCGTCCCGCGACGTCCGACGCCGTGGGCGTCTACAACTGCGGCCAGGGCGGAGGGAGGACGCTGTCCTCTCTCTCTCGCGGCCCGCCTCCTCCTTCGCGAGCATAACTGCTTCGCAGAAGGAGGCGACCGCTTCCCACTCCGTCTCGCCCCGCAGCATGGCCTCTACCAATGCCGGGCGCGAGATTCTATGGTAACTTTGAAAAATTAAAAATGTCAAATTAAAAAGAAAGTTTGTCCATAGAGTTTCTAGCGCATTCTTCTCCATAGATATCTAAGCTTTGGGAGCACCTACAGTACTGTCACAGTTATTTATATTTTGTGAATGGGACTTGTAGGTAAGTACCCAGTTACTAACGAGTTCTAAATGACCCGGAGGTTAGCGCCTCGTCTCTCATACACAAGGTAGCGAGTTCAAACCCGAGCAAGTACCATTGTGTTTTATTCAGTTCACAAAAGCTTCTGTCAGTTTTGGCAGAAAGATGACGTCACCTGTAAGCGCGGGCGCGATTCTTTTTCTGGCAAAACGGGACCTTATGCCACAGAACTGTAGGGTTACTTTTACGAATTTTTGATTATACGCCACCGCCGCAAGCCCCCTCGCTTCATCTCTTTCTCTCCTTTTGTATAAACCGAGCCTTATAAGACCAATCACTCGTGTGACCTTGCTGTCACCCAAAAAAGTCAGGACAAAACAGTCCGATAAAATCTCGCTGCGAAAACTCGTCAAACAAACAAACAAAAGACAGTCGCATCTAATCCTATTCTCTTTAAACATGTGTAGTACCATTAAAAGCGAGTCACAAAGTCTGCAATGAAATAAATTCCGCATTATTGCAGATTTAACCCGATATAACCGGATTAAAGCGGATCCGGGACGTCGCGCAAGTGACAGCGAGGGAATTACGGGACACGTCCCGTCTGAAATTAAATGCGTGGCCACAATAGCTTGATGTTTTACGGGAAATTTCTATGAATGTGGTGGCTATGCTTGCAGTTTTTGGGCACACAACTGTTTGAGCATTCAATCATATTGTTTAGCCACATTATTTAATATAAGCCACATTGTTTAACAAATATTTTGATCACCCTGCAAGAGCAATTGTGAACACATGTTTGAACAAATAAATTATTTTTATTGTGGAAGTACCTTAACACATAATTATTTGCATTGTATTACCGTAATATCAGTTAAGTACCTAAACAATGTTAAGCACGTATTATACCTACGTAAGTATTTGCGCCATTTACATATTAATTTGGGTCAAAGTCTATATTCTTGTTGGCAAATATTATTGACAATTAGGTAGTCTGTTTTCCTGTATCTCTTAATATTATCTTTTGGAGTTCGTGCGTACGATTTTATTTAATAACATTTTATTGCGTTTTATTTTGGAGCCGCCAAAACAAAACAAAATTTTAGAGCGCACGGGAATTAGCTCATCTTATTTTGCAAAGCGGTTTTTGTCGTTTACAAAACCATATATTATTTTCTTCCATTAAAAAATAAAAAAGATCAAAATTAAAACTTCGTTGGTTGCAAGCGACTTTTGAGTAGGTATAAGGTCCCAGACTCGATTTCAAGGTTGGATAAAGTGTTACTGGGTATTTTCCCAGGAGGAATTATAAATGACAAGGTGATTTTTAATACCTAGCATTAAAAAAAATGTTACCCCACACTAGGAATTATCTATTTACAATTTGTATCAAATACAATACAAAGTTGATTATAATTTTCAATGTATTTTTATACATAAAGTTCAGGTTAAAGGTTAAATAAATAAACTTCAATAATGACCTATCTTTTAGTACTATCATAAATTAATAGTAACAAATTCAATAAACCTCCTAGAAATTCCTAATAGAAAAACCCAATAACATTACTCGAAATTGATACGAGTAGGTATCGATCCCGGGATTTCCCGCTCAGCAGCCTTGCTATTAATCACTAGACCAAAGCAGTCATTTTGTTTCACCTGTAAGTTTGTTTGTTACTTTTCGTACCTAAACCACAAAACCGATTATCAGATGAACAAAATCAGGGTTGAAAAAAAAAACAGTTTTTTTTTAAATTTTATAAAACAATTGTTCAAATTGTTTTAAACAAGTATTTTTTTGTTTTTTTTTTTTTGGTTTCGGTCATTTTTTCAAATTAATTCGACTATGGGTTGACGTCTTAACTATAAATAAATTATATGTTTCATTTCTAGACCAGATCTTTTCAAATTCGCTGTTTGTAATGAAATATTTACAAAAAAATATCAATGGAAAAAAAATCTACGATTTTTTTTAATGTTTTGAAGTATTATTTTTCATTACAATGCCAATACTTAAAAGATAAAAATGTGACAGCAGGGGCATACACTCAAATTATTTAATGTCAAGCTATTAAGACCCCTGAACATTAATTTATTTTCATTTTACAGGCATTCATCCGCCATGTAAAGTAGTTAAAACGTGTAATAAAAAACACTGTTTAATTTCAAACTATTTTAAACACTGTTTAAAACAACTTGTTTTGCCAACCCTGAACAAAATGGACAAAGCGTAATTTTGATCTTAAAAATATACCTACTGTTCCCGAGGTAAATAACATAATTGTTAAAAAAAATACGCTGCCACGTGTCTTCCGAATCATTATTGAATTATATTGCTTCGCTGCTAGGATTACAATTGACTTAGCAGTGGTAAAAGCTATATTTTCAACCATATTGTGTGGTTGAAATGTCTGCCCTAGTTTTTCACATCCATCTTAAAACATTGCTTCTCTAAAGTATGCATAGCATATTTACTGTATCATAAGTTTGTACTACAGTCTAGCGGAGTCACGTCTTGTAATAACGGGTTCCGCATACATATTTCACACCCTTGTTGTATTCATAAATAGAAATATGCAAGTTACAAGTTTTCTTCATATTTAAGTCAAGACTTTGTATTAAAAACTTTAGAGATAGATTGTTCAGACAAGTACTGAGTTCCTTAATATCTTACCTAACATTATAAATGTGAAAGTTAAAATGTTTGGATCAATGGATGTTTGTTACTAAATCACGTTAGAAATGCTGAACAGATCTTAAAGAAATTTGGCTCAGAGATAAACAGTAGATATCCGTTTCAAAAAAAAAATTGGCCCACAATAGTAATTTCTCCTGTTTCGTGAATGCGCTTACAAACATAGAAACTCATATACACAAACACCCAGACCCTGAAGAACCCTACGACACGCTGCGCAGCAGTCAGCCACGCCGATAAACGAGTGTGAAATTTAAATGATGATGCAAAAGATTATACAATCTTTTATAAAATCCATCATTGATTTACCTGGCCTGTTGGTCTAGTGGTTAGTGACCCTGACTGCTATGCCGTTTGTGTGATGAGCACGATCATTTGTTCTGTGTCTCGGTGTAATTTATCTATAAGTATTTATTTAGAAATAAGTATCTAAGTATGTTTATCAGTTGTCTAGTACCCATAACACAAGCTCTGCTTAGCTTGGGACTAGATGGCGTCGTGTGATAGTAGTGGAATATATTATTATTATTATTGCATTTCCCGCAAACCTAATACTTTGCGCAGTGGCTGATTGATTGGCTGAAACGCTACGTGACGTGCGTTCGATTCCCGCACCGATACAAATAATTGTATGACATACAAGTAGTTGTTCCGAATCTGGTTGTTTACGTATGTGAGTTTATATGTTTGTAAACGCAACCACGATACGGGAGATATGACACTTTTGCTCGAACCGGGAATCAAACCTCGGACCTCATACTCAGCAGTCACGTGAGATCAAAATGGATATAATTACATAATATAACGTAATATTATGTATTCGTTTATAAGTAAACGAGCTTGCAACAGATGTTAGGAACCGCCATGATTTTCATAATAATATGCAACGGCTGCCGAGTCTTAGGAAATAACAACATGAATATGTAAAATCTTTATCTTTTAACTTGTTTAGGGAAAAGAAAACGGACTTGATTTTCGATAGATAGCTAGATCTATATACATATAATAAATCTGTAGAAGGGTCAATTCTGTACATTGAAAATATTGAAAAAATAAATAGCGGGGGGTGTTGCTGGATCGATACCAAACCCAAATACGTGATTAAAAAATGTTTGTCTGTCTGTCTGTCTGTATATGCAGGCATCACGTGAAAACTAACGGTTCGATTTCGATGAAACTTGGTATAATTATACCTTATTATCCTGGGCATAAAATGGGATACTTTTTATCCTGGAAAAATACGTAGAAAAAAAAAACTTATTTTTCAGTTTTATTCATAGACGTTGTTCTGTAGAACCGCGAACACACGTTGCATTACCCGCAGTGGATTCAGCGCCGTAACCTGTAGAAAGTCGGATTTGGCTTGAACCGTTTGCGGCACACGCGGGCCACGCCTCTCCGACTCCTATATAAGCAGCCGCGTTCCGCGCCGCGCGATGCATATAAATTCTGAATTTTGATGCGAGCGAACGTGTCCAGTGTGGCGAGCGGTCGTCCGTGGAATTAATATTGTATGCGTGTAATTTTAAACCGTGCTTTTCAGCGCGACCTTTTTGATTACTGTTCCGATCAGTTATTTGTAAATACAAGGTCGGAATTACTATGAAAAAAATACTTACTACAGAACGCGAGCTCAACAGCAGTAGCTCAATAGAGGGATCTCCTTAATTATTATAGGCTTAGCCGTATTTGGGTCCAATAGATATTTATAAGATGTCATTGTCAGAGTTACTCAAAATGGAGAAATAAACCATCCACGCGAAGACCGACATCCGCGCGGACGGAGTCGCGGGCGGAAGCTAGTATTTTATTAAATGTGAAAATTGTGGATGAATGTTACACTTTCACGCAAAAATTACTAAACAGATTTGGATGAAATATGGCATGTAGATGTTTAATAACCTGGATTAACACTAAGGATAGTTTTTATCACGATTTGATGTTCTCGTGGGATAATTTTTACAGTCTCTTATGCTCCACCCAAGGTGAGAGGACTCATATTTGATGATTTTAGAACCTAAAAAAAATGCCAACAGCAAACTGCAATTGAAATAAAAGGTTCAAAGAGCTCTACAAGTACGACCATATTTCTTTTAACGAAGACAAGCAAAATAGTCAACTAATAGACTAAAGTGACCAAACTTTGGGCACTAAATTAATTTCTGATTTAACTCAAATTCTCAGCGGGATTATCCTCATAATTGGAAGATTGGAACTATTAAGTGTGGTTACAATAGCGTGAACGATGACTCTTAAGTTCGACTAAAATTACATTTAGATCAAATAAAATTGTTTTTTTTTTGTAATATCAAGGCATTTTTCACTAAATGCACATAAGACTATGCGCGTAACTTAATTTGTTTTTTCTCTGTCTGTTTGTTTGGGGTAATCTCCGAAACGACTGGTCTCATTGTGACGAAATTAAAAAAAGACGAGAAATTAACCGCTATGGCACTCCTAAGGATAGGCCTATCTCCAGCAGTGTACTGCAATAGGCTGAAATAATAAATATAAAATCCAGTTTAATTTTTAGCATATTAATTACATAGCAATTGATTTACAACCTTATCTCTTTGTCCACAGGGTACACTTCAAAGCGACAGCAGACGATGATTACGCCGATTTTACTTGTGAGGCTAGGCACGAGGCTCTGCAAAGAGACAGTCCTATGAGAAGCACTGTTCAGCTCAGCGTTTTATGTAAGTAATGTCATCACCATAAGTCGGAATTAGGTAGTTGTTTTGGTACTTGCATCGAAATGTTGATGTTAATATGGATCTTCCCGGGATTTCTAATATACAATCTCGTGTGTAAAACAGTATTACAAATAAATAATAAAAACATTAGAGATGGATTAGATAAATAAATTGTGAGAAAGTAAAAACTTTTTTATTTAATAAATCACGGATTTTTTCTGCTCTTATAAAGTGATTCCGGGATTTCGGTCATATCCACTTTATTCTTTCGCTGTATATGTACATGAATAACTCTACCCAATTCCGACCTATGGTCATCACTATTCGGAACTTCAACGTAAAAATAAGTACTAGTAGATAAATAATAGTAACATTTTCAATATCATCTTTATAAGATACCCTCACAAGATAATTTCCGTTACTACCCACATAATTCTTTTTACGTCAGTAATATTTTATTACTTATTACATGGCAAACAGACAAATAAGGATTGTAATAAGACCATTACATCTCCCGCGTCGTTGATATTTGTATCACAATCACATCAAATTAGGTTGAGCTCTCCTGCTGAGACAAAATGTACTCAGAGTGCGTGGGTTTAAATTTATCCTCTCCTAATTATTTAATACTAGCTTTTGCTATCGACTTCGCCCGCTAACCGACAAGATTCTAATTGCGGTCCAATGATATATTATAAACTATAGATACCTACGTTGTCCGCACTCTAAAATGGCAACAAAAAATGAAGCCAAATTGGCCACATTGCGCTTAGTTGCGTCTCCCTCCCGCCGTACGGTGTCATATTTTCTTTCTCTTTCTTCACGCGTATAAGTAGTTCTAGTATTGTCGCCGTTTTTAAGCGCCGCGATGTTCGTTCATGGCGTGTCTATATATGTATAATACGTCATTGTTGCGGTCCCATTTCAATATAAAAGTAAAAAAAAATATTGATTATTGTGCGCTGTACGCTGCATGCTTGTTTTTTATTAAAAAAAAAAAACAAATAAAACCAAAAATCTTCCATTACTTAAAGTTCGTGATGCATATTAAACTTGACACGTAGGAACTTTACTCCACGGGTACCGCCTTTAATTCACATCTCTGTCACATTGCAAGGTTTTTTTTTTGTTATATAGCGTTGTAAAATAATGATATGAGTCCCCAACCCAGGGCAGTCCTGCCCTGGGAGAGGGAGGAACTGTCTGACTTGTACTGACTAAAATCCACTCGCACGCTGCGATCAATTTGTCAGTT
The DNA here is from genome assembly GCA_950005045.1 of Agrotis exclamationis. Classification (NCBI taxonomy): domain Eukaryota; kingdom Metazoa; phylum Arthropoda; class Insecta; order Lepidoptera; family Noctuidae; genus Agrotis; species Agrotis exclamationis. Next base: position 14,342,882 of record OX465441.1, read on the forward strand.
CACACCACCTACCGTTAGCTAGCGTATACTGAAAATTGACATACGATTCTAATGTGAGCAAAAGATAGACTTTTGAACAAAAACGAGGCTGTTTGCTCAAAAACTGCAAATCATATAACAGCAAGTCGCGTCAACTCGGCTGATCCCTCTAGAACAACACTTCCACTTCACTCCACGAGCTCGCAAACTCGTCGGTTTGTTTTCTTGCGACGACACGGCTGCGACAGCCATGCATTATTGATAGACCGTTCGATTGAGACCGTTGCTACAACGTTTAAATTCAAGGATGTTAGTTGTGAATAGCTCCATCTAGTTTGCGGTTTTGGAAGTTTTGTTTTTTTTTTATGTTGAAGTTGGGAATAAAAGAATATACATACACTTACATAAAGAGGAGAGATTTGTAATTTGATTATGTGTATGTTATTAATGAATAAACTTAAAAAGTACTGGACCGATTATAAAACTTCTTTCACCAGTTGAAAGCTGTTTTGGTCCTGAATGACATAGGCAAGGGGGAAAGGCATAAGGGGGAAGTGGGGAGCGGGTGAAGCCGCTGGCAAATGCTAGTTTGCTTTTTATATTTTTTAACTTTTCAGGTTGTTTTTTTTTAATTAAAGTATGTAATGTAATACAGGTACTACAGACCACCTTGCAGCAAACAGGTTTCAGTTCGTTTAGAATTTATTTCAAAATAATTAAGATAATTACGTTTGATATAATTATTTTAAGTCCTTAATACCTAGATCTAGTTTAAGGTGATGTAAGCAAAGCTGTTTATTTTTGTTAGTAAGAAATCGCCTTAAAACACTAAAAAGTACACTAAAATGTAAAAGGTGAACTGTTTACTAACTTTTTCTGCTCAAAAAAAAAAAAAACAAAATTAAGTTAAAAATCTTAAAATCTTCTAGTAACTCAACTCGGCACATGTTTTCTTAATAGTTTCGACCCAAATTTACTCAGAATTTAAATAGAGGAAACTGGGCTAAAACGGAATAGAGAATGTAAGTTTTCTTCTGTTATTCCTCCCAGCTTTAATTCCGAATTTTAGAACTGGAAATTGCGTTGAGAAATTCTTATTTCTTCATTGTGCAGCTCTAAGGAAAACAGACCGTGTGATTTACTATTTAAAGGACTTTGTATCTTCTTTTGCTTGCGTTTGCAGTGAATTTTCTGAATTTCTGGAGGTATGTCGTTGAGTATATTACTGTTTTCTTGCTGCATTTACTTCCTGTGACATTTTGTAATAGGTTGTTAAATTTATACACTAAGCACTTGATTATTACTCAAGATTTTAAAGAAAAAAAGTAGAACATTTCAAAAATCTCGATACCTAAAGAAATTTTGCGTAAAAACGTTTCGCACTTACACAAAATAAACTCCGGCTCAAGTTTAAAATCCAAACCGAATACACCAATATCTCGATCTCAAAATCCATTCTTTAAAAACGTTATTTTTCTTTTACTTTTAAAAGAAACGCAACGACAAAGGCCTAAAAGCTACAATCGAAATTGATCAGTCTCGAAAATTTCGACTCTGAACGCAATTAATTCCCCCACCATCGAATAGCGATAAAGTCAATAGGGGGGACATTGGGGAAAGCAAACATTGCCAGTGCTGGTTTAAATGGAAAATTAATAATTCATGGCTCTAAGTCCGTGTCCGCTTCGCTACCGTGTCGTTGAGTTGGAGTGGGCTGTTTGCTTTGCCCCGACCTACCCTGCAAAAATGTAATTTGTTGGAAAATTATGATTGGATTCTGTTTGTTGCAAATATATATTTTTTTCATGTTGACGCTGATTTTCCGAGTTGAATCAGGTAGTTTTTATGAACTGTTAAAAGTAAAAAATTATTGGAAAATGTTGTTTTTATTAAAAACGTTTAACCTCGCTTCATTTTATCAATATTTGTAAAAGATCTCTTTTGGAGAGGACAGCGTCCACCTCACGACTCAGCCGCAGTGATAGACGCGGGTTTAACGAATTACCGTGACTCCGGAATGTAAGGGGCTAATGAAGGACACCATGGTTTTAGTCAGTACGAGACTCATTTGATGATTTACCACCCTAATAAAAAAAAAACTTTAATCGAAAAATAAAACACTTTTTTAAACAAAAAATCGCATCTTTACATACGTCTGACTTCGTTCAAAACCAGTTTCTCTCGGCCAGGTCTACATTTCTGTTTAGGGATAATTGAAAAAGTATTGAACATTAGTTTTTAGCGTGCCTCAAGCAATTTGTACAAAATCACTGAACTCTCCTGGTAGTCCTAGTACAGTGTGCAGCTTTGGTGTGTAATTATTCGCCGTTTAATCAACTTTTTAAGCTATTGCATAGCTTTTATCGCGGGTTCTGAGCGCGGCGCCGCGCGGCGCGGCGACCGAATCAAGAAATTCCCAAAAACCTAAGGGAAAAATCCTAAGGAAATTACCTGTCACCACGCATCGTCTAACGTCGTTTCAGTTCGGGAGACTTCGGCAATCATAAAGGTACGGACAGACGTGCTCATAAATGTATGGACAGACGTGCTCATAAAGGTATGGACAGACGTGCTCATTACTAGCAGGAAAGCATGCTTTTATTGAGCAAGGGGCAATTTTATTGAGGGAGAGAGAGAGGGAGAGGGAGGAGAACCTTTCTTGACGTTTCACTTGATTGACGTGGTTGACCATAGCCTAATTAGTACAGTAACAAATATGTATAATAAATAAATAATTATATTTGCATAAGTTGATAAAAAATGCTATGCAATAGCTTTACCACGCCAGTCCTCGAGTGCCACACGTTTTTTTTTTATAAATATTCATTATAAACACCAAGTAATCAAGTATAATAATTATGTTATTAATAAACATGGTGTTTTACAAAGAGCTTGCTAAATTCCATCGTGAAATTACATTGGGCACTTTGTTTTCTTTCCCCTATGCTCGGCTTACATAGGGTAGTGATGGGACAGAGTGCATGTCGATAATTTTAATTAAGTTTTAGGTTTAGTTGACTTTATTCTAGAAATCTGTTTTTTTTTAGGGTTCCGTAGCCAAATGGCAAAAACGGAACCCTTATAGATTCGTCATGTCTGTCTGTCTGTCTGTCTGTCCGTGTATGTCACAGCCACTTTTTGTCGAAAGTATAAGAGCTATCCTGTTGAAACTTTGTAGAAAGATGTATTATGTGAACCGCATTAGGATTTTCACACAAAAATCAAAACAAAACAAATTTTGGGGGTGCCCCCCATACTTAGAATTGAAACTCAAAAAAAACTTTTTTTTAAAAAAGTACCGACTTCAAAACAAATACAAAAAAGTTTAAAATAACTTTTCTTTCGGAAGTCGGTGGCAATAGTCAATGACACAACAAAACAAAGCCACCGACTTCCGAAAGAAAAGTTATTTTAAACTTTTTTGTATTTGTTTTGAAGTCGGTACTTTTTTTAAATAAAGTTTTTATTTACCCTTTTTAGTTTATTTATTACATATTCAACCCAAATTCTTGTAAAATACAAAATTTTCTTACATATGCACTAATCTTGTAATCCGTCACAACATAAAAAAATCCATATCTCTAAAACTACTGAACCGATTTTGATGAAACTTGCAGTGTACCCTAAGTTGAACAATACCTAGTACAACAAAAAAAGAATTACTTAAATCGAACTTATAGTTCCGGAGATATGCGTGCACAAACATAAAAACATACATACATACATACATACATACATACATACATACATACATACATACATACACTTGTGAAATTTGGCACATTTGTTCAGACGCTGATATAGACTAACATATATGAAAACTGGGCAGTTCTGACAATATTACATACATACGGGTCGAATTGATAACCTCCTTTTTTTTGAAGTCGGTAAAAATTGGTTTGGATGAGATACAGTTAGCAGTTTTTGAGATATAGTACATTTTCAAAAACCGCAAATATAACTTTGCCATTTATACAAATACTATGAAAAACAAAGTTATTTTTATTGTTTGTGTATATTACTTACTAATCTCAATATAATTATATCTCTAATCTATGCTTGCTGCTACGGAACCCTTCATGGGCGAGTCCAACTCGCACTTGGCCGGTTTTTTTTTTGTCTTATATTATTATGTGATTTGTTTTGAAGATTTAAGTTTAAAGTAATCTTGGTTAAGTATCTAAATTATTCCTTGACTTTTCGTTTATTTGAAAAGATGTACGGCCAGTGGCGATCTTTAAGTTAGTAGCAAAAGTATATTCTTGTAAAATACAGAACATCTAAAGAATTTTTATTTCAAAGAAATCTATTATTCGGAAAAAAGGAAATCCAATGACTCAAAAACTAACAAAAAAAAAAACTCTTCATTCTGTGAAAATTAAATAGCTTTCTCTTCGCGGAGATGTTAAATAAAAACCTATCGGTTTGAGATCAGTAAACAGTTTTTTCATGGTTATTGTAGTTACCTATCTCGATATTTAACATAGATCTAGCCTATTAGTCTTTTGAGCCCTTTTAACTTCAAATTATTTATCTTTCACACAAATCAGTATCAAAGGTGATATTTTTTTAAATAAAATAACAAATATAAAAGCCTCAAACAAAATAAAATCCTTTTTTCTTTTCACAAGTAACACGATTTACTGAAACTCCGAATTAAATTTTGTGTCTGAGTATTTTATTTTGCTTGAAGCAAGGTACCTTAATTGATTGAATAAGGCGTTACTTTGTGGCAATTCTTTGTAAAATAATGGCTGACGGAAATACTTTTTTTTTACTTTTTTTTTGGGCCCTGAACAAGCCAGGATTAATAAATCAAATAACTTTGGTTAGATAACGGTTGGATCTTGGATCTAATCTTAGGGTTAAGGTTTTCGCCTTTTTCAAATCTTATTTCGAAGGCTGATGGATGTAAAAAGTTTTGTTTCTGGACGTAGGAAATGGCGGCTGAGTCGTAAGGTTAATAAATCAAAGATGAAATATCTGGAAGCTTCGATATCATTTTCAAGGACTTGATGTCGAGATAAATTGTTGTAATTTGTAAAGTTTCTGTCAACAAAGGTTTTATATGAACATCCGATGTTTATAAGCTAGTGATGTATGCTATAATTTTAGAGCTAGTTCGAAAAGAAATAAAGAAAGAGTAAGTTCTTACGAGACGAGATTTTTTCCCAGTAGTGGGGCAGTAACAGTTAACAAATTTTCATTTTAGCATTCTTGTATTCGAACGTAAAATACATACCGATATAAAAAACAATCATCCATGTATCGATAAACCTTGTTAGTGTTATTAATAATATCGATCACACAAAATGTATTCATCGACATCACCCCCTCCCTATTGACACAAACGCTATAGGGAGTGAAGTATTTAAAAAATACAACGAAAAAATCCTTAAAATAATAAAAAATTAACAACGTGCCCCGCAAAAACAAAGGCGTTTCACACAAAGGTAATAGACAGTAGAGTAAAATGGCCCTAAGCCAATCAGAGAGAGGCAAAACCTAACCATTTTGTGTAATAACAGAGCACTTTTATAAATTTTTGCGTCCATTTCGTGTTATTTTTGGAATTATAAAAACCGGCCAAGTGCGAGTCGGACTCGCCCAGAAAGGGTTCCGTAGCAGCAAGAAACATAATATAAAAGTTCTTGTGGTTCTTGTGTTGGTTGTAACTTTTAAAGGTAAATTGCGGTTTACGATTCATGACGTATTAAAAAAAAATTAATTACTTGATCTCGTTCAAACAAATTTTCACTGGAAGTTTGCATGGTAATGTACATTATTATTATTTTTTTTTAATTTTATCATTCTCTTAATTTATTTTTGTGCGAAAATCCTAATGCGGTTCACATAATACACCTACTTACCAAGTTTCAACAGGATAGCTTTCATACTTTCGAAGAAAAGTGGCTGTGACATACGGACGGACAGACAGACATGACGAATGTATAAGGGTTCTGTTTTTTTGCCATTTGGCTACGTAACCCTAAAAAGGATTTTGAGGGTTTAATTTTTTTTGACGAAGTTAATTTTCTTGTGAAATGAGGAGATCAAAGATGGCATTTGTTTATTTTTTTTTGTTTTCTTTGATCACATGCAGACAGATGAACTGAGAAAGGCAGGTGAAGATAACCAAAGATCAAGATGTTTTATTTAATAAACTGCTTATTATTCTAACAGTCAAATCTCAATATTCAGTATCTCTGAATTCTGTTCTGGCTGAGCAGATCTTGATTAAAACTTAAACAACATAAGGATACCTTTTACCCCGACAGAAAGTTCCCGTGGGATAATCTCGATACTGCAGATCCAAGAGCTGACCTACACAAAAGCAGCTTAACGTTGAATACACCTTTTATTATTTTACCACTCGTTCTGTCAAAATCTTAGTCTTAGCAGTATTACTCATGTTCTACAAAATTTAAGACCCGTACGAACAATTTTATCCGAATTATAATAAAAGTTAAACACACCGAACACGACTGATGTTTTACAGCGTAACATTGTGTTTGTATGGGCGTCTGTCACACCGAAACGAGCCTTGTAATAATAAAATGTAAATTAATCACTACTACTAATTTCTTCACTGTTACATTAATTATAGATAGTTTCAGTAGTTTTAATTTTAAATGTTTGTTGTTTTTTTATACATTATGTGTGACTATTAGAAACCACTTTGTCTTTTATAGCTTTCTTATTAATTTAACACTATTAAAAAAAAGCCTCAAAATAAGTGAATGATCATTGTTTCAAACTTCAATAAATTCTTCATAATTATGATTGTAATATTCAAATTGATTGATGTTAATATCAAAAAGAAAATAGTTATGTTATTCAAATGCCATCCACCTCTGCACACCAGGTTTTGAACCTTCAACCTTTGAAAACCTACGAGCTTATATCGAATGTATTGACAATGCAAATTACTGTTTTAACATTGGAATGAAACAATAACATTGAGAGAACCGATTTGCCTTTTATCTCGGATCCAATAAGCTGCGTTCGTTTTACATTTTCTATAACAATGTGAAATATCTACTTTATCTATTTTACAAGTTCTCTTGTGAATTAGAAATGATACCTATTCATAATATTTCAAATTTGAGTACCTTTTCATAACCGAGTAGATCTTTTAAAATTCACAACGATTTTTTGCAAATTTTATTTTTTTATGGACTAATACTTCCCTTTTTTTATTAACTTCTCCATTTTGAGCAAGTTCTGACCATGTTTGCCTCCCGACTATAATCAGATCATCACACCACCTCAGTCGCGGCCTCCGAATACAGTCATGCGATTTTTTGAAAAACGCTAGGTATTGTTGCTAGATATACCTCTACACATTATTCGAATGTATTCTTAAAATAAGATCATCCATAAAACTTTAACATTTATAAACTAAATTCCAAAATACGTAGCTGTAGGTATTTGCATTTGCTAAATGAACTCGTGGCTTAGTACTAAAGGATGCGCTTTTACAATTCTAAAGCAGACCTCTACCACAAACTGCTCTGTTGCAAAACCGCTGCAGTTTTGCGGTTGCTTTCTAAATTGTACCTTCAATAAAACAACAAAAGACAAGCCGTTTCTAAACAGAATGTAAACTGAAAATACAGAACTGGAAAGTACAAAAACGCATCACATTCTACCTAATTCACCGTCGACAATTTACATCTCAACACTGCTCGCTTCGGAGCAAAATTCAAAGCAGAAACTCAATTACACTTCGGTGTGACAAGCGTCCTACAAGCAACAAATTCGTCGTTTCTCGGTACAATGCCCTCTTAATTACAAACGCTAGACTTGACATGCGTATTACTTGCGTACCGCGTACCGCGTTCCGCGTACTACGCGAGATTTGCTCGAATAGGGCTTGCGTATTGGATTTGAGAAAGTTTTAAACGAATTAATACGATGTTGTGGAATTTGCATGGAGAGGTTCGAAAAGTTTAACGGATTATGGTGTTTGGCGGTTAAACGAATTTAATAATGTTTGGAGTTAAAGGCAGAGTTTTTTTTTTGTTGGATTTGCTATGTGACTGTATCCGCTTTTGTATTTATAGCGATATTTATTTTTCTTTTGCTCTTAACTTTATCAGACAAAGGCAATCAATAACTATGTAGTATGAATATTTCATTGTATTTTTTCTGGACGGAACAACAAAACATCAAAGATACATTGACTACTAAACATACAATATACGGTCAAAAAAGGCAAAATTTTCTCAAGGTTACTAACAGTACCAACCCTACATCTGAACTTAATTATTCTAAGGGGAATGGAATAGTACCGAGGGGTGCAAAGGGGGGTTGAAGTTGAATCGGAGACTCCATCTTTTAATTGTCACTTTGCTACATTCCTTACTTGCGTACATTCAGTGGATTTTGTCCGTTGAATAAAAACTTTATAACACACCTTTTGGGGTCGAATTTCAAATTTTTAAGCTATTGCATAGCCTTTATCGCGGGCTCTGAGCGCGGCGCGGCGTGGCGTGGCGACCGAATTCCCAAAAACCTAAGGAAAATACCTGACACCACGCATCGTCTAACGTCGTTTCAGTTCGGGAGACTTCGGCAATCGTAAAAACATCCGTCATAAAAACAATTTACTTTTTCTTACTGATTCTAAACGGCCAGCTACAAAAGGAGTTTTCACAATGAAACCTACTTATAAAGTTTTCCTACAACAAAGCAGTTCTTTATTACAATAGTGCACCACAAAAATTTTAAATAAATTATATTCTCGTTAAATATACGCGGTGGGCGATTTTTTTTCTTTTAAATAAAAAAATGTTATGCAATAGGTTCACCGCGACAGTCTCCGAGTGCCATATGTATTTTTTTCTTAATGCAATCTTTTGGGTGTTGTGTTGAAAAATGTAAAAAAGGAAATATTCTTTTTGTCAAGTGATACAGTAAGCAAAGGTTAAAAGTAGATGGAAGGATATGGGTGACTACCCAGAAACTTTTCACATTTGGCTGCATTTGGTTTGACTGGTCTGTATCACATGCCAGTGATACCAACTCTAATAAAAGCTGACTACCAAATATCAGTCCAGTTCGGTCAACTGTATTAGTAGAACACAATTATTTTCCAAATATCATTCTGTCTTACATTTCGGTTTGACTGACAGCCCAATTTTTCCATTAGTAGAAAACAATTATCTTGCATCATTGTCTAAACCCATTCAATCCAGATGAAATCGTCCAGAAACGCGCTCATAAAGACTTATACGGGGTCATACACTAAACACGACCCATACACTGTACGGAACCCATCATAATACTAATACACTCAATGGCTCATATCGTATGAATTGACCCCTCGAAGAACCCCCAATCGAGAGAGCGTATAAAACTATTGGAGCTTAAATATTGAAAGGTTCCGTGATAAAAATAAATCGCTTTTAACCCTCATGGCGACTTGAGAAGGTAATAGTTATGTTGTAATAAGATATTTTGGCTTGAAAGTAGGTTTAGATATTTATTTCAACGGTAAAGAGCTTTTTGGAGGGTAGTGCGGGATTATTCAAATGGTAGGTCAGTATTTTAAATGGAGAAGTGGCGGTAGTTGAAAGTCTATTTTTTAATATATTGTCAAGGGAATAAAGAGGTTTACTTTATTAAAATCGCTATATATTTTCTTATTGGCTTAGTGTTTACCACCCATAGAGTGACTGATTTAAAATGTCCAGATTTTGTAAATTCAATGGCACCCATAACTTTCATAAACTTCCTTGGAAAATTCGTTAACTTTCCCGAAACTCATAACAAGAAAGAAATAGCAATTTCTACGAGAAACCAAAGGACGCGAACAGTTAGTGTTAAATATAATTAATGTTTTCTATTCACTGAACATAATGCCACGATTCAGTTCCACTGAGCTCTCCTAAAATACAATATTAATCATACCTTGCGAAGTCATTTATCAAAATTTAACCCAAAAATACGAGCCCAGTCAGCGGGCAAATTTATATTTTTAAGACGAAATGATTTACAATGTAATCGCACAAACAAATGATATGACCCCCAAGACAGGGACTGTTTTAATATTTTTCTTAAGGAACCCTTATTAATAATGTTACGGAACCCCGTTTTTGGGGTTAATGAACTCTCGTCGAAGGCAATTTTCCTGTACACTCGTTCGGAAAAGTGTTTCTTTGTGGTAAAAAATCTTTTATGAGTATTTTTTTTTCTTTTGATCATTCGCAGCATCTTTTGTTACGAAAAGGGATTTTTAAAACAAAAGAGTTGTATGCGTGGCATGTCAGTCGGGAAAAGTGAAAGATGATAGCATTGAGGGTTTTATTTCATTTTTTTCTTACTTTTACCTGTTTCGTTTTAATAATGCTGTTGAATAAAATATATCTTATTATGTTGATTTGTAAATATTTTTTTTTTACCTCTTGGAGCATTATGTTTTATTTAATGACTTAAATGTTACGGAACTGGTACTTTTACCTATTGATCTACAATACTGTAGAACTGCGTAAATTGTAAGCAAACTAAAAATCGTTTATTTAAAATATTTTTTTTACCTGAGACTAGATTTCAGTATACATAAAAATACTAGTAAGTACTAGGTATTAAAATACTAAGAACTAAAGAACAGTCTGTTTAATGAAGTTTTTCCGTGTAATGAGTAATATTATTTTGTAGAGTTAGGTATGTTAAGTAACATAGCGGTTTTAAAGTGAACAAAAAAAAACATAAAGCCACATCTTATTCAAACAAAATATATTTAAACTCACGCAGACGTAGAAAAACTACACAACATTCATATGCTTACTAACTCTTTTACTCTTGTCTTCTTCATATTTATTTAATTTTTCTTTTTCCATCCACATTTAGTTTATCAATATAGAAGCAGATAATATCTTTGTTGAAAACTTTAGCACTCACCTGTACATGCTGACGTCACTCATATTTTCTACATAAATCATTATCTGATATTTTGTTTACCACCCTTCTTAGAAAAAAACAAGTAAGAGAAAACAAGTTTTAGAAAATAACTAATAAATAAATATTGATAATATTTTTCTTGACAATTCGTTGTGCCGACCACAAATGGAGTAATACGATACCCCCATGGTAAGACTGGTTGACAGACTTTAGAGCTTCTGACTAACAGTAATGACTGTCAAATATCTACAAATGACAGCCGGGACCAAGGGCTTATAGGTGCTTTCTGAGGTACGGAGGAAACTCGCTAATGACGGATGTATATAGCCACGAGCTCCTGCCTCCTCCTCCACGAGTGCTGACTACAAATAATTGGTATTAATCCTGGAAGATACACTAGCATAGCATAGTAAACCTTAAATGTTCCCACTACTGGGACACAAGCCTTTTCTGTGAGAGGGAAAGGGACGTAGTCCACCACACGGACTCAGTGTAGTTTGGTAAATGTCACATGTCTTCGAATTTTTAGTTCTAGGACATCACTATTTACTCAAGGTGTTTTCCTTCACCGTTTTGAGAGCAGTGATGGTGAAATAAATATCACAAAGTAACTTAATAAGAGAACAGTGGTGGCACAGTGGTATTGGCCAGAGGAAACCGCACGCAGAGAAATGTATACGAGAACTTCTGGTTGCAACCGTGACAGCAAGACTCACTAGTTGACTTTACAACATTTATTTTCTAGTTATAAATACTAAGTCCTTGTTATCTCTACTACTTAGTATTTATTACTAGAAATGTTGTTAAGTCAACTAGTGAGTCTTGCTGTCACGGTTGCAACCAGAAGTTCTCGTATAGGTAGCCAGACATTTCTCTGCGTGCGGCATGTCCTAGAACCAAAAATTCGAAGACATGTGATATCTACCAACACCACACTCGGCCCGCGTGGTTGATTATGGTCCACTTGCTCTTACAGAGAGGAAGCCTGTGTCTCAGCACTGACAACGTTATAGTTGATGATGATGAACTTGCTGACCGGCTTCGAATTCATACACTGAGGAACAATTTCCAATCGTCAATGTCACTTTTTCTCATCTGTTTATCTTCTTCCCCAGATCCTCCGGGAGCGCCTTACATCGAAGGTTACGCAGAAGGAGAGACAGTGCGTCGTGGCCAGAGCCTGGAGCTCGTCTGCAGAAGTCGCGGAGGAAACCCACCAGCTCAGCTCATCTGGTACAAGAATGGGGAACAGATCCGCATGGCTTATCGGTAAGTGAACGCTCTTTATTACCCAACTGACACCGAAGGAGGGTTATGTTTTTACTAATATATTTTGCAAGTAAATTGACGATGTTAGATAGATAGAATACACTTAATTGTACACCAAAATTGTTACAAAAAACGTGTTTTACAATATTTCAAATTCTATGGTTACAAAGGCGGTCTTATTGCTAACAGCGATATCTTCCATGATGTTTTACAGGTTATTTAATTTTAATAATGTTATCTAATAAACTATCATAATTATTTAACCTAACAACTAAAAAGATATAGGTACTGTACAACCGAATTGAGAACCTCCTTATTATTTGAAGTATAATACCTAATTTGAGATCTCATTAGGTATTTTCTAGGTAAGAGTATTATTTATTTATTTATTTAACTTAACTTCAGACACATAAACCCATAACTTGTTAGTATTAGTTAAAAACTATGTTAGTATATTATAATTTATTGAGAAACGAATAGAATTAACAGGAAATTTGAAAAAAGTTCAGGAAATGAAAAAAAAATAAGGACTTTGGTTTACGCCACACACTTCCATTTAAAATTAAAAGGGTTTGAGAAAAACCTCAAAAGACATTAAAATCTTCAGGGTCTTTGAAAAGAATCTAATTACATGAAATGTAATTAGCGAACATTCCAATTAAACCTAAGTTTAATGAGATTTTTTGTAGAAAATGAGTCTTAATTTAATGTCTGTAAATTAGATTTTTGTTTGAGACACCGTCTTAAGTTAGTATGGATAGTAATATTAATTTATCAGGATAATTTCTAAATTACTAGCACATCGCCCGCGGCTTCATTCAGGAAAAAATAATTATTTTGGAAAAAATCTTAAACCGACATATTATTTTTGAATTTTTGTTTTAAAATTTTACCTAAAGTAATTGGAATTTCATTAAATTTTTTGTAAAAATACATTTTAAAAAGTCCATTTACCCTTACATATAGAAATGTTTTCCTTACCACAAAATTAAAATCACATTTTCGCATTACAAAGAATCTACCCCTACTTTAAAAAAAGTCAAGGACTATTTCAGATTTTTTTTCACAGAATTTTCAGTACCTAACCGCGCGAGAGTGTGGCTTACATACATATTTATATGAATGTACTGAAAAATTCAGCGGCGCGAACATCCAACCAGCTTCCGTGGCTGAAAATCAATGTTGGAACAGCTTTTCGAATGTCTTCGGGCGAGAAATATATCGCTTGTATTAGTTTTCATTTATAAATGTTGAGAAAATCGGTATCAAGGAATATGTCTGATGCAGGCAAAGGCTTATACAGTGAAAAAACGAGCATTGGTCACTACGCTTTCTCACTTGCGATTACAGATATGTTTTCGACTTCAGTTTTTCTTCAAAATGAGTCTAGGTCAAAACTGACTGAGAGAAAGTCGACAAAGCGGCTGGGCGATTGGACTGCTAACTGAGTGTCGCATGTTCGATTCCCGCTCGGAGCAAATATTTGTACGATTTATGAGTAGTTGTTCCGAGTCTGAGAGCAGTGGTGGCCCAGTGGTATCGGCCTCGACTTACGAGTTGTAGGTCATGGGTTCGAACCCAGTCAGGCGCATTACTTTGTGTAATTTATTTCAACACCACTGCTCTCAAAACGGTGAAGGAAAACATCGTGAGGAAACCGGCATGTCATAGAACCAAAAAATCGAAGACATGTGACATCTACCAATCCGCACTGGGCCCGCGTGGTAGATTACGGCCTGCTCCCTCTCACAGAGAGGAGGCCTGTGTCCCAGCAGTGGGAACATTTAAAGGCTGATGATGGTGATGATGTTCTGAGTCTGGGCCTTTATGTATGTGAGTTTCTACGTTTGTAAACGCACCCACAAAACAGGAGAAAATCAAGCGTGGGGGAAAGTTTAAAAAAAGCAGCTAGCCTACACAGAAGAAGCCGCTTCGTATACAACACGAAGGAAGTCTCCGATGCCTTCGACTTTAGTATCCAGGTGACTATCGCAATAGAAATCAATAGAGGTTCCTACACAGGCACGCGTCAATGGATGTCAAAGTCGAAGGTATCGGAGACTTGCGTCGCGTTGCTGTTCACTGACGCTGGTAGAGAGTTCCACTAATTCGCTGTGCGAATTATGAAAGATGTTTGGAAACGCTTACGCCTTTGTCAAACTGACAGGCGAAACGAATGCGTGCCGAAGCGTTTTTGTTTGTAATGCATGGAATTGTTTGAAGCCTGTCACATAGACTATCAGACCGCTTTCGCTTTTCTATATGACAGGATTCGGATCGTATTCGCTTCGCCTGTCTGTTTGACAATAGCTTTAGTGCTAATTCCTAAAGTGATAAGTGCTATTTTCAAAATCCTTCACACTTGATTCTTCTTGAAGTTTTATGAAAAAGAGATACTTAGTATCTCACTTTTATTATGTACAATGATTAACTATGTCCAAAACTCAACATCCATGTAAAACTTCTTAGATTTCTCAGGGAAAAAAAATCCTACAAACTTTTTGAATTCAGTCAATATTTTCTCAAAAGTCCCTTTCACATTATCGGTGACAACAGCCCCTAAACTTCGCCATTCAAAAAAATCGGGCAAGAACAACAAAAAAATGTCATTACATTTTTTTCTGTAAGTTAAAATTTGCTGAATAACATCGCTTAGATTTCCAATAAAGAGTATACAATGCGGAGGGAAAACTGGCAAAATCAGCTTTTTGCCTATAAAAAGCCCCCCCCCCTTCCTACCCCTATTTGGGGGATCGTATTAAGCTGGCAACAGATAGGGCGTATGTCCTCATGATTTATGTAAGCTGAAGCATAGTGATGGGACAGGCTTATCGATAAAATTGTAAATGGGCGGTTTTTTGTTACGAATTTACTCCATATTTTGCCGACAAAAAGAGTATTCATCAAAAGTAGTATCGATAAATAAAATTGGTGGCAGTAAATGCGAGGCTTTTGGGATTCAGATCACGTTTTGCTCATTTTGTTTAGTGTTGTCTTGCGAAATGGTATGCATGATTAGTTTTACTATCTGATTTGGATCATATTCCTAAGTTTCTCATTTTGTTACAAAAACAATATATTCCTCACGCGTATTTCATATGATCTGGTCTAGATAGAATGACTAGCTTATCTAACAAGATTTCTAAATAAAACTTTTTCAAAAAAAAATGGAACCGCCTTCAAAAACAACCTTAAAAAACGGTAAAAAAACCTACAAAATAACTTTTCTTTCGGAAGTCGGTGTCTTTGTTTTCTTTATTTCATTGTCTTTTTTTTTTGCCACCGACTTCCGAAAGAAAAGTTATTTTGTAGGTTTTTTTACCGTTTTTTAAGGTTGTTTTTGAAGGCGGTTCCATTTTTTTTTGAAAAAGTTTTTATTTTACTCTTTTTAGATTAAATATTCAACCCGAATTCTTGTCAAATACAACATGTGCACTAGAATTTTGTAATCAATAACACCGGTAATAACATCGCTCATGTACACAATAAGCTAATAAAATTCCCTAAGTTAAATGATACCCAGTACAACAAAAAAAGAATTACTTAAATCGGACTTGTAGTTCCAGAGATATGCGAACTCAAACTAAATCAGTCGATGCCTACTCCTTACTATTAAGGAGTTTTACCTTCCATCATCAGCTCAGCTACATGAAATTATGATTACCATACGCAAGTACTTAAATTACTTCATAAAATTTGCGAAAAACGGTGTATCGGCCTATAAAATTCGAGGGTTGCCCTCGATTTCTCCAGGATCCAATCATCAGATCCCAACTTGGTGACTATGGGACCACCTCAGAAGTACCTCCTTTCGAACAAAAAAAGAATTTTTAAAATCGGTCCAGAATTGGCGGAGTAATCGCGTAACAAATATACAAAAAAAAAAAAAAAAACAAAAAAAAAAAAAAAACATACCGTCGAATTGATAACCTCCTCCTTTTTGAAGTCGGTTAAAAATAGAGGTTCATTTTCACAAAAAACTTTTTTCTTCATCATTATGCTGAAGAATTAAACTCCTCATCCGTTCAGGAAAATATTGTTCAAACGCTGAATCAACAAAAGCCAATAACATCGTTAAAACTATCGACAAAATCTTATCGATAAGAACACATTGTTTGCACCCGTCACTTATAAAATTGTATTAAGACGTGCCTACAGGCGACGGAAACTGATTTATGGGCCTCACTAACTGCACTCACTAGTGCTGCGCCACATATCGATAAACAAATAAAAATGCGGTATTTTAACATTTAAATTGGACTTCGTTTCCATGTTTTCTGTGAAATACGGTTTGAATAAATACAGGTCAAATGATTAAGGTACTACTTGCGGTGTAGTTTTTGTTGTGTTAGCATTTAATAGGAAATTGCTCGCCTAATACGTGGGGCTGGTAATTGGCAAAGGTTTTCGCTACATAAACGGTCTTTCAATTTTCTTTTCGAAATAATAAAAGCTCTATCGAATAATTTTTCCTTAGTTCAATATTAATTTCTCATTTCTTGGGTTTCTTTTATATTAATCTTTTATTGAAAAATCTTTGAGAAAGCATATTTTAGGGAAATTAATGAACAAAAATTATGAGACATGTAAGATCTACCAAATCATAATGGCTCCGAGTGGTGGATGATGGCCCATTCCCTTTGATACAAAGTAGTAACAGTCCTATTACGTATCATGATTAGTGCTGTCCCATAAGATTTCCAAAATATATCGATTTATTAGATTTTGCCAGAGGTTACATGTTTTTTTGATGGTTTAAAGGAAAAGACTTATGTGTTTACCATATTTCATCCAAATCCGGTTAGTAGTTTTATTTGAAAGAGTAACAATCATACGAAAAAACAAACTTTCGCATTTATTATCGTTCGTTATCAATTATATAGTTATCAATTGAAATGTTTGCCAACTATAATTGGGTTTGCAGTAGAATGAAATCCTATATAATGAGATAGTTCCTAAGTACTCAGTAAATATTTAATTAACAATTGTTTAATTTAATATTATATTATTTTGTTTGTAACTCTTTATTTAATGAAAGAGTTAATTTGTGAATAAGTAAGAGGATTACTTATATTATATTTGTGTTTACTTATAATATTTTTGTAGCAATATGTTTCGGATGTAAAATAACAATTTTCATTATAATTTTTTAATTCAATGATAAAATACACATCAATAGGTGTATTTATTATACCTACATATTACAATCTAATATAAATTGTCATATTATAAGGAGAAGTAATCTTAAATCAAATTTATCAATCATCAGCCTATAATGCTCCCACACAGGCCTCCCCTCTGTGAGAGGGAGTGGGCCATAATCTACCACGCGGGCCCAGTGCGGGTTGGTAAATGTCACATGTCTTCGAATTTTTGGTTCTAGTTCTTATTTTCCTTCACCGTTTTGAGAGCAGTGGTGATGAAATAAATTACACAAAGTAATGCTCCTGGCGGGGTTCGAACCCACATCCTACAACTCGTAAGTCGGGACCGATACCACTGGGCAACCACTGCCTCATCATCATCAATTAAATTATGTCAAATAAAACAATTTCCTTTATTCTAGTCCACGAAAAATCTCTGTAGCGTCTGTTTTTACCTAACTAACTAAAAATTCTGCGAATTTACTAATGAATGAAAAGAAAATAATTAAACTCACCCTCTGCTTCACGTGCTTGTAGTTCAGTAATTGTCCCCAGTTTTTGTGTAAAAGAATAAATAAAACAATCATCCATACCAATAGCTCCTAAAGCCGTTGGTCCCGGCTGTCATTTGTAGATCTTTGACAGTCGTTAATCAGAGAAGCTCGAAAGTCTGACAACCAGTCTCACCATGGGGTATCGTATTACCCAGTTACTGGGTTGTGGAGGTCCGATAGACAGCCCCCCCATGTAAAATACTGATATCCAGCTGCATCCGGTATGACTGAAAGACGACCCCAATATAGTTGGGAAAATAACCTTTTCCCAACTATATTGGGGTCGGCTTTCAGTAGATGATGAGTTAGTAAATTAATACAGTTTTTACTTTCGTCAATAAAATCATATTTAAACAACTAAACATTTCGGGTACCTCAGTAATAAATAATAAACTCATCATCATCAGCCTTTAAATGTTCCCACTGCTGGGACACAGGCCTCTTCTCTGTGAGAGGGAGCAGGCCGTAATCTACCACGCGGGCCCAGTGCAGATTGGTAGATGTCACATGTCTTCGAATTTTTTGGTTCTAGGACATGCCGGTTTCCTCACTATGTTTTCCTTTACCGTTTTGAGAGCAGTGATGTTGAAATAAATTACACAAAGTATTGCGCCTGTCTGGGTTCGAACCCACGACCTACAACTTGTAAGTCGAGGCCGATACCACTGGGCCATCACTGCTCAATAATAAACTAATTAATTATAATAAAATTCAGTCCGCGCATGAATTAGGTCAAAAAACGGAAAAAGAGAAGTTCTTATTAAATACAAAAGATCTTTATAATTTTATTCTGAAGCTAGCTTAGCCTGAAAGTTCGTGAAACACAGCTTTATCTTTCAGGTTTCATGAAATATATAAGATACCTTTTATAACATTGTATTTTTACGTAAAAGTGAAAATGAATTATGTTTTGTGTTGTTTATTTTATTAAATTGTATTCACTACGAAATTAGTAGATGATATTTATTCTTTTAGTATTTAAGACGTAATTGAAAACCTTGAGAGTTCTCGAATGGTGACCATGGTGACCATACAAGACGCAGTGTAGACAGGCTTCCCACTAGGTAGACAGACAACATCCTGAGAGTCGCGGGCAACCGATGGATGCAAGCAACGACCATTTATATCTAGACTCCTAATCACAGGCGACCGATGTCTGTCAACACATTAGGCAAAAAATCTTAAGTTCGTATTAGTTTGTATCACTTCTGTGAGTCCCCTCGTCGCACTGACCTTAAGTTAGCCAATCAGAACGCTGTACCCCGTCCCCCTCGCTAACGTCGCACCTCAGCGACTTGACAGAAAATTTTCGTTAGTCAGATCGTGCATGAGGCGTCTAGATATAAATGGTCATTGGATAACATAAAGTATAACTTCTATCCCGATATTATGATCAAGGGATAATTTTTGACATAAGCCGATAGCAACGAACTATTTTTCTTTAAAACCCTTGACTTCACAGAAATAAAGCTTAAAATACCACATCGGTTACTTCATATATGTTCGATACATTACAAGCAAAATTTTAATATCAAAATTCCCTAAACATCACAAGCAAGAATACATTTTAAAATTAAACTCCAATATTTGCAACCAACGGGGAAAACGAAATGCGAAACAGTCTAATACATTTAAAGCTTTGAAACGGAACAAATCAATTCCCTAATAACAATTGAATACCGAACGTATTTTGCAAACGTAGCGGAAAATAGCCTTATCCGTTTTATCGATAATCAATTCCCAACACTAGTGCTAAAAAGTGGCCCTATCTCGATAATATTTTACTTTTTCCCTTCACTTTTTACCTGACTTAGAGTGTAGTAGACTCTCAATTTATTTAGTCTCTAGAATTTATGAGAAAGTTTTCTTTATTCATTTACGTATTTTCAAGGGAAAGCTGTTTATTTATTAGTTTAGAAATAAAGTTAGGACCCAGGGGCAATTTTATGGGGTTTTGTGAGTAAAACTTATTTTACTTTATAGGAAATGTTGTAGTTGTAACTTTTATCACACTTGGTGATTTGGAAATGTCTTGATACACATAAAGTATGTTAGAGTGAATTCCAGGGTGGCGGGACTGTCTTTACTTGGTATCACGGCCCTTGAACGCAAATGTTTTTTTTTTATTTTTTTATTTTATTGTGTTCGTTTTGCAATATTATATTGCCTTATGTTTTACTCTTTTTGTTCAGACTAGTTACAGTTTGTAAGATAGTATAGAAGTTACGCAGCTTTTATAGCTTTCTTTTTTATATAGATTCTTTCATACTTCTTTTTTGTGAATGTGAGAACATTGTAGGTCGTGTGTATATAATTATTTGTATTTCTTTTTTTGTAGTACTAATTTTCTTAAGGACTTCTCCCTTGTTACTAGGCCTACGTTTTTCTCACATATTTATGTACCTATTCAAAACTGTAACAATCATTTTGTAAAACATACCATATTTTAAAAGAGTAACCATGGAGTTTCTTGCCGGTTCTTCTCCATGGAATCGACCAACCCGAACCGAGCACCTGTTGTCGACGTTTTATAAGTGCCCTCATGGGCCTATGTGAAATAAAAATATTTGATTTTGATTTTGAATGCCAACTGAAATAATAGGGTGGTTTAAAGACAGACGGAACAAATATTCAATTTCCGCAAAAAAAATTTTTTTTTGAAGAATTTGCAGATCCTATGTCTCTAAGTAATGTAGTCACTAGGACGTGCTGTTGTCGTGCACAGCGTATAATAAATTAGTATGGTAGTGTATAATAACGAGTTAGGTACCAAGAAGACCTTTCTCATTTAGAAAAAAGATTATTTACCTCAAGGATTAATATTCTTACCGCCGTTCATACACACCATGCCTAGCCATATTTCTTTGCAAATGTTATCAGCAAAGTTGACATGATTTTATATGATCTTTTATATTATTTGGCTGAATTCATGAAAAACAGGTCTAGACACATAGCAAACGTGTTCAATCATGTGAACTACTTTTATTTGGTAACTTCATGATTGATGATTTTGTTTCCGTTGAATTTCGCGATATTAGTCTTTAAATGGTCGTATAACCGTTCATTATCGTGATAATTAAAGGCATTTCCCGTTAGTGCGTCCCTCGTATAAGCAGTAGTAACACAGGAACCTTTCTTTACCTTTATTTTATTTCTTCATTACTGCTCAAAATTATCCCTGACTTATGAATTGCTGTAGTTCGTGGGTTCAAAACCAGCCAGACAAATTATTCTGTGTAATTTATCCCATCACATTTGCTGTCAAAACGGTAAAGGAAAACATAGTGAAGCAAAGAAAAACAAAAAAATGTCAAAAAGGGGTTTGAAGATTTGTGGCATACCGCCGCCATTTTGCTTTTTTTTCAAACTCGCGGCCAGCTATGAAACTTTCATAAATCGATCGCTGACATCAATACCAACAAAAAATATTATGACACCAACCCTCGTAAAGTGTCCGGTTTCTGAGATAATAACCGTGAAAGTTGATCACGTGACATTCACAATTCTAAGCTAGTGTATGTGTTCGAATGTATCAAGATGTTAAAAATAATAACTTTTTGAACGTAATATGTATGTTGCATTATATCTGGATGTTATTTAAACATTATACATCTGACATAATCTACTTTATGAACTTAATAACTTATTTTTAGACCGTCTACACATACGTCTTGTTTGAATGTAATATCTTCATAGGATTTAACTATCAATACGATAGTTATACGATAAATGTTAAACAATGTAAATGTAATACATGAGACAGGTTTAAACATTCAGTCTAAAATAAAACTGACAGTACTCGTTACATTTATATTGTGTGATGGTTCTGTGGTTACTACAATTTCTAATTTTAAGCATATAACGTAATAAACTGACGTCAACTCGCGAAAATTGTCTTCTATTGGTTGCATAAACCTGTCTCTCTTTCTAATATACTGGCACAAATAGGGACAGAAAAATTAAAAATCCGTTTTAAGAACATTTTATTGCCTATCAAACAATTTTAGGCGTCATGTTTTTATTTGATAAATATAACCATGGCATGTCACCTTTACTTTTTGCAATTTTGATAGGGATGGTTAGATTTTGCCACATTTTTAAATATCGAATTTTTTTGTTTGTACCTGAAGCCATAACTTAGCCGTTACATTGTATCCCTATCATCAACAATTATGACCTCTACAGACTGATTGGCTTGTACCGGAAGTGTATTTACTTCGCGTGTAAAAAAGAAGATATTTTGATTTCTTTTAATGAGTCCGCGCTCGAATATTCTCGCAGTCAGAGGTAATACAAAAAGTAAAAAATGCCTAATTGTGCCGTATTGAGTTGTAGAAACAATACACAAGAAGTGGGACGACTATGACGAAGTTTGTATACTAAATTACAGTTGTATCATCAAAATATCTATGCAAAATATGACACGCTCGTCTCGATACAAATTGAAGAACATATTGCTTCTATCCAGATAATTATATTGGTGTGATGGCCACAGTAAGCAGAAACATCATGTGGCATATCATCATCATAACAGTCGTATAGAAAGTCCACTACTGGACTAAGGCCTCACCCAAGAATTTTCCATTGGATGGTTATTGCCATACTCGCCACGCTTAGCAGGCGGGTTGGCGAGCACATTTATTTCAGCTTATTAGTCTTCCAACGTTGCTGCCCATTGAAAGAGTTTTAAGCTGAGGGGCTATGGATCTTACATTTTGCCCTATCCCTCGACCGACTTTTACGGTCTGCCCGGGAAGAGGTCTGCAGTGGTCAACTTTAACACTTTATATCTCAGAAACCGGACACTTTACGAGGGAGAATTACACTTTACTAAAAATAAGTTATTAAGTTCAAAAAGTAGATTATGTCAGACGTATAATGTTTAAATAACATCCAGATATAATGCAACATACATATTACGTTCAAAAAGTTATTATTTTTAACATCTTGATACATTCGAACACATACACTAGCTTAGAATTGTGAATGTCACGTGATCAACTTTCACGGTTATTATCTCAGAAACCGGACACTTTACGAGGGTTGGTGTCATAATATTTTTTGTTGTTATTGATGTCAGCTATCGATTTATAAAGGTTTCATGGCTGGCCGCGATTTTGAAAAAAAATCAAAATGGCGGCGGTAGGTATGCCACGCTCCATAGTAAAATCTTCAAACCCCTTTTGTGGTATCTATCAACCCGCGTTAACCCCATGTGGTGCACTACAGTCTAATTTTTCACACAACTGACCTGTATGCCAGCTGTGGGATATACGCTACTTAAGCTCCCACTATTTCAAGAAGAAACCGTTCCTCTTTTCCGTTTCTAACAACACACACTTTTACAAACGCCTTTCTAAAACACTAGAAATAGTTTTCAAACCAACAGTTTACAAACACCCCTTTTCATTATTATAAAACCAATATAACCAAACTATTGCCCCCCTTAAATAACCCTTCACCCCCTACACCCCCATAACTTACGTCCTTATAGCCTATTCTAACCACAAGGCTAAAAGCAACGCAAAATACGACCCCATATTTTGTTGCGAAGAAAACTCTTGAAAATTGTATGCATATTATTGGCGTTAATATAAAGAAGCCTGGCAGAAAAGACGTGTCTAGCATATACAGGGTGTAAAGGAAATATTATGCAGCATTTTATAGTTGTAGGGTGTAAATAGACGTCTTAAAGAATTGCAATTTTGGGGTATAATTGCCCAGAGTCACAGGACTGAGTTAAAAAGGCACCTGGAACACAAAGAGCAACTAAAAGATGAGGGTTTCCTTCTACCCAGGGCAGGTCGGAGTCGGAATCATTTGGCGATTTTACTACGCAACAAAATCATCATTATTATCTGCTTAGCCTTTTCCCAACTTTTTATTGGGGTCGGCTTCCAGTCGAACCAGATGCAGCTGAACATCAGTATTTAACATGGAGCGACTGCCTATCAGACCTCCACATCCCAGTAACTGGGTAATACGACACCTCATGGTAAAACTGGTTGTCAGACTTACGAAAGATCTAAAAATGACAGCCGGGACCAACGGCTTTGCGTGCTTTCCAAGGCACGGAGGAAACTCGCTATGACAGATGGTCACAGTTCCACGACATATACCTATTATTTCCAATATTGAAACATAGACCTCCTCTCGCCATGACAGAGAGGACTGTCCAACAAGCAGGCCCAGTATGAGTCTTTGGTTTTTAGTTTTTCCCGGTTTCCTCAAGAAGTTTTCCTTTACCGATACCACGGTGACACAGTTATACCACCATTACCCTTTTTATGAAATCTCAACGAGTCGACACACAATGCCATAGCCATCCCATTTGAGTAACTCAATATATTTTCCCCTATCCCATAGGAAAACTATACAAAGAAAATTTCGTGAATACAAAAAAATATAAATAATAATACCAATATATAAACAAGGTACTAACGAATAATAATGTTTATTCGTAGTGATGTGAATGTATCGACTATTGTTATTTGAATTTATCGAGTAAACAGAACGAATAGATTGGTTGGACGGGAAAGTATGTGTACAATCTTTTTTTTTTGTGTTTGTATTTAGGTATGTTCGGTAGGGCTTGGTTGGTATGTGACGTATGTTTTGTGAATTTGATTGGATTAATGTTTAACTTATTTTTTTATTCAAGACTTCAATATATCGTTGAGCAAGATTTAGCAAATGGTTTATGATGACGATAGTGGGTGATGATGAAGAGATATGAAACTCGTGTGATTAAAAGAATTATGATTATAGCTTAAGAAAATAATGATAATTACTTTAGCTGACAGTCACAGGAAGCACGAACAACAATTAAAAAAAAAATGAAATGAGTCTTCCGCTCTGGGTAAAGATTGATTGACTAAAAACCAACACGTTCCTATACGTTCCAGTGCCACGGTGTAATGTTTTAAAACAGTCCCACGACCCTGGAAGGATCGACCTTTTGCTAAGCAGTGGGACCCTATGACAATACTACTGATACAATAAAATTAATTAAGTGCCAAAGCAATGAGCACAACTTAGTTACAATAAATATTTATAGACTATGTTTGCCAATTAATTGGAACAAAAGCATTTCGAGTTCCTAGAATATTCTGATTTCTATGTCACTAGCTAATTTAATATGACTTTGATGTAGAAAACCATTTAATTAGGTTTCAGTTGAACAAATGAGCACTAGTTCATTATTATTTTCTGGGAAATATATAGAAATATAAAGTTATAATCCTCGTTATTAGCCATTTCATTAGAATTAGCAATCTAGTATTTTGCCCACGTTTTTTGCTCTATATCTAGGAAGGGACTGTCTGGCTCTTATTGATTAAAAACCACGCTATTCCTCCACATACGCTTTGCGTTCCAGGGCCGTTGTGCGGTGGTATAGAATAGTACTGGGCACTGGTGCCTATTGGAGTAATAATGTTCATTTGGACATACTTCTTCGCTTTTCCAGGAACTAATAAAAATAGGTACCATATTTATTAACACTGCAACATATTGAAGCTGCACTGCAT
This sequence comes from Agrotis exclamationis, assembly GCA_950005045.1. NCBI lineage: Eukaryota > Metazoa > Arthropoda > Insecta > Lepidoptera > Noctuidae > Agrotis > Agrotis exclamationis. The sequence goes on from OX465441.1 coordinate 14,368,262, forward strand.
TGAAAATATTTTTAATCTAAAAACAACAATGTCTTACCAGCCCATAAAGCAATATTTATTAAACTCGAAAAGTTTCTTAAGCCAAAATATACTTTGTACGTTCTTCGACATCGTAAAAATGTCACAGCCCTATTGTTAGCTGGTACAATAGTATCGACTGTCGATAAATATTACGTGTTGCGCGTCACTACGCCAGTTATAACGAAAATATGTTTTTCATATTTTGTTTTTGGCATTTTATTAGATGTTCATCGATCGTTGCGTAATTGTTTATTTTTGTTTTTCATAGACTTTTGATGGGTGATAAATTATAAGTTTTCTTGATGACAACAGTAAAATAGTAACATGCTTGGTATATTCGTTTTGTTAGGCGCCTGTTTCTTACACGAGTGGTAAGAACTCGAGGCTAAATTAATGACAGCCTCACAAGAATGGATCACCATCTATTTTAGCGAGTTTTTTCCGTGTCTCGGAAAGCACATAAAATCGTTGGTCTCGGCTGTCATTTGTAGAACTTTGACAGTCGACTGTTAGTCAGAAGCTTGAGAATCTGACAAACAGTTTTACCATGGAGTATTGTATTACCCAGTTACTGGGTTGTGGAAGTCCGATAGGCAGTCGCTTCATGTAACGTACTTGATATTCAGCTGCACTTTGTTCGACTGGTAGTCGACCAGGGGAAAATGATGGGCAGACATTCGCCTTTCACCATCCTCTCAACATGACCGAACCGTCTAAACATACTCCTTTCAATTCTTGTGACTACATCCTTAACAACAATAATGTCTCAAAAAAAAGCTTCTAAAATGAATAATTTTCATTTACTTACTGAAAAGAAAACGTTCACAATATTTTTACTTACATAACTAAGACACCGAATTTCATCCTCGAGAAAACTTTATTCATCATCTAAAAACATGGACCATATTTCAAAAAAATTCTTGAGTCCGTAATGAAATTTCGAAAGACCTTAGTGACTTGCCCCCAAGCCGGCCTTACGCCGCGCCTAATCTCGTACTATTTATCATTCTGTCGGCTCTTGTCGAGACGTCGTGATAGCTGAATTATCAGCTTATTTTGCATCCTATAGATTCTGTGTTTTTTTTTTTATTGTTTCTGTTTCATGGTGATTATTATTGTCTTGTTTCTGGGCATTTCAATTTCAATTTTCAACTTGTGAACTGTCTGACTTCGCCGAGGTGACATTATTAATAAATTAATTTTATTGCCTTGCCCGGACAGTCACGAACAACATATATCGGACGGGCCTGTTGGTCTAGTGGTTAGTGACCCTGACTGCTATGCCGGAGGTCGTGGGTTCGATTCCCACCCAGGACAAATGTTTGTGTAATGAGCACGATCATTTGTTCTGTGGCTGGGTGTAATTTATGTATAATATGTATGTAATTATTTAGAAATATATAAGTATGTTTATCAGTTGTCTAGTACCCATAACACAAGCTCTGCTTATGTTATGGGTAGACTAGATGGCGTTGTGTGATAGTTGTGGAATATTATTATTTTCTTGTTGTTATTGGTCGAGCCTTTTTTGAGTTTTAGCGAGAAAAACGTACATTATTATTGTTTTAAGACGATGGAACAGAAATTTGTATGATCTACAAGTAGTAGTTTGTGTATATGACTTTAAATCTTTATAAACGCATGGAGTCCGGATCAATTCCCAGTGTGGAGCAATATTTCTTTTTAGGAAGAAAAATTATATATTGTGATACCTAACTGAAATCTCATGTCAATAGTACCTAAATATCCGTAATTGTTATGTTTATCAACCAATTTTCTAACCCAAACTTTTGACTCCCCGGGGTCGTGAGACTATCGTGTAACCGTGGTCCCGGAACGTAAAGGGCTATTGACACCGTGGACTTTAGTCCGTAGCCGTCCTGCCCTGGGTGGGAGGACTCATTTGAAGATTTTACCTCCTTCGCTTACGATAAAGGCATCGACCTAATTTTCATCGCTTAGTGTGTAGTGTAGATAAACGTTTTTTAAACAGTACTTATAAAAGGTGAACTTTCACCTTTAAGAAACCTTTACAAGCGAAAGGTCAGGAAAGAAAATCTAAATAAAGAAAAAGATGGATCTGATATTGTGAGCAAAGGGCGTAGTACATCCCTATTTCAATATTAAAGAATTTTGGAATACCTATTCAAAAATAATGATGCTTTTCTGAATTAGAAATACGTTATGAAAAGTAATTGTGCCTGGTTATTTTAAGAAGAATTTGGTAGCAGATATGAAACCTGGAACGTAAAGGGCGACTGATAGAATAGGGTGGACTTTTTAGTCAGTAAGAGTCTGGTAGTCTCTTTTAGTCCACCCAGGGCGGGAAAACAATTTTCTTTACGTTTTCAAACTTGTAAATTAATACTGTAACTTATGTTTAGTATTTGAAATATTCTCACTCAATTATCTCGCAAGGTTGCAATTGCTACGAGTTTGATTCGCGGCTCGAGCATAGTGTTCAGACCACGGACTTCATAAATCCACGTCGGACCTGTGTACTGTCACATACTACGTCCATGCATGGGCGGGTACGAGTCGACCAATCACCGAGCAGCATTTCAAAAAACCGTCGAGTAATTTTTTCCCTCCAGAGCGGGCCCTCTGGGTCACGGCATTCTACTCTGATCTCGCTACCTACCATCATTGTACGCGCACCTAATTCCGACATTATAATATTGTAATTTAAATCAAAGTAAATTAAATATTAATATCAACCATAAATAGTCTCGGCCACATCATTTCACACATCATCATCACCAACTTGAAAAGCACACGCAGACCAGAGCTGACGCCCCTACATATTGGTCCTTCGAGCCGGATTGCAGACTTGAGCTGGACGACCTGAAAACGCGCATAAAAGGTACGACCAGCCATCCTGCCCAGCCCTATTCATCTCCATTTCAGTTGTGTGATACCGTGCTATACATAATTTCAGTTGCGAAGGGTGCGCTGCCAATTATTCGACGAAAACCTCATCGTAACCGTCACCACATTCAAACGTGAGTACTCCATTCTTACTACTGTCCACCAAAATGAGTCAGCCAAAGCCGTCAGAGATCTCAGTAGCTAGTAATTCCCGTGATAAATCTCCCTATAGATGTAATACAAATGACGATTCTCCAGTTATTAGAGAACTTATTAAAAAACGCGGCATAATAAAGGGCAGATTAACGAAGTTTTCAAATTACTTATCTAGTCTTGTTAATGAAACGTTATCGAGTCAAAAACGCATAGATTTGAAATTACGGATTCAGGGAGCCACTAGTTTATTCAATGAGTTCAATGAAATTCAAAGCAAACTCGAGGAATCAGTCTCGGATATAGATGAACAATTAACGCAAAGGGAATTGTTTGAAAATACTTACTACACGTTATTATCTCAAGCGGAATATTCGTTAAATCAAAGTGAGGTCACTGATAGTTCAAACAAATGTAGTAACAAACCGACCGTTAAATTACCCACGATTTGTATGCCTACCTTTGACGGTTCTTATGAGCACTGGTTGGAATTTAGAGATACTTTTCTATCTTTAGTGCACAATTCCATGGAGCTTAGCAATATAGAAAAGTTTCACTACCTAAAATCATCGCTAAAAGGAAGTGCAGAGCTAGTTATTAATTCTGTTGAATTCTCTAGTGCTAATTATCCGGTTGCATGGGATTTACTTCTCAATCGGTACAATAACAGTCAATTGTTAGTCCATAATCATGTACGGTCGTTGTTCACTATGCAGAATGTAAACAAAGAATCGCCAGTTCTTATGAGAAAACTAATAGATACGGTATTAAAGAATTTACGCGCATTAAAAATCCTGGATGAGCCAACAGACTTTTGGGATACATTGGTTATCTATTTAGTTGTTTCTAAGTTAGATTCAGTCACCGAACGGGAGTGGGAAGAATATAAATGTACACTACTGTCTAGGAATAGCGATTCGAAGAGAAAGCTTAAATTAGATGATTTGTTGAACTTTCTTAAAAACAGGGCTGACGTGCTGGAAACATTGCAAGTGTCTCATAGCAAACACAATCACGATAGAAACCGAAACACTGCTAGTAATCAGTCTAAAATTCACTGTAATGTTTCCACCAATGAGCCACAGGGTCAACGGTCACACAAGTCCACTATTAACAATAAGCTTTGTCTACTTTGTAGCGCAAATCACCCACTTTACGCGTGTCAAAAGTTTCTCGAATTCGATCTAGATTGCAAACTTAAATTCGTTCGCGAAAAGAAACTGTGCACTAATTGTTTACGTTCGAATCACACGTTAGATAATTGTAAGTTTGGGCCATGTCGATTATGCAACAAAAAACACAACTCGTTATTGCATTCCGATAATCATAAAAATCATTCTATCGCACTTCATGTGTCGCACGCTAATGAGGCATCGGCTACCGTGAGTGCGGTACCTCCGCCCCTTACCGCGCCTACCGCACCGGGATCGTCCTCCGCTGTGGAATGTACCACGATCCATGCGAATAAAGCACACATAAACATATCCACTAAATCAGCTGTAATGAAACCGGTTCTACTATCGACTGCATTAGTTGAGATAGCTGATAATCGTAAGAATTATCATCTAGCCCGCGCACTCCTTGACAGTGGTTCTGAACGCTGTTTCATTACTCAATCTTTGTGCAATTTAATTAATGCGCCAGTTATACAGTCCACTCAAGAAATACGAGGTGTAGATAACTCGATCACAAAATCCACGCAAATATGTGATATCGAGTTAAAGTCGCGCATCCACCCGTACACTACGCGTTTACAATGTTTTGTCTTGCCTAACATTACGTCGGCGTTGCCTGCGTTGTCACAGCAAAGTGGACAGCTCAACATTCCCGAACATATTGTTTTGGCGGACCCGCAGTTTAGTGAATCTCAAAATATAGACATTTTAATCGGTGCAGATATATTTTGGGATTTAATTAATTCTAATAAAATAAGATTACCTAGTGGGCCTTTCTTATTAGATACAAAGTTGGGATGGATTATTTCCGGACCGATTTGTTCTACTACGCGTTATGATAGGTACATTCAGTGTAACTTTTCTCAGTCAATCGAGTCCCAGTTACGTCAATTCTGGGAGTTAGAGGATATGTCTTCGTATCGGGACACGCGCACAGATGAGGAACGTTCTTGTGAACAACATTTCATCGACACTACTACACGCAATAGTGTTGGAAGGTTCAAAGTTCGCATTCCTTTTAAAAAATCACCTGATATCTTAGGCGAGACTTATTCACACGCAAAACGTAGGTTTCTTGCCCTCGAAAAACGTTTATTACGCAACCCTACTTACAAAAAAACTATATGCCGATTTCATTCACGAGTACATTCGCTTGGGTCACATGAGTCGTGTTGATCGCGTCGGGACGCCTAATTACTTCCTACCGCATCATGGAGTATTGCGTGAGCATAGCACCACCACCAAGCTGCGTGTGGTGTTTGATGCCAGTGCCGCAGCAAGCAATGACATCTCGCTCAATGAAATACAAATGGTGGGCCCACCGATACAAGGCGACCTGTTGTCTATATTATTGCGATTTAGGCAACATAAGTACACGGCTTGTGCAGACATTGAGAAAATGTATCGGCAATGTCTTATTCACGAAGATCAGCGTGACCTTCAATTGATATTGTGGCGTGATGATCCGTCACAGCCGTTGGATATTTACCGACTAAATACAGTCACTTACGGTACCGCATCTGCGCCGTTTTTGAGTTGTAGATGTTTAAAACAGCTGGCGGCTGATTGTACGGATCCTGACGTCACGAGAATCATTAATGAAGACTACTACGTTGACGACATGATTACCGGTTGTGATAATAAACAACAACTATTAGATTTCTGTAAAAACGTCGCAAACGTTTTAAAGTCAGGTTGTTTTCCTCTTCGAAAGTGGATGTTTAATTTCAACATTAATAACATCGAAAATAACGAATCTGACTTAGTTAAGGAAATGTCATTGGGTGATAATGTTCATTCCAAAACTTTAGGGTTAGGTTGGCATAATATAAAGGATAATTTTAATTTTAACACGCAATTTAATAATGATAAAAGTCAACCAATTACAAAACGTTATATTATGTCAACGATTTCACAGATATTTGATCCGTTGGGATTATTGAGTCCCACCATAATAATAGCTAAAATCTTACTGCAAAAATTATGGCTGTTAAAGATAGGCTGGGATGACGAAGTGCCTAGTGACGTCAGACGCACTTGGGACAGTTTTGTTAGTTCATTGCTGATTCTCAACAATATAAGTGTGCCGCGACACGTCATAGGTAGCGACCCTGCTTCTATCGAGTTGCACATCTTCACAGATGCGTCGGAATCCGCATACGGAGCATGTATTTATATTCGCACAATAAATCGTGACTCATCGGTGTCTGTTAGGTTGTGTTGTTCGAAGAGCAAGGTCGCACCGTTAAACCCTGTGAGTATCCCTAGGTTGGAACTATGCGGAGCGTTACTAGGTGCTAGGCTATTTAATAAAGTACGCGAATCACTACGCTGTCAATTTGATTACACAGTGTTCTGGTGTGACTCCACTATTGTACTGGGTTGGCTGCGGATGGCTCCAAATTTGTTGAAAACTTTCGTGCAAAATCGAGCGGCTGAGATTCACGAAATAGCTAGGGAAATTCCGTGGTGTCACGTAAGCGGAAAAGACAATCCTGCGGACCTGGTATCTCGTGGAGTCAGGCTAGAAGATCTTCAATCTTCCACGTTATGGTGGGAGGGCCCAGCATTTTTAGGTAAACCTGAATTTAATTGCAGTCATGCCATTTCAAATAAGGCTTATGTAGCACAGTCCGATTTACCTGAATTAAAACCAGCAAAAAATCACGCATTCTTATGTGCAATGGAAACTTCACTTTTTCCTTTTAAAAGGTTTTCTCAATTTAATCGTATGCAACGTGCGTGTGCGTATGTATTACGTTTTATTTTTAATACTCGCAACAAAAATAATATTCGACGCGGCCCTCTCACTGTCGATGAGTTGAGAAAGGCACGCACAACTTTGTTAAAATTGTCCCAACGCGAATCTTTCCCCGAAGAGTTTAAATTACTATCTAATAACAAATTATTAAAAAGTAAACATAATTTAACTAAACTAAACATTTTCGCAGATAGTGATGGCATTCTAAGAGTCGGTGGACGAATAAAATTGTCACCGGATTTTGATTTTGATAAGAAACATCCGTCATTAATTTCTGCCAATCACTGGTATTCAGTGCTATTGTTCCGACTTGAGCACAAGCGGCTGCATCACGCCGCGGCGCAGGCCTTACTGTACAATATACGCGAGTCCCACTGGCCGGTGGGGGGCAGAAACCTGGCCAAGCGCACTGTTCATCGGTGCGTTACGTGTACACGATTGAGAGGTAAATCTTTATCTCCGATTATGGGCAACTTACCGGCGGAGAGAATCACTCTGACCTTTCCGTTTCTACGTAGTGGTGTGGATTACGCTGGGCCAGTGCTTGTACTTAATCGTAAGGGTAGGGGTTCTAAATTGATAAAAGGTTACATTTGCCTTTTTATCTGTTTAGTTACACGCGCAATACATTTAGAACTTGTCAGTGACCTTTCTTCTGATGCTTACCTACTTGCGTTAAAGAGATTTATTTCCCGACGTGGCAAACCTGATGAAATAATTTCAGACAACGGCAGGAATTTTGTAGGGCTCGCAAATGAATTCTCAAAATTTTTATCGAAATGTTCTGACGACTTAATTGAGTACGCAACTAGTCAGGACATTAAGTTTTCTTTTATTCCGCCTTATGCGCCTCATTTTGGTGGATTGTGGGAGGCCGGAGTTAAGTCATGTAAGCACCACCTGTTACGAGTAGTTGGTAACGCACACCTGACATTTGAGGAATATGGCACTGTATTGTCACAAATTGAAGCTGTCCTCAACTCCCGTCCCATTAGTCCTTTATCCGCAGATCCTAACGACTTCCTTCCTTTGTGTCCATCTCACTTCCTGGTTGGTCGTCTCCTAACAGCGCCTGCAACGCCACAGCTAACGGAGGTTCCTGCTCACCGGCTGACACGATACCAGAGGCTCGAGCTGCTCAGACAACATTTCTGGATTCGATGGTCCAAGGAATATATTTCGGAGATGCAAACCAGGACTAAATGGCAACAGAATGGGCGTGATCTTCAGCCAAACACTCTGGTCATCATCAAAGAGGACAACGCTCCGCCACTAAAATGGAGCCTGGGGCGGATCATCTCAACAATGCCAGGCAAGGACGGGATCGCTCGAGTGGCCAACATCCAAACGAAGTCAGGAGTTGTTCGACGCGCATTTTCTCGAATCTGTCCTCTGTTCGACGACGAAGATGACAGCAAGGTGTTGGACGTAGATACTTCCAAGGCCGGGGGCATGTTCAGACCACGGACTTCATAAATCCACGTCGGACCTGTGTACTGTCACATACTACGTCCATGCATGGGCGGGTACGAGTCGACCAATCACCGAGCAGCATTTCAAAAAACCGTCGAGTAATTTTTTCCCTCCAGAGCGGGCCCTCTGGGTCACGGCATTCTACTCTGATCTCGCTACCTACCATCATTGTACGCGCACCTAATTCCGACATTATAATATTGTAATTTAAATCAAAGTAAATTAAATATTAATATCAACCATAAATAGTCTCGGCCACATCATTTCACACATCATCATCACCAACTTGAAAAGCACACGCAGACCAGAGCTGACGCCCCTACACATAGTATTAATGGGTGTTTTTCTTCCCAGGTTGAGTGAAATTGTTGTTTAGTTTAATCAGCAAAAATTTAATTACTCCATTATTTTTGTACTCCAGAAAATGTATTTGTGTACGTTTGATGACCGTGAGTCCTCCCCGTTTTGGCGACTGTCTAAAACGACTAGAATGTTAAAAACCACCGTTTCTTCGCTTTCCCTTTGCGTTCTTGGGCCACGATACCCTGTTTCGATAATCCCCTTACCTTGAATAACCTCAAACTCACAGTTTGTCTCAGTATCTTAGTTTATAATGTTATAAAATCTTACACACTTTTCTCAATTTCATTTTTGCCGCAAACTCCAAACAACCAATATTCCGGTTCAAAAACCCAATTTGAAAAATCTCACCTAGACTTCCTCTGATAGGCTTAGAAAAGAAAATCAAAACTATAAGAAGCGATTACGTCTAAGACGATTTTCCGGGTATGATGGTACCTAGGTACCCAAGTACCCGGGTACCCGGTTATACTGGCATCGTCGCCGGTTTAGGGTTACAAAGGAAAATGGCTGACGTTAAACTCGCGGGGTTAAGTAATAAGAGGAGGGAGTGGGATAGAGTATTTTTGTTTTGTTTCGTCTGTTGTATAAAGTTTTCGGCTCGATTTCTCTTTGGGATTGAATTCGAATTTTGTCTATTGGATTGTTTGGCAGCTTGTGCTTTTGTAGTGGTGTCTTGTATAAGCAGTAGGAGATAATTTAAAGGTTTTTTTAGAGCATAAATTGATATTAGTATGATATGTTTTTTTTTTTAATAATAGGCAAACTGACTGAAATAATCTAATCAAACCGACAGTTAGATTATCAATAAATATTCAACCGTTTTTTTTATTTCGAAAATTAATGAAGATACAATCGCTTTTAAAACGTCACTCGGTTCGTATAATTTCACATGCGTTATGACGTCACAAGCCCTTTTTTTTATTTTTTTTGCGCGAATTCGAAACGATATGATATTTAAAAAAAAAAAAACAAAAAATATGTGTTAGTAATTATTGCCATTCCATTCTAGTTGTGTTAGTTGCCATTCCAAAGCGAAGATCTTTATAAAGAAGAATGGCCATTCCCTATCCCTGCCTACTAAACATTAACCACTTATAACTTGCACCACACACGCACGTCATCTCAAAGACTATTATCTTACTATTTTCGGTGTAATGCCGCCGCGATACCGCGCCTCAAAGGGCGCCGACTGCCTGTACATAGAAGCACAGTTATGTCACATACCTAAGTGAGATTTCAGCTTACAGCGAGGTAAATAAACGTATATGTGGTGATGTAATAACCACATCTAAGATTTTCTGTACAAATGATTCGGGTAGATGTTTTAAAGCACCTAGGCTTGCTTTTATCTTGCAGTTAAGAAGATTAGAAGTCAGACAGCCAATAAGACTAAAAGTTGTCGTGGTTGCGGAGGTTCAATGTAAAATACTGACCTTCAGATCTGAACATAATTTTGATAAAGCTGAGCAGATGATGATATAGTCTGTCTAATTTATTTTCCCATCCTCTGGTAAGTTTTGATTTTCATTCACTTTTAATACATTCAATACTAATAAAATTATATTTATCATTGATTCATTCATCAGCCTATAAATGTTCCCACTGCTGGGACACAGGGCTCCTCTGTGTGAGAGGGAGGGGGCCGTAATCTACCACGTGGGCCCAGTGCCGATTGGTAGATGTCACATGTCTTCGAATTTTTGGTTCTAGGACATGCCGGTTTCCTCACGATGTTTTCCTTTACCGTTTTGAGAGCAGTGGTGTTGAAATAAATTACACAAAGTAATGCGCCTGACGGGGTTCGAACCCACGACCTACCTAACACCTAATTCGAGGCCCGTACCACTGGGCCACCACTGCTCACATTCATTATACATCATTATATGTCATTGATTACCTACCATTAACTACAGGGAATTCATCATCATTTTTTTTTAACATTCAAATTACTCTGAAATTATAACTTGATGACATGCTTCAAATTATTTATTCTTTTACGAACTAATAATACCTATCCTCTTGACAAAGCCCACACAAAGTTTTTTTTTATGAAACTTTTTCCACAATTGCAATTTGAGTCGCGGGGCTCTCATCAGGTAGCCGGTGGTGACCCTGAAAATGGAAGGACACCGTGGAATTTAGTCCGTACAAGTCTGACAGTCCCTCTCGTCCAAACCCTGGTTAGGAGGACTCATTTGATGATTTTACCAACATAAAAAATCACTTGCAGTTTATGCTGTATTCGGGGTGCGCTTACAAACATTTTAACTCATAAACACAAACAGCTAGACCCGGAAGAACAACCTATATAAATATTTTTTCCAAGCGGGAACCAAACACACACCAACAGTGCCGCCATTTATCGAAACTCGATCCAAATTAACAAACGATCACAGGCCTATAATCAAATGCAATTGGCCATTTCTAGCTCATTGCAGGCCACTAAAATGGCGATCGGGTGACCCTTGTGTGACCCGTATGTAATGGCCGTTGTTAAACACTCTCTATTGTCCATTGACGGTTTAGTTCCTAGTTAAACGGCCCTCTGTAAATGAAGCAATGGACAGAGAATTGGTCTATGATTGGATTGGTTTAGGAGTTCAATGCGTTAGGAATTGAATTTTTTTGAAAGATAGATTCATCGTCATCATCTCAGCCATAAGACGTCCACTGTTGATCATAGACCTCCCCTTTAGATCTCCACATAATTATACCGGTTGGAAGCGACCTGCATCCAGCGTCTTCCGGCGACCTTTATAAGAAAGATAGATTAAAGAATTTAAACTCAGGCTTTTAATCCTTTGGGCTGATCAAATATGTAAAATATTATCAAGATTTCATCATCATCATCATCATCATTTCTGCTGCGGGACGTCCACTGCTGAACATATGCCACTCCAATATACAGGGTGGAATTTTGTAATGCCACCTGGAGGGAAAGTACTCTTAATACTGCAGATAGAAAATTTTACTCAAAGTTCTTAAATTAGTTTAATTATTTACAAAAAATGACTCATTGAATTTGTAACTTCAGATTTCCTGGTTTTCCTTTCATTTAATTTATCATGTTTGTTAGAGAGATTTCATCCTTATAATTGACCCTAACGATCGATGCAATAAAAGTACAGGGTATAATTTTTTCAGAATTTAGCCGGTTCGATTCCCGGGTGTGGGAGAAGAGAACTTTCGAAAATCTTTGAATGCAGTTTGCTTTCTATTCAAAAATAAAGGAATGTTTCCTTTGAGTAAAATTTTCTATCTGCAGTATTAAGAGTACTTACTTCCCCTCCAGGTGGCATTACAAAATTCCACCCTGTACTCGTATATATTTTCAATAGAACCGGCTGAACTACTTGTGGATCATACACATATTTGGTACATGTGGGGATCGAACTCACGACATGCTGCGCAGCAGTCGATAGCTCAGCCACAACGCCACCCGTGCCGTCATGTATTACGCACTACCTTTGTTAGAAAAGTACTTAAAATAGAAAAATCACAAATACTCTTAAACTCCTCAAAACCAATTACTCCCATAACATTTCAAAACAGAACCTCCCCAAAAAAATACCTCTTACCAAAGTCACACGTCCCACTCGAAATGCGGGCATCCATTAATCAATCCATCGTTAAGACGCTCCACGTTTTTACTTCACGACAAGGTTACGTCGAGAGGGTCTTCGAGTTGTCCAAAAGTTTTATCTTGTGACGTATTTTGGAACAAGGGTTGGGGTGTGACTTGGTGTGGAGTGGAATAGTTGAGTTGACTGTTGTTTAAATATTGGGGTTTGAGCGGTTTCTTGTGGGTAAAGGTTATCTTTACTTCAATTTTGTGGTTTTCGTGTTAATATTATGAAACTGACTTAGTTCTTTATGTTACGTCAACGGATGGCGAGTAATGAATGGGTGACTCACCGTCCGTTCATAGACCATGCACGAGTCGACGGTGCGCCTCAAAGAGCTGTCAGCAATCTGACAGTCTCATCAGCTAACCGTGACCCTGGAACGTAAAGGACTATTGACGGATCACCGTGGATTTTAGCCAGTACAAGTCTGACAGTCATTCTCGCCACACCTGGGTAGGAGGACACATTTGATGATTTTACCACGAAAAAAATTTTTTGCTCACAAACTTACGTTATGCGACTTAGGTCAAGCCTTCTTTACTCTTACTATGGTTCTGCATCACGGAAAATCGTATCATTTTCTAATTGTAAGAACACAGAGGTTAACACCTCGCGTCTAATGCACAATGTTTTTGTATTGTGAAACTGGACAAGTACCGATGTCTCTATATTAGTGTTGATCTCAGACAATACTGACATTGGTGAAGGAAAACATTATGAAGAAACCTGTATTTCAGAGGCATGTGGAATTTACAGCTTAATTGACTGACACCGGAGGTTAGCCATATCCTCACATGAAAAAACAAGTAGCCTACTCTAATCTAAGCAACAGCTGAAATCAACTAGGAGGTCACTGTCTCTTTTAAAATCCAGACATAATCTTTAATTCAGATCTTAGTTTTTATTCTCTTCTAGGTTTAATCTATATTTTTAAATAAGTGATTAAAATATACACATAACCAAAAGTAAAAATTTACAAATATTACGAACTAAATATTTACAATATTTTAAATTAAAACTAAAACTAAAAATATTATTAGATTATCTTAGTCATTCATATTAGATTCTAGTTAGATAAGTTTCTTTTATGAAAATTGGAAAAAGTTTGAAATTTCTTAGATAATTACGTAACTTGAAAACTCACTTTTTTGTTTATGCATGTACGTTAATTAAAGTGTTAAAAAGGGTTGTATTTCATTATAAAAATAGGTTTACAAGTTGTTTCATGAAGATCGGTCCAGTAGTTTTCAAGTTATTGCGACTTTTGTAAAGTGAAAATTTTGTTCCTATGTAACTTTGACTATTTTTGTTCTAGGAAATTTTTTGTATGTTAATGTATGTATAAAACAATTAGATTAGGTTAAAGAAGAGATAGAAAGGATTCTAATGATGTATAATACATAGCTGTAAGGTTGAAGTTTAATGAAAATAAAGGCTACGAAAGTTTCGGTCTTAGCGAAAATGTAAGGAAAAACAGGCTCAAAATACGAGGGCCTCTATAAGGTAACAACGGCCGGTATAAAAGCCGGAACGAACACCGGCACTGCGTCAGTCGCAGCCGAGCCACCGAAGAGGAAACAACACTAGAAAAAAGAAGACCGAAGCCTTCAAGATTTGAACTCTAGTGCAGTGTTTTATTCCGTTGCCCGTGGTCCCAGCCCCAGTATTATTTCTGAAGTCGTCAAACGTTACGCATTCAGGGGTGCGTGGGTACGTGCGTCACCAGCAACGTAAGGCACGTGCGTACAAAGGGGCACAAGGGGGCACGTCGAAGAAGTTTTCCGTTCCTCCCCTCTCCCTCATCGGCGGAGCACCGTTGGTCATCCCGGTCCGTCCGCCACAAATATAATTAAAAAAGGGAAAAACAAAAAGGCAGACACTTAATTAGTCAAAGTACTCCTCCGCGTCGCTGTCATCTGGGAACGTGCCCAGAAGACTGGCAGCATTGCCACGTTGGGTTGCCACTCATGTTTATTCTTTGACCAAAGAGCGATCTTTCGTCAAAGAATAATCATTGCAAAATCAAGCAGTGTCGACTGTCATTTAATCTAAAAGGCTTTTTGCCATGGTTCTTTATTAATTTTAGCTTGAAGTTTTTTCTACGTTCTCACTTTGATATCCACATTTTCTTCCTGTAAAGTTTTCCAAAGACTTCTTTCTTCTACATCCAAGTGTTTCCAGAAACTTGACTTCAAACGTTCAAGCCCCACACGTTTTAAGTTCCCTCAACCTCCATAGTTTTTTACAAAAAGTGCGCATTCAGGAATCTTGTAGTTCCAACAAGAAATACTTCCATTTCTGTTTACTTCAAAAATACCTTTAAACATTGGGAATAAATTTAGTGTTAAAATTCTAGGCTAAAATAGAATGTAAATATCTAAACATTTATTTATTTTACATGTTTTCTTAAAAGCCTTGTTTAGAAAGGAACAGCCCCACATTTGAAAAAATTATATTTTTTTAACCCTGCTTTAATAAAACATGAATTGTCAAAAACTTGTAACTGAGAATAGCAACTTTTAAACGTTATGAAACCAACTAAAGACCCCAAAACGCGTAAAATATACACTTAAAGAAAAAAAGAAACAGATTAGAAACTGTCCGGGTACCAAGTCTATATTGTAACAAATAACGCTACTTCCACACTACTACTTACTTTCAAAAGAAAACCCCATAAAGCCTAGAATCCAACGAATAAAAGGACATTTCACTGGATCTTAAAAAGATATATCTCCAGCAGTTAGCGCTTAAAACATTTACCGAGCTTCGAGATTAAGTTATAAATAACGCCTGGAAAAATTTAGAGAGAAATTTATAAAATGCAGCGGAATTTAGAAGCGGCAGCGCTTTTTTCGCTTTTTCGTACACTTTTTCGCTTCATTTCGTTTTGTGTTCAGTGATTATGGTGTGTAAGGTTTATAAGTTCTTAGGGTTAAGTTGGTGTTTCTTTTTTTAAATTTATTTTTGGGACTTAGTCTAGGAGTGGTGTTACTTTTTTTTAATTTATTTTTGGGACTTAATCTGGAGAGTCGTTTCCAGTAAATTTAAAACTATTATAACTTTTCTTTTTGTTATCACGACGCTTATGGTTTGTTTAGTAATAGTGTCTTACTGGTTTCTTGTATCTTACTAACATTAGAAATGCAAAATTTTGTGAGCATGCATGAATTGATGCTTTGTATCTTTCAAAAAAAAACTGTAACACGAATTGTGATCAACTTTTGCACACAGAAATTTGACGTGGATCAAGACAAGGTATTTTTATGACGGTCTGACGTTTCTGTGCGGGAAACCGCCGCGGGCATATTTTAGCATTTTTATATATCCATCCTAATAAATATTTTGATGAATCTACTACGTTATAGAATCTATAAATACTTAACATTTTAATAATCCATTACTACGAAAGGACAGATTTATGTATGAAACATATATTTTCATATCTGCAATATTCAAAAACGCTTTAAGCCTCCTGCAGACACACGCGATTAATCGCGCTGCGATAACGAGCCAAGCTAATTTCCACTCTAAAAATACTGCGAATGGACCGCGACATGTCGCCCCGCGCGATTAATCGCGTGTGTCTGCAGGAGGCTTTAATCGCGTGTGTCTGCAGGAGGCTTTATAGAAATTTTTGTGTAGGTACAACAAAGTATATTTTATTTTTGTCTATTTAACTCTCTTCCCGAAAAAAAATATAATTTGCAAATCGCTTCCTTATTCAACTTGCCCCACACACTGCCAGTACTTGCAACGTCTTCCACACATTCAGTTTGATTTATTTCAGTCATAATAACTAAAGGATATCTCTGCTTTATATACAGATTAACAATAACGCCTTTCTTTTGGCTGAACCATTGCTTTAACATATTCTTTTCTTTAAAAATAATATTTTTTTCCTTTGGCCATGTTTTGGGCATTTGAATAAGCCAACGTTCTTAAGGAGTTGATCAATAAGAATATTACTGTATTTGTTTTTAACTTTGCTTCAAGCTTTGTATTTCTTTTGTATCGTGGGTACGTTTACAAATATAGAAACTCACATACACACAAACACCCAGATTCAGAACAACTACTTGTAGATCATGCAAATATTTGTATCATGTGGGGATACGCTGCGCAGCAGTCGATTAAATTAAGTTGTAGTACGTTTGTAAAACCACAGTCTTCTAAACTATTAATAACAAAAGACAATCACCAAACAATCTCCCAAACATGATACAGGCAAAATCAATTCGACTTATTGAAAACCCATATCCAACACTAGCTTATCACTTGATACGATTACCATCTTTATTACTGAAAGCTTCAGGTTTCTTATCGCGTACCCTTATCTATGTGACAGTATCCACATATTTGGTTTGATATAGGACGAGCCTGCAAGTGAAAACTTTGTAACAGGTAAACCCTATTATGTTTTGTGAGATTTTGCTATTCAACCTCAGATTTGGGTTCATATGGGGGTTAGATTGGCTATTGTATTTTCGTATAGAAAAGCATGATGTCAGTTTTCATTTGCAATGTGGTTAAATAGCTATCGGATTTTTAAAATAAATATTTATACGCAATAACGTCTGCGACACGAACCCGCGTCTTTTGGATAAGTACTTCAGACTTCTTACCAACTATGCCATTGCCGTTCAATCAAGGGAATGAAAGATTCAGCTTCCACCGCCGAGTGTGATACGATGGCCTAATTGGTAAGGCGTCTGGAGTAAGAGAAGTGGCAAGGGGGCGTGTCGGTGAAGCCGTGGTGTTGAGCGTTTCGCTCAGCTATTGACTTGTACTACTTTATTCTTGTTTTCCTATATTAATCCGACTGTATTGTTTTTGCATTAAATACATTGCTCTTTTACAACCACCTCAGTCTATCACTGAGTGACTTGACAAGCAATGTAAAACTGACATAACGATACCTCACCAAGCCGTAATGTCGCATGGTGCGTCCGTTGTATTTGAGCGGGTGAGTCACATCCGCCCCCCGTGTCGCGACATCACACAATGATAATTGTTTTAGTGTGAGTAAATTATACGGAAAAAGTACGCTGAAGTGTAAAGAATTAGGTTTATATTTAAATTACTGAGCTATCGGTGGCGCGTGTGTGCACTTGTTCGTAGTATTGTTTTGACAGAACTGTGTGCGCAATATTAGCGTTATGGAGGGGCAATTGTGGCTTCACCGGATTCTATACATTTTGAATTCCACGCCATATGCTCTCCTTCTTTAACTCTATAATATATCTATGGGAGTAACTATCCAGAAGACGAGGATTCGAGTCCCACTGACACAGCTGAATTTTTCTTTCTTCAAAAATCTTTAGCTGTCGGAAGTGTGGTTAACTTTGAAGATTCGATTCGAGAACTCAATTTGTTTCTACAATAGAACTGAGCATGAGCAATAATTGCTTTAATTGCATCACTGTTTTCAATTGTTACCAGAAATAAGTGGTCGTAACACTGCTATTGAAAAGAGTATCTTTATTTTATTTCAAAAGACACTATTTACTGCATTCCTTTTTTATTTTATTTCAGTTTTGTTTGCTCTTGAATGTAGTCTCGGTCAAAGGTGATAGAGATAAATTACTTACCCAGAAGAAGCCTGTTCACTCTAACTTTGAAGAGATTCGGGTTGTATGTATTCGGAAACACAGACGTAGATAAAAACTAGACTTTACACGCAGGCATAAGGTTTCCAAAATATGATCAAAATAATCTAGAATGTTCTAGAAGACAAAAGTCTTCTACGAATTTCCAAAGTGGAAAACTCTCGAAGCGTCCCGAACCATCTAGTATCATATGGAATGTTCTAGTTTTTCCGTCGATGAAACAGTACAGTTTTGTAATAGGGATTAATTTCAGATATAATAACACCATGTTTATGACACCGATGTCTCACAGATCCCATACCACAAAAAAACCGGCCAAGTGCGGTCGGTTGGACTCGTCCATGAAGGGTTCCGTAGTAGCAAGCATAGATTAGGGATGTAATTATATTGAGATTAGTAATACACAAACAATAAAAATAACTTTGTTTTTCATAGTGTTTGTATGAATGGCAAAGTTATATTTGCGGTTTTTGAAAATGTACTATATCTCAAAAACTGCTAACTATATCTTATCCAAACTAATTTTCGTTGAAAGTTTTTGTTGAGGTCTACATTATATTTTTTTTTTAGTTTTATCATTCTCTTATTTTAGAAGTTACAGGGGGACACACACACATTTTACCACTTTGGAAGTGTCTCTCGCGCAAACTGTTCAGTTTAGTAAAAAATGATATTAGTAACCTCGATATCATTTTTAAAGACCTATCCATAGATACCCCACAAGTATGGGTTTGGTGAAAAACTTTTTTTGAGATTTAATTCTGAGTATCCCCAAAATTACCCTACCTTACCTAGGTACCCCCAAAATTTGTTGTGTTTTTATTTTGTATTAAAATCCTAATGCGGTTCACATAATACATCTACTTACCAAGTTTCAACAGGATAGCTTTCATACTTTCGAGGAAAAGTGGCTGTGACATACGGTCGGACGGACAGACAGACAGACATGACGAATCTATAACGGTTCCGTTTTTGCCATTTGGCTATGGAACCCTAAAAATGACAAAATAAATACAGCAGATAACACCAACACCAATCGAAAAAAGAAGTTACGAGTAAATGGGTCAAATACGGAACCCTTTTTCCTTAGTCCGTATTTTGATAGAAAAGGTCCGAATTACCGCACTAGGGTGGAAAATCTTTTGAATGCACGGATCTGGGGTATTTAACTAGGATTTCCGAAAACGAGGCTGTTATTGGAGCCTCAATACGTAGTTTTGTAAATAAATACGTGCCTATGTTGGAAATGTTTTTGTTTTTTTTAGGCTGTGACTCTACTTCAAGTTTTTGTGTCCTGAACAGGTTTTAAACAGACTTAAAAAAATAGGTACTCAGTTGGACCTATCTGTTTTTATGTTTGTATGTATTTATAGAGTATTCTTCGATATTTTGTGCCTTAAATTAATTCTGAAATAAATAAAAATAAATGAATTAATTCTTACAAACGCAAACTTTAAACATAACAGCTAACCCTCAAGTGGTTAGGCAGAGATTTCACCCACATTTGCTAGTTATTTATTATTAAATTACACAGAAAAATGGGGAGAACCAATAATCATTAGTCTAGCAACTTAATCCCGCTACAGAAAATTCTAACTAGGTATTAATATAACTCATATTCATCATCATCACATCACATCATCATCAACTGAAAGACGTCCACTGCTGAACATAGGCCTCCCCCTTAGACCGCCACGCCAAACGACAATTCGCCACTTGCATCCATCGGTTGACTAACTCGGTTAACTCAAATTACATTCCTATAACTCTTTGCCTGACCTAGCAATCGAACGTAGGACTACGTTCTTAGTAGTAGAACAATCAGGCTTACTTATAACTGCGAATCATCATCATCATCATCTCAGCCATAGGACGTCCACTGCTGAACATAGGCCTCCCCTTTAGATCTCCACATATACCGGTTGAAAGCGGTATACTTTATTATAAAATCTCTCGAATAATTCTTGCCTATTTCTCTAAAATATAAGTCTACGCAAAAAAGGTCACAACCGTTAGTAATGAAAAATACATCTTTTAAAATTATTATTTTTAAATCACAATTTTTTAGAGATTGACCTTTCATATTTAATAAGACAACTAAAAGTTAAAAGGACCGAGTCTGTAATGGATTGACGCGCTTTCAACATTTTTTATCTTTTAAAGATAAAACAATATTGTCAAAGCTTGTCAAACCTTTTTAGATGACCAGCCATAAAAGACCTTTTTTTGTTTGTTTTTAAAAGAAAAGCGTATAAAATGCAGTTGCTGAATGAAACTTGGATTCGCGCCAGTAAGATTTTTATTTTTCTTTCATCGAAGTCTGGTTTGACAATTGATCTAGCTCCTTTATGGTTCCAAGACTTTAATATTCATGGTTTTGTGAAAGGCAAATAGTTCATGTTTTAATATGACAGCAAATCATACAAACTATTCCAGTCCTTATTCCTTGAAATGACTGAACCGACTGTAATTAAACTATTCCTCGCTACAGTATGAAATAGAAATGAATAGACCATTCATGAAAAATCAAACGTGTTACCAGGATTTGTATCCTGGTTTTTAGACCTATGTAGGTCTAAAAAGAATATCAGAGAATATTTTTGTCAGTGTCTTAATTAAAAAAATATAATTTGTTAATCTCTGTTTTTAGGTAAGCTTAAAATTGGTCTGATTAATTATTATTACGAGTATGCTGTAACACTAGTTTTTAGAAAATTGATTGCTATAAATATCTTGAAAACCTGAACACCTGATGCAGAACCGCAACAGACCAGCTAAACTATAAGAGATACAAAAATGGCACCATGGCAAAAATTGTTCCACGTGATGAGCATTTTCTGCTGCGAAAATAATTTTGAAGATCTGGAACACCTGATGTGGAACTCCAAGAGCCTAGCTACACTATAACATGATTGTATAGGAATGACATCTTAGCAAGAGTTGTTCAACTTGATAAACACTCTCTGTTGACGTATAAAAATTGAAGATCTGGGACACCTGATGTGGAACTTCAAGAGCCCAGCTAGAGCAGAGTACTCTGTGATGAGTCTCTCTGTTGCTGTCTCGCGCATCCCATTGATTTCCTGTCCCCGTGCTCTTAGAATTCGACATCAGACGTTTCAGTTCTTCGATTTTGACGACCCCGTTGTCGCTGGCATAAGCAACAGGATCCGCGTACGAAGTCGTGGGCAGAAGCTAGTTCTAACTATGGGGAGATATTATCATTTTACAAATTTTGTCGCAATTATTCTACGGTTTTGACGATACAGTTAGCGCAGGGGCCATGCAATCAACTGACGTGCAGCGAGTCATGGGTTTGATCCCCATACAGAACAAATATTTGTATGACAAGTACCTAGTTGTTCTGGGTTTTAGGGTTTGTGTATGTGAGTTTCTATGTTTGTAAACGCACCCACTATACTGGAGAAATTCCTAAAGCGAAGCAAAGTTTGTCAAACCAGTTGAAAGTTGTCATAGAAATATGATACGAATTTAAAAGGAATTGTCATTTATCTAAGTCTAAAATCGCTTACACGCAGAGAACAAGTATAATGATCTATGCTCGTCCTTTCTATATATGAAAAGAGACCTTTGACCTAATATAGGTGAATTAGGGTTCGACCTAATTGACCTATTGCAGGTCAAAGGCCTGGAACACATGATTAATTAATATCTCGTCGATCAATTACCAGTGTAACCTATTGTTTAAAATACGGTGGCTTGTTATTTGATACGGGGTATTATTTATTAATTGAGCTACCAAATTCGGTATTAATCTTTGTTATTGAAGCCGCTAAATATCTATGGTAGGTGTCATGAAATTGGTAATTTGGAAACTGACTTCAAAAACGGTTGTAAGATGATATGGGTTATTTTGTTGGTTTTAAGATTCTGAATTCTCTAGCTTTTAGTAGCCTGTAGTTTACTTGAATATAAGTTTGAGCTCGTGGCTAAATATTTACAGCCGCACAGGCTGAGCTTCCTGGTTATGCCGCACTTGCCGAGGTTGGTCTGTGGATGGTTGACCATATTCTATCGTAGCGAGTTTCCTCCGTGCCTTGGAAAGCAGGTAAAGCCGTTGGTCCCGGCTGTCTTTTGTAGATCTTTGACTGTCTTTACTGTTAGGGATTTTACCCATGACGCGATGCGATTGCAATTCGACCGATTCCAACTACAAGTGAAAATCAACCTTGCTACTACGATATAATGATGCATTTCGTTTGACTTGACGTCGAAGTGGCGATCGTGTTTTGTTTTTCATCTACCCGTATCAACGGCGACCGATGTCTGTCAACACATTAGGTAAAAAAGTCTTATAACCGTCGTGACTCGACCACTCCTGTGAGTCCCCTCGTCGCACTGACCTTGAGTTAGCCAATCAGAATGCAGTACCCCGTCCCCGTTAGCCAATCAGAACGCAGTACCCCGTCCCCCTCGCTTACGTCGTACCTCAGCGACTTGGCTTAGTCAGATCGTGCATGAGGCGTCTAGATATAAATGGTCGTTGACCCGTATACAACCGCGCATTTTATGTCATTATGCCGTAGTGGTAAGGTTAATATAACTTGTAGTTGGAATCGATCGAATCACGTCGCATCGCGTCGCGCCGCCGTGGGGTAAACTCCCTTAATCAGAAGCTCTAAAGTCCGACAACCAGTCTTACCAAGGAGTATCATCTTCTTTCTGACGGAACCCATTAAAAACTGTTTGGCACCGGACTCCGATAGTATGGAAGTCGCGAGCCAAGCGGGTCTCGTGAGGTCTACTACCGCCAGTTGGATTTCTCAGCCGTCACCACAGGTCACTGGTAGCCTGTGGTGCCAATGTCCAGTATGGAGTTGAAGGAGGTGGATCTGATCCAACCCAAAGGTTCTTTCTACCACTTCTGAGTCACGAGCCACCTCTCTGTCAGATATATTCTCATGTAATCTACCATCATCATCATCATCATCAGCCGGAAGACGTCTACTGCTGAACATAGGCCTCACTCTTAGACCGCCACAACGAACGACAATTCGCCACTTGCATCCATCGGTTGCCCGCGACTCTCACGATGTCGTCGGTCCACCTAGTGGGAGGCCTGCCTACACTGCATCTTTCAGTCCGTGATCGGAATCTACCATTTGGCACATACGGGTTCATAAATACCAGTCGCCTAATCCGAGCACAGAATGTTTCCTGGGAAATTAACAAAAACACGAAAAATTCCCATCATTCCGCCATACTTCCCAAATAATTATCTCCTAATTAAACAATAACAATAATTAAGCTTAATAAACAACAAAAAGTAATGAGGATCTCATGCAGTGATGCACTTTTATGTAAAAAGTGTTGCTGCAATAAATCTATTAGAATGCAGGGTCATGGTTGAAGGCGTCTGTCGGCGCGGCGTGGGAAATGATGGGTATCTAGTGAATGGAACTCCCTGATTTAGTTTTCAAGTGTGAGGGGCACTTTCTTTATGTAGAAGAAGTGTCGTAAAAGGAGAGCGGTCAAAACAAAAAGATTCGTTTGTCAAAAAGTTTCCACAAATTCTACCGGATTTTTTTTTACGTCGTAAAATCATCGATTGAGTCCTCCCACCCAGGGCAGCAGATCCACGGTGTCCTTTAATAGCCCTTTACGTTCCGGAGCCTCAGTTACCTGATACTCCTGCGACCCCGACAGACTTTGGCCCCCTAAGGGTCCCCACATACATCAGTTTTCCTGATCAGGAATCCTGATCCGTTTTCTATCCGAACACAGAGAATTCTTACAAGTGTGTGTGCATGTTTTGTGTGTGTTGTTCACATTTCATCGCATTTTATTCATCATTTCGGATTCCGTTCGGAAATAAAACTGATGTATGTGGGGATCCTAAGGGGGCCCCATCTTTTACTGGCAGCTCTTTAAGACGCACGTGGAACAGGCCGCGCCGTCGACCCGGGCATGGTCTATGATCGGACAGCGAGTCACCCATTACTCGTCGTCCGCATGCCCGCAAATTTTACCAGGCACTTACAAAATCGCTATCTCCCACAAATTACACCACACACAAAATAATTAGCCCATGTGAATGCACGAGTGATTGGTAGCCGTCGTCGTCACAATTAGTAGAGCAACCGGTTGCTGACAAGTGTCTGTGGCACCCTCTGATTGTTGCACGGGTTGTAAGACAATTGGTGTGACTGTCTTACAGGGAGATTGGGGATGATGATATAAAGTGTTATAGTGTTTTGGGGTGATGTTTTCAAATGAAGGTCATAGTTTAAGTTTTTCTGTGTAAGTTGGCGATCATCTTCAGCCTATAATGTTCCCACTGCTGGGACACAGGCCTCCTCTCTGTGAGAGGGAGTGGGCCATAATCCACCACGCGGGCCCAGTGCGGGTTGGTAGATGTCACATGTCTTCGAATTTATGGTTCTAGGACATGCCGGTTTCCTCACGATGTTTTTCTTCACCGTTTTGAGAGCAGTGGTGTTGAAATAAATTACACAAGTAATGCGCCTGGCTGGGTTCGAACCCACGACCGATAAACTCGTAGGTTGGAGCCGATACCACTGGGCCACCACTGCTCTCACAGTTGGCGACAAATGACTAAAATTCTGAGACAAAATTAAATAATATTTCTTTGCCTATGGATTACAGGAAAACCTATAAGAAGTGTATAGTTTAAAAGTAACGTTACAACATTTTTGTAACAAACATGAAAGGTTTTCGAACTAATCCCATTTAATTTTAGATTAGTTCGAAACGTTTGCATGTGAGTTCATCTCGCAATTTGCCGGTTTTTCACTTGTAGAAGTCGTACGGGTCAATTCTCAAGGTTAAGCAGCATTTGCCAAGACCCGTCCTTGAATGGTAGACTATTCATTACATTGACGTTTTTGAAACATTCATTGTGAAGCATGTTACGAAGGCCATCGGTCCCGGCTGTCATTTGGTAGATCTATGACAGTTTTTACAAGTAGTCAGTGACCTGAAAGTTTGACAACCTACCTAGTCTTACCGAGAGATACTTATCATATTGCCATTGATTGTTTGATTTAGGATAGATAGCCGCGCTGTAAAACACTGTGCCAGTGTTTTACAGCTGTATTCAGTTAGACTAGAAATTGACCCTAACCTAATTGGTAAAATGCTTAGCGGATTAATGACAAACAAAATTCGGCCGAACTTCTTCGCGAAATATATTTTCAAATTTTCCCGATCGAATACAATGAACGTATTCCATTTTTTTATTGTAGTTGACCCTTAAAAAATCGTGTTTACATTACAAAAAAATACAAAAAAAAAACTCCGATTCCATCGTCATTCCCTCAATGATTCATCAACCATTGAATAATTCAATATCAGTACAAGATTGAACAAAACATCGGAACAACCAATAGACCGCATCAATTCCTAGTTATGGTATCAAACACCAAAGACCCATTTTCCCATAGAAACTATAACCCGATCCCGTGGGATACTCTGGTGACCACAGATCGTTTTTATTACGAACAACAGTAGTTTAGGGTTACATTTTGGTTGGTGAACTCGGCTTTTGTGGGTTAAATAGGAATGTACCCTTTTCTGTTTTGTTTTAAGCGATTTTTGGGTGATATTGCCAAAGTTTGGTAGCGGTATTTATTTGATTTTTTTAACAGGCCGCTGATTCATTTGAAATGCTTTGTTATAGTTGCCAATCCTATTTCAAAAAGTGTTCTTTTTAATAATTATCAATTATATAATTTTCAATTAAATATAATTTTAAAGTGTACACTAATAAATAAATATACTATTTTTTTGACTAGATTACGACATAAGTTGTCATTATTCACAAACCAAGTAGTATTTTTTTTACCTGACCATCCCAAACGATTTTATTTTAAATTAATGTTTAATGTTTCCACTGCGTGAAGCCATTACGTAATTTGTAAGAAGAATGACATTTGATTTTGAATTATTTGATTGTCGGATATGCCCGCATCACGATATTAAATTTTCTTAATTTTGATAGCAGATCTCTGCATTACAGAGGCCCAAAGCGTAGTTATGAATGTCCATTTATTTAGTAAATATATGTCAGATTAGTTAATTACGTAAATAAAATTCTTGCTGACACCAAATTAGACTGGCGGGAAGATTTCAAAAATGATTGGATCTAAAATTCGTCACTCTATCGCAGTGTAACTCAGTGCTTCACCCGCTTTAAAATGTAAACATCCGAAGAATTTCGCGCAGGAAATTATTCATCCCGGGAGCGGACGAACTTTGAAACTGGGGTCGGCAGAGTTTGAGGTGCCTCAACAATATTTATAGAAAATAAAATATAGACTCAATACTCAATACTCAAATCTTTATTGCATTCCACAATGTAGGCTTAGGTGGTAGACATTTTTCAAAAGAAACAAGAAACAATCGTGGACCCTGTCGGGCACAGCAAAAGAAACAATATTATGTGGAGATGAGGACTTGTCATAATTACATAAACAAAGTATCTTACTTATAATCTAACTTATACTAAAATATTTATTTTTACCTTTACATAACTTTTAGGGATTTATCATTTAAGTATTCGTCGACACTATAGTAACATTTACTTATTAGTATTTTTTTTAATTTGTTTGTAAAGACATGAATTTTTTTTTCAGTTCTAATGGATTCTGGTAACATATTAAAGATTTTTATTGACATTACCATAGGGCTGGTTGAGTGAATTTTTAAGCGGGATGTAGGTAGGTTGAGTCGTGTTTTGTGTCGGAGTGTGTATCTTGTCTGTATGTCTTCTCGTTTAGTGTAAAAGTCTTGGTGTTGGTGAACGAATTTGCATATTTCGAGTATATATATACAGGGCAGAGTTAATATATTTAGTTTTATGAAATGGGGTTTGCAGCTATCTGTTTGTTGAATATTTACTAGGATACGAATAAATTTCTTTTGCATGGTGAACAGTGCAGGTGCGTCAGTACTGTATCCCCACATTATAATGCCATAGCTAAGCCATGCATAAGCATAGGCGTAGTATGTAACAAGGGCAGTCTGTAAATTTGTGGTTTTTTTAACTTCACGAAAAGCGTATAAAAATTTTGAAAGTTTAGATTTTATTTTTTGTATGTGTGGTTTCCAATTTATATTTTTGTCTAACGTTATGCCTAATAATGTGAATTCGTTTACTGTTTCTATTTTGTGATTATTAAAAGAAAAAAGTATATTTAGAGGTTTTTTTTGGTGGGGATGGAATGTAATAAGTTTAGTCTTTGCGAAGTTGATCTCAAGGTTGTGTTTGTTCATCCAGGTTATTATTTTATTAAGTATTTCATTAAGGGTACTGTTTAAGTTTGTGTTGTCATGACATTGAGTGAGAATGGAGATGTCGTCTGCAAACAAAACGCAAGGTCCAGAATCTGATAAATATTTCGGGAGATCATTAATGTAAATGAGAAACAAAAGACATCCAATAACAGTGCCCTGTGGTATTGATGCCTTAATCGCCTTTCTATCAGACCGGAATTTTTGAAGCTCGTTTATTTTATTATTATAGTATTCTATTTCCACTAGCTGTGCTCTATTTTCCAGATAAGATTTGAACCATTCATATGATTTACCGCGGATCCCTAGTCTGTATAGTTTATTTAATAAAATATCATATTGCACTTTATCATAAGCTTTGGTCATATCGAGCATTAAACCTACTGCATATTTTTTATTGTTTATTATGCCTAGGGCTCCCTGTATGAATTTATAGACTGCTAATGCTGTTGATCGATTTTTCCGAAAGCCGTTTTGACATTCATCAAAAATTTTATATTTTTCGCAGAAAGTGTATACGCGTTTGCACATCGCTTTCTCGAAGATCTTTGAAGCTGTAGGTAGTAAGGCTATTGGACGGTAATTACTAGGCTCTGTTTTGTCATTTTTCTTATATAAAGGTTTTACTAGTGCTATTTTCAGTAGATCAGGAAATACCCCGTCCTCAAACGACTGGTTCAATAATTTATAAAACGGTAGTGTAAGCTCATCGGCGCATTGTCTGATTAAACAGGGTGGAAGTTCGTCTATACCGTGACTTTTTTTATTTTTTAGGGTTTTTAACATTGTATTTATTTCGTATGGGTCTACTGGAGTGAGGAACATTGTATTTTCGGTGTGTGAAATTACTGGTATATTACTATTCGGCTCATCGTTTGCTCGCACAGGACTTCTCTCGCCGATGGATGCAAAAAAGTCGTTAAAGATGTTAGCTACTTTCATTGGCTCCGAGGTCGTTTCATTATTATTTTTTTGTAGTTTTATGTTAAATTTGTCTTTTTTTATCGTTTTATTGGTTCGTTCATTTATAATAGTCCACATTGTTTTGACTTTGTTATTCGATTTTTTTATTTTGTCAATATAATGTAGTTTTTTTGATTTTGTTACTGCTTTCTTTAATATTTTTTCATATTTTTTATAGTGTTGTGATAGAATTGTGTTATTTGTTTTAAGTGTAAGTATTTTTAATAATCTTTTATTTTTGCAGGAGGTTCTGATTCCTTTTGTTA
Organism: Agrotis exclamationis; assembly: GCA_950005045.1. Taxonomy (NCBI): domain Eukaryota; kingdom Metazoa; phylum Arthropoda; class Insecta; order Lepidoptera; family Noctuidae; genus Agrotis; species Agrotis exclamationis. The sequence goes on from OX465441.1 coordinate 14,396,810, forward strand.
ACCATTTTTTCTTAAAATTAGATTTTAATTTCATTTTACGCAATGGTATGTATTTATTAAGGATATTAGTTAGTGTATCATTGAATGCTTTATAGTTTTCGTTCATATTTTGGTCGTTTTTTATTATTTTGTTCCAGTCTATGGTTTGTAGTGCAGATTTAAACTTTGATATATTGTCATCGTTAAATATTCTCTTTTTTGTGAACCAGGTAGTTTGAGGAGTGGTTAATTGCGGTATACCGATTTGTATTGCTGTTCCGCTATGATCTGATAGACCAAATTCTTCAATTGTAGTAGATATTTTATTAGTGTTACAGTTTGTAAATATCAAATCTAAGCATGTAGATGTAGTTTGAGTAGTACGAGTAGGTTTTTTGATGTGTTGTGTAAATTTGAACTCTAACATGAGATCTAAGAATTGACTAGATTTTTTGTTGGTCTCTAAAATATTTATGTTAAAGTCTCCGCCTATTATAATATCGAATTTGTAATATTTTTTGTTAATATAGTTCAAAATATTTTTTAATTGACTTATAAATATATCTTCATCTCTTTTATTCCAGTATATCACTAATAATAATATATTTTCTTTGGGTAGTTCAATTGCACATAATTCAATTACGTATTCAATGGACATATCTGTGAGATCGTTCCTATCTATGTAATCGATGTGATCCTGGATCATAATGCAGACGCCGCCGCCTCCTCGTGTCTTTCGGCAATAAGATGCAGCTATTTTGTATCCGCTAAGTTGTATCATGCTTTGTTTTTCGCTGGATAGCCAAGTTTCTGATAAACAAATTGCGTTATATGTTGGATTTTCTTCGATGAAAGCTTCAAATATGTCTTGTTTATTGTATATGCTTTGTATATTTTGGAATAAAATGTTAAAATGTTGTCCTGTGACTTCGAAAGGACTTGTTTTCTGTGTTTACATCATTTATTATTTCGTTGCTTTGGTCGTTGCTGTTTCTATTGTTGTGGGTTATTACTGTAGTATCATTTGTTATGTGGTTTTGTTGATATTTTATATTTCTCATATTTATTATCTCTCCCTCGATATATAGTTGATTATTGCGTATCACTGAATATAGGCCTTTCTTTCGAGCTTTTAACATTTCTTCTCGCATAATTTGTCTTTGTTTCCGTGCATTTTCATCTAAAAATTCAGATACGGATAGTCTTGTGCCTTGAAGATAGTGACTATTTTTTATTATAAATTTTGCCATTCTTTTGCTTAGTAGTTCTATTACCAGTGGTCGGGTATTGGTATGGGTAGTATTCCTGCCTAATCTATACATACCTTCTATATAGCCCGTTAGGTCTACATGCAAAAAATCCTGGAAGGTACTAATTACACTGTCATGTAGATCAACATCCGATTCTTTTGAGTACTCTGAGAAACCGTATAGAACAATCTTCTTTGAGTTGCTTTCTGTGCATTTAATAACTGGAGGGACGGATGTAGTTTTTATTTCTGATATTTCTTTTTTAAGTTTTTCATTTTCTTTTATCAGGTCATTTATTTTGATGTCAACTTTTTCTAACTCTAGTATTCTTTCATCATTTTGTTTTGTTAAATAGTTAGTTTTTTTCTCAAAATCTTCCGTAAGTTTGGCTATAGCTTTGATAATTTCTGTTTGTATAGTGCTTCGTAGTTCGGAAATAATTGCTTCGTTATTTTCTTTCAGGTGTTTTAGAATTATTTGACTCAAAATTTGCAGTGAGAGTTCAGGTTGTGTGTTGATATTCATTGAAGACTTTTCATCCTGGTGGACTGTGTCTCCTAGTAGGCTGGGTTCATCAGAGGTAGTTGAATCATTTCTGGGGCAAGTAGTTCTTTTTCTGAGAGTTATGTTGCATATTTCATTTGGTGGAGTAGTTTGCTGGTTGTTGATAGAATTCGGTTGGCGTATAGGGGTGTTCGAATTTCCTGATTTGGGCATTTTACAGCGACAATCTTGACATTTCCAAGTTTTTTTATGATCTGCGGTCATTGTTATCTTAAAATAGTCTTTAGGAATGTTTGCACATTCGAGATCATATTTGTGACTACATAATGTGCAGGTTAGATATTCGTTATTTAGAAGATCTTGTGTACAACCTGCACATGTTTGAGCAATATTAAGTAATTTTGGAATTTCCGGCTCAGATCGTGATGGTTTTTGTTTTTTGTAACCTTTTGGTGATGTTCGGATCATTCTCAGAGTTTAGACGTAAAGAAACTATGTAAATAAAATTTACACCACACAAAAAGAGTTTCTCGTCTCAACGTGGATTCGAACTTGCGACACACTGCGCAGACTAATAGAGTGCGAGCGCTTTGCCTCCAGACCACAAGAGCTTAACGTAATGCGATGAATTAGGCGAATGCTTGAAAGTGTTGTGCTGTGAGGTTACTGACCTGTTAGTGGTCTTGAAGGTCAAATGTCACTACACGGTTACACTTTTAACGTTCACTTTTGAATAGTTTTAAAACGTTTTTGTTGTTATTTTGAGTAGATGATTATGCACTGTTATAGTTTTTTCACTGGTGTAATCATTAGCACTTTGGTGACGTAGTTCTTTGTTGATTTTACTGTTTACTGTGTTATAAACAACTTTTTTCAAAATAACTAGCGGGAACACACAATAACACGTCTGCTCGTGACGACGCTCGGCGACCCCTCTTCCGAAGACTTCCGAAGGATGCGGTCTAAGCGGTTTTTTGCAACTTTCGCTGTGTTTTTAGTTTTGAATACCTGAACGAGGGGAAAGTTGGAGATTCTTAAAATTTATTTTTTTTCTGTTTTTGTGTATTTTTTCTATAAATTACTTATTTGGAGGCTGAAGTGTGTCGGTGTGTTTTCCTGATTCTCTTTTTATTGTTTGTTTTATTACGCTCTTATGCTTATGTCAGTAATGTAAAATGTATGAATGCATGACGTAGGTATGCCTCTAAAAACTCAGGAACTGCGTTTTATGTTTGTCTTGTTTTACTGGCACACTTGCATAATTCGTGAATAAATGTTTTATCTTTGACTTGCTTTAAAGTTTTTGGAACGAAGTTCCTTACCGCGCGTTGCGAAAGGGGGCTAGACGGAAAAAATTAAGACGAAAAGTTGTAACGACACATTTTGCTATAGTAAGCTATTGTAAGCCGCACGGCTTGAGCATGTTTCTCAGTCTGTCTCTCTCTCTCTTATAGAAAGCAAGCCAGATATTTTCGTTTCTTCTTTCTATTTCGCGTTGAACAGTGTGGTGTCGCGACGATTATTTTTGTTGAGTGTATACAGTAACTTCGTTCCATCCGGGTGTCCTTTGACACCTCTCAAAATTTTATTGTTTCAAAAGTTTGGATTTGGAAGTCCAAAGGGCCTGAACAATTGACAATAGCTTTCAAAGAGATTCGATTACACAAAGACTTGATTTAACCTTGAATAAGTCGACTCAATCCATTCTTTTTTCTCACAACCTGAGTCGATAGAAATTATTATTGATATAGAGATCTATCTCTCTAAAGGTCTACCTTGTCTCTGTAACCTCTGACCTAAGATGGAGTCAAAACAAACCCAACTCAATAAAAAAAAAACTACAAAAAATTATAATGTCATCTGGTATAGTTCTATATGTTTCAGAATTCCATTAAATTCATATTAAAAACTCCCCATCACACTAATTAAAGGGAACATTGACAAAACATCACACAAACTATTCAAAATATTTTACAATTACATTCGAAGTTAGTAATTAATATTAAACCAAAATTATTTGATAGATAATTACAATGTCGTCGTTCGCACTAATTATTTATTAAATTTTAGTTTCGGTTTGAATATAAATCAGTTGTTTTTGTATGACACTTGAATAGATGCATAATTATTATTACTATTGTATGCATAATTATTATTACTATTAGTGTATAAAATACCTTGAATTCATTCTAATAATTATGACACTAATCAAGGTCTGAGTGTTTGGTATAGTGAGTTCGAGGTATTCCACATTAGGCACCCGCTGAAATGGCAATGGCACCAGAAATATTCCTCATACGGCACCCATACATTTTGAACCACGTGGGTTTCCAAGACCAAGTAGCGCAGTTTAACAAAAAAGGTCGTTGGTTTCAGTAAATATTGACAATTCACGTAATACGTACATACAAAATTATTCGAATATTTACCTAACTATTTGATGAATAATAGGAAGGCACGCTTGCGGGTATTCCTAATGGTTCCGTGATTACGGATTTTTTTAACTTAAATAAACAAAACTGTTGTGTTTGTGCCGACAAGTTGTCAAACATTTACTATCAAAGTACTGTATAATATGTTATTTTTGACGCAGCCTGTTCGGGGAAGTACTAGACGTCTTCCACCTTCTTTTTCTGCTACTTCGTAGTGTAATATATACAGGTCCAGTTGAAAACCAGCGTCGAACACTAGTTGCTCGACATTTTGCTGAACTGGGCCTGTTTGGTGCAGCCATGGGACACACATCAAATCTTTGTGTTTTAGCTTAAGTTTCCATTTTTCTGTTCCTTGTGTTTTATTTTATTTTGTTGTGTTTGTCGTGGTTTTGTGCCAAAAAAATGTTGTTTCTTTCTCTCTTTCATATTGTCGTTAAAATACAATTCACGTGCGAATTGTTGAACGACACGGTTGGCACAGAGACTGAACGATCGATTGCTGCGTTGTGTGACGCGAGTTCGATTCCGGTACAATTAATATTCGTATGATAAAATGATAATGATGAAAATGTTAATTATTTTGCAAATTAGTTTTGACAAACTCTTTTATACATCAAAAACGACCAACAAGTAGTTGTTACAGGTCTAGGTGTTTGTAAAGATGAGTTTCTACGATACAGAAGAGCGTGGGCAACTTTTTGTAAAAAAAACAAAAATATAACTTTGGTTTAGAAGTCGCTATCTAATACAGCATTGATTTGATTGCAATATCAGACGTGTTGGTTGGTAAGTAGTTTGATACACTACCAATAGATGGCGCAACGTGTAAACAGCGTTCGAAAAAACAAGGGAACGAGAAATTCAGCTTTGTGAGTAGTGGTTGCGATGGCCGAGTGGTTAAGGCGTCTGGAGTACCTATCCAGAAGACGCAGGATCGAACCCTGCTCGCAACTGAATTTTCGTTTCTTTAAAAATATCTAAGCAAAAAAAAGTTATGTTAATGGGTTTTTGTATAAGTGAGTTAAAATGTTTCTAAACAAAACCAGAAGACAATATATGAGTGTGGAACAACGTTTTCTTTTTTATAGACTATCGCTAGCAACAAAACTGTTTTCGCGTTGTCATGCGTTAACGCAAATGTTTGCGTTGTTCTGCAGAACGAAACACATCACTATTTTATCTAAAAACACTTATTTAGGTATACACCGTCAAAATGCAAAATAAAAACAAGTTAATTCCGTGAAATCTCTTTTACATTGAAAACCTTCAAAAGAATCAACAACTTGAAAAACAATAACACAGGGAGGAAGTTGGCTTATCTCCGCTTTTCTCCCTTTTAAGTTTTCGCCTTTGAATTTTTAATTGCATTTTTAGTTTAAAAACAAATTATAATTCATGCGACCGATTCCCAGGGCGGCCAAAAATGACAGTTATGCATTCGAAATTTCTCAGTAGCAGCCAGGATTATGTTTAATTTGACTGAACAGAATGAATGCAACCAAAATGTGTTATTATACCCAAAGAAATTCAATAATTTTGTTGCGGTATCCAAGGCAGTTAAATTCATTCTCAAGGACTTAGCCGATCTATTTTAACGGTCGCCATTGTTGATTCTGGTGCACAAGAGTTGTAGGAGATTGGGAAAAGAGCAGTGGGATTGTCTCAAAAATATAAACAGTAATTATAATGTGTATTAATGATATATTATTTAGATAAAACTCAAACTACTTCACAAGATCTAAAATACACTAAAAAGAGACGCATATAGAGAATTTATCTCCTCCATAATCTACTGTATATTCGTGGGAAGAGTGCCGGACCATGAATTTCAATATTAATACAAGATTCCACCGTATAATGCTTTGTTTCATCAAAAAATCTATTATGGATGCCTTTCTCTTGGCATTTTCCCAAGATAAGTCTGTTTGATCTGCCCCTAAAAATGTTTTATCAATATTTTTGAATTTGTTTGTTGTGGAAATTTTGTAGTGGAGCAGATTTGATATAAAATATATTGTTTAGTAGAACATAAAAGGGTTTTGAGTTAAACATTTTAGTTTTCTTATCCATCTTTATGATAATCTTACCGATAATTTTCTTTAAAGTGGATTTTCTTCTTATTTTTTGAATAGGTACCAATCCGATATTGAAGCCTTCATTCAAAATTAAAACTTTTAGCTATAAAAGAAAAACAAACACAAAGATAAAATATGACTAAATAATGTTTTATTTCCAAAAATATATCAAAGAGAATAACAAGAATCTAAATAAACAAGAATTTAACTAAAGCGATAAAACGTAGGTAATAAAGACTCGCAATTAACAAAGATCTAAGGTTACTTGAGTAAGAATACCTATTTTCAGTCCCAGTTTAAACGATAGTTAAAATAAACAATAAAAGATAAATATTGAAGAAGCTTTCAATTTAGCTAAAGTAAGCGAACACGATGAAAAGGTTGTAGGCATAGACCAAATTAGACTTTGTAGACAAAAAAATGAAGAAAGCTATTCTGCTAATGATCCTTGAATACCCCTTTTCAACCCTTAAATGTTATACGCCCACACTGCTTTCCTTTTCAATTAATTGCGAGTATCTGAATATAATAACTACACATTTTTGCCATTACCTTCCTTTTTTATTGCCAGAAATCATGTTATCCTGTCTGTAGGTACATTGGATTGACCTTTACGGATATAGCTGATACTATTATCAAGAGGTTTATTTTCGTGCCATGACACCGTAGAAACGGGCATTGTCAACGGAAAAATAGACAAAATGGTAGCATTTGGGAAGATTTCTACCGGCTTAAGATAAATGATAAACGATGTTTATTTTGCAAGTTGGTTGTTAAGGGGTGCTAAGACAGGAAACCTCCACGTGCGCCCGTGGACTGGAGTTCCCTCTCGGATACGTCCGGGGGGAAGACCAGTTTTTCGGGCCGGTGCACCCTGGGATGCGGGCAAAAACTCTCCTTAGGCACTGTGTGCCTAAGGGGTTTCTTTGCCCGTATGCAAATAGCCTGTCTGGTGGACGCTCCAACGCGTGTCCCTCTGAACAGCAGAGGGCACAGCGGCGGAGCGGGCTTGCGGACGGTGAGTAATGGGTAAGCTCGCCGTCCGACCAGGTACCAAGCCAGGGTCGGTGGCGCGTCGTGTTTCACGCGTCACCGACGGGGCCCCGTTATGGGGCCAAATGCCTGCCGGGGTCGCGGATTTTTTCTTAATCCAGGATACCGTGACCTCGAAGTATTATGTATACAAAATGAAAAAGTGCCTCTAGCGTACGAACAAGAAACTATTTTTCTTTCCGTCAAATTAACGTTAACTTTTTTTTTAATAGCCTGTTCTGTCCCACTCCTGGGCAAAGGTTCTCGCGATACTGAGCATCCTCCTTCCAGTTCGGACGGAACCTGTCTAGTTCGTCCCACCATCTCCTACGTGGCCTGCCACGACCTCGTCTCACTGTCTCAGAGCACCAGTTTTCAGCAGCATTTTGGCCCACAATTTGTCCGGCTAAGTTCAGCAGTAGATGGGCAATTAACTGATATTCTTATAACTAATATATTTTTTTCTCTTGTTACAGAACCAGTGGTAGAATGTCAGAAAACGTGCTGAGCTTCAAAGCAGATGCGTCAGACAACAAAGCGCGGTACACGTGTGAAGCCAAGAATGTTATGATCAGCAACACTTTGAAGGCTGAGATTGATCTTACTGTGTTGTGTGAGTATTGCCTTTATATTTATTTTGGTCTTCTTGAGGGTCTAAAATGTATGTAGGAAAACGACAAAGCAGCTGAAATAATTATGCTACAAAAACAAAGGTTAAATTTTTCTGTTTGTGAATCATAACTGGCGATTAAAGTATACCTTGAGGTACACCTGTGGACCAGACTCGATTCGACGTTGACGGCACGTCGTGTTCTACTCCTAAACGAGCCGTATCTTTTCTCATAGAGCCCCTATAGGATCACACGCCTGTTGCAGTCGAAGGACTATCGTAAAGGGTACCGCAGTCTTAGAACGCAAAGAGCATGTGAAGGAGCAGAGTCGTTTTAAGTCAGTAAGGGTATGACAATCTCTCCTGCGGAAGGACTCATTTGATAATTTTTGTGTTAAAAAGGCAGTTCTGTCTAATACTTTATCATTAACATTACCATAACGGGGGCAAAAGTTTAGGTTATTGTAGCTTTAGTAATTACTAATTCATGCACAATTAACTACTCGCTATCTCGTTTATTATGGACTTTATTCTAATGTAAACGCAATTAACACAAAGGTTCTACCAGCGCTATACAATTTAATATAATGAAATGAGAAAAATACTGTAGTAATAATTTCTGTTATGTTTCATTTGATGATAATTCTTTTCTTGCTAAGCATTGTTCAGTTTGTACTGGATTATTTAATAGCTATGAAATAATCAGAATTAAAAATTTGAGAGATAATTTTCCAGTAGAAATTGCTCGCCTCGGAATCTAGTACCAAACAGTTTTTACTGTATACCGTTGGTGTGCAGTTCCAGTTTCTTCAAAGTGAGCTCGCTCTGTCCTAGACCCCATTTTCGCTTCTGAACCAAAATAAAGCCAAGAGCAAATTCAGTCCAAAATGTAGAAAAAAAAGAACACATTGGCTGACTGATGATATTCTGAAAAACAATAATAAAAAGAACATCATAAAATGTTTTGAAACACAAATTCAACAAAATCACAAGCTTGCAGTATAATTTATTTATTTATACTCCATGTACAAATCAATAGAACATAGGCGGATTTAATGCCACAAGACATTTTCTACCACTCAACCTTTTGGTGTAAGACAACCTGTGGTAAGGTACAGAAAAACAATAAAAACTAGTAAAAAAAATAAAATAAAGAATAGCTATACAAACTAAAAAAATAATACTATTACATATATTATCATACAAATAAAATAACCAAACAATATTATAACAATATTAATATTCAAAAATCCCATAAACAATTTATTTTGTGATACAAATTATTCAAAACAGGCCCATAAAACACAACATCATAAAGACAATCAAAGTAAACTCAAACTTATAAGCTTACACAACATTTGACAGAATCCAATAAGAGGTATACACCGATGGCATTATGAATAGGAAAGCATCAAAGACCAAAATCCCTTGGGAAATAAGCAAGAACAACCTCAAAGCAATTAGATTGTATCACAAAGTAATAAATACAGAAAATGTAAGAACAATAAGATTTCGAACGGAAAATTTTCCAACATTTCTCAGATTTGATATTTATTTATCAGTGGACTTAGAACTAGGATTATTTGTCAAATGCTTTGTAATCAGGACTTCTATTGAAGTATAATTAAACTAGTAATAACTTGAGACAGAAAATTGTGTACATTTCATTCAGGTATTTTCTTCTTAGTTTGAGATTTCAGTCAAATTTTCAGGTCTCTTGATATTTAAGTAAAATTACTTCATTACTTTATCAAATTTCGCTTTTATGAAGTTAATTAAAAAGTAATATACAATGTTTGTTCTTGTTCAACTCCATTATATAATCTCAATATTATTCCTTTGTTACTTCTACGTTGCCTGATGAACTTCATTAATCCATTAACGTCTTCCAATATTGGAATAACATCGTCTTTATAATGAACTACTTCTTTAATAATAACATCTAAAAATAGATCTTTTAGGGTCTTTAGTCACTATTGTAATATTGCTTGCTTATGTCTGTTATTTCACCCGTATTATGGAGTTCGTCAGTTGTCGTCGTTGTTGTTTGTTTACGTGAAATGTAATAAAGATCCATCCATCGATCCTCATTCAGAATTCGTATCTATATTAGTAGAAAGATTTCCCACAATCTTCAAAATCCATTCTTATTTATACAAAATAACAAAAAACCTTGGCCCGTACCTGTAGTATCGTCCTTCAATTTCCTCTTGATCCTGCCGAAGAAGTCCAATCTCCAAACTTATGATATTCTGTAAGTAGCCAAGTCCATCCCCTTAGAGGAATCCTTTGAATATAACTCTATCAGGCAAGGGGTAGGCAAAAAGCGCAGTCATTTCGATTTTGTGTGGTGCAAGGGATGAATTAAATACTGTTTTGGGATTGTTTGTTTACTTGTGATACAGTGTCGTTGTCTTTTTCATTATTTTATTCGTTTTTAGGGTTCCGTACCCAAAGGGTCAAACGGGACCGGGTTTTTTTTTTACCTTGGATGTACGTGTACCTTGCTCATTTATGATTAGTCAAAAACACTTTAAGTCTTTTTCGGCTGTTTCTTCTTAGAGAGTCAGGCGATACAACAACCTCATCGTGTTTGTAAGAAAACTAGTCTAAAAGTGATTTCAACAACCTCCGTGCATAATAAATATATTTTTTTATCATCTGTCTTCTGATTTTGAAATTAGATTTTCAATTGTTCACTTTTCTTCTTCTATTGATTGCATTACTTTCTTTTTAACTAATATGGATTCATAGACGCCTTTAATGCTAGTGATACTTGATCGCTTGGTATCAATTTAGAATCTGCAATATCATTATTAGATCATGTAATTAGGCATTATTCTTTTTAGAAACGTTTTCTTTCAAGACAAAATCTATTAACAATTTCAATTTTTTCTTGTCTTCTAATTTGATTATTTATCTTTAGCTTGCCCTTATTATTTTTCATTTGGGAGATCTCAGTCATCTTTCTAACCATGTAATCCTTTTATTTAGTCTTTCCCTACATCTAAAGCAAACAAAATACTTAATACTTTAGTTTCAATCTTCCAAAAAATCTTCTAACTTGTCCCACAGCTCAAAAGAGTATCCCCCTAAATCCCGCCTTATTGTTTATTTACAAAGAACAGGCAGGTAGTCAGTTGTAATCGTCCAACCGTGGAGCGCCCAGTTTTTTCTGTATAAAACACATTTGCTTGACTTGTCAAAGACTTTTGAAGTTGAAGATCGATTCGAAGATATTTAGTTATACCATGCCGTGGGCTTGATAATAATAAATGAGGGAAAAGGCTACGTTCTTGTGATTTTCGGAAATATGAGGCAAATTTTGTAACAAACAATGGGAAGAACATGGATGAGAAATACAATAAATAATAAATCTGTTACTGTTTTCGATTCGTTATACAACGTTGCAAAATTAATATCTACGTTGCGTATTTCATTTACTAATTGAGACTAGTCTGTATTCAGTATTCAAGCAGAGTCTGATACAGTTGTAGCGTAGGCATAATATAATTAGTTAGTCTTAGGCGCATTAGATTAAGTTACTGTATAAATTCACTGGAGTCAGACATTTGTCACAGTCGTCCAATAAACTTCAAACCGAGAACACGCATATCACTTTGCCGCCCCTTCTGTCAACAATCACTCACACACACACATTACCGGCAAAGTGGTGACCCGACGTGTGCGCGCGCCTCTTATAACTCTCGCACAATTTAACCGCGCGCGATAAACGACCCGTGATATCAAGCCGCTGCTCAACCACAGCCTGCAGCCATGTCTACAGCTGCATCACCGACCCCGGAGCAGCCACAGCAGATGACGGCAGTTACCATCACACCAAGAATACCGGACTTCTGGCGAGACCGGCCCAGACTCTGGTTCCACCAATTCAGCGCCATCGTAGACCCTCAAAAGGCAAGTGACCTCCACAAAAGTCAACTTTTAATAGCTAGGCTAAAACAAAGCGAATTAAGTGACATTAGTGATATTTTAGAAAACATGCCCGAATCAAATAAATTCGAAACGCTGAAAGACAGGCTAATTTCCGTTTACGAGGAGTCGGAAACCGAACAATTAAACCAACTCTTAAACGAGATAGAGCTCGGGGATCAAAAGCCGTCACAGCTACTTAGACGAATGCAAAATCTAGGAAAAAACCGAGTCCCAGATGAAACCTTAAAATTATTGTGGACCGGGCGCCTACCACATTCCGTTAGAGCCGTCTTAACGGCATGTGATTCAGGTGAAGTAAAATTAGATAGTCTAGCCAAAATCGCTGATAAAATTATAGAGAATACCAAACCGTCTGAGATAGCTTCTGTTTCAAAGCCTTCTCAGAATTTAGAAAATAATACTTCCGAAATATTAAACGAACTAAACAAAATGAAAATGGAAATTGCAACATTAAATAATAAACTAGTCGAAAACAATAGAAAAAATCATCATGAACCGCGAAGACGAAACCGACATAATCCCGGCCCGTCTCGACCGCGTTCCAAAAGTCGCGAAACTTCACAAAAAAATCGAGAAAAGTTTTTGAACCAGTCCGCGAAACCCGGCGATTCAAATTTTCTGTGTTTTTATCACTACGTCTACGGCAATAATGCGCGCAAATGCGGAGATCTCGTTAATTGCCGCAAACACCCTACACAAAATTCGGAAAACTAATTCAGACACCGGCACGAATAAATAATGTCGCCGGTGTCGAACATTCATATCGTTTGTGCGTAACAGACACTACAACAGGTGTGCGATATTTAATCGACACAGGTGCCGACGTCTCCGTGTTAGCCGCAAATAAGCAAAACTCCTGTAGGACGTCAGACTATGTGTTATATGCAGCAAACGGCACAAAAATAAAGACATTCGGTGAAAAAGTCATTACGGTCAATCTAGGGCTACGCCGTACATTTAGATGGAAATTTATATTAGCCGACGTACGTATTTCGATAATAGGTGCCGATTTCCTAGCCGCAAACAAACTTTTGGTAGACCTACATGGTAGGAAATTAGTCGACAAAGTCACATTGTTATCGCGCACCACAAACGTAATATCCTCCAACGAACCGAGTATTCGTACAATAGATGTCAATGACGAATACCATCTTATCTTACAAAAGTTTCCTAGCATCACCAAACTAGAAAATTTTATGACAGACCCCAAACATGACGTACAACACCACATTTATACGACCGGTCCCCCGGTGCATGAAAAAGTACGTCCACTCAATCCGAAGAAATACAAAATAGCGAAAGCTGAATTCGAACGAATGATGCAATTAGGTATTTGTAGGCCTTCAAATAGTCCTTGGGCTAACCCACTTGTGTGTGTTACTAAAAAAGACGGTGAAATAAGAGCATGCGGAGATTATCGTAGACTCAACGCACAAACTATACCCGACCGTTATCCATTACCGCGACTACTTGATTTCACTTATCTACTCAGAGGCAAAACCATATTTTCTAAAATTGACGTGCGAAAAGCCTATTTTAATATTCGCATGGCACCCGAAGATATTCCCAAGACTGCAGTCATAACTCCATTCGGTTTATTCGAATTTACAAGAATGAACTTTGGATTACGTAACGCAGCACAAGACTTCCAAAGATTAATCAATAAAGCACTGGAAGGTCTAGATTTCGCATTCCCATATCTAGATGACATTATTATCGCATCGGAATCTAAATCTAAGCATTTACAACATCTAGAAACAATATTAAATCGTTTAAATAACTATGGCTTAACAATTAACACAAATAAGTGCGAATTCGGTAAATCCGAATTAGATTTTCTCGGTTACCATATCGATTCACAGGGCGTAAAACCGAGTGCCAAAAAAACACAACTTATTAATGACTATCCACAACCGAAAACAATTGAGGAACTTCGACGTTTTCTCGGCATGATGAATTTCTACAGGCAAAGCATTCCAAAAGCTGCAGAGATTCAAGCACCACTTAACGCGTACTTGCATAACTCAAAAAAACGCGACAAAACTGAGATAACATGGAACGAAAGCGCACTAAAAGCGTTCAGTCAATGTAAACAACTCATAAACAATGCAGTCATGCTAGCCCACCCAGACGCAACCGCACCCTTAGTATTAATGACAGACGCTTCTGGTAGTTGTGTAGGCGCAGCTTTAAATCAAAGAGTTGACGGAAAATTACAATCCCTCGGATTTTATTCAAAAAAGCTTACGGATACCCAAACAAGATATAGTACCTACGACAGGGAACTTCTAGCTATATACATGTCAATAAAACATTTCCGTCATATGATAGAAGGTAGAGAACTAACCGTATTAACGGATCACAAACCATTGACTTTCGCACTAACAAAGAAAGTTTCACCATCAGATTCACCAAGGCGTTTGAGGCAATTAGATTTCATCTCTCAATTTTGCGATAATATTAAATATATAGAAGGCGATAAAAATACAGTAGCCGACGCCTTATCTAGAATTGAAGAGATCACCATGCCATCTTTATTCGATTACCAAAAATTATCTGAATTACAAAAAACCGATTCTGAATTAGAAAGTCTACGCAAACGTAACAATCTTCAATTTAAATTAATTACTATGCCTAACACCGAGATAAAAATAGCATGCGAAACATCTACGAACGATATACGTCCTTATCTACCTAAACAATTCCGGGAACTCGCAATCAAAACATTGCACAACGTGAGTCACCCCGGCGTCGCCACTACGAAACGTTTAGTTAAATCTAGATACTTTTGGAGTGATATGAACACCGATGTCAAAAACTTCGTTAAAACGTGTATTCCATGTCAAAAAAGTAAAATTCAACGCCACACAATAACTCCGTTAGGCGAATTTAACACTGGAAACCGTTTTGAACACGTACACATAGACATTATAGGACCCTTACCACCTGTTGAGGATTTCAAATATTGCGTCACCATTATAGATAGAGTTACGAAATGGCCTGAAGTTATACCAGTAAAAGAAATAACAGCTGAAACAGTTGCTAGGGTGTTCGTCGAACATTGGATCGCTCGTTTCGGTTGTCCAGTAAGAATAACTTCAGACCAAGGTCGTCAATTCGAATCCGATTTGTTTCGACAATTATTGAAAATACTCGGTATCGAACGCATCCGTACAACAGCGTACAACCCAAAGGCGAACGGTATGGTCGAACGACTACATCGTACTTTAAAAGCCGCTATTATGGCAAAATGCTTAGATAGTAAAGTATGGGTACATGAATTGCCTATAATACTCTTAGGTTTACGTACAGCGATTAAAATAGATTTAGGATACAGCCCATCACAATTTTTGTATGGTAGTAGTATAAGACTTCCAGGCGACCTATTCCAATCTAAACCTTCATCCAATATTAACGATCGCGAATTTATAAAACAATTAACGCAATCTTTATCATCAGTCCCAAATCTTAGCATTTCAAGCTCACATAGCAACACAAACAATAACGTATTCGTTCACGAAGATTTATCAGCTTGCTCTCATGTATTTATTAGAAACGAGGCAAGGCGAGCTTTAGTACCACCGTATGAGGGCCCATTCAAAGTCTTATCGCGGCATAATAAATTCTTTAAGTTGGAATGTAAAGGTAAACAAATCACGGTGTCACTTGATCGCTTAAAACCAGCCTATTTATTAAGGGCTGACGACGTGTTGGTCCCACGCCCGGAGAGCACAGCGACCACTCATAACGACACTTCACACCCGCCGAGCGATAAGACGCCACTCAAGACCGTTCCACAGCCGCCAAGCGATACGACGTCATCCGACACCGCAAAGCCCGATTCACAGCAAGTTACAAGATCAGGTCGCATCGTTAAGAAGACCGTGAGATTCAACATGTGAACCGTCACTTCGTCGTCAACCACAGCCCACATCAGCACTTCACTGCCACACGACAACAAGCACGCATCACCCAAGTCTGAAAAAACACCTCGACTCTATAATGGGCCAACCAGCCAGCAAAATGACGTATGATCGTAGCACAAAAGAGCGCAGCTGCGAGCAGCAAAGCCAAGGTTGAGGACGAGAACTCCAGCAACAGCTTCAAGATGCTCTTGGCCGTAGTCGTCTTAATCAGCACAGGCGTAACCTTCTGCGTACTCTACGTGGGGTGGCGATACTGCAAACGTCTCGTCTAAACCGCCATAGAGACAAGAATCAGCCGCACCATCACACAGCACGCCAGCAATATAGCACCGCCCATCATGCAGACAAACCACCCGTGCGTCAACCCTAAAACAGCATATAGTGAGGCATAAAGTGAAAAGTGCGCGCTAATAGTGTCCGACAACCGTAGCGTTTAAGTACTTTTATCTTCGTAGACATAAATATATTGTACTTCTAGTTATAATTTAGTATTGGGGGTTCAACAATAAAATTTAGCTTCAACTAAGGGGGGAGGACTGTAGCGTAGGCATAATATAATTAGTTAGTCTTAGGCGCATTAGATTAAGTTACTGTATAAATTCACTGGAGTCAGACATTTGTCACAGTCGTCCAATAAACTTCAAACCGAGAACACGCATATCACTTTGCCGCCCCTTCTGTCAACAATCACTCACACACACACATTACCGGCAAACAGTCCTTTAATTAAACCAAAGTAATGAATAAAGCAAAAGAACATTACCACTAATTAGAAGATCGTCCATGTATGCGAAATTATGTTTTTTCACACTATGTAGCGTGTTCTCATTAAAACTACATGTTTTACATCTTTTTTTACCACAAACCCGAGCTTTACGTTGAAAACATTTTTACAACGTAATGCCGGCCAGTCTGACGAAAGTTTTGATAGCCGACTCGACATGATGGAACCCACTGAGTAAATCCACGCAGATTTAGGGATTACTATCTGCTTATTTATACCCAAACTAATTAGTGTTAATTGGCTTTTGCTTACCCCTTAAAAGATAAAGGCGTGAGTGATACTTAATTGACTTTGGTGTCCTTGTTAAGGGGCCGTTAGTATCGTAATCGTCCGATACACTAATGAATTAGTAGGGTTTATTTATATTAATTGGCTTATGTAAGCTGCCTTCAGTAATATTTGAGTGAGGTTCTCTTACATTATTTCTATTCAAATTATCGTTATTAATACATGTAATTCCATTCCGTGCTCGTCTATAACAATTTCATATTTCTGTTTTTGAAATGAAACACCACTTTAGGATTTATGTATTCAACAGTTTCAATATTTGATTAATTGGTTTAGTGGTAGCAAGCACGACTGTGAGTTTGAGGTCCCGGTTTTTATTCCCAGATTAGGTAAAGAGATTTGACAAAAAAAAAAAAACAAAAAAGTCAATAGAATTTTCTCGAAAGAAGTCACGAAGCCTGGTTTTGTGGCGATTAATGGAGAAAGGCTAACCCCTTATTATAAGGGACTTAAATTTATCTTACGAAAGTGGGTGTATTAGTGATGTTATTAAACAGTTTCTATTTCTACAATTTAATTTTTTAAGGTAAAAACAAACCCATTTTGTTTACTTCAAAGCCTGCATGTAAAGGCGAACTTATAGCAACGTTAGTTTTCCTCTTGCACTGTTAACTGGAAGTTACTCGTATATTATTTAAGCTTCTCGACGTTGGCAACCATTTTGGCACCGTTAACTATGTAAAAACTAGAGAGACTTACCCAACTCGCATTTTGAAACATGTTCAACTGCAAATACAGTTTTAAAATATAAAGTTGTAAGCACATCTAATTTGTTGTCAGTTTCATAAAGGGTTGTATCAAAGGGTTCAAGATGCAATTACTAGAAAATGTTCTGGCTTTTTAGCTTTAGACTTTAAGCTTGGCTTTAGAGCTTAAGGCTCCTAAGTTGTTATCTTTTAAATTGTTTGGTTACTAGTAGTCTTCAAAGAAATCTCACGGTGTATTAAAATTAATACTACTCAACAACGTTTAGTAAATAATTTAGAGATGTACTAATCACGTTTAGTTCATTGTCTTTCACGTGGCTTTATGCCAATTCATTTGAGGTTGATGCAGTATGTCTTCGGATCTTTTCTATATTTCTCTATTACAGTCACTTCCTTACTATTCAGCCAGTCTATCCATCGTTTCTTTGATCTTTCTCTACTCTTATTTATGTACTACTCACATTTATGCTCAAAATGTTCTACACCGCATTCTTCGACGATCGATCGATCAAAATATTTTGTCCTTACTAGTCACCCTAAATATGAAATTCAAAGCATAGTTAAAATGTTTACAAATCAAGTTGTAACCCCACATCAAACAATTGTAAACACCTCACGTTTCACCGACTCCCTAAACGAAACAGCTCAATGATACAAGCATAAATCACTAACTCCCAAAGCGACATTCAAATTTATTTGACATTTATACGAAGAGGGCAAAGTTTTAATTTGTTCCGACTCCATTGACGCCCCCCAGAAGTTTGCTGAACATATTTTTACGTTAAACTCTTACTTCTATCGCTCCATTTTCGAAATGTACACTAAAATTGGAATTTTCCTTTTTTGAAATGTTATATTTTAAGTGGTTTGTACTAGAAAGGTTGCTTAAAATATTTGGAGTAACTTTTCGATGTACTTACTGTTGTAGTGTTTTTAATTGTTTTCGCTGTCTAATGTTTCAATAATGACTGAACTATTGGAAAAATTAATGTCTCTGTTAGTATTAAATATAAAATTAAAGTAAATTTTCTTCAGGCTACCTTAATAAGCGCATGATAAAGAAAGTCGAAAGCCTATGTAAAATCTATCGCACCAGAAATCCGATTTTTTCTAAAAATAGTATTTTAATTTCCTAGGAGCCAAAGTACTTTTCGTTTTATGAAACTGCAATAAAAATGTAGCAAACTGTATTGAATTTGATCTATTACAAATTAATGAAAGACAATGTCTTTTTACTTTTCTAAGAGTCGTTGTAGGTATTAGAAGTCATTGATCTCTTAATCTTTTTAATACCACCACCCTACCTACTATCACTATTCAATTCTTTACATTATTGCATTAATAATAAAGCTTTGTTACGAAAACCTCTCTCAATTACCTTCACAATCTGATAATTTACTACCAACGACATCAGAGCCGTTTAAAAATGTATCTTTCATTCCATTGTACTTAAACCATCCATTAGAATTTCATCCATTTTCTACCACCGCAGTATTACACTTGGAATAAGAACCTAGCTATTTTCTGCTATAAAAATCAAAATCAAAATCAAAATCAAAGCGTTTATTTCAATTAGGCCATTACAGGCACTTTTGAATTGTCAAAAGACATAGTACAAAAATAGTTATGGTGCTACAGTCCCAGTCACAAGACATAAAAACTGTGAAAGTACCGTAGGTGCTCATTCCAAAGCGTAGATCTCTATGGAGAAGAATGAGCAAGAAACTCCATGGACACTCTTTTTCAATCGCCAAAATTATTACAAAACTTTTGTTACATCATTCATCATCAGATGGTACATTATGTGAGAACGATGTGGCAAGTTATTAGTGTCCATAGTAAATATAAAAAAGACAATTCAAAAATAAAGTTATTAATAATTAAAATAGACCGTGGCAGCTAAGAGATGACCAGTCTCAACTGACAGCGCCCGTTCACGAACATGACA
This sequence comes from Agrotis exclamationis, assembly GCA_950005045.1. NCBI lineage: Eukaryota > Metazoa > Arthropoda > Insecta > Lepidoptera > Noctuidae > Agrotis > Agrotis exclamationis. The sequence goes on from OX465441.1 coordinate 14,416,305, forward strand.
CATATATCAGCACCATTCAGCTCAACCATTTTGAAGGGAGCTAAATGATCCGACACACGCGCCACCATCAGCGAGACATTCGAGTGAGCATGACATAACTTTCAACCGCCAGGGTTATTCAAGTCAATAAAGTGAAGCACGTAGGTATCTAATCAATAATGGCTCTAAAGTACATGGCACTCACACAATGCTGGTTATGCAGCTATATAATACTAGGAAAATTGAATCTATACATTGCAAAGGTGGTTTTACAATCTTCATCAGCTCCGACAATAGTTTTAAAATGCTATGTATGTCCGCTTACATGAGGGTTTAATACACATATCATAGTAACATAATGATATCCTACGATCTATACTAAAATAAATAGATAAATAATAATAATAATAATAATAAAAAAAAATGTATACTAATATTAATACAGAATTATATGAAAACATATAACCTGTCAGCAAGCTAATCTTGGTAAAAAGAACATGAACATCATTGTCTTGAGATCAACATAGCGGCCAACTATCCTTATCGTCTAAATAATCGCTAACAGAATAGTATGCCTTAGAACAGAGGTTGGCTTTTACTCTTGCTTTAAATGCATTAAAAGGTAAGTCTAGAAAAGAAGACGGTAACTTGTTATAAAAAGTTATACCGATCCCTACGAATGAATTATGCACCTTATGAAGCCGGTGAAATGGTGCACGTAGTTTGTGCTTATTTCTAGTGTTAAAGTTGTGAATATCACTGTTTTTACTATACATGTGAATATTTTGCCTAACATATAAAATGTTGGCAAATATGTATTGTGAAGCCACTGTGAGAATACCAATCTCTTTAAAAAAATCTTTTAGTGAAACTCGCGCACCTAGTTGGTAAATTGCACGAACCGCTCGCTTCTGGAGCACAAATATATTTTGGATATCAGCAGCTTTGCCCCACAGTAGAATACCGTAGGACATTACGCTGTGAAAATAACTGAAATAGACTAATCTTGCTGTATCAACGTCAGTATATTGTCTAACTTTTCTGACAGCGTAGGCAGCCGAGCTAAGCTTTCCTGATAGGTTTGATATGTGTTGGCCCCATTGTATTTTCGAATCTATTGTTATACCAAGAAACACAGCTGAATCAACAGTTTCAAGTTCTTCATTGCAAAGGACAATGTTGGGACCGAGATTTCTAACATTAGGCAAAGCGAACTTTATGCATTTAGTCTTCTTGGCATTAAGGACAAGGTTATTTGTAGTGAACCAATCTGTGACCATAGAAAGTGCGCTGTTCACATCATCAAAAACTTGTCTATTCCTATCTACTTTAAAGATCAGAGAAGTGTCATCCGCAAACAGTACAACGTCACAAACACTCTTTAAATAATATGGTAGATCATTAATATAAACCAGGAATAAAAACGGACCCAGTATTGAGCCTTGAGGTACACCCATCTGAACAGGTAACCTAGAAGATTTCACGCCGTTAACATCTACACATTGGAATCTATTTTGCAAATATGACTCGATTACATTAAGGGCTTCCTTTTGAACACCATAATGAAAAAGTTTGCGCAAAAGTATATCGTGGTGTACGCAATCAAAGGCTTTAGAGAGATCGCAGAAAACACCAATTGCATTTCGCGAGTTTTCCCATGCGTCAAATATGTGCTTCAACAAAGCAACACCCGCATCAGTAGTCGAGCGACCTTTCGTAAACCCATATTGATCATTGTGAAGCAGGTTGTTTAAATTAAAGTGTCTAAGCAACTGTTTGAGAATTAACTTTTCAAAGATTTTGCTGAATGCAGGCAAAATAGAGATTGGTCTGAAGTTACCTATGTCGTTTTTACTGCCGGATTTAAATAGAGGGATGACTTTACTGCTCTTCATGAGATCAGGAAAAGTGCCCAAATCAATACATTTATTAAAAGTAATAGCAAGATAAGGGGCTACAATGTCAATTATATTGCTCAATAGTTTAGTCGAAATGCCCCAGTAATCACCAGTGTTTTTGGAGTTCAGTGAATTAAAAACACTAACCACATCATGAGGCGTTACATGTTCGAATTTCAATACATGACTACATTTAGGGACGCTACTATGCAAAAGGTTTTCAGCCTTAGAGGGTGATGAACTTAAGGAACGAGACGTTGTTGTAGGTATACTGGCAAAAAACTCATTAAATGCCTCAGCTATGTCAGCTGGTCTATTAACTAATTTGTTATCAACAATGATTTCCAGTTGTTTTTCTTGTTTAACAGATTTACCCGTTTCTTTGTTTATGATTTTCCAAGTGGTTTTTACTTTATTATTAGAGTTTTTAATAGTATCACTTAAAAATTTAGATTTTGCAACACCACAAATCTTTTTAAATAATTTAGAATAATTTTTAACATAGTCTAGGAAAGCGCTATCAAACCTGTACTGTTTCAGACCATACAACTCATATAATCTCTCTCGACTTTTGTAAATGCCTGGTGTAGCCCATTGGTTGAAACCAGCGGAAGTCCCGTTAACGTTTATAGTTTTAGTTTTAAAAATGGATTTAAATTCATTTTGCACAACATCAAAAAGAGCTTTATATATTTCATTCGGGTTTTCGTGTTCTACTATGGACGGTGTAACTTTAAGAGCTATATTATTTTTAAACTTATTACAACGACTCACGGTATATGGCCTGCATTCTATTTTGCGCGACTTTTTAGTTGACGGCATAGGGAAGCTAGCCATCAATCCACAGTGATCAGATGATAAATCACTAAACACTAATTTATTTTCGACATCAAAATCACAAAACATGTTATCAAGACAAGTCGACGAAGACGCCGTGATCCTTGTCGGCTCAAAAAACAAGTTAACTAAATTATAAGATTTAAATAAGTTGAGAAGCCTGACACTTAGTGGAGTAACATCTAAAATATTAACATTAAAATCTCCACATAAAATTATATTTTTACTGTTGTTTTTTACCTTATTAAGTGCATCCTCCATTACAGATTCAAAACTAGTAAAGTCCCCAGAAGGGGGTCTGTAAACACAAATTATAATGTGCCGCTCTAGTTCAACACAAGACAACTCGACAGTGCGCTCAATGGAAAGCTTGACTAAGTCTAAACGTTGTTTGCACTTTAGCTTGTTTGAAACGAGAACTAAAGATCCACCGCGAATGGCATTTTTTCTCACAAATGCACTCTGTACAGAAAAAAAATCATCATTGATAAACGCTACTTCATGTTCTTTCAACCAATGCTCAGTTAGACACAATACCTGAACATCATAGTTTTCTATAAATAAGCTTAACTCTAATTCCTTGCCGGACAAACCCTGCATATTTTGATGCACAACATTCAACATATGCGACTTAGCCTTTGTCGAATCAATCAGTTTAAATTACTAGGTGTAGGTAAGCTATTGTTAGTATCATTACTAACAGAATCAAAAATGAAGTTAGTACTAAAAGTATCAATAGTGACGTTAGTGTCACCACTAACAGAAAACGTAGGTACGATACAAGTACCGGTGTAAACGCGTAAAGTGTATGCTAAAAGGTTAGCAATCTGTCTCCTACAACTAGCTGGCAAAAACATGGAATGATCAGTGAGTCGGTAATCTGTGATAAAACTATTACAATCAAAATAAATAATAGCATCACTGTGACGACAAGTCCTATTATACATGAGAAGATTTAAATTATAAATATGCCTATTTTGTTCATCAGACAAACAATTAGAGTAAGGCAAAGCAGAAAAAATAAACTTACAATTAATGGACTCATACAGCTGCATCATTAAATTAAAACATTTAATAATATCCTTTTTTCTTACCGCTAAGCTATTCCCAAATAACAATATCACATTCGAATTGGGATTTATTTTAGTTGATTTAATACTACTAATTAATTGGCTAAAACTGGCACCGGGTAGACAACTATTAATTATATACTGTTGAGAACACTGACTAAAAATACTACCAAAACCTTGACCAAACTTGTCAGAAAAAACATATGTTGTATCAATAGACTTTCTATCAAAACCGGCAGGTTGAGCTGAAGAGGGTATGGGTGTAACATGCTCCGGCAGGGGCCTCTGTAGGCATGCACAGCTACAAGAGAGGTTGTTTGTCAGAGACTCATACCTCTCTGCATTATAAGTAACCAAGTCTACCAGTTCATTAGCCTCCTGCAAGCGCTTACTCAGGTCTTGTTGAGAAGCCTCATATTTACTAAAGATATCCTTTAGAGTGTATTCCCTCACAAACAACTCATCCCGTAGGTTCTGAGTGTCGGTCTCATACATATTCCTACATAGTTCTAAATCAGAATTACATTTCTTTAATTCTTGCATCACATTTAAATTTTTTTGTCTTAGTTTTAAGTTTAATTTATTTAGTTTTATTCCTTTCATTGATTTTTTAATTTTCCTAATTAACTTATTAATCCTAATATATTTTTTAATCTTATTATGACTAGTAAGACTGGTAAATAAACTACATTTATTAAGAGTATCATTGGTTAAGTCTATGGTCACTATTGGCTCAACACATACGGGTCCGGACCTGCTATCAACCAACTCATCATAAAGACTGCAGGTGTTCGCAGACTCTTCACTGGCCTTAACAGATTCCAAACATGTTATGGTGTTGTGTGCCTTGCTTAATTCCAGCTCCAGTTCTGAAATATATAATTCTAGTTTGATACTGTAGGTGTCCCGTCGCCCTTGAGACACCCTTAGGCTTTGATAACTGTGACTTGGCGGTAGCGGTTGCAGTAGCGATCGCGATTTCGTGGACAAAGAGATTTTTTTCTTATCAGGGTAAATGTTGCCCCGGATTAAGAATTTATCTTGAATCGGACGTGCGTTTTTACATTGCAGATTGTTATAGTGACAACCGTTAAAACGCTCAGTTCTGTAATGCTAGGTGTCCGACGCCGAGTGTCGTATGTTGACTTGGTTTTGTTTAGTAAACGGTAACTATCCTAATTAAATTATACTCATAAACGTATTCTTTTAAAAATCAAGTTTAAGTTTCCTTTTTACTTTTCCTTCTTTTCCTTCCTTTTTATTCCTTACGTATCAAAATTTTTTTACCATAGAATTACAAGGTGGGTTCATTATATTTTAAAGTTCGCCCCCGCCGAAGAACTCGCACCAGCTACTCACCATAAACGGGGCCTTACCCAAAGATAACTAATTATATAATAATTTATTCTGCTCATACATAAGAACATGACTTTTGCTAATGTCGATTAAATTGCATACTTTGTTCTAACTTATAGCAGATTATTCAGTAAATTATGCAGCTGAAGAAAATTGGAAGAATAATTATCGTTTTTTTCGATACTGCAATTTTAGGGGTCGGAGACACAAAGATTCTGAAGGTTAAGTTAGATATAACAGGGGTTCAAATAGTAGATGTGACTGAAATGTAATTACTCAAATTGAACATCAAAATATAACACAGAATTTATTAGCAGTGCAATTGTACCTAATTAATGATATTTCTAATGAGTTTATTTAGTACAGTAGTGTTTTGAATAATTGGTTATTAGTAAATTGAACAAATATTCATTAATTATTTCTAATTCAGACTTTCATAGATTTTAATATAATTGAGAAAATCTAATTGAATTAAACGACTTGATGTGAAATGTATATATCAAATTCAATATCAACCATTAATTTACATAAAATTTAATAAAAATCTGAAAAAGATGACGTATCTTTGGAACCCTCCAAAAATAAAATACATCATCTGCTCGTGAAAATCAAATCAATCTCCTAAAATGAATTAAAATTCTCTTGCGATTGATTTTACAGAGGCTTTCGACTCTCTGCATCATGCAGGATTTCAAAATGTAATAAATTTTGCATGATATCGTGGTTACGAGGCTTAGTATGATATTAGTGATGCATTAAATTACTATGCTTTAGAATTTGCTATCTAATTTATTCAGTGTCAGGCGCTGCTGTTAAAATTCAATGCATAATGTGGACTATCTTTTGTAAACAAATTAACTAAGTCTTCAAAATTTTCTTTACTTGGGATTTCGCTTGTTACTTTTAGTAATTTGGTGTTAAAATCTTATAGTTTAAATCTTTTATGTACTATTTTTGTTGGTTGACTTTTAGTCAACTTTAATCTTGTCACTACAATTACTTGATAATTATCACTATCAATTATTTATCATCAGTCTCGGTATAAGCAATTTACAGTTGAATAGTTACGTATCCAATCAAACGTTGTCATCCTTATTTAAAGCTATAATGCTTGTTTTTATTATAAGTTATATATTTTCTGTGTTAGTTGTTATTTTATCGATTTTTTAATGAAAAATTCAGGACTTTTTTGAAGCTTCTGAATTTTATTCATCCTAAGGATAGTTCAAGCGGGTATGGGTGAATTTCACTCAATTCTGGACTCTGACCAATAATTTGATTTTTGCAGCCATCTATCATCTTGGCTGAAAAAATCATATTCATCATTTAGATAATTAAAAACTATTTGACTCGTACTTTTGCTCTTAGCCTAGCAAAAATCAATACTGACAGACTGTCGCAACGAGTTGACTTCAGAGTTTTAATACGTTTTATTTTGGTCAATAAAAATTGATTAATTTTTTTTCGATACCGTTGTCTTTAACTAACGGACACAGATTTACAATTGATGCTGTAATTATGCAATATTACTCATTAATTAATAATTTCTTAACTTCTAATCTCACATTTTCTCTTCCAGTTGCCCCAGCCCACGTCACAATATCCGGACCTTCGGAAGCCAGGGTCGGAGATCCAGTACCTCTGACATGCAGCACAGCACCTTCCAACCCTGCTGCTGATATCAAGTGGCTGGTACTTGGAAAGCATCATAAGGAAGCCAGTAACAGAACTGTTATTTCTCCAGAAGGTAATAATTATGTTATTTGTAGTTTTTTATTTGTAAATTTAGTGAGTGAAAGAAACTCTACCGACTAAAAATAACGGTAATTATTGTATCCATTGTAGGCTTTGTCTCTGACAGTTTTGACCTAGACTTAGAAGAGCAAACACATCTCAAATAAAAATAATTGTAAAAAAAAACTGTAATGTATGATACATGTGCGTGCATATTTGGACTGTGTTAAATTATTTTATACTTTAAGACAATACTGATATAGTCCCATATTCTGTGACATCAATTTGATGAAAAGAGAAAATAGCCAAAGATCCTGCCATAGACATTTAAAGTGAGAAACTGTTAAACGGCCTTTATGTCAACATTTCACAAAAACTTTTTCAGATAGTTCAATAAAACAATAAAAAGTTCACAAAGTTATCTTATTGATGTTAAAACTAAGGTTGAAATTGCAATAACAAACAAGACTTTTTCAAATGGAAAGATTATATAAATATTGGCATCAACACCTACATAAGTTCCAAGGAGTATCGTAGTTTGGGAATGCCAATTGAAAATTGAACCGTATGTTCAAGGACTTTAGCTAGTAAAAGCCTTGGCCTAGATGTTAGCAAGACCTCGAGTATACAAAGGCGAGCAGATTGAATCGTCGAAGGTTGATATGAAAGACGGTAAAGTTATTGATAAGTTAAAAATATATATGTTTTGAGAGAAAGAGTAGATCGGTCTGCGATTGCAGAGGCCTACGTCCAGCAGTCCTATAGGCGGCTGATGATGATGATGACCATGATAGATCTATTAAAGACATTTTACAATACAAAATATTTATTGGAACAAAAAAACAATTTACAAAAAGTTTGCATTAGTAAGGAATACTGTGTCGCGGCCATTAGCGCCCACCTCCAAGGGGAAACGACATTCGTGTATAGGTACATGAAAAACAAAATATAATGATGTTTTTTTGCAGAATAAAAGAAGCTAATAAGCTAAATAATAAGCTTAAAAACTAATAGAACATAAGTACTATTCAATAATATTATTGTTATTTATGCATATGAATGTAAGCGGTGTGTATGTACACGAGTAAATGTGTGAGTATGTGTAGGTACCTATATGTATGTAATACCGTAGATAAACTCACGCCTTTTACTATAAAGGTAGGCAGAAACTGAAGAACACTGTCTGCTTCAATCCTTACAAACTCCTTTCGCCTTACGACTTTCATACTAGCGACTGCGGTATGTTCAAATATGTGATAGCGCCATATTGTGACATTATGCTCGCTTTTTAACACTTGCAGGCTTTAAAATAAAAAATAAGAAAATATAATATTTTATAGAAAATATCGATAAAAATTTGTACAATAATTAATTATAGACTGTTAATATTTTATTAACAATTTTATTTGGTAAACGTTATTTTCAAGTGACAGTTGACAGATGTCATTGACACTTTCCGTCATAGTTGAACTGCATGGTACATCCTTATTTGTGAGGTATAATGGGGACAAACACTCTTTAAGCATACTTAACACTATTACAACACTAACGTAGCGCAAGCGCCATCAGGACGTCATTTGCAAGCGGCCATTAACAAATGGCGGTTCTATTGTGTTAAGTTTGTCTTAAGTGTGTGATTTCCCATCATACCTCGCGTCCCCGTCTTATACACTGTTCCCCTAATTCTTATACCATTCTTCTCTTTCTTCGTAGGAGGCTGGATCACCACGTCCAATATCACTGTGGTGGTGGAACCGAACAAGAGATCCATCGTGGTGGTCTGCCATGGGATCAATGGACAGCTCACGGAGAACGTCGTGGCTACTCATACCATTAATGTGCTCTGTAAGTACTTTAATATTAGTTAATTTCTTTATTCATTTTTTAACATATTCGTTACAGTTTTAAATATTTTTACAAAAATGAAATAACAAACGTTTAAAACCATAAAAGTCCGCCGGCAAAATATAAATGAATAAATATTCAATTAATATTTCTATATCAATAATATTTTACATGTTTTACGATATAAAAAAGTAACGACGAATGTCTAAAATGACGCATGTGGGAGTTATTCAAGACACACTATTATCGAATACATAAATGAATAATAATATTTTTCGTTGATAATGTTCTTTTTTTTTCTCTTTAGATCAAAAACTTACTTTAAAAACCTTTATATTTTAGATCTAATATTTTTTCATAGAGGGAAGGCTTATTGCACAAAATAAAAAAGATATCAAATGAAATGACATACCTATTACATTTTTATAAAAATATGTCAACCCTTATCTAGAAAGTAATAGATTTAAAGATTGTATTGACAACCCTATTTTACGATGGAGACGTTTCAAAATAAATTCAATGATAACTTGATAGAATAACCAATGTAACATTTATTTTACTTTTACTCACACATGTCATGATCAATCATGGTAGATTAATGATAACATTTCATAAGAGAAAAAAAAATGTAGTTCTTTGTTTTGTCAATAATAATAATAATAATAATAATAAACTTTTAGTAGTGCCATCAGGATGGAATTTGGTGTGGACAAATGTGCAGTCATGCATGTAAAGCGAGGGGAGATTATGGAATCTGAAGGAATTCAACTTTCAGATTCCATACACCTCAGATCCCTCTCTTCATCCGAAACCTATAAGTATTTGGGTATGTCGGAAGCACTTGGCATTGATGTACCGGATGTGAAACAATCGTTGAGGGACCGCTTCTTCGGCCGCCTCAAGAAGGTATTAAATAGCCTTCTTTCAGGTGGAAACAAGGTGCGCGCCTTCAACGGTTGGGTCATGCCGGTTTTAATGTACTCTTTCGGCATACTCAAATGGACTCAGACTGAACTCGACGCCTTGGATAGACGAGTCCGCACACTGCTGACCGCAAACCGGATGCATCACCCACGATCATCAGTAATGAGACTGTACATCCCGAGGAAATGTGGAGGTCGAGGCTTTTTAAATGCTAAGGCCCTCCACAACCGCGAGGTGTGCAGTCTTAGAGAATATTTCTTGAATATGGACGTGGGTATGCACCGAGATGTGGTCGCGGTGGATAAGGGACTCACCCCGTTGTCCATGGCTAAAGAGGACTGGCGCAAACCTGTAGTACTCACTACGGAAGATCGCAAGAAGGTATGGCAAAGTAAGGAGCTTCACGGGCGCTTCTACCGGGCTCTTCATGGACCCGATGTAGATTTTCTAGCGTCCGTATCCTGGCTACGTTTCAGTGACCTCTTCGGGGAAACTGAAGGTTTTGTCTGTGCAATTATGGACGAAGTTATGCTGACGAATAACTACCGGAGACATATTATGAAAGACGGGACGGTCGACGTGTGTCGGGCATGCCACCGTCCGGGTGAGTCGATCAGACATATTATCTCTGGTTGTTCTCGTCTTGCTAACGGCGAGTACTTGCACAGGCATAACCTAGTGGCCAGGATTATCCACCAGCAACTTGCTTTAAAATACAATCTTGTTGATTCTGAAGTACCGTATTACAAGTATGTGCCCGACCCAGTTCTCGAGAAAGACCATGTCACGTTGTACTGGGATCTGCCTATCATTACTGACAGGACTATTATTGCTAATAAGCCTGACATAGTAGTGATAGACAGATCAGCGCGCCGCGCAATGATAATCGATGTTACCATCCCGCATGACGAAAACCTCGTTAAAGCCGAAAAAGATAAACAAATAAAATATCTTGACTTGGCGCGCGAGGTTGTCGACATGTGGAATGTGAGCTCGGCTATCATTGTGCCGATTGTTGTAACGGCCAATGGCCTGATAGCCAAGAGCCTCGACGAACATCTGTCGAGGCTCTCGTTGGGTAGTTGGATCAAGGGCCTGATTCAGAAGGCAGTACTCCTGGATACGGCCCGCATTGTGAGGAGGTTCCTGTCTCTGGGGCCCTAACCACCGGTAGCTTGGACCTTGCTCCCACACCGGCGGATCACTATTTTTATATTTTTAAATGTTTTTTATTTTTATTATTTAAGAAATATTTAAAAATTTAATAATATGTTTACAAATGAATAAAGGAAATAATAATAATAATAGTTTATTTCAGGCATGAACCCATATCAATTTCATTACACATAATAAAAAATTACAAACATCATCGCATAAACAAAATAGAACTAAAATTAAATCAACATTACAATCAGAATCAGAATTAAAATTAAAATTAACAACAACAAAAAGAAAATTCAAAAATTAAAATTATAAAATAAAATAAAAATAACAGTCAGAAATTAAAATCACAGTTCAATCGAGATCAGCATATTAAAACCATACTTCACAACATAATGTACACTAATTCTGGTCTTACTAGGTACACACAATTCAATATTTCAGTAACTAAAAGATTTTCACATGCACACAGTCGAGTTTGGAAAGACGCCCTGAGTCTCCTCATCAGCCCGTAAAAATCAGTAACCCTGCTGTCAACAAACATGCCAGTCGCACTACACCGCCAGGGTAACTTTAGAATAGCTCTAAAGGCGTTATTATATTGTACACGAAGAGTGTTGTAAGCAAACTTCGTGTACCTGTACCAGAGTTGACTTGTGTAGAACGACTGACAGTATGCCGTAAACAGAGTCACTTTGACTTGGTTAGAGCAGTAAGCAAAGCGTCTAGCCAACATGTTGCTTCGACATGCGATACTACGCCTCTGTCGTTCCAGGTCAGCATCGTCTGATAAGTCATCCCTAATTATATGACCAAGATATTTAAATTTATTTACAATGCTCAGGGCAGTTCCACACAAGTTAATCGGTAAGATATTATCAGGACCTTTACCACTTTTAAATATCATAACCTCCGATTTTTTTACGTTATAGGTGAGAAAGTGTTCCGCAGCATACTTCTCACAAATCGCAACAAGTCTCCTTAACCCATTGGCTGAGGGACTGAGCAGAACCATGTCGTCCGCATAACTGAGATTATTCACAGATACATCACCAATACGACAACCGGCTCGGGCACTGCTCAGTTCCTCAATCAACTGGTTAGTATACATGTTAAATAAAATCGGTGAAGTGAGACCACCCTGCCTCACGCCACACGTCAATTTATACGTATCCGAGAGGGCACTATTCCACTTAACCTGATTACATTGATTTGCATACCAATATTCCAGAAGATCTACAATTCTTGATGGCACTTTGGAATCTGGATTTCTCAACTTATCCCATAGTAACTTATAATTGATAGTATCAAACGCGCGGCTAAGATCTAGGAAGCACGCATATACACTCGTGTTTCTTTGTAGGTATTTATACACTGTATTCTTTAAGGTAAAGATAGCCAAATCAGTCGACATGCCCTTTCGGAAACCAAATTGTGCATTATTTATAGGGAAATTATTTTCACTTAAATGAGAAATAATTAAGCGTTCAAAAATCTTAGAAAATATGGTCGCTAAGGATATAGGGCGGTAATTAGACATACTGGACACATCACCCGTTCTATTCTTTACAATTGGTACGACTATGGTCCTTAAGAAACTATCTGGTAAGTAGCCATGGTCAACACATGCATTAAACAGTTCAGAAATTCTAATAAATAGAGATTTAGGGGCGTACATAAAGTGTTCGACACTGAGCCCGTCGTGGCCCGGCGACTTACCGCGTTTCATACTTTTTACACAAAGATACAGCTCCTCAGCAGTGACGTGCAACTTGCTGGTATCATGGTCACATTTCTCACTCAACCGTGGCGGAGGCGTCGCCGGCTCACCACTGGCCACGCTGTCCACACTCACGCTATTTGCCGCCGTAGACACGGTAGCAGGGTTAAATTGTTTTGCAAACATATTTGCAATAACACCTGGGTCATTGCAACCATTTATATTAACTGGCACACTAGCTTTATAATTTAATTTATTTGTCTCATTCCAGAACTTTCCGAACTGCTTATTGTATCTGTGAGTGGCTATAATATCCATTTTTATTTTATTTTCATTTGACTGACACCATTTTATTTTATTTTTAAAAACCTTTTTACTACGAATCATGTCATCATACATTTTTCCCTGTGAGGGGCGACCATTTAAATTCCACAATGTGTAGCTCTGCCGAGCCTCCATATGACACTCCCGCACATGATAGTTCCATCCAACTATCGTTCTCTTTTTAATGAACGATTTTCCCTGATAGGATAACTTGGCAGCCCTAGACATTATGTTTACAATTTGTTTATAACATTTATCAATTAAACAACAGTGATGAGGATCTTTACAATAGGTTCCATTACACGAAAAATCAGACCAGCAGCTAAAGGACTGTACAAATTCATTACAAAGTTTTGCATATTTACAGTTTTGTTCATACGTTCTTTGTCCCCAAATTACCTTATTTACTAACAGATTATGCTTTGTATCTGTTTTTGGCAACACTACATCTATATTACATTTGACCAATAATGGAAAATGATCCGAATAGTAAACATCATTTAATACACAAATACTATCAATCATACTAAAGCCCGCGGAGGTGGTAACGCAGTGGTCTAGCCAACTTGTGGTGCCATGTGAGTCACTTAAGTATGTGTAGGTATTTGACAGCATACCGAGTAAATTGATGTCCGCACATAACCAGTCTTGATCATCACAGTACTCCAGTAGTTCACTTCCAAATAAACTATTTGGGCGCGAAACGTCAGCGTTAAAATCACCGAGGACTAACACACTTTCCACATCACTACTTTCGATAACTGCACTGATAACACCGAGGCATTCCGTAAACAAGGGCAGATTATTCACATCTTGAGTCGGCATGTAAACCGACATCACGATGAAACTTCGCCCTGCGCTGACCTGCACACACACGGCTGCCACGCGCGTCGAACCGGTGTCAATGGGAATTACCCGATTGAATACAGATGTCCGCCATAAAATAGCTGTACCTCCATAGGGTCTTCCTTTAAGCACGCCCGCAGACATGTCCACAGCCGATACCCCATGATAAGTAAAATCGGGATGTATTTTATCCAGGTATCCCAGGTCATCTGGAATTAACCAATGTTCTTGAAGTGCAATTATATCATGTTTTTCGCAGAGATCAGTGACACTATTACACGAACGCTTTATCGATCGACAATTAAATGATATTATGCTGATTTTCATTATTTTTATTTTCCGGATGGCTGATGTTCCCGGTGGTAACTCTTTTTTCGGTGTACCTCCTATAAACTATACCCCGTGGCCAGAAATTAGCATCAAGGAAGGCTTTTTCTTGATCCTGCTCTACTGTGATTTTAAACGAAGAAAATCCAGTTTCTTTGAACTGGGTCAGTTTTTCAACCTTGACGACCGTGTGTCCGCAATCGTTAATAAATTCTTTAATATCGTCCTCGGTCGTTTCCGTGACGAATCGGGAGGCGTAAATATATGATTGTCTAGGCACTATCTTGATTTTATTCGACGTCAAAACGGCCTTTCCTTGTTGATTTTTGTTCGTTTTTCTGTTTCAATATATTGGTTTAATTAATTATAATAATTATAGTTTTCAATGATGTTTACAAATAATCGTTTTTACATATATTTTTTTGTTTTTAAAGAGAAATCTATAAAAGAAATCTAATTAAAGTTCAGCAACATTAAGCCTAGTTTTCATTACTAACAATTAAAATGATTAAAATCCGAAATATAAACTCCAATCAAAATACGTTTCGAATCAACCAACGAATACAAATCGAAAATTCCATTACCCTACAAAATATGATAATCCATGGCTTAAGTAAACACGAAAGATTTTCCATCAAATACCTATTTGATTAGAGAGCTGTCAAAAGCAGGATCCGGCTCGAAGAATATTGATATGCAAAAAAATATACATATATATATCGTGATACCGTAGAAGGTTATCAAGATTTTCTGAAGTTCTAATACGAAATGTGTCGGCACCATATTTATTTCAGTATGGAGTATAGAGGTTAAGAGTACTTACTATCTTTTGAGGAATAAGTTGACAAAGTGTCCAGTTTTATTCACTAAAAATCTGTTCAAATATGGCGTTAGCGTAGCTGCTGTGGGGCCAAATGCCTGCCAGGGTCGCGGGACGGTCTTAAAAGGATACCAGGGCCCTGGAACGCAAGGAGCAAGTGAAAGAACTGGTTTATTGGTCAGTAAGAATATTTCCTATGGGGACGACTGGAGGCGGCTTGCGTCCAGCGCGATCCTGTGGTCTTTTTTTTTTGCCTGGTAAAATCATCAAATGAGGTTCCCGCCCATTACTGTCAGACTTGTACTGACTAAAATCCACGGTGATCCTTCAATAGCCCTTTACGTACCAGGGTCACGGTTACCAGGTGAGACAGTCCACCTGTGACGTCCAACGCTGCACTTACCGGTGCCAGCGCCTCCCTAATTTAACGCACTTTGTTCATAGACAGAGTCTCTCTTACCTCTATTCTCCTTGGCCGAACTTAGTCGACCGCCATCTTGTAAATCGAGGTTTTAAAATTCGAATGGAACGTTTGAAACTAAACGCTGTCATTTGTTTTGTCTTTGAGATAACTTTCTTTGAGGCATAACCTTACCAAATCTTAGTAAAGAGTATCATGTTACGTGTTACCAAAAGTTGTGTTGGTTAGAGGCACTAGCTTCTAGTAAAAATATACCGTCGTACCACAAAAACTTTTAAACGTCTGTTGAACACTTGTCTAAAAAAATGTCAGATTATGACGTTGAAATAAGGTCCGTTTTCGAATCGCACTTTTTTTAGACAAGTGTTCAACAGATGTTTAAGTTTTTGTAGTAAGACTGATACGGCTTTATTACAAAACGTGGTTTAACTTAGACCAAGATTTAAATCAAAAATCAATTTTTGAATTTCGAACTTTATTCCAACTGCTATAAAATTCTAAAATGCACATTGACAACTTACACCGGGATCTAAACTCGGTTTTTGTATTAATAACTTTACGACAGTAGAAATAAAGTTCGAAATTCAAAAAATCATTTTTGATTTAAAGCTTGGTCTAAGTTAAACCACGTTTTGTAATAAAGCCGCTAGTGTTCATCTGCATCTGATTAGGCTGGAAACTCTAGCATCAGCTGTTATTAGTCCAATTTGGAATTGTAGAACTAATTCTAAATTGGTATTTTTTTTTATTCGCGCCATTTTATGTAATTTCTACAAGGAGAGTGATTGTTGTAGGTTCGTTCTGCTTCCAGATTTGACACGGCAAATAGAGCGGCTCGGCTTGTGTGAGCACATATTCTCCTTAGCATAGACCCACCTTAACGGTCTGTTAATAAGAACATTCGAACTGAAATTAAACTTCAACCGATTAAAGTAATTCCCTTTTAACTTTAAAAGCTCCTGTACTACGTTACCAGTACTCAAACTCCACTCAGTCAAACACAACTCAATTTTAAATTTATTAAAACGACGAGTGTTTCGTGGTACCTATCACAACACGAAGTTCACGAGCTATTTAAAGGGAATAATTTATAACCTAACTCCTCGTCTAAGGATTAACTGTCACATCTTGAGCTATTGCGAACTCCTGGACTATTATGAACTAGAGTAGGAGGAAGAGGGGGGGGGCTTGGAAGGGGGGGGGGGGGTAAGCTTAGGGCTTACCACTTGTCGCTGACAGCCAGGTGTGAAACGTATTCGTAGTAATTGTCTTTGCAATTTTTATGAAAGGAGGAATTTTAGTATCTTCGAAAACTACTTTGTGGTGTTTTTCCGGAGATCTGGTCATAATAGCATTATTTTTTTTTGGTTAAAAAGTTCTGGTGCCATTGCTGATTTAATTGAATATCGTTATCTACGTATCTTTTTTCCAAGTATGTATTTTTTACTTGGTAAAATCATCAATGAGTCCTGCCACCCAGGGCAGGACGGGAGGGATTGTCAGACTTGTACTAACTAAAATCCACGGTGTCCTTCAATAGCACTTTACGTTCCGGAGCCACGGTTACCTGATTAGATAGACCCGCGACCCCGGCAGGCTTTGGCCCTCTAAGGGGGACCCCGTATACGAATCAAGTTGAGGTCGGCTTCCAGTCCAACTTCCAACAAACACTTTTCTCCAAGAAGGTGTATTAGCGTCTACATTTGAATCGCAAAAGTCCATAGACAATGTCTTAGTAAATTTTAACGTTTGCCGTGACCAGAATGAGTATATGTCACCTTCTTATTATGTCAGGATTATATCGTGAAAACTCAAAACTCAAGCCCCGAGCTGGAGGCTGCCACTATTTTAACACAGCACTATCAGTATTAAATTTAACTTTCAGTTTAACACTCCAGCAGGTGCACTAATAAAAGATATTTGAACCCTAAACTGATTGTGCGTGAGCTATACAGGGTGAAATCGAAATCATGGGCAATATTTTAATCTAAGGCTCTACTCACGATACTGATTGCATTACGCCTAATAAATCGCAAATCAAAAATATTATTAATGCAATTATGGACACCTTTAAAAATGCAGTAATGTGTGTAATGTGTATAACACTAAAAGTAATTAAAAAAAATCGTGAACCCCAAAAGTCCTAAAGTATCAAAATTTTAAAGCGCAGTACACCGCGCGCGGAACGAAAAGTAAACAAACGTCAAATAATATTAGGCATACTTGCATTAATATTTTTTTTGAGTTCCGAAATACGATTAGTATCGTTAGTAAAGCCCGAGTTTAAAATATTGCTCATTAATAAAATTTCACCCTGTAGTTCGAAAACGATGTCAAAATATATTTACCCCCATGACCCTTTCATCACCCCCATACAACTAGTATCATAAAGTTTCACCCCATAGACCCGACTACTACCATAATTATACCCCTACCCACATATTTTCCGCCATTTTTCCCACACATGGCAACTTAATCAGGAGTCTATTTGACTTTATAATAACTCTGGCGACTCGAAACCCTTAGGAGACGTGACTTGAAAGCGAAGTGGTGCTCTCAACGTGTTGTGGCGTTATCTAGATCGACCCTGTATATTATATACACCCCGTATATGTACGGGCGAAGGACATATTTCGAAGTAGTGTGGTGACTTTTAAATATTAAGGATATAGGTTCTTGTGATCATTCTTACTAAATAAATAAGGAAAATCGTTTAGAAATTGAGTCCACTTTTACCGAGTCTAATTAGTCTGCTTATAACGTTACGTATGTGGTCGTTTGGGGTATATTATACCCTGCCCTGGTCTTAGAAATAACGATTATGCTCGATACTTGATACTTCATTATAAAGGACACGTGTTTTTACCAAGCTACCGATAACTTCAGCTCACAAAGTTAAAGAAAGAAAGAAAGAAAATTGTTTTATTTTTTAAATTTAAAAAATTCTTAAACTTTGAAGATGCACTGGAGTGTGTAACACCCCAGGTGACCAATTAGGAGTTAAGTTGCCCGTTTAAGTTGTTCTCTATATTGAACTAGAAACAAATGATAGAAAAATAAAGTTACTTGGGAATGGAAGCCAGGATCAATCAATTATGGCTTATAATAAAACATATTATTAGCATGTCTATCATTCTAGACACGGTTACGTTTCAAATTATAGTTGCAGAACTTTACCACATTAAACACCGCCTTTTTATTAAAAACAACCCTTAAAACATCATTTACAAAAACGAAAAACCCTTCACTAAAATAATTGCCAATATACTACCCTAGTTTGTACAAGACACTGAAATGTTTTGTAAAATGCAACGGCCAACATTTCAGCATTTTTCTTTTTCAGTGAATTTCTCTTCAATTCCTTTTGCTTAACACATGTACGAGTTTGAGGTTTAAAATTCTTTCAATATTTTGTAGCTAGTAGAGCGGCCATTTTGTTTTTTCAAGTGGAATGTTTGGTTTATTGATGTTTAAGTTAGTGTAATGTGGTTTATAATGGAGAATTTTTGATCGTTGAATTTTGTGGTGTTTATTTGAAATTGATTTCGGATGATAGCTGAAAATATTAGAGGTAAAAATTGGAATGAAAGTAAAAAAAATAAAGTGAAGTTACGTAAAATTATTGAGCATTTTTATTTTACGTTTTCGAGATATCTCACAGCATTTATTTCAATTTGACCACTACAGGAACTTTTGAAATGTCAAAAAAAAAACTATAATAAAACTACTTACATTCCCAGTCACAAGCTATATAACTTGTAAAAGTACTATAGTTTCCTAAAGGCTCGAACAGACTCACACGATTAATCGCGCTGCGACAACGAGCCAAGCTAATTCCACTCTAAATGTACTGCGAATGGACCGCGACAAGTCGCCCCGCGCGATTAATCGTGTGTGTCTGCTCGAGGCTTAAAGTGGTTAGTAAATCTCTATCGAGAAGAATGGGCAATAAACTCCATGGACACTATTTTAAATCAAAACATTATAACTAAGTTTAACATACATTATTATGAGAACGATCGTTAAATGAAGAGGAAGGTTATAGGCAATTGGTTGATGGGTTAATCTCTTAATAAAACTAGTGGACATTTCACACCAAAAACTCATTAAGTCACTTCATCTTTGAACCATAAAAACTCAAATCAAAACTTGACCATGGGTACCCATATACCAAACCCTCCATCAGTTGTGGTCTTAACCCTTACGCACTCGTGGTAACTAAGATTACCCTTTAAATCATTTCTAGTCGGGGGTTAGGCCCCGTAGTACCCCTTGTGGTCAAGCAAGGGTGCTTTGTAAATCGTATGTGGTTGTTGCACGATCTTTGGTATAGACCCTGTGTTCTAAAATGGGGGTCAAATTGTTTTTGGTGTGCTATTTTTGGTGCCTTTTCAATAATTATCACTTTTAGGAAAAAAACAGCCTTTCCTGTACAGATATTGGGTACGCATCGGTAGCAATCGTTTGTCAACTAATAAAAACCTTGCCTAGCTCAAATTTTACAAAATTCAACCTAATTTTAGACTGACTATAGAACCTCCATAATTATTAATTTTCCAGCAACTCATGATCTTCCTGCATTTACCCCATTTTACTTGGGGTCGACGCCACACGTTTTCTTCTTCCATTCTCCCCTGTCGGCCGTCATGAAAGTTCAAGCCACTAGGCTGCCAATCTAATAAGCATCTGTTCACTCCAGCGCATTGAGAGCATCGGTGATAATATGTTGCTCTCAAAACGGTGAAGGAAAAGATTATACAGGAAGACTTTTTTACCACCATCCAAAATTTTTCTGGGCATTAGGTATCAATCACTAATCCCATTTTTGAAGAAAAAATTGATACGTAAAATTTTCATATTAAATCATTTTTTCATAAGAATTATCCGCTCTGCGTGGTCACCAAGCTAAACGTTAAAATAAAACTACACTTGCCGGCATGAAATGGGCAGAGCGCACCCCGCTTACCCCCCGCCCCGCCCCGCTACACCTGAGCGACACATCACAGCGCGGTGTCCAGATTCATCAACTTTTTATAGATAATTTCGTGACGTGATATCTTAATATTTTTGTATTGAGTGATACAAAAAGAAAAAACACGTATTCAATGATTTTCGTAAAAGATTAATATATCAAAATTTGGATGGTGACTAAAAAATCATTCTGTATACACAAAGTTAAACGCCTGGCCGAGTTCAAACTAACGACATACAACTCTTAATTCGAGGATGTTACCACTAGGCAACCATTGCATGTCATATAGATAGTCCTGAAAAAACAAACCGTCCCTTTGACCCAATGACACAAAGAGCTAACTGGACCGTAAAACTACAGCCCATGGACCGTTTCCAACTGTACTATGTAACATATTAAACATAAAATGATAAAACTATGACTATATATAAACAACGAACTGAGCGTCCGGTCTGCGCGAATTATCATAATATTTGCGGAAACGGAAGCGCAGCTGACGTCACGGCCGCCGCCGCCATTTCGGGGTTCGGTAGGGAAATTGTGTAATCCATTGTGGTAGTTTTGGATACATACATAATATCGCTCCTCCCACCGAATAATATCGTAATGTGATAAAACGATACTTTGCGTTTTATTGCATATTCATCATGTAGGTACTCTCTTACACTTTGTCAATTTTTTTCACATTTTTCCTATGAGTACATTACAAATTAGTGTTTTTATAATAACCATAGCCCTAATATTCCGTTATAGATTTATTGTACTTATTTACCTGAATAACATCGCTTCTAGTGATTACGGATAACACTGCTAATAAGAATTTCAATATGTTACGATAACGATATTATTCGAGTAAGAACAGCAAACTCGTTTTATAGTAAAGTTTTTTAACAATACTATTCCTGTAGAGATTTTATTTCAAAAATATGGTAATGCTGGTTACTATTTAATTAAATATTAAAAAAAAATAGCAATTACTTTTGCAATAGTTTACCGAGGTGATATCTACACTCAATCTACGATTGCTGTATTATCTATTAATGAGAAGATTATCGATCTGGAGGAAGAATTGAGCAAAATGCGCTGGGATATCTTGGGATTATCTGAAATCTGAAGAGACGGTCAGGATACGATAGTTCTAGATTCCGGCCAATATGCTCTTCTACCGGGAAGGAGACCGTAAATCCCAGGGTGGTGTTGGATTTCTCGTCCGCAGGTCCCTCATCAACAATGTTATGAAAGTCGACAGTGTGTCGAGTAGGGTAGCATACCTTATACTCAGAATAACCAACCGGTATTCGTTGAAGGTCATACAGGTATATGCGCCGACCTCGACACATTCTGATGATGAAGTAGAGGCATTGTATGAGGAGATATCCGAGGCCATACATACCTCCGAAACATACTCCACCGTTGTTATGGGGGGCTTCAACGCGAAGGTGGGCGCACGGAATGGCGATGAGTTGAGAGTGGGGCCATTTGGGTATGGGCAGCGAAACCATAGGGGCCAGCGACTGGTCGACTTCATGGAAAAGGAAGAAATTCATTCAGCGGCTATCTAGGAGGTGGACGTGGATGAGCCCTGGTACTACCAGAAACGAGATTGACTTCATCATGACGACCAAGAAGCGAATATTCAGTGATGTCTCTGTGATCGCCAAGGTAAAAACCGGTAGCGATCACCGGATCGTCAGAGGCACATTGAACATCAATGTGAAGCTTGAAAGGTCTCGTCTGGTGAAGTCCACGCTCCGACCTGGTCCTGCCCATATCCAGAACCCCGAAGACTTTCAACTCGAACTGCACAATCGCTTCCAGTGCCTAACCGAATGCGAAACTGTGGACGAGATTAACAATGGGTTGGTGGAAACTGTCCAAGTTCTTTAAGACCCCGCGCCGCAATAAGCCTCAAAAGCTCTCGAACGGAACCATCAAGTTGCAAAACCGGACAAGAGACGAGGCTGCAATCTTCAGCTGATATGTCGGAATATGACAAACTCAATAAACGAATCTCTAAATCAATGCGACGTGACCTGCGTGCCTATAGTGCGGCACGGATCAAAGAAGCAATCGACTGGAACCAGGGCTCTAAAGTCTTCGCAAAGAATTCGTCTATTGGGCAAAGCCAAATGAAAAAGCTGAAGATTAACGACGGCAGCATCATTTCGACGAAACCGCAGATTCTGAGAGAGCTTGAGAGGTTTTACGAACAGTTATACACATCAACACGATAACCCAGTGTCGGTACAGCTCAAGACGCAAGAGCTAAACTGACTCGACACTACACCGAGGATATCCCGGATATCAGTCTGTACGAGATTAGAATGGCTTTTAAACAGCGCAAGAATAACAAGGCGCCGGGTAAAGACGGAATCACAACAGAACTTCTGAGAGCGGGTGGAAATCGGTACTTTTATTCCTGCAGAAGTTATTTAATTCCATCATACTCGAAGGTACTACGCCAAAAGCATGGCACGGGAGTGTGGTTGTTCTTTTCTTCAAAAAGGGTGACAACACCTTGTTGAAGAACTACAGGCCAATCTCACTTCTCAGCCATGTATACAAGCTGTTCTCAAGAGTCATTACGAAACGTCTCAAACGCAGGTTTGATGAATCCTAGCCTCCCGAACAAGCCGGTTTCCGAAAATGTTTTAGTACCATAGACCACATACACACGCTCCGCCAGATTATACAGAAGACAGAGGAGTATAATCGGCCATTATGTTTAGCATTTGTGGACTATGAAAAAGCCTTCGATTCAATCGAAACCTGGGCAGTATTGCAGTCCCTCCAACGATGTCATATCGACTATAGGTATATCGAAGTGTTGAAGTGTTTGTATAGAAACGCCACCATGCACATCCGACTTCAGGAATAGAACACGAAACCAATCCAATTGCAGAAAGGCATGAGAAAAGGACACGTTATTACTCCAAAACTGTTCACGAACGCGTTGGAGGTCGTTTTCAAGCTCTTGGAATGGAACGGACTCGGCATCAACATCAATTGCAAATACATCACTCACCTTCGTTTTTCCGATGATAATGTCATCATGGCAGAATCGTTGGAGCACCTTAATGCTATGCACAGTGACCTCAGTATCGTTTCCCAACGGGTCGGCCTTAAAATGAACATGGACAAGACGAAAATCATGTCGAATGTCCATGTCGCACCCGTACCGGTTGTTGTTGGGAATGATACTCTCTAAGTTGTAGACCTCGTTGTTACCTTGGACAGATTGTTCAGTTACGTAGGTCCAACTTCGACAAAGAGGTCGCCCGAAGAATCCAACTCCGATGGGCAGCGTTTGGGAAGCTACGTGATATCTTCTTATCGAGAACCCCACAGTGTCTCAAAACAAGGGTGTTTAACCAGTGTGTGTTGCCGTAATGACATATGGCTCTGAAACGTGATCTTTGACTGCTGGCCTTTTAGAGAGACTAAGAGTCACTCAACGAGCAATGGAAAGAGCTATGCTCGGAGTTTCTTTGCGGGATAAAATCGTCAACATGGATATTCGGCGAAGAACCAGAGTCACCGACGTAGCTCATACAAATTGCAAGTTGAACTGGCAATGGGCAGGCCACATCGCTCGTAGAACTGACGACCCATGGGGAAGAAAAGTTCTCGAGTGGCGACCACGGACCGCAAGACGCAGCGTAAACAGGCCCCTCACTAGGTGGTCCGACGACATCTTGAGGGTCGCGGGCAACCGATGGATGCAAGTGGCGAATTGTCGTTCGGCGTGGCGGTCTAAGGGCCTATGTTCAACAGTTGACGTCTTCCGGCTGATGATGATGATGATGAGTTTTCTTTTATCAGAAACCCATAGATTTATTGAAAGTTATATTTCTAATAATGGATATTACTTAACAGGCAATTGAAGAATAAAATAGTATTAAAACAATAACTTAACATATAATATATATTATATAGGCGAAAATCCCAGTTACAGTCTATTACCGTTTATGTTTGGATGTCTTTGTTTAACGAATAACATTGTAGTACACTATTATTGTGCACGCTGTCTTTTTGTTTCTACGCGAATAATATCGTTATGTTTTGTTGCGAAATATTGTTTTTCTAACGTATCCAGTAAAATATATTTTCTTTAATAACTTGGTCCTAATATAATAAAAATTAAATACGTTTATTTAGAATGATTCTATAAAAAATTAACTTTCATTTGATATATAAATCATTCTCTTAGGTTGAACAATATTTGCAATAATCGTAAAAAAACACTGTTTTATTTTTCCTGTAAAATTTGAATTTATCGATTACGATATTATTCGGTGGGAGGAGCGATATATTGGGCTTTTGCAAGGTGGGATTTGAGAGTGATGAATTACTTTTGTTTGTTTCAAAGTTTACCGTGATTTGCTAAACATAAGGCACCTGTTTCCCTTCTGATGCGTGGGGGGTGTAAACAGGATGGAATGGAAGTAGTATAAAAGGTAGTTTGTTAATTCTGTTTTATTTTCAGGCCTGTTGGTCTAGTGGTTAGTGACCCTGACTACTATGCCGGGGGTCGTGGCTTCGATTCCCACCCAGGACAAATGTTTGTGTGATGAGCACGATCATTTGTTCTGTGTCTGGGTGTAATTTATCTATAATATTTATGTATTTAGAAATATATAAGTATGTTTATCAGTTGTCTAGTACTCATAACACAAGCTCTGCTTAGCTTGGGACTAGATGGTGTTGTGTGATAGTTGTGGAATATTTTTTTTTAAATTAATTTTCAAAAAGAAAAAAAAAAGTATTTTTGATCATTTTTTGGCCCAGAAAATTTCAGCTCTGAGGTATTAATAATGATTAATACGCTTGGTTATTAAAGGCCATTGATAACTATAAATTAATTTGACAAAATGAAAACTTAAAAAAAATACACAAGAATAAATAACTATTTATTTTATTTTCTCTAATCAGAAACCTTATCACAACATTTCTGTATTTTAATGGAAACTTTGACGATAATCAAATTATCGTCAAAGTTTCCATTTACTTTATGTCACAGACAACAAACTTGAAAACCCATGCGAAGGCATTTAAGCCTTAAGCCAAAGAAAATTAAACTCAACATCAAGAATCAATAGATCTCAAATCCTCTTTATCCCACGGAACCTTGGACTGTAAATTCATTACACCCTACATTTTTTCCGTCGGCCTAACGCGATAAACCCTAGGTCGGATTAAACAGCTTTTTAAACTGCTCGTGTTGTCTCGTTCTTTCTCTCACATTTATATTTGCCATCTCGTTCTAGCAACGGATTTATGCGGTCGTTTTTTTAGTGGTTTAAAGTTTGCGTTGCCCAGGTTTTTGCGGGATGGGGGAAGGAGGGGGGGAGTATGTGTGTGTTTGGTTTTAAATTGGGAAAAAATTGTGTGAGTTTTTTGCTAAGTATAATTTAAAATGTACTAAAAAATTAAGAGGATATGACCTCGTGCGATTTTGAGCTCTATATCGAAGTGCTTGGGTTTCTTATCGTGTTAATTGAATTTTCTTTAAAACTACACTCAATTAAAAAAATAGGCAAGCAACTGATTAGTTGGTCAAACTGTAGAAAACGAAGCATGTGATCTTGAATTCGATACCTATGTCATATAATTTTAAAGGCCATATTGCCTTGACCTTTGACATAACTGGTAAAATGATACATACTGCCTAAACACTTCTGCCTCACCTTTCGGGTAATTGCATAATGAAAGCATAAAATATAAATTGCAAATCAGTTTATTCCGTTACAGTATTGAAAAATAATGAACACGTTTTTAATCAATGAATATTGGCAATGATAAAACGAGGGAGTGGAGCTCATGACGTCAGAACTCAGTAAAAAATATTTCAGGGTGTGACGTACTCGTATGCAGCTCGCCGCCCGACCATGTACAGTCACGAGCAATAACATGTATACACTTAGAAAAATTCAAACGCAATTTGGCCCGTTGGCAGCGCGCGCGCTTGCCTCGGCCGAGACACGTCCACACTAACCGAGCTGCTTCGCGCGGTAAATGCCTCGCGAAGCTGCGCGCTCTGTGTGGACGCCACCTAATGAATATAATCCTCGAATACATAATTCCTAAAACCAAGAATATAGTACCAAGATTTACACTTCCTTGCTACAATCTACATACAAAGGCCGTAGAACTATTTACCTAAAACATTGACATAGGCTCTACCCTAGGCAATGACCAAATAACATACCTTTTAGTCACATTTCTAAAAGCTGTTATTTTACATTCGTCATTAGCATAACGCTAGTGTAGCTTCTGAATGTTTAATTCGGTTGCCATTTTGGATTTTGAGGTCAGGTCGCACCGTGAGATGAAATGACTGCGTTCTCCCGCGGTGCGAGTGAATACGTTTTGCCCGGAGGTGTTTGTTTGACGAGCTGCTTCTGGCCTTGGATTTGGATGAATGGCTTGGGTTTTTAGGTCAATGTTTACCTAGATGTACCTATAGGTCTAGTTTTACAGCATGTAATGTTACCACTTTTGGAGTGTTAGTACATGATAGGTCTTTCAGTTGTCCTTTGAATTCTTAAGTCACTGTTACCTATACAGACAGCGGCCTCACCACGCAGATAGATGCTACCTTTAGCATACATATTTTAACAGGAATCTTGAACATAGCACTCGCTACAGAAAACCTCACTTATTTCTAGCTCATCTCTCGACAAAGCTTGCTCCTAATTCCTGTTTTTTTTTCGCGTGACTGTCTTATCAGGTAACCGGGACCCTGGAACGTAAAGGGCTATTGAAGAATCACCGTGGATTTTAGTCAGTACAAGTCTGACAGTCCTTCTCGTCCCGCCCCGTTTGGGAGGACTCATTGGTGATTTAACCACGATAAAAAAACTCGCTCATTTCTCGCTCATCTCTGCATGAAGCGTGCTCCTAATTCTTGTTATATTTAGTCTCCGCCTACCTTACGACCGGAATTTAGGGCGAATAATTGTTATTCCAATTAGCCCCCACTAATTGTATGAAAGAAAATATGATCAAAAGGAATTCTGAGTTTCTTTCCTAACTTTGTTATTACAATAAATTATAATTTCTTTGTATTATATCAAATTGCTAGTGAAAACTGAGTTGAAATAATTAGAAACTCATTTATAAGTGTTCATTTGCGTCAGTCTAGACTGTTTCTTTCTTTGTAGTTTTTAATCAGTTATTATTTTAATTAAATGGTATCAACTATGAAGGTAACTAAATATTTGATCTTGTCTAGTTTTCTTGGTAATTTAATCTAAAATCTGCCAACTTTGAAAAAAATTTAGACGATCAAATATTCGTTGATTTTTTTGTCTGAAAATAATATTTACGCTTCTATTTGATATGCATAAAACAAAAGGCCCTTTTGTTTTATTATAAAAAAAAATGTGATAAAAATAATAAAATTAAAATTATTTGATAACCACCACTGTAACGGATGTCAAAGTTTAGCAAATGACAACCAGAAGACACGCAGGAGTGCTCGGTATGTTAGGGATAGTCACCCATCAACGGATGGATCTAGGCAAGCGTGGCTTAACCTTGGAGTTACTGTTATAATATCTAGGAGGTTTAAACACATTTTTCTGACACACGAAATAGTTCCATACCCAATATTCTTTTGACTCATCATCATCATCAGCCTATAAATGTTCCCACTGCTTGGACACAGGCCTCCTCTCTGTGAGAGGGAGTGGGCCGTAATCTACCACGCGGGCCCAGTGCGGATTGGTAGATGTCACATGTCTTGGAAGTTGTGGTTCTAGGACATGCCGGTATCCTCACGATGTTTTTCTTCACCGTTTTGAGAGCAGTGGTGTTGAAATAAATTACACAAAGTAATGCGCCTGGCGAGGTTCGAACCCACGACCTACAACTTGTAAGTCGAGGCCGATACCACTGGGCCACCACTGCTTCTTCTTTTGACTAAGCAAATATAATTCACCTTCCGAAATTAGTTGAAAAGCCAGGTCTTCCAAGGTCCACGGTTGAACAAACACTCCTATTCAAATCTGGCCTCTCATTCAAACATATGTGGGACTAGCCAACTTGTTATCTACCCTACATTAATCATTTCTTAAGGAGCTGGTGTAAGGAGATGAAGGACAGCGGTTTTTTGATATTTGGTGGACTCTCTCCCCCTCAAGATTTTGTGATAGAGAGAGAGGGAAGTCAAGATTAATATTAGAGAGATTTTGCTTTTGTATTGTTTTGGTATTTATTGTATAACTAATTGTAGCCAGCGATTTCACCACCATTCCATCAGGACCCACCCATTTCGAGCAACTAATTAGTTAGTTTACCATTTTTTGTAAATAATTAAATTAATTTAAGATTTCCTGGTTTTCCTTTCATTTAATTTATCATGTTTGTTAGAGAGATTTCATCCTTATAATTGACCCTAACGATCGATGCAATAAAAGTACAGGGTATAATTTTTTCAGATTTTAGCCCGTTTGATTCCTAGGTGTGGGAGAAGAGAATTTTCGAAAATCTTTGAATGCAGTTTGCTTTCTATTCAAAAATAAAGGAATGTTTCCTTTGAGTAAAATTTTCTATCTGCAGTATTAAGAGTACTTTCCCTCCAGGTGGCATTACAAAATTCTACCCTGTATAGGATTAATAAATAAGAATCTGTGAGGTCAAAAAATATTAAAAATCTCACTGGTCTTCACTTGAACATATTAAAAACGACGGTCCTTAATCTAACTTTAAAGTGGGTTGGTACTTAGTACCTAACTTGCTCTAAGTTAGGCTTCATCTTTGCATCTGAGCTAGATTGGGGCGAAAAGCCAGCCCATTATAAATTTAAAAAATATATATCTGGAAATCAAGCTTCTAAAATTAAAAATGTACCCCTCAAACTCCTCGAAAACGTATCCTCGCTTCATCTACTCTCCTGGTCCACTGTCCAACAGATTAGCAGAATGTATCAGAGGTCCAGTGGCTAGGGCAAACTTCAGATAGAACAGGAAACAGATTTACTTATACTGATAACGCTTATCTTAATATGATAGTAGAACTGAGAATTTGGGACTTTGTACTGGACAGTGTGTTAATTACAAGACAATGACATGATGACCCAGTACACGCAGAGAAATGTCTGGCTACCTATACGAGAATTTCTGGTTGCAGCCGTGACAGCAAGACTCACTAGTTGACTTTACAACATTTCTAGTAATAAATACTAAGTAAGTAGTAGAGATAACAAGGACTTAGTATTTATTACTAGAAATGTTGTAAAGTCAACTAGTGTGTCTTGTTTTCACGGTTGCAACCAGAAGTTCTCATATAGTGGTAGCCAGACATTTCTCTGCCTGTAGTTATCCCATCGCTTCTCATGCACAAGGTTGTGACTTCAAACCCGATGTCTTATCACGACTTTTCACGTTTTTGAGATGTAAAGTAAACGGGAATTTAGATGTTAATTTGGTGGATGAAATTAATTTTTCGTTCGTACTCTAGAGGCTTTTTAAATTTCCATATAATTTATGTTATAGTACGACAGTTATCATGCTGGAGCGCCAGGGTAAATACCAATGTGTGTTTTCTTCTTCTAAGATTAGAGAATTTGACTTCTAAGTTTGTCTTGGACATTACTGATATCGACGGAAAAAGTCATGAAGAATACTTATATTTATAGTCCAAAGCTAATTCAGAAGCCTCTGGAGTTCCCAAAGGCGCTACTGTTTGTTTTTCGTGGTAAAATATCATCATAAATCAGTCCTCTTGCTCTGAGTGGATCGGCAGAAACTGTCAGACTTGTACTGACTTAAAATTCAGAGTCATGGTTACCTGTTTAGACAATCCTGTATGTACCTATCACATTTTACGAATATAACTTTTAATTTTACATCCCCAGGACTTAAAATCAGTTTTTCTGAACACATTCAGTTTTTCGCTTCAGATCTAAACTTAGACCTAACATTTTTAGGCCACTGCCAAGGTGACGATGCAAAAAACCTATTCATATGTTGTTTACTGACCCCCTTTCTTGGGGGTCTGTGATAATACCCCCTTTTCACCCCGTGTACACAACGTTTTTTGTATACATCTGCGTTTTCATGTGGGGTTGAATAGACGGGAGTTTTTTGTAGCCGTAGCTATCTTATTTGATTATGAGAGGAGTATTAATAGGGATATTGGGTTTTTGATAAAATCCTAATTAATATTATAAATGCGAAAGTAAATTTTTTGTTATCTTTTCACGCCTAAACTACTGAACCGATCATCCTGAAATTTTCCTTATATCTTTTCAGGAGTACAGAGACGAACATAGGGTACCTTTCATACCGAATAAAGTACTGTTTCCGAGAATAACTTAGTCATTTATAATGATAATAGTCACGTGTACGTTCTGAATTTTAATTGAATTCTAAATCAAAAGCTGGTGTTGAAATATAACCAGTGTTGCCTACGGCTGCGCCCACGCAAAGTCACCCACACAAAATAATAACGAAGCAACTTTATAAAAAAATTGAAAAAATAGAAGCCTCAGTTTAAAGCCGATTAAAAATAGAAATGTTTTCATGTTGCCCAATCTCACTGGAAAATATAGAAAATAAAAACTAAATTCTTTTTGAAACACAGCCTGCAATATCTAGTGGTATTTTTAGTTGTTTTTAAACATCAAGTTACAGGCAACTATTCATTAAATGTTAAAATTGTGAAAGGACTAAGAAACATTTTCATACAATAAACATAATTTATTACTTTGCTCACTGAATAAGTAAATCCAAGAAAGAATTTCTTTGAATCTTTATTTACTAATCTCCTTTTCTCTTAATAATCTTTTTTACCTAGTCTGTTTCGTCCCAGGGCTGGGCAAAGGTATCACTAATAACCTAATTTTATCTCAATGCAGATTTCTGCTATCTTTACTAATATTGTAAATGTAAAAGTTTGAATAAATGTTTTGATGGATAATTTGTTACTCTCTCACACAAAAACTACTGATCGGATTTGGATGAAATTTAGCACAGAGGTAGATTATAGTTTGGATTAACCCATAAAATACTTTTTATCCCGGTATTACAGTGCAGATACTGGCAAAACCTAGCGTTTCAAAAACGCGTTCAGCGTTTTCTAGGCCTTCCTCGATTGCGGCAGCCGCCTTGAGGCATTAAGCAAATGCAGTAATAAAAAGATTATCTAGTCAGCACCTTATAGCTGTAGTGGTGTTAATACTGCACTAGCTAACGCTTAGTACAGTCAGCACGTTGCTTGTATTATCCACCTGTTTTAGCTACAAAGCAGTGGAAGGGAAATGGTGGGGAAAGAGAGGTCAGGGCTTTGCTAGCAGCATCTTTATATAGGTTATCTTATACTAATGATTTTGAAATTGTATTTAGTTTACAATATATTAATTTACTTTATTGGGCATCAAAACTAGTATGTACTGATCCATAGGTGCTCTAAGTGGAAGAAAAGCTACATAGTAAACTATCCACTGCTGGCACCTGGATTAAATATTATTATGTTATGTTATTGGTACCATATGTGGAATATCTCGGGTGCCTAATACAGAATACCTAAAGTAGATAAATATAAAGATATTATAAAAAAGTGATTTTCCATGCATTAGTCACATTCATTACATTATTTCACAAAAATGCTTACTAAACACCTACGTTCAGCGTTCTAGCACTAAAAATATATGTAGCACTATACATAATATATTATATTTTTTTTATCGTGGTAAAATCATCAAAAGAATCCTTATCTTATTTAAACTTAAAACGAAATTAACTTTTATAATTAGCACAAAGTTACTCCACTCCATCCAATTTATCTCCCCTTATCAAACAAAAAAAAAAAACTAAATGCCGTACACACATACAAAGTTTTAAAAAGGATAGAATACATCATCTAATCTCAACACTAAAAAACGTCCATTACTTAAATTAAATCGTTGTGCACACAGCCTTATGTATAGGGATGTGCCGGCTAGCACGTTCCGCTCATTAAAGTAATGAGACTGTGGACAACGCAGGAATTAATTGCTCAACTCTCTCTCCTGTGGTGACAACCCTAACCGGGTACAAGTGTCGCTAGTATTGTCGCTGGACAACCCTAAAATTTTGCGCTTTTAATACACTTTTGTTGTGTTTATATTTTGCAGATAAAAAACGAGTCTGTATGGGTTTTTAAATGGTGTTTTTTATAGATTTTTTATGGTGCTCCCGGTTGTAAAGTTTCTGTAATAAAGTGGATTGTTAGCTGTTTTTAAATAAGTAGTATTGCAGTGGTTTGTTTTATTCCCGTATCGCTTTTAATATTCTGTGAAAAATGTGAAAAACTATACGTATTTTTTAGTAAATACGATGATTTTTTATCTATATCTTACAATGGAAGTACTTATACAATGTCGATATTTGTACACAATGGCATTGTAGTGATCATTTATGAAATGAAAGATAATCTACAGGCCCTGACGAAGTGACATTCTATCGATAACGCCGATAGTATAGTAAACGTATCGAATTAACTTAAGCTATCGAAAAGGTAAAGTCAATTTCTCTTGAAAGTCGTTTAAGAAATATCGAACCTCATACAAGTAACATGCAAGTGATTAAAAATATTTAATAATTTCGATAGTCAAAATTATTTACGTCAGATTTTTAACTTCAGAAATCTGACGTATTATTGTGCATTTTTGTGGAGTGGTTTAATCTTAAATTAAAGATAGGCAAATTCAAAATTAACGCAAATGAAGCCGCGAACAAAAGCTAATATTTAAAATGTCTACATATTTTAATTTAATTATCACTAATAACATAATCTTTTTAATAAAATATTTATCAACATGAAGGTATAACCCATCCGTCATATCAGCTGATTCCCCTGAGGATAACCTTGTTATCCCAATGATTAATGGTACCGATAACATGACAGGGTACTAGGTTTGATGCCCGATTGAAGTGAAAACGGTTCACAAGGATTGTTATAACATAATGCTTGTTATTTTTTATGGGATAAGCTGAGTTGCAAAGGCTTTTTACGAAGCTGATCTTTTTAAAGACGATTGAATGAGATCGGCAAATCTGAACGGAGTTCTGGAGTTTTATATCAACATACGAATCAGGACATTGATTTAATCCTTGTAAAGTTCATTTTAGATTAAAACGCGATACAGAAAAGCCTGAGCTAAGTCTATGTTCGGTCTTGCTGAGTTTGAGTAAAGTTAAGAGTAAGTTAAAGTAAAGTTAAGTAAAGAGAACTTTGGTTGAGTAAAATACTTTTTTTAGCCTGGTAAAATCATCGAATGAGACCTCCCACCCAGGGCACGGAAGGAGGGACTGTCAGACTTGTACTGACTCAGTGTCCTTCAATAGCCCTTTACGTTCCGGAGCCACAGTTACTGGAGTATTGTCGTCTGGACTTTTTTAGGGTTCCGTAGCCAAATGGCAAAAACGGAACCCTTATAGATTCGTCATGTCTGTCTGTCTGTCTGTCTGTCTGTCTGTCTGTCTGTCTGTCCGTGTATGTCACAGCCACTTTTTGTCCAAAGTATATGAGCTATCCTGTTGAAACTTGGTAAGTAGATGTATTATGTGAACCGCATTAGGATTTTCGCACAAAAATAAAAACAAAACAAATTTTGGGGGTGCCCCCCATACTTGGAATTGAAACTCAAAAATTTTTTTTTCACCAAACAAATAAGTGTGGGGTATCTATGGATAGGTCTTCAAAAATGATATTGAGGTTACTAATATCATTTTTTTCTAAACTGAACAGTTTGCGCGAGAGACACTTCCAAAGTGGTAAAAAGTTGGTCCCCCCCCCCGTAACTTCTAAAATAAGAGAATGATAAAACTAAAAAAAATATATAATGTAGACCTCAACAAAAACTTCCAACGAAAATTGGTTTGGATGAGATACAGTTAGCAGTTTTTGAGATATAGTACATTTTAAAAAACCGCAAATATAACTTTGCCATTCATACAAACACTATGGAAAACAAAGTTATTTTTGTTGTTTGTGTATATTACTTACTAATCTCAATACAATTATATCCATAATCTATGCTAGCTACTACGGAACCCTTCATGGGCGAGTCCAACTCGCACTTGGCCGGTTTTTTTTAGTTTAAGTGTCTAAACATACTATGCCGAAGTTACGCGACCGAAGTTCCGCACAATTACGCCTGCAATGCTATTTGAATTACTGACAACACATTATGCCAAAATTACGTCGCGTCATAGCGTACAGCCTAACTTCGGTCGGGCGTAAGTTCAGCGGCAACTTATTCTGTGACCACACATTATACGCGACCGAAGTTCGGTTCGATTACCGACGAAGATCCGGGGGCGGGGAGCAGCAGGGAGCCGCCCGCGCCGAATTTCTGTCGCGTAAGTTCGGCACTTATGGTGTGTCATATCAGCCAAATACGACGGAACGTGAAATCAGCCGCCGAACTTCGGTCGCGTAACTTCGGCATAGTGTGTTTAGACACTTAATGTATTTGAACGCGCTCTACGACACAGGAGAAATCCCTAGTACGTTTCAACGATGTAAAAAAAAACCGTAGGTACCTTCAACTGAATCTGCCTCAATAATATAGGCCGGGAAACTAGGTTGAATAAAAATGCCGCCATTACTTAGTGAAATCATGTCTTGCGTTAGATATTCAAGTCACAATAGTGAACGCATTAGTCGGTATTGGAGGAAATATACATAATAATGTATATATGTATACATATACTAGTAGAAGGAACGTGGATTCTCTTGTGGTTGGATTTATATTAAATACTACGAAAGTAGTCGATTGAGTCATTTAAACTGACGGTTGCTGGCGTCTAACACGACATTTATTCTACGGAAACCTTATGCCGCTATAAACGTATATGCTATTCCAGACTGTACGTAACTTATCTCTAAGCCAAATATCATCATGACGCCCACGGCATCGGACGTCACGAGGCGTTTTCCGGCTACCGTAGGCGCGGGCGGCGAGGCGAGTAATGGGTGTCTCACCGTCTGATCATGGGCCATGCCCGTGTTGACGGCGGCGCGTCGTGTTCCACGCGCACCTGAAAGAGCTGTCAGCAATATGACGAGGCGCCCTTAGAGTGCCAAAAACAGTTAGTTCCAAATAAAAATACATTTTTCTTTGTTTCATATGCCTATATTATTTTAAAATTGAACCTGTGCGAAGCCGGGGTGGGGCGCTAGTGTTTATATTTTTTCTTTGCAATCCACAATCTTACTAGGTAGGTACACACGGCTACACATCAAACTATACATAACCAGCTAATTTTGGCCTCTTTTAATTACTGAACCTTTTCACACAATGAAAGATCAGCTTAAACTAGTTCTTTTGAGTTTGATTTGAAGCCGTGTGTACCTACATGGTATGACATAACATACCAACTTAAGTCATCATAATCGGAATGTATAACTGTTTAGAAATAAGCAAGAAATGATACAAAACGTAAGTAACAGCATTCCAGGGTGATTACTGTTTTTATATGACATACGTACATGCATATATGCCAGTTCTGTATGTATAGGTATGTCATTAGATTGGATTGAGGAAGCTAGTGCTTGAATGACACGTTTAGTCTGTTTATGTGTTTTTTTTGAGGTTGAAAACTGATGGACTGATATAGATGGGATAGGAAAATGTTCTTTTTTTGTTTTTGGACATAATTGTATTCGAATGAAAACGTCTTCTTCGTGGTTTTACCCCCCCCCCCCCCCTGCTCGGCTCCTAGGCTAGTAAGTAATTTAACAAATATTATGTTATAGCATTGCTGAAATTACGCTTAATTAGAGCATTACAACGTGTTTACATAATTGACTAATTAATCTCAGAACCGTACAGGTAGTGTTAGATAATAATATTGATTTAGGTAATTGATAATTAACACGTACAATGCTTACTGAATTATTCGGTTTTGTGTACCCCTGTAAAAACTAGAACATTAAAGTTACGTAATTTTCAAGAACCATTTGGAGGTCATTGACATTTTCGTTCATTTCGTGATAGCATTATGTGCCCTTAGTTAGGTATATAACTAGATAATATGTTGTAATTCAAGGTACAGATGCCAGCATATAAACCTACTACAACAATTATGTCAAATCGCAATCAAATATGAACCTTTACTCGTTTATGGTATTTGACTGAAAAAATTGAATTAGGTCGTCTAAGATTATTAAAAAAATATTTAAAACTTATTTTTTTGTTCTTTTGTTATGTAAACCAAAATAGACGAAAGTACGACACTTTGACAGGCCTGTTGGTCTAGTGGTTAGTGACCCTGACTCGATTCGATTCCCACCCAGAACAAATGTTACGATCATTTGTTCTGTGTCTGGGTGTAATTTATCTATAACATTTATGTATTTAGAAAAATATAAGTATGTTTATCAGTTAACTAGTACCCATAACACAAGCCCTGCTTAGCTTGGAACTAGATGGCGTTGTGTGATAGTTATGGAATATTATTTATTTATTATATTACTACTTTTAAAATTGCCAATACGTCACAATCAAGTACAGTTTTAACTTTCTTCTGACGTCAATGGCCGGACTCTCGAATTTTCATGTGTTATATCTTTCTATAAAGACCACAGGATCACACTGGATGCAGGCCGCTTACAACCGGTCCTATTGGAAGTCTAAAGGGGAGGCCTATGTTCAGCAGTGGACGTCTTACGGCTGATATGATGATGATGATGATATCTTTGTAAATATACATTGATTTAACAAAAGAAAAAAACCTATACATTATTTTTCAAAAGTTCGATTCGATTACTAATTCGATTTTTTAAAATATTCATGCTTTCAACATGCCTAATGTGATAACTAAGCAATAAAGTTAAAAATCTAACACAAATACACTTGACAGTGACTTGACTTGACTTCTGTAATAGATTTTCAACTTTATCACAATAGTGGAAGGTTAATATTCGATTGGTAAAATTTGTCAGATTCGGGTAAGTTGACCTGCTGGCGTCTGTATGACATTCGTCGTCACTTGCAAACAATTTCGACACAAAATTTTCAAGGTACACTAAATCCTTTTGAAACGTGATCAAATCCTCAGAAAATAGCACTGCATTTAATATTTTTCATTACAATTCAACACTTGTAGCCAATTCAGTATAATTTCCAAAAAATGATATTCTGTAAACGCTTTAAACCTTTTCAAACGTGCTCATAATAAAATCTTCAGAGAACGCATTTAATTTACACGCTCAAAATTATTCAAGACTTGTAAAAAATATCTTTTTTTTTTTTCGTCGGGGTGAAAAAACTTGAAGATAAAATACACAGAGAATAGAAATATACAATTTACAGAAGGTCGATAAAACAAGTGAAAATCTGTCGCACTAACGTGCTTACGGCGATCTCAAGCTAGGATATTATATCTAAAACTAGAATGCTCTACATCGGTATAAACTTGCTTCCGATCAAAAATCGTACGACAATAAATTTTTGAGCAAGCTTCAAGTAAGTCTGCTCATTTCTAGCGAAGTAACAATTGCTCATTAGTAGCACGGTTTTGTGCTTGAATTAAGCACAATTTTCGGTAGCTTATGTCAATCTAATAATTTGACATTCCCGTCACCGTTATCGCTGATAGAGGCCCAAACACGAGTTTTTGCGTTTCTGTGACGTAAAGTAAATGTGAACTTTGTCGTTAATTTGATGGATAAATACACTAGAGATGCTACTTCATTTTACTTCAGGTATGAAGTACGGTCAAATACGTAGAATTCGTGCAATGGCCTCTGAATGCTATAATTTCTAAGTATTCGTCTGTATAAATTATTCTGTGACTGAAAAAGACTGAAAGATCTCAAAGTCAGTTGTTTTCCCTGACGATTTTTCTTGTTAATATCGAGTATCGTAAAACAGCTTACGAGCGGAGCAAATTAGGATCGCGAGTTTTTGGGACTGGTTGGAAACATACGGGGCTGAAGTTTGTAAAGAGACGATGCTGTTTGAATGCATAAATGGTATTTTTTAGAGTTGTAGTGCTATATGAGTGAGCTATTTATAGAATAAGGAGAGTAAATTTAAACAATATAAAATGTATTTACAAATTATGCGTTTAGGAGAACATACAGGTATATATCAGATTAATTTGTCCACGTATTATTATTAAAATACCGATTTCAGAAAATGAATATGAAAAGTATTATTGAATATTTTTTGAATTATGTTTCTAACATTTTAATGCCATGGACAAAATACGAATTAAAACGAATGAATGTGGAGCATTCATTCGTTTTACACATGGCTGCTTTAATATAATTTGAGTAGACAGCAATATTCTAACTGAGCATTCAAAAACACACAGTAATATTTTCTTTACTTTATTTGTAGGATGCCATTATAGTTTTTAGACAAGCATAAAAATATGTAGGTATATTTAATCGTAAATAACACCAACACGACATTTTCTCTGCTTTATAATCCAAGATCACCCAAAAAATTCCAATCAGGTCCGCCCCAACTTTCCTCCCGTATATCCCACCAAGGTTGTCGCATGAATCCTGATTGCAGCGAGCACGTGACAGGAATATCACCGTAACTGTTATCTGATACGAAGAACGGTTATTTATTGGATAAATCTCTAGTTATTTCGGCTGGTTATGTATTGAGTTGAAGGCTTTTTTGGGTAGCCTTGATTTGATGAGGAGATTTGTTTTTGTTTTTTTTTTTTCATTTTAGTTTGTGTTTTGATTTGAGAAAGTTAGATTAGATTACTAAGTGATACTAAGGGTGCACTACACCCTACGTTGTACGAACTCGGGATTGTTTTGTCAGGTAATCGTGACCCTGGAACGTAAAGGGCTATTGAAGGATCACTGTTGTTTTAGTCAGTACAAGTCTGACAGTCCCTCCCGTCCTGCCCAGAATCATTTGATGATTTTATCACGATAAAAAAACACTCTACGTTCTTACTTTTGTCTAAGAAGACAGGATAGATATATTATAATAAATGATCAAGAAACCTAGCATCCTATTTATAATAAGTACTTACCTATTACATCACTACACATTTTTTGAAACTAAAAAAAAATAACTATCAATAGACCATAGTTATTTTTTTGTTAAATTTTGTTTCTGGCTAATATGTTTTGGGTAGCATATAATTATACAAATCAATAGAACATTTGTATAATTATGTGCTACCCAAAACATATTAGCCAGAAACAAAATTATTTTGCACAGTAACCTCTGACTTATATTGCGGAAATGTTGACATTTTACCTAAAACTAATAAACTCGACGAGGCTCATACTATAATTACAATGTTATACAAACACGTTCATGGTATCCAATTAGTGGCAACCCTAAACTAGGGCTGTACCCATTATTTTAATCACCACTCCGTGACTAGACCCTTCCTTATATAATTTATAATTTTAAGGGTACGTACAAACTCGCGACATTTTTTGAAAGTATCTTAAATACGTAACCATATCAAATAATACCATATTCGCAGAAATAAATAAATTCTAATTCCAATAGAGTTAGGTATTTTTTATTTCTTTAAAATAATATTGTAGACTCATTTATTTACATATTTTTTTTACTTACTAATAATTATTTAATTCAATGGTCAATACCCTATAGGTATGTACACACTACCTTTAAAAACTAATTTTTTGACGCCATATAATTTTTTAATTTTAGTTTTTATTTAGTTATTTTTGTAAATATTTTACTTTTATTTTTAGTTAAAAATGTTGTAATTTAGAAATGTATTTTTAATTATTTTTTGCCTAATTAATTATGATTGTTGTCATATAATACAGCCGACGACCAGATTTGTCAACTATAGAATAATCGTGAAATAATAAGAAATCATTTGAAAAGGAAAAACTGTTCTCCACGTTCAATCGGTTAAAAATCCCTTTTCACTTGATTACAAGTCGAAAAAAAGTCGTACGACGCAATCGCAAAATCGCAAGTTTATCAACAACAACTCCTCCAATATAGACTGTCACTTCAACTGATAATTAATGATAATAAACTACATAATTAAGGCACACCAATGATAGGGCCACGAAAGAGATGCTCCCTTAATTGAGTTTTCTATCTCAGGGTTAAGTCGAAACGAACAAGGCCTGTGTTTTGATGGGTGACCACTCAAGCGGCGAAATTCGGGTCTTTAATTTGCGTAATTTAAAAGGGAGGCTAATTTGAGGTTAATGGAGTATAATAGGGTTAATTAAGATCGATATTGTACTGGTTTATTAGTTATCTGAAGTGGAGAAAATACTTTGACTTCTTCCGCTGATTTTGACAGCATTCAGCGAAAAGTTGACTATCTTCAAAATCATTTATTAAGCATATAAATGAACAAGTTGGTTTTTATTCAGTAAGAATCGGACGACTCCCTTCCGATCCATTCAGGGCGGAATTCCCTACTCAAAATACTGCCACTTACTCAAAACATAAATCTTCAGCAACCGTCACCACGGCTAAAGGAGACCTAAATAAGCAACCGTCACCACGGTTAAAGGAGACCTAAATAAGCAACCGTCACCACGGCTTAAGGAGACCTAAATAAGCAACCGTCACCACGGCTAAAGGAGACCTAAAAGCAACCGTCACCACGACTAAAGGAGATCTAAATAAGCAACTGTCACCACGGCTAAAGGAGACCTAAATAAGCAACCGTTACCACGACTAAAGGAGATCTAAATAAGCAACCGTCACCACGGCTAAAGGAGACCTAAATAAGCAACCGTCACCACGGCTAAAGGAGACCTAAATAAGCAACCGTCACCACGGCTAAAGGAGATCTAAATAAGCAACCGTCACCACAGCTACATACTCGTAATGTCACGGTTAAGCAGTCTTGATCACCATCTAACATTCTTCTTTTCTTGTTTCAGATCCACCAACGGCCCCCATGATCACTGGCTACGTCCCTGGGACCACGCTCTCAGCTGGTACCGTTCAGAGATTGTCCTGTATATCTTCAGGAGGCAATCCATTGGCTACTCTGACTTGGTTCAAGAATGATAAGAAGGTTAGTTTCTTCATTTGCCTGTGCTCTTTTGCTCGTCTTTCGCTTTCGGGGGTGTCTTCAAAAGGCTAGAGTTTTTGGGGATAAGTCTGGGGAGTGCGAAGTACTCGGACCTCAACGACTTTTTTTCGGACCAAAATAATCGCATCTTTAAATACGTCTGGCCCGGTTCACACATTACACACGTGCACATGTCTGGTGGAAAGACACCCCTTTCCACCAGAGATGTGCTATGCAGTTATGCTACGAGAATGTAAAAGTTGAGCTACGAAAATATGTGACCGTTTCCACTGATGCTAAGCTATGTAGCGGTGCGAGTAAGATGTGCTATGAAGATCGCCGCCGCAAAGTATCTGCGCGAGGAAGATGCG
This sequence comes from Agrotis exclamationis, assembly GCA_950005045.1. Taxonomy (NCBI): domain Eukaryota; kingdom Metazoa; phylum Arthropoda; class Insecta; order Lepidoptera; family Noctuidae; genus Agrotis; species Agrotis exclamationis. Next base: position 14,457,906 of record OX465441.1, read on the forward strand.
CAGCTCGAGCTATGCGATGTATCGATAGTAGGGAAGACGACCAGGCATCCATAGCACACATCTATAGCACACATCTATAGCACGCATCCTTCCATATAAAAAATATATCTTAGTTGAATCCGAATGAATTTGATTGGTGGATATCAAAGGCATCCATAGCAACGTAGCATAGCACATCTCTGGTGGACAAGTAGCCTAAATCTCACTTTTTCTCAGCCAGAGCAGCACTTCTGTGTTAAGTGATAATTGGTGAAGTATTACAAGTTTTCAGCTTGCCTCAAGCACTTTCGCAAAAATTCAAATAGCTCTTCAACTATATGTAATAATTATGTTTTGGATGGCATGGTTAGTGTAGTGGCATTTCTCCTGTATTGTTGATGATTTTCTGATACACAAACAATCAGACCGAGAAGAATACCTTTAGGTCATTCATTCATATTTGTCTCGTAGGAGGAAAAACTCGGGACACGTAACGCAAGCTGCGTTACGTGTCCAGAGTTTTTATATTTTTGGTATTATTATTGGTATTCTTCTCGGTCTGATTGTTTGTGTATCAGAAAATCATCAACAATACAGGAGAAATTCCTAGGGTTGGACAACGAAGGTTGTCACCAAACCAAAAATATAAAAACTCGGGACACGTAACGCAGCTTGCGTTACGTGTCCCGAGTTTTTATATTTTTGGTATTATTATTGGTATTCTTCTCGGTCTGATTGTTTGTGTATCAGAAAATCATCAACAATACAGGAGAAATTCCTAGGGTTGGACAACGTTGCATATAAAAAAGTTTTATGATAAAAACATAATTATTGTGTCCGATGTAAACTATTTCCATAGAGCGTGTCTCAATAACAGAGCAAAATATTTTCAATAACACAGATATCTATGAATATTACAATACAATTGGCACAGTAAAATTCATTCGAGTATCAATATCGAATCGTTTCAGTCCGTTCAACTATTCTTAATAGAGAAACAATGAGAGCTTCCACAGCGTTCGATATGGAAATGAAATTATTTTTACAATATAAAGCAAATGAATATACATACGTAAAAGGAATAAACAGTAAGTTCACGTACCACAGAAAATAAAAATACAGTTGTTATCGGACTGCAAATATTTTAATTTTATAGCACATGTTTGTGTCATGGTGTTTCGACCAGAAATAACCCTGCAGGAACGTTTAAAATACAAAGACTCAGGAATATACAATGTGTCCGGTTGCGATCTGTTCAAACTTAAAGGGAAGGTGGCTTGCTCAATTCTGTCAATAAAATTATTCTACATGCGAGGTCGAAACCCAACCCCCTCTGAATGGTAGCCATTTATGTTTTCATACCACAATTGAGCTTTTACTCCCATTTTTATCCAGAAATCTATTCCACCCACGACTGAATAATAGCCTCCTCTCATTTGGGGTATGTTTACTTGAGCTGCACAAGTCTTAACCAAGATTTACCTGCGATTTTCAAATTCGGAAAAGCTTACATAAGTGCAAATTATATTTTAAAAATACTCACCAATATATTCTTTTCCAGATCCACTCGGTAACAAAAACGACGGAGCGGTCAGTCTCCGCCGAGATCTCGATCCTGACGAACGTGACCGACAACCAAGCCCAGTACAGATGTGAGGCCACCAACAGTGCTACTGAGATCCCGCTGTTTGAGACTGTCACCTTGAATGTTTACTGTGAGTATTATTTACTGTTACTGTGAAACCTACAGCTGGGCATGAGTATCTATTTCCTCATGACTTCTACCCCTTCCTGTCTAGGGTAAGTGAACCACTGGTCGTTAGTTTTGCCTAGCTCATCCCTTCATCTCATACGGAGTCCGCCGCGACGCCTTTTGGCTAAACCAGGGCTCTACATAGGGGTTATTTTCTTATTGATAGAAATTGCCTGATTAGTTGGGCATGAGGTCTCTGGTTAGATCTAAAGTCGACCAACGTGTTATTTGGAAATGAATTTCCATCTCACATTCTTAGTAGCAACCTGAAGTCTGGATTTGTACCCCATTAAAGGCAATAAGCTCACCTTACCTTATGACACGAGCAAAACAGCAATACATAATAATATGGGCTAAGTATAATCTAAATGCAACGTTCTATACGATGTGTTTTTTTGCAATGAAGAAATTGACTAGACACGGCTAGCAAAATGACGGTACTCACACGAAAAAAACAAGTGAAGCGCGTACGTGTCGCTTAACGTAAATCGCATCATGCGAGGGTGTCAACACATCACAAAACTGCGTGTTTAACTGAATAGATTTCCAGTAACCAGAGGTTAATTGGTTTCCCAAATAGTAAATGAAATCATCAGAGAATGTACCGTAAGGGATATTACGAAACAAATTATTATCTTAGTACCTAACTATACGAGAGAATTTCTATCTTAATGTTTGGTTAGGACTGACTGAAGATGCTGATTTTGTACTCCTATAAATTAGGGAAAAGCTGACTTTAACTGGAATTACAAATAAGTAGTGTAAACTTAACTAACTACCTACGTAGTTGAGAGTTTTGGAGTAACGTACGTATTACGTAAGACCTGGTCTATATTTGATGGATTTATTAATATCGAAGCAGAATTTGAGCTTAGTACCAAAGTTAAACTTCTTGGAAATACATTTGTAGACTTGTGTAGTAACTTTCGTGCCTATAAAAACGAAAATAGTATTAATGCTAAGGATGGAACGTTATTAGTGATCGAAGATATTAGTATGTAGGCCTTTGTTCACAAGTTCTCTGTCACCCACATTATCCTCGTATGGTCATACTCAAAACAATGTCTGGACTTTAAAAGAGACTGACTTCTGAGTTTGATTCGGCTGTTTCTTCTCAGAGTAGTCAGGTACGAAACACCGGCCTCATCTAATTTGTAAAAAAAAACCACGTGTAAAAGTGTTTATTCATTCATTCTCTTTATTATTCCAGATCACATGAATCCATAATTGTTAGTAAAACATAAACAACTTGAGACTAGTGTTAGTACAATAATTTAATTAACATCCACGTCTGAATAGATAATAATCCTACCAATTAATGCATTCGTTTACAATAATCAACAATCATAAATTTCGTAATAATCAATCAATAATTATAAATTCCATAACAATCAATAATCATAAACTTCATAACAATCAATTAAATGTCACAACAATAAATAAATTACATTAAATAAATTACTAGAACAACAAAAAAAAATTATAATATAATTTAAGGATAAACCAGCGTCTTGGTCCAGTGTTTCAAAATACTACCGTCCGACCTGCCAGCCACAGTTTCCAAGAGGCTGTTGGCACTTCCGCGGACCCGCCTCAACAGTGACGCGCAACGCTTTCTTAGGATGGCATAAAAACCTACTTGCAAAAATAATCATCATTTCATTTCATCAAACTTAATTACGTTACTACTATTTTGCATTACCTGTTTTCTCCTTTTCAAGAGACTACTTAGCTTTTTAGAGGTTATTCATTAGAGAAAAACAAGACGTGTCAGAAGAATTGCAAAGTTAAATATTAATAAAAAAAATTATACCATAACCAAGCTCCAAATTGAGCTTAGTACCAATAACATCTCTAACCATCTTTTTCTTCAACAGTCGCCCCTGAAGCAGTGAAAGTCCGAGTAGAACCAGAAGAGCTCAAAGTGGGAATCGAAGCCACACTGTTCTGCGACGCGGCCAGCAGTAACCCCCCTGCGACACTATCGTGGTGGCGGGATGGGATTCCTGTACAAGGTAACTTGATTATAATATTTCAGTTTTTCGGTGTTATATTATCAAGATCTACAATGATCTATGATGACCATGATAATCCCTGCCTACATCTATTTCATCGGGGTAACGATACTTTTGCACATTTTTATAAAATTTAGTTTTGTCCAATCTATGGTTTGTTTTATCACGGGTAAATGAAATCTACAGTATTTTTAATCGAAAGATATTGAAAAATGCTAGAGCCGAAAACAAAGAATCTCCTTTCTCTCGTCTTCTGACCCGAACCAAATCTTCATTGACAATTTAACAAAGCAATATAGGACTGTGTTGGCACTGTTTTGCATGTAAATCCCTTGTCTATACACATTCGTGATTTAGTCGTGCGTGGCAAATCGATTGCGCTACATGGCTGCGTCGGGCTAGTAAGTCGTCAATATGTAGCTAGTAGAGTTACTGGTATGGTTTGTCACTTTCTGGTATTCTGTAATTTTTCGAAATGCCAAGATCTGGATCTGCCTAGCCTTTTCCCCACTATGTTTCGGTCAGCTTCCAGTCTTCTTCTTCCGTATTTCTCTAATTCTCAACTGCCCCGTCTTTGGTCTTATAGTTTGGTTATATCATCACCATCATCATCAGTCAGAAGACGTCATCTGCTGAACATAGGCCTCCCCTAAGACCGCAACGCCGAACGACAATTCGCCACTTGCATCCATCGGTTGCCCGCGACCCTCACGATGTCGTCGGTCCACCTAGTGGGAGGCCTACGCTGTGTCATCCGGTGCGGCCTTCCCCATCGGTTATCAGTTCTACAGCTTGGCAAAAAACAGTAGAAAACCGGAAGTCACCACTGTCCTCTCGCTACCAGCACTTTGAATGAATTTATTTTATTTATTTTCACTTATTACGTTAGTTTTATGGCACAATAATAAATCTAACAAACCTGCGTCTTTGTTTACATCAAATATCAAATATTTTAAAACGTTGTCAGCAAATAAAAAGATTAGTTCCGTTTCAAGACGTTCTGGCCAAGCTGTACAAGCGATTTGGCCTACCCATTGCCACTTCAACTGGTAAATTTAGCGTGCATGTGGTTATATAAATCTCAAAAAAAAAAAACATCAGAAATTCTAACTTAATCATCTCTTCCAGGTCTACCACCGAAAAAGACAAAGGGTCTACACGGAGGGACAGTATCTACTATAGAACTGAAGCTCTCCATCACTAAGGAGCTGAACGGAGCCGTGTACACCTGTCAGGCGATGAATGAGGCGTTGCAGAGGAGTGTCCATGATGCCCTGCCGCTTAAAGTGTTATGTAAGTATGAAAATTGGAAGAAAACAGAAAAAAAGGAGAGAAAAGGATAGAATTTAACAAATTTCTCAATAGTAATATTTTGGTAGATAATAACAAATTCTTTTTATTAAAACTTGGTAAATAAAGAGGTTCATAAATCGTTTGAAAGCTTTCAAGTAAGCTAAAACCTATATTTAACATCTTGAAAGTTTATGAAAATACTACTACTACTTAATCGGCTGCTCGTGCATGAAATTAAAACATAATGTACTAACCAAAACCGTTATTTCTAGATGCGCCAATATTCGACGAGACAACACCCTACACAACAGTTGGAGTAGAAAACGAGCCCCTGATCATAGTCCTGCGAGCTGACGGCAACCCTGGGAGCATCACGTACACCTGGACCAAGGACGGACTGCCTATCACACAGTCTTCTTACAGTACTGGAAGTAAGTAGAAATACAACAACAGGTCTTGAATATGACGAGCCTTCTTTCGTAGTAGCGAGTTTCACTATTCAGGAGGAAGTTCTGGGCTCGATTTTCGGGTCTTACATTTCTGCTAGAGCCCTCGATAGATGCCTTATGTGTCCGCTTGATAGTAATAGGCTAGTCCCCTCTTGCATGGTTCGTAAATATAACGGGACTGTAGCAGTACTTTTCGGTAGACTCGGTTTGCCAATAGGTTCGCCAGCGTGTAACTCAAAAATAATCCCACATGCGTTAATCCAGGTTAAAAACTATAAATGTGTATGAAACGTCCATCCATCCTCACAAACTTTCGCATTTATAATATTAGTGAGATAGTTAGACTTGTGCTAAACTTTTCAGGGCTTACTCGCTTGATGTTCCGTTCCACGTGTAAATTTAAAACATGTCTAAATCATAATACGTTGTCTGTAAACACGTTATTATTATTTTTTTGAAGTAGGTTAATGGAAAGTTTAATTTTTTTTAGTTCTCCAGACTTTATTCTTCTTGTTTTCTTACCTATTCATCGTAGTAATTTTTATCTTGTAAAATATCTCATTTTAGAGTCAATATTAAATTGTCTGGTAGGCACGTCGTTCTAGAAACTGGAAAATAAGCGAAATTGTTTTGTTCAAATAGCTACTGTCCTTGGAACTGATTTAATTATTAAAATGCTATAAACGTTTTTTTTCTCTCTTTTATAGTACGTTTCTTTTATCGTTAACCGTCCCGGATCTTTCCTTAAAACGTTATTATAACGAAAATAACGTCTATCGTTAGTCTTAATGTCTGTCAGATTATAATAAAATACATACAAAATTATATTCTCATTCGAACTAATAACTAAATACTCGATTTAAATTGCAATAAACGACGTAAAATCAATAACAGATAAGCACATAGTTTAAAAAGCTATTTACAACAAACGCTAATGACTATAAAACGTTCAAAAACATGCAAACCAAATAATTTAATTCTAGCAAACAAACAATGTATTTAGCTTTTAATCAAGCATCATTAAACTATGATAGTCTGTGAAAGTTTGCATTGGAATTAACAATATTATTAAACCTCTAAAAGTAGATATGGTATTTAGCCGGAACAAATAGTTGTGGTAAATCATATTCATTACCATCCGGGCAGATGTGGTTTGTAGAAAATTACTTTTGGATTTACAAATATACAGTAACGGATAACTCATTTCCGAAAAGTACAAAATTTTAAACAAATATAACAAAACTTTTTTCTCATTTTGACGATAATTCAAAAATTCAACTAGAACTTTTGATTGAAATAGAATAATTAAGAAGGAAAAATAGGGTAGTTGAACAGACAAATAAAAGGCCAACGAGGGTAAATGCTCATAATGAGAGAATTAAGGTTAAAACAGTTTAGGAAATGAACAAACAGTTATTTGTCTAACATGTATGCATGCGGGCTATTGGGTTACCTAAAAAGGGACATAAAGGGCGTGAAAATATGACGTAAATAACTAACTATACAGTACCATTAAAGAGGAATTAGTCGAGTTAGTCCCTGGGTAACATCAAATACCTGTGACTGTCGAAACATTTTTTATTTGATATCCAACACTACAGACTTATGTCATTGAGTAAAACAAACATTTAAGCATATAACTGACCAAAACTTAGTCGTTTACAACAATTTTTTAAAACAAAAAGGAGTAATTGATAAAAACTAAGTAGTCGTTTACCTAGATGATGTTCTGATTTTTCTATTCTTTTCCTCTAGATGACAGGATCATATCCGAAGGCAGTATGCTGAACATGACAAAGCTGACGCGACACGATGCTGGTATCTACACTTGTGAAGCTGTGAACTCGCAGGGAGCAGCTGTCGCGAATATCAGCGTTTCTGTGCATTGTAAGTATTTATTACTAATTCTTCTCGATGTGGATGTGACACTGTCCTGGCTACAAAAAACTAAAGTATAGACGCTTAAGTTCTAAACCCCTTACGATTATAAAAAATCAATTTACTAACAACAGAAATGTGAAAACTAAATATTTGCACATGGAAACTATTACAATCATCTTTTATTTATACTTGGAAATTAGACAGTTTCTATTGGACGTTACTTGTTTCTGATTGGCTAAAGCAAAGGCTTCCGATTCTCTAGCCAACTGCAACAATATATCAAAACTTGCAAATATTTTTACTTAAGCGGTGTAACTTTGACGACGACAGTAATTTTAAGAATCTTAGTGTCTTATTAGTCTTATAGTACCAGCATTATTATACTATATAATTAGCTCAATTAATCTTAAGTGCCTGTGTGTAACTGCGAAGAGAATAATTTATATTGAGTACTAACATAATTTCTCTGATTTTCCATTACGACATATTCAAAATATAAACAACCGCCGCTGAAATGCCATTCAAAGCGTCTTACAAAATATACCACGAGTCAGAAAATAACCTTATATCGAACATTTACAACTTCGACGTTACTAAGCCCTCTGCCGCTGCCAAAACATAATGATAGCAGCGTAATACCCTCAATATTAAACTTCATAGCTTACCAAACGGAATTGTTGATGAATTTATTGTCAGTAATAATGTAGCGATCAAAACTGGGAAGGGTTTCAAATTGGAGGACACTCAAGGCAATTGTATGGTTTAGATTTTTTCTTGCATTTTAAAATTTGTCATTGCTAGAATTTTGTTAAAGACAACTATGAATCAGTATAGAAAGATTGTTGCAGGCAGCATTCTGTAGTTTCTTTTTTTCTGGGAAAAAGGTGTGAGTTTCTGTATGCCGATTAAAAGTAGTACCTTATCTGGCTATTTAAGTCTTGGGAAAAGAATTCAAGAAAATATCCCGTTGACCAAATCTACCTATTTAATAGTACCTCTCTTAGAGTTCTGCAGGTTAATTCCATCTCTCTGCAATAGTTAATACGTTTAAGCGCTCTTCTCTTGAAGGAAATTGAATACTTTGTAGCCGTAGAACATTTTATATAGTTTATTAAGTTCTGAGCGCAGAACTAGGTTTGTCTTGATTCAATTCATTTAATGCCACCGTCCATAAGGTTGTGGACGATGGCATTAAATGAATCTTTGTGTAGATTTCTCTATAGCTGTTTTTCAACATCATTATTTTTATTTTCGTGAGAGAATAGGCCTACCCTCTGAAGTCTTGGTTGGCCAAGCCGCCTCTGGGATCTATGGCTTTAGTATCCTTACGATATTTTCCTTTACCAGTGTTAATAATGTCCAAGATAAACTTGAAAGTACATTTGGACAAGACATATTGGTACTTGCCTGGTTTGGAACTCACAACCTCGTGCATGAGAGCAAGTAGTTAACATCTGGGCTAAACTGGACGGTGAGACTAAGTGAAACTTTATGTCGATTATATTGTTTCTGTTATTATATATGGACGTGTTTTTCTTTGATATTGTTGAGGACATAATGATCCGTTATTATTGTGTTCATATCTAGTTGTGGACCAAATTGTTTCGGAAGTAGGTCAACTATATTGGATTATTTTTGTTTTCAATTCAGGTGTTATAATTTACCATGTCCTACTTTTTCTTATGAGTATGTTTCTTTGTATTTTCATCATCGTCTTTCTGCCCTTATCTCATTCTACTTGGGGTTGGAGCCGCACATTTTCTTCTTCCATTATTCCCTGTCAGATGTCACGGTCTTCCTCGTCCTCGTCCACATGCATGTTCTCGTCACATGCCCATACCAAGATAGACTACCTATATTTTATTATAGGTATATAGAAAACTTCCATATCTTACCTTATTTAACCGTCTATTGGATATCAGTAAGACTAAACGAGAGTATTATTGCAGATCCTGCGAGTATAAAATCAGTGTCACAGCTGGAAGTACTGAGTCCTAATCAAGATGCTTCAATATCATGCACAGCGACTGGTAAGTTCTCTATATAATCATTATTGACACTGTTATCAATTTCAAGAAAAACATGTTTTTTCTTTGCGTTCTTTTAATATCAATTGACAAAGAGAGGACAAGATTTTTATATTTTACCGTAGAACTTACTTGAAGTATTATGACGCTAATTGTGTGGAAAATGATAAAGTGCCTCTAGTGTAATAATAAGAAACTAATTTTTTTCATCATGTTTACGTAAAGTTTACGTCACAAAAACATGAAATCTTGTCCTATTGCCTCAGAAAAAAGTAACTTTATATTACTCAGTTAAATGTTTTATTTACTGTTTTGTATGATATCATCATCATTGTCAACGTGTATTCCGTTGCTGGACATCGGCCTCTCCTAATGTACGCCGCTGAGCCCTGTCCTAAAATATATTTTTTTAAGTGTATTACACAAAATAAAATCTCATAAATCCAATGTAATATTCCCACTGACAAACATTTACCTAATTAATATCCCTGAACAAAATAATTCAACAAAATCTCCCCCACAGGTAACCCTCTAAGTGCAGACAACATTCGCTGGGAAAGAAAAGGCTACAAAATTAGTCCTAGTCAAGTGACCTTCGAACCTCGCAACCTTACCAGTACCTTGGTCATAAAACAAGCGACCAGAGAAGATGTGGGGAACTTCCAATGTGTAGTAGACAATGGTATTGGGACTGAATCGAGGCAAGATGTGATGCTAGTGGTGAAGTTCAAGCCTGAACTGGACAGTTCTCCAAGCTTGATGAAGTCGGCTTCCAATGTTGGACAAGTCGGGAGGTTGACGTGCAAGTAAGTGATATTTTTGTTCTATTTTGTTTTGTTTTTAAAGATGGGCCTCTATAGGATTTTGTAGTGTTTCGTGGGTTCGTTTACAAACAGTTATCTTATATAGACTAACACACCGAGACCCGAAATAACTTCTTGGAGATCATGTAAAAAAACGGCGACGGACGTCGCTTGACGATCTCCGGCCACCGTAGGCGCGGGCGTGCGGGCGGCGAGTAATGGGCGACTCGCTGTCTGACCATGGAACATGCTCGGGTCGACGGCGCGTTGTGTTCCACGCGCGCCTCAAAAAGTGTCACCATTATGACGGGCCCCCCTTCAGAGTGCCACAGCCTGCCGGGGTCGCGGGACTTACGAATTACCATGACCCCGGAACGTAAAGGGCTATTGAAGGACACCGTGGATTTTAGTCAGTACGAGTATGACTGTCCCTTCCGCTTTGCCCTAGATGGGAAAACTCATTTGATTATAAAAAAATTGGGTATTGAACTCGCGACGCACATTGCAACAGCCAATCACTCAGCCACTTTGCCAAGTGTTATTCTAGATGTCAACATGTCATTCTAAATCCATTAAGTCGTTTTTGAGTGAAAAAGAAACATACGGGATGTATGTCCTTGTTTCACTATAAAATTCTTTGAGTACAAAAAATCTTAAAATATATTTGTGCCAAACATTCAACGATAAAAAAATAAGCACATTTTTTTAACATCAAATAAAATCTGCTTATCTTAAAAGGGAAAAGATTGTGAATATAAGGGACAGTAAGAAGGTCGGAGGGGGGATAAGACTGAATTATTACGATCAAATAGGACATGGAGTGTCAAGGGAGAAGATATATGAATGCAAAAAAGTTTTCAACTAACTTAGATTCTAAGGTTAAGATCGTTTTGTGCTGTGTGATTGGTATTTTCTCAAACTTGATTGAACTTGTATACTTACGTCTTTCTAAATAATGATAAAGCTAAAAGATGTGTATAATTGTTTTGTAATGAATAAACTCATCCAAACATCCCAAATTTTCGTAAAAGCGTTTTGCCGATATACTTTCGTTGTGCGCACAGCTAAGGAGTGCAATTTCCTGCCAGGGACTTTATTTCCTGATAGGAAAGAACAAAGTTTTACAACCTTAGGGTTTTTAAATCAGAAGTAAATAGGTTACTGTTTAGGCAAGCTTGCTTCTTTGTCAACCACATTATCGCTTACCATCAGACGAGCTTATCGCTAAATAAAAAAATCTCAAAAACTGCTAGACCGAAACTCCTTCGCCATCATTAGCTAGTAACAAGCTGCAATTTATTGTTAAATTGTATCTGACCAAAGCAAGGACGGGTTGCTAATTAGACAAACATGTAAACCAATATAAAAGAAAAGAAAGAAAAAACATTTATTTGACGCAAAGGGACCACGATAGACACATTCAGAATAAATTAAACTCAGAAAAAAAACCTATATCTAACACAAGAAAATCTAGAAGAATATTTTTTGTGTGTCTCACGGCTGCGCCAAAAAAACCCAGTTCAGCAAGATGTCGAGCAACCGCAATCAATATACCGGTTGACGAGTCAAGATCAGAGTCAAGAACATCATCATCATCATCAGCCTATAATGTTCCGGCTGCTGGGATACAGGCCTCCGCTCTGTGAGAGGGAGTGGGCCATAATCCACCACAAGGGCCCAGTGAGGGTTGGTAGATGTCACATGTCTTTGAATTTCTGGTTCTAGGTTTCCTCACGATGTTTTCCTTCACCGTTTTGAGAGTAGTAGTGATGAAATAAATTACGCAAAGTAATAGTCAACAACAGATCCTTAGTAAATGTGTTTAGACAGACGAAAAAAAGAACATAATGAAATTTTGTCCTGTACAGATTCCGTTTTTGCTAAAACTGAGCAATTCAGAACTTTAGCACCTGGACATAAAACCCAGTCTAACCACAATCAAATTATCTCAGTTGAAGAGGTTAATGAAATCACTAGAATAGGTCTCAGGGTAATTTAATCTTAAAGCTGCGATAATAGCGAGTATAATCGCTTAAACACTCATCAATCATTAATTGATCGTTAGAATCACGATTTAATTAACTATGGATTAGTTTGCAGTTAGATTTAGTACACCTGTGTCTAATGCTGTGTTAAAGGATTGAAACGATTTAAAATGTAATTAATCTGGTAATTATTTGAAGGTTAGTATTGGTTTATTGCTCTGGTGTATACTGATGATGAAAAGTGATTTGTGTTTTAAAAAGGTATCCTATCAGAGTCATAACTTAGTTTCGAACTTTTTGAGTACGTAAACCTGAGTAAAACCATTTTAGGCATGCGAAGTAAAACCGTCCAGAATGGGGCGTAAAACCAAAGCTGTTATATGAAAATAATTCTTTACACATACTTTTGAAACCCCGGGTCCACTCCAAAAACATATAGGTATGCATAAATGCCCAAATCAACAAAATAACAAATCGCGAAACTCAACTAAAAATCAAATCCATCCAAAGGTTATCTTGAAAATGTCGCTTCTAACGATAAGACCACCAATGGTGTCATTTACATTCTAAAATAACATCATACTAAATTCGCTCGTTCTTCCAGATGCAAAGCTGCCCCCGCACCAAACTTCACCTGGTCCAAGAACGGAGCCAAGTTGCCAGTCAACACATCAATGAAGTATTTTGCCGAGTACCATAAACTGGACCCTGTGACCTACACCTCGGTGCTACTCATTAGTGACGTCAGCTCCTCAGACTATGGGTCTTATGAATGTGGCGCGAGGAATGACTTGGGATTCTCTACGACGTCTGTTAAGCTAGATATTACTAGTGCCCCAGGTAAGAAAGATACACTTAATATACCCGATTACGTAAAGATTTAGCACAACGTTCCTTCCTACTTTCTTCACACCTTCAAAAAGTTGCAAGGTCGGCAACGCACAAGTGAACGCGTCTCTGGTGTTGTAGGCATCCCTACATTTTGTGACCGTGCACCAGACAGGTCTTATACTTGCTTATCACCTTTGTGCTATAAAAACAAATCCATTCACGCATTTTGGAGTTAAAACACGTTTTTCCTGATCAATTTTAAAATTGTCCAAAGGCATTCTGTAAGTATTTATGTTTTACTTACTTAACTGTCTGTTTCATCTAGTAGTTGGATTCCTAGAAATTATTTCGTCAGGATCAAAATAATAACATCGTAGAAGTAAGACAAAGTCTTGATTTGGGGAAAGTCAACAGAGTTGTCTTTATGAGTTGTTCTAATTGAATTGCTCTGTAAAGCGGAGGCCTTATATCGTTACACAGGTAATTTCATTTCATTCTTATATCATGTTAATCACCTGTCTTTGTTTCAGATCAAGTGATATCACTGATGGTGACGAATGTGACCCATAACACCGTGACGCTGCAGTGGGTACCCGGGTTTGATGGCGGACTGCAATCGTGGTTCAGAATACGATACAGGTTAGTTTACTTCAATGATAGTAAATTAAGCCAATTACGAAAGTTTTGAAGTATAAACAAATTATTGTGTTTTGTCAGATTAAATTGAAGTAAATCTAGGTAATATAAACAACTTGTTTACATAGACTTGTTAATTAACCTCAATAGAAATAGAACAGACGACATTTTTGTTTGTAGTAAATTCAAAACATCATCTATATAGAAATATACAGCTTAAATCCCAGAATTTGAACCAAATACTTCTTTCCAGACGAATCTTCGAAGAATCTTATAAATACGAAGATGTGGTACCCAGAAATGCTACCACATTCACCATCGGTGGACTAGATCGAAACACAGATTATGTGTTCTCAGTAATGGCCATCAACAAAATTGGTCAAAGCAAATACAGACCTGATGACACCAAAGTCACTACACTGAGTAAGTTTACAATATAATAATTGGTTTTCTTAATTATTTTTAGTCAAAGAAAAAAATTTACATAAAATTTACCATGAGCAGACATTAAGATGTATGAATATTTCAGACATGCTTTTGACACCCAGCAACGCGTAACGAATTTGAATTATATCTAAAATTGTTAGACATGTCTGGTGGCAAAATTCAAATTAATAGAGTGACATAGTTTTGAACAGAGATCAAATAGTCTGTTTCTAAGGGTTCGATACCTTAGTTTAAATTAAATGTGGATAAACCACGTAACCCTAGGAGGGGTTCTACAAGGTACTACACTCAGCCTAATCCTAATCAAATCTTTCCACGCTGCGCAGACATGATCCCCTCATCAATACAGTCTTCATCTGAGGAGTACAACTACAATGTACCAGGAGTATTCATAATAACTGGTACAATAGTTGGTACAGCTCTGATTCTCCTAAATGTATTGCTGATCGGATTTTGTCTTCATAGGAGGACCAATAAGAGGATACGAGGTTTGGGTTCAATTTTGAATCTATTTTTGTGAATGTTAGTTTTAAGATTTTCGTTTTGATGTTGTTATGATTTTGGTTTTCTGTCAGTAGTTACTAGTTTTTAACTATACTGCGTAGATTTTAAATGTTGTATTCGTCGATTGGGAATTTTAAAATCCGTTTTTGTAATTACTCTTTGTTTTATTCAAAGCCAACGATATTATATTTCCGTAACGTGTTTCAAATCCATTAAACTGTATTATTTTCCAACATGAAATGGAAAATATCCTAGAACTCCACTAAAAGCAATTTCCATTTCCCACTAAAATATTTAATACAAAAAAATTGTGAAGCGAGACAGTACTCCAATAGGACATTAAAAGCATATCTACTGAAATGGCTCTGAAGCTTTCAGTTACAAAGAGCGACCGTGAAAATTATATTAGAGTCAAGGGCGGCTTCAAAAGTTCACTCAAATACTAAGTTGTTCTTGAATTTTGTTAGAGAGTATATTTTTCAGTTTCAAGTGACGGTAGTGTCACTGAAGATGAATTTTCTGGAGTACTGCGAAATAAAATAGGTTTGTTTTATTATTTTGTAAGCTTTGTTCACGATACAAAGAATTGTCTAATAGTCATTACTAAGATAGATGTTTTTTTTTATAATTTATGGTATAGCAACACGAATATGAAATGATGAATTGTTCATTTTATGTTTTGTTGAAATAAGACTGAATGGTTTGCCTTGCTACAACTCGTATTACCTAATTTCTACGAAAAATATTGTATGATTTTTCATATTTTCACCAAAAAAACTACGGATAACAAGAATATAACAAAAAATCAAGGCATTAAAGTGTACTATTGACACACGTGTATGGATAACGAAATTATGAGGAAATTTTCTTTCGCAATATTTTATTGACACAAAACCAAACTCATATCAATGTATTTGCTTCCTAAATTTTATTTGCTAATTATTTTTATTTTCTCTTTCTTTTAAAGCTTCTTCAGAAGTAGGCGAGCTGAATGTTGTGTCAACAGAGTTTGTAGAAACGGCTGATGTGTCCAAATCTGTAGTTATATACGTATCGATCACTGGAGTTGTATTAGTGTTGATCAATGCTGCCTTAGTTGCTTGTTTTGTATTGAAAAGACGTTCTCGACGATTGAAAGGTGAGTTTTCTGTTTTATTTTCGCTTTTTACTTTAGTTAGTTTGTTTTTGATGTTGTTTGTGTGTGCAGTAAGTAGTACAGTAAGCTCCATATCAGTGGTAACAAAACTATTGTAAACTGACCTTGTATTCTATTGCACCTACGTGGTACGCTAAACCAATTCGAAGGTCAGGATGTTACCACTGAAATGCAGCCTGTAGTACTGTCGTGAATGTGTCATGGCCCTAAAAATAAGGAGTAGATTAATTAGAGTGTTTCTTTTAACTTTTAATTAAGTTCATTAATTCAGTTGCTGTTTATACTAGAGGTCATAAATACAGTTGAAAAATTACTCTTTTTGCCATCTTTTAATCTTGAATAATATATTTAAACCATTTGTTTATTACGTGACCTACAAAGTACCAAAAATATATTTCACTAGCTCCGGGCAAAGTCTGCTCCCAAAAGGACAAAATGTCTATAAATTCTTCCATAATAACATAATATTTTCAACAAAATTCTGTTTATTTTACTAAGTAATTAATTTGTCCTTGTTGGAACATAACCCTTTCTAGTAAATTAGCAACTTCATGTAAGATACTTGAATTTCTTGACAAATATTTTACTCGTTATGTGTAAGGTGTAATATTAACATAAAAACAAATTAGCTGCTCAGGGCAAAATATCTGAGAAGAATTTGACAAAGGAATGAGTGCTCAAAGAAAAAGGAGTAAATACTCGTACTATTACCAAATTTATTTAAAATTCTTTGCTAACTGTCGAAATAGATTTCGTTGTCAAGGATAGACTTCATTACCAATTTACAAGCCGCGCACAAATCACAAAATGTTAAGGAATATCATAAATAATGTGACATTTAGATTCTTGGTCCTAATCTAATTTCCTCGGAGAGTTTACTAAAATTGCATATATTAAAATAAAAAATACCTTGATGATTTACTTGAATTAAAAATAACAGTGAATCAGCAAGGTTTTTAATTACATGAATATTTTAAATGATTTTGGTCAACTCATTATCGTGTGGTTCGATACTTTAATGAGAGTCATTTTCTTTGTAATTGTTTCTGTATTTACTCGTTTTATTTTTGTTAAAATAATATCAGAAGCAAAAACTACGGAATGCATTCCATTAATTTTATATCATGACCATTTAAAACTCGTACTCTATTGTGGTTAGCGTTAATTGGTTAAACTAATAAGATTAGTATTACTCTAGGAACTTTAAATTAAAGAAGCGGATAAAACAGTCGTCAAAAGACCCGTAAATTCTTTTTCCATACCTAAAGAAAATGTACATTGATTACTTTTAAAAATTTAATAGATTTAAAAGCAAGTCAAGTCACAAAAATTGAAATTGTTGTTACTTGTTAAGTATTACATTGTTATAAACTGCACTATCATTTACATCACCTTCATTATCACTTTCTCCATTTTTTCTTTTCATATTTTCTACATCACTTTTTACTTCAACTTCTTCATCACCTTCAACAGAACAAGCGGGCCAGGCTTCAAAATCAGCAACAATAGAGATGTACGCTCCCTCGTCATACAACGATACCATGACTGGAGAGACCCTCAGTTCCGTGTCAGAGAAGTCAGAGACTTACTCCCAGGATGATGGACAGGATGAGAGGCAACCGCCACCGATACCTGAAGTACCGTCGATGCCGACCAGGCATATGTTGAGTCAGGTAAGAAATTGTTTAGAAATGTGTAGTGTTCAAGCTAAATAATAAGTTCTCCTTAGATAGTAGATGACGATTTGATGAAGATCATAGGATGGCGCTGGAAGTAAGCTGCTACCAACTGGTCCTATTAGAAGTTTATGGAAAGTCAATGTTCAGTGGACGTCCTACGGCTGATAATGATAATGATGATAAAGACAGATGATAACGCATCAGACATCACAGGCAAAAAAAGTCATATTGACTGTTTTTCCATCAAATTAACGTCAAAGCAGGCCTGTCTCACTCCGCGGTGTAGGCATAAAACTGCAAGTAGTTGCGGGGCCATTATGTCGTGGCCCATTCACTACGGCTGCCACGCGCCACCCGTTGTACACGCGCTCCGTCTCCTTAATATTTTTGTTACGTTACGTGTAGTTACGCACAAGTTTCTTGCTTTAGGTGCTTTTGGGAAATTAATAAAACAATATTATTATGAAGAAAAAAAATAAAGTACTTACATATTTAGTAATGATGAACAAAATTATCTCCCTGCTTGTGAAGTATGGGTTTAATTGATCATGATTAGGTAGGTTACAAGTTTGGAAATAAGGCGAGATACTAAGTGGAGGGGGGGGTGAGCCTACTAGACGACCAAGATAAAAAGACGACACTCTCACTCACCTTAAGCTGAGTACTAAGAATTAAGATCGGTAGAAGTAGAAAGATGTTTGCGTTGTTGTTTAAAAGTTCTAACTCAGAAAATGGCCACACTACGCATTCAAGGTCAGCTATCGTAATTCGCTGCGCGCCTTTTTTACCTACCTACAAAGACACGCAACGCGGGGCCTGTGACAGTATGCGATAGTAATTGGTCGGTTACTAGGTTGAGTGCAAAATAATAAGGACTGGCTATTTTGCCATAAACGATAAAAATCTTTTAAATATTATTCTTTTTTTTTTTTGTAAGACGTAATGTTCAAAAATATAACAATAATAGGTAGAAAAGATAATATTATTAAAAATATCATTCCTCACGTAAGGTGCCGCAGGTACCTACTATTAACATTCTGTGCTAACAATCAATAATGTAGGTATGTAGTAATCGATGACAAAAAGTAATTTAACAAATGCATAAAATACGCATAGGTTCCTACCTATTTCTGCCTAAACTCGCAAGTCGCAACCCTATTGGGCTTGACCCATAGTAACCTTTTAATGTCGTTGGCGTCAGATAAACCAAAATAAACTCTCGCGCGTAATCATTCAGTACATTTTTGCTTGCGCACGGGAAGTTTAGGCTATTATAAAAGTAGGTGGGCGGTACAGCTGCCAGTTAAAATGTACTTTATTCTCTCGTACATAGATTTTACATTTGTTTAATTTTTTTTTGGAGTGGGACTTCTGTTGTACTATTAAGTATTCTGTGGTCAAAGTTCAAGTTTACGTTACGTCACAAAAACGGGAATCCTGTGCTAGGGCTTCTGAAACCTTTTGATAATGCATTTGACTTAAAAATTAAGCTATATAATTGTGAGTTATGATTCCTATTTGATTTTAGGAATACTGTTTGAATTGGGGTTTATGCTCAATAGCTCTCCAGAATTATGCACTTAACGGTGCATCCACACCGCCGGTAACATTTGTGGAACAACAAAAGGCAACACGGTAACATTCGGTAACTTTTGTGGCTCCTTGTTACTATTTGTTGATTGTTACTCATCCACACCGCAGTAACATCCGACAACAAATGTTGCCGTGTTACTGTATGTCGAGTAACGTTGCTTGACAATCGGTAACATTGTTAGATAATGGGGGTAACATTGTTACCGAATGTTGAGCAACGTTACTCGACTTACAGTAACACGTCAACACTCAGTAACATTTTGTTGGCGGATGTTACCGAGCAACATTTGGGAACGTTGAGCTACAAATGTTACCGGCGGTGTGGATGCACCGTAACTATTCAGATAACAAAGGAAAAAAATATATATCCGCAAATTCCATCACATAGACTTTGGATATTAACCTCTGCGTGATAGAAATAGTTTTTTTGATCATAACCAAAAACTAACCAAATAATTATCTTCCACAGACAACAGACGCCTTCCTAATGGATGACCAGGGCCTGGTGATACCTCCTCCGCTAGACTATCCACCTCCGAACTACGCAGTCTACGACGGAGACCACGCGAGGACTCTGCCACATCCACATAGACATAAGGATATCAGTGGACACAGTACGCTGGGAAGAAGTGCTGGTGAGTAGAAGAACAGATTATTAATTGCTAGATGAAACATTTGGAAGAAGCAGAGACTGTAGTGTAAGTACGCCAGTCTCTCCAAACTGTATCTATACGTATAAGAGGCAGAGCGCTCCCTCACCGCAAACATTCACCTGTAATGTAACGTTACAGATTCGAACATTCGAAGACAATAGAGCATCAAATTGTGCACTTTTATGTTACATTACAGGTGAATGCTCGCGGTAAGGGAGCACCTTCACTGTAACTTAAGAGTCTAAAATCTGGACTTGCGGACGGCGAGTAATTAGTAGCTCGCCGTTCAAGTTCAATCAAGGAACAGGCCCGGGTTGACAGTGCGTTGGCGACCTGTCGGAGGCCGCGTGGCTGTGGAACGTAAAGGGCGACTTAGGGAAGAGGGTGAATTTTTAGTCAGTAAGATTCTTGAGAGACCCTCCCGCTCCACGGACTCATGGTGATCATCAATTGGGTGCTTCATTTGATGACTGTATAACCCAAATAAAAAAAGTGAAGTTGAATGAAATACTAATTAAATAACTAGATATATAGAATAGACGGCATGCGTTAGCGCTGCGTGTCGCGGGTTCGATTCCTGCACGGAGCAAATATTTGTATGTTCTACAAATAGTTGTTTCGGGTCTGGGCGTTTGAGTTTATATATTTGTAAACGCACCCACGACACAGGAAATATTCCTAGTGTGGGGCAAAATTATTTTTAAAAAAGAAAAAAAAACTGATCAACTCGAAGCTAATAATTTCTCATCTACGAGTACATTTATGGAGAATGAAACAATTGACGTCAAATCTCACCCAGAATTTATTTTGTTCGACCTTTTGAATTTGTATTTTAGGTACAATGTCTACACAGAATTTTCACTTTTCCAAAACTGAAACTCTTAAATATAATTGATATTCAATTATTTAAAGGTAATCTATACTAAAAACTAATTTGTTTGTTGTACCAGGCAAGACCAACTACGTGCCGGCTCCCAGTCCGATGCCTCCGCTAGACGGCTCCTACTACAATATGGCGTCCGATAGATACCTGTCGTACCCGCCGCTGATCGGGGAATATTTACAACAGGTGAGAATTTTTAACTTCAAGTTTCAGGTTGTAATAGTTGAGTTATTTCAATTATTTTACTAACGAATGCAATAGAATAATGGCGTGAGAAAAATATAGCTGTGAAATCAAACAAGACAACAATTAAAACCTACGAGAAATAATGTCCCAGTTCAGAGTCGCCCCGTGGCTCCTCTCGTCTTGTGAAGCCAGCGTGAACTTTAAATATACAGGGTGATTTGTAATTCGATGCAATCCTTGAAATGGGTGATGCTAGACCTTATTTGCAACAATTTTAGCCCCGACAACGTGGGTTCAAACTGACTGGTTTTAAAGAAATCGAACTCTAAAGATTTTCGAAAAATTTTCACCTCTCCCTCAATAAGTGCTTATTGTTAGAAATTAACGATGGCCATGGTAATTCATAATAATTTTCTGATAGAATTTGAGCGAGTGAATCTAGTGAATGCAATTTTTTTATAAAACTAATCATATCTCGGGAAATTAAGTGTTATAAAGTTTCTGTGTTGATATTTTCTGAAAACTTCCCTTGATTTTCGAAGCATATTTCTCAAAATAAGTGTATGACATTTTGTTACTGACAAAGTAGTATTTCATCGGAAATGTGGAATACATGTTTTCATTGAATATGTTTTTGAAAAATCTGTACGTGGCTATCGCAGTCATGCTCAACAGTTCGCCCCATGTTGTTTTTTTATTTGCCTGCCTGTCTGACCGCCTCCCCCCCCCCCCGCAGCAACAAGGTCGCACCCCGACCCCCCCGCAGCAGTACGGAGGCGCCCCGCTCCCCAAGTCACAGCTCATGAACGGAGCCCTGTCCAGCGGGTCTCCCTCACACATGGCCAGCCCGCCACATGGGTACGCGCTTGATGGTAAGTTGTCTTGATACTTCTGTTGAAAAATGATTCGTTAGCTATATTTACAATAACTCTTACATACTTGTGACGAATTCACACATATTTTTGTAATGCATGTGACGAATTAACTGTCAATGAAAGAGGTTTTCAAAATGTGACGAATTATCCTTGTGACGAATGTGCAAGGCACTGTTAAATGTCACTGTTAATATGCTGTCAATGAATGAGGTATTCAAAATGTGACGAATTCACTTTGAGACTAATGTGAATGTCACTCTAAAATGTCACTGTAATACATTTTTTTTAAATAATTGGTTTAAACTTTTTAAATTTAGAAGACTGTATATAGGGTAAACTACCAGTTATTGGACGCTATCAGTTATTGGACAAAACTCCCTTTAATCGTTTTTATTAAGGTTATGATTCAAGAGTCTAACAATGCAACTGACTCTTTCTGCACTCTGTTTATTGGTAATACCTAAAAGTTCAAAACATTTCTAATAGACGGCAGTAATTGGTCAAAATTTTGAGACTCAAATTAGTCATTGGAAACCCTGTCCAAAGACCAATGACTAATTTTAAGATTCAAATTAGTCATTGGACACCCTGTCCAAACTAAAACCTACCTAACTAATGGTACTGTCTGATAACGGTGTTTAGAAGTAAACCAAAGATGCCCAAGGGGAAAAGAAAGACTACGAAAGTTTTTTTTTGTATTACATAAGAGTTGCTAAGACGGAGTAGTTTTGAAAGCAATTAATGTTTCTTCTAAGAGATATGTAGGTAAAAGCAATTTTAATAATATCATAATAAACATTACTAAAATGTTGTTTTCCCCTTTATTACCTATTTGCTATTGTAACGATTTATAAAAGAACATAATGAGCTAAATTGTGCTGCCCATTAACTAGTATAGACTGTCCAACAATAGAAATTCTGTCCAATGACTATATATTTGGGTACTTTTTTTTTAACAGGATTTTTTTTAATGTTAATGCTGTAAAGTATAATTTTTAAAATGAAATTATGTTCACTTACATATTGAATAAGCAAAATAATGACAATTCTAGCACGTAGATTCATAAATGTGTCCAAGAATTATTTTTCGTCAATGTATGGCCCTTAAGTGTCCAATGACTGGTAGTTTACCCTATACCGTTTTCAGTAGGAATACTTAAACGCACTTTAAATTTGCCATTACTATTTTTTTATATTATTTATGAATCCCCTTGTACATTATCCCTATGTAACTGCAACCCAATTAGTTTTAAAAGAGCTCAGATACATTAAATCATAAAGAGTTCTACCTGTAGACAGACAATCGGCGGGTGGCACACTGAGGCGGCAGCGGCTCGACAAGATGGCCGCCGTGCCGCCGCCTGATGTCACCGTACTGCATCAGGGGAACTGTGGACAGGTATGAAACTTATTTATTTATATAGCCACTTACAACTATTATTACATTTATAAGGCTGCAGTTCCACTGAGACGGAGCGTAGTAGAGCGTAGACGAGCTGCGCCGCGATTCACCAATCACATGACTTCAAATCAGCATCACTTTTCCACTCCATTTCAAAGTGTCATGTGATTGGTGAACCGCATCGCAGCTCGTCTGCGCTCTGCTCCGCTTCAGTAGAACCGAATCCTACATTTTTAAAATATAATACTTTAATATATCATTTATATTAATGCATATTATTTACCATGATAATAGTAATAAAGTAGTTCATGAATTCTTTTACGCGCGGTGATAATTAGAACAACAATCATTTTTCTTTTCATTTAAATCCGCAATGTAATTTATGAGCCACAATATTTTAATTTAATGTTGAAACTAGTAATTTTAAAATTCGTTGATAAATATTTGTTTTACAATTATTCTGAAGGTGTTATATAATATTTTATAGAAAAAATACATCTCCTCAGGCCTTTTTGAACCGCTAATCTTGAATATAGCTTATTCTTAAACATATTGTTATTCTACCAACTATTGACTAAAACCTTTTCAACTAGACACAAGAAGACACAAGAGACGAAACCTCACGACCTCTTACCACACACATCTGCTATACAAATTGTAACAGATAGGTCCGTCTTACATTCTAGAAACCTTATCTAGTGGATAAATTGTGACCGATAGCCACCGAATAGCCTTTTTGCTAGTACAACATAAGGAACTAGTGTAGTAGGTAGTAACTTTGAAGACGATATTGCTATAGGTTATCTGTCTTTCTATATTTTCTACAGTTGAAAGTTCAACATATATTAGAAAGTTCATTGAAACAAATCAATAAAATTTTAATTTTAATTTAGATAATGGATTGGATATATACATCAGTTGCTAATGCATGATTAGATAAACACTTTGGCCATTTTTATATAATGATGTAGGCAATAATCGCGAAGCATCTGAACCTCAAAAAGATTGTTTGTATTACAGTTGTGAAAGCAATATACTTACGCTGATTATGATGTTAATAAAAATATTAGACAAAACGAAAATAGACCTTCATAAGTACTAATTAAAACCCAGTACTGTTTACGACAACACTCAATGATAAATAAACAAACGTTTACAAAGACAAAATTTCAAATAATTACTCCAATAAGCCCCTTTGATCTAATTGGCAGTATTTCGTCTCGCTTACAATACTTTAACATAACCAGTTAGGCATGAACGATCTCAAAATTTTAGATTTATTAACAACAAATTCCTTCTCCATTGCTAAAGCTTTGAAATTCCAATCTCCAAAAACTTTTCAATGGATTCGAAAATCCTCAACTTTTTGTTCAAACTTTGTCATTTTACGCTCAAAACGTAATTGTCTAAATGGCGCAAGAAAATACGTGATTCAATTTCTATAAGACTTAATTGAAACGGACTATTTAGTTGTTAATTTCAATTTTGAATTGAAACTGATTTGAGGCTTATAAAGCTTAAACAAGCTTGAGAAGAGACTTTGAAAAAATAGTCCTAAAAACGAGCGTTAAAATATCAAGATTAAAACTTCGTATTTAAAGCCGCACTGTTTTAATAGCAATTTAACTTAAAAATCGGTGCATTTCACCAGTGAACTTTTAAAATGTGATTACGAACTGCCAATGACAATATTTCACAAATGACGACACTGGTGAAATTCTTCTTATATAACCCTGTAACTGCCTACGTGTTACCAATAATCGTGTGACCTAACAAACCTCTTTTGTTACAGCATCTAGTTCAGACTCCAGCGCCAAAGCAGCCCCAGTCAATCCTAAAGGACCCATCACGTCACAAATATGGCAACCAATATGGTAGCCCCATATCATCGAGCACACCTCAAAACTCCAATCAGATACTCACAGTACAAAACCTCACTTCAGACGTCCCACAGTATGGGACCATCAAAAAAGAAAACAAAAAACAAAACGTCACTATCGACGAGTCATTCAACAAAAGAAGTGAAACACACGTCGTTTAAAATGTCAAACTAAAAGTGTAAAGTGAAAAACTAAAAACGCAAAGTGACGAACTAAAAGTGTAATGTGACGAACTAAAAGTGTAAAGTCGGCTATGAGTGTAAACTTTGAAGTGAAGTGTAAATAAATGGACTAGTTAAAATTGTAGATAGATTTAAAATAATTGAATGTGATACGTGAACGAACTCTCAAACGATTAGTGTCCATTGCGTAGATAGATATGACAATGTTGCCTAAATTAGTATTTGGGCTAGTCGGGTTGTATTAAAATGTTCGACTGACTTATCATATTGTAATAGGTAATACGTCCAAATGACATAGGCGAACAAAAAATATGATTTTTCCAATGTCCAATTGTGAAATCATTTTAGAATACATTTAGATGGTAAATGTATGTACGATTTTATTCTTATTAATTTTTCGTTTAAAGGCTGGATCTTGTGTTGTTCGACAATTTGGTGATTTATTCATTTGATTTACTTCGCTAGATTGTAAAGAAAATTGACTTAGGTATTACATTAAAAGTGTAACTTTAAGAGTAAAGTCACATTTGATGCGTGTTTTGTTTTCTGTCAGTTTTAAAACTGTCAAAATATTTTGACAAATTATAAAGAGGGTTTTTTTCTTAACTTTGATTTTAGAAAACCTCTACAAATTGTCGAACAAATTACTTAAATGCGAATCCAAATTTATATTGATTCCATAAAAGGATCTCTCGTAATTAAGTTTTTAAGATAATTATGATTGTTATAAAAATACGGTTTTTGAAAAAACAAGAAATTATTAATTCGGGAAAAATTTTGAATTTTATCCTGTCGTCGTTTTTTACTTAAAATTGTTCTCTAAAAATGTTAATACATTTTTATTGTTAGAAATGGTTTTCGAAACTTAAAAAGTTGTTCCTGACGATTTTTTTCTCATTGCTTTTGAGATACTTATGTTTTGTAAATTACATTTTGTACTTACATTTCCTTTTTGTAATTTTACATTTATTTCTGAAATTATGTCCCAAAATTTTTCAATTAAATAAAAAAATAAAAAAAATATTCTAAAAGACCCCATTACGTAATGTGTCAAATATTTGAACGACTGTCATTTATAAACTGTGAATTGTAATTTTTTACAAAAAAATAACTGTATTCGTATTTACAGTTTTAATTATTATTTTGTAAATTTTTACTCGTAAGTTACTTTTTCTCTGCATTTTTACGATGTAAATAAGAAAAAAAAATAATACTCAAAGCGCGAACTGACAATAAAAATAAGTTCAATTAATTTTAATTTTTATGTCCATCTTGATTCTGTGTAAATAATAAATGTACCTAATTGTATTTTTTACATTAATAGCATTTCAGCCCCAAAATTTAATCGGTCATAATACACATGCCAAAGTTTTATTAATTTTAAACTTTAAGTTATTAAGATTACTTAATTATTTTCTATTATAATATATTTTCTTTACATCGAACTTGTAACAATTGCAATGATTTTCACTAAGATTTCGACTGACTGTCAATTCCTTTTTATTAGTTCTCCAAATTTGAGAATCCATCCAATGAGGAAATACGATTTTATATTTACAAAAAAGTCTATTGTTACATTTCGAATAAAAATAAAAAACCTAATAATATTTTGTTTTGTTTTATTTTAGTTCCTTTTTTTTCCTTCTTTTGCACAAAAATTCCAATTATTAAAACATATCAATCGAGGAAAAGAAGACCTTTTAATTTTTCTCTGTTACTTTACATGTATAATGAACTGAAAAAGTGCCAAAGCAGTTTCTTTTTTCGCGAGTAAACTAACCATTTAGATAATAAATTAGCTGGGTTGACGTCCTTCTACATTTAAGTAAATTTAGTAAAATATTAAAACCGTGCCTTATACTTTTACGCCATTTTGAGAATAAAATATCACTTTAAATATTGCCAATTTAGTATAAAGAATATAAAAAAACGAACTTTGTAGTAATAAGTGCATTCTTTTCATTACATATTTCTTGTATTTTGATCATTAAAACATCGAGGCTTTGCGTTTTTTAACATTTTTAATGAAAATAAGAGTAAATATTATTTTTAAATTTTATTAAAATGTTTACCCTGTCTCGAAGTTTTTTTTTATTGAATGATGAAAGCCTTTTCTTAAAATATTTTACATCATTATTTCGTTGCAAATAAAATAAGTGTTTCTTTTTAATTCATTTTGTTTTAAAAAATATGAGCTTGTCATCTAGTGGTAAGTGCTAATCGAATGTTCAAAACATATTGTCAATATGAATAAGATAATTAAAATAATAATTAACTAATTAAACAAGTCAATGTTAAAACTTCGGTAATAATCGTCAGTTTAATAATTATGAAAAAGATGTGGTTATTCATTACAATTTTTGCAATTAAATTTTATTTTTGAACTCATTATTTAAAACTGCTTTTATTTGAAGTCTGAACCGATCCACATCTTTGAAAAAAAAAAGTATTTTCTAATAATTTAACATTGTTAAATAAAATTATTATTAATCTCTAAGGTTTTACCAACTTGTTTAACCAGAAAACAGGTTTACATCATTTTATTTACAAAAAAAAAACCTTTTTAATAATTTCAGTTTTTTTTTACTTTACAAAATAATAAAAAATAAAACAAGTTGGTGAAACCATATTTCAAATTACGATAACTTCATCTTCAGCGTTCATTGTAAAATAAGCCCAATCGATAAATAAATAAGGTTGTAAATTGTTCTGTAATTCCAAAAAAAAATGTGACTTTGATATTACGTACTTACATAAAGCTCATTTGTGTAATCAGTATAAAATTGAATTAAAGCGTATATGTTAACCTGATCTTTTAATTAATTACCCTTCATTGAAAACAGTAATTCTGAACACACTGACAGATTAAGGACTTGGATTCCCTATTTTTGATATAAATGTAAGTAAATCTCTGAAAATAGTTGAAGACTTTTTAGAACCGAAAGTTTGAAGTTAATGTTGCGTCACCGAAACGAGTGAAACGATA
This sequence comes from Agrotis exclamationis, assembly GCA_950005045.1. Lineage (NCBI taxonomy): Eukaryota > Metazoa > Arthropoda > Insecta > Lepidoptera > Noctuidae > Agrotis > Agrotis exclamationis. The sequence continues at coordinate 14,485,984 of OX465441.1, forward strand.
ATATTCCCCTCTCACTCATAAGGGCTCCCACAGATAAACACGTTACGACGTCGCGTCGTGGAAATCTACGATACGACGTCGCGTCGTGGAAATCCACGATACGACGTTGTGACTCACGATGCAATCCTGCGCAGTTGTTTTTCGAAATTCAAAGATGACGGATGATATTGAAGTCGATCATTTAATTACGCTAGTCGAGCAGCGTCCCGTACTATGGAACAGAATGCGTCTTGAGCGGTCCATTTTTCGGAATGAATGAAGTGAAAACACTACGCCACTGTAACGATGCTCATCGTAGATTTCTACGACGCGACGTCGTCGTATCGTGAAACCACGCCGCACTGTTGTACGACGCGACGTCGTATCGTGTTTATGTGTGGGAGCCCTTATGATTCCTTCCAACTACAAGTGAAAATCATCCTTACCACTACGACATATGACATAAAACGTGCGGTTATCTACGGGTAGATGAAAAACAAAACACGCTCGCCATGACGACGTAAGTCAGTCGAATTGCATCGTTAAATCGTAGTAGCAAGGACGATTTTATTTTTTTATTTTTTTTGAGAAATTGACTTCAGAGAAGACTTTTCACTGACATTGCACATCAGGCTTTTAATTTTATACCACAAAAATGTGGCTCTCAAAAACTAAAGCTCTAGTCAAGGTATAGGTCCAAGAACTAGATCTCGGACACTAGACTGCATTGCACAGGGGTTCTGGAGTTGGTGTCCAAGCCACGGAATGGTAGGTTTTTCGAAGTTCTGAGCTACTTTCCCGTCGAGGCCATAGTTTATTTGTCGGCCATAGACCCCTTGTTGTGGCAGCAATATACTCTGATTTTATATTTTCAGCAAATTATATCACGCTCACGCTGTCGTAGCAATTATCAAGCTACGTCGTAGCAATGTGTGCTACGCCGTAGCAGGGTGCTACGCGTGGAATGTCTATAGACAAAGTAATTTGAATAGTCAAAGTTGTTTTGGTTTGAATCAAAAGTATAGTATTTAAATCTTAAAAATTAAGGCTTCATCATAATCATATGCCTATAATGAACGCCACTGCTGTGACACAAGCCTCATGTGACATTACAGCGACGAAAACTAAACGAAAACTAAAAACACGCTTTTGGCACGCACTAAAAATTATACTTTTTAGTCTTCTTATTATTCAAACTTAATTTACTAGGTACTTATCCGCCACCTTGGGATGGGCGCCATGTTGGGTTTAGGTCACGTGATAATTATTTTCGTATCCCATTCAGCAAACCATTTCGTTTAATACCCATATCATGGGAGTGCATTTAAAGTAGCCAATCCGCCATCTTGGATGTCCGCCATGTTGGATTTAAGTCACGTGACTACTTTTTTCGTATTTCTGACAGCAAACCCTTTCATTTGATACCCATATCATGGGGGTGGATTTCAAATTTCAGCCAGTCCGCCATCTTGGGGAGGCCGCCATATTAGATTAGTAATGACGTTTCTTAGCTAATTATGTATTGTCTTCAGAACTCAAAGCGTGTGCAAAATTTCATCCTAACCGAAGACCGGGAAGTGGGTCAAATTAAGATTCCAAGATTTTCTTACATTGTAACAAGTGAAGCTAATATAAGCGTGTTAAAAATACGGCTTGTGTTCTGAAAAATTCTGATCCATATCTGGATTTTGATCTCTGGATCAGAATCCAGATATGGATCCCCGCCCAGGCTGGGACAAGAGGGATTTTCAGATTCGTACTAAAATCCACGGTGATCCTTCAATAGCCCTTTACGTTCCAGGGTCACGGTTACCTGATGAGACATCACAAATTTTTGTATTTTATTTACAGCGAAGTACTTACTGCGTTTATTGATAAGAAAATTTAAAAACGCCTCTAGTGTGCGAACGAGGAGTTCCAGTTAACTTTACGTCACAAAAACGTCCGCAGTGAAAGACGCCTACGGCAACGGACGTCGCAGGACGATTACTAGCCAACGTAGGCGGACGGCGAGTAATGGGCGACTCGCTGTCCGATCATGAACCATGCCTGGGTCGACGGCGCGTCGGGTTCCACGCGCGCCTCAAAGAGCTGTCTGGAAAATGACGGGGCCCACTTAGAGAGCAAACGCCTGCCGAGGTCGCGAGACTTCGAGTAACCGTGGCCCCGTAAAGTAAAGGGCTATTGAAGAACACCGTGGATAAAATATAAAAGAAGTCACGCTAGGGTCTCAGGTAATCCCTCACACAGACACTACACAAATCGCACTCAGCACGTTTCAGGTCAAAATTCTGAAAATGGAGAATTATAATTTCAGAAAGCCAGGGGGAATTACTCGTGTTAATTCGGAAGTGTAAATCCGTGCCTAATATGCTAAATACAGGTCTACCGTCAAATGCAGATCTCTGTGTTGTGTGGTACAAGTTGTAAGTGGGAGCTAGTTGTGAGATAGTCGAGGGTTATTTTTGTTGGTTATAAATAGCATCACGATCAATGTTGACGTCTTTACTGTGGAAACAAAAGTATTTGCCCTACAGTTAGATAAATATAAACTGGTTATTTTATGGGAAGCTTTATTTTAGATTGATGGAGTAATAAGCGTTACTCATTTCAAACGCAACTACGCCGTATAAAATATTTTTTAATGAGGATGTTTCGTGATGCTATGCCTATAACCTTCACAGTGTTAGACAATACGAATTACTGTATAAGGATGAAGATGATTCTTAAATTATAATAAATAAGCAGACATCGAAACAGAAATTATATCTTCATTATTTTACAGCCTTTGCTCCGTTTAACTTGTTATCGACGCAATAAGTTTTTTTCTTCCATCTTTTCGTATCATCCTTCGCACTCTCGTTGAAACGCGTAGGTAGATTTCTAAATTATGCAGCCCGGTCCACACACTGATAAGCAGCACAGAACTGAGCCTTGACAAAATGATTGGCATAGTTATAAAGTAGGTAGTACAGTTTGTAATCGATAACTTAATCTAAGATATTGAAATATAACAAAGCGGTCCCAAGGTACGAATTGAGCTAACACCCTTTTCAGTTTATCCAGTGAAGAGTTATAATTTCGATCCATTATTTGCTGATGAAATAATTTCCTCTGAAATCTGCGGATGGATTTTCTGCTTGGATGCGTAACACGAATAATTGTGGCTATATTTTAGTGGCAGACTTGACTTTAGTAGACTTTACTTTGGTATTCAAATAATTATTGGTTAAGTTTCTTGATTTGCCTATGCAAATAAAGAAATTGAACCAAGAATAATCAACAGTCTATACTGAGATAAAAATGGTATTGTATTCGTTATGCCTGGATTTCTATACCTATTAATCGACTAGCCACAGTTAAACTGAATACCAGTATTGTATGAAGCGACTACATATATTATCTGACCTCCACAACCCAGTTAACACTGGGTAATGCGAAACTTCTAGGTAAAACTGGTTGTCAGACTTCGGGCCACTGATTCCTGTCTCTGTTGTCAAAGGTCAACAAAATTAAATGATACTAAAACTAAACTAAAAAAATATAATATGGGTTTCCGTTGATGACGTAGAATAATGTAGGTATTTATTTTCTTATCAAAGGAATCTAATCGGCTGAATATAAATTCGGCCCGATTGGAATTTCTTACTTGAGGGCGATATCATTCAAAACATTTTAGAACACAGATAAGAATTTTAATCGTTGATGCTTTTACAAACATTTAATATCACATACACTATCAAGCAGACCTGCAACAACAACTCGATACACAATGCAATATTTAATCTGGATATAAAATATTACTCGCAAAAAAATCCCTTTATTGCCCAAGGTACTACCAGTAGTACCACGGGTAAAAACACATTACCCTCCTTTGCGTCGCGCAGTCGGGTAAAAATACCCGTGGTCCTACCAAGCAATCTAGTAGTGCCTCTAGTAGTAGAAATTTTCATTTACCCATGGTACTACTCACTCAAGTACCACGGGTAATAAACGAAAAAATCGCTGTCGCTTATAACTTGTACCACACACAGCAATACGTATGAGTTCAGTGCCATATTGATATGTTAATGGTAGCGTACACGGCGCGATAGCGGGGCACGCTTTCATACCTCTCGCTTGTTTTATGGCTCAACATCTGGATCGAGGTGGGGTTTATAAGGAAATGATAGGGTAAATGTTTAATTTATTTGATTTTATTTTACATGATGATGAATCCTTACCAATTTTAACTTACAAAAATATAAACGTTTATGAGGATGGATGTCAATGTTTGTAACTCTTTCACGCAAAAACTACTGAACTGCTTTTGATAGAATATGGTACACAGATAGTTTATAACCATATTATATTTAGTTTACGACACGAATGGCGCAGTGGTTGAGCGATCAACTGCTGTGCAGCGTGTCGTGGGTTCGATTCCCGCACGGAACAAATATTTGTATGATCTGCAAGTAGTTGTTTCGGGTCTGGGTGTTTGTGTATGTGAGTTTCTATGTTTGTAAACGCACCCACGTTACAACGATATAGGAAGAAATTCCTAGTGTGGGGCAAAGTTATAAAAAAAAAAAACTGCATTAACACATCTATAGGGATGTTATTTTCCAGTAAGACATTTTCTTTAGTTGTAGCATACTAAGCCGGAGAAAACAGTTACTATTAAATATGCAAATACTTGAATGGATAAAAATATGAGGTATTCCAGGAAGGGCACCCGCTGAAATGGCACCTGAGCGAATGGCTCCTAAGCTATTCCACGAACGGCACCTATCAAAATTTTTTGCAGGTGCCCTTAGTGGAATAGTTTTACATCTAGCATTTTATTCCACTTAGGGCACCCACGGATCCTACTAGTGCTGGGACATTTTTTTTAGGACAAGGAAATGAAAAAATCTATTAAAATGACTGATTTTAATCGATTTTTTCATTTTCTATTTTTCGAGTTTAGAGTAACCAACAAATTAATGTACTCGGCATGCAGGGGCGGACCGAGAGTTTGTGGGGCCCTGGGCTAATACTACTTGGGGGCCCTGCCTATACCTCTACTTAATTAACTAAATGCTATTTTAGGACTTGACTTTTTTTAGTTAAACCAGCGTTTCGGACCTCGGGTTCCTCACCAAGTTGCTGTCGGCAGCAGCGTAATCGCTGTCATTTTAACTCGTAACGACTCACTCGTTGAAGCTGGAGAGGCGCCACATCATCCTCAGTTTCTGCTTGATATACCTAATATCACGCAGAAAGTGCGGATGATGTGATGTGATGGCGCCTCACCGAACACGGTTGTTTCGGGTAGTTCTTGCTCCGCCTTGTTCTCGTGAGGTGATCAGCGGTGGCGTCCGGCCCTGATCTAGGTTATAAATAGCCCATAGGTAGATCCGCCCCTGTAGACATGCATAAAATCAAGGTGGCACTTTACCTATAAGAGAGCGTATTTAAGTATAAGAATACGTAAAAATACAAAACGTATCAGTCTGATGACTATTTTATTATGTAAATGTTGACTTTACTTATTTTCGTTTTGTGACCTATCTTTTTTATGCCATGGACCGCATGACTCTAGCGTGCAGCCTTCGGCAGGAGGTGTTCGTTTTTCCTACCAAGATTGGGTAGGAGCCGCTTGAAGGTGGCCTCAGCCCGATCCAGCCTAGGAAGATATCAACGATCTAATAAACTAACAGGACAAGTTAATTTATAGTTTGTAATAAAGAAGGAAAAACTAAGTACCTACCTAAATTTTTTTCTAAACCTTATAAAAGTTAAGTTTTTGTGTGTTAACGGATACGTCACCACCCATCAATTCAAAACATATCAGTCTGATGACTACTTACTTACGCTCTCTATTACCAAGTTGTTCTCTAAGTATGTATTTACTTTTCAGAACACACATGTAGGTACTCTCATACAAATCTTACTAACTGAGATAGGGATAAAAACAATAAAGCCAACAACGCGTGAAGATTTTTATCCGCGACAAATGTTAGGTACTTATCTTACTCCTTAATAAATTATAAAGATATAATTTTATAATGCTACTATTAAGCTCGAAACTAGTTTTAATCGATTATTTTGACGTCCTAAAAAATAAACGTCCCATCACTAGTACGTATTAATCCATAGGTGCCCTAAGTGGAATAAAATGCTAGATGAAAAACTATTCCACTAAGGGCACCTGCAAAAAATTTTGATAGGTGCCGTTTATGGAATAGCTGAGGAGCCATTCGCTCAGGAGCCATTTCAGCGGGTGCCCTTCCTGGAATACCTCAAAAATATTAATGTAATAATAATATTCCACAACGATCACAACGCCATCTAGTCCCAAGCTAAGCAGAGCTTGTGTTATGGGTACTAGACAACTGATAAACATACTTATGTATTTCTAAATACATAAATATTATAAATAAATTACACCCAGATACAGAACAAATGATCGTGCTCATCACACAAACATTTGTCCTGGGTGGGAATCGAACCCACGACCTCCGGCATAGCAGTCAGGGTCACTAACCACTAGACCAACAGGCCTTCGAAGGGATGTTTGTTACTCAAGACGTTTATAGTACTTACATACGTTATACATTAAGATACCTATAGTCTTAAATCGCACACCATTCCCCTCGTCTCTCGACAACTCTCGTCCACCATTCTGCGGCAATTTTCGCTTCAACTATCTTGAGAGCGTCCCATCTTACGTTAGCCGGTGTCCACTTATGAACACGTCTATCCCAACCGTTCTGTCACTTCAACTTGCTTATTCTGTGAGCTATGAACGATATCAAAATATTCACAGTCATGTTATAGAGCCTTGTAAGTGAGTTAAAAGAAATCTGGCATTATCATAGCAAGGTTGGCATAGTAGTCAAGCGATAGACTATCGAGCTGCATATCGCGGGTTAAAACACGATTCTATTCTTGGTCTATACTTCGAAGAATAGACAAAGTTCAAATTCATCGTTATTATCTATACTAGTCAACTGTTTTTACCACGCGGGCCCGGTGCGGATTGGTAGATGTCACATGTCTACAAATTTTTGGTTCTAGGACATGCCGGTTTCCTCACGATGTTTTCCTTCACCGTTTTGAGAGCAGTGGTGTTGAAATAAATTACACAAAATAAAGCGCCTGACGAGGTTCGAACCCACGACCTACAAACTCGTAAGTCGAGGCCGATACCACTGGGCCACCACTGCTCTACACCACTGCTGAGAGGTATTTACAAAAAAAAAACAAAAAAATCAGAACTAACTGAACAAAAAAAAACTCTAGGTGGGTATACAAGTACCTACACATACCACTAAACCTAACTAGGTAAAGAGTCCTCGTAAAATTTGTGGCTGCAACTTCAACTTGGCTAAAAGCTAAACCCTGTACTAGATATTAGGGTTCCGTACGCGGTGAACCTCGACGTATCGACACCTGATGAATATTGAAAATTTTCTGCTGAATTTTTCGTTTACGTAAGGTCTGAGTGCCTGGGTTTGAGTTTACGATTTATTAAAGAGGGAAAATTTGTTTTTCGGAGGTGAATTTATTAGAAGTGTTGTATACATGGCCGGGGCGGGATGATTCATTGGTCGTATTGTATATAAATATTGATACACTGGCTGTAGACACCGGCTTCGCCCGCTACAACTCGTAGATTATCATACGGGAGATAAAATCAGGAAAAAATTATCCTACATAATAAAGCATGTTATAAACTATCTTTATACCAAACTTCATCCAAATGCTGATTTCAATATCATCATCATCATCATCATCATCATCTCAGCCATAGGACGTCCACTGCTGAACATAGGCCCCCCCTTTAGATCTCCACATATACCGGTTGGAAGCGACCTGCATCCAGCGTCTTCCGGCGACCTTTATAAGAATGTAAAAAATATTAAAAAAAAATTGTTCTGTTTAGCCCATTTATCGAGGAAGGCTACAGGCTGTATAACATTAGGGGAGGTAAGCCTAAGACGGGTATGCATGTTAAATTAAGCGTCGTTGTTTATTTTAAATTTTGTGCGTGCAGGACGCCTCGCCTCTCCCTATGAGGAGCCGCGTCCTGCACGCACACAATCTCATTAGCAAGAACGACGCGTAATTTGACATGCATACCCGTTTTAGGCGGGTTATCCGTCTTGGGCTTATCTCCCCTACGCTAATACGACCATAGCAGCCGGGCAGCGTGTAAAACCGCGGGGATCAGCTAGTTTATAGTATTTGTAAGATAATTATCTTTCGTTCGTCTTTTTCGAAAACAATTTTTATGACGAACTTACCTTCACGTGACTGAGTGATGTAGATGAGATCCCGAACAAAATTTGCCGGTTGACATGAGGCAGCCAAGGTTATTGACTAGTAAATGTTTTTCAGTCAAATCCCATCATGATTTCTTCCCTTTCTTTTCTTTTGACTGACCTGTTGGTCTAGTGGTTAGTGACCCTGACTGCTATGCCGGAGGTCGTGGGTTCGATTCCCACCCAGGAAAAATGTTTGTGTGATGAGCACGATCATTTGTTCTGTGTCTGGGTGTAATTTATCTATAATATGTATGTATTTAGAAATATATAAGTATGTTTATCAGTTGTCTAGTACCCATAACACAAGCTCTGCTTAGCTTGGGACTAGATGGCGTTGTGTGATAGTTGTGGAATATTTTTCAACACGTGCCGAATCTAACAAGTGCGTAGTACGCCTTATTTTGTGAAAGAAAACGAAGGTCGGACTGTTAAAAGAGGTCAAGAGGCTTTTTATATTACCTAGTGAAACTCTCCGTGAAGGAGGAGGTTCGGGAAGTTCAATAACCCTCTATTTTAACTTTTTTTTAACTCATAATCGGCCTATAATACTCCATTTTTTTCTTTTGGGGCGAAAAAAATCCTTAAATGAGTACTCGTCCTAGAGTTTGAAAATCCCTTCCGTCTTTCCTTCCTTCCTGTTGGAAACGGAAGGGACTTTCGAAACCTAACTGACTGTAAAACCACCCTGTTCCTTGAGTTGCCTTTTGCGTTCCAGGGTCACGATATCCTGATATCCTTGTTAGACAATCCTGCGAATGATCCCGCTGCTGATTGTATTTATGTAACAAACTGTTGTTTATAACTTAGGTAGGTTCAAAGAAAAGGTATCGGCCCCGACTTACGAGTTGTAGGTCGTAGGTTCGAACCCAGCCTGGCGCAATACTTTGTGTAATTTATTTCATCACATCTGCTCTCAAAACGGTGAAGGAAAACATCGGGAGGAAACCGTCCGATCCGACCGAAATGTCCTAGAACTATCAAATTCAAAGACATGTGACATATCTACCAACCAACACTGGGCCACCGTGGTGGATTATGGCCCACTCTCTCTCACAGAGAGGAGACCTGTATCCTAGGTGTTGGAACATTGTATTCTGATGATGATGATGGTGATGTTCCCAAATAATGTAGTCACTTGAGGCGCTGTCATCGTGCTCACAGAGTAACTCAAACAGTACGGTAATCAAGAACCATCATTTGTAAAGGTATTGTTGCCGAAGTAATTGGGAGCCTATTTTTAGTCCCGCGACCCCGAAACATCAAAGTTATCGCATTATCTCGTTCTTCCCACTTTTCTTATATTTACGGCAAACAAATCAAGATTTATTCAAGATTTATCGGAGAACAACAAATAAGTCATTCGTGCCCCAATCTTTTATTATGACGCTGTTTCCTTGTAGGGTAAGTATGGTACTAGTTTGTGTAGAAATTATGAAAAAAATATCATCGCTAACTGCGCTGCGTGTCGCGGGTTCGATTACCGAACGGAGCAATTACCTATTTGTATGATCTACAGGTAATTGTCTGGGAGTTTGTGAATTTGAGTTAATTTTGTTTGAAAACGCACCCACCAGTTGCTGCACCAGTTGGTCTAGTGGTTAGTGACCCTGACTGCTATGCCGGAGGTCGTGGGTTCGATTCCCACCCAGGACAAATGTTTGTGTGATGAGCACGATCATCTGCTCTGCTTAGCTTGGGACTAGATGGCGTTGTGTGATAGTTGTGGAATATTATATTATAGGAGGAATTCAGTGTGGGGCAACGTTTTTTAAAAAAAAAACCTTGTAAAGTTCGTTACAAAAAATTACTCACAAATCCCTAGATTTTTATGACATCTACAAACCACAAGGCAGGATCCAGTATCAAAAAACCACAAAAAACTTTTGCCCCCTTCCCAATATAAAATAAAAAAGAGCCACAATATTTATTGTAATATTATTATTTTGAACCAATAAATATGATCCCCGTCCGTGCGGGTTTCGCATCCAATAAACGTGGGCCATTCAGATCTGCCCATTCCTCCCTACCTATCTGTGATGAAATACGGGGATGGTTCGCAAAAAAACTTTGTTAAAACTTAAGAAAAAACTGATTTAAAAGGTGTTCCTGTGCAACACTATCGAATGGTGTAATAATACAAGATGTATTTTTTTTCCAAAATCAACGGATTTCTCGCGCCCGGCATTGGTCGAGGCCGTGCTGCGGGGCGAGACGGAGTGGGAAGCGGTCGCCTCCTTCTGCGAAGCAGTCATTCTCGCGAAGGACGAGGCGGGCCGCGTGAGGGAGAGGACAATGTCCTCTCTCCGCCCCACCCGCGGTGGTGGACGCCCACGGCGACGGACGTCGCAAGACGATCTCCGGCCACCGTAGGCGCGGGCATGCGGGCGGCGAGTAAAGGGCAACTCGCTGCCCGACCATGGACCATGCCCGGGTCGACGCGACGCGACGGCGCGTTGTGTTCCACGCGCGCCTCAAAGAGCGTAAGCATAATGACGGGCCCCCCCTCTAGAGGGCCAAAGCCTGCCGAGCTCGCAGGACTTATCTCATTACCGTGACCCCGGAACATAAAGGGCTATTGAAGGACACCGTGGATTTTAGTCAGTACAAGTCTGACAGTCCCTCCCGCCCCGCCCGGGGAGGAATCATTTGATGATTTTAACACGCTAAAAAAAATCAACGGATTCGATTCTTGACTATGATAATTGATATTTCTAAAATCCAATGACGCAGTTTTAGTCTTGTTCAAAATCGCCCTCAAGACTCCTTTTAGTATTTTTCGATTTCCTCATAATTTCGGATATGGCGATGCACGCCCCGTTGAAAAATTCACTCTGTATAATTTTGGCGGCACGCTTAGCGCCGTGGTTTCAACTTATTGTTTTTCTTAACCCTGATTTTCAAGGATGATTTTTGAGGAAGAAAAAATTCATCAGTTGCAAATGGGATTCGAACCCGCGTCTTCTGGATATGCATCAGATTTTAAAAATTAGAACTTAAAAAAATGGAACATTTCACTACTTTTTCTGCTATCGCTCCACACAAGCTTAGTTTAGATTCCGTCACAAGTTCTTTATGTGAAACAATATGAGGTCCCTGCTAAGGTCAGCTTTTTACATTCCCTATATTTGCTATCTACACTCATATAATAAAGAGGTCACGTTTGTATGTTCATTTGTTTGTATCTCCGGAACTGCTGATCAAATTCCAAATCTGCTTTCACTAATGGGAAGCAACATAAGCTATATTTGACAGTTACCTGATATACAGGCAATTACTCCATGTATCTCCATTCTTGCTGTGGTTTCGAAGTGTGGGGTGGAGCACCAGAAGGTGGATTTCGCCCATCTCAAACCCAAAAAATCTGTTATTCAGCTGCATCCAGTTAGACGGAAAGCCATGCGGATGGCGAATAATTGGTGACTCGCCGTCCGGTCATGGACAATGCCCGGGTCGACGGCGCGTTGTGTTCCATAAGCGTCTCTAAGAACTGTCAGCAATCTCATCATCATCATCACATCAAAGAGGGCCAAAGCCTGCCGGGGCTCGAGACTGTCTCATCAAGTCTCATAACCGTGACCCTGGAGCTTAAAGGGCTATTGAAGGATCACCGTGGATTTGATTTTACCACGATAAAAAAAGGCAACAGACTACCTGCAGTATTGTTCCTCCCTTCTCTTCAAATCCATCCAAAGGTTGATTATTGAGGAAAGAAAAATTCAGTTGCAAGTGGGATTCAAACCCGCGTCTTCTGGATAAGTACTCCAGACGCCTTACCAACTAGGCCAAAAATCATCTTTAAGATGCGTGTCGCATGCTTTAATGCGTTTAAAAATCATCCAAAGGTTATCTTGAAAAGATCGCTTAATTTTAGCGATAAGACCGCCCATTATGTCACCCTATGTATAAGATAAACTCTGTACTAATCATTTGTATGGTGTGAATAATGAAGTGTATTCTATTCTATTCAACCCAATACAAGAAAGGGCTTGGAACGCAAGTGAAGCCGCGGCAAAAACCTAGCTAAGCTATAAGCGAAAATATTTCCAGAGGATGCTTATTACAGCCCTTTATTTGTACCCACCGGGTTTGAACCTATCTGTTCAGATTGTGGGCAAGATACGGTGAGTTAGCAAGTTTTGAGTTTTGTCTCATTTATGGTTACCTCAGTTTTGGATGGTTATTAAGTTGATTGATGAGGGGAACGCTGGTGTAGTGGTTGCAAATGTTGATGTTGAACGTGAAGTTTGGAGTTCGATCGTTACTTTGGAAAAATATTGACTTCGTTTTTGAAGTGAAAACTTCTTTAGCGGCGTTGTACGTTTTTTTTGTAATGGGTTAAAAAATATTAAATCGCGTCAGGAAACGTGACCCTGATCGAAAATCCGTAAGACGAACACGTGACCGGATAATGAAACAAACAATAGCTTGCATTTTAATCGTAAAACGCCATCTATCGAGCATATATGAAAACATTTGTCATTCACAACGTTAATATTCAAGTTTTCACTTTTGCCGGCACTCCTGAAGTGCAACCCGTTGTTTTTTTTTACCTTGCGCCACATTTGGAATTTTTCATGTATCGTGGGTGCATTTAAAAACATTTAAAACTCACATACCCGGAACAACCACTTGTAGACCATCCAAAATATTCACTCCGTGAGGGAATCGAACTCGCGGCACGCAGCGCAGGAATCCAGTCGCTCAGTCACTGTGCCAACCGTGCCATCAAATCAAATTATAATAACCAAACAATTTTATAATTCCGTAACATTGTTCAGTCCTTGAATTTTTTGCTTTTAAAAATGGCGTCGGTGTTCCTGTCAAATTAATCCTAAGCGTTAAAGTCCCATATAATTGAGAAACCTTGGGGTTTTTCTATGAAGCTCGTTATGGGGAATTTGAAAGAGGCATTGAATTTCGTTTTGAGGATATAATTAATTGATATCGAATGATTTCTGTGTGTCTTTGATCGAGCAGAATAGCTTGTTGGTGTGAAAGTGGAAACTTACTTTTTCCTACTCCTCCACTATTATTTTCTGATTAATTTCGTTGCAGAATCCAAGACAGGTAAATTCATTCTCCGGGACACGTCTAGCTTCAATGTTTCTGCGCTTTGCCACTGTTGATTCTGGATTTCAGCCTTTCAGGAGTTGCAGTGGTTTGGGAACGGTGTGGTGGGTTTGTCGAAATTAAAAAAAAACTTGTTGGTTTAGTGGACGGCAGTGCTTCTACTGAGTATGATTTCGACTTCAATTCCCAAGTTGAGCAGATTCATAGACATCTGAAACTTTTCAATAGCAGTCTCAGAACTTGTATTTGATCCACGATGATAGCTCTTTGCTTGTTCCGTATTACATGAGACTCACATAACAAAGCAAAATGGACTTTATGTTCCAAGACATGCTCTTCCTTCTTCTTCCTTCACAGTTTTGAGAGCAGTGGTGACCATGCCCGGGTCGACGGCATATTTTATTCCACGCGCGCCTCAAAGAGCTGTAAGCACAATGACGGGCCCCCTTAGAGGGCCAAAGCCTGCCGGGGTCGCGGGACTTAAGAGCTACCGTAACCCCTGAACGTCAAGGGCTATTGAAGGACACTGTGGATTTTGGTCAGTACAAGTCTGACAGTCCCTCCTGCCCTGCCCTGGGTCCGTACTCATTGATGATTTTACCAAGCTAAAAAAAATTACATGCTGCCGGCTCTTCTTTCTTCTTCCGTCACCGTTTTGAGAGCAGTGGTGATCAAATAGATTACTCAAAATAATGCACCTGGCTGGGTTCGAAACCGCGACTGCAACCATCTAAGCACGAAACCCGTAGCTTCGCCAAATATTTCGTGCGCTGCCTTCTCTTAGTGGTCATCATCATCATCATCATCAGCCTATAAATGTTCCCACTGCTGGGACACAGGCCTCCTCTCTGTGAGAGGGAGTGGGCCGTAATCTACCACGCGGGCCCAGTGCGGATTGGTAGATGTCACATGTCTTCGAATTTTTGGTTCTAGGACATGCCGGTTTCCTCACGATGTTTTCCTTCACCGTTTTGAGAGCAGTGGTGTTTAAAATAAATTACACAAAGTAATGCGCCTGACGGGGTTCGAACCCACGACCTACACCTCGTAAGTCGAGACCGATACCACTGGGCCACCACTGCTCTCTTAGTGGTAGGAACTTAAATTGGTGACAAAATGATTGGATAGTAAAGTTGTCCCAACCTCCTCCAGTGTTTATCAGAACTTATGAATTCAAAACTAATAGGGAGTAAAAATCTCTCAAAAGGTTCGTTATTTTCGTAAGGGCCCATATCTTTATTGACGGACTAAGAGAGAATACCCCCTTTTCTGATTGATTTCTTTTCGGGATCCAATTTTTTATTTATTTAATAATAGATTCACGTTTGCCCACTATCTCGCTTGATGGTAAGCGAAGATGTGGTCGACGGTAAAGCATACTTGCCCAGAAGTAAGCTGTTCACTCTTGACTTGAAGACCCCAAGGTTATAGCTGTGTGGGCGACTCGCTGTCCGACCATGGACCATGCCCGGGTCGACGGCGCGCTGCGTTCCACGCGCGCCTCAAAGAGTTTCAGCATAATGACGGGGCCCCCCTCTAGAGGCCCAAAGACTGCCGGGGTCGTGGGACTTATCTCATTACCGTGACTCCGAAACATAAAGGGCTATTGAAGGACACCGTGGATTTTAGTCAGTACGAGTCTGACAGTATGGGTAGGACTTATTTGATGATTTTATCACATTAAAAAAAAGTATTATAGCTGTTATAATTATTCCACTGGATTGAATTCAAGTTCAAAAGTCCTTGATCACCAAACATCCAATCTGCTTACCTCAAAACAGCTATTTATTTATTAAACCGTGATGTTTAATGTATGTTATATGAACAGCTGCAGTTCTATCTTTAACATACCGGGTTTAACAGTGTTTTTATATGGAGTAATTAAATTTTATGAGTTCCCAGCCGTATGAATGGCTGGGCTCGGATAAACGGATGCCTGGCCTATCAATTTTATTACAGAAAAAGGTTTTTTTTTCATTTCAATAAAAGTTTTTTTTGCGAGTCGTATTTTTGGTATGTTACGGGGTGCGTCTCATTTCATATAAAGTTACTTGATATATTTTCATTTCAATAACGTTCACATGATATAATCAAC
This sequence comes from Agrotis exclamationis, assembly GCA_950005045.1. Classification (NCBI taxonomy): domain Eukaryota; kingdom Metazoa; phylum Arthropoda; class Insecta; order Lepidoptera; family Noctuidae; genus Agrotis; species Agrotis exclamationis. The sequence goes on from OX465441.1 coordinate 14,501,419, forward strand.
GTGAGATATACCAACGATTGATATAATTTCATTACACATAATGTTTGTGTTACTCTAAAACTCATTTCATATAATTTTATTTGATATAACGTTTATTTAAGCGAAAATCATTATGATAACGTTTGAAACACATAATTTAACGTTTAAACTATTTTCTTTGGCTTATCCTTTGGACTTTGATTGTTTGCCTTCACGATTGCTATTGTTATTAGAAAAAAAAATTATCCAAGAGCGAGCGAAGCGAGCTCGGGACTTGGGACACCCCGACACGGACAGGTTAGGTGTTAGGTTACTTTAAACCCTGCACGCAGAAATAAGAGCCCCGCGAAAGCGGGGCTCCGTCGAGCCAGCATGACAGGTAGTAATCAGGTATTTGACCTAGGATGCAAGAGCGAGCGAAGCGAGCTCGGGACTTGGGACACCCTGACACGAACAGGTTAGGTACGAAGGAGATGGCGGGGTCTGAAAGACCCCGCCATCCCCTTCGTGTTAGGTTACTTTAAACTTTGCACGCAGAAATAGGAGCCCCGCGAAGCGGGGCTCCGTCGAGCCAGCATGACAGGTAGTAATCAGTTATTTGACCTAGGATGCAAGAGCGAGCGAAGCGAGCTCGGGACTTGGGACACCCCGACACGGACAGGTTAGGTTACTTTAAACCTTGCACGCAGAAATAGGAACCGCGCGAAGCGGGGCTCCGTCGAGCCAGCATGACAGGTAGTAATCAGTTATTTGACCTAGGATGCAAGAGCGAGCGAAGCGAGCTCGGGACTTGGGACACCCCGACACAGACAGGTTAGGTTCGAAGGGGATGGCGGGGTCTGAAAGACCCCGCCATGGTTACTTTAAACCTTGCACGCAGAAATAGGAGCCCCGCGAAGCGGGGCTCCGTCGAGCCAGCATGACAGGTAGTAATCAGTTATTTGACCTAGGATGCAAGAGCGAGCGAAGCGAGCTCGGGCACTTGGGGCACCCTGACACGGACAGGTTAGGTTACTTTAAACCCTTGAAACGCAGAAAAAGTCGAGTTGTCGAGCATTCATGGCAGGTGGCACTATTACTAGGTACATTAGAGCTAGATTACTTACCAAGAAAAAAAAATTAGACCAACTTAGTTTTATGTCTTTTGAGTGGTATACAAAACGATTTTATACTCATTGATTGTTATGCTTATAAAAATTAGTCATTATAAAATTATGTCAATCGTTTATTATATTAACAGATCGTTATATCAAATAAAATTATATATTCAGTTGTTATCTCTTGTAAATATTAGAGATTTTGTAGTTATATCATATATTACTTACCCATGTTACGTGCTTATTTGATTATTAAGTCTTTATTACTGTGCACGATTTAAAAAGCTTGTTAGTTTTGTATTAAACTCTGTTGTGTTGGGGTTGCAATCGAACTGCTACGCGTGAGATGCTTGGTTCGAGTTTCAAACCCCAGTTTTGCTATCCCAAACTTTTTTTTTTTAATTAACTTACAATAAAGAAACAGCCTACACTCTAAGGGAACTGTCCGAGGCCACCACCAACGCCGTAAATGTCGTAGAGTTTTGGTCGAAACATATAATTTAAAGGAATCAACGACCCGACGAAGAAGAATTAACTTTTTCTCCTACTGTTAGGCAAAGGTCTCCCTTATAACCGTCCAGTTTTCCTTTTGCACGGCCTTCTCCGGCCAATTTTTCAAAAACGCGTCCAATATTACGATAAATTCGAAATTGTGTGGGTTGTATGTCTGTATGATCCGTTTTCACATCAAAACTTTTGAGCCGATTTTTATGAATTTTGGTTCTTGCAAAAGCAGACAAGGTCTTAGAGACGGCTATATGGAAAAATGTCTTAAAAGCAGTCCCTAGTTTGGTGGTGAGAAAAACCTATGTCTTAAAAGAAGTAAGCAACGTAAAAAAAATATCGGAATACCAATTTAATTCACATAAACATCGTACAAAGATAAATTAAAGTACATTATTGTTCACGATCCTTTACACATACATGCTCCATAAACGAACACAATTAAAAATCGATTATTTCCGATCATTTCTCACAAAAGGTCAGTTTGATAATAAAGCGAGCACAGCCATCTTTATGCTCATTGCATTAACTCATTAAATATGTTAAATGCTCGTCCAAGAGAGCACGGGGCGACGATTGTGCTCAAGGTGGGGAGTGAGTAACAGAATTAATTTGTTCAGATACAGTCGGTTACTGCGGGATGGTGTTATGTCAGATGGAACAAGTAGAAAAGGCAAGGTTTTTTTTTTTGTAAGGAAATTTAGAAAACACGACGAATTGGAGATCCCTTTTTTATCGTGTTTAAAACCTCAGATGAGTCCTTTAGCTCTGAGTGGAAGGGACTGTCAGACTCATACTGACTAAAATCCACGGTTTCTTTCTATAGCCCTTTACGTTCCACGGTCACGGTAACCTTTAAGAAACTGAAGCATGCATTCTACATTTCTTTCAATATTTCAAGCCTTTCAATGGAAAAGCTTAAAAAATGGCATGGAATTAATATTAGTGCCATACATTTTCCAGTCCCTATTTGCCAAAATGTGAATGTCACTTAGTGTAAGATTCTAGACAAACACCCTTGTTAGAGACTAATTTACGGCAACCCACTTTCCTTCTCACTTTTATCAAGCGTGGAAGTTACTATGACAATTCAATCATGTTACTAGGATACCAATCAACCTATAAAATGTTCCCACTGCTATATATATGTCACAGGGAGATGAAGAAATCAGGGATATCACGAAATCCCGGAAGATGTGGAATATTCTTGTTTATTACGTCTTCTTACTAAAAGTGATATGACAAAATACTAAACATAAAGTCAGAGATATGTCATTTCACTAAACTAAATGTAGTGTACTGTTGATGATTTTTCTGTCTACAGGGTTTAAATGAACCTAACCAAACCGAACCTCGGGGTGTCAATGAAGTCCGTCTTCTTCTCGTTCAAATGCAAAGTTGTTCAGCTGGTATTTAAGTAAGAGTGTACGAAAAGGGGCACAGAGAAATAAAAAATGTCGTAAAAACGACTGGGGGCACCCCGACTCGGACAGGTTAGGTTAGAAGGGGATGGCGGGGTCTGGAAGACCCCGCCATCCCCATCGTGGTTATTTTTTTTAAAACCACCCAGACGTAGGAGCACCGCGAAGCGGGGCTCCGTCGACTTTTCTGACATTATACTAGATTTAGTTTGGTGTTTTGTCATATCACTAAATTCTTTTAGCAAGAAGACGTAATAAATAAGAATATACCACACCTGCCGGAAATTCATGAAATCTCTAGGGATTTCGTGAAACCCTGATTTCCTCATTTCACTGCGACATATATATATATATAGGCCTCTTCTATATGAGAGACAACGGGTAGTAATTCACCACTCGAGCCTAGTGCAAGTTAGTAAATGTCACAATCATGTCTTCGAATTTTTGGTTTTGAGACATTTTCTCACGAGCTCTTTCTTTCACCGTTTTGAAAGCAGAGCTGATGAAATAGATTATACAAAGTTATTCACCTGCCTGGGTTTAAAACCTGTACCTAAAATTAGTAGTCGTGAGCAACCACTGCTCATTATTAAATCATTGTCCTAACTAATAAGCTAGGACTCGTTATACTAATAACATCATCAATCTAAATACTGTTTTACACTCAAAATCCGTGTTAAGTACATAAATCTCCCGTCAAAACTATCATGCTACTGTCTGTTAGACCGAATAACAAAAACCAATCGTTCACGTTGACATGGGATTTAACAGCAGATTAAATACTCTATTGAATATGTGATGTGTAGCCAATGCTTTTAGTTACCTGGATTAGGTTTTAGTTAGTTTTGTGCAAAAAAATATTAGATTGAAATAAAATATTTTTTATTGAATGTAAATGTTATGCTTTTACATGCCTATTTCATAAATAAACTGTTTTTATTCGAGGTTTGTTAGTTTTTAAAAGGTAAATAATAAATGTATATCTATTCATCGTCTGCCTAGCCTTTTCCCAACTATATTGTGGTCGGCTTCCAGTCGAACCGGATGCAGCTGAATATCGGTATTTTACATGGAGCGACTGCCCATCGGACCTCCACAACCCAGTGACTGGGTCATACGATACCCATGGTAAGACTGGTTGTCAGACTTCTGACTAACAGAAACGACTGTCAAAGATCTGCAAATGACAGCCGGAACCAACGGCTTTACGTGCTTTCCGAGGCACGGAGGAAACTCACTACGACATATGGTCACCCATCCACAGACCAACCTCGGCAAGCGCGGCTTAACCTGGAAGATCGGTCTGTGCGGCTGTTATTATCTATTAAAAAACATAATTGTAACTTTGAACTGTTTTTCTCTACATAAACACAAAGTGAACTAGTAAAGTAAAGTAGTAAATAAATTTAAAATAAAATATGTTTCTTCGGAGTCATTTTAGGTACTGGTCAGACATGCCTACTGCACGTATTAAAGCTTCGAGCAGACACACACGATTAATCGCGCGGGGCGACTTGTCGCGGTCCATTCGCAGTACATTTAGCGTGGAAATTAGCTTGGCTCGTTGTCACAGCGCGATTAATCGCGTGTGTCTGTTCGAGCCTTTACGCATGAGAGGATATTACGAGTTTTCACGTTTTGGTGACGCAAATTAAACGGAGACTTTGACGTCAAATTAGATATATTGGTTCTTTCGTTCGTGCACTAGAAGTGCTTTTTCATTTTCCAATTTACGTTGTAGTACTTCAAGTACGCCGTAATAACGCATAGACTGACACCTAACATTCCTGTCGCGTTAAAATTATACCGTCTTACAACAAAAAATAAACATTAATTCAACAGAATAAATGTTACTGCAAAACGACCCTTATCATCATCATCATCTCAGCCATAGGACGTCCACTGCTGAACATATTAGGCCTCCCATTTAGATCTCAACATATACCGGTTGGAAGCAACCTGCATCCAGCTCCTTCCGGCGACCTTTATAAGGTCGTCCGTCCATCTCGTTGGTGGACGTCCTACGCTGCGCTTGCTAGTCCGCGGTCTCCACTCTAGCACTTTTCGACCCCATCGGCCATCTGCTCTGCGAGCAATATGGCCTGCCCATTGCCACTTCAGCTTGCTAATCCGGTGGGCTATATCGGTAACTTTAGTTCGTCTACGGATCTCCTCATTTCGGATTCGATCACGTAGAGAAACACCGAGCATAGCCCTCTCCATAGCTCGCTGAGCGACTTTGAGCTTTGAGATGAGGCCGATAGTGAAAGACAACGTTTCGGTGGCGTAAGTCATCACTGGTAACACACATCGGTTGAAGACTTTCGTCTTGAGGCACTGAGGTATGGCGGACGTAAAGACATTGCGTAGCTTCCCGAACGCTGCCCAACCGAGTTGGATTCGGCGGTTGACCTCTTTCTCGAAGTTAGACCTACCTACTTGGACTACTTGTCCTAAATAGATATAATTATGAGTCAACAACTTCGAGAACACCCCTTATAGTCTGGGCAACGAATGATTGTGGTTGGAAAAGTTGAAAGCAGAAAATCTGACTTATGAACTTTGTTTGGACTAGTTAGAAGATAAACATATTAAAAGTCCTGACCCCTCCGAGGTGAGCCCGAGGGAGGGGGGGCAAAGAAGGTCCCGTTTTTTGGTTTTTTGCTTATATCTCGAAAACGATGCGTCGTATAAAATTTTGTTGTACTACATAATAAAACCTCATAAAATTCTCTACAACTTTGTTTGTCACACTTTTTATCTATCTCCAATATTTGCATAGCTGTGAGCTCCGAAAAATGACCTATTTTATGGAGGCTTTCCTACACCCACATTTAGCACTACTACAATCAGTGGTGCATCGGCAAAATATTAACTATAGTATTTCTTCCGGTGCAGCTGGTTCTTTAGTTTGAACAGGAAACAAAAGGTTGCTTTCAGTCCGTTTCCATCCCCATAGTTCCGGGGAAAGGTCTTGTCCAAGCCAAGCCTGGACCTGATGGTAAGTACGGAAAGAATGCTCCATCGCTGCTCCCTCAGTTGGTGGTAGGGAGGAAATGTCTGGTTTGACATTTGATACTGACTGGAGGAAACGCTGGTAGCGATAGTTATTAAGAGAAGTCTCCTTCTGTTTTGCTCCATACCACCTTAAAAAGACAGAAAATTTAACACATTTTTGAAAATAGGTCATTTTTCGGAGCTCACAGCTGTGCAAATATTGGAGATAGATAAAAAGTGTGACAAACAAAGTTGTAGAGAATTTTATGAGGTTTTATTATGTAGTACAACAAAATTTTATACGACGCATCGTTTTCGAGATATAAGCAAAAAACCAAAAAACGGGACCTTCTTTGCCCCCCCCTCCCTCGGGCTCACCTCGGAGGGGTCAGGACTTTTAATATGTTTATCTTCTAACTAGTCCAAACAAAGTTCATAAGTCAGATTTTCTGCTTTCGACTTTTCCAACCACACACCCCTTTTGAGCACTCATTTACCAGACTATTATATCAACGTGAAATTTCGTTTTGACGTTGACAGTTTTTTTTATACAAGTGTTCAACAGAAATGTTTATTTTATTTTTGTCTTAAGACCTATAAAATTTAAATTATTTTAACTTAACTTAACTTACTGCATAACACCATCCATTTGAAAGCTCATCAGGCGTCGAGAAAATATCATTAGCGTCAGTAGCGATACGTAAAAGAGGCTTCTGTGCCGTTTCTTAGTGCAGCCGTGATCATAATTATTCATTCCTTCTTGCCCACGTTTTGTTACTTTTCTTATTAAATTTTACAGAGTTATAATTTTACGATGACGTCTGTTTTGTTTGAAAAAAAGGAGCAGGTTCTCAATTCGACACGATATTTTTTTGTTGTAACGATTCCACTTTTAACACCGTCCGTCTGACTATAAAAAGTTATAGGGGAACAGTGTATAAGACGGGGACGCGAGGTATAATGGGGACACATACAATTTAGGCACACTTAACAGAACACTAACGTAGCGCAAGCGCTATCTGACGCCATTTGCAAGCGGTCATTAACAAATGGCATCTGTTGGCGCTTGCGCTACGTTAGTATTGTGTTAAGTTTGACTTAAGCGTGTCATTTCCCATCATACAAGTACCTCGCGTCCCCGTCTTATACACTGTTCCCCTACATCTGTTGAGCCGGGTTGCGGGACTGTTTTATCAGGTTAACGGTACCTCTGGAACGTAAAGAGCTATTGAAGGACACCGTGGATTTTAGTCAGTGCAAGCCTAACAGTCCCTCCCGTTCTGCCCTGGGTGTGAGGACACATTTGATGATTTTACCTCATAAAAAAGGTGTGGTACTTGGGGACTGCCGCGGAAGCTATTGCATAGCATTTTTTATCAACTTATGCAATTATAATTCTTTATTTATTACTGTACTAGCTTCCGCCCGCGACTCCGTCCGCGCGGATGTCGGTCTTCGCGTGGATGGTTTATTTCTCCATTTTGAGTAACTCTGACAATGACATCTTATAAATATCTATTGGACCCAAATACGGCTAAGCCTATAATAATTAAGGAGATCCCTCTATTGAGCTACTGCTGTTGAGCTCGCGTTCTGTAGTAAGTATTTTTTTCATAGTAATTCCGACCTTGTATTTACAAATAACTGATCGGAACACAAACGGTTCAAGCCAAATCCGACTTTCGGCGCTACAGGTTACGACGCTGAATCCACTGCGGGTAATGCAACGTGTGTTCGCGGTTCTACAGAACAACGTCTTTTTTTTTTTTTTTTTAGCGTGGTAAAATCATCAAATGAGTCCTCCCACCCCGGGCAGGGCGGGAGGGACTGTCAGACTTGTACTGACTAAAATCCACGGTGTCCTTCAATAGCCCTTTGCGTTCCGGGGTCACGGTAATGAGATAAGTCCCGCGACCCCGGCAGGCTTTGGCCCTCTTGGGCGGGGCCCCGTCATCGTGCTGACGCTCTTTGAGGCGCGCGTGGAACACAACGCGCCGTCGACCCGGGCATGGTCCATGGTCGGGCGGCGAGTTGCCCTTTACTCGCCGCCCGCATGCCCGCGCCTACGGTGGCCGGAGATCGTCTTGCGACGTCCGACGCCGTGGGCGTCTACCATTGCGGGTGGGGCGGAGGGAGGACGCTGTCCTCTCTCTCTCACGGCCCGCCTCCTCCTTAACGAGCATTACTGCTTCGCAGAAGGAGGCGACCGCTTCCCACTCCGTCTCGCCCCGCAGCATGGCCTCGACCAATGCCGGGCGCGAGAGGTCTCCGCCTATCGCTGCCGTGAGGACACGGCGGTGCTCTGCCCAAGCGGGGCAGTCTTGCACCGTATGCTCTACTGTGTCCTCCGGGCGATCTTCGCAATGGTGACACCCCGGCGTTTCTTCCTTCCCCATCCGACACAGGTACCTCCCGAAACATCCGTGTCCGGTGAGGACCTGCGTCATCCGATAGGTCAGGACGCCGTGACGCCTTTCCAGCCACTCCTCAAAGAGGGGTCTTACCGCCGCGATTGCGGCGTGCCCGACAGAACAACGTCTATGAATAAAACTGAAAAATAAGATTTTTTTTTTTCTACGTATTTTTCCAGGATAAAAAGTATCCCATTTTATGCCCAGGATAATAGGTATAATTATACCAAGTTTCATCGAAATCGAACCGTTAGTTTTCACGTGATGCCTGCATATACAGACAGACAAAAAAATTTTTAATCACATATTTGGGTTTGGTATCGATCCAGCAACACCCCCCGCTATTTATTTTTTCAATATTTTCAATGTACAGAATTGACCCTTCTACAGATTTATTATATGTATAGATTAATTAGGCTATGATCAGCCACGTCAATCAAGTGAAACGTTAAAAAATATTCTCCCTCTCCCTATCCCTCAATAAAATTTCCCTTTGCTCAATAAAAGCATGCTTTCGTGCTTGTAATGAGCACGTCTGTCCGTACCTTCATGATTGCCGAAGTCTCCCGAACTGAAACGACGTTAGACGATGCGTGGTGTCAGGTAATTTCCTTAGGTTTTTTCGTTAGATTTTTGGGAATTTCTTGATTAAAGCTATGTGTTCAGAAGAGACTGCTAGCGCCATCTAGGAGTCACGATGGTCAACTATAAACTCCAATTCAAGAGAAGCGCTGCCATCGCATTTTGAGTGCGCGTCGTTCAACCATCGCGGTTTCCGTTTCCGCCCACCTTCTGCTCACGGATCGGTCAAGGAAAGGACGTGCGTTCGCGTCCTTCGCCATCATTTTTTTGTGCAACCAATTTTATTGTAACAGTAATCTTAATCGTAATAAACTTCATTGTCATACAAGAACAATATAAATACTCATTGAAGAGCTCCCGTGCGCTGTCCTCTCACCTCACACTGCTACACAACCTGAACATTGGACCTTCGAAAACCGGATAAAGCTGAGAACCAAGCAAGAGGACGCGAGAGGCAGCCATCTTAGCATCGCCGCGCCGTTGCAAAATATCATCACAAATGAGCATCATCGTGGGAAAGGTCGCAAACAACGATCAAGAATGAAGTCGTAACCCGTCCCATCTTCTCCGCTTTCCCACAATATGAATTAACAAAGGATATTTCTCGTGTTTCAGTCGTGCGTTACCTCGTTGCCTTGGGGTCAGTTCAGACCGAGACGCGAAGCGACGCGACGATGCGTGAAGAGGCCTGTCATTTCACGCTGCGTCGCGCTACGCCTCGCGGCGCCGCGATGCGCCTCGCTGCGCCGCGAGACGTATCGCAACGTCGCGAGACGCATCCAGACGCCGCGCGGTGCAGCAGAACGTGTCTAGATTTTCCACGTGCTGCCGCCCCGCCCCGCGTCCTCCCGCAGTCCCATTTGCAAATGGCAGCCTCAGCTACATAGTCCAGGGGCTAGAGGTAGTTGAATATGCAAAATCCGAGTGACGGCAACTATGACCGAATTCATAAACATAATATTATTATGCGCTTTATCTGTCCCGCAAAAAGCTGTGATCTGATTTTTCTATAAATTATAACGGAAGTAATCATTAAAATTATTTTAAATCATGTACTCAATACATTCCGTTTACGATTAAGAGAAGAGGGCGAAAAAAATGAACCAAAAAATTGAACGGCAAGTTCTACATTGTTATTCTTGACCTTTTCTTAACTTAAATCGGTTGGCGAAATTCGTTACTCACAATTATGCATACTTAGTCACCTCTAGCTCCCGGTCTTCACCTACCATCGCGGAGCGGCCGCGAGCGGCGTCTAGCGGCGCCGCGCTGCATCGTGAGGCCTTGAGAGACGCAGCGCAGCACCGCTGCTTTGAGATGCGTCGCGATGCGCCGCGAGGCGTCGCGCGGCGCATCGCGGCGCATCGCTGCGCATCTCAACGTATTCTAAATTCGCACAACGAAATGTGTATCTTTTGGTGTAGAAAATAAAGTCGTATTTTGAATGGCTCTTAAAAGTGTGCGTGCATCGTCGCGTCGCTTCGCGTCTCGGTCTGAACTGACCCTTGCTGTGCGTCGCCGTGGATGCGTGCTGTGCAGAAAAACTGTAAGTACTTTTGCCTCTCTCAATCGCCAAAATGAGTGACGACGAAGTATTTCAGGATGTTGGTCAGGATTCCGTTAAATCAGATCAAAAGCATAGGCTCGGTCAGTTAAAACGCAGTCGAAGCACGCTAAAGGGCAGGCTAACGCTATTCGAGAAATATCTTTCGAAAATAGAAAAAGTAGATTCATTAGATATTACGACGTCTAGAGAACTTGAGTTACGAATACAGTCAATTTCAGATATGTTTAAACAATTTAATTCAATTCAAGATGAAATTGAGCAAATGGATTTACAACAGATAGAATATCGGGATACTTTTGAACAGCAATATTTTCAACTTATGGCTACCGCGAAGTGTTTATTGAGCGATAACGATTATCAAACAAAAAAAGTAGGTAGTGGTAATAAAAACCTGTTGTCAGTAAAATTACCAGACATTAAATTACCTGCATTTGACGGTTCATTTGATCAATGGCTCGAGTATCGAAACTCGTATATTTCCATGATCCATAATCGTAATGATTTAGATACTATTCAAAAGTTCCATTATCTTAAATCATCACTTAGCGGTGCCGCTTCGCAAGTTATCAGTACCTTAGAGTTCACGAGCGCTAACTACGTTCACGCGTGGAATTTACTGGAAAATAGGTACCATAACAATCGTTTATTAGTTCAAAACCATATTAAATCGTTGTTTAAATTCAAACCGCTTCAAAATGAATCGAGTGAACAAATTAGAAAACTTATTGATTCGACTTTGCGTAATTTACATGCCCTAAAATCGTTGGGTGAAGCATCCGATGGTTGGGATACCGTTATCATTTATTTAGTCGTGGATAAACTAGATCCGGTCACCGAACGCGAGTGGGAAACGCATACGGGTTTATTATTGTCTCAACCAAACGGTGAAAAAATAAAATTAAGTCATTTAATGGATTTTCTGAGAAACCGTGCAGATTTGTTATCAATGATAAATTCTAAGAAAAATAGTGTCGATTCTAAAAGTTCTCATAAAAAGGATAAACAGTCAAGTCAGCCTAATCACTCGCATTCTTACGTCGCTAAAGGTAAACAAACTACAGATAACAATAAACAAAAACGCGTTTGCGAATTATGCGGTAAAGATCATTATTTATATTCATGTGCTCAGTTCCTTAATATGTCGGTTACGGATAGGTTAACTGTTATTAATAATAAAAAGTTGTGTCAAAATTGCCTACGTTCTAATCATTCGTTAAGTGATTGTTCATATGGCCCTTGCAAATTATGTCAACAGAAACATAATACGTTGCTTCATGGGATAAACGCGTCTTCGTTAAGTTCGCGCCCTACGTTAACAGCTGATGCGCAGGTTCATTCGGAACGCAATGCACTGACGTGTAGCGCCGCGATACAACCGGTTTTGTTATCGACGGCGCTTATCGATGTACCTGATGCTAACGGCCAATATCATACAATTAAGTCTCTTCTTGACAATGGTAGTCAGAATTGCTTTATTACAGAATCGTTATGCAATCGTTTAAAATTGCCGATAATACAGTCCACTGTTCGTATTTCAGGTGTAGGACAGAGCGTTTCTCAAAGTTCTCACACCAGCAAAATAAAAATAAAATCTAAACGTAGCGATTTTCAAACAGAAATTCAATGTTTAGTATTACCTCGAATAACATCAAAGTTACCTTCGTTGTACGTTAATTGCGAGTACATACGTATACCTAAAAATATGTCACTCGCAGATCCCACGTTTAATGTCCCGTCCGATATAGATATACTCTTAGGCGCGGATGTGTTTTGGGACTTATTAAATAATAAGAAAATAAAGCTTGCTTCGGGTCCTACGTTATATGACACGAAAATAGGGTGGATCATTTCTGGCCCTATTCGAAGTAAACATTCGTTTAAAATAAACCAAGTACAATGTAATCATGTTCACATTGACACTCAATTGCGCAAATTTTGGGAGTTAGAAGAATTAAACGATTTATCTGTTGTGTTATCGAAAGATGATCGTTATTGTGAAACATTGTTTACAGAAACCACGACACGTGACACAAACGGTAGGTTCATTGTGCAGATTCCGTTGAAGGAATCGGTCGATACGTTAGGTGACTCGTACACCACGGCCAAAAAACGTTTTTTATCTCTCGAAAGAAAATTAAATTGTTCACCACAATATAAACAATTATATTGTGATTTTATGCGGGAATATGAGACACTTGGTCACATGTCTCCGGTATCTGACGTTTATGTTACCGCGTTACTAAGTAAACCGCATTACATATTACCGCATCACGGCGTTTACCGTGAACATAGTCTCACGACAAAATTACGCGTTGTGTTCGATGCCAGCGCAACAACATCAACTAACAAATCTTTAAACAATATACAATACGTAGGTCCGCCATTACAAAATGACATTTTTTCCATTTTACTTAGGTTTAGGCAGTATAAGTACGTTGCTTGTGCCGACGTTGAAAAAATGTATAGGCAGATTTTAATTAATTCAGATCAGCATAATTTACAGGTAATTTTATGGCGCGAAAATATTGATTTACCTTTAAAATTATATACTTTGAAAACTGTAACGTATGGTACTGCATCAGCGCCTTTTCTTAGTATGCGATGCTTGCAACAATTAGCACGGGAATGTGATAATAATTTAGTGTCTAGGACCATTAATGAGGATATGTACGTTGACGATCTCATTACTGGGAGCAATGACCTTGACTCACTCATCGATTTATGTAACAAAACGGCTGTAGTGTTGCGTCAGGGATGTTTTCCGTTACATAAGTGGACATTTAGTCACAAAATCTGCCCCGAAAGCACTAAAAATCTTAACATAGGTAACGTTCATTTATCTAAAACTTTAGGATTAGGTTGGTCCACAGAAAATGATGAATTGCATTTTTCTACTGAATTCACTCAAACTGATTCAATAGTCACTAAACGTGTAATGTTATCACTCATTTCTCAGATATATGACCCGTTAGGTCTACTGGCGCCTGCAGTTATCACAGCAAAAACATTGTTACAAAGTTTATGGCTTCTAAAACTAGATTGGGACGAAGAAGTTCCCGTTCATGTTGCAAATACGTGGCATAATTTCGTTATTGGTCTGCAACATTTACATAATATCAAAATACCTCGTTACATAACAACTGATTCGTCATATAAAGAACTGCATATATTTACAGATGCATCTCAACAGGCTTACGGTGCATGTGCGTATGTCCGATCTTGTTGTGATAACTGTGAGCATTCTATGCCTATCTCTGTGCATTTATTATGTGCGAAAAGTAAATTAGCACCTATAAAAACAGTAAGCATACCTAGGCTCGAATTATGCGGCGCACTGGTAGGTGCAAAGTTATATAATAAAATTAAAAAATCCCTACGTTTAACCTTCGACAAGGTTTATTTTTGGACGGACTCGACCATAGTGCAAGGATGGCTCCGTATGTCTCCTCATTTATTGAAAACGTTTGTACAAAACCGTGTTGTACAAATCAACGAACTGACTGACGATATTATTTGGCGGCACGTTAGGGGCACCGAGAACCCTGCCGACCTCATAACAAGAGGAGTTAGTTTAGAATCGTTAAAATATAATGATAGTCACTTATGGTGGACAGGTCCAACGTTTTTACGTGAACCTAACATTATTTTCTCAAATAATAATGAAGAAATAATAAATACCGAATTACCGGAAATTAAACCACAATCCGTTATTAATTTAAGTTGTAATCAGCCCTTTCAACTATTCGACTTTAACCGTTTTTCATCGTTTCTTCGTTTACAACGGGCCTGTGCGTATATGTTGCGATTCATAAACAATGTGCGTGCACACAATCCCGGTGATAGTCTAATTCGCATAACCGGTTCGTTATCAGTGAATGAACTACAACAGTCGCTTACCGTTTTGACTCAATTAGTTCAACAACAGTCGTTTAGTGATCAATATTACAATCTTAAAAACAATATACCGTTAAATCAGAAAAATAAACTATTTAATAAAATAGCGGGCTTAAATATATTTTTAGATAAATTAAATATTATTCGTGTAGGTGGTAGGTTAAACAACGCGGCTGACTTTAGTTATGAAAAGAAACACCCGATATTGTTAAGTGGTAAACATCGTTTTACGAAATTGTTATGTGAATACGAACACAAAAAATTACTTCATGCAGGCCCTCAGCTTCTAGTATATTCCATGCGCGAACGGTGGTGGGTACTAGGAGCGCGGAATTTGGCTAGGCAGATAGTACATAACTGCGTTAGATGCACGCGTTTGAAAGGTAGGACGTTGACCCCGATCATGGGTAACTTACCAGCGGAAAGATTAGAAGCAAACTTTCCTTTCATGCAATGCGGCGTTGATTATGCTGGGCCATTGCTCATTTTGGACCGCAAAGGCAGAGGTGCCAAATTAATAAAATCATACATTTGTTTGTTTGTTTGTTTTACCACTAGAGCCATACATCTAGAGTTAGTTAGTAGCCTATCCACATCAGATTATATTCTAGCTCTGAAACGCTTTATATCGCGTCGCGGTAAGCCTTATCAAATATTCTCAGATAACGGAAAGAATTTTGTAGGCGCTGAAAAAGAATTATCAAACATTTTTGAAAATTCGAAAGATATTTCTGATTTTATTAATCAAAATGAAATTCGTCTTACGTTCATACCACCTTATAGTCCTCATTTTGGCGGGTTGTGGGAGGCGGGAGTCAAGTCCTGCAAGTACCATCTGCGGCGTGTACTGGGTGACGCGCGGCTGACACGCGAGGAATTTGAAACTTTGTTAACTCAGATTGAGTCCATCCTCAATTCCCGTCCTTTGTCCCCTCTCTCCTCCGATCCAACCGATTATCTCCCTCTGACTCCAGCTCACTTCTTGATCGGCCGACCGCTGACTGCGCCAGCCTGTGAAGACCTGACGACCAACACGCCCACCTACCTCGGGCGCTATGCTCGAGTTGAACTGCTGAGACAGCACTTCTGGCAACGGTGGTCCAAAGAGTACGTGTCTGAACTCCAACAGCGTACGAAGTGGAAAGTCGACAGTCAAGACATCGCATTGGATAGCCTCGTCCTTATCAAAGAGGAAAGGCTGCCCCCTTTCAAATGGAGGCTGGGACGGGTCACACGTGTATTCCCTGGGACCGACGGAATTTCCCGCGTCGCTGAAATTAGTACGGCTGCTGGCACCATCCGGCGGGCATTCTCGAAGATCTGCCCGTTGCCTGCAGCGTGATCCTGAGCCTGTTCTTCGTGTTGGAAGGGTTCTTCCAAGGCGGCCGGCATGTTCAGAAGAGACTGCTAGCGCCATCTAGGAGTCACGATGGTCAACTATAAACTCCAATTCAAGAGAAGCGCTGCCATCGCATTTTGAGTGCGCGTCGTTCAACCATCGCGGTTTCCGTTTCCGCCCACCTTCTGCTCACGGATCGGTCAAGGAAAGGACGTGCGTTCGCGTCCTTCGCCATCATTTTTTTGTGCAACCAATTTTATTGTAACAGTAATCTTAATCGTAATAAACTTCATTGTCATACAAGAACAATATAAATACTCATTGAAGAGCTCCCGTGCGCTGTCCTCTCACCTCACACTGCTACACAACCTGAACACTATGCAATAGTTTAAAAACATCTTTTAAACACAATTCATGTCAAAAAAACTCAACGTTAAAATGAGATTTTACGTTGATTTAAGGGTTGTTTTGCAGTTCTTTACACTTATTTTATTTAGACAAGCGTTCAACAAATGTTTATCTTTTTATAGTAAAACGCTGGGTGTTTGTGTATGTGAGTTTCTATGTTTGTAAACGCACCCACAATACAGGAGAAATTCCTAGTGTGAGGCAATGTAATGAAAATAAAAGTGCGCATCATCATCAGCCTATAAATGTTCCCACTGCTGGGACACAGGCCTCCTCTCTGTGAGAGGGAGTGGGCCGTAATCTACCACGCGGGCCCAGTGCGGATTGGTAGATGTCACATGTCTTCGAATTTTTGGTTCTAGGACATGCCGGTTTCCTCACGATGTTTTCCTTCACCGTTTTGAGAGCAGTGGTGTTGAAATAAATTACACAAACTATATAATGCGCCTGACGGGGTTCGAACCAACGACCTACTACTCGTAAGTCGAGGCCGATACCACTGGGACACCACTGCTCACGCCGACACCGCTGGGCCACCACTGCTCAAAAGTGCGCATGACGTAACAATATGGCGCCAGGACAGCTTCTTTCTTTTGCTGTTCTAATAAAACTTCCCCGGACGGAAAAAGGTAAATTCCTTAGTAACCTTGAAGTCCCTAAGTATTCAATAAATAAGCTATAATGGTGTCATATCAGAAAATTGGATGTTATTTCATAAAACCATTTCCTGTTAATGTGCAACCATTATACGAACGACAGTTCCGCGAATGTTTTTATTTTTTCTTGGAAGGAAGAAATTCTTCACTTTTGGTTAGACTAGATCCATTTGCGAACAAGGCAGAAGTAAAATGGGAGAGGCAAAGCAAACCTAATGAATTAGCTCCTTTGGACACAACGCCACGGAAGTCTCCAATACCTTGCGACTTTGCTATATATTGATGCGGGCCTGTATAAGATATAGATCTATAGATTTGTTTTGCGATAGTCGCCAGTGGATACAATTACAGGCACGGTTCTTGAGCGCTCGGCGTAAGAGTGGGGATCGCTTTGCGCATCGTACACTTATCGACAAATGAAACGCACAAAACAACGAATCCCGAGTGGCGGCTATGACGCGATGCGCTACGCTACGGCACACTACGCGGGCCAATCACTACACTTTTCCCGCCCCCGCGCCTCACTTCATCTACCAAAGGGACCTAATAACTCACTTCTGCGCAGGTGAAGCCAGCGCTCAAGATCCATGCCGGTATTTGTACCAAAGTCGTAAGGTATCGGAAACTTGCGTCGCGGAAAACTGTTCTATAAGTACAATAGTGTGTATTGTAAGTACGTACGCGTGTATGTTCCGTTTTCATATCAAAACAGCTATGCCGGTTGAATTTAAGTAGATACAGCGATATATGGCAACTAAAGTTATAGGCTATTTTGGTGTGGGGACGAAGCGCTTTAAAAAAAAAAAACCGGCCAAGTGCGAGTTGGACTCGCCCATGAAGGGTTCCGTAGCAGCAAGCATAGATTAGAGATATAATTATATTGAGATTAGTAAGTAATATACACAAACAATAAAAATAACTTTGTTTTTCATAGTATTTGTATGAATGGCAAAGTTATATTTGCGGTTTTTGAAAATGTACTATATCTCAAAAACTGCTAACTGTATCTCATCCAAACCAATTTTCGTTGGTAGTTTTGGTTGAGGTTGTTTTGTTTTGATTTTTGTGTGAAAATCCTAATGCGGTTCACATAATACATCTTTCTACGAAGTTTCAACAGGATAGCTCTTATATTTTCGACAAAAAGTGGCTGTGACATACACGGACAGACAGACAGACAGACAGACATGACGAATCTATAAGGGTTCAGTTTTTGCCATTTGGCTACGGAACCCTTAAAACGATGTAACAAAGAATTATCTACAAAACCACTTAACATTATGTTGCCAATTCTTCTGCCCCGTTCAGAATAAACTACCCTGTTCAACCCCAATATGCAATTACAATTAAATACTACGATCAAGATAAACGGAGCGTTTTACGAATTAAAAGAAACTATTTCGTTTGAAGGTAGGTTGACATTTATATAATTTAGGTACAAACTCTTTGGGACAAAGTGAAGAGTTATAGGGGTCTGTATTTTAGACTTAAACGCTTAATATAAACGTCATATTTTAAGGATATTGGGACCAGGTGTTAAGTCGCTTATTCCCGTTTGATCCTCTGACTAGGCGCGTTATGTGCTAAACACAACACTTGAACTAAGCGTCACTAAGGCCGAAATAAATAGTCGAACCTAAGCCATAGCCAAGCCTAAGTCAGTGCTTGTTGAATGTCAGTAATTTCCATGGAAATTACTGACATTTATTTTGACGTAGCCAAGCACTGACTTTGGCTTAGGTACGACTAGGTATTTATTTCGGCCTAAGCAAAGCTTGAGCTAAGATTATTTATTTTTGCATACCTATAATGCCCGCGGGCATGCGGGCGGCGAGTAATGGGTGACTCACTCTCCGATCGAAGAGCAAATCAAAGTAAATAAAAACGTTAGCCTAGAAAACATTTTCGACTTGAAAAGAGTTTCGTACATTGAAATAGTTTTGAGTTTTGGACACTGCAAGCTGTGAGTTGAATAATGTTATTTTAGTAGGCCTTAACAAAAGACTCTATAGCAGTATTATAATAGAAGTACCGCAATATCCCAGTACGAGTCTGACAGTCCCTTTCCGATCCAGACGGGACGGAAGGACTCTTATGAAGATTTTCCTCTTCTTGTCATAGTTCCTCGCACATTAGAACCTTTAGAAAATCAACAGTCGTTCTGTATCCCTCTGGCCAGAGGATTCTACCTTTTCAATTGGGACAAATGCCTCATGGCATTTCACAACCTGTTCTTTTTCTACCTTTCAACTTGCAACCAAAAGAAACCTATGATCAGCCGTGAACTGAAATAAACCCTGTAATTAAACTACAGTCATCATCTCTCACAATATCCAGACCGATAATTACAAAGGGCGAGACACATTAAATTAATTACATGATCAACTTCAACTGCGTATGTTTTCAAACCCCGAGACGGGCAACGTCCTACAGGAAAGGCTTTGTCTGAAAGGGCTCTCAGGCACCGCCTGGGAAATCGCATGCTGCACTAAATGTACTCAGCGAATAATGTTTTCTTTTAAGTTTCAATGAAAGGACTATTGTGTTTTTATTGATCGCCCGTGCGAGTTGACTTATTGAAGTGATTCTGTAGCAGTGTACGTATCTTCGTAACATCTATTTGATATTGTAAATGCGAAAGTTTGAAATAGATGGATGGTAAGACTGGTTGTCAATTATCATCATCCATTCAGGAATCTCCAAAAGTTCTCGAGTGGTGACCACGGACCGGAAGACGCAGCGTAGGCAGGCCTCCCACTAGGTGGACCGACGACATCGTGAGGGTCGCGGGCAACCGATGGATGCAAATGGCGATCTGTCGTTCGGCGTGGCGGTCTAAGGGGGAGGCCTATGTTCAGCAGTGGACGTCTTCCGGCTGATGAGGATGATGATGATTCAGGAATTAAGCCTTGGTCAACGGTGCGTCGTGTTTCATGCGCGAGCAATCGACAGTTCCTTTCACTTCATCCAGGACTAGGTCTCATTTGATGATTATACTACCACAAAAAAAAATAGCAGTAGCAAATATCATCAGAGAATTGACCAGGGCAGCTGGTTAGGAAACACCATACACATCCTGGATTTTTGTCAAACCTTAGAACATAAAGCAAAGTTTAATTTTTTTGAAGAATTCCCTCGAATTCTCCAGGTTCCCATCATCATATCCTTACCTGCAGCAGATCATGGGACCACTGGGAAAGTATAGTATCTCAAACAAATACGGGCCATGCGTCATTAGGTGCGTCCACACAGAGCGCGCAGCCTCGCGAGGCATTTGCTGCGCGAGGAAACTGACAAGCGAGGCTGGTCACTCTGTGTGGACGCGTCTATTGTTTTTCGACCGAGGCATGAAACAATAAACGCGAGCAAAACAAAAGCCGACACTGGATGACTCGCGCGTTCGGTCGCTCGACCACGGCAGCGCTGTCACTTGCCTCGCCCGAGACACGTCCAGTCCACACCAACCGAGCTGCTTCGCGGGGAAAATGCCTTGCGAGGCTGCGTGCTCTGTGGGGACGCATCTATTGGGAAATCGAGTAACAAAGATACAAAACCATACAGTCGAATTGAGAACCTCCTCCTTTTTTGAAGTTGATTTAAAACATAGTTTAAATTCCATTGATCTATACCAGACAACCACAATATAACCAAGTAGATAAAGATTGAAAGACCGTCGAGCGCACAATATCTCCAAATCAAATTTCAATTTCATCGTTATTGAAATCTACGGGCAAACAAAGCGAATATCATAACATATTGTAGTTCATTTATCTCCGATTGATTCCATACAGTATAGTTTATATTGTTAATATCGTAAATTCTCGTAAAAACTCACAATGTACATTGTATTGCTGTTTTAATAATATCGTTGGGAGGTTTCAGACTGGTTTCGCGGTGCAGATGTTGTGGAATTTTATTCTGGCTTGTATTTTATATGTGCATTTCTACGGACACGGTGAGTTTTCTTCAATTCCGTGGGCATTTTTTTGAACCAGACGCTCAACACACTCTAGCGAAGGTACCTACCGCAATCCTGCTTAAGCCGAATATTTAATTCTATAGTAAAAACGTCTTTTGGTGACGTTACGCCATCTATTATAGCAATGTCAAACTACTATATCAACATAATTATTGAAATTACAGCCAAATCAATGTTGATATCGTCTACGATACTAAATTTTAAATGCATTATAAATCGTTTGCATTGCGAATCGTAAACCTTGTTTTACTCAACCCTACATTGGTGGAGGCTACAAGTTTTTCACCTTATCGTCGTTCAACAGTGCTATGAAAGAACCTCGCCGGGCAAGACTGCGGTAGCCTAGTTGGTATTAGCATCTTGAGTACTTTTAGAAGGACGCAGATTCCGCAGTAGAATTTTACTTTCCGCATAAAAGCTTTAATTTAACAGCATTCTAAATAAGATTACTATCGAGAATATTGATATACAAACTGATAGTTACTTTTTCGACCTTGCTAAGTGGCTATGTTTTTTTGACTCCCTTTGTTTACCACCCCTGTCTTTGTTGTATTTCCTCCTCAATTTTCCCCTTAACAAATGCAACCCATTACACAAACTATTCCCACCCTATACTACTGTTCAATTAATTAAAAAAACACTATTCCCGAATTTCCGTACCGAGTTACCGAGACAATTTAAGGGTCAATAATGTTAAACCGTTCGAAAAACGACAGGGCCGGGGGTTTAATCGCATGGAATATCAGTTAACACTGCACTCGTCGGGGTCTGGGGCTGAGGGACCCCACTTGTAAGTACATATTATGACTTATTGGAGGACGATATTAGGGTTTTTGAGTAGTGCTATAACTTTCTTTCTAGTAAGTACCTATTTTGGGATGATTGAAGAGACAATAAAATTTTATTTGCTTTTGAAGTGATTGTGGAAGATTATTTCTGTTACATAATAATTTTATAATGGGTAATTTTGCACTAGTTCATTATTTACGGCAAGACCCGGCTTCGAATGAAGCCTCCTGCAGACACACGCGATTAATCGCGCTGCGACAACGAGCCAAGCTAATTTCCACTCTAAAAATACTGCGAATGGACCGCAACATTTCGCCCCGCGCGATTAATCGCGCTGCGGCAACGAGCCAAGCTAATTTCCACTCTAAAAATACTGCGAATGGACCGCGACATGTCGCCCCGCGCGATTAATCGCGTGTTTCTCCAGGAGGCTTGAGGTTTAATTCGACCTAACTTACCTACCCGGTGGATTTTCCGAAAAAAATCTTACAAACAAAGCGAACAGAAATAAAAAGACTGTTAGTATTAGCCTACA
Source organism: Agrotis exclamationis (assembly GCA_950005045.1). Lineage (NCBI taxonomy): Eukaryota > Metazoa > Arthropoda > Insecta > Lepidoptera > Noctuidae > Agrotis > Agrotis exclamationis. The sequence continues at coordinate 14,523,577 of OX465441.1, forward strand.
ATATTAGTTCTCGACTGCAGCACGACCCTAAAGCAAATTACTATACCTCATACCTAGTTTTAAGAGAAATATTTTTTAAAGGACATTGAAGTCGAAGACGTAATAAAAAACAACCCACTTGTAAAATTCTTTAGAAAACCTAACTTATTAAAAAATAAAATCCAATAACTTCACACACAAAATAGTTTAATTCTTCACCGAAAATGCTCGCATTTCATTTTCACCATAAATTGTAGGCAATAAAGGCTAGATATTGACAAAAATCTTTTAGATAAGAATCCATTTTCATCTCGAGTATTATAAGATAGGAATATCGTGTGGAAGTGCACTTGAGGACGGTATACCGGGCGAAGACCTCGACATTCGATTTTATGAGGATTTAGTGAGAGTCACTAAAAGGATCGATAGATACAGATTTTTGTTTATTTTTGGGTAACAACTATCTGAGAAAATGACTACATTGATAGAAAATGTACCTAATAAAAAAAATCTAGTTCATTTAATTCGACTTTAAAAAAGGTGTTTAACTAATTCAAATTAAAATTAAAAATGGACAGGCCTGTTGGTCTAGTGGTTAGTGACCCTGACTGCTATGCCCGAGGTCGTAGGTTCAATTCCCACCCAGGACAAATGTTTGTGTGATGAGCACGATCATTAATTGTTCTGTGTCTGGGTGTAATTTACCTATAATATTTATGTATTTAGAAATATATAAGTATGTTTACCAGTTGTCTAGTACCCATAACACAAGCTCTGCTTAGCTTGGGACTAGATGGCGTTGTGTGAAAGTTGTGGAATATTATATAAAAAAAAATATATTTTTAAACGTCTTCTTCGAATCTTTTTTATAGTGATTTTTTTTGCTGAGACTTTCAAAAATTCGTTTGATTAACTACATTTGATTTAGATTTTTAGTTTTTTATCAGTGTGTACTTGATTCGCCCAATTGCATTTAATCCTGGTAGGATTGCTATATTACGCAAAATGTGAAATCAATCTATCAAAGAAACCATTAACTTGGAGATTTTAAAATAATACTTGGATGAGACCTTAAATTCAGTGATACAAAAGATGAAGTTAGCTTACCTGACGATGACATTAACTTACTACTAGTATTTATAAAAGTTAACAAGAAATACTAGGTACCAAGTAAATACTCGAACAAACCCATTACTTAGAAAAAAATACAATCTGAGCACTGTGCTCCACAAAGAATGATCTCAACGTTTCCACACAGACTTGATACAGAAAGTTCAGTTGGTTTAGCCGTGAAAAATTAATATTACTTCACAATATTTTAAGTGCGTGTATACGGCATTTTATACAGTAAACTTTGAACTCCTTTATTTTCAAAATGAACAGATTTTAATGAAACTTCATACGCATAAGGGCTCCCACACATAAACACGATACGTCGTCGCGTCGTACAACGATGCGGCGTCGTTTCACGATACGGCGTCGCGAACAACGTCGTTAGAAATCTACGATGAGCATCGTTACAGTGGGGTGGTGTTTTAGATTATTCCGAAAAATGGATCGCTCTGGACGCATTCTGTTCCATAGTACGGGACGCTACTCGACGAGGGTAATTAAATGATCAACTTCAATACCATCCGTTATCTTTCAATTTCGAATAACAACTGCGCAGGATTGCATCGTGAGTCACAACGTCGTATAGTGCATTTACCCGTTACGACGTCGTGTCGTAGATTTCCACGACGCCACGTCGTATCGTGTTTATGTGTGGGAGCCCTATGCCAGAAACCTGAACTGATAAGTAATCAAGAATAACATTTTCAAAAAATGAACTCAGAAAAGAACACTTTTCAATCACCTTTTTTGAATTAGACATTTCAAAAATATTTACGTTTTTGTAAAACCTTTTTATCAAAATGGGTCAGAGCCCATTCGTCCCCTAAAATTCGTACCCCAGCATAAAAGTTGTGGATTCGGCCCCTATATAGGTGCCCATTGGTCTCCTGGTAGGGGACCAATTAATATTTTAATGAAAAATATTATTTTTAAGGTACCCATTCGTCCCCTCTAATATTTATATACAACATAAGTTAAAGATTCGGCACCTATTCAGGTGCCTATTGGTCCCCTGAGATAAAATTAGCTATATTTTACATAAGAAACGGTAAACATAGTACACTTGTGAACAGTTTATTAACGGAATTAATTTAATAAATCATATAACAGATAATTGAAAAAAGAGCTATGATGAATGATAATCCGTCATGATAATAATATAACCTGTCGATAGGCTTACGATATAAAATTGTCTCTCTACGAATGGCTTGTTAAAAAACGGGTTACAAAAATAATAGATAAGGTGTTTTGTTTGTATGTTATGGCTGCCTATTGGTGGTGGTGGTGGTGACATATTGGTTCTTGAGTTCGCCTAACGAAATAAACAATACAATTAATATTATAATATTTTCGAATCGAATTATCTCATTTGAATCCTGGAATATGATTAGTATTATTATTGATGGTAATTCACTTTATGGTTCACACTTTTATATATATTTTTTTTCAGAATTAACGATATTGTATTACCTATATATAATTATAATAAAAAAGAACCTATGTATATACTACTACTATACTACATTTAAAAACTAAAATTAAAAGTAAAATATTTACAAAAATGACTAAGTATATTAAAAATTTATGGTGGAATACTTATCATATTTTGACTAAAAAGTGAAAACTAAATTATTTACTCCTAAATATGTAAAGCAATTTTTATCCGCAATTATTATTTTATCATGTTATTATGTTCTTGTATTCACTCAATGTGGAGTCGTTGTCACCCTTTTTAACCGACTTCAAAAAAAAAGTAGGTTCTCAGTTCGACCTGTATGTATGTAACTATATTGTATGTATGTTTGTTTGGCTGAACGGATTTTGTTGCGGTTTTCAGCAAAGTGTTCATTACATTCTGTAGAAGGTTTTAGTATATAACACTAATAGATATCCCGTGACGTTGCCCGCGTGGATTCGTTTTTGCTTACTTGAAGATTTTCAGTGACCATTGCATGTTTTTCCGCGATTATCTCGCGTTTGGCTAAACCGATTTTGATGCGGTTTTCAGAAAAGTGTTCGTTACATTCTGGGAAAGGTTTTAATATATAACAATAATGGATATCTCGTGAAATTGCCCGCATAGATCCGTTGTTATTGCTTACTAGGATTGTAGATTTTCAAAGTCGACGATTATAAGAAGATTTTTGTTGAATATCTAGCTAACTAAAAAGGGAAAAATAAAAAAACTTTTTATAAAAAAGGGAACCGACTTCAAAACCAAACACAAAGAAAATGTAAAATAACTTTTCTTTCGGAAGTCGGTGGCCATAGTCAATGAAATAAAAAACAAAGCCACCGACTTCCGAAAGAAAAGTTATTTTACAGTTTTTTTGTGTTTGGTTTTGAAGTCGGTTCCCTTTTTTCAAAAAGTTTGTTTAATGTACAAAAATAATGAACGTTCTAACATTAATTCTGTTTTGCTATCATAAATTTTTTATTTTACCCTTTTCTGCGCGACTGTACCAGGACTACCAAGCTGCAGTATACACATATACATGTACTTATATTAGAAGAATGAATTAAAATATTTATTCTTCAGGAGACGAATGGGCCCCTCAAAAGTTCCAGGGGACGAGTGGGCACAGGGTGCGAATCTTAGGGGACGAATGGGCTCTGACCCATCAAAATCGGTTCTGTCATTTCGGAAAAAAGACGTACATACAGTATACACGATCTTTATTTCTCTGAACCTTCTATAATCCTTATCACCCGGTATTGAGGTCAACCATCCACCTTTATCTTTAAGAAACAAGTGCTGAAAGCAAAGTTTCAGTTATCCCCCCTTTGTCGGCTCGCAATATCCGGCCCTCCACCGGCCCACCGGAAGTTCAATCAACAGTTTATTCTACCTTCTATGGCCATTTCCTATTTATCATAGTTTGGAAACAAAGCATATTTAACATCTCGCCTTTAAACATTATAAAGTTAGGCAGAGATGTATCCCTTATTTCGTAAACGTTAGTCAGCTAGTATTATAAATTCGAGAGTTCACATTTTTGGCTCAAGACATTTGTACCGGGACCAGGACTTAAGCCGAGACCAGTACAAGGACCAAAGCCATGAAATAGACCGGGACCAGTAGGTACTTGGACCACGACTTGGACCACAACATGGACCACGACTTGGAACACTACTTGGACCACGACTTGGAACACGAATTGGAACACTACTTGGACCACGACTAGGACGACGACGACTGGGACCACCGTTGGGACCACGAACGACAACACGACTTGGACCGCGACTTTGACAACGACTTGGAAAACGACTAGGCCATCAGCTTGGCCCTCGACTTGGACCAAGAAGTGGAGAGAGGTCGCCGCCTATCGCTTCCGTGAGGACACGGGCGGTGCTATACCCAAGCGGGGCAGTCCTGCAACGTATGTTCCACCATGTCCTCCGAACGATTCTCATAGTGGAGATACCCAGGCTTTTCTTCCTTCCCTATCAGACACAGAATCCTCCCGATACATCCATCTCCGGTGAGGACCAAGCGGAAGTTGAGGACGCCGTGGCGCCTCTCCAGCCACTCCTCAAAGAGGGGTCTTACCGCCTCGATTGCGGCGTGCCCGAGACAATTAATTTTGTACTATGTCCATCAAAATATTTGTTCCGTTCGGGGATCGAACTTATGACACTCAGCAAAGCAGAAGAAAGCTCATTCAAAGCGTCAAAATTCTTCAAAAGCTAGGCAGATGATGCAGTTTAAAAAACAGACTCAAAAGCAAAGTCTTAGTAATAGCGTCCCGTTTCACTCTTGAGGTCCGCACGTCTACCCGTTCCGTACCTATCCCTAAAAATTCAGAAGTAAATACAACTCGTCACAAATGTATGAAAGCTTGAAGGAAACATACATACATATCCCCAGTCCCACGCAGAGAAGTTGAGGCGACAATTTAGTTACAACATAAGTTATAACAAGTTAGCAACTTGAACTGCGGAGACTTGCGTCCGTCAAACATCACACCTTCTCCGGAGTTTCAGTTGTTTAGAATTGTATGGTACTACGTCAAAATATACATGTGATTATATTGTTTACTGGGTCAGAAGTATGTTGTAAGAGCTATTGAGAAATCTTGTTATTTTTTAGCCTTGTAAACTGAGTTTTTTTGCAATATCGGCCAAAGGTGGGCGTCGTTTAGCCAAAGACTTCCACTATTTTCTTAATGCAGTCATTTTCAGCCAATTTCTCATAGACGCATCTAAATCATGACGCCAGCGTTTTCTAGGCCTCCGTCGGTAACAACACATATTTTCATAAGGCCTCTGACATGGTTACCATTAAATAAACCATTATTTTATCCGTGATATGATCCGTACCAAAACTCTTTAAAATTAAAGGTTCATTTCTGTGAATAATTTTTGAGCAGTATCCAATTTATCACGAGTGTTATCAAAATAGCTGCATAAAAATAACGAATAACTAAAACTTTAAATAATTAACATGATTTCTACCAAGTTGCTCCACTTTCTTTCATATCCCTGCAGGCTTGGTATACCCGCAGCGGTGTCCCAGAAATGAATATAATGAAAAAGTTAGGTTATCATCATCAGCCGGAAGACGTCCACTGCTGAACATAGGCCTCTCCCTTAGACCGCCACGACGAACGACAATTCGCCACTTGCATCCATCGGTTGCCCGCGACTCTCACGATGTCGTCGGTCCACCTAGTGGGAGGCCTGCCTACGTTGCGTTCTCCGGTCCGTGTTCGCCACTCGAGAACTTTTCTTCCCCATCGGTTGTCAGTTCTACGAGCGATGTGGCCCATTCCCACTTCAACTTGCAGATTTTAAGAGCTATGTCGGTGACTCTGGTTCTTCGCCGAATATCCATGTTCCGGATTTTATCCCGCAAAGAAACTCCGAGCATAGCTCTTTTCATTGCTCGTTGAGTGACTCTTAATCTCTCTAAAAGGCCAGCAGTCAAAGACCACGTTTCAGAGCCCTATGTCAACATTGGCAACACACACTGGTTATAACACTCTTGTCTTGAGACACTGTGGGATTCTCGATGAGAAGATATCAATATATCATGAATATTGATGAATATTATAAAGCGAAAATTTATAAAAATATTCATATTGTGACCAGTCCGCCAACTTGGCACATGAAAACAGTTGAAAGTTTTAGGCCGAAATGTAAACGAAGCCGGGACATTTCGTAGTCAAAAATACATTTTTCCTACGTAAATAATGTTTTAATAATACTCTGTTGCGGTCAACGCGAAAATATATGTCTAGGTTAGTATGGAGGAGGATTTAATCCAAAATTTTTTTCATTGTGTTATGGAGGGATGACATTCATGACTGTGATGGCTATGAATGTTGATGGACAGAGAGGAAGAAAAAGGGCAAAGAAAAGATAGATTGTGTGAGGATATGAAATAAAAAAAGAAACCTCGGATTAATCGGTGTTGTCTAAACCGATTATGTGGATATTTTTTTAGATCTTTGTTGATTTTTCAAAAACCGCTTTTCCGATTTAAATCTGGTGGTAAGCAAAGGAGTTATGCGCGAACAAACATAAAAAAAAATCTAATTTTAGAAAATACGTGAACGTCACGAAATTTTACCAATCAAATCTTCCCCGACTGTGAGTCGTTCTGATTTGCATTAGAATTTATGATTTGTTTTATGTGTGTATCAATTATAAAACTATTTCAATTGTGTAGTTATTTAGTATTTTTTTTTTTAGGTGGTAAAATCATCAAATGGGTCCTCCCGCCCTGGGTGGGGCGGAAGGGACTGTCAGACTCTTACTGACTAAAATCCACCCGTGTTCCTTCGGATGCCCTTTACGTTCCGGGGCCACGGTATCCTGTGTTAAGAAAAACCCGCTACCCCAGCAGGCATTTGGCCCCATAAGGGGCCCCGTCAGTTTGCTGACAACTCCTCGAAGGCACGCGCGAAACACGACACGACGCTCCACCGACCCGGGCTTGGTCCTTGGTCGGCGAGCTACCCATTACTCACCGTCCGCAAGCCCGCTCCGCCGCTGTGCCCTCTGCTAATCAGAGGGACACGCGTTGGAGCGTCCACCCGACAGGCTATTCGCATACGGGCAAAGAGACCCCTTAGGCACACAGTGCCTAAGGAAGTCTTTGCCCCGCATCCCAGGGTGCACCGGCCCGAAAAACTGGTCTTCCCCACGGACGTATCCGAGAGGGAACTCCAGTCTACGGGCGCACGTGGAGGTTTCCTGTCTTAGCACCCCAAGTTATTTAGTATTACAGAATTATAAACTACTGGGCTTGTTTCTTTCTTTTTAGTTTTTATTTAAGTTAATACTTTCACGTCTTTTTAAAAATTAAAACCTAAATCACTATTTGCCATATAAATATTTGTTCAGCGCCATCTGCCTCGCCTACTGGCAGGTGGCTAACAAATCAAGTTCAAACATCATAATCTTACTATGAATGGATGGATGGTGCTCAGAAAGCCAGAATGGCTGAACGGCACCGGATGGCTAATTGGGTACAGGTAATTCACCATCATGTCAGCCATAGGACGTCCACTGCTGAACATAGGCCTCCCCTTTAGATCTCCACATATACCGGTTGGAAGCGACCTGCATCCAGCGTCTTCCGGCGACCTTTATAAGGTCGTCTGTCCATCTCGTTGGTGGACGTCCTACGCTGCGCTTGCTAGTCCGCGGTCTCCACTCTAGCACTTTTCGACCCCATCGGCCATCTGCTCTGCGAGCAATATGGCATGCCCATTGCCACTTCAGCTTGCTAATCCGGTACAGACACAGGTAATTATGGAACGGAAATTATACAAAGACTACTTTTTATCCAGGAAAAAATCTACGTTTTCGAAGGATTATATTTCAACTACAACACAAATGAAAAACAGACAAAATCTACTCAGCCATAAAAAAAAAAAAAACTGAAAGAAGAGCATGAGATCCCTTTCCATAGTCTCCAACTAACCCCCAAACGCGGACATATCATAAAATTCTCATTTGCGTGTTTCCGTGGGCCCCGTAGTCTAGAACCTCTGATATTATGCACTGTTTCGTTGGCTCCTTAGTTTTTATGTCGCCCTGGTACCTCCATTATGTTAATGATATTTTTATGAAATAATACTTTTGATTGAAGACTGGGTGTGTGGTTTTCAAGGATTTTCGTTGACAGTCGAGATTATAGAATAGTTCTGTATTGCAATTTATTTGAATTTTAAAGCAATTTGTAATAGATTTTATTCATAGGCGTTTATATTGAAATTATATCTCAAAGAGCTTATTCAGGACAACAAGCAACTAGAAACACGAACAACTTTGATATTTTCCACAAAGATTTACTCTATTTATGCAGCCATTTCCTCATTATCTTTGGAGAATATTGCGATTCAATATTGTGGTGGACAAGTCACTTTATAGTTAAACTGAACAAACGATATGAAGGTAAATCAGTTTCATATTCAGGAAGATCGAGTGCTAGGACAGAATTTCACCTATAATAATAATATTCCACAACTATCACACAACGCTATCTAGTCCCAAGCTAAGCAGAGCTTGTGTTATGGGTATTAGACAACTGATAAACATACTTATATATTTCTAAACACATACATATTATTATAGATAAATTACACCCAGACACAGAACAAATGATCGTGCTCATCACACAAGCATTTGTCCTGGGTGGGAATCGAACTAACGACCTCCGGCATAGCAGTCAGGGTCACTAACCACTAGACCAACAGGCCTGTCAAACCTAAACCTATGTAACAATACTTAATGAAAAACACGTTACCCTCCTTTGCGTGGAGCAGTCGGGTTAAAAAACATTGCATTGCATTGAATAAGAAGAATCCAGATAACAGTGAATATGATGTGTTGGTTTTAAAAAAAAAAAGGTATTATTTGTAATGTTGTGGAGTGCGCTGCAATCCACCACGCAGTCCCAGTGCGAATTGGTAGATATCATAACATAATTTTATTATGTCTTTGAATTGTTGGTTTTAGGATTTGCCGATTTCCTCGCGATTTTTAGGGTTCCGTAGCCAAATGGCAAAAACGGAACCCTTATAGATTCGTCATGTCTGTCTGTCTGTCTGTCCGTGTATGTCACAGCCACTTTTTGTCGAAAGTATAAGAGCTATCCTGTTGAAACTTGGTAGAAAGATGTATTATGTAAACCGCATTAGGATTTTCACACAAAAATCAAAACAAAACAAATTTTGGGGGTGCCCCCCATACTTAGAATTGAAACTCAAAAAAAATTTTTTCACCAAACCCATACGTGTGGGGTATCTATGAATAGGTCTTTAAAAATGATATTGAGGTTACTAACATCATTTTTTTCTAAACTGAACAGTTTGCGCGACAGACACTTCCAAAGTGGTAAAAAGTGTGTCCCCCCCCCCGTAACTTCTAAAATAAGAGAATGATAAAACTAAAAAAAATATATAATGTAGACCTCAACCAAAACTACCAACGAAAATTGGTTTGGATGAGATACAGTTAGCAGTTTTTGAAATATAGTACATTTTCAAAAACCGCAAATATAACTTTGCCATTCATACAAATACTATGAAAAACAAAGTTATTTTTATTGTTTGTGTATATTACTTACTAATCTCAATATAATTATATCTCTAATCTATGCTTGCTGCTACGGAACCCTTCATGGGCGAGTCCAACTCGCACTTGGCCGGTTTTTCCTGCATCGTATTGTGGAGCAGTGATGATGAAATACTTAAATTACCTACACTAAGTAATGCGTCAGACAGATGCTAGAGTGGAGACCGCGAATAGGCACGTAGTGTAGGACGCCCTGCGGCAAGATGGGTCGATGATTTGAAGAATGTGGCTGGCAGCGGATGGATGCGGGCTGCCCAGGACCGGGAGAGTTGGCGCTCTTTGGGGGAGGCTTACGTTCAGCAGTGGACGGCAATAGGCTGATAATATAAGTAATGCGTCTGGCTGAGTTCAAACCCATGACCTACACTCGTAAATTGGGGTCGATACCACTAAACCACTACTGCTCTAACAAAAAAAAAATGTTACAAATACTACGAATGATCAGAAATATTCCCTTACAACAAAATTCTAACATTTTCTATTTTTTTAAAACAACCTACGTTTGGCCAAAAACGTTTGCAGGTGTGGCAAAATAAATATAAAAACCAACCAGAGTACTTTAAAGATCCCGTATAACATTTCTTGTGAAAGTAAGACTATTCCACGACATTCTATTTTTAGATGGCATTTGAAGTTATTAGCAGATCTTTACGTCTCTTAAAACAAGGTTTTATTTAAGTTAATGTTCTGAAATATCTTCCAATCTTGTCACATTGTATATACTTTCCATAAAACCATTTCAAAAATACCAAAAACAGTTGGTAAACCGTTAACCCGTCACTACCGATAGACATTTTAAATCCCGCATACGTTTAATTTTTAATTTTAAAATTTTCAAAAGCCGCGTTGACCAATTAAAAACAAATTACTTGCTCGACTAAGAGCACACTCCACGCCCGCATTTCAACGTGAGAAATACGTTTGAACATAGAATTCCACGTTCTAATTTCAAAAGGAGGCGAAATGCGTTGAAATTCAAATTTTTCGAATTCGTTTCTTTTCTCTTTTTTTATAAATCCCGGGATTAAACGATGTCAAACTGATAACGGGACTCTTTTTCCGGGTATTTGGACATTTTGGTGTTAAGAATGTAATTTGTGGTTTATGGGGTATTAAAAGATAGTGATGTAAGTATGTTTTTTGGGTGAAAGATGCTCGGGTTTTTATATTTTTCTGGTTAATTTTCCATTTGGGATAAGTAGCTTCAGTGTAATAAATTTAAATGGAATCAGTGTAGAATCAGTACGACCAAGGCGGGGATGATAATAATTATAACTTTCGCGGGCACTACGAGATTGTACGTCACAATTTGAGTTTTAGATATGGCACAACGTGCCATGACGTTGAAATAGAAAAAATAATTGACGACATAACGTTTACATCTGAACTTTAACTTTGAAATCATAATCGTACCTTGTGTCACAACAAATGTAAAATACTATAAACTTTAATGTCACGTAGACTCGATTTTTTTACCATTTGAACACAAGCCGTTGGTAGTGTGCGGCAACGCCACTCACACGCGGCGGCACAACGTGTTTATACGTTGCCCGCGCCTTCCGCGCTCCTACACTTAGTGCGATGTGTCACTACAGGGGCGCAAACGATAACGTGGTAAAACGTTTCTGTCATAATATCTTTAAAATATTTAACATCGACTCTACGTATTTATACGTCATATAGAAAACGGATTCAAGTAGTTTCAAACACAAAAAAAGTGTAAAATAACTTTTCTTTTGGAAGTCGGTGGCCATAGTCAATAAAATTAAAAACAAAGCCTCCGACAAAAATATTATTTGTTTCCGATATTACGGCGCTGTTGCAAGCGCCGCGATCACGGATGAACCATGAACTGAAGTTATTGCGGATGGATATTCAGAGTAGACATCGGTCTACCCTAGTCTACCCTCTTTCTTGTTCATTTTTTTGCGTTCGACACCATATAACCATTGTCACTTATTACCTACCCATAACACGATTATGTTACCGATAAAAGTCACTGTGCCCGCTTGCGAGCTTCTTTTCATATTTTTTTGGGTTTTTATTTTAACCGATTTCGAAGAAACGAAGTGGTTCAATTTCGCCGATGATGGAATGCTTGAGAAACTGAGGGAATTCTTCAATAAATGACAGCAAATAGGCTAAAGTGTAACTGACTTCCGAAAAAAATGTTATTTGCTGTTTTAGTTGTTTTAGAAGTCGAATATTTCGTCCAAGGAGATGTCGATGTAGACCGGGACATAACACACCGGATCAACTCAGGATGGATGAAATGGCGACAGGTCACCGGAACAACTTGCGACTCACGGATGCTAAAGGGGAAAATATACAAATCCGTGTTTAGACCTGTCGTGTTGTATGGATCGGAATGCTGGGCTGTGAAAAAGATGGATGAGAAACGATTGCATGTAGCGGAGATGAGGATGTTGAGATGGATGTGTGGAGTGACAAGAATGGATAAAGTAAGGAATGAGTTTATTGTTATATTAGTTATTATATTAGTTTATTAGTTTAAGTTTGAAAGTGACGCCTGTTACAGAAAAAATGAAAGGGAATCGTCTGTCTTGGTATGGACATGTGATGAGGAGGGATGCGACACACGTGACTAAGAGAGTGATGAGTATGAATGTTGATGGATGGAGAGGAAGAGGAAGGCCAAAGAAAAGATGGATGGATTGTCTAAGGAATGATATGAATGAAAAAGGAGTAAATGATACTGTGACGTCTGACAGGGGAGAATGGAAGAAAAAAACGTGTTGCGCCGACCCCAAGTAGAATGGGATAAGGCAGGAAGATGATGAGAAATCGAATATTTATTACTCTTGTTTTTAATAATTTATTTCTTTTTAATAATTGTTCATAAGGCATTGGACCGTTTTGTCTGCTCATAAACATCCACTAGCAATAAATTACACTTTTAAAAAATGCGTCAGTTTTTGCATCAGGAAAATATCCTAGTAATATATTACAACGTGATACTTAATATGAAACTCAGACAACTTTCAGGAAGAACTATCTTAAGATGTACGTTCTCAGCAATTTAATAAAGTAATACCGAACAAAGTTGAGGAACAAAACATGTCTTGAAAGTCAGCAAATTATTTGAAAGTTAGTGATTATTACATGAGGCACTAACTCAAAGTACGAGGCGTCAACGTAAAGTTTATACATTGATATTTAAATAAAACTCAAAATAATTAATTCTAATATTATGAATTAATTAAATCTATGAGCGTTACCAACGATATCTCACACAACGCGAGGAAAAAAATAAACATACCCACTTTAAGTGTACAGGAGGTAACCCTAAAAAAATATATTTCAAGATTTTCACCACTTTGTCGGCTATATTCATGAGAAATCACAGCTTTCTGATACCAAGCGTCTTTGAGATACAGATGGATACAGACATACAGATAAACAGACAAATAGACGGGCATGGTGAAACACATACCTCCTCCTGGCCTCCTACGCCGATTTTTGGGGTTCCTCGTTGCTAGATACCTACATCCCTTGATAAGACTGAAAAAATCTACTTTATTTAACAAAATGTGGTTCTATTACAGTATACAGACGTTGGTTGTCCTACCATAACCAATTACTTACAATGAGTGCATCGCTTGACATAACGACTCGGTTACCCTCGTGATGGTAAGATTAAATTTAATTAACTAATGCAGGGTTAAAATGTCACATACGAGTAAATGGAATAATATTATATTTAATATTATAATATTATGTCAATTGTTCAATTTTTATCAGTTTCATTTTAAAGCAAATTGGATGATTTATGCTAAAATAGTAGTTTATGAAACTGTCACATAATGAGGGGTATTATACACGAGTGTGAGTTTAAAAAACGAGCGAAGCGAGTTTTTTAAAAGTATCACACGAGTGTATAATACCTAGTTATGTGCAGTTTCATACACTACTTTATCTACTCTCATTGAACACGAATATAATTATCAAATAAAAGATAAATATTGTTAATAAGTGTTCATTTTGTATTTATAATTGAGTATGAAATTGAATATGGAATTGTGTATCGTTGGCGTTAGACGTACTCCCAAAGCGCGCGCAGCCACAGATAAAAAATCAAATGGATGTATCTATGATCTGTAATCTGTATCGTAATGAAAAAAAATTTTATTATAACATTATTTTGTTAGAGAAATAGTGTCATAATTTAATTTTTTAATTTCATTTCGATATACTGTGTGTAAAGTACGTCATTATAAACTCGTTTTGAGTTTTGTATTTTGAATTTAACGATATGAGAGTAGATAAAGGAGCATTATGGCCGTCTCCGAGGTCCTGTTATAATTTCAGTATCAAAGTTTATCAAAATCATTTTACGAGTAGTTCTTTCGTTTAGGCGTAAAAGCCCTAACAAAACTAATTTTCACATTTTTAAATATTCCTAGCTTTTTGCCTGCAGTTTCCCTCGTCCCAGCAATAGACATAGGCTGATTAAAATTATGATTAAAGGAACAAAATTATTTATTTTTAAAGGTGTCGAAAAAAAAATGACCAGCATTACTATCTAATATTAGCGAGGAAGTTAAGAGTAGTAAGTATACTTCTCCTAACTTCCTAACTTAATATTATAAATGCGAAAGTTAAGTTTATTTGTTACCTTTTCACGTCCGAACCTCGGAATCCGATCGTCCCGAAATTTTGCATAATATACGTTGTCAGGTGTACAATGGGCATAGGGTACCTATCATCACGAAAAAAAAAAATCCCAAAAAAATACCGTTGATACGATAATAGATGGCGCCACATTACAAATTTTAAATTAACGCGTCAGTCAAAAGCTAGAGGACGATAAAATAAAAAATAAATATCATTAAATACTGAAAACTTCAGCTTGTGATAAATTAATGAGCTTTTACAGAATAAATTATGTTAGTGGGCGGATTTTTTTAAAAGTGTACCTTAGGTTTTCATGATGTCCCTTAAGTTTAATGTTTTTTTTTGTTTACTTAATTACAATAAACTAAGATTTTTCAAATGGGTCTTGATTACGCATATGTTTGGTAGCATTTCTGTATTTCTTATTTTTATTGTTTCTGGTTTATTTATAATTTTTCAATACAATTAAATGACTAACAAGTAGGTTTTTGTCATGTCCCCTCTGGAAGCGCGGGTTATGCTAAATTTTTCTAATTGCTAATTGGCTGTGAACGAAAGACATGGAAATTACGTTCTGCCGGGAACACAAGACAGAATGCAGATCGAAATATAGGAAGGATTGCACAATACCTTAATTATCCGGAGACGTCCTCGCGGCTGAGGGACGGCTGTCGACAGCAGGCAACTTTGAGCGCTCTGACGTGAGGTGCGCGTTGTGAGTAACCGATTGGCCACGAGTGTCAACTGCGGCCGCCTTTTATGCGGTCTCTCTCGTACTAAAGCGAGAAGATATGCGCGGGAATAGGACGGAGATAGGACCTTCCACAGCCAACTAACTTAGTCGTTCAATGACATGAAGTTATAGATAAAAGACCTAACCGTTCTTCCTGTGCAGCGTAACCATTCCCCCCGGGCTTGAAGGGATGCCTTCAAGAGTTGAAGGCGAAATTCGTGAAATTAAACTACAATTTAAACTATTATCTATACGTAAATATCAATGAAATCAAATAATTAATTACTAATGCTAACCTAACCTTGGATGACGAGAGCCGAATTTATTGGTTAGGCAATGGGCAAAGACGAACGACGGGACGCAAGTAGGATCCAGTCAATGTCTTAACTCGGGCGATGCGAGTGACTCCTGTGGAGTCAGGAAAAACTTCTTCCACGACACCCAAAGGCCAGTGAAGTGGGGGCGAATTATCTACTATGAGAATCACAACCGTACCGACAGTGACTGGATCGTTCGGCGTGTTCCATTTACGACGCGATTGTAAAGTGTGAAGATATCCGCTTCTCCAGCGCTTCCAAAACGATTGTACTAATTGGTCTAACAATTTATGTCTCGAAACAATTGTTCTCTCGTCTATCTCCTCGGCAGGCAAGTATTTTAAAGGGGTGAGATTCAGAAAGTGAGCTGGAGTCAAAGCTAGTGGTTCTGAAGGATCACTAGAGAGTGTCCTACAAAGAGGTCTAGTATTCATTACTGATTCGACTTGAGTAAGAACGGTATTTAACTCTTCAAACGAAAGGATGGTATCACCTATTACACGGTATAAGTGAATCTTTAAACTTCTAATATTAGCCTCCCAATTACCGCCGAAATGACTAGCAGTCGGGGCATTAAGTGACCAATTTATGCGATTTTCAGCTAACATGTGACCAAATTCGGTGTTGTGATATTTCGAACAAAGGAAGTCGTGAAGTTCCGAAAGTTTACGCTTAGCGCCAATGTAATTTGTCCCGTTGTCCGAGTAAATCCTACTAACCGGGCCGCGCCTTGATAGGAATCGTTTGAAAGCACTCATAAAACTGACTGTACTAAGATCACCGGCTAGTTCGATATGTACCGCGCGTGTAGTCATGCAGACGAACAGACACACGTATGCCTTGGTAGAACGAATGCCTCGGCCGCGAGACATGGTAACCTTGAAGGGACCAGCGTAGTCCGTGCCCGTGTGAACGAACGGTTTAGTTGCTTGAACTACACGACAAGACCGATGATCTGCCATCTCAGGGAAACTTGGCTTGGGACGGAGACGAAAGCAGGGAAGACACTTATGAATCCTATTCCTAATTAAATTGCGTGCAGAAAGTATCCAATATCTTTGACGTAACAGTGACATCAGCAGGTCGGGACCCGCGTGGCAATTCAATTTATGATGGTATTCGACAAGCAAATTCAGAATAGGATCTTTTCTTGGGAGTAGAATTGGATATTTCGCTTCATAACCCAAATCTGAATTTCTTAAACGGCCTCCGACTCTAATGAGTCCGTCTTTGAGGAAAGGTTTCAAGTGCCGAAGAGAATGACTACAATCCTTGCCTTCTCTGAGTCTGGCAATTTCCTTTGAGAAATAGAAGCGTTGAATTTCACGTAGAATGAGTAGTTCAGCGAAATCGTAATCCGATGCTGACATGCGGTTATTAACCGGTAACAACTTAGCAAAACGACAAACGTAAATTACCACTCTAAGTAATTTACTCCAAGACGAGATACGATCGACTAAACAAAGAATAGAAGATCTTTCGTTAGGTGCAGCGACTAACAACGAATTTTTCTTCTCTTCAGGTGCTTCAGACACTGAGGAGGGATTGAAAGGAGCGACAGGCCATTGTGAAATGTCCAAGTGAGCCCACGGGGGTCCCCTGAACCAAAGCGGATGGTCTATAATTTGTGAGGGTGTGAGTCCGCGTGAAAGACAATCTGCTGGATTGTCCGCACCGGACACGTGATATAAATTTTGCGGTGACAAATCGCTTTGTATTTTCGAAACTCTGTTGGCTACAAAGGTATTCCAACGATGGGGCGACGAATGTACCCAACAGAGCGCGACCGTCGAATCCGAAAATGCGAATATGTCACGGAAAACTATTCGGTTTTGACAAGCGACCACGACATTTCTTATTAGCTGGGATAACACAAGAATAGCACAGAGCTCAAGACGAGCGAGAGAAACTACATTTTTGGGAGAGACCTTAGACTTAGCTGTTATCAAATTGACTGTATTGCCATCGCTATTGTGGACGTGGAAATAAATCACTCCCCCGTATGCTTTCTCGCTAGCGTCCGCGAAAGCTAAGAGTGTGACCACACTATCAGCGACAATACCAACGTGGCGTGGGATTTTTATGTTGCAGAGCAAAGGAAGCTCTTCCTTAAAGCGAGTCCACAGCCTGACTATATCTTCAGGTGGTGTCTCATCCCAGTCGCAGTTGCATAGCCAAAGCTTCTTGATAAGAAGCTTGGCATGCAAGACTACAGGCGCGACAAATCCCATGACGTCCCATGTTTTAGCGATGCACGATAATATTGTACGCTTAGTACAAGTCTGAGTGGGAGTGTTTACTCTCATGGCGAAGTGATCTGACGTGGGCGACCAACACAAACCAAGTACTTTATGTTGGTCGGACCCGTCGAACTCCTTGTCAGCTGGCAGACGATGCGAAAGCGGGATAGAATTCAATACTACTTGTGAATTACTGGTCCACTTGACCAACTCGAATTGACCCGCCTTCATGAGACCAATCATCTCTGAAGCGGTAGAAATGCCCTGGGTTTCCGTGAGGACGGAATGGACAAAATCGTCCATGTACAATCCCGTGGCGACAATGGCTTTAGCCTGAGGGTACGAGTCACCCTCATCCTCCGCCAGCTGCTTAATAGTTCGCAGCGCGTGAAAGGGGCTAGATTTGAGTCCAAAAACGACACGATTGAACTCATAAACTTGCAAAGGTTCCTGCGGCGAAAAACGATACAAGATGCGTTGGAAACGCCGATCAGGTTCTCGGACTCCAATGCTGGGAAACATCTGACGAATGTCTGATGAAAGCGCGATCGAAAACAAACGAAAATTAACTATAATGTTAAACAAATTCCCTTGTAGGTTCTGTCCACCATACAAGAGATCATTAAGCGAAACGCGGGTAGTAGTTTTACAACTACCATCGAGAACGACACGAAGTTTGGTTGTGACCTTATCATCTCGGATCACACCATGATGCGGAATGTAGTACGAAGGTTCCGAAGGATCAGGAATTGTAGGTGAAATATAGCCCTTCTCTAAATATTCTAGGATGACGTTGTCGTACGCGGCCTTTAAATTAGGAGAAGCTTGCATCTTCCTTTCCAAGCAGAGAAACCGGCGTTCACTTGCTTGACGTGAGTTGCCCAGGGATTCGACATCACCCTTGAAAGGCAAAGCGACTACGTATCGTCCGTCACTATTTCGAGTGGTAGTGCGGGCATAAAACTCCTCACATAATTTGTCATCTAGGCTGAGTACCGGGGGAACATTTACTTCTTCCAATTCCCAGAATTTCCGTATCGCTACGTCTAACGGCTCCGCGGTGCAACAATACGAAACGGTCGAATTGTCATCGATGAGAATCGGCGCCTTACCGACAATTACATAGCCGAGCACAGTTTGCAAGGCGATTGGAGACGCATGTGTAGGCTGACCTTGAACTCTGTTAGACAAGAGTAAGTGCGGGAAAGTCGAAGCACCGATCAATAATTGAATCGGATTTGAAGAAAAATATGTATCGTCTGCTAACTGTAAGTTTTTAAAATTATGCAAAAGCGAAACGTCAACCGTGGCAGTTGGCAAACGTTCAGTAATTTTATCTATTACGAATGACTCAATATTATAGTTTATATTACGATTGAAACGAGAATAAAATTTAATTTGTACGGAACCCTGTATTTGTTTACTAGCACCTCCTATGCCCCTGACGGTTGCACAGGCAGGTTTATTATTTATGTTCAAACCCAAAAGTTGACAACAATCCCGCGTGATAAAGTTACTTTGAGAAGCGCTGTCTAATATTGCGCGAACAATATGTTCTTTGCCAAAAGAATCTACTACAATAACTTGCGCGGTAGCAATCAATATGGTTGTTGGGCCCCGGTATAAAGAATTAATACGGTTTTCATCAGTCGCGCACAACGATATATCAGTCTGCTTCGTAAGTCTCTCAGCAGAGGGCGTGCGAGCGCCGGTCGACCTTGAACCGTGCGCGTCGCTCAATTTATTGCCGAAACACAACAAACTATGGTGTTTAGAGCTACATTTTTTACAAGTGGACTTTGACCCACAAGCGGACACACGATGTTTTGGACTTAAGCAATTAATGCATAAATTGTTTGATTTCACAAACTTAAATCTCTGATCGGGTTTATAACTATTAAATACTTTACACTTATATACGTGATCATGTTTCTCCTTACACAAAACACACGCGGTAGGTTCGTTATCAGCTATACAGGTGTATGCATTAGTATGTTTGCGATTTGCAGGTGATTTATTGTTAGAGACCGTTGACGAAGTTCGTTCTAACACCTTTATATGCTCACGAACAAACTCAACTAATTCACTAAAAGATGGAATTTCGGAACTACTTGATTTTAATTGATGATTAGATTCGAATGCCCGTACAGTGTCTATGTCGAGTTTTTTAAGAGCGATATGCAATAAAATAAAATCAGCGTGGTCATGGACCTTTATGTTTTTAAACCCGGCTACCGACGTTGCGAATTTATCGAGAAATGATTCTAAAGTAGCCGGCGAACCTGACGAAATAGATTTAAATTCAAATAATTGGTCTAGATATGAAGTTGCCGATTGCCGTTTATCTTCATACCTTTCACAAAGTGAATCGAATATAAGTGGGTAATTATCAGCTGACGGAGTAATTCCGGCACATATCGAACGAGCTTTGCCTGTTAATTTTCCAATTAAATAATATAATTTCTCGCATGCTGTTAGCGAACTATTATTATGCACGGCATTTCGAAAACTGGCGATGAACAGCGGCCAATTTTTAATATCCCCATTAAATTCGGGTATTTCAATCGGGGGCAAGCGAGGAGATTTCTTACATTCACTAGGTGCCTGAACCTGCAATTTCTTCTCTGCCCGCTTCACCCTACCCAGTAAGTCTTCGAATGAAGAAAGTGCCTGATAGTCGACGACATAATCAGGATTTAATTTAAGTTCATGAGCGATTATATCGTCCAGCGCACATTCAAAATCAGTACGCAACGAATCTATTGTTTCACAGTCACACAAGAACGATTCTTTATCGAATTCCTCCGAATCAATATTTTTCAATTTATCGCAAATACGTTGCATACGAGAAAATATTCGATCTCTTTTTCCTAACAATCGTTTAAGAGTAATATCTGTAGGCGCCATCTAGCAACCTTCTAATAACGATAATTAAATAAATATGTAACAAACGAAATACGTTGTGAAAGCGATGTGAGCGAATAATTTACCTAAGTGGGTATTTATTTTTACAATAATGCGTCGGTGATTGAGCGCGAAGCGGCAATTCAACGGTAATATTTTGAAATAATGCGGGATTAAGCGAAATAACCAGTTATAGCAACGATTACTAGCTGGTGTTACAAATCTACAACGGTTTTACCGAGAATTTAACGATATACCCACACCTGTCGGCGAGACAAGTGTTTGGTACAAAACTAATTAGAATACGAGTATTTTTTCCGACTACGAATGGCGAATGGTTATCACTGATTTCAATAACTATCCAGGCTCGTTAGGACCAAATGGAAGCGCGGGATAAGCTAAATTTTTCTAATTGCTAATTGGCTGTGAACGAAAGACATGGAAATTACGTTCTGCCGGGAACACAAGACAGAATGCAGATCGAAATATAGGAAGGATTGCACAATACCTTAATTATCCGGAGACGTCCTCGCGGCTGAGGGACGGCTGTCGACAGCAGGCAACTTTGAGCGCTCTGACGTGAGGTGCGCGTTGTGAGTAACCGATTGGCCACGAGTGTCAACTGCGGCCGCCTTTTATGCGGTCTCTCTCGTACTAAAGCGAGAAGATATGCGCGGGAATAGGACGGAGATAGGACCTTCCACAGCCAACTAACTTAGTCGTTCAATGACATGAAGTTATAGATAAAAGACCTAACCGTTCTTCCTGCGCAGCGTAACCACCCTCGTCAAATAATAACTTAAACAGTAGAATAACAGTTAAGTATCAGTATTTAGATTGATGTAATTACAATTTATTAGACGGCTTAAATAATATATTTCTGATAAACCTAGATAAAACAATTCATAAATAACAAATTGATTTTAAATAATTTTTAAATCATAGTCTGGAAATTTGACCGGGTGGAACTTTCCCGTGAGTAACGCGTATTTAAGTGGTTTTAAAAAAATATTACTAAATTATAAATATATTTTTTCGTTGGCAACATTACAAAGCTGTCTGATTGACTGCCGCCATCTTGACAACAAATTTTCTGTCATCGTGCACAACCGCTACAAGGAGGACGCATACAGTGTGTGCATAAAATATATCCAGTGACTAGCGGCACTTTTTAAGATAATTGAACAATTTTTTACACGTTTTCTACTTAATTTACGAATTATTAGTTAATAGTTTTATAAATTGTTGCATAATTTCCTTGATATAACGGCAAATTATGGAAATAAAAATGCAAACATATTTGTTGTCGGAATTTCGTTACATTCCACTGACTAATTCTGACGAAAACGTTACTCAATGGAGAAAATTGTTAGTCAGTGGAACGCTAAAGCTGTATTCACGACGAACAGCGTTCCGTCAGATCACTTAATATTTTATTGCGTTATTAAAATAGACACAAAATCATTAAAACGAGCAACTGTTTTGAATTGAATTTGGATATTTATTTGTTTTTAACCGACTTCAAAAAAGGAGGAGGTTATCAATTCGACTGTATTATATAACTTGCGACTGGGTGAACCGATTTTCATGATTCTTTTTTTATTTGAAAGCTGGTGCTTCCCGTGTGGTCCCATTGTCACCATTTCAATATCTGATGATGGGATCCTGGAGAAATCGAGGGCAACCCTCAAATTTTATTCGGCGCATTCGTCAGATCAGGACGCACCATTAAGACTCATTAAAACAAAGTCAGTTTTAATGATTTTTTAAGGTTTTTTAATTTAAATATTGTTTTTCATTAAGAAGTTTATTCAGTTTTCTAGTAAGTAAATTGTAACAAAGCAAAATAATTTCAATAAGTTGGTAAAACAATCAAAATTGGTAAAAATCCTTCATTGTAACCAGAGCCCTTACTTTTCCACTGACAAATTTCAACGTTCCAATGAGTAACTGTCCCTCTTAGAATAATTCAAAATTAAGGGTTTATTATAACTTTTGTGTTCAGTTTTTGATATTTTAATATTGTTAAAAAGACAACATATTTGTTTTACTTTCAAATTATATAACAAAAAAGTAACCAATGACGATTTGAATCTGTTATAAAGAAAAACACACTACTGATTATTCAACAAGTTAGTCAGAGGATACAAACACACAATTATTTTATTGTAAAATTTCTCTGTCCGAACTAAATGTTGATTATTTAAATTAAATAATACCTACCTGATTTAATAAAAGTATGATTTCCATTATACTAGTTTTATTTAACTTACTGAGTAAGATAATAAATCGTTATTCAGTGGAACCCAAAATCCTTTATAATAGAATTTAAATAATAATTATGAATAATTTGTAGCAGCTATTTAAATATTCTATACATTTTCTTAAAGTTCAATTAATAGACAATAAGATTTCAACTACACATATTGAAAACAAAACAAAAAAAATGAGGACCTTCATTTTAACATATGTACATTTTTAAAAAAATCCGCCCTAGTGTAACAAAGTAAAACTTTTTTATAACTAAGTTGGGTAACACATAATAAATATTAGATTTACCTACAATATTATGGCCTCGAATATTCTTATAACATCTTTCTTGCGCAGTAGGGAATTTTACAACGTACTTTTAATAATTCATGATTCTGGCATACGTTTTTTTTCAGAGTAACCTTGATTTATATAAAATATTCATTTTTAAAGTTATTGCCCTTCACATAACTTAGTTTTAAGAGACTGAAAATGTGGCACGTTTTTGACGATACTTTTTTTTCTTGAATATAATTTGTTTTAAAAATACGCTCACGTTTTCAACACTATTTTTTTAGGGTTAGAAAATGTTCCACGAAACGTTTCTATTTATAGGCTACAACTCAATTAGAACCTAAAAAAGACTGCGTGGTTTCGAAATCGTTTTGAAAAGGACCGAATTGAGAACTTCCTTTCTAAAGTCGGTTAAAAAAATCAAAAGAACGGCTCTTGAAATATTTCAACTTTTTTAAACATTCTTATCATTTCGATCAATTAAAAAAGTCGCTCCACACTTAGAAACTTCTCCTGTATAGTCGGTGCGTTTACAAACATTTTTTTCCCTTTTTCAAAAACAACTAAAACCTTTGTCCGTTCCAATCATTCTCTTTGAACCAAAGCGACCTTTTTATTCATTCGTTCATTTCTCTATTTTGTATTTCTTCAAGGTCATATTTTGTCGCAGAGGTCTAGGAAAGGTCCGTGTAAAAAGTTGGACATCTAGCTACGAGTATATTTATTTATCATCTGTTTTAGTGTCTAGGCTGACTATTCGCACTGTATTGCTGATACAAAGTCGGTCTGTATTTGCATACGATTTCTCTATTTATTTATTTATGAATCTGTTGGGTTTAGGTTGAAAAAACAAATCACATAACAGTCTGTGATCTCCAAGGAGTTAGGGAGAGTTCATATCTGACGGAAAATCCGTCGAGCGTATCATTTGGCGCACTAACAGATAATCGGTTGAGTGTGAACGGTCAATTGTTTTTCTATACATTTGTTTACTCTGGCGTTCCGCGACCGATAATACGCGACGGATTTTCCGTCTGATATGTCATATGAACCCTCCCTTAGGTTAGTGTAACTAAATAGTACACTCACATTTCGCCAGTTATGTATTTAAGTCCCAAATAACAGAAGAAGAGCTTATTGCATAAATAGGACACAAATCCAGTCTCCGTGGCTCTATTAGAACCCTGGAAAAATCCAAAACTTTTCACGACCTGGGAAACGAACCCAACACCTCATATGCAGTAGTTGCAGATATACCTAAATATTTGCGGAAATACAAAACCATTTCAACAGGAAGTTTTAACGGAGAATAGAGAATTCCTTTTTCTTTCTTTTGGGTGGAAAATCTTCAAGTGAGTCCTCCCACTCTCAATGGAGCATTAGGGACTGTTAAACTCGCCATCATCTTCATTATATTATCCTACTGTACTCAACTGCTGGACACAAGCCTCCCCCAATGAGCGCCACAGCGCACAATCTCCCATTTTTACCCGACTACGGCAAAGCCAAAAGGAGGGTTATGATTTTGACCTGTATGTATGTATGTTTGTAGGTATGTATGTGTATGTATCGACATGGGTATTAAATTAAAGGGCTTGATGAGCACATTTGAAATATATGTACATTATAATATAGCTTTTACTAGCCACTTAGCCCGTTTCTAACAGTGTCAACATGGGTATCAACAATGAAAAGGCTTAATGAGTACATTTCAAATTCACTCGCTACTTTGCTTTTATTATTATATCAAATATTATTAATAATATAACCCCAAAATGGTGTAAATGAAGAATAAGTTAAAAATAAACCCGACTACGAAAAAAACGCGCACTGAAAAGTATAAAACAAGAACAACATTCATTTGAGCGATATTGTGCTAGCCGTGGTCGTATGCCACCTGCGGTTGTATCACACAATCTTTATTGGTTAGGTGGCATACGACCACGGCTAGCACAATATCGCTCAAATGAATGTTGTTCTTGTTTTATACTTTTCAGTGCGCGTTTTTTTCGTAGTCGGGTTTTAGTTATTTTTAACTTATTTTTTTTTATCCAGCCACAGTCGGCTACTTCTTCAGGTCAGCTGTCCAACTTGCCAAGGGACGTCACACGCTACGTTTATCTACGCATGGTCTATATTCGAGAACCTTTCTTCTTCACGTTTCGTCGGTTCTGCGACAGACATGACCATGTCAGACAAGTACTAATTCAAAAAGCCCTTCCCTCCGCACCGCCATTGCGCACGGACGTGTCTACCTCGTTACTTTATTTAAACAAATAATTAAATTTTAATACAACTTTTTAAATAAATCTACGCGTATAATTCACGGAAAGTACCAGGCGCGCAAAGTGTTGCAAGAGATCGAGTCCTGCGGCGAGCAAAGCGAGAGAGCAAGTTGGTGTCCACGCTACCCATCTCTGTCGACTGCACGTGAGTCATTACCACCTGACTCCACCCTCTACACTGACTAAAAACTATCACAAGCGCCTACGAAATTGCACCGAGCAGCGCGTGTCATCGCGCGAACAATTGTGATCGGCAGGCGTCAGGTGCTTTGTTGATTTATCCTCGAAATGATAGAGCAGTCGCAGTCGCCACCTAAACCGTGTGGTGAACCTTTGCCCCACCACAGTTCCGAACCTGATTTGACATCACCGACCTTGGAGCAGAAATTGGACAGAATCACTTTACGTCAAAAACGTAAACATGGTTTTGAACAAGCAACAGAAATTAAATCTCTGCGTGACGACATCATGTCATCATTTGAAACTTTAAGAAGGGAACAAGGAGAGAAATTTGGTGTGATGCAATGCAATTTGGATGAAATAAAGGCTCAAAATATAGAATTTAAAAAAAACTTGGAATTTTTGAACAGTAAATACGACGAACTGTTGATTAAATTAGCCCTTCTAGAAAAGGAAAAGAAAAGTACGTATGAGTATATTGGATCTCTAGAGGAAAAGGTCGAGACCATGGAACGGAACGCAAAATCATCAAGTCTAGAAATTCGTAATGTACCTAAAACCCCCAATGAGTCTAAAAATGACCTTGTAGCAATTGTCAAAAATCTGGGAATAGCTGTGAGCACTGAAATACAAGAGAGTGAGCTCAGAGATGTTTATCGTCTTAATAGCAACAAAAAACCCCAAACTGATGGGCCTATAACCGCCGAATTTGTGTCTACTATAACTAAGGACAGACTACTCACAAACATTAAAAAGTATAACCGCGACCACAAGACCAACCGACTAAACAGCGCACACATCAAAATAGCGGGAAACAGTCCTATATTTATCTCTGAGAGCCTCACCCCTAAAGCCAAGAAGCTGTTCTATCGGGCGAGGGAATTTGCGAAGCTAAACGCATATGCATATCACTGGACGTCACATGGCAAAGTGTATATAAAAAAGGAAGACGGAGCCCCGGCAAAGAGAATAACACAAGAATCCGATTTCGAACGTCTGAAACAACAAGAGAAATGACTAGAGACACTGATGAACATCCAACGACGCGCCCGACCTGAAAACTTGATGCTTCCTCTGAAACTAGCATGCCTTGTACACATTTCAGTGTGTAACATAGTTTTAAGTTTTTCTCTTCTGATTTTTATATTTTTGTACGAGCATGTCAACACTCACACACACAAACAGCCAAAGTACACTACATCCCTATTTTCACAATATACAAATTCATTACACAAAATAACTACTTACAATCATACTTCACATAACACATTACATCAGTTTTTAATGCATATATTTACATTTGTTGTATTGCATTTTCTACATTACAGAAGTATTGCAAGGTACTATCTATGCACTCGTATTACGAATGGCACTGTTTTGACGTCGCTACAATTCCATTTTTAATTTTTAAAATTCGATCACAACGTTAATACAAACATAACAGAACAAATAGACCTGGCTGACCCAATTGAATGTATATATATTAATGACACCAGTATTTGCCCGGAACTATTAGACTATAATGTTCAAACGCGTAGTTCATTGACAATAATTAGCATTAACATTAGAAGTATTAACTGTAACTTTGACCTTCTGGTATCCTTTATTTCCGCACTCAATATGCGTATAGATATTATTGTATTATCCGAGTGCTGGACAAATTTGAATAATCCTCCACCAATTATGAATGATTATGACAAATATTGGACTAAGACTAGCATAAACCAAAACGATGGTGTGGTGGTGTATGTACGCAGCGATATCGTGGCTTGTGTTTATGAGCCTAAGATTATCGAAGGAAATTGCTTAATTGTCACTATTAAGCCTGACTACACAATTATTTGTTCCTATAGGCCACCTAGTTTTAAAAATCCTAATCTCTATTTAGAATCTCTGGATAGTATTCTTTGTAAATGTCGAACAAAGAACGTAATTTTTACCGGAGACATAAACATTGATATTTTAGCACAAAACCGGTCTAGTGTAGCCCAAGAGTACCTAAATCTGATGGCTATGCATGGATTGCGACCAGGCATTGACAAACCAACTCGCATCAAAACATGTATTGATCATTTTATGATAAAATGCTCATACCATTGGAAAACAGCAGTTTTTGAACAGCCTATAACGGACCACTGCCCGATACTCTTACTTATTAATAGCTCTAAAATACAAAAAAAAAGTGTCATGTTCAACAAAGAAACGATAGACTATGACATGATAACTAAACAACTCACTGAAGAGTCTTGGGAAAATCTCTATACATCTACTGATATCAACATTGTATCGGAAATAATAACGACAAGATTGACGAATATTATTACGAATAATACAAGTGTTATCAAAAAATCAAATAGATATAGGCCATTAAAACCATGGATAACAAAAGGAGTAGTCAAATGTATAAGAAGGAGAGACAGATTACACAAAACCGCAGCAAAGACACCAGACAATATGCTCCTACAAATAAAATATCAAAAATACAGAAATACGTGTAATTTTATCATAAAAACCTTAAAAAAACAATATTATCAAGAAAAGCTAAAGACAAACAAGGGTAATATTAAGAAAACATGGGAAGTGATTAAAGAAGTCTGTGAGATGAGGAAAAACAAAGAACCCATTGTTGAACTATTGGATATTGACACCTCACCTACACAGTCTCTGAGGAGAGTCAATAACTTTTTCACTGGAGTTGGAGAAGCTTTAGCTAATGAGTTACTTGTTAGGATGGATAGATCTGAACAGGAACTTTCGCAAGTGGCTAACGCAGATACCTCTACACCTCCAAACTCTATGTCCTTTATGCCTACAGATCCCCATGAAGTGAGGGGTATTATTCTAGGGCTAAGATCACACGCTGCGCCCGGAAGGGATAAAATTACATCGGAAATTCTAAAACAAAATATTGTTTCTCTTGCAGAACCCATAACATACATGTGCAATCTTAGCCTGTCAACTGGCAAGTTCCCGTCAATTTTTAAAAAAGCGGTTGTCTGCCCAATTTTTAAATCTGGAAATAAGGATGAGCCAAGCAACTATCGCCCCATCTCTCTTCTATCAGTGTTGTCCAAGATCCTAGAAAAAGTCGTCAATAGGAGACTTATGAAATACCTAGAAAGTAACAAACTGCTAAGTGACTTTCAATTTGGGTTCCGAGAGAAAAAGTCAACCGAGGATGCAGTTTTGGCATTGACATCAACTCTTGTATCTTATCTAGATGGGGGGGAGAAATGTCTTGGAGTCTTTTTAGACCTCCAAAAAGCTTTTGATACCGTATCTGTCAAAATACTAATGACGCGTTTGGAAAACGTTGGTATAAGGGGGCTTGCGCTGGACTGGTTTAAGGACTATATGACGGATAGGTCCCAGCGCGTTAGAGTAGCTGGCTATGAAAGTACTGATTCCATGTGCAGATACGGCGTTCCCCAGGGCAGCACGTTGGGGCCTACATTATTCCTCGTCTATATAAATAGCCTATGCAAGATGGCTGCCACCCTGACTCACATGGATCTAATAATGTTTGCCGACGACACGGTATTAATCTTTCATGGTCACACCTGGGACATTGTATATGAACTAGCTGAGACCGGCTTAGCGAAGGTGACCACCTGGTTGGAGAATAGCCTTCTTTCGCTAAACTCTAGTAAGACGAAGTATGTATGCTTTAGTAAAACATCTGTGGGGAAACCTACTGAATCTCACAATCTCAAAATACATACATTCCCCTGCAATAGAGGAGAGATCCATACCAGCTGTGACTGTGCAACGCTATCCCAAGTAACCACTGTGAAATATTTGGGAGTAACGTTAGATAACCGACTTGCATGGACTATGCATATATCGCTGACTATGGCTAGAGTAAGAAAACTAGTATATATATTTAAAAACTTGCGCACAGTAGCAAATAAAATTCTACTTGTACAAACTTACCGAGCTTTGTGCGAATGCATTATTAGATATTGCATTTGCGCTTGGGGAGGTGCGGCAAAAACTCACATGATTGGAGTTGAGCGAGCACAGAGGATGGTTCTTAAGGTTCTTTTATACTTACCATATCGACATCCTACATCCTCAGTTTATGAACTAGCAGGAGTCTTATCTGTCAGGAAGATATTCATATACGAGATACTAAGAAGATATCACAAACGAGTTGTACCTTACCTACCCATATCACGAAAGCGTATAGAGTACTATCCTATACCTCGTACCAAATCAAAATTTGCTAGAAGATACTATTGTTATCTAGCTCCGCATGCCTATAACAAATGTAATAAAAAACTGAAATTTAACAAGTTTAATAACAACAAATTTAAAATGGTCATATTTAATTGGCTAAAGACTTTAGATTATAGTGAAGTAGAAAATATTTTGTAAACTTAATGAATCCTACCATCATACACACACACACACACACACAGACACATCCACACACACATATACACACACCATACACACACGCACACACATGGCAGCACGCTTGATACCTAACTATATTGTTTATTGGCTTCCGTATTTTTATTTTATTTTTTGTTATTTCTCTCTTTTTTTTTTTTTTTTGATGAATTAACTCTGTCAGACATATTAGTTTTGTCACTTTATTAAAGGGAAGACACTAACACCTGCAACACAGTTTTTACTAGCGTAGGTGTTAGGGAATTCATTATTGTAATTGTAATAACTTATGTCAATAAATTAATTTATTATTATTTTATTATTATTAAAAACACCGTGGGCCTGTAGCCATGTAACAAACGATAAACGCAAACTCTGAGTAGGTTTTAATAGATTTTTATGTACAAATACCGGCACGGTTCTTGAGCGCTCGGCGTAAGAGTGGGGATCGCTTTGCGCATCGTACACTTATCGACAAATGAAACCGCCCCGTTCCTCACTTCATCTACCAAAGGGACCTCTAATAACTTACTTCTGCGCAGGTGAAGGTCAGCGCTCAAGATCCATGCCGGTAACTAGCCTAGAAGAAACCTGTTCACTATTGACTTGAAGAATGTTCGCTTTACAAGGAACATCCCAAAAAATACCCCCTTCCACTTAAATAACGTCTAAAGTGCACCCATTGTATGTGAGGTATACCTCTTATTTCTCTATTTACTTTAGTTTGACGCATACTGTCAAACACATTTCGATAGCAAGAGTTTGTGACATTACTCTGTACTTTAGTGTTAAGGTAATAAGAGCTGGTTTCGCATGTCGTGTGCTGGGTCGTGTTTTATACTATTGATATGCTGCCCACGTACGTTAAAAATATACCCTTTTTAAGGCACTATGTCACCTGTAGTTATTATTTGGGTTTCGAGATAATTTGAGTGGCTATCTTTTATCTTGGAGTTGGGCAGGGCATCTGGCTAGACGCAGAGATGGCAGATGGAGCCAGGTTTTGACCGAATGGTGGCCAAAGTTCGACCAAAGAAACCAAGGCCTCCCAAAAGCCCGTTGGGTTGTCGATATTGTCAAGATCGCGGGGAATAAATGGATGAGAGACGCACAGAACCGAGAGATATGGCAACAAAAGGGGGAGGCCTATACCCAGCAGTGGGTGATCCCGGGCTGATATGATGATGATGATGATGATCTTTTAATAAAAGGATAAAGAAAGACTTATCGAGAGCCTCCTTTGTCTGTAACGGACGCGGCGCGACGTGACGCAACGATACTGCAAATGTGTATCTTACCCTGTAGTAAATAAAGTTAGATTTTGAGTCGCCTATAAATTTCTTCACCGGACTTGGATGACTGGTAGAGAATGCCTAACGCCATAAGTACACCATCGCTCTTTTTTGTGACCGACGAGTTAAAATAAAAATATATTATGTTCCAAATCCTGTCATTTTCTACCTGATGCATTAAAGTTTTCCTTGCAAATTAACTATAATCCAGTACAGAATTTAGGTCAATATTTACATATAGTAACTAAACATCCATCCAACAGTCCATACTTCAAGCAACAACAGAGAATATTCCAGAAGGCCAATTCTGTACAACAAGTCAAAACAATCGCAAGCACACATAGACGCATACGAACAGCTATTATGCACATAAGCGTGTGTATGTGTGCGTGGAATTCTCAAAAAATTTAATGATACTCGAGTGCGCTTGCATTTGCTGTATTATGTGAATTGAGTCATCCTCTCTTCAATCTCGACAAATATCGAGGAAGATCAGTAAAGAATTGTTGAGATTCTTATGGCGAACTTACAAAAATAAATTAAACCTGGGATAAAAAAGATATGGTCAATAAATTGGATGAACCAAACCGCGCGCCTTAAGAAAACGTTAACGTTATTATGTATATCTCAGAATATGTAGAATATAAACGTGTCTATGGTGTGCGTGGAGATATCAAATAAATTACAGTCGTGAGAGTGTATGCAATCGCTGTACTTGAAATGTGTGTATGGAGATATCAAACAAATGAAACTTATGAGAGCACTGACAATCACTGTATGTCTATAGATACGTGCATGCCAATTTTTGCATGGAGATATCAAAAAAATGCCGGTCGCGACTACACTTGCACTGGCTGTATAATTCATCATCGTCAGCCTATAAATGTTCCCACTGCTGGGACACAGGTCTCCTCTCTGAGAGAGGGACTGGGCCATAATCCACCTCGCGAGCCCAGTGCGGGTTGGTGGATGTCACATGTCTTTGAATTTTTGGTTCTAGGACATGCCGGTTTCCTCACGATGTTTTACTTCACCGTTTTGAGCAGTGGTGATGAAACAAATTACACAAAGTAATGTGCCTGGCTGGATTCGAACCCACGACCTACAACTCGTAAGTCGGGGCCGATACCACTGGGCCACCACTGCACTGCTGTATAATTAATGTTTTCATATTTATTAACCGCCCGAACGAACTGACGGTAGATTTCTCCCGTAACGCTCTTTTCCGTTGATCGAACACACGGTAGCTTTGTACCGTTCTCGAATATACGCGATCCATCGACAAGATTTAGTCGATTTCTATAAAACACATGACATTTGAATCGTTTCTCTATTTTCCACTCGAATCTACATAAAATTCTACGTGCCATAGATACGAATCGCGTTTCAGAACGGTTCATTAAAAAAAAATAAAAAATGTCAAAGTCAGTCTGTGGTATTCGTTAGCAAAGAGAACGCAGGCTAACATGGTAGTTGTACGGCCTGTAAATAAATATTTTTGTACCGTGACTTATGTTGTTTTTTATTTAATCGTTGGTATATATAATCCCCCCATCAATAAAAGTCATCAAATGTATATGTTATCGATTTATTTTTTGAATTAACAAAGTTCAAAGCTCACATAATCGTTATTTCAACAATAGTAACATTTTTGAATTAACAAAGTTCAAAGCTCACATAATCGTTATTTCAACAATAGTAACAATAGTCCAACGTTTACAGCTCATTATAAACAAAACGAATCTAAACATTAACAAACACTTGAAACGACTTGAAAGGCCCATTCATAACCACATACAAAAACATTACATGAGCACTCTTTGTAACCGACCCGGGTCGACAAAAAATGTTTATCTTATCGCGCCACTTGACGCCGCTTCCCGCCATTTTGATTTATGACCTGATTTGACCCGATTCCGGTCGAACGGGTGGTACAAAAACTACCGTCTGTTCGTTAGAGCGGTTAAGATTTTAGAACTGTTGCATACTGCCATAATGACTGACAATAGCTTTTTTGGGGTAGAAACAAATCAAATGCGTCTTCCTGCCCTCGGTGAAGGGGTAACGACTAAATTAGACTCTTATCTACTCATTAAAAACACCATGTTCCTTCGGTTGCACTTGGCGTTCCAGGGTCACGGTAACTTGCTTAGAAAGTCCCGCGACCCGACTAAGTCTAGCTGAGTAATTGAGTTTAAACGAGCCTTGGAATTTCAGTGCATAAATTCCACTCAATGTTTGAAACCTAACCTTCTGGTATATTCTGTGGCACCAAACGCAATTCAAGTGACCCCGGGCCAGACATGTGCAGAATTTATTATGTGTGTGTGAATTACCCTGCCATGTCTTACTACCCGGGTACTTCCCTGTTCAAACAGGGACATTCAAGGGTTATTTGAAAAGCTTTGACGAACTTTTTTGTTTGGTGTGGGTGTAAAAAGGTATTTTGATTGAATGAGTTAAGATTCATGCAATTACGATACGGGTAGATTGTAGACTGGGTGTGGACACCAGATTTTGACTGATATTTCAGTTCATTTTCCAATTTCAAAGAGGTAGATAGAAAGTATGTAGTTTGACTTGAAGCTGACTCCATAGATTTTAAAGGCTTTTTTTTGTCGTGGTAAAATCATCATATAAGTCCACCCACCCAGGGCAGGGCGGGAGGGACTGTCAGACTCGTACTGACTAAAATCCACGGTGTGCATAGCCCTTTGCGTTCCAGGGTCACGGTAATTCGATAAGTCCCGCGACCCCGGCAGGCAAGATCTTAAAGGCTTGGCAGATGATGATGATGATGATGACACGGTGGGAGCGACAAAGGCGCACAAGCAGTTCCATGATCCCTGTTGAATTCAGTCGATGATTTCATCATCTCCCTAGCCTTTTCCCAACTATATTGAGGTCGGCTTCCAGTCGAACCAGATGCAGCTCAATATAGTAACTGTATATTAATACGATACCCCATGGTAAGACTGGTTGTCAGAGTTTAGAGCTTCTGACTAATAGTAACGACTATCAAAGATCTACAAATGACAGCCGGGACCAACGGCTTTACGTGCTTTCCGAGGCACGGAGGAAACTTGCTATGACTGATGGTCACCCATCCACAGACCAACCTTGGAAGGAACTGTGAGACTAAATATCCACCTTCATCATTCAGATTTCCTTTGCCTTTCCATGTCACTTTACAGGCGGTCCAAAAGAAATAGGATATCTTTGCTTAGACTTATTACTCGTATGATAGATTTAACAAGACACGAGGCTTTCTCTAACAAAAGGAACGAGAAAAAGAAAATCTCCTTAATCTAATGAAAAAAAGAAATCCGTTCATTTAAAATTCTTATTGGCTAAGACGTATGTACATAAAAATCGTATTAAATCTCATCGAATACAGCTAAGAGTGTTAATTTGGTTCAAATTTATCGCAGGCCAATTGCAAATATATAAGGGTGGTCGGGGGTAGAAAAGTGTTCGAGATTTATGGGCCGCGGTCGCTTTAAAACGATAGACCGGGAGTTGAGATTGAGTTTCACATGTGTGAATACATTTTTTTTGTTTAATTTTTAACAAGGTTTCTGTACTCTTAGTTTAAACTGTTTGATAGTCTAGAAAACCAATTCAAAAACCTAGCGTCTTACTACAAAAAGATAAACATCAGCCGTCGTACCACAAAAACTTATAAACGTCTGTTGAAAAAATTGTTGTCTAAAAAAATGTCAGATTATGTCGTTGAAATAAGGTTCGTTTTGCAGTCACACTTTTTTAGACAAGTGTTCAACAGATGTTTAAGTTTTTGTAGTAAGGCTGCAGCCAACGACCATTTATATCTAGACGCCTCATGCACGATCTGACTAACGAAATTTTTCTGCCAAGTCGCTGAGGTACGACGTAAGCGAAGGGGACGGGGGGTACTGCGTTCTGATTGGCTAACTCAAGGTCAGTGCGACGAGGGGACTCACAGGAGTGGTCGTAACTAATACGAACTTAAGACTTTTTTGCCTAATGTGTTGACAGACATCGGTCGCCTGTGATTAGGAGTCTAGATGTAAATGGTCGTTGGCTGCAGCTGTTGAACTCTTGTCTAAAAAAAACTGTCAACTACAAAACAGTATTTGACGTTGACATTAGAATCATCA
Source organism: Agrotis exclamationis (assembly GCA_950005045.1). NCBI lineage: Eukaryota > Metazoa > Arthropoda > Insecta > Lepidoptera > Noctuidae > Agrotis > Agrotis exclamationis. The sequence goes on from OX465441.1 coordinate 14,558,919, forward strand.
GATATACATTTTAAGACAAGTTTTCTTCTACAGATGTTTAACTTTTTGTGGTATAACGGCTAATGTTTTTCTTAAAGGGTACTAAGATGAATATTACATAATTTCCCCACCATATACTTTTATAATAATGCCAAAAAAATAGAAGTAGAATGGATTCAATTTCCTAGAATTTTAAAAGTTGACATTCAAAAGTGCCTTCCCATATAGTTCTAATAAATATTTTTATACTTTTTTTTTATTTTATTTTTTTATTTAACTATAGGCTCGCGTTTGGCCACAATCTTGCCTGATGATTAACGATGATGTGGGCGACGTGAAGCCTAAAAATAGTCTATTCAGTTTTACTTTAGAATCGAGTTTTTCATTAAGATGTTCTGAGAACTTTGGTTGTTTATTTTATCGGATGATGAGGTTGTATCCTTTCGTTTATATTTGAATACAAAGAATATCTTTTTGAGTAAAATATCATAACTTATTCTTAAAAGATTTCCAGACAAAAAGGTTAACTAGTTGGGTTTGGCAATAGTTACTTAGAATAGATGTTTACAAATTCTAGAGTAGACGAATAATTTCTAAATATTTGTACTAGTTTGTTATATTATTTCTGTTTAGTTTTCACTAAACTAGTTATTCTGTGTTCGGTTTTGATATTGAAATAAGAAGGTCTTTGTTCAAAAGAAACTTGAAACAGGCATAGGTACAGTAACAATAAACTCCCAGAAAATAGCGAAAAGCATTTTGGAAGCTATGATTGGAAAAAACTGCTTTCTATAAAATATTTAAATCTCTAAATATCGAGGAGCTCGTGGCTAAATAATTACAGCCGCACAGGCCGATCTTCCGGGTTAAGCCGCGCTTGCAGAGGTTGGTCTGTGGATGGGTGACCATCTGTCATAGCGAGTTTTCTCCGTGCCTCGGAAACCACGTAAAGCCGTTGGTCCCGGCTGTCATTTGTAGATCTTTGACAGTTGTTACTGTTAGTCAGAAGCTCTAAAGTCTGACAACCAGTCTTACCATGGAGTATCGTATTACCCAGTTACTGGGTTGTGGAAGTCCGATAGGCAGTCGCTCTATGTAAAATACTGATATTCAGCTGCATCTGTTTCGACTGGAAGCCGACCCCAATATAGTTGAGAAAAGGCTAGGCAGATGATGATTTAAATCTCTAAATAATTAACTAATTATTTGCAATGTTGTGAATTAGACAATTATGTACTACGAAATACTAATTTTGTTAAGATTCATTTAAAACAACAACTAAACTTCTTGAATCGTTTTTCAGACAATGCGAAGCTCCCGAGCTACAATTCCGGTCGATTCTAGAGCCGGTTACGACTGGCTTTATCCGGCTTGTCGCTTCTTTGGCTCAAAATGGCGAAATGGCGGCATAATTCAGTCTACTTTGCGGGCCAACGGACGCCACAATTCGATTTTACTATTCTTAATGTAAAACTGTTTGACTTAGAATTAATGGGAAAGTTAATGCGTTTTATATGTGATTAGGGGAGTACCTACTGTGTTTTAATGGAGTATGTTAAGTTAGATCTGAAGATTTGTCTCTAGAGATATTTGTGTGAAGTAGTCTCATAGTTAAACAACGCGACGCAAGTCTCCTTACGACTTCGGTGTCCAGGTGACCTAGAGGTTCATACGAATGGGGTTAAGTAGTACAGCCTGAGGTATTAAACCAATTGTACGGTGAAACCATACACTTGCACTTTTGCTTACTCGTGCATTTTTACCTCAATTAACAAATTAATATATAAGTGAAGCATTCAGTACTCGATTAGCGGTCATCGCGTGTGCTCCCTCGCTCCTTTGTATTACCAAACCTGTGTGGTCCGAACAATATATCTAATTTGACTCTTTTATCAGCAGTATCATTTAGCCATCTTACTAACTTCTACATGGTCCTTCGAGACATCGGGTGGGACCTCGCGAGTTATAGTATTCGTTTTTCGTTTGGGAGTTACGTGTACTAAGTAATTTGTGAGTGAAATCATCCAGAAATCAGCATATTGGATTACAGTGATACGTGTGAACTGTGGACATACTTTCATAACCGCAGAACTTTAGCAAAGTGTTTGTAGCTAAACACTAGCAGCACAGGGTGGTGTTAAGCAACCCAAGCAGCGACTCATCAGCGCCTCCAGGACGGGGCAATCAGCATCTTGAGCAGCAAGCAGCTCATCGGTATTTAAGCAGCAGCAGCACTCAGCATTTACAGCAGCAGAGCGTCGGTGTCGAGCTTCACCAGAGCAGCACACTTGGGGTGCTACAGCAAATCAGCGACAGTCGGAAGTCGATTTTGCACAAGTAAGATCTTTCCTTTTTTACATCAAACTAGCAGCGTAATGGAGGATCTTTACTATCAGCAAATTGAACTTAGCGAGTCAATCAAGAAAATACCGATAAATATAAAAAAGGATAGTGCCGACAGGAAATCGGATGACTATTTTAAAAGACGACTAGAGTTGTTAGAGAGGTATTGGTCAGATTTTCAGCATAATCATTTAGCTATCTGCGAATATGGGGTCAAAGATCATTCATATTTTGTAAATTCCGTGCAGGAAAATACTAGCAAATTTTATACAGCTGCCAAGTCTCTCATCGAAGAACAACGACTACAGTTGTCAAGCAAGCTAACACCTATGAAATCCGTTAGGGGTACTCAACCAATACAGGAGCAGCAAGAGGGCGCCGGATTAGCAAAAGCAGGATCATTAGGTTATGAGCAGCCAGCAAAAGTCAGCATGTTACGTACCATGGAGTCAAAGGGCTCTACTAGCAAATTAGATGACATGTTGCGTAAGCAAACCGCAAATTTTAAAGCATTCAAGAGATCAGCAGGGTTAATCGACCTCGACTCCATGTCAGAAAAATGGGAGATGGAGGACGCCTTGAGGACACTTCAAGCGCGCTGGTCCCAAATTGATTCCCTCCATTGGGAGATAGAGAGTGAGATAGGTGGAGAGGAAGAGGATTACGAAGAAGTATATACTCAGCACGAGCGATCATTTATTCAGTTAAAGAAAATGATCAATAAAAAACTATGGAGTGTATCGCATAGAGAGCACTCTACACCAAAAATGGATATACCTGTATTTTCAGGAAGCTACCAACATTGGACGTCATTCAAAGACCTCTTTAGCGAAGCTATTCATAACAACCCTACCTTATCGCAAGCGCAAAAAATGCAATTTCTGAAAGGGAAGGTCAGGGGGGAAGCTGAAAAGCTTATTCAGCATCTGCCTATTAGCTCCGATAATTATCATACCTGTTGGGAAATCCTAAACCATCGGTATAATAATAAAAAGTTAATATTTACGTGTGTAATCAATACTTTACTAGGCCTGCCGAGTACCCAGCAACAAACGCTAGGCCATATTAAGAAACTGCATGACGTAGCACTAGAAAGCTTGCATGCCATACGGAACTTAGGAATCGATATCAGCACCTGGGATCCACTTCTTGTGCATTTATTAGCACAGAAGCTGGATAGCGAAACGTATGGAGATTACATAGATTCTCTGAAAAATTCTAGGGAATTACCGGTACTGCAGGAATTCTTAGACTACTTAGAAAGTAAGTTTACGAGCCTGGAAACATCTCGCAGGAAGCTAGATCAAGTAACCACGAAATCAACCAACCATACAAATGGTGATGTTCCTGAAAACCAAAGGGCAAGACGACATAACGCTAACTTTAACAATAAGCAGAATAAACCATATTCAAAAGCCTTACACGTGTCTACCACAAAATGTCAATTTTGCGGTCAACAACATGCCATGTTTAATTGCGTTAAGTTTTTGCAATTGCCTAATGAAGCAAAATTGAAATCCGTAGCAAAATTGAAATTATGTCAAAACTGTTTATTCGATCATAATGGCCAGCAATGCATTTCCGTTAGGCGATGTCGCAAATGCGACGCAAGTCATCACTCCGTTTTACATGACGCTTGCTCAAAAAATACATCGCAGTCAAGCAACGTAGCAGCAAAAATTGACCCAAAACCTAAAGACAATGTCGCAATGACTGCGCACGTGTCTCGAAATGATCCAGGGACGCATGAAGTACTATTAGCAACAGCTTTGATAAAAGTAGCAACGATGGATGGATCTTATCAAATCTTAAGAGCTCTCATTGATCCTGGATCACAAGTATCTATAATAAAAGAAAGCACTGCAAAGAAATTAGGATTACGTAGATCTAAATTCAATGGATTAATATGCGGAGTAGGCGAAGTCGAGCATAATTGTAAAGGTGTAGTCACACTAAGCTGTTTCTCAACTTACAACGACTTTTCATTTACTACTGACGTACTTATTATGAACAATATACTTAAGGATATCCCGCACAAATCATTTGACACATCGAACTGGTCCTACATAGAAAACCTTGAATTAGCTGACCCAGATTTTAACATTAACCGTCCAGTGGACTTATTACTAAGCGCTCAAGTCAATGGCTGGATAATAAAGGGAGGATTGATCCAAGGAGAGAGTGTATCCCAACCGGTGTTGCAAGAAACACAGCTCGGTTGGATCATATACGGTGGTGGTCAAATAGCATCACTACAGTGCAACGTGATCATGAATAACATCCATGATATTCAGCAGTTTTGGGACATCGAGGATATAAGCGAGAAATCAAATCTATCATTAGAAGAGCAAGAATGTGTCGATTTTTATTCATCTACTACAAAACGTCGCGGAGACGGCCGCTATGTAGTGAATTTGCCACTAAAAGCAGACATCAATGAAAAACTAGGTTCATCTAAAGAGATGGCCATAGCGCAGTTCCAAAAGTTGGAACGTAAATTTAGCAAGCAACCTGTTCTAGCGGAACAATATAAACAATTCATTAGTGAATACATAGTCTTAGGACATATGGTGCCTAGTTACAGCAATAAAAACAATCAAGCGCTATCGTGTTACTTGCCGCACCATTCCGTACAACGAGCAGAATCAGCAACTACAAAGCTACGGGTGGTGTTTAACGCGTCAGCAAGAACGTCGAGTGGATACAGCGTGAATGACCTGATGTATAAGGGGCCAAATTTACAACAGGATCTTCAAGAACTGATACTGAAGTGGCGGCAATATCGTTTTGCTTACACATCAGATATCGAGAAAATGTACAGGCAGATAATGGTGGATGAATCAGATCAGCAATATCAGCAAGTTATCTGGAGGAGTACGCCGGAGCAAACCCTACAAACGTACAATCTCACTACCGTCACGTACGGTACAAAATCAGCACCATTCCTAGCGATGATGACCTTAAAACGTCTAGCCCTGGATGAACAAAGTGCATTTCCAGAAGCAGCAAAGGTCCTTGAAGAGTCGTTTTATATGGATGACCTGGTCCATGGGGCCCACTCTATCGAAAGCGGAAAACTGCTCATTGAAGATCTCAACCGATTATTAAAATCGGGAGGTTTCACACTGAGAAAATGGTCCGCAAATCATCCCGAACTTCTTGAAAATATAGAACAGAGCAGCAGCAATGGCGAAATTATTTTTAATTTCAAATCTGAAAGCACGTCAAAAACATTAGGCCTTCGTTGGAATTCTTGTGATGACATGTTTACTTTCAAATACAGCATAGCTAATCAAAACGCAAAAGTTACTAAACGATTTCTTTTGTCGGAGATATCTAAAGTTTTCGACCCGTTGGGGTGGTTGTCCCCACTCACAACAAAATTAAAGCTGATATTCCAAAAGCTATGGTTGAATAAAATGCACTGGGATGAAGAAGTTCCTGTAAACATCAAAGATGAATGGACGGCGATAAAAATAGACATGGAACATTTGAACGAATGCAAAATACCGCGCTGGATCGCATTTCAACCTAATAACAGCATGGAATTACACGGTTATTGTGACGCATCGACGAAAGCTTACGCAGCAGTCATTTACGCGCGAATACCGAAAAATAATGAAACAACTGTAGCACTAGTAGTTGCCAAGACTAGACTAGTACCGATCTCTAAAAGCGTATCTTTACCGAGATTAGAATTAAGCGGAGCGTATTTACTAACAAAACTAATGAATAAAGTTATTAGTTGTTATAGTGACATGGATTTACGGATATATGGGTGGACAGATTCCATGGTAGTCCTAGGGTGGCTACAAGGCGATTACAACCGATGGAAACCTTTTGTAGCGAACAGGACTAAAGTTATCATAGCAACAATGAAACCTAGCTGCTGGCGATATGTAAAGTCGGAAGACAACCCGGCAGATGCAGCCAGTAGAGGCATTACAGCCTCACAATTGAAAAATCAAGCCTTGTGGTGGCAAGGACCGCAGTCCTTGAAAACGTTTGACGAAAAACTAGAAGCAAATCAAAGCAATTATACCACGGATCAAGAAATGAAAGCAAAACCAACAGCTAAAAAAGTGAATGCTGCCCAAATAGACAACAAGGAAAGCATTATATTACAATTGTTACAAAAATTCAGCTCACTTACTAAAATAATTAAAATAATAGCATGGCTTTTACGAGCCATCAAAACGATAAAATTTAAGCAGAATACAGACACGTTACGTAAACATAGTGATTTGCCTGAATATCTTACCTTGCATGAATTGCGAAAAGCAAAGTTACTCATTATAAAATATATACAAAGAACTGACTTCGCAGAGCAAATTATGTCACTACGAAAACATAACAAATTGAGTAACAAAAGTAACAACAATTTACTAAAATTAAATCCCTTCCTTGACGACGAAGGAATTTTACGAGTGGGAGGCCGTTTAACCAAAGCAAACATGAGCATTGAAATGAAGCATCCAGCCATATTGCCTTATAGCAGCCGGCGTACTACTCTTTTGATTCAGCAAGCTCATCAGCTCACCTTTCATGGTGGACCGCGTTTAACTTTATTTAATCTTAGGCAAAGCTACTGGATAATCGCAGGAAATAAAGCTGTTAAGAAAGAAGTGAGAAACTGTGTCACCTGTAGAAAACATGAACCCAAGCTAGAACATCAATTGATGGGTGAGTTACCAGCAGCCCGAAGCAATCCCGCCCCACCATTCTATCACACCGGAGTGGATTATACCGGTTACGTAGATGTTAAAAGCAACAAGGGACGCGGAATTAAAACATCAAAAGGATATATTGCGTTGTTCATTTGTCTAGTAACTAAAGCTGTACATATAGAACTTGTATCCGATCTAAGCAGTACTAGTTTCTTAGCAGCATTACGGAGAATGGCCGCCAGGAGAGGACCGCCGCGCCATCTTTATAGCGATAATGGGACGAATTTCGTAGGTGCAAATAGAATGATACAGGAAAGCTACCACGATTTTCATAACGTATTTGATAAAAACTTTTTCGAACAGCTAACAGATTTAAATATAGAATGGCACTTTAACGCTCCATCTTGGCCAAGCGCAGGAGGCCTATGGGAGCGAGCCATTAGGAGTTTAAAACATCATCTGAAGCGAGTGATTGGAGAGCAAAAGCTAACTTTCGAAGAGTTTAGTACAATATTAGCACAGGTAGAGGCATGCCTGAACTACAGACCTTTGTGTGCCCTGTCTGAAGATAGCGAAGATTTGAACATACTGACACCAGCTCATTTCTTGACCGGAAGATCTGGAACTACCATCATTGAAACTGAAGCAGATGCTCGAACTAGATGGCATTTATCAGCTAAGATAGTTAATGATATATGGAAGAAATGGAGATCGGAATATCTGACACAGTTATCTGTAAGAAGCAAATGGCGAAGCACTCAGCAAAATATCAACATCAATGATTTAGTTACTATTCACGACGACAATCTGCCGCCTGGAAAATGGATGATGGGTAGAGTAATACAAACTCATCCTGGAGAAGACGGATTAGTTCGAGTAGTAACATTAAAAACAAAAAGCGGAATAATTAAAAGGCCGGTTGTGAAACTCTCAATCTTGCCGATATCGCCTTCTTCAAGTAATATGACGGAAGACAAAAGTATTAATCAAGGAATCAACACCGTCGTAAAGGAACCGCACGAACCGAAAACAAACCGTAACATCAAATCTAAGTTTGTATCGGTAGTAATGTCGTTAATCTTTTTCATGACATTGATAACATCATCTCACGCAGGTTTTAACATATCAGCGTTGCCAAACAACAATTCACTGTATTTCGAAACAGTGGGCAACATGCAAGTTATTCGAGACAAATGGAACCTAATTGTTTACTATGACATGAGCCCTTATTGGGAAGGGAATACAGCCGCCACGAAATTTTTGGATTACTTACAACGACTTTGCGCATCCTTAAACGATAGCAGCCAATGTAATATGATAACACTTCAATTAAATCACGACTACAAAGAAATACAGCACTACAACAAACTTATGATTAATCAGCACTTTGACGCGCGCACCAGACAGCGTCGCGGTCTCATTAACGGTATCGGTTACGTAGCTAATAGCCTGTTCGGAGTATTAGACGAACGATTCGCAGAACAGTACAAGAAAGATATACAGCTAGTCAAACAAAACGAGCGTCATCTTGATAACTTATTAAAAAATCAGACTTCAATCATCGAAGCTGAATACAACGTACTGAAAAGAACCGAGCAAACTATCCAATTACAGCACAAAACTATTAACAAACATTTGAATCAATTGGATAATGCTGCCTTTGTTATTAAGGAAGAAGTTGAAGGCTTAGCTAAAGCACAAGACTTTGCCATGTCAGCACTCACAACAATCAACTTGCTTCAAAATCTAAAAAGGATTCAAGATACTTTGTTAGACATCACCACGGATATCTACCACGGCAAATTCAACCCTCACCTGTTAACACCGGATCAGTTGCAACAAGAGTTACAGTTCATTTCAGGACAATTAACAAAGGATACTACACTGCCCGTGGACAACCTGCAGTCTGATCTAAAACATGTGTACAGCATGCTGAAAGTAAAAGCGAGAATGTTGCAGGAATACTTCATTTTCGAGATTACCTTTCCACTGACCAGCAGAGATAGCTATAAAATCTATAAAATCATTCCAGTTCCACAGCAAGTTCAAAAGGATATGATTACGGTAGTACCAGCTGCAGACTACGTAGCTATTAGCTTGAAGAAAGATGCTTTCTTCACAATGTCGTTTACAGAGCTCCAGTTATGTCTCCACAACGATATCTCATATTTATGTCAAGCTAACAAACCTATTAATCATCTAAGCATTGATGAAAAATTCTGCAAACTAGATAGCAATTTAAAACAATGCATCGTAATCAAATCTCCTTGTCAAGACAGGTGGCTCGAATTAAATGAGCAAGCGAGGTTCATGTACTTTTGCTGCAATACCTACGCAGTGAGGATTATATGTCAAGATCAAGTTGCCTATAAACAGGTGACAGGAGTTGGTATCATTGACCTCGATTCGAAATGCATAATAAAAAGCAACGAGTTTACTTTGTATTCTCATGCCCTATCAGCTAATACAATTAAATCTAACTCAGAAATTGTGACCCCTCAGATAGCGGAACTAAATCATATCGTAAACATATCGTTATCTCATTACACCGCATACGAAGATCCTATAAACAGCACATTGGTCGATCTGGGGGAACGAATAAAACAACTGAAATCTGCCAATACTAACTCACTAGATTACACTCTGTCTACGCATGACATTCATCAGTACACTATTTGTTACTGCCTGCTGGGTGCAGCCCTGTTGGTGGCAGCGTACTTCATATGGAGAAGGTGTCGAGCAGCTTCTACAGTGGAACTAACTCAAAGTGTTGCAAACAGTGTTGTGTTTTCGCGAAAGCAGAGTACGGCTGACCGTCAGCCGAGTGAAGTGAACATAACTAGTGCGAACATTGATTGTAAACGAGACAAAGCTACGTCTCCTATACCTAAAACGTGTCGCTTTAGATTAGAAGATGTGTAATATTTTTGTATCTTTCTGGCCCGGGAGCATGTACGGTGAAACCATACACTTGCACTTTTGCTTACTCGTGCATTTTTACCTCAATTAACAAATTAATATAAGTGAAGCATTCAGTACTCGATTAGCGGTCATCGCGTGTGCTCCCTCGCTCCTTTGTATTACCAAACCTGTGTGGTCCGAACAATATATCTAATTTGACTCTTTTATCAGCAGTATCATTTAGCCATCTTACTAACTTCTACACCAATTTCAAAGATTTTGGTCTTGGCGTTATTTTCAACTAGGTATGCAAGAAGTGTATGATGTACCTACCGTACTATTTAAAACTTTAAGTATGCCTTTATTTCATGAATTCTTTTGGGACGAGACAAATAACAACTTGATGCATTTGAGTCGATTGACAAGCGAGTCAGGAGGCTTTTTCGAAAACTATACACTGGTTGACTCAAATCTCCAGAGCCTTGAACATCGACGCCGAGTTGCCAGCCTGTCGATTTTTTAACGGTCACGTTTCGGGGAGTGTGCGATGGAACTGCACAATTTGATTCCGCCAACCCCTTTAAGTCCTATGACTAGAAAACGTACAGCAATGCGCCGTTGTTACAAGGTGAATAATTATTGATACCCCACTCTTACGTACAAATCTTTTTGAAAATACTTAAATTGTAATTCAAGCTTAGGAGTGGAATGCTCTGCGTTTGTGTTTCCTGATAGCTACAACTTTGGGATATTTAAGTCAAGGGTGAATAGATTAAGGAGGAAACGCCTGGGTGTCACCACTGCGAAGATCGCCCGGAGGACACAGTAGAGCATACGGTGCAAGACTGCCCCGCTTGGGCAAAGCACCGACGTGTCCTCACGGCGGCGATAGGCGGAGACCTCTCGCGCCCGGCATTGGTTGCGGCCATGCTGCGGGGCGAGACGGAGTGGGAAGCGGTCGCTTCCTTCTGCGAAGCAGTAATGCTCGCGAAGGAGGAGGCGGGCCGCGTGAGAGAGAGGAGTGTCCTCCCTCCGCCCCAACCGCAGTGGTGGACGCCCACGGCGACGGACGTCGCAAGTCGATCTCCGGCCACCGTAGGCGCGGGCATGCGGGCGGCGAGTAAAGGGCAACTCGCTGCCCGACCATGGACCATGCCCGGGTCGACGGCGCGTTGTGTTCCACGCGCGCCTCAAAGAGCGTCAGCAAGATGTCGGGGCCCCCCTCTGGAGGGCCAAAGCCTGCCGGGGTCACGGGACTTATCTCACTACCGTGACCCCGGAACATAAAGGGCTATTGAAGGACACCGTGGATTTTAGTCAGTACAAGTCTGACAGTCCCTCCCGCCCTGCCCGAGGTGGGAGAACTCATTTGATGATTTTACCAGGCTAAAAAAAAAAAGGGTGAATAGGTTACTTCTAGGCAAGCAGTTTTCACCGTCGACCACATTATTGCTTAGGATCAGGTGAGATGGTAGTAGAGCAGTCATAAACAACCAAACCGAAAAACTTTCCATTATTTCCTGCGCAAGCACATTCGTGCTAACTTTTGATCTACAAAGCTAAGGTAAACGGGCTAAAGGGTGAGAGGTAGTTTTTGGAAAAATATTTCGCTAAATAAGATATCAATCTATTTTTACCACGTTTTTTAGAGGTCCTGATCGTGCCAAAATTAAGAAAAGATCTTTTTAATTCATTCCAATCTAAAACCTTTTAAAAAAAATCGCCTTTGAAGCGAGATTGTTTTTTAAAAACATTTTAATAACTTTATAAACAGACCAACTCCTTTGAGCAGCGAAGTAGGTGTTATATTGGGCCTAACATGAATGAGCAGATTATTTTCAAGCCAGAACGAATTTTAAATTGAAAATTTATGTTACTGGATTTCTTTTTCTTGTGACATCATCATCTTTCTGCCCTTATCCCATTAATTTGGGGTCGGCGCAACACGTTTTCTTCTTCCATTCTCCCCTATCAGACGTCATAGTATCATTTACTCCTTTTTCATTCATATCATTCCTTAGAAAATCCATCCATCTTTTCTTTGGCCTTCCTCTTCCTCTCCATCCATCAACCAACATTCATACTCATCACTCTCTTAGTGACATACTGAAAAATTTATTATCACTCATCAATATAAAAATTAAAACATTATCAAGTAATTACTCATCCATATAAAAGTTCGTCAGATAGATGATCTGAAAATATTTGAGACACATTTTTTGTGTTGAACTTACCTAAACCAAAATTGACCAAAATAGGTACGATTCTTTCAAAATTTCTTGGCCATATATCACAACCTAGACACTATTTATTTACTACTTCCTGACGACAGCAGCCGTTTTATTTTATCTTCATTTATAAAAGCTTATTAGCAGCTGCTTTTATTAGCAGATGGCCGATGGGGTCGATAAGTACTAGAGTGGAGACCACGGACTAGCAAGCGCAGCGTAGGAGGTCCACCAACAAGATGGACAGACGACCTTATAAAGGTCGCCAGAAGACGCTGGATGCAGGTCGCTTCCAACCGGTATACGTGGAGATCTAAAGGGGAGGCCTATGTTCAGCAGTGGACGTCCTATGGCTGAGATGATGATGATGAAAAAAGCCTATAACTAAGTAAAAAATTTTACAAACAATATTTTTTTCGCTTTTAAAATAGTTGCGTTTATTCCGCACGTTTGTACAATGCTCACTTTCAAAAGAATTCTGCCGCAAGGTCAAGAGGCCTGAAGATGTCTTACCAAAGAGTTTTCCTCAAAACGTTTCAGTTTCATTTTTTTTTTTGTAAAGGCTACTTTTGTTAAAAGGGGAAAGGAATCCCTGTGTAATGTGGTATGAAAAAGTCATTATTGTTTACCAGATTTTTTAGTTGTAATCTAAAGACTTTTTAACTTATTTTGAAATGAGATTTTATCACAGAAAAATAGGCTTTAGAAAAACGTATAAGACTTGAATTTCTGTTACGCTCATGTAAGTCACGAACGTTAGTCGCGCGTTCGAATTTACATTGTGTTCAAGCACCATACTACGACTGACGTCAACGGCGCGTACGTTGTCAGTTCAATCAAATCGCTTGCGTAGTACGCATGTCGTAAAATTCCCAAAAAAAAAATACTACTATTCTACTGAAGATTGGTCTGGGAATTTCTAGAAAATTCTTCCCTGTTCTAGATGTTTCGAGATGGTTCTGGAATGTTCCAGAAGGTATGGGACTATGTCGAAGTCTATGGATGTTTCCAGAACATTCAACTATCTTCTAGAAATAACTAGTGGGTCCGGCCGGGGTATAAATAGGGCGCCGATTGGCGATGTGAGCCAGTCTGGTTTTGACTACGATCGAGGCGACTCGTAGCGATCTCTAAGTGACTTTTACGTGTAATAAGTGTTTAAGTGTTGAGTAGTATTAAGTGCTTGTTGTAATTAGTTACCTACTTGTGTGTCAATAAAGATTATTTTGTTTTAAATTGGTGTAAATTAATTTATCCCGATACCCAGCTCGTAACACTGTTTTAGGTACTTAAGTACTCAATACCCTACCCGTAGAATCAAGATGTGCGGTGGCTGCGGATGTTGCGGTGGTTTCTGCGGTGGATGCTGCTGCCCTTGCATCACAATCTACACCTGCTATACAAAGATTTGTTAGAGCAACAGAGTAGCGCCATTCCACGCAGACAAGCCATGGTGTCTACGTTGAAGATGGCGCACTCCCTCCTTCGATGTTTGTCATTTCGGTGCCGTTTTGTGGAGATAAACTACTATAAATAAACGTTGCTACTGTTACTGTTGCTGTTGTCATTGGTCGCGGGACTAACGAATTACCGTGACCCCGGAATGTAAAGGGCATTGAAGGACACCGTGGATTTTAGTCAGTACGAGTCTGTCAGTTACTATAATGTAATGGCGTGATTTGAATGAATTTGGAGTTAACAGTAATTCATTATTCTTACCTAGTTATTAAGTCGCGCGGAATCGGAGTAAGTGGCTCCATACTTTTGTTCGCGAGTGTATTACTTTCACAAACAGAAAAAAGAATGAGTAATTCTGTATGATTAACTGGACTACAGCCATATTTTATTAACCACCTTTATAATAAATAACAAACAGAGTGACATTATAATTATAATTTCAACAGGTAATAACAACAACATCAACGAAGCGGAAAATATAATTATTTCTGATTCAGTACGGAAGTACAGTTGCGAGTAAAATTGAGTAATGTTTTATATTTTGTTGATACATGCGAGTTCGGAATTAAAGAAGTCGGAAGCAGTCATATCGTAATCAACCTATAGTGTTCCCTCTGCTGGGACACAGGCCTCGTCTCTGTGAGAGGGACTAGACTGAGCACTACGGAATCCCAATGCGTTGTAGGTTATGCCGGTTTCCTTATGATGTTTTCCTTTGAGCTCCTTGTTATGAGTCGAGCTACACGGTAACTGACACATGCTTGCACTGACTGGACAAGTCCACTCAAATCTGTGTGGTTCTTTCTTCAAAAGACCACCTCAGACATGGTTCTCATTTTTTAATATAATGTGTGATAATAACAAGAACATTAAAAGCAAGTGAAAAAGTGACTCATACAGTGCCAATCTACCGTCACAAACAATTATTGAACAATTATTATAAAGTCGTTATCTAAACAATTAATTTTAATTAACAGCAACTGTTCAATAATTTCGTCTAAACATTCAGCGTGCGGATGGCGTAAAGGTTAACGCATCGTCCTACTTTTGCTGGCTAGCTACACACGAGTGGTCGCAAGTTCAAACCCCAGTACCAGAATTCACTTTTCGGAAATCTCAAAAATTCAAAGATAAAAATTAATGTCTCTAGTTTCTGTTTGGATCACTACTAGTTATATGAAATATTACTTTTTGAGGTTGTAATATTTTAAGTGAGCCTTTTGCCTGGTTGGCAGTTTTTGACAAACAAGCACGCCCGGTAAATTATGGAGTCTGAAAACGTTACTTTTAGAAAACCTCATAAGTCTGGTTCACTTGACAATCTCTTCTACAATAATTCAGCATTACTTGATACCACAATGATGAGTGTCCCAAATATGTCCTTAAATGATAGTGACACAATTACGAATCTAAATGATACCATCAAAAAGCTAACTGAGGAATTACATAGTGCACACTTAGAAATTGAGAACTTAAATAGTGAAAATTTTAGATTGAAGATGGACCTGGGGACTTGTCAAAAAACCATTGATGCGTACAAAAAGGTAACCTTATCAAACAGAAAGAGCTCTACACCGAGACGTTTGCGAAATTGCTCACAAAATAACAGTTTTTCTACACCAACAAAATCTAAACATTCTCCTCTCAGAACACCAATCAATAATTCCCATTCAGCACTGACGTTAGTCGATAAACCAGAAACTTTAATAATAATGGATGAATCTACGATTGTCGATAAAAGGATCGAAATGGACGTTTTAATATCACCCAACGCCTGTACTAATACACCGAGCAAAAATACTCATTGCGATGATTTGTTCGCAACATCTGCTAACCAACCAATGGAAATAATAAATGGAAACTCAAATGACAACTCTAAGGACAGGGTCTGTAGTGAGCAATCTAAACACAATACTAAGCGGCAAACTTCGAAAATCAGCGAAAGGAAGCACAGAGTTATGATTTTTGCAGATCAAACAGGATATGGTATTAGGCAAAAACTTCAATATTACTTGGGGGATTCGTTTTTCGTTATTTCATTTATAAAACCGTATGCGACGTTGGAAGAAGTGCTGAAGTCTTGTGTATCTATGTGTACTGATTATACCAAATCTGATTTTGTACTGATACTGGCAGGCTCTAACGACAGAAATCCGATGCTAGTTCAGACATTTTTACACTATACCCTATGTCAATTGAAGTCTACAAATGTGTTAGTGGGTAAAATCTATAATAATAAGTTCTTAAACACAAATGCATTAAATTATATAGTAAAACTGGTGTGTAATAACTGTGAAAATTCAATGTTTATTCCTTTAGATTTAAATTACTTTGACAGACAACCGAAAAATGTAAACAAGTTGGAAGCATGTAGACTAATTCACAGAGAAATTTTACATAAAAACTACGTAATTAATTACCAAAATCATATTATACAAATCGCACCCCCAGATCCATAAAGACGTAAGTGCGATTACGTCAATTTTTTTTTTTTGCAGTTTTGGATAGTGTAAGTAAAGATACATGCGCTCAATTTTTTCCGTGACATTTTGACTCAAAATGAGGCTTTTATACCAAAAAAAATTTTTTTGGCGTCGATTATGTTCCATATTTTGTCAATTAATAAAGTCGATAAACCTACATAAGAACGTAAAATTTCATTAAAATACACCTATTCCTGCTTAAGCTTTTGTTTCATTACATAAAGCAAAAATGTCATAATTGTATCTCATATTATGCTTTTTAATGCCTAATAAAAAAAATATTTTCTTAAAATAATACCGATTACATCCCATCACAAATAAAAATAATCAAACAAAAAGAGCCGTATTTTCTTATTTACGGGTGCACTCGCACATATTTTCGAAATAATCATTTTTACGCCTTTTTTCCATTCACGATTTGATCTACTTGGACGGAAGTAATCACGCACTCGTCGCATAAACAATTCGAAAGGTCTGGGTACTTACCCTTATAACGCATGGAGCTGGAGGAAGAATTGAGCAAAATACACTTGAATCTTGGGATTATCTAACCTCCGAAGAGAGGGTCAGGATACAATAGTTCTGGATTCGGGCAACATGCTCTTCTAGCGGGAAGGAGAGCGTAAATCCCAGGGTGGTGTTGGATTTCTCGTCCACAGGTACCTCATCAACAACGTTATGACAGTTGACAGTGTGTCGAGTAGGGTAGCATACCTTATACTCAGAATTACCATCCGGTATTCGCTGAAGATCATACAGGTTTAAGTACCGACCTCGACACATTCTGATAATGAAGCAGAGGCATTGTATGAGGAGATATCCGAGGCCATACATACCTCGAAATATACTTCACCATTGTTATGGGGGACTTCAACGCGAAGGTGGGCGCACGGAATGGCGATGGGTTGAGAGTGGAGCCATGTAAGTATTGGCAGCGAAACCATAGGAGGCAGCGGCTGGTCGCCTTCATGGAAAAAGAAGAAATCCATTTAATGAACTCCTATTTCCAGGAGCGGCCATCAAAGAGGTGGACGTGGATAAGCCTCGATGGTACTACCAGAAATGAAATTGACTTCATTATGACGACCAAGAAGCGAATATTCAGTGATATCTTTGTGATCGCCAAGGTAAAAACCGGTAGCGATCACCAAATCGTTACAGGCACATTAAATATTCAATTTGAAGCTTGAAAGGTCTCTTCTAGTGAAGTCCACGCTACGATCTGGTCCTGCCCACATCTAGAACCCCGAAGACTTCCAACTAGAACTACACAATCGCTTCCAATGCCTAACCGAATGCGAAACTATGGACGAGATTAACAATGGGTTGGTGGAAACTGTCCAAGCTGTGCGGTCCAAGTTCTTTAAGACCCTGCGCCATCAAGTTAATCTAACCCAGACCGAGATGAGACTGCAATCTTCAGCTGATATTTCTAAATCAATGCGACGTGACCTTCGTGGCCTATAGTGCGGCACGGATCAAAGAGGCAATCGAGCCGAACCAGGGCTCAAAACAAATTCTTTGCGAAGATTTTTAAGCCTTCGCAAAGAATTTGTTTATTAGGCAAAGCCAAATAACAAAGCTGAAGATTAACAACGGCAGCATCATTTCGACGACACCGTAAATACTGAGAGAGCTTGAGAGATTATACGGACAGTTATACACATCAACATGACAACCCAATGTCTGTACAGGTCGAGACGCAAGAGCTAAACTGACTCGACACTACACTGAGGATATCCCGGACATCAGCCTGTACGAGATTAGAATTATTCTTCAACAGTTCAAGAATAACAAGACGCTGAATAGCAAGGTGAGGACTGAATCACAGCAGAACTTCTGAGAGCGGATGGAAAACCGGTACTTCTAGTCCTCCAGAAGTTATTTAATTCCGTCATACTCGAAGGTACTACGCCAGAAGCATGGCACAGGAGTGTGTTTGTTCTTTTCTTCAAAAAGGGTGATAACATCTTGCTGAAGAACTACAGGCCAATCTTACTTCTGAGCCATGTATGTATACAAGCTGTTCTCAAGAGTCATTACGAACCGTCTCAAACGTATGTTTGATGACTTCCAGCCTCCTGAACAAGCCAGTTTCCGAAAAGGTTTTAGTACCATAGACCACATACACACGCTCTGCCAGATTATATAGAAGACAGAGGAGTACAATCGACCATTATGTCTAGCATTTGTGGACTATGAAAAAGCCTTCGATTAATCGAAACCTGGGCAGTATTGCAGTCCCTCCAACGATGTGATATCGACTATAGGTTTATCGAAGTGTTGAAGTGCTATAGAAATGCCACCATGTCCATCCGACTTCAGGAATAGAGCACGAAACCAATTCAATTGCAGAAAGGCGTGAGACATCAGGGAGACGTTATTTCTCCGAAACTGTTCCCGAACGCGTTGGAGGACGTTTTCAAGCTCTTGGAATGGAACGGACTCGGCATCAATATCAATGGTGAATACATCAGTCAATTTCGATTTGCCGACGATAGACTCATCATGTCAGAATCGTTGGAGCACCTCAATGCTATGCTCAGCGACCTAAGTATCGTTTCCCTACAGGTGGACCTTAAAATGAACATGGACAAGACGAAAATCATGTCGAAAGTCCATGTGACACCCGCACCTATTGTTGTTGGGAATGATAATCTCGAAGTTGTAGATATATACACTTACCTTGGACAGATTGTTCAGTTAGGTTAGGTTACCATTTCACCGACAATCCCAGTGTTTAACCAGTGTGTGTTGCCAGTGATGACATATGGTTCTAAAACGCGGTCTTTGACTGCTGGCCTTTTGGAGAGACTAAGTGTCACTCAACGAGCAATGGAAAGAGCTATGCTCGCTATTTTTTGCCGAATAAATCCGCAACTTGGATATTCGGCGAAGAACCAGAATCACTGACAAAGCTCGTATTTGCAAGTTAAAGTGGCAATGGGCAGGCCACATCGCTCGTAGAAATGAAAACCGGTAGGGAAGAAAAGTTCTCGAGTGGCGACCACGGACCGGAAGACGCAGCAAAGGCCTCCCACTAGGTGGACCGACGACATCGCGAGAGTCGCGAGCAACCGAGCGATGGATGCAAGTGGCGAATTGTCGTTCGGCGTGGCGGTCTAAGGGGAGGCCTATGTTCAGCAAAGGACGTCTTCCGACTGATGATGATGTTAAGTAATTGGTATATTTAATAAATAATGTAATATTTTTGTTGATGCCAGATTTTGAGGTTTTTCTAAGAATTTGTATTTAGAAACCGTTCTTACTTAAACTTATCAGAAAGATTATAATTCACTGTTAATTTTATTATCTCTTATCAGGTTTTGTTATGACTATTATTATAATAAAGTGCAATTTTATAAAAACCTTTTTATTACACCACTGAAATATATTTTACCTAGAAACGTAATATTACTAACAGTTATAGTTCAATTAAACATACTGTGAAAAAAGCCCGTATTTATACTTAATACCATATTTTAGTTTTATGTTTTAACAAAAAAAGCTGTAAAAGCGTCATACAATTTGATATGTAAAATAAAATTAAGGCAAAAAGGGCTTAAACAGTACTTAGCTCCTGTATTTTATCATAGTATAGAACTTCGTAACAGACGTAAGCATGAGTAGTTACAGTTTAAAAAATATTTAGATAGCAAAGATTGGAATAAAAGTCATTACGTTTGAGTATTGGTCTTAAATAAATATGGAAAACGTCTGTAAAACATTAAACATTAAATATTGACTACCACGATAATTTAAGGTGTTTCGAATGTAAACAAAAAAAAAGGTTAATTTTTTTACTATTTTTTGATATATAACAAAAGATCATAGAGTCAAAAACTAAAAAGATACACCTGGTTAAACAGTTTTTTTGCTCCCCTGTAAAGTTAGTGAATTCCACTTACGCCTTTATTGGTCTGGGGGTGCGAAATGACATTGTGTGATGGAGAAAAAAGTAAATTAAATTATTTAAAAAATGCTTGTACTCAAACCGATGATAGTTTATTCACACAGATTATAGTAAATTCGGTGTTACAGACAAATGAAGTATCAAAACAGACACAGTCAGATTTTTTTCGTGAGTGATAAAGAGATTTTTTCTGCATCAAGTACAAGTGTATTTTCAATCGAACCTAATTTTAAAAATACGTGTTTGTGTTTATGTCATCAAAATGTGTGTGGAATTAGTAATAAGAAATATGAACTATCAATTTATTTAGAAACGCTTGAAGGAAAGGTGGACTATGTTTGCTTAAGTGAACATTTCTTGAACGATGAAACTGTAAACTTATTAAATCTAGAAAATTACTTCCTTGCATCCTACAATACTAGAAAGAAAAAGATGAGGGGAGGGACCTTAATCTTAGCACATATTGATAAAAAAGTTGAAGTTATAGACGTAATAAATAAACTGTATAGAGTAGAGAGCTTTGAAATTTGCTGTATAAAGGATATTAATACAGGTCTTTATGTGTGTTGTTGTTATCGCAATCCGAACGATAAGAATTTTGATAATTTTATGAAATGCTTGGAAAAACTATTAGAGCATTTATTTAATAAGAAGTGTGTAATTTGTGGAGATTTTAATATTGACATGCTCACTGAGAGTCGAAAACGAACAGAGTTCATTAGCCTGTTACAATGCTATAATTTTAGATATCTCATAAAAACGCATACGTTTATGCGCAATAACTCATTGTCCTGCATAGATAACATCTTGACTAACTTACCTGATGACTGTGTAGAGAAATGTGTGGTAGACCACAATGGCTTGGCGGATGGTCATGGGGCTTTACTGGGTGCTTTCAATTTGGAAAATTCTGTTAATAATTTTGATAACAATCATATTACTGTAAATAAAAGATCGTTTAATCATAAGAATAGTATAAATTTTGGACAACGCATATTTGAACATAACTGGTCTGCTATGGGGATCAACACATTTTTGAAGACTTTTGGTAGGGTGTTTCATTACAGTTTTAGAAAACGTCAACAAAAGATTAAAATAAGACGTAACTTTCAATTACAATGGGTCACAAGAGGTGTTAAAACCTCCAGCAAAATGAAACGTTTCCTATGTTCTAGTGGAATTAAGCTTGATGCTAGTGTCCTTAGCTACAAAAAAATATATGTAAGAATTTATAAAAGGGTAATTTCGAAGGCTAAAAAACTTACAATATGTGAAAAAATTAATCTGTCAAAAAATTCAAGTAGGGAAATCTGGAAAGTAATAAATAAGAGTACAAATAGAGTTAAAGCAATGAAGGCGGATATTCGGCTTAAAATAAATAATCACATGATAGATCACCCAGAAGAAGTAGCTGAGTTTCTAGCCAAACAATTTGATCACTTGCAAATCATGCCTGATAATAATGGCCAAGATGCTGTCGGTTTTCTACAACAGAGTACGGAAAGAGTAGAAAAAGACATGGATATCACACTTACTACTCCAGATGAAATTGTAAAAATAGTAAATGGTATGAAGAATAAGAAATCCTGCGGATATGATGAAATTCCAATATCAGTAATTAAAGACAATTTACCAGTTTTATCTGAACCGCTTTCGACTTTTTATAACAAGTGTATTGTAGAAGGCATTTTCCCGGAACAGCTTAAGATTGCTAAGATCATCCCAATTCATAAAAAGGGCACAAAAACTGATCCGACTAACTATAGGCCTATTTCTTTGTTGCCCACTTTGGGAAAAATTTTCGAAAAAATTTTAAAAGATCGCTTGATTGTACATCTTAATTTGTGCAAAGTTATAAATCCAAGACAATTTGGATACCAGAAGGGTGTGGGTACTGGAGATGCTATTTATACGTTACTTAATGATGTAGTTTGTAAATTAAACTGTAAAATGAGGGTTGCGGGTATTTTCCTGGACTTAAGCGCGGCTTTTGACACTATTGACCACAGACTACTTATAACAAAATTGGAGCACTATGGCGTTAGAGGTAAAGCTTTAGAACTGTTCTCTTCTTATCTTAAAAATAGAAAAATGTTTGTCGAACTTGAGTCTACTAATCAAAACGGGTATAGAAACAATTACAGATCATCCATGATAAACATTAAAGCCGGAGTGCCACAAGGATCAATTTTGGGCCCTTTGCTTTACATATTATTCACGAACGATTTAATTAACTTCATAAGTAAACTTCTGCCGGACATACAACTTGTAGTGTTTGCGGATGACACAAATGCTATAGTTGCAGCTAACAATATTTGTGATCTTTCTGTTAAGGTGAATGTAGCTCTGGAAACTTTTAATTCCTGGTTTAATGCAAATATGCTCGTGATAAATAAATCTAAAACCAATATTATGTTATTTAAAACTACTGCACGTAGCAAAGATGTTATGGACATAAATCTAGATAAAGTTAAAATTGAGCTTGTCAGAGAAGTTAAGTTTTTGGGAATGTATATTGATGATATGTTAAATTGGAAAAAAGAATTAGCAGCATTAGACTCATCAATATCATCTGCTTGCTATGCCATAAGAAGTCTAAGGGATGAAGTGAGCATAATACATTTGAAAATGGTATATAACGCACTGATTGATTCCAAATTGCGATATAGCATACAGTTTTGGGGAGGAAGCTACCAGTACAACTGGCACAGGGCATTCATTCTCCAAAAAAGAGCTATCCGAACCATTGTCCGCATCTCTCAACAGGACACTTGTCGACCGTATTTTAAAGAACTTGGAATCCTAACAGTACCTGGCCTTTATATATTAGTACTATTAAACACTTTTAAAAAATATATTTATGACCATGAAACAGACGAGGGCAGGTTGGAAAGGGAAAAAACGCGTAGGAAAGATTTTGCGAACCGAATCACCCCAGCTCTGGGAATAGTTAAACACAGTCCACAGTACCAGGCGGTTAAATTATTTAATAAATTACCTATTGAATTAAAAAACATACTCTATACTAGCGCATTTAAGAATAGACTCAAGGCATTTCTATTGGAAAAATGTCTTTACTCAATAGAAGAACTGTAATATAATAGTAATCTGCTAAACTGACGTATGTTATTTGTTATTTATTATTATTAGTAATATATATATATATATTTTTAATAAATTTAAATTAATAATTGAATCCTTATTATGGTTTTAAAAATTGTGTCTGTCTTGACTTTTATTGAATATGTTTTAATTATCGTTTTTGATTTTTGAATTACTTTAATTATTTTGTATTATTTTGTTGTATTAATGTAAACTATGTAAACTGTATTAGAATTAATTATTATTTTTGTTCATCCAATGTTTCATGTGATCTTTTCGAACGCAATGTAAATTGTTACCGAAATAAATAAATTGAAAAAAAATTGAAAAATTGAAAATCATTTAATTTTATCATTTACTGTTTGGAGTGAGGTGGTGATGAAATAAAGTACACAAATTAATGCACCTGGATGGGTTTGAACCCACGCCTGACTTGTAATTCGGGGCCGTTTCCAGCGGGAAGGTTATCACTCCATGTAAATACCTAGTCAGCTGAATCCGGTTAGACTGGAAGTCTGCTCCAGTTGGAAATGGCTAGGCAAATGATAATGAAACTCAAAAATTGTTTTTTTTTATGTTATTGCCAAAACTAACACCCTCCCGCGGTGGTGGACGCCCACGGCGACGGACGTCGCAAGACGATCTTCGGTCACCGTAGGCGCAGGCATGCGGGCGGCGAGTAAAGGGCAACTCGCTGCCCTACAATGGACCATGCCCGGGTCGACGGCGCGTTGTGTTCCACGCGCGCCTCAAAGAGCGTTAGCATAATGACGGGGCCCCCCTCTAGAGGGCCAAAGCCTGCCGGGGTCGCGGGACTTATCTCATTACCGTGACCCCGGAACATAAAGGGCTATCGAAGGACACCGTGGATTTTAGTCAGTACAAGTCTGACAGTCCCTCCCGCCCTGCCCGGGGTGGGAGGACTCATTTGATGATTTTACCACGCTAAAAAAAAAAGACTAACACCCTGTTATTATTGTGGGACTTCAATTAACTGATGCAATGAGTGTGACATTCAAGTGAAACATTTCTATTATCGACAGTACTTGTTTAAAACAATATTTATCAAGCTAGAATTATTTTTGTCCAACTAAAGATTGATTCGTTGGATTGTGATTGATACTATTTTTGTTTTCAATTCGTTAATTGTGTTGTTTTTTAACTAAGCTTGTAAATGGGTTTTGCATTAATGTAGTAAAATAAAAATAAAAGTTTTTATTTGTGTTTTTGTTAGAGTAAATAATAATGAATGTAAGCCCATCGAAACTTTTATTATTTAAAGAGTAAAATGGGTTTAAATGCCTTGCCAAAATTAATAGCTACAATTTAAATATCACAAAGCAAAATGTTTCACAACATTGATATTAAAGTCAAGTTTAGAACTTTTATTTGTTAATGATTCAACCAAAGCACTGTTTGTATATTAAAGTGTTTTAGCCATAGAATTTTTCCACGATTTTTTTTTTCACACTTTTAAAAACGCTTAAGGTGGATGCTCCAGCACGCGTAGCATGGCGATTCTATCTCTATTCTACGAAGAAAAGACAAAGTTATTTCATCGTTATTTCTAAACAAATCGACTGTTTTTTTGCACAAATATGACACCATTCGTACACTATTGAAGAATAGAACGTTTATTTTCAATATTTTTTACATTACCATGCTTAAAATGCTAAAATTATTTCTTCGTTCTGTCATTTTGTCTATTCTTCCGCCGACAAAACCCCTTTCTTCGGCGCCATGCTACGCCTGCAGGGAAGCCCGCAAAATTCAAAATTTCTTGCGTTTTTTGTAATTTCCAGGCCAGTGCTAGGCTATATGTTGACAGTCAGTAATATTATTCGCGGCTGTAAGACGTATGTAGTTACAGAATTATTATCATCAAAATCACCAATACAACCCTCCAAGTTCATAAAGGCGTAGGATCAAAAAAATAACATAAAAAGTTATTCCTAGAGCTTATGAACTTAGAGCGTTGTATTGATGATTTTGTTGACTATAATTCTGTAACTACATACGTTTTACAGCCGCGAATAATATTTTAATCAACATACAACCTAGCACTGGCTTGCAAATCGCAAAAAACGTAAGAAAAATCGAATTTCGCGGGCTACCCTGGAGCATCCACCTTAAGACACACATTCACATTAAATAAGTCATTAACATCATCTGCTTAGCCTTTTCCCAATTATGTAGCGACTTCTAGTCGAACAAAATGCAACTGAATATCAGAATTTTAGATGGAGCGACAGACTATCTGACCTCAACAACCCAGTAAGTAGGTAATACAATATACCCCTTGGTAAAACTGGATGTCAGGCTTTCGAGCTTCTGATTAACTGTAACGACTGTCAAATATCAACAAATGACAACTGGGAAAAACAGCTTTAAGAATAATTAGTAAGAGACCAAATTAATTACCAACTGCAGTTTAAACCCAAGTTCACAACTACTTTAACATTTTCGCTAGAAGAAAAACAAAAACCAGCCAACGAATTCTTCAGCTGAATGGGCGCCAAAACTTCGCGAAAACGTTTTCATCTCCAGTTATTCATCCAAGACATCTTACACGATATCTCCGCGGTAACTCGAAAGATACATTTCAACAAATTTCAAAGTGAAATTATAAAATTCACAGTCAAACTCTCGCGGGGACTGGGCGAAGGCTCACGCTCTAGTTTCGCTGTAGTTCGCGCCCCAACTCACGCGTGCTAAAGGTTTATTCAAAAGTTTGTATTAACGCCATCTGTTGGTTTTTTGGTGGAAGTGTTTTAATTGAGTTGAGAGACATCTAGTGGAAAGAAGTTTTAGTTGTTGGAGGTGTACGTTAGGTTTAACGACACTTTTTATAATAACATACAATGAACACTCATCAAAAAAGTAAAGGTATATACAGACCGATTTCCCGGATGTATAAGCAGATATTATCCTCGTATGCTATTATATATTTTTTTTTAAAACGTTGCCCCACTCTAGGAATTTCTCCTGGGTCGTGGGTGCGTTTACAAACATATAAACTCACATACTCAAACGCCCAGACCCGAAACAACTATTTGTAGATCATAAAAAATATTTGCTCCGTGCGGGAATCGAACCCGCGACACACAGCGCAGCAGTCTAATCGTTCAGCCACTGCGCTAACCGTACCGTCAAACTATGCTGGGTTTGTGCTCCTTTTGGCTGTATGGAGCCAAAGAGTTTGCTTTATAACACAAAATTGGAAAAACCGTTTCCAACTTGCTACCTGCATACTTTACTCTTTTGTAGCCTGTACGTAATAATATTTATATATTATTTTCATAAAAAAACTTTCAACCGACACAAATCGACCACCGCACCGGAAAAACCGGTGTTTTGTCGGTGGTCAATTTGTCGGTCTTTTGTCTCCTAAAATTGACAACGTAGCCTACAAAAAGCTGTAGACAAAGTACACAGAGAATCTGATGTTCAAAGCGAACACTCTGCAGCCTGTGCTGAAAGCTAAGTCTCACAAAAACGTTGACTGAAACCTGTCTCATATCAACTCCTACATTACAACTTTAGAAACCTTTTTTTCTGAAACTGTAGAAAGAAGTAGGCTACAAAATTAAATCAAATACTTTTTGAATACGAACAACCAAGTCGCCCACGGCGTCGGACGTCGGCAGACGATCTCCGGCCATGGCGAGTAATGGGCGACTCGCTGTCCGACCATGGACCATGCCCGGGTCGACGGCGCGTTGTGTTCCACGCGCGCCTCAAAGAGTGTCAGCATGATGACAGGGCCCCCTTTCTAGAGGGCCAATGCCTGCCTAAAACTATTTTAATTACAAATCCCTCTGCATTGTGTGAGCCAGCCCCAACTAGCTTAGTTTAAATCAAAATTTTGCATATCTTATCCAATTTAAATTTTAAAATTCATACTTATTCATCGTCCTAAGTTGTGGCGTCAAACGTTTGACTTTAACATTATGGGACTGTTTAACTTAAAACTTTAAACCTCAATTGTAAGGAATACCTGATAAAAAGCAGTTTTTATTAGAGTTGAAAAGAAGCTATGAAATAAATGAGCATGAGAACTTTCAGGCATAAAATAAAATTTTCTCTTTTACACTTGCACACTGAAATGTTAAATTAAATAACGTATTTGTTTATAACAAGATAACTATATCATTGGTCTACTCATCACAAATACTGAGCATCATCATCAGCCTAGCCTTTTCCCAACTATTTTGTGGTCGGCTTCCAGTCGAACCAGATGCAGCTGAATATCAGTATTTTATATGGAGCGACAGCCTATCGCACCTCCACCACCCAGTAACTGGGGAATACGATACCCCATGTTTAGCCTGGTTGTTCAGACTTCAGAGCTTCTGACTAATAGTAACGACTGTCAAAGATCTTTGCAGAAATGACAGCCAGGACCAACGGCTTTACGTGGTTTCCGAGGTACGGAGGAAACTCGCTATGACAGATGGTCACCCATCCACAGACCAACCTCGGCAAGCGTGGCTTAACCCGGAAGATCGTCCTGTGCGGCTGTAACTATTTAGCCACGAACTCTTCTTAGTCGACTCATCACAAACAGTGAGCATTAAATATTATTGAGTTTTTCTTAAGGAATTTCTCTGAAGCAGCTCAGAGTTTGGAACTCTGTTTGATTTAAACTTTATATCATACTGGTTGACGCCCACCCGCACTGGGCCCCGGTGGTGGATTATGGCCCACTCCCTCTCTCACAGAGGAGGCCTGTGTCCCAGCAATGGGAACATTTATAGGCTGATGATGATGATGAGTTGATGCCAGCAGCGGCTTCACCCGCATTTATCTCCAAAATTATCGCATGAGATCGTCTTATCGAGATAAAAGTATCCTTTGTGAATCCAGTTGAACTATCTGCGTAGGTATTAAATGTTATCCAAATCCGTTTGGCAGTTTTTGAATGAAAGAGTTCGAGAGATCCATCCATCTATCCATCCAAACAATACTATCGCATTTATAATAATAATTATGATTAGTAGGTACTTTATTTGGCTGGGATGTATATTATTCTATATGTCAGCTTATGTATGAGGATACAGGATACATGCCTTTGGGAATACACGTGTACTGTTACGATTTAAAAAAACAAAATAAATCCGAAACGTATTATTATACTCTTTATTCATTTTTTTACCTCATTATGTACATTTTTAAATATTTTCACAAAATTAAAAGAAATATAATAAAAAACATTTAAAAATATAAATAATAGTGGCCCACCGGTATCGGGAACAGGGTCCAAGCTACCGACAGTCAGGGCTCCAGAGAAAGGAACCTCCTGACAATGCGCGCCGTGTCCAGAAGAACTGCTCTCTGAATCAGGCCCTTGATCCAGCTGCCTAAAGAGAGCCTCCTTAGATGTTGGTCGAGGCTCTTGGCAATTAAGCCATGGGCCGACACGACTATCGGCACAATGATCGCTGAATCCACATCCCACATATCGACAACCTCGCGAGCCAAATCAAGATACTTGATTTGCTTATCTTTTTCAGCTTTCACGAGGTTCTCATCATGCGGGACGGTTATGTCAACAATCATTGTACGCCGCTCTGATCGATCCACCACCACTATATCAGGTCTATTGGCTACAATAGTCCTGTCAGTGATGATGGATTGATCCCAGTACAGTGTGATATCGCCACTTTCAAGAACTGGGCCGGGCTCATACCTGTAGTACGGCACTTCCGATTCCACAAGGCCGTATTTCAGAGCAAGTTGCTGATGGATTATCCTGGCTACAAGGTTATGTCTATGCAAGTATTCTCCGTTAGCCAGACGAGAACACCCGGAAATAATGTGACGGATTGATTCGCCAGGACGGTGGCATGCCCGACATATGTCAACCGTGCCATCCTTCACAATAAATCTCCGGTAGTTATTCGTCATCAGTATTATTATTATTATTACTAGCCTGTACTGTCCCACTGCTGGGCAAAGGCCTCCCTCCATTCCTTCAAACGTATGTCATCGTCAAATGGAAACAATGTGTAACAACCACATCCCAATTACATTCTGAATATCAAAAACAAAATGCATTCTACCAGACAATACATGTAAAATGTAAATGCCAGTACTCATAACCCATATTTCCATATTTCCGGTCCAGAAATCTGTAGATAAAGTAAATTCAAGTTGTTGTGAACTGGGTCATTATTTTAGAATCACCGTGCAATATAAGTGTCCCAGCAAATATTGTGGTATTATAACTTTTTGTTGTTATTATTTTGTACCATTGTTTTTGGGTAGACCAAACTATTCCCAGTTTCTAAAAACTTACTTCCAGATAGGTAGCATGGCTATTATCATACTAAGTTTTGATAAAGATTTCACCTGCATGGAGTTTGAGATCCTAATCTATCTACGTGCCTAATTAGTTCCTATTAATAATTATCGTCTTTCATGAGATGTAAGGTTAACTCTATAGGCCACAAAAATGGCTTTAGATTTATGTGACCTATAGAGTTAACCTGCTTAGAAAGTACATAAGCAATGAAACGTGTCTCTTATAGTTATATTATGATAGACAGGTAGATCGTAAAACAGACCTACCGATAGAGCAATAGTTTTTGCACCGTATTTCTATTATTTGTAAACGTTCTGCTGAAGTATTTCATTCCTCATTTAAGACAATAAATGATGTGGCATAAATATTTTGTTATTACGATACCTGTATGTGGATAGCACCAGATTTGTATAAGAATCCAGAATAGATAATACGGGTAGTTAGAAGATTAATGTTACGTTTATATTTAAGTCGAATTTTACCTGTTAAGGCTGTAATCTAGAACAAAAGCCCTATTTTAGCACACTGTTTGAATTTAATTCTTTATTATTCAGTCGTTCAACCAAATTTTCATGAAAATTTACGGTAACCCACATAAAAATGCAAAAAATATTTTCCGTCAAAATAAAAAATGTATACCCACTAACTTTAAAACAAAGCTGAGGGACCCTAAACCTCACAATTTTATCTCAGCGGTAATGAATTTTTAAATCTGACTTGTTCAAGAGCGGTGTAAGATTAGAGTAAGAATGAATACTGGCGCCCGAACAGGGCCCGTACCTTATGTAATAAAACCGTATTTCTACTAAATCATGACCTTCGAGAGACTTTGTAGTTTAAGTTTTGTGAAGATAAAATGGTAACAAGGTCGAAGTTAATACAAGCGAAGGAGACTTATTTGGCGCCCAACGTGGGACTTTTATAGTTACAACTGGTTCGTTGAATGGTGGTTTCTAAATAGCAGTGACGGACCCTGACATAATAGTAGATGCCAATAGGTCTTGAACATAGTAAATGGCACTTTTTTATCGTGTTAAAATCATGAAATAAATCCTCCCAACCGTGGGTGGATCGGGAGGGACTGTCAGACTTGTACTGGTGACTCTTCAATAGCCCTTTCCGTTTCAGGGTCATGGTTACCTGATGAGACAATCCCGCGACCCCGATAGTAAATAGCAATTAGTGGGTGAAACTTTGTTAATTATTAGGTCATGCCCTTAGCTTTGCCATTCGAGGATTATAAGAGTAATGTACTATTTATTATGTTTGAGTGATATCATCACACCATTCTTGGTTATAATAATGGTCTTTATTATCTATGCTTAGCCACCACTTTAAAAAAATACATGGACGTATCCACGTCACGTCAAAACAAATAAACGATTCTTACTTTTCCTTCATTCATTAACAAAATTTTCCTAGATAGAAAAAACCCACGGAACGCTAACACAAAAAATATCAAAGCTAACATCACTATACCTAGAGATGTATGCACTGCAGTACCTCTTAATTAATGTTTGAACACGGAACGTTGAAGCAACGGAACAGTGATCATTGTCACAGTGATTTTGTACTCGTAACAGTTATTTCTTGTTTGATAAAGTATTTATTCATGCGATGTTTTATTGGAAATCAAATTAAAATTTTATGTTGCGAGTTTGAGTGTTTTATTGTTTTTATTTTGCGTGTGATGTTGCTTTTATTTGGTGTAATTGCGAATGTAGTATTGATGATTTTAATCCGTGTAGTGGATAATAAATTAATCTTGTGCTGAAATTTTTTTTATGTTAACACATAATTTATTTTATTTATTGATTATTTATACACATACAGCTATCATTACAGTTTCCCAATTCGATAGTGCAGAAAAACATTTTACAATAATTTAAAAAACGTAAACATTAAACAATAATTTAGAACACAACTTTACACTACAAACACAAAAAAAAACAAAAACTCAAAGGTCACAAAAAACTTATATTCATCAAAGGATTAATATTACAACAGCATTTTGTCAGTTTGTTAGAAGACCCATAGTTAGCCCATTTCTTATTTGAATTTGTAATTGCTTTTAATTTATGTACTTGCTAACTTCTAACTTTAAGTTATTAAATTGAACCCTCCTAAAATTTCAATTTTCAAGTGAAAAAACACAATACGTGTACGAGTAGGTTTACGAAATTACTACCTAAGTACCAAAATTACTCACGAACAAATCTGTTTCTAAATCACTGTATTTCCTCATTGTTACTTACAAATAACTGTTAAAATTAATAACAGTCACTTACTTCCGTGATAGAGTGACGGACATTTGTGTAATCCGGCCTTAATCCGGGAAATAAGTCACCGTTTAACATAATGGTGCAGTCAGGCCACAATTTAACATAATAGAAGGGAAGTTATTTTTATTGTTTTGAGACTATTTGTGGAATACGTAATGAAAATTGTCGTAAAATATGACGAAATGATATTTTTTCTTGCAAGTAGTATCAACACTTTTACACGTCGTCTTCCTACAAACTAGATGAGGCCTTTGTTTCGTACCTGACTACTCTGAGAAGAAACAGCCGAAACAAACTCAGCGGTCACAGTCTCTTTTAAAGTCCAGACATTATATTGGTAATGTCATACGAGGACCATGTAGGTTAATGATGGTCTTTTGAAGAAAGAACCACACAGATTCCAGGGACCTGTCCAGTCAGTGTAAGCATTTTTCAGTTATTGTGTAACTCGACTTATAACTCAAGGAGCTCAACGACACGATGAACAATACTAAAGCAGGTCCTTAAATTATAATTTTACTTTACCGTTATATTTTTGAAATAAACAAAATCTTCTTTCGTACTTCTGCTTCCTTGTTTTTTATTCTCATAAAAATAATTAATATATCCATGAAAAGAATGAGCTTTCACTATTCTGAGGAAAAAAATAGCTAACAACGGAGGCACTAGCATGACTTTTGCAGTTTTTAAGACGGAACTTTGACGTTAACTTGAATACAAAAAATCCATTGACATTTTGGTTCAGAGATACTAAAAATATACAAAAACTAAAGGAAACATGGGGTTAGGTAAAAAAAAACGCAGAAGTTGAAAAAAAACAAGAGTCCACATAACAAAGACTAGTACAAAAGAAGATTTTACATCATCTACTAAAGGGTTTTAAGGGGCAAAGTTTATGTCATGAAATTCTCCGACAAAGAGTCCCATAGGACACATAATTAGTTAACAAACAAATCCACTAAAACAGACCCCATACCATTCCTCAAATCATTAAACTCCAGCATTTAAAACCTAGTGCATATGTGAAACGCCATAAGTTAAGTCTGTCATGATATTTTACAGCCACTGGGAGCCATTACTCACCCTGTTATAAAACGGGACGGAACGGGTACGAACGGGTCGGAACAAAAGCCATACAACTGACAATGGTTCTTCGGTACATATAAATCATAGTGACGGGATGGTGGAAGCTGGGATTTTTACTGACTTACTATCGCTGCGATTAAGGGCCGATTTATAGCGGAATGGCAACGGCACGGCAAGTGTGAAATAATATCAAACTTTCATCATCATCAGCCTATAATATTCCCACTGCTGGGACAATTCCTCTCCACATAATTAGCATAAAATGTTTCCACAGAAAATGAGTGGGCCTCCACTCACTTTAACAGTAAGGGAGTAAGCCATAATCCACCAGTGTGGATTGGTAGATAATAATAATATTCCACAACTATCACACAACGCCATCTAGTCCCAAGCTAAGCAGAGCTTGGCTTGTGGGTACTAGACAACTGATAAACATACTTATATATTTCTAAGTACATAAATATTATAGATAAATTACACCCAGACACAGAACAAATGATCGATATATTCCCTTTATGTCGAGTCTGGAAGTCGACATAAAGGTAAGAAGCTTTCTTACCTTTATGTCGAGTTTGGTGAACAAGTACAGTCAGGGATGTAAATTAAAAGCCAATGGCATAAAAACATATTAAAACAGGTATAGGTGAAGATTACCTAAGAAGGAAGCTCAACGGAGAGATTCGGGTAGGTCAACCTACCCGAATCTGTAAAATTTTACCAATCGAATATTTACCTTCCACTTTACATAATTATGATGAGGTTGAAAATCTATTAAAGTGACAGATTGAGGTGGTTGATGTGATGGCGTCTGTACATATAAAATGTCTTTAGTATGTGCCTGAAATTCTATTTATTTTATAGATACCAAATGGGATTCTTCACATTTTTTCAGTGCGAAGAGGGCAATTCAATGATACGTTAAAATGACCTCATGAGGTCGTTTCAGCTAAAATTGGTTTAGATTAAGTTGGATATCTGCCAATTTTATTACTATTTCAAATAAAACATTAATTTACATTTTCTTTTGCTTTTACGTCAAATAAACGAAGTTACATGATAAGTACTTCGTTCTTGAAAATGTATGATGTAAATTGTATAGGAAATTAAAAGCACCTCTAGAGTAAAAACGAGGAAACGCAAAAACGTAAAAACTCGCTAAACTGTGCGGGAATCGAATCCTCGATACACGGTCAGTAGTCAATCTATCAGTCACTGTATAAAAAGTGCCATTGAAAAATATATAACAATGAATTGGTTATTAAAACAAATGAACACAACGGTGAAGGAACTAAAAGATCTACAAAGGAGAGAGAAACTAGAATCAAAAATTCAAAAAAAATATTGTCATATTTAAAAAACCGCACTAGGCCTGCATGGTGTATTATATTTGACGGCACGTTTAGCGCAGTGGCTGAGCAATCGGACTGCTGCGCTGCGTGTCGCGGGTTCGATTCCCGCACAGAGCAAATATTTGTATGATCTGCAATTATTTGTTCCGGGTCTGGGTGTTTGTGTTTGTTTGTTGCGCCGACCCCAAATAGAATGGGATAAGGGCAGGAAGAAGAAGAAGTCTGGGTGTTTGTGTATGTGAGTTTATATGTTTGTAAACGCACCCACAGGAGAAATTCCTAGAGTGGGGCGATGTTTTATTTAAAAAAAAAATATGGTCACCGGGTCTCACAGAGAGGAGGCCTGGAGGCCTGTGTCCCAGCAGTGGGAACATTATAGGCTGATGATGATGATGTGGCATTATAAAATTTCCTTATCTTTTATCCATAATAACCAAAACAAAATTTTAGATTGGTTACCACGAAACACTTTCGCCATCCTCCCAAAGAGAACACTTATAAGTTTACTAAGTTATCAAGTAATCGATCAGCACTTTACTTGATTTTATAGCTTTCCAAGTTACTCGGATTTAGGGAGGTGGGGGGAGAAGCTTTGGTTAATATAAACAGAGAATTTGAAGCCCCTACTTTGAGGGTATGAGGAAAATTTTAAGAAAGAAAGCTTTAAGTTTTTTTTACTTGGTCAAATGAGTCCTCCCACCCAGGGCAGGACGGGAGGGACTCTCTGACTTGCAGTGACTAAAATCCACGGTGTCTTTCAATAGCACAGTTACCCGATAGTTCCGCGACCCCGGCAGGCTTTGTAACTCTAAGGGATCCTGTCATGACCTCTCGCGCCCGGCACTGGTCGAGGCCATGCTGCGGGGCGAGACGGAATGGGAAGCGGTCGCCTCCTTCTGCGAAGCAGTCATGCTAGCAAAGGAGGAGGCGGGATGCGTGAGGGAGAGGACAGCGTCCACCTCACGAGCCAGCCGCCGCGCCGCGGGAGACGCTCACGGCAATGGACGTCGCAAGAAAAAAAGCTGTCAGCAATCTGACGGGGCCGCCTAAGAGGGCCAAAGCCTGCCGGGGTCGCGGGACTGTCTCACCTGGTAACCGTGACCCTGGTACGTAAAGGGCTATTGAAGGATCACCGTGGATTTTAGTCAGTACAAGTCTGACAGTCCCTCCCGCCCCGCCCTCGGGAGGACTCATTAATTGATGATTTTACTACGCAAAAAATGGTCCATGATCGAACAGCGAGTTGCTCATTACTCGCCGTCGTGTCCGAAGCTTGCAAGCTTAGATTACAGAATATTGAGATTCCAAGTAAGCCACTGAGAATGGAAACCAAAGAAGAAAGAAAAATTATCCTCATCGTTCGATTCCTACGTAAAACAAGTAAACATGGTCGCGGGACTGTCTCATCAGGTATCCGTGTCCCTGGAACGTAGGGCTATTGAAGGAACACCGTGGATTTAAATCAATACGATTCTGGCAGTCCCTCCCGTCCCGTCCTGGGTAGGAGGACGCATTTGATCATTTTTCCACGATGATAAAAAAGATACTCTAGCAACATTAAACCGACTTTCATCAAGATCCCTTCAACTAATAGACAGGCCTGTTGGTCTAGTGGTTAGTGACCCTGACTGCTATGCAGGAGGTCGTGGTTTCGATTCCCACCCAGGACAAATGTTTGTGTGATGAGCACGATCATTTGTTCTATGTCTGGGTGTAATTTATCTATAATATGTATGATATGTATGTATTTACAAATATATAAGTACGTTTATCAGTTGTCTAGTACCCATAACACAAGCTCTGCTTAGCTTGGGACTAGATGGCGTTGTGTGACAGTTGTGGAATATTATTAAATTATATGGGACTTTAAACGCTTAGGATTAATTTGACAGGAACACCGGCGCCATTTTTAAAAGCAAAATGGCTGCCTATTCAATCAATTCAAGGACTGAACGGCGGTGTTACGAAATTAGAAAATTATTTGGGTATTATCATTTAATCTGAACGGCGGTGTTACGAAATTAGAAAATTATTTGGGTATTATCATTTAATTTTGATTTGATCATAATTGAATAATAATAAATAAACATCTATTCATCCTTTTCGATTTATAATTACAAAGTAAGTGTTAGATCTCTACTTAAACGAAACTCACACAGTAATCTTTTCTTTGCCAGTTAGTTAAGAGTAGTCAAAGAGATCAAACTGAAATGGCTAAGTTGCTTTTAACTACACCGGAGAGTTACCTATGTTCAACACGGAGATACAGCAACAATTTTTGCGACACTTTACTAAAATGGTAGTAATTCCGAGTAAGAGGTTCTTGATAAGAAGAGATTTTACTACTAAATCTAGCTAGTACCTAGTATTTATGTCACCAGTTCAAGTATTAAAAGAATAAGGCTGAGCCTAGACTTAACTCAGATTTTACTTGCGAAAAATTATATATCGAATTTATTCCGCCCGCGATTTCGTCCGCGCGAATTTCGTATTTTTTCATTGTGAATTTCTGCTTCCAGCCACACTCTTTATGGGATACTTTTGGATAATTTAAATAAATACTGTCTTGGCTAGCAATAAATCTGCCTTTGCCTTACAGATGCAGCTGGATATCAGTATTTTACATGGAGCGACTGCCTATTGGACCTCCACAACCCAGTAACTAGGTAATACGATACCCCATGGTAAGACCTGTTTTCAGAATTTAGAGCTTCTGAATAACAGTGACGACTGTGAAAGATCTCAAATGTTAGCCAGGACCAACGGCTTTTACGCTTTCCGAGGCACGGAGGAAACTCGCTAAGTCAGATGGTCATCCATCCACATACCTACCTCGGCAAGCACGGCCTAACACGAATGATCGGCCTGTGCAGCTGTTATTATTTAGCAACGAGCTCCACATTTAAATAAATACCAATCCATTAAAAAATGAGACTCCTTTCACTTGTAGTAACCAAAGTTTCATACAAAATTTCAACCCTAAAATCAACCCCTCAGGGGTCTATTTTCGCTAAATCAGAAAATCATCATCATCATCAGCCGGAAGACGACCACTGCTGAATATAGTCCCTTAATCCGCCATGCCAAACGTCATTTCGCCAATTGCCTCCATCGGTTGCCCGCGACCCTCACGATATCGTCGGTCCACCTAGTGGGAGGCCTGCGTACGCTGCGTCTTCCGGTCCGTGGTCGCCATGAGAGAACTTTTCTTCTACATCGGTTATCAGTTCTATGACGGATGTAGCCTGCCCATTGCCACTTCATCTTGCAAATCAGAAAATAGAGATAATTTAATATGAACATTGAACAGTAGTGATGAAAATAACTTACACAAAATATTGCGTCTTGAGTTAAGTTCGAACCTACGGCCTACAACTTGTAAGTCAGAGCCATCCTGATCCGGGGTCGAGGGACTATCGGGTAACCATGGCCCCAGAAAGTAAAGGGCTATTGAAGGACACCGTGGATTTTAGTCAGTACAAGTCTGAAAGTCCCTACGTCCTGCCCTAGGTGGAAGGACACAGTTGATGATTTTATCACGTTAAAAAAAGGGCCATCCTGATCACCATATCTCAAGTCGTAGACACAATTGAAAATATCTCTAGAATAAAACAGCACAGGGTAACAAAGTCCAATATTGTGCGAGTCACAAACAAGTAGTCAGTAGCGTGTGACGTCGTGAACATTTAGGTGACATGTTGCGAGCAGTACAGTTTAGTTGTGGCTCGTACTTTGTTTTTAGGGCTGTGCAAGAGTCTGTTTGAAAAGCTTGTTGATAGAAATTATCTGAAAAGACGGAGTGATACATTTATTTGTAAAAGATAAACAACCTTACATGGGCTGAAAGTATGTACCTACTCGTACTTATAGGTAAACAGTTTAAAAACAGCTTTTACTAGGAAACCAACACAGAAAGATCATTAAAAATGCAGGTGTTTCACACATTTTCAACGGAGAAATATTCCATTTTTTTATTATACCGTGTTTTTTTTTATCTTTCATTGATGGTTTTATAGTAAAAGCTATTTATAACCATAAGTTCTTTGAACCGATGAAATATTTTTAATGTTTTACAAGTCATCTTGTATTAACAAATGTATAGACATTGGCGAATCAAAAGGGCACCCACACTAATAGAGGAAATAATTATCTTAAGTTATGAAAGTAGCTACGTCAATTTGCACGAATCGCGCAGTGGCTTAATGAAGGACTGCTGCACCACGCATCGCGGGTTCAATTCCCGTTCAATTTGTAAACGCACTATGACACAAAAAATACTAGACCGGGGAAAACTTTTTTTTAAAAACAAGAAAAAATTAAAATCGTATTCTTGAATAGCTTATAATACTTTTTCAGACATGTCTCTCAAATAAATCAATTTTTTTAAATGAGTTTTCTCTCAATCTTGTCAAGAGACAAAGATGAGGCTGAAGATGGAGCGAGCTCACCTAGAAGGATAAGAACTCCTGCGCACCGAGGGATCACAGTAAAATCTGTTCACCGTCGGATTCCGACAGGCGGTTCTGCGAAGGCCTTCCTTCTCCATTGGTTTCTCTCAGACAGTTTTCAGTTATTGTGACGTAAACTAAACTGGAAGTTTGACATTAATTTCAAGGAAAAAAATTGTTCCTTCTTCGCACACCAGAGGCGCTGTTTCATTTTTCCATACAAGAAACGCTGTAAATACTGGAAAGTCGCTGTAAAGTAAAAAAGTGAAAACTAAACAAGTCATGTTGAATTTTGTTCTTTACAATAGTTAAGATTTTTTTGTTACTGCCAACCCTATTACAGTGAGTATAAAGTTAGTCAAAAATACTTGCGACTCATGACCGTCTGAATATCGAGAATTATTTGTATTTACTTCAGTTCGCCAGTGTTTTGTTTTAAAACGTCGACTCGCAGACAGTCTGCGTTCGGAAATATTGTTATGTTCCGTTAAAGTTAGTTTGTAGAGCAGTGGAGTGAACTCGTTCGTTTTTTCTGTGTGATTTTTTAACTGCGGTGAAAGCTGTTTTAAATAAATGCGTAAATATAAAAGGTTTGGATGAAAATGATTCATAATATACGACTCTTGCATGATAGAACTATACAGGGTGTAAGAGACATCGATGCACAAACGGATACCATGGGTCCAGAACATGATTCTGGACCCCCGTGTTGGAATTTTTCGTCGGATTTTTCATAATTTTCAAATTTTTTTAAAAAATTTTTGGAGTTTTTCTTTTTGGCTGTGTGGCTCCGGCCTAGAATAGACCACCCCTCTCTTCCCGAGGGTGTCGTAAGAGTCGACTAAGGGACTGTGTAGGTGGTTGATAACTGTCATCCTATAACCATGTACACTTAAGTGGGGCTCCAATATCTAACAACCTCACACCACAAAAAGTCATCCATGAGCTTGGAAATGTATTCCCTCGAGGTCTGGATGGAACAGTCGGCATCAGTGCAGGATGACGACTAAGGGCGGCGGCGGACGAACGTCGAGTACGTCAACGGC
Source organism: Agrotis exclamationis (assembly GCA_950005045.1). NCBI lineage: Eukaryota > Metazoa > Arthropoda > Insecta > Lepidoptera > Noctuidae > Agrotis > Agrotis exclamationis. The sequence continues at coordinate 14,598,508 of OX465441.1, forward strand.
GGCGCCCATGGACCCAGTCAGACGGTCTACTGCGCACCCACCAACCCGCATTAGACAAGCGTGGTGGGTTAACTAGTCTAAACCCCTTCCCAAAATGAACGACACAAATAAGGCCAATCCCCTAGTGCCCGGCAGCTCCAGTCAGTGCACGGCTATTGGCAGTACGCAGGCGCACCCTGGAGCTGGGGATCATAATCTCCGGGCTAGGGTCTACTGCCAAACGACTCCAGCTAACAAAAAGGACACCGATAGATTAAAAATATTAACATTCAACGTACGAACTTTAAGAACTGAGGAACGCCTCATAGAAATGGAAAATGCCCTAGATCACGTGAACTGGGACATAATAGGTTTAGCAGAACGCGAAGGCGAAAATACTTTAGAGAGAACCAAAAATATCTTTTACTACAATGGAGATACCAACACAAACTATGGGGTCGGTTTTCTCGTTTCCAGTCGCTGGAAAAGCAACATCATGGAATTTGTCGCCTATTCCAATAGAATTGCCACCCTTAAGTTTCGTATTAATGACTCAAAGACACTAACAATAATACAGGTGTATGCACCAACAACCTCACACAGTAACGATGAAATCGAAGAGTTCTATGATTTGTTAAACAAGGCTTGCGAAGAAAACAAAGGAACATGGACACTAGTAATGGGCGACTTTAATGCAAAAATAGGCCCTAGAATAACATCTGACAATCCAAGTGTCCTGGGCCCACATGGTTCGGGAAGCCGAAACGAGCGAGGTCAGCGCCTTTTAGAATTTGCTTTTGGACAGAGTTTAAGTGTTAGCAACAGTTTTTTCCATAAAAAACCCCACCGTCGTTGGACATGGCTTTCTCCCGATGGACGCACAAAAAACGAGATCGACTTCTGTTTATCTTCTAGCAAACAAATAATAAAAAACGTAGAAGTCCTTAATACAATCAAATTTAGCTCCGATCACCGACCAGTCCGTGTTGATATTCGTTTTGAAATGAAAATTCACCGTAACAAAGTTATTAAAAATTCAATAAAACGCTTAGACAAGACCACATTAATAGCAAATAAAGAAAAATTCAATCTATCAATCAAAAACTCCTTTAGCTTTTTAGAAACAAAACTCTCAGAAGATGCACAAACTCAGTACGATAACATCAAACACGCAATAAAAACAGCTAGCCAAAACATCAAGAGCCTGAATAAAAAACAGCAGAAGCTTACCGATAACACAATTCGCCTTATCGAGGAACGACAAATAATGGATTTTCAGTCAGTAGGTTACAGAGAACTCGATCGAAAAGTAAAGAGAGCTATTCGGAAGGATATCAGGAACTATAACACCCAACTGGTTCACGCAGCTCTAACAAGCAACCATTCTCTGAGATCAGCCATACGCGGTACGGATACGGGCAGGTCCACAATCACCCACATAAAGGACAATAATGGTGTGAGGCAAGGAGATAGGACCAAAGTAATAGAGTTTTGCACACAATTTTATAAGTCTCTTTACTCCGAAAGAAATACTCCCCAACTCGTAGCTGAAACATATACATGTTCAGACGATATACCAATAATAACTGGCTCTGAAGTCCATCAAGCTCTTCGCGGCATGAAATACAACAGAAGTCCTGGTGAAGATGGTATCACCACCGAATCACTGCGAGTTGGAGAGCCAACCTTATTACCTCATATCTGCAACCTTTTCAATACCATTCTTAAAACAGGCATATTTCCTTGTAACTTTTGTCATTCAAATATAATTCTTTTACACAAAAAAGGCGATAAATCTGATATTGGAAATTACCGTCCTATCAGCTTGGTCTCACACCTTTACAAACTATTCATCAAAACCGTTCAAAACCGCATATCGAAAACACTGGACCTTCATCAACCACCTGAGCAAGCTGGATTCCGCCGTGGCTTTTCGACTACCGACCACCTACAGTCTTTAAACCAGGTTATAGAAAAACATCAAGAGTTTAATTTACCATTATACCTCGCGTTTGTAGATTACTCGAAGGCTTTCGACAGCCTATCGCATAATGCAATATTTTCTGCACTCGTCAATCATGAAATAGAACCCACTTATATAGAACTGTTACAAACAATATATCGCAATAGCACAGCAGCCATACGTCTGTCTACCACCGGATCAGCCTTTTCTATACAGAGAGGAGTCAAACAAGGTGACCCGCTGTCTCCCAAACTTTTTACAGCTACGCTGGAAGAGGTGTTCCAAGGGATAAACCCTCTCTGGCGGGACAAGGGAGTTATCGTCGGCGAAAGGAGATTAACTAATCTACGTTTCGCCGACGACATTGTCCTTTTTTCTTCCTCTGCAGCTGAGTTAGGCACAATGCTCGAACAACTGAGCCACGCCAGTCTTCAAGTCGGACTATCCATGAATATGACCAAAACGAAGGTGATGACGAACAGCACCGAACGCAACATAGAAATTGGGGGTGAGGCGATTGAATATGTCCATGAGTACATATATCTCGGCCAAGTAGTCTCTTTCCAGGCACGACAAGATAAAGAAGTTGCTCGACGCACCGAGAATGCCTGGAAGAGCTATTGGTCGATGAAGCACTTTATGAAGGGCACTCTCCCTCTTTCACTGAAACGAAAGCTCATGGACATGTGCATTCTCCCTACCCTCACCTATGGAGCACAAACATGGTCACTCACACAGTGTCAGAAGTCCGCACTTGGAGTCTGCCAACGAGCTATGGAGCGAAGTATATTGGGTGTCAAACTTTCGGACCGCATCAGAAATTCCATACTTCGCTCCAAAACCCAAATAGCTGATGTTGGCCTCACAGCTGCAAGATTGAAGTGGAACTGGGCTGGCCATATCTGCCGCATGCCGGAGGAGCACTGGGCTAAAATAACCACTCTATGGAGCCCAACGGGCAGAAAACGTCAACGCGGCAGGCCCAGAAGGAGATGGCGAGATGAGCTAGACTCATTTTTAAAGGGTTGGCCTACAATCGCTTTACATCGCGACAGATGGAAGGAGGGAAGGGAGGCCTTTGCCCTGCAGTGGGACAACGTAGGCTAATAATAATAATAATAATTTCTTTTTACTTTAGACTGTTCATAATCGTTTTTCTTACCTAACCCAATGAGATTTTTAATAAAAAAGTAATTCATTCACTACTTTCACTAAAAGTAGCAATAAAAATAAAACTAGAAATGGTGTCTTCTTAGATGTTTATAATGAAAGGTCATCGTATACCTAAATACTGTGTCCAGTACCACAGTACCTGTAGTACTTTAAGCGCGGCTCACTATTAAAAACAACAAACAAACAAAAAAATAGGAAAAAGCCGACGAAATATTCCAACACGGGGGGGTCCGGAATCATGTCATGGACCCATGGTTTCCGTTTGTGCGTCGATGTCTCTTACACCCTGTATAGCTAATTAAAAATAGAGACTGCAGTCAAAATCTGTTATTACGACATCGAAGGGACTATTCATAATTAGTCGTAAAAACCGATAGTCGTAACAACCAGTGATGTTTTCGAGGTGACAATTTTTTTTGATGAATCGATAGGTATTAATAGAAAAAATACATTAATGTTTGAAATTAAATTATATTTTGTTTATTATTGTTTACAAAGGAGAACAATATCATTTGTCGGCTTGCATGAAATATGTTTTGGTGCGACTTGTGTACAGCTAAGTAACAAACGGACTAAGAGACAAGGAGAGAGCATTGACTCTATGGCATGCACATGTTTTGTTTCTAAGAATTACAAAAGACCCTGAACTCGACACGTATACGTATACTGTGCCTATTCAAATTGTTTACAATACAGCTGAGTTGGTCGTTGTACAGATACAATTTATCCGAGAACATAAGTCAAATGTGGCCGCTAAATGCCGCTAAATGTATCGTAATAAGCACAGGTAATAAGCAATGTCGTAAAAAGCAACGTTTTTGATAAGGCGGTCATATAGCATTCAGCCGGGACCTTTGATTACGGTCAATATAACCGGTTAGTTGTTCTAAACGATGTCACCAAAAACGGTTTTGACTGTATAATAAAATAGTATTTATTTCCTTTGGCTTCTCAAAATTGATAAATACTCAAAGAACATTATTTTAGACTTCAATAACTGGCCACCGCAACACGAAGAGGTTAGGTTCCAAGGAGACATATTATCCTTCACGTTGGATTAATTTCAACTGGAACACAAAAATAAAAGCCCCTTCACTGACATAGCTTATTAATTTCTGCGATACCTACTCAAAAAATACATTTTTTGGGCTTTTGGCGAATTAACTAATTAATGATGAATAAATGAATGAATGATGAACTAATGAATGAATGATATTTATTTAGCAAATAGGTTTTAGCAAACACTTTTACACGTCAAACGTCGTAGTCTATGGTCGTAGTAGGTGTATATACTCAAGCCTAAAATATAAATGTTAATCACATAACATTGCAATACTCTAGTTAATCACCTTTCTCCTTGTCAATAACATAAGCTTAGCCCTCAATACGTGCGCCAATCCAGTTAATGTATTGGCGAGAGAGGTAATCTCCGGTCCAACATAATAATCTAATGGAGACATTGTGATCTGTGCCGTTGCGTCTAAAGATCAATTAACATTTATTTAATAATCAAGTTGTAGTAAAACTTGAGAAGAAATGGCTACTATTCCAGTCATTTTCTTCATCAAATTCTTTGATCTTCATTTAAATTTTTTCATCATCATCATCATCATCATCATATCAGCCGTAAGACGTCCACTGCTGAACATAGGCCTCCCCTTTAGACTTCCAATAGGACCGGTTGTAAGCGGCCTGCATCCAGCGTGATCCTGTGGCCTTCATAAGATCGTCTGCCCACCTAGTGGGTGGACGTCCTACGCTGCGCTTGCCAATGCGTGGTCATTTTTTTTCATCAAATTTTTTCACGGTGATGAAAAACGTAAAGGAAACCGGCACGTCCTAGAATCAAATATTAGAAGACATTGTGACATCTAATAATCTGCATCCACGTGGTGGATTAAAGCCCAGATTATTTTTCACAGAGAAGAGGCCTGTGTCCCAGCTTGTGCGTTACGCTTGTGCCAGCAAAAATCCTATTATACATAGTTTCACTGAAAGAAAAGTTAAATTTTTCAACAACCCATGATCACACTTGAAATGAAGCAATAACCACACATTCCAATCTATTGTCGGACACGGTCGGACAACTATTATCACCAATAAATAGGCTTTGTATAGAGTCATGTGTAAACGATATTGTATTACTTCCATGAGGCTTGGCTATGGAGTAAGCGGAGCGGAAGCGATTGAAATTATTTTACCCGAAAAAGATATCTGTGAAATAGGTCAGCAACTTCGGTTTTTTGTCAGATTTTACTCATCACAGTAACTCCGAGTATAGCTCGTTGCTTAGCTCGCTGAGCAAAAGAAATATGTCGCTTCTTTTTTCTGACGAGAGGAACACGTAGAAATGCAGTTAATAATTAAAATGTATTATAAAAATATGATATAATGTAGTAGTCAGTAGTCAAGCTATTCCACATTTAATCACACTATATGAAATACTTCAAGCCTGTAATCCTGACAGGTTAGCAGAGGTAGTGTTCTGCCTAACCTTTCGGGGACTATATTAGTTATTTTTAAAGTCGTAGCGGGCGAATCTATTGCTATAACCTAGGCACACATTCAGGCTGAGTGACCGCTACTGAAAACTTCCCAATTGAAAAATCGGGGAACATACATAAAAAAAATAAGGTTCCGATGAATTGAGAAGCTCCTCCTTTTTTTGAAGTCGGTTAAAAAGCCAGTAACATTTTGCTCGACCAGGGAATCGAACCCGGGAATTTAAGCTCAACAGTCGCACTTGCTACCACTAGATCAACGAGGCAGCTTATCACAACTAGCGGGTGCTATATCCTGTTTCTAAGTAGCGTGGTGCCTCTTCTGAAAACGCTCATACTCCCGCTCCGCGTCAAACATAGCCTAGCCCTTACTGTTTGCTTTGCGTGCGTTAATGATGTGGTCGGCGAGGGAATTATGTGCAATGACCATTTGTGCAGGGGTGATTAGATGGGGTGATTTCAATGTGATGAACTAAATGAGGGTGATGAAAAAGATGTGATGATCTGGGTTGTTTGAAGAGCTTTTTTATGGAGTTAGTGTTTGAATCTGAGCAAGTGAAGAGTGGCAAGATTAGAAAGATAACACCCACTATTAAGTGGCTAAAGGTTGAAGAATAAGTAGAAGTGTTGACAGTGAGACTTTTACGTGTAGGAAAATCTTAGCTAACTAGTTCTACTAGCTTATTGCCATGGCGGCAATTTCCGTAAATTATCTCAAGGGAATATCGTACCGAGATAAAAAGCACACTATGTTAACACATCCAGGTTTGCAACTATCTGCATCCGGGGTTGAAAGACTTCACTTGATAAGACAGTCTTCTTCAAGACAGTTTTCTTTAAGACAGTCTTTCACAGTTTCTTAACTGTGACCCTGGAACGTAAAGGGTTATTAAAGAAACACCGTGGATTTTAATTAATACGAGTCTGACAGTCCACCACTCATCCAGCCACTGGCGGGAAGACTCTGAAAAAACTATCTGAATACATACAGCACTTTTTGTTAAAGAGTAACAAACATCCATCATCATATTTCGAATTTAATAATAGTAGTAAAATTAGTGTAATGTAGCAGAAAAACGTAGGGAAAGTTCTCATCATCATCATCAGGCTATAAATGTTCCCACTGCTGGGACACAGGCCTCCTCTCTGAGAGAGGGAGTGGGCCATAATCCACCATGCGGGCCCTGTGCGGGTTGGTGGATGTCACATGTCTATAGTGTTGAAATAAATTATATATAATTAATTTATTTCAACACCACTGCTCTCAAAACGGTGAAGGAAAACATCGTGAGGAAACCGGCATGTCCTAGAACCAAAAATTCGAAGATATAATCCTTCAGACAAACTGCTTACTACCTCGATCCGACGCCATCTTGGATGCTTTTCATCGAGTACCAATTAATTGCAAGCTGCAACTCAGCTTACCTTTCAATGCATCGTCAATAATATTATGAGTTGAGAGTGTCAGCGTGGTACGTTGACAATGCTTGTGTGCGATGAGACGGGGGTATTATGTGAGCGAAAGGTCTACGATGTTTGGCAACAGTTGCGCAACTTCATTGTGCAACGAGAATTTTGTGTTGTTTCTTTGGTGAGGGAAATATGAAACAGTGTAATTGTCAATTGAAATTTCTCTTCTCTTTCACGACGTCGCGAGAATATCTCAATAATTTACAGTAGCTCTGGAACGCAAACGGCAATGGAAGAACGAGGTATTTTTGTCAGTCAAGTCTGACAGTCCCTTTCGCTCTACCCAAAGCAGGAGGACTCTATTGACCATTTTCCACAAAAAAAAAAACTATAAACAGCTAGGTAAGTTGCCCGACAATCAAGTAACTTATGACAAACTTTTCTCTAAACACGTAATACTCCAGCAAAATGTACAGAGGCCTTATAATGAGTTTTCAGTTATTCTGCTGTGTAAAAAAATAGTTCCTTCTTCGCACACCAGAGGCGTTGTTCCATTTTTCCATACAAGAAACGCTGTAAACACTGGGAAAACGCTGTAAAGTAATCTAGTGAAAACTCGTGATAAGGGCTCAGACTGTGTAGTTCCCACCATATCGCGATAATGAGCTGTTACGCTGTCTAGACTCATATGTTCAATGTGACTATTGTTTACTATAATTGGTTGATTATGATGATATTATGAAGCTGGTCTATTTCACCTAATCTTCATCTTAGTTGCTATACTCTTCAAAAGTTGTCATGGTCGTTCAAAATAATAATAATATTCCACAACTATCACACAACGCCATCTAGTCCCAAGCTAAGCAGAGCTTGTGTTATGGGTACTAAACAACTGATAAACATACTTATATATTTGTAAATACATAAATACTATAGACAAGTTACACCCAGACACAGAACAAATGATCGTGCTCATCACACAAATATTAATTTTCCTGGGTGGGAATCGAACCCACGACCTCCGGCATAGCAGTCAGGGTCACTAACCACTAGACCAACAGGCCTGTCAAAATGGATGGCGGTGGTTTTCCCTCTTTGAGGAATGTCTGAAACGACGCCACGGTTTTCTCAGTTACCATCTAACGCAGATTCTTACCATGTCAAAGAAGTTACTTACGGAACAGTGTGGTGTTTTGTCTGCCCAGAGCGGGAGGACTCTTAATGATTTCCAAATCCGAAAAAATTATAAATAGCAAAGTTGCCGTCAATCAACAGCAACAACTCTTTTAACACGTAATACCCCCGCTAGTGGCACAGACTGTAGTTCCCACCATATCGCGATAACGAGCTGTCACGTCCTCGAGAATGACACGTTCAATGTGACTGTATGACGTGACGCATTGACATTTAATTGACTGCATTGAGACCAATTATGACTTGGTTTTAATTATTTGAGTCAGTTTAAAGAAATTTTATCATTTTCTATTAAATTTTAATTTGGCTACAGTTTAAATGCTGATCAATAATTCTTTTGCCAAATCTAAAACTCGCTTTAGCAAGATATCAGGGACACCCCGAAGTTCAGTTTAGTTGGGTTCCTTTAAACCCTACAATCAGAAATGGAAGCCCAGCGAAGATTTTTTTTATTGTTATAGAAAAATGTTATTTTCTTCAATACTTTATGATACACAATTTATTTAGTGACCATTTATCCATTCTGGCAGGGCTTTAATAAACACAAGCCTTTTAATTTATTTAAGTTAATCTCAATATTGTTTTGTAACCCATTGAAAGTTGCGAGGTAACCCCATCACAAGTATCCTTTAACTTATCTGGGCTGCCTCAATTTTGTGCTGTTAAACAATATTGTAGAGAAACAATAAAAACTTTTTATTATTATTCATTTATTTACTCAAACTTAGTTTATTTTATCTTCGTTAGAATAACTGTTTGATTTTTCTTTTTATCGTTTCGTTATTTTTTTCATTGTATTTCTCCACATTATTGTTAACGAGAGAAGCGCTCTGAACGTTTGATGGAGCCGAAGAACGAAGAATCGACTAAAGAATATGGCACTCCAACCCCTAACCCCGGACCCTAGTGTAGAGGGCCAAAGCCTGCTGGAGTCGCGGGACTAACGAACACCGTGACCCCGGAACGTAAAGTGCTTTGAGAGATTTAGTCAGTTCAAGTGCCACAGTCCCTCCTACCCTGTCCTGGGTGGGAGGACTCATTTTGATGATTTTACCACGCTAAAAAAAGGACCCTAGTGTGTCAACCTCAATTCTTTCCACGAATACATACAATACTGAATGTGAAACATATTTTTGGTTAAAAAACAAAACTACGTGTGCAATACAGGAGCGCTACACGTTCATGATAGTTTCAATGTAAACCGTAGCGCGCTATCATGGCGTGTCACGCTGTCCCGTTCAACAGTTTTTAGTACGTATCCACGACATCAGGTGAGATTATGACTCGCGGACAACACTTTATACGTACGTACTTCACTCGTTTTCTTTAAAATTAAAAACAAGTAAGTCAATTAAACCACACTCGCACCCGCACTGGGCCCGCGTGGTGGATTATGGCCCACTCCCTCTCATAGAGAGGAGGCCTGTGTCCCAGCAGTGGGAACATTATAGGCTGATGATGATGAAGTCAATTAAAAAACTATGTTCTTTTTAAAAACAAGCTTTTATTGTTGTTACGATATACAAAGTACTCGTCAAGACAAATCAAACGAGTCTAAACTCGATGGGTTTGCGGCATTTCATTACAGAGTTCCTATGGCCACCTTCCAGTTTTATAATCAGCTCCATGTTATCATAATAATAATAATAATATTCCACAACTATCACACAACGCCGTCTAGTCCCAAGCTAAGCAGAGCTTGTGTTATGGGTACTAGACAACTGATAAACATACTTATATATTTCTAAATACATACATATTATATACAGGGTGATTTGTTATTCGATGCGGTCCTTGAAATAGGTGATACTAGACCTTATTTGCAACAATTTTAACCCCGACAACATGGGGTCTAAACTGACTGGTTTTGGAGATATCGAACTTTAAAGGTTTTTCGAAAAATTTCTACCTCTCCATCATTAAGTGCTTATTGTTAGAAAGTAACGATAGTCACTACTTAGAATTTATACTTTTCTGATAGAATATGAACGACTGAATCTATTGAATACAAGTTTGTTATAAAAGTAATCATATCTTGGGAAATTAAGTGTCATAAAGTTTCTGTTTTGAAGTTTTCTGAAAACTGCCCTTGTGTTTCAAAGCATATTAAAAAAAAAATGTATGACACTTGGTTTACAAATTACAGGAAAAACTTTCTTGTCTCATTACCTTTCTAAAATGGTGCCACAGTACCTACTTTTAGTTAGTGTCTGACCAGAAAATTAGGGTTGTTACTGACAAGGTAGTAAATCAACGAAAATCGGTTGCATTGTTTTTTCGACCCAACATGTTCTTTCTGTGGTTTTTGTCCAAACTGCTATCTAATATTAGCTTTTTGAGTCAATGCGCTAATTCCTGGCCGTAATCACATAATCATATCAGGCAAAGTCGGTTTTTATTTGGAGTATTTTACCTATGGACCAGATAGACAAACCATCAATTTTCTTCCATTTAAAACAGCTACTTGAAACATAAGTACAATAACGGAATGTTTGTAAACTCTGGTTTCATAAAAAAACTAAACTGGCGTGCATAAAAGTTAGGTCACCCTACTGGTAGGACAGGTAAAAATACTCCAGATAAAGCGCGATTTTGCCTGATGTCATCGACCAAGATTTAGCGCATTGACTCAAAAAGCTAATATCAGATAACAGTTTGGACAAAAACCACAGAAAAAAAATGTTGGGTCGAAAAAACTTTACAACCAATTTTGGTTGATTTACTACCTTGTCAATAACAACCCTAATTTTCTGGTCAGACACTAACTAAAAGTGGGTACTGTGGCACCATTTTAGAAAGGTAATGAGACAAGAAAGTTTTTCCTGTAATTTGTAAACCAAGTGTCATACATTTTTTTTTTTAAATATGCTTTGAAACACAAGGGAAGTTTTCAGAAAACTTCAAAACAGAAACTTTATGACACTTAATTTCCCAAGATATGATTACTTTTATAACAAACTTGTATTCAATAGATTCAGTCGTTCATATTCTATCAGAAAAGTATAAATTCTAAGTGGTGACTATCGTTACTTTCTAACAATAAGCACTTAATGATGGAGAGGTAGAAATTTTTCGAAAAACCTTTAAAGTTCGATATCTCCAAAACCAGTCAGTTTAGACCCCATGTTGTCGGGGTAAAAATTGTTGCAAATAAGGTCTAGTATCACCCATTTCAAGGACCGCATCGAATAGCAAATCACCCTGTATAAATTACGCCCAGACACAGAACAAATGATCGTGCTCATCACACAAACATTTGTCCTGGTTGGGAATCGAACCCACGACCTCCGGCATAGCAGTCAGGGTCACTAACCACTAGACCAACAGGCCTGTCGTATATTATTGCATTATAATATTGCATTGTTGCAATGCAATGTGCAATGGCCATGTTGTGCCCACCCCATTGTCGGTTGGGAACTCGATTCTAGAAGTTGTTGACTCGTATGTCTACCTGGGACAAACCGTCGCACTAGGTAGGTCCAACTTCAAGAAGGAGGTCAACCGCCGAATCCAACTCGGCTGGGCAGCGTTCGGGAAACTGCGTAACGTTTTCTCGTCCAAAATACCTCAGTGCCTCAAGTCGAAAGTTTTCGACCAATGTGTGTTACCAGTGATGACGTATGGTGCCGAAACGTGGTCCTTTACTGTAGGCCTCATTAGTAAGCTCAGTATAGTCCAACGAGCTATGGAGAGGGCTATGCTTGGAGTCTCTCTGCGCGATCGACTCAGAAATGAGGAGATTCGTAGACGAACCAAAGTAACCGACATAGCCCAACGAATTAGCAAGTTGAAATGGCAGTGGGCAGGCCACATAGCACGCAGAACTGATGGCCGATGGGGCCGTAAGGTTCTCGAATGGAGACCACGCACCGGCAAGCGCAGCGTAAGACGTCCACCCACTAGGTGGGCAGACGATCTTATAAAGGCCACAGGATCACGCTGGATGCAGGCCGCTTACAACCGGTCCTATTGGAAGTCTAAAGGGGAGGCCTATGTTCAGCAGTGGACGTCTTACGGCTGATATGATGATGATGATGATGATTGCATTGTTACGCGATACTTATACATAATTATACGTGCAAAATTTCAGCTCAATCAGAAACCGGGAAGTGGATCATAATTAACTTGAAATATTTGATTACAGACAACCGGACAACCGCACTGGGCCCGCGTGGTAGATTACGGCCCACTCCCTCTCACAGAGAGGAGGCCTGTGTCCCAGCAGTGCCACATTTATAGGCTGATGATGATGATGATGAACCGGACAACGGTACAGGGGAAAGTAAATAAAAGCTTATAATGAAACCCATCTACCTATTCACATTATACCTAAATTGTAAACCTATGTACGCACTTCACTTCTATACTTCATTAGTGTAGTCGCATATTTTTATTCCATTTCCATGGGATAACACGCGCCGCTCGAACGTGTAGGTCGTGGCCGAGTCACGGTCTCCCGTTCAACACTACAACGTGTTTGATTGATTTTTAGCTTCGAATGCAGCGTGACATTTATAGAGTGACGTTCTGTTATCTTTGGTGTCGCTAGTGGCGGGTTGTTTTGTGCACCCGGGACGGTGGGCGGTTGAGGGGTTAAATTGAATTTTGTTTTTTTAATGGTCAAAAGAATTAGGTGAAGAGTCCGTGACACGCCTGAAGTCCATTCGACGCGGTGCTTTCCGGGCAGGGCGGGAGGGACTGTCAGACTTGTGCTGACTAAAATCCACGGTAGCCCTTTTGCGTACCGGAGTCGCGGTATACGTATGTCCCGCGATTAGGTGAAGAGTCCGTGACACGCCTGAAGTCCATTCGACGCGGTGCTGGTGGCTATGTCATTACATCAAATAGGATTAAATAAATGCACCACAGGACTGTATACATATATTCAATTCAAATTCTTTATTTCGAGCTATAAACTCATATTAAGGGGTTAATAACATTCTTCTTAAAATCTAGTGTTAGTAAACAACACGATACGGAGAAACATGTAACTGACAACATATTATGTGTTGTTTCATTATTTTTTTTTAATTTATTGACCACAAGCATTTGCTTCGCTGCTATCTATTTCACAAGAAATATTTCAGCAAAACTTTGAATTAACTCATACGGCACATTCCACTCCCTTCAAGTTGTAGTTGTGCATAAAGAAGTAAAATTGTACCTCGCGGACCAATCTGCGCCTATTCGAAGAATCTAATAATGAATCTGGAGTCTGCAAAGGGTCTATAAACCAGTTTCAGACATTTTTGAATTGTCAAAAGACAAAAGTAGTACAATCATTTAGAGCTCCAGTTCCAGTTATAAGACATAATAACTGTGAAAATACTATAGTTGCCTATTTCAATGCGTAGATCTCTATGGAGAAGAACGGGTAAGAAACTCCATGGACACTCTTTTTCAGTCAACGAAATTATTACTCTGTTAAAATTTACAACCCGTTAACCGGCTAAATGAAGTTCCCTGTCCAGTACATTAATATTTTATCTTCAAACGAATATCCATCTACGTTTACCCTCAAATACTTTAACCAGTAACCTTTCATCTCTTAATGAACAACATAAAAAGGCACTACCTATAAGTAGCTAAACATCCTAGTGAAACTTAGGCACTGCCTAGAATTTGTAACTAATTACCACCAAACTCAACATAAGTACTAAGCTGAACGTCAAACGCAAACATAGGCGCGCTACACACGATCCAGAACGTTTGAAGTTTATGTAAGCTTGTAAACTTGATGAATAACATCAAACATAATATACTTATTAATAAAACATCACGCGAGTAATTGGCATAAGGTCACAATTTCGAGTCAGTCAGCGATGTTTAGTCAATATTTTTTAGCGGGAAGTTATAAACCAAACCACAAAATTACTAGCTCAGCCACGAATATTACAACTCGGCAACATATTTGGTTTTGGGGGCAACCCGAGGTTCGGTTTGGTTAGGTTCCCCTAAGCTCTGCAGACAGAAAAAGGAGCCCCGCTCAGCGGGACTCCATTGACTACGCCTTGGCTTGGCCAACGTTTTGTACATTTTGCTGAATGACGTACCAACGTGGCAATGCTGCCTACGTTCTAGTTCTCGGTACAACGTTATACAGCAAGTCCGGGGTATGCGGATGGTGACTGGGTGACACGACGTCCGATCATGGAGCATGCCCGGGTCGACGGCGCGTCATGTTCCACGCAGTCCTCAAAGAGCTGTCAGCAATATGACAGGGTGCCCCTTACAGGACCAGAACTTGCCGTGGTCACGGGACGGTCCCATCCGATAACCGTGAGCCTGAAACATAAAGGACTATTGAAGGGTCACCGTGGATTTTAGTCAGTATGAGTCTGACAGTCCCTCCTGTCCCACCCGGGACGGGAGGACTCATTTGATGTATAGAAACCTTGTAATGAGGCCTCAGTTCCTTCACATGCCCTTTTCGTTCAGACTTCAGAAGTAAGTACTAGCTGAAGTGACGATAATGTAACGAGATAAATATTACTGTAGGGACCGTTTTTGAATTTTTTTTTTTTGATTGTCTGTGGCGAGCCTTACGTAATATACTGTAGTACGATGTCTTACAAACTCCATCTACTAGTGTGGCGCCTGTCAGTTAGCGCGTATGTCGGAACTTCAAGAGCCCGTCCTTCTCCAAACGCTTTACTTTTCCGATATACCAACATTTATTTTTTTGATGCGGTGGCCATACTTTCTAACTTTTGATGTCTGTGAAAACTTTTTGGATGTTCAACAGTTTAATTTGCTTAAATAAAATTTGACTTTCTTGGTTACAGAAATACATAATTAAAACTGTGTCATTGTTTGGTTAATAGTCGATAGCTCAAAGAAGTGAAGGGGAAACAAGTACAGTAACATTTTAGAAGAAAATTGGTAACTACGTATATACAAAATTATATTGTACTAGCTCGAAAATTATGCTACGGGGATATAAATCGGAAAAAAACTATCCCATGTGTTGATCCAGTCGTGGGACTGTCTCATCAGGTAACCGTGGCCCTGGTACGTAAAGGCCTATTGAAGGATCACCGTGGATTTTAGTTAGTACAAGTCTGACAGTCCGTCCTGTCCACACTTTACCACGATAAAAAAAAGGTTTAAACCAGATTATAAAACTATCTTCCAGTAGTTTTTGCGTGATACTCTTCACAAACATCCATCCAAACAAACTTTCCCGTTTATATTATAATATTAGTAGGATTGAGAAAAACCTACTGGAAACCTGTTCAATTGAAAGTGTTTGTCGAATGCGATTATGCTTTGAAAATTACTGTCACAGCTCTTTGGGCTTATAACCACTTGTTAACTTACCAACCAGTACTGGGCCGGCGTGGCAGATTACAGCCCAAACCCTTTCACAGAGAGGAGGCCTGTGTCCCAGCAGTGGCAACATTATACGTTGATTTATGCTACAATTTGAGTTAAATGGCGGTTCGGGCAGGAATTCCTTTTTATTCGTAATAGCAATAAGATCGATCCCTATATCCCTATTACATAAGAGCTATATTTAAATGAACCCTCACATTAATCTTTTAGCTTATGAATACTGTTGATAAGTCTATCTCTGCTATACTTCCCTCGGGAAATACAATGAAATGTTATGTTATAATTCAAACATGGATCAGTAAAACAAACATAACCCGTTGAATCAATTCATATAATGTTATTCTTTAATTTCCCGTCCACAAATCGTGGTCGCCCTACATAACATTTCCTGTGGGAGCATCAATCAATTCTTTAATGACGTCATCGTAGAAAAACAGGAGTAGAGGGTAGGTTCTAGTTTTTTATTATATCTTAACAGGTTTATGTTTGAGAATGTTTTTTGTATTTCATGTTACAGGGTTAAATTCGAAGAAACAGACTTGTATTTTGACGGGGTTGTCTGTACAGGGTACTGTGGCCATGGAACGCAAAGGGTAAAGTTAGAAATTTTCGATTTAGAAAACCTTGAAAGCGATGTCCAATTATCTATTACCTACAAACCTAGCATAAAAGCATAGACAATTGAAAATCGCTGCATTGGGAAAAAAAACTAGCAGATATACGTATTGGTATCAAAATACTTGAGGGCATACTTTTCCGGTCATAGTCTTCAAGTATTTTTTTAAGTACCCGTTTTTAAATTAATCCCTACTTCCCCACTAATATTGTAAATGCGAAAGTAACTATGTCTCTCTGTCTTGCTTTCCTGCTAAAATTACTGAACCGATTTAAATGAAATTCGGTACACAGATAGTTTAGAGCCTGAGAAAGAATATAAGCTACTTTTTATTGCGGGGTTTTAAGGGTTTGAAAGGTTGTATGGAAGTATTGTCATTTTAAAAGCTAGAATAATGAAACTTTGAGATGAATCTGCCAGCTTCTTAGTAATATGCTCACGAGCTATCAACTTAAAAGTGAACTGACTGATAAAAGCATCGATAAAAAGATATCGGAATGACGTCCTAGCAAAATTTGTTTAGTCTTAAAATAATGAAAGATCTGGAATGTCTCGAATCGTCTCGCGCATCCCTTTGTTTTCCCGTCCAGGGGCTCTTAGAATCCGACATCAGACATTTCAGATCTTCGACTTTGACGACCCCGTTGTCGCTGGCATAAGCAACAGGATCCGCGTACGAAGTCGCGGGCAGAAGCTAGTCTATACATATAATAAATCTGTAGAAGGGTCAATTCTGTACATTGAAAACATTGAAAAAATAAATAGCGGGGGGTGTTGCTGGATCGATACCAAACCCAAATATGTGATTAAAAAAAATTTTGTCTGTCTGTCTGTCTGTGCAGGCATCACGTGAAAACTAACGGTTCGATTTCGATGAAACTTGGTATAATTATACCTTATTATCCTGGGCATAAAATAGGATACTTTTTATCCTGGAAAAATACGTAGAAAAAAATCTTATTTTTCAGTTTTATTCATAGACGTTGTTCTGTAGAACCGCGAACACACGTTGCATTACCCGCAGTGGATTCAGCGCCGTAACCTGTAGCGCCGAAAGTCGGATTTGGCTTGAACCGTTTGCGGCACACGCGGGCCACGCCTCCCCGACTCCTATATAAGGAGCTATTTAAACCATCCACGCGAAGACCGACATCCGCGCGGACGGAGTCGCGGGCGGAAGCTAGTAAATAATAATTTTCAAAAAGTACATTTCCTTATAGTACAATATCAGTGTCACCCCACCTGAGCTACAAACCACCCTATACAAAACTTTCGCATTGTCAATCACACCACGGCGGAGGAAGAAAATCCGGGCAGTTTTTGGGCAAAAACTTCCGACGTCACCGGATAAAGACACTGGGGCAACTTTTTTAATTTCACTAGTGGACATAATCTGTGGACACCATCAATCTACACGTGACGTGTGAGTCGCTTCGAGGACATTTTTTGTTTTAGTTTTATAGAGTAGATATTGTTTCAGTTAAGTTTAAGTGAGCTGTTGTTTGTGGAGATACCGAGATTATTTAGGTAAGTAAGTAATTTTCATTTTTATTGAACGCAATGTTCGAGAACGAACAGGGACCTTACCACAAGCTCTTAACGCGATCCAGTTTATGACCTAAACTGAACTGTTCTTCTTATTTGTGCCATGACGTCATTTTAACGTTCAATATAGTAGGCCATGCCATGTGACAGTGATTGTGCCCAACTGACTTAGGACTCATTTGATGATTTTACCATTATACAAAATATCATCTTGATAGAAAGGTATGAATAAGACCCTTAAAAACCCCAGTAGGTAGATAAGTAAATAAATTGGTTTTATGTTAAAAGTTGCGAAAAGTGAAATAAAAATAATGTTTATGTGTAATGCTTATAAAATACGACTGTCAAAGTAGGTATCGTAAGTTTATTATGTTAAAAATGTTCTCAAACAAGTGAAATTGTTGTAAATTCTTATTGGGAAATAAATATCTTTAACCATAAAAAGGAATTCTTCGACGTAAACAAAGGTATTTCGTCACTCAATTCCTCGAAACTATTACTTCTTTAACAGGAGACTACGGTATTCGTATTACAGTACCGTTTGCAATAAAGCTTAGATTTCTCTCTTCCTAATACTTTATGCTCCTATTACTAACTTCAAGCACACTTTGTGTAGTGATAAAAGTTTTAGATGTGACTTGCTTTTGAGCTACAGGTAGTTTGTTTGATTCCCGGTTGAAATGAGTTATTGTTTGGCCTTTTTCGATAGATTTCCTTTCTAGGGGACCAATATTATAGCGTCAGAGTCACCGACATACGTCGTAAAATTTGCAAGTTGAAGTGGCAATGGGCTGGCCATATCGCTCGTAGAATTGTCAACCGATGGGGAAGAACAGTTCTCGAGTGGCGACCACGGACCAGAAGACGCAGCGTAGGTAGGCCTCCCACTAGGTGGACCGACGACATCGTGAGAGTCGCGGGCAACCGATGGATGCAAGTGGCGAATTGTCGTTCGGCGTGGCGGTCTAAGGGGGAGGCCTATGTACAGCAGTGGACGTCTTCCGGCTGATGATGATGATGAATATTATAGCGAGACTATATAAACAGGTAACCGTGAATAACCAGAAGAAAAGTCCAGAATTTTCTTTCCCTTATCTTATAAGCGTAATCGTATCTTGACTGGAATGAAGGTATATTGTACAGTCGCTACCCGAAGCTAGTGGAGGTATAAAATTAAAAGTGTTCGTTGAGAGTGGCACGTCTCATTACCTTGTTCAGACAAGAATTAAACCGTTCCCGAGTTAATGAATGGCGCGTGTCGCTGGCCGGTGGAGAGTCGGATGCGGCAGTTTTAAAATAAGAAGCATTTTTTTCTTTAGGAACATCCAACGGATACTTTTTTTTATTATAGCGTGGTAAAATTATCAAAGGAGTCCTCCCTCCTAGGACAGGGCAGGAGGGATTGTCAGACTTGTACTGACTAAAATCCACGGTGTCCTTCAATAGCCCTTTACGTTCCGGGTTCACGGTAAAACGTAAGTACCGCGCAGGCTTTGGCCCTTTACAGGGGCCACGTCATAATGCTGACACTCTTTGAGGCGCGCGTGGAAAACAACACGCCGTCGACCCGGGCATGGTCCAAGGTCGGACAGCGAGTCGCCATTACTCGCTGCCCGCAATATTACGTTCCTATGGGATAAATTTCGAGTTAAGCGCGGGCGAAGCCGCTGCTACTATAGTATGGTTAGAAATGGGCATAAGTCTTGAAAGCTTTCCATCAATCCATCATTTCCTACTTAGTTGGACAGTCTGACAGATTGACAGATGACGATACTCGCCAATTTAGGGGTATTTACGACTTCACTTACGTTTTTAATAGGATTACCCGACTACTTTTGTACTACATAGAGAGGGTGCTCCCTAGACCCTCTATACATAATGTTTCGTTGAATCATAGTAATTACTATTTTTTATTTTAATTTAATACACATAAACGCCTGCGTCGCGAATTCATAAAGATTTTTGTGGAAAGCACTCGAGTTTTTGTCGAATTACAACATAATAATTATATTCGTCGTTATAGGATGTAGTCGAGTCAGCTAATCCGGCCATGAACTGTTCAAGTTCATAGATATATAGATTTCACTCACAAAATTGCTACTATTTGAAGATTTATTCAATTTACGACCACCCTCCTCCAAAAACATATTTCTAAAAGTATTCCATATGTCTTAACAACAAAATATAACTCCTAAGAGACTCTAAAAACTTTGCCAGCCATCTGCTGATACCGTAAGTGATAAAAAGTATCATTTTATGCGGTCATAGAACAAACCGTGCGCCTGATTATAAACCATATCGATCTCATGGTCGTAGGCCATAAATGGAGAATGGGGGCAGGGTATGGATTAGACAAGGTTTAAAGTGGGATTCACCTCTTTCCGTTCCCTTCGGGGCAACAGCACCACTATTGCTACCTGTAACTTGTGGAGACGGCTGAGCCATCCCCTGACGATGATAAGCCTCATGGCTTGCTACCACCAATAGCCAAACCTGTTTTTAATATTGCATCGGTGTGCAGGAGTTTTTTTCTGGGTGAGCTCACTCCATATTAAGGGTGCGACACACATACGAAACGTACGGCGCCGATACAATTATCAGACGCAGAATTATCGGTCGTAGTATTCACCCAGGGCGGGAAGAGTCATTTTATGATTTTCCAAATTAAAAAAAAACTACAAAACTTATGCAGCCTCAAATGGCAGCTGTTCTCATACATGAGAGATGGCACAAGTTCTTTCTCCCTCTGAAGAGAGAGAGAGAGAGAGTCAATTGCCGTTTATTACTGGATGTATGCTTCCCCAAAAGAACGCCAACCACCCCGGCAGGTATTTTAAACGCACGGACGACACGCGTTTTAAGAACGTATATTTTCTGCGCCCTAAATGCCGATTTTTGCGTTTTGATTAGTGGGAAGAGCATTCGAAACTCGTTAAGGTGCGTACAATCGAGCACGACGCTATTGCGGCGTCAAGACCCCTCTTTGAGGAGTGGCTGGAAAGGCGTCACGGCGTCCTGACCTACCGTAGGTCCTCACCGGACACGGAAATTTCGGGAGGTACCTGTGTCGGATAGAGAGAGAAGAAACGCCTGGGTGTCACCACTGCGAATATCGACCGGAGGGCACAGTGGAGCATACGGTGCAGGACTGCCCCGCTTGGGCAGAGCACCGCCGTGTCCTCACGGCGGCGATAGGCGGAGACCTCTCGCGCCCGGCATTGGTCGAGGCCATGCTGCGGGGCGAGAAGGAGTGGGAAGCGGTCGCCTCCTTCTGCGAAGCAGTTATGCTTGCGAAGGAGAAGGCGGGCCGTGAGAGAGAGAGGACAACGTCCTCCCTCCGCCCCAGCCGCAAGACGATCTCCGGCCACCGTAAGCGCGGGCATGCGGGCGGCGAGTAATGGGCTACTCGCCGCCCGACCATGGACCATGCCCGGGTCGACGGCGGTTGTGTTCCACGCGCGCCTCAAAGAGCGTCAGCAAGATGACGGGGGCCCCCTCTAGCGGGCCAAAGCCTGTCGGGGTCGCGGGACAAATTCCATTACCGTGACCCTGGAACGTAAAGGGCTAATGAAGGACACCGTGGATTTGTCAGTACAAGTCTGACAGTCCCTCCCGCCCTGCCCTGGGTGGGAGGACTCATTTGATGATTTTACCAGGGTAAAAAAAGGCGCGTACAATCTCAACCGACGCCAATGTACAACTGAAAAGGAGTCTCTGACATAAACGCAGAAAAATGACGAGCGACTACAGCGCGTCTATGTCGCTGTAAGTGCGTTTACACGATTGCCCCGTATGCTCAAGTTATAAGGTTGCGTAACTGGAATCACGCATTTCATCTGAGAGTTTAAAATACGCCATGGCTGGACGCCTTAGTTTGTGACTCACCGAACAAACATATCACATTGGTTTTTGCAACGACCATTTATATCTAGACGCCTCATGCACGATCTGACTAACGAAAATTATTCTGCCAAGTCGCTGAGGTACGACGTAAGCGAGGGGGGCAGGGTACTGCGTTCTGATTGGCTAACGGGGACGGGGTACTGCGTTCTGATTGGCTAACTCAAGGTCAGTGCGACGAGGGGACTCACAGGAGTGGTCGAGTCACGACGGTTATAAGACTTTTTTACATAATGTGTTGACAGACATCGGTCGCCTGTGATTAGGAGTCTAGATATAAATGGTCGTTGGGTTTTTTGCTTTTTAATGAACATTTTTTTTATTTAATATTGCTCAAAGCTCGATACATTGTCTAATTCATACTCAATGTTATAAAATAAAGGTCGTAGAGTTTTTATGAAGAGTTCCTCTATAAACGTGGATTGAGTTCAGTGTTTCGATTGGAAAACATAAAGTTGGAATGATGAGAGCTCTCGTATTATGTTGTGTGTTTGCTGTTGTTGGGTGGGCAGGGATGTTGAGTGGGATCGATAGGAGATAAACTCTTTGAAGAGTTCCGTCTACTAGCAGTGTTAGTGGTAGTATATGTGGTTGGGAGAAAAACCCAGGCAAGTATCAATGTGTCTTTTTCAATTCATAATTATGTACTTTCTTGAAATCACTGACATCGGGGACGGAGAACATCTTAAGGAAACCTGGATTGTTATAATAAATTTGCTGTTCGGGTGGTTCGGCTCCCGCTGCTCGGCTCCTATTGGTTGCAGCGTGATTTTATATAGCCTATAGCCTTCCTCGATAAATGGACTATCCAACACAAACAATATTTTTTCATTCGAGCCAGTAGTTCCTGAGATTAGCGCGTTCAAACAAACAAACTCTTCAACCAATATTAGTATAACTATAATATTAGTCTAGATATACAAGTCCTAAGCCATTATGTCAGGCCCTGTGGTGATTCCAGAGGTTTATTTAACTCTGACCCCACAGAGTGGCCACATTCTCACAAGAAAAAGAAAGAAGTCTTACAAGTTTTTAACTCGTTTTTCACGTGTAGACATTTGTGACACTCAAAACTGATACTGGTGACACTATAATCTAATTCTTGTGACAGTCCGAGTCCGATTTCCTGACACCGGGGACACTGGTTACATTAACATCAGTTTTTTTAAAATCTATATTATAAAAATTGATTGCTGTTCATTAGTTTCGCTAAAACTCGAGAACGGCTAGACCGATTTGGTTAATTTTGGTTTTGAATTATTTTTGAAAGCCCAGGGAAGGTTTAAAGGTGACTAAATAAATGTTAAAAATCTACCAATCTAATCTATCTATATACAGGGTGGAATTTTGTAATGCCACCTGGAGGGAAAGTACTCTTAATACTGCAGATAGAAAATGTTACTAAAGGAAACATAACTTTATTTTTGAATAAAAAGCAAACTGCATTCAAAGATTTTCGAAAATTCTCTTTTCCCACACCCGGGATTCGAACAGGCTAAAATCTGAAAAAAATATACCCTGTACTTTTATTGCATCGATCGTTAGGGTCAATTATAAGGATGAAATCTCTCTAACAAACATGATAAATTAAATGAAAGGAAAACCAGGAAATCTTAAATTAATTTAATTATTTACAAAAAATGGTAAATTAACTAATTAGTTGCTCGAAATGGGCTCATTTCATCATGGGCAAATTCCACCCTGTATATAAATACCTAGTCCTCAATAATAATAGACACTCGTAACACTACATCTCTAAGTGGCTACGTTGCTACGACGCATTGCTACGTTGTCTGAATGCTACGGAATAGTGCTACGCAGAACGCTGTATTGCTACGAACAGCATATCTGACGTAATTGTGCTTATATTTTGATTAAATTAACAATTATCTTTATGGCTCTAATGGCTGCTACACACTAGGGTCGGTGAAATCCCGGTCCCGAATATCCCGGGATTTCCCGGTTCATTTGAGCATGTCCCGAAAATCCTGGTTCTTCCAATAAGAACCGGTTCTCGATTCCCTACTACACACTTTACGAAAAATCGTTACGATTGGACGGTACAGTTTAAACTGCACAGTTTCGTAGTACCCACATTTGTAATCTAGCTCTCACACACATGTAGATTTTTAGATTGTTTAGTCCAATCGTAGCGATTGGTCGTAAGGTGTGTAGCAGCCATAAGGTACAAAACAGCTTTTACTTTGTAATGCTTATAATGACGTGGGCATTAGGTCAGTGCCACTTATTTTTTTCTATAATCATGCCACCTCCACTCTTCATTCCTCCACAACCCTCATCAAGGGAATTCCATTGTATCACTTGTAATGGGCGCTCTGAAAAGAAAAAATAGACATAATAAACGTGAGACCAGAATATACGAAGGCAACTCAATTATTGGACAAAATAATAAGATTTTAATTCTAACGGCCATTTTGTTTCTTTTTACGTGTTTTAGGAAGGTAGCCCTAATTGCTTTTTTGTATTCAAGGTTTTTAAGGGAAAGTGGATAAGCAGGGACCCGAATTAATTTGTAATTAAGGAATGCGTTAGAAAAGATACTGAGAGTAAAGATTTGTTTTGGGTGTAAAAATCATGAAACGAGTCTTTCCGAACTGGGTGGTGTGGATTGAACATCACTACTCGTTCACCATGCCCTTTGCGTACTAGGACCTCGATGATGAGACAGTTTAAACTTTTGATACTGCGGCATTCAGCTAAATGTCAGGACTTTTGTATGGAATCGCTTATTATCATTATAATGGAATGGAATTCATTTATTTGTTTGTAATCAGATAATTAGACTGAGAGGTCGTGAACCCTCCTGATAATGGTTGTCCTGTAAGTACAAAGTTGTTATGTGCATTATCTAGAATAACGATCATAAAATTCTGCTGTTTCTGGTGTACAAAATTATGGAACATACATTAAAAATAGATTAATAATCATCAGGATTAGAAATAATTTAAATAAATTGAAAGACATTTATTAATAGGCTGTTAAGATTTGCCAATAAAGGCTCGAACAGACACAAGCGATTAATCGCGCTGCGACAACGAGCCAAGCTAATTTCCACTCTAAATGTACTGCGAATGGACCGCGACAAGTCGCCCCGCGCGATTAATCGTGTGTGTCTGCTCGAGGCTTAAAGTTAAATAATAATATTAAACAGCTATCTTAGGCGCGGGCCACACAGAAAAGACGTAAAACGAGGACGCGTCGCGGACGGGCGAAAATGTATGAGAGTCGCGCCCGCAACGCGTCTCTTCTGTATGTTTTACGTCGCGACGCTTCTATACATTTTGTATGAAAGAGACGCCGAAGAGACATATGTCTCCGCCCGTCTGCGTCTTACGTCTTTTCTATGTGGCCCGCGCCTTACAGACTCACGCGCAGTGCTGCACTGCTACAGAACCCCGCCTGATACAACCCCTATATACTCGTTTCACATACATATATCTGGTTATACAAGCACACCGTTAGCGAGTCTATGCCCTCGAACTTTTTGAAAAACTTCACCAATACACATCACAGAAAAGTGCACCATCATCTGCCTAACCTTTTCCCAACTATATTGGGGTCGGGGTCGTACCAGTCGAACCAGACGCAGCTGAATATCAATATTTTATATGGAGCGACTGCCTATCGGACCTCCATAAACCAGTAACCGGGTAATACAATACCCCATCAATAATCAATACCCTGTACCCATCAATACCCTGACTGGTGGTCAGACTTATGTGCTTCTGACTAACAGTTACGACTGTTAAAGATCTACAAATGACAGCCGCGACCAACAGCTTTACGTGTTTTCCGAGGCACGGAGGAAAATCTCTATGACAGATGGTCACCCATCCACAGACCAACCTCGGCAAGCACGGCTTAACTCGGAAGATTGCCCTGTGCGGCTGTAATTATTTAGCCACGAGCTCAGAAAAGTGCATAAACTCCCTTTTCCCCTCATAATCGTGAAACAAAGTACATCAACTTCGTCTCAGCAGCTAGAAAAAGGATTAAACCTTGCTTCTGACGTCCACTCACATTAAAACACAGTTTTTATGATTAGAAAACTTCTAACTTTTTAGTTTACTGCGAACACTTTATGTTGCAAAAAGTTTTTATAAGCCATAAAAAAGAGTTACATTTGATTTTTCTACGGTAAAACCGTGTTTTTATTGCGAAATATTAGGATACACACCTCGTATTAAAATGTGGGCTTTGAAACTAGCGATCGTATGCACAGAGGTAGATACTCAAAGTTTTAACTTTTAACTGTCAAAAAAATACATAAAATGGAGCTACCTACAGACCCAGTCACAAGGTGCTTGTAAAAGTAATGTTATGTAGTTGAATAGAATTGAGAAATTAATTGCAGATTCATCATCTAGACAGGCCTGTTGCTCTAGTGGTTAGTGACCCTGACTGCTATGCCGGATCGAACCCACGACGGTTCGATTCCCACCCAGGACAAATGTTTGTGTGATGAGCACGAAAAATATATAAGTATGTTTATCAGTTGTCTACTACCCATAACACACAAGCTCTGCTTAGCTTGGGACTAGATGGCGTTGTGTGATAGTTGTGGAATATTATTATTTCCTTTATTCATTATCTATCATATTTGATACATTTTTAAATATTATTACAAAAAAATAAAAACATTTAAAAATATAAAAAATAGGTGCCCACCAGCATCGGGAACAGGGTCCAAGCTGCCGGTGGTTAGGGCTCCAGAGAGAGGAACCTCCTCACTATGCGCGCCGTGTCCAAGAGAACTGCTTTCTGTATCAAGCCCTTGAGCCAACTGCACAATGAGAGCCTCTTAAGATGTTGGTCGAGGCTCTTCGCAATTAGTCCATTGACCGTAACGACTATCGGTACAATGACTGCTGAGTCCACGTCCCACATGTCGACAATCTCGTGTGCTAAATCAAGATACTTGATTTTTTTATCATTTTCCGCTTTCACGAGATTCTCGTCATGAGGGACGGTGATGTCAACAATCATTGCACGGCGCTCTCGGCGATCTACCACCACTATATCAGGCTTATTGGCTACAATAGTCCTGTCAGTGATGATAGATTGATCCCAATACAATATGGCATGACCGTTTTCAAGAACTGGGTCGGGCACATACCTGTAGTATGGTACTTCAGAATCCACAAGGTTGTACTGCAGGGCAAGTTGCTGGTGGATAATCCTAGCTACTAGATTGTGTCTGTGCAAGTACTCGCCGTTAGCAAGACGAGAACAACCGGAAACAATGTGTCTGATCGACTCACCGGGACGGTGGCATGCCCGACAGATGTCAACCGTACCGTCCTTGACAATATATTTCCGGTAATTGTTCGTCATGATAACTTCATCCATAATCGCACAGACAAAACCTTCGGTTTCTCCGAAGAGGTCACCGAAACGTAGCCAGGCTACAGATGCCAAAAAGTCTACATCAGGCCCGTGAAGGGCCTTGTAGAACCGTCCGTGTAGCTCCTTGCTCTGCCATACCTCCCTGCGGCCATTAGTATCCAATACCACAGGTTTGCGCCAGTTCTCGTTAGCCAAGGAGAGCGGGGTAAGGCCTTTGTCCACTGAAACTACATCTCGATGCATCCCCACGTCGGCTTGAAGGAAGTATTCCCTGAGACTGCATACCTCGCGGTTGTGCAAGGTCTTAGCATTAAGTAAGCCACGGCCTCCACACTTCCGCGGGATATACAGTCTCATCACCGATGACCGTGGATGATGCATCCGATTTGCAGTCAGCAGTGTACGGACCTTTCTATCTAAGGCGTCAAGTTCCGTTTGAGTCCATTTGAGTATGCCGAAAGAATACATCAGAACCGGCATGACCCAACTATTGAAGGCGCGCACCTTATTTCCGCCTGATAAAAGACTATTTAACACTTTGTTCAGGCGGCCAAAGAAGCGCTCCCTCAACGATTGCTTCATGCTAGCAACATTGATGCCCAATGATTCCGACATACCCAAATACTTATAGGTTTCGGTTGCTGAAAGGGATCTAAGGTTTATGGAATCTGAGAGTTGGGTGCTCTCAGACTCCATAATCTCCCTTCGCCTTACATGCATGACCGCACATTTCTCCACACCAAATTCCATCATAATGGCGCTACTGAAGGTTTCAGTGATCTTCAGTAGCCCCATCAGCTGCGAATTGGTGGGGGCAAAAAGTTTCAGGTCATCCATATAAAGGAGGTGAGATATAACCTGACCGCCTCTCCTCAACCGATAGCCTAGACCTGAATCCTCCAGCAGTGTGCTAAGAGGATTCAGGGCTAAGCAAAACCAAAGCGGACTCAAACTGTCACCCTGAAATATTCCTCGCTCAATCCTAATCGGTTCGTCGCTCCCGAGAATCTGCCGACGTCCCGGATAGAGAAGGAACGTCCTCCATTGCCGCATACATGACAACAAGAAGGTGCGAAGTGTTGCATTTATTTTATACAACTCTAGCACCCTCAGGAGCCACGCATGCGGCACAGAGTCATAGGCCTTCTTATAATCTATCCAACACGTCGACAGATCCCTCCGGGATCGACGAACTTGTTGGCTTACGGCCATGTCAATAAGGAGCAGCTCTTTAGTACCGCGGGACCAATTTCTACATCCATTCTGAGAGGCAGACATAATTGAATTACTATCAATATGATAAGCAATTTTTGCTCTCAGAATGGATGTTAGAACTTTATAGATCGTCGGTAGACACGTAATTGGTCTATAGTTTTTTGGTTCCGCGGTACCACCTGATTTATAGAGCAGGTGGGTAACACCTGTGGTAAAAAACATTGGTAGCGACCCTGTCTCTAAAGATGACTGAAATTGTGAAGCTAAGCAAGCGTGCGACCCTCGTAGCCATTTTATCCAAAAATTATGCAGTCCGTCCGGCCCTGGAGATTTCCAATTAGGTAACGGACGGACTGCATGGGCCACGTCAAGTGAGGTTATAGATATTTCTTCCATTTCTGGGATTGAGTCACACGCTCGCTCAACCACACGCATCCAGTCACCCTCAGTGTGACCAACGGGCACCGACCAAATACTTCGCCAAAAAGCACTCATAGCTTCATTATCTGGCAAGTGCCCGTCAGTAACACCCTGATTGAGAATGGGTCGCTCCCATGTTCTGTATACCCACCTTTCATCACTTTGGAACATGCGATTCTGAGTGTATCGATCCACTCTTCTCCTATACCGGCGGATACGGTTCGCCCATGCATAAACTTTCTGCTTCAGGAAGTCAATGCGCTCTGTGAGACGGGACATATAATCTTGACAACTGATACCAGTTCCCGAGAACGCCCGCCTCACAAAGCGCATCACCCTTGGGCGTGTATTTCCCTCCCTGAAGCAGATGAGCTTCCCAATGAGCACCCTGGCCTCATTGATACGACGCTCAATCCTGCACTGCCAGGCTGGCACGGCAAGTTTCGGTCGTGCAGCTCTTTCTGTGTTCGGAAATTTGACATGAGCTACACGACATGCCGCGACAGCCGTACAATACAAGATTGAGTGTGTATCGCAAAGGTTTGCGCTGCTCTCAATAAAATCTGGTAACAGCGCATCCAGGGCACACACTAGGGCTCTGTTTTTTTTATTCATGGGCAAACGGGGTAGCCGCGGTCTAAGATCAGGTGATGTGAACCGATACTCACGAATCGCATCCTCCAAAGCACTCCTTATTTCCATATTGCATTGGTTATCTGCAGATATAACACTGTCGGCCTCCTCTTCAACATCCTGGTTAACTCGCGCAGTGACAGGTGAATGGGTGTTTATCTGTGTTGCGAGAGGATTGTCGACAGGGCTACTCTGCACTTCCGAGCGCAGCCGATCAAGTGTGGCATCATCCAACCTATGACTACGTTGAATCACGCGCACCTGATCCGACAATCGTTGGGCCGAAACGTTGACAGCGGGCTCAAGCACCTGAAACAGAGAGAGCATCCTGGTTCGGTACGCCGTAAGGTTAATTCCTCCCTCTGTAGCCCCATAATATGCGCGCATCACATTTTCGTTAATGGACTGAGTCCAACGAATGCGCGACACATTTCCACCGGCAGCGGGGACCCTGTTCGGGGCCTGTTGGCCTCGAGGTCCCAAGCCCGCTGGTGGCCGTCCTCTTCCTCGTCGTGGCGGTGGTGGTGGCGTCGACGACGGGGAGAAAAACTCGTCGCTGGAGCTCGACGCGGCTGCAGCGCTCGATGACACGACGTCCACTGGTGAGGCGCGTCCCGGCGGCTGCGAGGCGGAGCTCAGCGACGAGCCCGGAGATGTTGGGTGTGCTGGCTGCGGTTTGGTTCGACTTCTGGTTATCATTGCAAAAGTACTGGATTCATTTTCTTCTTTTTTCCGTTATTTTACTGCATTGTTGTTGTTGTTGTTGATTTTCCATTTTTGTTTTTTGTTATTGATACAGGAATCATATTTTTACGCTAGTTTTTGCGGCAAATAAAATAAAATTAAAATGTAAAACGAGGAAGAAAATTTTTTACGTCAGTCACTTTTGACAGTCGGACCACAGATTCTTATTATTATTTATTATTATCATCATCACCCGTCTGCCATTTCTCAACTATGCTGGAGTGGAGTGGAGTGGAGTTAGCTACCAATCAAACTGGAAGAAACTGAATATTAGTATTTTAGATGGAGTGACTGCTATTGCATGTACAAATTATTAACAAATAATCTTAATTATAACTAATAATATAAATACAAAAGTGAGTTTGTTTGTTACACTTTCACGCAGCTCACGTCATAACGGTCCCATTTTACGGGTTCTGTAGTCAGCAAGGATCCCTTATAGTTTCGCCACGTCCGTCCGACCTTCGACGTCATAGCTCAGGGATGATAAGTACTATAAATCTATCATCATCATCATCATTTGCCATCCTTACCCTTAATAAAAAGACAATAAAGACACGACGCTCTTTTAAAAATCGACACCTAGAACTGTTTAGTCTAGGGCTGTTAAAAAATGTGTGTAAATCGCTGTCGCTACATCCCCGCTTACCGCTCCCTCACTGGCCACATCCTTATTATCGTTTAGCAAATGGTTATTGGAGTAAAAAGTACGTGCGAGGATAAAAAGAGAAGGTTTTTTTACTCGGAATTACTCGTAAGTGCGAGTAACCATTCGCCTCCATGAATGTAATTCTTTATTTGTTATCTTGTTTCGTTGGATAACAGTGGTATAAGGAGATAGGATGGGTATTAACCTGGAATGAATACTGGGATATAGGGTTTTTGAAGTTACCTGAAGGTACTTTGTTTTGATTGCTATGCCTATCCATAGAATTTCAGAATTCTGTCTAAACATATTTTGTAATAACCAGTTCTAGATTAAACCATAATCAAATAAAGCAATTGTTTAGAGCATCACGTTTCATGGCGCACCATAAGCCGAACTGAAAACATATTTGCTGGGGGCTGTGGATTTTGAGGTGAAAACCCTCCCAAAATATCTGACACCTACAAAAAAACCAAATCTTTCCGAGGAAGAATGCTTACTCGTAAATATTCTAGCAATTCCATCGCAGGCTTGGTTGGTTCTGTACATAGTTAAGACGCACAGCTGGGCGACCAAACTCTACTCAGGTGAAAATAGAGAAATCGAATCACCCAAAAAGAAAACCCAAGAAGAAATGATGAAAACAAATTGAGCGGGAAAATCTTAGTGGAAATGGTAGAGGAACGAAAAAACATTAACTTGTAGCTCGAACTGAAATCCCATTCGTATACGTGTTCTATAATATGAAAAGAAAGGAGTTAAAACTCCAAAAATCCAACGAAAAAGCCGACATAAACACATACTATATACCTACTTATACAGTCGGGTAAAAGCCCCCAAAATCCTATTAAATGCGCTACGGCGCGGTATACCGTACTTGAGTGGTCCGCGGTCCAAATTGCATCTAAGCTATGCAACTATTTATATGGTCGAAGGCATAAGAGGTCGCGAGTTGTGGCTTTAGGTAGGTATTTATGGGCGATTGATGGTATGCCTAGCTAGGAGTTTTATGTGACTGTTATAGTGGGATTTGAGGTGCATTGGATGTCAAATGGATGACCAGTGGTCATTTTCATTACTTGAAAGAAAGATAAAACGTTTATTTGATAAGACACGATAGCACACAACATACATACACACATAAAATTACGCCTTCTTCCCGTAGGGGTAGGCAGAAACTACAGAGAGCCACCTTCTAAGCCCCTTACACACTCCTTTTGCCTCATCCACATTCATACATCTGGTCATACAAGCACACAACATAAATAAAAATTCAGCATTTAATTGGGGTTCCTCTACTCTTATAATCGCTGTCCGTATCATCATTAGCGCAGCGTAGGACGTCCGCCAACGAGATGGACAGACGACCTTATAAAGGTCGCCGGATGATGCTGGATGCAGGTCGCTTCCAACCGGTATATGTGGAGATCTAAAGGGGGGCCTATGTTCAGCAGTGGACGTCTTATGGCTGAGATGATGATGAACATCATCATTAAAATCACCTTCCTGCCCTCATCCCTCCCCACAATCCATTTTCTTCTACAATTCGCCCCTCTCCGACGTCAAAACATCAATTACTCCTTTTTCGTTCTTATCACTCCTCATACAATCCATCCATCTTTAGGCTTCCTCTCCCTCTCTAATAACAATACCATCATTAAGATCAATGCCACTAAAGTTATCGTCGATTTCAGTCTTTGCTTAGATATAAGGCCTTCTATTTTTTACGTGGTAAAATCACCGACTGAGTCCTCCCACCCAAGCTAGGACGGGAGGGACTGTCAGTATTGTACTGTACGTTCCGGGGCCACGGTTACTCGTTAGGCCCGCGGCCCCAGCAGGCTTTGGCCCTCTAACTAAGGGCCCCGTCATATTGCTGACAGCTCTTTGTGGCGTACGTGGATCAGGACGCGCCGTCGACTCGGGCAGAATTTAGACGTCAGAATCAAATCCGGTAAAGTTATCGCCTATGGCCACCTTCGCTTATGACTTGTACCATACCGTCAGCTAGGGCGAGTGGTGTAATTATCGGCCTCACTACACAAATTGAATTAAAATGTTATTTAGTTTTTTATGTTCCGTGCACTTTTGATAGGTGAAAATTAATACATGGTGATAACTTGGCTTTGGAGTAAGTGATATATGAAAATGGGGAAAGAAAATGTAGCAAAGGTTCAAAGAAAAAAGTCTGGTTACTAAGGTTTAATGTAGGTAGGTTTAACAAATGTAAATCCGTAATTTAGAAATAGATTGGTGGATTCTTAAAATGAAACATTTGAAAACTAAGTGGTGTCTTCTTTAAATTATAGTTTTTTTTTGCCCAACAATCTAATAGCTAAGGCTGCAACTTACTTATAGGTATAAAAAACAAAAACTGACTGACTTAAATCCAATTTGGCGGAGATCCAAGATGGCGGACAGGCTAATTGAAATGCACCCCCATTATGTGGGTATCAAATAATGAAAGGGTTTGCTGTCAGGAATGCGAATAAAAATAGTCACGTGACTTAAATCCAACATGGTGGACAACCAAGATGGCGAATTGGCTATTTGAAATGCACCCCCATGATATGGATATTAAACGAAAGGGTTTGCTGAATGGTATACGAAAAAAATTATCACGTGACCTAAATCCAACATGGCGGCCGTCCCAAGGTGGCGGATAAGTAGTAAATTAAGCTTGACTAATAAGAAGACTGTGATTTTTAGTGCGTACTAAAAGCGTGTTTTTTAGTTTTAACCAACTATTATATTATTTTTAAATTATTTGACTTTTGACTTGCCTTTGAGCAATATTTCGCTTGATGGTTAGCGATGAGTTCGCTTACTGTCAGGCGGCATAGTGGACTTACAAATACTTCCTAGTACGAATATTTCGGCTGGGAAGAAGAAGTGACACAACAAACACTCCCCAGCAAATGAGCCAAGTCCCTATGTGCTGATGAAGCGGCTGGGGAAGCCCGAAAACATCTGTGGCTTCTCAGATATACCCCTCCGGAACACTACGCTGAGCCCTGCAGAAAAGCTTCCAGCAGGCCACCAACTGCCATGGCTTGCTTGGAAAACTTTAAACCGTTTGCGAAGTCAGGTTGGTCGCTGCAAATAGAACATGGCCCGGTGGGGGTACTCTGATGAAGAAAGATGCGACTGCGGAGCCTCATCGATGGCCCACCTTCTCAACTGTACTCTGTGTAACTCCACCTGCACTCTAAGGGAACTGTCTGAGGCCACCACCAACGCCAGCCAATGTGGCAGAGTTTTGGTCGAAGCAAACAATTTAAAGGAATCATCGACACGACGAAGAAGAAGAAGCTGATGAAATCTAACATGTAAAGGCTTGTGTTTTGTTAAAAAAGGGACAAATAATAAAAATTGTTATTTCATCCGGAAACAACGAACAAACAACAGTAAACAAACAAAACATGAAAAATAATAACGCTCTGTGTTGACTGTACAGGTTTTTTATTTGTTTAATAACTAGGTTTACCCTACGGCAGCGGCTGCTGATTTTTTTTTTGTTATAAAAATATTGTGTTGTCTGTGACTGCTGAATGTAAATTCCTGGAATTGAGCAACAGGTCGAAAAGTGGCTTTTGGATTTCTATGAAATACGTCAGCATACGATTATTCGCAATAAAAACGCAAAAACTGAAAAATGGCTACCATTTTTTTGCGTGGTAATCATTAAATGAGTCCTCCCACCTAGGGCGAGAAGGGGGAACTGTCAGACCCGTACTGACTAAAATCCACGGTAATCCTCATAGATATACTAAAGAAGGAGATATGGCGTGGAATTCAAAATGTATAGAAAACCGGTGAAGCCACAATTGCCCCTCCATAACGCTAATATTGCACACACAATTCTGTCAAAACAATACTACGAACGAGTGCACACATGCGCCATCGATAACTCAGTCATTTAAATATAAACTTAATTCTTTACACTACAGCGTACTTTATCCGTATACTTTACTCACACTAAAACAATTATCATTGCGTGTTGTCGTTGTCGGGACATGGGAGCGGCCATACGACTCTCGCGCTCAAATACAACGGACGCACCATGCGACATTACGGCTTGATGAGATATCGTTATGTCAGTTTTACATTGCTTGACCAGTCACTCAGTGATAGACTGAGGTGGTTGTAAAAGAGCAATGTATTTTATGGAAAAACAATACAGTCGAAGTAAAATAGGAAAATAGAAATAAAGTAGGTAGTACAAGTCAATAGCTGACTCCTGTTTTTAATATTTCTGTGGTAATCCTTCAATAGCTGTTAACGTTCCAGGGGTGACCCTGGACTAGACTATCTCAACCGTGTAACCTCACCCCGGCAGGCTTTGGCTCTCTAAGGGGGGCCCCGTCAGATTCCTAATCAACAAAATTTCAACCTAAAATTCACTGAAACCATGTCCTAATTCTCTAAATGAAAACTAGAACAGTACATTAGATAAGTATTTTACTAATTACTAAAACACTAGCGTATTGTTACTAATTAGAGATAGAACTAATTGGTACTAAGGCGGATTAAGCCTAGTAATTTTATTTATGCATTTATTCACTTTAATTACTGTAGTTTTGGTAGCGAAACGAATTTTCGTGGGTGGCAGGGAAAAAATATGGTGTTCTGTATTATTGCGTATTTGTTTAAGGGGATTTTTTAACTGCACCTCTATTTAGAAATTTAAGCAAACAAAATTTCTCCACTAATAACCTAAACTACTGCATATCAAATAAATGACTGTACTACAAATTAACTATTTGATTACCTAAACATGTTGCTACAATTTAAATGCTCATCAATAATTCTTTTTATATACCAAAATGGATAAATGGTCACCAAATCTAAAACTTGCTTTAGCGAGATTTCGTGGACATCCCGAAGTTCGGTTTGGTTAGGTTGGTTCCTTTAAACCCTGCAAATAGAAATAGAAGAAATAGTAGGCGTTTAAACACAAGCCATATTTATTTGATGAGCAAATTTAGTGTGCAATTTAGTATTTTTGGTGGTAATGTACACTAATATTATAAAGAGGAAAACTTTGTATTTTTGTTTGTAATGAATAGGGTCAAAAACTACAGGTCCGATTTAAAAAATTCTTTCACCAGTTGAAAGCTGCTTTGGTCCTGAGTGACAAAGGCAATAAGGGGGGGGGGCGAGCGAAGCCGCTGGGAAAAGCTAGTTTCGAATATTTTGATTGAAAAAAGGGGATTTACAGTTATACCACCCTTTGTTTAATTTAAAACTTCATAAGACATAAAGGTAAATTCTTCTTGGTCGCACAGTCTGCTTGGCTGGTTGCGGTTTTTGCGAGTTTTCTCCATTTCTCCCTATTCGTTGCACTGCGTTCACATCTAGTAAGGGTAAATTTATGATTTAATGAGATCTGTCCCATCTTGTCGGTGACCGGCCGCGAGAACGTTTCCCTTTCAGATTGTAAGGGCCTTGTCTCCCTAATCGTTCCAATGAGCTTCCGTTGCTTAAGATAATGTCCAAACATCTTTAAGGATTCGCACTTGAACAATCGACGAAAGTCCTTGTTTGATACGAAGCACTTTCAGGATGGAAATGTTAGTGTC
The DNA here is from genome assembly GCA_950005045.1 of Agrotis exclamationis. Lineage (NCBI taxonomy): Eukaryota > Metazoa > Arthropoda > Insecta > Lepidoptera > Noctuidae > Agrotis > Agrotis exclamationis. Next base: position 14,634,731 of record OX465441.1, read on the forward strand.
GCGAGCACTCCATTTTATTCTCAACATACGCACACATATACATTTACAACATAAAGGTAAGGCGGACTTAATTAACAACATATTTTTTACCATTCAATCAAGGGTGGTGGAACTCTATCTAGTCATAAAGCAAAGACGGGACCTAAAGCTGGGTACTCACTTAACAGTGTTGCATGTAACGTATCAGATACTGTATCAACCTTCAAGTGGGTACGGCTCGTCCGAGCACACTGCGAGCCGCCTTTGTGTTCGCAGTAATACCGCCACTCGGCGGGTCACTGCGAGCTTACAGCGAGCGGTTCGCAGCGAGCTCGTGCCTACGTACTCACAAGTGAGTACGTAGGCACGGTACGGTATCAAGATACCGTATCTGATACGTTACATGTTACATGCAACACTGCTAAGTGAGTACCCAGCTTAAGATGGAGCAATCTAACCCGGAAGGAACTGAACTCCTCCGTACCGACGGAACACAGTTATAGAAACGGTTTGGGCAGTTTGGGCTTGGTGAGGGCCTACCACCGCCATTTTGATCACTCAACCGTCACTGCAGGTTACATGTTATTGTCAGACTAGTACTAACTAAAATCCATGGTGTCCTTCAATAGCCCTTTACCGTTCCGGGGTCACAGTTACCTGGTAAGACAGTCCCGCGACCCCGGCAGGCTTTGGCCCTCTAAGGGGGGCCCGTCAAATGACGTTACTGCTTATCTCATGAGGGTGTAATATTACCCCTCTGTTTATCCCTTTTGAAGAATACAGGTGCATGTTATGGTACATTAATCATAAAAGTAACACCTGTATGTCGGATGTTGTTATCAAAGTTACATTAGTTTAAAGGAAAGGTTTTAATAATATCAGTAGGGAGGCCCGACACCTTTGCGAACTTTCTGGAATGTCGCGTTGCATGGAATGGAGACGGCTTTCTACGTAGGTATATTTTTTTTTTGCTATAAGAGATAATAATATAATTATGAAGTGCCTTTGTTACTTTTTATTTCTATTTCAATATTTTTGTGTGTGTACATAAATATAAATAAAAAATACATGTGGCACTCGGAGACTTCCGCGGTGAAGCCATTGTATAACATTTTATTTTTATTTTAAAAGAATAAATCGCCTACCGCGTATATTTAACGAGAATATAATTTAGGTATTTAAAATGTTTGTGGTGCACTACTGTAATAAAGAACTTATTTGTTGTAGGAGAATTTTATAACAAGGTTTCATTGTGAAAACTCCTTTTGTAGCTGGCAGTTTAGAATCAGTAAGAAAAAGTAAATTGTTTTTATGACGAATATTTTTATGATTGCCGAAGTCTCCCGAACTGAAACGATGTTAGACGATGCGTGGTGTCAGGTATTTTCGTTAGGTTTTTTCGTTAGGTTTTTGGATTTTTTTTGATTTGGTCGCCGCGCCGCGCTGCGCTCAGAGCCCGCGGTAAAAGCTATGCAATAGCTTAAAAACAAAATGGCGGGTGACCATTAGCGACAAAATTTTCAAACCTCTTGCACGTAGCCCAGTTATTATTCTGGATCGACACAATTTAGATTGCCAACAACACGCTAGGAAGGACGAACAGAGCTTCATTTCTACTGAAACATACTAATGAACGTTCATTGTATCTACTATAATTATGAATGGTACGCAACCCATATCACCGAACGTGACTGCAGGCCCTGCCGATGAAATACACATTGAAATAGAAACGTTAGACACACCCCATGATAAGAGCAACGAAACAATATATTTGCATGGTGTGTGTTTTCACTTCATCATCATCATCAGCCTATAATGTTCCACTGCTGGGACACAGGCCTCCTCTCTGTGAAAGGGAGTGGGCCATAATCCACCACGCGGGCCCAGTGCGGGTTGGTAGATGTCACATGTCTTCGAATTTGATGGTTCTAGGACGCGGTCTCCTCACGATGTTTTCCTTCACCGTTTTGAGAGCAATGGTGATGAAATAAATAACACAAATTAATGCGCGTGGCCGGATTCGCACCCATGACCTACACTTGCCGGGTATCAGACCCGACAAAAAATACCCGATTTTTTCGTCAGGCCCGACCCCCGACTAAGTGGAATCGGACTGCACTAGTGGCAGAACCCTATGTAGGCCTGAAAACGTGACAAATAAGTCACTATTGCATTTATAATATTCGTAAAAGCTATTCAGAATTAAATTTAAGTCGATACATCTAGAACGAAATTCTGCACATCAAAAAGCCGTCTCCACACCTCACAACCTCACATTAGTTCCGCGAAAGGTGGTTGAAAAAAAAATTAAATTCTCTTTTGTTCCCTCTTGTAAGTGGCACTCTGAAATATCACTCACATCTGATATACGGGAGGAAATCTGGGTTATTGAGTGAACAAGAGTGCTTTTTCGTATAACACTGGGTATGTTTTCAGCCTGTAATGCTCCTACAATGTGGCAAAGACCTCCTCTTCTTGAAGAAACGAGCATAAAACGAGCTACTTCTAATCGATAAACCATTTTTTTTTATGTGGTAAAATCATCAAATGAGTCCTCCCACCTCTACTGTCAGACTAGTACTGAATAAAATCCACAGTGATCCTACACGGAGTCCGGCGACGATCGTCAAACCAATATCCTTACATTTAACAGTCCAAACATATACTGATAATAAGGTCAGTATTAACAAAAAAACCCAGGGAAAAATTCAATAGAGTAAAGGTTAACTTATAATATAGGCCAGATGTCTGAAAAAATCTTATTAATCCTTCACAAGAAATATTTATTATTTGACTCGTATGACGAAGAAACGACGCTTTTAAAATTGGCAATATGACACAACATAGTATTTTTTTTTTTACCTATTATTAGTTTGTACGTTATCGGCCAAACCCGATTTTAGGAAAAACTAGTTTCGCCTAGGCTAAACTAGTTCTTCCTTCACGCGATAGGATTAACTGGTACAGCTTCATCATCATCATCTCAGCCATAGGACGTCCACTGCTGAACATAGGCCTCCCCTTTAGATCTCCACATATACCGGTTGGAAGCGACCTGCATCCAGCGTCTACTACAGCTAGGTACAGGTACAGCTTAGCTAGTCCAAACTATAATGCGTCCTAAGCCCGATAGGATAAACTAGTTTGGCGTTACCGGCCAAACCCGATTTTAGGACAATATAGTTTTGCCTAGGCTCAACTAGTTCTTGCTTCGGGACTTGCTGGCACCCCGACTCGGACAATTTAGATTAGAAGGGGATGGCAGGGTCTGGAAGACCCCGCCATCCCCTTCGTGGTTATTTTTATTAAACCACCCTGAAGTAGGAGCACCGGTGCTCCATCGGCGTTTTCTAACATTTAACTAGATTTAGCTTACTGAAATGACATAAATCAGTCGGAGATCAGGGTGATTTAAATTAGTTTTATCATATCACTAGATACTTTTAGTAAGAAAACGTATTAAACAAGAATATTCTACATGCAGGTCGAAATGCAGGTCGTTTTTGCGACATTTTTACTCTATTTATTGTGGCTTTCTAGGTATGCTCTAATATTTTTAGACCTTAGTCTAAGTCTAAGATAAACTGGTATGGCCTACCGTACCAGTTTATCCTGCAGTGTGCGTATTTATATCACGATAAACTAGTTTGGCCTAGCTTAAACTGGTTTATCCTATAAAGGCTGAGTTTGGACTAGGCTATACCAGTTAATCCTATTGCGTATAGTAAGAACTAGTTGAGCCTAGGCGAAACTAGTTTGTCCTAAAATCGGGTTTGGCCGGTAACATATTATACAATATTAGTATTGTACTTCTACCTTGACTTGTCTCATAATTTGACTTCATTATCACTATATTATATCTTTCCCGTAACGTACATGACATAATAATATCTACAAAAACACACATAGCATGCAATATTCAACGTGCGTACACATAGAAACGTGGCGATACATAAATACATGCTTATAAAGTGCTCGTAATAAGCAGGCGACGACAAACAAGACTTAACGACATCCTGGTCAAATATAACCAGCTTGTGTCTCATGAAATGTTCATGAAATTGACTGAGTTTGTTGTTTTGAAGTAAGAGCAAAATTTGAGGATAGGGCCTTTTTTTAGCTTGATCAAATCATCAAATGAGTCCTCCCACCTAGGGCAGGGAAGGAGGCGAACCAAATTTCATTCAAATCTGTTCAGCAGTTATTGTGTGAAGGAGTAACAAACTTACATACATTACCTACTAACTTCTATATTAATAATTTCGTCAAGGGGTACGGTAGACTCGATTGCAAGCTTACCTGAATAATAAAACATTAAAAAATAAAGATTTCGAGTCGATAACATATATCCGCAAAATTCGGATTATTGAGTATTTTGTAAAATTCTAATGGTTCTGACCAGACAGATCGCATCCGCCATATTGGCCACTGACGCGAAACGTCACTGACATCGGATAACATATTATTGAGAAGTTTTTATTTCTTTTCTTTCTTTTTAGCAACCGAGTCGATAGCACTGTTAGACTGTTAGCATGCCAGTGTCATGAGGTGTATTAAGTAGTTACTAAACCTGCTCAATACGTCGCGCTATTCATTAAAAAAAACTATGAACTGTAACTTACATATGTCAATGTTAAACGAAACTGTCTGTCAGCGGCAATGATATTATATATAATCTGAGGTAGATACGTTTTACCGACATCTGCGCGGCGATACAAAAATAGGCTGTTCAGCATATTTGAACTCAGTCCGTACTGCGTCTGGCCGCGATGCGAACATACGTTTAAGCGGGAGTTTGGTGTTGAAAATACGTCTCTATTGGTAAAACCTCATTGGTCAGCGGCAGATAAAGTAATGAGAAGTTTTCTTTTTGAGTATTAAAAAAAAAAGTAGTTTCCAAGAACTCTGTAGATGGCGTTGAACTGACTACGTTACTAGGTGCCAAAGCACGGATAATGGCGTTCTTTTATAATCATTTGGTTTAAATGTGCTGAGCATATGTGCGAATGCTTTTTCCAGGCTTAAAATGTACGATGGCTTGTACCCATTGCGCTTTACGACTTTCCTCTTTAGGAAAAAGATGTATGCCTTCATTTTTGCACAAATCCACGAGGCGCACGAGACACAGACTTCTCTTCTTTTTCTCTTGGGACATTTTCTTTCTAGCGTGGAAAATTCATAAATTAAAAAGACTCGTAAATGAATATTTTTTTCATTTTCCTTGTTGTTATTTATTTTCAAAATGTCATTGGTTTGAATTGATGTGACTGACAATGACATGACATGAAATGTACGCTTTTACGATCTCAAAATTACATCCAAGTGAAAAAAAAAACAAAAAATTACGTGATGTTCCGTTCATTGCAGTAACATACCAAGTTCAGCGCCATCTGTCCATCGACTAGGGAAGAGTTTAAAAAAAGTAAAAATAAAATCCCTCATTGCAAGAATTTTCCTTTCTGATCGAGAACGATATTACCTCCGGCTACTACTTCTTCACTTGAAAGGGCCGACTTGCTTCAGAAAGGAAAGAACCTATGAAAATATTATTTACTAGCTTCCAGTCCCGGCTTCGCACGGGTGGACATGATATATAGCCTATGTTACTCAGTGTGAACGTAGCTTTCTAATGGTGAAAAAAAAAATTTAAAGTCGGCACAGTAGTTTTTGAGTTTATTCCTCACCGGACATGGAAGTTTCGGGAGGGAGGTACCTGTATCAGATGGGTAAGAAGGAAACGCATGGAGGTCACCACTGGAAGGATCGCCCGAAGGACACGGTGGAGCATACGGTGCAGGACTGTCCCGCTTGGGCGAAGCATCGCCATGTCCTCACGACGGCGATAGGCGGCGACCTGCCCGGCATTGGTTGAGGCCATGCTGCGGGGCGAGAGAGTGGGAAGCGGTCACCTCCTTTTGCGAAGCAGTGATGCTAGCGAAGGAGGAGGTGGGAGGCGCGAGGGAGAGGCCAGCATACACCTCACGACCCAGCCGCAGTGGTACACGCCCCCGTCGACGGACGTCGCAGAAGAATCTCCGGCCAACAAGCGCGGGCATGCGGGCGGCGAGTAATGGGCGACTCACTGGCTGATCATGGACCATGCCCGGGTCGACGGCCCGTTGTGTTCCACGCGCGCCTCAAAGACTGTCAGTATAATGACGGGGCCTTTGAGGGCCAAAGCCTGCCGCGGTCGTGGGACCTATGAGTTACCGTGACCCCGGAACGTAAAGGGCTATTAAAGGACACCGAGGAATTTAGTCAGTACAAGTCTGACAGTCCCTCCTTCCATTCTCTGGGTGGGAGGACTCTTTTGACGATTTTATGACGATAAAAAAAGAATAAATAAAAAAAAAAATTGTATCGGTATCCTCCAACAGCGCCTCGCACTAAAAAATACATTGTTAAGTTCCGACATCCACGCGAACGAAGTCGCGGGCACAGCTAGATTTTATAATTTTGTACCTAGATGTATATTATGAGTAACGTTTTACCCGAGCGAAGCCGGGTTTTCATCTAGTATTTACATAAAATCGGGGCTTTTAAAGTTAAATTACCACAAATTGGCACGTAATTATTTAAAACTAATTTTAGTACCGCATTAAGCATATCTTTAAATTGTATTTGTATAGAATAACAATTGAAAAACATTATTAAATATCAAAATGAAAGCTTATTTTGAACTCATATTTCTGAGATTATACGGGAAGACTGAATTTCGGAATGAAATTATGAATCAACAATGAGTTGTAGAAGCCTGGAAAAAATACGTGGAAAAAGGAAAGGTACCGTTATTGTTTTTGTATAGAATAAAAAAGTAATTTTAATTCATCACGTAACCCCATCATTCCGGTACTGGGTGGATATGCTTCTTATAAATCATCTAAAACTTTTAATCAAAATGACGGAGTGATTGTTTACGTGAATGATCGGTTAGGTAATGTTAAAGTTCAAGAACCAGTCGTATCCGAAGCGAACTGTCTGATAATCACAATAGGAAAAGATATAGCGATAATCGCTGTCTACAGACCTTATGCTTTTAAAGATCCCTCAAAGTTTATACAAGCCATGGACAGTATTCTCGGTGAGCTCAAATCTTTTAGAAACGTTGTTATCATGGGAGACATAAATATTGATATTGCCATCAATAATAAAGACAGTCACTCATTGGAATATTTAGATTTGTTAACTCACCATGGGTTTTACACTGGGCACACACTACCAACACACGGATCTACATGCCTCGATCACGCCAATATAAAAAGTTCTCTCTCTAGCACAGTTCTAGTATTAGAATCTACTATCACAGACCATTTTGCGGTTATGCTCTCTTTGTCAGTGTATAAAACCAAATCTCTAGACCCACCCCAATTGAGAAAAATTAATGAAGACAAGTTAACTAATGACATTCGCAACATTTGCTTTGACTCCGTTTACAGTACGAAAGATCCCAATTTGGCGACTAATCGCCTGATTGAACCAATTCTCCTAGCCTTATCTGACAACACTAAAATTATCTCAATCTCACGTAGACGTCAGCATATTAAACCCTGGATAACTCCAGGATTACTCAAATGTATGCGCCATAGAGATAATTTGTACAAAAAGTCTAAAAGATATCCTTCAAATGAAATCTTAACGGTGTCATACAGAAGGTATCGTAATTTTTGCACAAATTTACTCAGAAAGACAAAAAGTGATTATGAGAGATCAGAATTTGGAAAGGCAGGTCGAAATTGTAAACGGTTGTGGTCTGTAATCAAGGATGTTACAAACATGGGGCGGCTAAAATCTTCAGCGCATGATCTCATAGACCATGGAAATAACAAACAGAGAACTTTAAACGAAATAAATTCATATTACGCAGGCGTGGGAAAATGCCTAGCTGGGAAAATACAAAATGATTCTCGGTCTTCACCACTACCCGTTCCCCAGGAAAAATCTTTTGTGCTGCTTGGAACAGATGAACAGGAGGTAGAACGCCTGATCATGTCACTAAAGAGCGATTGTGCAGTCGGCTGGGATGGCATCTCCTCTAGTTTCCTTAAGCAGCATAAGGATATTCTTATACCCCCGCTGACGTATATCTTTAATTTATGCCTTGACACCGGTGTTTTCCCTGACTGGTTTAAGAAAGCACTTGTCCACCCAATATTTAAATCCGGGGATCGAAACCGTGTCGAAAATTATAGGCCTATATCCGTTCTGCCAGCTATGTCCAAGTTACTGGAAAAGATTATTAATTCAAGATTGATTACATATCTAGAGACTCATAAACTTTTGTCAATCAACCAATTCGGCTTTCGTAAAAATTTGTCTACTGCCGATGCTGTTCATAAATTGGTTAATCACATAGCTCTAGAACTTGACAAAGGTAAGAAATGTGTAGCGCTGTTCCTTGATCTCGCGAAGGCTTTCGACACGGTTTCGATTCCAATCTTGATATCAAAACTCGAATCCCTTGGGATTCGAGGCACCCAGCTTTCGTTATTTCAGAGCTATCTCACAAACAGAACACAACGTGTGAAAATTGGATCGCACTTTAGTTCTGATATGGATGTTACTTTCGGAGTACCACAGGGCAGTATTCTGGGCCCCAGTTTATTCCTAATCTACATGAACGATCTGTGTAGCCTGAATCTAGTGAATGGCACAATATTTTCCTATGCGGATGATACAGCTCTGGTATTTTCGTCGTACAACTGGGTAGAAACATATCACTACGCACAAAGAGGTTTTGATACAATCAGCGAATGGCTTAAACACAACTTGCTGACACTGAACATTTCTAAAACGAAAATAATAAATTTCGCCATTCGTAATACAAAGTCAGAAACGAGTACACTAAACGTCACTGCTCAGTCGTCTCTATCTAACAACAGTGGCGACGGAAACGTCAATCTCGATCACAACATCTGCAGTATTGAACGGGTGTCATCTATAAAGTACCTGGGCATAGTAATTGATTGCAATCTTTCTTTCAAATACTACATTACACATCTCTCAAATAGATTACGTAAGCTTTTATACATCTTCAAGCAGTTACGCCAATCAGCCGATGCTGTTGTCATGAAAATGGTGTATCAAGCTCTGTGTCAATCAATTTTAGTTTACTGCATCACTACCTGGGGCGGTGCGGCTAAATCTCACATTATTCATATCGAACGTGCACAAAGAGCCGTTTTAAAGGTTTGCTGTTTCAAGCCAAGACTCTTTCCCACCGTTGAGCTCTATGAGTTTTGTCAAGTGCTCACAGTTCGACAGTTGTTCATACTTGCCACTGCCAGTAAACAGCATTCGATTTGTAATTACTCTGCACTATCAAATCGCCGCAACCATATAGTTGCTTCAGCCATTCCTCTCAGAACCGCTTTTAGTAACAGATTTTTCTTGTTTCTTGGACCATATCTTTACAACAAATTAAATCAAATTCTTTCCTTACATTCGTTAAATAAACATAACTTTAGAATTGTTCTTCAAGCTTGGCTCTTGAGCCAAACTTACAGTACAACAGAAGCTCTCTTTGATGTATTAGTCTGATATTTGTCCCATCCTCAAGCATTCCTCTCTTCAAACACTCATACCCACACACACAAGAACATACACATACACACCGCGTACACGCACACACACACCCTCACACACACACACACACACACATCAAATCAATCATCAATCAAATTACACTGTCTTATCTAAAAATCAATTTTTTGTTTGCTATTCTTTTTTGTGCTCACTCTGTGTTTTGAAATTATATGTTCTTCTTGTACAAAATACTACTTTTTTTTTTATGTAAACAATATGTGTATTATCTGTAAACTATTTTTAATGTGTACCTTGTAACAGTGGGGTCCTGGTGTCCTGTATTACAGGTGTTACTACCTACCACAGGCACCAGCGATCCACAACCAGAAATGTACCTAGTTCTATCTTTGTGAAAAATATTTTTGTTTTCCTGGCTTGTGGTGAGAAATAAACGTTTATTATTATTATGTCGTTTATTCAATTTTACAATCTTATTAATACATTTTTAAATATTTTTACAAAAAAGAAATAAAAAAAAACATTTAAAAATATAAAAATAGTGATCCGCCGGTGTGGGAGCAGGGTCCAAGCTACCGGTGGTTAGGGCTCCAGAGACAGGAACCTCCTCACAATGCGAGCCGTATCGAGGAGCACTGCCTTCTGAATCAGGCCCTTGATCCAACCCCCTAATGAGAGCCTCGAAAGATGTTCGTCGAGGCTCTTTGCCATCAGGCCATTGGCAGTAATGACAATCGGCACAATGATAGCCGAGCTCACATTCCACATGTCGACAACCTCGCGCGCTAGGTCGATATATTTGATTTGTTTATCTTTCTCAGCCTTCACGAGGTTCTCGTCATGTGGGATGGTAACATCGATTATCATTGCGCGGCGCGCTGATCTGTCTATCACTACTATGTCAGGCTTATTGGCGACAATAGTCCTATCAGTAATGATAGGCAGATCCCAGTACAACGTGACATGGTCTTTCTCGAGAACTGGGTCGGGCACATACTTGTAATACGGTACCTCAGATTCCACAAGTTTGTATTTCAACGCAAGTTGCTGGTGGATGATTCTGGCTACTAGGTTGTGCCTGTGCAAGTATTCGCCGTTAGCAAGACGAGAACAACCAGAGATAATATGTCTAATGGATTCACCTGGACGATGGCATGCCCGACACACGTCAATCGTCCCATCCTTTATAATATGTCTCCGGTAGTTGTTCGTCAAGATAACTTCGTCCATAATCGCACAGACAAAACCTTCAGTTTCCCCGAAGAGGTCACCGAAACGTAGCCAGGACACGGACGCTAGAAAATCTACATCGGGCCCATGAAGGGCCCGGTAAAAGCGTCCGTGTAGCTCCTTGCTTTGCCATACCTCCCTGCGGTCTTCGGTACTGAGTATCACAGGTTTGTGCCAGTTCTCTTTAGCCATGGACAGCGGGGTGAGTCCCTTGTCCACTGTGACCACATCTCGGTGCATACCCACTTCCATTTTCAAAAAATATTCTCTGAGACTGCACACCTCACGGTTGTGGAGGGTCTTAGCATTTAAAAAGCCTCGACCCCCGCATTTCCGCGGGATGTACAGCCTCATCACCGATGATCGTGGGTGATGCATCCGATTTGCAGTCAACAGCGTACGGACTCGTCTATCCAAGGCGTCGAGTTCAGTTTGAGTCCATTTGAGTATGCCGAAAGAGTACATTAAAACCGGCATGACCCAACCGTTGAAGGCGCGCACCTTGTTTCCGCCTGAAAGAAGGCTATTTAAAACCTTTTTCAGGCGTCCAAAGAAGCGGTCCCTCAACGATTGTTTCACGTCCGGTACATTAATGCCTAACGCTTCCGACATACCCAAATACTTGTAGGTCTCGGATAAGGAAAGTGATCTAAGGTGTATGGAATCTGAAAGCTGAATCCCTTCAGATTCCATAATCTCCCCTCGCTTTACATGCATGACTGCACATTTGTCCACACCAAATTCCATCCTGATGGCACTACTAAAAGTTTCAGTTACCTTCAGTAGCTCCATCAGTCGCAATTTGTTGGGGGCAAAGAGTTTCAGATCGTCCATGTATAAGAGGTGAGATATGACCTGACCACCTCTCCTCAACCGATAGCCTAGACCTGAATCCTCCAGCAATGTGCTTAAAGGATTCAGAGCTAAGCAGAACCAAAGTGGACTCAAACTGTCGCCCTGGAATATTCCCCGCTTGATCCATACAGGTTCATCATTCGCCTGGATCTGTCGACATCCCGGATAGCGAAGGACTGTTCTCCATTGCCCCATACACGACTCAAGGAAGGTGCGTAGGGTTGCATCTATTTTGTACAACTCCAGCACCCTCATGAGCCATGTATGTGGCACCGAGTCGTAGGCCTTCTTATAATCTATCCAGCATGTGGACAGATCCTTGCGGGATCGACGAACCTGTTGGCTAATGGCCATGTCAATGAGGAGTAGCTCCTTAGTACCACGGGACCCGTTCCTACATCCATTTTGAGAGGCGGACATTATTGAGTTACTTTCAATATGTGCATTAATTTTCACTCTCAAAATGGATGTAAGAAGTTTATAAACCGTCGACAAACACGTGATCGGTCTATAATTTTTGGGTTCCGCGGTACTACCAGCCTTATGGAGAAGGTGGGTAACCCCTGTTGTTAGAAACTGTGGTAGCGACCCAGACTCCAAGGAGGACTGGAATTGAGATGCCAGACAAGTGTGTGAACTACTCAACCATTTGAGCCAAAAGTTATGCAGTCCGTCCGGTCCTGGTGATTTCCAGTTTGGTAACGGACGGACTGCTCTTGCCACATCTGTTGGCGTAATGGAAATTGGTTCCATTTCAGGAATATTTTCACACACTCGTTCGACATCTCGCATCCAGTCAGCCTCAGCATGACTGACGGGCACCGACCAGATGCTGCGCCAGAATGAACTCGTGGCGTTGTCATCTGGACGGCACAGGTCAGCCATGTTTTGTTCGGGTCGCTCCCAAGCTCTATATACCCACCTCTCATCGCTCCGGAACATGCGGTTCTGCGAGTACCGATCAACCCGTCGCTTATACCGCCGAATACGGCTTGCCCATGCACAAACTTTTTGCTTCAGGAAGTCGATGCGCTCTGTGACACGGGACATGTAATCTTGAGGACCGATCCCAGTCCCCGAGAATGCCCGTCTCACAAAGCGCATCACACGTGGTCGTGTATTTCCCTCCCTGAAGCAATATAGTTTGCCGATGAGTACCCTGGCCTCGCCGATACGACGCTCAATCCTGCATTGCCAGGCTGGTACAGCTGGTTTTGGTCGATTAGCTCCGTCACTATCCGGGAACTTGACATTAGCCAATCGACATGCCGCAACAGCCCCGCAAAACAAGATTGAATGTGTATCGACAAGATCCTCGCTGCTCTCGAAAATATTCTTAAGCAGCGAGTTCAAAGCACTCACCAGCGCCCTATTTTTTTTGTGCATGGGTAACCGTGGTAATCGGGGTCTAAGTGTAATGGGAGTTGAGCGGTACTCACGAAGCGCATCCTCCAGTGCGCTCCTCAATCGTTCGTTGCACTGGCTACTTACCGTGGCAACCGTGTCATCCTCCTCCACAACAGGAGCAATATTTTGCTGCGACGGAACTCTGTTAATAAATAATGACGTCGTAGCTGGTGGTGGAGATAAGATGGTACGGTTGCTCAGTACCTCTGAGCGCAGCCTATCAAGTGCGGTGTCGTCCAACATGTGATTACGTTGGATGACCCGCACCTGATCCGAAAGTCGTTGGGCCGAGACGTTAAGGGTTGGTTCAAGTACCTGGAACAGAGACAGCATCCTAACACGGTACGCAGTGAGGTTAGTTCCCCCCTCTGTAGACCCGTAGTATGCGCGCATGACATTCTCATTTATGGACTGAGTCCATCTCATGCGCTGCACACAACCACCGGTAGCGGGGACCCGGCTCGGGGCCGGTTGGCCCCTAGATCCCAAGCTCCTCGGTGGCCGGCGTCTCCCCTGCCGACGTACAGGTGTTGGCGACGTCGGCGGGGAGAAATATTCGCCGCTCGAGCTCGACGCAACTGCCGCTGGAGATCCGATGTCCGGTGGCGGCGAGGCGGAACTGAGCGGCGACTCCGGGGATGGTGGGCGTGCGCGTCGGGAAGCGGCTCTCGTTATCATTTAAGTTTCATCCGATTTATTCCATTATAAAAATTTTTCTTTTTCTGACATCTGTCATAAGTCGATTTTAGACTCGGTTTCCAATATTTTGTAGTTTTGATTTTTCATTTTTATGAATTTTTATGTATTTCAGAAATCTCTATTCTGCAGAGTGGTCCAGAACTATAAACACACTTTAAATATATTTTCTTTGAAAAAAAATCAGAGAGTTTGTTGAACTTGACTTGTGTCAACGAGTGTTGCCTTATATTATTATTATTATTATTATCAAGTACCTAAAAAAATTTTTTTCTGAACCTAAATTTGACAAAATAAAACATCATTTTTATATAATGTTAAGACTGAAATAACTTTAAAAAAATACACTGTTTGTAAGTGGAGTTCAGGCAAACAAAAATCAGTAAAAAAAAACTTACATAAAGTTATTTTATCGACAGGTAAAATTTCAAAGTTACTAATAAATTACGCAGCGCTGAGCTGTGTCGGTCAGTTCTATACAAATACAACATAAAGATATGCTTAATACGGTACTAAAATTAGTTTTAAATAATTTCGTGACAATTTGTTGTAATTTAACTATAAACAACCCCGATTTTATGAAAATTGTCAAGTTTTACCGATAACACTCTTAAGAAAGCGTACATAACGTCATAACATGGCGTCATAGCAGCTTTACCACTACCGTAATGGCTTAGTGATGTTATGTATGATGAGTTCTGAGTAAGCTTTGATGGTGGATTGCCTGTGTTGTGAGATTACTAGCTAATTCAAATGGCTTTACCTGATAATTGTTCCACGGAATCGTACTACTCGGGAATTACGGTACTCTAAAATATACTATTGTACTCTATTTCATGTTTGTAGATTACAAAGTAAAGACGCCAGCATATCAACCTACCCAAATCTGTCAAATTTTCGCAATCGAAAATTAACCTTTCCTTTACATTTTCCTTTTATTTTTACATTTGTGATTTGACACCTGTACGACACTAACAAGATGTAACAAAATTCGTTAATTTCATATCTGTACCACTCCAGTTTCAAAATATAACACAATAATAAAAAAGTTTTCACTTCTACTGGCACTCCTGGAGTGCAATCCGTCGTTTTTTTTAACAAACTGTTAATCGTACTTAAGGTGGGTAGTTTTACGTTTGCCACAATTAAAGTTAATTCGCCACAAAAAAAAGTCTATGTATATTACAAAATCAAATGTTGGATATTAATGTATCTGAATCCTGATGTAACCAATCAACAGCCGAATTTGCCAATCCAGGTTTTTAAAATGTCCAAACACAAACAGCCATTAAGGAACATGGATCGAGACTTAGATTGAGATACAATACTAAGTTCGTAACCTGGTTTGACCTCTACGTATACTCTTGAGTATAAAACGTTCTCCACCAATAGACACGCCCCGCTAATAAAACTACAATGAAGGAATTATTTTCTGCCAACTTGTCGACCACTTAGCTTTGGACTTGCCATGCTAAATATTCTCCCTCATTTCTGGGAAAATATATTTTAGTAGGTATTTATTAGCTGTTTTTAAATATTTTAAAATTGTTCTTCTTCTTGTCGCTGGCACGACGGTATTTATATTTTATTGGACTAAAACTCCGCCTTGTTTGGCGCATGTTTTTGGGCTAAGACCGCTAAAACCCCCAAAAACGGACATGACTAAATTAATGCCATGAGTCTATGGCGTATCATATTTCAAACGCAAGAGTAAAATTCCCATGTACGCAACTTCGTTTGTGAGAAAAAAAATGTTAAAGTTGCTAATTTTTTAACTCCCAAAAAACGAAAATATTTAAAAAATAACATTATGGGTGTGTAAACTTGTTTTATAGCTGATAATTTCATCCCTTTAACTCTAACAGTTCCATAGATTATAATAATTTTTTATTATTTAGACTATTTTTTTTTCTTCCGGCTTAAATGATTTTGGCAGATGTATTCTATACTGAATAATACTTTGGTAAAGCCCTTATACACAGTATTTTTTTCCATAGCCAATCCGGAACAGTACCGCAGATTTTTTTTTCGTTTTATTAACGCCTATACAAATCTTTAGAGCAAAATTTCATTTGTGGTTTAAAAAAGCATCAGGCGTTTCCAATGAAGGATTTTGTGTGGCACGGGAGGGGTTCCCCCTTTTTTAGGCTATTGCTAAAACCCCGTGCCAAACACTCTCTTGCATTCTAAAACACTGTGAGGCGGTTACATTTTTTTTTTAAGTTTTTATCTAAAATCCAATTTTGCAGTTTTAGTTTCCGTCAAAATCGGCCTCGAGACTCCTTACAACGTTTTTTGATATTCCTTATAGTTTCGGATATAGCTATCCACGACCAGTTGAAAAATTCACTCTGTATAATTTTACGTACGTGGTGAAAATGACAGTATTAAACACATGGAAAAAGGGTGTTTACCGATTTACCAACCGCAATGTTTTATTTTTTAAATTAGGTATACTTTTAAAGTAATGCTCTTCCAGCGCACACGTTTAATACGAGTACCATAATCATAACGTAATAATTATAGACTATTTCATAACATCTAATATATAAAATTCTCGTGTCACAGTTTTCGATGCCATACTCCTCCGAAACAGCTTGACCGATTTTGATGAAATTTTTTGTGCTTATCCGGTATCTATGAGAATCGGCCAACATCTATTTTTCATCCCCCTAAATGTTAGGGGTAGTCCACCCCTAAATTTTTATTTTTATTTTTTAGACAAAATTTTAAAACAACGTTTGCCGGGTCAGCTAGTAATTAATATTTTTTTATTCACTTATTTAAAAAACACTCCACACGTCATGTTCACTATTTATTTTATTTGCCTGCTGGGGTCACCCCGCAATTGCTGAAAAAAAAATTCTTTCCCTAACCCGTGTTCAAGGAAGAATTTCATTCTACAGCTGGCAACCCAGCTAACTCAGCGCCCGCTAACTACATAATCCGGGATGTTAGATAGTTAGTTGTTATAATTCGACGCGATCGGTCTATTCTTTGTTCAACCCCTCAACTGTTCAGGAGGATTACTATATTTTATTGCTTCTTCTATTTGTTACGTGCGAACGGTTTAGGGGTTGGTTTACAGTTTTATAATTGATGTTTTCTTTCACATTTTGGATTCATAATTTAGTTTTCCAAACCTCTGTCTTTTATATTAGAAAAAAAATAAGATATAAATAATTAGGCACTACACAAATGATAGAATTTTTTTTTTCAAAATTTCTTAAAAATACACTGATGATAGATGACATTTTCTCTTAATAAAAAAAAAACAAAAGGAATCTCTGTTTCTTTAGAAAGTGACTTCTGCATTGCACTACCATTGATAACGTCATAGAAGCAGCGAAGTTTTGGACCAACCGAAAACCTTATCTATCCAAATGTAAAGAATATTATAAATTAATGTAAAAGTACTTTGTTTGTTGCATTTCCATGCCCAAGCCACTGAATCGATTATCATGCGTTTTCAGAAGTACTGAGACGGACACAGGGTCAGTGCGTTTTCAGAAGGAAAATAACAAAAACGTTATTTTAAAAATAGATTACGAAACATGTCTCTAAATTGATTGCAAATTCTAAATTAATGCGACCGAAGCCGCGGACCAAAGCTTGTAAACAATAATAATATAAAGGGGAGAGACAAATCAAAATTCCTCATTAAAAAACCAATCGCCAAAATAATGGAGAACCACATTAAAAAAAATGTAAACCTATTAACCACACTGATGTATAAAAATAAAGGAGAAATAAAAATTCATTTTGCGTACTAATGAAGTTTCAAAGCCTTGCAATTAGCGACTGAGTTATTTTGCGGAAAAACGCAATTAAGGATGGGCGGGAGGCCGAAGGCCGAATGGAACGGAATACGTAGAAAGAGACAGAAGGACGGTTTTATTTGATGAACGAAAATAGACGCCAACTACATAATCTTTAGATCTAAATTAGATAATCTAACCTAACCATCAGGCGTAGGCTTCAATTCCTTTTACGCTGGGTAGCGTACGACGACGGTCGCGAGTACGAATATACATTTTGATCTATAAAGCACCATACTGTGACGCTGAGGTTAATGTACTGGTACATGGTACTAACTTTAAAAAAGAACCAATTGTCGCACATCACATTACTACTCATAGACAGGGCCGTGAAAAATATACCGACTGACGCAAAATTGCGTATACAGCATTTCAACAACCCCAATCGGAAATTTCCTTGCACTTCATTATCATCATCAGCCTATAACATTCTCACTGCTGAGACATAGGGCTCCTCGCTTTGAGAGAGTGTAGGCCCAAATCCACCACACCAGCCCATAGATATGTGTAGATTGATATCTCATGTCTTCGAATTTTTGGTTTTATCACGAAGTTTTCCTTCACTATTTTGAGAGTAGTGGTGATGAAATTTATTACACAAAGTAACGCGCTTGGTGGTCGCCGTTTTACCGTGATCCCGGAACGTAAAGGGCTATTGAAGGACACCGTGGATTTTATTCAATACGAGTCTGACAGTCCCTCCCGTTCTGCCCTGGGTGGGAGGACTCATTTGATG
Source organism: Agrotis exclamationis (assembly GCA_950005045.1). NCBI lineage: Eukaryota > Metazoa > Arthropoda > Insecta > Lepidoptera > Noctuidae > Agrotis > Agrotis exclamationis. The sequence continues at coordinate 14,652,992 of OX465441.1, forward strand.
ATTTTACCACGATAAAAAAAAATATGCGCCTGGTTAGGTTTATAGCCACGACCCACAACTGCTAAGTCAACTTGCACTTGCTTTATAATAAATCCTATAAAGGTGCGTACGTTTTCACACGTTGAAGGACCTCACCTTCTGTGCATACATATTCAGTGCCACTGGTTTGTCTCCCCTATGGTTTCCTCGTGCATTGTTCGACTGGTGAAAGGAACTAATCGAGTGCTAAGATAGCACGTGGACTCGGTTCCATTTTGTTCTATATACAAGAGTATATGACCTGTATTTATGTACTACTGCTGATAACAATGGAAAAATCTTTACTATATAAATAGCTGTATCATATAAAATTGGTCTCTAACAAAAATGACTGCAAACTATCCTTATATCTAGCTCATGATTTTGTATAGTACAGCGAAACTATTGATTTCTGTCATAGTAAACTTTGTGACAAAGAAATTTTACTAGCCAAGTTACATAAATGACATTTTGGCAAAATTGAGCCATTTATAATATGTAGATAAATTAATAAATAATAACTTTAGTTTAGCAAAGCGTCGTATTAGCTTTGTTAAATCTAGCTACAGTCTTACTAACCGAAAGGTGCCGAAAAAAATATTAACAATGAAATTAAACCGAGGCCGAAAGCCGAACACGGCCCATCACTAGTGACCTTATTATTCCAGTGAACGGCGAACTCTCGCCTCCAGTTATTTATTTCTAAGTTCTTGACGTTTTTTGACAGAAATTATAAATATGGCGGATTTATTTTGATTATGAAATATATTTCCGTGATTTTTGGTTGGGAAATGTTAATGAAAGCAGGATTATAATGATGGTAGCAGGCTGATTGGTGTTTTTTATTTCTTCTAGATTTGTTTCCTTGGAAACTACTTGTGAAAAATACTGAAAAGAGTCTAGAGGCCGATTTTGAATAAATAAAAACTTAATGCATCATTGGATTATTACGTACGATGGTACGGAGACTATAATGCATAATGGGGTGAGAGGTTGTTAAAAATTCAAATTCATGACCAGGAATCGAACACGTTGATTTACGAAAAAAATACTTTCTGTACTAATATACCATTAACCAATCACCCATTGTAAAAAAATAATGCATTTTTTTAAAAGAACATGAGGTACTACCAATCTATACAAAATGTGGCAAAAAAAAACAAGACAATTTTGTCTCCCGAAAAAATCCAAAGCCCTTAAACTCCAAAAACATGCAAATTTGTCCCCATAAAATTAGTTGGATCATCGTTTCTTTTACAAAGCGGCCTGGCAAGCCCGTGATACACATACAGAACCCACAATTTATCAATATTTAACCATATTCGATATATTATCTGCGTCCATAAAATTCAGGGGGTCCGCTACGCATAGAAATTGATCGTTTAATGTGAAATTATTGCTGTATCGGGATACCCTTAATCAGTATTGTAGGGTAAGCAGGAGTCTAAGTAATGTGCTATAATGGCGGAAATATTGAGAGGTAAATTATAAAAGGTTTTTTTGGTTAACTTTTTCGAAAACAGTCGAGAGGTGTAAAAAAAGACCTTTCTCGTTTTTTACTATGAATTTTTGATAATTTTGATTATTCAACTTGCGATAGTTAGACATAAAGTAGTCTATAGGTGCGTCCCCACAGAGCGCGCAGCCTCGCAAGGCATTTTTCCGCGCGAAGCAGCTCTGTTGGTGTGGACGTGTCTCGGGCGACGCAAGTGACAGCGCTGCCGCGGTCGTGCGACCGAGCGCCCGAGCCATCCAGTGTCGACTTTTGCTTTGTTCGCGTTGCCTCGGACGACAATAAACGCGTCCACACAGAGTGAGCAGCCTCGCTTGTCAGTTTCCCCGCGCAGCAAATGCCTTGCGAGGCTGCGCGCTCTGTGTGGACGCACCTAATAACGTGCTTAACATGCGCGTGAGACCGCGCGTAGGTATAGGTATGTATTCTGGGACGCCCCCCGGCAAGATGGACCGATGACCTGAAGCAATGGCTGGATGAGAATCATGCCCTGTGGCGCTCCTTGGGGGAGGCCTATGTCCACAAGTGGACTGCAATAGGCTGCAATGATGATGGTAACGTGCCTGCTAGACTTGCAGGAATATCTTTAAAGGTTACCACAGCCCCGGAACGCAAAGAACAATCGAAGAAACGAAGTAGATTTTATTCAGTACGAGTCTGACAGTCTCTTCCACTCCGCCATAGGCAGTAGGACTCATTTTTACCCGACTACGGCAAAGCCAAAAAGGAGGGTTATGATTTTGACCGGAATGTATGTATGTATGTTTGTATGTATGTATGTATGTTTGTCTGTTCCTTCGTAACTTCTAAACTACTTATCATAACATGACAAATGAGGTGTCGTTAGAAGCGTCTCAGTTGTCCGCTGGTTATAGGGTAGGTGACGTGTCACCAAATCCAATATGGCGCCCTCTAGGGGATGTAAAGTCGTAACCGTACCTACACCTAGCCAATAAAGATTGTGTGATACAACCGCAGGTGGCACACGACCACGGCTAGCACAATATCGGTCAAAATAATGAATAATTATTATTGTTCTTGTTTTAAACTTTTCAGTGCGCGTTTTTTTCGTAGTCGGGTTTTAGTTATTTTTACCTAATATTTTATGATTTAACACGCAAATATTAAATACTTAAAAACACCAATATCGATCTCACTAACGATAAACACCAAAATCAGAACAATATTCCTCAAAATTTCTTCCTCAACTTTTCATAAAGTAATTCAGTACCATGCCGTCACATAATTCAGGAAAAACCGCGTAAAATGAAAACATTACCTTTAAATATATATCACTTATGCGTCGTAAATAAAAGGCAGACATATTTACATCCCCCCTAAGGGATGAAAAACGCGAATTAGGAGAACATGCGAACAATAATGTTATCAAAATAGAAGGCATCATGGACCCGTCAGCAGAAAAAGCAATTTTAATCTGCCTAATGTTGGAGGCAGTTTTTACTACGCGGGTTTTTTTTATTTTGGTTGGCAAAATCATCAAATGAGTCCTCCCGCCCTGAGTGGGGCGGAAGGGACTGTCAGACTCTTACTGACTAAAATCCACCCGTGTTCCTTCGGATGCCCTTTACGTTCCGGGGCCACGGTATCCTGGATTAAGAAAAATTCGCGACCCCAGCAGGCATTTGGCCCCATAGCCCCGGGTCGGTGGCCCGCGCCACCGACCCGGGCTTGGTCCTTGGTCGGACGGCGAGCATACCCATTACTCACCGTCCGCAAGCCACTGTGCCCTCTGCTATTCAGAGGGACACGCGTTGGAGCGTCCACCCGACAAGCTCTTCGCATACGGGCAAAGAGACCCCTTAGGCACACAGAGGAATAGTTTTTGCTCGCATCCCAGGGTGCACCGGCCCGAAAAACTGGTCTTCCCCCCGGACGTATCCGAGAGGGAACTCCAGTCCACGGGCGCACGTGGAGGTTTCCTGTCTTAGCACCCCATACTATGCGGGTTTAGATTTTCGTGATCATTTGTCTAGCCTTTTCCCAACTATATTATTATGTTCGTAAGGATTGAGGAGCCACATCAGATTTTTAAATCTGATCTCTTGGAATTTGACCGGATGCAGCTGAATATCAGTATTTTACATGGAGCGACTACCTATCTGACCTCCACAACCCAGTAACTGGTAATACAATACCCCATGGTAAGACTGGTTGTCAGACTTTAGAGCTTCTGACTAACAGTAACGACTGTCGAAAATCTACAAATTACTGCCGGGACCAACGGCTTAACGTACTTTTCGAAGCATGGAGGAAACTCGATATGACGGATGGTCACCCATCCACAGACAAACCTCGGCAAGCACGGCTTACCCAGAAGATCGGCCTGTGTGGCTGTAAGTATTTAGCCACGAGCTCCTTAGAGATTTTCATGATAACCGTAACTATGAAATATTTTGCATCTCACTTCTGCTTGAAATAAATGCTTTAATTTGATTTTGATTTTTTTAATCAAATGAATTGAACCCCGTCAAGCTTAGCATTTCGGGTAAAGTGTATTTAAACGGTAATTGGTCCTTTCAATGATTTTTTCTTTGTCTTTAATGGAAAGATCATTATTTGTTTATTAACAAACTGTTTTTAGTTCTTTTTTTTTGCTTAATTATGAAGTTATATCAAATTCAAAATCATTATTTGAACTCCGAGCCGAAAATACGCCGACATCGCGACAGTGCCCGACGGGGTGGTGTGACGTCACTATAATACCAATTTCTATACATTGATAGTACCTGTTCTAACTTTGAAATTGTTATTGTAGAAGCCAGTTGATACATTTCTAAGGAAATTCTTTGATATAGTGACGTCACAACCGAGGCGAGCAATTGGGGCGCGTTTGTGTTCACGTCAGTTGAGTTCGAATTTTATCACTTTTAAATTGGTCATAATTATTAAAAAACACTTTTTTTTTTGGGTGGCAAAATCATCAAATGAGTCCTCCCGCCCTGGGTGTGGCGGAAGGGACTGTCAGAATCTTACTGACTAAAATCCACCCGTGTTCCTTCGAATGCCCTTTACGTTCCGGGGCCACGGTATCCTGGATTAAGACAAAATCCGCGACCCCGGCAGGCAGAAACCTCCACGGACGCACGTGGAGGTTTCCTGTCTTAGCACCCCATAAAAAAAAAAACACTTAAGATTTTTTCTCTTCCATGAATGTTCTTATTTGTGGTGGATTTATTAATTATGTAAAAAAATAACTTTGTAAATTCAAATACCTAATGAAGTGATTAAAATTACTAATTTTATTGTTGGTTTGATTAGAAGATTTTAGAAAGTTGTAGCGCAATTTGATCTTTATTTAAGTGATCAATTGGGGTTGTATTATCTATGAACAACATGTTTAGTAACTGATATTGCAAACCATACTTTCACTACACGAGCTACGCTTTCGTAGTACTGCGTAGAACTGCTACGCGCTACGCCGAACGCTACGTGTTGTAACAAACCTAATTATTTACTGCCTGAAGTTCCCAATACGTGAACAGTTAGAGAAGCATGATTTTCTATGCTGCTATTAAAACCTAACTACGAGTAGATAAAGTGTTGACTTGTTGACCCAATGAGCAAATCGTAACCGTCTCGCCATCGTATCGAAATCGTCCCGACTAAAACTCTCACCATACTTCATTCACGTCTGTCTTACCGCCGCCCGATGAGCAGAGGTTCTATCTGTATTGGAACTAACTGCTGACTCCATACTTTGGACTTTCAACCCTCATAAGTCATGTCATACGGAATTACATGGAATGTTCTAAATTTTTTTTTTTTTTTTGGTTGTAATATCATCAAATGAGTCCTCCCGCCCTGGGTGGGGCGGAAGGGACTGTCAGACTCTTACTGACTAAAATCCACCCGTGTTCCTTCGGATGCCCTTTACGTTCCGGGGCCACGGTATCCTGGATTAAGAAAACCCGCGACCCCAGCAGGCATTTGGCCCCATAAGGGGCCCCGTCGGTGACGCGTGAAACACGACGCGCCACCGGGCTTGGTCCTTGGTCGGACGGCGAGCTTACCCATTACTCACCGTCCGCAAGCCCGCTCCGCCGCTGTGCCCTCTGCTATTCAGAGGGACACGCGTTGGAGCGTCCACCCGACAGGCTATTTGCATACGGGCAAAGAGACCAAAGGGTCTCAAAAACTCTTCCTTAGGCACTGTGTGCCTAAGGAAGAGTTTTTGCCCGCATCCCAGGGTGCACCGGCCCGAAAAACTGGTCTACCCCCGAACGTATCCGAGAGGGAACTCCAGTCCACGGGTGCACGTGGAGGTTTCCTGTCTTAGCACCCCGGAATGTTCTAAATCTAGGAATTTCTGAGAAGTAAATTAGGAAATCTCTCGATGACAACAAATAAACTGGTATTGAGCTGCCTAGTTTCCGTAGGCGCGGGCATGCGGACGGTGAGTAATGGGTGACTTACCGTCCGATCATGGACCATGCCCGGGTCAACGGTGCGTCGAGTACACGCGCGCCTCAAAGAGCTATCAGCAATCTGACGAGGCTCCCCTTAGAGGTCCAAAGCTTACCGGGGTCGCGGGACTGTCTCATCAGGTAACGTAATCCTGGAACGTAAAGGGCTATTAAAGGATCACCGTGGATTTTAGTCAGTACAAGTCTGACAGTCCCTCCCGCCCTGCCCTGGGTGAGAGGACTCATTTGATGATTTTACCACGATATAAAAAAAAAGATGTTAGTAACCTCAATATCATTTTTAAGACCTATCCATAGATTTTCAGTTCTAAGTATGGGCATTTGGGCAAACCCCATAAATTTGTTCTTTTTTTTTTTGTGTGAAAATCCTAATGCGGTTCACATAATACATCTACTTACCAAGTTTCAACAGGATAGCTCTTATACTTTCGAAGAAAAGCGGCTGTGACATACGGACGGACAGACAGACATGACGAATCTATGAGGGTTGCGTTTTTTGCCATTTGGCTACGGAACCCTAAAAAAGCTGCCTAGTTTATAGGAAGCTTTGAACACTAAGCTCAATGTAGTTGTGAAAAGGAGAGGCAGCTGATATGAATCCTTGACAGCTTTGCTTGCTCCTTTCCCCCTCTTAAATATAAGCCTGTGACCTAGGGTTTAAAACCGGATGAGAATCATACAAACTTGCATAATTATTTGTAAAATTAGAAGGAAGGAAAAATAAAAAAAAAGATTAAAAAAATATATACCTTGAATGGTATTTTTCATCGAAACGGTTCCCAAAAATTTCAGAATCTCTATATAATAAGGCATCATCATCATTACCTGCTTAGTCTTTTCCCAACTATATTGGGTAGGGCTTCTAAGCTTGCAGAATGTAGTTCACAACCAGTATTTTACATGGAGCAACTGACTATCCGAACTTTACAACCCGGTTGGGTTATAATGATCACATGGACTGGAATGACTCTGGCGGTTGAGAGTATGTCATACTCACTCAAAAGTCTCGCTGATGGTGGCGTGTATGTCGGATCATTTAGTTCCCTTCAAAATGGTTGAGCTGAATGGTGCTGATATATGTGTCATATTCGTGAACGGGCGCTGTCAGTTGGCACTGGTCATCTCTTAGCTGCCACGGTCTATTTTAACTATTAACAAGTTTATTTTTGAATTGTCTTTTTATTTTACTATGGACACTATTAACTTGCCACATCGTTCTCACATAATGTACTATCTGATTATGAATGATGTAACAAAAGTTCTGTAATAATTTTGGCGATTGAAAAATAGTGTCCATGGAGTTTCTTGCTCATTCTTCTCCATAGAGATCTACATTTTGGAATGAGCACCTACGGTACTTTCACAGTTTTTATGTCTTGTGAATGGGACTGTAGCACCATAACTATATTTGTACTTGTTTTATTTTATGTCTTTTGACAATTCAAAAGTGCCTGTAATTGGCCTAGTTGAAATAAACGATTTGATTTGATTTGATAGGCAGTTATTGGGTAGGTTTTCGTTATTGTATTATTGGTAATCCGAAACCGCGAGTTATAAGTGTCCTAATTTTGATAGAAAAACTTTTTAACCCTTCCTATTATGTGTTTCAACCTTCCTTTCAACCGCGCCCGCCTACAACCCGTCACATTAAGGTCGATCAAAAGGAACGTCCTTACTACCTGGACCTCTACTGACCCCGCCACTAACTGTGTTGACTGGCGTGAATAGATGACGGACATTTGTAGGTACTATGGCGGATACCTGAGTAGGGATGGGATAGTGTCGATAGATGCGGCCATTTTGTATCGATAAGAAATTGTTGTTTTTTATTATTTAATGGTAGGTTTGTAGGTATGACCATTATCAACAATACGAAGGCAAACAGACGGCGAGTATAATAATGGAAGACTCACCACCCAATCATGGCCCATGCCCAGTTTGACGCGGTGCATCGTGTTGATCCACGCGCGCTTCAAAGAGCTGTCAACAATCAGACGGGGCCATAGACGGCCAAACGCCTACTGGGGCTGTGGAACTGTCCGAATAGCAAACCATGACTCTGAAACATAAAGGGCTATTGAAGAAACCTGGTGAATTAATAAGAACGTTTCTGACAGTACCCACAGCTAAACCCAGGGCGGGTAGATTCATTTGATGACTGTGCCTCGAAAAAAAAATTGTGAGCAATGATGTGGTCGACGGTGAAGCATGCTTCATCATCAGCCTATAATGGTCCCACTGCTGGGACACAGGCCTCCTCTCTGTGAGAGGGAGTGGGCCATAATCCACCACGCGGGCCCAGTGCGGGTTGGTAGATGTCACATGTCTTCGAATTTTTGGTTCTAGAACATGCCGGTTTTCTCACGATGTTTTCCTTCACCGTTTTGAGAGCAGTGGTGATGAAATAAATTAAACAAAGTAATGCCCCTGGCGGGGTTCGAACCCAAGACCTACAACTTGTAAGTCGGGACCGATACCACTGGGCTTGCTTAGAAGTAATATTGGGGTATGAGTCAAGAGTGAATACTCTTGACTTATACCCTATAATGTTGTAGCTATCAGGAAATATCTGCAGGGAAATCAATTCTTTAGCTTTGCGCACAATGAAAGTATTTTTAAAACGCGTTATCCGTATTTCCACTTTTGTGACACTTTTATCACCATCCAACACTGGACCCTCATAGTGAAGTACTACTACTGCTGGAAGTATATGAGAGAGGTTCCCCACTGATGGCAGCCACATTGACATACATATTAATCAGTATAATTAGTAAGATTCGGAAAACTTCAATAAGTTTTATGCCTATGCCGTTTATAATTTTGGCATGCCATTTTTATAGCGAAATGTGTCTGAACTTATATACTTATATTTTTACCATCTTTGTACATACCACATTTGTAACAAATAAATAATTTTGATTTGATGCCCTAGATCACCTTTTAAGACTTATTCAAGTTAACAATTTTTTATTAGGTAATAATTTGTATTATAAGGTTTTTATTTGGCACTTACATTATGATCAAAATAGAGTATGTTCAAAGCATTCACAATCACAATGTATTTTATGTAAAATATTCTATCATAAATATGCTGATTTTATGACGGATTTTAGGACAGTAAACTTTGCATTTCAATAGAATACCAGACTTTGAAACTTTATTCAAAATCTTGCTGAAACTTCGTCTGTTGACTTGCTATTAATTTTGGATAGATTTGAATATAGCCTATAGCCCTGCACACTATTTTTTTAATATAATCATTTGCATATCTTTTTTCACTACGGTTAGGTTTTTAGGCCATTTTACCCTTAAATAGATGAATAATTATTTGGAGCGAGGTCTATTTGACCTCCACTGCCTAATTATTAGGTGCAAAAAGTAACCACGGCAAAAAAAAACGATGAAAAATAACAAGAACTAACATTACATTACATTCACTATCCAAAAACTGTATAAATGCATTGAATCACTTGCATTATTTGTATCGTGTATTTGTTTTGCGTCATAACCAACGATATATTAATGTCCACGGTAAATAATTATCATGTATAAGTTCTAGAGATAAAAACACAAAGCAATATATTCTGCCCTTCAGTTCATCACACCTAAAAACTTTAATTACACACGAAAAGCAAATCCCACCACTATTCCTTTCATCGACATCTCATGCCGTAATGAGTCACATCACTAAACTAGACAAAGAGCTAGCGATTTGTTTCTCAAAATGTTTTTTCCTTGATTCCCCGTAGGAGAGGCTCCGTACCTTTTATTGCAACTAGATTTATATTCTCTCGCGCCATTTTATTGGACAATGAGGAGATTTGGATTATTGTAATATTACGGACAGGAAAAGGAACTTAGGCTTAAAGAAAGAGAGAAAGGAGACCTTTGACGTGAAGTGGGTTGACACAGGTTTATACACACATCAAAAGTGTCTAGGGATCAACATATATTTTTGCAATTACTTTTCTCCTGATTGATATTAATTAAAATTTTCTTTAAGGATTCATCAAATAAAGTGTTTTCGTTTGTCACAGTAACGATAAACCAAGTCACCTTTGCATTAATAAAGAAATTTGCCATTTTCCTAATAAAGGGATTTTTGACAATTGAACCACTAACACAAAAGTTCGAAAAAAAGACTGAAATAACAGTTTTCTTTAAAATTTTATTGGGTAACTTAAACAATTAATAATCCGTGTTTCTACCGCGAACACTAACAACACAAGAACATCGGTTTGGCATACTCAAAATGAGTTCATCCAAATCACGCTGTGGAATGGCCGCCCATGTTCGTTGCAACAACAAAAAAAGGTCTTCTTGCGACTGGATACCCTCCATATTCGGCAGAGCTCTTCTCTGTAGCATATCCCATGCATGCTCAATCAAATCAAATCAAATCGTTTATTTCAACTAGGCCAATTACAGGCACTTTTGAATTGTCAAAAGACAAAATAAAACAAGTACAAAAATAGTTATGGTGCTACAGTCCCAGTCACAAGACATAAAAACTGTGAAAGTACCGTAGGTGCTCATTCCAAAGCGTAGATCTCTATGGAGAAGAATGAGCAAGAAACTCCATGGACACTCTTTTTCAATCGCCAAAATTATTAAAGAACTTTTGTTACATCATTCATCATCAGATGGTACATTATGTGAGAACGATGTGGCAAGTTAATTGTGTCCATAGTAAACATAAAAAAGACAATTCAAAAATAAAGTTAAGTATTAATAATTAAAACAATCGGATTCAAGTCTGGCGACTGAGCAGGCCAGGGCAGGACATTGATGTTAGCTGCGGCGAGAGTCTGTCTTACAACTCTTGCGGTGTGCGGTCGTGCATTATCATGCATTAACTGAAATAAGGGACCGATTTGCACTTGTAGAGGAACGATGACGTCTGATACAATCGTCTCAGCATAAATTTGAGCGTTGAGGTTGCCTCTGATCCAAATCAACTCAGTTCTTCCGCCGATCCAAATACCCGCCCATACCATGATGGTTCCACCACTATAAGGATGGACTTCCTGGCAGGATTTTAATCGCTGTTGGCGTCCAGGGGTTCTCCAGTGTCGTATACGTCTTGTATCCGGTCTCATACCGAAACGAGACTCATCAGAAAAGCACACGAAACGCCATTGTTCTTCTGCCCAATTTCTGTGTTCAAGAGCCCATTGATATCGAATCCTACGATTGTGCATTGCTATAGGTGGTACCCGTAGCGATCTTCGGGAATGAAGGTTCACTTCATGCAAGCGGTTTCTGACTGTTTGGTCGCTAATTAAGTTCCCTGAAGAGTGATGAAGCCTCACGGCTAACATCATGGCGGTTATTGTTGGAGCTCTTCGAGTTAAGATTTGAATGTATCGGTCTTGTCTCCGTGTGGTGCAGCGATACCGTCCTCCATGGCGCTCAGCCACGGTACCAGTGCTTCGGTAACGTGTCCAAAGTCGACTGATAACACTCTGACTTGTATTCAGAGCTAAAGCCACAGTACGTTGCCGGGAACCAGCTTCTATCATTCCCACGGCTCTGAGCATTTCTTCCCTGCTTAAATGACGTCGCCGCTCCATAATAACGTTGGTTTTAATCAGTAGTAGGGAAACAGTAGCACTAATAATGTCTTCAATGCGTTGTATGTTTTTATAGGGAAAATATTGACAGCTGATTTTCATCTTTTACTCGAATTTGATTCACAGTTCCTGATTCAAATTATGAAATGCACCAAAAAGGATCCATATAAATTTATAAAATCATAAATTTATTACAAAGCCACATCTCAATCTCAAGAAATCCGCATAAAAATGCTTGATCCCTAGACACTTTTGATGTGTGTATTAATAAATTAAAGCAATGCAACGATGTAAATTCTTTACATCACAATCCATTCTACCTACCTTAACTTCACCCCAAAATCATGTCATCATAATGTACCCCTATACATCATCACCATCATCATCAGCCTATAAATGTTCCCACTGCTGGGACATAGGCCTCCTCTCTGTGAGAGGGAGTGGGCCACAATCCACCACGCCGTCCCAGTGCGTGTTTGTGGATGTCACATGTCTTCGAATTTTTGGTTCTAGGACATGTCGGTTTCCTCACGATGTTTTCCTTCACCGTTTTGAGAGCAGTGGTGTTGAAATAATTTACACAAAGGAATGCTGGTTTCGAACTCACGACCTCGTGACTCGTATGTCCGGGTCGATACCGCTTGGCCACCACTGCTCATAGACATACATACCTACACACATGCAAAAAACTCCTATACAAAATGCAATATATACCCCTATACATATGCAATATAATATATCTAAACATCACCCCAAATTGCAATATCGCTTGCAGCTTTTACAATAGCACTATCTATCTGTACGTATTCAGCTACAGAGCTGTATAAAGCCACAATTTGAATTGTAATGTGCCAGCGGTCAAAATGACTGCCTTGCTGCGGTCAGCGCGATGTGACCGCAACGAATACCGATGTATATGTGATATATAGGTAGGATTCGTTTTGTTTAAGTTATTTTTGGGGTGTAGTGTGGTTTTCAGACTATCAGTCTTATTAAGGGCCCCTGAGTTACGAATCGGTAGCCTGGGTTTGAACGTAGTGAGGCGTATTACATTTGTGTTTTTTTTTATCAGCACTGCTCTCAAAACGGTTTACTATTTTCATAACATGCCTTTTCATTTGATATATATCACACGATGCAGTTTGCAAATATTTATGGACTATCTATCACCATGTTGCTTGATCATGGACTATTGACTTCTAATTTTTCTAAAAACTATTGTCTTATTAATTTTTTTTTTCAGAATTTTAGACCTAGTTTATTCGGAGATAAGGGGGTTATGATCATTTTCCGTATATTTTATTAAATAGCTTGGAAACAATTCATTTTAAAGTTATAAAAAACACAGGTTTACTTCAACTTAATCGGACAAGTCGGTTCGGAGAAAATTGACTGTGAAGGGCAGACAAACGGACATACGAGTGATCTTACAGGAGTTGCGTTTTACATTCGGACGTACGGAACACTAAAAAACACAAAATGTTGCTCTTAAGTCTTAAATGAAAACTCATCGCGGCCTAGAAAGCTCCAATTTTTAAGCACGTTACACGCGTTTTTCAATGAGAACTTATTATCAAGCTTTTCGATGTAAATTGTCTTGACCTTAATGAAGCACGATCAGAAGTCTTAATTTTTTACCTCACTGTTATGTAACATAACATAAGAGAATGTTCTCTTAGTTAACATTTACATTTTTCTCTAGGAATTTTTCTTGTGCCGTGGGTGCGTTTACAAATATAGAAACACACATACACAAACACCCAGACCCGCAACAACTACTAATTGTAGGTCATACAAATATTTGATCAAACCCACAACACGCTGCGCAACAGTCGATAGCTCAGCCACTACGCGAACCGTGCCGTCAGAGGCATCAATATAAGCTGCTCAAGACAGGATGCTATTATGTTTATAATGCAATTTATTAACGGGTAGTATATTTACTTTAACTGTAAATCTCCTTTTTTGAATATTCAAAATTACCACCAAAAATACTGAATTGCACATCAAATAAATCAATTATACTATATCGTTACCTAGATCTATAAAGCTTAACTGTTTTACTGAGTGACTATCTGCGGAGCACCGTTTCGCGGTGCTCCTACTTCTGGGTGGTTTAAAAATAAAACCACGAAGGGGATGGCGGTGTCTTCCAGACCCTGAAACCTGTCCAAATCGGGGTGCCCCCAGTTGTTTTTACGACATGTTTTCTTTCTCAGTGCCCCGTTACACGGGGCACCCCGACTCGGACAGGTTAGGTTAGAAGGGGATAATTTGTGTGCAAATCATTAATTTGTAGTACAATTATTTATTTGATATGCAGTAAGGTTATTAGTGGAGAAATTGTGTTTGCTTAAATTTCTAATAGAGGTGCAGTAAAAAATTCCCCTTTATTAACCACATTTTAGGCTTCACCGCTTTTAGATCAATAGAACCCTCTAGCAAATTCTAATAACCCTTTTGGTCTATCTACAACACTGCCCACAGACACAAAATAAGTCTCAGTTCTCCGAAAATCACAGTTTCCAAGTAACGCAGATCCCTAAAGTCTTCATTCACAACCGTACTCAGGGCACAAAACTAGTTTCCTCCGTACAACGAAATAAATAATTCAAGGCTATTCCAATATTCTAAGGAACCCATTTCAATTATACTTTACTAGTGCACACTAGTGCCCGTAAGTGAAATAGCGTGTACTTTCAAAACTTTTGTTCTCCTATAGTCGGGAAGTTTAATTTTTAAATGGTTGATTGGAATTTGACGGGAATATGATTTGTTGGTTAAGTTGAGACGTAGTTAGTTGGGTGGGTTATTTTCTGTCTGTTTTAATTAATTTTACTTTTAGCTACGCTTATTTTGGCGATCTGTAACGTAAACTACTATTGGCTCTAACTAAGGGGAAGACGCTGGATGCAGGTCGCTTCCAACCGGTATATGTGGAGATCTAAAGGGGAGGCCTATGTTCAGCAGTGGACGTCCTATGGCTGAGATGATGATGATGATGAAAGGGACTCTAGTTAATTGAGTAGTTATCTATTAGTTTAAATGCTATACAATATTTACCATAGGAACTCTGTAATGAATAACATTTTATTTTTAGGCATAGCAACATTTTAATAAAATCATTTTAAATGTTTTTTACTTCTAGGCAAGGACCGTGAAGCAAAAAAAAGGTGTTCAAACGAGAACCTATCGTAGATAAAATAAAGCCTCCTGCAGACACACGCAAGGGTGTTATGATCATTTTCCGTATATTTTATTAAAAAGCTTGAAAACAATTCATTTTAAAGTTGAAAAACACAGGTTTACTTCAACTTAATCAGACAAGTCGGTTCGGAGAAAATTGACTGTGAAGGGCAGACAAACGGACACACGAGTGATCTTACAAGGGCTGCGTTTTACATTCGGACGTACGGAACACTAAGAAACACAAAATGTTGCTCTTAAGTCTTAAATGAAAACTCATCAGCTCCAATTTTTAAGCACGCTACACGCATTTTTCAATGAGAACTTAATATCATATTAGCCCAGTCAACGAATGCTCAAAATAGGGTATAGAGGGAAAGTCTTGGAACACAATTTTTGACTTTGTAACTTTGTTTAGCCTAGTTAGGAGGTGAACATATCAAAAGTCCCTGCCCCTAGCCCTTGAGCTTTGGGAGGGGGGGGGGGTTTGAAGGTAATTTTTTACCTCACTGTTATGTAACATAACATAAGAGAATGTTCTCTTAGTTAACATTTACATTTTTCTCTAGGAATTTCTCTTGTGCCGTGGGTGCGTTTACAAATATAGAAACACACATACACAAACGCCGCAGCGCGATTAATCGCGTGTGTCTGCAGGAGGCTTTTTTTTTTTAGCCATTTATGTCCCACTGCTGGGCAAAGGCCTCCCCCATATCCTTCCAAGCGCTCTTTTCTAGTGCCACTTTGGACCAGCCATCAAGGTACGCATCTAGATCGTCCTGCCACCTCTTTTTGGGCCGGCCTCGGCGGCGTCGCCCATTCTCAGGCGTCATTCTCTCAAGTTTAAAGCCTCCCTAGCAGAAGGCTTTAAACTTGATTTTTTATGACAAAAACATGTTTTAATATTGACGCGATTTGCCCTCATATAATTATGACTGTCGTGTAAGTTTATGCTGAGATTTCTTATATTCAGCTACATCTAGTTAGACTGGACGCGGACTCAAACATAGTTGCGAAAAAGCGGATGACGATGTTTTTTTCATATCTGTCATTTGAAATTCTGCTGTCATTTGTTACTCCTCATTCCGAGGGGAGCCAGGACGGTGTTATCAGCCGTGACCCTAGAACGTAAAGGGCTATTGAAGGAACACCGCGGATTTCAGTCAGTACGAGTCTGATAGTCCATAGTTCTCCATCCAGGGTGAGAGAACTCATTTGATGATTTTACCACGAAAAAAAGGGGGTAATTAGGTTCCAATATTTCCTTCTTCGCCCTTGTTAACTACCAGCATGGACCATTGTGTACACACACCCCCCACACATCTCAGGTGCGGCTAGACATGTAAACAGCGTTCTTAATTAACGAAGCAAAGAGTGGGAGTTTATGTGAATCATGACTGATCGCCGGCATGTGCGCATTGCGTAGAACAGGAGCACCGGTGGAGAGGATAATTACAACTGGTTTTTTTTTGTATATATGAAATTATGTTTATTTATTCAAGAATTATATCAACACTTTTCATTATGAGAGGCCGGTGTTTCGTATCTGACTACTCTGAGAAGAAAGAGCCGAAACAAACTCAGAGGCCACAGTCTCTTTTTAAAGTCCAGACATTATAATTAAGAAGATCAGGTTATACGAGGACCATGCAGGTGTCTGAAATGGTCTTTTGAAGAAAGAACCACACAAATTCGAGTGGACCTGTCCAGTCAGTGCAAGCATTTGTCAGTTATCGTGTAGCTCAACTCATTACTCAAGGAGAGATGGTTTGGTCTTGACTTTAGCCTAAGTCAGGAGTGAAAGAGACAAAGATGACCATGGAGCAAGCTTACCCAGAAGAAACCTGTTCACTCTAACTTTGTGTGAGGATTCGTTTTGAAGGACTAATTTGATTAACTCTTTGTTCATATTGGATCAATTTAATCGTCTGTTTGTTACAAATGTAGCTGATATTATCTCCGGAAATTAAGAACGGACTAATTTCTGCGTCCACCATTGTTGACAACAATGAAATGAAAACCGTGAAAAGATTTTTTTAGTCCTAAAAAGGGATATTAAATCACAATCGAAATCATTTAAACGCGAAAATACCTATGTATGTCTGTCTTCGAAGTGATATCAGATTTGTACTGATCAACGTTGTTTCAGTCAAAATATCTTTATGTAATATGAAGATCAAGTTATTACGTCATTCACCATCATCAGCCCACAAAATGTTCTCACTACTGGGAAACAGGCCTCCTCTCTATGGGAGGGAGTGGGCCATAATCCACCACGCGGTCCCAGTGCGGATTAGTAGATGTCATATTTCTTCGAGATTTTGGTTCTAGGACATGCCGGTTTCCTCACGATGTTTTCCTTCACCGTTTTGAGAGCAGTGGTGTTGAAATAAATTACACAAAGTAATGCGCCTGAGGGCGGGACGGGAAGGACTGTCAGACTAGTACTGACTAAAATCCACAGTGTTCTTCAATAGCCATTTACGTTCCGGGGTCGGTTACCTGATAAGACAGTCTCGCGACCCCAGGCAGTGTGCCTAGCTGGGTTCGAACCCACGACCAACTATTCGTAAGTTAGGGCCGATACCAATGGCCTTGCAATGCTTTTATGTTGCATCGAAAATAAATCGCTGATTTTCGTTACAACATGATGTTACATGATTATGCATTACACACTGCCCCAATTCGACTGAAGCATTTAAAATCATGTTTTATGTGAATGTTTAACATAACGTTATACAATTTAGACGTTATTCCTGGACAATAACTGGCAATGAAAAGTTTTTTATCTCACAAATATTTTTAGTTTAACCCCATCTCTTCGACTCCACCCCCCTCGCAGTTCTATCTCATTACGACGCTGTAATAACCCGGGGTGTGCAGTACGTAATTTGTGTCTTTTGATATTATGTACACACTTTGTTAATGTCTACCACACGTATGTCGGACGCCACCGTTAGGGGGTAAGCAGGGCTTTAGCTTCACTAGATATTACGGTGTCAAGTTTATTAGCTATGTTTAATTAAACAACTGGAGTTGTTGACATTTGTTATGGGGAAGTTTTGGCTATATACGTAAATTACAGTTGGCGAAGTTAAGCTGCAGTTGTCGAGGGAAGTTTAGAGATGGGTGAATTTACAGGAAATCCCCATCGTACCTTTAAAGAATGTTGAATAGTTGGTTATCCCGCTGGTATTAGCAATTTGATAGTCTTTCCGGAGGTTTGTGGTTAAACAACCCTTTGGAACTACTGGGCCTTGCTTGCTCTGTCTAGTGATTGCAAGTGGGACTACTGGGCCCAAGGTCCTGGGTCCAGATCCTAGGTCGAGCAGTATTATAGAATTTTTTCCGAAAATTTTCAGTAGCAGATTTGTGCCCTGTTGATGGCAATTATCTCGCTCCCTATTACATAGGACTTAAACATAACTGGTGGAATATGGGTGTACTATTCCTGTACCTAAACCTTTAAAAAAGACGAGAGTAATGTAATGTGAAAAAAAAACTTGCTTGTGAAGTACTTCTGTAAAGGTGGGTATACACTTGGAAGCTGAGCTTGAGTGACATGTCAAAATTTTGCTCCGTAATTTAATATTTAATTTAATTAGGAATTATGTTATAATAAGGTGTAATTATAAATGCAAACGGATTATTAATGTGTAAATACGCTACAGAATTGTTATCCGGATAATTCACACAGTTTTCGGAAATATATCGTTACCGGTAACCTAAAATCAACAGCTGACGTTCTGTCAAAGGATAATTACGGGGAAGTATTTGTTTGCTTTAATTTTATCTTAGCACACAATCCTCATAATATTTAACAACAACTCTGTCATTCGAACATGCCAATATCCTAGTATATTTTGTGATTTAAAATTGATTTTTGCTTTGATGACAAATGAATGTTTCAAAGTAAAACTTTGTGAAGATCTCATAAAAGATTCTGTTTCCCGTTCGATCTTCACAATATTAAGTACCTAATTAATTTAACGAAGGTTGCATTTTTGTTGTTTAGTAGTAATATTTCAATAGCCTTTTTTTTTGTTTTTCTCTTTACTCTGGTGGGCAGCCCTCCTACCCACATAGGAATAAGTAAAACTCTAAACCAATAAAATAAGTTTAAATATTTGTATTAGTTAATAACAAACTTTTGTAGCAAAATAAGCAGTCTACCTCATTTATTTAGAGCATATATAGCTAACTTTCCCCTGTTTATTACTAATTTTATTCTCTTTTTTTTTTTTTTCTTTCTCCCAGTACCTGTAACTTTTCTCTATTAGTTTATTCTATTAGTACTCACTTTTTTTTTATAATTTTCAGTAATTTATCTTGAAACCATGCCTGTGATGACCCGTAAGGCTACTGCTCAGGATTTGGAGCTAAAATTGAGAACGGCCCTCCAAGAACTTAAAGACTCAAAACTCCAATGTCAACAACTGCTTAAGGAGATAGAAGAGAGTGAGGAGGAAGTCAATAACATTAATAACAAGAACTCGAGCTTAAAACGGGAGCTAGTTGACCTTCATCACCAATACATATCTGTTGTTGATGAACGGGATCGTCTGAGGGAAGTCACAGATGAATTCAACTCTTGTAGCAATTTATATGAGGAGGCTTTGTGCAAAGTTAGGGACCTAGAGGATGAGTTAATCCATGCTAATATTCTAATTACATCTTTGGAACAGCAAAAGGAACGCACTCAGATTAAGGAAACAAACCATTTGTACAATGAATTATTAAATACATCCTGTAATCCTCACCCCATTGTAACAATAGACCTTACAGAGGACTCTTTACTAAAACATAACTACTGTCACAAAATTAGTCAAAATAAAATTAAGAAATATGCAAGACTAAATAAAATAATTAAAAAATGTAAAAAATACAAGAAACAACAAAACTTATTTTCAAAAAATATTCAATTAAGGAAGGAGCGTGTTTCTCTTGTCAGTAAGTTAAATAACTATCAAATAAAATTGGAAGATAGTATTAAAATTTATGAAATGGATACTCAGCGCTTACAGTCTGAAATACAGGTATTGAATCTCTCACTTAAATCTATAACTAGTAAATATGAAAGCTCTAAAAATCAAATCAAAGAGCATATTCTTGCTACAAATGAGTTGGTGGACAAAGTGGACTTGCTGACTCTCAGCAACACTCGGTGTTCCTGTCAGAGGGAACCCAGTCCACTTTCCCTTCAGCTTGAGGCAACGGAGGACCCGTCCCAAGCTGTTAGGGCTCAGGACTGTATCACCAGCCAGGAAGTAATACCTGTCATTGTACAAAACATTAACATACAGCCTGAGATTAATAGTAATAGTTTTATCTCTAATCGTGATGAGTGTCAGTCAGTTATGTTTTCTGATAGTATAGGTAAAGGGCTAGGTAGTCTAATTAGTAATAAAATGAGTTATTGTACTCAAAATTATTGTATGCCCGGTTCAAATTACAAACAGATAATGGCATCAGTCACTAAAACTGTATATTGTCCCAATTCTACCATAACTATATTTATTGGTAATAGTTCCAAGATTAGTAAACAAGACATCACTGACTGTATATCAGAGTTGTTGAAATTAGATTGTAATAAAATTATTTTGTGTGCTTTTCCATATTTTGAAAAATTGTCTGATAGAAAAAACAGTTACATACACATGCTGAACAAGCATGTACATTTCTTGGCAAGTCACTATAGCGATAAACTTTTATGTTTAGACATCAACACCTTTGTTGATAAGCTTAGGTCGACCCAGAATTCGGTTTATCTGCCTATTAGATATAGACATATAATAGCTAGTCTATTAAGTTTTCATATTTACTCGGACATAAGTAATATGTCTTCGTCTTGTGTACATATTTATAGTAGTAGTAATTGTAGTATTAAGTGTAGTATTAGTAGTACGAATGAGGATTCATGTATCACTATGGAGGATTCTCAATCGCAAGGTGAGACTACTAGTAGTAGGTTATTTTTGCCTGGTGATGGCATGGGGCTCACTCCGGATAATAGTCATTTAAACTAGTAAGTAGGACAACAGAAGGTACCATTCGCAATTTAACATCCACAAGTAACAATGTATCTTCTAGCAATCATTTAATTAGTTTTAAAAAAGGGCCTCAGCAGAATACCTTGACATTATTCCATCAAAATATTCAAGGTATTGCTTCAAAATTATTAGAAGTCGAAATGTTTCTTGAAAAAACAATGTTTGATGTTATCTGTTTTACTGAACACTGGTTGAAGGACTATCAAATGCTCATTAATTATGAAAATTACAGTGTTGTTAGTTGTTTTAATCGCAAAACTATGCTGCGTGGAGGTTCCCTAATACTAATAAGAAATTGTTTAAAATGTAATCAACGTAATGACATAGTAGGTCTCTCGGTTGAACATTGCGTCGAACTGTCCTGTGTTGAGCTGGATAAGCATGTAATAGTGTGTGTTTATAGACCCCCTAACTATCAAAATTTTTCCTTATTTGAATCAATAATGGAAGATGTTCTGGCAAAGCTTTCAGAAAGCAATAAAACAGCAATTATTTGTGGTGATTTCAATATCAATATTTTGGAAGAAAATTGTAATAGCAGTAGGTTATTAAATCTTTTTAAATCTTTTGATTTAACCAACATATTTGCAGAACCTACTAGAGTAACTCCAACATCTGCTACTTGTATTGATAATATTTTCTGCAATTGTGATTATTTTGAAAAAGCCATAGTTAGTTGTCTGCCGTCTGATCACAGTGGGCAGACGGTAACTTTTAGGTGTAGTACAATTGAACAACAAGTTCAGATTAAATTTAGACCTATAACGACAAATAAATTAAATAAATTTAATAGTTCCTTAGACAACATGTTAAGTGTAATGAGTCCCAATATAGACGAAATGAATGCCAATCAATTCTATGAACATTTCTTTTCAATAGTCCATAGTGAATTCAATAAACATTTTGAAAAGAAAATAAAGAATATTTGCCCGAAATTTATATTTAGTGACTGGGCAACTAGAGGTATTAGGAAAAGTAGGGAAAGACTTTTTGAACTTTATGGCCTTAAGCCTTACATTAATACTGTAACTTTTAGCAAGCATGTCGCCACTTATTCTAAAATTTTCAGAAATACTTGCAAGGCTGCTAAAGCCATGCACATTAGTAACAAGATAAAAACAGCTGAAAATAAAATAAAGACAGTTTGGAAAGTCATAAATAACGAGACTGGCAGAAAAACAATGCGTAGCAGTAACTATACGTTAGATACAGATTGTGGTACTATAAGTTCTAATCTGGAAGTAGCTCAAGAATTTGTAAATTTCTTTACAGATATACCGTTTAAGACTACGGAGACTCTAAATTCCTCACCCGATAAATCAATTGCTTTTTTAAAGGCGAACGTATCTGGCTGCCCGGCTGATTTTAAATTTAAACACATAAGCCCGGCGACAGTTATCAAAGCATTCCGGGAAATCAAAATGAAACAGACAGAAGATTTATGGGGAATGTCTGTTAAAGTTTGTACATCCATAGTGGAGACTGTAGCACCTTACCTAGCTTTAATTTTTAATATGTGTGTAGATCAAGGAGTTTTCCCGGATTTGATGAAGTTCAGTAAAGTCGTGCCTCTTTTTAAATCTGGGGACTCTAAAGATACTAACAATTATAGACCAGTATCCGTGTTGCCTGTCTTTAGCAAGGTATTTGAAAAAGTAATGCTAAATCAGATGCTCAATCACTTTAACACCAACAGAATCTTACACGATCAGCAGTATGGTTTCACCAAGGGACGTTGTACAACTGACGCCGGTGTCACCTTATTAAAGCACATATTTACTGCTTGGGAAGAGGCTCAAGACGCGATAGGAATATTTTGTGACCTCTCCAAAGCATTTGATTGCGTAAACCATGATACATTACTTTTGAAACTAGAGCATTACGGACTAGGTAAACTTGCACTTAGTTTGGTAAAGTCATATTTGTGCAATAGGCAACAGCAAGTTCAAATAAACGGCGTAAATTCACAGAGCTCAATGGTCAACATCGGGGTTCCGCAAGGCTCAATATTAGGTCCTTTCCTCTTTTTGGTATATATTAATGACCTACCCTATCTATTGGATAACCAACCTCACAAAATGGTGTTATTTGCGGATGATACTTCCTTAATTTTTAAGATTAATAGACGGGCTCAAAATCTAGATGACCAGATGACCTAAATAAAACCTTATCTCAGATCCACAACTGGTTTACAGCAAATAACTTGGTATTGAATGAAAAAAAGACTAAATGTATACGATTCGCTCTTCCGAATGTCAAAAGTACTAATAATGTCATAGTATTGAATAATGAGACACTAGAATACGTCGATAAAACGGTTTTCTTAGGGATTACGCTTGACTCAAGGTTACAATGGGGTCCTCATTTAACATCTCTAGCAGGGCGCTTAAGCTCAGCAGCATATGCCGTCAGAAAGATTCGTCAGTATACTGACGTAGATACTGCGAGACTTGTATATTTTAGTTACTTTCACAGTATAATGTCATATGGAATTTTATTGTGGGGACGGGCTGCAGACATCGAATCTATTTTTATTCTGCAAAAGAGAGCCATCCGAGCTATATACAATCTCCGAAGACGCGACTCTCTAAGAGAACTGTTTAAGGATATTAACATCATGACGGTAGCTTGTCAATATATCTATGAAAACATAATGTACGTTAGAAAGAATCTGCATCTTTTTGGTAAAAGAGGTGACAGACACAATTATAATACTAGAAGTAGGGACCAATTAGTTCAGCCGGGCTTCAGACTCGCTAAAGTAGACTCATCTTTTATGGGGTACTGTTTAAAATGCTATAATAAAATTCCACAAAGTATTCTTGAACTAAATGAGACAAAATTTAAATCATGCATTAAACGCACACTATGTAAGCAGGCATATTACAAATTGGGCGACTATATCGCTGATAATAATGCTTGGCTCCATGCTGGTCCTGCTCCATAGGACAGGGATATATTCATTGATAGCATATTTAATAGGTACTATTTTCGGAGCTGCAGAAGATTGTAAAACTATAATTGCATTGTATAAATTCATATTTCTTTGAATTATATAGCTGCATTATATTGTGTGAGTTCTATGTGCACAAAGCTATTCACCAGATACCTACTTCTTAATTATTATTTTTTTGACATGAATGTGCTCTGGCAGTTGGGAGTATGTCATGCTCACTTAAATGTCTCGCTGATGGTGGCGCGTGTGTCGGATCATTTAGTTCCCTTCAAAATGGTTGAGCTGAATGGTGCTGATATCATGCGTCATGTTCGTGAACGGGCGCTGTCAGTTGAGACTGGTCATCTCTTAGCTGCCATGGTTTATTTTAATTATCAATAATTTTGTTTTTGAATTGTCTTTTTTATATTTCCTATGGACACTTTTTACTTGCTACATCGTTCTCACATAATGTACCATCTCAAGTTGAATGATGTAACAAAGGTTCTGTAATCATTTTGGCGATTGAAAAAGAGTGTCCATGGAGTTTCTTGCCCTTTCTTCTCCATGAGATCTACGCTTTGGAATGGGCACCTACAGTACTTTCACAGTTTTTATGTCTTGTGACTGGGACTGTAGCACCGTAACTATTTTTTAAACTATTTTATTTTACTTTTGACAATTCAAAAGTGCCTGTAACTGGCTTATTTGAAATAAATGATTTGATTAGAAAGAACGTATCTGATTGATGAGCACGAGCAGATTCGCTCTACTCGCCGTGTCAAGTGTAGACGTACAACGAGCCTACAACGATCACTTTCAAATGCATTGCAAATCCCTTTGTGTTGCCTAAAAGTTTGGTAGTGTTTGAACGCACGTACTTACATGAGACCGAACCTATGCCTACGCGCGGCGCGTGCCTGCTACCTGCGAATGAATACTAAACCTATACGAAACCGAGTTGTGTAAATGTGTACACACCGTCTTGTGTGCAAGCTTGGACGGTTTCTACCTGGCGGCGACGCCGACAAAAAACCGGGCCGTTTTAATACCGTCGACAGGGTAGGGGGCAGGAGCCCTAAGTCGGTCCACACTGCATTAATTTGTGTTTGGCTCTTGCTGTGCTCGTGCTCGGCTCCTGAGGGGTCTACACTCAGGAGCCGAGCACGAGCACAGCAAGACCTTAACATTTTACACTTCTTTCAAAAAATGTCTTGCGATTTTTAAGACTTAAAAAAACAGGTAGGTTTGCCAGCACACTCAACAGAAGTCCTATGTACAAAATTATATTATCAGTAGCTGGCAGAATCTAGTATCCGGATACTAACGAGCAAATATTTGTTTGACGTCATCGCACCTTTGTTGCCAAGTACGGATAGCAGAACGGATCGAATAGTGTAAAGTTTAATTTGTTTTGTTTTAGTACAACTGTTGAATTATGTTTCTGAATATTAAAGTAGGAGATACCTAGTTATAATGATTGTTTTAGCAATATTGTAACGAGCTATATTGTCTTGGCTCTTGGGGGCTTGTAAAAATTATCAAATGCGTCCTTCCGCCTTTAGTGGAGTGCAAGGAATTGTCAGACTCATACCGACTAAAACCGACCCTGTTTTTTTCAGATGTGCTTTGGGTTCCAGAGCTGCGGTGCCCTTTAAGACAGTCCCATGACCTATTTATCGTCACACTAACTAATGGCCGCAGCATCGCCCACGTGGATATCGGTAATTGTTCTAGCAGATCTTAGTTACTACCAGAGTAAAAGATATCCTACGTGTTAAGTATATATTTTGCAAAATTCTATTCAAATCCGTTCAGTAGTTTTTGGATGAATGAGTCATCCAGCCATCCAACCTTTATTTATTGGAACGAAGTTCCTTATCGCGCGTTGCGAAAGGGGGCTAGACGGAAAAAATTAAGACGAAAAGTTGTAACGACACTTTTTGCTATAGTAAGCTATTGTAAGCCGTGCGGCGTGCGCATGTTTCTCTGTCTGTCTCTCTCTCTCTCCCAGATATTTTCGTTTCGTCTTTCTATTTCGGATTGAACAGTGTGGTGTCGTGAGGATTATTTTTGTTGAGTGTATACAGTAACTTCGTTCCATCCGGGTGTCCCTTGACACCTCTCAAGTTTTGTTTTTTTATTAGGTAGTTTTGTGGTAAAATCATCAAATAAGTCCTCCCACCCAGGGCGAGACAGAAGGACTATTAGACTTGTACTGTCTACAGTCTAGGATGATCCTTCAATAGCCCTTTACGTTCCAGGGTCACGGTTACCTGATGAGCCAGTCCAGCAAATCCATCCATCCTCACTTCGCGTTTGAAATAGTAAATTTCTTTTGAGATTTTGTGTTAAAACGTTACGTTTTACATACTAATTATTTAATTTCTGAAGTCTCATGTTCAGCAAAACTTGCAGTTGCCGTCACGCACATTCAGGAGCCTGAAAGTTCAGTCTAACTACACGAATTAGTTACTGAACTCCTAGTAAAGTAATGTTATTAAATTAATGTAAGACGTACCTAGTACAACATACAGGTGTGTGGGGGGCATTGTGAATAAATGTCAGGTTATAATTATTTTAATTTAACAGTTGAAAAAAAGATGAAAAGACTTGTTGACGCTTCCCGTGACCCAAGAGCTGGCTTTTACCAGAGGCTAAGCATAGCCATTCAAAGAGGGCAACGCCGCCAGTCTCTTGGGCATACGAGTATTACCAGCTGACAGCGTTGAGGATGAATTTTTCGATTGTTTTTAATAGTTTAGTTTTATTTTAATTTAGTGCTTTATATTTCTGTACTTAATTTTGTTCTAAGTTAGTATAATAATCGTTTAAAAAACTAAAAAACACGCTAGAAAACGCTTTTAGCACGCACTAAAAATTACAAATGGAGCTAATGTTGGATTTAGGTCACGTGAAATTTTTTTTCGTATCCCATTCAGCAAACTCTTTCATTTGATACCCATATCATGGGGGTGGATTTTAAACACCTAGTTCGCCATCTTGGTGAGGCCGCCATATTGGATTTGTTATGACGTTTCTTAGCTAGTCATGTAGTGTCATCAGAACTCAGAGCGTGTGCAAAATTTCATCCTAATCGAAGAACGGAAAGTGGGTCAAATTAAAATTCCAAGATTTTCTTACTTGTATACATAGTTACAAGTGAAGCTAATAAAAGCGTGTTAAAAAATAACTTTTCATCATTGAATAAATAAATACTAGCCTAATATATTAACAGTATGTATTTACATACTGTTAATATATTAGGCTAGTGTAAAATTACATATTTTTTTCTGAAGTATTTTCATTTGAAAATACTTCAGAAAAAAATATGTAATTTTAATACTTAACCTACACTAATATTGTAAAGCTACGATTTTGTTTGGTTGAATGCGCTATAGCTGAAAAGCTAATCTCAGGAACTGTTGGTTCGAACTGAACAGTATTTTTGGACTGGATAGAGCATTTCTCAAGGAAGTCTATATACCTAACTTCATACTCCGACCAATAGGAACCGAGCAGCATGTCAAACTGCGAGGTACAGCTAGAAAATAATACAAACTTAATATAAAAGATTGATCTAAACACTCAATTACTTTTACATAAAAATAGCATCCGGAAACGTGAACTTTTTCAATAGCCGTTTTTTTTTTGCTATCGCTACAATCGTCTTTAATAGAGCTGCACGCGCAGACTGTACGCTTCACTAGTCTTGCTCGAGTATTGCATCGTAACAAATTGTAACAGAACTTACAAAAAAGAAAATATAAAGTATGGAGATGGCTCTAGAAACGATGAATTATCGAGGACCGAGACAATGCGGAATTCTTTTTTATTAGCCAGTAGTTAAATTAACCGTTAGTTTAAATGCTACATTTTTTAAAGAATGGTTAAAATATATGCAGAACATTAGGTTAATACATGTCCTTAAGTTTCGTTATACAAAAATTGTCAGACCAAGTTTGGTCTGATAACGGCAAGTGCGAATCCTGAGCAAGAATTCCCGGTCTCGATTCCCAGGTCGAGTAAAATGTTATTTGGTTTTTCATCAGGAATTCCTTTGTAACAGCCACGGAGTCTGTATTCATGCTCACGGGGTCGCCCCTAAAATATTGGGCTCACGTAAATGTGGGTGTACAAATTATTATAAATGTTGGATTGAAACTCGTAGGGGAAAATACGAAATCCTCGTACACGAAGTAACGAGTGGAGTGCTAGTAAATCAATAAAGCAGCAATTTATTCAACTGTCTTGAAGCGGTTTGGTCCAATTTATGAGACCACAATACTAGAGATTCTCAGGATTGTAGCTGTTCAAGACTGTAACTTTTTGACTGTGTTTACATATTCTAGACATTCCTTTTTTTTATTACGTGGTAAAATAATGAAAACAGTCCTCCCTCCCAAGGCAGGGCGGGAGGGACTGTCAGACTGTGACAGTGCTAACTAAAATCCACGGTGTCCTTCAATAACCCTTGACATTCCGGGGCCACGGTTCCGGTTAGTCCCGCGACCCCGGCAGGCTTTGACCCTCTAAGAGGGGCCCGTCATTTTGCTGACAGCTCTTTGAGGCAAGCTTGAAACACTACGCGCCATAGACCGGGGCATGATCCATGATCAGACATCGAGTCGCCCATTGCTTCCCGTCCGCATGCCCGTACCTACAGTGGCTGAAAATCGTCCTGCGACGTCCGTGCCGTGGGCGTCTCCCTCTACCGCTGTGTCGTAAGGTGGACGCTGTCCTCTCCCTCTAGACATATAACTGGCAACATCACGCTTGTATTTCCCTCAGGGTTGAACAGAGTCACAGGAATATATTAATATGGCTCCTGAATTTGATAATCTATTTGCAATACAATTGTGTAGGTAATAAAACAGAATTGTGATTATTAAAGCTTGAAAATAATATTTAGGATCAACATGTTTGACATTGACTGGTGTACAAAAATCATCTCTAAAAACTATAAAATTAGTTTTAAAAAACTCATTCAAAATTAAGACAGGCATTGAATTTCGACGGTAGCGACATGTAAAGCTGTTTGTCCATCTGGTCTTAAGTCAGTTTCAGACCGGGGAGTGTACTTTCTATCAGTCTGTTATTAAAGTACGGGCCCGTCCATAAGTAACTCAAAAACAGATACATACAGATTGGCGGACTGTGTGGGACCACCGGACACTGACTTATCTAACTGAAGTCAAAGAAGTAAACATCTTCTTTTTTTAACTTAGTATGTGGACACAGGGTTTTTTTTCTGTATTATGATTACGTTTACAACCATATAAAGTCACGTACACAAACACCCACACATGGAACAACTACTTGTGGACCATACAGATATTGCTCCGTGCGGGAATCAAACCCGCAATAAGCAGTGTAGCAGTCTAAGTGCTCAGCCACAAAATTTGACATTTTCGAGGCGCCTGCAGTATTTATATTTTAAAACTTAAAGACAATGAAAGAAAATAAAAGTTGATTTAATGTTAGTTGAAAACCAGCCAAGAAAGCAAAAAGTAACTAACACTAATCCTAGTATAAAGCTTCCCACTCATCATTTCTAAGCTCGCCTAATTCTTTCCGTATCATTTAACGCGTACAATAGAATTAGGAAGGTGATGAATAGGCCGCATTAACACGTCCCCTCCTAATAGAGGAGGGTATTGTCTTTAGTTTCTTTGGTCTGTGTTCAGGAATTAAAGCTGATCGTGATATTATGTAAGGGAGATTAGATAGTAATGACTGCCATAGCTAAGATGGGTTCGATTCCCAGATCAAGCAAAGTGTTATTGAATGTTTCCGTCCATAGTTAGGAATCACTCATTCAAACAAAGAAATGAAAGATTGCAGGGCTGTGAGACTCGCACTGACTAAAATCCACGTTGTCCTTCAATAACCCTTTAGGGGAACAGTGTATAAGACGGGGACGCGAAGTATGATGGGAAATCACACACCTAAGGCAAACTTAACACAAAACTAATGTAGCACAAGCGCCAACAGGACGCTATTTCCGTCTGGCCGCTTGCAAATGACGTCCTGATGGCGCTTGCTCTGCGTTATTGTTGTGTTAAGTATGCCTAAAGAGTGTATGTCCCCATTATACCTCGCGATTATACACTGTTCCCCTACGTTCCAGGATGAAACAGTCCCGCGACGAGTTAATGGTAAGGTGGCAATTTTAAAATTCCAATCAAAAACCTCTTTGTTCTTCAACTTCTGCTGACAAGAGACAATAAGACGAAGACCAAAAAAAATCGCCCCGTTTTAAAACCAGAGCATGCTAGCATGTGGATCTATTGAAAAATGTTTCAAGAAGGAAGCAAGCTGAACGAAAATGGTTTTAATCAGTATTACAGCTTGGAGAGCAAATCTAATTTCGGGAACCGACAAGCGACTTCCACAAAATGCGGTTTGCCGAGCAAACGGGTGCGGGATGGGCGGATGTCGATAGATGTTTGTCGATGAGTTGGTTAAAATATGTTGTAGGTATTGTAGTGTTACAAATCTTCAAATTAAATCTTTCTAGTGCTTAAGAATAAGAAAACTTTATAAAAAAAGTATTTTTCCTATTTTCATAAAATACCTACTACCTTTTTCAAGCAGCTTTGCCCGCGTGTCTGTTGAAAACTATTCCACGGGAATTGCACTTTTTCCTTACTAATACAAAATATACTAATAATATAATTCGCGATAATAGTCTTTCATTGTTTGTATAAACGTCTAGTAACGCGATAATCAACGACAATTCACGTTCGTGTGGCGCTAGTGTAAGTACTGTATCTAAAAGACATTCGTTCAGCCGCCATCTATGATTGCAGGAATTGATTATAATTTTATACTAATAGACATCTCAAGTCGTTAAAAGACTGAAAGTCAGACATGCAATAAAGAATATTTTAGCAGTGTAATATTATTTTGCAAGAAAAAATACTGAGCATTAGCATTAGCTAATCACATAAATAAAAATCTGTTCGTCGTTCCTTCTTCTGGGTCTATATACCTCGACCCTCAACGTCTCTTCTTCTCACCTTCCATTCTACCAAAAACAAACATTAGCTGCTAGGCGAAAAAAAAACTAAAAAAGCAACTCCTCAAAATCTATCGACACTTTCCCATCTCTACACCAAAGTAAAGAGAAGCGTCTAACACGAACGTCGGCAGGAATCTCACTTGTCAACATAATATAAAGCCGCAGTCCAGCCGGATTCACCAGCTAATGCTATTAGGCCTATCATGGACTGGACATGGACATAGGCCACTCATCAAGTTAGTTGCTGGGAAGTTTCAGTCCATTGCTGGAAGTTATAGGAGCATAGCTAATCTAGCTTTCTACTGCATCTTCAGTGGGCCTTTTTTTAACATGGTAAGATCACCAATCAGAGCAGTGGTGGCCCAGTGGTATCAGCTCCGACTTACGAGTCGTAGGTCGTGGGTTCGAACCCAGCCAGGTGCATTACTTTGTGTAATTTATTTCATCACCACTGCTCTCAAAACGGTGAAGGAAAACATCGTGAGGAAACCGGCATGTCCTAGAACCAAAAATTCGAAGACATGTGACATCTACCAATTCGCACTGGGCCCTTGTGATGGATTATGGCCCACTCCCTCTCACAGAGAGGAGGCCTGTGTCCCAGCAGTGGGAACACTATAGGCTGATGATGAAGATCACCAAATGAGTCCTCCAGCTCTAGGTTACTTGTATAGTTCCACGCGCGCCTTCAGAGGCAGTCAGCATGACGCGGGACTAACGAATAGCTTGACCGCGGAACATAAAGGGCTATTGAAGGACACCGTGGATTTTAGTCAGTACAAGTTTGACAGTCACTACTGCCCTGCCCTGGGTGGGTGGACTCATTTGAAAAAAAAGATGCAGTCAGCAATCTGGCCCTTAGAAGGCTAGAACCTGCCGGGGTCGCTGGAATGTCTCATCAGGGAAATTGCTATTCAAGGATCATCTTGGATTTTAGTTAGTACAAGTCTGACACTGGGTGGGAGGACTCATTTGATGACAGTACCACGATAAAAAAAAAATACATGTGGCACTCGGAGACTGCCGCGGTGAAGCTATTGCATAACATTTTTTTTATTTTATAAGAAAAAATTATCGCCTACCGCGAATATTTAACGAGAATATAATTTATTTAAAATGTTTGTGGTGCACTACTGTAGTAAAAAACTGCTTTGTTGTAGGAGAATTTTATAAGTAGGTTTCATTGTGAAAACTCCTTTTGTAGCTGGCCGTTTAGAATCAGAAAGAAAAAGTAAATTGTCTTTATGACGAATATTTTTATGATTGCCGAATTCTCCCGAACTGAAACGACGTTAGACGATGCGTGGTGTCAGGTATTTTCCTTAGGATTTTTCGTCAAAACGGTGAAGGAAAACATCGTGAGGAAACCGGCATGTCCTAGAACCAAAAATTCGAAGACATGTGACTTCTACCAATCCGCACTGGGCCCGCGTGGTAGATTACGGCCCACTCCCTCTCACAGAGAGAGGAGGCCTGTGTCCCAGCAGTGGGAACATTTATAGGCTGATGATGATGATGATTGCGCCGCGCTCAGAGCCCGCGATAAAAGCTATGCAATAGCTTAAAAATACTCCACTGCCTTCCAAAATGCCTTCTTTTTTCACAAAAAACTAATCTTCATTAGTAACTAATCAGTAAGAAAACATCACTGAAGTCGTCCCGTTTCCACTTAAACCAGGATTATCAGCTCTCATCCTACTCTAATTGGCTCATCAATACAAGTACACTAATCAAGTAGGTTGTATGTTTGTCGATGGAGTAATCTGCTTGGAATCTCGTCGTGTGGTCTTGAACTTGTAATCCGCGCTAACTAATCTCTGTTTTGTATGTTGTTTAACTACATGTTATGATGTTTTGATTAAAATTAACTTTATCGTTAATTATGGAACTATACCTACCACAAAGCTAAAAAGTTAAAAGTGGAAGGACTTATTTGATAATTTTACCATCTTATTTCAGTCTGTTGGGGTTGACTAGTGACAAGTATTATAATTACTTACAGGGGTTGACTCATTTACAATGCGTGCAACTGTTCTGAAACCGATTAAACTCTTTACCAACTAATCAATAACTTTCATTCTCATAAAAAAGCTCTTAAGATTTCCGACAAGATTCTGAATAGGCCAAAGTTCGAGGTATTCCACATTGGGCACCTGGCACCTGCGAAAATTTTTGACAGGACCCGTATGTTGAACAGTTAAGGTGTCATTAGCCCAGGTGCCATTATAGCGTGTGCCCTATGTGGAATCCCTCCAAAGAGAGGTATTCCACATTGGGCAACTGGCACCTTTTTTTCTTAGCGTGCTAAAATCATCAAATGAGTCCTCCCACCCAGGGTAGGGCAGGACGACTGTCAGACTTGTACAGACTGAAAATCCACGGTGTCCTTCAATAGCCCTTTACGTTCCGGGGTCACGGTATTCGTTAGTTCCGCGACCCCGGCAGGCTTTGCCCCTCTAAAGAGGGGACCCCATTATTGTGCTGACACTCTTTGAGGCGCGCGTGGAACACAACGCGCCGTCAACTCGGGCATGTTCCGTGGTCGGACAGCGAGTTGCCCACTGCCTGTCACCTACGAAATTTTAACAGGTATGCACTTATTTTCTAATCACTCACAAAATCACAATCTACATTCCATCTTACTTACTAGACCCGCCATCTGTCCTCAAGAACATACAACATTGATTCACAATTTGTTAAAAGTGTTCAGTGCGGTTCCATGCATAAATATACATACATTTTACATGAGAGCATACATGCATGCCATACATGTATGTATGTCTGTTCATATGTAGTGCAGTGAGGGTGCAAAATGCATATATTAAAGTTCGTCCTTGAGTTTATATGCCAGGCTTGTTTCAAGCGAGGCCGTATTCTGGTAGTTGAAGTTGGTTTTAGCTTTCGATGTGAATTTTTTTATTATGTCCGGCGTTACGCCAGCTTATAGTTTTTACTATACGGGATCTTATTTTTGGATAAAGAGTATCCAGATTATACTCGGCCTGTGATTTTTACATCCAAATCTGTTCAGTAGTTACGTTATAGAGTAATAAACATGCATTCATCCATATATCCTCACTAACTTTCGCATTTATACTCATAAATGTAGTAAGAAGTATAATGGTAGGTGACAAGTTTAAAGACTTTTCTTAAAATTCTTGTGTTTAACTGTATCTTCCTTAGTAGATGTTAACTATTATTTTTATGTGCTTTTGTTGTCCCCTGCAGGGCAAATGATTCCATTCCCTCCACCCTTCGCGAGGCCAATATTTCAATAATATGACTCCAGCTCATCCCATCAACTCCTTCTAGACCTGCTGTGCAGTGGTTTCCTGCCAGTTGGGCCACATTGAGTGTTATTTTAGCCCACTGCTCCTCCGACAAGCAGCAGATATGAATAGCCCAGTTCCACTTCAACCTTACAGCTTTAAGGCCAGCATCGCCCAAAAACGAAAAATCAAAAACAAAACCCACCCTGGATGGAACGAAAGGGACTGTCAGACTCGTACTGACTAAACTCCACCGTGTTCTTTCAATTACCCGTTTCATTCCAGAGTTACCCATTGGTGTAGTTCCCCGACTAAATATCAGCTTGAATTGATAACTCTCTTTTCCACATCTCCAGAATAAGTCCGTTTGAAAGGATTTGTCTGGGTTTAAAGTTCTCCCGTAAGCGTTCATAGGTGAGCGGCTTATATCTCGGTGTATACCTTTTTGTTCAGCGCTACAAGCTGTGCCAAGTTTGTGCTGTATAGCGCCAAGGAGGCTTTCAGTATTTTATTAGCTCTTTTTTTTTATGAGACACACTTTTTTTAGCGTGGTAAAATCATGAAATGAGTCCTCCTACCCAAGGCAGGGCAGGAGGGACTGGACTGTCAGACTTGTACTGATTAAAATCCACGGTGCCTTCAATAGCCCTTTACGTTCGGGGCCCAGATTACCTGATGAGACAGTCCCGCGACCCAGGCAGATGAGACAACCTGGTTTGGTGATCCCACCATGTCTTTCGCGTTCTGCCGCGGCCGGGGGTCCCGCGTCACTTTTTAGGGCACTGTTTTCGAAAATGATATGTAAAAAAAACAGACAACCTACAGATTCCCCTCTCCCGTTTGCCAACATGTTTTCTGGTCACAACACCGAAGTTTCAACATGTTGGAGTTACAACATGTTGGGAAATGTTGGAGATACAGCGTGTTGGAGTTATGAACACAATAATACGAAGCGGCGACTGTCGAGTTAGTCAGTTTAGTCACACGTGATCCTGCATAACTATATGTGTGGGGATGTAAGGAAGCTGGATGTGGCTGCGAGTAGACCTTGGAGGTAGCTACAACCCCTCATCCTTTCATTCTGCGTTCACCTGTGATCCACACACCTTCCGCTATACATAGCCGAGAACCTTAGTCCTCCCATGAACTGAATTGACCAAAAAAATTATCTGGACTTTAAGACGGTGATTTCTGAGTTTGTTTCGGCTGTTTCTTGTCAGAGAAATAGGTACGAAATACCGGCCTCATCTTACTAAATGAGGCCGGTATTTCGTACCTATTTCTCGTAGTATATAAAAGTCGTTTATTTATAAAGTAACTTACACAATATAATTTCATTTTTTTATACGGGGTTTAGGGAGTACTTAATCAATATTTTTTGAAGGCACTTTGATTGCTTTTTTTACCGTGGTAATATCATCAAATAAGTCCTCCCGTCCTGCCTGGCTGAAATCCACGGCGTCCTTCAATAGTCCTTTACGTTTTGGGGCCACAATTACCTGATAAAACGTCCCGCAACCCCGGCAGGCTTTGGCCCTCTAAGGGGGGCCCTGTCATATTGCTGAGAGCTCTTTGAGGCAAGCGTGGAACATGGCGACCCGAAACCCGGGCATGATCCATGATCGGACGGCGAGTCGCTCATTACTGGTCGTCCGCATGCCACCGCTTCGATTGCTTACGCCTGGTTCACAATATTGGATCATTTTTAACTGGTGCACCTGAATCAGTATGAAGCGACTGCCTATCGGACCTCCACAACCAAGCAACTAGGTAATTCGCCTTTTTTTTTATCGTGGTAAAATCATCAAATGAGTCCTCCCACCCCGGGCAGGGCGGGAGGGACTGTCAGACTTGTACTGACTAAAATCCACGGTGTCCTTCAATAGCCCTTTATATTCCGGGGTCACGGTAATGAGATAAGTCCCGCGACCCCGGCAGGCTTTGGCCCTCTAGAGGGGGGCCCCGTCATCTTGCTGACGCTCTTTGAGGCGCGCGTGGAACACAACGCGCCGTCGACCCGGGCATGGTCCATGGTCGGGCAGCGAGTCGCCCTTTACTCGCCGCCCGCATGCCCGCGCCTACGGTGGCCGGAGATCGTCTTGCGACGTCCGTCGCTGTGGGTGTCCACCACTGCGGGTGGCGCGGAGGGAGGACATTGTCCTCTCCCTCACGCGGCCCGCCTCCTCCTTCGCGAGCATGATTGCTTCGCAGAAGGAGGCGACCGCATCCCACTCCGTCTCGCCCCGCAGCATGGCCGCAACCAATGCCGGGCGCGAGAGGTCTCCGCCTATCGCCGCCGTGAGGACACGTCAAATTCCGCAAAATTGTCGGAATTTCTAACTTCTTAGTAACAATAACTGTCAAAGACAAGACAGCCAGGATCATCAGCT
Source organism: Agrotis exclamationis (assembly GCA_950005045.1). NCBI lineage: Eukaryota > Metazoa > Arthropoda > Insecta > Lepidoptera > Noctuidae > Agrotis > Agrotis exclamationis. The sequence goes on from OX465441.1 coordinate 14,689,395, forward strand.
TAACGTGCTTACCGAGGCACGAAGGTAACTCGCTTCGATCAATGGTCACCCATGCACAGACCAACCTCGTCAAGTGCTGCTTAACTTTGAAGATCGACCTGTGTAACTGTTATTCTTTAGCCACAAGCTAAATACAGCCATAAAAGATGAAGACACATCCAGTAACACAAATTCTTTCCTCCATATAATAATGGATAAACAATAATTTAAATATTATCTGTGTTTACGTTCGCTTAAACGAGGTTTAAACCGGTACTTACATAAATATCTCCGTTCGTTCGGCGTGTCCCGCGAGAATGAAATGTGACCTTTTCTTTCAGGCGTGGTGGGTTTATTGCTTGCGTAGAAGCTTTTTAGCTTCAGATTTTGGATTTTAAGGTCTGAAAATGTGATAGTTTCAATGCCAAAGAAGAAGAAGATTCATAACGCGATAAATATGAACTAAAACTAACCTGTTCCTTTAGTAACCCTTTGCGCTCCAGGACCGCGGTATCCTTTTAAGACAGTCCTGCGATCCCGGAAATTTGAGCCATAGAAGCCCCGTCAGTATGCTGACAGCTCTTTGAGACGCCCGTAGAGTGAAACATGACGCGCCGTCGACTCGAGCCGAAAGAAAATTCGTAAAAAGTATGTACTTGAAAACTCGTGGTAAGGTCCTAGCACGAGTTTTAACGTAAAGTATAGGGGAACAGTGTTTATGACGGGGACGTTAATAATCGCGAGGTATAATGGGGACAGACACTCTTTAGGCATACTTTTTAGGGTGATGCTAATGATAACATTATCAACTACAGGCCTATCTCTATTTTATCAACTGTGTCTAAGGTTTTTGAATGTTTAGTTTGCCCATACATTCAGTCACACTTCAGGCTCTACTTAAGCGATGCTCAACATGGGTTTATCGGTTCTAGGTCAACTTGCACTAATTTGGCGACTTTTACAGAAATGTTAACGGAGGCCATCGATTGCGGCAAACAAGTTGATGTAATTTATACAGATTTCAGTAAAGCCTTCGACCGTGTCCCACATCATATACTTTTATCCAAGTTATCGGCATATGGAATCACCGGTGCTCTTTTTAAATGGCTGAAATCATATCTGGAAGATCGTCTCTTTTTTGTGGCAGTCAATGGTTTCCAGTCTAAAACTTACAGTATCACCTCAGGGGTTCCTCAAGGAGCCCATGTCGGGCCTATCCTATTTAATGCATTTGTAAATGATATCCCACAATGCCTCAAATTCTCAGACTGTTTCATGTATGCGGACGATCTTAAATTCTCCAGGACAATTGAATCTTGCAGTGATACCGAGTTACTTCAGAGCGATATCGACTCGTTAGTCCGATGGTGTAACGATAACGAAATGGCTCTTAACGTTAAAAAATGCTACCACGTTAAATACACTAGGAAAAAGAGGATAACAAGGTATGCATACCATGTGAACCATACCGTAATCCAAGAGGTAGATCATGTAAGAGACCTGGGAGTCATTTTTGATGCCACTCTTACTTTCGTGCCTCATGTCGAGAATGTTATCAAAAAGGCGTCCAAAATGTTGGGTTTCGTCATTAGGAACGTTGTTGGTTTTAAGCATAGCCGTACGAAGATTTTGTTATATAATTGCATTGTACGTAGTATTTTAGAGTACTGTAGCACAATTTGGAGACCGCATTATGCCACACATAGTTTGAGACTGGAGCGAATTCAGAAGCGATTTCTGTGGCATCTTGCATTTTCCTCCGGAATTGCCAAAAAGAAAAGATCTTACGAAGCTAGATTGTCTCATTTTAAGCTGGTGTCTCTAGAGAAGCGTAGGAGGATAATCGATTCCATTTTCCTATACAAAATACTCCGGTGCAAAGTGGACTGTCCTCAATTACTGGGTAAATTTCCACTACGCGTCCCCTGTAGGCTCCCTCGTGCTCCTATTACTCCCTTGCATCCACCACCACGTAGAACAGTGCTTGGAGCGAGCTCAGTTGTCCCCCGGCTTTGTAAAGAGCTAAATAGCGTCAGCGATCTTATTGACGTTCACTCTGACTCACTTGGCAGGTTTCACAGAATCGTTGCAGATAATATTTGACATTATATCCCTATTTTGTGTTCCTATTTTTATTTTTTATATGATCAAGCCAATTTTATTTTCTTAATATTGTATCATTTCTATTTGTCACTTCCAAATTAAGTAATTAGTTTGCTTTTAAACACGTGGATTTTGAGTATTACTTGTAACTGGCGCAGGGTAACTCGTATGTAGTTTTATTTTAAACTTTTATTTTCCAATTATAATTTGCATGCGGTGCTAGCCTTTAATTAATTATTGCACTAGTCCTAGCTACAGTAAGAAAACATATTGTATAGTTATAAGTGTAAATAATTGTTGGTTGGCCAATAAAGAAAAATAAAAAATAAATACTTAACACAAGCGGCCAGACGCAAATGGCGTCCTGTTGGCGCTTGTGCTACGTTAGTTTTGTGTGTGATTTCCCATCATACCTCGTGTCCCCGTCTTATACACTGTTCCCCTATGGGAACTTTGGCGTTAATTCGATGGATAGAATTGGATCCTCCTTTGTATACTAGAAGCTATTTTCTATACAATTTAAGGGCCTCTGGCCCTTGATCGGACGGCGAGCCACCCACTATTAGCCACTATCACCGTTTTACTTATCTGGCTATTCAAGTGAAAATACGTAATAAGTGCGAGAGTGTCGGGTTTGGTCGAGAGCCAAGCGCTTAATAGAGATGTATGGACGTCCATAAGCTAACGATCTAGTTGTATTAGCGATGTGGATAGACGAGACTGGCCTGATTTTCATTTTACAAGTATTTTAATCTTAAGAAAAAAAATGACTCTTGTGGAATTCTTTGAAAAACCTATCATATACGTTGCTTCGGTTTAGACGAAAAAAGACTAATTCTCAAAATGGCAACCGAGTCGCAAAAGGACAAGTTCTCAAAATGGCTAAGTCTATGTGTCCTATTTAACCATAAAGTTTCCTGGATCGGGAAATAGGAAATTTTAGTTTAATTATTCTAGGAATTTTAATTTCTAAAATAAATTTTTGGAATACAGATCAGTAACTCATCAAATACTGTCATTTCAAGGCAAAATCATTACTAACTGCCAAACTCCGATAGACATAACATTGATTTGGGCAATATTCTCCATGTCAAAGAGCAGGGATTCCCAACCAGCGGGGCGTCTCCCATTTGGGGTATGCAGTGTGTATCTACGGGAGCAACACAGTTTACAATATATGCAAGAAAAACAATAATTAGAACACAAAGCTTTACATATTTTTACTTGTGGGACAAGGTGGATCCGGCAAAATGAACCGAGCGATGAACTGAAGAAGAGGTAGCTTTTTTTTATCGTGGTAAAATCATCAAATGAGTCCTCCCACCCCAGCCAGGGCGGGAGGGACTGTCAGCCTTGTACTGACTAAAATCCACGGTGTCCTTCAATAGCCCTTTATGTTCCGGGGTCACGGTAATGAGATAAGTCCCGCGACCCCGGCAGGCTTTGGCCCTCTAGTGAAGGGTGGTGAGGGGACTGGGGACCCCGTCATTATGCTGACGCTCTTTGAGGCGCGCGTGGAACAATACGCGCCGTCGACCCGGGCATGGTCCATGGTCGGGCAGCGAGTTGCCCTTTACTGGCCGCCCGCATGCCCGAAGAAGAGGTAGCCAGCAGTGGCTGTTAAAAAAACAAGGAGATCGTGCGTTGTGGCGCTTCTTGGAGGAGGCCTATGTCCAGGCTAAAATGATGAAGAAAGTTTTACAAAATAAACTTGAGTGTCGATTTAAAAATAAACTTATTTTTAACTTTGTCATTTTTGACATCGTATGAAACTCGCATACAGAAACACCCAGACTTGGAACAATTGCTTGTAGATCATACAACTATTTGTTCCAAGGATTTGTCAACGTTTTTTTTTGTTTTAAAAAGAGCCAGATAATACAACATATGTGATGCCTGCCGGGAGTGTTTTAACAGAAAACAGTGATACCAGAACGTAGAGGGCTACTGAAGGAACACTGTGGATTTCATTGAATGGTTTTACAACGTAAAAAAGGGGTATAATGGTAAAAGGTTGGGATCCACTGCCACACAACTACATACATTGTTCTGTTCATAACGTTATCCATGCCTCTAACATTAAATGTAATTGCATTTCATCTTGATTGACAATGAGATGACATTGAAATATGACAGATTGGTTTGAGATAACGTATGCATTTGTATTGTTGAACTGTGGCTATTGCTTTGTGTACTGGTGCTTGCATTTTGAAAGCATTTTGAAGAGCTCGTGGCTAAATAATTACAGCCGCACAGGCCGATCTTCCGAGTTAAGCCGCGCTTGCCGAGGTTGGTCTGTGGATGAGTGACCATCCGTCATAGCAAGTTTCCTCCGTGCCTCGGAAAGCACGTAAAATCGTTGGTCCCCGCTGTCATTTTTAGATCTTTCACAGACGTTAGTATTAGTCAGAAGCTCTAAAAGTCTGACAACCAGTCTTACCATGGAATATCGTATTACCCAGATACTGGGTTATGGAGATTCGATAGGCAGTCACTCCATGTAAAATACTGATAGCTGCACCTGGTTCGACTGGAAGCAGACCACAATATAGTTGGGAAAAGGCTAGGTCGATGATGATGATGCTTGCATTTTGAAAGCAGAGTTTGATAAAATACGTTCACAATTCAACCTATCGCAGTTCACTGGTGGACAAAGGCCTGTCCCAGGTTGCGCCACATCACCCTGTCCTTCTCTGCCTTCCGCATCCAGTCTGTCCCAGCCACTATCTTGTTGTCGGTCCATCTAGCTGGGAGCGTCCCACACTACGCTGCAACTTGCAATTTTTTGAATCTTTATTATTATCTCAAAAACGGTAGCTCTTAGGAAAAAAAGTGTTGAGACCTTTTTCGTAGATAATTTTGAGATCTACAATTTTGGTTGGAGGAAATTTTGTTGACAAAAATCCGATTTAATGAATGAATGATTGGGAATTCTCATGTTGTTTTTTATTATGTTTTGATCATTTTTTCTCCCTTTCAGCTCGATGTTAATTTTATTAATGAACCTTCACTCTTCTTTTTTCGACTAATTCGATCTGTCTAAATAGGAACTACATTGTATTTAGACAGAAGAAAGAAATTACAAAATAGTAACGTGATAAAGGGGTATGGCAAAAGAAGTCTTGGTTTATTCTAAAATGTTGAGTTAATACACCTCTACCTAACCCTTTTAGGATTGCAGGCGTGATGCTATGTTAAGCTAATCAAAAGTTAAGACTTCAAACTCATCAATTAACACCATGGAAAGTTGCCAATAGTTGCGAGGCGTCAAAACAAATGGCCGATCATAGATGGCGCTCAAATGATAAACGATTACTTCCGACGACACATCGATAGATGGCGTTAGTGTGATTAATGGGATTGAAATCATCACGCCTTTAATCCCAAAAGGGGTTAGCAAGAGGTCGTGGGGCTATCTTCTCAGGTACCTAACCGTGACCCTGGAACGTTAAGGGCTATTGAAGGAACACCGTGGATTTTAGTCAGTACAAGTCTGACAGTCCCGTCCGCTCTACCCAGGGTGGGAGCGAAGCAGCTCGGTTAGTGAGACGTGTCTCAGCCGAGGAAAGCGCGCGGACTGCCGCGGGCGATCGACCGAGCGCCCGAGCCATCCAGTGTCGGATTTTGTTTTGCTCGCGTATATTGTTTCGTGCCTCGGTCGAGAAACAATTGCGCGTCCAAACAGAGCAAGCAGCTTCGCGAGGCATATGCCGCGCGACGCAAATGCCTCGCGAGGCTGCTCACTCTGTGTGGACGCACATAATGACATTTCCACATAAAAAGAAAAAAGGGGATAGGCAGTGGTGTACCAAATTGGTAATCAGTTATGTAATAGGGTCCGAATCAATTATCTATAATAGGATGATGAAAAGATTTCTCGTCATTTATCTGTTATTAAAAATGGAATTTACGAGTGATAAATAACGGTGGGTTTAAAGGTAGTTTAAAAATGTTTTAGAAGAGGTGAACATACCTACGCTTTTGGACCTTTTGCTAGGTTGCGGGACTGTCTGAACGGGTACCGCATTCCTGTAACGCAAAGGGCAACTGAATGAACAGGGTGGGTTTAGCCAGAACGAGTCTGAAGGACTCTTTCTCCACCCAGGACGGCAGGAGTCTTGCAGCTGACCCCAAAATAAAAAAAAAAAGCGAAGATGATAATTATGTCTAATTATCCATGACCACAGTTTTTGATCGCTGACTGAAGTCTTGCTATAAAATTTAGTTTTAGTTTACAAATACTATAAGAAAACATAACACTAGCGAAACAATAAATAAAATTCAATTAACACAAAAACAACATTTCCTTATCCAATCAAACAATAACCCATGTAACTAGCAAGAAATTATGAAAACCCCTCCAAGAGTTCTTTGTAAGGGTTGAAAGAACATCCCAACGTCATCAGATAAGATTGAACAACACCCGTAAAAAGATACTATTAAACCCCGTTACAAAACATAATTAACCCTTTCACCCCCCAGATTACACCCCCTTTCAACCCCTCAGAACTTTTGGAACCACCCTCTAATTTATTAAAGGAACATTTCGCAATATCCGTTGTGTACCGGAAGTTGAGACATCAGAAACAAAATGCGTTGATCAATCTTTAGATTCTATTCTTGTCTTTGTTCGGTCACTTCCGTCTTCACGGTTCCGTAGAAATTTAGAGTTGTCGAGTTAAAATTGTTAAATTCGATTTTAATTTGGTCATAAAAGTTTCTGAATTCAAGTCTTTAGCAAATTAATAAGATTTCGGTACTGTTTACAACTTATTGTTGTTTGCCACGATTGACGTAGTAGTTCAACAATTGGATCTTGTATTTGTAGAACAGTGGTGGCCCAGTGGTATCGGTCCCGACTTACGAGTTGGGTCGTGGGTTCGAACCCCGCCAGGCGCATTACTTTGTGTAATTTATTTCAACACCACTGCTCTCAAAACGGTGAAGGAAAACATCGTGAGGAAACCGGCATGTCCTAGAACCAAAAATTCGAAGATATGTGACATCTACCAACCCGCACTGGGCCCGCGTGGTGGATTATGGCCCACTCCCTCTCACAGAGAGGAGGCCTGTGTCCTCATGTGTGGGAACATTGCACAGGCTGATGATGATGATGATGATTGTTTGTCGCAGGTTTGATGACGATACGCAACAAATACTTTTATGACCCACAATTGTATTCTACTTAAAATTAAATGACCTCATAACATACATACTTCTTTTACTTTTTATACCATTTTTTTTAACTTGACCCCACGAACTTAAAGCAGGATATTCATCATGTTTTTATTTGTTTTGGAATTTTCGATATTCGGCACCGTTGCAAGTCCATAACCACGAATCCGTGGTCTAGTAGTGTTAGTGACTATATCAGTATAAATATTTGTAAAAATAGTATGGTAGGGTCAGACCTTTGAGTGTCAGCACAATGACGGGCCCCCCTTTAGAGGGCCAAAGCCTGCCGGGGTTGCAGAACTACCGTGACCCCGGAAAGTAGGTAAAGGGCTATTGAAGGACACCGTGGATTTGAGCCAGTACAAATCTGACAGTCTTTCCCACCCTGCCCTGGGTGGGAGGAATCATTTGATGACTTTACCACGATAAAAAATGGGTCAGACGCGGATCTACGATTTTATCGAACCGGGGCAAAACATGAAAGTGGCACTCTCTCTCCATTTACAAAAACCTCAAGACATTGTTTTTGCTAATTGATCAATAGAATTTTATTGCATTTGACTTGTGAACGAAAAAGGAGTGAGGGGTCAGGGGCGGATGATTAATGCCACTTTTGACACTAAGTACAGGGCTTAAAACAATGCAGCACCGAGCAAAGCGAGCCTTAATTTTTGATTGCGATGACAATTCGTCACATTAGCTATTTTATCTCTACCCCTTTTACGTCACGATCATTAATACGTCCCCTTGACCAACTGGTAATTTTGATTAACTCGTCTCATGCTCGATTTCGTCTAGCTAATGTGACGAATTATCATCGCAACCGATTTTTTTTAGTACCTTTTTCCGTAATTTAGCAAGCAATCATGTTTGGTTGGGCCCACCTGCCTCTCCTAGATCCAGCACTGGATAGGGTCATACTCGTAGATGGCATACGATACTTTCTTTCTTGAGACAATGTGTATCGTGCGAAATATTTGGAGTTAACAAATGAAAATCAAAATATTTTATTTCACATAATTATGAATCAATTATAGGCATAATAACTATTGCCAAAATAAAATCCTTGTCAAAATAAAATATACTCGTAAATTTTAAACTTTCCCTCAGTGAGTACTCAGTGAATACTGTGACTGATTTATGCAATCTATCTTCTATTGCTGAAGATTTTATTTGGTTGAATGGCCTATTTATCTAGGAGGGCTATTATACAGTGTGTCCGGACACGAGTTAGCGATACTTGAAGGGAATATTATAGACTCATTTTCATCGACAAAACTGCTTTAAAAAAAATTCTTACTCCAACACCTCGCGAATGGCGGCCATTTTAGTTTTTTGATTTGTCGAACTGGGGTACGTACAATAAAATGCAAATATCTTTGAATCCAAGAGACCTACATACATGCAAATGACTTTATTGCAAAGCTAAATGTTAAGGCTTTTCAAAAACTTTCAAAACTTTTCTAAATAATATGTAGAAAGAACCAAAAAACGTGGGCAAAAATGAAATTGTACACAAAAACTACTGAATATTTTCACATTTTATACTCTAGCTCGAAAAGTACCCCTGAATTTTGCTTAGGTTTTTGCATTAAGTTAAAAGTATTTGAGTCAGGCTATAAAATAATATCATAATTATCACTCTACGTTAAGTATTTTAGGAGTTATTCTCACTTGAACATAACCCTCCTTAGCGCATGTACCACCAATGTTACAGAAGCTGCATTCTTTGGGCGAGCTAAACCGTTTCAACGTGAATTTATAAGCTGGCATTATTAACCACCATGTAAATGATCCCAACGAATCACCATTAAACTGAAATAATAAATTTTTTGTTTACTCTATGAAAAAAAAATCTTTGAATAAATTCAAAAAATGGGCCATTTCAGTTTATGGGTGATTCGTTGGGATCATTTACATGATGGTTAATAATGACAGGTCATAAACTTACACTGAAACGATTTAGCTCGCCCAAAGAATGCGACACCTGTATTATTGGGGTACATTCGCTAAGGAAGGGTTATGTTCAAGTAAGAATAACTCCTAAAGTACTTGACGTAGAGAAATAATTTTGATACCATTTTATAGCCTAACTCAAATACTTTTAACTTAATGCAAACACCAAAGCAAAATACAGGGGTACTTTTCGTGCTAGAGTATAAAATGTGAAAATATTCAGTAATTTTTGTGGACAACTTCGTGTTTGCCCACGTTTTTTGGTTCTTTTTACATATTATTTAGAAAACTTTCGCAAGTTTTTGAAAAGCCTTAACATTTAACTTTGCAATAAAGTCATTTGCATGTATGTAGGTCTCTTGGATTTAAAGTTATTTGCATTTTATTGTACATACCCCAGTTTGACAAATCAAAAAACTAAAATGGCCGCCATTCGCGAGGTGTTGGAGTAAGAATTTTTTTGAAAGCAGTTTTGTCGATGAAAATGAATCTATAATATCCCCTTCAAGTATCGCTAACTCGTGTCCGGACACACTGTATAGGCTATTTATCATGACGCTGGGACCAATAGAAGCAGTGCAGCGGGTGTGAAACCACGGGGTGAAGCTTGTTTGAAACGTTTGCTTTTTATGAGGAATGACTTACATGCTTTTCCTGTCGACTTCTAGTCTGAATCTGGATATCACAATTTCTTTGATATTATGGAAATACGCGTGCAGTATAAGACAAGTATACAACTACATTATGCCTAGTGGGCATAGCCTAACATACATTATGTTCCCTGCAGCAGCTTCGCCCGCTACAACGAGAAAATTATCCCAAAGGAACATAATATCTAGATAAAAACCATCCCATGTGTTAATATAGATTATAAACTATCTGTGTATCAAACTTCATCTGAAGCCGTTCAGTAGTTTTTGCGTGAAGGAGTAAAGCCTCGAGCAGACACACACGATGAATCGCGCGGGGCGACTTGTCGCGGTCCATTCGCAGTACATTTAGAGTGGAAATTAGCTTGGCTGTTGTCGCAGCGCGATTAATTGCGTGTGTCTGTTCGAGCCTTAACAATCATCCGTCCATCCATCTTCACAAAATATTAGTGAGATAAGATTTTAAGTCATTGTGCTTACGGTACTCTAAAATCATTATTAAATAACTGCTCTTCGGTAATAAAAGTAGGTTATAAAGTCAAAGTGCGTCGTGACAAATAATCGTGACCCAAAAGGCTTGCTTCCGGTTTTTAATACAGAACGAAATGTCCAAACATTGGAGACTTCTAGAGATAAATGTTGATATTTAGGTATTTCTTACGCTCAAAATTAATATTATATCAATTCAGACCTAAGGGGTCTACTTTACACAGCAAAGGACGAGGCTGGCGCCGTGAGGTGAGAGGACAGCGTCCACCTCACAAATCCAGCCACCGCATCGGACGTCGCGAGGCGATTTCCAGCCACCGTAGGGGCGCGGATAGCGAGTAATGGATGATTCAACGTCCGATTATGGATCATGCCCGGATCGATGTGCGTGTTCCACGCGCACCTCAAAGAGCTGTCAGCAATCTGACGGGGCCTCCCTAAGAGGGCCAAAGCCTGCCGGGGTCGCGGGACAGTCTTATCAGGTAACCGTGACCCTGTACGTAAAAGGATATTGAAGGATAACCGTGGATTTAAGTCAGTACAAGTCTGAGAGTCTGTTCCGTCCCGCCCTGTGTGGGAGGACTCATTGCATGATTTTAAAACTTTCAAAGTCCTTCAAGAAAGGTACGGGCCCGTACGAAAGTATCTCGAATTATCTGAATGAACCCTACTTTTTATTGTTTTTAACCGACTTCAAAAAAGGAGGAGGTTATCAATTCGACTGTATTTTTTTTATGTTTGTTACCTTATAACTTGCGACTGGGTGAACCGATTTTCATGATTCTTTTTTATTTGAAAGCTGGTGCTTCCCGTGTGGTCCCATTGTCACCATTTCAATATCGGATGATTGGATCCTGGAGAAATCGAGGGCTACCCTCAAATTTTATAGGCCCACACATCGTTTTTCGCAAATATTATGAAAGTAATTTAAGTACTTGCGTATGGTAATCAACATCTCATGTAGCTGAGCTGATGATGAAAGGTACAACTCCTTAACAGTAAGAAGTAGGCGTCGATAGATTTAGTTTTTTTTTTTTCATTAAGTATTTCAAAGCTCTACAATTTAATAAAGGTCTGGAGTATATCTGATGATGGAGCCGAGAGACAGTCGAGGGAACTCCTCAACGATTCACAGTAGCTATCTTATGTTTGAGCTTGATTAATTTGTATTGTATTTGTAAAAAAAGTCAATGAAATAAATAAGCAAAGCCACCGACTTCCGACAGAAAAAATTGTTGGTGGGTGACAATTTTTTTCATACCGAGTTTCCTATGCGAATTCGGTGATGTGTAGGTACTATCAAATAATAGCAGCGCGGGATGTAACAGAGAAATTAACTAATTGGGGACTCCCGCGGAATGACGTTAATGTCTAGTAATACATATATGAGGGGCTAAAAAGTGGCTCCAAATGGTTCGTGTAATATTACACACTGTGAGCGCGCCTGACTTGGCTGACCACGCTCCCGCGTGTCTAGATACACCACAGCCTTTTAAATACTTTTTTTGGTTTTGATAATAAACAAGTCAAAATAGTAGGTATGCTGACAGTATATCAATAAATTGCAAATCTGATTAGTATGTCACATAAAGTTTTGTAAAATAATGTATAAGTAGGTACGTATCTTTATCATTTCATTAATCATCAACATCATCATCAGCCTTCAATGTTCCCTCTGTTGGGTCACACGCCTCCGCTCTATGAGAGGGAGTGGGTCGTAATCCACCTCGCGGGCCCAGTGCGGGTTGGTAAATAAAAAAAAATGAATAAAGAATAATAACAATATTCCACAACTATCACACAACGCCATCTGGTCCCAAAATCAGTAGAGCTTGTGTTATGGGTACTAGACAACTAATAAACATACTTATATATTTCTAAATACCTACATAAATATTATAGATAAATTACACCCAGACACAGAACAAATGATCGTGCTCATCACACAAACATTTGTCCTGGGTGGGAATCGAACCCACGACCTCTGGCATAGCAGTCAGGGTCACCAACCACTAGACCAACAGGCCTGTCACATGTCTTCAAAGATGGTTCTAGGACATGCCAGTTTCCTCACGATGTTTTCCTTCACCGTTTTGAGAGCAGTGGTGATGAAATAAATTACACAAAGTAATGCGCCAGGCTGGGTTCGAACCCACGACCTACTACTCGTAACTCGGGGCCGATACCACTGGGCCACCACTGCTCTAAATCAATGCTTTAAAGCAATGCATAATTATTTACAATTATGTGGAAATTGTACTTGCTTACATTGACGTTATTGGCAGTTTTGAAAGCGTCATATTTTCGCCAATTTTGAACACCTGATGCAGTTTGAAATGAGATCACGATGTAGTGAGCTACGGCCATTAACTAAAGTTTGAATCGATTTATTTTAACCCATTCCCTGTCCCATGAATAACATGTGGTTCAGGACTATTGTATTGTTGATACCCATGTTGACACTGTTAGAAACAGGCTAAGTAGCTAGTAAAAGCTATATAATGTATATATATTTCAAATGTGCTCATCAAGCCCTTTAATTTGATACCCATGTCGATACTGGGCGAAAATATTCTTTTTTCCGGTTACGACTTTACATCCCCTAGAGGGCGCCATATTGGATTTGGTGACACGTCACATACCCTATAACCAGTGGACAATTGAGACGCTTCTAACGACACCTCATTTGTCATGTAGTGTAAGTAGTGTAGCAAAAAAAAATCATTGAAATAAAAAAGCAAAGCCACCGACTTCCGGGGCCGCGGGACTTATCTCATTACCGTGACCCCGGAACATAAAGGGCTATTGAAGGACACCGTGGATTTTAGTCAGTACAAGTCTGAAAGTGGGGGTGGGACGACTCATTTGATGATTTTACCACGCAAAAAAAAGCCACCGACTTCCGAAAGAAAAGTTATTTGGTAGGTTATTTTACCCTTTTTACTGGTTGCTTTTTTTAGAAGTCGGTTACATTAAAAAAAAAAACTTTTTTGTATGTTACCTACACACATTTTACAGTAAAATGACGCAGTATTGAGACGCAGTGACCTCAAAACGTTCGTTCGTTCTTGGGGATATTATTGGAACTTATCGTATCGTATTATTGGAACTTATCGTATGAAATAGCTGGCAATAACATATTTTGATAAAAAAATCGAATGCTGAAAATTGACAAAAATCTTGAATATCATCTCAAATTTCGAATCACCCGGTCGATTTAGCTGATTTGTCATGTGTCAAAATGTTGACGTGTAGAGTGGTTATACAGAGCATCGCAAAATCTCATTGTGTTAATTCAGTAGATAGGCACTTGGTACTCTGTCAAACTAACTTTCGAACTCTCGACCACAAAGTAGAAGGAACAATGGTCCGCTATGCCATGCGATAAGGTTCCAACTTATAATAAGGAACTTTACTTTCTTTAGTTTAAGAGCTAGGTCGATGGAGTTTAAAGTTATGTCTTTGTAGTTTTTGGATAGGGGAGGGTAAGTAAAATAGATGTTAAATAGTTAGGACGTTTTTTTTTGTTAACTGTGTCGTTTTAAATTGATATTCATGGAAACTTTAAAACTAAAAATAATACTTGTCTATAAATTAGGTAGTTTCGTATACCTATAAACTCACGCGTTTTTCCTTGCCTGGTAACAGAAGCTAAAGACCGCCACATGATTCGATCCATTGTATTTTTGGTTGGTTAAATCATCAAATAAGTCTCAGACTCTTATTGACAAAAAGTATACCCAGTTCCTTCAGTTGCCCTTTGCGTTCCAGGGTCACGGTTACCTTTACAAACGGTCCCGTAACCCACCTGTTACGATCCTACCAGACTCCTTGCGCTTTATCAAAGTTCTTAAAGGTCATCAAGCAGGCAATACCGACAACTTTTTTCTATTGACAACAATGATAACTATTTCACAAATGCCATTTGAATCATACCCACTTTTCATACTTGAGTACACAATATTAGTTGTTTTATTTTTTAAACTGTCTCTCAAAAAAAATACGTACCTAACCACCAAAATATTCTCCTGTAAATTTTCAGTTTTATATTTTATAGCCACACTTTTTTCAATATTTATATTTTAAAACTGCATTTTCAATACGTGCTAACGTTTATAGATTAAACTGTATCATAAATAAAAAATGCATAAAATTTTCACCTTTACTTTTATTCGAATATAAAACAATAAACGTTTTACGGTTACCAGTACTTTTTTACGGACACGTGCATTTTGAAGATTTTATTTATGTTATGTGAATTAATGTTAAGTTTTTCGTAGTTTGTTATTCCATTCAAAATAAATGACGTGAAGAACATCTTTTTTTTATGTTCCTTTAGGTATGTTTTAAAAATATTGGCAACATAAATTATGTCTTTTTTTCATAGGGGCAGGCAAACACAAGAGAAAACTCTTTGCGTATCGTCCACTATCATCAGCCTTTAATGTTCCCACTGCTGGGACACAGACAATACAAACACAATATCTTCATCATCATCATTGACAGTCTTTTTCTACCCCTCTTCCCATTTGTGCCAGGCTTATCTTATCTTTTCAAATCTCACCTATGACTTCAACATGATTTTCTGTGAGTAGTTTATTATACCGTGTTGTATAATCATATCCATAATCAGCGTCAGACATCATCAGTTTGGCATAATTATTATTAGTGGTAAAAGCCTCTTAAGGGCATTGCCGTGAATCGTGCATAATCTTATACCTTATTAACGATTTCTTTCAAACATTATCTTTGAAAAAAAAAATGTTTTCATTTTTCACAGTAATGCAATAATTTTCTCTCTTTTTGTAACAAAACAGAATATATAACAAAATTCTACCAACGCACACACTATTTTTCTCAATAATTACAGCTAAAATTGCTGTTAAGTTGAAAATGAGATAAATTTCGTGACTGCGTCCCTATCTCCTGGCCTACATTTGAACCACGCTTAAGTAATAAATAACAGAGAACGCTGCGCTACCGTCATTTTACTTGTAGCGGGGCTCCTTCACACTTGTATTACAATATTAAATAATTAATAATATTAAAGGGCTATTTAGATAGTTTTAAACCGACTCTTAAAATCAAAGAGCTTATTTGGAAATTGTTACCTTAAAAATTTAATTGAAAAAGGTTTAGTAATTTTCTTTGTTTTTGCAATAAAGAAAAAGGTACCGCATTTATTTTTCTTTGAAGACTGAAAAAGAATTTGTATTTTTTTTTTATTTAACTGTCATCAATGGCAGAATTTCAGTTGTTTTTTTTTAAGTTTTTGTGTTAAAATATTTCCTAAAGAGGTTTTGTTTATTAGATATTTATATCAATTTGATTTTTTTTAGTGTTAACTTGAGTGTTTGTGTTATGTGAAAAGAAAAGACAATTGTTTTCTTGCGAGTTTTTTATACGTTTTATTGGTAAGTGTCCTTTATTTTTTTTATACTACCATGACGGTACGGTTGGCGCAGCGTCAAGCGCGGGTTCGATCCCCGCACGGAACAAATATTTGTATGATCTACAGGTAGTTGCTCCGGGTCTGGGTGTTTGTGTTTGTGAGTTTATATGTTTGTAAACGCACCCACGATACAGGAGAAATTACTAGTATAACATCGTTTATAAAAAAGAAAAATAAAAACATCATGCTTTGGGCTTTGGGAGAGTTAATCAAACCGTCTCTGAGAATCCCTCAGACTTTTAACTGCGGGAACATATAAAGCTGATTTAGATATGAAATGATGGGTGGCGGAGCAATACGCATAGGCCACTGAAAGAACACAGCGGATTCTTAGTCCAGAGTCAGAACTTTACCTATAAAAAAAAATCAAAAATTAAAATCAAAGCATTTATTTCAAGTAGGCCAGTTACAGGCACTTTTGAATTGTCAAAGACAAATAAAAATATAATTAAACACTACAAAATTATGGTGCTACAGTCCCAGTCACAAGACATTAAAACTGTGAAAGTACCGTAGATGCCCATTCCAAGAAGTAAATCTCTATGGAGAAGAACGGGCAAGAAACTCCATGGACATTCTTTTTAGACCGTCAAAATTATTACAGAACCTTTGTTATATCATTCATTTTGAGATGGAAAAAAAGGTTTAAAACGATATTTAAATGTCTTATTTAAAAAAAAAAAAAAGCCTAGGTATGCACCAAGCCTTACTAATAAATAAAGCCTAGTGTAGTACTGCCGTCATTTTCAAGCCAGTGTGGCCGCCACTTTACATTATAACCTCATTTTTTGAGCTTAATTTTTATTTTAGTAATGAATAAGTGACGGGGCCGCGGGACTGTCTTTTCACATTTAACATTTAAAATCTAATTGCAAGTTGTTGCAAGTTTTAATTGTATTTGTTGACACATATGGGTTTTTTTTTTACAACTATCACACAACGCCATCTAGTCCCAAGCTAAGCAGAGCTTGTGTTATGGGTACTAGACAACTGATAAACATACTTATATATTTCTAAATACATACATATTATAGATAAATTACACCCAGACACAGAACAAACGATCGTGCTCATCACACAAACATTTGCCCTGGGTGGGAATCGAACCCACGACCTCCGGCATAGCAGTCAGGGTCACTAACCACTAGACCAACAGGCCTGTCATAGTAGTAGTTTAATAGTCCTTTTCGCTCAGGGTGGGAGAACTTACTTGATAGTATTTACACCCAATAAAGAATTTAATAGGTGTTGTGTTAAATAATCCTATTGTGTTAAATATTCGAATTTCACACTTTCGACTTTTTGTTGTAAAGAATTTTGATAAAATAAGGAACCAGGCCATATGCCATATATATTGCGACATTCATTTAGGAACTACAAAGCCACAAACGAACCAAAAGATACAAATATGTATTAAACTTATAACACCACTTTTTTGGCGTCAGAATTCAAAAATAGGCTTTGAATCCAATAACTAGCACTTAAAACCCACTCAATTCACCTCTGAACCACGGCGGCAATAAACGTATGTACGAAATAAAACAATAGCACCCCAGAGGCCTATACAGCGTGTTTGTTTTACGATATACACAGGCTGTTCACAGAGCTCATAAATATTGTTGGAATGCCAGTTTTATTAACAGTTTAGCTTTTTGTGAGGTTATTGTTTAAGAATGGGATAATTATTATTTATAAGGAGCTCGGGGTTAAAATAATAACAGCCACTTACGTCATTGTTCAAGGTTAAGCTACGCTTGACTAGGTCGGTTTATGGCTAGGTGACCATTCATGACATACTGAGTTTCCTCGGTGTTTAAAGCCTCCTGCAGACACACGCGATTAATCGCGCGGGGCGACATGACGCGGTCCATTCGCAGTACATTTAGAGTGGAAATTAGCTTGGCTCGTTGTCGCAGCGCGATTAATCGCGTGTGTCTTCAGGAGGCTTTAGAAAGTAAGTCAAAATTCTTTCATAAAGAATAGGTCGGTACGATTGGGTACTAATCGGTATATACCCACCTGGGAGTTTGGCAGTCACCTCCACTTCACCCAGGACTGTGAAGGACTCATTGCTGGGTGCGTCAAGGGTTCGATACCCCACGGAATAAATAGTTATATCATTTGTGTTTCCTGATAGCTGTAACCTATGGTGTCTTAATAATAATAGGTTACTTCTAGGCAACCTAAAATTAAATTAATAAATAAAATTCTACAAGTGGTTGTTTCGGGTCTGGGTGATTTTTGTATATCCGTTTAAATGATTGAAAACGCACTCACGGTAAGTCAGTGTCAACACAGGGTCAACGTTTTATTGTAAAAAAAAAAAACAGAAACGTAATCATTCGAAAAACAAACATGCGTTTAGACTTCAGTTCAGATCTCGGACTTAAATTTTTCTTCAGAGCCGGTTAACAACTCCCTGATCTCCACTTTTGAACCTAAATCCTGATTGTCTAGATTTATTTCTAGGCATTTATAGAGTGTAAAGAGCAAAAGTGGGCCAGTGGTAAAGGCCTTGACTTACGAGTCTCTTTTGGGACATAGGGTCGTGGAACTGTCTGGACAGGTAATGGTGGCAGTGTAAAAGGTTATTGAAGAAACACCACATGGATTTTAGTTAGTAACAGACTGTCAGTCCGCTCCACCAAATATGGGAGAACTCATTTGTTGCTTTATCCACGTAAAAAAAGGCCTTTTCGTCTGTGGGAGAGAGCGGGTTGTATTCCATCACGCGGGCCCAATACTTGTTTTCCTTCGCCATTTTAAGAGCACTCATCATCGTCATCAGCCTATTATGTTCCCACTGCTGCGATACAAGCCTCGTCTCTGTCAGAGTAAGAGGGACGTGGGCCCGGTGCGGATTGGTAGATGTCACATGTCTTTGATTTTTTTGGTTCTAGGACATTCTGGTTTCCTCACGATGTTTTCCAACAGAATTTTAAGGACAGTGGTGATGAAATAAATCATAATTATATAAGATCCCGAGCGATTTCAGGCCACAGCGACTTAGTTGGTGCCCTCAGGTGACTGATATAGCCAGTTTTGATTAAATAAATTATGCAAAGTAATGCGCTTGTCTGATCGAACCTACGACCTACAACTCGTAAATCGAAATTTTTACCACACGTCCACCACGTCTCCTGATGATGTGGTTTAGCCATGTTTAACTATAGTAAAACGAGGTTTATTTAAAACGAACTATTTATGTTGTTGTGGGCTTTTAGTGTAATCAGGTGCGGTTTTATGTAAACCTATACAACGTGTCCAGTTTCGATATGTACAAACTTATAGACGAGGTAGCTCTCTCAATTCTGACAAAGAAAAAATATTAGACATACGGTCATTGAACCATTGCTAATTATTTTCAGTTGCTAAAACTTTAACTATTTACCAACATTCGCTTCAAGAATGCCAAAGATACAAAAAAACGCTTAGATAGTTTGGTCATGTTGAGAGGATGAATGAAAAGCGACTCATCATTCATCATCAGCCTATAAATGTTCCCACTGCTGGGACACAGGCCTCCTCTCTGTGAAAGGGAGTGGGCCATAATCCACCACGCGGGCCCAGTGCGGATTGGTAGATGTCACATGTCTTCGAATTTTTGGCTCTAGGACATGCTGGTTTCCTCACGATGTTTTCCTTCACCGTTTTGAGAGCAGTGGTGATGAAATAAATTACACAAAGTAATGCGCCTGGCTGGATTCGAACCCACGACCTACAACTCGTAAGTCGGGGCCGATACCACTGGGCCACCACCGCTCCCGAAAGGCAACTAATTAAAGGAATTTATAAAGCAGAAGTGAGTGGAAACGCCGGGAGGGGACGCCCTAGGAAGACCAACACTGACCTTATTGGTGAAGTGCTTCAAATAGGCCGGGTGCGTAGTACTGACAATCGACGTGCTTGTATGACCACATGTATAAATGTGTATGAGGCGAAAGGAGTTTGTAAGGATCCTAGCAGGTGCCGCTCTGTAGTTTTTGCCTACCACCACGGAATGAAGGTATGAGTTACCAAAAAACAGAAATGGGTACCATTCAGTAGGGGTGGGTTTCCGACCCAACATGTAGAATAATTTTATTAACAGAATTGAGAAAGCTACCTCCGTTTTAAGTTTGTACAGACCGAAGCCGGACATGTTGTATTATGCACCTAGTTTCATGATTCAGGACGAACTTCATGTCAATTCACCAATGTGCAATATAGCAATGATGGTTTTGACATGTTGTATTTTCGTGTTCAGTGAATAGAATATTTGTAAAAATATTTCAGTACTCCTATCAAGCGCCCGTACACACCAAATACTTACTCCACATTACATTTTTCACTACTAATCATAAAATAATTAGTAAAAACGGAAAAAAAAGTATTATCATGGTCTAGAAAACTGCCAATTTTAAAACTCGCTTCGCTTGTTCTCTAAAATGAATAATTTGTTTGTATTAAGCACAGCCTAGGTGTTATTCAACTTTCTATCTCGTTAATCTTAGTTCAAACAATAAAAGCCAGGTTATTATTTTATTGTTTATACAAAATTCATTAGTGTTTTTTTTTGCCTTATATTATGGGCTTCGCCGCATTCGGCTTAAAAGGGTTCCTAAATTTACTTTGATACGGGGTCCAATTAGGTCTGTCCACTGTCTTTTCAATACACGTTGTATCCTAACTATAATATTACTAACTATGAACAGCGGCTTCGGCCACGAGTCATTCGATTTTCCCAGAGAAAATTATAATTGAAAGAAAGTTTGTTTCGCTTTTACATCTAAACACCATGACCGATTTTGATGAAGTTTGGCAGAGGGAAAGATGGAGCCCTTGAAATGAATATAGACAATATAGGGAAGCAAGTGAAACCGCAGACAAAAGGTAGCCCAATAAAGTCGCTGTCCCTTTTGTAACAAATATCTCCGGTCACATAGAAATTAATATTTATGAATGTCCACCTAAACCCAACGAATACCACATAAAAGCTTAAAAATAATCCCTGCCAATAATTACTTTGTCCCAATCAATCTAAACAATGCGTAGTTATCTTGATTCAACGCGGCGTGTGACCCATACGTCCGCCATATTGGCGTTGTCATGGCAACCGATTGTTTCCCGCGCTCCGTGCGAATACTGCCGCCATTTGCATGCGTCGCCATTGTTGTTGAGATTTTTTGATGAATGAAAGAAATATAGCTAGTTTTTTTGCTAGATGATAGATTAAAGGGTTGTTTAGTGTTTGCGGATAATTGTAAGGCTATTCTCACGCAACTCTACTCGTCCGCGCTGCCGTTTGGTGAAGTCTTTTTTCCTTCACGAAAAGTCTCGATGCAAAAAGCTACAATGCATTTGTAAAATTGCAGTTTAGATAGATCCTTTTTAAACAAGAAGCCATAAAAATAACATAATATTGCTGAAAAACAATAACTAACATGAACAACTTAACGGTTCAATCTACTGCTGCACATAAGCCAGACCACATAGTGTGTGTCCACACTGGAAGCCTAGCGCGACGGCGGCGGCGGGCGCGGTGGCGGGCGCGGCGGCGGGCGCGATCTGTGTCCACACTGCCGATCAAGCGTTTGTTTTTGTAACGGCGAATTCAGGTGTTGCAAACCGGTGGTACAAAGTAGTTTTTATAAATCTTGTTTAAAGAAATTAATTTTAAAATGTTTTATAGGTTGTTTAGGATTGCATACAAGTAAATTATCAATAATTCTACCTTTTTGTACTCAAGTATGGTAAAAATAATTTAAATATGTACAAAAACATCCAACGGTAGTACTTTAGTGCATGTTCTGGTAACTAGATGGCGCTACTAAAACACCGAAAAGGTTTGATACACCTGCCACCCGCCCGTTGTATCGGTTGTTGCCTAGCAACGCCTAGGCTCGCAAATTCGCTTGTAGCCATCGCGCTAGGCCCCCGCCTTAGTCACTTCAGTATGGCCACGAGCGGCGATTTCATACATTCAATATTTCCGCGCCCGCCGCCGCCACCGCGCTAGGCTCGCAGTGTGTTTGAGCACATAGGTGCTTTATTCTCGCCTTCACTTCACAAATCGTTTTTAAAATAAATGCTCTCTAATAGTCCCTGTAGTGAAAGAGGTTTCTAGATTTATTTAAGTACTTATTGCTCGTTTTAAAAGTTGAATTATAACTGTTTCATGAGACTTCTAAGGAAGCTAGAAGTTCTTTATAAACTGTAGGTAGTTTTTTTTTTTATAATCCGTAAGTTTTAGACAAAGTATGATGATTCTATAACCCTAAGGGCACACTAACGCACGGGAAAAGCCTTTAATTATTGCATTAGTTGACTATTATAGTCTAAAAAAACCGGCCAAGTGCGAGTTGGACTCGCCCATGAAGGGTTCCGTAGCAGCAAGCATAGATTAGAGATATAATTATATTGAGATTAGTAAGTAATATACACAAACAATAAAAATAACTTTGTTTTTCATAGTATTTGTATGAATGGCAAAGTTATATTTGCGGTTTTTGAAAATGTACTATATCTCAAAAACTGCTAACTGTATCTCATCCAAACCAATTTTCGTTGGTAATTTTGGTTGAGGCCTACATTATATATTTTTTTTAGTTTTATCATTCTCTTATTTTAGAAGTTACGGGGGGGGGGACACACTTTTTACCACTTTGGAAGTGTCTCTCGCGCAAACTGTTCAGTTTAGAAAAAAATTATGTTAGTAACCTCAATATCATTTTTAAAGACCTATTCATAGATACCCCACACGTATGGGTTTGGTGAAAAAAATTTTTTTGAGTTTCAATTCTAAGTATGGGGGGCACCCCCAAAATTTGTTTTGTTTTGATTTTTGTGTGAAAATCCTAATGCGGTTCACATAATACATCTTTCTACCAAGTTTCAACAGGATAGCTCTTATACTTTCGACAAAAAGTGGCTGTGACATACACGGACAGACAGACAGACATGACGAATCTATAAGGGTTCCGTTTTTGCCATTTGGCTACGGAACCCTAATAAATGGGAAATGCCGTTAGTGTAACCTTAGTGGTCACGATGTCGTAAAAGTCGATAAGTGTACGAAAACCTTATTTTAATCCCGTTTAAAACTTCACATAAAAATGATACCGTTAACCTGGATTTTTACTTGACTTCGTACGTATGCGTCTAGGCTTATGCGTCTAGCTTTGTAATGTAAAATTAAAAAACCAGTGTTGAACTTTTTTTTATGCTAAGACGATCTTTCAATTTCTCTGTTCTTCGCATTTACTAATAGAGCCAACATCGACTTATAATATGGTTCTGCATACTTAGTTCTTTTAGAATTAAATGACATTTTCAGAAGAGCTCTTTTTGTAAACATTCATGAAACTATTTATAGAAATCGTATGGAAAACCAAAATATTTGGGGACGACCCCAAATATTTTGGTTTTCAATACGATTTCTAGGCTAGGGTTGCCAACCGTACTATAATATATGTATAGTATTGTACTGTATTTAAGGTCTCCGTACTATATACTGTTGAAGAAATATATGGTAGGTAGGCGAAAATACTATATTTCAGTACAATAGCCCTTGTTTATATTTTGCCTACTAAAATCAGTAAAATGAAAAAAAAAACTTCCTGCAGTTTTCGAACGCGTCTTTAAAAAACGCAAGAAGTTCAAATAAATGTAGTTTTCATAAAAAATAAATAAATAAAAAATATAACTTAAGTTCATTTTTTATTCTTCCCTACTAAAATACTACTTATATTTTTTTTGAAGCGTTCTATATTTTTTATGGCTTTTTCAAAAAAATACTATATTCTGGCAAAAAATGTTGGCAACCCTAGTTGTGACACCGCGGTATAATTCTGTAAAAAAATAATTATACAGTAGACTTACTATCGATCACGAAAGTTTTGTTTTACTGCTACTTTATCTACTTTTATAAATACTAGGTAATCTCAATCAGAAGATTCCACAACATTCATAAATCCATACAGTACTAAGAATGAAAAGAAAACATGCGGTAAGAGATTTTATCACAACACACCAGTGTGGGAAACAGGCTACTGTTACAACCATACGATGAGTTAATAGACTTAGCTAATTAGAAGGAGTGCGCTGTTTAAGCAATATGTGCGGTATTGGTGAATGATTAGAGCCTTTTTTCGAAAGCGGCCTCTTTTTGAAGAGAGATCGATGAAGGATTCGTGTTTATTCGATGGTTTTAATGTGTTACATCTTTCCTATCTCTTTTATTCATTTAAGATGGGTTTGTTTTTGACTCTAGTTTGGGTCAGGAATGCAAAAAAAAATTTGGTTGAAGCCTGGCAGATGCGTTTGAAACTACATTTTCATAATCGAAAAAAAAAACAGTTTCCGCTCAGGCTGAACTGATCAAATACGTTACAAAATGAAACACTGCGCTTAAAACTAAACGCATCCATTTGTTTCCTCGCTTGCCTTATTTTAGGCCGTAGCTCCTGAACTTTCAATTAGGGGATGTTTTATTTCGACCCTCATTATGTTGGGGGCTTGATTAATGAAACTAAAGAGGTTTAAGTACTTAACTACAGGCCTATTGTTTTACTGAAAGGTCAGGCTTTTTATTTGACTTTTTTATAAACCTACTTGGGCCTTATACTAAAATCTTATCCTTATCCTAACTGACATTAATAATGAGTAAAGTATGTTTGTTTGTTACCGTTTTAACAAAACCACTGAATGAATCACACTGACATACGTTGTTAGGTGTATGGAAACGAATATAGGGTACTTTCATCCAGAAAAAGTACTGTTTCATGCAGAAAATAACAAAAACGTTTTTATATTCTTCTAAGATGGCATGGATTGACAATTAAGGTACGTCTAAATGGGCAATATGTTTACTACAATATGTGGCTACCACATTTTAGGCCAGCTTAAAAATATATTCAATGTTTCCTGTAATCAATAACATTTCAATAAGGCATATCTCAGCAATATGTCGTAACCACTATGACTCATACGGTTTGTCTTACGGCCAGACAAAAGTGTGTGGCTATAGTCGGGCCATACACAAAATATTGTTAGGTAGTTGTATTGCAGACATACATTGCAGTAAAAATTAAAAAAAACCCGCGACAAAAAACCAAGTTCTCTTTAAAAAGTAATAAATAATAAAAACAAACCAAAAAATATGTCGCGTTGGGGGACCGCTTCAAATTATTTGAAATCTACGATTTTTTCCGTCGGGGGTTAAAAATATGACCCGTTAGACACACCTTTACTCAAAGAAAGTGCCAGCAGCAGTTCGAACCCACGACCTACAAACTAATACATCGTCACTCTAAACCAACATGCCGACAGTTAAAACTAAACTTAATTTCACACGCCCTAACCGCAAGTTTACTAGTTAATCACACGTAACGTAATCCATTCTCTAACTCAGTTATAAGAACTCGCAAACAAACTAAAACAATTATTGTTAGCTATGTGAAAATTAGAGCATTTTGTTGTGCAACATTGATTGATACTGTTAAGGTGTTGATAAACTTGATCATTCACTTGTAATGAGCATTCTTGCGAATGTTACAGTACAGAAAAACAAACGAGAGCGTTTTAGCGAGCATCCTAGCGAACATTTTGTCGAGCCGACTATTAAGTCTGACTTCTTCAAGAATAAAACACTTTTGACGACCATCTACTAGCTAGAGCTTTTGCTATAAACATCGTGAAAATGTTCGTAGCAATGTTTGCGTCTATGCTTGGCTCTGTTCGTTGTTCATTTTGTTACAAAATTAGAAACGGTGAATGCTCGATGTTTTGTTACAAGTGATTGCTCAATTCTATCAGCACCTTTAAGTATCGAAGTCAATGGTTATTAAATGGTAAAAATTGGATTTTACAAGAAATGATAAAGAAGAATTAAGACTTAAAAAAAAATAACACTAAGAATTTCTCCTGTACGAGTATCAAGAGTGCGTTTACAAATACAATACTTCCCTTGCGAACTATGCATGGAACGAACTGCGAATAGGACCAACTGCGAATGGGGCAAACTGCTAATGGGACCAAGAGCGAACGCAGGATAAGGTGTGATTGGGACGAAGTACGCATAACCCTTCCTTCCTACTTTCTCCACACCCTTAAAAAGAGCGTGAAAAAGTCGCAAGGTCGGCAACGTGTAAGCGATACCACCGTGTTTCTGGCATCCATAAGCTTTTTTTTACGTGGTAAAATCATCAAATGAGTCCTCCCAATCAGGGTGGGGCGGGAGGGACTGTCAGACTTGTACTGACTAAAATCCACGGTGTCCTTCAATAGCCCTTTACGTTCCACGTCCCTTTACGTTGGCAGGCTTTGGCCCTCTAATGGCGTCCATGGCTACGGTGATTGCAGCATCAGGCGGATCATAAGCTTGTTTGTTACAAAAAACAGCATTTAATAACAAAGTATTTTCGTCTTCTCTTCCAGATTTCATCGTAAGGCTTTACCATGTTATTCCTGCTTCTACTCATCCTGCCAGGAGTGAAGCTCCAAGAGCCGTCATCAGCCAGCTTCTTCCAAAGTCCTCATCACCTGCCTTTTAACGCTGTCCAGTTTTTACAACATAAGGAACAAGCTAGGTAGGTAAGATGTTAACTCATTTAAGCTAAGGAAGAGCTCTTTGCTCACCTCCTCCTTTTTTTTAAGTCGGTTTTAAAAATTATTAAATATTTACTATATTTAAAGTGAATGCTCCAGGGTAGCCCGCGAAATTCAAAATTTCTTGGGTTTTTTGCAATTTGCAGGCCAGTGCTAGGTTGTATGTTGATTAAAATATTGATCGCGACTGTAAGACGTATGTAGTTACAGAATTATTATCATTAAATTAAATCATCATTAATTCAATTAAATCACCAATACAACCCTCCAAGTTCATAAAGCTTCAGGAACAAAAAAATAACATAAAAAGTCATTCTTGAAGCTTAATGAACTTAGAGCGTTGTATTGATGATTTTGTTGATTATAATTCTGTAACTACATACGTCTTACAGCCGCGATCAATAATTTAATCAACATACAACCTAGCACTGGCTTCCAAATTGCAAAAAACCCAAGAAATTTTGAATTTCGCGGGCTACCCTGAAGCATTCACCTTAAGCATAACTCTCCTCGATTTAAAGTAAAAGAAAGTCAGTTATCATAACATTGCAACAATCAATCAAATCTGGAGATGTTTAGCAGTTCCTATTGTCACACGCGGATCTCATGAATTGTATAAAAACGAGCTGTAAAAATGTCATTGTGCTAATAATACAGTAACTTTAAACATCCGTGTTTGCATTAAATCCGGTAGTTCCGATTTTTTGCAGACTTGCTTGTGATGTTCGCAAAAGATACTACAGATACCGGCATGGATCTTGAGCGCTGACCTTCACAGTAGTGAGTTATTAGGTCCCTTTGGTAGGTGAAGTGAGGAAGGGGGCGGGGAAAGTGTAGTGATTGGCCCGCGTAGCGTGCCGTAGTGCATCGCGTCATAGCCGTCACTCGTTGTTTTGTGCGTTTTATTTGTTTTATTGTGCGTTTCATTTGTCGATATGTGTAAGATGCGCAAAGCGACGAGCGCTCAAGAACCGTGCCGGTATTTGTAAATTAAATGAAAATAAAAAATAATATCTATTTTAAAAAAATACACACACACAAACACACAAAAAGGCAATAGGACACTTACCTCTCTTCGATTCGACCGATTCCAATTACAAGTGAAAATCATCCTTACCACTGCGACATTATGACATAAAACGTGCGATTGTCTACGGGTAGGTGAAAAACAAAACGCGCTCGCCCCGACGACCCCGACGTCAAGTCAATCGAATTGCATCATTATACTGTAGTAGCAAGGTCGATTTTTATGTTTAGTTTGTAGAAATTGTTAATCGGACGAGTCGCGTCATATAGGTCTAGCTATAGCTCCTTTAGGCGTCTAAAGTTAGCCATACACCATACTGCCTATCGTCCAATCGGCATGACGCTGCCGATTGGATTGAAATTGGCAGTTCGCGTTGGATGGATGGAAATTGGCAGTTCGTCCATATACACCATACACCATACTGCCTATCGTCCAATCGGCATGACGATCGATTTGATCAAACTTCAAATAGGCAGCAGTGATGTCAACTTAGCAACTTTATAGCTAGATCTAGCTATAAAGTTGCTAAGTTAGCATCACTGCTCCCGATTCGAAGTTTGATCATGCCAATTTGATCCAATCGGAAAGATCAAATCGGCATGATCAAGCCTATCAAATTTACTGTCATGCCAATTTGATGGTTCCACGCCCACACACGGTCAATTCTAACTGATCCAATCAGCAGCGTCATGCCGATTGGACGATAGGCAGTATGGTGTATGGCTACCATAAGTACTCCACCGCATCGCTGTAATCTGGGAACGTGCTCAGAAGACTGGCAGCATTGCCTCATAAGGCCCGCACGTGGAACACGACGTGCCGTCGACTTGGGCATGGTCCAGGACCTGACGGCGCGACACCAATTACTCGCCGTCCGCATACCCGACATATACACCCTGCATAGTTAAATCATCAAAAATACACTCCCTTTGTTTCATAACATTTCTCTTCGACATAAATCTTAAATTTTTCGTTAATCTCCCACACTTTTTCACAAATGAACATCCAAGATACATAATATACCACGGTTCAAACATAAGAAGTCGTTAGCGCTAACTGGCCAAGTTTAAATCGAACAGTTAGAGCCAGCCATCGGTTTGTTACAGATAGGTGCAGTATTGATTCTGCATTAGTTTGCAATTATTTTCTTGTAGTTATCGCCTTGCTGTTGAGGGTGAAAAGTCGAAGTTATTTGTAGTTTGTAGCGAGGGATGATTTCTTAAATTAAAAAAACAAACACAAAAAGACTAAAATAACTTTGTTTTCGGAAGTCGGTGGCTTTGTTTTTTTTTTCCGTCAACTTCCGAAACATAAATGATATGATATGTAAAAGTTATTTTACACTTTTGTGTTTGTTTTTGAAGCCGCTTTTTGTAGGTTTTTTTATCAGTTTTAGTTCAGATATTTAACAAATATCGGTTCAGGAGTCTTTAATAATTTTAAAAAAAAATGTGTATCCATGCAGACAATTTCACAAGATTTTCAGAAAACACACTTTTCTGAAAACCGCATCAACCTCGGTTAATGCAAAAGCAAGATAATCGCGGACAAACATACAAAAAAAAACCCATTCGGGTCGAACTGAGAACCTCCTTTTTTGTGAATTCGTTTCAAAGTAGGCGAAAATAATTAAATATTAATTTCGAACAGATTATTAAGAAAGTCAACGCTTCATTCGTTTCCAGGAAAGGCCCCATATTATTTCCGAACGACGCTCCTCCGCCGCCACCGACCCCACTCATCGTGACATCGAGACCTCTCAGCGAGTCCATAGCCAGGAGTGAGCTGAACCCCAACAACAGTATAGCTGAACAGTCGCAATACAATCAGGTACCATTTTATTTTTCTTTACTGTTCCTACGATCGACTTATAATCCAGTCAAAATGGCCAAAAGTATGATTCCAGGGGCCTTACCACGAGCTCCTAACGCAATCCAGTTTAGGCTGTGGGAAAGAGACAGAGCTATATAAGTCGTCTAGCGCCATCTCTTTCCCACAGCCTAAACTGGATCGCGTTAAGAGCTCGTGGTAAGGCCCCAGTTTGAATTAATTTCCAACAAGCTGGATTTTTGTGCAGGCCTTGAATGCGTCATTACAAATAACATGTCTAAAGTCCCCAGCGATCCCGCTTGTGCGTTGTTTTTTATTCGAGGTCAAAGGTCACAAATTTGCGTTTTTTGCGTATATCTCTGAAACAACGAGAGCTATCAAAAAATGGTTCAAACAAAGTTTGTCGATCGTAAAATTGTCTACAAAAAAGATCTCAACACTTTTTTTCTACAAAGCATCGCTTTCGAGATGTCGTGACTTTAGACCGCAGCAGGAAAGTCGTATTTTCGAATATATGCGACGAGGCCGTATGAGCTTGGCACAAAAATTAAGCTTGTTGGGAATTCATGCAAACTGGAATGTCTATTTTGACTGGACTATTGGCTGCTTTTCCACCAGAGATGTGCCATGCTACGTTGCTATGGATATCCTCCAATCATATTCATTGGCGCACATAGCATAGCACTGGTGGAAACGGATTCTACTAAGATGTGTTATTTTTTATATGGAAGGATGCGTGCTATAGATGCCTGCTATGGGTCGTCTTCCCTACTACCTATACATAACATAGCACGAGCTACGCGTCTTCCTCACGCAGCTATTTTGCGGCGGCGATCTACATAGCAGATCTTACTGACACCGCTACATAGGTTAGCATCAGTGGAAACGATCACATAGTTTCGTAGCTCAGCTTTTACACTCTCGCAGCATAGCAACATAGCACATCTCTGTTGGAAAGGCACTCTATACCTCATTTCCTCAAAGACGAGGGCTGTTGGTGAAACTGACAAACACCAGCCCTTTAATTTTTTTTGCGTGTTAGAGTCATGTCAAGTGGAAATAGGAAGGTTCTCGAATGGAGACCGCGTCTAGGTAAACGTAGGGTGGTACGCACCCGGCAAGATGACAGATGACCTGAAGCAGGAGGCTGGCAGTGGTTGGATGAAAAAAGAGGGAGATCGTGCGCTGTGGCGCTCCCTGGGAGAGGCCTATGTCCAGCAGTGGACTGCAATAGGCTGAAATGATGATGATGAAGATGAGAGTCATTAAATAAGTCCTAGCCCTGGTGGAGCAATCAGCCACACGACTACGGCACTACATTTATGTATAGTGTTATTGTTATCACTACGCAGAATAAACAGTTTTCTTTTATTTTTAGGTCACCTTGAGACCCAGCTACCTGGCCAGGGGAAAGAACTATGAGCCATATAGTTATTCTCTATCGACAGTAGCTCCTGTTTATGACTATGATTCCGCGAAGATTATACAGAATAGGAAAGAGAAGTTCTTCAAGGATTATGAGGTAATTAACGCAGCTTACTCTTTCTTTAGAAATTGCAAAAATCTCGACGAAAGATAGTTTTCGTAGATATTTACAATTTTTTTTTTATATCACACAACGCCATCTAGTCCCAAGCTAAGCAGAGCTTGTGTTATGGGTAATAGACAACTGATAAACATACTTATATATTTTTAAATACATACATATTATAGATAAATTACACCCAGACACAGAACAAATGATCGTGCTCATCACACAAACATTTGTCCTGGGTGGGAATCGAACTATGAAACAGAAAAGCTTAATCTTGCTTATTAAAGTCTAGCATATTTTGGGAACGAATTTAGGAAAAAACAAAGCCGTAGTGATTCCTTCAGAAAACTGTCTTTTGCTTTATAAGTAAAACAACGCCACGGTTAGCGCAATGGCTGAGTGATTGCACGCTGTGAGTTCGATACCCACACGGATCAAATAATTGTATGACCTACAAGTAGTTGTTTCGGGGTCTGGGTGTTTGTGTATGTGAGTTTATATGTTTGTAAACGTACCCACGACACAGGATAAATTGATAGTGCGGGACAAAGTTTTGAAAAAAAACTTAATTATTTCTTACCAAATCCCAGTTGAAAAAAGTAAAAACTACTTTTTCAAGCATGGTGGACAAAGTTTAGTTAGAAGTTGAATAAAACAGGGTTTGAAATCAATAATAATATATTTTTGGTACAATCATCAATTAATGAGTCCTCCCACCCAGGGCGGGACAGGAGGGACTGTCCGTGGGACTGTCACACTTGTACTGACTAAAATCCACAGTGTCCTTCATTAGCCCTTTACGTTCCGGGGCCACAGTTACCTAATAAGACAGACTCACGACAAGCAATGAACGCCATAAGACAGAAATGAGTTGACCTACCAGGCGTAGCACGAAACAGGATTCAGACAAATGATGAAACCGATGAGACTTTTTAATATGTTTAATAGCTTTCTTTAGAACCCGACTCTGCAGAATATTTCCATCCAATAATGCCTGGGAACAGTCCAGTAGGCATTTGGGCCGCCTCACATTTGCTTGTTCTTTTCTAATGGTGACTCGCCAACTTTTCTTAGTAGATCTAGCGAACATGTCGGGCCAGGAGAAGAGCGGTAGCGAAATAAATTTGTACCTATATTTCGATAGTAATATTTAAGTACCGTGTAGCCGTTGAGACCCCATTGCCGTCAAAGAGGCAAATAACCCGAACACATATTAAATAATTATTTAATTACGGACTTTTATAATCACCATGCGTATTTATAGATAGTCCGTGAAATTCGAGCGTGTACCCCGTATGGCATTTTACATAAACTAAGTCCTTATTTTTCAAAATGATTTTAATGAAACTTCATACGCAGGATTCATAGATCAAAAACGTTCTTCGGTGTCACTCTGAATAAAAAACTGCACTCATGCATACTTTTTTGTAAGTCGTGTAAAATCTTGCTATTGATTTTATTTCATAGTTTTTTGACATTATTATCTGCAGAAGTTACTGGAATATATGCATCCAAGAAAACAAAATCGGAGGAAAAGAAGCGCCGATCTCACTTTGGTTCAACAAAACAAACGCAGAAGATTGAATCAGGTTTTCATTCACAATACTTTGTTGCATGACCTCATTAGTAAGCTCATGATCGTCCAACTAGCTATGGAGAGGGCTATGCTCGGAGTCTCTCTGCGTGATCGAGTCAGAAATGAGGAGATTCATAGACGAACCAAAGTTCCCGACATAACCCAGCGAGTTAGCGAGTTGAAGTGTCACTGGCAGGCCACATAGTACGGAGAACTGATGGCCGATAGGGTCGTAAGGTTCTAGAATGGAGACCACGCACCGGCAAGTGCAGCATAGGACGATCTGACCACAAGATCGTGCGGGATGTAATCCGCTTCCAACCGATCCTGTTAGATATTTATGGGGGAGACCTACGTTCAGCAGTGGACGTCCTACGGCCGATATGATGATGATGAATACGGTGCTATCGTGCTACTCGTGAGACATTGGGTTGTGAAGATTAATGAAGGAAATCGCACAAAATAAAATAATGATATCCAGCTGCAACCAGTTAGAGAGGAAGCCGAACCCTACATAGTTGGAAAAACTCGGCAGGTGATAGCCGTGACTTCTATTAAATTAATAGAGCAAAAGAATGGAATCAATAGAATGGATGGTCTTGCATCTTTATTATTTTGTAAATTTAAATCGTTACCACTGCATTAAAAAAAGTCGCAGTGAGGCTACTGGTACTGCCTCTAGGACCACATTAAGACAGGCGGCATCCACCAACCCGCACTGTACGAGCTTGCTTGCCGTAGAAACAGCCTACTCGAAGAGGCCTGTGTCCCACCTGTGGGAAACATAAAATAATAATTTGGTGTATTTAATGGCAATTTTGCATTTATTATTAGAGGCGTCTCATGGAATTTTTCAAGCCAAGAAAACCTGATTCAAATGGGTCTGACATATTGGTACAAACTTTGCAACGAAGAAGATTTGATAAGGTTTTATTTTATATTCATAGATTTATTAATTCAATATTGTTACTTAGCAGTGTATAAGATTTTACATACAGCGCCAGCGGAGACATAGTAAACTTTTGGTTGGGAAATCCACGACTTAACTAGGTTTGAGGAATCATAAATCTACTTTAATGCTAGCTATCATAAAATCAATAATTGGTAATTCTCAAAGGAGCCCATATGTTGTACCGTCCAGGAAGATTGGTTAGTCTTGTAACATAAATAAGAGGCGAGCCTACTACCATTACCCATGCAAAAACCCTCAGACTCTGTGCTGCTACTAAGAAGTTCCTATCGGATAAACTCAAGTGTTGCCTCATCTGGTAATCGAGTCTAAACCGCCTTAACAAGGTGCCATCCTATAAAAGAAAACGATATTGGCAAAAGGCAGAAATGATTTAAATGAAGCTTTGAATATCCTGATCTCAATGCAATTACGAGTCGTTGTAGAAATAGTAAACGGTTTGAAAACGACTGTCATTAGTCTCAATCCTCAGGATCCAATATTTTCACCCAAAACAAAGTTGTCTAGTCAAATTTTAAAGACCAGCTAGTAATCATAATATTGTCAATAACTTAGGCCAAATCATCAACAATTGAAGAAAAAAATAAAGAAAGGAGTAAACAAAATAATGTTATACAAGTAGCACCCGTAAACAGCAAGAAATCTCAATATACTACTACAGACTATTATTATGAAGACGAGTTTAATGAAGAAGACAATAACTTTGATTTTGATTTCAAAAAGTTGTATGTGAGTTTTCAAATTAAAGTAATTTGGTATAATTTAGGAAATCTAAAATAAACATAGATTTATAAATATCTACCAACTTGCACTGGACTCGTCTGGAGCTGTACCTTTTTATTTTATTTTTTTCGTGGTGAAGTCATCAAATGAGTCCTCCCACCCAGGGCAGGGCGGGAAAGACTGTCAGACTTGTACTGACTAAAATCCACGGTGTCCTTCATTAGCCCTTTACGTTCCCGGGTCACGGTAATGGTATAAGTCCCGCGACCCCGGCAGGCTTTGGCCCTCTAGAGGGGGGCCCCGTCATCTTGCTGACGCTCTTTGAGGCTCGCGTGGAACACAACGCGTCGTCGACCCGGGCATGGTCCATGGTTGGGTGGCGAGTTGCCCATTACTCGGCGCAAGCATGCCCGCGCTGGAGCTGTACCTGCCAGAACAACTCATTCTCAGAGAGGTAGTCAATGTTCCAGCAGTTGAAATATTTATACGCAGATTATGTTATTTTACTATAATCTGTTATTTTACCACGTCATAACAAAATGAGAAGGAGATAGTAAACATTAATATCAGAAAGTGTAACAGTTGCGGACACAAAATGTGAAAAAATATGGTATATGTACAGTTAGCAGTAATCAATATTGTTAGGAAATGGCCGCGCAGTAAAGGGCGGTCAACGATGAAGCAGATCAAGAGAATAATAACGAGGAACACTCTTTTCTAAGAGATGAACCCTCAACGGCTGTAGTAGAAAAGAGAAAAGAAGCCGTTGTCCTGCAGAAAGACACTTTAACATGACTAAACTGTTCCCTAAATATTTGACGCTAATGATTAATATTATTTTTTGCAAAAGACTGCTGGTAAGAAACAACAATATTTAGAATCAAACAGCTCAGAATACCTAGAATATTATCCGGACAGTGGAAAAATACGGAGAAGACAATTTGCACGCCTTGCTAACGATGAGGAATTTTTAATAAGACCTGTACAGAGTCTAAATAAAAAATCAAAGGGCTTTGCTTGGCATAGACTTAGTGATCATGAGAAAAATATTCCTGACAGTGATGAAGAAAGTGATGATATAGTTGAAATGCTAGGATTGTCTACAACTAGACGTAGTGTAATGAAAAGTGTCAGATATTTTGGCAATGATGTAAACTCTATTGATATGTATAATCGTCATTTTGGGAATGATGGACGGCAAAGGAAGACTTTGAGTAACGTTAGACGTCGAGGAAAGCCACAGGTTTTTTGGTTTAATTAATTAATCATGAATTTTTCATTGGAATCATTTAGTGCATTTTTCTCTTTCTTAAGTTGTTTGTTATCATCAAAGAGACCATTGTCTGTTTTTAGTTTGATTATTTTATCATTATGCTCATCATCATTTCTGTATATCTTTCTTATCTTCTGCATATTCAAAAAGAATCAGCAAATTCAACTTAAATTTTGAATAGCCATATCAATTTCATGATTGAACTTCAAGTTTACACACACGATCAGTATTGATTGATTTATTCTGAACAACATTATCAAGTAGGTACCAGCTTCGAGTTAATACTGATAAGATCATGCTGGATAGTCCCTAAAATCTAGCCCAATTTCCAACAATCATTCAGCATTTTAGACCCGATTTTGCTGGGTTTATTGAAGACTGCAAAAGATGGAGAGGTCTGAAAGAATACGGGGAAGATCTTTGCTCAGCCGTAAGGAACAGAATAATAAAAATGTTTGTTGACATGGTTGGCGCATTGACTTAGCAATTGGTCGTAGCTGCGTTAAGAGTCGTGTTAGGTGCGATGACCTAACGGAAAAAATGTTTGTATGGGTAACAAATAGTTCTTTCGCGTCTGGCTGTTTATATATGGGAGCTTAAATGTTTGTAAAGGCAACCACGACACAAGAAAAATCTGATGAGGAGGGTGTAAAAAATACTCTCCGAGTTCTTTTACGATATCGCTACCCTCATGGCCCCCCAACAAAATGAATCCGTGATATTATTTTTTCTCTATTCACTGGCATAAGGCGGGTGATTGATTATGGCGCTATTGTGTCCGCGGAATAGAACAGGTGTGTTTGTTTATCCGGGGATCAGTGCGGGGATCATTGTAAACGTTTGCTTGCCGCTGGTTATTGGTGATTAATTTGTAGTTGTTCTGTTTATCTTGGGTATTGATTCTTTCGTGTGTAATGCTCGTGTAATGTAACAATTTTGATTCTATGTGGGAGGAGAAGCGACCTTTACAGTATGCATTTTGCAACCGTTACAATTTGTAGCATTGACTTGTTTCTGTTCACTGAGGATTCTTGGATTATTGCATATCAGGCATTGCATTGCATGTTCTGGTTTAAGGGACATTGTGACACTTTGGCGTAAGTTGCCATTCAGTGCTGTTTGGTCGAGGGCTATTTGGTCGTTTGATCCCGCTCAGGCTACCCGCGGCTCCCAACGACCTAATGCATTTTCGAATTGTTCGATTGGCACCCTGTATTGAAATCTATCGACAGTTATTTAAATACATATGAATAACTTCTTCTTCATCGAAAATACAAGTATCGCTTAGCTTTTCTGTAAAATTGTACAATTTGTATCCCATATAAGTAAAATATTTTGTGGGAGACAAGTAAGATTTTTTTAAATTTTGAAATACTACCTCTAAGTATGCATCAAACACTCAAACTCGTATATTATGCTAGCATCTCATTTGTGTTTCTTTACATCTATATCTACATCTTCATTATCCTATCCATACATTATCATTGTATTAAAACTTTTAGTAGCTTCAGTCATATTTCAGGATGGAAAAATAATTATGTTGAAGAATACACAATCATGCTAATGAAATATTTTGTTTTAACAGCTACGCGTTGTGAAGCCGCTGTTCGCCCAAAGACAGCAAAACACAGCTCCTAAGGCCGAACTTTATAAGTACAAGGTTGGTATTGTTATAATGTGATTTCCTAATTTTTCATCTACTTACTGTCATACGGGTAAATGGGAAAATGTCTGAAATTATTATTTCACACAAAAACTACTGATAAAAATTCCAGACGTTCCAGTAGGATAATTTTTAACTTGAAGAACATCTAGTAATTTACAAATCTATTGTTCGAATGATGTCAAAATGCAAGTCTAAAAATTCCTGATATAAATTAAATTAATACAGCTTCTATCAGAAAGGATGTGTCAAAATGAACAATTGCTATCATTGTAGAAAATTGTTCAAAAAACAGTAGGTACACTAGCTACTAGCTAGACTATAGTCTACTCTCCGCGAATAATTATGTGTGATAATCGATTTTCAAGCACCATTTTTTTACAACACATTTGAAAGTATTTTTTTTTAGTTTATTTTCAATTAAAAGGCCTTTGCCCAGCAGTGGGATGATGTAGGCTAGCAGTATCAGTATCAGTATCAATTAAAAACCAGTAGTGATGGAAAGACTACTCGATAAAATCCGAGTGGTTTTACAACAGCTCAAATAATAATGAATCACGTTTATAATAGAAACGGGTTTTTTTTTCAGAATTCTCCAGATCATTATCATAATAATAACAAGGGGGATGACCACGATTACAGCCACGAAAATAATCACGTAAGAACATCTATTTTATTCATCAATGTTCTTGTACAGACGCCAGCACACCAACCTACCAACAACTACACTACTATACTTTTCTCAATTGAAAATTAACCATCGCGTTTTGTTATAAAGTTGAAAATCTATTAAAGTTTGGCAGATACTATATTATATTATATTACTTTAGCTAGACGCAAAACAGCATACTGACGGGGTCCAATAAAGACAAACTCCTGCCGGGGACCCGAGACGGTATAAACATGGTACTGCGGACCATGAACTGAAAAAGGGAAAAAACAGTGTTGTTGTTAGTCATAACGGGTACCCTGGGTGAAACGGAAGGGTTCCACCTAGGGTGATAAAAGAGATAAACGCAATTCTTCCACTCCTTCCGGTCAACAGACACAATATAATTTACTCCTTTATCTTCCACACCCTTCTTTTCATGATCCTTTCTTCTAATCATTGTTCTTCCTCTTTTTTTCTATTCACGTTTGTACTCATCACTCTCTCGCAATTGACCACATGCATTTCATCTCCCTTCATTAAACTCCTCACTTTTAATTCAGACAAATATACTTTCCAGATTAAAGTTTTCGTATTTTGTTTGTACAGGGTGACAACTACGCATTCTCCTACTCAGTAAAGGATCAGAAAACTGGTGATGACTTCTCTCACTCCCAAAAGAGTACAGGATCAGCTACCAACGGAGAGTACAGGGTTCGACTCCCCGACGGAAGAATGCAGATAGTTTCGTACACTGCTGATGAAAACGGATACAAAGCTGATGTCAGATATGATGAACAACACAATCAAGATAATAGCATCGATTACTATGAAAAAGATAAAGATTTAGGTAACAAATTTCGTGCTAACCACAAAAAATATGGTCACAATCAAGATTATATTGAAAATGAAGAATTTTTACATCCTCAACAAACTCCAGCACCCTATAAAGATAATCTTCCTGACTATGAACAGAAACATTTAGATAATTTAAATGAATATGGCAACAAAAACGATAATAACTTCCTATTATATAACGTATATCCAACTAAAAGTGACATCGTGGATACTACCGCAAATATCAACGATCGTACACTAAGTGGACTATCAGATAACAATAACGATTATCTAGAACAATACAACACACATCATGAAAACGATAAAGTAGAAAGAGCTAAAGACGATTATACATTCTCTGATGAAGTTGATTATTCGAAAGATGTACTGGACTATTCATCAGAATTAAATCATGCATATCAGCCCCATAAAAGCAAGTTCTCGTCGCTTCTTTTGAGACGAGGTGAAATAAACAATCAGAATACTCAAGCGGCAGGGCAAGTCAGACCATCTTATGAGGAATTGAAACCACTTTTTGTTACTAATGTAAATGGTCGTCGAGATGCTGCAATACCAGTGTCTACCGTTAGACCTGTATATGCTGTAACGCCTGCTGATGTTGTTAATATCACCCCAAAAAAGCCTCTATACAATCTCTATACTAATATTAAGAATATTGTAACTCCAACTCCTTACACATTTTCAACTCCTTCGCCGTCTACTCCCAGAAGTTATTTAGTATCTACGATCGCTAATTTGAAACACCAAATAAATTTAGCTAATAAGCCCGTTTTGTCACAACACTATATTGATAAGATTAATAAATATTTGTCAGTTCAATAAATAAATGGATTACTTGTTGTAAAGTTATGTTAAGAATTGCAAAAATGTTGTATGATGAGTGATTGACGGTACTAATCGACAAGGAAGCGGTTTGAGCCGATAACGTATAACCACATTTTTCCTATAATTTGTGACAATATTGTAACAACTCTTCTTCCTGTCTTTACCTTATTTTAAAGTGAGTTGGTGCAACATATTTTCATTTGATCTCCCTGGTAAGACGTGACAGCATCATTTACTCCTTTCGTATCATTCCTCACACAATCTATCC
Source organism: Agrotis exclamationis (assembly GCA_950005045.1). Lineage (NCBI taxonomy): Eukaryota > Metazoa > Arthropoda > Insecta > Lepidoptera > Noctuidae > Agrotis > Agrotis exclamationis. The sequence continues at coordinate 14,728,982 of OX465441.1, forward strand.
ATACTTTCGTTTGCCTTCCTCTCCATCCATCAATATTCATACCCATCATTCTCTTAGTCATGTGCGTATCATCGATCATCATCACTAATTTCCATACCAAGGCAGACGACATTACGCCTCTTCCAAACCAAACTATGAAAATGACTTTTCACTTATGTTGCATGAACATAAAATTCTTCTTGATCGACTCAATCTGAATCCTTGTCAATAATTGTAGACATACTGTTTAAGAGAATGTCTTGATTAGTTAACTCGTTTTCATTATTAGTAGCCTTGTTCATGACGCGAGTCGACTGATTTCCCAACCAAAAGTCAAAATCATCCTTAACACTACGACATAATGATTAAATCGTCATAACAAGTCTGTTCTTTCTATCTACCCACAGACAACCGCAAGTTTTATATTGGTAGGGCCTTTATGTCGTAGTAGTAAGAATGATTTTCACTTGTAGTTGGTAGGTGACGCAATGATTCGAATTGAAAAAGCAAGCGCGCTTACGTTGTTTCAAGATGTCGAGTAAACTTTAATGTTATAAGTTATCAATGACTAAAACTGTTTTGATCTCTTGTTCGACCATTGATAACATTTTCATGTAACTTAAACCTGAAAAAAAAATACTCGACTCTTATAGCGTGTTTTTTATTTCATCTAGTTCGTTAGTTTGTATTTAATTTTAAGGCGTATTAATATAATTTATTTTTGTAAATTAAAATGAAGTTAGTGTTATAGATGGTTTTCTTTTTACCAAAGAGGTTAAAAATCCTAGTCACTGCATCCAGTAAGACTGTAAGGGCTCCCAAACATAAACACGATACGACGTCACGTCGTAGAAATCTACGATGAGCATCGTTACAGTGGGGTGGTGTTTTAGTTCACTCCGAAAAATGGACCGCTCTAGACGCATTCTGTTCCATAGTATGGGACGCTGCTCGACTAGGGTAATTAAGTAATCGACTTCAATACCATCCGTCATGAATTTCGAATAACAACTGCGCAAGATTGCATCGTGAGTCACAACGTCGTATCGTGCATCGACAAGTTACGACGTGGTGTCGTAGATTTCCACGACGCGACGTCGTCGTATCGTGTTTATCTGTGGGAGCCCTAAGGCCAGGAGCTGATTGGTCACTTTTTGTCAAAGAAACTACGTCTTCCCGTCAAGATCTACGAAGATATATGGGAAGGTGCTAAGTTTTTTTTTGTTCGATGGGTTTGCTTTAGTCTAGGTCAAGGGTGACCAAGACAAGGTCGACGACTGAGCGAGTTTACCTAAAAGAAGCCTGTTCACTCTAACTTTGAATAGATTAGGGTTGTATGCGTTCGGAAACACAGACGCAGGCAGAGAGTTTCACTCCTTCGCTGTCCGCATTATAAAAGACGTTTGGAAACGCTTAGTGCGAATTGGTGGTATAGCAATGAGGTAAGGATGGTAATTTGCCGTGCGTCTAGATGTGCGATGATAGAAGGGCTGTGCTGGTGGGATGAGGTCGTGGAGTTCTTGGTGACAAATAGTTTTTAGCGGTCAGTACAATGGACTGGGTGGCAAAAAGTCACCGCGAAGAAAAGTCTCCAGGTTGAGAAAAGGCTTAGCAATTGATGATTGTACCATCATCTGCCAATCCTTTTCTCAACTATATTGGGGTCGGCTTCCAGTCAAACCAGATACAGCTGAATATCAGTATTTTATATGGAGCGACTGCCCATCGGACCTCCACAACCCAGTAACTGGGTTATACGATACCCCATGGTGAGACTGGTTGTCAGACATTCGAGCTTCTGACTGTGATTAAGGACTGTCAAAGATCTATAAATGACAGCCGGGACTAACGGCTTTACGTGCTTTCCGAGGCACGGAGGAAACTCGCTATGACAGATGGTGACCCATCCAGAGACCAACCTCGGCAAGCGCGGCTCAATCCAGAAGATCGGTCTGTGCGGCTCTTATTATTTAGCCACGAGCTCCTCCAAATGATGATAGCACCATTATATCTTAACTATATTTGGCAGAATCACCTTTCTAAAAACAAACACAAAATGTCTTGTACAACATTAACTCAGCTAATACCTTACATTACGACGGACTAGCAAACAGGGGGTAGGCTAATAAGAGCTCGTTCATCAGTCAGCAGACAAGTTCGAAGTTGTACTACAATATGCCTAATAACGGAAATATTTTGGAGAATGTGGCATACGGGTAGATGGAATGGCGTTTTTGCTGGGAATTTATTGCGTGGATTGCGCCCTCTAACAAATGCACTTTTTTTTACGTAGGTAAATTATCAAATGAGTGCTCCCACCCCCCAGGGCAAAATGGGAGGGACTGTCAGACTTGTACTGACTAAAATCCATGATGTCTTTTAATAGCCCTTTACGGTCTGGGGCCATGGTTACTCGATAGTCCCGCGACACCGGCAGGCTTTGGCAATCTAAGAGTCCCGTTATATTGCTGACAGCTCTTTGAGGCGCGCGTGAAACACGATGCGACGTCGTCGTCGACCCGGGCATGGTTCATGATCGGACAGCGAGTCGCCCATTACTCGCCGTCCGATGCCCCTGATCAAACGCACGCTAACTCAACATAATATACAAAATTTCAATTTACTAAATATCAAATAGAAGACATAATTTTAATGAAACAAGCTACCCATCCTCTTCTCCCGTGAGTCCCTAAGGTAAAATTACCTCAAGGCTACACTCGGGTTCAAGTTAGATAACTGTTGAGTTAACGATGTTACGGTAATTTCAACTTATATTCCTCTGTTCAAGTTAGTGAGTTGCCGTGTGCCTGTTTACACAAGAATAGAGTTACTGCTATGAAATAATTACCAGTTTCAGACCTCGATTCAGTTTGTTAAAGTTCTTGCTTCGTTTACCTTAGAATATTCAATTGAATTATGTATTTTTAGAATAGTATACGCCCCAAATTAGTACTTTAAAGTAATAATTCAACCCTGTTACTAATGGGCGACTCGCTGTCCGCCCATGGACCATGCCCGGGTCGACGGCGCGTTGTGTTCCACGCGCGTCTCAAAGAGTGTCGGCACAATGACGCCCCGCCCCCCCTTTGAGGGCCAAAGCGTGCCGGGGTCATGGGACTAACGAGCTACCATGACCCCGGAACGTAAAGACTATCGAAGGACACCGTCACCGCCTTGGATGTAAGGGCACATTTTTAATGATTTTACAAAGCTAATAAAAAAAACCCGTTACTACCTATATCTTTGACGGCTGCTCCTGCTCTGACACGGAGGAGACTCGATAAGTGATGAATGGTTATCCATCTGCGGAAAAACATAGCCATAATGGACCTGAGTAGCTGTTAGTGCCAACCACCACCCCGGTGGCAAGCTCAAAGGGGGCACATGGGAATAAACGTTATTAATTAGCCACGAAAGTTACTCTCATCAAGTCATCATCATCTTTATCATCTGCCTAGCCTTCTTCCAACTATACAATCTATAAGTTGGGTTGGGCTTCCAGTCGAAACAGATGCAGTTGAATTTTTAGTATTTTACATGGAGCGATTACCTGTCTGACCTCCAAAACCCAGTCTGAAGAGTGACCAACAGAAACGACTGTTAAAGATCTACAAATAAGAGCTGGGATGGGACCAACAGCTTTATGTGATTGCTGAGGTACGAAAGAAACTCACCATGGCATGGAAGAAACGAAGAAACTCTCCAAGATGGTCCCACATCCACAGACCAACGCGCGGGTTAACCTTCCTAATCGACCTGCGTCTGTTATTATTAAGTCACTAACTTCTCACGAAATCATGTTCCTTATACCATTATCTGGAAAATTGAATAAAAACGACCAAACAGAGGCTTGAAATATCATGGCGTAAATTATATGGAATATAAAAATTGGCCTCTAATATACGAACGAGGAACTTAATAAGGGAAAAAACTTTATCCCGTGTTCTGGTCACAAAAACGTGAAAACTCGTGATAAGACCGCAGGTTTTCAGTACAAGTACCTACATGAAAATTCAGCGTTAACACTGAACAATTTCCACCACTAAAAATAAAATATCCTCCTCCAATTGACTGAATACTACCTCCAATATGGTTAGAAAAGGAACTCCTCAAAGTTTAAAGGAAGCATTTGAGGCGGTACACTGCTTGAATTTAAAACAGAGCCTGGCATTCTGCTGGCCCAGCTAGGAGTAAGCTTGAACATAAGAGTAGCAAGAGTATGGAAGATAAGGCTGCGGTCTATACCTAGCCGATTATTGACAACGATTCTTTTAGGGATGGGATTGAACAATATGGTTGATTATGATGTCGATGTTTTTAAGCAAATCCTTACAACTTTTTTAAAGCAAAATATTTTGACGATGTATGGACGGATGTTTGTTTTCAATCACGTCAAAATGACTGAACGCATTTGGATTTTACAGAAATAAATGAATTTGGTACAGAGATGGGTTTTAGTCTGGAATAACACATAGAATACCTTTCAATACCGGTATTACGATAATTTTGTAAGTACTACACGATTTCTTAACTCACTTTAGAGACGCAGATATTAATCTGTTTTTAAGCAGTTATCTCAAAACTTGCAGTCGCTTGAAAGTAAAGCAATTTCTAGTTTTGACTAAGGAGTAAAACGGTATGTACGGACGCCAGCAGGTCAACCTACCCGAAACTGTCAGATTTTACCAATCGAATATTAACTTTCCACTATTTGAGATAAGGTTGAAAATCTATTGAAGAAATTTGGCATATTGTGGTAGATTGATGTGCTGGCGTCTGTACTTACCTACTTACTTAAAAAAATGTGAAACGGAAATAAACTAAAATATGTATTCAACAAAATGATTAACAAAACTCCCCACCCCTAAAATTAACAGCACACCTTCAACAATATCTTAACCTAAAATCAGAGTCACGTTCGTTATCGATGAAAATTATCGATAATTGGTGCAACACTATGCCAGTAGTGCATGCCTCGTTCGGCTGAGTCGGGCCTGGCACGACGCCAAAGATGCGCTCTAAGACTATCTTACATGGTAACATTGAGAAAAAAAAAGGAAATAATTATTAGGAGTATGTTTTTTCATGTTTTCTGGGAGAGGATTTTGAATTTGGTGTGCCCAGGATGATATAAGTATGATTAGTAATTTAAGTTTGTTTAGAGGATAGCTAGTTAAATTAGTTAAGTAATTAATAACTATATATGTCACTAGCTGACCCGGCAAACGTTGTTTTGCCATAAATTAAAAATTTTGTCTAAATAATAAAAAATAAATTTAGGGGTGGACTACCCCTAACATTTAGGGGGATGAAAAATAGATGTTGGCCGATTCTCATAGATACCGGATAAGCACAAAAAATTTCATCAAAATCGGTCAAGCCGTTTCGGAGGAGTATGGCAACGAAAACTGTGACACGAGAATTTTATATATTAGATTTTTATTATGTCTGTGTCAATAGAAATTGTAAACATCATCATCAGCCTTCAATGTTCCCACTGCTGGGACACAGGCCTCCTCTCTGTGAGAGGGAGTGGGCCATAATCCACCTCGCGGGCCCAGTGCGGGTTGGGAAATTGAAATAATATTAGTAAATGGATGAATGTAAAATAGACTCTTTGACTGCTCTGAAGGTGAAAAATAAGAAGCCCAGATTTAGGCCATTGTCGGTGGTAAGCCTCACCAGGGCCGATTGACTGGCTTCCACCATATTGTTGGAGTCCGGCGCCAAATTGTTTTACTGTATTCTGTCGGTGCGCAAGAGTTCGCGGGACTGTCTCATCAAGTAACCCGTAACCGTAACCCCGGAATGTAAAGGGCTATTGAAGGATCACCGTGGATTTTGTCAATACAAGTCTGACAGTCCCTCCCGCCCCTTTCTGGGTAGGAGGACTCATTTGATGATTTTACCAAGATAAAAAAGTCCTCATCTTTGCTTCTGGGCTAGATTGAGAGCATTGCATAATAAGAAAAGGAAGCATGCGCATCTTCTTTTACTTGACTTCTGCTCAGGCGTTTGTGCAAGACGTAAAGTTGTTTGAGAACCTATGTAGATTGTATAAAAGGCGTTCTACACGATCCAAACCAACCGCTGACAGAGGTGACCTTGGTCCCGTCAACCAACGCTTTCTCGTCAGCCGACAGCGTTCCAGACGGTTGGGGCCGACCACGGACGCAGCCTGTCACGATGGATGCGCTCTCGACCAAGGTCTTCCAAAGGTCGTTTGACTCCGCCCATATCTGGTCGGCCGACCAACGTCTCCACGGTACATTTTCACAAGGTCACCTCTGCCGGCGGTCAGTTTGGATCGTGCAGAACGCCTTTAAACTTCATTATGGAGAACCGAAAGGAATGTTAAAGTGAGCGAAATGAATGAATTTAACAGCAGACAGATAGAGAGTGAAAGAGTGAGAGTACTAAACAAGATGGCGCAACTTCTTGTACCTACTTGTCTTCTGAACAGTAGTTTGCGCAAGGCGCATGTCGCTTGAATGTACATATTGTGTAGATTTAATAAATAATAATAATAATAATATTCCACAACTATCACACAACGCCGTCTAGACCCAAGCTAAGCAGAGCTTGTGTTATGGGTACTAGACAACTGATAAACATACTTATATATATTTCTAAATACATACATAAATTATAGATAAATTACACCCAGACACAGAACAAATGAACGTGCTCATCACACAAACATTTGTCCTGGGTGGGAATCGAACCCACGACCTCCGGCATAGCAGTCAGGGTCACTAACCACTAGACCAACAGGCCTGTCAAGTCAGTACAAGAGAGTACAGTGTATTTGAGAAACAAGTGAGCGAAGTGGATGGATATATCAGGGAGAGAGAAAAAGAGAGAGTACCTACTAAACAAGATGGTAGACTTGAAACGAGGAAGATGTGTGCTAAATCTTTTGCGTACAAAATTAATCAAGGTCGTAATAAAGCTCATAAAAAAACAGCAAAAAGCAACTGATAAATTCATATAGGCTTTAGGACGGGGCTATAATTACATTGCTAACCAAACATAAAATATTTATCAAAATGCCATGCGATCGTCAAAAGGTTGCCAACCCCCGCACTCATGAATGAGCCATTACTTAATTACCATTAATGCAATTAAGTTTCTACTGTTTACATAAATAACCAGCCTCATTTAACAATTAATAAATAGGTAATTAATATAATGTAGCAAGCGTGTCACGTGGTGTTTGCATTTTGCACTGATAAACTCTTCTAGATTCCGTAAATAAGGCAATCTATATGAGCCACACGTCATGTCAGTGCCATTAAAGTGCCTAAATATTAAACACTAAAGGCCCAGCGACGGAGCAAGAGGGCACACGGCCCGTGGTCGCAGTCGCCGATGCGGCCAATCCCAAACAAACCAAAGAGCAAAACCTGTTAGGGCAACAGATAAAAGACCACACGATGTTGCTAGAAATAAACATAAAAAAAAAACTTTTTCAAAAAAAATGTAACCGCCTTCAAAAACAACCACAAAAAAGGGTAAAATAACTTACAAAATAACTTTTCTTTCAGAAGTCGGTGCCTTTATTTTTTTTTTCATTTCATGTTTTTTTTTGGCCACCGACTTCTGAAAGAAAAGTTATTTTGTAAGTTATTTTACCCTTTTTTGTGGTTGTTTTTGAAGGCGGTTACATTTTTTTTGAAAAAGTTTTTTATTTTACTTTTTTTAGTTTAAATATTCAACTCAAATTCTTGTCAAATAAATCATTCTCTTACATGTATGTGCACTAAAATTTTGTAATCCGTAGCACCGGTAACAACATCGCTCAAGTGCACAATATGCTAATAAAATTCCCTATCTTAAAAACTACTGAACCGATTTTGATGAAACTTGCAGTATTCCGTAAGTTAAACAATACTTAGTACAACAAAAAAAGAATTACTTAAATCGGACTTGTAGTTCCAAAGATATGCGAACACAAACTAAGTCAGTCGATGCCTACTCCAAGCCGTTGAGGAGTTGTACCTTCCATCATCAGCTCATCCACCTGAGATGATGATTATCAGATGCAAATACTTGAACAGATTTAGAAAATATATGAAAATGGTACTATGTGCCTATAAAATTTGAAGGTTGCCCTCGATTTCCCTGGGATTCCATCATCAGATCCTGACTTGATGATCATGGGACCAATTGGAAAGTACACCCTTTCAAACAAAAGAAAAATTTTCCAAATCGGTCCAGGCGTCTTCGAGAAATCGGGGAACATACATAAAAAAAAAAAAAAAGTTTCCGACGAATTGAGAACCTCCTCCTTTTTTTGAAGTCGGTTAAAAAATATGGATGAACTGAGAGTAGCAATGGAGCAGCACAAGGAGATGCTCGTCAGTAATTACGCATAGGTTGTGATGCGAGTGTGACTGCGGCCCATAGCGGAAAGGCAAACCCAGTGCGGAGTACGCTTCACTCAATCATGGTCACCTCCAAGGATGAAACGGAAACAGGGAATGAGGTACTCAACAAAGTGGGGAAGACAATAGACGCTAAAGAAGGTTGGGTCAAGGTGGAGAAACTGGAGAAGATAAGGAAAGCTAAAGACAGGAAAATAATTATGGGATTACAAACAACAGAAGAGAGGGACAAGATCAAAAGTAAGTTGGGGAAAGAAGGACTGGACCTTAATGTCGAGGAGATGAAAAACAAGGACCTGTTGTTAATTCTCAGGAGTGTCCTCACTGTCAACTCAGATGAGGATGTCATAAAAGCCCTGAGAAATCAAAAACTTTTTCAAGAAAAATTTAACCGCCTTCAAAAATAACCGTAAAAAACGGTAAAAAACCTACAAAATAACTTTTCTTTCGGAAGTCGGTGTCTTTGTTTTCTTTATTTCATTGTCTTTTTTTTGCCACCGACTTCCGAAAGAAAAGTTATTTTGTAGGTTTTTATAACATCGCTCATGTACACAATAAGCTTATAAAATTCCCTATCTCAAAAACTACTGAACCGATTTTGATGAAACGTGCAATATGCCCTAAGTTAAATTATACCTAGTACAACAAAAAAAGAATTACTTAAATCGGACTTGTAGTTCCAGAGATATGCGAACTCAAACTAAAGCAGTCGATGCCTACTCCTTACCATTAAGGAGTTCTACCTTCCATCATCAGCTCAGCTACATGAAATTAAGATTACCATACGCAAGTACTTAAATTACTTCCTAAAATTTGCGAAAAACGGTGTGTCGGCCTATAAAATTCGAGGGTTGCCCTCGATTTCTCCAGGATCCAATCATCAGATCCCAACTTGGTGACTATGGGACCACCTCAGAAGTACCTCCTTTCGAACAAAAAAAGAATTTTAAAAATCGGTCCACACTTGGCGGAGTAATCGCGTAACAAATATACAAAAAAAAGAAAGAAAAAAAAAACATACCGTCGAATTGATAACCTCCTCCTTTTTGAAGTCGGTTAAAAATAGGGACGTGTTTCGCGGCCTCGACAAGGAGGAGGACAGGATGCTCACACTAGTCACATTGTGGTTAGCGTCTCACCCACCATCTGGAAGCGAGCTACGGAAGTCGGATGCTTGCAGCGTAAAAGACTCGCAACAAAAGAACTCCTAACGGAAACAGTAAAGCGCGGCACCAATGCTTGTCTACATAGAACGTTTTCTGTCCAATAAGTTTTTATCCTCAAGTTAAGTTCAAATCTAAAGTAGATTCGATTAGATGAAGAATGAACATCAACTTAAGTAATGGTAAATGGGTTACTTTGTTCGTTGCGGTATCTAGAGAAAGTTATCAGTGGGTAACTTTTGTATCAGAATGCCGTAGAGTTGGAATAAATCAATAAACCTGTGACCTCCATGATGTTGACTTCCCGAAATAGCCTCATCGAAGTAAAAGGTTGAAGTTTACCCCTTTAGCAATTTCAGCAATATTTAAAAAAACACAGAGAACATAGCAGCCATCGCATATAATGTATTTGTCGCAGAATCAACACAGAAGCACAACAATTTAGAATAACGCCATCTATTATCGTGCTGCGGAATCAAAACAGAAACACAATTTGGAGTCTCTATTGATTATTGTTAATTTAGAATAACGCCATCTATTATCGTTAGTGTGGAATCAAAACAGAAACGCAGTTGAGAATTTTTATTGATTAGTGTTAATTTAGAATAACGCCATCCATCTCTCATTGGAGGAACTATGAAGTTAGATTTGACAGATAACGCTTAGAAACGTCACGTTATTACACTTGGGGATGGTTAGCGTGAAGTAATGGCAACACCGAGCGAATAGTCGAGTTGAATATCGATTCGGAAGTCTAATCGGGTATTCGACGTTGACAGGTACTGACGTTGACAGATATGTTGGCAAACCTGTGTGGGGTAGGCCACTTGGACGGACAGTTGAGTGAAGTGAACACTTTGAATCGGTCCGTCAAGCTGTGTAGACATCTTGGTCACGCCACGTCGTCCACGATAAACTTCACGCGTTCCTAAGTTTTAATCGAGCCATATCTCGGACATCCTTGATTATTTTGTATTCAGTGTGTGTTAGCAAGTAATTAAAAGTGTTAACGAAGGTTTTGTGAGTGTTATTTCCGATATCGCGACCCCACTGATAACGATTCTTCGACATATTAATACCCAAGATAATGCCATCCTTAAGACAAAGCTCAATTTCGTAAACAGCCCAACGTGCATGGCAAACTTGACGGGAAGTGGTTACGAACACCTGCAACACTGAGGAGTTTGTCTATGGTTCGCCAAAGAGACGAAGTTGAAACATTTCAATTGCAACGAAAGATTCCAAATCTTTTTTGTTTTGCTGTGCACTTACAGTAAAGCTGTGCGTGAAAATCTTTTTTAACCGACTTCTAAAAAAGGAGGTTACTTAATTCGACCAATGACTCAATTTATGTTTGTTCGCGCAGAACTTCGTCGTTTATCAACAGATTTTGATGATTCTTTTTTGTTGGAAAGAAGATATTTCAGAGGTGGTCCCATTATAAGGAAATTAAGGTTTGATGATGGAAGAACAGAGAAATCGAGGGGAACTTTCAAAAATCGTAGGGGCGACTAGTGCGTTTGTAAGTTTTTTTTCGTAAAGAATTTTAAAGCACTACAATTTAATAAAGGTCTGGAGTTGATCTGATGATGGAGCCGAGAGACAGTCGAGAGAACTCCTCAATGATTCACAGCACCTATCTTGTGTTTAAGCTTGATTAATTTGTATTGATAAAAACTTTACACCTAGATAGGTTGTAACTAATTAGGGGTCTGATGATGAAGACGAAGAACTGTTTAGGGACCTCCTCAACGGTTTACAGCTGCTACCTTATATTTGGACTTAATTTATTTAAATTGATGAGAACTTTGCACCCATATGGATTATTGTTCGATACAGTATACCTGCCATTTGGTCCCATAAAAAAATCATTTAGTTTCGTTCAGTAGTTTTTATTTTATGAGCATTTTTAGCTTATTGTGTGCACGGGCGCTGTTATAACCGGTGCTACGGATAATAAAATTCTAGTGCATATGTAAGAAAATTATGTATTTGACAAAAATTTGGGTTGAACATTTAAACTAAAAAGGGTAAAATAAAAAACTTTTTCAAAAAAAATGCACATGCACATGCGGTGAAGCACGGTTGCTTAGAAGTAACCTGTTCACTCTTTACTTGAAGACCCCAAGGTTATAGCTGTCGGGAAACAAAGACTCCAGCAGGTAATTCCATTACACAATTTCAATTCAATTAAACAATAAAAGTATTGTCAAAACGCTTTGTAAATTAAGTACAACTTGTAAGGGACACCGACACGGACTCACGAGCCTGTCTTAAAAAGGCACTTTGGCCCTGGAACGCCAAGGCAACTGAAGGATTTTTTTGATGTTTATTCAAAGTCGGAGTCAAATCATTTATTTCAATTAGGCCATCAAAGAGGCACTTTTGAACGACGAATATTAAAATTAAAGGAAATGGGATGGGATGAGATTGATTCTACACCTATTCGCAAGGGTAGGTTCGTATGGAGAAGAATGGGCAAGAAACTCTCCCTCTATTCAAAAATGTTTTACGATATTCTGGCTCAGACAGTCTCATCATCATCATCAGCCTATAAATGTTCCCACTGCTGGGACACAGGCCTCCTCTCCGTGAGAGGGAGTGGGCCGCAATCTACCACGCGGGCCCAGTGCGGATTGGTAGATGTCACATGTCTTCGAATTTTTGGTTCTAGGACATGCCGGTTTCCTCACGATGTTTTCATTCACCGTTTTGAGAACAGTGGTGTGAGAAAAGTAATGCGCCTGACGGGGTTCGAACCCACGACTTACAACTCGTAAGTCGAGGCCGCTGGGGTGCTAAGACAGGAAACCTCCACGTGCGCCCGTGGACTGGAGTTCCCTCTCGGATACGTCCGTGGGGAAGACCAGTTTTTCGGGCCGGTGCACCCTGGGATGCGGGCAAAAACTCTCCTTAGGCACTGTGTGCCTAAGGGGTTTCTTTGCCCGTATGCAAATAGCCTGTCGGGTGGACGCTCCAACGCGTGTCCCTCTGATTAGCAGAGGGCACAGCGGCGGAGCGGGCTTGCGGACGGTGAGTAATGGGTAGCTCGCCGTCCGACCAAAGACCAAGCCCGGGTCGGTGGCGCGTCGTGTCGTGTTTCGCGCGTGCCTTCGGGGAGTAGTCAGCAAACTGACGGGGCCCCTTATGGGGCCAAATGCCTGCTGGGGTCGCGGGTTTTTCTTAACCCAGGATACCGTGGCCCCGGAACGTAAAGGGATCCGAAGGAACACGGGTGGATTTTAGTCAGTAAGAGTCTAACAGTCCCTTCCGCCCCACCCAGGGCGGGAGGCCTCATTTGATGATATTACCACCTAAAAAAAAAAAAAAAAAAAGTCTGAGTCTGATTAATTATTTTTAAACGCATTAACGCATGCGACGCGCATCTTATAGATGATTTTTGAGGAAAGAAAAATTCAGTTGCAAGTGGGATTCGAACCCGCGTCTTCTGGATAAGTACTCCAGACGTTGATTTGGCTGTAATGTCAACGTGTTGGGTGGAAGTAGTTAAACACTAATCCAAGAGATGGCGCCACGCTACCGTAAAGCGTACAAACGAGGAATAGAGAATTTCAGCTTGCAGGTGTGGGTTGCAATGGCCTAGTTGGTAAGGGTCATTTCAGACAGAGACGCGAAGCGACGCGACGTGACGCAACGATACTGCAAATGTGTATCTTATCATGTAGTGAATAAAGTCAGATTTTGAGTCGCCAATAAAATGCAGCGCGGCGCGGCGCCGCGCTGGGTTGTGACAGGTGTATCTTATCGTGTAGGACAGGGTTTTTCAACCTGTGGGTCGCGACCCCCTGGGGGGTCGCGAAGCCTCTTCAGGGGGGTCGCGAAGCTTCTATAGGGGAGTTGTAAAAGGTTGGAAAAGCTACTGCATTAAAAAAAACAATTAAGTTTAAAAAGATATATTAAGGCGCTCCCTCACCGCGAGCATTCACCTGTAATGTAACGTTACAAATTCGAGCATTTCATCGGTGAGGGAGAACAATCGAGCATCACAATGTGCACCTTGTACCAAATCTATACTAAATGTACACGAATGCTCGTCAGTCAGGGAGGTAGTACTGATGTAATGCTCAAAGTCGAATCTATAATGTTACATTACACGCGAATGCTCCCGGCGAGGGAGCGCCTTTAGGATAAATGTTAACTAAAGGTCAATTATAATAATTTGTATCAAATCAACAAAAAATAAAAATAACTTATGAGATCTTTTCTATCTTAAACATTTGTATCAATTTCACGAAAAATAACTTATGAAATCTTTTTTGTATCAATTTCACAAAAAACAAAAAATAACTTTGAGATCTTTTCCATCTTAATTTTTTTATCAAATTAACTGAAAATAAAAAACTTTATCACTAATGCGAAGGTTGCGCTTGTTTTTCTTTCATCAATTTTTCCCATCGTGGATCCATTTTTGATACATTTAGGATCAAATCGTTTTCCAAATTTAAGCGATTTCTGTCCTTATGTTTTATTTGGGCCATTGATGAAAATGACAACTCGCACAAGTACGAGGTGGCAAATGGAAAATGGCACTTCAAAGCCTAGTCTATTGTTAATTCTGGGTATTCTGCTTTCCTTTTTAACCAAAAAGTATCCAAATTATCAGACTTAAATTCCAATTGGAACATCCCATCAGCAGATAAATCCAGCAGATTTTCTTTGAGCTTGGTTGCCAAGTTTGCCTCATTTATAGCTGTATTTAACCCTCTACTGCATGAATTATGAAAAACATGAAAAAAAAAAAATTTGATGGTTGTTTAGGCTTTATTTGGGGATAAAAAATATGACAAAAAAGAAAATTAAAAAAAATTAATTACGTAAACTGAAAAAAATAAGAAGGTCATATATGGGTTCGTATGCACTCAAACAAATTTTAATAAAAAAAAGTCCATACATATATGGGTTCGTATGAAGAATAAAGGAACAAATAAGTGCTTAATATAAAATAAAAAGTACAGCAATTTTAATCATGAAACGCGGATAAACAGTTTTGTTTGTCATTATAACACAAGAGTACCATGCATTTTTACACTTTGTGTAAGTATTTTGGCCACAAAATTGACATTTTTGACGGTTTTTCATTCATTCAGGCATATGGTCTACTTTGTCAGTTCTCACGGAGTTTAAAGGTACATCTTTATGTCTGGTAGGTACTTTCCTTATTTTCTTTGGTATAGTTGGTGTGCCAGGATTGGATAAAGCAGGACTTCCGTGCCTAGAATCAGGCGTTCCATCTCTTACGTGATTTGCAGGACGCCCTCTTTTTCTTGCCATTACGGTTTTACCAGATTTGCGTAAGTGTTCTGAAACAGCTTGCTTGAAGTCAAAGAGAGACATGTAAACTTCTGGATTGTTTCTGCGCCAAAGTATCCAAGCATTTACAACACACATGTCTACCATATGAAAAAATATGCGTTTGTACCATTTCTTGGATCTCAAATGAATTCTATACAATCCAAGCATAGAGTCCAGTAAGTCAACGCCCCCCATGTGCCGGTTATACACTTCAACTGCTTGAGAGCAAAGAAAAAAACAAAAAATTAATAGCGCATACGAAACCATATATGGTACCGCGGATAAATGGTTAAGTTTGTTTAGAATGCATACGAAACCATATATGGTTTCATCAAAAAAGCCCCCCAATATGAGTGAAATATGCAAAAAAGTAAACATTCAATCACAACTATATAAAATAGAACAATAACAGCACTATATTTCGTTTTTTTATGAAACAAAACTTACCTTTAAAACGTAGAAAATGTTTTTTGAAAAATGTGTTTACAGACACCGAGTTGAACTTCACACAAGCGCTAAGTAAAGTGACATTATAACCAAAATGATGTTAGATCACAGACAGCAAAATATTTTTTCGTATTGCCAACATAATAATGAAAATGTCCACTATGCGTTTATTTTTTGCTTGTGCAATATAAAGTGAAAAAAAAAATATTGAATCTGGTGAACCATATATGGGTTCATATGCAGTAGAGGGTTAACAACGGATTTAAGATCCACCTTTGCGTTCCGTGCGCGCAAATTGCGTTACGACGAAAACGAGTAACTGTGTTGGATTGAATATTTATTTGTCACAAAATAAAATACATGTAAAAAAATCCAATGGGTAGGGGGGTCGTGAAATATTTCTTCATACTAAAGGGGTCGTGCCATGAAAAAGGTTGAAAAACCCTGGTGTAGGAAATAGAGTTAGGTTTTGAATTGCTCTATTGATATGTACCTACGCGCATCGTCGCGTCGCTTTGCGTCTCGGTCTGAACTGACCCTAAGGCGTCTGGAGTACTTATCCAGTATTCATCACTCAGTATTCCATTCCACTCGGGGCGGGAAGACTTATCTGAGGATTTTTTTATTAAAGTTGGTTGTTAAGTCACAAACAGAAGCCAGCCAATGCACTTACTACCGTCAAAAAACGGTGGACTGTTTGAATTTAAATAAAACAAACACTTATTTTAACAACTAGCTGTGCCCGCGACTTCGTTCGCGTGGATGTCGGAACTTAACAATGTAATTTTTTAGTGCTTCTTTATTAACAACATTAGCTGTAAACCATCATTCTGGAGCATACATAAATATGCGTACGTAAATCATCAAATGAGTCCCCACCCAGGGCAGGGAAAGAGGGATTGTCAGACGTGTACTGATTAAAATCCTCGATGTCCTATAAATCCTATAATAGGCCTTTACGTTCCGGGGTCAAGGTAATTCGATAGTTCCGCGACCCCGGCAGGCTTTGGCCTTCTAAGGGGGGGACCGTCATTGTGATGACACATTGAGGCGCGTGTTGAACACAACGCGCCGTCGACCCAGGCATACTCGCCGCCCGCATGCTCGTGCAAGTGAAAAATCTACGTTTAAATGCCTCTGGAACCTGAGTAGTATGGGCGTACTCCGGAGCCTGCCCGTTCCTGCCTTTACCGGCGCTGGCAGCCCCAGAAACAGGTCGTACCTATGCGTGACCCATCGTATCCCATCGTATCCCATTATATCCCATCGTATCACATCGTATCCCATCGTATCTCATCCTATCCCATCGTATCTCATCCTATCCCATCCTATCCAATCATATCCCACCGTATGCCATCGTATCCCATCGTATCCAATCATATCCCATCGTATCCCATCGTATCCCATCGTATCCCATCGTATCCCATCGTATCCCATCGTATCCCATCGTATCCCATCCTATCCCATCCTATCCCATTGTATCCCATCGTATCTCATCGTATCCCATGCTATCCCATCCTATCCTATCCTATCCCATATTATCCCATCGTATCCCATCCTATCCCATGCTATCCCATCCTATCTCATCCTATCCCATCCTATCCCATCCTATCCCATCCTATCCCATCCTGTCCCATCCTGTCCCATCCTATCCCATCCTATCCTATTCTATTCTACGATTCCTTTAAATCGCTTTAATTAATTTACATTTTTTGTTTGTAAGGTGTAAACTGATTACGATGAAATAAAAAACATAATGTTACTTCAATTCAACACCTCTATTCCAGGTTTTTTTTAACGCCATCTACCGTGTTATCGTTGGTTTAGATGAATTATTTGAATATGTAGTTTTTCTATTCGAAGCTAGATCGCGCTACTGAACTGCGCGTCTCGGTGTGAACTGTGAACTGACCGTAATATTTTATTTCTGGATCACTTTAAATTCAAATATCTTTTGATAGACTGAACCGATTGCAATGAAACAAAAACTAAATGTTACTTCAAGTTACGCTTAATCGTTGTGTATAAAAATTATCTACATTGATTTCGTACATTTTACGTGATGCCCGAATAACCAAACATACAAACAGACAAACAGACAAACAGACAAAAATTCTAAAAATGCTGGAAATGGGTTCTATTGGTTGTCCTTTAACATCCTGGCTATATTTTTTTATTTTTTTTTTAATGTACAAAAATTTCTTTTCTACAGTTTTATTATATGTATAGATAGATGCTGGAAATGGGTTCTATTGGTTGTCCTTTAACATCCTGGCTATATTTTTTTATTTTTTTTTTAATGTACAAAAATTTCTTTTCTACAGTTTTATTATATGTATAGATCAGATATAGATGAAACGAAACGCCCGCGATTCAGAGAGAGAGCACAATAACTGTTACTTGGACATTGTGCAAGATAGTACAGAAGTGCCTATTACTCGGTCAATATCGTGATCAAAATAAAGCAGGCGCTTAGACAAATGACAATATCAAAGCATTTTGGATTTTTACAACTAGTCCAATAAAAACTGGGTTGACAGAGAATGCAATTTTTAACTAACTTCAAAAAAAGGAGGAGGTTCTCAATTCGGTCGGTTTTGTTTTTCATATATGTACACCGATTACTCCGAGGTTTCTAGTCTGATTAGTATGATTCCTTTTTTGTTCGATGCATTATACTTTCCATTTAGTCCCATAAAAATTTCATCCAATTTGGTTCAGCGCTTTTTATTTTGTGAGCATTTTTTTGATTACCACTATGTGGATGATATAATTATTTGTGTATTTGTTACGCGATTATTCCGCCAATTCTGGACCGATTATCAAAATTCTTTTTTTGTTCGAAAGAAGATACTTCTGTAGTGGTCCCACAGTCACCAAGTCAGAATCTGATGATTTGATCCTGGAGAAATCGAGGGCAACCCTGAAATCTTATGAAGTAATTTAATACTTGCGTATGGTAATCATCATCTTATGTAGCTGAGCTGATGATGGAAGGTACAACTCCTTAACAGTAAGGAGTAGGCATCGATTGACTTCACATAGTCTCCGGAAATACAAGTCCGAGTTAAGTAATTGTGTTTAATTTTGTTGTACTAGTGTTTTTAAAAGTCAAGTAACTTTACAAGTCTGTGGGGTTGCAAACCTTGTCTCGCGGCCGTCATCTTGGAAAAAGGGATGTAGATGGTAAATACCCGGAAAACGCACAGAAAAGTAAAGCAAGTATTTTGTTTTTTTTTGCACACAATGTAATAAGTAATTATAATTCGTTTTGATTCTCATGTGCAAAATCTCATTCCTATGTCTTTTTAAACGAATTATTTTTGTATACACCGTGACTTTTTAGTCGTCTTACAAAAGTGGTCCACGTAATGTCCCCGACCTAAAATACATCTAGGCGAGTTTAGTTTTTTTTTTAATCGTTAAAAATAATTTTTATTATTAATAAATAGGTACATTAGAAATATGAAAATGTTAACGTATCAAGCTGTAGAATATACCTACTCAGCGCAATAGTCGGGCAGATCATTCCATCTCCATTTTCTATGAGACAAGGGTGTTTTTAACTACTCCTTGCGTCATAATAATGAATTAAAAATGTATTTAAATTTTTTTCAAATCTCTTAAACACCTATTTTTTTATTATAAACGTGTTCTAGTCATTGGATACATGAACTGGGCTGCCGTTGTAAGACGACTAAAAAGTCACGGTGTATAGCTAAAATTGATTACTGCCTGATAAAGGGCGACGCAATGCTGGACATAATATACGTACGTACTGCTAGTTTTAGACAGATATTTAAGTATATGTAGTTTTTATTTCTTTGTTTGCGATAGTATAATCATCGAATGACTCTCGCCTTATGTAGAGTGAAAGGGTTTGTCAGACTTGTATTGACGAAGCGTCTATCCTGTTCTTTCGGTTGCCCTTCGCACACCAGGGCCACGATATTCTGCTTAGACAGTCTCGCGACACCGAGATATTTTTTTTCTATTTAGAATTCGTCCAGACTCGGCCTTTTTCATTCTCCTCTATACAATGGCATGCATTACTGGAATTAGTACTTTTGTTTTATTATATTAAAGCTAATTATTATTGCTGGCAAATGTTTGCATACTGTAGGCACTGTCGAAATGTAATGGTGATTAAGACCATTCTACTTTTGCCCTCTGCAGTAAAAGAAATACAGAAAGAAACTTAGAGAGTAAATAAATGAGGAAGGGTTTTGGTAGTAGCAATGTAATGGTTGCCCGTCGATGAAGGTCACTTTTTTATTTATTTTAAATGAGTTTGATATCATCATTTACTTGCTTTTTCCCAACTATAATGAATTCGGCTACCAGTCGAACCAGATGCACCTGAATATCAGTATTTTACATGGAGCGGCTGCCTATCGGACCTCCACAACCCAGTAACTGGGTAATACGACACCCCATGGTAAGACTGGTTGTCAGACTTTAGAGCTTCTGACTAATAGTAACGACTGTCAAAGATCTACAAATGACAGCCGGGACGAACAGCTTTACGTGCTTTCCGAGGCACAGAGGACACTCGCTATGACAGATGGTCACCCATCCAACCTCGGCAAGGGTGGCTTAAACTGGAAGATCTGTCTTGGCCCTAGTCTAAATCTTGTCCTAAAATGGAGCGAGCTCACTTAGAAAAAACTGTTATTGGAACTGGAACACAGTAAAAATTCGGCGGACTCCGTCAAGATGGCGGATATGAGCGAGGCGGCCCAGGAGGGTTACTATGACGTCTTAAAGCAGGAGAAAGAGAAATAGCTATATAAGTCGTCTAGCGCCATCTCGTTCTCACACAGGAATTACTCCCGCTTTAAGACCACCTACCATGACAGGGTGTGCTCTATGATATTCTCTGCGACGAGCCGGCTTTGTTATACCCCGATCGTGCAGCGCGAGCGGTGAGCGTTAAGCTGAGAACAAATTATCGGACGCGTCCGTCAGCCGCGGTTAAGATACGCAGCTTATTGAAATCTAGCCATTTAACACTAGACTGTGCAAACTATCGGGCGTAAGACACGGACGTGACCTTGACTCACCCTTGAGCGGTCGGACGTCCGAACAGAATCTGGCCGGCTGGATTTTTGTGCGTCCGCGGGCGGTGTGTCCGAACTACCGTGCAGACTGATAAGCCACGTCCCTCAGCCGCGGTAATATGTTCTCAGCTTTAGTGTAATTGCTGTCAGTAGTTTAGTGAAAGACAAACTTTAGTCCAAACTTGGCGTGAGCGCTGCAGCCGCGACGACAAAGGTTGTGTTTATAGACAACAGCAGTGCTGGTGAAGCCTTCTATCGACAGTGGGATCTCTCATAGCTGTCATCGCAGGTTACAGGTAGTCGGTGATGCCGGTGCCCGTAGTAGACCACTAGGAGGTGGATTTGGGCTCCTTCTGCGAAACAGTCATGCTAGCGAAGGAGGAGGCGGGACGTGTGAGAGAGTTTAGCGTCTACCTCACGCCACAGTCGCCGCGGGATACGTCCACGGCATCGGACGAAGCGAAGCGATTTCAGGAAACCGTAAGCGCGGGTATGCGGACGGTAAGTAATGGTTGACTCGCTGTCCGATCGTGAGCCATGCCCAGCCCTCGATAGCACGTCGTGTTCCACGCGCCTCGAAGAGCTGTCAGCAATCCGACGGCCCCTTAGAGGGCCAAAGCCTACCGGGGTCACGGGACTGTCTCATCAGTTAACCGTGACACTGGAACGTTAAGGGCTATTAAAGGACACCGTGTATTTTAGTCAGTACAAGTCTGACAGTCCCTCCCGCCCTGCCCTGGTTAGGAAGACACAAATGATAGTTTTACCACGATAAAAAAAGAGATGGATTAAATTGAACTAGTCTCTGATATAGCAAAAACAAGTTTGAAGGGTCTTTAATAAAACAGTATCTGAATGGCAGCACATTTCGCGAGTATAAAATACTTTCATTACCTTTAAAGTTCTACCTGAAAATGGTTTTAGAAAGTACCAACGTCTGAGAACACTTTGCAGATTGCTTCTTTGTGCAAAGTTCTTGATGATGCTATGATTTTTAATATAGTAAAGAAACAATATTATGATACTAACTATCATTGCGCTTGCTCGCTGCAATTTGTAACGTCCCATAAAGGCATTAGGTATCTATTCTATTACTCGTTCCGCTAGGAAGCACGTACCTACCATTAAGGTTGTTGCTCTGCAAGGAAAAACTTGAACCGTGTTTCGTCCTAGATACAAAAACTGTCGAGATAATAACCGTATTATCTCAGACGGCAGTCATCGCTTCATTTGAAGGTTTGAAGGCGCCCCTTTTTCGATGCCGATAATAACAAATATATAGCTTAAACTGTAGTTTTTCAATAGGGCCACTTCCAATTGCTCACCAGAGCAGTTAAAGCCGAAAATAACAGTTTGTAGTAGTAGTGTCGGCACTGGGTAAACGCTGCTCACAAGACACAAGGCTAAATCTCCAGAGAATAAAACTGCTAAGGTTTGAGGGCGCCCCTTTTTATGAAAACGACAATAACCAATCCTCACATAATTATTAAGTTACTTTTTGAATCTCGGACGGAACATGTTTCAAGTCTTACTGCACCTGCTTCAGGTCTAATCTCCAACCTATTTACTGACATTCTAGGTGCCCTAAGTACTCCAATATCCCCATTACCCATTCAGATCAGAGCCCGGAAAATTATAGCCCGCGGATTTAAAAGTACTAAAACGGAGTTAGGTATTCAAGGGATCCGTTTTATGGTTAGTATCCAGCGTTACTTTACTTTCAACGAGTTTTCCATACGGTGATAAAGAACTACCACATTTTCCTTTTTATTTTGTTTTCAGGTATCTGTAAACGTAGGGTGGGATGCCTTCAGGCTATGTGGAGCGACGATCTTCGCAAGATGGCCGGTAATGGCTGGATGACAGTGGCCGATGATCGAGTGAAATGGCATGTGATTGGAGCGGACTAAGTCCTGTAGTAGACTGCCATAGGCTGATGATAAAAAACATGTCTTCAGTATATTATTAAACATGGACCTGCCTAGCCTTTTTCTAGTCTTTTTTTTTCGTGGTAAAATCATCAAATGATCCTCCCAGCCCCGGGCAGGGCGGGAGGGACTGTCAGACTTGTACTGACTAAAATCCACGGCGTCCTTCTGTATTCCTTTTGTGTACCGGAGTCGCGTATGTCCCGCGAACCCCGTATGTCCCGCGACCCCAGCCTTTTTCTAGTCTAACTCGATGCCTTGCTAACCTTCGAAATCCTGTTAATACTGGATAGTACGAGACCCCATGACTGTTTTCAGACTTTTAGATTTCTAACTGCAGTACTCTGTGAGAGGGAGTGGGCCGTAATCTACCACGCGGGCACTGGGCCCGCGTGGCGGATTGTTAGATGTCACATGTCTTCGAATTTTTGGTTCTAGGACATGCCGGTTTCCTCACGATGTTTTCCTTCACCGTTTTGAGAGCAGTGGTGTTGAAATAAATTACACAAAGTAATGCGCCTGACGGGGTTCGAACCCACGACCTACAACTCGTAAGTCGAGGCCGATACCACTGGGCCACCACTGCTCTCGGCCACCACTGCTCTCAAACACTCCCTCTCACAGAGAGGAGGCCTGTGTCCCAGCAGTGGGAACATTTATAGGCTGATGATGATGATGAACTGCAGTACAGTACTTTCTGCTGACGGCCATTGCAACTAGTAGATAAAAAGTCTTTCAATGTTCGATTCTTGGGGCTTTGTCTACGTTCAAATCATCTGCCTAGCCTTTTCCCAACTATATTGGGATCGGTATCCAGTCGAACCAGATGCAGCTGAATATCAGTATTTTACATGGAGCGACTGCCTGTCGGACCTCCACAACCCAGTAACTGGGTAATACGATACCCCATGCTAAGACTGGTTGTTAGACTTTAGAGCTTCTCAGACTGTCAAAGATCATCAAATGACATCCGAGACCAAGGCTTTACGTGCTTTCCGAGGCACGGAGGAAACTCGCTATGACAGATGGTCACCCATCTACAGACCAACCTCGGCAGGCGCGGCTTGTCTCGAAAGATATACCTGTGCGTTCAAATGAATTCACAAAATGGCATCAAATTCCAAACAAAATATTCTACGTACCAATTAACATAATATTTGAACTCTCAAATCAATACATTATCTTTGGCAATATTCACAAATTTTGACTTCAAAGGCTGAAAATCAACACAATTTCGGAATACAGTCAATTACGAACTTTCCTGGAGAATTATCAGGTCGTTCATAGGAACTGACATTTCTGTTAGTTTCAACGGTACGGAGAAATTGAACTGTCGGCTGATTTACATGTTCAGGCTTGTTTCGTCAAAGAGTAGCAGGAGAGGTAGGTTTGGGGGTAATGAACTAAATAAACTCTATTCATTTATTACATGGGCACATTACTTGCATAGCATAGGTACATGCTTTTGTTGGGGTGTAAAATCATAAAAAGGGGAAGTAATTTGATGATTTTACAACTCCTTTGCCACCGCTCCATCCAGAGTGGGAGGACTCTCGTCCTAGGTAGAGCCGAAAGGACTACTTACTAAAAACCTTGTTACTTTAGTTGCCCTTTATGTTTCCGGACCGTGGTACCTGGTTTAGTAGTCCCGACTAGAATTTTCTAAGGGGTAAGACATAGACCTAAAAGGGAACCCACATTTCCCTATTTAGTGGATGTTAAGTACCCTTTCATAAGAGCCTATTGCTATCAATCAAGAACAGGTCCAGCTTTCAAGTCCGTGATACTGTCTTAACCGGTTACCACAGTCCAGGAGCACAAAGGTCAAGGGCAACCGATACAGCTGAATAACAGTATTTCACATGGAATGGCTGCCTATCTGACCTCCAAAACCTAGTGAGTACTAGCTACCCTAAAACCGATATTCCACCTTCTCTATAAAAAGTATGGGACAACATAAAAGCCTTTACTATATTCTAAGTACACAAAATACTGAAAAACATCACTAAAGTAAAGAAAAAACAAACCGATAAAACTTTTAAGTATTTAATAAGCTTTACAATGTAAAACAAAAGCAGTGTTCCTAATAAGGTTGTCGATAAGCTCGATAGTGAAGGGCACAAGCAGACGATTCCAATGCGACGCTCCGTTGTAGACGCATCGATGATGAGAGTGGATAGGGATGGGAAACTTGTCGATAGTTTTAGAAAAATATTTGCTGGAGTATCGACATTGTCTTTTTTATTTGTGAATCAGTTAATTTAGATAAAATGCATTTTCTTCAAGAGGGTTTTTAATTTATTTAAATGTGTGAATTAGTTTCATTTGATTATGAGCTGTTTTCGCCTAGTAACGGACCCGCCTCGTTGTAGGTAGGTCCGAACAGGAGGTTATTTATGTTATTTATTTTACGACTTCTAATTTCAAAACAGTGAAGGAAAACATCGTGAGAAATAATGTCCTAGATCAAAAAAGTAGATAAGGCACACCTCACTCCCTCTCACAGAGAGGAGGCCTGTTTGCTGCTAAATCAATGATATTTAAATTACTCTTCAATATATCAATCACTGTTTTCATTGTAATCATCATAGATACAATGACAAAAATATTTCTCAAGCCCCTTTCACTAGAGGATGTGTCCAAAATTAATTTAAAAACAACAATGTACTCTAATTCAATGAAAAATATTCACACTATCTCACAGTACACACTGTAATAATAATAATATTATCCTTATCCTAACAATCATAATTATGCCTAAGCCAAAAAAATAACAATACCTACTAACTAATTAATCAGTTGTCATAACAAGTATTAATGAGGACACGAATTGGTAAGCAAGTTCAGACGCTACAAAAAATCAGACGTGTCGATAAATAGCACTTTTTTGGGACAATAAATTCTGCACAATTTTCCAAAATTACAAAAAAATCAAGGTACACGTACAACCCGTACCTCCGTCTCTTTGACAGGACGCGTGTTTTCCGACAATGGGCACTCTCTCTGTTATTATGTAAAGTTACAAATCAACTTTGGGTGGGTGGGATCCAGCTCCTAGCTGTCCACTATATGCAACAGCACCACACTACCGGACTGCGATGATGTCTGAGTAGTCCCAGTGGCAGTGCTAAGTGTTACCAGGGCCGCCAGGATCGCGAGACTGTCTGGGTCGCGGGACTGTCCAATCAGGTAACTGCGGCCCCGGAACGTAAAGGACTATTGAAGGACACCGTGGATTTTAGTCAGTACAAGTCTGACAGTCTCTCCTCCCTGGATGGGAGGACACATTTGAAGAACTAACCACGTAAAAAAAAAATTTAGCAGCCTGGCTTGCGACCTCAATCATTTCAAAGTTTTTACTCTGTACCGTCGTCTTTGCGCAGGAGTTCCAGTTCTTTCTGAGCTCGCTTCTTCATAAGACACTTCTTTGTCTATGGGCTAAATTACTACGATTCATGAGCTAAAACCTGGTGACAGACGGACGGACAGACAGACAGATAGACGAACAGCGAAGTCTCAGTAAAAGGGTCCCGTTTCACCCTTTGAGATACAACTATAACTGCTAGCCAAAAGGCTATTCATAAACGCACAAAAAAAAACAAAATGGCGCTTAAAATAACGGTTCCCGCCATCCACATCCCGGCCACACGCTGAACATAACCATGTTAACCAATCCAAAATCAATTACGACTCAATTATCTATCGATATGTCCCACCTCTATACGCGGGGGAAAACACTACAAATAAGCGAGCGGAGACGGGCGCAGTTTGCATAATTGCCGCGTCGGGTGGCACCTCTAGTTAGGGTTGATACCTGAGCTGAATGTGGTTTATGTGGGTAGCGGGATATAATTTTTATGTGTTGCTTTTTAAGCCCGACCGCACACTGTCAGAAAATTCTGATGCAGCCCGCTTTCTATCAGAAATATTGATCCTGCAACTTCAATTTCTGACAATTTCTCACAGTAGGTATGCGATTGCGCTATAAATGTCTGAGTTTGCATGTGTATGCTGTCTAGATTTAGAAAGGAATGGAAGATTTTTCATTATCGACATTAAATATGGGTTTTTTTTTTAATTGCATTAACTTTTGATTGAAACTACTTATTTGAATTTCTCACCCTATAATAACACTAATATAGTATGAATCAATATACCGTCTCCCACGTCTACGTTCACAAACACTCCAAGCGACGCCACATCCGCCAATTCTGAGTTTCTAGCATCCAGCAGATTTCCATTTCCATGACCTTCGCCAGTTCATCAGACCAATATTAAGGGGAGATTTAAATTAGGTCAACAGTCTTACTTTGAAGAAAAAGTAATAAAATAAACTAAAAAGGGTAAAATAAAAACTTTTTTTAAAAAAAGTACCGACTTCAAAACAAATACAGAAAAAAAGTTTAAATAAAATAACTTTTCTTTCGGAAGTCGGTGGCAATAGTCAATGACACAACAAAACAAAGCCACCGACTTCCGAAAGAAAAGTTATTTTATTTAAACTTTTTTTTGTATTTGTTTTGAAGTCGGTACTTTTTTTAAAAAAAGTTTTTATTTTACCCTTTTTAGTTTATTTATTACATATTCAACCCAAATTCTTGTAAAATACAAAATTTTCTTACATATGCACTAATCTTGTAATCCGTCACAACATAAAAAAATCCATATCTCTAAAACTACTGAACCGATTTTGATGAAACTTGCAGTGTACCCTAAGTTGAACAATACCTAGTACAACAAAAAAATAATTACTTAAATCGAACTTATAGTTCCGGAGATATGCGTGCACAAACATAAAAACATACATACATACATACATACATACATACATACATACACTTATGAAATTTGGCACATTTGTTCAGACGCTGATATAGACTAACATAAATGAAAACTG
The DNA here is from genome assembly GCA_950005045.1 of Agrotis exclamationis. Lineage (NCBI taxonomy): Eukaryota > Metazoa > Arthropoda > Insecta > Lepidoptera > Noctuidae > Agrotis > Agrotis exclamationis. The sequence continues at coordinate 14,756,156 of OX465441.1, forward strand.
GGCAGTTCTGATAATATTACATACATACGGGTCGAATTGATAACCTCCTTTTTTTTGAAGTCGGTAAAAATACAATGTAGGTAATCCTACAAAGCGACAACCCTTATTTCCAGGGGGGTGACTTTAAACTCTTTTGTTTTCAGGGCAACTATTAATTTTACTACTACCCTACTGGAGTTGTTTACATGAATTTGTAAAACAAGTCAATTAATGTATTGAAAATCCGTTTAAATATAATGTAAATTCTAAAACATTTTACTCGAATTTTTTTTTTTGCGTGGGAAAATGTCAGTCCGTCCCGCTCCACCCATCCTGGGCGTACTGAACTGACTCGTACTGAATATGCACGGTATAAATCACTTATAAACGCACATATATTCACATCAGCTTATTGCCGTCCACTGCTGAACGTAAGCCTCCCCCAAAGAGCGCCAACCCTCCCGGTCCTGTGCAGTCCGCATCCATCCGCTGCCAGCCACATTCTTCAAATCATCGACCCATCTTGCCGCAGGGCGTCCTACACTACGTTTGCCCATATAATACCTACTTTAAATGCACAGTGTTCCTTCAATAGCCCTTTACGTTCCAGGATCCACAGACCCGCGACCGGACCTAGTTTGGGAGAGAATAGTTGATTCCTCTTGAAGATTTATAAATACGTCTCAAAGATACCTCAGTACAGGACAAAGACAACCAGCTACCAATAAACCTAGCGGGCACTGGACTAAGCTCAAAATTAAATGCAACCTTAATAATTATCGAGTTCTCAGAAATGCAGTAAACAGTGTACGACTCCCAGCCAGCAATAAGAAAAAATTCTGAACGGACCTCGTAACCTAGAAAATGGGAACCGATCAATTTACCGAATTTTGTTTGTTCGAATTTCATTACACCGAAAACTATTGACCGACATCTCTTTTGCTATATGCATTGTTTGACATATTTTCAGTTCATCGAAGTATCATTAGCCATAAGTATTATTTTACCGAAGTATGTTCCGCCGATTAACAAAATAACTTTTTACTATTGACCGAAGCCTCTTTTAAACTTTTATCAATTGCCAAATGATTTATTTGGCATATTTTCACCATACCGAAATAACATTTTACCGAAAAATTAAATTACTGTCATAAAAATTCAATATATTGTGCTATAAAACTTTGTGGCGGAAACGAAATGCTGCAAATCCGACTTTACGTAGTCTTGTCTGTCCTACCCCTAGAGTGTAATTTAAAATCGCGTAGGCGCGGAGGGGTGGGGTGGCCCGCGAGCTGAGGAGCAGGTGGTTGGAACGGCCGCCGCCGCGGCTGAGGCTGGCCGGCGAAGCCGGCCAGTAAACCGAAGCTGCGGTGGTGAGCGTTCAAATCATCTGCGACGATAAGCTCGCGTGGGGCCACCCAAAACCCCGCAGCGCCGGAGCCATGACAGAAACAATGCTTGTTGCATGTTGCATGCTTGCTTGAATGCTGCGTGTTTGCTGAATGTTGCATGCTGCGTGCTTGCTGCATGTTGCATGCTTGCTTGCATGCTACATGCTTGCTGCATGTTGCATGCTTGCTTGCATACTACATGCTTGCTTGCATGCTGCATGCTTGCTTGCATGCTGCATGCTTGCTTGCATGCTGCATGCTTGCTTGCATGCTGCATGCTTGCTTGAATACTGCATGCTTGCTTGCTTTTTGTGGTGCTTGTTTGCATGTTGCATATCTGTTTTTATGCTGTATGCAAGTGTATCACAATACAAACCTTTTTACAAAGACAAGAACAACACAATAATAAAAGAGCCAGAACACCCCTAAAGGTGAAACCGCACTAGGCGGAACTGCGCGACACGACGCGTCAAAATATTCTTTATAATATAATTATGAAATTATACGTAACATCACGCACTAAGCGGCAACGGAACTACACTGCAACCGAACTGCGTGGCAAAGAAAAGTCGTGTCGCGAAGTTCCGCTGCAGTGCAGTTCCGCCTAGTGCGGTTTCACTTTTATAGTCCAACTATGTAATTAACAGCGAATGTCATTAATGATAATACAAACCCGTCAGAGTTATATTATCGTATATGACTTTTGTACAATTGTTTTGTATTGTCTACCTACATTTCAATGGAGCCTGCTAAAAATGTAACAGCAATAATTAGTGTGCACAAATTTCTAGATGTTTGGTAAAATGAATATATGGCAATTAAAACAGTGGTATAATGAATGTTTGGAAACATAATACTTCGATTAACCGTCATTTCGAGTAACTGTAACATCGGTAAAAAGTTTTTCGGCCAAATGAAGTGTTGGAGTAACGAAAAAAAACGAATAGATAATAGGTTAACTGAAACAGTGGCAAACGTGACTTCGATGAAGTAAAAAAAAACCAAACGATAATAGTTGAAAAGTTTTAGGTCAAATGAAATTCGGTCAAACATTTTTCGATCTTATGATAGGTAACCCTAGAAAATGTAATAAAAAATGCCGTTTTTGTTGTTTTTTTGTATGGAGAGAAATCGTGATAGCCATGAGGCTTCGGAATCTGTGGCTTCGGCAGTTCGGCCTTCCATTTTTTTGGGTATATGAGTCTCACCATGCGTCCTCCCCCCTGGATGGAGAGGCAGGGATTGTTACTAACTAAAAACCACCCTTTTCGTTTGGTTGCCCTTTGCGATAAATGACACCGGGCTAGCTTTCGGCAGTCCTGCGGATTGGCCTTGCTGCACATGCATTATTTTTTACAATTCCGAGTAATTATGTACTTTCTTACCACTTACAATACGTGGATGAAAGTTTTAAGTAGGTATTATCGGAGGAAACCTTTAAGTCTGAAATAAGTAATAAGAACCAACATACAGGGTTGATGATACCAATGGCCATGGCTCCTCAGGACAAGAAGAGGCCTTATCCTAGTAGGGTAGATAGTGGGTAATAATTAAATGCACACAGCGTGTGACGTCCACCTGCAAGGCAAACAGACGCTGGATCGCGCTGGATGCAAGCCGCTTCCAACCGGTCTTATTGGAAATCTATGGGGAGGCCCATGTTCAACAGTAGACGTCCTACGGTCAGCCGTAGGACTTCCACTGCTGAACATAGGCCATTTAATTCATCATCATAGCAGTATGATGATGAATAAAATGCACCACTCCGCTAGGTAAAAAATGTCAACTCGATAAGCTAACTAAATAAACGGGTAATTCTGCAGGCTAACAATCAATATTACCATAACACCCAATCTGTAGGGAACAGAATTAACCAAAAGATAAAATATCAGCCACTTGATTTTCTCCCCCGGTTGAAACAAACCAGACGATCTTCGATTACCCGTTTTACTCGCATTTGCTGATACTTGTAGCCAATTATTTTCAAAACATCCGTGTTTACTGGAGTGGGGGAAGGGGGATTTAATTGACTTCTGACGTCAATCCTCCCGCTTTATTTACGGCAGACACTTTTTTGTGGATTAATTCTTTTTTTTTTCGATAAAGTTATTCTTTAGTTAATGATTTGGATTTTTGTATAATTATTTAGATAAGCAGATGCGATTAGTATTAAGTTTTTACCTATAGAACATGCGGTCTTGTAGTTCGTGTTTTCAAAAAGTGTACATACACAGGAACGCTTAACAATAACTAATACACTGCCACCTGCCGGCTAAAGCTGAGAATCAGACACTACGTCACGAACTCACGACAAACCTGATCTTGTCCGCTGGTGTTTTGTGCTTGTTTCACGCTCAGTTACTTTTTTTTAAAAAAACATTGTTGAACTCAATGACATATCATTGGCTGAACCTCAGAACAATAACTAAGTTCTGAGGGCTGAACTCAGCAGGGGTCCCTTTGAAGATTTCGTAATTAAGTAGTTTCGAGTTCGTTATGATCATTGTGACGTTTCTGAACGAATCAAAAAATGTCAACATTGTTTAAGACGTAGAGGAGATTTGTCATTGTCAGTGTTACCAATTTAGGAGTTTCCCCCCAGATTTAGGGGTTAAATAAGTGGGTTGGGATTTTTCTAGAGGTTTTTTTAGGGATCTTCTGACTATGCTAATTTGTTTTATTGAAGCAATAAAGTTGTTAAAGCATTAGCTTTAACAACATTATATTGTGCCAGAGCACAATCTAAACTACACAATAAAAAGTTGACCACAGATGTCCAGTTTTAATAGTACATTGTTATCCAAGGGATGAAAGTTACTTATTTAAGTTCCGAGGCGGGGTTTGGCGCCCGTAAAGTAGTGAGGGCGCTAATAGTTCGAGGGACTAAATAAGTAAGTTACTCGAGGTAAACACTGTGCTTTTTATTACGAATACGAGGAAAGTAAAAATAAGAACATATTTTTTTTAATTAGGCAGTTGTCAGTTGAAGGCGATTCTCCCTAGAGTTGCAATGCATAATACCTACTTTCAGAGTATGAGGAATGAAAAAAAAAATACTTTCCTATTTTTAAGGTTTTTTTTATTTTTGTTATACTTTTTTTTGTTCTTTTTTTAGGGGGTTTTCCAAATAATTACGGCTATTCTAGGGGTTTAGGGATAAATATTTCTGAGAGTTGGTAACACTGCATTGTCAAAATGTCAAATAATTGTAAATGTAAATAAACAAATCAAAGCGGTGTAAGTTTTTAAGTAAAAGAGTGAATAAAACTTTATCGATTAGTGCATAAAACGTGAACAGTGTTCTTTATAATACGTACAGAATGAATAACTTTCAACAAAGCCCGTTAAAACTTTATATTCAAGATTTATTTCGCGCCAAAAATACAGAAAACCGATATATTTACGAATTATTTGGCCTGACGTTCAAGAATATCATGATACATGGCGTAATTACATCTATTTACAATGCAACAAGCAGCACAACGAATATGGAGCTCTCCGACGCTACGGGATCAGTTCAAATTTATTATGATAGCACAAAAAGTAATTTAAATACATCACCGGCCATTTTGAAAGATTTATATTATGGTTTTTCTGAAGCGACGAGATCGGGCAATGACAACGTTGGCATTATGTCTACTCTGTTGGAGCGTATTGCGAAAAAACCATTAAATTTTACGGAAGGGGATTATTTAAGTGTTGTTGGAGATATTTTTTTAGATGATAAAAATATGAGGATGGTCTCAGCTTATGAATGCATATCAACATCAGTAGAAAGAGATATTGTGTGGATGGAAGAACTTAGATATTTGTATGAAAAGTTTTATATTGGGAATAATAATAATGTTTGAATAAAAATATAAATGATAATAGTGTGTACTGTGTTTCTTTAATCTACATTTTTCCTTATTAAAGAATTATAATTATCCTTTCAACATACTATTACTTTTGACTAACGTATAACGAAACGCAGATAAGTTCAATGAAAAAATTGCAAACCATTGATAATCTGTGCCATTGAGTTCTTATCGATTTCAACATGTATTTTTCAACCTTACAACAAAGAATTAAAGTTGTGTATTCCTTACAATTACCTTTACATTGATGGTTAAAAAAATACTTTGCCGAGACTTTGCCTTTTGGCAGACGTCAACCAGCCAGACCAACAGTAATTTATTTGGTGAATTTGAACTTCTTTCCAACGTTCTCAAAGTTTTTTAAAGAAATTTAGCTACAAAAAACGTAAGTTTTTCTTCTTATGTCATAACGGATGTAGAATTCTATACTTAAATGTGAAATATTTTTACCAAAATCAAAGGTCAGTTTCTAGGTTAGGTTCCAACTGGCATAATATGTAAATATATGTTTTTTTTCTTTAATAGAACCATGGCTCAGGAAGGAATTTCGCCGCAAGAGATCGAGGCTTTATGCCAAACCCCTGATCCTTCAACCAGGGTAAGTATTCGCAAAACTTTTGACGTTTTTTCTGCGTTTCATTATCATGTAGACTTGTTGAGTTTTTGCTGATAATATCTTCTTGATGGATTGATAAATCTGATATATTACGCTATTGTGATATATTATAACATTTATTTACAAAAAAATTCTAGAAAATGAGTGAAGACAAAATTATAGTCATAGAAGTGTTTAAAAAATCAATAGTCTTGTTAAATATTTACTGTAGCCTACACACTTTAATATTAGATAAAGTTTTCTATAAAATTATAACTACTGTGACACTGACCACACACATATTGTTAGCTACAGTAAGAGACTGTCTTAATCTTGGCAACTATAAAAGTCTAGAAACAAAAATAAAGAAAGAAAAAAAACTATTTGCTATAATGGTTCACGAGAATAATACGTACAGTACCTATGTACTGGTGAAATTTCTTAAGGGTTGATTTACATTAATCCACTAACTATATTGGATTGAAAAATAGGAATGTGCGCTATTCCATTCCAGCGCTAGATACTGGGCGCATTGGATTGAAACAAATGTTTACATTATTCCAATGCTAATCCAGCATTAGAGTCCATTGATGTTGGATCCAGCTACTATATCAGTGTAAAATAGTCTTTGATATAGCAGAATAGTGATTTTCCTATTATAGGTAATTTGACGATCTGTCATTAATGAGCTAGATTGTTCATTAGTTTTACTTTGCACCCTCAGAAACAACTTTATCAGTTTCCAAATGTGTTTTACATTTAAAAACCAATAGCTACTGAAGTAATTATCTTTTCAACATTATCTTGTAATAATTACCTCATTCAATGTTATCAATGGCCTGTGACACAATAAGTTGCGCAGCCGTTAATATTTTATCAGTAGTCAAATAGTCAATATTTGTACTATTTTTTTTTTTTATCAGTCATTTGATTACCTGCCTATATTTTTTTCTGGAATGCCTTTGCCTCAAGATATTTCAAAACAAGTTAAAATGCAATTAAAAAATAATGAAGAATGAATCTAACATTTCATATAATTTTAACCAAAACATACATGACAGTGAGTTTGTTTTTCCTATTATCACGCCTATGTATTTTACAAAACAAAAATAAAATAAAATAAATAAAAATAACTTAACTCGAGCTTAACACAAAATAATTTTGTAGACGTTTTTACACATTTTGTAGACGTTACTTAGATGCTAAATGGAGGAAAATAATAATTATAAAATAAAATTGCAAAGTCACAAGATACACTTTCACCCACAACTAAATTAAAACCACAAGCTTATTAATCAATAAAGTTTACTGAAACAACCTTTAAATATTTTTCCAGGACTTCATGTTCCAACAAACGATGTATCGCATAAAAGACCCTCGCAAGTCCATTCCATTCTACACTGGAGTCCTCGGCATGACATTACTGAAGCAGCTTCACTTCCCGGAGATGAAATTCTCACTTTTCTTCATGGGCTATGAAAATGCTGGAGAGATCCCTTCAGATGAGGCTACGAGAACCGCTTGGGCTATGACTAGGAAGGCTACATTGGAGTTGACTTAGTGAGTTAACGTTGGATATTGTTTATCACATTTATTCAGAGCTGTAAAAATTACAAATTGAATGTAAATCCCAAAATGCTAAAAATAATCCTTTTTACTACAAAAAAAGCCTAAACATTGGTTTTACACTTCTCTAAAAATGTCATCTGCAAAACGGTATTTGACGATGATAAAAGTGCTTTTTGCAGTAACAAAAGACAACCAAAAGAATAGAGTGGTTTTAAATCAGGAGTCTGATCTGACTGTCCAATCCATTCCATTCAAGGCCGGAGAACGATCCAAAAAAAAGGATCCAAATCAGACAAAAAGCCTTATCCGCGGGGCAACCTTTACAAGTGTAGGTTCTACATGATCATCATCAGCCTATAAATGTTCCCACCGTTAGGACACAGGCCTCCTATCTGTGAGAGGGAGTGGGCCATAATTCACCACAGAGGCCCAGTAGTTGATGTCTAAGACATACTGGTTTCCTCTCGATGTTTTCCTTCAGAGCAGAGAGCAGTTGTGATGTAATAAATTACACAAAGAATTACGCATGGCTGGAACCCACGACCTACAACTCGTAAGTTGGAGCCGATACCACTGGGCCCAGGGTTGGCATGTTTAAAACAAGTTGTTATAAAACACCTGTTTTAAACACTGTTTGAAACAGTTTGAAATTAAACAGTGTTTTTTATTACACATTCTAACTACTTTTCATAGCGGATGAATGCATGTAAAATGAAAATAAATTAATATTCAGGAGTCTTAATAGCTTGACATTAAATAATTTGAGTTTATCCCCTTGCTGTGTCATATTTTTTAACTTTTATTGGCATTGTAATGAAATAATTCTTCGAAACATTAGAAAAAAAAACAGAAGTTTTTTTTTCAAAAATATCAATGGAAAAAAAACAGAAGTTTTTTTTTCCATTGATATTTTTTTGGAAATACACACATCAAAAGTGTCTAGGGATCAACATATATTTTTGCAATAACTTTTCTCCTGATTGATATTAATTAAAATTTTCTTTAAGGATTCATCAAATAAAGTGTTTTCGTTTGTCACAGTAACGATAAACCAAGTCACCTTTGCATTAATAAAGAAATTTGCCATTTTCCTAATAAAGGGATTTTTGACATTTGAACCACTAACACAAAAGTTCGAAAAAAAGACTGAAATAACAGTTTTCTTTAAAATTTTATTGGGTAACTTAAACAATAATCCGTGTTTCTACCGCGAACACTAACAACACAAGAACATCGGTTTGGCATACTCAAAATGAGTTCATCCAAATCACGCTGTGGAATGGCCGCCCATGTTCGTTGCAACAACAAAAAAAGGTCTTCTTGCGACTGGATACCCTCCATATTCGGCAGAGCTCTTCTCTGTAGCATATCCCATGCATGCTCAATCGGATTCAAGTCTGGCGACTGAGCAGGCCAGGGCAGGACATTGATGTTAGCTGCGGCGAGAGTCTGTCTTACAACTCTTGCGGTGTGCGGTCGTGCATTATCATGCATTAACTGAAATAAGGGACCGATTTGCACTTGTAGAGGAACGATGACGTCTGATACAATCGTCTCAGCATAAATTTGAGCGTTGAGGTTGCCTCTGATCCAAATCAACTCAGTTCTTCCGCCGATCCAAATAACCGCCCATACCATGATGGTTCCACCACTATAAGGATGGACTTCCTGGCAGGATTTTAATCGCTGTTGGCGTCCAGGGGTTCTCCAGTGTCGTATACGTCTTGTATCCGGTCTCATACCGAAACGAGACTCATCAGAAAAGCACACGAAACGCCATTGTCCTTCTGCCCAATTTCTGTGTTCAAGAGCCCATTGATATCGAATCCTACGATTGTGCATTGCTATAGGTGGTACCCGTAGCGGTCTTCGGGAATGAAGGTTCACTTCATGCAAGCGGTTTCTGACTGTTTGGTCGCTAATTAAGTTCCCTGAAGAGTGATGAAGCCTCACGGCTAACATCATGGCGGTTATTGTTGGAGCTCTTCGAGTTAAGATTTGAATGTATCGGTCTTGTCTCCGTGTGGTGCAGCGATACCGTCCTCCATGGCGCTCAGCCACGGTACCAGTGCTTCGGTAACGTGTCCAAAGTCGACTGATAACACTCTGACTTGTATTCAGAGCTAAAGCCACAGTACGTTGCCGGGAACCAGCTTCTATCATTCCCACGGCTCTGAGCATTTCTTCCCTGCTTAAATGACGTCGCCGCTCCATAATAACGTTGGTTTTAATCAGTAGTAGGGAAACAGTAGCACTAATAATGTCTTCAATGCGTTGTATGTTTTTATAGGGAAAATATTGACAGCTGATTTTCATCTTTTACTCGAATTTGATTCACAGTTCCTGATTCAAACTATGAAATGCACCAAAAAGGATCCATATAAATTTATAAAATCATAAATTTATTACAAAGCCACATCTCAATCTCAAGAAATCCGCATAAAAATGCTTGATCCCTAGACACTTTTGATGTGTGTATTTCCTTACAAACAGCGAATTTGAAAAGATTTTGTCTAGAAAAAAAAACCAAAAAAAAACTTGTTTAAAAAAAGAACAGTTTGTTTTATAAAATTAAAAAAAAAAAAATCCAACCCTGACTGGGCCACCACTGCTCACTGGACAGAAGTAACATAGGTTAATTTAACTCATTTAGTAACAAGCTCCTACAAAGCATATCAAATTTCCTCTCATTATTTTCCAGCAACTGGGGCACAGAGAGTGATGACTCAAGCTACCACAATGGTAACTCAGACCCTCGCGGATTTGGACACATTGGTATTCTAGTGAAGAATGTGGATGAAGCTTGTGCCAGGTATGTTATAGCATAAATTAAACGTAATCACTCGGAGCCAGAGCGTCGGACATCGCTAAGTGATTCCAACGTGAACTGAATAAAAATGTAAAATTTGTAGGCTTATTCCACTTTTCCCCGTTAGATGATCCCCATTGATGGGGATTAGTGAACTTTTTGTTCACTATTCCCCGTTGACCCAAAATTTTTATTTAATGGGGATAAGTGAACTAAAAAGTTCAATAATCCCCATTAGGTAGGTACGTTAAAAAAATAAAATATATGAATCATGTTACATTTATTAATTAAAAATATAACTTTCTTATACCTAATAAAATCACAGATTGTACAATTATTAATTTAAAATAAAAAATATAACTTTCTTATACCTAGTAAAATCACAGATTGTACAATTATTAATTTAAAATAAAAAATATAACTTTCTTATACCTAATAAAGTCACAGATTGTTACAATCATTAATTTAAAATTGTAGCATGAAAATATTTCTTTCTTATACCTTGTAAAATCAAAGATTGTACAATTATTAATTTAAAATAAAAAATATAACTTTCTTATACCTAATAAAGTCACAGATTGTTACAATCATTAATTTAAAATTGTAGCATGAAAATATTTCTTTCTTATACCTTGTAAAATCAAAGATTGTACAATTATTAATTTAAAATAAAAAATTTAACTTTCTTATACCTAGTAAAATCACAGATTGTACAATTATTAATTTAAAATAAAAAATATAACTTTCTTATACCTAATAAAGTCACAGATTGTTACAATCATTAATTTAAAATTGTAGCATGAAAATATTTCTTTCTTATACCTTGTAAAATCACAGATTGTACAATTATTAATTTAAAATAAAAAATTTAACTTTCTTATACCTAGTAAAATCACAGATTGTACAATTATTAATTTAAAATAAAAAATATAACTTTCTTATACCTAATAAAGTCACAGATTGTTACAATCATTAATTTAAAATTGTAGCATGAAAATATTTCTTTCTTATACCTTGTAAAATCAAAGATTACACTCACTTAAGTTTTTCTAAACAGTGCCCAATCGTAATTTCATTATTAATGAGTTCCATTTGGACCTCCTGTATATAATTATCGCGATTGATGCTTTTTTTTTTGTTTTTTCCGCTATACCTTTATTTTCAGAAACCCCCAATGCAAGAACTTCGTAATACGATGCATCTTCAGCCAACGCTGTGAGGAGCTTCATAATGTTGGGTTTCTTTATTTTCACACGCTTTTTTATTTTATTATTCCATGCTTCGACTAAATTCGTAGTGCGATGAGTCTGTCCAAATACACACCACGTTTTAATAAAATCATCTTGTAGCCATTGTCTGAGCATGTAATTTCTAAACTCCTTGCTATTATCATCATCAGGGCTTTGAGAGGCAACATAAAACCAACCCGCAATGATTTTATCTGATGGTAACAAAGCCAAAGCAGTGCTAAGTGCAACTTGTCTTCTGGTTAATTTATCTTTTGTTAGTTTGAGTTGTTTTCCTTTCTTCCATATTGCCTGGGTGAAATGGAAATAACAGCCGCTAATAGATATATTTACAAAAATATTTCGCATTGCGTTCATCGGAGCCACTTCATAGTCACATTTAAATATTTCTGGATTCCAATCAGGTAATGCAGATTTTAGCATACTAAATAAAATTTCATATGTTTGTTGATTTTTATGGCTCATGAGGGCATAAACAAGTGGCACAATGTTTATGTGTTTTTCTGTACTGCCCAAATCCCCATGAATGGTGTAGAGTTGGTAAAAGGGAGATGGACAGATCCAAAACGTTCCATCACCCAAGAACATCTTCAAATTTTTCATTTGATGTCGGGCAAATTCAGAGCAAAAAGCTATTACACGGATACCACTGTCATTGTAGTCTGCTAAAATAAATTCCTGATGAGCTGGAGGTACTTTAACTTCTTCAACATTTTTGAACTCAATTTTACTTACTTCAAATGCTGCATTTCTGTGTTTATATAATGTTGTTTTGATAGACTTCAGGGCAGGGAATTCTTTTATTTTGTCAATTCCGGTATCTTTTAGTGAGCTCACAGCCGCGTTGTAAGCAGTGGGAATAGCAGGTGCTTCTGGATCCGCAAGTGTAGTTTTTAGTTTGAATAACCTCAAGGTAACTTCATTCCGCGCAAAATCAGGTTCACAAACATTGTGTCGTTTCTCAGCTACAACTTGATTGTCCTGTAAAATTAAGTAATAATAATTAATTACTTTACATTATTTTTTAAGTAAACAATATTGCACTTACATAGAATACAAAATTAAATAGGCTATTTAACAACCTTTAAAACTTATAACAAATTGTTGTTATCCTATCAGAATAGTTCAACAAAACATATTTCACTTTATGCTTAACTAAAATATGTAATAATAATTAAATATATACAATTCACTTCAGCTACACTCTTTTACACTAGGTGTAATAGACTTGTTTGACAAAAGAATGACGTCACACGTGCCGCCATGACAGAAACAGTGTTTAAACTTTAACGTTGATTTTTAAATTTTGATATTGATAAACGTGATATTGATAACACACATAACCTGAGCTATTATTGTCATTATTAATCACAAAATATAATAAGTAACTTACCATGACAGTGATGGATCCGGCACATTTACTTTGTTTTCTTGTGGTACACTCCCACAAAACTCCACCATTTTTATATTTGCATTTTTTACTGTATTGATGTCCGGCCCGGAGAAGTATGGTAGCTTTACCTTTTTTAACGTACTCTAAACAAACGTCAGTTGAACTACCAGCCATTTCCTTTATTTATTCCTATATTAAACTAATAACTGCGAACTGATAAGAACTGCACGCTTGAACTACACTACACACTACTAACCCTTAACGACTACGAAACAAAAACAAAAGATGGGTCGACCAATCACATACGAGCTAACTCGCACCCCGCTCCGCCACCGCCTTGCGCGCGCGCCTCTAGAAAATGAGCATCTTTTACAGTATTGTGTATCTTATTAGATAGATAGATATAAGGTCTTATTCCCAAACATCGTTAGAACAATTTCGTTGGGGCAACAATCTGTTTTTCGTTCTAATAAAATCGTAAAGTAGGTATGTAGGTAATTTAAAATTTTGTTCTTACCTTATAAAAATAAAAGTACATGACTCATATATTTTATTTTTATATTGTTTTTATTTAACGTACCTAATTAGAAAAACTTAAGTGATTGTAATCTTTGATTTTACAAGGTATAAGAAAGAAATATTTTCATGCTACAATTTTAAATTAATGATTGTAACAATCTGTGACTTTATTAGGTATAAGAAAGTTATATTTTTTATTTTAAATTAATAATTGTACAATCTGTGATTTTACTAGGTATAAGAAAGTTATATTTTTTATTTTAAATTAATAATTGTACAATCTGTGATTTTATTAGGTATAAGAAAGTTATATTTTTAATTAATAAATGTAACATGATTCATATATTTTATTTTTTTAACGTACCTACCTAATGGGGATTATTGAACTTTTTAGTTCACTTATCCCCATTAAATAAAAATTTTGGGTCAACGGGGAATAGTGAACAAAAAGTTCACTAATCCCCATCAATGGGGATCATCCAACGGGGAAAAGTGGAATAAGCCAATTTGTAATATTTTTTTTTAACTATCACACAACGCCATCTAGTCCCAAGCTAAGCAGAGCTTGTGTTATGGGTACTAGGCAACTGATAAACATACTTATATATTTCTAAATACATACATATTATAGATAAATTACAACCAGACACAGAACAAATGATCGTGCTCATCACACAAACATTTGTCCTGGATGGGAATCAAACCCACGACCTCCGGCATAGCAGTCAGGGTCACTAACCACTAGACTGACTAGACCATCAGGCCAGTATTTAGTAGGATAAAAGAAAATAGTTCTTTCAACTTGCAAGAAAGGGGCTATCCGTTAATCACCTGATTTTTAGGTGGCATTTATAATCCCCCCTCCCTTAGTGATATATTTTGACGTTTAAGACTGCCCCCCTTGTGATATTTCGTGTTTTTTATGGACCCCTCCCCCCTTTCGAGCCTCACTTGATTAATGGAACCTTAATGTACAATAACCGATTTTTTTTTATTTATAAACAACAATAATGATTGTAAAAAGTCCTTTCTGATTCATGTGAAAAAAGTTACACCCTTTTATTGAAAAAAACGTTTTAATCTCATAACCTTACATTCCAGGTTCGAACAGCAAGGAGTGAAGTTCATCAAACGCCCCAACGATGGTAAGATGAAGGGTCTGGCCTTCATCCAAGATCCAGATGGCTATTGGATAGAAATCTTCACCAGCAACGTTGTTTAACACGTTTTGTGTCAGTTTTGGTACAGTGTCGGGTTGAAAATAGGGATGTTTTTGAAGAAGGGGTTGAAATATGACCCCTAGGGATCAAATGAGGGGTGCATAGTTGATACACATTCCACAAGCTGTACTTTAGAGGAAGCTACAATATGATGAGCACTATTTTCTGAACGTAAAATACTATACCTAGATAATTTTTGATTGGCAAAAGTTAACACCATTAATGTACTCATCATATCAAAATTTGGAGCACATATTGCAGTCTCGTTTGCAAGTTGAACTGGACATAAATATGAGAACAAAAAATATTTTTTTTAATTGATAAAGTCGCCTGATTATCGATAATGCATGGATGACAAATTAGTTAAAAACATGAATTTTGTAAAAAAAAACAGTAATTTGTTAAATTATTTCTTGTAAACAGATTTTTTTTTAAATTTTATTCATCCAAAGTACTTTAGATTCTTCTATTTTTTGAGCAGTAAATTTTTTGTTACAGATAATGTGTATTCCTTAATTTAACCCTACACTGTACCAAAATATTAGTTTTTAAGAAAATGTAATACCACCTGTGTATGGAATTGTTTATTAATAGGCCCACAGTTGGGCAAACACCTGCAATATATTACATAACTATTGTTATAGATATCCTTTTAAAAATGTAACACAAGAAAAAAAAATCCCTTTCCTGGGAATATTACAGGAATTTTGTTGAAACAAGGTCCTAATGTCAATAAAAACAAAACAAATGCAATTTTTAATTTGCGTATGGATCGACTGCAAGCTACCCCTAACATAGTTGGGATAGATTGCTTCTTACTTCTTAATCAATGGTCGAATTTGTTAATTTGAGTGTCTGATATTCAATCACAAGCAGCCTTCAAACCATTGATCAGGATAAGAATGAGATACAATATTAATTTCAGGCATTAATATCACTAATTTTGGAAAATTAAATTAATAAAATTCAATTATTTGTACAACCCGTATGCATTAGGAGAGCAGTGGTGGCCCAGTGGTATCGGCCTCGACTTACGAGTTGTAGGTCGTGGGTTCGAACCCCGTCAGGCGCATTACTTTGTGCAATTTATTTTCAACACCACTACTCTCAAAACGGTGAAGGAAAACATCGTGAGGAAACCGGCATGTTCTAGAACAAAAAATTCTAAGACATGTGACATCTACCAACCCGCACTGGGCCCGCGTGGTGGATTATGGCCCACTCACTCTGACAGAGAGGAGGCCTGTGTCCCAGCAGTGGGAACATTTATAGGCTGATGATGATGTATGCATTATAATTTGAATTCTAGATAAATGGTACTTATGTATTAAAGTTTGTTGGGCAAAATACTTTTTAATTGGTAACTTAAGGTTGCCCATAGGCAACTGTGAGCAATTGTGATTAATAATTATAAGGATAATTTTGTATTTATTTGTTATTCTTGTGTATTGGTTCTTACGTGCAATTTATCAATTGAATATATTTATAATGTTATTTATATATTGGCGTTTTTTATTTATAAATCAATTTTTAATGATTGACGTGCATGCGGATTCTCTTATCGAGGTTGCTGCATTGATGGGTGTATCTTTGTAGAACATTACTACATACCTATTAAGGCTCGAACAGACACACGCGATTAATCGCGCTGCGACAACGAGCCAAGCTAATTTCCACTCTAAATGTACTGCGAATGGACCGCGACAAGTCGCGCGATTAATCGTGTGTGTCTGCTCGAGGCTTTACTGAAAAGTCGAAAAGAGATTGATCCTACCTAACATCAGCCTACATAATTTAGTATGCATACAGGGAGACAACAGGCAAACAAGTTGTTTCTTGGAGAAAAAACTTATTTGCTTGGTTCCTGGTTCAGTTTTCGACTTATATTTCAGCGAAAAACTCTGAAACCTGACGCTTTAGGACATTATGTCCTTAATATTTTTTGTTCCCCTATTGTCCTCTATCTAAATTACAACTTGGCGGTCGACCGATAAGACCAAAACCTTCTAACCCCTTTGCGAGTTTTTAACACTTGACTTCCTTCTTTATATTGTACGAACTGAGATATTTATAAACCTAATTGGCCCTTAACAAGAACAGTAGAAATAATGCATTATTGAAGCAAGCCTAATTTAATGGCCAATAATAAAATTAGACCGTGCAAGATAATATCCCAACACGCGCCGTTCCGGCCATTTGTAAAATCGGGCTAAATTATTGATCCTATTTTGGACACGAACTTCGATAGACATAACTAGCAGTGCTATTCTCTATTAACATAGCCTTGTGACCGCGCCGCCGCAGCGCTCACTCCACGCTGGAATTAAAGTTTGCTCTAAGCTACTGAAAGCCACGGTGGAGCATACGGTGTAGGACTGCCCCGCTTGGGCAGAGCACCGCCGTGTGCTCACGACGGCGGTAGGCGGAGACCTCTCGCGCCCGGCTTTGGTCGAGGCCATGCTGCGGGGCGAGACGGAGTGGGAAGCGGTCGCCTCCTTCTGCGAAGCAGTCATGCTCGTGAAGGAGGAGGCGTGCCGAGTGAGGGAGAGGACAGCGTCCTCCCTTCATCCCAGCCGCAGTGGTAGACGCCCACGGTGTCGGACGTTGACAGACGATCTCCGGCCACCGTAGGCGCGGACAGCGAGTCTCCCATTACTTGCCGCCCGGACCATGGACCATGCCCGGGTCGATGGCACGTTGTGTTCCGCGCGCCTCAAAGAGTGTCAGCATAATGACGGGGGGGGGGGTTCTATAGAGGGCCAAAGCCTGCCGGGGTCGCGGACTTATCAAATTACCGTGACCCCGGAATGTAAAGGGCTATTGAAGGACACCGTGGATTTTAGTCAGTACAAGTCTGACAGTCCCTCCCGCTCTGCCCTGGGTGGGAGGACTCATTTGATGATTTTACCACGCTAAAAAAAAAGCTACTGACAGCGACCCTATCAAATCTTGCGGCGCGAAGGGCTTGCGCTCGCGCTTCGTGATTGGACGATCTCATAGCCGTCGCATCGAAGAGCCATGTTGTAGTGTCGAGAATCGAACCTCGACATCTTCGGGCGCGCAGCGCGTGTGAGCCGCTGAGCCAATCGGCGTAGCTGGGCGACCGCGGTGTGGTGCGCGGGCGACGGGCGGCGCGAGCAACGGACCTCACGCACTCGCTCTTCTGCAAAATGACCCTTAAATCAATGAGTTTCATCTTGTCATTGACAGTTTTTTTAGACAAGTGTTCAACAGACGTTTATCTTTCAAAAGACGGTTAAAGGCTATTTTCGCGAGAACTTCCGTTAGTGTGGCCCGGCTATATATGACACAACTTATGGTTGGGCGGATTTGAGAAATAGGATTAAGATGTTGGTACCTAATGATGAGACTCGCCCCCTATTACACGACAGGTTATTTTAACGTATGTTTATTCCATTTTATCTACCTCGTTATACACTAGTAGAAGGTAATGACGCTATTTGGGCTATTTTAAATGTTTAACGCCAATTTACCGCATTTTATTTCTCAGATCATTAAAGATGTACAATGGTCAAAGAGTAAGGAAAATAAGACAGTTGTGTCGTTTATAACTTTTCAAAGTCAAAATCTGGAATATTCCGACAAGGAAAGGTATGTTAAGGTAAGTTGTGGAATATTATTAATGTGTCACCTTCCAAAGAACGTGTATTCCCAATTTCCGTTGAAATAATACGTCGACGGCGCGTCGTGTTCCACGCACGCTTCAAGGAGCTGTCAGAAAAATTACCGGGCCACCCTTAGATGGCCAAAGCCTGCCAGGGAACGTAACGGGCTATTGATGGATCACCGTGGATTTTAGTCAGTACAAGTCTGATAGTCCCTCTCGCCCCGCCCTGGGTACTTAGGAGGATTCATTTGACGAATTTACCACGATAAAAAAATGCTCACACGAAAAAACAAGAAATCTTTCGGTTTCAGATTGTCGCATCTGTTTTGTTATTAATGTTAATCTTTTTCAGTCCACGCTCCACATAATTTGTCTGCACCATATAATTCTGTAATAAATAGGCCACACTCTGTATGTCTACGATCTACTAGGTCCCAGTATTGTGCAGTAGTTCAGTGCATTATGGAGAAAATATTCACTTTATGCTTTCACCTTTTCCTTTTATTTATATCGGTAAGTTAATTTTGTAACTAAAAGAATAATTTGATTGTAAATATGTTTCTGAACTGGTTGTGTTTCTTCAAGGCATTTTTTTTTCGTGTACCTGTTTACGCGTACCTTACCTATGCGTATCTTTGGTGCATTAGTTATTTTGATTTTCGTAAACATGTTCTTGAAAATAGAGTAGGTATAACTTTTTTGTCAAAATGAAACCTGCTTGTTTGAGAATAATCATTGGATAATTATTTTCTTTCTATTGTGTTGTCATACATTAAAAATCAGCGCTGCAATTCGGAAAAAACTAAACAGCATTATTTCACGGGCTTTTTTGACGCATATTCTATTTCACAGGATGCAGACCCTCTAAAACTAATAGCTGGAGACCGCAGCGTAGTAAAGAAAGATGGCGCCACCCACACCATTTCCAAATACTACGTTGTACCAAAAAATTACGATCCAAATAATGCTACTAACAATACTTCAGTATCTCAAAAAACAGCACTGCATATGCGTAGCCTTTATTCTAAAAGCGCCGGTTCTGGAACAATCGGTGGAGAAATCACTAAAGATAAAGCTAAAACAGTTAGTGACCAATCAGATTCCGATTTTGCTGCTGGAACAATCAATACTCCAATAGAAAAAAGATCTCAGCTGAAAATGGAACAAGGAGTAGAGAATCAAAACGAAGACGCTACTGAATCAACGGTGAGTTTTTAAAAGATTCCAGTATTCAGATTATAAAACCTAATACTATCTTCCTAGGGAGAAACCTAAGTTTAATAAACAAAGAATGTTGACAGGGGATTCAAAACGTAATACCCGTTAGGTTAATAATGACATGATACACAATACCACATATTAACAATACCCTTGTGTCTCATGTCATTACATTGGATCTTTACTTATTATTTATATCCGACTTCAAAAATAGGAGGAGGTCCTCAATCTGACCGTATTTTTTTTAATTTATGAAAAATGAGTAGGTATTTATGTTAAAATCCAGGATACATCCAAGCCTACATTTTAAATCTATAGATTTCCGCAAAAGTAGTGAGTGCCCGATTCGTATACCTATTTTATGTCCAAGAAAGCTTCGAATCCTATGGTTTTTTTTTACATAACCAGCTGGAGTACTTTTTCAAAGCACGTTTCTGTATGATTCTCTAAAATCATTTATCATTCTACATCTAATTAGGAGCGAATCGAATTTTGCTAATAATAACACATTTCATCTTTTCAGGTCTCAGTGAGGGCGATACCTATTCTGGATTCTCATAATTTAGGTAATCTTGAAGTTGAACCTATTTATAATAAGTAATATTACTATAAGCCATAGTGTCGAAATTGAACAAACTTCTGAAAGTTTCGTTAAAAATGAACTTGATGAATTGATACTTAAAAATTTTGGCATGAAATCTACCCTGAAAATCTAGGAAACGTTTGAAAACTTGTCTAATTTTTATTGATAAAATATCAGATGATTATGAATGACAGCACGGTTAGCGCAGTGGCTGAACGA
Source organism: Agrotis exclamationis (assembly GCA_950005045.1). Lineage (NCBI taxonomy): Eukaryota > Metazoa > Arthropoda > Insecta > Lepidoptera > Noctuidae > Agrotis > Agrotis exclamationis. The sequence continues at coordinate 14,776,383 of OX465441.1, forward strand.
TTGGACTGCTGCTGCTGCTGCTAAATATTTGTATGATCTACAAGTAGTTGTTTCGGGTCTGGGTGTTCGTGTATGTGAGTTTATATATTTGTTAACACACACACGATACAGGAGAAATTCCTAGTGTGGGGCAACTTTTTTTTTAAATTGTTGTCAAATCTTGAAAGACTTTCTCGTTTATTAAATATTTTTACGAATTTGTATGAAGCAGCTCAATCAAAAACAACATGTTTGAAAAAATGGTCGAAAATGCTATAAAGCTTAATTAAAATTCAAATGGTACTTAACTTTCAGAAACCGATAGCAAGGATGCAAGCGTCAGTTCAGAACTAGAAGTCACGCAAAGAAGAGAGACAGGTGAAGAGGACGACGTAAATGATTTGGTCACTCTATCTGCTATCCCTGTTTCAAATCAAGAAACAGTTAGTAACGCAGATGTCCTACGAAGCCAGGTTCAGATCAAGCGAGGTCCAGAAACAGAACACACGATTTCTGACACGACAGAAACAGCAGAAAATAAGGATAATCTGCTAGAAAGTCTTGATCCGAGATTCACTGGGGCAGTCCCACCTGGTATGATCATTGATTCGAGAATTAATAAAAAGTTACAATGGCACAACAACCCACGGAGCATTGAAAGTAGTGAAGTTCCCACTTGGACCATTCAAGATAAAGGAAGCTTTACATCAACACCGACAGACGATCTCCCGTGGCATATCGATGATAAAACAAGCTTGGCACCATTTATGATAAAACAAAGACAATCTCATAAGAACCAATGGAACATTGAAGGAAGTGAAATTCCCGCTTGGACTATTCAAGATAAAGGTAGCTTTACATCAACACCGGCAGACGATCTCCCGTGGCATATCGACGATAAAACAAGCGTTCCACCTTTTATGATAAAACAAAGACAATCTCATAAGAACCCATGGAACATTGAAGGTAGTGAAATTCCCGCTTGGACTATTCAAGATAAAGGTAGCTTAACATCAACACCGACAGACGATCTCCCGTGGTATATCGACGATAAAACAAGCGTTCCACCTTTTATGATAAAACAAAGACAATCTCATCAGAACCCATGGAACACTGAAGGTAGTGAAGTGCCCAGTTGGACTATTCAAGATAAAGGTAGCTTTTCATCAACACCGACAGACGATCTGCCGTGGCATATCGACGATAAAGCAAGCGTTTCACCTTTTACGATAAAACAAAGACAATCTCATAAGAACCCATGGAACATTGAAGGTAGTGAAATTCCCGCTTGGACTATTCAAGATAAAGGTAGCTTTTCATCAACACCGACAGACGATCTCCCGTGGCATATCGATGATAAAACAAGCTTGGCACCATTTATGATAAAACAAAGACAATCTCATAAGAACCCATGGAACATTGAAGGTAGTGAAATTCCCGCTTGGACTATTCAAGATAAAGGTAGCTTTACATCAACACCGACAGACGATCTCCCGTGGTATATCGACGATAAAACAAGCGCTCCACCTTTTATGATAAAACAAAGACAATCTCATCAGAACCCATGGAACACTGAAGGTAGTGAAGTTCCCACTTGGACTATTCAAGATAAAGGAAGCTTTACATCAACACCGACAGGCGATCTCCCATGGTATATCGATGATAAAGCAAGTTTTCCATCATATAAGATAAGCCAAAACTCTGCTTATTTCGGTCCATGGAATATCAATAGAGGATTTCCCACTTGGTCTAGCGGACCTGGCGGTAAACTTTTTATAAATCCAAACCAGATTAAGAAAAGCATAGTACACAGTGTAAAAAATGGAATAAAAAAGCCATTTCATATTTATACGTATGTTATAAACCCATCGAAAATTACATATGAAGTACCAAATGCAATCAATTTTCAAACAAAATTGTTCGGGCTACCTATTTCACACGGTGGAAACCAAGTGTTTTATAAAAATCAACCCTCACAAAGCTATTATGAACCGCAAATCAACTTGGGACAATCGTCCGTGAAAAATACGAATTACATCACAAGACAAGAAGATAATAATCCTTTATATTTAGTTGGACCTGGATCAGAACTAGAACCTAAACCTGCACTTGTACTACCAAATTCAGATGACGTTGGTAACCCTTACAACCTTATACACCAAAATTCGCACCCACCTGTAACGAATACAGCTTCAGCTCATTCTAGCGTACAAATAAACCAGCCAAACGGTTTGATTTCTTCATCAGCATCTAGTTCTGCAAATATTCAGCAGCCTGGTTCATTTTCAACGGCTTCAGCTCATTCGTTCATTGAACCAGCCCCTGTTTACGAAGGAAATTATCCTGGACTTGTACATCCTATTGGAGTTTATAACGATGCTGAACCGGCGCCTGCTTATGAAGGAGATTTAAATATTCAACCCGGTTTTATTTCAAAGGCTACAGCTCATACTACTTATACAAATGTACCGAATCACTATGATGTAAACAATGTTTACGAAGAAAATCATGTTAGTAAAAATGTTGACGTTTATCAAAATCCGGTATATCCTAATGTTGTGAATGAACAAAACAATCCCGGTTACATTTCAAAGGATACTTACACTGAAAACATTTTGCCGAATACTTATAACATTCCAACGAATGAATATGAAAAAGAAATAGACGTTACACAATCAAGTCTGATCAAGCAAATTCCGAGTACCGAACACCTGAAATTAGCTCCAACCTACCGCCTGTTGACGCTAATAAATCTACAGAAACTAAGAAATGCAATTATTAAAACAATACAACTTTATGGACCGGGTGTTTACAACGGCAAAGCACTGATAAATTTAAATAAAATTCTTGAAGTAATACTGATACTGGCAGAAAGTTTTGAGGAAACCGATCGAATCAATCCATGGTACGAAAGGATATTTTATAATTCACGGCTGAATGAACACCCGTTGCAACTTTACGTTTATCATTTAATCCGGCAAAGATGGTTGCATGAACTTATGTTACTTCTGTACAAGAATAACTTCAGTGTAAATATTCTTCAAAATCCTAGCATATTTTCGTTCTTAGAAACATGGCAGATCCCTAATTATGTCCAGAATTTTTTAGAAACATGGGAATCTACGCATGTTTTATACCCGAACGGTTATAATAAAGATACAAAGTTTATCACCCACACTTTTGATGATGTCATAGAAGAATTACCTGAAGATTTAGAAGAGTATGTAACTAAAAGCGTTATTGATAGTTATAAATCATCCAATGACATAGTCCTAAGCATAGCGGGCGTCGAAGCTGAACCCGATGCGAGTGCAATAATAAACATGCTACAAGAATACTTGAAACATAAAACCATCATTGAAAAGCAACAGAATATATTAATTGGTGACAATAAGGTAGAAATGTTGAAGCATATTGTATTGTTTTTGAGACAGAAAGGTTACGATTCTACTACTATAGCAAATTTGATTAAGAAACTGTACTCTGCAGTTTATTCCGTAGAAGGGGACTGTCATACTCTTCGCCCGGATTTTGCTAAAAGTATGTACAATGTTATTGTACCCGTTTTGAGAAGATCTGGATAAAGTTATAATCTTTGCATTTATTATATGTATTTAGTATCGTTTTATTCAAATATTTGCTATGTAGATATAACTAATGCAGTATCATGTATTTTTTTCAAAATTTTTAACAATATCTTTAGTAATATTCAAATATGTATAAATATATTTTACTAAGTTATGATCGTATTTACTTGTATTATAAAATATTATATGATGTTATTATTGTAATAGTCTCCTATATAAAGTACTTATGTGTATGTAACTTTCATTGTATTATTCTCTAGGTATGTCGATATGTATTATTTTATATTGTTTGTTACCTATTTATTTCTTGAAAAATATGTATATATTTTATATTATAATAAATATTTTGTATAGTAAACATACGATTAAAATTATTTACTTGGCAGGAATAATACTTTTGGAACAAGTATAGGCGTAGTCGCAAACACCCGTTCAGTTCGATTTAGTAGTTACTGCCTGCCTAGTCGGAAAACACCTAAATCATAAAGCACAGCCACTTAAGGGATATGATTCAAGTAACGCTTTTGACACTATTGATATTGCTATCATTTATTTTGAGTTTCTTCTTTCTCAACATATTTGGAACAAAAGGATGTCAATATTTTTAAAACAATTTTACTTGTCGTCAATATAAATTATCACATATAAATATTTATCTTGGTTTATTAATGCATATGAATTACGAAAGGTTTTCCACAGGGTGGATCTTCGGTCCATAAATATTTACATATTTTTTAAATCTATTGAGCACTATTTCTCACGAGACATAATATCTAAACATTTATATTATTAAACGTCGTCAGTCATCTCGTTACCTACATCAGAATTGTTATAAGGAGAGCTTTCTAAGCTCCTAAATAGAGCTAGCGTAGAACGATGTTAATATCTGATCTTTTTAGTAAGCTAACTGGCAATAGAAAATACAAAGTCTTGGTGTTGCTATCTCAATAAACATCATAATGTCTCTTTAACGACGTACACTGACTTGTAAAGTTCGACTGATCATTGAAAAATCTTCATTTCTTATATAAACTTTAAATAAAGTAGCTAGTACGTATGGTACGTGTTAATTAAAACAACATAGGTACGAAAATTGAAAATCGTATATGGTATATCAACTCTTAATACAGTATGAGGCAGATTGCGGCAATGTCGAGACGTTAATTGAAAATATATAGTTTCACACTTTGATTATGTACCCTTAGTACTACCTCAGTACAGCCTTCTTCTAAAAAACTGGGACCGTTTCTAAATAACATCGCCGCGGCTTCTTGACTTACCAGCAGAAACATAAAAAAAAACGAAACATGTAAAACACTACTTCTGTTAATTCGGCAAATCATTGAAAACACGACAATATATATTCTAATATAGCATTCAATCGTGTACTATATGCAAAACAGGTCGTCGATATTATACATAATGAAATTGCGTTTAATCATTCAATTATTGTTTTCGATTTCATGGTTTATAATGTGACATGACAATCAATTATATACTGTGTATATTTCAATATATTTTGCAGACGCTACTTGAGGTTCCGATACGCCATAATGATTTTGCGCCTAGTGTTTAGTTTTTTTTTCTTTAGCTTAGTAACGGGAGATCAGCAGGTAAGTTTTTTTTTTAAATACTAATAAATCAGAATTGAAAGTGCCGCGATCATTTATAGTTAAACAATATGATCCATGACTAGAAAAGTTCACTGAAATAGATCCAATTTTAGTAACTGCGAACGGAACTCATATCGTTTTAAATATAACTGGTCGCTGGACCTTGATTTTCAGCCATTTTGTGATAGACTTCATCCCTCGCGCGAGATTCAAGCTACTCATAATACCGTAGTTTTGTTTGTAGTAGCAAAAAATACTAAATCAGCATTAATAAATGTATGATCGGATATCAGGCTCCTCAAAACGAGCACTAAAACTTAATATTAAAGCACACTCAATAATATTTGGGCTTAGCTTTCTTGCTTAATCTTTTTCTGCCGTTGGAACTTTTAAAAATGCTGAAAAATTGAGTTTGCCTGCCTGTGATAGACAAGACTCATTGTTTTTGGATCGGCTATATTTTATTGTTAATATTTATTGCAGTATGATGTGTCCAAGTATTTGTATGGCAAGATTACTATGATGTCATTCTACAAAATGTAGGAACCTTGCCCTTAATGGTTGGAACCTTAGACTTACCTCACGCAATCCTTAAAACAAGGCAAACTCAAGTATTGCAGAATACCCAAACCCCACTTAAAGTGGTAGAGGTAAGATCTTCATCACTGCATAAATTTAATTCATCGCACTGCTTCACTTCAACTTCTATGAATCAAGTGCTGAAGATAAGTCTGTTGCAAGATACTTCATGCATGACTACATTCTCTGTCATCATCATCACATTTACCCGCGTCATCTTTTTCCCGCATTTCATCGTCACTCAAATCAATAGTCCTGCTATCCCGTCTGCCTCCTCCCACAAAAAAATCATTACCACCTTTGCTTTTATCACTGTTGCTAGAGTAAATTTCGAGAGAAACTTATCGTATCCAAAAAAAAATCACACATTAAGTAGACAAATTGGTAAGTAAAACCTAAATAGAAATTCGACTGAAGATTATACTGTAGGAAAAGCCGGTCAGAAAGAGTTTTATTGGCCGAACAATAAAAGTGCCAAAGACTTATTTGGCGGTATAGATTCGGACGAAGCAGCTCGCCAACAAGTTGAATTCGAACAACAAACGTGTGTGGCTCAAGTAGAATAGAATCAACATTCATTAATGTGGTTCCTTAAGTCCTGCGAAAATCTTCGGTCATTTCTGTGATGAGCAACGTGTATTGAAAAGTTGCGGTATCACCTACAGATCATGAAAATGTACGACTTCGCGATTACGACGTTGTTACCGTGTAGGGATTGGAGATTCCATGGAGTCTATTCAGTTTTATGGTCTGTACCGCATACTTAGATACATCATACCTTTTCCATAAAATTCTGTTTGCAATCAAAAATATGGCAAAGGCAGAAGGTCTTCTGTATAAATGTAAATCTCTTTTTGTCAGTTTATCGCCCAACTAGTCTATTCGACCAAGCTGATAATGGACTCACGACGTTTTTGAGCGACTTCACATTAGCGTTCCGTTTCTGTGTGACGTTTGCGCCGCGTTCAATTGACTCCAGAGGAAACACCGGAACACCGCGACATCTGTGCCGCGTTGTCGCGGCCTCCGCGCTGCGCATACGTTTATCGAACGTCTACGCTGGACAAACGCTAGTTTGAAGGCACTCTTACCACTGATTCGATCCTAGATATTTTTCTTTGCATAACTTATTTGTTTGCATAAGCTTGTTCAGTCTCACTGCTGGGCGAAGGCCTCCCATTCCTTCCTCTCCATTCTCATTCACTTTTCGGTATTTTGCCTTCTCTTGCTGTCAGTCAAAGCATTTTTTTTTTAAAGATTACTATGACCACAGACTTTATTCCTAAATTACCGAAAAAATGTGGTAATACACAGTAAAAAAAAAATTGACTCATTAAATTTTTCTATCGTTGTTAGAAATGGAAGTGATGATGTCAGTAGAGGTATTCCTTGAATGGTGTCGATAACTGTCGTATTTCATGATTTACGGTTTTTTCGTTTTTTTTTTAAGAGTAAAACATTTGTCCTAATAATGTTACTCACACTAGATGTAAATGCAGCCCAGTTACTCTTGTAGATGCATTTTGGGAGGAATGATATAAAAGAAAAATAAACAATTTATGATTTACCGCCTGATAGAGGGTCCCTGGAAGAAAGAGTGTTGAAAAGAGTGCTTAGCTGGTTTGGTCTGAAGTCTAGACTGGTTTGAAGAGTAGACAAAAATGTAGTGAAAAGAGTACGCTTAGGTGGTCAAGTTGAGGATGAGTTAAAGACGACTAACAAAAGTATTTTCAAAGACAGACATGAGTGACAATTCCAGAATGATTCGCCCAAAGAAGACTTGTCCGGAACTCATAAGCGAGGTTCTTCAGAAATTTCAGTACATAGTACTCGTGTAGTATCGGAGTGCATGGATGACCAGATGTATGAATGAATATGAAGCGATAGGAGTACCTATGTAAGGATGATGTAGGAGTTGACATCTGTCTGTATTTCCTGCCTCCCCCCATATTACATGAAACGTGTTACGCCGGTCCTAACTATTTACATTGGGTCTATTACAAGAAGGTGTTAGTGGATCTATTGCGCTATTAGTATTAGTTTTTTCTGGATTTTACACCTGAATGTATAAGTTGGATCGTCAGTCAGCCTTCCTCATCTCATTGCCGAACGTTATTTCGATTGCTTCTATCTTATTAGTTCCTCTTCTTTTTTGCCGAAGTGTTTCAGTTACGGTAGCTTTTCCTAGCTTCTTTTTTTCCACTCTTGGTCAAAGACTTCTCTCTATTTTTATCGCTCTTGCAAACTTTTTGGTTTTCTTTCCAGTTCTGACAGAATCTATCCAGTTCTTCCCACGATTCCTACCTGGCCTGTTGCGACCCCGTCTTATGAAACTGCTAAAAACTGCAGCATATTCGTAATATAATTTCGGATAAGCTTTAACAGTGCTTTATTTATTCATGGAAGCTTTTTCATTACACTTTCAGCTTTATTTTTGTTTGTCACGTCCAGTATCTTACTCGACCATGTTTCATGAATTAGCATTGATGATTGTGACTACTTTAAAATTTACCAAAGTAATATTTTCTATAATCTTAACATTTGAAAATCACATGTCTTTGTTGGTGCAGGCTGCTCTCGAAAACCACTCAACCGTTTTTTATGCAATTTTGTAAACTTGAAAGATAGAATTTTGGATCCGATGAGGACCCGTGCGAAGCAGAGGTGGAACTCTAGTAGACCATTTGCTTAGGCATCCTAGCATCCTTGTTTATAATTAGCGGTGGTTCGTTGACCTTAACATCTAATAAAGATTGAAAATCTTCAATGTCTATGACGTCTAAAACAGTAATTGCATCAACACAAACTCGTGCCTTTATTTTCATAAAAAAGCGTGAAAATCAAACAAATACCGTTTCGAATTGACCGTGAATATCACACATTGGATCTACATATATTTTAATAGTTTCCATTTCCCCACATAATCGTGTTCCTTTTCGATAGATTTTGACGTATATTAGGATGTACCAAATTTTACACTGCTTGTAGTTACTACGAAACAATTAGGATTGTGTTGTGTCAAACATTGACAAATCAGAATTGATGTAGATAATATTAAGTCTCTTTTCCTCGTTCTCTTTCACTGTTTAAAACTGTATGTCCACGTTAGAATTTCTAAAGTAATTCTGATCAAGTTTTGGTTTAACTTCCAAGCTATTGGCAGACACAATCGGTACAATGACTTTTGTATTAACGTCCCACATTTATTACACACGAGGTTCTTGTCATACGGGATCGTAAATATCAACAATCACCACTATGTCAGGTCTATTGCCTAAAATAGTCCTGTCATTGATGATAGATTGGTCCCAGTACAGTGTGATATTGTCACTTTCAAGAACTGGGTCGGGCTCATATCTGTAGTATGGCACTTCCGATTCCACAAGGCTGTTTTTAAGAGCAAGTTGCTGATGGATAATCTCGGCTACAAGGTTATGTCTTTGCAAGTAATTTCCGTTAGCCAGACAAGAACACCCGTTAAAAGTGTGACGGACTGATTTGCCAGGAGGACGGTGTCATGCCCGACATAATTATGTCAACCGTGCCATCCTTTACTTATTATTATTATTTATTGTACATACCAGTATCCATATTATATCTATGCACCTACTGCTGTTGTAATAATTAATTGATCCTTTGAATTTTCCTTCCTTTAGGGTCATTATGGTTATCCGGCACATGGCTTGATACAAAAAAATAAAGCCACAATCAAGCCACAATCCGAAATAGAAACTAGACGCTATGATATGGATATTGTGTCTGATGATGGTCCTAGTCTACAGGTACGTTATGTTTAATGTTTCCATAAACATCAGATTTTGTTCTAGTTGTTCATGTGGAAAACCTACCTTAGGAGAGTGCACGCCTTAAGCTTAATGGCTTAAGCGAGGTAGGCCTTGGTTTGGCTCGAGCTGCTCCCCATAAGCCCCGGATATCACCGTTCAGAAATGTTTAAAACTAGTTTCAGGGATGGTTTGCTTAGATTTTACAGTAAATGGAATTTTATGATTTTAAGGAATGTTGAGCTCATAATAAATGTATGTATAAAAAAAAATGAACTAATTTTAAGTTGGTTAACTTTGTTAACATTTTATACATTTGTGATCATACACACTACAATTATTGTGATCTCGATTTATTAGAAAAGAAATGACAAATAAGTTGGTCGTACAGTGGTCCGCAGGTCTGGGATTGAACAGCCCTAAGCTAAACATTCCACTTTAAATCATAAAATTCCATTTCAGGTTTTCATGTTTTCAACGCCTTGGGAACTCGACTAAATAGTATGGACGAATTAAGTGATATAGTTAACATTAAAATCCGAAGAGTTGGAACCTAGCCTGCGTCGGTCCCTGGTACCATCTACCGCCAAGCGTCAGTAAGCTAGGCCCGTGGTGGCCCGCCCAAACACGTGCTTCACACTTGCCTTTTTGCTTTTTTTCGTTCTTGCAACATCATAAAGAGGCACTGCAAGCTCTGGTTTGACTGTGATATCGCTGAACTCCACAAAGTTGACTTGAAACGTCGCTGCTGCCAAGAAAGAAGACGGCCATGATACTCTCTTAGTTATAGTTTCCCGTGCTAAAACTGATTTTGAAGATGGCTATCATTGGAACGCTGAGCTTTGTTGGTAATAATAAAATACGTTATAAAACTATTTTCTTTCTAGGTACGCGGACCCGTCCAGTATGTTGACAAAGAAACAGAGTACAGTGGAAAAACAATATGCTTCACACCCTCAATGGTGCATACATTGATAAAGGCAGCACTCGAGTATGTAAGCAATACGCCTTCAGATATACCTTACATTATAGACAAACTCGATCATGAACTAATTAGAATGTCAGATCCCGAAATAGAGCTAGAGGAGAACGCTGTAAAACCGACGTATCCATTAGATTCTAAGAGAATATTTCAATTGCTGGGCAAACCAAGATCTGAAGGAAGAACTAATTTAATATTGAAGTATGAACTTCCAAGCATTAAGGAGCCACATTGTAGGGAAGCTCTGGAGAAATTGATAGAAATAGCATATATTGCATACCTGGAATTAGAGAAGCACCCACAATGTCGGGATTATTTATACAAATTCTCTACTCATCAACCAGATGACCTTCCTACAGGTCATCTTGAACAAGGACCAGACCTAAAATCCTTGATAACTTTAATATTAGACCAAGTAGACAAACGTAAGCCAAAAAAAGAAATTTCAGCGCCGGGTGATCGTTTCGGCGATATGCCAATTTCTAAAGGTCCAACTCCCAAAACCAATAATCCACAAGAAAATGGATATAATATTCCTCAACAACCTCAGACAACAGACTATAATGTTCAGCCGAAAAATATTCCTAAATACACGCAAGAACAACCGCAAATTCTTATAGGACCAACCACTTTCATTAATGAATACGGCATTCCAGAAGAAACATATATCGATGAACCGACTAAGCCTGAACATAATATTCCTAATATTCATGTACATAAGGTTCCTCAAGGTCCAAATACTATCATTAATGAATACAACGTTCCACATGTCCATGGACAGACTAAGCCTGAACATAAAATTCCAAATAATAATGTACATAAGGTTCCTCAAGGTCCAAAAACTATCATTAATGAATACAACGTTCCAAATGTCCATGAACTGACTCAGCCTGAATTTAACATTCCTAATATTCATGTAAATAAGGTTCCACAAGGTCCAGAAACTATCATCAATGAATACAACGTTCCACATGTCCATGAACCGACTCAGCCTGAATTTAACATTCCTAATATTCATGAATATAATGTGCCTAAAGTTCAAGACACTATCATTAATAAATATAGCGTCCCTAATCCGTATGAACTGAACAAGCCTGAATTTAATATTCCTAAAGTTCAAGAATATAACATTAATAAGTATAATGTGCCTAAAGTTCCCATGCCCCTGAATAATGAGAACCTTTTACCAAAAGTTCACAAACATAACGTGCCCAACGTTCATGAATACAATATTCCGCAAACTCAAGACATTTACATCCCAAAAGTACACGAGACCATAGAAAACGTTATACCCATGCAACCAGAAGAAACTATCAATATTCTTATAAAGCTTATAAAGAATGGTCCACACGGTCCTGGAATATTGATTGATCGTCTCCTGAAGATTATTCAAGAAAACCCAAATAATTTCCATCCGATGATACACAAACTGTTGATCACTCTTTTGAATGTCCATAAACAGAATAACATTCCAAATTTCAATGATATATTCTTACTCCTGCTCGATGCTCAGACGAATCGGGACTGGCCATGGAGTGCAAGAGTTACAGAAGAGTTGCTGTTTTATCTGATACCAAATCAAAACGGCTATCTGGATCCGAGGATAATCGAAATTATACTGAATTTGTATAAAAAGCAACCGAATGAAAGGCTGGTCGAATACATACTGACTCTCTTGAGACCAATTAAAGAAGGAAAGGTAACCGCTAAAATAGTAGATATAATACTTAGGTTGATACTTTTAAACCAACGTAACTTGCTGCGTCCAGATCATATGGAAATCTTAATCAAACTTTTGAACCCTTCCCGAAATGGCAATGTTAATCCAGTAGATGTTGATGTCGTTGATAATTTATCCAGATGGAATGAAATGGGTATGACTCCTCAACAGCTTGATGCAATAATTGAAATTTTGAAGCCAAACGTGTTAAAAGGATTTCCGGATCATAGACCTGTTGATATTATACATTTCTTGTTGACTAAGGGTAAGCTCTTGAATCCGAAACACATAGACTTCATTTTGTCGTTCTTATATCCTAATCATGGAGTTTTAGATGGCAGACGTATTGATGTCATATATTTCATACTGAACAATCTTTCGCGATATCCTAAAGCTTCAAACACTCTCCTCCAATTACTTCTAGAGTATACACCTGCTGTTTTAAATTCGAGATTTTTGGATATCTTGCTTTACCTAAACTCTAAAGGGTTACTAACTCCAGAACTACTAGAAACTTTAATTAATCTCTTGGCATTGGAAGTCAATGGAAAGCTACAAGACCCTCATGTGAAGACCTTGTTCTTCATACTAGCGCCGTTCAAACAGTCTAATCCAAAAATCATTGCGGATGTATTATCTCTTCTGACCCAAGGAGGTTTGTACGGTAACATAGTTAAATGGCTGGAAATAACTAACAACAATGGAGGTCCGAACAGGGATCCTGAACCCTATTTAAAACCTGAAAATGGACCGCAAAATTACCAGAATGAATATCGAATACCCGATGATGGGTATCAAACAGAGGAACCTCAGCAGCAAGTTCCTGACGTACCTGACCAAGAATTTATGGCAATTCTCAAGTGGTTAGAAAGCCAGGGACTGATAACTCAAGACCAAGGATCTAATGATGACTTGGTAAATAAAATTCTAAACATTATACAGGTCGGTCAACGCGACCTTGGTGTCGTAGAACTAACTTACATGTTAAAACATGCGAAACCCCTCATTTACCAACCTGTATATTATGTGAAATATAGACTCCCAATATTGAGCTTTATTTCCAATATGAAGACTTTGTTACTTGAGAATCCAAATCTGAATGCTGATCCAATGAAACTGTTACAAGAATTGATAGTGAGTTCCAACGTAACAGAAGTTTCACCTAACCTACAAGGTTTTCCTAAAGAAGAAATATTGAAATTGACTTTTAGTGATGGAGATTTAGTACAAGCGAAGATTCTGGACGAGCAAAACTTGAGTTTAAATGACCAGATTACGGTTGTCCATGGATTGAACTCGGATATTTCGCCAGAAGAAATACTGCAGCTAAATCAAATTAATGAAGCGAAATACTTTCCAAGTTTATTGCAAGTTAAAGAGGTGGAACCTAGTACACTAACGATTAAGGGAATACAAAAGATTATAGAAGTTCCACCGGTGCAGACGGTACATTATAGGCAAATCGAACTACCAGATGTAAAACCGCTACAGACGGTACATTATAGGCACATTGATCTGCCTCCTGTAATTTCACATATAACCCACTATCCTACTAAAACGATGCACACAAAGACGTATATTTCACGAGAAAATCCGAGCCAGGATCCAACAATTCTCCTCAACGACAATGCTCAACTCAGGTCTCAGAATTAGAAGGTGAAGTCAAACTTTTGTTTTTATTTAGAAATAAATTTTAGAAAAAAATGTGTGGTTTTTATTTTTGAGTTTGTTAGAAGTAAGTAGTAAATAAATTTATAGCTTCCTCAACCTTACAGAAGGCTAAAAGTACGGCTACGAGTAGTATTGACAGGTTTTCTACTAATTGGTTGCCCTCCCCAACGTTAGTTTCCACCCAATGATTTCCCTCGATTTGTGAACAGTGGTGGGATGAAGACCAGTGTCTTTTAGGCCTCTACCTCGAAAACAGAGTAGCTCCAACTGATTTTACGTATAGGTAAAATGCTGCCGTTCATTTTCAGATTTCTGCCAGATTTTTGTTGAACATCTGAACTAAAAGGGATAAAATAAAAAATGAAAAAACCGGCCAAGTGCGAGTTGGACTCGCCCATGAAGGGTTCCGTAGCAGCAAGCATAGATTAGAGATATAATTATATTGAGATTAGTAAGTAATATACACAAACAATAAAATTAACTTTGTTTTTCATAGTGTTTGTATGAATGGCAAAGTTATATTTGCGGTTTTTGAAAATGTACTATATCTCGAAAACTGCTATCTGTATCTCATCCAAACCAATTTTCGTTGGAAGTTTTTGTTGAGGTCTACAATATATATTTTTTTTAGTTTTATCATTTTCTTATTTTAGAAGTTACAGGGGGGGGACACACATTTTACCACTTTGGAAGTGTCTCTCACGCTAACTGTTCAGTTTAGAAAAAAAACTTTTTTGAAAAAAAGGGAACCGACTTCAAAACCAAACACAAAAAAAATGTAAAATAACTTTTCTTTCGGAAGTCGGTGGCTTTGTTTTTTATTTCATTGACTATGGCCACCGACTTCCGAAAGAAAAGTTATTTTACAGTTTTTTTGTGTTTGGTTTTGAAGTCGGTTCCCTTTTTTTCAAAAAAGTTTTTATTTTTCCCTTTTTAGGGTTCCGTAGCCAAATGGCAAAAACGGAACCCTTATAGATTCGTCATGTCTGTCTGTCTGTCCGTGTATGTCACAGCCACTTTTTGTCGAAAGTATAAGAGCTATCCTGTTGAAACTTGGTAAAAAGATGTATTATGTGAACCGCATTAGGATTCTCACACAAAGATCAAAACAAAACAAATTTTGGGGGTGCCCCCCATACTTAGAATTGGAACTCAAAAAAAATTTTTTCACCAAACCCATACGTGTGGGGTATATATGAATAGGTCTTTAAAAATTATATTGAGGTTACTAACATCATTTTTTTCTAAACTGAACAGTTTGCGCGAGAGACATTTCCAAAGTGGTAAAAAGTGTGTCCCCCCCCCGTAACTTCTAAAATAAGAGAATGATAAAACTAAAAAAAATATATAATGTAGACCTCAACCAAAACTACCAACGAAAATTGGTTTGGATGAGATACAGTTAGCAGTTTTTGAGATATAGTACATTTTCAAAAACCGCAAATATAACTTTGCCATTCATACAAATACTATGAAAAACAAAGTTATTTTTATTGTTTGTGTATATTACTTTCTAATCTCAATATAATTATATCTCTAATCTATGCTTGCTGCTACGGAACCCTTCATGGGCGAGTCCAACTCGCACTTGGCCGGTTTTAGTTTAGAAATACAACAAAAATCTTCATATAATCGGCGTTTGCACGAGAGACACTTGTCTCTCGTGCAAACTGTTCAGTTTAGAAAAAAATGATGCTAGTAACCTCAATATCATTTCTAAAGACCTATCCATAGATACCACACACGTAGGGGTTTGGTGAAAAAAAATTTTGAGTTTCAGTTCTTAGTATGGGGGGCACCCCCAAAATTTGTTTTGTTTTTATTTTTGTATGAAAATCCTAATGCGGTTCACATAATACATCTACCTACCAAGTTTCAACAGGATAGCTCTTATTCTTTCGACAAAAAGTGGCTGTGACATACGGACGGACAGACAGACAGACATGACGAATCTATAAGGGTTCCGTTTTTGCCATTTGGCTACGGAACCCTAAAAATTAGTTCTTCTACTACCATCCGCGATAGCTCGTCGTTGGAAGTTTTCAAGAGAAAAATTAAGGAGCATTTCCTGTCATCATGACCCAAATCAAATCAAATCAATCTTTATTTGTGAACATAAGTAAAGATACCCATAGGTATAATTTAATATAATAATATAATATTCCACAACTATCACACAACGCCACCTAGTCCCAAGCTAAGCAGAGGTATGTATGTAAATATTATTTTATATATTGTATGTATGTTTTATTTCATATTTTAATGTATGTATTATGTTTGTACACGTATTTGCTTATTTATGTATGCATTAATTATTATGGGTAAATGTTGTACACCGAATATCTGTCGCTAAAATAATAATATCTCTATCACTCTAAGGTTTGCTGTAAGAAAATCCAATTGTGGGTTAAGCTCGATCACCTTTATACATTAAGTACTTACCCTTAAGTGAAATGTTATTTAAATTATACAGGGTGTAATAAGACACATCACAAAGCCGTTAACTACGCATACTGTACATCTAACTAAGTAGCTTTACGCTAAAATTATCGCTGGGAACCGACTTTTATTTTTAGGTTTATTGCGCGCAATGTAAAGCAAACAGGTTTTGTGTCGTTGTGTGCGTAGGCGGGCGGCTTGACGCACACAAGCGCGCCTATGCTGGAACGCGCTGTGCTAAGAACGTATCGACGTGCGTGCGTAATTTTTTAGAAAAATTGAAAATTCAGGTAATGTTTGTTTGGAAAAAAGTTTTGTAATAATACTTAGAATTCGATTTCATAAAAAAAAGTTTAAAAAAAATGCAACTTTGACTTTCAATATCTCAAGAACCCGTGGAGTCCCAGGTATGGTCTAAAGGAAAAAAATTATCCAAATAATGGGTAGAATACGTGGCTTTCGACTTCGTTAAGTGTCTTCTTACACCCAGTATGTGTGTACAATAAAGAATAAGAATAGTTCCTCGTGCGTACACCAGAGACGCAGTTAATACTTCCAAGTACACTGGAAATAAAATACAGAAATCTTGTAAAAACCGCGATATCCCAGTAGTTCCATGAAACTAGAATACCTTTTCACCTTTTTTTTAGGTGGTAAAATCATCAAATGAGTGCTCCCGCCCTGGGTGGGGCGGAAGGGACTGTCAGACTCTTACTGACTAAAATCCACCCGTGTCCCTTCGGATGCCCTTTACGTTCCGGGGCCACGTTATCCTGTGTTAAGAAAAAACTCACTCAAAAAAGTAAAGATCAACACATCATCCATCAATAAAAATGCTCACAAAATAAAAAGTACTGAACCAAATTGGATGAAATTTTTATGGGACCAAACTGCAAGTATACTGCATCGAACGAAAAAAGAATTACACTAATCGGACCAGAAACCTCGGAGTAATCGGTGTACATACATAAAAAAAAAAAAAAAAAAAAAACATACCGACCGAATTGAGAACCCCCTCCTTTTTTTGAAGTCGGTTAAAAAACCGAATGCCAGTAGTTCCATGGTACTAGACAATGGAACGGGAACACCCAAATACTCCGAAATATTTTATTCCGAATTTCGGTATTCCGATTTTCAAAACTCCGAATATCATAATACCTAAAAATTACAATATCTATTATTAAGAATCACGAAATTTATTTAACCGAAAGTCGTATATCCGATTAGTTAGTTTTCCGATTTTCACATATTCGAAAAATATAATGCTCGATGAGTTTTCATTCCGAAAAACGAAATTCCGATTTTCAATATTCCGAATAAACTGATTTTTTCGGAATATTGAAAATCGGAATTTCGTTTCTTATTCTACAAAGTCAGTGCCAGAAACGAATTGCTGCAAAACCGGCTCCACGTAGTTTTGTCTACCGTACTCTTAGAGAGTTATTTAAGCCTGTGTAGGCGCGGAGTGCTGAGGCGTATCCTCTGGACTTTGACTGTTTGCCTTCAGGATTGTTATTGTTATTAGGAGAACTTAGGATCCATGAGCGAGCGAAGCGAGCTCGGGACTTGGGGCACCCCGACTCGGACAGGTTAGGTTCGAAGGGGATCGTCCTCGTCGTCGATCGTCATCCTTCGTGTTAGGTTACTTTAAACCTTGCCCACAGAAATAGGAGCCCCGCGAAGCGGGGCTCCGTCGATCTACCTTGGTAGGTGGTAGTCAACAAATTGACCAAGGATGCAAGAGCGAGCGAAGCGAGCTCGGGACTGGGGGCACCCCGACACGGACAGGTTAGGTTCGAAGGGGATGGCGGGGTCTGAAAGACCCCGCCATCCCCTTCGTGTTAGGTTACTTTAAACCTTGCTCACAGAAATAGGAGCCCCGCGAAGCGGGGCTCCGTCGATCTACCTTGGTAGGCGGTAGTCAACAAATTGACCAAGGATGCAAGAGCGAGCGAAGCGAGCTCGGGACTGGGGGCACCCTGACTC
Organism: Agrotis exclamationis; assembly: GCA_950005045.1. Classification (NCBI taxonomy): domain Eukaryota; kingdom Metazoa; phylum Arthropoda; class Insecta; order Lepidoptera; family Noctuidae; genus Agrotis; species Agrotis exclamationis. Next base: position 14,794,721 of record OX465441.1, read on the forward strand.
GGACAGGTTAGGTTCGAAGGGGATGGCGGGGTCTTTCAGACCCCGCCATCCCCTTCGTGTTAGGTTACTTTAAACCTTGCTCACAGAAATAGGAGCCCCGCGAAGCGGGGCTCCGTCGATCTACCTTGGTAGGCGGTAGTCAACAAATTGACCAAGGATGCAAGAGCGAGCGAAGCGAGCTCGGGACTGGGAGCACCCTGACTCGGACAGGTTAGGTTCGAAGGGGATGGCGGGGTCTTTCAGACCCCGCCATCCCCTTCGTGTTAGGTTACTTTAAACCTTGCTCACAGAAATAGGAGCCCCGCGAAGCGGGGCTCCGTCGATCTACCTTGGTAGGCGGTAGTCAACAAATTGACCAAGGATGCAAGAGCGAGCGAAGCGAGCTCGGGACTGGGGGCACCCCGACTCGGACAGGTTAGGTCCCTTCGTGTTAGGTTACTTTAAACCTTGCTCACAGAAATAGGAGCCCCGCGAAGCGGGGCTCCGTCGATCTACCTTGGTAGGCGGTAGTCAACAAATTGACCAAGGATGCAAGAGCGAGCGAAGCGAGCTCGGGACTGGGGGCACCCCGACTCGGACAGGTTAGGTTCGAAGGGGATGGCGGGGTCTGAAAGACCCCGCCATCCCCTTCGTGTTAGGTTACTTTGAACCTTGCTCACAGAAATAGGAGCCCTGCGAAGCGGGGCTCCGTCGATCTACCTTGGTAGGTGGTAGTCAACAAATTGACCAAGGATGCAAGAGCGAGCGAAGCGAGCTCGGGACTGGGGGCACCCCGACACGGACAGGTTAGGTTCGAAGGGGATGGCGGGGTCTGAAAGACCCCGCCATCCCCTTCGTGTTAGGTTACTTTAAACCTTGCTCTCAGAAATAGGAGCCCCGCGAAGCGGGGCTCCGTCGATCTACCTTGGTAGGTGGTAGTCAACAAATTGACCAAGGATGCAAGAGCGAGCGAAGCGAGCTCGGGACTGGGGGCACCCCGACACGGACAGGTTAGGTTCGAAGGGGATGGCGGGGTCTGAAAGACCCCGCCATCCCCTTCGTGTTAGGTTACTTTAAACCTTGCTCACAGAAATAGGAGCCCCGCGAAGCGGGGCTCCGTCGATCTACCTTGGTAGGCGGTAGTCAACAAATTGACCAAGGATGCAAGAGCGAGCGAAGCGAGCTCGGGACTGGGGGCACCCCGACTCGGACAGGTTAGGTTCGAAGGGGATGGCGGGGTCTGAAAGACCCCGCCATCCCCTTCGTGTTAGGTTACTTTGAACCTTGCTCACAGAAATAGGAGCCCTGCGAAGCGGGGCTCCGTCGATCTACCTTGGTAGGTGGTAGTCAACAAATTGACCAAGGATGCAAGAGCGAGCGAAGCGAGCTCGGGACTGGGGGCACCCCGACTCGGACAGGTTAGGTTCGAAGGGGATGGCGGGGTCTGAAAGACCCCGCCATCCCCTTCGTGTTAGGTTACTTTAAACCTTGCTCACAGAAATAGGAGCCCCGCGAAGCGGGGCTCCGTCGATCTACCTTGGTAGGCGGTAGTCAACAAATTGACCAAGGATGCAAGAGCGAGCGAAGCGAGCTCGGGACTGGGGGCACCCCGACTCGGACAGGTTAGGTTCGAAGGGGATGGCGGGGTCTGAAAGACCCCGCCATCCCCTTCGTGTTAGGTTACTTTGAACCTTGCTCACAGAAATAGGAGCCCTGCGAAGCGGGGCTCCGTCGATCTACCTTGGTAGGTGGTAGTCAACAAATTGACCAAGGATGCAAGAGCGAGCGAAGCGAGCTCGGGACTGGGGGCACCCCGACACGGACAGGTTAGGTTCGAAGGGGATGGCGGGGTCTGAAAGACCCCGCCATCCCCTTCGTGTTAGGTTACTTTAAACCTTGCTCACAGAAATAGGAGCCCCGCGAAGCGGGGCTCCGTCGATCTACCTTGGTAGGCGGTAGTCAACAAATTGACCAAGGATGCAAGAGCGAGCGAAGCGAGCTCGGGACTGGGGGCACCCCGACTCGGACAGGTTAGGTTCGAAGGGGATGGCGGGGTCTGAAAGACCCCGCCATCCCCTTCGTGTTAGGTTACTTTGAACCTTGCTCACAGAAATAGGAGCCCTGCGAAGCGGGGCTCCGTCGATCTACCTTGGTAGGTGGTAGTCAACAAATTGACCAAGGATGCAAGAGCGAGCGAAGCGAGCTCGGGACTGGGGGCACCCCGACTCGGACAGGTTAGGTTCGAAGGGGATGGCGGGGTCTGAAAGACCCCGCCATCCCCTTCGTGTTAGGTTACTTTAAACCTTGCTCACAGAAATAGGAGCCCCGCGAAGCGGGGCTCCGTCGATCTACCTTGGTAGGCGGTAGTCAACAAATTGACCAAGGATGCAAGAGCGAGCGAAGCGAGCTCGGGACTGGGGGCACCCCGACTCGGACAGGTTAGGTTCGAAGGGGATGGCGGGGTCTGAAAGACCCCGCCATCCCCTTCGTGTTAGGTTACTTTGAACCTTGCTCTCAGAAATAGGAGCCCTGCGAAGCGGGGCTCCGTCGATCTACCTTGGTAGGTGGTAGTCAACAAATTGACCAAGGATGCAAGAGCGAGCGAATCGAGCTCGGGACTGGGGGCACCCCGACTCGGACAGGTTAGGTTCGAAGGGGATGGCGGGGTCTGAAAGACCCCGCCATCCCCTTCGTGTTAGGTTACTTTGAACCTTGCTCACAGAAATAGGAGCCCTGCGAAGCGGGGCTCCGTCGATCTACCTTGGTAGGTGGTAGTCAACAAATTGACCAAGGATGCAAGAGCGAGCGAAGCGAGCTCGGGACTGGGGGCACCCCGACTCGGACAGGTTAGGTTCGAAGGTGTTAGGTTACTTTAAACCTTGCTCACAGAAATAGGAATTTTGACAAGGCGTTTTAAAAGCATACTTTTCTCTGATAAGCGATTAAATTTTCGGAATTCAAATTATTCGGAATTTTAATAATCGGAATTTTAACCATCGGAATTCGTGTTTTTGATGTTTCGGAAAATTATTAATTCGGAATTTTTGATATTCGGTCTACTGAAACTCGGTATTTTGAAAATAGTAATTATAAATGTTAGGAATATTGACATTTCGGAATTATGAAAATAGGAATAATGATCAATCGGAGTTGTTATATTAGGAATTTTGAACCATTCGGAATTATGAAAATCGGTATTTTGAAATTCGTATTTATGAATTTCGGAATAAAGTTTTTCGTATTATCGTAGTGTACCCCAATGGAACTACTGGGATATCGCGGTAAAAAGGCCTCTGTTGTTATAGCGTCATCTATGAAAATTTCTACTGTCTAACTATCGCGGTTCATGAGGTACAGCCTGGTGACAGACAGACAGATGGAGAGCGGAGTCTTAGTAATAGGGTCCCGTTTTACTCTTTGCCTACTTATAGAACCTTAAAAGTAGGGGGATAACATTATTTTCCCAGCAGTCTAGGTCTAGAACCGGCAAAAAAGACATTGAACTATAATGTACTACCGTACTAGAATCGACAGTATGAACAAAATCTGTGTCAAAAACACAGGGGGTGCGGGGCGTGGGGGGAGCTAGGGGAGGAGCTAATGTGTCATAGATACAATGTCACCGTCATAGAAGCGAAACTTTTTATATTCTATCTATGGAATGGGGTATTGCTGGGGATCATAAATTATTCATCGCTGTCTAGATCGCCACCACCAAAGCCTTGTCTGTCATCATTGGAGAGCGAGCGGAGCGAGTTTGTAAAAGATGTTTTCTGGACCATGACAAGACAATTTGCTATTTTGCTATTTTAGTACCTACGGTAATATATTAGTTCAATGAATATGAATGAAAAAATACACATTTCCAGTATCCGTCGCGTCACGTCTTTTTTTTTCTTTTTTTTTATCGTGGTAAAATCATCAAATGAGTCCTCCCACCCAGGGCAGGTCGGGACTTCGGGAGGGACTGTCAGACTCGTACTGACTAATGGGTAATGAGGTTAGTCCTGCGCACGTCTTGGTGAGAATTTACCCTATTAGCACAATAAATACCATCACGTTTAGTGTCGAAAGGGTAAGTAGATAGACCCCATCCACATTGCCACTTTAGTTGTGGTAAATACAAATTAAATAACAGATTAAATACAGAAAAATAATTGGAAAAAGGGTCTTCAATTTTTAAACGAAACATTGTTTGTCACTGTCACAGATTTTTCTGCGCTGAGAGCGTTCCGATTCGATTAGTCCTAAGATGTAAAGCAACAAAAACATTTTCAACCATTTTACAATCATCATCTATTCTTGTTAGTAAGAGAAAGGCAGAAAGTTTTCAAATGCTTTAAAATTGGTACTGTCCGGTACCTGAAACACAGTGAAATCAATAACAACAAAGTCGTGAGTTTGGCGAACATTCCGTGAATTTCTTAACGTAAATAAATAAAAGAACTGTGTTAATACGTGATATTTGATGTTAAAGTGCAGAGGAAAGTGTTAGTGAATACTGTGTAAACATGTTGGGGCACAGACCGAGGTTTATCAAGCCAGGTAATTCAGCTTTTGTTAGAGGTTAAACTACACCGCAGATACTTATATTTCTTTCAGGTGTGGCCTGAAAACCTTGCAGTAACACATTTCAGATGTCAATTTCTTTACTTCCGCTTGCATTCCAACTGGTTTTTTGCCAGAAATTCTTTATTCAGGCATGGCTAGCGGATGGCTTCATTTTTTGATTTAATAAAAGTATGTATAGTTAAACACACTTGTTATAGATGCAAATATATACATGTTCCTATTTTCTATGGTATCAAACAGTTTTTCTTTGTTTTTCATACTTCGGTACTTACCTAACGATACCTATTCTCTGTAACTACTAACTAGGTCTTACCAGGCCTTCAATATTGTCTGTCTCAGTCAGAGAGAGAATGTAGTGAGCAATATTTGCATGAAATCAACCAGTTTCTAGAAAGAGAGGAAGCGATAGTGTGGTCAAAACCTAATATTATAGTCAACTCGGCGAAGACCGTCTGGCGGGTGGGACAGTACAATAAGCAATACAACAAAGTCTGAACAACCACAGCAATGACAATGACAACTCGAACTACAAAAACTTTAAACTGCTTTTGTTTCAATAAATTGGCATAGTTTGCGCTATTTGGTTATTCAGACTTTGTTATATTGCTCTACGCGCCATACGGTCTTCGCCGAGTTGACCTTATATTCAAAATCAACTACCTAGGTACTTACTGGGTACACAATCCCTTTGTGTACTCCGTTCTGCCTTTATGTAGGTGGCAAAATCATCAAATGAGTCCTCTAACTTGGGTGGAGTTAAAGGGGGTGTTAGACTTGCACAGTCGCACTGACTAAATTTTACTGTGTTCCTTCAATTGCCCTTTACTTTCCAGGTCAAATCTGTGCCGTTACCCTGGCAGGCATACTTAGACCCAAATCTGGAAAACAAGCTTACCCAAATACATTTTTTTTTTATTGGTTTTTGATGCAATCTGTCCATCCACTGACATTCAGCATCTTTTGTGTTGACTTGAGATAGTCATGCCTGGTATGCTCCCAGTGGAGCACCCGCATCAATTACTCTATTGTGTGCCATCTGTTATTTTATTAGGTCTTGTGTAGCCAAACACATAATGCTTCATCCAATAATAAACCTTATTAGTAATGGAGTTAAGTTTTTATCAGATGATAGCCACCATGCTTGTCATACAAATAAGTACATTAATTGTTGCAGCACAAGGTTCATTTTCAGATGAAGCTCAACTGAGCTAACGTTAAGCTAAACTAGTTTTCTCTTTAGTCCATTCTTTTTGTCTATGGCCGCAGTAGCCAATCGGCGCTTTTACAGTAAATGATAATGACACAACACAGGCATATCAATGCTCCTTTTCCCATGAAATGTATGAAACAATGCATCCCACCGATATCTTGTTGTTACCATTAATGTCTACCGTGTAACAATAAGATATACATAGGTGGGATGCACACACATGTAAATACATTTGCAGGCTCTATTGGGTCAAATTGACATTGCCCGTCCAACCAGATTAACCTACCTTACCTACATCTGCTATGCATTTATGGAACGCAAGGTGGTGACTAAAAACTAGACCATACTGCTGCTGAATTAAAAACTACCTCATCTTTTACAGGAGAAGAAACCCTTTACCCAACGAGAAACAAAGATGGCGTTATTGAAACATTGGTAAACCCTAACGTAGACACTGCCTTATCCATAGACACTGATTCCCGTACCTCATTCGTTTATAACCGGTACCATCATCTACCGTTAGAGGCCCAGCGTCAAAGGTTGCCAGTGTTTCAGTACCGGAACCATATCTTGTATCTGTTGGAACGGTACCAAACGCTGGTGCTGATTGGGGAGACGGGATGCGGGAAGTCTACACAAGTTCCTCAGGTGAGTGTTTTTTTTTATTGTATTAATAGTTTTAAGATACGAGAATGTCTGCTATAATGAGTTTAATAATTTTTTGTAACACTTATGTTCACAAATAAATATTGATTGATTGAATCCTGTGTCCTTACACTAGGGTAACGTAATAATCACGTTAATGAACGGATATACGAACATTTAAATACTTTTACCGCGAAAATCAACGGGAAATGCCGTTAGTGTGGCCTGGCTACTAAAGAGAAACATTGCGTTTTAAACGCCTACAACTTTGATGATAGCAATTTTTCACTAAAATACATTTAAATTGCTATTATATTAATTTAGGCGTTTCCATTTCTGTTGAAGGTATTATGGGTACACTATCAGAATGTTGGTTGTCAAGGGCTGTTTGCCGAGGTCTTTTACCAAGTGGCTTGTTTTTATTCATAACTGCCGAGCGCATTCAAGAAGTAAAACATAATTTTTTATTTCACTGACGTCAACTCAATTAGGCTTTACTTCAAACGGTCATTAGTTTAACTGCCGACTGTCTGAATAAATAATAAATTATTCATTCTTCTAGTAAATGGCACCTATTCATGAAACTTTCAGAATAATTGCGTACCTACCAGACTTATACATAAGTCTCCATCTCAATGCAGTACCCATACCATGAGTTGTCATTCATTACGATACTCGATCATCGATATCGACCGCGCTTGACGTTCTCATTGGTTGAGAGTTCATACAACCTTTGAACGGGCCAATGAGAGCGCCAAATGCGGTCGATATCGATGATCGAGTATCGTAATGAGAACTCATGGTATGGGTACTGATTCTAAATTCCACTAAACCTGCTATGTTATTCTCTATAAGAAATCCCATCACGGACTCTATGATGTGGTCTACGTCGATACAACTTTGATAAGATCGTCCAATTGTGCTGATTGTCACATTGGATAGTATCGCTGTCAGTAGCTTAGTCAATGATATTATAAATAAAAAAGGTGTGTCCACACAGAGCGCGCAGCCTCGCGAGGCATTTGCTGCGCGAGGAAACTGGCAAGCGAGGCTGCTCACTCTGTGTGGACGCGTCTATTGTTTTTCGACCGAGGCACGAAACAATACACGCGAGCAAAACAAAAGCCGACACTGGATGGCTCGGGCGCTCGTTCGCTCGACCGCGGCATCGCTGTCACTTGCCTCGCCCGAGACACGTCCAGTCCACACCAAACGAGCTGCTTCGCGCGGAATATGCCTCGCGAGGCTGCGCGCTCTGTGGGGACGCACCTAATGGCAAACTTTGACTTTAGTCCCACCAGCGTGTTGTGAGTGCTGCGGCCGCGACGACACAAGGCTGCGTTTATAGGGAATAGCACATAGCATTACTGATCTCACATTTGTCTGCATCGATCGCACGAAGCGTACGCGCCGCATTTTAGAATTCGAAATATGAAATTGGAAAATGCCAGCAGCGATAGTATCCTTTCAAAATTTTGGTAAACAGCCGGGTAGCCGTACGGTAGGCAGCCTTATAATAATCACTCGCTTTCGAAGTATTGCTATTGATGCCGAAATGATTATTAAAATAACAATTAAGTAATTAAGCTGAGACACGTGATCTTTAATTAAAAAAAGAAAAAGTAATTATTTTTTAAAACGTTAGTTATTGTTTTGTAACGTTAATTGGGAACGTGGTGTACACTTGTCTTGTTTTCCTCGTTTCATATCGTGTTCTTTTCATAATAGTACCTATTTACTTATTATTATTAACTACACTAGCACGCTGCCCGCAACTTTTACCGCGTGAACCACGAGAACTTCAAAAAATATTATAGCCTTAAAAAAATATATGAAATCAACGGTGTTCCTTCATGTTCCATTAAGTTTCGGTGTCCATTAAGGTTCATGGTTACCTGACTGGATAAGACAGTTACCGCGAATACCCTGTTCATCCTAACGGCAAAATACAGGCCTGTTGCTTGTTGTTAAATTACAATGTTACTGCATATTTAATTATGTTACAAAGCCAGACAGCTCATTTATGAGTCAACGTTGATACTACGCATTAGTTGTGATTTCTATGAGTTGTACATATTGTATAAGATGGGTCATTTAATAGTCCACGTGTGGCTAGATGTCCTTGTGGTCTTAAAAGAACATCTGGCTACCTAAGTAGGTATTCGCCAGACATTTTCGCCAGACCAATGCAGCGGCTCGTGCAATTCACGTGGCCTAACTCGAAATTCCCGTATCTTCCGATTTTGTTAGATAATGGAGAAAAGAGATAATATTTGCTTATAAATTACCGATATATTTTCCCTTTTTGCTCAAAAATTAATCTCTTTAACTCAAAAGTCCGATTGAAAGGAGTGTTCCTTTCAATTTAAATTCGCTATTATACGTCTAGGTATTTATTGAATAGGTAAATCGTCACAAGCCTCCAATCCCAAGACAGATTTAGATAGGTACACAGATAGTTTATAATCTAGATTAACACAGGAGGTTAATTTTAGAGTTCTAATGCTGGGTCTACATTAGCGGGCGAAGATTCGTATTGCGTTGGCGCGCACAACATCCGTTGTCGGACATACACGATGTTCTTGTCTACATTGGCGGGCGAAGATTCAGAAAGCGGCATACGGCGAATATTCGTTGTTTAGTTGTGCGGCCGTCGCGGCCGAGACGATTGAAGAAGCAGTGGCTTTGCATTATATGTCAGTAAATTTATTATTTATTACATTTGTACGAATATCAGGTACGAAATAATATAAAAAAGAGAAGAAACAAGAACGTCATTCCCGCTTCAAAGTCTTGACGACACTGAAGTGACGTACTCGTAGGTGTGGCCACTGGCCACTCAAGCGAATATTGTCGCGACAAGTCCTTTGAAGCGCGCCAGTTTACCGACAGCGCCCCGATGCTACATCGTCTGCACGCGAATACATCGCGTTGCAACGATGTACCCGGCCACATACATCGCCGTAGCCCGAATATTCGCCGTAGCCCGCTAATGTAGACCCAGCATAAGAGGGCAAAGCCGCTGGCTATTGCTAATGCTTCATGAAATGAAGCAAATCAATCGTTAAACCGCTATGAAAGTGCGTCATTTCACAGGTACGTACGTAATTAACGATTATCCTTATCATATCAGTGCTAGATAAAGCCCCCTCTTTCCGCTATTAAAATATCGAATACTAAATGTGGCCTTCGATTTCAGCTGCCATTTGCTAGTGTTTCCTATCTATGATACGATTAAGGTTAAACAGACCATGGTCAAATCCGACACCATAAAGCCGATAAAATAAATCCCATACGATATTAGTTGTGGATATCAAATTATCAATATAGGTACTCGTACCTTACAGCGGCTTCGGTGGTGTAGTTTTTGCGTAAAAGAGTAAACACATCCATTCTTACATAAAATTAGAAAGATTAATAAAAAAGTGAGTGTATAAAAACGTGGGAAAATATTAGCACAGTGGCTAACCTTAGATTTTCACACTGGGAATTTCTCAAGCGTTGCGTGCGTGATGCGTATGTGCGTTTACAAACATAGAAACGCACATAAACAAACACCCGTAACCGTAACCTGCAGGACATACAAATATTTGTTCTGTATGAGGATCAAACCCGCGACACGTTGCGCAGCATTCGATCACTCAACCACTGAGCCGTCAAATAAAAAGTTAATGACATTATCATTCTGGATTACTTAATTATTTATTATTTTTCCCCTTATTTTTGTATACCTAAAACTTTGTAGAGTAATAATAGGGTCGGGCCTAATAATAATAATTAGCCATCAGGCGATACGATCATACGATTTTATTAGCGGTTTGATAACAAGTAAAAAGTAGGTGTTTAGGTGATATAGCGAATCGTACGATAAACTGGTTTTTAATTTATTATTATTTAAATAAAATCGTTTCGCGTTTCCTTTTGTTTAGCTTTCTATTGAAGCGAAAGTTTTGATGTTTGTTATTCAATCTAGTCAGAATGGCTAAACAGATGGATGGATGGAGTTTGGTAGGTTACTACATAATTTTAACATTAACATAATATTGGTATTTATTCGGTGGCTATACCTAGGGAAAAAGGTTCCCGGGTCGACGCGCGACGGCGCGTTGTGTTCCACGCGAACCTAGAGGAGTGTCAGCATGATGACGGGGCCCCCCTCTAGAGGGCCAAAGCCTACGGTGGTCGCGGGACTTATCTCATTACCGTGATTCCGGAACATAAAGGGCTATTGAAGGACACCGTGAATTTTAGTCAATACGAGTCTGACAGTCCCTCTCGCCCTGCCCTGGGTGGGAGGAGAGGACTCATGTTTGATGATTTTATTCGATAAAAAAGGAGAAAGATGTGGTCTAAGTAGCTAGAGAATAAAACAGGATTTCCCGTGGTATAATTTTCGACATAATAGGTATGTAAATATCCGGGCGAAGCTTCTGACAATAATAGCTATTTTTTTTTTTTTTACTACCTATTGCCAGCAATTTTGTACCATTTGTAACTAATTCCTAGAAATCCCATCCAGTTAGTGCGACGGGAGCCAACCGACACAAAAGCGGAGAGCTTTCTTGTCTTTACTTTCACACAGATGGTCAGCAACTATTGAGTCCTTAAACTTTTGTTTGGTAGGTTACCATGTACGTTTTGGACTTTCGAAGATAATATTATAAAGGCTCGAACAGACACACGCGATTAATCGCGAGGCTTAATGGTCTACTTGGGCACTTACCTACTAAGTTTCTTGCCGGTTCTTCTCCACTCCATGGAAACGACCAACCCGAACCGTGCCATTTTTTTCCGGCGTTTTTTATATGAAACCCATGACCATTTTGATATTTTGGTTTTGTAAAGTGAAATTTTGAGTAGGAACTAAGTCTCTGCCTTCACATGACAACGACGAAATTAGGATCTGCTTAACCCAAGAATGAACCTTGGAATAAATTCTCAGCTGCCGAGCTGCCCAGAAATAACATTTTGTGACCACTATCTACATATAACCAGACTATCAAATATGTATGACAGTATGATAATGCAATAATAACTGTGCCAACAATGTAAAAAAAAATGACAATTGTATTACAAAACTTCGTGCTAATTAAACGCCCCCATGCTTATACTAGAACCAAAAAAAGAATACTTAATAAGACCTGTTTATTTAGCGTTGTTAAGGTGAATGGATGATTATCTCTCATGCCATTTTATCGCTAGATGGCGCCACATCCACAATTTGGAACATTTTCAATTTTTACGCCTAACTTAGAAATCTTTAATAGATAACGTCTAATTTGCGGTTTAGTGTTAAAAAAAAAACTTGTTTGAATGAACTCGCTAAACGCATTCTTTGTCATTTTTAGGGTTCCGTAGCCAAATGGCAAAAACGGAACCCTTATAGATTCGTCATGTCTGTCTGTCTGTCTGTCTGTCTGTCTGTCTGTCTGTCTGTCCGTGTATGTCACAGCCACTTTTTGTCGAAAGTATAAGAGCTATCCTGTTGAAACTTGGTATAAAGATGTATTATGTGAACCGCATTAGGATTTTCACACAAAAATCAAAACAAAACAAATTTTGGGAGTGCCCCCCATACTAAGAATTGAAACTCAAAAAAAAAAATTTCACCAAACCCATACGTGTGGGGTATCTATGAATAGGTCTTTAAAAATGATATTGAGGTTACTAACATCATTTTTTCCTAAACTGAACAGTTTGCGCGAGAGACACTTCCAAAGTGGTAAAAAGTGTGTCCCCCCCCCGTAACTTCTAAAATAAGAGAATGATAAAACTAAAAAAAATATATAATGTAGACCTCAACCAAAACTACCAACGAAAATTGGTTTGGATGAGATACAGTTAGCAGTTTTTGAGATATATGTAGTACATTTTCAAAAACCGCAAATATAACTTTGCCATTCATACAAATACTATGAAAAACAAAGTTATTTTTATTGTTTGTGTATATTACTTACTAATCTCAATATAATTATATCTCTAATCTATGCTTGCTGCTACGGAACCCTTCATGGGCGAGTCCAACTCGCACTTGGCCGGTTTTTTTTGTTTTGTTGACATAACTTTTGGTTGGCGGGAAAAGGCCGGCGCATCGGTCGCTTGGAAACATTGACCGCTTCTCCCGCGGTAAGTTAGTGTTGCCAGTTTATAGAATTTTCCTTTGATAGTGGAATAATGCTACATTTGGACACATTTTGTGTGAGTAATAAATCTGTACTAATATTATTAAGCTGAAGAGTTTGTTTGTTTGTTTGTTTGATCGTGCTTATTTCATGAAGTACTGATTCGAATTGAGAAATATATTTATGTTGGATAGTCCATTTTTTGAAGAAGGCTATAGAATAGAAATAAACTATTTAACATTACGCTGCGATCAATAGGAGCCGAGCAGCGAGTGAAATCGCGGGGATTAGCTAGTTATATTATAATTCCATCATTTTGTCGATTTTACAATAAAACGAATATTTATTTACATTAACAAAAAATATACTAAAAGTCAACATTACCTTTTACCTTACTTTAATAAAAACAGACCATCTGCGAAAATAAAATATCTAAATTACGTCAGCCATTTCATCTCAACTTCTTCTTAAATAAATAACATAATACGTATAAAAGGAACCTTGCCCTGCTGGAGGCCTTAAATTCTTAAGGCATCCACAGAAAAGTCCGGTTCACGGTTGAGCAGTACACAACCTACTAGAGGTTGACCTGCGAGATGCCATACAAAAAAAAGTATAAAAGGAATATAAAAACCGGGGCCTGGTCACCCCGGGGCAGACCGCCGAAGCTCTCTCCGGTAGGGCCGCGTAGGGCCGTCCATAGCCGCATTCATTCTTCAGTTCAGTCCATCAGTCGAACGTAACGTGTCGTTGCGTGTGCATGTCGCTCTTTTCAACGCGCCGCGAACTGTATTGCCGATAAAAAACAATACGATAACATGCATTCATGAAACGAACTGTTGAACATAGCAAAACTGTAACACTGTTATGGTAATAAACTAAGACTTTGTTTGTTGCTTACGACGATAATGTTTTGAAAACACAAGAACCGTTGTGTCCATCGCGAATTCGTGTTTACCGAGAAAAAGAAAACTGGGATTGAAGTGTTTTAAGTGATTAGTGAGATCTTCAAAAATCAAAGTACTTACTATGACAAGTGTAAACTGTGTTTTTAGTACGAAGTTTAAAACGAGATTGTTGTTATCATAAAATTGTGAAGTTTATCCGATTATTTTTGGATTTACGTTCGTGCGCAGCGTAGCTTTGAGTAGCCCACGCTGTTTCTGAATACTACAAATTGACTCAGCCTGCGATATCGAGCAACCAACTTTACCTACAAGTACCTACCGTCATCATTCGCCACTCAATAACCAGCAAAAATGATGTGGCCTTCATCACAAGCCAGTAAAATACTGACTTTTCTACTTCTAGTCATTGTTATTTACTGTGTATGTATGGACACGTTCCTATTTCTAAGGATACAGAATTATAAAATAGATATCTTCGATGTTGAAACTAATGTCACGCAAGAAACTTCCACGTTAAGTGAAAAGATAAATTTGCCGAGTTATGAGGAAGTAACGTGGGTTCCTTGCACCATAAACCCTCTTTGCCACCCAACGGTGAAAGCACTAATGGTGGACCATATCAATCACTACATTTACGGTCCATTGTGTGCCATTGTGGATATAGGTCTGGGCATTTCTGAGAACATGCTGATTATAACGCCGAACATGATATCTGCCTTCCATGTTTTCATAGCTGTTGTTGGCGCGAAACTGCTGACGTGCCCGAGTTTGGCGGCAAGAAGAATAGGCATAGTTCTGTTCCAGCTACGAATGTTTTTGGACGATCTAGATGGCCATGTTGCGAGAGAGAGAAAGCATATAAAAGGGGAGAGGTCAGACGTTGGAAGTTTGGGTTACTGGGTCGACGGGATTTGCGATTTACTTGGCGTTGTTGCCATGATGATTGGTATAACTGTGTACTTGCGGAACAATCCCCCCAGACGAGGCTACAAGAACACGCCAGTCAGCACTCTTCCATACCATCAACTAAAAGAAATAAACTCGACAGAAGACATCGAAAAGGACCACAGTACGGACAACGGGATTTCCTACAAAACTAAAGTGTCTTTCCAGAAGATTGCTCAAGTTATCATACTGTTTTCGGGACAAATGTTGCTATCTTCCTTAGCCTGGAACAGGTATATAGATATCTACCAAGGTCTATTAGAGAACTATTATAATACTGATTATGATGTGATAAGACGAGAAATTATGTTTAAATCTGGTAAGTTCTTCCTTGCTTCAGCCATTTGGAGGGTTATGAACCCTCACAGCTATCTCCATTTGCTGTCTTTGGCTGTATTTTGTGATAAAACATGGTGGTTCTTGAAAACTATACATTATATTGGATATTTTGGTTTAGTTGTAGCTGTGGGTATTTCAGAATTCCTAATTGAAAATATAAGAAGTTATGTGATAGATGGCGTCGAAGGGCGATGATCAATTCCTTAAATTTTGTTAAAAGTAAATATGGTGCTGTTATTAGCTATCTTTAAATGTTAATAAAGCCTCCTGCAGACACACGCGATTAATCGCGCTGCGACAACGAGCCAAGCTAATTTCCACTCTAAAAATACTGCGAATGGACCGCGACATGTCGCCCCGCGCGATTAATCGCGTGTGTCTGCAGGAGGCTAAAGTACTTATACATAAATAGTTATTTCTTCAAAATTCTATTAGGTTAAACTCCTCTTTCGAAGAAAAAAAGGTTCAAGGAAGTGGGTAATCCGACCCTCATAAGAATACGTCCCGAATTACGATTATTCCAAAGGTAAAATTAGAATCAAGATCAAAATAGCTTTGGTTCTAAACCAGTTGCGCTCTGCTTTGTTTATGGCATGGCGGTTGCATTGTTTATAAATTGTCTATGGTTTTTTTAGAAACGACGAAGTGGGTTGGGAGTTTCGAATCATGAAAGTGAAACATTAAAAACTGATTTGAAATCGGAATCATTGTTTTTGATTTTTTTAATGATCAATTTGAGAATGAGATAAAAACAAAAGAATAACTCGGTAACATTGTTACATTTTATTTTACGACTTAAACCTGAAGTTAACTAAACGATAATAAAGGTCACTGAACTGCAAATTCACAGTTAAAATAACTTAATAATAAATAGTGGTATTAAAAACGACAAAAAACGGGGGTACCTATTATGTTTTATAAATTGCTGGTATTGTCACGATCTTTATCTATAAACTATTAATACTAAATAATAATTATGTTTGACATAATTGATCAATTAACAAGGTATGGGATAACGTTTTCGTAGTATTTATCATTAACATTCATGACACCAACAAAATATTACTTAAACACGATTGGATCGTGAATCATTCGTAAATTAAAAAAAAATGACCTAGGTTCCTCCAATCAAGTAGGCCATTTTGAAAAATATCGCTCCTAATTGACGCAAATAAATTCAAGATTATGAGAACACGAACAGTTAAACAGTTTTTTTTTTAATTGCGTATGTTTTAACAAATGGTTGTAAACCATAATTTGAATTAATTGGTTTATATTTTGCTGTTCACTTTGATTCATCTCATTGTATTCCAAAAGGTTAATTAGAAGTAAATGTTTATTTTATAAATAACCCTTAGTTACTGTGATTTGACAAGTGTGGGATGACCTTTTTGCCATTTAGAGGCGATACCACAGGCTATATTATATTGATACATTCGGCTTGCTTCCAAGCATCCTTGACCTAAGCGGTATAATCGGGCAAAACAAAATACCAAATGCCTAAAACGAATGAGAATTTCGCCTAAACCATCGAAACTGCAACAAAATCTATCACCAAAAGTAAAAGCGCCTTCGTAGACCACAACAACAAAAAAAAACTATCGATAATTCCTGTTACTGTTACTACATCAGTCCACTGTTGGGCAAAGAATTCTTCCCATGACTTCCAGTTCTTTCGTTCTCGTTTTATCCTGCTCAACTTGCTTTCTTCCGAGATCTACGGCCACGCCTTCTAGCAGTATCAAGACTTGAGACAGTCGGTTTCTTGCACAAACATATTGCTACAAAAAACAAACCCAGTCAGGGTGTTACAAACAGAGCCAAATACTCCAGTCTCTTTAGCATCCTTTGAAACCACTAAATCAGACATTTGAGTAATTTTAACTACAATAACGACGTCAAAGTTCAACATGTGCGTATAAATATTGAAGATTTTCCCTCGCATTTAAATGAATCACTAATGTTAGATCATGCAATGGAAAATAAACTATTAAAATTATACAAAACATCGGAAAATATTTATGGACACGTACACGATGCATAAAAGTTTTATTTTATTGTTCAAATACCCATTGTTTATGAAGTTTTAATGGACATTTAATTAAATAAGACGTCGTGGTCTGTGGCTTTTAGATATGGATTGTTTATATTATGGTGACTGTATCGAGTGTCTCGGTCTACTAGTGTCTAGGTCTCTCACTCCAAAAATATTAAAAGGAGGCTTACCTTTCACGAAGTTACAAATTGTATTGGTGCTGTGTCTAAAGAAATCCTCTTTCTTACTTACTATTGATGTCAAGTTAGGAAAAAGATTAAGAGGAATATAATCAAGTCCTTTTTACCCGTACAGAGACTTATATCGCCATGATCTCACCCTATTGCCTTAGCACTTCGAACGAATGAAGTTTCAAAGACAACAATAGGGCCATAAGGTTTTTTAGAGCGTAAAGCTAACACTTTGAGAGTTAATGGTGCATATCCTAAATTATCTGTTCGTAGAAAAGAATAACTTCAAACGTATCCTTAAATAAATTAAATCTTTATTGAAACAAAACCACATAACAAATTGTTTGCGTACGTAATTATAGCTACATTTGTTGCAAAATTGTCGCACCTTTTAACGCGTTGGGGAAAGCGATGTAACGTAATTTTTCCACTGTGTCACTCAAACTCCAAAGCATTCATTTCAAATATGACAGTTACAGAAAGAATTGACGAAAGCAAAATGGTGAAGCTGCAGTCCAGACGGGCTTTAGAAGTAGCAGATTAGGGAAAAGACAAAATTAACTAGGCATTGATAGTGTGAAAGATAAAACGGCTTTAAATGGTGTGAATACAGGGAAGACAGTAGATGAAGAGAGATTTGTGTTAGAAGACATGCGGCGAATAAAAAGAAGTTGGTTATGGATGACTTGATGCAACTCGTTTCTGACTCAATCAATCTGTTTTTTGTGCCAACGCGAAATAAACGAGACCGGAGTAGATTATTCCCTGAAGAAATAACCCTGTAAGATTAGTAGCTGATCTGACAAAACAAGGTAAATCCGAGGCTTTTCTAATGAGCCCCAAGACACAACATCTAGTTTTCCACCCAAAAATACCTTTACCCAATCCATTAGTCCCTCGTTAGTCAATACTCATCGAATACCTCACAAACGTGTCCACTTTAATTTGATTGTAATTACATCGGTTGGTTTCTTTTGTTAATGCTCACAGAATTGATGATTTTAATCGCCCTGTTCCATCTGTATCGATTTGTACATTAAAATCGTATTAGCTGGTGTGTCTATGTTAATTGTTGTTGGTAAAATCAGATTTGACTGTCTGACAACCGTTTACTAGTTCAAAAATAACTCTTTGACTCAAAATAATGATTTGAAAATATAAATTTATCCTTTCAAATTGGTTGAACTTATTTGGTCAAACAGTAGCAAAAAGTATGTTAACCATTTTTGTCTTTCAGCCTACAAACATGCGAGGCTTTTTTTACGAGTAGTTGAACTATTCTTTTGGCTAAATTAACCACGAGCGTAAGTTTGACAAAGATAGAAGATCGAACAATGAAATATGGAAATCTTTATGTACCTTCATTTAGTTTTCGATACGCGTCGTCAAACCAAAGATAACGTTTAAGAATTCACAGTAGCTTGTACATATTTTCAAAACTTCAACTGCTCTATACTGAATTGCATACAAAACATCTCTGTTCATTTTTAACACAGTTGATTTCTACGTTCCGTCATCTAGCAACGTTCTGCCTGTGTTTATTTTTGTATATGGCTCATATTTTCAAAATATATGGATAGATTGTAAAGTCTTAAATATTTACTGCCGTAGTGACGTCTTTCTATATGTGGCAGCAGTCACAGATGACTGCAAGGAGTAACCACTGTGTGGTTAGGGCAAGTGGCAACTCCTTTTGCAGGATTTTACATTTCTACAAGGGTTACATCATCATTTTCATCATCCTTATCATTGATAGAAAGTGATTCCAATACGGTTTGTGTCAACTATTGTTTGATTGTTTCCATCTTCTGTTGTATATCTAATGCAACACGCTTCCTTTTCATGGTCAAATAAAGTTTTATTCTCGTTAGCCTCTTGAATGTTTTATTCAGTCATCTTACTCGTCTTGTCTGTGAGTTAATCTTGTATTAGCATTTACTGCTATGTCCATGTTATTAGCTGTAGATTCAAGTGGCATTCACCTAGGTCTGTTATGTTAATTAGGACATTCGTAAGCCTATGTCGTAATGTTTTGTATCGCGTTTATGCTAAAGATGTTTTTAGTCAGAATTTAATAAGTTATTGTTGTTGTCGAAATATTATGACAGGAAAAGTAGTTCTTATCCATATCTCCAAAAGAGACTGTTGGACTCTGCATTTTTTTCTTTAAATTTAATAGACATAAGTATACTTACTGCAATTCGAACGCGAAACAAACAAGTCATATTTTTTGTAAAATCGCATTTGATCGCCCAATATCATTTCAGTTGAAAGCTGCCTCTCCGAATGTCGTTAGCGTTATGTCTACGCTTTACCTACGTAAAAGTTGAATAATTTTCTCTGTTATCCTTATAAGCAGGATTTCTGCCAAAGCACTCTTGTTAGATCTAACAATATGAGTGCCTTAGTGACAAGTTGATCGTCCTCTAGGTCAACCTCCATTGTTGCTAGCGCCACGTCTACCTGTCTACTTTCTTCTAATTTCCCTAAAAGGGTTATCAATTAAGTTGTAGTTAATTTGACCCTGAGTTTAATGTTCCCCTATTGGCTCGTATGTTGTCCGTGAGCACCTACTTTAGATTACCCTCGAGAGCATCAACTTTGATAGTTGATGCACGCGTCTGATGTTGATAAGTTGATGCTCTTGTGAATTGTCATTCTGTGAGAGCCTACGTCATGAAACTGAAGTATTTACAAGAAAATGTTGAAAAACTGAAGATAGGAGCAAATATTTGAAATGTTTCAACCAGGCTAAACATTCAAAGTCAAGAAAAATGCAAGTAGAACCATCTCAACTATTGATTTACATCCCAGAATTTTGATGACCTTAGTTGTTATATCAACTTGATGGCAATCACAAGATCTCATCGTTCTGAGAAAACATAGGAGAACAATGCTCAAAGAAACGTCAACAAAGTTCTTCCAGTATCACAATTACCTTTCGCGTGCAGCAAAGAGTCTAAAAACACAAAATATTTACATTCCGACATTACTAACAATGTTGAACTCAGAAGCATTGGTTCTGATGCCACTTACATCTGCAATTCAATAACGTAAAACGGTCACGCATAGGATACGAAAATGTAACGGGTTTTGAGGAGGAATATCAATGAAAATGCTGTTTTATGATGGCTGTTCCATATAGGTAATTTTGGCAACGTCTGCGTCGATATTTGAATTCTTACGATGTGGTTTGTGGTCATTGATCTGCTGAATAATTTCTGCGGATTTCCAAAATTTCTGGCCGGTTACTGTGGACTATTGTTTTACGTACTTAAACTTAGGCCATTTTTCCATAGAGATATGCAAAAGCTACAGAACGCCATCAGCTACGATTCTTTACTCCTTTCGCCTCGCCCACGTCCACAAATCATTCATACACACATTCTGGTTGCGAGTACTACGAGTACATAACCGAAAATGTGTAGTACTCACAATCATTGTTTATTGATTTTTGTTCATAAATCACTGCTCAAATTATGTGGTGGACACATCATGACAAATCATTCATTAACCACATTGACACTGTAACCCAAGGTCTTGAACTTACTCCAATTTAATGATAATTCATTGAGATTTATAATAAAAACCGGTGTGGGTTGTAACCTTGTTCTTTTAATAAGAACTGCGATATCGATCAATGTTGAATGCATAACCTCATGGCCGGTTTAAGTTTTTTTGTAGGATCTTGTTTTGATCTGCTCTTTTTGTCGTACCCTCCAAATTAGCATAGGCCTTCCGATTTTAATCTATAGCAACAAATGCAAGGTGCATGTGTTTTTGCGTACCAAAACTATAAATAATTGGGTAGATTTTTGAAATTATTGCAAATACTATTCCTCGACTTATGTCCTCTAATATCTTGCTGATTGTCTGGTATTTTGACTGCAGTATGTGGTTTTCCATAAAGGTATATTGGAAAAGAGAGAGCAAAAGAAGAGAGAAAAAGAAGAATTGGCAAAGTTGAAAATCACGAAATGACATTAACTTCCAGGTCCAAAATAGATCCAATTCAGATTGGATGGGTTGTTTGGGTTCTGGAGTTCTTTGAACTCCAGAACCTATTTTATTTTATTTTATCCTATTGTCACAATCGATCCTATAATATAGACGGTATTCAAAAACATCTCAGCACATTGTAGCGTCTCACTATCTCGGCTACGGCTTCGGTACGGCTTCTCCCAATATAAAAAGGTGGTAAGGTTTCGAGATAAGCTCCTCGGATTAACCTTACAATTCTCTTTTATGTAAGTGTTGATGATATTCTCAGTATTGTTCTGAAAGAAAATATGTTATATCAACAGTAGTCGTAATATCTTTAACGAGTTTTTTTTTTGTAGGGTTTGTTATTCAACAATGCGTTTATGATCGAACGGTATGACGTCCTAAGTTTACTTCTTTGTCTCATTTCGGTAACTCGTTTTTTCTTTATTTTTTAAGCCTTGACGGTTGAATGGATTCGGATTTGGCATTCAGCTTATGTCGCGGGTTAGGACATGTGATACTTTTTATTTTGGTATTAAGTATCCCAGCCATATTGTTCGGCCTCCAAAGCAAAAGTTGCTAGTCCTTCCATAATATTGTCCTTATACTTTTCATAATAATGAAATGAGAGAGCACTAACCCTACTTTACTTAAGGACGTTTATGTGGCTTTTATTAAACTGCAGTGTTGCTTTCTAAAGCTGTATTTCCTTAATGGGTAAACCATGCTATACCTGAGTCACTGTTGTGCGTCATGTAGACCTTATAAGGTATTTCTGTTTTCAGATCCGTCTTGAAATATACTCGTTAGTATTCAAATGTATATTACATTTTATAGTTACATTGTTATTACTAGTTGTTACTTTAAATTGTTTTTTAGTATAGTTGTTGTTAATCGTTTTGTGATATCTTCATAACTATATTGTAATGATATTACAAGGTCTATGGACTTAGGATGTAACGATACGGTAACCTTTAAATATTATAGCCAGCCTGTATTTGACCATTCTTACTCTTCTTCCACTTCATATCTTTGATCAAAACTCTTCATCAAATTCTATAAACTTGTTTAAACAACCTTGAAGACTTTGACACTAGATGCAAAAATATGTCTCGTCTTAAAATCAAGCCACCTGACCGTTGTATCAACATGAGTTTGTTCAATACTTTCCTCTTGCGATGCGTGGACAATTCCAAGTATTAGGTATCGAGCATTGACGCCACTTATTGGCAAGTAAGTAATGTTTCCTTAACATCTTTAGCAAAAAGCCCCGAGTGTAGCGGTAGTATTTTCCAGCCTCAAATAAGGTCACCTCATATTTCCAGTGATGTCGTGACTCCTTTAAAACATTCTGCAGCTGAATCCCTAGCAAATCCAGCCTGTAATTTTCCATCTTCGTCTATCCATCCACAGACATCTCTTGTAAGAGATATTGTTTCGTAATCCACCACTCCGGCTCTAATGTCTTCAAATGAATTAAAATTGAATAACAAATTCATTGGTCCGGCTTAAGATTATGTTATCGGCTTCCAAGAATGGTGCTGTGAAGACTCAGATTAGACAGAAATTATCTTATCAGTTCGGCAAGAAATATAGCAATTGACCAATATCGATGTCGGTATGAGGAATACATTGCGGTAAATGGTTGTTCCGGCTTTGATAAACTGCTTGCTTACGGAGGGTCTTTTTATTACACTCTTAATTGGGTCAGGCTAAAATGGCCATTATCATCATTGTCCCTTATCCTAGGTCTTCTTCTGCTTCTCTTTTAGTCGTTATCTCATGAGCCAACCTCCTTTCCACCCGGTTTGTAATGTTAATTGCCTGTGTTATTTGTGAAGTTCGTGTGTATTGAAGTTACATAGATGATGTACTATCTCGTAAATTCACTTTTATATCCGTCGCGTGAAATGGAAACTGAAACTTCTTTTTATTGCTCGGTAACGAACCGCATAGCTATAAAAGATATGTTTATGTTTTCATGTTTATTTTTTTCTTCCGGTGTTGTCACGTGTTCGCGAACTTTACGAGGATCTTTAGTAATGACTTAACTGGTATTGATCAATTTAGCTCTTAGTTTCTTTTCAAAGAGTCTGTAGTATCTCTTAATTGACATTTTTATTGTGTTTTAATCGGTCATCGACGTAAATTAAGCTTTTGTGTTCTGGACAATAAAATCCTTATTGACGAGTTCATTGAATGTTATAGGATTATAGGGGCATACAATTAGCTCAGTATATTTTGCTGTCTGTGAAGACTATATGGTAGCTATTGTTCAACTATACTGGTGCTATTTAAGAAAAAGAGCTGAGCCCACAGTGATATCCAACTCAGATATCTGTTTGTTAATTTTAGCGAAAACCTGTATTTTCGTACATCTCTCTTTTGTAATTCAAAACTAAATGATTGGGTTGGAATTATGGGAGAAAATGCAAAGAATAGTAATGACTAAAATTTGCATAAATAAAACTAATCAAAGCCATCAAAACTCAGATTCGTTGTAGTCATTGTCAAGTATTTGTTCAAAGACATTGTCTCAATATTTTCAAGGCTTAATTCAACGTTCCCAAGTGCCGATTAAAATAACAGAGGCTACAAAACAACACGCAATTCCAACTGGGTTAACATCTACGTAATACGAATTGGCTCCTCAAAGGCTGTTAAAATCGACCTGCAGTTGTTATTTGAGCCCGTTTTCCGAATGCCTCGAATTCTCTCCTGCCAAAATCACTTGGCACGTTGCCAGGTCATGTTACTTTTAAAGTTTTAACGTTCCTACCGACCCTGACTTGACCAATGCATCATAATTTTAAGACTAAATCTGTTACGTCGGTCCAAAAAATTGGCAGCCTTCTTTTGGGGCAATTCGGTCTTTTGCAAACTGTAGTGTATTTAATAATTAGGTTGTGGAGGTCGCAATAGCTACATGGAACAAACTGGTACTTATCTACACCCGGCTGGGATGGAAGTTGTCCCCCAATACAATTTGGGAAAGGGATGTATACGCAGATGAAGAGTATTTTCTTAATAACATACACGGATAGTCGGTAGAGATTTGCATTCGGATTTTAGTGGTTTATGCAGGTTAATACTTCAACCGAGAGCCAAACAAAACAGTTGTGTTGTATGTTTTGAGTTGTCTATCTCACCCTGCTTTTCTTACTTATCTTTCACGAATTGAATTGAAATTAGCTTTCCCCTGATATCAAAAATTGCAGAAAAACAAGAGTCCATTTGGAGATTATCAATCAATCTTGCATTAGTCACCCTTAGCTTATAATTGTCTAGATTGTGACCTCACACCATTTTAGCGACATAATTATGTCATCGATTTAATGGACAGGAACATTTTTAGGCCTCTAGAATTTGGGGCAACTGGCTTTTGTTTAGCAGTGATGAGTAAAATAGTTGCACACCTGCGTTATGAAGAGATAACTGGATATCTACGAGTATTATCAGTCGGTATAAAAACTTAATCTATCCACTTGTAGATAAATATGATTCATACTTTTTTGTTGGTAATATTACTCATTCGTTCTATTATGAGATTTTGTCAAAATAGTTGCTATGAGTCACACTGATAATGCCATTTCTTTTCCTGTTAGGACCAGCTTCCAGTTAGCCGGTTGCAATTGATTTTCTCTCTTGAAAACTATTATTTCTTCATCGGAGTCAAAACAATCATCAGTTTAATATTTTTCTTCTCTTATGCATTCAGTTACGCCATGGCGCTACACAGCTGTACAAATATCGTCTGGTTTAGATCAATAATTCGTTTTGGTATTTATTTACACATTTATAATTCCCTGACCTTGGTCGTAGAATTTTTGTACGTTCAAATTCTCTAATTTTCTTTCATGAATTTGCTGGATAAGCTTTGTGTTTAAAGTCATTTCGCTGTTATCAAAGCCAATATGCCTTTGTTGGTCAGTTTGCAAGTATATTTCTCAAGCTTGACTCCGCAGCAAAGTTGTCCATGTTCAGGTCGGGATTATTCGTTAGGATTTCCTTTGAAGGAACATGGGACCTAAACATAGCTTCCAATAAAGGTGTACTATTCACCTCTGCTTTGAGGAATACTGTCGCTGTTTAATTGCGTTGGTTTCCATTACTTTTTAATAAAAGGGTTGTACAGTATCGACGTTTCAGCGTGTATTTGTACACGCAACGCAATGCACGCACGCTATAACCCTGTCGAAGGACTTACATAGACATGCGGAACATCGATATTTATTAGGTAAGTATATTAGTAATAAAATTTCAAGAAAAGTAGAAATACTAGGCTGAGAAAATACCCTCAAGTTGTGAATCAGAAAAACAATATTTTTAAACTCGTTGTAACTTTTAAAGTTATTTTCTTGCAATTTTGTTTCAATTTAGGTCGTACTCTATGACATCTCAAAGTATTCGAATGTTTTTGTTCTATTGATATTTTGCTATTAACAGCAAAAAAATCAATATAGCATATAACCCATTCTCACTACATTGTGATGTTTCACGGAAAGTTCAACAATAATATGGCATATGACACCCGAGTGACAGCAATCGATACAAGCCTCATTGTAAGCATTGATCCAGTGTAGTAATTTACACACCGTTTGTGACCATGGCAGATCATATGGTCGATCGGGTTGAAAACCCAGCGGCACAGATTACCAGCGGGTCGAGTAATCTTCGTGGCGGTGATTTCTTTTTTAAAATTAATGAGCGTTTAGAGCGTAACATTGGATGTTGAAGACCTATTTTCATCATTCATTCATCATCAGCCGGAAAACGTCCACTGCTGAACATAGGCCTCCCCCTTAGACCGCCACGCCGAACGACAATTCGCCACTTGCATCCATCGGTTGCCCGCGACCCTCACGATGTCGTCGGTCCACCTAGTGGGAGGCCTACCTACGCTGCGTCTTCCGGTCCGCGGTCGCCACTCGAGAACTTTTCTTCCCCATCGGTTGTCAGTTCTATGAGCGATGTGGCCTGCCCATTGCCACTTCAACTTGCAAATTTTATGAGCTATGTCGGTGACTTTGGTTCTTCGCCGAATATCCATGTTCCGGATTTTATCCCGCAAAGAAAACCTATTGCTAGAAGCAAACTGAATGAAAGAGGTTTATCTGCTTAAGTACCGTTCACCTACTCAAAAGAAAAGAAGCATGTTCCAAAATTAAATTATAAATTGTGTTGCGTCATAGATTACAAGCTTTGGATGCTTGGTACATTTTCAAGAAGTATGACAATGAAGAGAATACGAATAGAAAAGGTCGCAGATAATTTTCTAGTGTCTGATGTCCAATTACTCGTAGAAGTAGAAATAATGAGGAAGGTTATCAAGGAAGTAAACACTAAGTTAATTGTTTTAATAACAGATCTCCCGTCGTCGTCCCAAGAAAATTCCAAAATACATAAGAATAAAGTATTTAACTGGCATGTTAAAGAAGAGATGAGAATGTTAAAGATTTAATGGAAAAGAAAAGTAATTTTCGAACACCTCTAGGCAAGACAAACTACCACCATTTTTTTCTTTCTTGCCCAAACTCCATTCCCCTTTCTTAAAAACGTGACTTTTTTTCACCAGGGCACTTGAACTTTCGTTCGCCTTCAACCAACTGCCATTTCTAACAAAGAAGTTAAGAATTTTAAGTATCTTGAACTTAAAATATCTAGATTTAATATTCAAGTGCCCGACAAGAACAAGTTTGTTGCACCTAATGGGGTCACTTCTGATATTTTGGACCGTGGCCTTCAGAATGTCACGCGTCTGGCTGTGATTTTCTTTGAGTATTGTTATTTAAGGCTGCATAACCAGAAAGTTGGCAACGTCGCAAATGGCTGTCAAATATTTACAAGTTTTAATTAATTTGGCAATTAATTACAGCGGGCACTACCGGCAGCTTCAATGTAGCGGTTGGCTTGCACCAAGGGTCGGCTCTCAGCCCGTACCTCTTCCTGATGATAATGGATGCTCTGACGTCGGACATCCAGGAAGAGGCCCCATGGTGCATGCTGTTTGCCGATGACATTGTGCTGATTGCCGAGAGCGGCCTTGAGGTCCAGAACAGATTGGAGGTGTGGTGGCAAAGACTGGAGAACGTTGGCCTGAAATTGAGCAGAACCAAAACAGAGTATTTGTTTTGCGATTTTGGCGGTCTCTCCAGTCCTGTGCCCATTACTCTTGCAGGGACGCCCATACCAGTCTGTTCCGACTTTCGGTACCTCGGGTCGCTTGTCCAAGGAGATGGCGATGTAGACCGGGACATAACACACCGGATCAACTCGGGATGGATGAAATGGCGACAGGTCACCGGAACAACTTGCGACCCACGGATGCCCCTCAAGTTAAAGGGGAAAATATACAAATCCGTGATTAGACCTGTCGTATTGTATGGATCGGAATGCTGGGCTGTGAAAAAGATGGATGAGAAACGATTGCATGTAGCGGAGATGAGGATGTTGAGATGGATGTGTGGAGTGACAAGAATGGATAAAGTAAGGAATGAGTTTATAAGGGGAAGTTTGAAAGTGGCGCCTGTTACAGAAAAAATGAAAGGGAATCGTCTATCTTGGTATGGACATGTGATGAGGAGGGATGACACCCATGTGACTAAGAAAGTGATGAGTATGAATGTTGATGGATGGAGAGGAAGAGGAAGGCCAAAGAAAAGATGGATGGATTGTCTAAGGAATGATATGAAAGAAAAAGGAGTAAATGATACTGTGACGTCTGATAGGGGAGAATGGAAGAAGAAAACGTGTTGCGCCGACCCCAAGTAGAATGGGATAAGGGCAGGAAGAAGAAGAAGAAGAATTAATTTGGCAAATTTACTGTATGTAAATAAGAAATATTGCTCTGTAGTGCACTAAAAAATAGATATAGGAATGCAATTAAAACACTGAATTTGATGTTGTAACCGATTCAGCTGTGAAAAAGGCATTTGACAAGTTTCCAAATACTTTTTTTACATCTAAAACTATATATTCGGTGTTACGATATTAATTATTGCATTCCCTTATCTATTTTCTAGTGCACTACAGAGCCATATTTCTTATTTCCAAACAATAACATTGCTAAATTAATTAAAACTTGTTAAAATATTTGACAAGTATGTGCGACGTTGTCAACTTTCAGAATATGCGCTCTTAAAGAACCTCCAGGGTTAGGTGGACAGGTTTTTGAAGGTAGTTTATGGGGTAACTATGTATACGATGATATTGATGTTATTTTTCTATTAACTAGTAGTAGTATAGTCTCATTAGTGGATTGGATTGGACCTCAATATAACTGGTAAAATATAGTGTGTATAAGACGGTGTTCTGCTTACTTTTCAGTCAACATGGCCAACTTAGAAGCATGTTTCTATTTTTGTTTTAATAAAAAACCAGAAGCTTCTTGAAAATTAGACCATTCCAAGCTTTTAGTCACAAGTCAAAAAAAAATGTGACCTCTCGTTTCTCATACTGAGAAGTAAACCGGTATCAGTTTCCCTTTTATCCTCTGTTAATCACTCTGCAAAACAACGCCTACAATAAAGCTAAGACATCCTTACTCATTACAGCATTACTTTCGGTCCTCAAGGCCTCTGAGGGAATACCCTCACTACGAAACTACCGTAATCTTACGCATGCCAAATGTGATGAGTAATGCCTTTTTTGTTGCTTGTATATTTGAGATAAGCCCTGAGTAGTAGTGACTGGATTATCGGCCACTAGATATGAAAAAACGTGAGACAGAATAAAAATGTGAGTAACCGCTTTTGAGTTCGATGAGAAATATTTTTCAAGATAAGTGAAACCATGTTTTTGCTTGACTTCAGAAAAAAGGCAAAACAGGCAAGTTCCTGAGGACTTTTAATAACTTCTTGTGGTTTTGAGATTTTGTAGTAAATACAAAAAAGGTTTATTTCTCTACTAGAAATTAAATACGTTTTCCTACATGATATATTTTCATCGTTCTAAAATCTTATCGATGCAGCAATGCAGTGTTCTCCAAAGATATTTTGACGCTTGTGAGAAAAAAATGGCGACTTCAGGTCAGATTAAGACCGATGAATACCGAAGATTGATTATTGTATGATAATAAATTGAAAAATATCGTCAACTTGATAAAATTGCTACTATGTCAACGTGCTTGTTATTCTGTTGAAAAGTACGGGTTTCAAGGCAAAAAGTTCAAAGAAAAAACAAATCAGTATGCATCATAAATAAAATTTCTGTCAAAATAGAACACGTCTGCCAAATCTCAGTAAATGGTCTCATAAGTATGAAACTATGAATTATTGCCTAGCTAGACTGAACTATGAAAACTACCATGCAAATTCATTCTCTACCGCGTTTCTTACCGAAGTTTATTTTCGTTTGTGTTTTAAGTTTTCCTTTTGCTATGGTGTTCGTCAGCATTTTTCGCAGAAACCATTCTGGCATTACTGTATCCATAGTATGTGTATTGAATTCTGTCGTTCTTCGAACTTTTGTGGTTCGGAAGTATTGAATAAACATTAGGAATACTTTTAAAGTGTTGACTGAATTCTTCTATTGCCCATCTTCAAAGTATTAAAAAATATTCATTTTTTATCCATACAGTCAAAACATTATCTTTAACCGACGAAAAAAGAGGTTCTCAATTCGACATGTATATTGTACACCGCCATTGACATCCCAAGTTTAAATTGGAACCATGTAGGTATTCTGCCTTAATAAGCGCAAAAGCGGTATCTCAATATCCTCAAAAGCCATCGGATAATTCGGATAGAAGTAAAAATTTCGGATAGCCTTTTAGCGCTATCTTGTTCAAAACCTATAAAAATATCCTTAACAAAAAAAAAAAACCCTATTTCAGTTTTACCTTAAATCATTCATACTATGGCAGAAAAATCAACTTGAGATTTTTTTGAGATACCGCTTTTGCGCTTAGTAGGGCAGTATTTTATTAAGGCCATTAAAAGCGATTTTGAGTGACACATACTGAAGTAGAATTGGATCTATCACTGAACTTAGAACTGTCCCCAAGTTTTACCACAAAACACAACTAGTCTATCCACAATATATCTATGAGTCTATCCCAGAGCTACCTTTTCAAGCCTTGTGCGTTGCCATTCCTTGCCCATTCTTCTATTTAAGAACTTGCCACACTAAGAAAAACTGCTTTGTATAAGTGGAATTCCCTGCGAGTCTGGTTTCTGATCGCTATAATCTTGCGGTTTTCAAGTCAGAGTAAATAGGTTGTTTTAAGGCAAGCTTGCTTCACCGACTGTTTGGCAAATTCAAAAGTACCTGCAACTAGTTTATTTAAAAAGAATGATTTGTATTTGAATTTTAAAGGTCTTCATGTGAATCAGTTGCCATTGCCGCTTATTCAACTACAATATGTACGAGTATGTAGAGCCTGTGAAGTTTACTGATAAACAAGTTGGTTATAATTATCTTGGTCTATGTAATGTTGTGGGCATAAAACCAGTTTTTTATTTGTGGTGCCAAGCGGTACCAACGTCCATCCGTTTTGTTTTCAAACTTCTTGATGAATATAATATTAAATACTCGTTTGGGTGAAAATAAAAGTATTAATTTAAATGGAGTCATTCCGTTACGGACGAATATTGGACTGGTTGTAAACATTGGAGCACCTTTAAAATACTGTACTGTACTCATCACTGTTTTAAAAACTTCAGGTTTTTAACTGCGGTTAATCCAGACTTTCATTCGATTGCCTATGAATAAGCCAATAAATCTGTAAAAGGAAAATCGACTTCTCCAAAACTTTTAATAAAGGCACATAAAGGTAAAAAAACAAGTGATAACGCTCTTAACAGTAATAAAAATATAAGAGTAAATGTAATCAAATCAAACCAAATTAAAATATACTGATATCGAAAAGGTAAATGCTTTATAGAAACAATTTCTTGCGAAGCAAAACATGAATTAGGAACATAATAATTTAAAAGTGGTAAAAAGCTCGTAACTATACCAAATATTTGATTTTGCAACCATTCACCGACGACCGGTTCATCATTGGACGTTTCACCGACCAGGACGATTCATTTATGGCCGTTTCACCGATCGACTCTTTCACCTTTGGACTTTTCGCCGATAGGACGATACATTTATGTCCGGTTCATTTATAGAACCTTTCACCTACGGACTTTTCGCCGACAAGACGATTCGTTTATCAATAGACTCTTTCAATAACGGACTTTTCGATGATAAAGATGATAAGTTTAAAAGAGTTTAAAGAGTTATAGGTTAACCGTCGTGTCGGCAAAAAGTCCGTTGTTGAAAGAGTCTATTGATGAACCGGACATAAATGAATCGTCCTATCAGCGAAAAGTCCAAAGGTGAAAGAGTCTATCGGTGAAACGGCCATAAATGAATCGTCCTGTCGGCGAAACGTCCAATAATGAACCGGTCGTCGGTGAATGTTTGCAGAATCCAAATATTTGACTATATTATAGCATAATGCTAAACAAAATTACCGTCATTCCTGATAATACCATAATGCTATTGACGTAGGTTATCGAAAGTTCCAAATACCACCCAAAACAGGTACCAATCAAAATTCAAAATCGATATTTTTCGTGGAATAATGACTGCAATTGTGAGATAAGACCAAAAATTTATGTTGATGATTAGATAATGAGTTCCAAAATAGGTAGTATGTTTGTTAAAACATACATTAACAACCAATATGTATAAAAGGATAAATTCTGTTTTGTTTGTTACGAGTATGTGGATGACCGCATATTACAGGCTGAATATTCGAATGTAAATACATATGCCATTTTTATAAATAAAACATTGCACAGAATGATAAAATACGTTTTGATAACTGCGCTTGCGATGTCTGGGCGGAATCGAGGGATCAAGGGCACTGGTTTTAAGCCATCTTTTTATGATATTAATATAAGCTTTTGTTTGTAAATATTCTGCCATTGTATAATAGGAGTGACTACATCTGTTGTATTGAGTCGGTTTGTTCTTTGTGCCGATCAGGAAGAGATCTAATTAAAGCGAAAAAGATATTCGGTTCTGACGTCCGACCGTCCGACCCGTCTCCACATTGCGCCGAAATGGCGCCGAATTAAATGCGATAAATGTGTTGATAATTAATAATCAGCCCATTCCGCGTTGATAAGCGTGTCCGCTCCCTTAACTAAAAATATGTTTCAGCAGATGTTAATTAATACTTAAACAATGTTTAAGAAGTTATAGTTTTCAGGCAATGTTTTTTATACACGTATTTTATAACGGATTGCCCTACGTAATAGGCTATTTGACTAAAAAATTCTAATTAGTCCGTCAGTTAGATTATCAAATAATATTTGACCCGTATTTTTTCTTTTTTTACGCAAACCAAAATTGACGGAGATATGATGGTTTTAAAATTGCCAATACGTCACAATTCAGTACATTTTTTACTGAATTCTGACGTCACGAGCCCCCACTCTCGAGTCTTGATGTGTTATATCTTGGTAAATATTCATTGATTTTAAATAAGAAAAAATATGTGTCCGTTATTTTTCAAAACTCTGGACTAATTAGATTTATAATTAATTGATACTGTCAAATAGCCTATTGAATGTCTTATTCATGAAACGACAATTTTATTCACATTTAGTTATTTTCAATTTTCTGAATCACAAAAACTGAGTAACAGATTGCGTCCGTAATTCTTGAAGAGTTAGACATAGGTGTAGTCATTACAATATCATTGGGTGTAGTGTAGTTGTAAAGCATTTCGCGAATTTCGTCCGTTACAAAAATGGGTGCACAAAATTTTATTGCAAAGCTGGTAAACGACATATAACCGCACAGAGGACCATAAGGAAACTCTAATAATAAACTATGACATATGTTTTGTTCTTATATGGTTACAAATAGCACCACAAAATGTACAAAGCATGTGGAAATGAGACTTAAATTCTTTGAGAACTTTAGTCAACATTATGGAATTCATGGAGTCTCCAGAGAGCAGTTAAAATAAGGATTTTCAATCGTATTTGGTCCATTAATAACGTCCTATATTCTCTAACTAGAGGAAAGTATTGTAACATTGGGTTTCTGAATCGTGCCATTTACAAAGTTTGATGTGTTTTTGCCACTTAGGCGTCGGTAGAGTGGGTCCTAAAATTCAGCATCGGACCTTCATTGATTGCTCGCCACTCTCGCATTGAAACGTGTAAAAACGTCGAAATATCTTTTTTGTGATACCTAAGAGGTCTGAACAAAAAAGTGGGATAATACTGATTTGTCATTCTTCACAAAATTCGTAATAGCTTCCAGAAAACTCAATTTCTGAGCCTTGCCCAAAAACATATTGCATTTTGACAAGACATATGTCTTGTCAAAATGCAAGATTTAGATGAAATGTTTTGCAATTAAAAATCCCTTTTTATGAAAACCAGAAAGATAGGTAAAGAAACCATTGCCCCTCAAAACAGAAACGAATGTCCTTGAACGTCCAGAACTGCATTTCGTGATATAACGAAACCGACTACTATGTTAGTCACTGGCACAGCACCAACACGTGGCAAGACCAATACAGTAAATAGGTTTATACTTAGATCTTGGAAATGAGGGACACGTGTTAGAAGGCTCAGTACTCTTTTGCTATAATATGTCTTAAAGGACCCCTTTTTCCATTTTACCTCTATATTTTTTTTATATGGACGATGTCGTTTTGTATCTATCGCCATTTGATCGATCTATTGCTCGATGTGAAGTGCGGCCCTGCCGATCTTGATACGATCCTCATCTTCTAAACTCTCAACAACATGATACTTGAGCATTATCAGTATGCTTAAATGTCCCTTACTGTCATTTTTACGACATATTTGTAAGATGCACAATCTTTGATTGAAAATCAATACGTTAGTGAGATGATCCATTTCGGTTCTATTCATGAACGCATTTTGCTTTAGGCAGTCGAAAGCCTCTCTCAAATCCATTTCTTCTTGTAAATTTTCATTGTCCGACCTCAAAATACCCTTTCAGTATACTTTACTACAAAAAAACGTGTTGAATTTAACAAATACGTGTGAAATGTCTATTCACAGACACGTGTTTGCTCTGTTGCAACAGTACAGTCTGTAATTTGAGAATGACACATTTCCCTTAATTCTATAGTCAGATTGTCCACAATATCGCCTTTTCACATTGCGTGATAAAATATTAATATAGTATATATAGATATAATGAAATGTTTGAAGAGTATAATCATATTATTATCATACAAGCGCCATTGACGTATAAATTGTCTTCAAACAAGCCTGAAAGGTTTTCAATACAATGGATGTTGATTCAAACAGTACTGAAAGAATTGTCTTTTGTGAAGATTGTGAACACTTTGTTGTTTAACAAATTATAGAACGGTTAGGGAGTACCAGTACCTATATTCTATTAAAAAAATAGGTGTCCCTCCAATGACGACTAACTGACACATGTCAAAATTAAAGCATTTATTTCAAGTAGGCCAGTTATTCGCTGGGTGCGAAGTACTAGGTGGGGGTAGTACTATTCGATTGCAGCGCCCATGGTGGCGAAAAGTAAAACTAATGTGGGATTGTCTAAGAGCACATTCACCTATGCCAACTATTAAAAACGCGCTAATCTCAGGAAATTCTGGTTTGATTTGAATAATTCTTTTTGTGTTGGATAGTCCATTTATCGAGGAAGGCTATAGGCTACATAACATCACGCTATGACCAATAGGAGCAGAGCAGCAATGAAACATGTTGTCAAATCGGGAAATTCTTATTGAGAGCTTCCGTTGCGTGCGCTGCGTAAACGGTTTACATTACGCAAAAATTATGTATGACGGAATTTTTCCTCATGAAACGTTCTAAAATAAAGTCCGCGACAGCATATATCTATCTTTTAAGGTTAAAAGTGCCACTACTCGCACTTATTAAATTTCGTGCTCCGGCGAGGATTCCGCGCAAACCTGTAACTCCACTTTGTCCTCCAATGAGAAGAACGGTGCTAGGATCTAACTCTCCATGTGCTAGGTTTTGTAGGGTTTTGAATAGTTGCAGTGATGAGGTTGATTTCCACTTTGATTCCCTCAAATTTCAAAAAGGTAAATTTCTGAAGTGTTTATCAGATCTATTGTAATTTTTATTTTTAGGGCTGTGTTAATTTTGTGTTTACTTGTATGTAGTTTGTAGTTTAGAGTAGTGATTTATTATTGTTGTTTCTTTTTTATGATCATGTGGTGTTTACCTTTAAGTAATTGTTGCACTATGTTAAGTTGGAATGCTCGTTTTACTATTGTTTGTATGAGTGTAAACAATTGTTGGTAGACCTAATAAATAAAATAAAAATAAAAATAAATAACCTTTTTTATGGAAATCAAATTGGTTTTAAAATAATACATTACTTGCGACGGTATTTTTATGAACGTAATATTAATCCTTACCCAAATAAATACGTTAATCATTACAAACATTTAATTTTGAACAAAATTTCCCTTGACATCATTTGATTTCAATGAATATCTGACGAGATATCGTAGTTTCTTCAACGGCAGGTGATGGGGAGCAGTCGGAGTACGACGGCTCTGTCTCAGAGTTCATTGAACTCTGTCATCTGTCAATTTCGAATCAATTTGTCAGACATATCTGTACGTAATTTTTATAATCGCGTTATTCCGCCAGAAAAACATAGGTCACAGCAGTTGTTGTGTTGTAAACTGCAAGAATACTAGCAGAAATAGTAAATTTAAATTTTATTGATTCCCAAGCGGTTCTTGGAAAGATGAGCAATGCAGGAGATGGTTAGCTGCCGGGAAGAGAAAAAAGTAAATAAATCATAATCCTCATTTTAATCCTGTATTTGACATTTTTCTTATAGAATACATTTTGCCTATGTTTATTTAATTTTATTCAGAGCTGATGGATCGCCATGGAATCCAAAACCATGTGTTTTGTAAAGAAATCTGATTTCAATTAGAACGGTCAGAGCCGTCAACAGTGCAAACGCTAGGTGGCGCTAAAGTCGTGCACGGTGCCAATAGACCTCTTTGTACTGTCAAAAGACAAAAAAAAAAAAAAAATTTTTATAGACCTCTTTGTATTGTCAAAAGACAAAAAAATAAATAAAAACGTTTCAAAATAGTTTAGAAACAAAATCATCATCATCATCTTCCTGCCCTTATCCCATTTTACTTGGAGTCGGCGCAACACGTTTTTTTCTTCCATTCTCCCCTATCAGACGTCACAGTATCATTTACTCCTTTTTCATTCATATCATTCCTTAGACAATCCATCCATCTTTTCTTTGGCCTTCCTCTTCCTCTCCATCCATCAACATTCATACTCATCACTCTCTTAGTCACGTGAGTCTCATCCCTCCTCATCACATGTCCATACGAAGACAGACGATTCCGTTTAGAAACAAAATAATATTAATAAAATCTGTCCCATATTTATGTAACTAATGTTTTGTTTAATTAGTTTTTGTTCAACTACTATCGATGCCTACTGACTAATTACAAAATTAATGTAGTGTAAAATTAATGAATTCTTTAGTGCTAGCTGATACGTTATCAGGTCAGCACAAGTAGGAATTACTAAGCTAAAAACAAGCAAACAAATAACCAGATTTTAGAAGTCCGCCATCTTTGATCCTATTTTCGTTTAAGTCTCATTTAGACAAAGCAAGAACTGCATTGCGGTACCTATTTGTTTGATCAACTGAATTCATTGAATTCAACTTGCATACAATTTCTTGCATCGTCTAAATGAGGCTTTAGAGCCCCTCCATAACCGTTAAAAATAACACCCATCATTAAAACTTCTTAAATTTTTGTAACCGCCATGTTTTATTTGGCCGCCATTTGCTCTTTTGAGGGCGTCACTAGAGCCTCATCTACGTCACACGAAATAGCAATCCCTCTGGGAAAGAGAAAAACGTAATCCCAAACATGTTTTGCGATGTTTGCGACACCCATTTTTGAAAATACGGTAAGCTTCAGAAAAAGTCAACCCCTTTGGTAAGTTACTGACAATACTACCAAATGGGGTTACCTTTCTTTTTAGCTAACTGATTCTAAACTCAAATCTTGTAACTTTTCCAGGCTTTTGTCATATCACATGTACCAATTAACAATTTAAACGTTTGTATGAATGTTATTTTAATTACAAAAGTGATTAAAGATGCCTTGTGATAGGAACTCGTTGTGCCAACTGTTTTGGCAGATAGACTACAAATGTAAACGCTAGATTTTCGACTGATTTTCGTGTAAGGAGTTGTTGGTTGCGATCAAAGACATTTAAGTATACTTGCAATAGAATAAAATCATAATTTAAAGGTTGTTGTCAAATTGTGATTTGGTCATACCATAGATTTATAAAGATGGACTGCGCCTTCCCTAGCCTAACTAACAGATAAAATAGTCCCCTCTAGAAAGAGAGGAAAATAATTATTTGCTTAAACTTATAGGAAAAAATTGTTTTCTTCTCTTTCTAGAGAGCATGGTCAATTTTAGGCAGTCATCCATCATCCATTCTTTAAGTCTATGGGTGATAGTCACGGATCTGGCATGTGATAGCATTGTTCTATGTAATTTCTTCTGATAATCTTTCCAAAGGTGTCTTAAATGTCTTTGATTACAATATTGTAAATATGCCACTATGGAGTACATTTTGTAATGTGCTTATGTTGATGTATTTTGTAAGGATAGTTTTATGCATATGACGTGCTGATTCCCGCAGCAGTGTGTCATTTGCTTTATGGTTATGGTGTTAATTAGCAATAAACTTTTAGTGGTATTTTTTCTTGTGCTAATTGCACCCCTAAAATACTATAAATAACAACGAAACAGCGTTCAAGAGCTTCAGTGTCAAATTGCTAGAGATAGATGGTTTAAAAACACTGACAGTTTCTGAACTCCGTTTTAAAGATTCGCTGATCGCGTTCATCTTTAGTGGATTCGGCTGAATAAGTATTAAAAGTTGTTTGAAATGGATTTCGAACCCAATTTCGTTTTGAACTATAAATCACAGGTTCGAAGAAATATGTGCAGCTTTTGAAAAGAGAATTTCGTCTGAATGACGTTACGACGGCCGCTATTGTAAAATATTTATAGTCCTTTCACAGTTATTTTACTTGTAATAGCTACAATTCAACAGAACTCTTATTGCTACGTGAATAATGATCATAATTATGTTGACAGACTTACCAGTGAAAGCAATCTTATTGCCAAGAGAATAAAGGTCACTTTGATTTAAACAGTGATCTAAAGTATAACTGAAGGACATTTTTTTTTTCTTTTTTTGACGTTTAGTTAAGCCTCTTATTTTTGTTTTCGAGTTCTAAATTATAAGGTTTTTAAGAGGCTTTTGTAATGGTAACATTGTGTAAGGGTTGCCAACGTTAATTTGTGGGCATTTGAGACATTCCTTTAATTCAATTATTTTGTGAATGAGTCTTATATAGAAACTTAGAAGCTGTTGAATGGATTAAATTCTTGTTTGTATACATTTTTCTTTTTATTACCAACAGTTGTTATTGAGATGTTGAGTTTGTTTTGTTTTGCTGATAATTATGCCAAAGAATTGGATTATCACTAAAGGTTGTTGCTAATTAAAATAATAGTAATATTTATAAAATGCCATCATATCTTAAATGTCAGTCATATTGTAATTAATTTGTAATTATCTGTGATTATTTGTTTAAAATGCGGGTAAAATACTTACATTTAGATTTTTATTTACTAGTTTTAAGGTGAAAATGTTGAAAATAAATGTTAATTTATATTGTGTGTGAGATATATTTTAAGGGACAAATTGAAATGTGCCTGCAAACATAGTTTTAGATTTTATTGTACTTTCTCGTCGACAAATTGAGAATAAATATGTCGTGTTAAGAACATTTCGTTTTTTTCTTTTTTCCTTATATCTACAAAAATATATTAAGTGCTTATCCTGTCAGCTATATCTTTTTTTTTCTAATCATTATTGCCTTGCGTCATTACTAATGCTCACCTGATCGATAATGTCAAATTAATATCATGCTGACGCCTATCTAAAGCGTGTGGTCGTTATAATTTGAAACTTAGATACTCTTCAATTTAAACCCCGCCAGTTCAAAAATCTCATTTGAATTTGGAAGTACTTTGTAACCTCAAAAACTCCAAAACATAATTGGTTACTATTACCCCGCTGTAATTGCAAAAATAGATTAGGTATTCTCTTCTGGGATAATTATGAGTTTACATAATAAGCGAGCTTGAATCTCTCGCTGCTCTCAGGGTTCTGCTCTAACTCAGGATTGGCCTCAGTCATACCTTTACCTATAAACGAATATCGAAGTGTTGGATGTAGCATGTAGCACTTGTAACATACCGCACTGCCCATTATATGCGGTGAACTTAATTTAAACGCATAACGCTTTATTTTCCTTTAATATGTAACAGAAGTGACAACCCTAGTTATTGCCCTCTTTGAGTTCTATTTTACGACACTGGCAAGAATAACCGTGTCTAATTCTTTTACAAAAGATTCTCAACCGCGCAGTCTATAAAATAGTCTCCAAGATGTAAATAGTTCTACAAGTAAACTCTTAAAGGAAAATTGCAAGAGACTGAACGTAATCAGCATACTTTAAGTGTTTGAGTTGTCAGTATTAAAATTCCGCAAAAATAATGACATTGACGGTGGTTGAACTCAGTTTTGATATTGATTCGCTGGAGATAGTCACCATACAGATGATACAGATCTACGTAGAACATTAACATTCTTGTGTCCACCAAAATAGATTCTTGATAAACTGTTCAGGATAACGCACACAAAGGTCAAAAAGTCCCCCGAATCATATATGAGGACGCTGAGAGACTGGACTGGACAAATCGCACGCTGAGAACGAAAGTGACCGATTTCAAAATTTTGGTTAAATGAGTTAAGTATACAGAATGACTTAAAAAAGTACACTCTATCATACTTATATTAGAAAACTGGCCAATAAAGGTTAGAAAAGGATAGAGGTATATTTCGGTCTCTTTGTCACTCAACTGTTCCCTCCCCCCGCGCCCGAATCAAAGTGACGAAATCAGTGTTGCACCGTGAGTTGTTGTGACAAGACGTGACAAGTTTAATACCGTAGTGACCGATTACGCTTTGTGTCTGTTTGTTTGTCAATTTCGGAGGTAAGTTTAGTTACAATTTATAGTCATAAACTGACCGATTTAGATTTAGGTTCCTTTTACATTGTATGTATTAGCGTATTAGGTGACATATAACAAATTCGGTCACTTATTTATTAACAAATGAGTCTAAATAATGGACCAATTTTGAATCAGGTCTGTATAATTTTAAATGTACTCATCTGTATTTTGTACTATTTAAAAGAAAGTCTGTTTAACATTTTTAAGTTTGGTTTTCAATAGACTTATTGATTAATAGTGCAATTTATTACTTTTTTCAGTGTTTAATGTTCCCTACTGAGTCGGCAATCCCAAAACTAAAAATGAAAAGAAGTGCTTTAATTCTTCAATTGGTGGAAGAGAGACAGCAGAATAAGGTAATTATAGAAACAGTTTATTTATTATTCGTTTTTCATTAGTACCTAGGTACTATAATTATTTGTAAAAATGTTTATATTTGTTTTCTATGTTCTCTATTGTACTTGTTTGCAGAGTCCTGACGAGGCTTTGGAAATCGACAAAGAAAACATGCCATCTAGCCCTTCAATTATCGAAAATACACCTCTACGCCTGGACCAGGAATATTACAATGTTCAAATCCCAAGCAAAAAAACAAAACCTTTAAATGTAAGTTATTAATTTTTATTTAAGTCATGGGTAGTCATTTCAATGTAAGTTTTATCTTATGATGAAATGTTAAATTATTCATGTTTCAGGACCCTGAAAAGGCTTGTCAAGAAATAATTACGGAATCAAAAGTTACTGAAAAAACCTCGGAAAGTACATCTGCTGTGCGACCACGTTCAAGAAGTTCCAGTACGAGCAGTTCATCTTCGTCCTCAAGTAGTAGCAGTACTTCATCATCTTCAAGTACTTCTGTTACAAATGAATGTCAAAATACAACTACTCCGGGCCCTAGTACAAGCAATTTAAGATCTCAAACAGGTAACCAACGTTCATACGTTCAATCACCAATACATCCGAATGAAAGTGATGTGGATCTCAGTGACTCAGATCCAACGTACCATGCTGTAAACAATCAAAGAAGTAGAAGACGTGTTTCCAGTACTAGCTCTTCCTCTTCTAATTCTTCGGGTCAACCGGAACCTTCAAAAACTAGGAAGCGTAAAAGGAACCCTGGCAACTGGAAACAAAATCTAGCAAAAATGTCACGAAACTCCGGAAAAAGTTACAGGTCTATGTCCAAATCAAAAAAAAATATTCCAGCTAGGCATGTGAAAGAAACATGTACGAGTAAGTGTAGACTTAAATGTTTTGACAATATAAAAGAGGATGAGAGGCATAATCTGTTCAAAGCCTATTGGGGATTATCAAATTTGGAACTGCAGCGTGCTTTTATTAGATCTTGCATGATGGAAGTGCAACCTAGGTACAGGTACTCAAATGCTCGAAACCCTCGCCTTCCAAACAACGCCTTTTATTTCACACTGGATGGCAAAAAGATCCGTGTTTGTAAATTGTTTTTCATAAATACTTTGGACATAACGGACAGACAGCTAAGAACTGTTAAAAGTAAAACCAACAGCCATGGTATCGTAGAGCCTGAGCGTAGAGGAAAGCATGACAACAAAAAAAGGGTAGACCCTGAACTGCTCCAAAGCATCAGGAACCACATAGAGTCGATACCGAGGGTAGAATCCCATTATTTAAGAGCGACTACAAATAGAGAGTACATTTCTGACAGTAAAACTATAAGGGACCTCTGGACTGATTTTAACAATGATCAAAAAGAAAAAAGTCTGCCACAGTGCGACTATTGGTTATACTTGAATACTTTTAATAAAGAATTCAATATAAGTTTTTTTCAGCCGAAAAAAGACAGGTGTGAAACGTGTGTTGCGTATGAACTTGCTCCTGAAAGTACTAAAACACTGCTCAAATCAAACTATGATAAACACCTCGAAGAAAAAGAACTATGTCGCCAAGAAAAACGGACGGACCGTCGAAACATTGACGAGACCCACATTTGCGCTATTTATGATTTGCAGTCCGTCATGTTATGTCCCAGTCCAAGTTATTTTTACTATTCTTCAAAAATAAACTGCCTTGATTTCACAATTACAGAATTAAAAAATGGGGAAGATGATAAAAAGTCTTACGGAGACGTTTACTGTTATTTTTGGGACGAGACCCAGGGACAAAGGGGAGCCAATGAAATAGGTTCATGTATTTTCGATTACTTACGAACCCTAAGCGCAAACAACGCAGATAAAAAGTTACATGTAACATTTTACTCTGACAATTGCACTGGGCAGAACAAAAATAAAGTTATTGCTAGCCTATATTCATATGCTGTCGCTTATTTTGATAACATCGAAAGTATAACCCATAAGTATCTTATAAAAGGGCACACCCAAAATGAAGCAGATAATGTGCACAGCTT
Organism: Agrotis exclamationis; assembly: GCA_950005045.1. NCBI lineage: Eukaryota > Metazoa > Arthropoda > Insecta > Lepidoptera > Noctuidae > Agrotis > Agrotis exclamationis. Next base: position 14,837,184 of record OX465441.1, read on the forward strand.
AATTGAAAAGGAAATTAAAAAGAACGAAAAAGCAGGGCCTATATACATACCTGTTCAATTTGCTACCTTGATCAAAAGCGCTCGGAAGTCTGGTCCGCCTTTCATAGTCAAAGAAGTGAATTATGAATTCTTCTTAAATCTCAAACTACTTCAAGAGCAGTGGGGATACAACTTCAAGGAAAACTTCCATAAAGAAACAGTACTGTGGAATGATCTTAAAGTACTGAAATTTGACAAAGCGGAGATGTTCCACTTTTATTATAAAACATCATACTCCGATGAGATGTTTTCTCAAATCGACATGCGCAATAAACGTAAAAAAATGATGGGGTTCAATGAAATTGTAATTAAACAGCTGTATGAGCATGCACTTGAGTTAAAAGAAAATAAAAAAAGGGATCTCAAAGATTTAGTCAGAAAAAATTTAATACCTAGTATTTACGCTAGTTTCTACAACACATTGTGAGGAACTTTAATTAAAATAATAGTAAGACAATTACCTTAAGAGATATTAAAATAACAAACTTTAAAGAAGTATGCTGTACCAAAAAGCTAAGTCTGAATTAGTGTAATAAGCAGAGTTTAATTAAAATTAATAAGATGATTAAGTACAACTGAATTATAACTACAATACTGTTACTGTGGTAAACTGATAGATAAGTTATGCTATTAATGCTGTTGTTGATTTGATTCAAATACTTTAAATAACTATTTATTATTTTGGTTATGGTTGGTTAAACTTAAGAATTAGTTATCTAAACCAGTGAAAACATTTAAGATAACTAATTCTTAAGTTTAACTCATTGTTTGGTTTGTCTGAGTTAGTGTATTAAGCAGAGTTTAATTAAAATTTGACTAGGCAATACAACCGAACTATACCTACAAGACTGTACTAGTACTAAGATGTTAAACTGATAAGTAAGTGATAATATAGGGATATTGTTGATTTGGATAAATACTTTATTAGTGTTACAGAAGAGTGATATTGATTATGTTTCGTTATAATATTTAAGAATTACTTAAGTAAATGTTTGGTTTCCTACCACTTTATGACACGATTTTGATACTATTTTTTTAGTGTGATTATTACTGATTCCTATAATGTCTAAGGAGTGATTTATTAAATGACACCTAACACATACTTCACTGTTTTATTTAGCTTTTTTGAAAAAATATACAAAATCTTTAGAATAAAACTGACTTATTTTTAGAAAAAACCATATTTTTTAAACCAATGTTAGAAATGAACAGACCTTTACCTAAAAAGGTCAGTAGAAATAAAAAAACTTCTAATATTAAAGTGACCTATTTTTCCAAGTTTTTTTTAAACGTTATTTTATATGGGAAAATCATATTGTTTTGCAAAAAATATATAGTGTGTCTAAAGCTATTAAGTCAAACAATATATTTCAACAGAAATTCATAACTTTAGTTACCATGTTTTAGTGTTATTGTAAAATAAACAGAAAATGCTTAATACGACGGACACATTTTCGCCTATTCCCAAAAATTGGCAATTTTGAGTTGAGTCACTTTCGTTCTCAGGGTGCGAAATGTAAGGGTGAGTCCCCGCAAAAATAGAACGAAAGTGACTTTGCGCAGTGAGCAACGCCCGCAGCGATTTCAAGACTGCGTGAAAATATCAAGCCGAAAGAAGGGGATGGAATCATTGTTCTCTTTTTCATAATATTCATGCAAATTATTACACACAAGAACATTTGCTTCCACATCGTGCGGTTCAACAAGCGGGCAACAAATAAGTGCACACTGCGTTGAGACCGCGGTGGATATTATTTTCACGATATTTGAGTCAAACATTTTTGTTCTATCCGGACAAAGTCCTTTGTTTGCGCAGGCCCTAAATCATACTTAATCAGAATATTTTATCTCAGAGAGTAAATAGGTATCTTTCTCCAAATTGACAGGTGTCCAAGATTTGTATCCAGAAATCACAACTCGAAAAGTTAGAATGATTCAAAAGTTGTGTGCCAATAAAATACAAAATCAAATAATGACCTGTGACAATAATGCTGTGTAAATGATTACACTGTGGTATGTAACTGCAAATAAACCGTTCATTTTGATACCAGTATCTGCTCAGAGCGATTGTGGGCGGATTGGTCACAGAATTCTGATTGCGCTTCTCTGATTGGTGGGTGTTGATGTACAATCGATGTTCATAATTGCTTTACCATGCAGTCCATTTACTTCAGACTTATGCGTAGTCAAACATAAGGTACTACGAGTATTTGGGACATAGACCGTCTCTGGAAAAGAAATACAGGAATTTGCAGGTTCATGGATGTCGACAGTCACCAAAAACTTATTAATATGAAACTTCATCATAATCAATCTATATTATTTGCATTGCTAGGACACAGGATTATTCTGTGTGAGAGAGAGGGGGTATAACCCACCACGCGGGCTCAGTGTGGGTTGGTCAACGACCATTTATATCTAGACTCCTAATCACAGGCGACCGATGTCTATCAACACATTAGGTAAAAAAGTCTTAAAACCGTCGTGACTCGACCACTCCTGTGAGTTCCCTCGTCGCACTGACCTTGAGTTAGCCAATCAGAACGCAGTATTAGCCAATCGAAGTGTTTTTGTTCAATTTGGAGGTAATAAATATTTTATTATTTATTTATTTTTAATCAGAACGCAGTACCCCGTCGCCCTCGCTTACGTCGTACCTCAGCGACTTGACAGAATAATTTTCGTTAGTCAGATCGTGCATGAGGCGTCTAGATATAAATGGTCGTTGGGGTTGGTAGATGTCACATGTCTTCGAATTTTTAGTTCTTGAACGCGGTTCCTCACTATGTTCTCCATCGTTTTAAGAAGACGAAATAAACAACATCAAAGTAATGAGAGCCTGGCTGGCTTCTAGCCCACAAATTTGGTTGAAACCATCCTAACTCACAAAATACACCAAGCAAGTGATAACTCAATTAACTACGAGTAGGTGCAGGAGGACATTTTGACTTTTGAGGTAGTCTGTACAGTGGCAATAGGAAAATCGGGGAATTTATGTGACTCTAATTTGTCGGTTGATGATTTCATTACGGAATATGGTTTTCCCTGGCAATTCAAAATATTAAAAACTACTATTAACAGTGCAGGGTAGATGTCGCATACCTCCTGCCCAGGGCTCTAGGTCATGCCGGTTTCCTCAAGATGTTTTCCTTCACCTTCATGCTTCCAATTGAATGGATGTCCATGCTTCCAATTTAATGGGTAACATAGTCTGTAATCTGCATTTGTAGTAGTAGTAGGATTAAGTAGGTTATTTATATAGGATTAGGTATTGTGTTAGCTTGCAGTTAGTCATTTAGATAACATTCCATTTTACAGTTACATCGAACTCAACAACGTCGACAGAAATAGGTATTGCCGTAAACATCTCTCCTCGCAAATTCTGGTCTTCGGTTAGATTCCAAATTATCCACTCCGTGAGAGATCGAAGAGGTAAAGTCCTATTGGTCAAAATCACTCATTTATTAATAGACTTTGCAGATTGGTGTCGGAAATAAATCATAAACGGGGATGAGAAAAAGACTGCCCATCGTCTTCGCAGAAGTCTTGATTGCATTTACAAGAATCGAAAGTACTTACTTCATACCCGGAACAGTTTCTAATTATTATTTTATAGCACTACAAAACAATAAATAAGGAGTCCAACGTAGGAGATGACGGGACCAACTAGACAGGTTCAGTCCGAACAGGGAGGAGAACGCTCAGTATCGTGAAAGGTGGAAGGAGAGGCGAGATGCCTAATGCCCAGGAGTGGGACAGAGCAGGTTAGCAAAAAAAGAGGTTCAGCGTTCAGCATTATAATTATGATCCCTGTTAAGTCACATATAATGTTTACTGAAATGTTTGCTGAAAGTATATTACGTATTAGGCGGAGACCTCTCGCGCCCGGCATTGGTCGCGGCCATGCTGCGGGGCGAGACGGAGTGGGAAGCGGTCACCTCCATCTGCGTAGCAGTCATGCTCGCGAAGGAGGAGGCGGGCCGCGTGAGAGAGAGGACAGTGTCCTCCCTCCGCCCCACACGCAGTGGTGGACGCCCACGGCGACGGACGTCGCAAGACGATCTCCGGCCACCTTAGGCGCGGGCATGCGGGCGGCGAGTAAAGGGCAACTCGCTGCCCGACCATGGACCATGCCCGGGTCGACGGCGCGTTGTGTTCCACGCGCGCCTCAAAGAGCGTCAGCATGATGACGGGGCCCCCTCTCTAGAGGGCCAAAGCCTGCCGGGGTCGCGGGACTTATCTCATTACCGTGACCCTGGAACATAAAGGGCTATCGAAGGACACCGTGGATTTTAGTCAGTGCAAGTCTGACAGTCCCTCCCGCCCTGCCCGGGGTGGGAGGACTCATTTGATGATTTTACCACGCAAAAAAAAAAAAGTATATTACGTATACCAACCAACTTTCCGATATCTCGGATACTTACCACCCACAAGTGCATTGCGTTGCTGTTATCAACGTCAAGTGCATTGATCTGTATGGTGGAGCAATAACATTGGAAAATCGCGTAACATACACAAACCTACTTAAACTTATTGTTCATTACATAATAAGAAAGCCTTTGCCTAGTGTGAAGTTGGGTCTATGCTAGACGATGCAAGCATGAGCCGAGCACAAAAGCATTTAGTGTGGTCCGACCAAGTCCCGAACAAGCGCACTTGAGCGTTTGTTTTGTGCTCGTCTTTCGCCTATTTTTTTGGCGAATACAGGGATTTGCAATGCATGCAATGAGGGTGATTGTTGTAGGACTCGTTGTTCATTCACACTTGAAACCGCGAGTAGAGTAGCTTGCTCAGCTCGTGCTCGACTCGTTAGAGTACACACACCTTGAGGTTGAGGTTACGAGTTAATTCTGCGTTTGGGCCGCAAAACTTCATCATTTACTTAACTCCAGTCTAATTGGATGGAGCTGAATACCAAAACGTTACGAAGCGGTTCATTACTAGAAGCGGTTCATTACTACTAGCACTCAGTTACTAGGTAACAGTTACACATTAAAAAAAAAAGACAGATTGCACTCCGGGAGTGCCGGTAGAAGCGAAAACTTTTTTATTACTGTGTTATATTTTGTAACTGGAGTGGTACAGATATGAAATTAACGAATTTAGTTACATCTTGTTAGTGTCGTACAGGTGTCAAATCACAAATGTTTTCATGTATGCTCGTTTGCCTCTTCGTCTCACGAATTTTCATTCTACGTGGTTCACGCTAAGAGCAATAGATGGCGCTTATTTGAATTACGTCTTACGCTTTTTCGATCAGGGTCACGTGATCCTGACATGAGTTTTACATTTTTTGCCCATTACAAAAAAAGTGTACAACGCCGCTAAATAAGTTTTCATTTCAAAAAAGCTTAATGTTTGCTTTACTTCCTCATTATACTCGTAGAATAATGTCTATAGACAGGTCAAAATCCAGATCGGAAAACAGCTCGTTTTCATTTTTCAATCCAGTGACGCTGGATCTAGCAACAGGATCAATGTGAACCTTTAACCATCATTCTACCTCACTGGAACGTCACTGCAAGCATAATATGATGCAATGCTTACTGCAGTAATGTAACATGAGCTAGCGTGTCGCAGTTAACTGTTAGGACATCCGGCTGATAAGCTGCAAGCTGTACCAAAGCAAGTCGTGATTGTATTGTTTTACAGTGTGAGTTAGTACCTACAGTAGAAATATTTTTGCCCGAGGGGGAAAACCAAAAGGAAAATGTATTTTTTTAGCCTACACTGTTCCATTATTCTAGGAGCTCTTATCAATTGCCTCCTACTTTATCAGCAGGGCTATTGGCTAACTTGATAGTCACTGACCAGCAGTTGCCAACCAGAACTTGGATGGCTTGACACCTATGAGGCTAAGTTGAGGAGTGGAGTGCCTTAAGAGCGTTAGAATAGTAGATTTTAGGGAACATTTACATTTATCAGTTTCATTGCAAATGCAAAAGCCAATACGAAATTTGCGGTCAATGGCCACCGGGACCACCGTGCGGGCCCTGAGCCATGTCGCATGCCAGAGGGTCATGGCTATCCGGATGATCCGAGGATACCGCACGATCGCCGGCGAATCGGCCAACCTCCTTGCCGGATTACTGCCCTGGGATCTGGAGGCGACTGCCCTCCAGCGAGTCTATGAGTGGCGCGTGGAGGCGCAGCGCCGCCGGGGAGGATTCCCGCTGCCCCGACATGTTGAGGCGCGGCGGGAAGAGCCGCCCGCATGCCCGCGCCTACGGTGGCCGGAGATCGTCTTTAGGAATGAGCGTTGAATTAACGAACTAGTTGAACCAACCGTTGATCTCCTGTCAACGTATTAACGTTAACTGTAATTATGAATCAATTAGTTGAATTCGTCAACGACGTTTATGAATTTAACTCGTGCTTATAACCACTGAGCCAGCACTGCTCTCCTCATTCTTCATTGTGTAAACAAGGTACCTAGTGTTTTTTAGGGTTCCGTAGCCAAATGGCAAAAACGGAACCCTTATAGATTCGTCATGTCTGTCTGTCTGTCCGTCCGTATGTCACAGCCACTTTTTGTCGAAAGTATAAGAGCTATCCTGTTGAAACTTGGTAAGTAGATGTATTATGTGAACCGCATTAGGATTTTGCACATAAATATAAAAAACAGAACAAATTTTGGGGGTGCCCCCCATATTTAGAATTGAAACTCAAAAATTTTTTTTTCACCAAACCCATACGTGTGGGGTATCTATGGATAGGTCTTTCAAAATGATATTGAGGTTCCTATCATTTTTTTCTAAACTGAACAGTTAGCGTGAGAGACACTTCCAAAGTGGTAAAATGTGTGTGTCCCCCCCCTGTAACTTCTAAAATAAGAGAATGATAAAACTAAAAAAAATATATAATGTAGACCTCAACAAAAACTTCCAACGAAAATTGGTTTGGATGAGATACAGTTAGCAGTTTTTGAGATATAGTACATTTTCAAAAACCGCAAATATAACTTTGCCATTCATACAAACACTATGAAAAACAAAGTTATTTTTGTTGTTTGTGTTTATTACTTACTAATCTTAATATAATTATATCCTTAATCTATGCTTGCTACTACGGAACCCTTCATGGGCGAGTCCAACTCGCATTTGGCCGGTTTTTTTTTTAATGTAGGTAACCTAATTTCAGAGCAGATGGCCGATGGGGTCGAAAAGTGCTAGAGTGGAGACCACGGACTAGCAAGCGCAGCGTAGGACGTCCACCAACGAGGTGGACAGACGACCTTGTAAAGGTCGCCGGAAGACGTTGGATGCAGGTCGCTTCCAACCGGTATATGTGGAGATCTAAAGGGGAGGCCTATGTTCAGCAGTGGACGTCCTATGGCTGAGATGATGATGATGAACCTAATTTAGATAATTGTATGCTGCGCTGACCCTAAATAAATAAGGATAATTATGGGCAGGATAATAAATTGTAAGGAGCAAGGGGCAATTTTATTGAGGGAGAGAGAGAGGGAGATGGAGAGGGAGGAGGAGGAGAACGTTTCTTGACGTTTCAGTTGTAAATAATCATAATTGCATAAGTTGATAAAAATGCTATGCAATAGCTTTACCGCTGCAGTCCCCGAGTGCCACGTACTTTTTAGGGTTCCGTAGCCAAATGGCAAAAACGGAACCCTTATAGATTCGTCATGTCTGTCTGTCTGTCTGTCCGTGTATGTCACAGCCACTTTTTGTCGAAAGTATAAGAGCTATCCTGTTGAAACTTGGTAGAAAGATGTATTATGTGAACCGCATTAGGATTTTCGCACAAAAATCAAAACAAAACAAATTTTGGGGGTGCCCCCCATACTTAGAAATGAAACTCAAAAAAAATTTTTTCACCAAACCCATACGTGTGGGTATCTATGAATAGGTCTTTAAAAATGATATTGAGGTTACTAACATCATTTTTTTTCTAAACTGAACAGTTTGCGCGAGACACACTTCCAAAGTGGTAAAAAGTGTGTCACCCCCCCCGTAACTTCTAAAATAAGAGAATGATAAAACTAAAAAAAAATATGTAATGTAGACCTCGACCAAAACTACCAACGAAAATTGGTTTGGATGAGATACAGTTAGCAGTTTTTGAGATATAGTACATTTTCAAAAACCGCAAATATAACTTTGCCATTCATACAAATACTATGAAAAACAAAGTTATTTTTATTGTTTGTGTATATTACTAATCTCAATATAATTATATCTCTAAAGTCTAATCTATGCTTGCTGCTACGGAACCCTTCATGGGCGAGTCCAACTCGCACTTGGCCGGTTTTTTATTTCTATCTATCGACTAAACTTGCAGTCACGAACGAATGATTGCTCACAGTAAAAATAAATAACTCAAATAATTATAAGAAAATGCTATGAACTCATGATTCGACCTCAACTTCAATTTTACCTTGACGGCAATAAAAAGGCGAATAGTAGAAAAATAATGAGGATGTTATCAAAAATCATGTGATTGACAAAGTAAAATAGACTGTGACTGTAAATAAATAAGTTTGTGATTGATTATATTGAGAGGGTTTAGTTTTTTTTTTTTACCGTGATGGTAAAAGTATGTAGAACTTGTCATTTGGACTATTCGGTTGTTATTTTAGGTACCTAGGTTGATAAAAAATTGATTATGATAAAAAGCAAAGATATGAAAATAATATAGTTATAAATATTATGTGCGTTGTGTTTCATTAGGAAAATCCACTTTTAATCCAATGTTATTTACTATTTATTAATCATGACGCATAGTTCGGTGACAAGATTAAAATTCCTGAAAATGACTCAAGAATTTTGCTCATATTTCAGCTATATTTCTCCACGCGTAGCATGACCAATTCTATCTCTATTCTACCAAGAATAGACGAAGTTATTTCATCGTTATTCCTGTACAATTCGACTGAAGAATAGAAACATTTCCCGTCGTACCAGAAAAAGTTTTAAACATCTGTTGAACACTTGTCTAAAAAAAGTGTACCTACCTAACTGCAAAATTACCCTAATATCAACGTCGAATGCCGTTTTGCAGTTTACACTGTTATGTTTAACTTCTTTGTAGTATCCTTAAAACGGTAAAAAATCTTTCTAAGTTCTGTCGACAAAATCCGTTCCTACGGCGGCGCTAAGCTACGCTTGCTGAAGCACTGCATCTTGACGTTTCAAGGATTTTTAACCTAATTCAATGAAAACGGGTTGTATTGCACTACATTTCCAACTCGAGAGTCAAGATGGCGGGTTTACCTACTTCAACGAATCAAATCTTCATAGGTGTCAAAAAATGTACCAAAATTGTACTATTTAGTGCCTGAATTAAAAAAAATAGTACCTTTATCAGAACGAAATTATATCAAAACGTAAATAGACCCGCCATCTTGACTCTCGCCTTTCATTTGGTTTGGGATACACTCTGTTGAATTTTCGATTCTCGGCTGAATGTTGAGAGTTGAAAATTGTGTTCGATTTAAAAAAAAATCGACGCGATGCACATTCAGAGGGATAACGACTTGTTTATCGTGTCGTACAAATATGTTTGTAAAAGAATTTTCAGAAAACAAAACACATGTTTTATCATTTACCGATAATTTACTGTAAACTAATTATTAAATAAAAAGCAATTTGAATGACAATAAAAAATCCTAGATAAGAAATAAAGATATTATCGTAGACGAGTTGTGCTTCTCTGTTTCACTCGCTGCTCGCCTGCTCAGCATCGTCCTTATGAATGTAGCTAAAAATAATTTCAAAATCGACTAGCAGTTCCAGATATTTGCGCGTTTAAACGAACCAACATCTTTAGCTTTTTAGGGTTCCGTAGCCAAATGGCAAAAACGGAACCCTTATAGATTCGTCATGTCTGTCTGTCTGTCTGTCCGTCCGTATGTCACAGCCACTTTTTGTCGAAAGTATAAGAGCTATCCTGTTGAAACTTGGTAGGTAGATGTATTATGTGAACCGCATTAGGATTTTCACACAAAAATAAAAACAAAACGAATTTTGGGGGTGCCCCCCATACTTAGAATTGAAACTCAAATTTTTTTTTTTCACCAAACCCATACGTGTCCTATCCATAGATACCCCATCTATGGATAGGTCCTTAAAAATGATATTGAGGTTACTGATATCATTTTTTTCTAAACTGAACAGTTTGCACGAGAGACACTTCCAAAGTGGTAAAATGTGTGTCCCCCCCTGTAACTTCTAAAATAAGAGAATGATAAAACTAAAAAAAAAATATAATGTAGACCTCAACAAAAACTTCCAACGAAAATTAGTTTGGATGAGATACAGTTAGCAGTTCTTGAGATATAGTACATTTTCAAAAACCGCAAATATTACTTTGCCATTCATACAAACTCTATGAAAAACAAAGTTATTTTTATTGTTTGTGTATATTACTTATTAATCTCAATATAATTATATCCCTAATCTATGCTTGCTACTACGGAACCCTTCATGGGCGAGTCCAACTCGCACTTGGCCGGTTTTTTTTTAAAGTAGTATAACTATACCGGTATATAGTATATGTAGATATGAAATCATCGTACATATTACAGATAACGGCAAATAAAAATAATCATATCCAGTAATAATTTACCTACTACCTACCTACATAAACAATATTATCGTACGATCTTAGGCGATTCTCACACGAAACCGCTAGTTCGCGCGGTCGAGCGGACCCGCTTGTCAGGCGATAAGGTTTAAAAGTCAACTATGAGCTTTGTACGTATGTTTAGTCCGTTTCCAGTTCTTCACCAAGTGGAATAATTCTCGGGCACTTTTTTGATGTCACACTATAATTATGAAAGACTTTGCAATCAGTATTGACTTGAAGAATAAAATTGGCCTTTGGCGCATCGCCAATGCAATCACGCGAAGGTGCTTTAACCTTTATAACTTGCCTACTTGAAATAAATGCTTTGATTCTTTAAATATTGCATTACAAGCGTTGTTTTTTTTTTTCTTATTAAAGCATAATAAACACTTAAAATTGTGCGGCAATCTTTTTAATCACTGGAATTCGACCATTGGGCATCGAAAAATATGTCGTACGAACCACTTGAGATCCGCAATTCCGCGCACCGCCAAATCCGCGCGAACGAGCGGTTTCGTGTACTCGTGTGAAAATCACCTTACATCGGAATCCATACCTAATGCTTTATGATTGATTAAATTAGTATTGTTCATAAAATGATTACAGATAATCATAGAAGCACGGCTTGCTAGTCATCACGCTATGGCAATGGTGGATAAGCAGTGAAGGTATAAATTGACGTAAAGACTACCTAATAAGGCAGCTTATCTTTCAGTAATTCGAAAAAGGAGGAGGTTATGTGTTCGGCGCCATTTTTTTCATGATTGCACTCCGTGATCTGGTCAATTTACTTTTGATTCGGTAGAAACACGCGTTGTTTTAATTTTACCAACTTTGGTTAAGCTCAATTGTTTAGGGTGAATTTATACTTATGTATTAGCGCTAAGTCGAAGCTTCTATCTGAAACTAAATTAAACTTTGACTCTGCGCCAGTATACCTTGGTTGAAGAGTAGTGGTGACTGGTGGCCCAGTGGTAATGGCCCCGACGAGTTGTAGGTCGTGGGTTCGAAGGCAACCAGGCGTATTACTTTGTGTAATTTATTTCATCACCACTACTCTAGGTACATCGATACCGGCACATCCTCTAATCAAAAATTCGAATACATGAGACATCTACCAACCCGCACTGGGCCCGCTTGGTAGATTATAGCCTGTTCTCATAGAGAGAGCCCTGTGTACCAGCAGTGGGAAATTTGTAGGCTGATAAAGCATTAGGTAAAACAAGTTTCAATTGAAAAACCTAACAATGAAGAAGAAATAACAAGGAGAATCAACACAACATGGAAAAAGTTCTGGTCTCAGAAAGAAATTCTAAAAGGAACTTATGGATTTCATCTGAAAAAAAATGTGTTTGATACATGTCTGCTCCCATGTTTGCTATATGGATGCCAAACTTGGGTGTTCACAAATAACGCGAAACACAAAATTAAATATACCCAAACAGCAATGGAAAGAAGTATGTTGAACATCAGAAAATTACACATCTCAAGATATAGTGATGAAAGGTGGACAATAGAAACTACATGATGGAAAGGTCCAGGGGGAACAAAGAGATTTAAAAGAACTATAGAGCGGGCATTGGGAATATTGTCATACAAAAATGTTGATGTCGGGCGTCAGTAGCGCTATCTAGCGTTGTATAGCAAAACCACGTATTAAAATAATTCATCAGAATATATTTCAGCCATTACACAATAGATGGCAGAACTGAGCATCTTGTGATAGGGGTGCAACATTTTAGAATGGCACAATTATCGATACATAAACATCGATAAAGTTAACTAGGATTTAAATATTAGAAAAAAATTAAAAAGTGTGTAAGGGCAGAACAGAAATTAAATTATTAGTTATTAATACAATCCTATATTATCAATCTATCGTCATTAACTTAGTCAATGAACAACATAAAAAAATGTTTTTTTTTTTCGCTCGTATGATTTGATGAAAACGTCTTTTTCTTTTGACCAACTTCTACCGTCTCGATTTTATTCTTCCCATGTCATAAAATGATCCTAACATTAAATGTGTCAAACGGCATGAAAATAAATGTTTTAATTAATTTTTGTGGACAGCTCGCCCTTGAACAAAATAAAAATGTTTCAAAAGGGAGCTAGTCTCCTAAAAAAGTTTTTCCGTAAGTATCTCTTTCATTCATAAACAAGTCAGTATACGAAATGAATCATTTAGTATTTTAATTACTCTTCGACTTAATAAATATCGATAACACATATCGATAAACAGACAACTCTAATTCTTTAGCATATTGTCGTACAGCTACTGAGCAACAGATGGCGTTTATTTAAAAAATGCAAGAGTTCTAGAATAATATCAGACAAACTCTTAAAAACCAGGTAAAAATAAAAAAATATTTAGGAAAACAAATTGATTTCAAGTCCACATGTTTTCTTATATCTTGATTTGCAGTTACGCAAAGCGCAACTAGGCATATTTTCCTATAATCGTCCAACGAAGTTTGAATTTTGACGCACGGTCACACGACCTGTCAGGCGGACGTCTCAAACTAGACTGGTCGAGTTTTTACCGAGTGGTAAAAATTTGTGGATCACAACTTTCTTCGTGATGTCCCGTCTTTGCTCGTATATAGTTTAATGTCTTTGAGGGGGAAAGAGAAACATTGGTAGACCAAGGAGAAGGTGGGCTGATGATATATCACAGGTAGCCGGGAAAAATTGGCTAATCTTAGGCAAGGACAGGGACTCATGGAAGAAACTGGAGGAGGCCTTTACCCAATAAGGGGTCCATATTTCAATCAAAGAAGACTAACCCTACTTACAGGCCTGCAATGGTTTTCCTCTTTGAAATCTGAGTAACTTTTTCTATAGTTTCAAATGTGCTGATTACGAGAAAAATAATAAAAAAATTCCATTACGTCAGGATTTTTTTATATTAAATATTTAAGATTTTGCTGAAAAATGTCGGAGCGCATACATTTTAAAATTTACAAAACGTCATTAAATTACTTCAGCTTAATTTTTATTGCATTAAATTAGTGTATGGGGACATAGAAATTAACCGAAATCAGTAATTTGTCAATTACTACATAATGAGTATAAGTAATTCGCATTAACCATGCCGAAAACGGTTCATTTTGGCTTAATTTAGTAATAAGCTTACACAGGCCTGCAATGGTTTTCTCTTTGAATTCTGAGTAACGTTTTCTATAGTTTCAAATGTGCTGATTGCGAGAAAAATAATTAAAAAAATCCATTACGTCAGGATTTTTTGATATTGAATATTTAAGATTTTGCTGCGAAACGTCGGAGCGCCTACATTTTAAAATTTATAAAACGTCAGCTTAATTTTGATTGCATTAAATTAGTGTAAGGGACATAGAAATTAATCAAAATCAGTAATTTGTCAATTAGTACATAATGAGTATAAGTAATTCGCATTAACCATGTCTAAATCGGTTAATTTTGGCTTAATTTAGTAATAAGCTTATTAGTACATAATGATTAGGTATTATAATAACCTAATAGTTATGAATATTTAGAAAAGAGTGTAATAAAGATAAACCAAAGGGTTTTTATATAAGTTCCCGCACTGATTTAGAAAATTAGCAGTTGAAGTGCGCATCTTGCAACATAAACTTTAAAGTCATCTCGAAGTTGTTTAAATTCTCGAATTGTTTTTGTTATATTTGCGCCAAAGATTTCACCAAGATTTTGAAAGAGTTTGCTGTCTGGTAGGTATCTAGGAAGATGGAATACTAGCATGATGGCGGACTATTGTTGGTTATTGAAGCGCGACGAACCTGAACCAGAAATTTAAGCGGAAATGGCACAACCGAAGCTTCCAGAAAAAAAGGACCAGGTTCCACAAATAAAATTTACATGTTATTTAGACTAGTATTATGTTGTTATTATATATTAGTAGTTTTTTAAGTTATAAGTAATGTACTTTTTTAAATATATATTTTTTTTATGTGACAGGTTGTGTTTTTCTCCTATTTTCTATCTGTACCTTTTTTTAAAAATCTGGAGGTGATGGAGAAAATCTAAGTACATATTCGTAATTAACGCACCAAAATACCCTAAAATCAGCTATCAAATTCCTGAGAGGAAGTTATGACCCTCATTTTGCAGGCCTGATCTAAGTAATCATACTAACGATCTACTAACAACGCTCAAATATTGTAATTCGAAATGTGGAATAAACGGCTTTTTATTATTTATTTATTATTTATTAAAGCATTATGTACGCAAGGTTGGTAAAATAAAATGAACGCGTGACTTTTTTTTACCAAATAAAAATTATCTGAAGTAAATTGACCCATGTAATTATTGGCGAATTGTCTTATCACATATAATGCGGGTATTTCATCATTATAAGCACCTTATCTTCTTACTTGCTCCCAATTCATGCAGTTATCATCAATGGATCGATACACAATGGTATGTTACTATTCCTGACCCTAAGGTCAGACGCGTGTAGTAATTAGTCTGATAATGATTTGCCGCCATTAATGTTGTGTACAAGACAATGATTGATGATTGAAGAATTAACTTTTAATGAGACCGTTATCTTTTTTAAGCTATTGCATAGGTTTTATCGCGGGCTCTGAGCGCGTCAGTGCCTAGCCCAACAATGTCGACCGACTGGATTTACTTGCCATATCAGGATCGCTCAGCTAAATATAAACCTAGGCTAGCATCCTCCTTATTTAGTAACTAGTTTGTCATGAACCCGAGTTAAGTTAATCTTTGTACTTATGTTAGATGGTAGCTACGGTTAAGGGCCATGGTAGTTTATGCCTATATATCTACCAAGTCTGCAAATTATTTCTTCCCAATTAAAGTTCTTTTTTAAATATTTTATAAATATTATAACCTATGAATTAACGCATGCGTAGCGAATTTAAAAAAATACTTCAAAGCTTTTTAAGTTTTTTTTGTTGGTTTAAGAATGATTGGTACCATTGAAAAATTACATAGCTAAGGTAGTACCCAAATACGGCCAATAGACTCTTGGTTTGTATGGAAACTGTTGATAATGCCGTATCTAGTTGCGACTGCCGAGACGTCTTCATGCTCTGTTTTACCACAGAATACTGAAGTACTGAACGTGAATTAGAGCATTTAAAATTTTAAACTAAGTTTAAAAGCTGTCAGTTTCATCATTGTTACGGAATATAAATAAAGCTCTTAAAATCTCGCGTTTTATTTCCGCAAATAATCCCTTTGACACAGTCATCACTTTTTATTTTAAGCTATTGCAAAGCTTTTATCGCGGGCTCTTCGCGCGGCGACCGAATCAAAAAAATTCCAAAAACCTAACGAAAATATCTGACACCACGCATCGTCCAACATCGTTTCAGTTCGGGAGACTTCGGCAATCATAAAAATATCCGTCATAAAAACAAGTTACTTTTTCTGCTTTTTCTTACTGATTCTAAACGGCCAGCTACACAAGGAGTTTTCACAATGAAACCTATTTATAAAATTCTCCTACAACAAAGAAGTTCTTTATTACAGTAGTGCACCACAAATATTTCAAATAAATTAAATTTTCGTTAAATACACGTGGTAGGCGATTTCATTCTTTTAAAATAAAATATGTAATGCAATAGCTTCACCGCGGGCAGTCTCCGAGTGCCACATGTATTTTTTTTTTATTATCAAAACGAATACGTTATCCCTTCACGATTAATTAATTAATACCAACTCTATTGTTCTAATTGAGAGACAGTCTCTAATTGGTTTAATTTTTATCGCTCTGCGGCGTCAGATGTTATGACGTAACTTGAGAGCTTGGCTCTGATAGGCTAGTTCGATCATCTCATGCGGCAGTTCGATCATCTTATGTTGTACTTATTTGAAAATCGAATTCAGCCTTCAAAATGTATTACTTTATGTTGCCCGCGACTTCGCTGGCGTTTGGTAAAAAATTGACAATCAATTAGAACCGGTCAAGTGGCGTCATCCAAATTATTTATCATAATTATGACCATTATTGTGTATTTTCTCGGGAGCAATACTTTTTTTTTGGGATGAAAAGTACACTGTTTGATTATTAATTCCAGTCAGTAAAATGACAAATGCAACTGTCACTAATATAAAGAAAATGAAACAAACCCTGCAACACTGGAAATGTCATTTTACTGACTGGAATTAATAATCGTATTATAAGTGTGTCTCTGTACACTTGATAACGTTTATGAAAAACGTCATGATAATCTGTTTATTGGTTCAGGCGTGAAAAGGTAACAAACAATTTTACTTTCGCGCCCTTACCAATGTTAAATAAAAACTGCCATTTTCATAACACTAGAGCCACACTAACGGGAAATGCCGTTCGTTATCGCGTTAATGGAATTATTCGAAGTACCTACGAACATTTAAGGCCTTTACCGACAGAGAACGATCCAATCTGTCTGAAACGTCACCTAAATGTCACTGTCAGCCGTCAAATCTGACAGAACAACCCATAAAACATTTTTGACGTTTTGGTTAGGGGCCAAAACTTCCCAGAGTCGTTTAAGAACTTGTGACAGTTATGACAGCTATTTGACGTTTGAAGGCAAAAGCTGTTTCGCGTTTCAGTGCACCAAAGCGGATCTCTGTAACCTATGGATGTCGATAATAATAATTATGTGCATTACAGAGACCGCAGCCAGAATGGGTCGCCGGAACGGATCGCGCTCTGTGGGTAAAGCCCTTTAAAGACTATCGCGAAAATCAACGGGAAATGACGTTAGTGTGGCTCGGTTATTAGAAAGAGAGAAAACAATGTTTAGACCATCCATCTCTCTCTAGTATGACATAGATAAGTCTATAAAAATAGTCTTAAGGCGCTGTACCCAAGCTCTATGTAGCAAAGGGATGTCGATAATAATAATTATGTGCATTACAGAGACCGCAGCTAGAATGGGTCGCCGGAACGGATCGCGCTCTGTGGGTAAAGCCCTTTAAAGACTATCGCGAAAATCAACGGGAAATGACGTTAGTGTGGCTCGGTTATTAGAAAGAGAGAAAACAATGTTTAGACCATCCATCTCTCTCTAGTATGACATAGATAAGTCTATAAAAATAGTCATAAGGCGCTGTACCCAAGCTCTATGTAGCAAAGGTAGTCGCGGGGGTGAAGCAGCTGCGCGCGGGGGCAAATTATAAGAAAAAATGGAAGAAATTTTGCAGTTTTAACTTAATATTTAAACAATAACAGGTCTGAGTTAAAAAAATGTCTTTAGTATATGAAATTTCTTCTGTTATAGTTACAAAAAATATAATGGTTACCGCTGAAAAAATTGAGAATTTCGAGACGAAAAATTTTTTTTCGTGGTCATATTGACAATTTTCTTTTTGTAGTTTTAGACCACTTTTGTGAATTGTTTTTGTTAAAGTCACAGAGTACTACAGAGGGGTCTCTATGCGGTGTAGGTATGAAACGGCACGCACACACGCGCACACCGTTCACGGTGCCGTATGCCGGGCCGCCCGTCTCGCACGCGTTCCGTATCTTAATATTTTTGTTACGTTTACGTATGTGAAAGAGAAAATAACCAAAATAAAAAGTAGTATTATTAATTAGGTACTGTGTGAAATAACTTTATAATTAAGTATATTTTAGTTATAAAATATAAGGAAAAGCAAATACTGCATAGCTTTTGGTTGCTTAAACGACAATAGTGATAAGAGCCTCACGTTTCATAAACTACCGCGTCACGTCGAAAGGTGAAAATATCGACCACGTTCAAACTCAGAAAATAGCAGCTACGCATTCAAGGTCAGCGATCGTAATTGGTTGCGCGACTTTTTTACCATTTACAAAGACTCGCAACGCAGAACCTGTGACGTAGGGATGGAGATCTGAGATCGATTAATCGAAGAATCGATTGTTGGAGACAAAATATCGTTTTTTTTTAATCTAATAGTACTGAATGGATTCAGTGAATCGATACTTGACCCTTGAAACGCGACATTCGATTTTAGTTTTTGCTCTAAACCATAAAAGTATTTACAATTAATTGAATGTACCCATATTATAAGAGTGCTGCCGGTTAAAGGGTTAATTATTCAAAAACTCGCGAGATGCCTGTATGTTTGGATTCCTTCGCCTCTCTTTAATAAAAAAAAAGTAACGTTTGTTTGTAATCTTTGACTTTCTTTTTGTATTCTGTGACTGACATTTCTTGTTGCGTTATCATCATTCATTAAAATTCATTTGTTGTTTTAGAATCTGTGTGTCGTAAAGCAAAATAAATACTGATTTTTATGTAGTGTTTGTTGCAGAATAATAACTAAGTAATTGTAAACCAATACATTTAATAAAGCCTATAAACAACAAAGCCTAACATTTCAAATATTTTTAAATAATATTCTTTTTTGTTTTTGTAAGATGAAATGTTTAAAAATATTACAATAATAGGTTCTAATGTAAGGTGCCGTTGGTACTATGTATTAACATTCTGTGCTACCAATCGATAATGTATGTAGAATGTAGTGACGAAACCAAAAAGATATAGGCTGATGATAAAAAAAAATCCCTGAAGAACATTTATGTTAATAGTGTAATTTAACAAATGCATAAAATACACCTACCTACCTTATTGTGCCTCCTAAACTCGTAAGTCGCAACCCTATTGAGATTCACGGATAGCAACAATGTAATCACATTGTAATGCTGTTAGCGTCAGATAAACAAAAATAAACTCTCGCGTGTAACCATTCAGTACATTTTTGCTTGCGCATGGGAAGTTTAGGCTATTATAAAAGTACATGGGCGATGCCGATGCTAGTAAAAATGTACTTTATTCTCTCGAGTATAGATTTTACATTTGTTTGATTGTTTTTGGGAAGTGACCCAACTGTTCTAAACTGTGGTTAAAGTCTTTACTTTATACATTTGACTATGCACTGTATTTTTTCTGGCTTGTGGCATGTACAGATACGGCTAACTTTGCTACGAAAAACTAGTCGTTTACAGAGTGTTCGCTATGGGCAGCGCCTTAAGTTGGCATGCCCGTTCACCTTAACTAACAAGCACTTTCTTGGTAACTGATTTATTAGTAGTTAAAAACCTTAGAACCTTGTTCTATAGTTAATCCTCTTCACATAATCCTTAATCCTCCTTTACAAAGCCTATGGGAAAAGGGGCGGTTTATCCTGTCTGATACCACTCGACATAACGGTGATTTATTTAATGTTTTCTGGAATATACAAAGGCTGACTTGGATACTGTTGTGGATTTTGTTGGGCAGAGACTAGAGGAGGTTAAAAGCATTGCTATCTTTCTTTTTTTGTAAAACAAGAAAGGACTGGAATCAAAGGCCTTTCATGTCAAACAGTTTTGGACAGCCTTCGAAGATATAAAAAAAAAATACATGTGGCACTCGGAGACTGCCGCGGTGAAGCTATTGCATAACATTTTATTTTTATTTTAAAACAATAAAATTTGCCTACCGCGTATATTTAACGAGAATATAATTTATTGACAGCAGTGGTGGCCCAGTGGTATCAGTCTCGACTTACGAGTTTTAGGTCGTGGGTTCGAACCCCGTCAGGCGCATTACTTTGTGTAATTTATTTTCAACACCACTGCTCTCAAAACGGTGAAGGAAAACATCGTGAGGAAACCGGCATGTCCTAGAACCAAAAATTCGAAGACATGTGACATCTACCAATCCGCACTGGGCCCGCGTGGTAGATTACGGCCCACTCCCTCTCACAGAGAGGAGGCCTGTGTCCCAGCAGTGGGAACATTTATAGGCTGATGATGATAATTTATTTAAAATGTTTGTTGTGCACTACTGTAATAAAGAACTTCTTTGTTGTAGGAGAATTTAAAAGTAGATTTCATTGTGAAAGAAAACTCCTTTTGGAGCTGGCCGTTAAATTGTTTTTATGACGGATGTTTTTATGATTGCCGAAGTCTCCCGAACTGAAATAATGTTAGACGATGCGTGGTGTCAGGTTTTTTCCTTAGGTTTTTGGAAATTTTTTGATTCGGTCGCCGCGCCGCGCCGCGCTCAGAGCCCGCGATAAAAGCTATGCAATAGCTTAAAAGTATTACATTGTATGGTAAGCTTCAGACAAAACTCACCCCTTTTGGTAGTGATATAACTACCAAAGAGGGTTAGATTTCTTTTTTTTTTTCATTTCAATCCGGTAGTTCCTGAGATTAACGAGTTCAGCCAAACAAACTGTTCAGAGCCTCTGCCATGAGTTGTCATTACGATAGGTACTCGATCATAGGCACATCGACCGCGTTTGGCGCTCTCATTGGTTGAGAGTTCATACAACCTTGGAGCGGGCCAATGAGAGCGCCAAACGCGGTCGATATCGATGATCGAGTATCGTAATGACAACTCATGGTATGGGTACAGGTTTGATAGTACGGAACACTTCGTGCGCGAGTCCGACTCGAACTTGACCGGTTTTTTGACCTCGTTGAGACAATAGACATCACAGTTTTTCTTAGACATAATATCTTCCAATAGCCTCATTTTATTATCTCTAATCTTTTTGGCCAACACAATCTCCGTAACCTTTTTCTTTCACAAAGCACTGGCGCATTGCCAGACCGTTTATCTAGTGGTTAGGAGATAGGGGTAAAGTTGGCAGCTTGTCATGGTAAAATGCAACTTAATCATGTTGGAAGACAGCCTTGAGTCGAGTTTACTGGTTTGCGGCAAACGGGAAGGAAGTATAGCAAAGATTAAGTAGCAGATTGATGTAGGGGTTTTCAAATGATTTTTTACCTAAATTATTAATTCGAAGGGTAGGTAAAAAAGCAACCGACTTCAAAAACCACCACAAAAAAGTGCAAAATAACTTTTCTTTCGGAAGTCCGCAAAAATAAATTAACAGTCACAAGTAAATTTTATTTTTTATTTTACCCTTTTTAGTTCAACTCTACAACCCAAATTCTTATCAAATAGGTAGGTACCTGATATTCTTACATGTGCACTAGAATTTTGTAATCGGTATTTCGGGTAAAAACATCGTACACAATAAGCGAAAAATGCTAATAAAATAAAAATTAAAACAAACTAAATGATATCGGCATTTAAAATGTCTGAACCATGTTTCGGTTGGTCGTACAATTTTAGCTAATCCACAGAATATTTAATAGTACTACGGCTAATCCAAGCTTTTTTTGGAACGCATGCATATTATGGCTTTGCCGAATCATACCAACCCGAAAATGAGACAACTTCTGATAGTAAAATAGTAGATTCATTCATAAAACCGAATGCGACAAACTTATTTTTAGCGAGTTGTTTTCAACTGTGCGTACAAAAGTGGCGCCAAAGTTTTTTTTTCTGCAGTTCATTACACTCGGCACACGTGTCGGCCTTTAATACTTGGCCACGAATCACACGCAGTAACGCCACGCGTTTTGTGAAAGCGACTTCAGAAAAAAAATCAAGTTACGGAAGGAGTTTAGATAGGAGCATATCGAATAAAATCTAAAATTACATTTTGGGACTCTACAGGATTTTTTTAGAATTTGAGACAAAACTTCGGGATATCGAAGAACTCCACGAGTCACTGCAACAGTTATCACACGAAAAAACAAGGAACACACGTGGGGCGCTATATGTCTTATTAGCAAGTCGCATCTCCTGAGGTCGTTTATGGGGCGCTGCGGAACGACACTAGGGGATGCAAAGTACCGGTTCCTTCTTAACCGGTACCGGATTTTCGGTACTGGAACTTAGAACCGGGATTTCCCGGGAAATTCCTCCAAACGCGATTATTGTTTTTTAACATTCATTAAAAAAATATAATTATAAATAGGTACATTATGTATACGTATCAAACCGTAGAGTATACCTACCCAGCGGCGCACGAGTCGAGCAGATCATTCCATCTGGAATTTCTATGACACAAGGGTGTTTCTAACTACGCCTTGCGTCATAAAAATGAATAATATTATTATTTTTTATTTATTCAAATCTCATAAAACCCTTTTTTAAATTATGGATGTTAACTAGTTATTGGATACCTACATGAACTGGGCTGGCATTATAAGACGACGCGACTGACAAGTCACGGTGTATAAGTAGATTTTTGATTTGTTTCATCATAACGGACTCCTTATTTACATTGCTGAATAGTTTTATTTATAAAATTGAAATGATTTTCAATTTAAAATGTATTATATTAACAATATTGTAAAAAATAGTTTATTGGATATGATTTGTTACTTTGTGTTGAAAAAAGAAGGAAATAATAAAGTACCGAAAGTATCGAAAGTACCGGGACTACGGGATAAA
Source organism: Agrotis exclamationis (assembly GCA_950005045.1). NCBI lineage: Eukaryota > Metazoa > Arthropoda > Insecta > Lepidoptera > Noctuidae > Agrotis > Agrotis exclamationis. Next base: position 14,860,049 of record OX465441.1, read on the forward strand.
AACCCGGTACCGGGATTTCCCGGTTGCATGCCCTAAACGACACCCAGCAAGGCCAAGTATATTAGAGGCAAGTCATCTGAACGCGTACGAGAGTTGCCGACATACCCAGCGGTTTAGGTATGTTTAGGTTTCATTTAGCGACACTAATTTTATGAAAGGCTTCAACCAATTGACATTCCTCCGTAATTAATTAAATAATGCCGCATTCCAATTAACACAAATTAACTGGGTGATAAAAACGCGATACTTATGGATTGGGGTCACGGCCGTCGGATGACTTTGAGTATGTGGATGTGGACTTGTTTTATGTTCTGTGTGCGTTATAAAGTTACTTTACGAGTGATGGCAAGGTGATGGCACTTGATGTCTGGTGTATCCTGTGTCTCTATGCGACAGACAGTCTATGTGTGTGTCCACACTGGAAGCCTAGCGCGACGGCGGCGGCGGGCGCGGTGGCGGGCGCGGCGGCGGGCGCGGCGGCGGGCGCGATCTGTGTCCACACTGCCGATCAAGCGTTTGTTTTTGTAGCGGCGAATTCAGGTGTTGCAAACCGGTGGTACAAAGTAGTTTTTATAAATCTTATTTAAAGAAATTAATTTTAAAATGTTTTATAGGTTGTTTAGGATTGCATACAAATAAATTATCAATAATTCTACCTTTTTGTACTCAAGTATGGTAAAAATAATTTAAATATGTACAAAAACATCCAACGGTAGTACTTTAGTGCATGTTCTGGTAACTAGATGGCGCTACTAAAACACCGAAAAGGTTTGATACACCTGCCACCCGCCCGTTGTATCGGTTGTTGCCTAGCAACGCCTAGGCTCGCAAATTCGCTTGTAGCCATCGCGCTAGGCCCCCGCCTTAGTCACTTCAGTATGGCCACGAGCGGCGATTTCATACATTTAATATTTCCGCGCCCGCCGCCGCCACCGCGCTAGGCTCGCAGTGTGTTTGAGCACTATGCGACAGAGCATTCGCGCGGCAGAAGTCATTTTTAACAATTTTCATCTTTGTATGTCTTAATTGCTAAATTATAAACTTATCTAGTTCTTATCTTAGTTGTCATCTACACGCTTTCTCTTAGCTACGACTTGAGCTTATCCGACAAAAATCAATTTCTCTGTTATTAAAATCTTTGTATTATTAAAATAACTAGGTATGAACGTCACGCATGCACTCGTTGCCTACAAAAATTGATCCAAATTAAATAGAATCTGGGTGGCAGGACTGTAAGAAAGTTACAGTGACCCTTATAGTCTTCAAAAGTCTGATTATGAAGATTATATCAACCCATAAAAAAGAATATGAATCTTCAAAATAGGTAGTGAGTTGGTCCAGGTTTTATTTGAAATCCTGAAGTCCTCTTTTGAAATCAGATAGTTAAGAAGGATTCTATGAAAGTGGCTGGAAGAAACTGGAAGCTGTGATGCAAATCGCCGAAAATGGAGAGATTGGAAGAGACTCGGCATTAGGTCTACAAAGGTTGATAAAGAAGAATCTTAATCAACCCAGAAGATTAGTTAGGCAACCATTCTATGTAAGAAACTGGTATTCAGCTGCATCCAGTTAGACTGGAATCCGACCCAAACATATTATGCAGCTGTTAGAAATGCAGCTTGGCATAATTATTATTCATAATCATCATGACATCAGCCTTACGTAGGGGGGTCACTGTTGAACACAGGTCTCCTTTATGGATTTTCAATAGGACCTGTGGTCTTAATCAGTGAAGAGCGACCCACGCTGTGGTTGCCGATGCGTGATCTTCATTCAAGAACATGGCAAAATCATGGGATTGTTCCCACTAGTTCTACTGAACAGTTCTACGGTAGAACTAATGGGATTTTTTTTTCTCACTAGTTCTACGATATCAGGTAGAACAAAATAGTAGAACGAGTTCTAGTTCTACGGGACAGTGAGAAAAAAAATGTCGTGAAAACGACTGGGGGGGCACCCCGACTCGGACAGGTTAGGTTAGAAGGGGATGGCGGGGTCTGGAACACCCGGCCATCCCCTTCGTGGTTATTTTTTTTTAACCACCCAGAAGTGGGAGCACCGCTCCTTCGACGTTTTCTGACATAGTTATAGTTAGTAGTTAGTGGAACTGTTCAGTAGAAAAATTGGGAATAAAAAATCCCAATAGTTCTACTATTTTGTTTTACCTAATATCATAGTAACTAGTGAAGAAAAAAAAATCCCACTAGTTCAACCGTAGAACTGGTCAGTGGAACTAGTGGAAACAAACGAAATCATGATGAGAAAATAATACGCAGCTCTTTAGAACTAAAAACTAACGAGTATTGGCTAAAAATATCTCTTGAACTGTGTAATATCTTCAACAGTTTCCTCTTACCTAAACTCTGCACTGATTCATTATACCAAACATTGTAAATTTAAACCAGCCACACCAGCTTTAGGGAAGTCAAATAAACAAAAACTATTGGAAGATCGCCAACTTTGAGGGCATCAAATGGATTGGTTTCATGAAAAAATTTCGTAATTCGGTCAAGAGAACGCCTGGTTATTAAACAATATTAGGTAGATTATCTCACCTCTATGTTATTTCCTGATGTAAATATAGATCCTGAATTCATCTACACTCACGAGCAAAAGTATGGAATTACGAATTACTATCTCCGATTCCACGCAATCTTGAGTACCTAATAACTAGTTAAGAATAGAAAAAGAAGAAGTACTTAATAGCAGTCTACTGCTGGACATAGGCATCTCCAGCCGCACGCCATGTCGCTCAATCACCGGCACTCGGATCTCTTCCAGCTCTTACCGGCAACCTTGCGAAGATCGTCGCTCCACCTTGCCTGAAGGCACAGTCATCGTTCCTACGACTAAATGGCCGGGCCATTGCCATTTCAGCTTGCTTATTCTGTGCCCATCAACACTGGAAATTAACTATGGATCTCGGTCGCAACCTTGATCTCGATATTCGTCTGCAATCGAAATGTTATCGAAAATGTTTGATATCTAGGAAATGTATACAATTCCGATTCTGTTTTATATGTCATACAGGTAGGTGGAGCCCCGCTGTGCGGGGTTCCTATTTCCGCGTGCAATATTTAAAGGACACACCAAACCTCGGGGTACCCAAGAGTTAATGGTACCTTTGAAAGTAGACGTCGAGGTTCAGTTTGGTTAGGTTTCCCACCTTTCCGGGCTATTTTAGGAATTACATACATTTCCGTTAACAGATACAATAATAATTTCGGGCGTTAGTCTGTATTATTCACACATTTCGTTAAAATTACTTGTGAATTAACCATCTCCTTCTTATTTTTCCAGTACCTCCACGAGATCGGCCACAAAGTCTGTGTGACGCAGCCACGAGTCGCCGCTGCGGTGTCGCTAGCGGTACGAGTTGCTGAGGAGCGGGGCGAACCGATCGGCGAACAAGTGGGGTATGCTGCCGCTAACACCAGCTGTAGAGGAACTACAACTGGGATTGTTGTAAGTACACCCTTATCTCTTCCCTTTACGGTCCTTTTTTTATGGCTCGTTGTCCCTTTCCTTTAAAGGAGCTTGCGGCTAAATGATTACAGCCGCACAGGCTGATCTTCCGGAATAAGCCACGCTAGCCGGTGTTGGTCTTTGTATGGGTGATGATCATCTATCATAGCGAGTTTCCTCCGTGCCTCGGAAAGCACGTAAAGCCGTAACCGTTGCGTTGGTCTCGGCTGCATTTGTAGATCTTTGACAGTCGTTACTGTTAGTCAGAAGCTCATAAGTCTGACAATCAGTCTTACCATGGGTTATCGTATTGCCCAGTTACTGGGTTGCGGAGGTCCGATAAGCAGTCGTTCCATGTAAAATACCGATATTCAGCTGCATCAGGTACGACTGGAAATCGATCCCAATATAGTTCTAGGCATAATGATGATTCCCCTTTCTTTATAATTTCTCCTGAATCGTGGGTGCCTTAACATACATAAAACAACAACTTGTATGTAGATCATAGGTTTAACGAAACCTCAACATGTAGCTTAGCATAAAATCGTACAGGCAATGCGCCAACTGTGTCGTCTTTACTGTATTTAGGGTGGTTGGGATCTACCTTTTGCGGCACTAATCAATTATTCGGAGCCCCTAAGTGTCAAGGGACCCCGACGATTGGGAAAAAAAAACGTGTGGCACTTGAGGACTGCCGCGGTAAAGTTATTGCATAGCATTTTTTATCAATCTATGCATATATAATTATTTATTTATTATATTTATTACTGTGCTAATTATGCTATGGTCAGCCACGTCAATCAAGTGAAACGTCAAGAAAAGTTCTCCTCCCTCTCCCTCTCCCTCAATAAAATTGCCCCTTGCTCAATAAAAGCATGCTTTCCTGCTAGTAATGAGCACGTCTGTCCATACCTTTATAATTGCCGAAGGCCCCCGAACTGAAACGACGTTAGACGACGGTGTCAGGGATTTTCCTTAGGTTATTTCCTTAGGTTTTTAGGAATTTCTTGATTCGGTCGCCGCGCCGCGCCGCGCTCAGAGCCCGCGATAAAAGCTATGCAATAGCTTAAAAGTTGCTTTTAAATGAAAACTTATCGCGGCCATAAAGCTTCAGTCATCGAACTCCTAACATAGCTGTTTTCAAAAAGGCTATATTAATTTGTCATAAATGAGCTACGATCAGTCGATCAGCCAATTTTCTTGCTCCCTTCAAAATTCTCTTAATGACATCAGTAATAGCATTAATTACATGAGTCAGGCTGCTATTGTCTTTATTATGCAAAACTATACACTTAGATTAGAAGGGCTCCAAACAAGTTTTGATACAGGGCCCCTTCTGGCCACTTACTTTAAATGAAATGATTGATTGTTTCAGTTCATGACCGAAGGCGTGCTACTACGAGAGATGTTCGCGTCACCACTGCTAATGCAATATTCCTGCATCGTTCTTGATGAGGTCAGTATATAATATAATATCTTTAAATAACGATATATCTATCATCATCATATCAGTCTAGGCAGTGACGGATTAAGACTACTTGATGCCCTAAGCAATTGAAGCCTTTGGTGCCCCCTATCCACGAGTTTTTTGAATCATTAAATGAGTCTTTCCGCCCAGGGCGGGACGGGAGAGACTGTCAGACTTGTACTGACTAAAATCCATAGTGATCCTTCAATAGCCCTTTACGTTCCAGGATTACGGCTACTTGATGAGATAGCCCCGCGACCCCGCCGTCCTTGGCCCTCTAAAAGGGGGCACAATCAGTTTGCTGTCAGCTCTTTGAGGTTCGCGTGGAATACGACGCGCCGTCGACCCGGGAACGATCCATGTCGGACGGCGAGTCACCCATTACTCGCCATCCGCATGCCCTCGCCTACGGTAGCCGGAAGTGCCTCGCGACGTCCGTTGCCGTGAGCGTCTCCCACCTATCCACGGTAGTGTCTGCCTTTAATTTTTTATAACGTAATCATTGGTGACCACCCAGGGCAGGGCGGGGGGACTGTCAGACTCGTACTGACTAAAATCCACGGTGTCCGACAGTAGCCCTTTACGTTCCAGGGTCCCGGTAATTTGATAAGTCCCGCAACCCCGGCAGACTTTGGCCCTCTAGAGGGGGGCCCGTCATCATGTTGATACTCTTTGAGGCGCGCGTGTAACACGACGCGCTGTCGACCCGGGCATGGTCCGTGGGCGTACAGCGAGTCGCCCATTACTCGCCGCCCGCATGTCCGCGCTTACTGTGGCCAGAGATCGTCTGCGGACTTCAGTCGCCGTGGGCGTCTACCACTGCAGCTGGGATGGAGGGAGGACGCTGTCCTCTCCCTCACGTGGCCTAGCTAGCCCAGCAGCTGCCTCCCCCTTCGCGAACATGACTGCTTCGCAGAAGGAGGCGACCGATTCCCACTCCGTCTTGCCCCGCATCATGGCCTTATCGCCGTCGTGAGGACACGGTGGTGCTCTGCCGCGCGGGGCAGTCCTGCACCATATGCTCCACCGTGTCCTCCGGGCGATCCTCGTAGTGGTGACACCCACGCGTTTCTCAGGCACAGGTACCTCCCGAAGCTTCCGACACCGTGACACCTATCCTGCCACTCCTCAAAGAGGGCTCTTACCGCTGCGATTGCGGCGTGCCCGGACCTCGGTTGTGACAGTCGTTCCCTCCATACTGCCCTGAGCGCCTGCCGGCGCTGCGCCTCCATGTGCCACTCATAGACATGCTGGAGGGCAGTCGCCTCCAGATCCCAGGGCAGCAATCCGGCAAAGATTCGCCGATTCACGATCGTGCGGTATTCTGGGATCATCCGGTTAGCCATGACCCTCTGGCATGCCACCAGCTTTAGTGGTCGCGTCTGGATGCTCAGGGCCAACACGGGGGCCCCGTAGAAGGCCACTGAACGCACGACGCCGGCGTACAGCCTCCGACAGGAGGCGTTTTGCCCGCTGAGATTGGGCAGGAGTCGCCTGAGGGCGGCTGCTGCTCGGTTCAGCTTTGGGGCCAAACTCAGGAACAGGGATATGCAAGAGCGAGCGAAGCAAGCTCGATTTTTTTTTTGCAACTTTCTTCTATTTACGATAAATAAGGTAGCCAAGCCTTCGCACGATGGAATAGCGAGCGAAGCGAGCTAGAAAATTTAAGCAGTTTCAGTAAGTTTTTGGTGACGTGAGAGTGAGACGTGATACCCATGGGGGGCACCAGAACAAGCACAAAAAATTCGATTTAGGATTTTTTTTGTGCTTCTTCTGGTGCCCCCCCAGACGTGATGCCCTAGGCAATTGCTTAATTTGATTAAGGGTTAATCCGTCACTGAGTCTAGGACGTCCACTGCTGAACATAGGCCTCCTCCATAGATTTTCAAAAAGACCGGTTGGAAGCGGATTGCATCCAACGCGATCCTATGGTCATCGTACATATTTATACTATTCTAATATTATAGAGGTAAAATCTGTTTGTTTTTATGTACGCATAATCTCTGGAAGTACCTACTAACCTATTTTCCTTGAGTCTAGGACAACTTTAATTCCAAAGTATCAAATAGTAGCTTAGGTATGCCACCAGCTTCACCCGCGTGATTGTCACTAATTGGCTCACGAAATCGAACTATGTATAAAATCAAAGTTTAAGAAATTGTCTGTGTGCCATAATTTCATCCAGATCAGTTCAGTACTTTTGGAAAAGTAACAAACATCAATTCATCCTCACAATATTTTTACATTAAAAAGTAATGAACTAAGATTTAAAGATTTTGAATTCAAAAAAAAAAAAAAATATCGACAGATGTTTCCATATGAAACAATAGATAGATCATACAATAGTATAAAAGATAAACAGCTGTGCTGTGTTTCAGTTACTCATCACGAAATACCTATCTATAAAACAAATATACTTACATATATTTATTGAATGTACAGGAAAATTGTGAATTCAATAAATGTATGTATATTTGTTTTATAGATTGTATAATTGTTATAATTATAGTCCCCACCAGATAAGTCTGGAATAAAGGTAATTGATCCTAATAATGCATCGTTCGAAATTCACAATAAAATATAAGGTCAAGGCCTCTTACCACGATACGTTTGTTTTGATCGTGTTACGACACTTTCTTTACATTATTTCTTATCGTTTTGAAATATTCAAATACAGTTGGTACACGGGGGTCAATGAATTTTATTCCTGACTTATCTGGCGGAGACTATAATGTACATTTTTATTTAATTTCAGGTCCATGAAAGAACACAGATGACTGATGTTTTGATGGGGCTGCTGAAGAAAATTATAAAGGTATGGTTTTGTTTTGATTTCATTAACTTCGTATAGATTTATCAAGCGCACCGGACTACCACGTCTTATTAAAGAATATCGTGTTGCCTAGCAATTGCTGTAGTTGCGTTGTGGATGCCAGATAAGTTCTTTTTGTATTTCTATGACCTCTTTGCTGACTTCAGTTAAGTCCGACCACAAAATTCATTGTCAATATCTCCTGTGTCGTGGGTGCGTTTACAAACATCTAAACTCACGAATCGAACCCGCGATGCGCAGCGCAGCAGTCGACCGCTTGGCCACGGTGCCAACACTGTGTGACTCGAACCCAAGCAGTAATTTATTACTGCTTTCAAAATGGTGAAGGAAACACATGTCCTATCACAGAACGTTCGAAGAAATGTGACATTCGCCAACCCATACTGGGCCTGGGCTTGGCCAATAACAGCTTACTGGGGTCTCACATAGAAGATCATAGAGTCCTAACAGAATGAACGTTATTAAGTTGTTATTTTAATTCTGCGAAGCAAAAGATTAACCATAGAATTTCAACAGAGTTCCTTGCTGGTTCTTATCCATTGGAAATTTGATTCCCTATGGATAACCCGAATGTTATGACTATATCTACTATGCTAATATTATACACCGTGACTTTTTAGTCGTCTTACAAAAGCAGCCCAGTTCATGTATCCAATGACTAGAACACGTTTGTAATAAAAAAATATGTATTTAAGAGATTTGAAAAATTTAATAATAAAACACTAATTGGTTATTATGACACAAGGCGTAGTTAGAAACGCCCTTGTCTCATAGAAAATGGAAATGGAATGATCAACCCGACTATTGCGCTGGGTAGGTATACTCTACAGATTTATACGTAAACATTTTAACAGGGTGTTTCATATTTCTAATGCATCTATTTATTAAAAACTAGCTGCTGCCCGCGACTTCGTACGCGGATTCTGTTGCTTATGCCAGCGGCACGGGGTCGTCAAAATCGAACATCTGATAAGTCTGATGTCCAATTTCAAGAGCCCGGGTAAAAAAATAAATGGGAGTTTTGGCTTGTAGAGTCAAATTTTTATTCATCATCTAAAATTAGTTCTAAACTGTTACCGCCTTTACTGCGTGGAGGTACTCCCAGCTTATGTTATTTTAAAATTATACAGTGAAATTAGTGATACCTTTGATTTCTACATCAGGTGTTCCAGATCTTCAATTTTATACGTCAACAGAGAGTGTTCATCACGCAGAACAACTCTTGCTAAGACGTCATTCCTATACTTATATGTAGCTGGGCTATTGGTGTCCCACATCAGGTGTTCCAGTACTTCAATTTTATACGTCAACAGAGAGTGCGCATCAGGCTGAACAACTTTGCTAAGACGTCATTCCTGTATATATTATGTTATAGTTTCGCTTGGCTCTTGGTGTCCCACATCAGGTGTTCTAGATCTTCAATTTTATACGTCAACAGAGAGTGCTCATCACGCAGAACAACTCTTGCTAAGACGTCATTCCTATACTTATATGCAGCTGGGCTCTTGGTGTCCCACATCAGGTGTTCCAGTACTTCAATTTTATACGTCAACAGAGAGTGCTCATCAGGCTGAACAACTTTGCTAAGACGTCATTCCTATATTATTTTATAGTGTAGCTGGTCTCTAGGAGTTCCACATCAGGTGTTCCAGATCTTCAATTTTTATACATCAACAGAGAGTGCTCATCAGGCTGAACAGCTTTGCTAAGACGTAATTCCTATACACCGTGTTCTTCACGTTATCCATAAACTTTAGCAAATACTTCTATGGCTTTTACAAATCAAATCCAACAAAGGAAGTAGTACTTAAAAAGGCTTCGTTACAAAGATATTTGTAATTTCATTTAATGAAATTTAATTGAGCTATGCAGTGAGAAAGTATTTTAATTTGAAATCTATCAAATACTATTTGCATTTCATTTGTTTCAGCCCGCCAAATGTTATGAATGACGTTGCCAATTCGGATAAAGAGGCATGCATATCGGGTTATTTACGTCTAGGTATTTAGTTTGTATGAAAATTAACAAAAAATAAAAAATAAGAATTTATTAATGTGTCCATAATGAAAAATGCTTACTTCCGTGGTTTGAACATCTGGTCGAAGTTTATGTATATCGTCCGGAACACGGTGTATATGTTATGGTGTAGCTGGGCTCTTGGTGTTCTATATCAGGTGTTCCAGATCTTCAATTTTTATACGGAAACAGAGAGTGCTCATCAGGCTGAATAACTTTGCTAAGACGTCATTTCTATATGTTATGGTGTAGCTGGGCTCTTGGTGTTCTACATCAGGTGTTCCAGATCTTCAATTTTTATACGGCAACAGAGAGTGCTCATCAGGCTGAACAACTTTGCTAAGACGTCATTCCTGTATATGTTATAGTTTCGCTGGGCTCTTGATGTCCCACATCAGGTGTTCTAGATCTTCAATTTTTATACGTCAACAGAGAGTGCTCATCAGGCTGAACAACTTTGCTAAGACGTCATTCCTAAATATGTTATAGTGTAGCTGGGCTCTTGGTGTTCCACATTAGATGTTCCAGATCTTCAAATTTATTCTCTCAGCAGGAAATACTCATCACGTGGAACAATTTTTGCAATGGCACCATTTTTGTATCTCTTACAGTTTAGCTGGTCTGTTGCGGTTCTGCACCAGGTGTTCAAGATTTCTAGATAAATTATAGCCTATATGTTGGCCAGACTTAATACCTATACAACAAAAAAAGAATCATTCAAATCCGTCCAGTACTTTTTGAGTTTATCCCGGACATACATACAGACAAACAGACAAACAGATAAACAGACAAACAGACAAAAATTCTAAAAACTATATTTTTGGCTTCGGTATCGATTATAGATCACACCCCAAGTATTCTTTAAAAAAAATATTCAATGTACAGTTTTCACTTTCCTACTATTTTATTATATGTATAGCTAAATATGTTATAGTGTAGCTGGGCTCTTGGTGTTCCACATTAGATGTTCCAGATCTTCAAATTTATTCTCTCAGCAGGAAATACTCATCACGTGGAACAATTTTTGCAATGGCACCATTTTTGTATCTCTTACAGTTTAGCTGGTCTGTTGCGGTTCTGCACCAGGTGTTCAAGATTTCTAGATAAATTATAGCCTATATGTTGGCCAGACTTAATACCTATACAACAAAAAAAGAATCATTCAAATCCGTCCAGTACTTTTTGAGTTTATCCCGGACATACATACAGACAAACAGATAAACAGACAAACAGACAAAAATTCTAAAAACTATATTTTTGGCTTCGGTATCGATTATAGATCACACCCCAAGTATTCTTTAAAAAAAATATTCAATGTACAGTTTTCACTTTCCTACTATTTTATTATATGTATTAGCTAAATATGTTATAGTGTAGCTGGGCTCTTGGTGTTCCACATTAGATGTTCCAGATCTTCAAATTTATTCTCTCAGCAGGAAATACTCATCACGTGGAACAATTTTTGCAATGGCACCATTTTTGTATCTCTTACAGTTTAGCTGGTCTGTTGCGGTTCTGCACCAGGTGTTCAAGATTTCTAGATAAATTATAGCCTATATGTTGGCCAGACTTAATACCTATACAACAAAAAAAGAATCATTCAAATCCGTCCAGTACTTTTTGAGTTTATCCCGGACATACATACAGACAAACAGATAAACAGACAAACAGACAAAAATTCTAAAAACTATATTTTTGGCTTCGGTATCGATTATAGATCACACCCCAAGTATTCTTTAAAAAAAATATTCAATGTACAGTTTTCACTTTCCTACTATTTTATTATATGTATAGATAAAAATAATTATAACGATTTAAAAAAAATTAAACTCGCCTAGAGGTATTTTAGGTCGGATACATTAAGTGGACGACTTTTGTAAGACGACTAAAAAGTCACGGTGTATAATCTCTACTATTGTAAAGCTGAAGAGTTTGTTTGGCTGAAGACGCTAATCTCAGAAACTACTGGTTTAATTTGAAACAAAAAAAATGTGCTAGATAGTCCATTTATCGAGGAAGGTTTTAGGCTATAAAAGATCACGTTTCCACCAAAAGCAGCCGAGCAGCGAGTGAAACCGCGGAGTCTCAAATATGACATTTCATAATTCGCTTTTTCGTTTCAGAAACGCAAGAATCTCAAGCTGGTGGTATCATCAGCGACTATGGACGCGGAGTTCCTGCGAGACTTCTTCAACCTGACGGACAGGAAGTCGGACAAGCCCAGCACGTCCACCATCATGTCCATGCAGGGAAGGACGCATCCTATCGATGTGTTCTATAGTGAAGGTAACTATCGACGTCTATCGATGAAACGTAAGGGGTTTATTTCACGCCTATAGCCAAACGGCATGTGATAATAATCGTTAACGCTGACCAGTCGTTAATACATTTTCAACCTTATTCCCCAGCGGATAAAGTTGAAAATCTATTAAAGATTACAGAAAGTTTTCGTTTGTTTCGTTCGCTTTAGTAGATTTTCAACTTTATAATCTTGGAAATTAAGTTGAAAATATATTGAAGGCTCCTGAGCGTTTACGTATTGCCGTATGGCTATAGAGCCAGGTGAGATACTCTATAAAAGTTGCGGCAAGTTGCGTCGCCATGGTGTTTCGGTTAGAGGGCCAAAGCCTGCCGGGTTCGCGATACTGTCTTATCAGGTAAAGTGACCCTGGAACGTAAAGGGCTATTGAAGGACATCGAGAATTTTAATCAGTTCAAGTCTGACAGTCCCTCCTGTCCTGTCCTGGGTGGGAGGACTTATTTGATAATTTTACCACGAATTAAAAAAAAATCACTACTATCCTAATTGCTGTCACACATTTTTTTTTTAATTTTCCTTAATCTTTTTTTACATAAACACCTTGTCCTGACACTAACGAACACAACAAGAAAAGAATTATCCAATTTGGTGCAGCCGTTCGTAAGACGGACTTAAGCGACTTTCTTTTAATTATATTATATTATGTCATCATCATTATCATCGTATCAGCATGGGATCACCCATTGCTGGGTATAGGCCCCCTTTTTTGTAAATTATATGTAAAAAAAAATGGATGAATTAATTCAAACAGGTTACCGAAACCCAGATGAATAACGTCTTATATATCGATCTACCAGCGCCATCTTTTGAGCAAATTACTAACTAATGATTTTTTATTATTATTTCAGAACCCGTTCCTGATTATGTGAAAGCTACAGTAGATACAGTTATCAAAATACACGAGAACGAACCTTTTGGTGATATTCTAGCGTTTTTGACGTCTCAAGTAAGTTTGAAATAATTACATTACGCGTCAAAGTTTTTTCACAGTAGGTGAAACTATTTAGTCTTGTCATAAGCAGTAAGTCCGCTAAGTCAGATGATAACTTGCATCACTTAATGCAACCTTAAAGCCCCATTTAGACAGAGCAAGAACTCGCATGCGAGTTTCACTACATTGCGGTATTTGTTTGCTTAACTGAATTCGTTGTTCCTATAAAGTCCGCAATGTAACGCAACTCGCGTGCGAGTTCTTGCATCGTCTTAATGAGGCTTTAGAGTCAGAAAATCGTCATGTAAAACTGCTTTAATAATAACTCTCCCTTTAGATTTTTAGTAATTCTGAAATCAATAATAGTAAATTAATAAATTGGTCTAATAATCATTTGTAATCGGTACTATTGGACCGCTGGGCTGCGTGTCGTAGGTTCAATTCCCGCACGAAGCAAATATTTGTATGATCTACAAGTCTTTGCTTACGATCTCCGGCCACCGAAGGCGCGGGCATGCGGGCGGCGAGTAATGGGCGACTCGCTGTCCGATCATGGACGCAGCTCGGGTCGACGGCGCGTTGTGTTCCACGCGCGCCTCAAAGAGTGTCAGCAAGATGACGGGGCCCCCTCTAGAGGGCCAAAGCCTGCCGGGGTCGCGGGACTTATTCCATTACCGTGACCCTGGAACGTAAAGGGCTAATGAAGGACACCGTGGATTTTAGTCAATACAAGTCTGACAGTCCCTCCCGCTCTGCCCTGGGTGGGAGGACTCATTTGATGATTTTACCACGATAAAAAAAAGTACAACTACTTGTAGATCATACAAATATTTGCTTCCAGGTCTGGGTGTTTGTGTATGTGAGTTTATATGTTTGTAAATGAACCCACGATACAGGAGAAATTCCTAATGAAAAAAAACTTATTTGTGACATCATAGTTTGCTTTTGCCGTACAAAATCTATAGGGAATCCAGTTCGGCTCAGTCATAAAAAGTTTTCCAATAGTGCACTGAAATACTCAATTGAATGCTTTTATTTTATTCAAAAGAATATGGCAGCAAAATTTTAAATTTTCCCTTGATTTGATCTCTACATATTAATTTTAAAATTTTCCAGGAAGAAATCCAATCAGCCTTAGAAATCCTCCGCGCCTACGCAGACATCAACAACGACACAAATCGCACTCGAACCCACTTCCCGTCCGGTATCAAGGCAGCCAACATGTCCGCTGTGCCCATGTACGGCAGTCTCCCTCACTACCAGCAAGTGAAGGTGTTCCAGAGAACTGACGATAATGTGAGGAAGGTCGTCCTGGCTACCAATGTGGCTGAGACTAGTGTTACTATACCTGGAGTTGTTTATGGTAAGAAATTTTTAATACATTTATTATTTGTTTACAATGTTGGATTCTTATTGACAATGAATAAAATGTGTTGCTCTGTAAACAAAGATTTATTATCATAAGTTACACATTCTATGAGAAACTTACACACTATTAAGCTCTAAACTTCAGTAAAACTCACCTGTAAACAAAGAAACGACATTTAACGTTTATTATTCACAGTGTCAATTTCTTTATTCCTTTAATAATCTAAACAAATTAAATAAGGTTGAGTCTTAACCGATATAACATCTTTATAACCTCCAAAAGTCTTTCGGTTTGACAGCACTGCTTTACCAACCGTACGCAACGTTCAGCCTCAATACCTCGCTGCTTTACTGACCGAGCGAGTCGCGGCCAAATTCAAACTAAAGAAATGTTATAACTATTTCTTTACACATATACATTATCTGCCTAGCCTTTTCCCAACTATATTGTGGTCGGCTTCCACTCGAACCAGGCCCTATAGACAAACAGGCAGACGATAATCGTTATCGCTCAGCAGTCACTAATACATTTTCAACTTTATACACTATCGCGTAAAGTTGAAAATCTATTAAAGGCTGCTGAAAGATAACGAACGAAAACGATCTGTAAACTCCAACAGATTATCAACTCTAGGAGCTGGGATATAAAGTTAAAAATGTATTAGTGACTGCTGAGCGATAACGATTGTCGTCTGCTGTTTGTCTATAGGGAGTGGGCCATAATCCACCACGCGGGTCCAGTGCGGATTGGTGGATGTCACATGTCTTCGAATTTTTGGTTCTAGGACATGCCGGTTTCCTCACGATGTTTTCCTTCACCGTTTTGAGAGCAGTGGTGTTGAAATAAATTACACAAAGTAATGCGCCTGACTGGGTTCGAACCCACGACCTACAAGTCGTAAGTCGGGGCCGATACCACTGGGCCACCACTGCTCCTTACATCATCTGCTTAGGCCACAGAAATATTAAAAACAGGAGAAGTGGCAAGGGGGCGTGTCGGTGAAGCCGTGGTGTTGAGCGTTTCGCTCAGCTATCAATTGTACTACTTTATTCTTGTTGTCCTATATTACTCCGACTGTATTGTTTTTGCATTAAATACATTACTCTTTTACAACCACCTCAGTCTATTTACTGAGTGACTTGACAAGCAATGTAAAACTGACATAACGATACCTCACCAAGCCGTAATGTCGCATGGTGCGTCCATTGTATTTGAGCGGGAGAGTCGTATCCGCACCCCGTGTCGCGACAACACACAATGATAATTGTTTGTGTGAGTAAATTATACGGAAAAAGTACGCTGTAGTGTAAAGAATTAGGTTTATATTTAAATGACTGAGTTATCGATGGCGCGTGTGTGCAATTGTTCGTAGTATTGTTTTGACAGAGTTGTGAGCGCAATATTAGCGTATGGAGGGGCAATTGTGGCTTCATCGGATTTCTATACATTTTGAATTCCACGCTATATCTCCTTTAATATATCTATGGCTTATGCCCACTTATATCATCTGCCTGTCCATAATTCAGCTAAATATTAGCATTTTATATGGAGTGACTGCACTGACTGCCTATCTCACCTTTACAACTGGTGAGACTGGTTGTAAGACTTTCGAGCTTCTGACTAACAGTATTGACTGACAAAGATCTACTAATTACCATCGAGACCAAGTTCTTTCTGAGACACAAAAGAAAAACACTATTATGGATGTTCACCTATCTACAGACCAACCTTAGCAAGCTGGTATTATTTAGACACGAACTCCAAAAATTTTTGGATTTTTTTCCTAATATTTCCTTATTTTTCCAGTAATAGACTGTGGTTTCCACAAGCTCCCATTCTTCGATCCAGCAGTGGGCGTGGAGAGTGTCACAGTGACGTGTGTGTCCAAGAACAACGCCACGCAGCGAGCGGGCCGGGCCGGCAGGACTAGTCGCGGGAAGTGTTACAGGTGAAAACAAACTTTATAGTCTACATGTTAAGTTTAGTTTTGTTTACAACTGCCATTTTTAGAGTTCCGTACATCAAACGAAAAAATTGGAACCTTTATAAGATCACTTTGTTGTCTGTCTGTCAAGACCCTTTTTCTCAGGAACGCGTGGAGGTATCAAGCTGAAATTAATATCAAATGTCTTTTTTTTATCGTGGTAAAATCATCAAATGGGTCCTCCCATTCAGTGCAGGGCCGGAGGGACTGTGAGACTTGTACTGACTAAAATCCACGGTGTCCTTCAATAGCCCTTTACGTTACAGGGTTACCTGATGAGACACTCCCGCGGCCCCGGCAGGCTTTGGCCCTCTAAGGGGGGCCCCGACATAATGCTGACACTCTTTGAGGCGCGCGTGGAACACAACGCACCGTCGACCCGGGCTGCGTCCATGGTCGGACAGCGAGTCGCCCATTACTCGCCGTTCGCATGCCCGCGCAAAATCAAAAGTCTTAAAACACAATTTAGTTAATAACACTAGGTGTAGCCGTTTATTTTCATTGTGGTGTCAAAAATGTGTATATAAAAATATATTTGTTTCAGGTTGTACACAGAAGCTGAGTATGAAAAACTCCCCCCTTCAGTGCCTCCTGAAATGTGTCGAAGTGATCTTTCTGGGATGTTACTGCAACTGAAAGCTTTAGGCATTCATAATTTACTGAGGTAATTTTGTTATTCCATAGTTTTTTTTTAAATCATCAAATGAGTCCTCCCGTCCTGTGTAGAGTGGAAGAGACTAACAGACTACATATTATTAACTAAAAATCCACAGTGTACCTCCAATTGCCCTTTATGTTCCAGGGTCACGGTAGCTACTCGTTATCGCAAGCATCAATTTAAGATGTAAAGTTATATTATGCAGGTTACATTTAACACTTACTGAGAGCACATTTTGAAACTTGCTTGATTTTAGCGTATCAAAGATGAAAATTAGTTATTCATAGCATTTGACATTTTCACACTACAAATGAATGTAAATAAACACACATAGATATGGAATAACGGACGAGAGGGACTTTCGGACTTGTACTGACTAAGATCCACTATAACTTTCAATAGCCCTTTACGTTCCGGGACCACGGTTACCTGATGAGACAGTACCGCGACCCCGGCAGGCAAGTGACTGGCATATGGTAGGAAAATAGCAATTTTAAAAACGTTAAAAAAAAGCGAATCTTACAGTAGTTAGTGTAGTTGATGATGACTTTATGATTATGAACATCTAACTAACACCGTTATCGACTTCGACTTACGACTTGCAATTGCCATTATGAATAATAATAGGTACTGTATGTTCCAGGTTCACATTCCCCACACCGCCGCCAGCTAAAAGCATCTTATCAGGTCTAGAAACTCTATACGCACTGAAAACTATCGACAAGTTGGGAGAACTGACGTCTACCGGAGAGATCGTGGCGGAGTTACCGCTCAAACCTATGTGTGCCGCCATGTTGTGTAATAGTGGTTAGTAAAATATAGTACTTATTCTCTTTCAGGCATAGAGTGCTATTATAAAGAAACAGGTAGACGGCGCATATAAGTCGGCGCATATATATCGGCGAAGATAAGACGGCGCATATAAGTCGGCGCATACAAGTCGGCGCAGATAAGTATTCGCAATTTCGCATACAAGTTGGCGCGGATAAACCGGCGTATATAAGTCGGCGAATATAAGTCTGTGCAGATAAGTATTCGCAATTTCGTATACAAGTTGGCGCGGATAAACCGGCGTATATAATTCGGCGCAGATAAGTCGGCGGATATAAGTCGGCGCAGATAAGTCGGCGGATATAAGTTGGCGCAGGCAAGTACGCGGATATAAATCGGCGGATATAAGTCGGCGCGTATAAGTCGGCGGATATAAGTCGGCGCGTATAAGTCGGCGGATATAAGTTGGCGCAGGCAAGTACGCGGATATAAATCGGCGTATATAAGTCGGCGGATATAAGTCGGCGCGTATAAGTCGGCGGATATAAGTCGGCGCGTATAAACCGGCGTATATAAGTCGGCGCAGATAAGTCGGCGGATATAAGTCGGCGCAGGTAAGTCGGCGGATATAAGTCGGCGCAGATAAGTCGGCGGATATAAATCGGCGTATATAAGTCGGCGCATATAAATCTACGTATACCTATAAGTCGGCTCAGATAAGTCGGCGCATATAAGTAACCTGTCTTGTTTGTTATTTCGTCACGTTAAGTAAAATGAAATAATATTAACATTTTAATCGGAAGTGATACATTGTATTTAAAATTATATGTGGGCTGGGCTATTTGATAATTTTATTTAAATAAATATTATATTATCATGTTTCCAGGTGAGTGGGGCTGCATAGACGAGGCTCTGTCTATAGCGGCCATGTTACAAGTGGACAACGTGTTTCTGAAGCCCAGCGGTGGACAAGAGAGTGTCAATGCTAGGATTAGCAGACGAAATAACTTTGAGGTAAATATGTTTTTTGTTTACGTAGAACTACCTGGAACGTAAAGGGCTATTGAATGAACACAGTGGATTTTAGTTAACACGAGTCTGATACTCTCTTCCGCTTCACCCAGAGCAAATGAGAAAAACAAGGTAAGTATGTGTCTTAGCTCCTCTTCGACATTAACCGTATGAATTTCATGATGGCCCTGTCATGTAGGGCATTGTGAGTTCAAAGCCGGGTAAATAACAATCTGACTAACGACGGCGACGGACCAATCGCGAATTGGTCAATTCACAGATATTGTATTTCTGTTGTTGCTATAACAAGAACTAAGTATTACAAAAACAGAATAAATATTATTGTAAATATTTAACCCCTTAAATATTTATAATAATATTTATTCTTTTTTTACCGTTTTTATAGATAAGAGTGCGGAACCCTTCGTTGTGCGTAGTGACACAAACTTGGACAATTTTTTGAACATTGGACCAATGTCAAGCGTTAAACCATTTTTTTAAATAACTTTGATATATTTCAGGTAGCAGAAGGCGACATAATAATGTACCTGAACATAATGGATACGTACCTGAAACTGAAGACTTCTGAAGACGAGAAGAGAAACGCTAAAGTCTGCAAGCAATGGTGCCAGAAATATTATGTTAATTATAAAGTTATGGAAAAGGTATCACATTTGTATGGTTTGTTATTTTCAGATCTAATAAGTTTTGCTAAGTAATCTATCAGATGGTCGCGAGACTTATCAAATTACCGTGACCCTGGAACGTAAAGGGCTATTAAAGGATCACCGTGGATTTTAGTCAGTACAAGTCTGAGTCCCTCCCGCCCTGCCCTGGGTAGGAGACTCATTTGATGATTTTACCACCATAAAAAAAGTTCATGAGATAACAAGACAGCCAGATGAAAAAAACGTATATGTTTTTAATTCAGTCTCATCATCATCATCAGCCTTTAAATGTTCCCACTGCTGGGACACAGGCCTCCTCTCTGTGAGAGGGAGTGGGCCGTAATCTACCACGCGGGCCCAGTGCGGATTGGTAGATAATAAATCAATTTATAATAATAAATCAATTTATTTCTCCTCACAAACAAGACCATAGATACAAAGATTGATTGATTACAGTAAGCAGTCTGTGAAGAGCTGGTGTCTGTTATAGGTGTTAACCTGAGTTACAGATCACCAGAAAAAAAAGTAGATGTCACATGTCTTCGAATTTTTGGTTCTAGGACATGCCGGTTTCCTCACGATGTTTTCCTTCACCGTTTTGAGAGCAGTGGTGTTGAAATAAATTACACAAAGTAATGCGCCTGACTGGGTTCGAACCCACGACCTACAAGTCGTAAGTTGAGGCCGATACCACTGGGCCACCACTGCTAATTCAGTCTAAATTTTTACAATTTAATAAAAATGTCTCCTTTTTTAATTAATTTCAGGCTTGTGAAGTTCGAGCCAGCTTAGAAAAGTTAATAAAAAGAAAGTTCCAGATGGAAAATAAATTTTTTGATGGAATAGATCTAGGTTCAGGTAAATATTCTTTGATTCTTCCTTCATAGGGACGCCAGGTATGATGGGAAATCACACACTTAAGGCAAACTTAACACAATACTAACGTAGCGCAACCGCTAATAGGACGCCATTTGTTAATGGTCGCTTACAAACGACGCACAGTGTGGGAATTTTGCAATCTAGAGGGATTTAATTCCAAACTGAAATAAATAAAAGAAACAAGTGTAAAATGATATTGATTGGTATCAAATAAACAAAATTTATCATTTACGATGTCTACCGGTTGTTGCCCATTTTTCGTTAATTTTGATAAAAAAACTTTTTAAAAAGCGCTTAAACTCATTTTTAGTATCTTCCAAAAATTTAACTTGCTGGTAATGAACCTTTTATAAAAGCTTATTCGCTTCTTTTTCACATTTGAGATCAAAAAACTAGTTTTTTTGTAATATTGGCGGTCATTACGAAAATCGAAAAAAAATATGTTGGCGCAAAAAAGCGCAAGTTTTATCAACTGTTCTCAAAAGTTTAAACTCTAAACTATAATTTGAAAGAATCAAAACCTGGCCATTTTTTTAATACACCTTTTATTTTGCAAATCATCTCTAAAAAATGCTTTTTTCAACCTTTGCTTTCACATGTTGATATAAGAGTAATGTATTACTATTACTTTAATAAAATGCACTCTAAGTGACCTTGACAAATATACACAATGGAATAATAAACCAATAAACAAGGCTTTAAGTTAATTTTATCAGTAATCTCAAATGAAGATGACACTTAAATGTCGTATTCACATTGTCAGTATACAACGACTATTATCAACCCACTTCAAGATTTGTTATTATTTTTTTCAAGCTACATACAACAATTTCTAATATGTTGCTTTGACCAATAGGGTCTTAGGTATAAATACGTTATAAATATGTTATAAAATATTAACATTAATATTTTGATTTAAATCCCCCTAGATTTCGAAATTCCCACACTGTGCGACGTCCTGTTTTCGCTTGCGCTACGTTAGTGTTGTGTTAAGTATGCCTAAAGAGTGTCCGTGGAGTTTCTTGCCCGTTCTTCTCCATAGAGATCTACTTCTTGGAATGGGCATCTACGGTACTTTCACAGTTTTTATGTCTTGTGACTGGGACTGTAGCACCATAACTTTTTAGTGTTTAATTATATTTTTGTCTATGACAATTCAAAAGTGTCTGTAACTGGCCTACTTGAAATAAACGCTTTGATTTTGATTTTGTGTATGTCCCCATTAGACCTCGCGTCCCCGTCTTATACCAACACTGTTCCCCTACTGATATTTTCCAGGTAAAACAGAACGTGTAATGAAATGCGTCTTGTCCGGCTACTTCCCTCAAGCTGCCTACCTCAACACAAGTTCCTCATACAGTGGTATTAGAGGAGCTGAACTACACATCAGTCCTGACAGCTGTCTGTTTAGAGTGCAGCAACCTAAATGGTGAGTTTATCCTACCATACCAGTATAACCCCCTTTGCCGGGGTCGCGGGACCAACAAGCTACCGTGACCCCGTAACTTAAAGGGCTATTGAAGGACAGTATGCACAAATCTGACAGTCCCTCCTGCCCTGCCCTGGGTGGGAGAATCATTTGATGATATTAACACGAAAAAAAAAAACAGTATTAGGTACCCAGATTTTAGGAAAGAAATGTTGCTTTCAAGAAATAAATGGTATGGCAAAATTAACGTATGTTATCCCTTTTGTGTCTACAGTATAATATGCTTTTTTATGTTTCGCCTTGTCTCGTTTAGTCTCGCTTTGTCTCACCATTCTTAGCCAAGTCTTGCCTTGTCTCACATTCTTTGCCATGTCTCGCCTTGTTTCACCATTCTTTGCCACGTCTCGCCTTGTCTCACGATTCTTTGCCATGTCTCGCCTAGTTTCACCATTCTGTGCCATATCTCGCCTTGTCTCACATTCTTTGCTATTTCTCGCCTTGTCTCACCATTCTTTGCCATTTCTCGCCTTGTCTCACCATTCTTTGCCATGTCTCGCCTTGTCTCGCCTTGTCTCGCCAGTCTCGGCAATACTCTTTGTGACAATTTCTCGCCTACATAGTATGTAGGAGCGTAAGGGAGCTTGCTCATGACGCGATTCGTGCAATTTGAAATTTCTTCTAACCAAAAATGAAAATCGTCCTTTCTACTACGATATAATGATGCAATTCGACTGACTTACTTCGTCGTCGTGGCCAGCGTGTTTTGTTTTCGTTTTATGTCATATATCGTAGTGGTAAGGATGAGTGGGGCTCCTATTTCTGCGTGCAAGGTTTAAAGTAACCTAACCTGTCCGTGTCGGGGTATCCCAAGTCTCGAACTCGCTTCGCTCGCTCTTGGATACTAAAATTTCTTGTAACAATAGCAATCGTGAAGGCAAACAATCAAAGTCCAAAGGATAAGCCAAAGTCATCAAAGAAAATAGTTTAAACGTTAAATTATGTGTTTAAAACGTTATCATAATGATTTTCGCTTAAATAAACGTTATATCAAATAAAATTATATGAAATGAGTTTTAGAGTAACACAAACTTTATGTGTAAAGAAATTATATTAATCGTTGATATATCTCACGTTGATTATATCATGTTAACGTTATTGAAATGAAAATATATCAAGTAACTTTATATGAAATGAGACGCACCCCTTTGGGCTAATCGACTATAAAATTAAGCTTAAGACAAGGTTCCAACGAGGTACTTGAATTAGTTCTTTATGACGTTTTCAATAAAGTTAATTTTCTCTTTCCCAGGGTAATGTTCGCCAGTGTACAGAGCTCGGGCGACAAGACGTACATGCGAGAGATGATGACCATCCAACAAGGATGGCTGCTGGAGCTAGCGCCGCACTACTACACACACACTTGACAATAAACTGACTAGCTCTTTGTTACTTTTGAGTTTTATTTTTTGTGTTGAAGATTTTTTATCAAAGCTCAAAGTATTTATTTCAATTTGATCTGTAAAGGCGTTCCCTCACCGGGAGCATTCGCGTGTAGTGTAACATTATAGATTCGAGTTCGACTTTGAGCATTACATTACAATACAGGTAGTATTGTAATGTAGCTAATGCTCAAAGTCGAATGTCCCTGACTGACGAGCATTCGCTTACATTTAGTATAGATTTGATACAAGGTGCGCATTGTGATGCTCGATTGTTCTCCTTCACCGATGAAATGCTCGAATCTGTAACATTACATTACAGGTGAATGCTCGCGGTGTGGGAATGCCTTAATGATCAAATTGCACTTTAGAATAGTTATTAAAATCTTATAATGATAGCTTCATTACAGCTACTTTTAAAGGTAGTAATTACCCAATCCAAATCGTAGATCTCTATGGACAAGAATGGGTAAGAAACTCCATGCAGTGCATAGTTTCTTTTAAATCAAATATTATGATTATTCACTTTTTACTTAAAAAAATGGTAATTTTATGTTATGGGAAACTGAGTCATGACACACGATACGAGAAGCGATGTAGAAATATTTTAATTTCATAACTCAACTTTTTTTATGACCGCAATTACCACGAAGTTTGACGCAAACTTTTGCAGTTTTTACTCACTTCTTTAACCTCTGAAAGCAGCAACATAAACAACCTTATAGTTCAGAAAATAAAGTACAAAATAAAAGGTAAAACTAAAAATAACTATTTCATTGTCTTAATTCTCTATTATTATTTATGAAAACTTCCGAAGACGTTCAAATATATTTTACGAAAACCTCCGAAGACATACGAAGACGCCCGAAGATTTACGAAATCACCCGAAGAAAGCCGAAGATTGCCGAAGACATCCGATGCAATACTCAGACTCAGCTGTAACATAGTATTGTGATGTTAGAACTTCTCAAAATTATGTTCCAGCCAAATCTGGTATGGTATTCAACGATGGACCAAGAAAGGATAGCAAGAAAAGTGTGATATTGATTGTTGCAAAGGAAATTAAACTGTATTTCAATTGTACAAGGTGTGTTTTAGCGAGAACTGTGTAGTGTGAAAAGAATTTAAGGTGAATGCTCCAGGATAGCCCGCGAAATTCAAAATTTCTTGGGTTTTTTGCAATTTGCAGGCCAGTGCTAGGTTGTATGTTGATTAAAATATTATTCGCGGCTGTAAGACGTATGTAGTTACAGAATTATTATCATCAAAATCACCAATACAACCCACCAAGTTCATAAAGCTTCAGGAACAAAAAAATAACATAAAAAGTCATTTCTGAAGCTTTATGAACTTAGAGCGTTGTATTGATGATTTTGTTGATTATAATTCTGTAACTACATACGTCTTACAGCCGCGATCAATATTTTAATCAACATTAAACCTAGCACTGGCCTGCAAATTGCAAAAAACCCAAGAAATTTTGAATTTCGCGGGCTACCCTGGAGCGTTCACCTTAAGTGAGGTCAGATAAAGTTTAATTTTCTTGTGATAATTTTGTACGGTATGTCTTGATTCAGACCGATTGGTTGTACTTATGTATATCTATATTAATTTTTTATTGCAATGAATACCATGATGATTGTAACGATGATGACATTATCAACATTGTTTTACTATCAGGTTATTAATTTTCAGGTTCTGTATATTTTGTTTGTCTTGTAGATAATAAAAACAATATCGATTAGTCACAGCGCCATCTTTCCTGTAACATTAGAACTTCGTATTCCGCGGCTAAAACGGAAACAAACATAGTTCCCATTTTAGCTATGTCGCTAGTTGTTTTTGAATGGTATTTTATAAAAATTACGATTACGGTCATTTCAGACCGAGACGCGACGCGAAGCGACGTGACGCAACGATACTTCAAATGTGTATCTTTTCTTGTCGTAAATAAGGTTTTGAGGAGATTTTGAGTCGCTATTAAAATGTAGCGCGGCGCCGTGCTTCGCCGCGCCGCGCCGGATTGTGACAGGTGTATCTTTTCATGTAGGAAATAAAGTTCGATTTTGAATAGCTCTATTGAAATGTGCGCGCAGCGTCACGTTTCGGTCTGAGCCGACCCTTAGGTTACCAAGTTGATTTAACGAATTATTTCATTTTTGTTATGTCTGAAGGATTTTAAACATTGCCCCACACTAGGAATAATACCTGTAGCGTTGATGCGTTTACAAACATTTAAGCTAACATAGACAAATAAAAGGATCCAGAACAACTTCTTTTATAATAAACAAAAAAAAATGTTTGTATGGGAATAGAACCAGCGACTCCGCGACACGCAGCGCATTGTCGTGCAAATTCTGAAAATTGTTTTGACTAACTTTTTATACGTAATTCTCCGAGCCTTGAACCCATCTGCTCGCACCTTATGACTGATAGCCAGACGTCTGAGACAAACAGACAGACAGACAGACGGTCAAACACCTAGTTATAAGTAATAACAATCTATTATTAGAGATAATAAATGCTAGACAGGCATTGCGAGATTGTTACTATTATTAGCTTTTCATTGTGTAGATACATTTGTCACTCACTGTGGGGCATTGATACGAGTACTATCACCCAACGCCATCTAGTCCCAAGCTAAGCAGAGCTTGTGTTATGGGTACTAGACAACTGATAAACATATATACTTATATATTTCTAAATACATACATATTATACATAAATTACACCCAGACTCAGAACAAATGATCGTGCTCATCACACAAATATTTGTCCTGGGTGGGAATCGAACCCACGACCTCCAGCATAGCAGTCAGGGTCACTAACCACTAGACCAACAGGCCTGTCAATCTGTCAAAAATTGATCGCGTATATTGTCAGTCTCTTGACAGCAAAAATGACAAAAACGCAAGATCCAACATCCGACTTGTCGCATGCCACGGTAAACTAATGCCCGAAATTAATATTCTATCTCAATCCAAATCCTGTTCCATTGTTTTTGACAGCTGCTCCTAGTTGGACATCTATAATCTATAACACTCGAATAGGGAAATTCGATCGTTGACTGGTTGCATACGAAGATCAGGATCATCAAGATCGCAACCTAGATTTAATTTACAGCCATAATTGACCGTTTAAGGTCAGTTTCAGGCAATTGGTCGCCGCATGAGGTGTGTGTTCCACTAAAATCACTGTCGGTTGTTGTAAATGGGGTGGCGCTTCAATTTTTAATATAATTGACCGAGAAATTCGCCATAGAGAAACAGTGCATAGGACGGGGACGTTAATAATCGCGAGTTATAATGGGGACATACACTGTTTAGGCATACTTGACATACGTAGAGCAAGCGCCATCAGGACGTCATTTGCAAGTGGCCAGACGGAAATAGCGTCCTGTTGGCGCTTGTGCTATGTTAGTTTTGTGTTAAGTTTGCCTTAGGTGTGTGATTTCCCATTATACCTCGCGTCCCCGTCTTATACACTGTTCCCCTATAGTTCCATTGTCTAGTAACTAATCAACAAAAGTACTAGGCTGGCATAAGTTGAATGTGGTATGTTTTCAAATATGTAATTCCGAATGAAAAGCTAACCAAGTAAATTATTAGGTTACCCTAAGTTCAAAAGGGTATGTATCTAAACTACTTAATAGGTGCGTCCCCACAGAGCGCGCAGCCTCGCGAGGCATTTTCCGTGCGAAGTAGCTCGGTTGGTGTGGACGTGTCTCGAGCGAGGCAAGTGACAGCGCTGCCGCGGTCGAGCTACCGAGCGCCCGAGCCATCCAGTGTCGGCTTTTGTTTTGCTCGCGTATATTGTTTCATGCCTCGGTCGAAAAACAATAGACGAGTCCACACAGAGTGAGCAGCCTCGCTTGTCAGTTTCCTCGAGCAGCAAATGTCTCGCGAGGCTGCGCGCTCTGTGTGGACGCACCTAATGGAACTAATGGGATTAGGTGAAAACGTATTCTAATTCCATGGAACTACTGGCAGAAAAAAACCCAGTAGTTCCATAATGGAACTAGAGAATGGTACTACTGGGATACGGCAGAAAAATCGACCCGTCTAAATACCCCATAGTTTACCATGCGGGAATCGTGCGTATTGGTGGATGTCACATGTCTTCAGCATGTCAAAAGACTTATTTAAACGCGAACAACCTCTAGGAAAATAAGTCTACATCCGCATGAACTCATCCGTAATTACTAAAATGATAAAAAAACAGGCACAAAGTTTATTTTTGCTGCATAGATACAGATGAGGATATCAAGAAATAAACACAAAACATTATGTTTTTATTATAATCTTTTAACCAGACACGATACACGTTCGTGTACAAGTTTTATCTCACAAATGCCGCTGTTTATAATTAGTAAATTAATTATAGATATCATATTAATTAAAAAGTGCGCGTAATTCCCTTATTAGTCAGCTGGAACCAATAACATATTTTATCATTTTATTTATTATTGGTCTTCATTGGAATTTTGGCCAGATAGGCAATCATCAATGTAAAATACTGATATTTAGCTTCACCATAGGAAATACGCATTTAAGAAAAGGCTAAGCAGATGATGATGGTCAATCATAGACATAGACAATGGACTTAGTAATGGGACCTACCCTATCAAGCAAGCTTATCGTGACTAATTCTATCCCTATTGTACCAAGAATAGATGATATAATCGGGAAAAAACGTCGATTTTTATTGAAATTAATTTACTTACAATAAAAATCGACGTTTTTCCCGATTATCGCAAGACAGAGAACTACGTATGGCAATATTTATTTTCTACATTTTACAACTATTTTTTTCTGAATTTTGACATTTTGTCTATTCTTATTACGTCGACAAAACTCTTTTCTATGGTTTCCTGCTACGTGTGCTAATGAATGTCATTTAAAGACCGACTAGGGTGGGTGAGCGATGGTTTCCAACGCGGTGGGTCGGGAGTCAAAACTCACTAATGAAGGATTCTGCAACCATTCACCGATAACCGGTTCTTCATTGGACGGTTCGCCGACAGGACGATTCATTTATTACCGTTTCATCGACGGACACTTTCACCTATGGACTTTTCGCCGCAAGCTTCGATTCGATCCGGATCTTTAGTGTTTTTTGGATTTTCACTTTCGAAAATGCACAAGACCGGTCAATATGGAGATTTTTTAATATTTTGATGTGGTTAAACATGAAATGAGTCTTTCCTTCCTGTGTGGAGCGGAAGGCACTATCAGACAAAAAAAAGAAATCCATCCTGTTCTTTCAATTGTTATTTGCATTCAAGGTGTGTAGTTAGAAATTCTGCTGGTCTGTACCCAACTGTGAACATAGCTTTTTTATATTTTCTAGCGTGGTAGTGGTGGTGGTGGGCGGGAAGGACTGTCAGACTCGTACTGACTAAAGTCTACGGTGTCCTTCAATAGCCCTTTATGTTCCGGGGTCACGGTAATGAGATAAGTCCCGGCAAGCTTTGGCCCTCTAGAGGGGGGCCCCGTCATAATGCTGGCACTCCTTGAGGCGCGTGTGAACACAACGCGCCGTCGACCCGGGCTTGGTCCATGGTCAGACAGTGTCAGCCATTACTGGCCGCCCGCATGCCCGCGCCTACGGTGGCCAGAGATCGTCTGCCGACGTCCGACGGCGTGGGCGTCTACCACTGCGGCTAGGGTGGAGGGAGGACGCTATCCTCTCCTTCACGCGGCCCGCCTCCTCCTTCGCGAGCATGACTGCTTCGCAGTAGGCGAAGGCGACCGCTTCCCACTCCGTCTCGCCCCGCGGCATGGCCTCGACCAATGCCGGGCGCCAGAGGTCTCCGCCTATCGCCGCCGAGAGGACACGGCGCGGCGCGGCGGCGGTGCTCTGCCCAAGCGGGGCAGTCCTGCGCCGTATGCTCCACCGTGTCCTCCAGGCGATCCTCGCAGTGGTGACACTCAGGCGTTTCTTCCCTCCATAACATACACAGGTACCTCCCGAAACTTTCGAGTCCGGTGAGGACCTGCGTCATGCGGTAGGTCAGGACGCCGTGACGCCTATCCAGCCACTCCTTAAAGAGGGATCTTACCGTCGCTATTGCGGCGTGCCCGACTGTGAACATAGCTACGAGAGTGAGAATAAGCGTATATATATAATATCACACATACGACGGCGCCATAGAACCGGTTTTGTCGACGGAAGAAAAGACAATGGCAGAAAGTAGTTTTTTTTACCCGACTACGCGACGCAAAGGAGGGTAATTTACTGTTTATGCATGGTAATGTTTAATATATAGAAAACGCGTGCAGGACCTTCCTTTTGACTAAAAGATCTCTTCTTCAAGAAGAGAATTGCCTTAAAATATGTGAATTATATTATCAACATGTTGATTTATGAAAGTATTTATATTTTAACTTAATTGGGTAAATACACTTAGGTACTAATTGCGTAAAAACCCAATTAACTTTTAACTAACCACCATCTGGTTATTACTGCTTGCTTTTAGTTCCTGGAACTCATGAATTTCATCATAATTACTAATTTATAAAGGTGATTTCATCATACTTAACAAATTAAATGAACTTTGGGAAGTTATCACGACTCTACGAGTAGCTCACTCACGTTTCATGTTCGCTTGTTATACATTCAACATTGACTGATTTAATAACGTCCTCTATTAATTATCTAGCTGTTTAAATCCACGTACATGTTAATGACATAGATATCTTGTTTCTTCGAAGCGGTGAGGGAACTGCCGAACTGGCATGTCCTAGAAAATTAACTTCGAAGTCATGTGATATTCAATAGCAATGCCCGTGAGATTGATAAAAGCTTTCTCACAGAAAAGCCATCACTTGTGTGTGTCCCAACAGAGGGAACATAACAGGTAGATTATCTATGTAACTTTTGATTCTTAGCCTTTAGTGGACTAAAGCATCCCAAAATTCCTTCCATGCGAACTCTGTTCCCGCGCCATCTCAAATCAGCCTTCGTGGTATCTACCGTCCAGTTATCCTTTTCTCTATTTTAAAATACTTTACGACAAGCTTGCTGATATTAAAGACAAACCGTCGTCTCAGCGTTGCCGCGGCGCTGTCTTTAGAGAATAGCACTGTGACAGTCGTCCACGTCCCAATGGAACGATGCCGCAATAAATAAGAGGGAAGAGGAGTTATGGGACAGATAATAATAAGTAGCCACTACAAATTCTGTTATACCGTTTATTCGTAAAGCTCCAAAGGTAGAACAGAAGATTAATAACATGAAACGGTCCTGAGAACCTGTAGAGGTAACCATTTAAAATCTAAATAAGCATATTACAAACCTTTATCAGGGTAGATAGTATTCGGAATATTTTATAACAATAGGTATTTTAAAAGTTCATTCCTGTTGTAGGAAGCACATAACATGCGGTGTCCTTCAATAGCCTTTCATGTTCCGGGGTCACGGTAATAAGATAAGTCCCGCGACCCCGGCAGGCTTTGGCCCTCTAGAGGGGGCCCCGTCATCATGCTGACACTCCTTGAGGTGTGCGTGGAACACAACGCGTCGTCGACCCTGGCATGGTCCATGGTCGGACAGCGAGTCGACTGTGCAAGCCTTGGAAAAATTGTACTGACCAAAAAAGAATTGAAGATGAAATTCGAAACATGAATAGGTACCTATTCAAAAATTTAAAAATCAATTTAGATCCAAAAGGAAAGAGGTTGAAGCAACAACAGGAGGTGGGATACCCACTCTGTTACAGCACTACAAATCTCGCCTCTTTCTGGTTTGGCTTCGGTGGTCCGTCCATCTCACCTCACACCAGATGTGGAGACTGAGACCTGCCCAAGTGCCCAGCGTTCATCGTGAGACATCGTGCTAATAATGCTTTCTATTTTCAGTCTTACTCAGATCTAAAAATAGCCTCTTATTAATTTCACAACTAGGTAAACATTCCATATACATAAATAGCTGGTTATCATCGCAATTAACCGCCGTTAATTTATTATTAACTTTGAACAACAATAACAACAATCATGGCGGCGGGTCAAGCGCACCTGTTTTATGATGTCCGGTTTATTTCCACCAACAATGCGTGAGCAATAAATACCTACTGAACAAAAAAAGTTTCATTACCTTAACACCGTAATAATACGGTGTACAGCTATTTTGAAAATCTGAATGTGGTCAGCAACTTTTGATGCTAACTGTACCACCATGTGTAGCATGACCATTTCCATCTCTATTCTACAAAGGATAGAGGTTTTTTTTTTTGCTAAAAAAAGTCAAACACAATGTCACCGACTTTCGAAAGAAAAGTAATTTTGTAGGTTATGTAAAAAAAAATATGGTTGATTTTGAAGACGGTGACATTTTTTTTTTGAAAAAGTTTTTTATTTTGCCCGAGTACGACACAATACGTAAACGACTGAATAATTGAAATCGTTTCTTTTCTACTTTTTAAATATCGCCATTCTTAAGACGATAGAAATCTTTCTACATCGAGTCGTCTTGACTATTCTTCCGTCGACAAAAAGGGTTTCTACGGTGTCATGCTATGCTACGAGTACCTATGTAGGGGCTCCTGTGCCAGATGCAAGAGTTAATTTTCTTTTTACAATATTCTGTCCAACCTTTACCGAGGGGTTGGCTTCCAGTCAAATCGGATGTAACTAAACAATAAGTAAGATTCCAAATTCGACTATCTGTCAATTTTTCCTCCACAATTTTTAACTGGGTGCTATGATACACCTTGGAAGACCGGTCCTCGGATTTTCGAGTTTTTAAAGACAAATGACAGCTAAGAAAAAACTAAAAACAACTTTGATAGGTACTCGAGGAAGTGTACCAGTTTCTCGGTGCATTTTCAAGCTGTTTCGATAATTAGCGATTGCTAAAAGTCGTCGACCCAAATTTGGCCGAAGCCAACGCTTTGGTCGTACATTAACTACGTAAAATCACTGAAACATACTAATAATATCAACCTTGAAGGTCAATATAAAAAGATAAGTTATGACCGTAGTTACTGTTACATGATCAAGCGTGTAACAAGATCACGATCAAAGCAACCCAGACGATTTGTAAACAACCACAAGGTAAACATGAGACAGTTTAGCTGAATGCTACGTAAAAGTATACGCAATACTGTTTACGTAGGAACTTTAGGAAGGTTAAGTCATATCATCAGAATTTTAGACTGCGTACTGAGAATTTTCGATTTTTGAGATCTAAACTTGTCTAACCAGGTCATGTTTGTCGCAGAACCGACGAATGGTGGTGTGGTGTGTGAATGAAGACCGCGGCTAGACAAGTTTGGTACTCGAAGGACCAAACTTGTAGAATATTCAGGCACAGGGAACGATTGAACCAGAAAGATAAACGGCACTGAGGTTGCTTGAAAAGTGGTATTCACGGTTTCTTCACGAGTACACTTGATGTTGTTCTTGAGACAGGCCTCGTAAGTGTTGGACATCGCCCGGCAAGATGCACAATATGGAGATCTGACTTGACTTGAAGAAGGAATCTGGCAGTAGCTGGAGAAAAAAAGCAGGAGATCGTATGCTGTGAAGCTCCTATGTCCAGCAGTGGACTGCAATAGGTTGAAATGAGCATGAGAATTTTCCATGCTTTTGAGGCCTAGTCCCATCTAACCAGTGGGTACACCATACTTTGCTTCTCATGATCGCGGTCCCCACACCAAGAGTCGTCTGCTTTTATTATTATCATCAGTCTACTGCAGTGTACTGGGCATAGGTCACTGCAATTTGACGCTAGTCACCTCGATCCTTGTTAACTTTCACCTAGTTGTGGCCACCCTAGGGAGGACATCACTCCACATAACCTGAAGGGGTCACATCTTAGGCTTGCCAATTCGCGATCTTCACTCAGCATACATCCACACCATTTATTATCAGTTCTATATTCTAGCTTGCTGATTCTGTGTGCCTAATCGAGAATTTTAGTTCCTTTTTATTTTATTTTAAATAGCTTAGCCTTTGGCTTCAATCTAGCTCAGGTCTAAGATTGAGCGAACTCATGCAGAAGGAAATAAAACTCCTGCTCACAAATGCGACGGAACACAGTAAAAACTATTAGCCCCTACATATCGGGCTATTGAAGGACACCGTGGATTTTAGTCAGTACGAGTCTGACAGTCCCTCTCGCCCTGCCCTGGGTGGGAGGATTCGATCCCTCAGAGAAATTCCAAGCTTACCCTTACGATACTACTATGTATTTACAAATTACTTGAACGGTAATTAATCAAGATTTATCGATGAAGAACTTCCTCATAGATTGTCTGTCTGAGTCAATATCTTGGGGTTAAGAATGTGCACCCGGAGATCAAGAGACGGACTTTGATGCCGTACCTTATCAGCTCATTATTTTGTTAGTGAAAAATATTTTGATTAAGTGTTTACCGTGTTTTAATTTAGATGATGTCACCTGTCAATGATATGATCCTGACCTGTCGATCATATGATCGGGATTATTGTTGTAATTATATTAGAGAGCAGCTGTGGTGACCCAGTTGTAGTGGTAGTAGATAGGTTGTGGGTTCGAACCCAGCTAAATTACATCACCACTGCTCTCGAAACGGCTAAGAAAACACAGTGCCGAAGTCGGCATGTTCTAGAACCAAAAAATCGAAGAAATGTGACGTCTACCAACCCGCACTGGGACCACGTGTTGGAATATTTCCCACTCTCTCTCACAGAGAACAACGCAACGTATCCGATAAATTGGGGTTCTTCTTGGAGAAAGCTGGGGCCTAGAAGACCGGGAGAAGTTTTAGTAAATTTCTCTACCAATACTATTACAAATTTCTCGCTGTTACGTCGGCGTCGGTGCTCAGGAATTTTAGTTTCTTTTGGTTGAGCTCGCTTCATCTTAGGACTTACTCGTAGGTATCTTTACTGTTGGGCCTCAATATATTGCGGAGAGGCCATTTCAACCAATTTCTAATCATCTTGTATAGGTTTTGAAAGGATATTGATTTAAGTAATTTATGATAGAAACAATATCTTATCCGTAATATTCGTAGATACTTAAAATAATTAGGTAAGGTTTGGCTTATAAGCATATTACAGGTAATTAGGTCATTTGTATTTTAAGATTGGGTTAGATTAATATTTGTGGTATTTCTATATGTATACTTAACTAGGAAGGTAACATGAGTAAAACCTATAGGTAATCATCAATTCAGAATTCAGAAGCAAGATGTCTTCTGCTAAACATAGTCCATTCATCCCCTGATGAAGTCTGCCACCGATCGACATATGCTCGAAATGGCGGCGCTTCTTGTCTACGTGTGCCTCTCATGAAGAACTCCAGCTGAGGGCAACGGGGTCTGCATGTGTATTTGGGCGAAAACGTGACCTGGCATGACAACAGTCGAAGAACAACAGGTGGTTTTAGTCAGTAGGAGTATATAAGATCCGAAACCTAGGTAAACAGGCCTAGGACATCCATGAGGATTGCCACATTTCTTTTTATCGTGGTAAAATCATCAAATGAGTCCTGTCAAATGAGGGATTGTCAGACTCGTACTGACTAAAATTCACGGTGTCCTTCAATAGCCCTTTATGTTCCGGGGTCACGGTAATGAGATAAGCCCCGGCAGGCTTTGGCCCTCTAGAGGGAGGCTCCGTCATCATGCTGACACTCCTTGAGGCGCGCGTGGAGCACAACGCGCCGTCGACCCGGGCATGGTCCATGGTCGGTCAGCGAATCGCCCATTACTCGCCACCCGCAGGGCATGCGGGTGGCGAGTAATGGGCGATTAAGAGGCGCAGGATATCAATAAGGAATTTAACACGGACAAAAACGCCTCCCTGACCAATAGAGTAGATTCCAGTCCCACTAGATGGACTGATGACATTGTGAGAGTCGCGGGCAACCGATGGCTGCAAGTGGAGGATTGTCGTTGACGGTCTAAAGGGGAGGCCTTTGTTCAGCAGTGGACGTCTTCCGTCTGGATGATGTAGGTACTTATCTAATAAACTGTCTGACGTTCGGAAACGTCTGAGCTAGTACATACTGGGCGCTCGGCGTTGCGTTGAGCGCGCGTTGGTCGCGTACACACACCACGCTTAGCACGGCGTTCAGCGCGCGCGCTATAAAGAAATCAGTATCAAAATATTCGATCTCCATTTTCGAAAAGTGCGTCCTCTCTACACAAAAGCGCGCGTTGAAATGTACAACAAAATGTCCGCTCATGTATCTCAAAGCGCGCAGCTGACGCCCGAGCAACGCGCGTTCTAACGAAAAAATGTAAACGCGGGATTGACGCGCGCTTGACCAGCAGGGCAGCAGCGCACGCTTGCAAAGCGCGCGTTTCAAAACGCCCAATGTGTACCCGCTCTTAAAAATAGTACCTATTGCTTTAATTGGTGATTGACATAACTTTTGACCTGACTATGATTTCAACTCGTTCTAAATAGATTTTTTTGGTCAATGTCCTGCAAGAGGAAAGTAAAAACAGTGACTATTATCTTCTTATCGGGTATTCTATAAATACAAGGAATTCCATTTTAACAACTTCATTAATTTCTCTTGTTTTTGACCATTTGAACTCTAATTATCACGCGGATACGGTTAGTCAACATGTTATTAAAATAAATAGGTACATTTAGACGTACAAAAAATATTTTTGCGTGTCTGTCTATGTGACCATGCTGTTCTTCTGAACTACATAAAAAAATTGTGTCGTGTATTATATTAAGTACGTCTATTCCTTGTAGGTATGTACGAGGAATAGGTTTTTGTAATACACGACACAAATCCTTACCCTGTATATACGATACACTGGACGAAACACAATTAACAACAAACAAAAATATGTGTGGCACTCGGGGACTGCCGCGGTAAAGCTATTGCATAGCATTTTAAAACAAAAAGAAAAAATTAGGGAACTATATTTTCTGTCACCAAAATTTAGATTTGTCACCAAGTTGTATCACCTAATAAATAGATCTATCACCACGAAATATTTTCGCCCTCAGATAAACAAAAAGTGTTCCCAGGTATGAATTACCAAATTATATAATTATAATTATTTTCCTTGTAAGGTGGTAATTAGTAACAATATGTTGAAACGATGATGACAGCATGACAGGTAGTTATCAGTTATTTGACCTAGGCTGCAAGAGCGAGCGAAGCGAGCTCGGGACTTGGGGCACCCCGACACGGACAGGTTAGGTTCGAAGGGGATGGCGGGGTCTGAAAGACCCCGCCATCCCCTTCGTGTTAGGTTACTTTAAACCTTGCACGCAGAAATAGGAGCCCCGCGAAGCGGGGCTCCGTCGAGCCATTATGAGGACAAACCTATTATATTACATACAGAAATATTATTTGGTACTAGACCCTATTTCTGCAAGATTTCAGGTGATTTATTATGGAATTGATTTTATATTGTTTGGTGACTACAATTTGGTGGCAAATCTACTATTTTGGGGACAAACTCTATTTTTTAGGAGACACAAAACTAATTAAATTGGTGATAGCTTAAATCATACCCAAAAAATTATCGCCTACTGCGAATATTTAACGAGAATATAATTTTTTACTTAAAATGTTTGTGTTGCACTACTGTAATAAAGAAAAATAAATTATAATGAAGATATAAGTGGGTCTCTTTTATACTATAGGTACAGGATTCCCAGGTCTCACTTCCAAATTGGGTCAAAATTTTCAAAAGGTTATGGGCCCAGCACGCTTTCACTACGCCACTGCTTTGCTATAGAAGAATTTTATAAGTAGGTTTCATTGTGAAAACCTTCTTTTGTAGCTGGCCGTTTAGAATCAGTAAGAAAAGTAACTTGTCTTTATGATGGATGTTTTTATGATTGCCGAAGTTTGCCGAACTGAAACGACGTTAGACGATGCGGGGTGTTAGGTTTATTTGCGTTAGGGAATTTCTTGATTCGGTCGCCGCACTCAGAGCCCGAGATAAAAGTTATGCAATACCTTAAAAAATACGTGTGGCACTCTAGGACTGCCGCGGTAAAGCATATTGCATAGCATTTTTTATCAACTTATGCAATTATAATTATTTATTTATTATTTATCCATTTTTTCTCCTAATTTAATATATGTGTTTATTACTGTACTTACTAATTAGGCTATGGTCAGCCAAGTCACTCAAGTGAAACGTTAAGAAACGTTCTCCTCCTCCTCCCTCTCCATGAAACCTACCTACTTGTTTATTCGGTTATTTACTTCACGTTTACATCACGTACCGGTGACAGCGTTTATCACCGTATACGTGCATGTCTGAACGTAGTTGGATAAAAGGCTATCTAGAAAAAAACAAAGGTGATGCATATTTCGTTAATTAGTTGATGATCTGCAAACATTGGCGACCAAGACAGACAGACAGACAACCTCATAAAGGTCGCCGGAAGACGCTGGATGCAGGTCGCTTCCAACCGGTATATGTGGATATCTAAAGAGGAGGCCTATGTTCAGCAGTGGACGTCCTATGGCTGAGATGATGATGATGATGAAACATTGGCGGTGATAAAGCCTGCTGCTCAAGAGTCTTTCAATGGGGAATCGCTTTTTCAGTCGATTTAGTAATTGGCAGGTTCAGCCGTTCAGCCAGTCAAGTCCTTTGCCAAAATCGAATCATAACCCCATTTACACCAGTCACAGTCGACAAAAGTCGGCGCGATTTGTTCATTTTAGTCGAACAACATAACTCAAAACACACCTCATGGGTCAGATAAGCGTGACCTTGGAACGTAAAGGGCTATTGAAGGACAAATAGGATTTTAGTCAGTACAAGCCTCAGTCTGAGTTCCTGCCGTCCCGCCCTGGCTAAGAGAAAAAAAAATGGAGCAGGCAATGCAGCGGCGACCTCTCGCGCCCGGCATTGGTCGAGGCCATGCTGCGGGGAGGGATAGAACGGGAAGCGGTTGCCTCCTTCTGCGAAGCAGTCATGTTTAAGAAGGAGGAGGCGAGCGTCATGATAGGACAGGACATTTACGGATATGAAAATGGGCAGACTTTCTGGCAAGACGGAAGCGATAGTCTTGAAGTGTACACCACAGACAAGACGGAGGAATTTGGGAAGACAATTGACATGGTGGACAGAGGATCTAATTACAGAGGAGTTTGGCTTACAGGAAATAATACTAAAAAGACAAAACACAATTAACTAAAAAAAACATGGCTTTAATTCTGTATAATATTTCATCATAAGCGCTAAATATTTGGCAAAATGATAAAAGAATCACGCGTTATGGTCATAATCATAACGATATTGCGACACCGGTATTTTGTTTATCTTTTCGTTAGAAGGCACTCGAACCACGGCTCGTTGCATGATCAGCCGTTAGTTGCTAACGAGGGTTATCGCTACTTCCAACGTCGTTACTAACGAAATTTGAAGGTTGTTTTGCTAATGGCCTGATAAAAATCGTTCGATGTACGCTATCTTAAATGTAATATTGGAGGTTTCCACGAGGCAGTGGAACCTTCTACAATAAATGATAATAATTAACTATGGGTAGTTCTTCGAAATTCGATTCTTTGACTGATTCATATGGTCAAATTTTAATTTCACTTTCAGCTCAGTAACACATGTTCATATGAAAATAGATATTCCAAATAACATATATTTGTATGAGGGACTCGTTTTTACAAAGTAGTTTTTAAGATATTTACGTTTAAAAATTTAGTGCCCAGATGAATCAGAATTTTATACAGATGAATCAGGAACAGAAATAAAAATGGAAAACTTTAAATAAAAATGGGCTCTGTATTAAGAAAATTATCAAAATATTATAAAAACAATAATATTTTTTTAAGTCGAAAGTTTTCGACCAATGTGTTACCAGTGATGACGTATGGTGCCGAAACGTGGTCCTTTACTGTAGGCCTCATTAGTAAGCTCAGTATAGTCCAACGAGCTATGGAGAGGGCTATGCTTGGAGTCTCTCTGCGCGATCGACTCAGAAATGAGGAGATTCGTAGACAAACCAAAGTTACCGACATAGCCCAACGAATTAGCAAGTTGAAATGGCAGTGGGCAGGCCACATAGCACGCAGAACTGATGGCCGATGGGGCCGTAAGGTTGGAGAATGGAGAGAACGCACCGGCAAGCGCAGCGTAGGACGTCCACCCACTAGGTGGGCAGACGATCTTATGAAGGCCACAGGATCACGCTGGATGCAGGCCGCTTACAACCGGTCCTATTGGAAGTCTAAAGGGGAGGCCTATGTTCAGCAGTGGACGTCTTACGGCTGATATGATAATGATGATGATGAGAATATTTTTTTATAAAAACAATTATCAGTGATCATATCAAAGAAAAAATCTGGTCAATTCAACAATAAAATTCTTGTTTTTTTAGAATAATATTTATACAGAAATAAATACTTACAGAAAAACGAGAATTTTGTTATAAATAGGTACCAGATAGTCATTTTAATGCTACATTATAATATTCTCTCAGTTTACTTTGGCTTTTTCTCCCTTTCTTTTCAAATATAATTATTTTAATTTCCACGCAGCATACTCGTCTGGATCTTTTCTTATTTTCCAATTTCCATCCTAGAAGGATAATAAATTCGTACGTTCTATGAGTCTCTTTTTCTCCTTCTTTTCTACTGTTGATAGTGGCATTGTCGTGAACTGCAATATCAAAATGAAAACAAACAGATAGAGTTTGAATTATGAATAAATACCGAAGAATAATGTCAAAATTGTCTCACACACACTCTACTGACTTGGAAAAGTAAAATAATGTAACAAAAGTGTTCCTTTCTTGCTGGAAAATGGGAAAACTAATTTATTTTCAGATTCATATGGGCTTTTGAACATATCAATCAGGCACAGATGAATCATGATTTTGCCTAAAATTATGCTTAACTCATAATTCATACAGACTTCAGTATTGTCATTTTTCCACACGAATCTATAACCCAAAAGCATCACACGAAACTCAGATTAAAGTCTTAAAACAGCAAAATAAAATTTATAAATTAGGAATTGTAATCAGCAAGGTACCTAAACCAAGCACAGATGAATCAGATATTTACCTTTGTTTCACCGGGTTCTAAGCCAACTAGCCTCACGTCCGCTTTCTAGCATGTCCGTTGTACGACAGGCTTTCCCCCATGCGGGATCCCAGACTCTCATTATCATTCCTCGACCAAGTACGGTCAAGCAAAGCTTACTCCATATTAATCAGTAATTAACGCCGGACACTTCTTATTTACTTAATTATAAACACACTAACGTAGTTACAACTATTACATATTTTTTTTGTAAGAGGTCAATTCATTACCTTTCGAAATAACTTTAATTTATATTGATGAATCAAAGGGAAAATGCGACATCCACCATTTTGTTCCGGAAAATGGGAAACGGACGCCCCATATAAATCAGGAGAACAGACTTCAAAATTTTTTATTTTGTATCTAGATAGCTACTATTAAAAAAATATAATTTGTCCTAGTTAGATCTAAAGCTAAAGTATACAGAAAAAAATATTACATGCCGTTTTGTTAGTTGGTTACGGAAATATACCCACAGACATCGAAAATTTTGTCTCTGAAGAACTACCCCTATCTACATGTTATGTTATTTTTCAGCGATGGACAGTTCAAAAGTAAAGATAGAGTAGCTTATTTACAATCCCGGGGTGGTAAAAAAAATTGGCCTGTCCACGCGGAGGCGATTCATTATGGGAACGTGTGGCAGAGAACATCCTCCATAAATCAGCCGTCGTGGACAATCCTCGCGGGGGTTGCGACCCCAACTTTGAAAAACGCTGCTCTAAAGCCTTTGTCAAACTGACAGGCGAAACGAAGCGTTTTTGTTTGTAATGTATGGAATTGTTTGAAGCCAGTCACATAGACTATCGGACTGCTTTCGTTTTTCAATGTGACTGGATTCAAACATTTCCATACTTTACAAATAAAAACGCTTCGGATCGCATTCGCCTCGCCAGTCTGTTTGACAAAGGGTTAAAAGATCATTTTCTAGGCTGTAAACTACGACGAGTTCGTCGTCGACAAAGAGCATTGCGACAGTAGCTTAAGTGAATAAAAAACTGCAGTTTCGACGCTTTTTTTATCCTGGTAAAATCAACAAATGCATTCTCTCCTCCGGGAGGGGAGGAACTGGCAGACTCGTACCCTGAGTAAAATCCACGGTGTTCTTTCAATAGTCTTATACGTTATAGGGTCATGGTGGCCCGGTCAGATTGCTGTCAGGTCTTTGAAACGTGTGTGGACGACGACGACGCCCCGTCAGCCCGTGCATGGTCCATGATCGGACGGCAAGAATGGCCAACCAGCTCAAAAAACGACACGGATGATGGAACGACCTGGATGTGCAGGGGTACGTGGCTTAATAGGGGAGGCCTTCGCCCAGATTTGAGAAAGGATAAAAAAAAACAATGAAAGAACAAGGGTCTCCTCCACCTCCGATTCGTTTAAATAATTTTTGAAACGATTTCTTTGTCTCTGAATTTGGTCTGTTTATTTCAAGTTTCCATTGTAAAAGCACGACCGCATCTCATGGACACATTTCCGTGATTCTGTGGCTCGGCCAAGGTTGCCAAACTAAAATAATATAATTATGATAACATGTAATGTTATACAGTCCATCAGACCATCATCACGTGTTGTAATACTAAAGCTGAGCCTACCGGGACATTTTTCAGCATTATTACCGTTTACAGCAGCCAATTTCAGTAGCCTGGGATCAGAGATGTCCTACTATCACGAGACTGCCTAAGCATGTGGACCTTGGAAAGCAAAGGGTATTTTAAAGAACAGGGAGTTTAGTTAGAGAGTTTAACAGCCCCTTTCGCTCCACCCAGGACGGGAGACTCTTTTGATTATGTCACACCAAAAAAAGAGAGATGTCCAGGGACCTAAAGCAGCCTTTCAGGATAAAGGCGTTGTTAAACGGCTAGCGTGGCGTGTCTTCGTCGTGCTTCATCATTCTAAACGCTAGCATGGCGTGCTTTGTGTTGAAGACTTGCATATACACCGTGACTTTTTAGTCGTCTTACAAAAGCAGCCCAGTTCATGTATCCAATGACTAGAACACGTTTATAATAAAAAAATATATATTTAAGAGATTTGAAAAATTTAATAATAAAACTTTAATTGGTTATTATGACACAAGGCGTAGTTAGAAACGCCCTTGTCTCATAGAAAATGGAAATGGAATGATCTACCCGACTATTGCGCTGGGTAGGTATACTCTACAGATTGATACGTAAACATTTTAACAGGGTGTTTCATATTTCTAATGTGCCTATTTATTAAAAATAAAAATTATTAGTAACGATTTAAAAAAAATTGAACTCGCCTAGAGGTATTTTAGGTCGGATACATTAAGTGGACGACTTTTGTAAGACGACTAAAAAGTCACGGTGTATATATTTTCACAGTAAGTATGAGACATACACTTATATACTTCATCATCAGCCTTTAAATGTTCCCACTGCTGGGACACAGGCCTTCTCTCTGTGAGAGGGAGTGGGCCGTAATCTACCACGCGGGCCCAGTGCGGATTGGTAGATGTCACATGTCTTCGAATTTTTGGTTCTAGGACATGCCGGGCAAGTCGCCGGGAAAGTATGGGCAACATTTGATGGTTAACATCACAATATATTGCCCATACCTACTTAAACGATTTAAATCACCAGTGTAAGCACAGCCTAAGTCTTTTCAGTTCAAACCGGTCTACACACGCCTACCACTGATTGTGGGCGTGACAATGACGTCAAAGAGAAGCCGACCACGTGTGTGACAAATGACATAATATCGTGATTTCGTGATGCTATCAGTCTTATTACGTCACGCTGTGATGATGATTAGATGTTGCAGCAGGTGTGTCTTTCGTGATTATATTTAGGTGATAATGATCTTGGGAAGTGTTCGTCTATTAAATATGAATAGGAACATAGTAATAGTCATCCTGAGTGATTTCGGCCACGGAGCCAATCACAGCGGAGATTCGGCGCGGGAGATATTATAGTGCACAATTATATGCGCAGTCACAGGTGCACAAGTCCGATGGGACGGCTATTCGGCACGACCGGAGAGAGAT
The DNA here is from genome assembly GCA_950005045.1 of Agrotis exclamationis. NCBI lineage: Eukaryota > Metazoa > Arthropoda > Insecta > Lepidoptera > Noctuidae > Agrotis > Agrotis exclamationis. The sequence goes on from OX465441.1 coordinate 14,903,322, forward strand.
CAAGCTCAGAACTAACGGCTTCACATGATTTCCGAGACACGGGGATCAAATCGCGCCAACATCCAAACTCTGGGCTATTACTGAGAAATTAGTATAGCAAAACCCGATAGCACATACAATAATACTAAATAGCAATAAACTAGTCTCATAACCATAAGGTATGTATGTCATCTTTTAGGAGTGGGTGGGATCCACCTCCTAGCGGTCCATCTCGCATCCTCATCTCAGGACTACAAGCTAACTGAACATTACGGCTCATCGACCCCACAAGTGGTGGTAGGCCTCACCAGCGACCAAAACCCTATCGTAGTCCGGCGCCAAACAGTTTTTACTGTGTTTCGTCGGTGTGTTCTAGTTCTAAGTCTATCTTAAGCTGTCATAAAACATCAGGCGATGATAACTATTCCGTAAAAAAATGGTATCAACGTTTCTAAAGCGCGTTTCAAGTCCATCTCAAAAAACGCGCACCTCATTTGTATCCTAAGAAAGAGTTTAAAAAGACAAGCGTATAACGCGTCGCCAAGAGTATCTTTTTAGGGTTCCGTAGCCAAATGGCAAAAACAGAACCCTTATAGATTCGTCATGTCTGTCTGTCTGTCTGTCTGTCCGTCCGTTTGTCACAGCCATTTTTTGTCGAAAGTATAAGAGCTATCCTGTTGAAACTTGGTAGATAGATGTATTATGTGAACCGCGTAAGGATTTTCACACAAAAATAAAAACAAAACAAATGGGGGTGCCCCCATACTTAGAAATGAAACTCAAAAAAAAAATTTTCACCTAACCCATACGTGTGGGGTATCTATGGATAGGTGTTTAAAAATTATATTGAGGTTACTAATATAATTTTTTTCTAAAATGAACAGTTTGTGCGAGAGACACTTCCAAAATGGTAAAATGTGTCCCCCCCCCCTGTAACTTCTAAAATAAGAGAATGATAAAACTAAAAAAATATATAATGTTGACCTCAACAAAAACTTCCTGGTTTGGATGAGATACACTTAGCAGTTTTTGAGATATAGTATGTTTTCAAAAACCGCAAATATAACTTTGCCATTCATACAAACACTATGAAAAACAAAGTTATTTTTATTGTTTGTGTATATTACTTCCTAATTTCAATATAATTATATCCCTAATCTACGGCCGGTTTTTTTTAAAATTTGATTCTAGTCTGAATAGAGGTGATAGAGACAAAACCTGTGATGGAATGTACTTACCCAGGAGAAGCCTGTTCACTCTAACTTTGAAGAGATTCGGGTTGTAAGCGTTCGAAAACACAGACGCAGGAAGTGAGTTCCTGTTCTTTTGCTGGAGCATTGTAAAGCTCTTACTGCAAATTGGTGGAATAGCGACTTAAGAGTTATTTTACTGACTACTAGTTTATTTTGACAGATAGAGCGTGATTTTACAGAGTAGCACTATATTTGTTACTGATAATGACATTGTAACATATAACGTTGTCATTTGTGTGTATACAATATTATAGGTGAATGGCAACGTGTCTATGTTATGGCCGCCAGTGGCGTAGCAAGAGAGGGGGTAAGACACATCAGCGGGGCCGTTTCGTTCCAAGAAATTTTTTTCCACGTCTCGGGTACCTTGCGTAAAAAAATCTCGCCGATTGTAACGCCATATTGTGACTTTTGATTTTTCCAAGTCATCTTGTAACAAGGGTCCAGTCCTGTGCCCATTACTCTTGCAGGAACGCCCATACCAGTCTGTCCCGACTTTCGGTACCTCGGGTCGCTTGTCCAAGGAGACGGCGATGTAGACCGGGACATAACACACCGGATCAACTCGGGATGGATGAAATGGCGACAGGTCACCGGAACAACTTGCGACCCACGGATGCCCCTCAAGTTAAAGGGGAAAATATACAAATCCGTGATTAGACCTGTCGTATTGTATGGATCGGAATGCTGGGCTGTGAAAAAGATGGATGAGAAACGATTGCATGTAGCGGAAATGAGGATGTTGAGATGGATGTGTGGAGTGACAAGAATGGATAAAGTAAGCAATGAGTTTATAAGGGGAAGTTTGAAAGTGGCGCCTGTTACAGAAAAAATGAAAGGGAATCGTCTATCTTGGTATGGACATGTGATGAGGAGGGATGACACCCATGTGACTAAGAAAGTGATGAGTATGAATGTTGATGGATGGAGAGGACGAGGAAGGCCAAAGAAAAGATGGATGGATTGTCTAAGGAATGATATGAAAGAAAAAGGAGTAAATGATACTGTGACGTCTGATAGGGGAGAATGGAAGAAGAAAACGTGTTGCGCCGACCCCAAATAGAATGGGATAAGGGCAGGAAGAAGAAGATCTTGTAACAAGGGTTGATCGCGCGATCAGTGACCAAATGTGATTGTGGGCGACATCAGCTCTAAGAGGCCTCTTCGGTTCCAGTTTTAAATGAAATGTAAAGTTAGTAAACAGGTCATTTAGAAGTTGTACTGCTTTACTACCTGGCAACAAACTTTGTGATCGCCGACGTTACCTTCCACGAACGAGGCGCGAGGTGCGAGATGTGATTTGCGAGGCGTGGGACTTGGGGCCCCCTGGCTGTGGTACCTACTGAGGGCCGCCAGCAATTCTGTTATACCTGTAAGTTCCCATTGCTAGACCACACTCACATCATTCACGGGTGTTCCTCTTCATCTGTCAACCCTGAACATCTGCATATCCAAGCTCACGCTTGCTGACTTGGTGATAACGGAGTGATAAGCCACTGATCCGTTAAGATATGAACACGCCCATCCGCATGTAGTGATAATAGTACGCTTGATACAGTGTCGACACATTGTTTAATTATTTAATATTTATTTAGTTTATGTTTAATATAATTGCAACTTTTATTATTATATTATATTGGGATATAGTAGGTAGTTCAAGATATAAAATATATAAATAATACGAGTAATAGGCGCACGAGTCGATCTCCGATATGAGGCCGCGTTTGAAACCAAAAAAAAAAAATGCCATTGTTATTGAAAAAAGAAAAGAATCTGTTACTTGATGTACAAAGACTAACGAAAACACTGAGATACATTTCACTTGCCGGGTAAATTTTGAATGGACCCTGTGACCCAATCTTCCTCCATTACTTTTGGTCCCTGTTGTCATTACCAGAATTTTGACAGTTCTTATACTTAGCTAGTTAGTTACCCGAAAGTCTGAAAACCAGTCTTAAAAAGTGGAATCGAATTGCCACTCGGTAATAGGAGAAGATGGCGGGACGTTTTGGATGGCTTCCTCATGAATTGGCGAGAAGAAGCACACGATCGTGAGAAGTGGAAAGAATAGAGAGAGGAATGGGACAGAAACGGCTATTTAAAAAAACGATATTATCAGGGTAGTGGAGATCAGATGATATTCAGCTCCATTCGGTTAGAATGGTAGCTGACCCCAATATAGTTTGCTAAACTGCTAGGCAGATGCTGATAACCTGTTTGATTCGTATGACAACCATATCTGTCTTTAAGCATGGTTTTATCAAACCACCTGAAAATACATCACGAATCTGCACCCAAAAAATAGATATTAGAATTATATTTTCTGTTATCTCGATTCTAATATCAAAGTCCATTTGAATAGACGTGTAGTCACGGTGATATTTATGTTTATCCGTTTATCAGTAAATACATATATCCGACTTCCTCGTGATCATAGATGCGTGGAAAAGTAAAAGGTTATGTGGTTTAATGGACTAGACAAGCGCCAGTTAGTGTAGGTATATGTAGCCGGCTACATCGTGATAGATGCCAAGGTATCACAATGCCCACGTAAGGGTCATAATGCAGACGCCAAAAGCAAAAAGAACACTAAAAGCCCATTAGACACAAAACCCGTCTGATTGAAGGTACCTTCCTTGTCACTGGGGTATTGAGGAACTTTATGGAGGCTATAATACACGTTTTTTTTTAGCGTGGTATAATCATCAAATGGGTCCTCCCACCCAGGGCAGGGTGGGAGGAACTGTCAGACTTGTACTGACTAAAATCCACGGTGTCCTTCACTAGCCCTTTACGTTCCAGGGTCACGGTAATGGTATAAGGCCCGCGACGCTTGCTGACGCTCTTTGAGGCGCGCGTGGAACACAACGCGCCGTCGACCCGGGCATGGTCCATGGTCGGGCGGCGAGTTGCCCATTACTCGCCGCCTGCATGCCCGCGCCTACGGTGGCCGGAGATCGTCTTGCGACGTCCGTCGCCGTGGACGCCTACTACTGTGGCTGGGGCGGAGGGAGGACGCTGTCCTCTCTCTCTCACAGCCCGCCTCCTCCTTCGCGAGCATCACTGCTTCGCAGAAGGAGGCGACCGCTTCCCACTCGGTCTCGCCCCGCAGCATGGTTTCGACCAATGCCGGGCGCGAGAGGTCTCCGCCTATGGCTATATTACACGTTAGGGTTTGCATGATGATTTTAACCATGCACGCATTAACCGATACATGTACCGATAACTGTACAATTTTAACACATACACGTTAGAACATGCCTGTCGGTTGTGCATGCAAGGTTAAAACCATCATGCAAAGTCTTAAGTTTATGGCCTCCATTACACCATGTTCTTCATACTCCCAAACTCGCTTCATGCCAGCGAAATTCGGGCGCATCGACCTGAAAAACGTATTTTTTGTCGTAAAACGATTTGGGGTGCTCCGATTAGCACAGGAGGATGGGTCTTCCAGACACCGTCATGTTCTTCGTTATTTTTTTTTAACCAGCCAGGCGTATTACCTCCACGAAGCAGGGATCCGTCGTGTCTCGTTTTGTATCCATTTATCCGACAATTTATAGGCTTGTGACATCCATTTCTCTTGCTGTTCGCTGGTAAATTCATTTTGGGGCACCGGCCTTGGTTCGCCGAAATGTTGCAAGCTTTAACAAGCTCGATTAATCTCAGAGAATGACCTTGGGGACACTGTTGATTCTAGCTTGCAGGGGTAGCAGTGGTGGAATATTATGGCGGGTTTTTTACAGTCCAAACTGGGTATTGAATAGTCGATTTATTACACACTCTTATTCAGAGCACTGAGAAAGTTAAATTTGTAACGCTGATTGTGATTTATTCCTGTCCTTGTATGGAACTTTCTAGAACAATGACGACCAGAGCACCAAGGTACCTTAATATTTTCCGGAAATGATGATAAACCACGATAATTCCAAATAACGGAATTTAATCAAAGAACTTACCTACATAATTTTAAATTAAAATATATGTGTTTTGTAGATAATATCAAGTATTATCATAATCTGGATAATCATTTTATAACAGATTTTCAAACCACCTGCATAGGTCTGCACCTGTAGCCAGTAGATTAATCTTATCACGAAATACCTCCTGATTTTAGGTGAATCCTGTTTGACTGGAAGCTAATGCGCTATAGTGCATTGTGATCCGAAAAAAAACCCTGGGTACCTACCAATTACCCAAAAACCTTTTCGTCTGTTTATAAAAGATCTAAGTGGGTCAAAATATGATGAAACCTGGAAAAAGTATGGCTAAGTTTTATTCCATCATAAAAATGTCAGCTTGGGCCCAAGACCTGAATTTGTGGACAATCTTATTGATGCTTGATGGCAACAAGCTTGCTACCTGAGGCCTTACCACGAGCTCTTAACGCGATCCAGATTAGGCTGTGGGAAAGAGACAGAGCTATACAAGTCGTCTAGCGCCATCTGCCTAAACTGGATCGCGTTAACAGTTCATGGTAGGCCACATGTAATAAGAAGTGTACCTTTCGGGGATTACACACACGATGTTATGTTATGGCGCTGTACATAGCGATCACTCTGTAAACGACTAGTTTTTCGTCGCAAAGTTAGCCGTATCTGTACATGCCACAAGCCAGAAAAAAATACAGTGTGTAGTCAAATGTATATAGTAAAGACTTTAACAAAAACAATTCACAAAATTGGTCTAGAACTACGAAAAAAAAATTGTCAATATGACCACGAAAAAAAATTTTTCGTCTCGAAATTTTAATCAATTCTCTCAATTTTTTCAGCGGTATCCACTATATTTTTTGTAACTATAACAGAAGAAATTTCATATACTAAAGATCTATCTTTTTGAACTCAGACCTGTAACTGTTTAAATATTAAGTTAAAACCGCAAAATTTCTTACATTTTTTCTTGCAATTTGCCCCCGCGCGCAGCTGCTTCACCCCAGCGACTACCTTTGCTACATAGAGCTTGGGTACAGCGCCTTAAATTATACATTTCACATTACTTGGCAATACCTATTTCATTTAAAAATAGTAAAATATTGTTACTGGCTTTTCTTATTATTCTCTACAGCAAACATTCTTTCTCTTACTTAGGAATTATACGAGTACCACAAAATAATATACGCACCAATTATTTGTAACAGGTCCTTTGTTACCTGGTATTTTTAACCTTGGGGGTACAACTACTAAAATACTCATGTTATTTAACATTTTGACGATAGTAAATGTTAAATAAGAAACAAGTAAATGTTACACAAACCGTAAGAAAACATTAGAAACGAGACATAATCAATAAATATTATCAGGGTGTAATTGACAATTTTCTCCTGATAACCTCAATTACAAACTTGAACTCGGAACCGGTGGTTTAAAATTAATTAAAGATCGTGAAATAATTGATATGATTGCTCATCTGGCACATGCATTATCCACAAAGTAGGTAATATGCATAACATGCTTCTGTCTGGGTCTGTTTTTGTTTTGTGTCGGCTCGAGCCAAAGGCACGAGTGTGACGTTGAGAAATATTAGCCAATCAGGGAGGTTTGTGAAGGGGCTCGCCTAGAGAAGCAAACGTAAATATGCGTCACTAGTTTAAGTATCCGTTCAATATATTCCTAAAATATCTATTTTAGAGCTATACGGAATTGGAATGTATAAATTTATTACTAACCAGGGGCGTAGCTACCGCCGTATCTGCCGTATAAATTATACGGGGCCCCTGGGTCACAGGGGCCCCCAACGTGCGTAAACAAAAATTAATAAAAACTTAATGATTTATTAAATAAAATAGTTATTTACTTTCACACAATTTATTTGTCTAATGTATCTCTGGTGTTTTTATTATTATTGTTTATATGTAATACTGTTTTAAGCACGAGATTGTCTATTAGAAATCCCGGGAAGATCCATATTGATATTAACATTTCGATGCAAGTATTAAAATAACTCTACCTGATTCCGACCTCTGGACTGATCAGTCGCTTCTTGAATTTTTTGATAACCTTTGTCCAATTTTTTGTTTATATTTCGGCGTAGATACAAAGACATGCATTTTTTTTGAGTGATAAATCTTTACCCTACCTAAAAGGTTTAAAATTTGTTTGGGGGCCCCCAAACAAACTAACTCCAAAAATTAAAAATAGTCTTTTTATGCATGCTCAAAGATATTTCTTATTTTCGAAATCGATTACTTAATCGATTTCGAAGATCGCGAGTATGGCCCCTTGCTACTCCTAACATAAATAATTAAACCAGGTATCTAGGTATAATTTCATACATTTGTTATGAGTTGGTTTGTATAGTATGTATAAGTGTAAGACATTCATATCATTATGTCAACAATTAAATCTACAAGAAATAACTATAATTTCTGCGAAACTTTGCACCCATGTCTCAGGTGACAGACGAGTGATGATTCATTTTTCCGCCCGTGACTTTTCACGACAACATCTACTCTGCGTTAAGAGAGAGTAAGTAAAGACTTAACAATGTTGGTGTACTTAACCTGTCTACCCGGATACTTGGAGAGAGATGCCCGGAATACCAGTGTTCAGGACAACAATAATGAATTAAAAACCATTCATAAAATGTATGTAGACTTTGGAAACTGTTGACTTGATTCCACAAAAAGTAACAACATAATAGTCAGTCACAGTCTTAGAACTACTGCTACACTACTATTACTGACTAGCACCTCTCACCATCAAACTGATTAAAAAAAAATGCAGGTAATTATCTGAAAGTTCCATTCCGTACACTTTCAAATACAAAGTTAATATGCTACCTCAAATATAATGTCGTAACCACATCATCTTGTTCATCGGACGATATGGCCAGAGCACATCATCTGACCTTCACACGCCTACTACTAGTGTATCGATAACCCAAGTCGATTGGCTAGCCTTTTGAAAAAATATCCGTCATCATATTTTCATTTACCGGTAGTACAGAAGCCACGAGCCCCTCACGAGCCCCTTAGTGATAGTCTGTGGTAATGACGTAATTAGGAAAAAAAAAATGGTTGGTGTCGATAGTAACTTGTGATGTGAGGGTTCCGTATCACATGTGAGTTTGATTTATAGTTGAGCTTAAGTGTTAGTGATTTCAAGAATGAGTTTTTAAACTGTCAAGGAAGCAACAGACGATAAATTAAAGTCACTTGTAACAATGCGATTATTCAAATTTAAAACAATTATGATTTTCGCATAAATGACACCAGAACTAGTACTATATGTTTTTAGATTAATACTCCATTTGCATGGTAATAGACTGATCCTAAGAAAAACAAAAAAGAAAGTTCTATGTACGATAAGTTCCCATAAAATTTTTAGTCTTGGCAATCAGACAAAGTCTACAACTTTTATTTGCAAGAAGATAAAAACATCTAATTACAACAAAATTCAACAAAAACAAAGTCTGGTGGTTATTCTCAGGTTAATGATGAATCACCGAGATAGTGACTTAATTAGTAGTAAATTAACGATGATTTGATACCTACAGTTTCTGTAACCTTTGTACTTATGACAAGATGCAGCATTTGTGAAGGTTATAACACGCTGAAACGTTATGCATGGCACGGAAAATTGTGACACTCCCTCTTACTTATTGATCTATATAAATAATTCTGTATGTTTGTCAAGCTGTTTGTTACATAAATGCGCCTTAACGCTTGACTAACCAGATTTTGATAAAAAGAGACCTCAGTTACATAATTATCATGAGAATATAAAATACTTTTTATCAGCCGTTTGTTTCTACAGGTTTTTCAACCTCAAAGTGGGTTTAAGAGCTAAACGATAATAAAAGACTCAAGATTTAACACGGGAAAAGAAATGTTACAATTTTTTTTTCAAAAAATAAATGCACAGCTACTTACATAATTCAAAATCAAAACTCATTATTTAAATTTTTAACATCATTAAAACTAAATGTGTTTTTCAGAATCAACTTTTAAAATAATATACACCATTATGAAACACACTGACGTAATGTCAAGATAATATAGTTTTTTCGAATTCTGATAAGGGACTCTAAAATTAATTATCTATATCACAGCTGTAGCACGCGCCGTCTCGCTGTTTCTGATCTATAAAACGCGCACGCTTACATAAATATACGATTTAGTCAACAATCACCGTTAGCACTTATCATTTTGCTTAAAACCTCGCCGCTAAGCGCACCTCCTTGTATACCAACAGAAGAAACAATTTCGATTTAATAACAATCGACATTTTTTTTATAAGAAATTTTCTGGGTACCTACCTGGTATTTTTGGAATAATATTTTTAATACCTGTTATTTTTCGAAACGGAAAATTTTTGTGTTTTGTGGTTCCAGATTTTGGAATAATGGCAGCTAAAATGATTTCGGTGAGTTGAATTTTCTTTTTCATTACTTTCATGACTGTTATTTTTACTGCCAAAAACATTTTTTTTTATTTTATTTGTTTATTATTTTTTATTGACTTTAGTCAAAACACGTTTTTGTAGAGTTTTATAAAGTCTTTATTTATAACTTATAAAGATTTTGCAATTAATTTAATTAAAAATACAATTAACCGGGCTTTTAACGCAAAAATAATTAACCAAAATGTTTAATAACTAGATCACGCTCCGACATAGTGTTGAACTTCACAGATAAAAAAAATGGTATCGTAATTGACTAGTTACCATGCTGTAATGAGACTTGTTCTTAGTGACAGTTCATAATAACAAACTAACTGTTATCTTAACCTAAACAGCATTGTTTTTGTCTGAGTTATTTTAAATACCTACTGTCTAGAGGTCCTTTACATCGAGTATCATAACAAACGCTGTTGTGTTAGGAACCAATACAAGAACTTTGTATTTGCTTTTTTTTTTAAAGCAAAACAATTTTTCGAGAGATATACAGGGTGGAATTTTATAATGCTACCTGGAGGGAAAGTACTCTTAATACTGCAGATAGAAAATGTTACTCAAAGGAAGCATTCCTTTATTTTTGAATAGAAAGCAAACTGCATTCAAAGATTTTCGAAAATTCTCTTCTCGCACACCCGGGAATCGAACCTGAAAAAATTATACCCTGTACTTTTATTGCATCGATCGTTAGGGTCAATTATAAGGATGAAATCTCTCTAACAAACATGATAAATTAAATGAAAGGAAAACCAGGAAATCTTAAATTAACTTAATTATTTACAAAAAATGGTAAACTAACTAATTAGTTGCTCGAAATGGGCTCCATTCTCTTGGAATCTTTGAATGCAGTTTGCTTTCTATTCAAAAATAAAGGAATGTTTCCTTTAAGTAAAAGTTTCTATCTGCAGTATTAAGAGTAATTTTCCTCCAGGTGGCATTACAAAATTCCACCCTGTATATTTCACTTTAAGATTTTTTTTTTATAAAACGTTGCCCTACACTAGGAATTCCTTCGGTTGTCTTTACAAACATGGAAACTCTCATACATAAACACCCGAAATGCTGGTTGGTCTAAAAAAGTTTATGTAAAGCTACCTACCATTACTTTTTCTATAAATAGTTTTTTCTATAATAATGTAAAGTGAAAGCTTTATTACCTACACGTACATTATTATGTGTTTACTAATTTTAGTAGTCGTTAGTCCTTCAACGACTAAGAATAATTGATCTACTAAAGTTAAGTGACACTATTACACATACCTTTTTAATGTCAATTCTGAAAGTTTATATGATTCGCATTTTTTGTCGGCTATGCAATCATTTTTGTTTCAAAAGTAATTTATCCATATTGAGATCATAATCATAACTATAATAATCTGAAATCTGAATCGTCAAATTATATAAGTCTGTCCCGGGAAACGAGACGAGAACGACTGGAAATTGACCCCAACACCCCATCACCTAAGTTGTTATTTACTAAAAACAGTAAATATCTAAAATTAAACCCAGCTCCGCAATAACCTGTACAGATATTCCGCTCACCCAAAGCGATAAAACTTAATTATTTTAATTGGCTTTCGTATAATTATAATTAAAATAAGTCACTTTACAGAAATGTTAGTAACCTGTGTATTATCTTGCATGTGGCCTATGACACAGCACGTGGTGCTACCACTCTATAGACAAAGTAGGAGGAGCTTTGGTGGGGCGTGGCGATGGGCGGTGATTTTTTAATACCGTTTTCTAAGAGATTGTACAGGTTGTGTCGACGTGGGCGCATGTTTGATTGCTGTGACTCCGCCCCCCACTTTCCGATGTTACCTACATCGAGTAGGTACTACGCCTTGTTGTCGATGTTGGTTCAAGTACTTACTTACATACATACCTGTTACTTTTATCAGTCGTAATACCTGTTATTTTTCTAAGACAAATACACAGCTCTTTTTTTTTTTTTTTTTTTTTTTTGCGTGGTAAAATCATCAAATGAGTCCTCCCACCCCGGGCAGGGCGGGAGGGACTGTCAGACTTGTACTGACTAAAATCCACGGTGTCCTTCAATAGCCCTTTATGTTCCGGGGTCACGGTAATGGTATAAGTCCCGCGACCCCGGCAGGCTTTGGCCCTCTAGAGAGGGGGCCCCGTCATTATGCTGACGCTCTTTGAGGCGCGCGTGGAACACAACGCGCCGTCGACCCGGGCATGGTCCATGGTCGGGCAGCGAGTTGCCCTTTACTCGCCGCCCGCATGCCCGCGCCTACGGTGGCCGGAGATCGTCTGGCGACGTCCGTCGCCGTGGGCGTCCACCACTGCGGGTGGGGCGGAGGGAGGACACTGTCCTCTCTCTCACGCGGCCCGCCTCCTCCTTCGCGAGCATGACTGCTTCGCAGAAGGAGGCGACCGCTTCCCACTCCGTCTCGCCCCGCAGCATGGCCGCGACCAATGCCGGGCGCGAGAGGTCTCCACCTATCGCCGCCGTGAGGACACGTCGGTGCTCTGCCCAAGCTGGGCAGTCTTGCACCGTATGCTCTACTGTGTCCTCCGGGCGATCTTCGCAGTGGTGACACCCAGGCGTTTCCTCCTTTCTCCTTAGACACAGGTACCTCCCGAAACTTCCGTGTCCGGTGAGGACCTGCGTCATGCGGTAGGTCAGGACGCCGTGACTCCTATCCAAATACACAGCTCTTTAAATAAAATTTATTTACAAGCTTTATTATAAAGTTGTTTTGTTTTGAAGGATAGAACTTGTGATTCGTGAATTCATATTATTTTTAAACAGAATCGCTTATACAAGAAGTCGGTTAAAAACAGTAGGGAAATACTATAAAAATATGATTTCTCTATCACCCAGTCGTTAGCAGTTTCTTAATAATCTCTGTCCTTGTTATTATATACCAGAAAATTCCAAGACCGTTGACATTTAACAACCCGAAATGGGTCCGTTGTGTAGATTCAAATCAAATCAATTCAAATCGTTTATTTCAACTAGGCCAATTACAGACACTTTTGAATTGTTAAAACAAAACAAAATAAAACTAGTACAAAAATAGTTATGGTGCTACAGTCCCAGTCACAAGACATAAAAACTGTGAAAATACCGTAGGTGCTCATTCCACAGCGTAGATCTCTATGGAGAAGAATGAGCAAGAAACTACATGGACACTCTTTTTCAATCGCCAAAATGTTTACAGAAGTTTGCATCGCCAAAATTTTTACAGAAGATTATAGCCCACTCCCTCTCACAGAGAGAAGGCTTGTGTCTCAGTGTTGAGCTCCTTGAATGAGTCGAGCTACACGATAACTGACAAATCCTTGCACTGACTGGACTGGTCCACTCAAATCTGTGTGGTTATTTCTTCCAAAGACCATCTCAGACGTTAACCTACATGGTCCTCGTATGAATAGAATAGAATAGAATAGAATAGAATAGAATAGAAAAACATTTATTTGATACTTTTGGACATACACACACACAGAAATAGAAAAAATAATAAAACAATAGAATTAAAAATACACAATAAGAATTCTGATTGAGCATGTCCACACCAAAAGGGTTACCAACTCAGCATTTGCTGACTACAATATAATGTCTGGACTTTAAAAGAGACAGTGATCTCTGAGTTTGTTTCTGTTGTTTCTTCTCAGAGTAGTCAGGTACGAAACACCGGCCTCATCTAGTTTGTAAAAAGACGACGGACGTGTAAAAGTTTTAATTTCATCATTTCATTTCAGCAGTGGGTAAATTACAGGCTGAATATGCTATTAATGCGCAATTAAAGATATCACGTGTCTCCAGTCTTCAGATCCTGCAAATCGTGCATGAAACTTAGTAGCACTCTCAACAAACCTATTCGCTTAATATATACTACCCATCAGCTTATCGAGTTCGATTCGGTCTGAAGCAGTTTGGTTAAGATAGTTTCGGTTCGCTGAAAGAGTTACTCGTACAATGTATGATAATTAGTAAATGTTCTAATTATACAAAGGTTGTAAATTAATGACGGAACTTAGTAAAAACTTAGTTGATTGGCTCTCTTGGTCTAGTGGTCGTAAGTGCAACTGCTACTGAAGTCTCAGGTTTGAGTCTGTCAGACAAAATATATTTCTATCAGGTTTTCTCAGCTACGGAGTCTGAAAGTGAAGAAAGAAAGAATCAAAGGTTCAATTACACCAATAAACTCAGTTAGAGCCCATTCGCACGAGTGTTTTGAGTTTAAACAAAAAGGTAAATTGAACTTAACTGTCACCGCCCAGCATTTAAAATCAAATGCAGTTCGAAAAAAAACGCCGTGTTTTAAAAGCACTGACGGATGAACAGATACATGGGAATGCATTTGTTTAATTTCCGGCGCTTTTTTAACGCCGAGAAAAAAAACGCTTGTGCTAATGGGCACTTAAGCGTTAAAACTCAGCTCTGCTCAATTAACGACGAAATTAATATTCTACCTCATTCCAAATATTGTTTCTTTGTTTTTGACAGCCGGTTCTGACTGATTGGACATCTTTAAGACTCGGGTTGGCGAATAAAATGCCAACCAACCAATCAACGACCATTGGTTACAATCAAAGATCCAAATGAAGATATCAACTGGGTTAGGTTATTAATTTCCAGTGTAAGTCGCGTTTTAATTCATTGGTGAAATTATTGACGTCGAAAGTGATGCAGGGCGTTTTGGGAACTGTCTCTTGCAATTTTTAACGAGGCTGAGGCCTACGATTTCTGTGTTTTACCGTACAGCATACTTTAAATACTATGACGTTAATTGTATGGGAAATTGAAAAAGCGACCCCTGTTAGGAACGACTTACTTATTTTTCCAATCAAATTAACGTGAAAGTCCCCGTTTACCATACGTCACAAAAAACGTAAAAGCTCATGATAAGGCCTCTAGTGATTTTTCATACTAATTTGAATTAGTGTTTTTGGATTTAATACTGAATTCCGCAACCCTGCTATACTGGAACAGACTTAAGAAGGGAAAGCTAAAAACATTTTTTCCTTTGCTTATTTCTACTACTTTATGAATACAACCATTTCTTTTTTTCCATATATCTGCTTTATCATCATTCAAGTAATGAAGTCCTATCCAAAACAGTCGAATCATCGTCACGAGTTATTACAAACTCGTCGAATCGAGCGATAAATGCAGATTACTATTATTATGATTACCAATTGATCGATCACGCAGACAATCCCAAATACGTGATTGATCTGAAAACATTGGTATATTATTATTAAGATTACAAGCGATTAGACTGTTAGCGATTAAGGATCATAAAGATATGTATTGGTTATAGAAGTTTGACACTTCGACAATCATCATCATCAGCCGGAAAACGTCCACTGCTGAACATAGGCCTCCCCCTTAGACCGCCACGCCGAACGACAATTCGCCACTTGCATCCATCGGTTGCCCGCGACCCTCACGATGTCGTCGGTCCACCTAGTGGGAGGCCTACGCTGCGTCTTCCGGTCCGTGGTCGCCACTCGAGAACTTTTCTTCCCCATCGATTGTCAGTTCTACGAGCGATGTGGCCTGCCCATTGCCACTTCAACTTGCAAATTTTACGAGCTATGCCGGTGACTCTGGTTCTTCGCCGAATATCCATGTTCCGGATTTTATCCCGCAAAGAAACTCCGAGCATAGCTCTTTCCATCGCTCGTTGAGTGACTCTTAGTCTCTCTAAAAGGCCAGCAGTAGTACTTTGACAATAGTTGATGCCAAATCACAGAAAGATATTAACAAGGGATTGAAAGATTCGCGCGAGGAGGACAAGACGGCGGTGGCTTAGTTGGTATAGCGTCCGGTGTACTGAATCGGAAGGTCGCAGGTTCAAGTCCTGTCTATAATCGAGTTTCTGTTTGCGCAAAAAAGCTTTACAATTCGCGATGTCGACGTTAATGCGTATAAAACAAAAAATAAAGAGAACTGGTTGAGTAATTTCGTTTTTTTAACTCCCGAAGATAATATTAAGGCTAATATAATATATTATGTAAGACTAAGGGCTATTACCGACTCACAGACTAGGACCAGGTCTATTCACTGACGCTTTAAAAAAAAAGAAACCGTTGCCCCACACTAGGCATTTCTCCTTTGTCGTAGGTGAGTTTACAAACATAGAAACCCACGTGGGTTCCATGTGGGTCTGGGTGTTTGTGTATGTACACAAACACCCAGACCCGGAATAACTAATTGTAGATCATACAAAAATATTTGTTCCGTGCGGGAATCGAACCCGCAACACGCTGCGCAGCAGTTCGATCGCTCAGCCACTGCGCTAACTGTGCCGTCTTTTGTTATTTATATTATTTTTTAATTTATTATTATTTTTTATTTTATTGTGCTAAAATCATCAAATTAATGAGTCCTCCTACCCGCGCGGGGTGGGAGGGACTGTCAGACTTGAACTGATTAAAATCCACGGTAATCCTTCAATAGCCCTTTACGTTCCAGGGTCACGGTTTCCTGATGAGACAGTCCCGCGATCCTGACTGGCTTTGACCCTCTAAGGGGGCCCCGTCAGATTGCTGACAGCTCTTTGAGCATGGTCCATGATCTGACGGCGAGTCACCTTTACTCACCGTCCGCATGCCCACTCTCTAACGCTGGAAATTAATAATCTATCATGCTTGCTATATTCAGTGGGATCTTTGTCAACAATCACCGACCGAATGTGCCCATTCAGAAGTAGCCGTCAAAAAGCAAAGGAACGGAATTTGGATTGAGATTAAATACCTATTAATTTCGGGAATAAGTCCCTCCACTAGTGTCGTAACTATTAAATGAACCCTACTGTTTATATACAGGGTGTAAGAGACATCGACGCACAAACGGATACCATGGGTCCACGACATGATTCTGGACCCTCCCGTGTTGGAATTTTTCATCGGATTTTTCTAAATAAAAAAAAAAATTGGAGTTTTAGAGTGTTCATTATCGTTATTTTTACCTAACCCAATGAGATATTTATAAAGAAGTAATTAATTCACTATTTTCACTAAAAATAGCAATGTAAATAAAACTAGAAATGGTGTCTTCTTAGATATTTATAATGAAAGGTCATCGTATACCTAAATACTGTGTCCAGTACCACAGTAGTACTTTAAGCGCGGCTCACTATTAAAAAAAAAACAAACTTAAAAAAATAGGAAAAAACCGACGAAAAATTCCAACACGGGGGGGTCCAGAATCATGTCCTGGACCCATGGTATCAGTTTGTGCGTCGATGTCTCTTACACCCTGTATATTCTTCATGATTCCATACCTATTCAAGATAATAGTTCAAAATAACACACACAATAACACACAACAAAAAAATGTTTTTTTACCTTTAATTAGCAATTTGCAAGAATAGATAAAATTAAATTGTCAGACCTCAAGTGACCCGGCTAATCAAACTGCTTGTGTATTATTTTTAATTATTTACTCAGAATGAATTATCTACATACCTTTTTTGTGTATGTTCTATGAAATGGGGATTTTATATTTCATTATTATTAATTAGTTGTTAATATTAGTCAACTAAACAAACTACAGCAGTGGTGGCCCAGTGGTATTGGCCCCGCCTTACGAGATGCAGGTCGTGGGATCGAACCCAGCCAGGCGCATTACTTTGCGTAATTTATTTCATCCCCACTGCTCTCAAAACGGTGAAGGAATACATCCTGGGGAAACCGGCATGTCCTATAACCAAAAATTCGAAGACATGTGACATCCACCAACCCGCATCGGGCCCGCGAGGTGGATTATGGACCACTCCCTCTCACAGAGAGGAGGCCTGTGTCCCAACAGTGGGAACATTTATAGGCTGATGATGATAAATTACACAAAGTAATGCGCCTGACGGGGTTCGAACCCACGACCTACTACTCGTAAGTCGAGGCCGATACCACTGGGCCACCACTGCTCTACTGGGCCACCACTGCTCTTGTAGTAATGTAATGTAGACCTAATTTTGTATTTAAATATCTGTAGGAAAATAAGCTTATGGTGGGTCATAATTCCACTTTGTCGATTGTACTACATACGAACATTATGAAAAAGTATAGTTTGTAATGTTAGCGTACTCGAAAAAGAGTATACGGTTTTCTATAGGGTGTTTGGTTTGGTGATTGAGTATATACATTCCTAGAATTGGGTAGCAACGCGAAAAACATTGTAATTAACCTTTGTACCAACAAAACAGTCAATCGAACTTTTCAAACACATTTTCCTTGTACCAGATTTCAAATCGGTGTCGATCAAAACAACCATCTACTTGTACTACTCTCGCAAACTAGGTTACATCTTCACAGTAGTACTATTTTAATCAGCAATGTACTTTGCTGTTATCACGATTTATTGCTATAAAGCCCTTGTTATCAGTATCAATTACTTCTGTCAATTGGGTTATGAATAGTACTATTTGTTTATTTTGATTGTTATCTTGTTTACTATAATTTGAGCTTTGAGCTGACCGCGGGCTTTGAGGTTGAATGAGATGTACCTAGAGCTTTTAAAAAGTAACTTTTTATTAATCCCTGTATTGCAGGTCTTAGAATTTTCGTGCTTTTTTGTGAAAAGCAAAATGGTAGGTATTTAGTTCTAATAATAATTTTAATATTCAGAGTAAATTGCTGTCATAATCAATGTGTGTCCCATGAGGCTAAGCAGAAACCACAAAACGCTATGAAACTGACATACTCCTTTCGCCTCATTAATAAAAAAAAATTTTGTTGATTAATTTTTCACAAATAAACTTACGCTATTTTCTCATGGGGGTAGGCAGATAAATAGAACGCAGTGATGTTCTGCTACGATCGTCACATAGGTTCTCCTAAACATCCTTAGTTCCTTACACTTTTTTTGCATTTTTGTTATTAATATTATTCGCCATACGTGTAGTTGGATAAAAACACATATCTATGAAAAAAAAATATGTAAAAGCATTGATAAAGGTTGGCATAGGCTTTATTTCAATATTAATCGCATCTAACTATATTTTTTTGTTTCTAACGAATAAAGATTTTCATGTTTACATTTGCGCAACCACAAAGTGTGGCAATTATGCCACATAACGCTCAAATCATGCAGTTTTAATACAGACTTAAATTAAAAATTGCTCGAGCTTAGGATTTTTCTTTCTCAAATGCATGGTCCAATGACGTCATGTTCTGCGCCAACCGACACCAAATCATTATTTTCTTGACCCCCTTTTAAACCTGGTACATACTCCTACTGTTTACTTCGACATGTGACCCCATGTTCGATTGAAATGACCTAATTATTAGACCAACAAACACAAATGTCCTATTTTCCAAGTAGCTTTTTATCAATTATTAATTGTTGTTTATATTAAATTGATTGTCATAAATTATTGTCTTAGATAAAGTTATTGTTTGGGGACAACATAATGTAGATCCCAATGAAGGGGTTATCAAGTGCCGCATGGCGTAATGTCACTATGGTGCAATCGTAATTTGTTTAGATTTAAAAAAATTGAACGTAGAGTTTAGTTTTCATTATAAAACTGCAATCAATACAATTTCATTGTAAAAAATTACGAGTGACAAGCGGTTTTTTCTGATTGAATAATTTGAAAGTTAGCTGAATTTATAAACAATTTACCTACAGTGTTAGGGTAACAATTAACATAAATTTTAAAACAATTCAGCTTAGACAATCAATAAGGCATCCTAAGCGTTATTGCTGAAAGTCCAGACTACCCTTTCCAGGCACACTGGTCCCGTAGGCATGCCTGCAGGCCAGGTGCAGAGGGAAAGTTTTTTAATTAAACTTTTGTGGTTGTTAATTAATTGATTTAGCTTAAGGTTACTAACATAGTAAGTTATTCTGTTACTAACTCATTATGGATTTTTAATTATGTCCGAATTAAATTATTATTATTAATTTAGCTAAATTATCAAAAATTTAGCTACATTGCAAAACCTGCACACAGGTTTCTTTTCATGAAAACTTAGTGGTTTTAAGTGATGACTTTTGGTTATAATTTAGAAAATTTTGTAGGTTTTAGATTTAGTTAGACACACATGGTAATCGTTTTCAAATAATTACTTATAATAATATCTATAAATTAATTATAATTTGGTTGACGTGAATTAGCATACGGTTTAACGACCATTTTAAAATGTTTCACAACATGTTGCAAAAAATTAACAGGTTCGACGTAAGCTCGGTAGCTTTAAATGTCAATTTCAAATTAAATTTCTTTTTTTGAAACTTTACACGGAAAGAAAAAAAGTCTTAAAACAAGAATATATCTATTGGTCAAGAATATTAGTGTTTCATATATAGGGAACACAGCTTTATATTCTTGAGTTCAGCATTTTATTGTTTTGAAACCAAAACAATAAAATGCTCAAAACAACCATATAATATCTCAAATATAGAGGAAATATTCTTCGTTGAAGAAACCAACTAAGTCTTTAGAGAAGAAGAGCAGATTTCTTGAACTTTGAGACATCTGATTTTCTCGAACAAAATCAAATTAATTATTTAATGTAAGCTTTTCTTTTGTACGAGTAAGATAATGCCGTCTTCAATAGAAAATATATTGTGCTTCAGACAATAATTTAAGATTTTATTCAGAGAATATGATTTTCTTGGATTGAAGTTATTTTATTTTCAGTTAAAAATAATGAAATTTCCATCAAAGAATGCAGCTTGTTAGGGTGAATATTAAAACCCTTAATTAGAAAAACCAGAGGTTTCGTAGCAAAACCAGACAAGTTTTGTTGAATAATTTCTGTGCATTCTCTTAAGAATATCATTTGCTTATCTCAAGTATCTTATTTATTTAAAGGAAGCAAGAGTGAAATTCGAACTAAGAATTTTAGTTTTTTGAGATGAATATGTTGATATTCTTATTTTGAATATCTGGATGTTTCATACTAAAACCAGATTGATCTTAGTTGAACGATTTCTGTGCGTTCTCTAAAGAATATAATTTGCTTAGCTCAAGTATTTCATTTATTAAAGGAAAAAAAAAGTGAAGTTCAAACTAAGAATTTTAGTTTTTTGAGGTGAATATGTTGATGTTCTTAATTTGAATATCCGGATGTCTCTCACTAAAACCAGATTGATCTTAGTTGAATGATTTCTGTGCGTTCTCTAAAGAATATAATTTGCTTAGCTCAAGTATTTCATTTATTAAAGGAAGAAAAAGTGAAATTCAAACTAAGAATTTTAGTTTTTTGAGGTGAATATGTTGATGTTCTTAATTTGAATATCCGGATGTCTCACACTAAAACCAGATTGATCTTAGTTGAACGATTTCTGTGCGTTCTCTAAAGAATATAATTTGCTTAGCTCAAGTATTTCATTTATTAAAGGAAGAAAAAGTGAAATTCAAACTAAGAATTTTAGTTTTTTGAGGTGAATGTGTTGATGTTCTTAATTTGAATATCTGGATGTCTCACACTAAAACCAGATTGATCTTATTTGAACAATTTCTGTGCGATCTCTAAAGAATATAATTTGCTTAGCTCAAGTATTTCATTTATTAAAGGAAGAAAAAGTGAATTTCAAACTAAGAATTTTAGTTTTTTGAGTGAATATGTTGATGTTCTTAATTTGAATATCCGGATGTTTCATACTAAAACCAGATTGATCTTAGTTTAACAATTTCTGTGCGTTCTCTAAAGAATACAATTTGCTTAGCTCAAGTATTTTATTTATTTAAAGGAAGAAAGAGTGAAATTTGAACTAAGAATTTTAGTTTTTTGAGATGTATATGTTCGTATTCTTAATTTGAAAATCCGGATGTTTCATTCTGAAACCAGATTTATTCTTGGTAAATCTGGTTTTAGTATGGAATATCCGGATATTCAAATTAAGAATATCCGATCTTTAAAATGAAAAAACAAATGACTTTAATAAACCTTTTATTGAAATAAAAATGACTAATATTAACATCTTATATCAAGATACATATTTTAGAATGATTGGTAATTGTAACCATTGATTGGTTAGGTGCTGAAACAATATTTAAAATGCAAGTTCTACAAAAGGGACAAAATCTTTAAGGTGGATGCTCCAGGGTAGCCCGGGAAATTCAAATTTTCTTACGTAGTTTTGCAATTTGCAGGCAGTGCTAGGTTGTATGTTGATGAAAATTTTATTCGCGGCTGTGAGACGTATGTAGTTACAGAATTATAATCATCAAACAACCCTCCTAGTTCATGTAACTGACTGTCAAGAATGAGTATTTCATGAAAAAGTCATTCTTGACAGTTACTTGAACTTGAAGGTTGTATTGATGACTATACTGCTGTAACTACATACGTCTCACAGCCGCAAATCAAATTTTCATCAACATTCAACCTATAGCACTGGTCTGCAAATTGCAAAAAACGTAAGAAAATTTGAATTTCTTGGGCTACCCTGAAGCATTCACCTTAATACTCAATTACATCTTACAATGATATAAAATGAATTATACAATGTAATTAGTTTGCTAGCACAATAACCTTTCAAAATTACTCACTTTATTAAATAAAATAGAATGGTAAATTAGCTGCGTTCAACGGCAGGTATAATATAGGTGTTAATTATTATTTTCTTGTTACAAAAGATAAATATATTGAAATGTTAACAATATATCATTGAATCAAGGCTATCTTTTAAATCTATTTGGCGTCACACAACAACAATCATATTGTAAGGCAACGATTTCTGTAACATTTTGTTTCACTAACAAGATAAGCTATGTTATGTGAAGAATAACCTAGTGTTTTCAAAACTGTAGCTACCTAAACCACTTTTCTTCTTCCGTTTAAAAAACTGGTTAAGAGCGTTTACGCGGCAAGTCCAAATTTTGGAAACGATTACCTAAACCGATTTTAATGAAACTTGATATGCATTCTCGTGATACTGAGATCTAAAAAGTAAGTAGAAAACATTTTTGGAAAAGTCTCTCCCTGTCTCTCTAGTCTTTTTCAAAAATGTTTTCTACTAACTTTTTAGACCTCAGTATCATGAGAATGCATAAGTATCAAGTTTCATTAAAATCGGTTTAAGTCATAGTATGTTGACTGTTTTGTATGAAATACCGCGCCGCGTAAACGCTCTTAAATTCAATTCTAAGTTTACAACAAAATATTAAGTAGTGTTTGGTAACAATAAAACAAATTAGTTAGTGAAAAGAAACAAATTAATACAGATATTCTCTCAAACTTACCGATGAAGTTTACTTAACTCCTATCCTCTTTCATCCTTACTACCTTATAAAATATCTCTATCCTATATTTACTCTTTAAAGTTTCTTCAAACAGTAAATAATACTTTAGTTTCCAAAGACCAGTCAAATTCACAGAAATAATGCAGTACATCATTCTGAGCTCCGCCACATAAAAAAATTTCATCGGCTATTTAAAAAACAATCAGCTGTTTCCAACAAAAGTGCAATACCTACACAGTCAAAATGTAGTGAACAGCAGATTTTTTTTATAACCGATGAAAAATTTTTATATGGTGGGGCTCAGTATGATGTAGTGCATCACATCTGAGAATTTGGCTGGTCTTTGGAAACTAACCCTCTAGAGACAAAATGTATGACTCAGTCTAAATACAAATTGTCGCCTTGCGGAACTGTTACTTCAGTCCGTCTTGATATAATATCAATACACTTATACACACATATATCTAACTAAGGGTAGCCATCATACCGGGACACTCTGCTATAATCAATCAACACCCCTTGGGGCCCACAGTACCAGACATGATGACGCCATTAAATAAAAAAAAACATACCTATAAAACCCTAAAACCAAGCTATGATTTTACTTATTCTTGTAATTATACATCACTACTTACAAATCTTTATTAATACTCAATTACATCTTACAATGATATAAAATGAGTGATACAATTAAATTAGTTTGCTAGCACAACAACCTGTCAACATAAAATAGAATGGTAAATTAGCTGCGTTCAACGGCAGGTATAAATATGGGCGTTAATTATTATTTTCTTGTTACAAAAGACAAAACATCATTGAATCAAGGCCATCTTTTAAATCTATTTGGCGTCACACAACAACAATCGGGTTTGACGCATTTGGTGTACTTCTCAACTTGTACACCATGCTTAAATGGTGAACTTAGCAAATGGTGCACTTCTCATATGGTACACTTCGCAACTGGTGCACTTCTCAATTGGTGCACTTCGCAAAAGGAGCACTTTTTAAGATGAGTGGAGATTTGGAAAAATTGACTAAAAATTAAAGAATCTTTGGTTTTGTTGAGTAATTTTCTTAAAAATACAATCAACAAAATAATTTTAAACTGCACATAATCCTAATAACATTTTTATTAAAAAAAAAACAAAAATAACGTCACCCGGAAATAATAACAATATAAAAAATTAGATTTACAGCAAAAAGTTATCATAATAAAGAGTCATGAATTAATATCATATATATCAATAACCTTCATGTACTGTGGACATCCATTTTCCATTTAATTAAAGGGTATTATAATTTAAGCTGTACATCTTTTAGCTATAGTTATTATTATTAATAAGATAAAAGCTTTAAAATAGACTATAACCTGTTTCTCAAAAACAGGTTATATTAATATAGATAAACCTTTGTTTGTCTGACAGTCCCTCCCGCCCTGCCCTGAGTGGGAGGACTCATTTGGTGATTTTGCCACGATAAAAAAAAACTACCCTCATTTAGTTTTATATCGCATGAAAATTGTATGTTTGTTTTATATAGGTAGCATAATCAGTTTGTTGTTATTATATTTTTTTTTGCTGCAGGCAAAAAAGAAAAGATCACGTTTCTTCAATTATTATATAAGTGATTATGTAATTTAATTTAAAGCTTTATTAAATTAATAATAATAACTATAAAAGAAGTACCATTTAAATTATAATATTATAAAGGTTATTGACATAATTATATCATGTCTTTATTATGATAACTTTTTGCTGTAAATCTATTTTTTTCTTACATAATTATATTGTTATTATTTCCGAGTGACGTTATTTTTATTTTTGAAAAAATAAAAATGTTATTAGGATTATGTATAGTTTAAAATTATTTTGTTGATTGTATTTTTAAGAAAATTACCCAGCAAAACCTAAGATTCTTTAATTTTTAGACAATTTTTCCCAATCTCCACTCATCTTAAAAAGTGCTCCTTTTGCGAAGTGCACCAATTGAGAAGTGCACCAGTTGCGAAGTGTACCATATGAGAAGTGCACCAGTTGCTAAGTTCACCATTTGAGCATGGTGTACAAGTTGAGAAGTGCACCAAATGCGTCAAACCCCAACAATCATGTAAGGCAACGATTTCTGTAAAATTTGTTTCACTAACAAGATAAGCTACGTTATGTGAAGAATAACCTAGTGTTTCCAAAACTGCACAAAAAGTTGGTAGAAGACTTTTTGGAAAAGTCTCTCCCTGTCTCTCAAGTCTTTTTCAAAAAAAAATTCTACTAACTTTTTAGATCTCAGTATCACGAGAATGCATATCAAGTTTCATTAAAATTGACGAAATAAGTTTGAAAATTTTCATATACATTGCCACACTCCAGACACTTTAGCATGTTGGAAGTCTATTGTATAAAGGTTTAATCTACATTTTAGCTAAAGACAATATATCTGAAATGTATGGCACTACATTGTCATACTTTGTTTCAATTCCGTAAACACATCGCTGTATTAACAAATACAAATGCGCAGCAGCCGCTGGATAGGTGGCATGCAGAGTATGGTAACTTTTGAATAATGTGTCGAATGCCTTTGTTGCAGTATCAAACCTGTATTTCACCTTGTCGATGACCAGATAATATTTTCGGAGCTGATTGTCACTTCCAGGACACACACAGCTAATAAGAAATGGTTGCAATGTTTGTTTTTGCATGCGTGATTTAACTTGTAGATTTTCAATTTTTTTGTCTATGTCTCCGAAGCTCTGAAACAAATTGCATTGTTGTATAAAGTAGATTTACAAACAATTATTGCTACTGAGTAGTTAGTGATCATGATCACCGTTAACTATAGATACTAAATAAATTATATTGTACGCCTAATTGTAATCTCTTCTTTTTTCTCACTAAATGTTTGTTAAGATATTTGTGCAACTGTTTTGTTTTCCCGAATTAAAGAAAATAAAATTCTTCACAAAAGAAATTGAAAAAAAAAAAACACCCGCTACCACTCTTAGCTAATCTTTTAGCTGTGCTAGGTTTTGATAGCTCTAAGTCACCGGGGACCCAGCAATAAGTAGGTTTTGATTTATGTCATTGAAAATCGAATATGGACATTTTGGATTCAATAATATTTCATAATAATAATATATACTTTGCTACATTCTAGACTAATCTGAGTAGTCAGGAAAATATATGTAAACTTACATCTACAGCTACGTAGAAATTTTCAATGCATTCTAGTGTTGAAAATTTTGTTCTTTTGTTTAATCTCCCTTTTGGAGGAATTAAGCAACAGAGCAGCTTAATTTGATCTGGAACTTTTTGATCTGAAACAATAAAATGGACACTGTTAAAATAAATTAACAAACACACTGTGACGACGACCCGAATAGCGCAGCGGTAGTGAGGCTGCCTTACGTTCTTAGGATCCCGGGTTCGAATCCTGGTAGGGGCAAATGTTTGTGTGATGAGCATGTACATTTGATTCCGAGTCATGGATGTTTATATGTAGGTATAATAAGTATGTATTTACAAACAAAAAATTATCTATGTAGTATATCAGTGTCCACGACACAAGCCTCGTTGCTTAGTGTGGCACTAGGTGGCGTGGTGTGTAATGTCCAGCAACATTTATTTCTATTTTATTTTACTGTTATCGATATACTTCCTAAAACATAGATAAAATTATTTACTTTCCATCAACATGTGACCAAAATGCTGGTATTTATTTTGCACAAAGAATAAGCATTGCCATACAACATGGCAATGCTGTCAGCATTTTGGGAACATTGCCTACTGGTAGCCGTTTATTAGACTATAGTGTTCTTAAAAAATATTTTCTTACCATCATCAGGCTGTTGTCTTATATTTTCATATAAACTTGCCAATGTGTCATCTCTGGAACTATCAAATTTGATACTAATAATTTTATTGATGAACGGATGCCACTTTGTATAAAAATTAGTAGAATTTTCCTTGTGTTTTTGGTCAAAATCCAGGTTGATCTGAAATAAGTAGTTTAAAAATAAATAAAAGCAGGCCAAGTGTGTGTCAGAGTACGCACCACATAGGGTTTCGTAATCAGTACTAGTATTTACCTGATCTATGTAATAAAATAAATTAAGATATAACTAAAATTAAATTATAAATAAAATACTGCATCCTGATCTATAGTAGGTGAACCAAAGTAAATGTAATAAGCCTCTTCTAAAATGTTTAGGAATGCAGAATACTTACCAACACATCACCCCTTGGGTAATTTAGAATATTCCATTCTTCTAAAAATTCTGCCACACTTGCTTTATTGGAGCACTCTCTTAGAGGGTAGGTTGAAAGCCAGTACTCAATAACTTGAGCCCAAGGTTCTGAATGGTTTCTTAAGAATGCAATTTTATCTTCTTGCTTGTCTGCCAAACACATAAAAATAAATTTACAGGTGGTTAAGTACTATACAGTAGACAGTGAAGTCTCTACATTGAAAAGCTGAGATGAGCATGATGATGAGATAGATGGTGACGATATAATATAAAAAGTGATCCAGTCGATATGTAATGTAGTAATTCTAATGGTACTTTGTCTAACCCTGTGTTATACCAAGGTCTAAAACATGCACCTATAGGATCTTACTCTCTCTTGTGATGAATGATGAAATGAAAATGTAATAAGAAAATTACATATTATCAATATAGTAGTAATAATAATTTAATCACAGTATGTACTAGGAGAGCAGACAATACATGTGAGATGGTTATTTTTTACCAAGCAACATTTTTAGTATCTAGTATTGTTTGGTGACTGAAACATTATTACTTGATGTTGATAAATTTATGTAGGTGCCATGGCATCGGTGGAGACGCACATGACCTATATAATTTTCTATGCTTTCTCTACATTTCCTAAATTAAATACTTACTTTGCCTGTAACACATGCATAACAAGCGCTTTTCAACTATTAAATGTTTCTATTCTACCTATAACATTATCTAAAACTACACATAATTTGTTGTACTCTACACCGTGTTCCGGACGATATACATAAACTTCGACCAGATGTTCAAACCACGGAAGTAAGCATTTTTCATTATGGACACATTAATAAATTCTTATTTTTTATTTTTTGTTAATTTTCATACAAACTAAATACCTAGACGTAAATAACCCGATATGCATGCCTCTTTATCCGAATTGGCAACGTCATTCATAACATTTGGCGGGCTGAAACAAATGAAATGCAAATAGTATTTGATAGATTTCAAATTAAGATACTTTCTCACTGCATAGCTCAATTAAATTTCATTAAATGAAATTACAAATATCTTTGTAACGAAGCCTTTTTAAGTACTACTTCCTTTGCTGGATTTGATTTGTAAAAGCCATAGAAGTATTTGCTAAAGTTTATGGATAACGTGAAGAACACGGTGTATACATAGGTAATGTAAAAAAAACCTTTCAGTTCTTCTAAATATCTGATTTTTTTCACACTTTCACCTTGTTCTATTTCTGTCTTACTTTTTCTTTTCTCGCCAGATTTGTACAAAGTATTTCTTATTTTATCCACTAACTTTCCCTTTGCAAACAATGGTTTCCCAGAAAAAGATTCATTTTTTTTTACTGGTGGAACAAAGTATGTTCCGCTATTCTCCCTAGGGAACAGCACAATTATTTTTCCTGTGATAAAGTTATACTCTTCATGAGTAATTTTACTGAAAGGATTAAAATTAGTGAGCAATAATACTTCATGTCACCTAGTAATAAAGCATTTGGTTAATAAATCACTAACCTGAAGAGTTGCCTACATTCTGGTTAAATCTCTAATAGTTTAACTTAAATTTGGGAACAATTTAAACTTAGACCTCATAGCTTAACATATTCTACAATGTGTTTAAAAGACAAAGTGAAACAACTTACTAGTTAACAATCCTAGTGAATATATGCCTCACAATGATATCCACCAACTGGTTTCTGTGCTTAGCCGTTAGTGTGTTGTGTGATTTGTAGTAGGTAATTATACTATTCCCACATGGTGAAGTGCTGAGAAGTGTTTTTAAATCGAAGTCCGGGAAAGGTGGCCGTACATTTGAAACTAAACTTTCAAAAGATATATTATCCAAGTCGCTCAGATCTGCATCACTCAATGTTGTCAATGTTGTTGTTGTAGCAGTATCCGTCTGAAAATTAGTACATAATATGCCACTGTCAATCTGTCATTCTTTTTTTTTTAAATAATATTCCACAACTATCACACAACGCCATTTAGTCCCAAGCTAAGCAGAGCTTGTGTTATGGGTACTAGACAACTGATAAACATACTTATATATTTCTAAATACATATTATAGATAAATGTGACCTGTCAAATTGTCAATCTCTAGATGCTAGGTGAATTGACAGCTATTCAGAATAGACCAGCTAAATGCGAAACCATTTTCTATTTATATATTATTTTCTGTCTGTTAATTCCAGCATCACAAAAAAACTACTAATCCTATTTTGAAAAGGTCAGCTAGTAATCAATTGATGTTCTGGTTTCACAGTAGAAAGCAAAAAATCCTTTGAATGTGAACAAGAGAGCTATTGTACCTACCGAATTATTTATACAAAATAAAATTTTACCGGTAGACAGAATAAAGATCAGTAATTATAACTACTTATTAAGATGGAACTTACATGTGTTGTGAAATGTTCCTTCAATTTCGATGTAATAAGTATTCTGGGGCCAATTAGTGGGCATAGCTCCTTCAGAATTTCTTCACTTAGGGCATTTAATTGGTTAAGTTTAATTTCATTTTCTGTAAAATAAAGATAATTAATTATATACACCGTGTTCTTCACGTTATCCATAAACTTTAGCAAATACTTCTATGGCTTTTACAAATCAAATCCAACAAAGGAAGTAGTACTTAAAAAGGCTTCGTTACAAAGATATTTGTAATTTCATTTAATGAAATTTAATTGAGCTATGCAGTGAGAAAGTATCTTAATTTGGCCTATGTTGCCGCTTAGTGCGAATACTATTTGCATTTCATTTGTTTCAGCCCGCCAAATGTTATGAATGAAAATACGACGTTGCCAATTCGGATAAAGAGGCATGCATATCGGGTTATTTACGTCTAGGTATTTAGTTTGTATGAAAATTAACAAAAAATAAGAATTTATTAATGTGTCCATAATGAAAAATGCTTACTTCCGTGGTTTGAACATCTGGTCGAAGTTTATGTATATCGTCCGGAACACGGTGTATAATGTATGTCTTAGAATAATACCTAATATTATTTTAAGGTCTGCGTGGGTCAATGGGTCGTCTTATGGGTGGGCGTGTTCTAGATCATCTATATCATTTAAAAAAATAGATCGTAGCATCTGCCCTGCTAATTGTACTTGCAGTAGGTACCTATTTAATCGTCATTCTTGGGATTTTCACTTATTGGAAAACCTAAGATTACCCACTGACCAATTTTCTTGTTTTAGGCACAATTCAAAAGTAGGTGACTTTTTGTTTAGTCCCCTAAGACGACCCACTGACCAGTTACTTACCATAAAATACCTTTTACCGCGTTTAGCTACAAACCAAACCACCATTTTGCAAGTAGGTACTACGCCCCTAAGACGACCCATTGACCACGTTTGCAATTAGGAGGGCGCTAAAACTCGGTCCTGTAGGCGCGAGTTTGTAGGCTAAAATTCGCATGAGTACGAACGAACGACCTAATAATTACGGGGGCTATATTCTGATATTATTATTTATTTGCTATGGTCCCTTGTACCTAAATATCTACATAATTAGGATACCTCAGATCAAGTATTTTTTTACTTGATCTGAGTATGATACACACAAATTACATTACACAATAAACAAGGTAGCTACAGTAATGAGAATGTATTTACCTTGAAATCGGTCAATAATTATTTCTGGAACGTTCCATGTTCGTAACAGCGTATCTATGCCGGGCTCCGAGTTATCTTTGTCATCCATCTAATAATGAAAAGCTTTATTTAAAACACTACATAACATAATGGTTGGGTACTTGAACCTACTAATAACTTTGTTCTTCAATATCTACTCACCTTTGATAACTTTCCTTTAACTGGAAAAAACGTTATACACTCAGCGCAACGAGTCCGTCAAATGAATTGGGGCTCGTCGTAAACGTCGCGCGAGCGCCGTTCCAAGGTTACCAATTCTCAAAAATATTTACCCCTAAAGCTAACGTCGAAAACGCCTAAAATTGCTACAATTACTTGAAAATCCCAGCGAGTGCGATGAATGCATGAATTATGGACAATTGAACTGATTAAGAAATCAGGACTAGGATTTAGACTAGGAGTTTAATATTATGCTTTCAAACGATGAAAGTTCTATGCAATTATATTGACGGACAGAAATGACAAAAGTTAAAAAAGAATCGTGTGCAGAGACTTCTATAAAGTCGATTTCAAACAGTTTTTAACCAATGTAATAAAAAAGATGGTTCTTAAGTGGACGCGTACCTACGTATGAAATATTGAAAGCGCAATATCAGTAATGTCTTTCATTTTGGTCAGAAAACCATACGTAATCTATATATATAAAAGAACAGGGTTTTTTATTAAGACTCGACTACAGCCAAAACCGCTAAACGCAGTAACTTGGATTTTGGACAGCAGTTGCGGTCTACCGTGTAGGGAAGCAATAAGACGGGATTTTGCGAAAATCCTCCTCTAAGGGGTTGAAAAGGGGTGAAAACGTTTATATGGAAAATCTTATTCCGTGGGTTTATGAATTTGAAACTTACCACGAATAAGAACCATAATGAATAAAAAAGATTAGCGCTATTATTTTTTTAAAACTACCCTCCATTGGTAATCTAGGTGTTGTTAAAGTTTGTATGGGAAAATCATAATGCGTGAGTTGATTAATGTGAAAATCAGTATTTATATACTAGATCAAAAATAATTAAACACCTGTTTTTGGATTTTTCGAAAATCACCCCCAAGTCAGTGAAAAGGGGTATTATTCAAGTTTAAAGGGGAGATTCTTTCACCGCTAAACGTGTAACCTGAATTTTGATCGGTAGTTGCAATTTATTATGTAGGTGACCATAAGAAGGGATTTTGCGAAAAAAATCCTCCTCTAAGGGGGTGAAAAGGGGTGAAAACGTTTGTATGAAAAATCTTATTCCTTGGGTTTATGAACTTGAAACTTGGTACGAATATGAGTATAAGTAAATAAAAAAGATGGGCATTATTAGTTTTTTAAAACTACTCTCCATTGGTAATCTAGGCGTTGTTAAAGTTTGTATGGGAAAATCATAACACGTGAGTTGTTTAATGTGAAAATCAGTATTTATATACTAGATCAAAAATAATAAATAAGTGTTTTTGGATTTTTCGAAAATCACCCCCCAAGTTAGTGAAAAGGGGTGATTATTTTTTAAGGGAGGCATTTTACTGCTTGCTTCGATAAACTCAAAACTGGTCATAAATAATCTCTCAATCGTATAAAGGATGCGTATTTATTTATATTTCAAAAATCAACTCCTAGCGGGGTGAACATCGGACTACTAGACCAATTTTAGATTTCCATTACCGGGCATTAATTTCACTGAGTTCGAAGTTAGAAACACGCGCAGACGAAGTCGCGGGCGAAGTGCTAGTAAAATAATATATGTTATGGCAAGATTGATTATTACTTTGGGATTAAAGCACCTACCGGTATTATTTTACTACCATAATGTCTATAATTTAAAGGGCCATTACTCGGTAGAGCTTATCCACTCTAAAATGATGTGCGATTTCAGAGTGGACAAGCTCTACTGCATTATGTCGCTGGCGTAAATGGCCAATGTTTATATGCTTTATGTGGGCTATTGTGGCAGCTAAACCAATATATCAAATTTCATGGATGTACTCATGTTTGTTTTTCCAGTTTGTAATAATTTATTTTTTTAATGGTCTGAGTATTTTTGCACTAAGCTCTTCAAATAGTTTTTATATTATTTAAGTTCATTACATTCACAACCAAACGGAACGAATGGCTTTTGTACGTACTTTATTTCACACACTAATGAATCGACGTCTCGAAGATCGTGCTTATAAAAACAGATTGGCTTAAACATACTCCCAAAAATTGGGGAAACAATTTATGAAATTGCAACACTCGTTCCTGTTTCTTTTCGTTACCCGGCGAGACGGTTGTGACGTAGCACATATTTCAAAAAACACGAATTTGACTTAAGAATAACGTGTCTTAAATCAAATTCGTGATTCTTGAAAGATGTAATAATATTAATGTAAAATAATAAGAAGTCTTTTAAGATTCGTCATTCTTCCAACGACTTGTATGTAGGTATCTATAAAATTTCGACGATATAACAGTACAGGGAATAAAATTAGGGTTTATCAAAACTTTAATACCTATTTCCTTTGTCTCCGTACCTATACAATTCAAACCTACATAGATTAAAGTGGAAGCGTCAGAGTAGCCCGCGAAATTCAAATTTTCTTAAGTTTTTTGCAATTTGCCGGTCAGTGTCAGGCTGTATAATGATGAAATATGATTCGCGACCGTAACAAATATGGTTTTACAGAGTTGTAATCATTAAAACTATCAATACCTACAACACTCTAAGTTCATACAACCCCATTGAATGACTACCTATTTGATGAAAAAGTCATTCAATGGGGTTATATGAACTTAAAGGGTTGTATTCAATGATGTAATATATCATTGGTTGTATTCATGATTTGAATGATCATAATTCTGTAAATATAATACATATTTGTTACGGTCGCGCATCATATTTTGTTCAACATACAACCTGACACTGACAGGCAAATTGCAAAAAACGTAAGAAAAATTGAATTTGGCGGCTACCCTGACGCTTCCCCCTAAGTTTTGGTCAGCAATCAGCCTTCATATTTGATATTAAATGTTATAAAGTCAAATAGATAGGTAGTTACCAACATACCATAGGTAGCAATGGCATAGCAATAAATATTACGTAGGTACATAGGTATACGAAAAGAATTCACAAAGAAATATTTCAGATGTTAATGTAGGTAGGTAAGTAGGTGGGGCACCTAGGTACCTAATTAGTTTTGGAACAGGGAAAGGAATACCTGCATAGGTAAGTACCTACATAATAGGGTTTTTCGGTCCGTACATTTGTCACAGACGTTATTCTCAAAAAATTGATTAGTAGATAGAATTCTCGATTATAATAGGTAGTTAAAATCATTTTTTATCAACATGGTTAGTTCAAAAATGTATTTTATACATAATTACGGTTGTTTATTGAATAACGGTATTCTAAGTTACATTTATAAAATTCTTAAGCACACTCAGATTTTATCGGGAGAGGTTTTAATTCATTTTGGCTTATTACTCCTGGCTGGTTTGAATACTGGCAGGTCACATTTTGATGGCCGCAAGCAACAACTTAAATTCTAGAAAGAATGCAATGAGAACAGAACAGAACCTTGACGCTTGGAGTGACTTCCTTCTTCTTCAAAGCTGCTGCTACTCTGACGCTTGGAGTGACTTCCTTCTTCTTCAAAGATATCCTGACGCTTGGAGTGACTTCCTTCTTCTTCAAAGCTATCCTGACGCTTGGAGTGACTTCCTTCTTCTTCAAAGCTATCCTGACGCTTGAAGTGACTTACGCCAAACGTCGGAAGTGGTCCACGAAGTTCCACCGGCTGTCGAGGACGATTCCCAGGTATTTCAACGTCGACTCGACGCCGATGGATACCTCTCCCACCGTAAGTAAGGATCCCGATTTTGAGGAGTGGCTGGATAGGTTTGAGGAGTGGCTGGATAGGAGTCACGGCGTCCTGACCTACCGCATGACGCAGGTCCTCACCGGACACGGAAGTTTCGGGAGGTACCTGTGTCTAAGGAGAAAGGAGGAAACGCCTGGGTGTCACCACTGCGAAGATCGCCCGGAGGACACAGTAGAGCATACGGTGCAAGACTGCCCCGCTTGGGCAGAGCACCGACGTGTCCTCACGGCGGCGATAGGCGGAGACCTCTCGCGCCCGGCATTGGTTGCGGCCATGCTGCGGGGCGAGACGGAGTGGGAAGCGGTCGCCTCCTTCTGCGAAGCAGTAATGCTCGCGAAGGAGGAGGCGGGCCGCGCGAGAGAGAGGGCAATGTCCTCCCTCCGCCCCACCCGCGGTGGTTGGCGCCCACGGCGTCGGACGTCGCAAGACGATCTCCGGCCACCGTAGGCGCGGGCATGCGGGCGGCGAGTAAAGGGCAACTCGCTGCCCGACCATGGACCATGCCCGGGTCGACGGCGCGTTGTGTTCCACGCGCGCCTCAAAGAGCGTCAGCAAGATGACGGGGCCCCCCTCTAGAGGGTCAAAGCCTGCCGGGGTCGCGGGACTTATCTCATTACCGTGACCCCGGAACATAAAGGGCTATCGAAGGACACCGTGGATTTTAGTCAGTACAAGTCTGACAGTCCCTCCCGCCCTGCCCGGGGTGGGAGGACTCATTTGATGATTTTACCACGCAAAAAAAAAAAAAAAAAAAAAAAAAAAGTAAGGATCCCGATGGCGGCGCATTCCGAGACCCATGAAAGCACATGGCCTCGGACTTGTGCAATGCCACCTCGAGACCCAGTTGCCGGATCATCTCAACGACTATCGCAACCTTCAAAGCTACCCTGGCGCTTGGAGTGACTTCCTTCTTCTTCTAAGCTACCCTGACGCTGAACTTGAAGTATCTTCTTCAAAGCAGCCCTGACGCGGTGGAACTCGGAGTGACTTACTCAAGTACTATAATATTTTAAAACCTCCTTTCCTCGTGAGAGTGTAATAAGGTAGCGGTAGGTTTAAAAAAAAAACATTTGTGTTTTTTACTTGTCCTAATTTTTTACTCAATAATAATTGTTCAGTCTACTTTTTCCTCTTTTATTTGGTGAGGGATAAGTATTCGTGACGTTATGAGTGTAATAGTTGTAGGTAGGATATTGTAGATATAGCACGTTATTGTAAAAATATTATTTTTAAAATAAGTATGTGCCTTTTGACCTAGGTAGTACAGTCGGCCAAGAAAGTGGTGTACCACCCTAAGGTTGAATATCGCTTGCAGATTCATACGTGATAAAGATTAGTTTCGCTTGCAGATCGATCTGACAACTTCTATTGCTGTCTTTATCTGATTATTGATAACGACTTTTACTGTTTGTAACGTGACAGCTGTTCTTAGTTTGAACTTGATGGAACCAATGACGTCGTAAAATCAACGGCGGGGGGCTGTAGATTTTGATGACAAAATTGTATCTACAAATTCAGAATTGTAATCAACAAGTTACATAAAATTGTAAAGGCACAAGGCGAATCCACAAACCTACAATTTCTGTAAACTTGTAATTACAATATCAATAAAAAACAAGCTAAAAATAGATTTATCCTTTTATTAAATTTCTACAATCAATTTTAAAATACTTATAACAAACAAAACATAGCATATAATAGTAATATTTAGAAGATATTGAAAATTTTTAAAAATTAGAAACGGGTGTAACCGCCGTTGGCCTCTATAACCTCTAAAAGACGAGACCTCATTGAACCAACAAGCCGTGAGCAAATATCGGTTCCCCGCATTTCCTCCCAAATATAATTACAGTGACTAATAAGAGCTTGTTTGGTTCTTTCATTTTGATGCGACCATCGTTGGACCATAAGGCCCCAAAGATTTTCTATCGGGTTGAGGTCCGGCGATCTTGAGGGCCACTGAATTACCCTTACGTCAGTGTGTGAACGAAACCAGGCTCTTACGATCCTCGCATTATGAATTGAACAATTATCTTGAACAAAATCAAATTGTGGCACTTCGTTCTCCGGGTAAACATTACGGACTGTCGGTAGCATTGCATTCTGAAGCACGTCGATATAATTTACAGCCGTCGCTCGAGGAAGTAGAGAACACAATTCTCCTACACCATCCGCACTCATCCAGCCCCAAATATTTACGGAAATTCGACCTGATTCTCTATTTGGGATTACATGATCATCTTTATACCGTGTTGAATTATATCGCCAAAGGTGAAGACGTCCATGCTGACTGGATTTAAACGTTTTTTCATCACAAAACACTGTATTAGACCAATCAAACTCTAAGTGCTCTCTGGCGAAGTTCAGACGAGCAAGTCTGTGAGCATCCGTCAAATATATTTTCTTGGCGTAATGCCTGTGGTGCAACCCCATGTAATGTAGATGATTCCTTATTGTTTGGGCACTCACATCGAACATCTCCGCAAAATGTTTTGTGGGCTTAAAACTATTGATTTCATATTCCCGTCTCATAAATTCTCTATCGTTATTGGAGAGTGCAGGCCGGCGACCACTTCTTCTGTGATCCAACAAACTTCCCTCCTCTCCTTCACGACGAATCCAAAAGCGGACAGAACGCCTCGATATATTCAAATTCCGGGATATCGCACTGATACTGCTTCCATCATTAAATTGGGCAATTATTTGTGCTCTTTCGCCAATGGTCAAGTTGGCAGGCATTGAGATGATTTTATATGCAGTTGATTGAAAAATAACACGGAAAATATATCGATTTTTTGCATATATTTGACAAAATGTCAATTGTCAGTTTTCTTTTTCAAATGGAATTCGGTTGTCTATTTAAATAGTTTTTATTACTTTTGTTTGGAAACATTTCAATTGCTTTGTAGAAACTAATGTCCTTTTCATTTATACTAAAGGTTAAAATGTCATGTACTTATATGTGACATATGACGTATGAATACTAAATACATAGGTTTACGTCATGATAATGTTGTCTCTTTCAGTAATATCTTTTTATAACGAACCTTGTTGTAATTTTCGATGACCGGGAAACTAAATCAAAACTGGTACACCACTTTTTTGGCTGACCGTACCTATACCTACATAGTATTAATCCTTCCTTAGTAGATAAAAAACTTCAGTTAGCTGAAGCAACTTATTATTATGGACTAGTAGGTTCACATCGGTGTACCCAGGGGGACGGCAGCTGCCGGCCGCCTTTTCTTTTAAGCATGGGAAATCATGAAATAACTCCTTCCGCTCTGGGCGGAATGGAAGGAAGTGTCAGACTCTTACTGACTAAAACCCATCCGTACTACTTCAAGTGTCCTTTACGTTCCAGGGCCGCGGTGACTCTTTCCGCAACAGTTGGCTCCCCAGGATTGGAAGTGATATGAAGTTTCGAATGACGTTATTGCGACGCACGCTACTTCGAAAAAAATATACGACCTTTGGAACTTTGGAGATTACAGAATTAATTCAACAAGCTTAGTCTTTTTATCCAAAGGTGAAAACAACCCTAGAAGTTTTGTTGGCAATGCCTTATTCTACGGCTACAATTGAAAGGTTATTCAGTACACTCAGACGCGTAAACATTATCGAAAACAGACAGGTGAATAGTTACACACCGATTTCTCTCAGTCGCTAGTCGTCAATAATTTGACATTCGGAAGAAGAAGACAAAGCGTTGTGTAACTATACAGACGCTATACAACGTTTATTAGTACGGCTGTCACTGTAAAATCTTTTTAACAGTAAGACATGTGACCCGGCTTTAAAAAATATCTGATCTAAACATATACCGTATTTTCTTACTAAAAACGTTAGTATATCTTATTTTGAAACAATTTGGATTCCTAGTTCAACACCATAACTTCTTTCCACAAAACAAAAATGGTTATTCGAAAAAATTTGACCACCTTTACTTGAATAATTTAGATTATTACGTCAATGCAACTATTTACTTAACCAAAAACAAACTTTTCTTAAATCAAACATATATTTTCTTACTAAAAAAACGTTAGTATATCTTATTTTGAAACAATTTCGATTCCTAGTTCAACACCATAACTTCTTTCCATAAAACAAAAATGTCTTGTTCGAAAACATTTGACTACCTTTACTTGAATAATTTAGATTATTACGTCAATGCAAGTATTTACTTAACCAAAAACAAACTTTTCTTAAACCAAACATATATTTTCTTACTAAAAAACGTTAGTATATCTTATTTTGAAACAATTTCGACTCCTAGTTCAACACCATAACTTCTTTCCACAAAACAAAAATGTCTTGTTCGAAAACATTTGACTACCTTTACTTGAATAATTTAGATTATTACGTCAATGCAACTATTTACTTAACCAAAAACAAACTTTTCTTAAACCAAACATATATTTTCTTACTAAAAAAACGTTAGTATATCTTATTTTGAAACAATTTCGATTCCTAGTTCAACACCATAACTTCTTTCCATAAAACAAAAATGTCTTGTTCGAAAACATTTGACTACCTTTACTTGAATAATTTAGATTATTACGTCAATGCAAGTATTTACTTAACCAAAAACAAACTTTTCTTAAACCAAACATATATTTTCTTACTAAAAAACGTTAGTATATCTTATTTTGAAACAATTTCGACTCCTAGTTCAACACCATAACTTCTTTCCACAAAACAAAAATGTCTTGTTCGAAAACATTTGACTACCTTTACTTGAATAATTTAGATTATTACGTCAATGCAACTATTTACTTAACCAAAAACAAACTTTTCTTAAACCAAACATATATTTTCTTACTAAAAAACGTAGTATATCTTATTTTGAAACAATTTCGATTCCTAGTTCAACACCATAACTTCTTTCCACAAAACAAAAATGTCTTGTTCGAAAACATTTGACTACCTTTACTTGAATAATTTAGATTATTACGTCAATGCAACTATTTACTTAACCAAAAACAAACTTTTCTTAAACCAAACATTTATTTTCTTACTAAAAAACGTTAGTATATCTTATTTTGAAACAATTTCGATTCCTAGTTCAACACCATAACTTCTTTCCACAAAACAAAAATGTCTTGTTCGAAAACATTTGACTACCTTTACTTGAATAATTTAGATTATTACGTCAATGCAACTATTTACTTAACCAAAAACAAACTTTTCTTAAACCAAACATTTATTTTCTTACTAAAAAACGTTAGTATATCTTATTTTGAAACAATTTCGATTCCTAGTTCAACACCATAACTTCTTTCCACAAAACAAAAATGTCTTGTTCTAAAACATTTGACTACCTTTACTTGAATCATTTAGATTATTATGTCAATGCAAGTATTTACTTAACCAAAAACAAACTCTTCTTACACCAAAAATGTATTGCATTATTGCAAAATGTAAGTCTATCTTATTTCGAATCATTTTAGATTCTTCTTTCAAATCCGTTATTTTCTCACATTAAATGTAATCTTCTTAGAACAAACAATATTTTTCTTCATCGAAAACGTTCCTGCTTTTTGATTATGAGAATCGTCAAATACTAACATGAAGAAAATGAGATTTTGTTTTTATGATGTTTTGTTTTTAGTTTAAGTAAATGGTACAACTTTTGGTTTGAAATATTAAAGGCTCTTGAACTTAGAATATGTTGTTTTATATTGAAACACATAAAAGTCTTAGTTCAAAAAAGTAATTTATTGTTCAGACAAGACTCAAAACTTCTTAAAAAGAAAATAATTGTTTTGAATTTAGTAAATATAAGGAGAATAATATTGTTTTTCGTGGAGAATATCATTTCGGTTGGACTAAGACATTATTTTTAGTTCAAGTAAATTTTTATTTGACATTAAACAATATTCCTGAGAATAAAAATATTCTTGGAAGAAAACTAATTCCGCGAGCATTTTTTTCCGTGTACAGTGAGGCTAGATTATTGAAACGGCTTTTAATCTAATTAAAAATAACTGAATTCCGTGACACTTTTAATAGTCAAGTATTTAAAGACTTAGAACTTAACAGATCATTATCCCGGTACACGATGCCCGGGTCGACGGCGCGTTGTGTTCCACGCGCGCCTCAAAGAGCGTCAGCAAGATGATGGGGCCCTCCTCTAGAGGGCCAAAGCCTGCCGGGGTCGCGGGACTTATACCTACCATTACCGTGACCCTGGAACCACCGTGGATTTTAGCCAGTACAAGTCTGACAGTGCCTCCCGCCCTGCCCTGGGTGGGAGGACTCATTTGATGATTTTACCACGAAAATAAAAATCCCGGTACACGATAATATAATGGTATTATTTTTATTTCCGACCATCACTTAGGCGAAGCTGCATGGAAAAGCTAGTATTAATTTTATATTCTAATTATTTTGTATCTTTGTCCACAGACATACTCGATAGCCTGTATCTTTCTGGTCGTGTGCCTGGCGGTTCTCATCCGGGAATCGAACGCGCGGCCCCCATGGATGGCACCTGGCAGCGGAGTCTTTAATGAATCCACTGAATGTCACACAGATGTAAGTAATTTGGATATATTTCTACCACTTGAACTAACATTTGCAATAAATAATTAAAAATCCTCGAGGATAGACATTTATGAGCGAATATGTCGAATGTCAATATATATTATAAAGACTTAATTTTTCGAAATTACTCAACCGATTTCAGAGAACATTCAATAACTAAATAAGTCCTAAGTTATTTTAAACTTTTCACAGAAACAAAGACTTTCAGTTTAATTATGATTGAAAATGTTTTTTTTGTGTGTGTTTAAGGTACAACTCTGTGTTATTGGGGATTTATCTTTATTGTAGCAATTAGGATTGGGTAGTTTCGACAGTAATTAGACCAGAAGAGGTTGCTGAAAACTTCTAGTAGAATGTGATTTTTCTTTTTTAGGATTCCGTACGAAAAGGTAAAACGCCACCCTATTACTAAGCCACCGCTGTCCGTTTATCTGTCTACGTCTGTCATCAGGCTGTATCTCACGAGCCGTGTCAAATACTAAAAACAGAATAAAAAATATATATGTGGCACTCGGAGACTGCCGCGGTGAAGCTATTGCATAACATTTTTTTTTTATTTTAAAATAATAAAATCGTCTACCGCGTTTATTTAACGAGAATATAGTTATTTAAAATGTTCGCGGTGCACTTTTGTAATAAAGAACTTGTTTGCTGTAGGAGAATTTTATCAGTAGGTTTCATTGTGAAAACTCCTTTTGCAGCTGGCCGTTTAGAATCATTAAGAAAAAGTAAATTGTTTTTATGACGGATATTTTATGATTGCCGAAGTCTCCCGAACTGAAACGATGTTAGACGATGCGTGGTGTCAGGTATTTCCATTAGGTTTTTGTAAATTTTTTGACTCGGTCGCCACGCCGCGCTCAGAGCCCGCGATAAAAACTATGCAATAGCTTAATAAATATTTAAGGTGGCTTCCATATAACATACCTGTTTTTTAACGTTTTATAGGTGCTGGTACGGAACACTACGTGCGCGAGTCCAACTTGCACTTGGCCGGTTTTTTTAATTTTTTATATTCAACTAAATTCTAGAAGCACAACATAATTATAGGTAGTTCCTAAAGCATATAGGTAACAAAAACATTAAAACCAAAAACAGTAACAGCCAAAAATATATTAATGTCATGATTATCACGCCACAGGGTCAAGACAGAGGTCTAAAGCCACATGATTCGCTTTTTTACTTTGGTTGGCACATAATTTGTTTAAAATTAAGTGTTTTTTTAGATAAACCATAATAATTAGGTTAATTCTTATCCGTATGTTTGTTAACTTTGTGCTAAAATCGTAGAAGTAATCAGTAGATTGCGTGTTTTCTTCCTCGTTGGTGGAATATTTTGTTAACTTACCTACCTATCTTGATATCTTTGTTAAAAGCACTAGGTAAGTATAATACATAACATAAACATGCATTTTTTTAGATAATCACTAACGTACGTGACTGTGAGCATGTTTGGAAGAAAAAAAAACTAGTTGTGCCAAAAATACTTTTTTTGTTCAATCTTTTCTATTTGTTTGCGACTTTTTTCTACCATTCTTTGCCAAGTTATTCAGGTAGGATTTGTGCTCGGTTTATGGCAATCCAACTCGGTTGGGCAGCGTTCGGGAATCTACGCAATGTCTTTTCGTCCGACATACCTCAGTGCCTCAAGACGAAAGTCTTCAACGTCTTTCACTATCGGCCTCATCTCAAAGCTCAAAGTCGCTCAACGAGCTTTGGAGAGGGCTATGCTCGGT
Source organism: Agrotis exclamationis (assembly GCA_950005045.1). NCBI lineage: Eukaryota > Metazoa > Arthropoda > Insecta > Lepidoptera > Noctuidae > Agrotis > Agrotis exclamationis. The sequence goes on from OX465441.1 coordinate 14,946,146, forward strand.
GTTTCTCTACGTGATCGAATCCGAAATGAGGATATCAGTAGACGAACTAAAGTCACCGATATAGCCCACCGGATTAGCTAGCTGAAGTGGCAATGGGCAGGCAATATTGCTCGCAGAGCAGATGACCGATGGGGTCGAAAAGTACTAGAGTGGAGACCGCGGACTAGCAAGCGCAGCATAGGACGTCCACCAACAAGATGGACAGACGACCTTATAAAGGTCGCCGGAAGACGCTGGATGCAGGTCACTTCCAACCGGTATATGTGGAGATCTAAAGGGGAGGCCTACATATGTTCAGCAGTGGACGTCCTATGGCTGAGATGATATGGCAATAGGCTCGCTCTATTACATGAAACTTAAATCATAACTGGCGAAATGTGAGAGCACGATTAAATAGACCTCTGCCCTAAAAGCCGATTTACACATCCATTAGTAAGCAAGAAGAAACTACGTGTGAATACCGCCTTGTTTACGTGCTGGACGGTGTTCACATGTGGTTGCTATTTTCTTACTTACTTACTTTACTTACTTATGGATGTGTAGAAAAAATTCTATCTGCAATCTTTTCTGCCACTTCTTCTAGTTGTTCGTGGTTCAAGAAATACTTACTAGTCTGCTATTGCGAATCTGTATTACTAAATAAACTTATACCTACATCTAGGTACCTAAATATAAACCGTTGTACCACAAAAAGTCAACATCTATTGAACACTTTTGTAACTGCAAAACGACCCTTATATCAACGACAAATGCCGTTTTGTAGTTGACAGTTTTTTTAGACAAGTGTTCAACAGATGTTAAACTTTTTTGTAGTAAGACGGACTATGTTTACTCTTCACACTCTTTTCTTTTTTGATTCTGTTCTAAAAGATTCTCTCTATTTGTTACAGGATGAGCTCTTAGACCTGTGCCAGAGATGTGCCAAGTTAACGAAATCTAAGCTAGCGTACCCAGCCTGCTGCTCCACAGATCTTCAAGCCAGGAAATGGTGTTCAGATTATGTATATTTTGGTCGAGGACAGTATGACTTCTACTGATCCACTATTAGGATTTAAGTTTTTTTTAAAGTTATTTTTAAGTTTGTAAATAATAATGTTTGCTGAATCCTCAAACGCAATTATTTCAGTCACTTTTAAATCTCAAGAAATCTCCGTCTTTTTGACAGTCAGAAAAAATATTTATTTGTAACTTTGGCAGTCAAAATAACATTATTTTAATTTGAAATCAGAGAAAAAATATTGTAATCAGTTTGATAATCAGAAAAACAATACTTTAATGTGACATCATCATCTTTGACAATCAGAAAAATATGACTCTGTTACTTTTACAGTCAGAAAAGCACAAAAAAGTATGTCTTAAATTATGCTGTTTGAAGATTCCATAGTATGAATGTTGGAATGACTGATTAAAGAATTTTGATTGAATTAAAAAGCCATTTTGCATTTATTTAAAGTAATACTAATTAATGGCTTCTTAATTGTTTATGGCAGTCTCATTAAGTTGTTTTAAGGACAGGCAGTAAACTTGATCGTCTATAAAAGGTTACAATTTTGTCATAAAATAAAAAATGTCGCAAAAAAGTCTAAGGTATTATTTGCACTTTTGTCATTGAGTCATGAGTTTTTAAGAAGTTTGACTTAACCGTAACCCTTCATAGACAACCAAATCATTAACGATAACCTATTTTCTTTAAATCTGAATGTCAGTCTTACCTTATAAGTGTTTTTATTGTAAAAAAACGTAAGTATGTATTTTAATTATACATTAAAATGTAGTTATTATTTTGATAACAGAAAAAATGTACATAATTATAGGATATAAGTTCTAGATAATAAAGTCAGTTAGGTATATTTTACAGAAAGCATTTAAAACGCCAAACCACTGATAGAAAAAATCTTTATAAAACAGAACTATAATTTTGTACGAATTTAACGCTACTTCTAAAAATTCTTCACTATATGTTTTCTTGCCAAATATTTAATTACATAAATCGTACTAAATAAAACCATAATTGTAGAGACAACGCCAATTAATATTTGTAATAACCTAGAATCAATACTACTTTTCTGCAATTTTTGACATTCAAAAATATCTTTGAATGATCTAGCTACATTCAATATTTAACTCTGATTTAATTAAAAAAAAAATTGAATATGAAAGCAATCGAACTTGAATGTTCTACTCTTGTGATAAAGCTAAAAGTTTATTAAAAAAAAAATACAGATTGCGATAGCTTAATCCGCTAGGGTCTGTAGGTAGTAAATATGTGTTGGATATGTCCTCAAAGTAATTTTTATTTTGTCAACATTACATAACACTAATACAGTTATTGCATGAGACATTTTATGTAGTAAATAAGTCTAGCATTGCTAATGATTGGTATGTTGTATCATAATTATCCGTGTGTTCACTGCATAAAACATTAATTAAAATTTATTAGATTACAGTAATTAGCAACCTTTGCCCAATGATCCATTGAATTGGCTATTTTTAACTATCAAACAAGATGATTCAGATAAAATAATGAAAAATAATATAAGTAACATCATTTTAGCACTAAAATGGATTTTGGTTTGCCTTTTTTTTGTTTTATAAATCCAGTTTGGTAAATCACAATTCATTGATTGAAATGAAAATTAAAAATATGGAAACGTTTGTTTCGAGAACAAAAGCTGTGATAGTAAAATTTTGTAACTATTTTTTAATAAAAAAAATGCAAATAATTTTAATAAATGTAAATGTACAATACGTTTTAAGTAAATGTACGAAATGAATAATTTTGTAAGGAGAAGAATAAAGTAAAATACAAAACAAAATATTTAACTCGTTTTATTTAAATTTGTAAGCGAAAGCCCCGTTGGTCTTATTGTCGTAAGCGTGAATGCGGAGTATGAGGTCCTGGGTTCGATGCCCAGCTCGGTCATAAGAAGGGCCAAAGTCTGCAGGGATTGGGGCCAAAGCCTGCCGGGGTCGCGGAAATCTCTCACAGCCGGTAGCTGTGGCCGTAGCTGGAACCCTTACGGCTATTGAAGGATCCCCGTGGATTTTAGTCAGTAGGTACAAGTCTGACAGTCCCTCCTGTCCCGCCCTGGATGGATTTTACGATCTATTCCCATCCAATACCAAGAGCTAATACCATTACAATTCGATATTAGCTCCTATTTCTGTTTGCAAGGTTTAAAGTAACTTAACCAGTCCGAGTCGGGGTGCCGCAAGTCCCGAGCTCGCTTCGCTCGCTCTTGCATCGATAGTATGTAATTTGTGTAGCTGAGTGTACAAAAAGTCACGTTTTTGTATTCGTTACTAATATTTTTTTTATTTAAAAAAATGTGGTAATCGTTGGGAATAGAAAATAAATTCGAAAATAAACTAATACCAAATGGTATTAGCTCTTGGTATTGGATGGGAATACACCGATTTTACCACGTTAAAAAAAAGGTCATACGAAAGAATTTCTCAGCAGCAGTCGCGATGTTTGGATTTGACCTGGTTGATAGTAATAGCGTCGCCCCTATTTCATGGAACTTAAAATTAACTGGCGTAATGTGAGAGTACTAAATTATTAGGTGCACTTTATCCTAGTCATTTGGGGATTACAAGCGTGATATTAATGTTTGTCCAAATTATAGGTATCATATTTGTCAGCAAGGGCCGTGATGGATCAGTGGCATAAACTCTGTTTTAATTACGATTTTTTTCTTTTGGTAAGTCACTTCATTTAAAAATAGTATATTTTGCAACTAGTGAATAAAGAGCGGATTTAAAGCGAGGGCCATTATATGAATCACGAGCAAGCGAAGAATTTTAATGACTGAATCACGACCGTAGGGAGTACTTTATACCATGACTACGAGAAAAAGAAAAATTTGAGCGATATTATATAGGTAACAAAAAAAAAAAAGTTTTTTTATTTTATTAATACTGCTCCACACACACGTGGGTGCGTTTCCAAACATCTAAATTCACAATACACGAACACCCACACCCGAAACAAATAATTGTAGATCATAGTACGAATATTAGCTCCGTGCGGGAATCGAACCCGCTTCACGTAACGAAGTAGTCCAATCGCTCAGTTAACAAATTAACATTAAAATCGGAACAATGACTTAAATTAAGAGTAATATTTTCCTAATAACACGGGGGTCGACCGCATCAATGTGTTCTAAATTCAAACAACAAAACAGTGAGTAAAAGAGCTTTTTATTCACTGTTTTCAGTGAGTAAAAGTAACTTTTTAGAGTAGGAATGGTATAAAAATAGTTATTTGTGCAACAAGAGAGCAAAGTCGTTTTTTGCTGCGAGTGCTGATTTTGAATCCTATTCTGTGTCCTGAGCAAGCGAAGGATTCAACGATTGAATCACGAGCGTAGCGAGTGATTCTAAAATTGAATCCTGAGTGTGGCGAGGGATTCAAAGGCACGAGATGCAAAAAACTTTGCTCTCGTGTAACACACATAACTTTTCACTTCAGCAGCGAGAACACTTTAGGAGATAACATAATAAACAGGAATAGATTGAAATAACTATTAACTTATTCAACTCTTTACGCCAGACACGAAATTTTATTCCCGCTCTTTTATTTAAATTAATGCGTGTTCGGAAATTATAGCACCCATGATATTTTATTATTCAAAATATTTACGTAACATTATTGAAACTAGAAATAAATATTTACAGGTTAAATATCAGTTTTATTTGCAGTAAATACTTATTTTCGTTTAAATACTACGTATAGATATAAGTTAAAAATTCATAAATTACACTAAGACATAATTATCTTTTTGCAAAATTTCTTTAGTTAGTACAAACCGAGTGTGTTTGTCTTTGAGGTCGAATTCAAAATTGGAATTTCGAAAGGACTGGTCTTTGTCCCTCTCTCTTTCTAATAGCGGGAAAGAGATGGAGTGTAAATGTTTCGAATTGTATGATTAACCCCAGGCTGAATAAGATATTCGCGGCTTTCTGAAAACAAAAATTAAAAAGTTACTTTGTCTCACTCAGTGAGCAAAATGCGATTTTGCTCACTGATTTCAGGCAGCAAAACCTACATGTTTGAGCTACTGAAGTGAAAAAGTTATTAACGCAAAATTCTCAAATTGGCTGATGAGATAGATTAGGTATTTTCTTAGGCGCGAGCATTCACCTGTAATATGTAGAAATTATAAATGTAAAGATTAATCGCGTGTGTCTGCAGGAGGCTTAACGTTGAAGTTCCTGTATGTGAAGTACTGGTGTTCAACTCCATCTATCCGGGAGAACTAAACTTGGGGTTGGTGTGTTTACTTTGGGGTTGGTGTTTTTACTTTGGGGTTGGTGTTTTTACTTTGGGGCTGGTGTTTTTACTTTTTTTTTTGGGTGAAAGATGCACCTCCTCGTTGTCCACCCCGGGCAACAACACTACAGGATACCTGTAAACTGCGGTGACGACTGAGTGATCCCACTGGGGGTGGTAGTCCTCACCAGGCCCTATAGCCAAACAGCAGACGACAGCTTTATAACTTAGAGCATAAAGTTGAAAATCTATTAAACACTGAGGAGCGATAACGAACGAAACACACGAAAACGATCTGTAAACTTCAATAGATTTTCAACTTTACGCGCTGGGGTATAAAGTTGAAAATGTATTGGTGACTGCTGAGCGATAACGATTGTCGTCTGCTGTTTGACTTTAGGGCCAGGGCCGCCTGGCTAACTACCACGATCCTGTCGGAGTCCGGGGTTTTTTACTGTGTTCCTTCGATGCGCAGGAGATCCAGTTCTGCCAGGCCAAATATCGTATAACGAAAAAAAAAACTAGTTTAAAAAAAAAATCAATACCTACTCATTCGACCCAAATGTATCTAGTTTTTACTTTTTTTGGTATATGCTGTATATTCGGGAACATGACAGTTCAGAAGCCTTATCACAAGATTTCTGTATTTTATCCACGGTGTACTTGAAGTATTTACTGAAGTATTTACACTACCTCTAGCGTACGAAACAGGGACTAATTTTAACCAACAAATTGTCGTCAAATCCCCAAAAAACGTGAAAACTAGTATTAAGGCCTCAGTAACAAAATAAAACGACAGTTAAAAATCCATAAATTAATTTAATAACACTATTCGACATATTATAACAAGTTTGTATGTACAAAACCTCATCTAATACCTTTATTAATATTTTGTTTCTATACGTTTTGCGACGCAGCGGAATTATTTCACTATTTTTAATCATATTTTGTGACATTGCACTTTAACTTTATCTTTAATTATAGCAAGGTTGATGTAATAACATCTCTGGTACGGAAGATTATATTAGTACAAATTAATAAGTGAAAAACAAACCAGATAACATGTACCTAATTAAAAATCTGAAATTAATTTGTTTACTGTCCTCTCATCTAATTATGATGATTAATGAGTAACTGTTCTTAATTAGATTAAGATAGCAAAATATTTATTTATTTACTCTTTCACAACAAATTATCGAGTCCTGTTACTCTTGAAAATAGGGAGACTTAAAAAAACTTTTAAATAGTGAAATAATGTCCACTTTAGTCACAGCACTCATATAGAGCGCATTTCTAGTGCTTTATTTATTTATTTAGATAAAAAAAGCAAAATATCGGCGAAGAATATCTTTTCAGATTTTTTTTCCAAACCAAGAAAAAAAAAATGTAAAAAAAATTAAAAGGTTCTTTATTCTAAAATTGGAAAATCAGTCCGCCGATATTTTGTATTTTTTTCTCCCTGTTTATATTTACATTAGTATGACATTTAAACTTATTTAAGTACGAAAAATTGTTTTAGTCTCACAAAGTTTTTTTTTAATCACGATTGTAAAATGGTTAAAAACTTAAGTTGAAGCTGTAATGGTCATTAAAAAGATATAATACTTTTTAACGGCATAAATACTTTCATTTTTACTTTTCAGACTATTATCACATTTACATCAACAATGTTATTAAAAAGCGATGTTAAAAATAAGTTTAAAAAATACAAAATGTCACTAAATTGTAAAGTTATGATAAAAAATTGTGATTCGTTGTAATAAATCGCACAAAAATCGGTGAGAAATAAAATAAAAGTAAAAATATAAATGCCGATTGCGCTACGGGCCATTGTTTAACATTATATTGTGAACACATCTACTCGACCGTGCAATTCGCACGATTGCACAATCTTCGTGCAAATACCCACCCTAATTCATCTATCTTTGGATAGTCTTAGGTCTTTCGACTAATATTTTTACACGATAAATGTAATATACACTAAAATTTACAAAGATACGGTTTTTAGCTAAAAATCAACTAATCTTTGTAGACATTCCCGCTTGGACGGATATTAAAATCTCTATGTGTTGTCAACCTACTTGAAGCTTTGCTGTGCTGTTTATAATATCCATTTTGTAGCTCAAAATGAAATACACAAAAATGACCTTGACCTTGTGGATATTTGAGCTACAAAAGAAGATCAGACTAGTAATTGGCTATTTTCATTACTGCTTTCTCTTGTAAATATAAATTAGAAATAATACTAATACAAGTATGGATAGATTTTCTAGAATAAATAGACTTCCTAAGCTTTAAATATGTAGCAAAATTATTACATTCTCGATTGAACCAAATACCCTGTTAAAAGCAAGAAATAATCATAATATTTTCTAAATGAATTTTAACTAATATTTCCAAAGTAATAGACATTCTTTTTGTTTCTGTTATAGCAAAAAATCCGTTTATAGACGCATGCAGTATCATAAGAAATAATAATCAGAAAATAATTATTATAAATATGTAAATTTAAAGTTTTGTTCTGTCCATGCTGAAATAAAAAAAAAACTATAAAATGCATTTTTTTACATGGTTATCTTTGTCTATTACTTGAACTGTTACAAATATGTTAAGAAACTATTTTAAGTACAATTAAAGGTGAATGTTTCATCAGTTGTGTTATAAGTAGATTGCGCATTTTTTTCAGGGAACTGTCTAAAAATATTTATGAAAACAACTATTTTATTTACTATAATATTCTGCTTAAAACAAAGTTCATTTAGCACAAAATTCATACTAATGACAACTAGATCTTTCGGTAGTTACATTTATATAAGAAATCTATTTTTATTTACAATTTTTACGACAACCTTCTAAAATGTACAAATACAGGATAACTTCAGCAATAGTTTTTATTAATTACATTGTTTTTTTTTCTGTTTCTCAACTTTGATCACTTGGTTGTTCAAAGATTTACAAAATATGAAGAAATAAAAAAGTACAAGAAATATTTATAAACTTAGTTTGAAATAGGAAAATGCAAGAAATACATTTAATTAATGACAAGTTAACAATTTAAATTACTTAATACGAAAACGATAAGAAATGCGATAACGTTCGTTACTTAAATAATAATCAAAAAAATATGCAAAATAAGGATGTAAAAATGTTAGTCAACTGGTTTTTCTTAAAGCACCAAAAATGTTTTATTTTTTTGGCAATACGAGTATTTTAAACATTTAAAACTAGTAACAGCATTATTCCATTGAAAACACGCAATATTTCGTCACAAAAAATAACAAAAATCTTAAAAAAAGTTTTCATTTTCTTTGACAACCAAATCATAATCACAGCATGTCTTCTTTATCATATATTTCCTGTAATTTTTGTTGTTCTTTCACTTTTTTCATTTGAGCGTAGATCGATGCTGCTTTGTAGTTTATAGGCCCGTAGTCTTTTAAGTCAGCGTCTGCATATATGAATTGGTCTTCGGGTCTGAATGGCTGAGGAAAAAAAAACAGACAAAGTTTTAAGAGAGCAGTTTATTTTTCAATTTATTATTGGATGAGTAGACATATAGAAAAACATACATAAAATAAAATACAATGGTAATATGTGTTAAGTGCAAAGCTATGAAAATACAAATAAATTTTAATTTTACATATTTTAACGCTTTTAAATAAAAAGCCAAGTATTATTTAATTTTTAGTTGCCATTAGTTTATAAAATTTCAATTACCAAAATTATGTATAATTTAAACAAAAAGTAAAATTTTGATAAAATGATAATTTTAGAAAGCGTTGAATTAAAAAAGCGAAATGAATCCGAAATGAATTTTTAAAAAAGATTACCTTATTTTTAAAAAATGTACGTGTCACTCTTGGTAAAGCGTTCCTAGAAGAAAATATAAAACGTCACAACATTGCGAATACATGCTTATTGAGATCTCATACATTTACATGGAATTAGATTTAAAAAAAAAGGGAATTTTTCTAAATATGTGTAAAACTGTTTAATGTATATTGAAATTTGACCATATTTTCACAATATTATTTGAATAGGTCTTTAAAAAACTTAGCATGTTCAATACTCGAGTGTCGGACTTTTACCGGCTTACCACAAGAAAGATAAACAGCTGTTGAACACTTGTCTAAAATGTCAATATCAAAGCGACATTTCACGTTGGTATAAGGGTCGTTTTGCAGTTACACTTTTTTTAGACAAGCGTTCAACAGATGTTTATTTTTTAGTGGTAAGGCCTTTTTAGATAACGATTATTGCAGTATAAATTACAAAGCTTTTTTTAATAGAGCCAATGAATAATGTAAATGTATGAGTATTATACTTAGGCAATTTATTATATCAAAGGCTTTTCTTATGGTGTGTCGGAAAATTCATGCTGTGAAAGCAGATCAAATTCCACTTATGCACATATTACCATCAAAATATTTAAACAAAATCTTTACAATATTATATAAAGCAATCATAAAAGGTATTTATTCAAATATTAAAGCTTTTTTATCTTTAATAAAAACAAATCAAGTGAATATTTTGAATGAGACTGTCTCAACTTAACAATAGATATAACAGTTTAAAATTTTACTTTATATCCTTATTCATTATTTTACCCTATTATTTACATTTTTAAATATTTTTACAAGAACAAAAAGAAATAATAAAAAAAACATTTAAAAATATAAACAATAGTGGCCCACCCGGTATCGGGAACAGGGTCCAATTAAGGTCATTATTAAATTAAGTTTGAAGGCAGATTTTGAATAGACTGACATAAAATGCTTCATTTTTTTTTAAAATACAGAATCGGCCTTTAAACTTATCCCCAAAGTAATATCATTAGAACTCACCTCTCAGACATCGATCTCATTGAATTTCAGAGTGGCATAGTCACTTCTAGGTTGCGTGTGACCACTTTTTCTCTGAGTAGTACTAGACATATTCTTATTATAACTAGAGTTAGTATCTTTGTTAGCACTATCTGAACCTACTGTGTATGTATCATACAAATGTCTATTCGAATTGACAGTGTTTTTAAACTTCATATTATGGTTACCTAATGCTAAATCAGCGTACACTAACTTTTTTTGTTTAGGCTTTTCGTCTTTAGGACCCGAATAATTCGAGGTAAAATTTTCGGGTCCTAAATTTCTCGTTGAATTTGATATGTAGTTGCCTTTTAGCAATTGCAAGTATGATTTCCTTTCTGATTCATTATATTCTGGCTCTGAGTAATCAGGTTTTTGATAATTATCGTAAACTCCTACACATGATAGCTTTTCTCTTAGGCTTTCTGATTTTTTCAAGCGGTTTAGCTTCTGACTGTTCTTTTCTCTTGTCCTGTTTAATGTTTTTGTGTAGTACTGTGCTTCTGAAGGCTGGTAGATAAGAGGTCCTATTGTATTGTTGTAAGACCTCTCCTGATCAACAGGAATTCTTTTATCAACCCTTATAGGTTGGAAGTAACAAAAGCTATGATGTTTTTGTAGCGGTATTTGAAAGTTTTTCTTGTTCTTTCCTTTGTTGCTTAAGTTTGTGAAGTGATTACGTTTTTGCATGTACTGTTGTTGGAGTATGTTAGTATTCTGAAAAGGAAATTAGTTTGTTAGTGATTAGAACACACACGTTAGCCAGAAGGAATATAAAACAGAAAATAAAATGGTAATAAGCGTTATACCTGACCGTTATCACTGTCCACTGTGATACTACTTTGTACTGAATGACTACGTTTTACTACTGAGCGTTTTGGTATCGGCTTCTCCGTTAACTTTGGTATCTGTAGCGTTTTATTTGGGTGTATCACTTGCTTCTTTGGCAATCCGACTTTGTTTATACCCTCATCGTTCAATTGCTTAACCACTGACTTAACTAGAGAAGTAGATGGTAATATTACAGATAGATTCCTTTTAGGAGTTGCACCTATTATATTTGGTTTAGAGAGATCTGCTTTGGTTTCTTCTTGTTCCTTATCTTCGTCACTATCATCGTCTTGATCTTCAATCTTAGTGATTTCAAATTTCGTTTTCCTTAAATCTTCAGCCGATTTAGTTGGCCGTACCGGAGCATCGATAGTATCAATGGATTTCGAAAATTTTGTGTTTATCAAAGGCATGGAGAGATTGACGTAAACATGATCACTTTTAGAAGGGGAAACAAAAGGTGATAATTTTGTTCGTGGAGCTGGTACCGGCCTGTTTAAAGAAGTAGTAGATTTATTTAACTCAGTCTCATCGCACACTTGTATAGAATCTGTTAGATTTTCAAATTGTTCTACTCCACTGATATTAGATTTGACTTGGAGTAAAGACGGACAGTTCACGTAAATTGTATCTTCAGTTGCAGGTGCAGGACTGTCATTCTTATTATTATTGATTTCATTGAAATTCTCTCCATATTCCGTGTTAGGATAGAATCTTTCTATATTCCTTTTTCTTACTATTCTCATTGATTGGAACTGCGGCGGTTTTTTATGCACCCTTGTGTTTAGGGACGAAAATTTTCTTTTATCTCCTTCAGGAATTTCTTCGTCAATCGTTGGGAATTGTTTTAAGAATGATGTTTGCATTTGTGGCAAGTATGGGTTTAGTAACACCGTTTGATGTAGTGGGTACATTTGTTGTATGGGTGATAATACTGGGATCCCATAAGGGTACTGGGAGTTTGATCCCACGGGGTATCCTATAGCATTTTGAACGAATGGTGGGCAAACAAGTCTTGGTGTAAACGATGGGTTAGTAGTCAGTTGTTTTTGTAAAGCTGCTATTCCTTTCGACGTTTTCGGGTTTGTCTCGATTACCCTAGGTTGTATCGCTTGGACAGGCTTTACATGCAAATTAATAAAACATGAAACAAAAACAAAATGCAAATTAAAATTAAAGCCAAACGGTAACACAACATAAAAGTTAATTTTGTAAGTTATGGTAGTTTCATTAAAGAGGTCTTTCAGTAATCTTTGTATGATTTCTTCGTATTTGTCAAAGGCATGGAATAAACAAAATGAGATTCATAGATTGACACAAGTTTTAAAATTTCTGAAAAAACGTGTTTTTATATTCATTATAGTTCATTTATAGTTACAATTCAACTCAATTGGATTCAATTATCCTATGATAGCATTACTGAAATACCAAACTAGCATCTGCTCATTCTACATCATCATTTGCGAAATGGCTACTATCCATACCTTATTGGGTGGTTGCTGTAGTCCGTGGAACGGCAGGTTCTCGTAGAGACCTGGGTTGTCCGCTCCAAGGTTGCCGTTTGCTGCATTATCTACGCCATTCGAAGGTGGGCCTGGAAAAAATAGGTGACACATTAGAATTTTGAAGAACGGATCCTGTTTATGGGTCTTGTGAACTTTGGGGCATTTCTTTTGCCATCACTATTGTAACAGTATTTTTATTTATAACGCCCAGTTCACACATACAGTCTTGGGCATTGCTATTTGTGACGAGATTAGAGTGTCATAACTACCTAGTCACTATCGTATGCTTATGACTTGACCATGTAACTTATGTTACAGCGAAAATTATTATTAAAATAATGACAATTTTACTCTTGAATTTTACAAGTAATAAGGGGTGTACATTATCAGTGGTGGTAAAACTAAATCACACATATCAAACATAAGCAAAAAAGCATGCTCTACTCACTGTCACCTGGTTTTTTTCGTTTTCTCGTATTTCTCGGTTCTTCATCCGTGAAAGGTTTTACTTTGGCACTAGTCGTGACTATCCTATCAGGCCTTTTGAACGACACAACTAAAAACATGCGAAACAATGAAAAACTTTGCAAATTTAATCGTGCTTTAAGCGTTAAAGCAGAAAACGTGCTTGTGAAGCAAAATTGGTTAAGGATCTAAAATTAGGTTCACGTAAAAACTATTTTAGTGAGATCAAACAATTTTATGCAACTTCAGTTTAAGTTTTCAAAATAAAATCATCAAAAGCTGAAAAACATACAATAATCAGTTGGAGAAAGAATTTCAAATTTCAATGCATTAAAACTCAAAAATACTTCATTTTTTATCATTTCTGTTCGCCACCAAGCGTATCGAAATGCTACAAATAAGGTCATCAAGCCGATGCTGTATCAATAAGTATATCCGCTCCTTTAAAAAGTATGGTCTCACCAAAAAGTTTAGACTTTTCAATAGGTACTTTCACATGGTTCTACAGTCATCGCACAAAATTCATGCTAAAGCAATGTAAACGTTAAAAGCAAAGAGGATTACTAACATGGAGAAGATTTGGCATGTTGTGATGTTAGTGTTGTGTTTGGTGATAATGTGTGATACAATAATGCAAACAAAACTGATAATAGGCTTATGTATAAGTTGAATGTAAGCCTAGAACCTGACAATGATCATTTCAACGATGTTCATTTTTATGACATGGTGGATTATAGCCCTTGCGGTGGTAACTTAAGGTGTTCCCACTGCTAGAAAATGGATGTCTTCCTTCTGAGTTGGAGTGGACTATAATCTACCATACCGTTTTCATTATTTTGTTCTAAGACATGATGGCTAGTGATGTTATCTTTTATAGTTCTGGCTGCAGTGATCGTTAGTTCTTTGAAAAAATTGCTTGAAATATTGTCTCACTCATTATCAATATTTAAAATTAAAATGTTTATAACAACTACCTCCTTCGGTAACAATAATGTTAGGTTTTTCGCTTTGAAATAAAGATCTGAGTCGATTCTTTTGAACTAAATATCCTGGTTTATTCTGGTTAACTATCGACATAGCCCTTTTGTTAGACTTATTAATCTTCTTGTATTTGCCACTATCATCGTCCGAATCTTCACTTTTTCTTCGCAAATTCTTGAAAATACCCGTCACAACATTCTGTCTTGGCTTCCCACTTTTCTTTGAATATTCAACCTTTGGTGGTGACTTATCTTCAGGTTTATTCCTTTCCAAAAGTCCTAAATTAGATTCTTCCGTTACTGCTGCTTGCAATCTAGCTTGATTTTTAGGACTTAGTGTATGGTTGGAATTCACGTGGACTAGTACTCCAGGTTTCAAAGGCCACTTGCTTGGTGTTACAACAGTTTGAACTTTATTGTTGTCAGTTTTAGGTTCAGGTTTCGGTGTTTGTAATTCAATCTCTGCATTCGTTTCTCCTTGCGTGGTGCTTTCTGGTGTTGCCTGGTTTTCTTCTATTTTGTTCATTTCTAAGTTGTGCGGGTAACTTTGGGAATCGACTAGTCTGGTTCTGTCACATGTTTTTGGACTGAATGATAGGTTTAACCGAGGTGATAAGGCAGGTAAAGCTTGTGATATAATTGACTGCGCGATCGAAACCTCATTAATGCAGCTACCGTCCGGACTGTATTTGGAAATAAAAAAGAAATAAAAAATAATGAATATGCACATGCGGTGGGTGTATGTGTTAAACTAAAAAAAATGTGTAAAATGTTTTTTTCTGGTTAATACGTCAAAATATTGTTGAATTTTACCTACACGTGATTTTTAATTACGAGAACTAACATAGTCGTACATATAGAGAAACAAACTAAAATAGTACAGAAGTTCTAACGAAAATATAAATGAACTAAAATATACTATACATATAAAATAAATAACTACCTACATAAACAATACTTAAATACAAAAATATACAAAAAATAGTGAAATACCAAGAAGAATGCTTTCCAAATCTCAATATCATGCAATAAAGTATTTTATAAATAATTTGGTTAATTTATTTTCTACTTCAAATTTTTCTACTGTGGTCACACTTTACGCCAAAAATTCAAAAAAAAAAACTAGCCAAACAGCGTTTAAATAATAAGAAAGCATCCTCCAACAAAAATTTTTGAAAACTGTTTTTAATTTTTTAGCATTTTTTGTTAAAAATGTACCTGAAGTATTAATTGTGGTCAATCTGAGAACGTCCGGGGTTAGTGCGGTTAGGAACCTACACATTAATATTTATTAATAATATTACACATACTATTTTTTATGAAAAGAGGTAATAAATACATATACTTTTGAAAACGAGTGTTATTTTGTCAAGAGTATAAAATAAAAACATGCGTCTATTTTTTTTTCTATTTTTCAAGCCCAAATTAGCAGCTAAAGTGTAGCTGAATTTGATTTTAATAATTTGACAGCTAGTTTTACTTTTTAATTTATTGAAAAAAAAACTTAAAACTTTTGATAAATATTTTTTCTCTATTTTTAAATGTTAATGACAAACAATGGGAAGTAATATTTATAAACAACTAATTTCAGATTGCACTATTAATGCTTATGTATCTTACAATACTACTGTCAAACCATTAAAATTTATGATTATTGTCAGCACATTTTAGCCTTAAAAGACTCTTTAAAAAAAACAAAACTATCAGCCGTTGGTCCAAGCATAATAGTATAGCGCTTCACACTCAAACTGTTTGACCTTGGGACATCTGACCTTGACCTTCTAGTCGTAATGATATGACCTCGTCATGGGCACAACTACGGGCGACCTTGAGGGAGGCATTGATAATGTATGCCATGAATCTGCTCGGACCAATGGCGTAGCTGCAAAATTTTTATTATTTTTTTACTACAAAAACAATAAACTTAAACGTGTTTTGCCTTTTTTACTGTTAAAATATGAATATAATAATAATAAAATATAAAAGGGATAGACATAAATACATAAAAATAAAATTAATGTGTGAATAAATAATAAT
This sequence comes from Agrotis exclamationis, assembly GCA_950005045.1. Taxonomy (NCBI): domain Eukaryota; kingdom Metazoa; phylum Arthropoda; class Insecta; order Lepidoptera; family Noctuidae; genus Agrotis; species Agrotis exclamationis. Next base: position 14,962,101 of record OX465441.1, read on the forward strand.
AGCTAAAAATGTTTTCATTTCATATTGAGCTAACTCTACAGGCTATATTGGGAATTATTTTCAAATAATAGGTATTTATTCAGGGATCTAATTTTCAGGATTTTTGTCGTTCCATTAAAAGAAATGGGTACTATTTATTGTTAGAAAGTTTTCAGAAAAATTTAAAATAAATTAAAATGTAGCAAAATCGTGAAGTGAGAAAGTAAAAATTAAGAAAGAAAAAACTTTCTAACAATACCTAAAATTAAAAAAATAAATCTATAGACGTATAAAATTACTAATACTAGACATTCTAAAGAGATAAAATAATAAAAAATAAGAAAAGAAAAACTTACTTCTCGCGTTCCTCTAATTCGACGGGATTATTGTCTATATGTTTGTATGTTAGTTGACGATGTTGTGTTTAGTAGCAGCATCCGGGAGAGATAGGATGAAGAAAAAAATAAATGTTAGTTTTTGCAAAACAAAAGTGAAATTGAAAAAAAGAAACTGCAAAAAATGTGAGTAACATTAATGTTACAAATGGCAATGAAATAATGACTACTTTTATAATGAGAAAAATCGTAAAAAGATTATACACACGAATTTTAAAAGTATTATAAAAAATGAAACAACATTGAATTTTTGTTACAATGCTCGAATGAGAACATACGATGTTTAAAAACATGTATTAGTTACTCAACATTTAGATGTTTATATTACAGACGACATTATCAAAAAATACAACACTTAAAAGAAAATTCAAGCAAAAATCTGTCAGTCTATATGACACGTTGACGATTCAAATTTTTAAAATGTTGTTTTTAAAAATGATTAATTCCAAGTTTACTTAATTAAGAATTAATTGCCATAACATAAATTGTATAGATTTCATAAACTATATAATGTTTTAAGTAGAAATGATTTTTTCAAAGCTAACTCTCTACACTACTATTTAAATTGCTAAAGCAAAAGTAACTGAGACATTGAATATTATACATTTTTTTGTATCTGTTCACAATAACAAAAAAACTGTATATGTAATTAATATTTTACTATACAATACACTACAAAAATCAATTCTTCATTTTACTGATTCTCTTCTTATTTTGCGTATACTACGTGTTTTAAATGATTTGGTACAACTTGTCACATAAACCGACAACAGCTTTAAAAGGGGACCATCAAAGATGACTTACACTTAGACTTGGCCCTCATCCGCCGGCAAATGCAGATGATGATGATGCAGAGGATCACGGTGATCACCAAGATGGCGAGGGCGATCCCACCAATGAGGATCAGCTTTTGTTGATCACGCCACCACACTTTATTACCTGCTGATGATAACACCATTTAATACGATTCGATTTAGACGGACTGCTGTCACACCTGGATTTAAGGCAAAGATCGATGGAGCAAAGCTTCATCAGTAGCTAAGTCGCTCTTCAGTCGAACATAAGCCTCGTATTCCAAACAAGTAACTGCGATCAAGAGTATGATACGAAAAAGTACATTAAACCTATGCGAACAAGGTTTATTGTCGTACGAAGTGCAACTGAGCTTTACGCTATATTCAATTTACTCATTTATGGCAAAAAGTTACTTTAAGGTTTATTTTAGATAAGCTGAAGATCAGAAGCCTAAGTCAACGACGAAATGAAGAAGTAGAACGAGATGAAGAGAGCTGCGACAGAGATAGAGCCTGATTTATTGTAGCCCAATAGCAAGAAAGACAACGCGCAAATCGACTTATACTGAGACTGAAATAAAGGATTTCATAATGTGAATGTTGTCAATAGAATTATTGAAGAAAGAATTAGGAAATAGAAACATTTTTTGGGCTGTCCAAAATATTTTTTAAAGATAAGTAATCAAAAGAAAATAAAAACAAAGTGCTTCAATTCTTAAAAGCCGTTTATGCTGTGTTGTTAATTCATAATTTTGTATTCCGAAACAGTTTCCAATTGTGTTTTGATAATTTTGATCCGAAAGAACGAAGCGAGTTAAACAAAAGCTTGTAAAACACAAATCAATTCTTGTTGTTTTCTTTATGAATGTAGTTAATACTTTTTTAAGTAGGTAATAGTAGATATTTTCTATTAAAGAAAAATCACCATTTTTAAATAAATTCTGCAATTGCTGAAACCCAATTACCGTTGGACTTACCGAAACTTTCCAAGTTGGCTGTAAACCAGAAAATTTTGTTTACTACATATTTATGAAGCACAGTAGACAATTTATTAATAAAATTCAGAATACTACTTGATTTAAAGTATATGATTTTGGTTAAACATCGAAAAATGCCAATATGTACAATTGTGCTTACTGGCTTTTGTGGGACAAGGTTTTTTAAAAAAATGTTTAAAGTGGCTAGGGCCTACTAGAGCCACTTTTTCTGAAAAAGATGTTGTCACACTATTTGTTTTCTAGTTTTAATAATAACAAGAAAACGACAGAAATATTTATCCATAAATTTCCAGACCTTCAAAAATTTAACCTTAATCCTGAGAAAATCTTCGTATATAACGAATTAGGACTCACCCATAACATCACGCTCGCATGCGCGGGACTTGCCGACAGTGTTGCTAGCTTGACAGAGGTATGTCCTGTACACATCCACACTGGTACTGAGTTGGAGGTAGCTGTGAACTCCAACCTGCCAGATCTTCTCGTCTGTTATGCTGTCGTTGTCGTTCTTTAGCTTCCAGGTGAAGGTTACCTGGTGGATGTGAAATCATAGCATTAGTGTGGTGTTGTCCTGGGGAAACGCCAACACTTTGTCCAGCATTAGAAATTAATCCAGGTTCTTGTGTTCATCAGTAGATACCGTTACTGCCGTTACAAGAAAACTTACACAAAATGAATAAAAAAAAACGTAAATAAAAATAACATAACTATGTTATACCTGTTACTGCGAATTGTTTGATTGTTTTGTGTATAAGAGAAAACCGAAGTCTTTTATAACTCAAACACTGTTGACAAACGGAACTTCCTAATATAAAATTAAAATTTTATATTCTGATTTGTTTTCTGAGAATATAAAATTAAAATTTTATATTCTCAGAAAACATAATTTTATTTACCTCAGTAGGATTAGCAAGTGCAGTGCAGACGAGTACTTGAGCTCCGTCAATTTCAGTCTGTTTAATGCCACATTCAGGAACAACTGAAAGAAAACAATTGATTAATTTATCAATGATTGAGTTTAGATACAGAAAAATAATAAAATGTCATTTCAATTGTGAACAATATATTTTTCGTAACAGAAATGGCCTGAGTATATTTCCTTGTGGTAAACTAGAACTGGGCCATGTGTTAAGTAGTTTTATATCGGCTTAGTTTGCGTTACTTCAGAACTATTATAAGCGTATTAACATAAAGAACAATAGGCAGCAGTTTAGAATATACAAGTTTTAATTTCCAAATAATACCTTGGTTAACAATATCAAACGCCTTAATCGTTTCATAATTACAATGATTAAAATGACTTACACCAAACATCCAAATATACAGAAATGTTGACAGATCCGTGTCTGTTGTAAGCTTCACAGGTGTAGTTCCCTCCATCCTTCCTTTGAACGGGTCCCAAAAGCAATGTATTTGAAGATGAGAGGATGAGGGAGTTGTTTCCATGTTCCTTGCCGGCTGACTTGCTGGGGTGCTCGCGACGCCATGAGTATGATGGCATGGGGAAACCTCTGTGAACATTATTATGCATTAAGTTAATAGGGGCCTCATGTCTAAGACGCAATCGCACAAGTGAATGCTCCGTAACCGTCGAAACTCATACGTAGATCTTTTTTAACAGTAATTATGCTTATGAGAAGCGCGAAAATCTGTACTATGAAGGCCTACGCCGTGAATAGGCTGTGGATAGGCAATCGTTAGTACAATACGGGTATTAAATTGTAGTCCCGAAAGGTTAGATCGAAATGGTAGATGTCGCCACATTATTGTGTCTAGTAATCTTACTTACCTAGCAGAGCACACAACTTTAGCCGGTATTTCGTTCTCAGTCACATTCACTCTTGCAGGTTCTACCTTGATATTTTCTGGTTCATCTGCAAAAATACAAAACCGTGTATTGAATTATTTTCAATTCACTTCCATTAATCGATCACGACAGTCAATCTCAGCAGTAATTGGGCAGGATATATTATAGGGCACGAGTGTGTGTGTAGGCGTAGGTCGTCGATGAGGCTGACAAGTTCCTTAAGTGATTTTGATAAATAATCAGCGTCAGGTGGCAAACTTTGTGTTACCATCTGGCATTATGCTGAGCTGAGGCCCTTTGGCATTAAATTGTTAAGTTATTATTTCCTTTATTCTTACTGATTTACTCCCTTTATAACTTTATTTGTATTGTTTAGTTTTAGGTTTTAGTGCCAATAAACACCATTTTCTTTCTTTCTTTCTGATAATCCGTACATCTATTAAATTGCAGTATCCTATGAACATCCGATGATGAGTTACTTACATTCCACAGCAAACTTAGTGGTGCTGTTAACAGCTGGTCCCGCCGAGTTCGCTGTAGATCTGCAGGTGTAGCTAGCTGTGTCTGCTACTCGGTCCAGCTTCTGTGATGGCCAGGCGTTCATGTTCCAATGCTGGAAAAATAATGATGGATTATCACGAGTATTATCAAAATGACCTGTAATCGTCGCAGCTTTAGCAGAATAACGGGTGAGCCTATTCTAGCCATCATCCAGGCACAAGTCCTTGCTTTCTGTATTAAATATTAAAGATTACTCTTCTTCGTCGTGTCGATAATTCCTTGGATTATAATTCAATTAATCGAGTTTTGACCATAACTCTGTCACATTTACGGAGATTTGCCCGATTGTCTGTCCCTTAAAGTGCAAGTAGAATTGCACAAAGTAAAAGACAGGAGGTGGGCCATCATTTGTGATGGCAAGCAATTAATTTTTTAGTTATCTTTTAGTATGATAGAATAGAATAGAATAGAATAGAATAGAATATACTTTATTGCACACCAAAATCATTACACATCTGTTTTATAAAATTGCTAATTCTAGGGTTACAATGGCGGTCTTATCGCTAATAGCGATATCTTCCAGACAACCTGTTAGTGATCTACGGATTTAAAATAAAAAGGTGGAGGTAGTCAGTGGTGCACTGAAAATACATTATCTACTATACAGATTTTAAAGCAAAACTATTGAAATCATAATTAAAGTTAATTTACACTACATTATATATAACTGTATTACATATACAACTAATATTAAAAATAAATACGAATATTATGTGTTCTTTAACAAATAAATGGTAGAGGAAAGAAGATAGATTGAGGATGATAATTTAAAAATATTGACGTTACAGTGAATGAAAATGATTTGCTACCAAGTTTTTAAAGGCAACTAGTGACTGAGCTTGTCTTACTGACACAGGCAACGCATTCCACAAACGGATAGCTTGAACCGTAAATGACTGGTCATAGAATTTTGTGGAATGAGTAGGCATCACAAGACTCAAATTCTCCGATGATCTCAAGTGTCTAAAATGTGTGTCATGAAGGAACTTGAAACGTTCTTTGAGGTAAAAAGGGGTTGTGGGATTAAAGAGAATACTGTAAAGTAATGATAAAATATGTGCATTCCGGCGAAGGCGGATAGGCAACCACTTGAGCTTAATGCGAAACTCGGAAACATGATCATACTTTCGCAAACCAAATATGAATCTAATGCAAAAATTTTGGAGACGCTCAAGCTTATCTAGCTGCACTTCAGTGAGATCCGGATAACAGGAATCGGCATAATCAAGGATTGGAAGAAGAAGGGATTGTACTAGCGCAGTTTTAGTGGCAGTTGGCAGGAAATTACGCAATCTACGTAAAGAACCTGCAGATGCAAATAATTTTCGGCTCACTTCCTGCAGTTGTGGACCCCAGGACAATTCTTTGTCAATAAAAATGCCTAGATTCTTTACAGAGTCACTGTAAGGAATTGTGACTCCATCAAAAACAATCTGAGGAAGCTTTGTCCAGTCGATTCTAGAACGCAGCCTAGAGCTGCCGACAACAATGACTTGAGTCTTCGTAGGGTTAACCTTCAAACCGTGTGCCAAACTCCATTCCGAAATACGTGCTAAGTCCGCATTAACCACATTCACAGCCTCTGACAATTTATCTAAGGGAGCTTGTGAATAAATTTGCAGATCGTCAGCATAAAGATGGTAGGATGAGAGAAGTTCATTAGAAATAGAGTTTATAAATATAGCAAAAAGAAGAGGAGATAGAACGCCCCCCTGTGGCACGCCGGCAGTAGTATTACACCACGAAGATAACACACCTTCAATGCAAATACGTTGTCGGCGGTCACACAGGTAACTTCGAAACCAATCAATTACTGTTGGAGATATGTTAAGAGAGCAAAGTATGCCGAGCAGGACATCAAAATCGACGGTGTTAAAAGCATTGCTGAAGTCCAATAATGAAAGGATCGTCAGATTCCCAGTATCCATACCCAATCTGATGTCGTCCGTGATATTAATAAGAGCAGTGGTAGTACTGTGTCCTGGACGAAATCCAGATTGGTTAAGATTCAGGAGTCGATTTTTACACAGGAAAGCACTAAGCTGATTATGGATAAGGCGTTCTAGGACTTTGGATAGGAATGGTAAAATGGAGATAGGACGAAAATCAGAAAAGGAAACAGGATTACACTTTTTTGGAAGCGGGATGATTTGAGCTTCTTTCCAAGAAGATGGAAATACACCAGAGGTCACGGAATAATTAAGGATATGGAAAATGATGGGAAGGATTTCGTCCAGAATAGGGAGTATCATCTTGCGGCTTACACAATCACTGCCAACAGCATTTGACGAAATTGAAAGTATACTCTTCTTAACATCACAAGCAGTAAATTGATTAAAGACAAAAGAAGAATAATCGGGAGTGGGAAGTGATGAAAGATTATTAAGAGTTTTGGTTTTAACAGGACCATTGAAATTATAAGAAGTAGAAAAATGTTGATTTAGTGATTCAAGATCTATATCTTTAGGAATAGAGTCTTGGCGGGACTTTCCGACTCCCATTGATCTGAGAAATTTCCAGACTTTGGCTGGATCCCCGTTTTCGACGGACTTATGGATATGGTGGCGTTGGGCATCTCTAGTGATAGTAAAATCTGTTTCTTTCCACGATATAAAAAAGATTCTCACAGGTTAATGTTCGATTGGTAAAATTTGACAGATTTGGGTTAATTGATTTGCTGGCGTCTGTACCTTACTTGATGGCGATATGGTTACAAAACTTACCAAAGTAGACTCGGTGGCTTCGAAATCATTCCTATTAACTTGCGGATCAATTTTCCTTTGTACCACATAATATCTGTCCGTTTTCGTTGTGTCTATAATAGTTCCATCTTTCAGCCATTCAACGGAGCAGAGCGGGGCGCATTCCACCGTGCAGGATAGGGAAATGTTCTGAAAAGAGAAAGGATAAATTGATGAATTCATGAGGCGCTAGTAGGTAAATAATAACATTTTTTATTATAATTGGTTTATTTGTAGAGAGAACCACATAACAATGAAATCGTACAATGCAGTATTAATTAAGTTGTACACAGGCGCGGTCGCAGCCTGAAATTTTGGGGGGGGGTCACTCACTACACTAATACAAAATAGGTACCTATCTGGAATAAAACAAACATTATTGCACAAGACATATTGCACAAGATGTCAGCAAACTATAAATTTATCGCCGTTATGGGATAGTTAGAAATTTCCTTTTATTATTTGGCAAATTTTTGAGATTTTTTAATGTGACCTTAGATTTTTGGGGGGGGGTCTTGTCCCCTGTGACCCCCCCCCCTTTGGACCGCGCCTGGTTGTACAACAGCGACATGAGTTAGATACGAACGTTTGGCTTTTAAACTAGGCAAGAAGATAAAAATTATAGAGGGAAGGGATTGTCAGACTCGTACTGAAAATCTCGAGCTTGTTTTGCTCGCTCCTGCATTGTTTATTTTATTGATGGAGGGACAATAAAGTTTTTGCCCCGTTTCCAAAAAATCGTAGATCCGCGCCTGCAGCCACTCATACTAAAGAAAGTAGATATTCTTTTGTGTTATACAGTAATTGGGTTATCGGATACTGTCTGATATAATCAGTCGCTGCGTAAGCAGAGGTATCCGATTGGATAGGATGACGGAAAAGGTCGTTTAGAATAACTAATCTGTTTTTGATGTCGGCGATGAAGGTAAACGTTGCTAACATAGTGAACTTAACATAGAATACACCGTGTATTTTAACTCACCTTTGATTTATACAAAGCACCGCTGTAGTGATTCATGGCATACTTGAAACTTGGTGGAGCTGTAATAGAAAACATTATTTATATTAACTATGTTATCCTTATTTTATTTAGTTATTTAGGTGCTAAAATCATCAAATAATGTCCTCGCACTCTAGTTGGAGCGGAAGGGGCTGTCAGACTCCCACACTACGTAAGTCTCGCTACTTCGGCAGACGTTTGGCCGATTTTATTCCCTTGAGTTCTAAATTAATATATCACTGCACTAGTACACAAAAAATGCTTCTATGTAGTTTTTGTTTGACTTTACCTGAACGCGTAAAACACTTTTACACTTTTTTCACTTTTTTTGCAAACTGGCCATTCTGCGAACTGTATATTTTGCAAATTGGACACACAAAACATAGAAACGACGTCTTATTTTAAAAGCTGCTGCAAAGGGTATCCCAAACGACCTTCGGGACCCGAGGTCAGTTTGGTAACCCTATGGGCATTCTGCGGAAGCGGAACTAACAGAACGCCACCTGCTAGGATCCCTACATGATAGTCTTAGGATTACGTACCCAGTACATCAATAGAAGTATAGGCAGGTTCCCCGCCTCCGCCCGCGTTGATCCCCCAACATGAAAAGTTGGTGCGGTGGTCCAAGGTCACCGGGTCGATGGTCCAGTTCTGGGACACGATGTCGCTCACGGGACGACCGCCGCGGGTCCAACGAAACCTGGGAGAGACAGAAATTGAAATTACATTATTGCTTGCATCGGGAACATGGTCCAATCTACTGGTGGTTAGGGTTCCAGGGAGAGGAACCTTCTCATTACGCGCACCGTGTCCAAGAGAACTTCGCCTGTCCCTATTAACAAGGTCAGATGTACCACTTCCGCCTTTTTCGTTTTATTCCATTTTTGACCTAACAAAAGTACTGTCTTTCAGTAGCATTAACAAAAATTTTAAATTTCCTCATAGTTTTTGAGATAGCCAAGTTAACATTGTCGTATGTGGCATGACTGCCCGTTAACAATGATCGATGTTATCTTACGACGTTTTTAACGGGGTGCAGGAGGAGAAAACGCTGTCGGTTGTGTCACTAACAACCATGTTGTAGGGGCGTGAGAATAAGGTATGCTATTTTAGTACTTCTTATTCTAGATTGTTTTTTTGTTTCACCAGCTTTTATTAATTAGTTTGGTAAATCTTTTGGATCATACAATTAAAGTTGTAACATGTACCACATCCAACTTTGATAGTAGTTTGATAACATATGCATTTTGTTGTTTGTGGTACTATCTACATTTTTAGCTGCCCGTTGTAATGTAAAATATGTTGGTAGTACCACATCAGACTTTCTTGTTGGTTTCAATATAATTTTAAATTGTCGTATGTGGTACTTCCTACTAGGTTAGTGGTAAAAGTATTAGAACTTTGCGTAGGATATGGTAATATTGCAAAACCAACCGACGGACAAAAACATTTGAGGTTTCGATATAGGTACCGTGTGCCTATATTTTATATTTTGGGTTTTTTTTTTGCTTAAATTGGTATGATTCTAGTCATTTTAATATGTTTACTCTAAGAACCAACAGAAAACAATAATACTTATATATTTTAAATATTATGTTGCTTATAGCCTATATCAGTTCCTGGAGAATCCCTGATACCATGTTATAATAAATTAATTCAGCAGCATTCATTCATTTTAATGCAGCAGCAGCATTAATATTATACTATGTATTTGTTACGCAAATAGATGATAATATTAGTTGTGATCAAGAATTCCAAACATTAAACTTAGAAGGACTGGAAAGTTCATCATAAGCCTGCACTTTTGTCCTCTGCTGAACTCCAATATACGCAAAAGTATGGCAAGTCGTCGTTCCACCTGGTTAGCAAGCGTCCTACACTACGTTTGCCTAGTCGCGATGTCCACTCAAATACACGTCTAACCAAATTATTATTTATCCAGAGACAGATGTGAACAGCCTACTGCCAGCTATGTCAGCAACTTTGGTGCTTTGACGGATCACCTCACTCTCTCTACGATTTTATCTATCTGAGTTATTCCGAGTATAGTTTGTTCCATAGGTTGCTGTGGGACTAAATTGATAGCCTCAATAGGAGTGTCCACGATTCGGTATCGTAAATCATAATTGGACACACGATAAGACTTAACGGAGACCGAATGATGCCCAACCCGACTAAATACTTCTGTCGACTTCTCTCTTGAAGTTATTACTACTCAACCAAACTGTTTGTCCAAGATAGACTTATTCATGAACATTCTAGACATAAATAGCGATTGGTCCCTAGATCCCTATGCGTTGTAAAGCTTTTGTCACGCTGGTTTTATTTTCTTTCCAAGCGAGCATGTTAAACATAATAATTATCGTCATGGCCAATGCCATCTGTTCACCAATGTGAACAGTTTCGGGAATATGACATGCCCCTGCCTCACCCTCGGCGTTCCTGTATTTATGTTTAAAATGCTGGTTTTGTACTTGGACATTCACAGTCGCAGCGACGTACATGTATATTACATTTGAATTCTCAGATGAATCGCCAGTTTATTTGGCATAGCTGCAGTGATTGTAGAACCACCCAGGTTTCAATGGAGTCAAAGGCCTTGTCATTATCCACAAATGCTAAGCACAAGGGCTTATGCTTTTCAGAGTTCTGTATAACCTGCCTCACTGTGTGGATGTGGTATATTGTGCTAAATATTCCGCGAAGCCCGGCCAGTTTCGGAGGTTGAATCTTGTCAAGTCTTCTTACGAGACAATTATGATGATAATTGATAAAAGCTTATACAACTGGCTCAAGAGTTAAATGGGACGATAGGTTTTTAGTAGAGTCTTACTTCTTGAAAAACAGGATCAGAACACTCTTGTTTCGCATCCTTGGGAGTGGAACAGGAGTGAAGAGTTATTTTAGTTTATTAAAAATGTAAAAATGTATAATGTGTGACTATTATGACTATTTAACCTTTAAAGGTTTCATTACAATAAGTGCCATTGATGAAGCTAGATTCAATTATTTATTTCAATGATTTCAATTAAATTTTTCGTAAAATTGAGGTATTCTGTTATGTTTCATCTTTTGAGACTAGTTTCATTTATATTTACTTTCGAAATAATTAATTTAAAATAATAATATATTATATTTCACTTACATTTTAAACAGTTGCGACAAAATCTTGATTAGGACTTCCTATGAAGAATGATGTATGTGGAATTTGCGACAATTCATAGATAAGTTTTTCCAGATAAGTTAGTAGTATGTGACAGAACCGACTAAATACAGTGTACCAAATACCGATAAAAAAGTCATGTCTGACTTTTCTCATATTTCCAAAAGGAAATATAAAATTTTACTATTATGTATATGAGCTCTTAAATATATTACAATTTTTAGTATTTTTTTTGTAAACCTAATTTGAATCATTAAAAAAATATAAGCAATTTAAACTTTGACGCGCTCTCCTGTAAAATTACTGTTTTGCAGATCCGACATTGTTAATAGGGACAGGCGACTTTTTTCTGCATCAAGCCCTTGTGCCAGCAGCGTAATGAGAGACTCATAAGATTTAGTCGAGGGTCTTTGTGATTCGTCCATTGACTGTAACGACTATCGGTACAATGGTGGCTGAGTCAACGTCTCACATGTCGACAATCTCGTGTGCTCATGAACATCATTGTTAAGGTCTAAGCTAAGGAGTCGAACATGAGCTCAGCACAAGCCGAGTCGCTTTACTCACGGTGTCAAGTGTGGACGTAAATAATAATAATAATATTTATTTAATTAAATCGGACAACAACACACTTGGTCCATTTTGTTAGTAGGATACCTTATAACTAGTGTTAGTAGTACAAACACAAATACAAAAACAAAGAAATATCAGAGGCACGATGTGCAGAGAAGGAAAAATAGAAGCTATCTGATCATTCTCTCCACATAGTGCCTCAAAATAGGCGCATAAGGGCTCTCGGCTACTGTCTTCAGGATGCTATTGTCACTGACCCGCACCCTACGCATCAGTGATGAGACTTTTTTGCGAATGACTGCATGGAAGCCATCTGTTTGGTCCTGTGCAAACATCTCTGATGCGCTACAGAAGCGGGGCAGTTTCAACAGCATCCTAAAAACATTATTGTATTGAACGCGTAAGACATCTAGCGATCTTTTGGTGTAGCTGACCCATAGACCCCCCGCGTACAAACCTTGACAAAAAGCCTTAAACAGGGTGATTTTGACTTGGTCGCCACACCGGTAGAATCTACGGGCCAACATGTTCCTTCGGACCGCCAGTGCCCTACGCTCCCTTTCAATGTCTACATTGTCTTTAAGGTCGTCGGTAAGTATATGCCCCAAGTACTTAAATTGGTGGACTTTATTAATACTCATGCCATTCAAGGTAAAACTAGGGTCATGATTAGGGCACCTACCGGCGGCCTTAAAAACCATGTATTCACATTTGCGTACATTGTACACAAGGCCATGCAAGGCAGCATACCTCTCACAGACCTTCAGCATTTCTCTGATAGATCCCTGAGTCGGACCCAGCAGCACCATGTCGTCCGCGTAGCTGATGTTGTTAATACTAACACCACCAACCCGACAACCGACACGCATACTACTGAGCTCGACTATGAGATCATTGACATAGAGGTTGAAGAGCCGTGGAGACGTCAAACCCCCCTGTCTCACACCGCATTCCAACCCATATGACTCAGAGAACGTTCCGGCCCACTTAACAGAGTTCGTTTGGTTGGCATACCAATACTGCATGAGCCTAAGCACTGGTGCCGGTACATTCCTGTCACCTAGCTTCCTCCAGAGCACATCATATGACACCAGGTCGAAGGCTCTGGAGAGATCCAGGAAGCAGGCATACACCGGCGTTTTTCGGTCTGTATAATATTGAACAGTATTCTTCAAACTAAGTACAGCACTTTCCGTTGAAAGTTCAGGTTGAAAACCAAACTGTGCATCATGCAAACTCAGATACTCCTTCAGGCAAGAATCAAGCATACTGTCCAATATTTTAGCAGCTGTAGTCGCAAGGGAGATTGGGCGGTAGTTCCCCTTGTCCGAGATATCCCCTGTCCTGTTTTTCACTATAGGTATTACAATAGTTTGCATCAGCTCAGCAGGCAAATGAGAGTGACTGATGCACATTGTGAAAAACCAGGACAGAACCCTCGGCAGGTGAACCCCCGCATATTTGAAATGCTCGATGCTGAGTCCATCGTGGCCGGGCGATTTACCTCTGCGCATGCCTTGGATGACGGATCTGACTAGCTTAGCTGAAAAAAGTGAGAGTGTATCCGCACCTCCACTGTCAGACTCAGCACCGACCATAGCAACTGAAGGACCCAGTGGAGATTGCACCTTAAAATGTCCCATAAACATATTTGCAATACCCTCTGGGTCACTAGTCCCACCTACGCTCACCGGTAGACCAGGCCTAACATCCAACTTGCGTGTCGACTTCCAAAATTTACTAAAATTTTTAGAGGCTCTTTGCTTTGCTATATTGTCCATTTTGATCTGTTCTACGTTTTTTTGGCACCATTTCAAGCGACTCTTGAATATTTTACGGGTCTCACACATCTCTTCGTAAACTAATCCACTATTTGGCCTTCTGTGTCTCACCCATTCCTGGAATTTAAGCCTGGCATCACGGTGAGCGTCACGAACATGACTGTTCCATCCACAAACCACTTTGCCTCTCAATCGCCTGCGACCTCCTACTACATTTGCTTGCTCAGCAGCGTCACACAAAATATTTATTATTTTCCCGTACAAGTCATTCAATATATATTTATGTTCCATTGAGCTGCATGACCCATAACTACACTCTGCGAATTCGGGTGGAAAATCAATGTCGCGCAACCTATCATTACATAAGTCCCTGTAACACTTGATCTGAGACTGATTTCTCTCGCCCCAAATAACTCTAGAGCGTGTCATATTAGGTGTTTTTAATTTTGGTCTCACTATATTTAGGTCACACTCAATAAACAGTGGCAAGTGATCTGACATATAAACGTCTTCCTTTATTCCCACATTTATTATAGTTTGCCAAGCTGACAAGGACACAATAAAGTGATCTAGCCACCTAGTACACCCGTGGGATTCACTCACAAAAGTGTAGTTATCTGTCACGCACCCCAGTTTTTCTATGTCGGCACAGATCCAGGCTTGATCAGTGCAGAAATTGATTAATTCCCTGAAAAACAACTCATGTGGATGTGCATTAAAGTCGCCCAGTATGAAAACACTTTCACTTTCTGCACTCGCAACAATTGCACTAATCTCACCTAGCACCTCCGTAAACAAAGGCAAGTTGTCGATTGAGTCTGTTGGCATATAAACAGAAATAACAAGTATCGAGCGATTGTCGACAGTGGCTCTGATAGCGGCAAGACGCGAGCTAGTACACCCTATTATTGTTACTTCGTTAAAAATGCCCTTTCTCCAGAGGATAGCCACTCCCCCGTATGGTCTCCCTATCAGTAGCCCTGCAGATGTATCAACAGCAGTAAAACCAATCACTCTCCTCAAACGCCTTTGTGTTCAACGGCCGAGCGCGAACCGAATGCTGGAAGGCAGCTCGTTTGAAGCTTGTAAGTACACACTATACAAATGCTCGACTCGTGATCCACTCGTGTTGGCTCCTTGGTCAGTATCTATGAGTGTCTTGAGTCGAGTCTACTCATAAGTTGGGATAATCCTCACCTGTGAGCTTCAGGTCGCCCTCGTTCTTTGATGCTGCAGCTGAGCACCAGACTCTTGCCCTTCACTACCCGCCAGGGAGAGTACGTCAGCTTGGCGGGACCGGGTGGGTCTGTAAGCAAGTTATGAATGATGTTGTAGACAAATTAGTTAAAAACTTATGTGTCAGTAACAGTAGCACAGGAAATTATAGAGTCAGAGCTGGCCAATATTCATAATCCATCTATCCTCATAATCTTTCGCATTTATAACATGAGCTAGATAAAAGAATAACTTACAATTGACGACCAGCTCAGTGTCGGTACTTTTATTGCCCCATCCAGCGTAGTTCTTGCCCTGACAGGAGTAGTTGCCATGGAAACTCTTCGTCGTGTCCTGAAGTAACAGCATTGAGGGATCCACTTCATTGCACAGATTCTCTGCAAAGATAAAAGATTACGCTAAAGTTAATGTTAAACATCTTAAAAGTTTTTTATTATGTACATATTTAATTTTATTTTAATTTACAGTTTTCTTCCTCGCTATTTCTATTTGTTGCAGCCGTGAGACACCACAAATCTTTCTTTTGCCTTTTTAGGTTTTTTTTTGTTGTTCTTGATTGAAATTTCTTTTTATTTCTGCGCTCATTTTATTTAAAGTTACAGTGAGCAGGCTTCTTCCGGGTAACTTACTCTGCTCATCTCAGTCTATCGAAGAATTTGTCTATTGCACCTCTGACTTAGACTAAAGTTAAACCAATCTCAAATAAAAAGAAATGCCTTCTGCTATTCTGTAGTCTGTGGTATCTTTTTACTATCAAGAAAATAACTTTAATCTCGTGTAGACTTTAATTAGAAGAAAATCTTCTTTACCTTCACCCTCAGTATCGTTGCACTCCGGCAGATGCTTCAGCACCTGTCCATCCAAGAACCAGATGACTTCATCCAGGATAGGCGGGTTTCCCGATACCACCTCACAAGTGAGGGTCACGTTCTTGTGGTCTGTCTCCAGGATGGGGCTGGGAGAGCTCATTGTCAGCCGGACTTGTGGTTTGTCTGGAATGAACAAATGACGTTTTTTGTATTGAAAATGTAAATTGACTGCAATAGAGATATTTGGAAGGTCTTTGCCCAACAGTGGGAAACAGTATACGCAAGTAAACAATAAGATGTAGTTTGGCTGCGCTATATTTTGCTCCGAAATCTAAACCTATACTCTTAGTTAAGTTTTTTTCATTAAGTCCGCCTTATGTACCATAATTGTACGTAAAAGTATAAATAAATAAAGATAAATTCTCAGGATGCGTGACATTGCAAACGAACGCAGTAAAGGCAGAAGACGATACGTCTTTCGTAGCACAGACACATCTGTCAAAGAGAATGAGAATAGTGTGCAATGCGTGGCTGTTCGTAGTCGCAATACCACGCACCGTGGTAACCCAGCTACTGATAAGTAAGACAAACTTACACAACACATTAACATCAATACTCTCATCACTGGTCCCGTTTCCAACGGCGTTGCCGAGCACGCAGGTGTAGTTGCCCATGTCATCACCATTTGCGTCGAGGATGATGAGTGAATGCTGGTCGGTGTTGCCACCTTGGAAGTGGCTGGTGTTGTGTACCGGGACGCGTTCACCGTTGCGGTACCTGGAAATGAGAAAGGTGTGGGTGTAGTACAACGATACCATCGACTAGGTATGAGTCTATGGTATCGAGTCCTCGGTGAAGAAGAGAACACGAAGGCACAATAAAGAAATAAGATGTAACACAAAACTGCGGCCATCATCAGCACTCAGATAATTATACTATAGATAGATAGTTTGGTAGTTGTTAAACAGTGATAATTTGGATTAAAAACTAGTAGTAATAATGTCAAACTGACGAGTGTGTATAAAATTGATTAATGTAAAAATATAACATAGTTGGGAAAACGCTAGAAAGATGGTGAGACTGCTTAATGACTTAAATGCGATCAATCAAATGGCACCCAATATTAAGTACAACCTTGATTCTAGTAATTAAGCCCTAATAGTACATAAATACCTATTCCTAAACCAGATAGAAAATTCAACGTAATCTGAAGTAGTATAATTGATTGCTAATCAATAATTAAACGCTTGCAGACCAATCAATTAAGATAAATAGTAAAGATCATGCTAGGTTAAGCGAAGACCTTCATATGATGAGAGTAGCCAAGGACTAATTTCATTGGTGTGTATATGCGCACACATTCCATCAAGAAATAGACAAATGTTAGAAGTAGTCATCACACTAGGCATAATGTTGCTACGAAATGAGTGTTAAAAAATCTAGTCACACTTTAATTAAAGATTGAAATTGTGATGGAACTCAAGATTACATGAAAACGTGTAAGGATCGCAGCACGTAGCGTTCTCTAGATTTGTCTCTCCATTTAAAAAAAATCATTTTTTTTGTATAAGTTGCAATGATTATGAAAATTATAAATGTTATGTCTTGGCTTACCAAATGACACTGGTCAACGAAGATGGATTGCTTTCATATTCACATTTCAGTAGCAGTTTTGCTCCTTCCACCACTGTTATGTTTTTCGGTTCAACTCGGACGATTGGAGGATCTGAAATTGACGGCATCGAATAATTAACGTCAAAAAAAATGTGCTTCAATGAATAAATAAAATCTAGAGATTTTTGCTGTACGTAAGCATCTGTGAAAGAAGCTTCTTTAGAAAATTCTGTATAAATCTATAAATAAAATCTGACTTCAGGCCTTAACACAAGTTTTTAATGTGAATGTAACTGTCGATTTTAATTGAAAATACATTAATTTATGCTGATTAAAGTTTCATAAACATGGCCCACTTTTGTATAGGTACTGATTTGTAAGATCGAAGGCGCTATCAGCAATAAAACAGCTGTCACAATTTAAATAAGAATGTCATCCATATACATACACCAAATCTCGAGCTCCATAGTAGCATGCATCGGTTGATCCTTGGTTTCAACAGTGACCTCATTCGACGCTTCGCAGTGGAATTTCTGTCCGTTCTCAAAGCGAGTCGCTTCGAAGGTGAAGTTCGAGTTGGTTTCAAATGTGGTGTCGTCCTGTGAATCAAAAGGAATTTGATGAAAACCCGGGACTTTATCCAAAGGTAGAAAATAATTGTACAAATCTGTTTTGGGTGAAGCCTCCTTTTACCGTCATTGGCTGTTAAAAGTATCTTATCATAGGCTGTGCCAAGATTATTTACGGGATTCTACAGATGTGGACTCTTTCGAAGGCTAACTGCAGTTAAACTTTCTATTCAAGACCTCACGCGATGAGACTTATGCCAAACTGTGTTTAAAATCAGCCAAGTATTTATTTTTCCCGTAGTCGATATTGCGTCATGCATGTTAGATTAACATAATATTGACAGTAGTCAAACAGTAAAAGGTACCCTATAGAGTTTATATTCCTTTAATACGGAACTCCAGCCACAGAGCTCCAGCTTTAAATAGCAAATCATCAATAAAAGTTAGTTTCAAAAATAAAGTAGCGGTTAATCACCCAGTACTTAATTATAAGTGACTTAAGCTAAAGACCTCTTGTTTATCTCAAAATTAATGAGACGGATAGAATAATAAATGTATTATGAATTTATTAAACTTGCCAGTTTCATTATTCACAATTTATAACGTTTAAAAGTCTTGAAATAATATTACCTATAAACAGAAGCTTATGCCTTGATAAAAATGTAGTTATAGATCGTAAAAGAAGGTATAACGTAATTACTGTAGGAGCAAAAGGTAGTAAAATTTTAAATTCACCTCACCCCGGCGACAATCTCAAACTGACGGGGCGTCTTTGTACAAAGTTTAGTTTGGATATAAAGTGGCTTGAAGTGGCTTATGTCGTGGTTGGAAGAAAGGAATTGCTTGCGCTTTTAAATTTGCTCATAATACTGGTTAGAAGAAGTTTTAAGGGATAAAAAGGCTAAAAGCTAAAGAAATGAATGCATTGGCCAAGTCTGCGACATTGTAATAAGATTTTCTTAAATTTTTACAAGGTTTCTTTAGCATTATCTGTTTATAATAATGTTCCAAATACCGGGACACAAGTCTGATCTGATGAAGAAAGTGGATATATCTAAATTGACTTACGAGTATCTTCTCTTCTTCAACCTTTAGCCACCCGATGCTAAGTATAAGTCTCTTCCAAATTGCCTTACTGTTAACAAAGGCTACCTTTCACTTTTTTATTGCAGGTCGAACTTGCATAAACGCACCTCAGTTTTGCCAGGTTTTCAAGGCCCATCTCAGAATGAAGACCTTCTTCTGGCACCCACTTAGGTAGACTTTTCTGCCCAATTCCACTTAAACCTAGCTTTTTTGTCTAATTCAACAATTCTAGTTTTTTTTGTATTATTACAATAAAATATAGTCTTCCATATATTTTTTGTTATGTGTAAATCCTATTTTCTTTCTTTCATTTAATTATATTCGTGAGCCTATTATGTCATGATTATGAATGACTTAGTTCTCAGCATTGATAACACTATCATTGTTACTGGATTACTCGTAGATATCAACCACTAAGAAATTATTGATATCAGATGATCAATTATGTTAATTAAGGCCACTGATTGCATCTTGTCAACACAGATTATTCTTTTTCAACAAAACTTTTTATCGGATTGCCATAATCCGGTGTTCAGAATGAATTACTTCGACATAATGACATAATAATCTAGTTAAAATGCGAGAAGTAGTTTGTGAATTCGTGTGTGTATTACAATCCTAAGCTGTGGTTATGGTATAATAGTATAAGGAACGGACAAAACCGCTAACTGGAAAAAAAATAAAGAGTCCTACAACCGGCATTGGGTGGTTGAAGAAGAAAAGTACATAAAGAAAGCATTATTTAAAGTTGTCCTGACAAATTGCGGCCTGACTGCGGATACTTTATCTGCAGATTCTATACTCAATTCCTTATTGCATTCCATATTTTGTTATACAAAAGGTAAAACAGACTTAAGTGACCATATTAAATGGCACCGCCGTACCTGGAGTTATTCGTACGGTTCTTTAACTCATTCACATTATTGCTTCTTTCATAACACACTAGACTAAATAGACTATTCATGCAGCTGTAAAATTTATCAGATAGAATTCCTTCTCTTCTCTTGTACGTCCCTTATCCATGTTTCACACGAGGCCCTTATCCATGTTTCACACGATTCATTTGAAACATGGATAAGGGACGTACAAAGCCAGGAAGTTAGCTAAAAGGAAGGTCTATGGCAAATGGAAATGATCCCAGCATAGAATGACAATGATGATGATGACGGTAGTAAAAAACTTCTAATGACGTAACTTCCACCTTTTCTTTCCAAAAGATAAAACACCTGTGTCCCAGCAGTGGGAATTTTAGTCCTGTGCTGCTAGGCTTATTAATCTAGTCCAGCAAATGCTATCCCAAACATTAAGTTTGAAAATCCCAAACGACTCTTCTACGGGAACTAACTCTTGGAGTTATCCCGATTTACATTTGCAATTTAAATGCTTATTAATTAAATATGCATGGAAAATAACAGGCTTTAGCGTTGTAGAGATGATAATCACGTGTGTCTTTTGTTGTAACTCATTATGTTTGAGACTTTCTTTCTTTTCGTTTTCTTGTTAATTATGCTGTCTTTTAACGGAGTTCAAGAAAAGAAAAGGTTCTCAATTCGACTGTTTTTTGAAAACATGTAAGTATTTTACCTCATAACTGGGTAAACTGATTTTCATGACTCTTTTTTTTTGTTCGATGCACTACATCTATCATTTAGTCTTTATGCTTATGCTTTATGAAAACCTGTTTTTATGAAGGCATCCTATTACTTGGAACCTTATCTTTTATAACAGTTCCTGAGTTATCTTACAAGAACGGAACAAAATCTTAATGCTACTGTATAGAAAACTTATTGAATGGCTGATTGATTTTCAATTTATACTTTCTCAGATTCAAAAGGTTCTTAATGACTATCTAGTCTTCGCTCTTCTTATCGCTAGATTAGCATGAAAATAGACCTTAAGTTTAAGACCTAGATTTTTATATTGAAAAGAAAATTTAGTTTTAGTATTGAACTTACCTTTTCATCGGCTCGGTGCTGTTGTCCCGATATGAAACAAAAAGAAAATGTATGAATTAGTATGAGAAGTTTAAAAAAAAGAAACTAGTACTTGAGGTGCATTGTCACTATTGTCAGTGACATAAGGAACCAACAATTTGAAGGCTTAAAACATTCACAAGCCCACCCATTAAACACCTAGTGTGTTTAATTATGGGTCAGTACTTTTCATAGACAGAAGCTTTTGTCCCAGCGCTGAGATTTTAGGCTGATTCTGAATATAATTATGATATTGTAACAGATATTCTAAGACTCTAATAAAACGATGGACATCATAAAATTAAATTTAAGGGAATAATATTGTACAAAATAGTACACGGTCTAAAATACTGGAAATAGAAACGTAGCATTATTGTATAAGATTGTTTTAAAGAATAAATGTTTTCAAAGTTCTAGTTACGACGAATTATCAATCCATGTTAAAAGCAAGTAAGAACCTAATGTCAGTAATTTAAAAAAAAATGTCAAAGAGAATATAAGAGGGGTGGAGACGTATTCACTGAGTTAATGCAGTGAAATTCTTTCGCTAATAACACGAGTTTTAACACCAAAGTATTTCAAGAATTCTAATCTAAAATCCCCAGCAAATGTTCTATTACTCTCTTTTGATGTTAAACCAAAAATATCCTTTTAATTAATTCGATGTGATGAAATAAAATGGAAAGGATCAAAGTAATGAAAATAGCTTCTGAGCTTACCAAAGTGCGTTCACTTTATGCAATAAAAAGTCAATAAACATAACCACATTTTCTTTAAATAAAATTACACACTGGGTTTTTATTTATATGTATAACTCTTATTATAGATATTTACTTTACCGATGAAGATTCTTAAGTACTTAATAAAGTAATAAGCACTTCGATCTAACACTGCATGGGGGACCCAAATATAATTCATTTAGTTTTACTCTAAAAACAATAATTGGTATTGAATAGTTATGAATGCGTGGGATATGACAGAAAAATTCCATCATTATTTCCATATAATATCAGCTTCTTAATCACATATATCAACTTTACATGTAAAGTAGTATGAAATAGAAGCGTTTTACCTCACAATAAAACGCATATTAATTTACTTACCTTATTCGAAGCTTATTTAATTGAGATAGGCCCTGCGTTTCTCGCTCTTCGTATTTCTATATATCTGTCTCTTTCTAGTACGTCACTTCCGCTTGGCAGTGGTAGGGAGGCTCGTTCAACGAGACGCGCCATTTTGAATTCATTGAGTCTAATTACCAGGCAGAGCTTGAACATAAGCTTCGAATAAGGTAAGTAAATTAATATGCGTTTTATTGTGAGGTAAAACGCTTCTATTAATTTGACTTGACCGTTATTCGAAGCTTATTTAATTGAGACGTGTTTGTTATCGCCTGGTGGAAGTGACGAAGACGCCAATGTGAGCTAGTATGACTATTAATAAAATGTACTCTAAGTATGATTTAGTAAAACAGTTACTTGTATCTAAAATGCATACAGAGATTTTGAGACATTTATTTATTTATGGTAAAGTTTAATTATTAATTAATAGAAAATATATGTTTGATCGTAACATAGGCACGTTTTATAGTAACAGTAAAATCAGGTTATTAATTACCAAGACATCATCTAATCAACTGGATTAAATAAAGCGGTCACAGAAATAGGATTTACAGTGGTGGGTCTAACCTCACGTCTATAAAATTTGCAAAACGTATTTTGTGATCGCCAGTTACCTCTGGCTAGAACTTCTTGAAGGGGGTAATTATCTACCCAATTTTTTGATGCCACCGCTGACCTAAAACTCCCAGGAGACGCCTTAATACCGGCTTCTACTAATAAGGACTTTATCCAGCCAGCAATCAGGGTTTTCGATGCAGGTTTAGGTTCACCTCTAATGTTAATAAACAAATTACTACAATTCGCAGCCTTTCTACGATTCTCAAGAAGTGAGATCGTATGCTTGGCCTAGTAGACCGGGTCTAAGTTTTTGTTATCTTCATTAGAAATAAACCTCCAACCAGATTGTCTGTAATCTGCAGAATCAGTTTTTGATCCAAAAATCGGCCAAAAAACTAAAGCATCATTTTGATTACAGTAATTATTAGAATCAACTCTGAGCAAAGTTAAATCGTGGATTCTTCTTCCGGAACATAAGAGAAATAGAGCAGCTGTATGTCTCTGCACTTGAAAAATGTTATTTTCATCAATGCGTTTACTCTCTAAGAAATTAGCAAGGTCGTTTATGTTCCAAACAGGGGGCTTGACATTGCTGACCGGTTTATGTAACGCGATCGATTTTAGAACATGTTTTACTAGGACATTTGAGCTTAACTGGCCGGATGACTTTGGGTTGCAAAGGGTTGCGACCACAGATTTGTGTAACAAAATCGAATTGTACGATAAGTTGTTAATTAAATGGAGGTCAGATAAAAATCTAGCCAAATCGCTCCCTGCCGGAGTTGAGGGGTTAACTTGGTGCGTTTCGCACCAAGCTAGCCATCTCTTCCAAGCAACGCTATAAACTTTACGTGTTGAGGGACGCCATGACTTCTCAAGAAGTTCTAATTGACTACTATTCCAGGATGTTAGCATCCACGACCACCCCCACATTTCCACACTTCCAGAGTCATGTCGTTGACGTTCGGTGGAGGCAGTCCTGTTGTCGTGTCGATCAAGACTTTGTCTAGGTGGAATAATGTAAATGGGGCTGCTAGGGCACGCAATTTGATGTCGGGTCGCCAAAATACTCGCTCCCATCGTGGAACTACTAGCAGGTACGTTCCCTGTGCTTGATTGAGATAACCTAGCACCTTGGGGATCAGAAAGGGTGGAGGGAACACCCACGCTAGGTTGTAATTCCATATCTGGGAGAACGCGTCGCAAAACAGGGCTTGGTCGTCGTTTTGGTCTAAGGACACGTAATTGGTCACAACACCCCATTTGGAGAATATTTTGTTCGTGCATTCCGCAGACAGATGCCACTCTGGAGTCAGGCGAAGCCTCGACAAGTGATCCGCGTGGCCGTTGTATATACCTGATATATAAAAGGCGTTCAGGTGAATTTGATAATTCTCCGTTATTTGGAAGACTTTGTAAGTTAAGTCCAGCAGCGGAGCCGACCTGGTGCCGCCTTCGTGACGGAGATATGCAATTACCGACTTGTTGTCGCTCTGAATCAAAACTGTCTTGTGTCTCAGGAGCCGATAATGATCTTCCAAAACTCTTAGGATTGCTAACATTTCCTTTTGGTTGCAATGAAGATCTTTCTCGGCTTCTGACCACAGACCTGAGAGAGAGAGATTGTCCAGGCGAGCTCCCCAAGCGATATCTGACGCATCTGTTGTGAGGAAATGAGCAGGAGGCGACATGTGTATGGCCGACGGAAGATGACAATTCTGGCTCCACCATATCAGATCGTCTATGGCAGCACGAGGTAAGATGTGTAGTAGCCTGTGGTCTGACTTCAAGATTTCGTTCAGAAGGTTCAGAAGCGCTCGAAAGTTGAGTCTTCCTTTCGGAACTACAAAGCTGGCAAAATTGAGTAGACCAACTAGGCTTTGGAGCTCTTTGAGCGTCGTGCTCTGCTTCCACAACAAATGATTGATTTTGTCCGAAAGACCTGGAATCTTCTCTTCGGGAAGGCGCTTCTGATTCGCCCGCGGATCCCAATGAATTCCTAGGAAGACTATGTTTTTCGACGGTGTGATTATCGACTTTCTGTAATTGATCAGCCAACCTAATTTTTCTCTAGTGTCGAGCACAATTTTCACATGACTCTGAAGCTGGTCTTCGTTCTGGTGAGCGATCAAAAAATCGTCGAGAAAAACTACTATTCTGACACCTCGTTGTCTGAGTGTCTGAGCTGTCCAATTGGTAAGCGCAGCAAAGGTCTTGGGCGCTGTGCTCAGGCCAAAAGGTAAGCAGGTCATTTCTAGCAATTCATTGCGATAAATCAGGCGCAGAAACCTTCTGTGGCTGTGAGCCACAGGTAAATGAAAATACGCCTGTGAGAGGTCGATTTTGCACAACCAATCCTGTGGTTGTAGAAAATCGGGAATGCGATAAGCATTTATTAGCTTGAATCGATCTGTTATGACGTAAGAATTCAGAGCTTTCAAATTGAATACTGGCCGATTTGAGCCGTCGCCTTTGGGGACAAGAAACATCGATGAGAGGAAGCTTGGCGAAACAACAGCTTTTTGGCCTCGAAACTGAAGGAGACGGCCTGCTCTGAACGAGTCAATACTTACGTCGTTTGTTGTCATTATTGTGCTGGGGGGGCGATGACGCCCGCTTTCGCCCATGCCTTGGTTGATTATTTTGCCGAGATCGACCTCGAAAGCTATTGCGATTATTCGGTGCGACCGAATTATATTGTACAACATGATCATGAGCATTACAGCCACCTTGCGGAGGTGGGTTACCGCTGCTGCAACCACCTTGCGTAGGTGGGTTACTGTTAGCACATTGCGAATGTGCATTATTGTGTTGACAAGCAAAGCCCTGCGAGGACTTATTGTAAGGCTTTGACCCCTGCGAGGGGCCACGAAACTTTTTTACATCCACCTGCGAGGTAGAAGTTGTATGAGCCTTTTGCAATGGCCAAAAACATTTTCTTACTCCACCAGCTTTTTCTACAGCAGCAGTAAACTTCTCAGCATTGAACAGGTTGGTACATGTCGGTGGAATTTTCTTTAAGCTGGCCTTCATCAAAGGGTCCTTTGCCTGTTTAATAACACAATCTCTCCTCATTTGGAGAATCTCAGCACGATGTCCACAAACAATCTGTAATAAGTCTGAAGAACACTTGTTAAAATCCCCTGTGGAAAAAAGGTCATTAACTTTCTGAAGCAGAGCGTCAGAATTAACAGAGTCATTACTCCTTGCCCATAATAACAGTTCCTGAAGAGTTCCTTGCAAAACCTCTCTTTGTTTGAGCACACACATTGTCAAAGCTGCGAAAGCCTTATCAGCATGAACGAGGTGACGAGGAGACTCGTATACTTTAACTTCCTCGTTCATCTCAATATCTGTATAACCCGGCGAATAATTATACAATTTTTGGGTTTCAGAATACCTTATTTCATTCCAGTCACTTTTATCTAAATGTTGCAAATCACATAACAATTTCAAATAGTTCTCGGAAGTCTTAGGCACCGTAGGCTCCTTAAGCTTCGTTTCAAAAGTTAAGGAAAATTCTTGATCACCACGTGTACTAGCATTTTCAGGTTCAACATCAAGCATTTGTTCGTAACGGTTTTCACTAACACCTGACAATAATGAGATAGCATCGTAATCCAAATTAGTACTCACGTGTTGACCGGTGCCTTTGCAATCCATTTGCCGTCGAAGGTTACGTACCTCTTTGGCTAATTTTCGAACCTTATGTTTAGAACTCCGCTTGTGTTTGCCTCCCCTTTTTTTGTAGCGACGACTTCTCTTTGGGTTGCCTCCGCTAGACGAGGAGCTATTACTAGAACTCGAGCTTCTAGAACTGGAGCTACTGGAGCTACTTGACCGAGCTCGCCGCTTCTGTGGCGAAGAAGGTCCTGGAAGCACATCACTAACCGCCCTATCGGCGTTTTCACACGAATTTTCCATACTGAATATCGAAAGATTAAACTTTATTCACTTTTTAATTCGAATAAAAACCGTTAGGATTTTTTTCCCACGCACTTGTGCACTTTTAATTATTATAATATAATACTTGAAGGTAGCTACGAGTAAGTGTCGGTAAGACACGACCGTTCACGGCGAGAAACAAGACGCCAATGAATTCAAAATGGCGCGTCTCGTTGAACGAGCCTCCCTACCACTGCCAAGCGGAAGTGACGTACTAGAAAGAGACAGATATATAGAAATACGAAGAGCGAGAAACGCAGGGCCTATCTCAATTAAATAAGCTTCGAATAACGGTCAAGTCAAATTAATATGCATATTTCAGAAAAGCGTTTTGGATTAAAAATGTTTCACAAGCTGATATCACGTGTAAAACGAGGCTTAACTTATTAAAACCGCTTAAAAATGGTTCATTTCCGAAAAATAAACCATACAACAATTTAAAAAGCTTCTGTAGCGCATAAAAAGGGCAATAAACGACTTAATTACACATTCAAAAAGTCACAAGCTCAATCATAAAGATAAAACGTCAGTTGCAGCAGTTTTGGCAAAAGTAACGTACTGTCACATGAAACGAACGCGCCTCCGCGAACGATAAATGGCGTACGCGAAAAAGGCGGGAAGCCGCCATGTCTGATTTTCTTTTTTTTTCTACTTTTTTGTATTCGTTGCATTAAGAAAGTGGGGACGCTTCAATTTTGCCGCTGAAAAGTCAAAGGCCGCTTTTTGTATTTTTATTTGTAAGTTCAGGTTTTTTGGCGTTTATTACTTTCGAATTATTATAAAGTAAGGGGAAAAATGCAATGTTAAAATACTGTAATGTTAATGTACTGTAAAATACTGTAATACTGTTGTTGGAAGTAGGTCCACCCCTTATTACATTGTACCTACTTAAACATAACTGGTAAAATGTGGATGTAAGAGAAGGCACACCTTTGCTTTGCCAAAACTTTTAAGATTATAGGCGTGATATTTTGATAAATACTTACCTTTATATAATTTCAACTAGAAGTTGTTAAAATTCAATCAATACAACTTTAAAAAATATATGTAGGTACGAAATATTTTACGTCGTTATTTATATGTATACCTAAAACTTAAATAAATAACAAAACAAGATGTATAAACTCATATACACAATATATAAATAGCAATATAAGCTGCTACCACAAGAGGACTCGCTAAGAAATTGTCACCCTATCTTTTCCTCTGGGAGTCATAAAAAGGGAACGAAAGATTATATCTCGTGGATGGGAACTATCTACATAGTAATAATATAGATGGCAGCATTATTTGGTTCCCTAGAACGTTACTGAACGATGCGAAAGTTATCTTTATAAATATTTGGAGTCACAGTTCAAGTAAGTAATAAGTTTCAATGATTAGATTCGTTTTTAAAAGTTTTGAATTTCAAGGTAAAGATGATTTAAATCAGTCTCGATGAGCAGTAAGATAATTTATAATTATTTTACTTCTATCCCTCTACGGTATTACGGTATGTTCATATCTTTCATATACGGATACAATATTCACCTTACTGCAGGTACGCTGACAGCCATCTAATAAGCTTATGGATAAGAGGCATTCTTAAAATAAAATGTCAACGAAAATTTTAGATGTACCTGTAATTTTCTCTTATTTAAACCAAAAATTCACTCAATACAGAAAATGTTACCGCTTGCTAATTTTGATGTTAATTTTTCCAGTTTTTTTAATAACTTTCTTTTCATTCCTTTTGTACATTTGTGTGATTTTCAACGAGTTTCACAAAAAGGAATTTATAAGCGTAGATTATGCTTTTCGTTACGTTCTTTTTTTTTTTTTTGCGAAATTTTTCGCTTAAGCCTTTAATTGGTTGGAATATTCACTTTGAGGGTTTTTGCCAGTCTAGTGATGGGGTGCAGTGTTGGATTTTGTCGATAAACGTAATTATAAAATAACTATGCCAACTTTGCTTATGCCACCGCTTCAACCGCATGGAGTCCGTTTATTGTCCCTTGGGATTATACTGCCAGGATAAAAAGTGGCTCATGTATTAATCCGGATTTTAATAAAACTCTGTGCCAATTTTCATCAAGATGCATTCAGCTGTTCTGATGTGATTGAGTTACAAGGGTGAATTTCAACAAACGCCCTTTTTGACGTGACTACTCTTATAATTCGATGGAGCCGGCTGCACGCACGATAAACATGACGTTATGCGGCGTTACCTCGCTCTGAGGCGTTCCAATTTTCAATTGTTTATTTATAGCAATGTAAGTGCAGTATTTTCTTATGACGTTGTCACGTTCAACTATCGTCAGTAAACCGACTTTACAGACAATCGATTTTTTATCATATCGGTGTACTTTTTCAATTATATTATTTGACTGGCCTGTTGGTCTAGTGGTTAGTGACCCTGACTGCTATGCCGGAGGTCGTGGGTTCGATTCCCACCCAGGACAAATGTTTGTGTGATGAGCACGATCATTTGTTCTGTGTCTGGGTGTAATTTATCTATAATATGTATGTATTTAGAAATATATAAGTATGTTTATCAGTTGTCTAGTACCCATAACACAAGCTCTGCTTAGCTTGGGACTAGATGGCGTTGTGTGATAGTTGTGGAATATTATTATTATTATCTCTTTATTCATCTTTTTAAACATATAGTTTTATATTTTTAAATATTATTCAATACAAAAAACAAAAATTAAAAACATTTAAAAATATAAAAAATAGTGTTCCACCGGTGTGGGAGCGGGGTCCAAGCTACCGGTGGTTAGGGCTCCAGAGACAGGAACCTCCTCACAATACGAGCCGTATCAAGAAGTACTGCCTTCTGAATCAGGCCCTTGATCCAACCCCCTAAGGAGAGCCTCGAAAGGTGTTATTATTATTATTATTATTATTATATATTTTTTGTTATTTTTGTTATTTCAAGTTTTATGTAATCTTTAGGATATTAAATATACCCAAATTTGTGGATATTTAATATCCTAAAGAACTAACAAAAAATATGTAATTGAAAAAGTACACCGATATGATAAAAAACGGCGTTTTCTTGAAATTCACCCACGAACATCCATCGATCCAAATACATCAGCTTTTTAAATTTTTAAAAGTACAATCATTTGAGCACATATTACTTGATCGATAAAATATTAACCATAAAATATAAAGTATGGTATGGCGTGTTTGAACGTTGACGAAAACTAAGCAAATAAACCGGTGAACTTACTGTCTAAACAGAAAAAATACGTGAATTGATATGATTTTTAATATCTTTCAAGTGTCACGAAAATAGAATATTAATAAGACCAGTAATTGTTAAAAGCGTCAAAAGGAGGTCTTCAATCAACGTCTCAGGCAAAACTGTCACAAAAATTCACCGTTATGAATATTTTTCGCCTGGCAAGCAATATTCGTGATACAAGAAAAATCCTAGGCTAAAAACATGACAGGAATTTATAATACATCGTAATGTACTAGATTGCTTTATATAAGAAAAATTTTGTCAGGCATTTTAGCTTACTTGTGACTCTGTAAACGTAAACACAATTTTTCAGCGTCGCCGATAAATATTTCATGCCGGAGTTTGGCCAAGGAGAATGATAAGATGCCGTGAAAAGTATGAACGGAATTCAGTACCTAGTATTTTTTTGTTAAAAATGCTGAGATAACTATTTAACAAACTTTAGGGAACCAATTCGCATTTTTGCCTTGATAAGAAAAAGAAATGAAAACAGCGAGAAAGACTGCATCGCTATCAGTGACGGCCCCGAATTGCAAGTTGTAGATTGTGGGTCCGAACCCCAGGAAGCGTACTTGATGTAATTAATTTCATCACCACTGCTCTCAAAACAGTGAAAGAAAACATCGTGAGGACACCGGCATGTCCTATATTCAAAAAATCAAATACATGTGACATCTGCAAGAACAACTTTAAGTAGGTACCAGTATGTCAAAAGGTCATTTGTGCGGAATAACAGCCCAGCTTATCTATAATTAATTTAATGATACAGTAAATTTTATCATCAGAAATTAAGGGATCATGGCATATCCCGTTTTAAGTTGTTATGAAATTAAATTATTAGTGACCGTGTCAGCAAAACTTTTATTTAAAGTGAAAATACCACACAAGTAAGTTTTAAAATTTGAAGAAAAATACCTAAAAGAGTTGAAAAAGTTAAAAAAGGTAAGGTTGTTTGTCACTATTCCGGTAGATGGTGCTACATTACCATGAAAAGTTCAAACAAAGGAATGAAAGATTCAGCCTCGATGGGTGGAGTTGCATTATTCCACTTGGTCCCAATCATTGTAAAATCATCAAATGAGTCCTCCAACCCAGGGCGGGATGGGAGGGACTGTCAGACTTGTACTGACTAAAGTCCACGGTGTTCCTTCAATAGCTCTTTACGTTCCAGGACAACGGTGGCTAGATGAGACAGGCCCGCGACCCTGGTAAGACATCTGGAGTACTAATCCAGAAGACGAGAATTCAAATCCCACTCGAAGATGAAGTTTTCTATCCTCAAAAAAGTATAAAAATAAATTGTTTCGTATTTTTATAAATCTATCGATATAAACTTGATTTTGTGTCCCATCACTACGTTATAATCGGATTACCGTAGTTAGACAGAAAATTAAAGACTTTTTACATTGCGTCGTGATTGTTTTGGCGCCACTGTTTACATTGGCAATGTTTTACATGACCCTTAATAGGATTTTGTAGAATAACATTTTATAAAGCGATATTATTGCTAAGTTTGCTAATTAAAAAGATTATCTTACTATTATTAATTTGGTTTCGCAGAAGGCCTTCTTTAGCATTTGTTTGCAGGCGAAACCTAAATGTATGGCGTAATTATATGGTATTAAAATACATATATGAGGCGCCCGTGGCTAAATAATTACAGCCGCACAGGCCAATCTTCCGGGTAAAGCCGCGCTTGCCGAGGTTGGTCTGTAGATGGGTGACCATCTGTCATAGCGAGTTTCCTCCGTGTCTCAGAAAGCACGTAAAGCCGTTGGTCCCGGCTATCATTTATAGATTTTTGACAGTCATTACTTCTAGTCAGAAGCTCTAAAAGTCTGACAGCCAGTCTTACCATGGGGTATCGTATTACCCAGTTACTGGGTTGTGGAGGTCCGATAGGCAGTCGCTCCATGTAAAATGCTGATATTTAGTTGCATCTAATTTGACTGGAAGCCGACCCCAATATAGTTGAGAAAAGGCTTTATTTATGTAACATAAATAAAATACAACCTTTTTAAAAGGGTATCACATAGGTATTGTTAATTTTAAAGCTACATAATACTGTGTTCTTTATAAACGTTTCATGTAGGGATGTACCCTCCCTTGGGTGTCACGTTTTATAATAAATGTTTGCCTTTCATGTACAGGTGACTACAAAAGCTTTTTGATAATAAATGCCTCTTAATGCGGGCTGATATTTTATGTAATGAGATGAAAATAGAGAAGTATTTTTTTTGTATGCTCAGAAATAATAATTTATTTTTGTCTCTAACGGGTGTACTCGTAAGCTTCTTATCATGTTCAGATGGCACGTGTATCGATCTAACCACCTGCTCAATTTGACTTTTTTCCTGTACTTATACTTTCTCCTGGATCGTGAGGTGTCCTTTTCCTCACGTATTCCGCCTCCTCCTTCGCTAGCATTACTGCTTCGTAAAGGAGGTGACTGCTTTCCATTCCTCTTCGCCCCGTAGCGTGGCCGGGCGCGAGAGGTCGCCGTCGACGGCTAACCCCGAGGGGTTCTCAGCTCGAGCTAAAAACTCTCCGAGGTTGGGTGGAACCCCGCGGAGGTACCGTGAAATGAGCATGTTTTTGGACGGACAACCAGGTAACAACAAGCTTATAACAATGTGATTTTTCTGCTTTGAAATTTTGTATTAAATAATGTTGTATACCACGAGCTTCTTCCATCTACATATCTCTGTACCACGAACTAGTTAGTCAATCAATCCATGCAGAGCCGATTCATCCACAGCCACGGTAAGCCGCGAAACGTAAACGTGTACGTTCACGTTAAGTCCATGTGAGCCAGTACAACGGAATTAAAACAATTAATTATGTACACGGAAAAAAAGGATGTCTTATATTAAGACAATATCGTATTGGTCAAGACAAATATTGATTCATATATGGGGAAAACAATATATTTTTGAATGAAGTAAAATATTGTCTTAGTTATATTGTCTCCTTCGAAGACATTAGACTTGAATCAAGAATTACTAAGTTTAATTTTAAGAATATTATCTTTCTTAGAATAATAAAAATTTTGATTTGTCTATTTTAGAAGCAAGACCTCATAGTGTTTCACACTAAGAAAACATATCTTGAACGAAGATTCTACTATTCTTAGCTGAAGAGATATTTGCTTTAAGACAAGACTCGTATGTGTCGTCCTGAGACGACAAATCTTAGGTGAAGCTCTTCCTATTCTTAGCTGAAGACATATTTGCTTTAAGCAAGACTCGTATGTTTCGTTCTGAGACGACAAATCTTAGGTGAAGCTCTTACTATTCTTAGCTGAAGAGATATTTGCTTTCAGATAAGACTCGTATGTTTCGTTCTGAGACGACATAATCTTAGGTGAAGCTCTTACTATTCTTAGCTGAAGAGATATTTGCTTTCAGATAAGACTCGTATGTTTCGTTCTGAGACGACAAATCTTAGGCGAAGCTCTTACTATTCTTAGCTGAAGAGATATTAGCTCGAAGATAAGACTCCTATGTTTCGTTCTGAGATGACATCATCTTAGGTCTTATTAGGTGAGGCTCCTACTGTTCTTAGTTGAGCCCCGAACGTCCCGTCAACTTACAAAAACCGGCCAAGTGCGAGTTGGACTCGCGTGAAGAGGGTTCCGTACGATGTTACCTATCACGTTTTTTTTTAAATCTGACCCAAATTAGTACGCACAATATTGAGTGACTTACCATGTTATTTTAATATCATGGACTTCTTATAGGATTTCCTATAATCTATAAGTAGAAAACTAAATACTGTATTTTAAAAAAAAATTAGGTTCAGTAGTTTCGGAGATAAGGGGAGGAATGGTCAAATTTCGTCTATTTTCTTGAATAACTTGGAAACTATTTATTTTAAAATTACAATAAAAATATATTTAAGATTGCCTCAACAAGACCTTTCATTTGATATGTCACACGATGCAGTTTTCAAATATATTTTTTTAATTTTCCCCTTCCCCCCCAAAAATTAACTCCCATATACAGATATGAACTTCTTATAGGTTATCCTATAATCTATAAGTAGACAACTAATTCCTGTATTTTTTTCAAAATTTTAGGTTCAGTAGTTTCGGAGATAAGGGGGGGGGGAATGGTCAAGCTTCGTCTATTGTTTTTGAATAACTTGGAAACCATTTATTTTAAAATTACAAAAAAAATACTTTTAAGTTTGTCTCAACAATACCTTTCATTTGATATGTCACACGATGCACTTTTGAAATATATTTTTTTAAATTTTCCCCTTCCCCCCCCCAAAAATTACCTCCCATATACAGATATGGACTTCTTATAGGTTATCCTATAATCTATAAGTAGAAAACTAATTTCTGTATTTTTTTCAAAATTTTAGGTTCAGTAGTTTCGGAGATAAGGGGGGGGGGAACGGTCAAATTTCGTCTATTTTCTTGAATAACTTGGAAACTATTTATTTTAAAATTACAACAAAAATATATTTAAGATTGTCTCAACAAGACCTTTCATTTGGTATGTCACACGATGCAGATTTCAAATATTTTTTTTTAATTTTCCCCTTCCCCCCCAAAAATTACCTCCCATATACAGATATGGACTTCTTATAGGTGTTTCTATAATCTATAAGTAGAAAACTAATTACTGTATTTTTTTTTCAAAATTTTAGGTTCATTAGTTTCGGAGATAAGAGGGGAGGGGGAATGGTCAAATTTCGTCTATTTTCTTGAATAACTTGGAAACTATTTATTTTAAAATTACAAAAAAAATACATTTAAGATTGTCTCAACAAGACATTTCATTTGATATGTCACACGATGCAGTTTTCAAAACTTTTTTTTTTCATTTTCCCCTTCCCCCCCAAAAATTACCTCCCACATACAGATTTCATCTATTCACGTCACACCTCTGTGCTTGGGTCACAGGAATTGATATGTGTACCAAATTACAACCCAATCGGTCTAGAAGATTCGGAGATAATTGACTTGACTGTAAGCGACAGACAGACGGACACACGAGTGATCCTATAAGGGTTCCGTTTTTGTATTCGAACGTACGGAACCCTAAAAATCAGTTTAATATACTGACTGGTTCCTCAGTGAGGGAACTTTCAGATATTAAGCTGAAATGAACAGATACTACACTTTGATCTCAGCCGAAAGGCGAGAAGCGATACCGAACTTTACAAAACCGGGGAGGGTCATTCGATCGCGGAGAATCTTAACACCGCGATTCAGGAATGCGCGTCATCGGCATAGTGACATCTAGTGGCGGCGTTTGGAACTAGCTCCGCGCATACCTAACCTAAAAATAATGGTGTTGAAATGTTTGTGTAAAATTAATTATAATAAAACAGCGATTTTACAAGAATTACGCGTAAAAATGCCTGCAGACTCTGAAGGCGACGATGATGCTGAGTTTTTAGCAACGAGTTTTAAGGAACGTAAGAGGAAGGGCCCACCTGTAGAAAAAGATGAAAGCGGCAACGGCAGTTCCTAGTTGCCTAATTATCAACGATTATATCCAGATAAAACCAACCATAATGAATTTTCAGTGTTTCTTGAGAGCACAAATGACGAAAAGTATGAAACAACAAGTTTAACTTTTAAGATGTGTAGGTTATCAAGAAAATGCACCTTATTGGTTCCTACATAAGAAAAAAAAAGTGCTGGTTTCAAGTAAGCCAATATTTTCCAGTTAAAAATATTCTTGAATGAGATTAATGTATTCTTCAATCCATAATATAGGTAGGTGTAGGGGCGTCAGCTCTGGTCTGCGTGTGCTTTTCAAGTTGGTGATGATGATGTGTGAAATGATGTGGCCGAGACTATTTATGGTTGATATGAATATTTAATTAACTTTGATTTAAATTACAATATTAGAATGTTGGAATTAGGTGCGCGTACAATGATGGTAGGTAGCGAGATCAGAGTAGAATGCCGTGACCCAGAGGGCCCGCTCTGGAGGGAAAAAATTACTCGACGGTTTTTTGAAATGCTGCTCGGTGATTGGTCGACTCGTACCCGCCCATGCATGGACGTAGTATGTGACAGTACACAGGTCCGACGTGGATTTATGAAGTCCGTGGTCTGAACATGCCCCCGGCCTTGGAAGTATCTACGTCCAACACCTTGCTGTCATCTTCGTCGTCGAACAGAGGACAGATTCGAGAAAATGCGCGTCGAACAACTCCTGACTTCGTTTGGATGTTGGCCACTCGAGCGATCCCGTCCTTGCCTGGCATTGTTGAGATGATCCGCCCCAGGCTCCATTTTAGTGGCGGAGCGTTGTCCTCTTTGATGATGACCAGAGTGTTTGGCTGAAGATCACGCCCATTCTGTTGCCATTTAGTCCTGGTTTGCATCTCCGAAATATATTCCTTGGACCATCGAATCCAGAAATGTTGTCTGAGCAGCTCGAGCCTCTGGTATCGTGTCAGCCGGTGAGCAGGAACCTCCGTTAGCTGTGGCGTTGCAGGCGCTGTTAGGAGACGACCAACCAGGAAGTGAGATGGACACAAAGGAAGGAAGTCGTTAGGATCTGCGGATAAAGGACTAATGGGACGGGAGTTGAGGACAGCTTCAATTTGTGACAATACAGTGCCATATTCCTCAAATGTCAGGTGTGCGTTACCAACTACTCGTAACAGGTGGTGCTTACATGACTTAACTCCGGCCTCCCACAATCCACCAAAATGAGGCGCATAAGGCGGAATAAAAGAAAACTTAATGTCCTGACTAGTTGCGTACTCAATTAAGTCGTCAGAACATTTAGATAAAAATTTTGAGAATTCATTTGCGAGCCCTACAAAATTCCTGCCGTTGTCTGAAATTATTTCATCAGGTTTGCCACGTCGGGAAATAAATCTCTTTAACGCAAGTAGGTAAGCATCAGAAGAAAGGTCACTGACAAGTTCTAAATGTATTGCGCGTGTAACTAAACAGATAAAAAGGCAAATGTAACCTTTTATCAATTTAGAACCCCTACCCTTACGATTAAGTACAAGCACTGGCCCAGCGTAATCCACACCACTACGTAGAAACGGAAAGGTCAGAGTGATTCTCTCCGCCGGTAAGTTGCCCATAATCGGAGATAAAGATTTACCTCTCAATCGTGTACACGTAACGCACCGATGAACAGTGCGCTTGGCCAGGTTTCTGCCCCCCACCGGCCAGTGGGACTCGCGTATATTGTATAGTAAGGCCTGCGCCGCGGCGTGATGCAGCCGCTTGTGCTCAAGTCGGAACAATAGCACTGAATACCAGTGATTGGCAGAAATTAATGACGGATGTTTCTTATCAAAATCAAAATCCGGTGACAATTTTATTCGTCCACCGACTCTTAGAATGCCATCACTATCTGCGAAAATGTTTAGTTTAGTTAAATTATGTTTACTTTTTAATAATTTGTTATTAGATAGTAATTTAAACTCTTCGGGGAAAGATTCGCGTTGGGACAATTTTAACAAAGTTGTGCGTGCCTTTCTCAACTCATCGACAGTGAGAGGGCCGCGTCGAATATTATTTTGTTGCGAGTATTAAAAATAAAACGTAATACATACGCACACGCACGTTGCATACGATTAAATTGAGAAAACCTTTTAACCCTTAATTCGGCAAGAGCAAAAATTAGCGAAATTTTGTATTTTTTGTTTATTTTTGTCATCCTTAGATATTCCTGAAACCAGGAAAAATAATGAAAAAAATCTAGTATATCTAGATTTTCAGTAAATGCATG
Source organism: Agrotis exclamationis (assembly GCA_950005045.1). Classification (NCBI taxonomy): domain Eukaryota; kingdom Metazoa; phylum Arthropoda; class Insecta; order Lepidoptera; family Noctuidae; genus Agrotis; species Agrotis exclamationis. The sequence goes on from OX465441.1 coordinate 14,999,760, forward strand.
TCCAGTATACTAGACATTGCCAGGTTCTCTGAAAAGTAACAAAAAATATTGGTGTCCAGTATAGTTCCCATTGTCGAATTAAAGATATATTTTTTAATTTTATAGAAACTCTTTTTTATGCAAATTTACTGTTTAATGTATAATGTTCGATGCGTTTTGGCTTACTAAGTCATGCTTAATTCGCCCTAAAGTAAAGAAGTGTCGTAAAGGCTCACCTTTGAAGAATGATCCCTCTTTTCAACGGTTTTTTTTTCGTTAGGAATGTTAAAGAAGGCAAAAAGGCTTCGCATTTCAGGAAAACATGGATCTGTCTTTGAGTTCTGTTCATCTCTAGCGTATTCATGTAAGAAAGTTGACAGTAGTAAGGGGAGAAGCGAATTTGGGCTTCACACAATTTCGGAATATATCTTAGCAAGTTCATATGAGGAGTCGTTATCTAAGATTCACTGTGCCCTTCGATCCACTGGAAGGTGGTCCGTTGAGGACAGGGTTTTAGGATAAGATTGCTGTTAGTTTCGTTGCTTTTTAGAGCTTTGATATGGTTGTGCCCTCAAATAGAAAACTGCATACCATAGTATTGCATTCACAGTGGCCTGACAGCTATTGAGGCTGCTGTAAAGGCAACCCACTCGTACTGGAAGGTCGAGATGTAAGCACCTAACAGCAGATATGTCAAAGATGCTGTTGAGGGCAAGAGAATTTACACCAGCTTTAAATCATATTGGTTTTTGAGAGTCCTGTGTAGGTGCGTACTATGTTCATTATTTATTGGTTCAATTTCTGCTCCCTTTTGTTTTATATCGTAATTTTTATTGAAAATTATTCTTTTTGGTATCCGTATATAGCAAGCAACCAATAAGTGGTTCAATCTCTATTGGCTGATTCAGTATACAGGTGTAGGTTTTGCCCAGTGGGTCTAGGTGCATAAGTATGCAGTAAGCAGCTTATTTTGCTTCCTGATATGAGAATAGGCCAACAGGTATTATTTGAAGTATTTTAAGTATTGCTATAGTTGGCATGGTAGTCATGTAGCCATTTGTTGCAGGGAAGACCAGATTTTAGAACCCATGGAGCCATAAAACTGTCTTCAGGAGTGCCATCCCTTGTTCACGCGCGCTTAATTGCCACTTATTTTGACGCGTGTTGAGTTTTTTTGAATACTTTTAAGATAAATAAATGTGAGTTATCATGAAATTAAGAGTTACACACATAACATGGACGTAATTACATAATATCATATCGAAATGAAATGTCCGCATCATTGGCAATGTCCAGTATACTGGACGTAACTAAACCATACTAAGTTACTGCAAACCTGGCAATGGGAAGTATACTGGACATGCAAGTTTAACAAAGAATACTGCAAAATCTATGATATTTACGATGCTCGCAGTGTGTGTATACGTTTGTAAAAACCATCTGAAACGTATAAATAAAAAAGCATTGCCTATTTTTGAACAAAAAAATCGGGTATTTCTATAATTATCAGGAGCGGGTAAACCTCGTTCGTCCTGCCTGACATTGCGGAGACTACTGCCTGACCGTGTGCAGGTGTCCATTGACAGCTATTTTTTGGGTAATAGTACAGTATATAAGCAACCTATCTGATAAAAAAAAAACTTAAATATGGTTTAAAATAAATGCATCAGATTTTTTCAAAGTCGATGTCCAGTATACTTCCCCGTGTCGAATTAAGGGTTAAAAGGAAAAAGTGAAGTTTCCGTTGTACATAAGAATGCGTGATTTTTGCTGGTTTTAATTCAGGTAAATCGGACTGTGCTACATAAGCCTTATTTGAAATGGCATGACTGCAATTAAATTCAGGTTTACCTAAAAATGCTGGGCCCTCCCACCATAACGTGGAAGATTGAAGATCTTCTAGCCTGACTCCACGAGATACCAGGTCCGCAGGATTGTCTTTTCCGCTTACGTGACACCACGGAATTTCCCTAGCTATTTCGTGAATCTCAGCCGCTCGATTTTGCACGAAAGTTTTCAACAAATTTGGAGCCATCCGCAGCCAACCCAGTACAATAGTGGAGTCACACCAGAACACTGTGTAATCAAATTGACAGCGTAGTGATTCGCGTACTTTATTAAATAGCCTAGCACCTAGTAACGCTCCGCATAGTTCCAACCTAGGGATACTCACAGGGTTTAACGGTGCGACCTTGCTCTTCGAACAACACAACCTAACAGACACCGATGAGTCACGATTTATTGTGCGAATATAAATACATGCTCCGTATGCGGATTCCGACGCATCTGTGAAGATGTGCAACTCGATAGAAGCAGGGTCGCTACCTATGACGTGTCGCGGCACACTTATATTGTTGAGAATCAGCAATGAACTAACAAAACTGTCCCAAGTGCGTCTGACGTCACTAGGCACTTCGTCATCCCAGCCTATCTTTAACAGCCATAATTTTTGCAGTAAGATTTTAGCTATTATTATGGTGGGACTCAATAATCCCAACGGATCAAATATCTGTGAAATCGTTGACATAATATAACGTTTTGTAATTGGTTGACTTTTATCATTATTAAATTGCGTGTTAAAATTAAAATTATCCTTTATATTATGCCAACCTAACCCTAAAGGTTTGGAATGAACATTATCACCCAATGACATTTCCTTAACTAAGTCAGATTCGTTATTTTCGATGTTATTAATGTTGAAATTAAACATCCACTTTCGAAGAGGAAAACAACCTGACTTTAAAACGTTTGCGACGGTTTTACAGAAATCTAATAGTTGTTGTTTATTATCACAACCGGTAATCATGTCGTCAACGTAGTAGTCTTCATTAATGATTCTCGTGACGTCAGGATCCGTACAATCAGCCGCCAGCTGTTTTAAACATCTACAACTCAAAAACGGCGCAGATGCGGTACCGTAAGTGACTGTATTTAGTCGGTAAATATCCAACGGCTGTGACGGATCATCACGCCACAATATCAATTGAAGGTCACGCTGATCTTCGTGAATAAGACATTGCCGATACATTTTCTCAATGTCTGCACAAGCCGTGTACTTATGTTGCCTAAATCGCAATAATATAGACAACAGGTCGCCTTGTATCGGTGGGCCCACCATTTGTATTTCATTGAGCGAGATGTCATTGCTTGCTGCGGCACTGGCATCAAACACCACACGCAGTTTGGTGGTGGTGCTATGCTCACGCAATACTCCATGATGCGGTAGGAAGTAATTAGGCGTCCCGACGCGATCAACACGACTCATGTGACCCAAGCGAATGTACTCGTGAATGAAATCGGCATATAGTTTTTTGTAAGTAGGGTTGCGTAATAAACGTTTTTCGAGGGCAAGAAACCTACGTTTTGCGTGTGAATAAGTCTCGCCTAAGATATCAGGTGATTTTTTAAAAGGAATGCGAACTTTGAACCTTCCATCACTATTGCGTGTAGTAGTGTCGATGAAATGTTGTTCACAAGAACGCTCCTCATCTGTGCGCGTGTCCCGATACGAAGACATATCCTCTAACTCCCAGAATTGACGTAACTGGGACTCGATTGACTGAGAAAAATTACACTGAATGTACCTATCATAACGCGTAGTAGAACAAATCGGTCCGGAAATAATCCATCCCAACTTTGTATCTAATAAGAAAGGCCCACTAGGTAATCTTATTTTATTAGAATTAATTAAATCCCAAAATATATCTGCACCGATTAAAATGTCTATATTTTGAGATTCACTAAAATGCGGGTCCGCCAAAACAATATGTTCGGGAATGTTGAGCTGTCCAATTTGCTGTGACAACGCAGGCAACGCCGACGTAATGTTAGGCAAGACAAAACATTGTAAACGCGTAGTGTACGGGTGGATGCGCGACTTTAACTCGATATCACATATTTGCGTGGATTTTGTGACCGAGTTACCTACACCTCGTATTTCTTGAGTGGACTGTATAACTGGCGCATTAATTAAATTGCACAAAGATTGAGTAATGAAACAGCGTTCAGAACCACTGTCAAGGAGTGCGCGGGCTAGATGATAATTCTTACGATTATCAGCTATCTCAACTAATGCAGTCGATAGTAGAACCGGTTTCATTACAGCTGATTTAGTGGATATGTTTATGTGTGCTTTATTCGCATGGATCGTGGTACATTCCACTGCGGAGGACGATCCCGGTGCGGTAGGCGCGGTAAGGGGCGGAGGTACCGCACTCACGGTAGCCGATGCCTCATTAGCGTGCGACACATGAAGTGCGATAGAATGATTTTTATGATTATCGGAATGCAATAACGAGTTGTGTTTTTTGTTGCATAATCGACATGGCCCAAACTTACAATTATCTAACGTGTGATTCGAACGTAAACAATTAGTGCACAGTTTCTTTTCGCGAACGAATTTAAGTTTGCAATCTAGATCGAATTCGAGAAACTTTTGACACGCGTAAAGTGGGTGATTTGCGCTACAAAGTAGACAAAGCTTATTGTTAATAGTGGACTTGTGTGACCGTTGACCCTGTGGCTCATTGGTGGAAACATTACAGTGAATTTTAGACTGATTACTAGCAGTGTTTCGGTTTCTATCGTGATTGTGTTTGCTATGAGACACTTGCAATGTTTCCAGCACGTCAGCCCTGTTTTTAAGAAAGTTCAACAAATCATCTAATTTAAGCTTTCTCTTCGAATCGCTATTCCTAGACAGTAGTGTACATTTATATTCTTCCCACTCCCGTTCGGTGACTGAATCTAACTTAGAAACAACTAAATAGATAACCAATGTATCCCAAAAGTCTGTTGGCTCATCCAGGATTTTTAATGCGCGTAAATTCTTTAATACCGTATCTATTAGTTTTCTCATAAGAACTGGCGATTCTTTGTTTACATTCTGCATAGTGAACAACGACCGTACATGATTATGGACTAACAATTGACTGTTATTGTACCGATTGAGAAGTAAATCCCATGCAACCGGATAATTAGCACTAGAGAATTCAACAGAATTAATAACTAGCTCTGCACTTCCTTTTAGCGATGATTTTAGGTAGTGAAACTTTTCTATATTGCTAAGCTCCATGGAATTGTGCACTAAAGATAGAAAAGTATCTCTAAATTCCAACCAGTGCTCATAAGAACCGTCAAAGGTAGGCATACAAATCGTGGGTAATTTAACGGTCGGTTTGTTACTACATTTGTTTGAACTATCAGTGACCTCACTTTGATTTAACGAATATTCCGCTTGAGATAATAACGTGTAGTAAGTATTTTCAAACAATTCCCTTTGCGTTAATTGTTCATCTATATCCGAGACTGATTCCTCGAGTTTGCTTTGAATTTCATTGAACTCATTGAATAAACTAGTGGCTCCCTGAATCCGTAATTTCAAATCTATGCGTTTTTGACTCGATAACGTTTCATTAACAAGACTAGATAAGTAATTTGAAAACTTCGTTAATCTGCCCTTTATTATGCCGCGTTTTTTAATAAGTTCTCTAATAACTGGAGAATCGTCATTTGTATTACATCTATAGGGAGATTTATCACGGGAATTACTTGCTACTGAGATCTCTGACGGCTTTGGCTGACTCATTTTGGTGGACAGTAGTAAGAATGGAGTACTCACGTTTGAATGTGGTGACGGTTACGATGAGGTTTTCGTCGAATAATTGGCAGCGCACCCTTCGCAACTGAAATTATATATAGCACGGTATCACACAACTGAAATGGAGATGAATAGGGCTGGGCAGGATGGCTGGTCGTACCTTTTATGCGCGTTTTCAGGTCGTCCAGCTCAAGTCTGCAGTCCGGCGAAGAAGGTCCAATATGTAGGGGCGTCAGCTCTGGTCTGCGTGTGCTTTTCAAGTTGGTGATGATGATGTGTGAAATGATGTGGCCGAGACTATTTATGGTTGATATGAATATTTAATTAACTTTGATTTAAATTACAATATTAGAATGTTGGAATTAGGTGCGCGTACAATGATGGTAGGTAGCGAGATCAGAGTAGAATGCCGTGACCCAGAGGGCCCGCTCTGGAGGGAAAAAATTACTCGACGGTTTTTTGAAATGCTGCTCGGTGATTGGTCGACTCGTACCCGCCCATGCATGGACGTAGTATGTGACAGTACACAGGTCCGACGTGGATTTATGAAGTCCGTGGTCTGAACAGTAGGTATTCTTAAATTAAGTATATACAACTAAATTTTTTAAATTCTTAATGGAAGGAATTTCAACTTCTTCGATCAAAAAAACATTATTCTTGAAATGCAAATATATATTGTTTTGAATTGATGAATTTTGAGTTCTTGGTAGGAAACAAGTACAGCTTTAGAAGAAGATGTAGAAACTCTTGAACGAAGAATAAAGTGCTTCTTGAGTCAAAAATATGCGACATCTTTGAATCAAGAATATACACCTTATTGGTATGAGAAAAAAAGTTTTGGTTTCAAGTAATTCAATATTTTCCAGTTAAAATAAAAATATTCTTGAAATGAAATTAATTTATTCTTCAATTAATAATAAATTCTTTATTTAAGTATATACAACTACATTTTTAAAGTTCTTCATGGAAGGAATCTGAACTTCTTCAACCAAAAATAAAAATAAAAACAATAAAAAATATATTGGTTTAGATTACCCACTTCTGTATTCTCGAATCAAGATACAATAATTTAGATGAAATGTTTTCAAAATAAGAGTATCATGTTCTTATATTGAGTAAAAGTTTTTTAGATTAAGAAAATGTACATCTTGAGTCAAAAATAATCTAATTGTTTTAAACTAAATATAATAAATTCTTGAAAAAAGAATGCATTATCTTGTTTTAAAAAGTTTTCAAATCTTCAGTAAAAACTATATATTTTCTTTAATTAAGATTGTAATAGTCTTGAATCAAAAATATATTCTTACGTCAAGAATTAAAACCAAGTATTTATTATTCTTAATTTGAGTAAACAGGGTTTCTTCGACTGAGCACATTTACTTACGTTAAGAAAATATTTATTTGGATTGAAACAATTTTTTTAAGAATATTGATATTCTTCGCAGAAGAAATCCTTTTTTTCCGTGTATAGCGCAGGTGTTCGGGAGTTTTATACATAGGTGTTACGATGTTTTTTTAAAAGTTTTTCATTTTGATAGTTAAATGTAGGTGGTGTTTAAGTTTTGTGCGACATGTTAAGATGGAACGCACCAGCTGCGTCCGTGTTTCCGAACGCTTACAACCGGAATCTCTTCAAAGTTACAGTCAACAGGCTTCTTCTGGGTAAACTCACTTCATCATAGGCTTTGTCTCAGTCACCTTTGACATATCAAATTTAAAAAAAGATACGTTTTCAAAATTAAATCCTAGGATTTTGAGATTTGTATTATTTAAACTTGGTTTGGTGCTTGGAGTTCCAAACATTGCATGCCAGAATAATTTCCAAACACTTGGGTTTGCCTCAAAGAGCTGTCAGAAATATGACGGCTCTTCGAAGGCCAAAACCTGCCGGGGTCGCGGGACTATCAAGTTAGACTAAAGCCGTGAACGGATCGTAAAACCTACTCGAGTATAAATTACATCCAAATTCGCTCAGTTTCGCGAGAAAGAGTCACAAACCATCCAACTATCCTCACAAATCGCAATTATAATAATTCGATTTACCAGGGTATCAGAAACGAAGACAGATAAATAATAACAACATGAAATTAAAGTCCCCAACACACTGACACAGTGCATATACCTGTATCACCGTACGGTATCGGCGGCCATAATTTTCCGGAGCGTGTGAAAGAACTCCCGCGGTGACAGAATGAAAAATTGCGGAGTTCGACCTAATTCCCTTCACCATTAGTCCTACATTGATGTGGCGGGGCTGGATGTGGCTTGAAAAGTTGCTGGTGACAATTCTGTTGGTATTTTACACTCTATTTTTGTTATGGATATACAATAGGCAATAATTACAGAATGCTACCTATACCATACTTATGTAGTCTGTTTCATGCGTTTTCGTACATAATTATCGCTATACACGCACATTTATAGATATAAAATGAAATGTTAAAACTTGTCCATTGTGTTACTACTTATGTACGCACGCCAGCCTGCAATCTATCCCATTTTAACTAATTTCATTTTGTTAGATTTTCAATTAAGCATAAAACAAGAAGGTTTATTTTCAACAACTGACAAACTGTTGTTGCAAAAAACAATAAAATGAGGATGTTAAGTTTAAATATCACCATTATATTTAGGAGCCGAAGGGTGGGCCTTTTGGGGGACTATGATATCAGTAAAATGAGCTAATTTATAATAACTAGCCTATTTTGAATAAATTACTATTGATTTTGGTACATACGAGTACGCTACACATTCAGAGACACACAGAGACAGAAGCTTCTTAACTTATTTCGGTAACCCAGATTATTTTTTATTATTTGTTTCTGGTGTCCATCTTCCATACTTATTTATTTCTCTATACCTTAGCAGTCCCCATTCAATCCATAACATACATCACATCACATCCGATTTTAAAAATCGGAAGCCACATCTAGCACCTTCTAACTCCTCGTTTAGCCTTATTCTTGCAAAATTCAATTTTCCTTGGTGGTACGATGTTTTAATTAAGAATGCCGCGATATACGTGCTCGTCTGCCTATACCTCGATTGATGTCTCCTAATGCGAGAAGATACGGTGCTTTATTATTAAATTCTGCTGCTTACAATTTTGTGCGGGTTAAATGTATGGAAATGAGTAATGAATGGGGTTGGATGAGTGATGGGTGGCCTGTGATTGAATAGGTTAAGTACTACAGTACGTGTTTTGTATGAATTGTTTGTCTAGTAAGCAGAATTGTGGGTGTTGAGTACTAAGCCCTTATCACGAGTTTTCAGTATTGTACTTTACAGCGTCTTTTCAGTATTTACAGCGTTTCTTATATGAAAAAATGGAACAGCGCCTCTGGTGTACGAAGAAGGAACTAATCTTTTCCTTGAAATGAATGCAAAAGTTCCAGTTTTCTTTACGTCACAATAACTCATGAGGTCTTTTTCGCGATTTCTAAAAAGTTTGAAAGTTGTAGTATTTGATATTAGTCATATTTTTCTTGATTTTTCAATGGATAGGGAAAGCGTGTTAATCTCATATTTTTATCGATTTTGCTAGAGCAGTTTACGAGTGAGCTTCTATATTATGTATACGTTTTATATGTATTATTTTCGTTATTGCGACAAAATAATAAATAATGACCTACTTCTAGTTACTGATATATGCCATAAATTTCTGTGAGTTAACCATAATTCTTTACTTCACACAATAACGTATAGTCACAAAAAAAATGCAAATGCAAAAATATTTATTTGTAAGATTATGGTAGAAATAGGTGTTACAGTATTGGTTCCAGCATAGATTTAATTATATTTAGCTTGTGGAGTAAGAATAAGCTGGATAAGGTATTATGAATCAAATTGAGAGAACCTTGTGTCTACAGTTATGCCTTTGTCAAACAGACAGGCGAGGCGAATGCGATCCGAATCCTGTCATATAGAAAAGCGAAAGCGGTCCGATAGTTTATGTGACTGGCTGCAAACAATTCCATACATTACAAACAAAAAGGCTTCGGATCGCATTCGCTTCGCCTGTCTGTTTGACAATAGCTTTAGTGTGTCTGGCGAAATATAAATAAGCTTTCAGTATTTATCTCAGTGTTGTACAATGTTACATTATTTTCACGACATTTAAATGATTTAATATTTCACGTAAACGAAACATAGTACCTTTAGTATTTATAATGACCACAAATAAAAGAGCCTTCCTCGCCTTTGTCCCATTAATGGAAACATCACTTCTTAAAGAACCAACATAATATTTTTGCAAGCGCAATTCTTATCGAGGGCTTGACAAAGTTGCAAAGTTAAAAGAATTTTTTTTAAAAAAAGTTAAAAGATACGACGATCCATGGTCCTGGGTCGGACTCAAATGAGCGTTAAAATGAAGGAAAACCTCCTTTGTTGTACTCTGTGCAATGTGATCAAATTAAAAATAGTGATGTGCCTTTGAGTTGTCGATGTCTCTGCAACGAGCAAAAATCTAGCTCTTATTGTACCCTTATAATTCTTTCATGGTGTGTTACAGTTGTATAGTGGTTACTATTATGCTTACTATAGCTTACTATTATGTTATATAGACGTTTTTCTTACAATGGGTCAGTCGGCTGACTTTTACGAGACAAAACTCAGTTGTGATATGGGCTCATTTCGCGTTTGATAAACTTTAACTAGACTTTCATAAAGAATTGTTAATTGGGTCATGTAACTTCTTTATCTAAGTAATTTTATTTTTAGTAGTGAAAAGAGTCTTTAATAAAATGTTTTAATGAAAAGATCCTTTTCTTCATTGTTCAAATATACCATGTCCGGAAATTTTCTGATCCGAAAATTGATAATCACAGTATTAGTTAAGCATGTTTTTTTTAACAAATCCTTTTATTCCTTATTTAAACAATCCATGTTCGAAAATTAACATCCATGGAGCCTTTTCATCGACTCCATTAAATCAATTTCATTATATTCTAATAATAAAAGTAAAAACAAAACGTAATGAGATCGAGAAGGTTCTTTTCAAAGGATTTTTTATAAAAATATGGCCTTTTCAAAGTAAACTGGCAATAATATTTTAGTGCCTTAGGGTAGGACCCTAATAACGTTGTAAAAACGTCGATAAAATCTTCAACCTTGTTTTTTTGTATTATATTACGATGAAAGGAAATATGGGCTACTATTATTCATGTTGGAGCAATATTTGTAAGTAATTGTGTAAAGGTTAGATCGGTAATAGATTATGGTTCTTTTAAAAAAAGGTTTTCTTTACGAGAAAATGGAGTAATCATAAAAATGAAAGAAGCTGAAAGTTTATTAAATCTGTGTCTCTGGTCACCAATTAGTTTTGTCACGTAAGTTGGATGGAACTGTCAGACTTCTACTGACTAAAATTGCCCCTTACCCTGGGTCACGGTAACTTGATTTTTGTATGTGTAAAACAAAAATATCGCAACATCAACAAACTCAAAAATAAAAACAACCTGACCTTGTAATTCTATCGACATCGACAGTGTCCCATCCCTAGCTGCTACAGATAACAGCACATAGTTTACTGCGTAAACTTTTGTGCAATTATTTTAATAGACGACATCTTAGAAAGTGCGCCGCGTTACTCATTCTTTCGTTTACTCTCTGCTTGTCTGCGTTTTCGTGGGGCGTGAGGTATGAGATTACAGCGGAAAGTATAGATAGGAAAAAAATATGATTAAACAAGGGTAGAAATTGTAGGGGTGAACATAGACTAAACCGACTAATTTACTACTACATAGCATTGTCTAAGTGGTTTCAAGTGTCGCCCAGTGTTGGTTAAACGAAAAGGTCCTCCTTTTGGTTTCAGAAAAATGCAATCAGGATAATGTTTTAATACTTAATAATTTTAAGCTTCCAGTTTGCGACCAGTCTCCTACATTGGAATTAGGCTGTTGGCACTTGGAGGTCCAATAGTCTCTTGCGGTAACTATCAATGTTTTGATTTTATTGAAGCAAGTAAAAACAACGTTATGTTTTATTAATCTCCTAGCGATATCAAAATTAAATATGAAAAACTTATTGACCTAAATTATCTGCCATAAACTACACCAGACTTCTTTAAAAATATTCTCGTGCGAACTTTTGAATTGAAGTTTGATTTTTGTACAAGCGTTTTAATAATGACATAAGTTTTTAAATACTGTCGCTCTCCGCTATCAACTTAGACCACACACCGAGACTATTGTGCTAAAATCGAGAGAATTGCTCGTTTCTCGTATTTTTTGTGACGAAGGCATTACTATAGCCGTTCATCCTATTGCAAGCTTAAAATTACGACTAAGTAGATCTTGTATTGTGTTGTGAGTTAGGTATTTATGTGTAAATAGATGGCCTTCGATTTAGCTCGGAAAAACGTCTTTTATCCAGTTTATTGTTTGTAATATTTGTGTTCCTGTATTCCTAAGTGTTTCTTTGTTATGAGTTTTAGAAGTATGAAGAGTAGAGTGGAAAAATCCTCAGTATCTGATGGCTGGAGTATTGTGTCTGGTATACACATAGCTACTGCCCAGTTATTATTTATTTATTCCATAAACAGTACTAAGGCTAAGTTATAGTTAAATGCTAAGGTATTACAAAAATTACAAAAAGTTTTAGCATCTGAAGCCAAACTAGGAGGAACCTGTATTTTGGCTAACAGCGCCAATCCCTTCAAGTTTAGTAAGGTTTAAGTTCTTAAAGCTAGCATTTTACAAAAAGAAAAATTAATACTAATTCTAGTTATAATAATAATCTGCACCTCCCTTTGAGTTATGTGATGGTGAATGAGTGAGTGTGAGAGGGTGTGTATATAAGTGAGTGTGCTATATATTTGCTTACACGAAAAAGTTAAATATAATACTTAATATATAAATATAGTATACTTTGACTCTGTACAATGAAAGGAAACATTCTCTCTAACTTGGTACATCTAATGTGAAGGTTTGTGAGAATGGATGTATCGATCTTTCTTTTTCTCTCACGTAAAATCTACTGAACTGATTGAAATGAAATTAGGTACCCAGATAGTTTTTAATCTGGATTAAGAGATAGGATAGTTTTTATTTCAATTTTATCTTCCCGTGGCATCCCACGGGAAGATAAAATTTATTATATTGTATTTTAGAGTTCTATCGGGCGAAACCATTGTCAACAGCTAGTTCTAAGTTACAGGATGGTCATTTATACACCTGCGTCTGTTAACAACTTTTGATATGAAACTGATATCCGATCTTTTCAACACCTTAAGAGAATATTTTTCAAAATATTTCTTCTGTTCACAATGTGAGAAAGTCTTGTTCAAAGTTCCATGCTTTGAGACTAAGTAGCAGATTCGTCTGTCAGTTTGACAAAGGCATTATGTCTTTGTCAAACTGACAGACGAACCGAATCCGTGGCGTAGCGTTTTTGTTTGTAATGTATGAAATTGTTTGAAGCCTGTGACATAGACTATCGGATCGTTTTCGCTTTTTTATATGACAGGATTCGGTTCGGTTCGCTATCGCCTGTCTGTTTGACAAAGGCCTAAATGAATTTAACTTGATTACTATCTTTAATTGCTGGATATGGACGTCTTTCATGTTCCCAGAACCAATCGATTCTCTTCGTGATCTTTTGCACGTCGTCGGTACTGTAATGAATATGTAGATGTATGGATATTATATAGTTTCCTTTGACAAAACCTTTTTCAGCATTTTCTTTTCACTGTACCTTCAAGAAAATTGTCTGCTGTCTACAACATTCAGATTTTATACCCAAAATTTTTCTTCGCCATTGAAAACTGAATTTTTTCACCCGCTTCCTTACCCAGCTTGTTTTTTTGCACGTCTCTCCCAAAAAAGACTCGAAAATTTTTCAACTAACTAAGCGACTTCGTAACTCCGACAAATAAACGGGAAAGAAATTAATCTGGCCATTTCTCACTGTCAAACTCGGTTTAACGTAAAAACCCGTACCTTCCCGTATTATTTTATCATCAATCCCACAGACTGAGGGCGATCAGCAGGATTGTTTTTTGAAAAAGTTTTTCACCTTTTTTTGAGACATTTTTTGTGTGATTAAGTTGTGAAGTGGATTAGTTTTCTTAATTTGAGTGAAATATTTAAGGGTTTTTGCTATTTTTTTATTTCTGTTCTCTTGTCATTTGAGGATAGATGACTTGGAGTATTCAATTCAATAATCTAAGTACTTAAGTGAGGTACCTCGAAGGTACAACTTAATATTTCTTTCTCATACCTAACTAATAAAATATTTGAAGACTAGGCGAGCCGTTTTTGGAAGATTGTCGGAGCAGACTGTACAGAAAAACTGAAGATTGTGTCAGATCTTTAGCCAGCAGTAGGAAATCAGAAAGATCAGTCAGAAAAAAGTGGGGAAAAGGGGATGTCTGAAGGGTCTGACTGTCTTATGTAAAATTGACCTTAAAAGAGTGTTGACTTTTTAGGCCTTACTTTATAAGCCAGTTGCTTATGATCTGTGCTATAGGTGCTAAAAATGGAATAACATTTTAAATAATACATTGCATCTCTAATTAAGATAATAATAGATGAGTGCCGTGTAATATTGAATAGCACAGGTGCTGTTTAATCGGGTGCCTAATGTGAAGGTAGGTTACAAAAAGTATGCTGTAAATTAAAGGTTTATCACGGACAAATATCCAATAGTGGGAATTTTTTTTCAAAAATTATAATCCCAACCATGTTTTATTACAGAATTAAATAGGAATATAGGAGTCTCGCACAGCGGGGCTCCTATTTCTATCTATAAGGTAAGAAAGTAATACAAAAAACTGACACCTAGTCACATCCAGCCAAAAAGTAGATCTTTACGTAAGGTAATGATGAAACAAATTGTGAATGTTCAAACACATGCTCATTTCCTGCACACGTTTAATTAATAATCGCGAGCACTCCCATACGTGCTCGCCTGGGCGACGCGCGCGTAATTACATTTGTGTGCCCTTTAGGATGATAAATATTAGCTATGTACTGAATTATTAGACAATTTTGTGATGTTTAAAACCCTGTCTAAAGGAAATTGTGTCTAATAAAAATTATATTTTTTATGTCCGATGTCCGAAATAGTCTTTCTTTCGAGTAATTCGCCTGATGTGAAGCGAAGAATACTTGCCTAGAAGATGTAATGGGAATAAAAAAATCTTTCTAAAAACTATTACAGTATTCATTTATTTACGACCAGTTTTTAGCAAAGTGGTAACGGAAAAGACCTAGGAGGTCGAAGAAGGTCGTGGGTTCGAACCCAGCTCTTTTCTTTATATTGCTTTACTTTGTATAATTTATTTAGCTTTCAAACAATACGCGACGGCAAAAATCGTGAGGAAACCGGCTTGTGCTGGAAAAAAAAATCATTAAAATGTGACTACTACCAGTCTGTACTGGGTGGGGGATTATAGCCCCTTTCATGGAGAGGAGGCCTGTTTCCCAGCAGTGGGAACATTATAGGTTGGTTATGATTATGCTAGTTTTTGACTGTGACTTCACCCGTGTTAAAGCTGTCGTAATAGCGACCTACATTGGCCTTTCATCTTTTATTGATTTACAAATACTTTTTCATAAAATCCAAATTTGGGGTCAAAATTTTACGAATAACCAAACAACTAAAGATAAAGTAGAAAAAAAAAACTAAAAAGATATTTATAAAGTTCAATCCTAACAAAATATTTTGTACAAAAACTCAAGGTTGTATAAAAATTCAATTGAACAGAAAAATCAATGGCGTCAGTTTCTAAAATCAACTTTGAAAACATTCTCTCCATTTCAGTGGGTAGGGTAGAAAAAGGTAGAAAGTTTCCGAAGCTTTCGTCCGAGAACGTAGAGAAATATAAAACTGTTGGAGACGCCGAGGCGTTTCATTTGTAGGAATTATTGAATTTGAATTATTGGAGTGGCCACCTTGGTCGAATAAGAGCGGGGTGAAGTCGAGTTAGTTTGTTACTTTTTTTTCAAAATCACAGTTATCAAGCAAAAAAAGATTAATCATTTTTTATAAATAAAATTTTAAATTATCATTTTTCTGTGGGTATGTATGCCTGAAATAAATACTATTCATTCATTGACCCCTAAAAAGTCAACAACTCATTGTTAATTTTAACATTTGCGTTTATTACTTCTATAGGTTTGAATAAGAGTTTTAATGGCATGTTAGATCGTCGTGAGTAAAGATAAAATAAAACTTTTTATTCTAATTTTCAGCCAAACGTATACTATAAAAAGTTTTTCCAAAAAAAAAATAACTACCTTCAAAAACCACAATGAAAAACTGTAGAATAACTTATCTTTCGGAAGTCGGTGGATTTGTTTTTATTACACATTATATTTAACTTAGTTTTGATCGTGCGGCCGGTTCTTCATATGTATACCTGTGCTCTTTTTCTCAACAGCTGTTGAATTATATAAAGTAACATTTATAAAGCTATTCACGAAACACGTCACATTAAACTTCTCACATCTGAGCAGTTTTGAGTGAAAACGTTAAGACAATTAGATCTAAAATGTTAAGTTTAAACACTACCTTACAATGTTATACCTAGACACTTTGGGTCCCTGTCCCAGCCATGGCGGTTAGCGAGATGCGAGTAGAGATAGCGAATGAAACAAGTTTTACTTTCCATCAGAATTCCTTGGCCGTTTTAACAACAGCGATGCGGGGTTGGGCTATGAGTATTTAAATGCAGTAGAATACAAAGTAATTTTATATGTAGCGACTGTCTGTCGTTTGACGTGGCGTCTAGGTCTAAGGGGATAGGCTTTGTTCAGCAGTGGACGTTTTCTGGCTGATAATATAGTGATGACTGTTTGGGTGATTTCCACTAATCTGTTTCGATTTGATTTTCGGGTTTCTGAATACCTACTCATTTGTAAAAATCTACATAAATCAATTTCGTAACGTTATTTTTAATGCAACGTGTGGGCGTCTTGTCAACCTATACACCGTGACTTTTTAGTCGTCTTACAAAAGTCGTCCACTTAATGTATCCGACCTAAAATACCTGTAGGCGAGTTTAATTTTTTTTAAATCGTTAATAATATTTTTTATTTTTAATAAATAGGTACATTAGAAATATGAAACACCCTGTTAAAATGTTTACGTATCAATCTGTAGAGTATACCTACCCAGCGCAATAGTCGGGTAGATCATTCCATTTCCATTTTCTCTGAGACAAGGGCGTTTCTAACTACGCCTTGTGTCATAATAACCAATTAAAGTTTTATTATTAAATTTTTCAAATCTCTTAAATACATATTTTTTACCGACTTCAAAAAAAAGGAGGTTATCAATTCGACCCGTATGTATGTAATATTATCAGAACTGCCCAGTTTTTATATATGTTAGTCTATATCAGCGTCTGAACAAATGTGCCAAATTTCATAAGTGTAAGTCGGTGGCTTTGTTTTGTTGTGTCATTGACTATTGCCACCGACTTCCGAAAGAAAAGTTATTTTAAAATTTTTTTGTATTTGTTTTGAAGTCGGTACTTTTTTTTTTAAGTTTTTTTTTATTATAAACGTGTTCTAGTCATTGGATACATGAACTGGGCTGCTTTTGTAAGACGACTAAAAAGTCACGGTGTATAAGTTGTCAACCACAGATCAACATCGACAAGTGTAACTTAACCATCGATGCCCCGATTAGTTGTAATTAAGTATTTAGGTCGCTCCCTAAATCAACGATCAACTTATTATTTTGCTGACACCGGTCCTACAATGAAGGGAGAAATATACCTACTCGTAATGTTGTCGCTCCCCGCTCGCGGCGGGACAACAGCCTTACCTACCTGTCTCTAGAACGAGGCGACAACTTTAATGACTGAAAACAAGACATTACGTTAGCGTTTGTAACTGTTACTGAAATTCTAACGTCGCTTTATGTTTGTGAGATAGTGAATTTAATTTCCTAATGGGACTTTTCTGGGAAATGTTTTGGTATTTTTTAGACATTGTCTTATAGTTAGCTTATCTACAAGTACTATTCTATCTGCTGGTTTTAGGCAGTAAAAGATAGCGCTAACGGTATAGGAAGAATGATTTTTTGGTTGTAATATGGGTGAAGCGGAAAGGACTGTCAGAATCTTAATATGAAGTTCACCATGTATATTCGGTTGCCCTTTGCGTTCCAGAGCGACGGTATTCTGCGTAGACAATCCCGTGGAAGAATTGAGAGTATCGTGAACATCCCGGAACTGGGCAGCCAAATTTGAATCAGATTAAAAAAAAAAAAACTAGGTATATCAACTCATTTTGTAATAGCAAACAAAGTTATCAAAATAACATTAAACGGATTAATGATAAAGTAACTTCTTTCTGTAACAATATTATCTTTTAACACGATAAAAACGTAACATCTAACAGCAAAATGTTTCTTTAAACACTGGTTTCATAAAAAAAGACAAAAAAATAAAATAGCAACGACTCCACTCCATTTAGTACTCCAAGTCCAGTAGCGGTGGCAGGTGGGCAGTGACTGCGAAAATTTCGTTCCTCAGCTATTTGAAATTACAACAAAAGATATATAGCTGGCGATAGTATAGCGTAGCAGTGTGGTGCCGACTTGAGGGAGAATCGTATTTAGATTGTAACAAAAGATGGATATTTAAAATATCATCTTTAAAAATGGTGTATTTTCGCAGTACTGTTTAAACTGGTAATCGTGACCTTGGAATATCATCATCAGCCTATAATTTTCCCACTGCTGGGACACAGGCCTCCTCTCTGTGAAAGGAAGTGGGCCATAATCCACCATTCAGGCCCAGTGAGGGTTGGTAGATGTCACATGTTTTCGAATTTTTCGGTTCTAGGACATGCCGGTTTCCTGACGATGTTTTCCTTCACCGTTTTGAGAGCAGTGGTGATGAAATAAATTAGGTACACAAAGTAATGCGTCTGGCTGGGCTCAAACCCACAACAACTCGTAAGTCATGACCGATACCACTGGACCCCCACTGCCCTGGATGTTAAGTACAAACTACAAAATAATTCCGGTAGTTTTAAAATTTACAATCATAGATTTAAAATGACATCATAATCCCGGAAACCGACCGATACCCAATACCAGATTTTATCTTTTCACCCTCTAACAAAAAAACAACAAAACAAAACCGTATCTGATCTATGTTTTAGTAGCAAGATCAGCATCAAATTAGGCTGACGAGCCTCTTTTAAGGAAGATCTCGCCAAAAACAGCTTCATTAACGGGATTGAGTACTATTTCCGTGTCCTGATCAAACAAGAGCTACTCGAATATTGTCGCTGAGTATGAATTAGACGAGGTATTACGAAATTGTCCCTCTGATTGGCAAGCGAAATTGGAGCAGGTTCTGGCAGTTGATAAGTAACAAGTGATAAACATAAACGCTCTGTAGTTTAAATAATTTTCATCTTTACACCCTCGCGTATTAAATTGAAAATCTATTTAATAGTTATAAGATGCAGCCTGATAAGATGGCAGGGTAATTTATTTATTTAATTAATAAATACAAAAAATATTTAAGTAATTTTGACTCTTATGAGAAGGATTGTTCCTTAGTCTTAAGACCAAGTTCTTTAACTTTTGATTTCCAACGAAAAAGGGAGTAATTGTTATTCTAAATTCCTTAAACATTAAAATACAATAGTTTTAACAGCGCTCTACATTCAATCCATACTCAAACTCTCCCCAAAAATATTTGCACAGCCAGGAAAAATTAATTAGGATTTCCCAATGTTTGTTTTTCTTTATATGAAAAAAAAAAAAACATAAAACTTTCATGCTACACACTGAGCAGGTATACCTACATCGATAAGTTCAGGAGTTTTCAGGATTTGCTGAAACGAATTCAATTCAGTTTTCAGTTACTGAAAGTTTTTCGGAAAAAGGGAAAATAGAGGATTCTGTGTAGTACTTTTCTGGCTGTATTTTGAAATAGAATTGTAGGGTTGTTCTACTGGGGTGGGTGAAGTTATGTTATATTGAGTAAAGGGTGGATTGGTTTAGACAAGTTCATAAGGTATGGTGTAAGTATTTATATTTTTTTTAAACATACAAATCGTCTCTAACACTACCATTAGAAACAGGATATTTGCCATGTTTTTTAATTCTTTTGAGTTTTCGATATTTCAGCACACTGTTGCAATCACGACACTATTACGACACGACAACATTTAAAAAAAAAAGCATTGCCTTGATCGGAAAATGGAAAATAAACACAATAAATATGCCGTTTAAGATCTAAGGAAAATATTTAGAAACAACGATGATTTCTTCTCATCTTTAATACAGCTATTAAATACATTTAGAATAATCGTTTTAATAACTTAATGTAGATATTAATTTGTGTTTAAGCTGAACGAATTTTTAAGCTATTGCATAGCTTTTATTGCAGGCTCTGAGCTCGGCGCTAGCGAAAAACGTAACGAAAAATCCTAAGGAAATTTCCTGACCACATCTGACAGCACGCATCTTCTAACGTCGTTTCAGTTCGGGAGACTTCGGCAATCATAAAGGTACGGGCAGACGTGCTCATTACTAGCACGAAAGCATGCTTTTATTGAGCAAGGGGCAATTTTATTGGAGAGGGAGAGGGAGGAGGAGGAGGTTCTCCTCCTCCTCCTCCCTCTCCCTCTCCAATAAAATTCTTCTTAACCCTTAATTCGACAAGAGCAGAAATTCGCGAAATTTTGTTTTTTTTGTTTATTTTTGTCATCCTTAGATATTCTTGAAACCAGGAAAAATAATGAAAAAAATCTAGTATATCTAGATTTTCAGTAAATGCATGTCCAGTATACTGGACATTGCCAGGTTCTCTGAAAAGTAACAAAAAATATTGGTGTCCAGTATAGTTCCCATTGTCGAATTAAAGATATATTTTTTAATTTATAGAAACTCCTTTTTATGCAAATTTACTGTTTAATGTATAATGTTCGATGCGTTTTGGCTTACTAAGTCGTGCTTAATCCGCCCTAAAGTAAAGAAGTGTCGTAAAGGCTCACCTTTGAAGAATGATCCCTCTTTTCAACGGTTTTTTTTTCGTTAGGAATGATAAAGAAGGCAAAAAGGCTTCGCATTTCAGGAAAACATGGACATCTGTCTTTGAGTTCTGTTCATCTCTAGCGTATTCATGTAAGAAAGTTGACAGTAGTAAGGGGAGAAGCGAATTTGGGCTTCACACAATTTCGGAATATATCTTAGCAAGTTCAAATGAGGAGTTGTTATCTAAGATTCACTGTGCCCTTCGATCCACTGGAAGGTGGTCCATCGAGGACAGGGTTTTAGGATAAGATTGCTGTTAGTTTCGTTGCTTTTTAGAGCTTTGATATGGCTGTGCCCTCAAATAGAAGACCGCATACCATAGTATTGCATTCACAGTGGCCTGACAGCTATTGAGGCTGCTGTAAAGGCAACTCACTCGTACTGGAAGGTCGAGATGTAAGCACCTAACAGCAGATATGTCAAAGATGCTGTTGAGGGCAAGAGAATGTACACCAGCTCTAAATCATATTGGTTTTTGAGAGTCCTGTGTAGGTGCGTACTAAGTTCATTATTTATTGGTTCAATTTCTGCTCCCTTTTGTTTTACATCGTAATTTTTATTGAAAATTATCCGTATATAGCAAGCAACCAATAAGTGGTGTAATCTCTATCGGCTGATTCAGTATACAGGTGTAGGTTTTGCCCAGTGGGTCTAGGTGCATAAGTATGATAGCAGCTTATTTTGCTTCCTGATAAGAGAATAGGCCAACAGGTATTATTTGAAGTATTTTAAGTATTGCTATAGTTGGCATGGTAGTCATGTAGCCATTTGTTGCAGGGAAGACCAGTTTTTAGAACCCATGGAGCCCTAAAAATGTCTTCAGGAGTGCCATCCCTTGTTCATGCGCGCTTAATTGCCACTTATTTTGACGCGTGTTGAGTTTTTTTGAATACTTTTAAGATAAATAAATGTGAGTTATCATGAAATTAAGAGTTACACACATAACATGGACGTAATTACATAATATCATATCGAAATGAAATGTCCGCATCATTGGCAATGTCCAGTATACTGGACGTAACTAAACCATACTAAGTTACTGCAAACCTGGCAATGGGAAGTATACTGGACATGCAAGTTTAACAAAGAATACTGCAAAATCTATGATATTTACAATGCTCGCAGTGTGTGTATACGTTTGTAAAAACCATCTGAAACGTATAAATAAAAAAGCATTGCCTATTTTTGAACAAAAAAATCGGGTAATTTAGAATTATCAGGAGCGGGTAAACCTCGTTCGTCCTGCCTGACATTGCGGAGACTACTGCCTGACCGGGTGCAGGTGTCCATTGACAGCTATTTTTTGGGTAATAATACAGTATATAAGCAACCTATCCGATAAAAAAAAACTTATATATGGTTTAAAATAAATGCATCAGATTTTTTCAAAGTCGATGTCCAGTATACTTCCCCGTGTCGAATTAAGGGTTAAACGCTTCTTGACGTTTCACTTGATTGACGTGGCTGACCATAGCCTAATTAGTACAGTAATAAATAGGTATAATAAATAAATAAATAATTATAATTGCATAAGGATAAAAAATGCTATGCAATAGCTTTACCGCGGCAGTCAGTCGAGTGCCACACTTTTTTTTTATCTATCTTTGTGCTGGTTTTAAACATTTAAAAATATATATTAAGTATGGGTATTATAATATATAAAAAGAATAAGCACAAGGTAATAAATGAAAAGCGTTATCTTGTTTCTTTTTATTTCACGAAAAAATAATGAAATAACACGTACGCAATCCCAACAAGAAATAAATCTTAATGAGCACATACCTGCAAAATAACACATTACAACTACTCAAGGAGGTAGATAAAGTACTTGCGTCATAAACAAAAATAATGTTTCATTTCCCCGCTTAATATTATGCCACTTCCACAGCCTCGCGTGAAGTGACAACACGCGTCTCTTATTTTGCGTAACTCCCGTCAAGACTAGTCGCGTCTGCGTCGTGGTGACTTTTGGTACGCTCTACGTGACATGGTGTTTCGCATGTGGCCGTGGTAGAATTGTTTTGAATACAGTTTCCTGTCATGAGACAACAGGAACCTGAGTAGGAGGTCTTTCTAAGTTCGATTCTCAGGTCTAGCAACATGGTAGTGGGTTTTTCCATCACGATTTTCTTAATGGCAACCATGGAGTCTGGATTTGTGCCCAGTTAGTGTAACCTCTAGTGGGTGTACTATTAAATGTACCTCTGCAACTCTTTTTCTGGTGATTATTATTGATCATTTCAATGTTAAACTACAGCGCCCTCTGTAACTTTTATTTTCTCGGCAGTCGCGCGATTCTGTCGCAACACGCGTTCGTATAGATCGTGGCCAAGAGTTAAGGGTTGTCACTTTGGCACGAATTTGTCTTCATTACCGAATTTAAACTAACTCACGTCTGCTATTGCAATATGGCACGGCTCCGGCATATTGTGAACCAGTTTAGGGTTGGCAAATTGAGAAAGTGTTGGCAATTATTATTTATGAGTTGGTTTTAAGATTTTGTTTGTTGAGGATAAAATAATGCTGGCAGTAACGGCAGTTGAGTTGACTAAATAAAACGAGTTCTGTTCGCAATATTTTAAATGTGAAAATTTGGATGTTTGAATGGATGTTTTTGATGAAATTTGGCTCAGAGATGAGTTATAGTCACACATAGAGATAAATTTAATGATATCCCCAGTTTCACGTTTCAGTAAAGCCGTTGGCTATAGTTAGTGATATACCTATAATTTTTTAGATGGTTTTAACGTTGTCATCTTATAAATCAAAGGAGCCCTACATGTGTTATAGCACTGAGAACAATGTATTATGTTGATTTATACCATGTTTCACAGATAATGTGTACCACTTTTTTTTAATTAAATAAGTAAAATATAGAGCACAATTTAGTGGTACTTATCCGACTTATTATTATATTATTACCTTTAATCCTTAATTTAACAATTGCTAATTTAACATTAATTTAATTCCACAGTCTTACAATTGACCTTTACCTTAAACAAACCACTTCAAAAACAGAAGCCCAAACGACTTCTTAACAACATAAAACGACTTCCTCCTCGACTTCGACCTCAACAGTTTCGAAAGCGTCAAACAAATTAAATGTATTTGCATTTCCCGTTAATTGTGACAACCCTGCCCCGCCCGTTCTGGTTATTACCGGAATTTTGACATCGACCCTGTTTCCTGATCTTGGAGTGTATCCTTTATTCCTTATTAATGTAGATACATTTTCCTGTAAACAATCTTGAGTTTTTGGTACTTTCTATTTCTTTTTTGTGTAAAGTTAATATTGTATTTAATTCGGTCGATTTTTGTCGGTGATATAATACTAGTTTTTTTTCGCGGTTTTGCTCTCGTTAATTTAGAATTTGATAATCAATTTTGATTGTACCCAAGGCGCCATATTTAAACTTTGCTGTCGTTTTCCTCGGGAATAGTCCTTTTTTCAGGATAAAAGTTTCCCTCTGTCTGTTTCTGAACACCTGACAATGTACCTAAAATTTCTGAAAGATTGGTTTATAGGTTTTGGCTTGAAAAGTACCTAACTAACAAACAAAACTTTCTTTCACCAAATCCTTAAAAAAAAAACAAATACAAAAACCAAACAAAAATGCAGTCGTACAGTATTCCATAGATCTTTTTTTAAACACCATTAGGTATAGTCAGTAAATAACTTATCATAACGACTCACATGAATGTTCTGGTTCCTCTCACTCAGTTTCTGGGTCCCGTTGTACCACTCGATAATGGCTGCTGGCTTGGCTCCTGATGCTGTACAGGTGAGGGTCAGCAGGGAGCCTTGTGTCGCGTGGTCCTTTACTCCGGAGATCACTGTCTTGTTCGGTGGCACTGGAAGAGAAAGATATTTTGTTGTTAGTACATAATTCGTAGCATTAAAATTGTGAGGACACTCATACACACATAAAGAAAATTATTGTAGTTAGTATTTCAATAAAATCACCTCGCCTGTTTCTATGCTTTACACATAGGATTTTTATCCCGAAAGTATAATTCAAGGAGACAATTAACAAACTTTACGAGGGCGAAGCCGCTGGCTTTACCTGGCAAGAACATAAACGAAACTATACAAAGTTGTATTTTTATCCCTCTTTTACTGAAAGACAATTGAAAGTATTTTTTTTTAATTTAGCGATAGGTTCCCGGACTGACTTGACCACTATCTCGCATTGTCGCCTGAATAATCGAGTAAACAATACTAGCAAATAGGTATAAACTTCATGTATGCATTGCCAATTTTAAGAAACGACAGTTCAGGACAAAACTCAACTAAAAAAATAAAAACACTTTGAATAAACTGATTTCAGATTTCGAAAATTCGATTTTAATAAATCCTGTACATTCGCAACGTTTGCTGTAACAAAATGAAAATATTTTTTCACGCTAGCATTTTTATTCCAAACTGTTTTACGTCTGATCCATGACCTCGGATAATGCGACTTGTAACGTCAAGCGAAACGTACATATCACTTGTTTTCTTTGCTTGAATACAGTAGGTAATTCGCAAGGTTGGCAAAGTGGCTAAAAGATTGGCTTCTAAGCTACATTTTACGGATTCGATTTCCGCACCGAACAATATTCGCTTTACCGGTAGATGTTCCGGGCCTGGTTGTTTGTGAGTTTTAATATTTGAAAATGCACCCACGACACTATCAAAGAGTTTTCATCATCATCAGCCTATAAATGTTCCCACTGCTGGGACACAAGCCTCCTCTCTGAGAGAGGGAGTGTACCATAATCCACCACGCGGGCCCAGTGCGGGTTGGTGGATGTCACATGTCTTCGAATTTTTGGTTCTAGGACAAGCCGGTTTTTTTTTTTGGGACAAACCCACCACACTATTCCCAAACCACTGCAACTCCTGAGAGCCGGAATTAACAGTGGCAACCACCAGAAAAGCGCCGAGACAATGAAGCTCGACGTGTCCTGGAGAATGAATTTACCTGTCTTGGATCCTGCACGAAATTAATCAGAAAAGAATAGTGGAGGAGTAGGAAAAATATGTTTCCACAAGCCGGTTTCCTCACGATGTTTTCCTTCACCGTTTTGAGAGCAGTGGTGATGAAATAAATTACACAAAGTAATGCGCCTGCCTGGATTCGAACCCACGACCTACAACTCGTAAGTTGGGATCGATACAAAGAGTTTTAGTGTGGGTCAATGGGTTATTTATAGACATTAATTGAAAAATAGATGTACTAGTTTACGCTCGTTCCCTAACAACAAGCGATGCGACTAGCAACATGCCTTTTGTCTGTACTTCGCATAAGTAAAGTCGCTTCATAATGATTTGTTGCATACTAAACATCTTATTTTATTTTGTTTTCACCGCATTATGTCGCAACACGCATGTCGGTTAAGCGTGTAGATTGTGGCCAAGTATTTAAACGTACTACCTTATATACCAAATAATCCTCAGATCACATTCTGACACCAATCTATCCAATTTTTGGCAGTAGTAAAAAATATGCTGGATCAGTGCCTCGATTTATAGTTTGGGCTGTGTCTATAAGGTAGCGGAGAGTTTACCGGGACGGTGAAAGCGTTTTCATTTTCTTTTAGTCGTTCGTTACCGGTATTCTGTAAAGGCGTTCCCTCACCGGGAGCATTTGCGTGTAATGTAACATCACATTTTTTTTAAGTAATTTTTCTAGTCCATTCAGAGTTTGTCTGGAAGATATCGCTATTAGCGATAAGACCGCCGTTGTACCCTTAGGATTAACAATATTGTAAAAACTCTGTTTATTAATTTTGGTGTACAATAAAGTATATTCTATTCTATTCTATTCATCATAGATTCGACTTTGAGCCTTACACTACAATACTACCTCCCTGACTGACGATCATTCGCGTATAATCATATTTAGTAGATATTTGATACAAGGTGCGCTTTGTGATGCTCGATTGTTCTCCCTTACAGATGAAATGCTCGAATCTGTAATGTTACATTACAGGTGAATGCTCGCGGTGAAGGAGCGCCTTAAGATTTTAAGCCAATCCCAACATAATATGCAGGTTCGAATCTCAGGTGAAATTATTATGTTACACAAACATATGAGTTATTTTAACATCGATCACAACTTAAAAACATTGCTACAACAGCGTTATTGTATTTTTGATAATGATATCACCACCGAATGTTATAATACATCCCACCACTAAGAAGCTACTTTTGGCGCTCTAATGGGACCAATACAATCGTTGCTCTAAAAATTGTTGTTCAAACGGGAATAATATTCAGAAAGAGCAATTTTGTTTTTCATTTGTTTTTTGGTCTGTGTTCCAATACACAAAAAACAAAAGCAAATCGCTTGTTTCACACACAGTACACACATCCTTACAACTATGAAAGTAAAGTATTACATAGGTTCATAGTTGGGTCCTCAAATAGGATTGGTCCCTCGGGAGTAAAGGGACCAACTTTTGTACTACCATAAGTTTTTTACGCAGTTTTATTTGGCTTAATTTTCTTCTCTATAAGTGAATGCTTTAGTTATATAGCTGGGTTTTTTTCATTGAATAATATTTATTATTTATGTATGGGGATAGATTTCTCCTTTGGGTTTTTTAAAAATTACTTTAGTCTAGTAGCCGCAAGTGTGAATGTTGAGCACGAGAACCTGGTTTCGACTCATAAGTCAGATAACCCTTCGGGGAATAGAGGCGTGATGTTTTATTTTTATTCGATTTTCAACCCTGGGATATTTTTATTTAGGCAATGATTTAAGTTCCTCTTCGTGTTCGTGAAATCGGACACTAAATTACGATTCGAATCCACTTCATACAATCCGTAATCTTTCAGGCACATCTTGACATTAATGTTACAGCTGAAACTTTATCTATCTTTGACGTAACCAATAAAAGAAAAAAGATCCTTTCATACTAAAGCTGATTACACATTTGTCAGCAACGTACGCGACGTACGCGCTTCTACACCGTACGCGTCGCTTTTAACAATTCGTTGTAAACCTCACACATTTCATCCACTACGCACGTCACATTTCGGAAAGTGCTGTATGCATCTTATTGAAGGAAGCATTCTGATGACGTCATACAATACGACACATTCTGCTTTTGCTGCTAATGATGGATCAGATCAGAAAAAATGCTAGATTAGTTGGCAATACTTACTGGTACGGTTCGACAAAAATAATGTGCAGCACATTTTTTGTTCACGGACAATTTTTTTTAGCAAGAATTGTTCGTGCATAATAAAGGTTTTCACTCCAGTAGCGGAAGCAAGTTTGAGTTCGCCAACAACAATAAAATTGTGTACGCATATACGCGAGTCTACTGCTCACATGTGTGCAAAACAATCCAGACGTTCGAGAATATTTTTAGAACGTACGTTAAGATTTGCGTACATGTGCGAGGCTATCAGTAAATACGACGCGTACGGTAAGCGTGCCGCGTACGTAGTCAATAAGTGTGCAACCACCTTTACACTACTATCTATTATTACTTTGACAAAACTATCACGATTCTAATATAAGTAATAGATACCGAACTAATAGGGTAGCACCTATTATCGTCTTTCTGATTGAGAGAGATCACCAATCAACGATGAGACATAATATAGAGTAAATGAAAAGAAGAGAAAGAAAGGAATATCTTTCGGTACCTGAAAAGTTAATTAATACCATATTTCGTTGTGTGAAAAGAATATTGGAATAGAAATTCATTGAGAGACAAGTTTTGTGCCTCATTTTTTTTATTATATCTTTGCTTTTGGCCTCATATAACCCAGTAGCAAAGATGAAGTGTGCAAGAAGGAACTGAAACTCCTTAGCAGCGACGGAATTCAGTAAAAACTGTTTGGACTCCGGACTCCGACAGGATGGTGGTCGCAACCTAGGTGGTACTGTAGGCGTACCACCGGCAGTGGAACTGCTCAGCCGTCACCGCAGGTTACAGGTAACTAATGGTGCTGTTTGTTACCCAGCGTGGACCGCTAGAGGTGGATTTCACTTTATTGTGTAGTGAATGGTTTTTTTTAAATTAGCCTTTTATGTCCCACTGCTGGGCAAAGGCCTCTCCCATATCCTTCCAAGTGCTCTTTTCTAGTGTCTCTTTGGACCAGCCATCAAGGTACGCATCTAGATCGTCCTGCCACCTCTTTTTGGGCCGACCTCAGCGACGTCGTCCATTCTCAGGCACCCATTGAGTGCATATTTTTGCCCAGCGACTATTGTGCATGCGGATAACGTGACTCGTCCAATCCCATTTGAGCCTGGCAGCCTTCTTACAGCGCAAGGATATCGTATAGGGGAACAGTGTATAAGACGGGACGTTATATAATCGCGAGGTATAATGGTGACATACACTTTTTAGGCATACTTAACACAACACTAACGTAGAGCAAGCGCCATCAGGACGTAATTTGCAAGCGGCCAGACGGAAATAGCGTCCTGTTGGCGCTTGTGCTTCGTTAATTTTGTGTTAAGTTTGCCTTAGGTGTGTGATTTCCCATCATAGCTCGCGTCCCCGTCTTATTCCCTGTTCCCCTAATCAACAACTGGGTTGTTGATGTCATCCTCATATACTTGTAAGACTACTAGGTTCAGCAAAGCTTAGGCGTTGATGATGGGGTCTCGAGACTGTTTTTAAAAGTTATCGTGGCTATGGAATGTTTGATTCATACACAGCCTTTTTTAATTTTAAATAGCGTTGCCCCACTCTCGGTAACAATCATGTGTCGTAGGTTTATAACATGTAAAGCTTTTTTGTGGGAAAACAAAACTTTCATTCCACACAAAAAACACTTTACGATTCGATATTTTAAACTGACAATCAGACCCAGAACAACTACCTGTAGATCATACGAATTGTTTCGAGCGGGAATCGAACCTGTGGCACGGAACGCAGCAGCCATAGCTGCTAAATTCCAATATAAAAACCAACAACCTTAATATACATATAATATATCTAGCTTCGCTCTACTAACTTATTAAGAGAGGGTGATAATAACTAGCAGGAATCTATTAGTCTGACGACAAATTGGTGTGTATGAGGGGCCCTAATTCATTTATCCTTACTGCTTCCTATATTACGTCGCGGGACAAGTGGGAAATTGGGATTTTGGTGATGTTTCTAGTTATAATAAGTGGGAGAGTTTGTAAATGGTCTCTTCTGGATAAGAACTTATGTTCATAAGAGCTAAGAAGTTTGTAGAATATAAAATATGCACGTAATAGATGCTATTCTGCTTTATAGAACTTATGTTATCACGAACGGTTATACATATAAGTACATGGAAAAATTACAAGATTAATTGTTTAGATCCAGAATGTGAGTTGTTGGTATCGACTTTCAAATATTTACCTTTAATAACGCCGTAAAATTATCAAATGAGTCCTCCCAAACAATGCGGGACGAGAGGGACTGTCAGACTTGTACTGACTAAAATCCACGGTGCTTCTTTAATAGCCCTTTACGTTCCAGGGTCACGGTTGCCTGATGAGACAGTTCCGCGACCAAGAACTACCTTTGACAATCGTTATTGGTAATCAGAAGCTCAATAAACAGGCAGCAATTTAGCAAGGAGCATTGCGCAAGAACTGCGTTGTGATGGTCAGACAGGGAGTCGATCTATGTAAATTATTGGTCAGAACCCTTATCACGAGTTTTAACTATTTTACTTTATTAGTCTTTCCAGTATTTACAGCGTTTCTTGTATGGAAACATGTAACAGCGCCTCTGGTGTAGGTACGAAGAAAGAACTAAATTTTTTCCTTGAAAATAAATGTCAAAGTTAAGTGAAAATTCATGATAAGGCCTCAGTTAGACAACAAGTTACTCTGTAAGTCTTAGCCTTAGCTTAGTCTTAAAGATACCTGATTCCAGAATTCAGACTAAGAAATTTAACTCATATCTTACACAATGCAAACGAAAAGGCAAATTACAGGAAAAGCGACACACTAAAACAATGCTGTACAAAATAGAGTTGCCACTACCGAAAATTCCTCCCCTTTTGCAACATTTTAAAACCTGGCACCTCTAAAGTAACAGGTAGCCGTTCCATCGTGTGCACTATTACCCTATTTCTCGTGGAGTGTGCACTGTTACCCCATTTCTCGCGGAAGGGTAATTTACGTGGCATAATTAGCACGGATACTGCTAATAAGTATTCTAGACGTGGGATAACTTTGTAAAGAATGTTCGAGAATGTACCAGAGAGTTTGTGGAGGAAAATGTTTTAAGTTTTTAGTTGGAATTGCTGCGTGTGGGGTTTTTATTGTGATATTCTTTTAGATTCTTAATGAAGCTCGTAGACGAACCAAAGTTACCGACATAGCCCAACGAATTAGCAAGTTGAAATGGGTAGTGGGCAGGCCATATAGCACGCAGAACTGATGGCCGATGCGGCCGTAAAGTTCTCGAATGGAGACCACGCACCGGCAAGCACAGCGTAGGACGTCCACCCACTAGGTGGGCAGACGATCTTATGAAGGCCACAGGATCACGCTGGATGCAGGCCGCTTACAACCGGTCCTATTGGAAGTCTATAGGGGAGGGAAGCCTATGTTCAGCAATGGACGTTTTACGGCTGATATGATGATGATGAAGCTTGAGTAATTATGAGGTTAGTTTTCTTGTTTTTCCATGTGAGTGATTTTTTTTCCAGTCGGCATTGTTACTAAGCTGTGAAGCTATGAGGATCAGTGAATATGGTCTAGACTTATTAATTTAATACACAGTTCAAAAACAACTGGGCCCCTTACTGCCTGTATTAATATCAATACTGCTTTCAGACTGTTGAAAGAAAATTATCGTGATAGAAACATGCATGTCTTAGAACCGAATGTAAGAGATGCGACAACTTATACCAACCCGAGCGAGGCACGGGGAATACGGTCCAATACATAGAAATGAAGCCTATATCCAATTAGTGGGAACATTACAAGCTGATTATTCTAACTGTAATCTGACACTTCACAAATCAGCACCAAAGAAAATTATTAAACAGCCTCTAGTATTTAACATACCGACATAACATCGACCAACTTTATCAACATCTGGTAACTTCTCAACAATACCAACGTTGATTATTGGCTACAACTCAAATATTCGTAGATACATATTCGTGTAGTGTCCGACATTGGCCCACCACCCCGGAGATCCTATCGGCCCCCGATATTGCAAGGTGGTAAAATTCCCGGCCCCATTACTTGTAGTGACGTGGGGATATCGATATCGATAAAAAAGTTGATTGGCTGATAGTTATCGAGTAGGTTATCTAATATGCCAATTAAGGTTCTCTCTAGAGCCCTGATCGCTTGGACCCTGTTCCTAGTACCGGTGGGCTATTATTTTTAAATTGTTTTCATGTTTTATTTTTTAATGTATGACAAAAAATATTTTTGTATTTATGTATTTCTGAAAAGAAGGGATACAATGGATCCTGGATAGTATCAACAATGATAAAACGCCTTGGAATGAGGGTCTACAGTACTTTCACAGTATTTCTTGTGATCGGGACTGTAACAACATAATTTTGCAGTGTATTTATTTTACCTCCCTGACGGCGTCAGCGTAATATGTTACGCCGACGACACGCTCGTCCTGGCGGAGGGAGAGTCGCACCAGGCGGCGGCCGACCTGGCGACGCAAGCGGTCGCGACAGTCGTTGGAAGGATCCGGCAGTTGGGACTCGACGTGGCGCTCCACAAAACAGAGGCCATGTGTTTTCATGGCCGTCTGAACGCGCCACGGTCAGAGTCCCACATAACGGTGGGAGGGGTTCGCATCGGCGTCGGGAGGACGATGAAGTACCTGGGACTCGTCCTCGACGGCCGGTGGAACTTCAAGGAGCACTTCCTGCGTTTGGCCCCAAGGCTGAACCGGGCAGCAGGCGCCCTCAGGCGACTCCTGCCCAACCTCAGCGGGCCAAACGCCTCCTGCCGGAGGCTGTACGCCGGTATCGTGCGGTCCATGGCCCTCTACGGGGCCCCCGTGTGGGCCCTGAGCATGCGGACGCGACCAGCGAGGCTGGTCGCATGCCAGAGGGTCATGGCTATCCGGATGATCCGAGGATACCGCACGATCGCCGGCGAATCGGCCAACCTCCTTGCCGGATTACTGCCCTGGGATCTGGAGGCGACCGCCCTCCAGCGCGTCTATGAGTGGCGCGTGGAGGCGCGGCGCCGGGGAGAATTCCCGCTGCCCCGACAAGTCGAGGCGCGGCGGGAAGAGGTCCGGCGCGATCTCAGGGCAGTATGGAGGGAACGACTGTCGCAACCGAGGTTCGGGCACGCCGCAATCGCGGCGGTAAGACCCCTCTTTGAGGAGTGGCTGGAAAGGCGTCACGGCGTCCTGACCTATCGGATGACGCAGGTCCTCACCGGACACGGATGTTTCGGGAGGTACCTGTGTCGGATGGGGAAGGAAGAAACGCCGGGGTGTCACCATTGCGAAGATCGCCCGGAGGACACAGTAGAGCATACGGTGCAAGACTGCCCCGCTTGGGCAGAGCACCGCCGTGTCCTCACGGCAGCGATAGGCGGAGACCTCTCGCGCCCGGCATTGGTTGCGGCCATGCTGCGGGGCGAGACGGAGTGGGAAGCGGTCGCCTCCTTCTGCGAAGCAGTAATGCTCGTTAAGGAGGAGGCGGGCCGTGAGAGAGAGAGGACAGCGTCCTCCCTCCGCCCCACCCGCAATGGTAGACGCCCACGGCGTCGGACGTCGCAAGACGATCTCCGGCCACCGTAGGCGCGGGCATGCGGGCGGCGAGTAAAGGGCAACTCGCCGCCCGGACATGGACCATGCCCGGGTCGACGGCGCGTTGTGTTCCACGCGCGCCTCAAAGAGCGTCAGCACGATGACGGGGCCCCGCCCAAGAGGGCCAAAGCCTGCCGGGGTCGCGGGACTTATCTCATTACCGTGACCCCGGAACACAAAGGGCTATTGAAGGACACCGTGGATTTTAGTCAGTACAAGTCTGACAGTCCCTCCCGCCCTGCCCGGGGTGGGAGGACTCATTTGATGATTTTACCACGCTAAAAAAAAAAAAAAAAAAAAAAGTGTATTTATTTTATGTCTTTTCCAAATTCAAAAGTGCCTTAACTGGTCTGCTTGAAACGAATGCTTTGATTTTGATTTGAAAAATAAAAATCTTCACAAACATTTTGACTACAAAACAAGATTTTGTTTCCAACATTCAAATACCAAAAGATTCAGAAACCCAAACTATCTTCTACTGTCTTCCAAAGTTACCTATCCTACAACTAATAAATTTCTTAAGGGCCCATTATCTGACCGCGGAGGCACCCACAAGACGTGGGGATGACAGTTCAGATCCTAAATGTCAGGTTGCGGGGACCGACGTCCTAGAAACGGTTTACTTAACCTAATTATTGTGAATAGCTATGTCCAGGGATCTAGGGGGTAAGGGTACTGTCCCACAGTCGACTAAGCGATTAGCGATAGACTATTGTAATGCCACATCGTCATAAAAAACGGTTGTATTGTTTTGTACCAATGAGATCGCCCATTGTGTCACTTTGTATTGCAATGTCTACCTACTATGTAATAATATTAAGACCTGTATTTTCTATGGCTTACTTTAAAGTGTATTCTTCTTCCCGTCCGTTATTTATTTCCTGAAGTGACAATCGCTCGGCAGACGAAACCTTCGCTAAGATTCATGCTTTCTCGTTCGACCAGTAAAACGCAAGCAACGCTCATAGCTTCATTAAGCTATGAGCGAGTTCACAAGTTCAAAGCTGAGAGTATTATTAATTATCATTATTATCTCTTACTCACCAACTTATTAAGGCACATCTACACTAAAGGCGCGAAACACGAGCCGAGTACGAATCCGATTGATGGTAGTGCTATTTTCGACTCCTTAGTCTGTTTACGCTGATTCCATTTTTAAATTACACGCATTCTTGCTCGGGTCATCTTAGAGTTATTCCGTTCTGGAGTTCCAAAGTTTCTAGTTGGTAGTTCAACTCGTTTTCCGTTAATCGCCAGCATAGGGACAAGTGCTCAAGTTTTAGACCTTTTTTGTCAGGTTTCGACCTTCGTTTTATCCCAATTTTTTATTGTGATAAGTAAAAGAGATTGGGGAAATTAGGTCTGGAATATAAGCCGCTTTTTGTGATTTGACCCGTACTGATTTAATCTTTTTGCCCTGTTCATAGTTTTTTTCGTTTTGTGAAAGGGATTATGTCGTCTAGCTTTTTAGGGATGTTTCAGGTTTCTGTTTGTAATATTTTAATTTATTCGAAGATTTAAGCAGACCTTATTTTTCATTCACTCTTAAGTCAACAGTTTAAATTAAGTCCTTCTTATTCTTCACTAATGAACCGCACCAGTTTCGCACGGGTTTTTTCCCACCTACACTGTGGATTTTTTGAGGAATTTCTGACATAGAAACCTAACCTGGCAAAATGGAATATAACATAAAATAATTACACTATTGCGTAAACTTCGTCATTACGGTGTTCAGAATGAAGCCCTCAATGTAATTGAGTCATACTTGTATAATAGATCTCAATGTGTCGATGTTGTTGGCGCAAAATCTTCTAGGTTACCTGTTCAGCTAGGTGTACCTCAAGGCTCAATACTGGGTCCGTTTTTATTCCTGGTTTATATTAACGATCTACCATACTATTTGAAGAATATCTGCGATGTAGTACTGTTTGCAGATGACACATCTCTAATCTTTAAAGTGGATAGGAATAGACAAGAGTTTGATGACGTGAACAACGCACTATCAAAGGTCATAGATTGGTTCACAACAAATAACCTTGTACTCAATGCCAAGAAGACTAAATGCATAAAGTTCACTTTACCCAATGTTAGAAATCTGGGTCCCAGCATCGTCCTTGGTAGTGTGGAGCTTGAAACTGTTGATTCAGCCGTGTTTCTGGGTATAACAGTAGATTCAAAACTACAATGGGGTCAACATATATCAAAACTAGCAGGTAGGCTTAGTTCGGCCGCCTACGCTGTTAGAAAAGTTAGACAATACACTGACGTTGACACAGCAAGATTAGTCTATTTTAGTTATTTTCACAGCGTCATGTCCTATGGTATTCTGCTGTGGGGCAAAGCCGCTGATATCCAAAATATATTTGTACTCCAGAAACGAGCGGTTCGTGCCATTTACCAACTAGGTGCGCGAGATTCTCTAAAAGATTTCTTTAAAGAGATTGGAATTCTCACAGTGGCTTCCCAATACATATTCGCCAACATTTTATATATCAGGCAAAACATTCACCAGTACAGTAAAAATAGTGATATCCATAACTTTAATACTAGGAATAAGCACAAACTTCGTGTTCCTTTTCATCGGCTTCATAAGGTGCATAATTCATTCGTTGGGGTTGGTATAACTTTTTATAACAAGTTACCGTCCTCTTTCCTAGACTTGCCATTTAACGTGTTTAAAGCAAAAGTAAAAGCTAACCTCTGTTCTAAGGCATACTATTCTGTAAGTGATTATTTAGATGATAAGCATAGTTGGTCGCTGTGTTGAACACAAGACATTGTTCATGTTCTTTTAACAAAATTGCTAGCTGACAGGTTATTTGACTCCATGTAGCTCTGTATTTTTTTATATTTTTAGTTCTCTTACTTTAGATACTTATTTTATTCGTTTTTTTTTTGTGTGTGTGAATTTTTATTTATTTTTTGTTGGACGGTCGTAGGGTATCATTTGGTACTACTCGTATTGTCGGAGCTGATGAAGATTGTATAATGATCTTTGTATTGTATAGACTCAATCTCTCTAGTTTTATATAGTTTAATAGCAAGCATTGTGTGAGTACTATGTACTTCAGAGCTTTCAATGATTAGATACCCACGTCTTTTAGTGACTTGAATTACCCTGGTGGTTGAGAATATGTCATGCTCACTCAAATGTCTCGCTGACGGTGGCGTGTGTGTCGGATCATTTAGTTCCCTTCGAAATGGTTGAGCTGAATGGTGCTGATACATGTGTCATGTTCGTGAACGGGCGCCGTCAGTCGTGACTGGTCATCTCCTAGCTGCCACGGTCTATTTTAATGATTTATAATTCTCTTGAATTGTCTATTTTATATTTTCCTATGGGCACTTTTTTATTTGCTACATCGTTCTCACATAATGTACCATCTTAAGATGAATGATGTAACAAAGATTCTGTAATAATTTTGGCGATTGAAAAAGAGTGTCCATGGAATTTCTTGCTCATTCTTCTCCATAGAGATCTACGCTTTGGAATGAGCACCTTTTTTTTTTTTTTTTTTTTTTTTTAGGGTGGCAAAATCATCAAATGAGTCCTCCCGCCCTGGGTGGGGCGGGAGGGACTGTCAGACTCTTACTGACTAAAATCCACCCGTGTTCCGTCAGATGCCCTTTACGTTCCGGGGCCACGGTATCCTGGATTAAGAAAAATCCGCGACCCCGGCAGGCATTTGGCCCCATAAGGGGCCCCGTCGGTGACGCGTGAAACACAACGCGCCGCCGACCCGGGCTTGGTCCTTGGTCGGACGGCGAGCATACCCATTACTCACCGTCCGCAAGCCCGCTCCGCCGCTGTGCCCTCTGCTGTTCAGAGGGACACGCGTTGGAGCGTCCACCCGACAGGCTATTTGCATACGGGCAAAGAAACCCCTTAGGCACACAGTGCCTAAGGAGAGTTTTTGCCCGCATCCCAGGGTGCACCGGCCCGAAAAACTGGTCTTCCCTCCGGACGTATCCGAGAGGGAACTCCAGTCCACGGGCGCACGTGGAGGTTTCCTGTCTTAGCACCCCTTGGAATGAGCACCTACGGTACTTTCACAGTTTTTATGTCTTGTGACTGGGACTGTAGCACCATAACATATATAAAATTTTATTTTACCTATTTTATTTTTTGTCTTTTGACAATTCAAAAGTGCCTGTAACAGGCCTACTTGAAATAAATGATTTGATTTTGATTTTTGATTTTGAATTATCCAATTCAGTGTCGTCGTTCGGAAGTTATGTGTGTATAGACAGACTTAAGCGACTGTTTTATTTATAACTAGCTTCCGCCCGCGAGTCCGTCCGCGCGGATGTCGGTCTTCGCGTGGATGGTTTATTTCTCCATTTTGAGTAACTCTGACAATGACATCTTATAAATATCTATTGGACCCAAATACGGCTAAGCCTATAATAATTAAGGAGATCCCTCTATTGAGCTACTGCTGTTGAGCTCGCGTTCTGTAGTAAGTATTTTTTTCATAGTAATTCCGACCTTGTATTTACAAATAACTGATCGGAACAGTAATCAAAAAGGTCGCGCTGAAAAGCACGGTTTAAAATGACACGCATACAATATTAATTCCACGGACGACCGCTCGCCACACTGGACACGTCCGCTCGCATCAAAATTCAGAATTTATATGCATCGCGCGGCGCGGAACGCGGCTCCTTATATAGGAGTCGGGGAGGCGTGGCCCGCGTGTGCCGCAAACGGTTCAAGCCAAATCCGACTTTCGGCGCTACAGGTTACGGCGCTGAATCCACTGCGGGTAATGCAACGTGTGTTCGCGGTTCTACAGAACAACGTCTATGAATAAAACTGAAAAATAAGATTTTTTTTCTACGTACTTTTCCAGGATAAAAAGTATCCTATTTTATGCCCAGGATAATAAGGTATATTTATACCAAGTTTCATCGAAATCGAACCGTTAGTTTTCACGTGATGCCTGCACATACAGACAGACAGACAGACAAAAATTTTTTTAATCACATATTTGGGTTTGGTATCGATCCAGCAACACCCCCGCTATTTATTTTTTCAATATTTTCAATGTACAGAATTGACCCTTCTACAGATTTATTATAAGTATAGATATGTATATGACATGTAATGTATATCTAGCGGCTTCTCAGAGGTGTAATATATATATATATATTATATACATTTCGAGAGCAGTGGTGGCCCAGTGGTATCGGCCTCGACTTACGAGTAGTAGGTCGTGGGTTCGAACCCCGTCAGGCGCATTACTTTTTGTAATTTATTTCAACACCACTGCTCTCAAAACGGTGAAGGAAAACATCGTGAGGAAACCGGCATGTCCTAGAACCAAAAATTTGAAGACATGTGACATCTACCAATCCGCACTGGGCCCGCGTGGTAGATTACGGCCCACTCCCTCTCCGGAGGCCTGTGTCCCAGCAGTGGGAACATTTATAGGCTGAAGATGAAGATGATATACATTTTATAAACCTCTACTGATAAAAACCGCATGAAATTCCGTTGCGTACAGAACTACAAAGGCGACTTTGTTTTATACATACAATGTAAAGAAGAAGATTAATGTACACAGCATTAATTAATCTATCGATACCACGTCCCATCACTACAGTACACTATCTTGCCACTTATTAGCTATATGGTCTCGCAATTTATCGGCTGGGCTCCGAAAATTGCTCGGCAGTGTAGTGCCGAAGTTAGTTAAGCGATAGTTCAATGTGGCTTTACATGTAAAGTATAGGGTGTTGTATTCTGTTGGGGTGATTGGGGGTGTAAGGGGTGATGGGTTTAGAGTAATTTGTAAGTGTTTAATTTAAGTTTTAATAGAAAAAATGCCTTCGGAATTGGTAGCTAGTTTTAAAAGCGATGTATTTTAAAAGATTTTGTGTTTTTTTTTAGAACTTAAAAGGCCACAACTGTTTTTTGGCAAGGTCATAAAGTAAGTTCTCCTAACCTAGGTGGGGAAGAAAGGAAGGCACTGACAGGCTCTTACTAATTAAAAATCCACCCTCTTCTTACAGTTGCCTTTTGCGTTCCAGGTTCACGCTTATCTTCTAACCGTGAGTTTCTATTTGTGTTTTTCCGACCTCATCTAGTTATTTTTTTATTGACACAGACGTTTGGCAGGCTATTTGTAAAGTAAAGATTGGTACTAAATAAATAATATAGGTACTTAAATCCATTAGCCATTAAGCCATTTCAGATACTTTACTTTTTTACTTAGTACAATTTTTATGCGTGATTTAAAAATTTTTAAGTGTTAAAGTGTGTTTGTGGGGTTTTATGTCTAAACTGATAAACAGATTTTCTTGAATTCTGGTACAGAAAAAGATGGAACACTTGAGACAGTTATAGGCTACATGTTTTTCTTTAATTATGAACGGAAATGGGGGGGAATACTTTTTAAGTAAATGATAAAATAAATAAATATTTGTATGAGTGTTTTTTAATTTTAAAAAAACGTTGCCCCGCACTGTTAGCAATTTCTCCAGTTAGTTAAATCTAAATAAACACGAGGGAAACCGAGGGAATATCCTAGTGCTTCATAAGTTATTCTTAGCTCCCTTTCTATATCTTAGTATAACATCACCCCATGAAAGAATTGATCAAACTTGCGAACAACCCCAACATCCCTTGAACCACCCTTTCCAATAACAGTGTATTAGCCAATAAATTGACAATTAATAAACAAGTTTGTCAAATAACCATTGGACAACTGTATTGGGTTTGTACCCAAACTGTCCCTCAGGTTCTAAGGGTGTTTGCATAAAGATGCAGGTTTTCTGAACC
Source organism: Agrotis exclamationis (assembly GCA_950005045.1). Classification (NCBI taxonomy): domain Eukaryota; kingdom Metazoa; phylum Arthropoda; class Insecta; order Lepidoptera; family Noctuidae; genus Agrotis; species Agrotis exclamationis. The sequence continues at coordinate 15,039,869 of OX465441.1, forward strand.
CTTTTTATTGCTACCGAAAACATTTAGGGACCTGTTATGGTTTTTCAGACTCAATTTTTTTTATATAATGCATATTATCATTAATTACCTAGCTTGTTTCTGACAATTCTAACTGTGAGAGCAGTGGTGGCCCAGTGGTATCGGCCTCGACTTCCGAGTAGTAGGTCGTGGGTTCGAACCCCGTCAGGCGCATTACTTTGTGTAATTTATTTCAACACCACTGCTCTCAAAACTGTGAAGGAAAACATCGTGAGGAAACCGGCATGTCCTAGAACCAAAAATTCGAAGACATGTGACATCTACCAATCCGCACTGGACCCGCGTGGTAGATTACGGCCCACTCCCTCTCACAGAGAGGAGGCCTGTGTCCCAGCAGTGGGAACATTTATAGGCTGATGATGATGTTGATGACCTGAATTTCAGTATTTCGCATGGATCGCTCAATGTTAAATGCCTATTCTATTGTATGCCTATTTAAGGTGGCGGGTTCGAACTCAGTCAGGTGCACTAATTTTAAATTTTACCACATCTGTTCTCAAAACGGTGACGAAAACATATCGAGGAAAGGAAATGTCCACGAACAAACTAAATTTAAAAAAAAATACTACCTAATTTCATTAAGTCACGAGTGGTGCGGACTCTAAGGAGCAATCTGTCAAATAGTAATATCATTCATTCTTAATTCGGGCTCGATGTCTGGGATCGTGGGAAACGTCCGTAACTAAAGTCGAAACCACGGGTTTCGTGCTTAGATAGTAATATCCATGGTCCTTGATCGGACGACGACGAGCTACCCGTTACTCGCCGTCCGCAAGCTCAATAAAAAGACCTTTTTTTGCGTGGTGAAGTCATCAAATGAGTCCTCCCACCCAGGGCAGGGCGGGAGGAACTGTCAGACTTGTACTGACTAAAATCCACGGTGTCCTTCATTAGCCCTTTACGTTCCAGGGTCACGGTAACGGAATAATTCCCGCGACCCCGACAGGCTTTGGCCCTCTAGAGGGGGGCCCCGTCATCTTGCTGACGCTCTTTGAGGCGAGCGTGGAACACAACGCGCCGTCGACCCGGGCATGGTCCATGGTACTCGCCGCCCGCAAGCCCTATACAAAGCCCCTTAGGGTATAAAGTATCAAATTACTTAATAACGAGTTACATGTACAACATTCTATAGACTCGTCATGAGAGTGGGTTGATCCTAATTGAACAAGTAAGTTAGCGATTTATAGCCCTCTCGTATTCAAGTTAATTTGTTAAATGAAGATTAATTAATTATTGGTTAATGATTGATGAAATGCCATTAATTTAATTAGCAATTTAAATATTGGGTTAGATTGAGATTAAGTCTAAATAACTTGTATGGTGTTGCCGGTAAGTATTCTGAATAAGATTACATCGGTTTAGTGGTTGTAAATACGAGTTTTGGGTATAGAGTTTTACGTTAAATTCCAGAATCAGGTTTATTGTTATTAGTAACTGTATTAGCAAAGAGTTTAGACGTACCCACAAGTTCACAACTACAATAAATATAAATAAAGTTTTTTTATTCATGTGGTAATAGTTTGCTGTGAGAGTTATTTTCCTATGATAAATGACATTATTTTTCTGAATTTTATAACGACTATCGAATTTGTCCGCATATAGCTCAGAAAGTGTTCGACGGAACCGCACCGCCGCCGCCACACCAGATAAAATGTATTCCATGACTGTATTAATACCGGTTAAAAACTGTTTTTGCGTGAAAGAAAAATAAAACTTTCACAAACTTTTACATTTATAATGCTCCTAATAAATAGCACTTTGCTTTCAAAACTCAGTGGTACTACAACATTAAAAAAAAACTAATTCCCTCCTAGCCTCTTAATTTTAAAGCGATTAAACTAAGCCCCACTAAATTTCATCCAAAACAACTAAATCGTATAAGCCCTTGGCTGTAATTCGTTAACTTTTTCGTGTTTAATTTCGTGAAGGAATAAATTTTCATTTAGTCTGCTGATACCGTTTTATTAATGTGCTCAATTATACAGACAACGTTCTAAGATGGCGGTTGTCGGAAAAATTGGAGCCAATTTCAACGTTTAATAGCTATCGAGTTTTTAGGAAAGAATTATTACTATTTTTGGGAGGTACAGCACTTTGTAGTAATTTGTGTGGACACTTTACTTACATAATATGTTTTGAAAGTATAGTGAATGAAGTAAAATCTAGTTTATTGTTACTGCTTGCGCAAATAATGGATCATTTTGTTTTACGTGCCATAATGATTGAATATCGCTAGCGATCATCACCTTGTATTTTTTTCTTTTATATATCTCCTAAATTTAATTCCAGGTGGCCATACCTTTTCATCCAAAGAATACGTCTATTTTGTATTTTGGGACAAAAACTGTATGTGTACATGCATTTATAGTCCCTCTCTTTCTTCATTTTTATTTTCACTAAACAAACCTTTATCAAACGTAAGGGCCCGTTCACACGGCGAGTTGCGTCGTCGCAACGCAAATATTTTGACGCATAGCCGGCCACACAGGCGCTGCGTCGTCGCAGCGTTACTACGACGCAGTCTTAACGTTCGGTCGACGCAGCGGTGACGCACAGTTGCGGCAAGCATTTTTGTAAAAACAGAGCTTGCGTGTATCCTCCCTATCAACGCACAAGCAACTGAGCGCTGCCTCTCCGTCGCCGCAATGAGTACACCCCCTCCCGCTTCGTCTCGGGGGCTGCTGTCCGTCATGTGTGCGTTGCGACGACGCAGCGCGCCGTGTGAACACCTTGGTTATTTGTATGTAAAACAACGCAACGGCAGCGCTGCGTCGACGCAACGCTGACGCAACGCGCCGTGTGGACATTCACTAAGCTCGCACAAAATAAAAAGTTCCAAATGGCTATTTGGAATCAAACAAAATACCCAATCGTTACTATAATAAGAAAAAAAAGTTTTAAGGCTTTTTTTATGTTAATGCTCCGCAGGATCACAGTTATTTATCTTTAATTTACTAACAATATACTCGCCATATAATTCATAAAATACTCCGACCGGTCAATATAAAAGCAGCTACTTAAAAGACGCAATGAAGCGGCTATCAGTGAAAATTCCAATAAAATTCACGCGCGTTAAACGCTGGAGTATTGGATTCACACGTTGCGCGATGTGTGCGCTCGTGCGTACCGCGACGTCTGGGCACGATCTTATGTTATTTGGGAATTAAAGATTTAAAGAGAAATTGTGACCATTCTAAATTCAAATCTAGTAAGGTAAAACTTGGTACCTAATATGTCCTAGTTAACTAAACTGGCATACTACGGGCTTAGTTATCGTGAGAGGTCACGATAACTAAGCAAACACGGCTGTGTTTCTAAACGTGTGAAAACTAAATCTATAATTTTAAATAAAGAATCTAAAAAGAAGAAGAAATCGTAATAAAATGTACCGTAACAAAAACAAGTTCGATTTTCAAAATGATCGCAAACTTTTTTCTGAGTATTCTAAAAAAAAAAACATCGACATACCTCTAACATCCAGCTTGACTTTCTTCACGATGTCTGCGTCCAACGCTGCGGAGCTGACCACGCAGGTCAGTTCACCCCCCAGCTCCTCACGCGTCACCGTCAGTGGCAGAACCCTGGTGATGGTCGAGTTGTCCGGAGTCACTGTCTCTCCTGTAGACAAGGAATAGACAGAAATGGTTAAATTATTTCTGGAATAGGGAATAGATGGTTAATTTTTTTAGGTTTTAATATTTTTCTCAAATCTGTATTTCTCGATAGTTTTTTCAAGGACGTTAACCACAGAAATATTAAAAACAGGAGAAGTGGCAAGGGGGCGTGTCGGTGAAGCCGTGGTGTTGAGCGTTTCGCTCAGCTATTGACTTATACTACTTTATTCTTGTTTTCCTATATTACTCCGACTGTATTGTTTTTGCATTAAAATACATTGCTCGTTTACAACCACCTCAGTCTATCACTGAGTGACTTGACAAGCAATGTAAAACTGACATAACGATACCTCACCAAGCCGTAATGTCGCATGGTGCGTCCGTTGTATTTGAGCGGGAGAGTCGTATCCGCCCCCCGTGTCGCGACAACACACAATGATAATTGTTTGTGTGAGTAAATTATACGGAAAAAGTACGCTGTAGTGTAAGGAATTAGGTTTATATTTACATGACTGAGTTATCGATGGCGCGTGTGTGCAATTGTTCGTAGTATTGTTTTGACAGAATTGTGTGCGCAATATTATCGTTATGGAGGGGCAATTGTGGCTTCATCGGATTTCTATACATTTTGAATTCCACGCCATATCTCCTTCTTTAATATATCTATGACGTTAACGAAAAATGTTCAAACGAGGAATGGAGAATTTCAGCTTGCAAGTGTGAGTTGCGATGGCCTAGTTGGTAAGGCGTCTGGAGTAATCGCGAAGACGCGGGTTCGAATCGCACTTGCAACTGAATTTTTCTTTCCTAAAAAATCATCTATTTTAAAGGAATTTTTAAAACAATATGATTTACAAAACAGGCCTGTTGGTCTAGTGGTTAGTGACCCTGACTGCTATGCCGGGGGTCGTGGATTCGATTCCCAGGACAAATGTTTGTGTGATGAGCACAATTATTTGTTCTGTGTCTGGGTGTAATTTATCTATAATATTTATGTATTTGGAAAAATATATAAGTATGTTTATCAGTTGTCTAGTACCCATAACACAAGCTCTGCTTAGCTTGGGACTAGATGGCGTTGTGTGATAGTTGTGGAATATTATATTATATATTATATTATATAAAATTAGTACTTGAAATTAGAATTTGACGGCACGGTTGTCCCCATGGTTAAGCGATTGACTGGTGCGCTGCGAGTCGCATATTTTGTCAACCGTATTATCACTTGTATCAAGTGCGATAGCGGCAAAACATGAACTTGAACTACTAAAGACTTGTAAAACGTTTTGGCAGTTCAAATAATATCTTAAAGTACGAGTATTAAGGAAAACACTCTGCAGTATTTGATATCGCTCCGTAGTATTTAATAATGCTCTATAGTATTTAATAACGCACTGTAGTATTTATAATAACGCTCTGTAGTTTTTATCAACACTTTGTAGTCTTTTATAACGCTCTGTAGTATAGACATTATTCTCTATAAATACTATGGAGCGTTTTCTTTTATAGATTCCTATATTGCGTAGGCCAACAGTCCGGTCATCGTGAAAAATTACAAATTATATCAGTCAAGTAGAACTAGCTGTAGTTTTCCAACACAAACACATTCATTAAACAAGAAAGTCTTTATAACAAGTCTTTAGTTGTAAAACACAGCGTTTTCTCAACAGCTAGACGAGCTAACCACGCTATAATCCCATCGTTAGTATGCGTGCCTTATCCATTCTTGTTCAGCTCTTAATTTAGCAGCTGAGCGCGGGTATCTCAAGACGAGGCTCTTTGCCACTAACCCGATTATTGGCTAGTGTTTCGATATTGGTTTTGAGTTAGTAGACGAAGTATGTTGTTGGGTTAAATTGGAAATAGATGGGATTTGATTGAGTGTGGGAGAATTTGATGTTGCTTGTGGTTTTGCTTGCCTCTATGGAGGGTGAATTTTGGGCGTGGATGGCTATATCCGAAACTATGAGGAATATCGAAAAACATTGAAAGGAGTCTCGAGGCCGATTTTGACGAAAATCAAAACTGCATAGTTGGATTTACTGTTTTAAAAATAAGTTTAGGCGCGTTGACCTCCGCAAAGATTCACTTTCAGCACTAGTTATAGGTAATGACATTTTTGTATTCAACATTTTAGACCTTAACTAGACGTATTACACTCTAAAATACATTAAACAATTTCAGTGACTCATTGATACACATTTACATGTATTCAAGCATATTCGAACCTTATAAATATAATATCAAAATTCTGAAAGTAATTTTATATATATCCGTTTCTAGAACAACCCAATTACTGTGTCCAAGTAAAATACAGCATCTGGTATCTGGTCATTCTAGATTGGAAACCAACCGAGACAGGCAAACTGATGATAAATGAATCCTTGTGGTGAGTGTACCACTTTAAATGGACATACAATTCATTGGATTTAACTGTCAATTAAAAAAAAAACAATCGCATCAACCCCGCCTACAATTGTCCCCATAAAAGTACGAAAATTGTCGAAAAGTCTCACTCAGTGATTAAAAGCCAGTACTTCCCATGGACCCAGAACAAAATAAATGTGGACCACATACGACACGCTGGGAAGATTTATAGCACCTGCCCATTCCGATCAAACAGGCCGGGCGGATACGATATACCGTAGTTTTCGGTAAAAAATTGAACTGGATTTTCTGCAGTTTTTAAAGGTACATTTTGGATGCAGTTCTGGTTTTGCAGTGGGTTGATTAACGAAGCTTGTGGCTGAATAATAATAGCCGCATTGGTCGATCTTCAAGGAAAAGCCGTGCGTGCCGAGGTTGGTTTGAAGATGGGTGACCGTTTATCATAGTAAGTTTCCTCAAAGCCGTTGTTCCTGGCTGTAGTTTTTAGATCTTTGACAGTCATTACTGTTAATCAGAAGCTCGAAAGTCCGATAACCAGTCTTACTAAGGGGATCGGCTATACCTACCCAGTAACTGGGTTGTGGAGGACAGATAGGCAGTCTCAGTGACATTGTCATCTGTGTTTGAATTGTAACCGGTGACTGTAGTTTCTACTTATCACCGTTTAAATAAAGCGTAACATTAATTTTTGAGTCGTTTGGAGTTGAAACTGTAAGGTCGTGGGGTCTGAGTGCTCACAGCCTCTTCAAAGAGAAATCAAAATGACATGATGACGCTTCCCTTGGCCCAAGGGTTGGCTTTTATCTTGGTCAGAGGCTAAGCATTGTCATAAAAAGAGGCAACGCCGCCAGTCTCTTGGACACATTACCAGCTGACAGCGTTGAGCAGGAATTTTTGCTTTGTAATAGTTTAGTTTGGTTTTATTACATATCCATAGTTAGTTTTGTTTTAAATAAACATAAACAAACACTAATAAAAGCCAGGAAAACATTAGTTCAGACAAAACTTACCAAAAAACACAAATAACATTTCTAACTGAAAACTAAATCCAACATAGTTGCAGAAACAACCTGTATTTGAACTAAAAACAATATCTAGCTTCTAAGCTCTATAACGATCTGTAAACTGAAATTCAGCGAACTTTCAAAACGCCTAGCTATCATCCTGAAAAGTGCTGAAACAGTGAAACAAGGTTAAGATTTCACTAGCTTGCTTTTTGTATGGTATTGTTTGAGTTGAAGTCTGGATTTATTATAAACTAGTGACTTGGCTTCTACTTTTTAAAAAGAGACTGCGAATACGGGTACATTTTACAGATGGTGGATCTGGGAAAAATCGAGGGAACTTTTCAATAAATAAAGCCTCCTGCAGACACACGCGATTAATCGCGCTGCGACAACGAGCCAAGCTAATTTCCACTCTAAAAATACTGCGAATGGACCGCGACATGTCGCCCTGCGCGATTAATCGCGTGTGTCTGCAGGAGGCTTAACAGCAAAGCATCGGCGATTGCTAACATCACGCAAAACTTTTTGAAAAAAATTAAACCCACTTCTAAAAAAAGACAAAAATTTAAAATTTACTCTTTTACAGTAGTCGGTTGCTTCACTTTTTTTGCCACCGATTTCTGAAAGAGAAGATATTTTGCACTTCTTTATTTGTGGTTAGAGTAATGATATGTTTTCACGTGAAGCGCACAAACATAATTATGCTGTCAGATTTCAATTGTTTTAATTTAAAAATAATTTTGGTGCTTTTCCATGCAATCATCATTATGAATTATTATAATATTCATCAAAGTTTCAAGTGACATTAAATGAAAAAATTAATGGCTTAGTCGGGAATGGACAATTTTTTGTAACAATATCGAAAATTAGAATTTTAGGTATTAATTTGTAAGTATGTATAAGGTAAAAAATAAAAATAACAACCACCGACTTTCTTTTATAAAATATTAACTGTGTATATATTCCATTGTCGAACGATAAAATGGAATCTGTCTGAAAGAAGATGTTTGCTATAAACTATCTCGGGAACTGTAATGAGGAGAAATAACTTTACGAGATTATCTCAGTAGAAAAGGCAGTGAAAAATTACGTTTATATTCGTTCTAGATCCTTCGAATTAGATTGCCTTGTTAGTGTAGTAGTCACGAGCCATACTGCTGAGAATGTGGTCTTAGGTTTGATTCCTAGGTCTGGCAAAATTATATTATATTGTTTTTTTTTTTCAGAATGTTATCCATAATAGAACAGAGTTTAGGGTTGCTTGTTTGATGACAATAGCCTGGTCCGATTTTACATATATTTTTTTTATCCTGTTAATTCATCAAATGAGTCCTCCTATCCAGGGCGTGTCGGAAGGCACTTTCAGACTCGTATTGACTAAAATCCATGGTGTCCTTCAATAGCCCTTTACGTTCCAGGGTCACGATTACTTGATAAGACAGTTCCGCGACCCCGGCAGGCTTTGGTCCTCTAAGGGGGGTCCCGTCAGATTTCTGACAGATCTATGAGGGTGTTACGGGAAACACAACGCGACATCGACCCGGGCATGGTCCATGATCGGACGGCAAGTCACCCATTACTCGCCGTCAGCATGCCCGTTCCTACGGCGGCGTTCTCTTTTGGAAGGGATCTATACAAAATTGACGATATGAGGATAAACCTTTTGAAGAAAGTGACTGGATGGACGTGGACTGTCCAAGACCGAGATGGTTGTCTTTGGAGGATGCTTACGTTCAGCAGTGGACGGCAATTGGCTCTGCCAAACCCATCAAGGATAACAGACAAAGCAATATTTCAGGTAATCCAAGACCTTATCACAAGATTTCTGTATTTTATTTACAGCGTAATTAAAGTATTTACTGCGTTTATTGAATGGAAAATTGAAAAAGCGCCTCTAGTGCATCGTCAGCCGAAAGACGTCCACTGCTGAACATAGGCCTCCCCCTTACACCGCCATGCCGAACGACATTTCACCACTTGCATCCATCGGCTGCCCGCGACCCTAACGATGTCGTCGGTCCAAGATGTAGTGGGAGGCCTACCTACGCTGCGTCTTCCGGTCCGTGGTCGCCTTTTCTTCCCCATCGGTTGTCAGTTCTACGAGCGATGTGGCCTGCCCATTGCCACTTCAACTTGCAAATTTTATGAGCTATGTTGGTGACTCTGGTTCTTCGCCGAATATCCATTATCCGGATTTTATCCCGCAAAGAAACTCCGAGCATAGCTCTTTCCATTGCTCGTTGAATAAGTGATGCAGAAATGAGGAATCATTTTTTTTCTATATAATTAACGTCAAACTTCGCGTTTTGCTTTACGTCATAAAAACGTGAACTTCATGCTAGAGTATCAGCTTATAATCTATCCTAGTAACCTTAAAAATCATTTCCGATTTTCCCGATAATAATTGCAAAAAGAAAAAAAACCCTCTACTGTTCATACATCATTTTGATAGATACCAGTCGTATTTTAACCCTGTATTGATACGGGTACAAAAGACCCGTTTATTACACCAAATGGGAAGGTATTTGGACAACAGCGGGGGGTTGGATTCCGAAAATATGAATTGTGCGCCACGGTTCGCCGGTTAGAGGTAAACGGGGTACTTTAGACCCCACAATCTATTTGAGATGAGTGTTTTGTTACCGTTTGCCGAATTGTTTTGGGGTTATATAAGAAAAACAGATGGTTTTCGTTCGAGTAGGTCGTAATATATGGCTCGAGTATTATATGGGTTTTGACCATGATTTAGTGATGTTTTTATTAGAATGATTTGAACATCTATTTGCGGAAAATTTGTGTTCTATTTTAGGAGTATTTTTTATTTATTTTTTTTATCGTGGTGAAATCATCAATGAGTCCTCCACCCAGGGCAGAGCGGGAGGGACTGTCAGACTTGTACCGACTAAAATCCACGGTGTCCTTCAATAGCTCTTAACGTTCCGGAGTGACGGAGGGTGGCTTTTTAATCATTCAAGAGTCTGACAGTCCTTTTTCCTCCACTTAGGGTGGGAGGACTCACTCTGAGAGAATGTCTATAAAAAGGTACTGTTTGGTCTTCGAAGCACGAAAAAAACATTATATAATTATAATAGATTATATCCACTGACATGTCATAGCAAGCGCGGCAACTTTGCAGATCGATTGTCAATATAAGGTCACAAATACGAGTACTTCCCTCATCTCTTTACTATAGGTTTGCCTATTTTGGATTTTAAAATCATGTAGATGATGGGTTCTCCCATCCTGTTTGAAGGTTAAGGGAATGGCTAAAAATCCACTCTGTTCCTTCGTGTATCAGTTCCACTGCCTCATTTTACCTAACCTTTAACTTTTCCCACAACAAAAAAACGTTACGTGAAGTAGGAGAACTTCACCGCTCACAAATAAAATTCTCACAATCCTAGAAACTAAAAATAATTCGTTTCAATTGAACCGTACGTACATCCATCCCGTGCCCGCCAGGTGAAACGAAATCCAAGGCAATGAAGTGAAAACTCGCCATCTGGTGGAAGGATCGCTCTCATGAAATATGTATCAAAAACCTTTAGGAAAAGGACCTGTGTTATACTCGTAGCTACAGGTACCTTCAGGAAGTTTTCAAGTTGAGAGATTTTTGAGGGATTACCTTAGGATTAATTAACATAACATTCTGTTTGTAATTCGCTTAGGGGCGATTCAGATCGAGGCGCGACGCTGCGTTCACATTTCAATATGACAGTGACTCAAAATCTAACTTTATTTTTACCGACTTCAAAAAAAAGGAGGTTATCAATTCGACCCGTATGTATGTAATATTATCAGAATTGTCCAGTTTTCATATATGTTAGTCTATATCAGCGTCTGAACAAATGTGCCAAATTTCATAAGTGTATGTATGTATGTTTTTATGTTTGTGCACGCATATCTCCGGAACTACAAGTTCGATTTAAGTAATTCTTTTTTTTGTTGTACTAGGTATTGTTCAACTTAGGGTACACTGCAAGTTTCATCAAAATCGGTTCAGTAGTTTTAGAGATATGGATTTTTTATGTTGTGACGGATTACAAGATTAGTGCATAATTATGTAATTATGTAAGAAAATTTTGTATTTTACAAAGAATTTGGGTAAAATAAAAACTTTTTAAAAAAAGTAACCGACTTCAAAAACAACAACAAAACAAAAAAGGGTGCAATAACCTAATTAATAACTTCTTTCGGAAGTCGGTGTCTAAAAATCAATGAAATATAAAAAAATAAATAAAATAAAGCCTTATATATAGTTCTGACGTCATGAGGCCCCCCCATTCCTGAGTCTTGATGTGTTTAATTTTTTTCAAAATTCATAAACAAATACAAAACTGCACGACGACGCGACGTGACGGTCTCATTTGAAAAGATTTCCTAATGTATTGATGCTCACATCATGCCTCTTTTTTTTTTTTTTTTTTTTTTTATCGTGGTAAAATCATCAAATGAGTCCTCCCACCCCGGGCAGGGCGGGAGGGACTGTCAGACTTGTACTGACTAAAATCCACGGTGTCCTTCGATAGCCCTTTATGTTCCGGGGTCACGGTAATGAGATAAGTCCCGCGACCCCGGCAGGCTTTGGCCCTCTAGAGAGGGGGCCCCGTCATTATGCTGACGCTCTTTGAGGCGCGCGTGGAACACAACGCGCCGTCGACCCGGGCATGATCCATGGTCGGGCAGCGAGTTGCCCTTTACTCGCCGCCCGCATGCCCGCGCCTACGGTGGCCGGAGATCGTCTTGCGACGTCCGTCGCCGTGCGCGTCCACCACTGCGGTTGGGGCGGAGGGAGGACACTGTCCTCTCTCTCACGCGGCCCGCCTCCTCCTTCGCGATCATGACTGCTTCGCAGAAGGAGGCGACCGCTTCCCACTCCGTCTCGCCCCGCAGCATGGCCGCAACCAATGCCGGGCGCGAGAGGTCTCCGCCTATCGCCGCCGTGAGGACACGTCGGTGCTCTGCCCAAGCTGGGCAGGCTTGCACCGTATGCTCTACTGTGTCCTCCGGGCGATCTTCGCAGTGGTGACACCCAGGCGTTTCCTCCTTTCTCCTTAGACACAGGTACCTCCCGAAACTTCCGTGTCCGGTGAGGACCTGCGTCATGCGGTAGGTCAGGACGCCGTGACTCCTATCCAGCCACTCCTCAAAGAGGGGTCTTACCGCCGCGATTGCGGCGTGCCCGGCCGTCGGTTGCGACAATCGTCCCCTCCATACTGCCCTGAGATCGCGCCGGACCTCTTCCCGCCGCGCCTCGACTTGTCGGGGCAGCGGGAATTCTCCCCGGCGCTGCGCCTCCACGCGCCACTCATAGACGCGCTGGAGGGCAGTCGCCTCCAGATCCCAGGGCAACATCATGCCTCTAGGCTAATAAATTAAGTTTTTCTTTTTTAAATTAAACTAGTACTGTACACGCCTGATATTCTCGCTTATAAATAGAACATGCTGAAAACTGGACACAAGTACTCTATTATATTATAACCAAACCAAAAAAAACACATTCACCGAAAAAAAGAACATCGGCGAACACGCACCTTTCTTTCCCAAACGATAAACCACCCATTCCTATTCTACCCGCAAAGGAAATCAACTACCATTTAAAAAAAAAAACAGGAAAAGGCCAAACTACACCAATGTGTGAGTTAACTACAATTTATAGCTGGCAACACAAATTAATAGTCTTTTGGAAACAGAGCCTAATTGTGAATTGTGTTCAATGCGTGCCTCAATAATGTTCGGGCGATCGCTAATTTATTTATTTCGGTACTTGAGGCGCTGTGGTGAAATAAAATGGTCAAAGAGTGGCTGTTGTTCTTTGTGAAGAAGGTCATGATTTTTCATTGTTTTCTGTGGTGTAGTTGATTAGAAATCTAAGGGTTGAGAGGGTTGGCGCAGTGGGTCAACGATTGACTGTTGTGCGGCGAAATAAAAAAAAATGAACTAACAAATTTTTTTGTATAACTTATATTTGTATCTGAATGTTTTTGAGATTCTAAATGTTTGTAAACGCACCCCTACGAGTCCGCGACACAGGAAAAAAATACTAGTGTGGGGCATTTTTTTACACTGCTTGCTGTGTAGGGCAAAGGGCTCGTTTTCATAAAAAAATATTAAGAACGTTTGTATTCTACTATTATTAGAATTTAAAACGGGATATTTACCATGTTTATTTATTACAAATTCATTACGGATTACTACAGATTTTCTATAACATTTTATTGCTTTGTTGAAATTGTGACGTATAGCTTTCGAATCTCGATAATGGGGCATTTAAACGAGTCTACTTTTCATTAATTTTCCAAAAATCAAACATCTAAATGACTTTTCGATAAGTTTTTTACCACTTAGTTATGCGACTGGTCTGGTCGCACGGCTAATAAAGCGACATTTACGTTCAAAATATAATTATATTTCGGCAATTGTTTTAAAATCAATCCCAACCATTTTCGTGTTACCTTAATATTTGACGTTCATAAGTGCCTCTTTGAAGGCATTATTGAAATAAATGATTTGACTTTAACTTTGACAGCGACTTTCAAGTTTTTGACAGCTTATGTCACTTTTTTATTATAATTTTTTTGACGATAAAATGTCTCTGTAATTCAAAAACCTTGTGCAAACTCGGTGGTGGGGACTGTGATGTGTAGAGATGTGCAATAACTCGGTACTCTCGGGAGTGACCTTAGTCAACTACAAAATGCACTACAATATGTCAATGTCTCTCTTTCTTCCAAATCCATCCAAAGGTTGTCTTAAAAAGATCGCTCTTAGCAATAAGACCACCAATTGTGTCACCCTATTTATAAGATATGTCTGTAAATACCCGTAATTTTTATAGTGTGCATAATAAAGAGTATTCTATTTATCTATCTACGATCTTTTAAATATTTTTTAGGTTTTTTATAAAAAACAAACCGACATTATTTATTTATTTTATGGTTTTTAAGAAAGCTTACAGACTAATAACAGAATAATCGGTTACAAAAATATATAATTAAGTTGCTAATAACAAGCCTCCACAGATATATAAAAAATTACGATTAACTATTGCCTAAAAGTTAAAGTTTTTTTATGTTATTTGATTTTAAATTTTACTATGCTACATGTGTGTTTGAGTACCAGCCGGTGCTTCATTCGCAAAAAATGATTTGGCTAAAAGTTTTCTTGCTACGCTCGTCTTAGTGCAAAATAGGTCAATGTCATGCTCGACCATCATATTATCAAAATATCTACCTAGTTGCCAAGAACTGACACATCATAAGTCACTAGGAGGTGCTATCATTGCACTATTAATACTACTAAACAATAGGTATGTCTTACTTAACCATAGATACTTACAAAACACTAGACAGATGTTCAACTACCCTATCGTCAATATAAATACCAGCTGCTTTAATATAACCCCTTATTTCCGAACGTAGAAGCCGGTATAAGAACCGGGTCGTCACTCGAAGACATAGAAATCCTTTCGCCCGAGTCGTATGAGTGTGAGGCTACGGACCAATGGAGCGCGCACTAGTTCAAGTGGGGACCGGGTAATGTTAGATGGAGCTAGTGATTTTATTTTAAAACAAGTGTAGTCAAAATTAAAAAGCAGTGTTTGCCCAGTGGTATCGGCCCCGACTAAGTAATTTATTTCATCACTGCTCTCAAAACGGTGAAGGAAAACATGGTGAGCAAACCGGCATGTCTTAGAACCTAAAATTCGAAGACATGTGACATCTACCAACTCGCACTGGGCCCGTGTGGTGTATTATGGCCCACTCCCTCATACAGAGAGGAGGCCTGTGTCCCAGCAGTGGGAACATTTATAAGCTGATGAAGAAGTTTATTGGTTTTTTAATTGAATTTGAGATACAACTCGTTTCTGGCGGAGCTGGGTTTTTTTTTCTATGAAGCGTGAGCGTTCTCCTTTATTATTGCCCAATCCATCACCATTTTGTTTTCATGACATATTATAACCTTGACCCAATAATCAAAACTATTTTTTCCATAATTCTACGTTGTCGTAAACCATAATCAACATCTAATAATACGGTATAGGTATAATTTGACCCCTAATCACGGCTAAGAAACTCTGTGGCGGAAATGTCTATAAATTATGAAAACCTATTTCAACCCAAAGAAGAAATGAGCATTGATCGATGGTGACTTAATGCGTGTTACTGATTTTAGACCCCTAGTTTAATTTACGATTTAACGGGACTGCATTGAAAATACGGGATTCGAGATTAAAATACGGGGCAGGTAGTTTTTTTTTAATCAATTTTATATATTATTTGTTAATTGCGGGACATTATACTGTCCCGTATTAGTTGTCGACCAAAAAAAATCCTGAAATACTGGACAACCTGTAGACTACGGGACATACACTATTTGTTACTGCCTGCCTCATTGGTTTAGTGGTCGCAAGTGCGACAGTTTAGCAAGAGGTCCTGGATTCGATTCTCAGGTCTAAGAAAGTGTTAATGGGTTTTCCATTAAGCATAAGAAACTTTTAGGTATACCTCTGCCTAACCCTTCGAGATATACTAGCGCGATGTTAACTGTATGTTACTTATTAAAAAAAAACTGGCCAAGTGCGTGTCGGACCACGCATAATGAGGGTTCCGTAGTTGACAATAAAAACCTACCTATCCCCAAAACAAACTTTAACAAACCCACCTATTATAGCTGTAAAAATAAAGTTGACAAACATACATTTGCAGTTGAAAAACATGTTCTCCGATACATTTTGTTTAGGAAAATATGTTATCCAAGTACGTTTTATAAGTTGGTTGACTATTACTCGTAAACTTGTAAAGCCTACTTAGTCATGATAATTTTCCTTTAAACTTCGTTATATATACTACTATTGTGAATTTTTTCACACCTCTAAACATAACCGTTTAGCTGGTAGAGGGGGGGGGGGGGGACACTCGAGTCGAGCAAAAATTAGCACTTTAAAGCTTAATATTTCATGAACTAATCTTTTTATCAAAAAATTGTTAATGAAAACTATCAATGTTTTTTAAAGGCCTATTTAATGATACCCCACACTAAGGGGTACGCGAGAAAAAAAACATCCCCACTTTACGTGTACAGGAGGTACCCTAAAAAAATATTTTACGAGATTTTATTTTACCACTTTTTCGGCGCAACAAATCCGTATATTTACTATTTACACCAAATTACAGATTTCTAGTACTGAGCGTCTTTGAGCTAAGCTGCGGACAGACGGACGGACGGACATGGCGAAACTATAAGGGTTCCTTGTTGACTACGGAACCCTAAAAAACAGCTCTTTTTTGGTGTGATGAAAGGGTGATAAAATATTATGAGTCCCCCTACCCTGGTTGGAGTTGATGAGACTATCAGAAAAGAACTTAAAATCCGTTCTGTTCCTTGTATTTTGCGTTCCAGAACCACGTTGTCCATTTAAGACAGTCTCGCGACCATTAAAATCACACCATAAAGTCAGCGTACCCTCATTAAATCTTCCTCAAACTCAAAACCAGCGATACAATAATCTTCCCAAAAATTTAAGATGAATAAGCAGATTTAAGAATAATTTTGCTCTCCTCAAGTCATAAATAAAATTGCTGTAATATATCAAATTGTTCATCGCGTGAGATAATCTCTTGGTACATAGCCCTCCGTTTAATTTCATTTTGTCCGCGAAATTACCATTTTTATTGGTCAATATATTATACGAGTCTAATAAACATAATACAGTCTTTTGAGGAAACTGTTTGGTGAGAATTTTTGTTTTATTTCTTGAGTTTGATGGAGAAGAATAACTGTGAAACTTCTTCGCGGTTCTTCTTCATAGGAAATTACTTTGAATTGTGCTCTACTTCTGACTTTTCATAAACCATTAAAGTCTATTGTATAAAGCGTACTTTGGTTTTGAATTTTATTTGCAGAGTAAAACCATAGTAAAACGAATATGAATTTACACCGTTTCTTTTTTATTGAGTACTTTATGAAAGGAAAATAATAAATTATAAGGAAATTGTCAAAATACAGTTTCAAAGCACCAGCATTTTTTTCTTAACCATAGAAGACTCTGTTATAACTACTTTTCTCCTTGGATTAGAAAAACCAGTACAAAGAAAAATACGTTTTCTATTTTTCAATTCCATTCTCATACTATAACTGACAATACAACAGCAATATTCTCCATAGTACAATAAAATAAAAATGCCACGAATAAATCGAACAGCAAATCAGACAAAGAATAAAAAAAACTTCGTCTTCTAACTTTAACTTGCCAGCTCGCGCATATAGCCATTCAACAAAAAGTCAACTCCTTTTCCAACATTTAAACTCAGTCAGGCCCTTAAGTACCAAGTTCTACCAACTTATTGTGATTTTTCTCTTATTTTCTGGAGGCTTGAGTTCCTCCCTTGAGTTCTCTCGAAGTTTCCAGAATTTTCGGAAACAAATGAACGTGAAATTGGTTGAAAGTACTTACGATTTAAAACGATTGGACTCTGAGATATTGGGAGGAAGGGTGATTATTCTTTGAGAGTTATTAGTTAGTTTGAATGTGATAGTGGGTAGGTGAGAAATGGAAAGTTGGGGTAGGAAGGTACGATTGTTTTATGAAGGTACTATTTAAAGGATTTTCAAATTAAAGTTTCTGATTTTCTTGGATGTTTTAGATGGTAAGAAATTCAGGAACGATAGCAATTTCTCTTGCTTTCTCGCGGTGCCCACGGCCTTGGAACGTAAATGGCAAATTAAGGAACGAGGTGGTTCATAATAGTCAAGTCTGACTGTTATTTCTGCTTCACTTGGGTTGAGTCATTTGATGATTTTCGATGCGCAAAAAAAAGACATTTTTCAATACCTTTTAAGTTTTGTCTCTCAAAGTTATTATGAAATGCTTTTCATCAATTAATTCTTTTGAGAGCAGTGGTGGCCCAGTGGTATCGGCCTCGACTTACGAGTTTGTAGGTTGTGGGTTCGAACCCAGTCAGGCGCATAACTTTGTGTAATTTATTTCAACACCACTGCTCTCAAAACGGTGAAGGAAAACATCGTGAGGAAACCGGCATGTCCTAGAACCAAAAAATTCGAAGACATGGGACATCTACCAATCCGCACTGGGCCCGCGTGGTAGATTACGGCCCCTCTCACAGAGAGAAGGCCTGTGTCTCAGCAGTGGGAACTTTTCAAGGCTGATGATGATGAATTAATTCTTTTGGGGTTAAAACTGTAATCATGGAGGGAAGATTCCAGCCCTGATTAGAGAGGAAAGAGCTATCAGACTCTTACTGACTAAAAACCACAAGGTTCCTTCACATTTCCATTGCGTTTCAGGACCGCGGTATCCTACTTAGACAGCCCCGTGACCACTGCCTTTGTAGTTATAGTTATCCTTGGATCGAGTCAGCTTGCTGACTGCTCTGGAGGCACCCGTGAAACACGCCATCGATTTGCGATGCCCGAATTTTTCATGGCTTGTCCCAAATTACTATCCACTTTTGTTTTTTGTCAAATAATAATAATAATATTCCACAACTATCACACAACGCCATCTAGTCCCAAGCTAAGCAGAGCTTGTGTTATGGGTACTAGATAACTGATAAACATACTTATATATTTCTAAATACATACATATTATAGATAAATTACACCCAGACACAGAACAAATGGTCGTGCTCATCACACAAACATTTGTCCTGGGTGGGAATCGAACCCACGACCTCCGGCATAGCAGTCAGGGTCACTAACCACTAGACCAACAGGCCTGTCTAATAACACCAAGAAAACTATAGAATAAGAAGGTGTTCTTGGTTCCACTAACGTCACTTCGTCCTCAGAAATAAATTTAAAAAGCTTCTTTGCCAAACAAAATGGCGCATGTATGTATAAGTAGTATGTAAGTGTTGTTTATGTAATAAGTCAGTGGTATATAAATAGTGCGTTGTTAGAAGCGCACTTAGTTTATAATTGAGTTGGTGTGCAACGGCTTTGTCACTAGATTCCTGTGGTCATAGCAGTTTGGGGTCGCAAGGCATGGGCGGTAGCGTGGCGGGCTAAGGCCCTTCGTACAAAGGGAGACGTAAGTCTCCGATATCTTACGACTTTGGTATCCAGGTGACTATCGTAATACAAATCTATAGAGGTTCGTACATAGGCACCCGTCAATGGATGCCAAAGTTGTAAAGTAGTCGTAGGGTAAGGTAGGAAAGGGCTATGAAAAAAACAAAACAACAATGGCGTTGACATGCTTCACCAGGGCCGCCTGGATCGCGACCATTAAGTATCCTGTCAGAGCACAGAGCCAAACAGTTTTTACTGTTCCCTGAAATCTTCTCAATTTTGTATTTTACTTACAGTGTACTTAAAGTATTAAAGGCTTTTATTATAGGTATGGAAAATAAAAAAGCGTCTCTAGTGTAAGAATTTATCTATAACTAGCTGATCCGGCAAACTTCGTAATGCCTCACCTTTTAAACCTTCCCTGGACTTCCACAAATAATACAAAACCAAAATTAGCCAAATCGGTCCAGCCGTTCTCGAGTTTTAGCGAGACTAACGAACAGCAATTGATTTTTATATATAAGAAGAAGATAATATGTATGTATTTAGAAATATATAAGTATGTTTATCAGTTGTCTAGTACCCATAACACAAGCTCTGCTTAGCTTGGGACTAGATGGCGTTGTGTGATAGTTGTGGAATATTATTATTATTAATTAGGAACTAACTTTTTCAAAGTCAAAGTTCCCGTACTATACGTCACAAAAACGTGAAAAGTTGTATGCTAGGACCTCCGTCGGTATCAATCCCATTCCATTTCCTTTTATATTAAAATTTGATCATCATCATCTGATGATGATGATGATCAAATTTTGTACGTCGTAAGTGGACGTCTTACGGCTGATATGATGATTCATATCAGCCGTAAGACGTCCACTGCTGTACATAGGCCTCCCCTTTAGACTTCCAATAGGGCCGGTTAAAAGCGGCCTGCATCCAGCGTGATCCTGTGGCCTTCATAAGATCGTCTGCCCACCTAATGGGTGGACGTCCTACGCTGCGCTTGCCGGTGCGTGGTCTCCATTCGAGAACCTTACGGCCCCATCGGCCATCAGTTCTGCGTCCTATATGGCCTGCCCACTGCCATTTCAACTTGCTAATTCGTTGAGCTATGTCGGTAACTTTGGTTCGTCTACGAAGTCTCTCTACGCGATCGACTCAGAAATGCGGAGAGCATTTCTGAGTCGATCGCGTAGAGAGACTCCAAGCATAGCCCTCCCCATAGCTCGTTGGACTATACTGAGCTTACTAATGAGGTCTACAGTAAAGGACCACGTTTCGGCACCATACGTCATCACTGGTAACACACATTGGTCGCAAACTTTCGACTTGAGGCACTGAGGTATTTTGGACGAGAAAACGTTACGCAGTTTCAAGAAAGTTCTCCTCCCTCTCCCTCTCCCTCTCCCTCAATAAAATTGCCTCTTGCTCAATAAAAGCATGCTTTCCTGCTAGTAATGAGCACGTCTGTCCATACCTTTATGAGCACGTCTGTCCATACTTTTATGAGCACGTCTGTCCGTACCTTTATAATTGCCGAAGTCTCCCGAACTGAAACGACGTTAGACGATGCGTGATGTCAGGTAATTTCCTTAGGTTTTTGGGAATTTCTTGATTCGGTTGCCGCGCCGCACCGCGCTCAGAGCGCGCCATAAAAGCTATGCAATAGCTTAAAAAACTTACAACCAAAAACTGAACCGCTTCGTACACTACAAACACAAATCAACTGATTCAATCATTTAATAGCACGGTCTGTTGAGCAGCGTCTCGCTAGTTCGATTCCCGCACGGAACAAATATTTGTATTGTAGTTCTGTGTTTGTGTATATGAGTTTCTATGTTTGTAAACGCACCTACGATACAGGAGAAATTCGAGGGGCACAGTAAAAAAAATACTGGCCATCCCGCTTCCTCTTATGCCCTACACCACTCCACACTTGAGGACTTCCTCAGATTTTAGCCTGGCACATAAACTTAGCCTGGTTTGTTCAGTCCCCGGTTATTATTGGAGCAACACTTATGCCCTGTAAGCTACCAACTTGCCGCTTGTTCGTCGTGGACAATGTTTTGTTGTGCTATTGTTTGACTTACTTGCTTGTTGCCTTGTTGCATGTATTGTTAATGTTTGTGCAGTGTTTGCCTAAGTTGAAAGATGTCTAAGCACAGCTTAAGTCGTAGTTTTAAAATTTTCGGTGTTCAACTTTATCGTACCACTGGTGACTGCCATAATAATTTGTTTGCCTAGACTTTTTTCAACATGATCTGTTTCCTATTTGAGCAGATGCGGTAGAAAATGAATGTTCTGTAGATTCCAATTCACACCGAGACGCGACGCTGCGCTCACATTTTAATAGTGACTCAAAACTAACGTTATTTAATATCGCGTCGTGTCTTGGTGTAAACTTATCCTTATGGACCAAACCGCTTTCTATTGGAAATTACATCACTGACATTTTCATTCCCACAGGCGCGGGCGACTCGTTGTGTTTCATGCGCGCCTTAGCAAAGTGACGGGGCCCCCATATGGGCATCCCTTTGGATCTTCATTTAAGCAGATTACTCTGATTCTGAACCATAAAGGGCAATAAAAAATAAGGTGTATTTATAGTCAGTAATACTCTAACAGTCGGGGAGATTATTTTTACCCAAAAAAAATCTGTGCATATTATACACATCATAGTAAAATGATGGAATTTAGGAGAAATTTTTGACTGAATAATAATCAGGTTAAGCCGCGCTTGACGAGGTCGGTCAGTAGATGGGTGACAAAGACAAATACAGATATACATTCATAAAAACCACTCATCACACACAACCTACCTAGTATTTTCTCAGTTCGCAACAAAACAATAGATAAAACAACAAAAAGAAATCAATCAACTGTTTATTCCTCAAATAAATACAGGACAAAAATACCCAGTGACCTAAATACTACGCTTATTTCGCGACTGTTCCCATTTCTTTGGCCCACGAGACGGCCATTTTAATTAGTTCCAACTGTATATAATGGAGGAAAGTTTTCAAACATTCCCGGTGTTTCAGTTTTTCAGTCACTGTAGCTGTACCTATTATGTTGTTATTTGAATGGAAGTTGTCCTTTTTAGGGTTACGTACGCAAAGTATAAAACGGGATCGTATTACTAAGACTTCACTATCCGTCCGTCTGTCACCAGGCTATATCTCATGAACCGTGATAGACAATAGTTGAAATTTTCACATTTCTTTTCATTTATGTAAGAACGCTTTTACTGTTCCCGTTGTTAGTCCGTATGTCACAGAGCTGGTAAAGAGAAAATATCTTTTGAACTGTAATGGAAAACACTTCTATTATATGTATTTATGTGGTACCTTTTTGCCTTATCATGTGCCAGAAGAAGGGCGTCGTTGCCGACTTTTATAATAAAAATAATAAAATGTTTATTTGTACATAAAACAACAACACAGAACATAGCATAAGGATATAGCAGGTTGTACAATCAAAGTCAAAATTAATGTCGTTTTTCTGAGCTCCTAAACTAGGTACGCAGACCTGTATCTTAGGAGGACCTGTATCTTCTTTTTTATACAAGATTGACCGGAAAAAATAGCTCAGAGGAATGAATATAAGGTTATGGGGGAGACCTTTGCCCAGCAGTGAGACAATATAGGTTCATTCATTATCAATGATCCGCGTACGTAAGTACGTTACATAGCGTACTTGATTGAAGTATTTACTGCGTTTATTGTATGGAAAAAAGGAACAGCGCCTCTAGTGTACGAAGAAGGAACTAATTTTTTCCTTGAAATTAATGTCAAAGTTCCGGTTTACGTCACATAAACTGGAAATTCATGACAAGACCTTTTTTTTAGCGTGGCAAAATCATCAAGACAGGAGGGACTGTCAGACTTGTACTGACTAAAATCCACGGTGTTCCTTCAATAGCCCTTTATGTACCAGGGTCACGGTTACCGAGTGAGACAATCCCGCGACCCCGGCGACAACTGGTACGTAAGACACCTGACAAAAATACATAGACATAACATCTATCAACACTTTCACTTATCTCGCGTAGAGGATTACAGTACACTCCTCATAGAGGTAAGTAACTATAACAAACTGTTATAAAAACTAACGTCTGGAACCCTCACGATCCGAACTCACAGCGACCCGTGACAGACAGACAACAGGATCATTTGTCAAAAGGATTTAAACCCTTTTTTGTCATTCAACAAATACCAAAAAACGGGTCAAGTGCGAGTGGATACGTACTCGCAAAACACTCCGTACTATCGTAGTATATTCTGTTTCAGAAATGTTACTTTTATAAACTTAACCTTGTGGGGATTTTTGAAAAAATAAACTACCCCCACCAGGTGTTGATACTCGTATTTTCAAAAAAATAATCAAAAATTGTGCCAATCAATTTAACCAACAGAAGATTCACCGATTCACTATGCTGTTGTTTTTTTTTTTAAATAAACTGATTTTCTCTGTTTATTTTTTGCTGAACCATAGGAACACGGTCGATGTCAAAGGCGCCCGGAAGTCCGGTTTGGTTAGTTTTCTGTAAACCTTGAAAACAGAAATAGGAGTCTCGCGCAGCGGGGCACCATCGTCAAGACTCCTATATTCCTACTAAATATAAAACATTTGATTGGGATTGCTACTTTTTGCCAGAAACCCCTAACAGGCAATATTTTATCGTAATTCTGAATAAAAGTAACAATCCCGACGGGCGGGGATTAGTCAGTGAGGATTTCTGGAATAAACTGTTAACTCTTTTCTGAATTTTCCTATATATTATGAATCTTTACCTCCCCTGAATTTCAACTTTTGTCTCCTGTATATACTTCGTATACCACAGACAACATAGAATTGAAGTTGAACAACAGAGCCATATGACCCAGCCGCGGCGACGAGGGAAATCACTAGCCGAGTATGTTTAATTAAAACTATGTATGTTGTACATATTTGTATGATAATTTTAATATCACACGGTTTTATTTTAATAAACGCGAAGTTTTTATGGTTTTATTTTGGAGTTAAATTTTTGGAATAATTTGGTGTGTAAATGCAGGTTTGTTGTCTTTATGGCAAGTCTTTTCACAACTATGTTGGGGTCGGTTTTATGTTTAATCGGATGCAGCTGAATACCAGAATTTTAAATGGAGCGACTGCGACTAAACGACCCAATTAGTACTACTTTGCTTATTAATAAAAAAAAAAACTTAAGACGTGTCAAGGGACACCTGGATGGAACGAAGTTACTGTATACACTCAACAAAAATAATCGTCGCGACACCACACTGTTCAATGCGAAATAGAAAGACGAAACGTAAATATCTGGCTTGCTTTCTATAAGAGAGAGAGAGAGAGAGATACATAGAAACATGCGCACGCCGCACGGCTTACAATAGCTTGCTATAGCAAAAGTGTCGTTACAACTTTTCGTCTTAATTTTTTCCGTCTAGCCCCCTTTCGCAACGCGGGATAAGGAACTTCGTTCCAACAGTTTAAAGTATACAACACTTTAACTGTTGTATAATTTTGCAAGAATCCTTTCACTTAGAGAGCACAAGATGCCATAGGAATCTTTTGCGACCTCTCAAAGGCATTCGATTGCGTAAACCATGAAACACTTTTGCTGAAACTAGAGCATTATGGAATTAAAAATACAGCCCTGGATTTACTTAATTCATACCTAAGGGACAGACGGGTAAAAGTTCAGGTAAATGGCATAAACTCATTAGGGTCTGAAATGACAATGGGCGTTCCTCAGGGTTCTATTTTAGGTCCGTTCCTCTTTTTAGTTTATATAAATGATTTACCCCATTTATTCAAAAATCAGCCGAATATGGTGTTATTCGCGGATGATACGTCGTTAATCTTTAAAATAGACAGACGTTCGCAAAACCTAGATACTGTTAATGATTGTATTCTTCAGGTACAACATTGGTTTACTTTGAACAATTTAGCTCTTAATGAAAAAAAAAACTAAATGTATTAGATTTACTTTACCAAATGTTAAAAGTAGCGAATGTGACATTTTCCTGAACGGGGAAAAACTGGAATTTATTAATCAAACAGTTTTCCTGGGAATCACGTTAGACGATAAATTACAATGGGGCCCCCCTATAGCATCTCTTGCGGGGCGTCTGAGTTCAGCCGCATATGCTGTTAGAAAGATAAGACAGTTAACAGATGTTGAAACTGCGCGCTTGGTTTACTTCAGCTACTTTCACAGCATTATGTCTTACGGAATTCTACTGTGGGGCCGGGCGGCTGACATTGAATCTATTTTTATTTTGCAAAAGAGACCCATCAGAGCAATTTACAAATTACATCGTCGCGAATCTCTTAGGGAACTATTTAAAAAGATTAATATAATGACAGTGCCTTGTCAATTTATTTATGAAAATATAATGTATGTTAGAAAAAATCTTCATCTTTTCAAAAAAATAAGTGATAGACATAATTTTAATACTAGAAATAAAGATAAAATTGATCAACCTTATTTTAGATTGTCAAAAGTTCAAAAATCTTTTATGGGGTACTGTGTTAAATGTTACAACAAAATACCTAGTGAGGTCTTAGAATTAAATGAAAGAAAATTTAAAACTTATATAAAAAATACTCTAAGTAAACAAGCATATTATAAAGAAGATTATCTTCAAGATAAAAGTGCTTGGAAACATGCTGGTCCTGCTCCATAGTACAATGTAAGGCTTGAGCAGAATCAAACTTTGTTGAAATTTTTAATGCTCACACACTGCCTATATTTGTATAAAAGTTATAATTACATTATTTTGTGAAAGTGTGAACACCGTGTACCTTTTTAGCTGTATAATTATTTCTTGTTTTTTTTTCCTTTAAATTGTCTTCGCTTGAGTACATAGCTTTCACATTTATTTATTTTTTAAATTTGTAATTTCAAAACATTGTAAAACATTTTTGAAAAAGAGTAAGTATGGAGTTTCTTGCCCATTCTTCTCCATACAAACCTACCTTTGCGAATGGGTGTAGAATCAATCCCATCCCTTCCTATTTCCTTTAATTTTAATAATCGACGTTCAAAAGTGCCTCTATGATGGCCTAATTGGAATAAATGATTTGACTTTGACTTTGAGAGAGGTCTGAAACCAAGCAGTTGTAATATTATAAAGGAATATCATAATATTCCTTAACTTAATGTCTTTCATAGTCAGCATTTCATTGAATGTGTATTATCATCATCAATATCTGTATAGCCTCTTTATACCGATATCATCATTGATTTTCTATCGAATCTTTTTTTACGTACGGATATAATTTCCTTGCATCCAAATCACTTAACCTATTAAAGAGTAATTCTATAAATTGCTCCGCGACATTCACACACCAATATACCGTTTGATTCGGAAACAAAACAAGGCGACAGGGGAAATGACGCCCAACAAAGTTTAATTAAAATGAATTAAAATGCTTAATTAAATCGCGCAATGTGCTCACTCCGGCAACTATTTCATTATCTTCGTCTCTCTTTTGCATGAGCGTTTTGTGTCGCGTTCTCTCTGTCTCACGTTTCTCCGCATCGTAATTTAATTGGAGAAGTTTTTAGATTTGGAATGAGAAACTATTATTAAACATTTCTTTTCTTTTGTGCCTTTTAAGATAATTATTTTGAAGGCACGGTTAGCGCAGTGGTAGACCGATCGACTGCTGCGCATTGTGTCACGGGTTCGATCCCCGCACAGAACAAATATTTTTATGATCTACAAGTAGTTGTTTCGGGTCTGAGTGTTTGTGTATGTAAGTTTATATGTTTGTAAACGCACACACGATACAGGAAGAAATTGCCCGTGTGGAGCAAAGTTTTTTTAATAAGTAGTTGAAAATAGATTTCTTTAAATAATTTTAATCCATATTTAAGTATAAGCCCATACTTATACTTAAAAAGTAGATCAAAATCATAAGAAATCTGTTAACAGAAAATAAACGACGTATTGAATGAATTAAACAACCTAAAACTCCTCCACAAACCCCTTTTTTTTGTCGTGGTAAAACATCAAATGAGTCCTCCCAGCCCGGGCAGGGTGGGAGGGACTGTCAGACTTGTACTGACTAAAATCCTCGGTGTCCTTCAATAGCCCTTTGTGTACCGGAGTCGCGGTATACGTATGTCCCGGGACCCTCCACAAACCTCTCTGTCCATTGTTGAAAATCGAAGGAAAATCTGTACAGTAGTTATGTAGTTCAACGAGCTCAGACATCAGGGTTCGATTCCCGCACGGAACAAATATTTGTATAATCTACAAGTAGTTGTTCCGGGTCTGGGCGTTTATGTATGTGAACTTATATGTTTGTAAATGTACCCACGACGAAGAAATCCCTAGTGTGATGAAATATTGAAAAAATAAAAATAATACACACATAAGTTATCCTCAACTACTCACAACACAGGGGTGACAAACTATTGGCGTTTTAATTTAGAAATTTTAATGAAACTCAACCCCTGGCGGGGAACTTTTAGTTTTATCGTTACGGTCAAATGCCAATTAAAATTAATAATTAACTAGATTATAATTAATTTGTTCGCACGAGTTTGTTCATGGGAGTTTTATGGTTTGGCTTCCAAGGTTGTGGTTTACTGTGTTGAATTATTTATAATCTAGACATTTGTTGTTAATGATTTAGTAGAATTTTGTAGGCATATTTTAATGAAAATTGACTGCCTTGACCGCAAGTCATTGCTATACAGGTGTAGATAGTTACAAAATAAACATGTGGCACTCGGAGACCGCCGCGGTGAAGCTATTGCATAACATTTTATTTTTATTTTAAAAGAATAAAATCGCCTACCGCGTATATATTTAACGAGAATAGGTATAATTTATTTAAAATGTTTGTGGTGCACTACTGTAATAAAGAACTTCTTTGTTGTAGGAGAATTTTATAAGTAGGTTTCATTGTGAAAACTCCTTTTGGAGCTGGCCGTTTGAATCAGTAAGAAAAAGTTAAGTTATGTTTTTATGACGGATATTTTTATGATTTCCGAAGTCTCTCGAACTGAAACGATGCTAGACGATGCGTGGTGTCAGGTATTTTCGTTAGGTTTTTGGTTTTTTTTTTTGATTCAGTCGCCGCGCCGCGCCGCGCTCAGAGCCTGCGATAAAAGCTATGCAATAGCTTAAAAACAAAGGAATATATAAATGACCCTCATTTTAGCGCAGTCCTCAATTTAGTCCCCACACAAAGTTTCGGCCATGTAGACTAAAACATCACGGGTTGACATGCTGTATAGCTTATACGTACTCAGTAGTCAGGGTGAATGTAGCTTTCTAATGGGGAAAAAAATTGAAATCGGCACAATGGTGTTAGATTTACAAACATACACATACACAAAAATAATAATAATAATATTCCACAACTATCACACAACGCCATCTAGTCCCAAGCTAAGTAGAGCTTGTGTTATGGGTACTAGACAACTGATAAACATACTTATATATTTCTAAATAGTTAAATACATAAATATTATAGATAAATTACACCCATACACAGAACAAATGATCGTGCTCATCACACAAACATTTGTCCTTGGTGGGAATCGATCCCACGACCTCCGGCATAGCAGTCAGGGTCACTAACCACTCGACCAACAGGCTTGTCAAAAATATTTCCTCTTTATAATATTAGTGTGGATTTAAGGACAACTTAGCCTGATTTCAAATCCCGTTCCTTTGATTTTGACGGATGTTTCTGATTGGAAGTCTTAAACACTTGGATAGTCAAATTAGTTCGTTGATTGGTTGCAGATAAACATCCAACCGACGGTAGCAACCGAGATAGATTATTAATTACCAGCGTCAGATCAATTGAACCGTTTTTTACCTGCCAAATATCGGCACATGTAACATCTCTATTACTGACTAACAAATAAGATTTCTAATTTATTTCTGCTGTCAACATGCCTATATTCAATATTTAAATTCACATACTAAAAAAAACACTAGATTAGAAACTGGAAACCGTCCTGAAACCGAAACCGTCATCAATATTTCATCCGGATGAAATATTCACTATACAACCATCATTTCTACAGGCAGCTTTCAAAAATTGCAATCGGAAAAATCCTCACTGCATACTCTACATCAAAGGTTTCTATCAAAAGCATAGAAAAAAAAAGAAAAAATAGGTCCGTTTGTAATCTGATCACACGTTTGTGATTGCCATGTAAAAAAAAAAAGAAAAAAAAACAAATCGGCTGTCATGTGATTGGTTAACGATAGTGTACTGGTCCATATCGCGTGGTTGACGGCCCGCTGATTGGTTGGGACTGTGGTGCTCAAAGTTTCGTGTGTATTTCAATTAACAGAAGAACACAAAGTCTATTGTCTACTTGGAAACAATATTTTACATTTTCTATGTTTGAATCCTGTTTAAGGATTTTTCAACAACTCATCTGAAATTCAATGGATGGAAAAGACACGCCAAAAAATAGACTTTGGCTACTACGAAGAGATTCCTGGTCAATACCTAATAATATACGTACTTTGCTCGATCTGGGATTCTTACCCCTCAGTATTTAATAGCTACTGCATTAACAAGACAAAGACACAATGCAAAGTAATGGACAATTACAAGAAAGAAATGAAGAAAATCTTCTTTATTTTTTTTTTCATTAAAACTTTCTAAAAGCAAAATAAAATTATGACCTATGGAAAATTCTTCAATGCCAATAGGGCCTCAACTCAACTCAAAGTGTGACACCAGACATTCATCATGTTTCTCCTAAGTTCTTCTCAAAGAGAATGAGAAATTCAGCTAAGAATTCTTTCATCAACACATTCTTCCTTTTTGCACCCCAATTCTTCATCAAAAGTTTAAGAACCAGTGCCCTTTGCAGTACGACTTGACAAATACCGCTTTATGCTGCATCGTTCGACAAAACGATTTTTTGACAACTCGATTGAGGTGAACTTCTAGGGTCGCGGGACTATCTACACAGGTAACCATAGCCCTGGAACTTAAAGGGATATTGAAGGAACACAGTGGATTTTAGTCAGTACCAGTCTGATAGTTCGAAAAAATAAAAAAAATGTGGCACTCTGAGACTGCCGCGGTGAAGCTATTGCATAACTTTTTATTTTTAAAAGAATTAAATTGCCTACCGCGTATATTTAACGAGAATATAATTTATTTAAAATGTTTGTGGTGCACTATTGTAATAAAGAACTACTTTGTTGTAGGAGAATTTTATAAGTAGGTTTCATTGTGAAAACTCCTTTTGTAGCTGGCCGTTTAGAATCAGTAAGAAAAAGTAAATTTTCTTTATGACGGATATTTTTACGATTGCCGAAGTCTCCCGAACTGAAACGACGTTAGACGATGCGTGGTGTCAGGTATTTTCCTTAGGTTTTTGGGAATTCGGTCGCCGCGCCGCGCCGCGCTCAGAGCCCGCGATAAAAGCTATGCAATAGCTTAAAAAGACAAAAGCCATCCACTACAGTTGAAACAATATCCCCACGAGAAGAACATATCAGTAACAAAATAACTGGAAGCACAACCACGGTAACAAATTCACAATCTCCCAAATAACTTTGTACAAGGCAGTAAGTTACGACGCAGTTATACTTTATCGTTGGATCTCAAAACTTTTGAACGGCAAAGTATTAAAATTTCATATTTACCAGACACTGCAACTGACACTGTGTCTATGTTTTATTCTTTATGTTGTTGTGTTGTTCTCAAATCGCTTGGAAATAAAATAGCGATAATTTTCAAATTCAGGGCTGGTGGTGGCTGGGTAAGGCGCAGTGCTGTTCTGTTGTTTTGGTGGTAGAGAAATTTCAACATTATGTCGTATGAAATACTGTTGAAAGTAAGTCATATGCCTAACCTTTCCCAATTATATTGGGATCGGCTTCCAGTTGAACC
Source organism: Agrotis exclamationis (assembly GCA_950005045.1). NCBI lineage: Eukaryota > Metazoa > Arthropoda > Insecta > Lepidoptera > Noctuidae > Agrotis > Agrotis exclamationis. Next base: position 15,070,845 of record OX465441.1, read on the forward strand.
AGATGCAGCTGAATATCAGTATTACTGCCTATCGGATCTCCACAACCCAGTAACTGGGTAATACGATACCCCATGATAAGACTGGTTGTTAGATTTATGAGGTTCTGTCAAAGATCTACAAATGGCAGCCGGGGCCAACAGCTTTACGTTCTTTCCGAGGCACGGAGGAAACTCGCTATGACAGGTGGTCACCCATCCATAGAACAACCTTGGCAAGTGCGGCTTAACCCGGAAGATCAGCCTGTGCGGCTGTAATTATTTAGCCACGAGCTCCTCTGTTGAAAAGTAAAAGTAAGTAATAGACCTTTTTTTGGTAGATAAAATCCTCATCATCATCCTCTCTCGATGAGTCCTCCCGCTCCGGATAGAGTGGAAGGTACTGAAAGACTCGTACTGACTAAAAATCTACCTCGTTCCTTAGTAACCCTTTGCGTTCCATGGTCACGGTTACACTTACAGAGTTGCTTAACCAGAAACCCGTGCAGTTATTATTATTTATCACAAGTACCTATTTCACAAGTGCCGTTTCTGTATGTATCGTGTCGCAGGCTCGATCCCCGCAAGCAACAAATATTTGTATTTATTTATTTATTAAGGTTTTCCAACAGCTTCTGTGTACAGTAAAGTTAAGGTATTTGTTATGTCTTTGGTTTGACGTTTGTCAATAGGTAGAGGTTTCCTAGACAACGAAGATATCAGGATTGTCAAATCATTATTAAAAATATACTATTAGCAATATGTACGTTTGATCTTTATTTAATATTGGCGACGAGGATGGCCGAAGTTAAAAAGTTAAAACGCATACGATCCTCATTACGAGGAATATTCACAAGGTTTGAAAACTATATTAATGAAGAATTACAGTTTTCTATTGAAGAAATTGCAACACGACTACAAACACTGAAAGATAATTTTTCAAAATTTCAAGAGCTTCAAAACGAAATTGAAAAAGAAACCGAGGATAGTGAACTACAGAAAGAAATAGATTATAGGTTCGAAGTTGAAGAATTATACACAAAAGTACGTACAAAATTGATAAAATTACAAAAAGAAAGTGAGATTACAATTGCACTTACAAGTAATGCAACGGACACACAGTCAATTTACGAATCAGCAATGACAAGTAAAGAAAAACCGTTTCGTATGAACTTTCAGCCGTTCCAAGAGAACGAAACTTTTACGAACTTTACCAGACGCTTAAAGGTTTACTTCATGCTGAACAATATCACAGATGGTAAGATGAAAGTGTTCGTATTACTTTGCACTATTTCGCCAGCTCTTCACGAAACAATGTATAATATTTGCTCTCCAGAAGATCCCTTGAACATGACTTTCGAAGAGATTACAAAGATTTTAGATGATTACATTGATCCTAAGCCCAGTATTTGGACAATGCGACACAAATTTATATCTCGCATGCAACAACGAGAGGAAACTGTGGCCACATACACCTCCGAGCTTAAAAAGCTATCTGCAAATTGTGAGTTCAAATGTCATAACTGTAAAAAAGAAATTTCTGATAACTTTTTGTGCCTACAACTCATACGAGGGTTAAATGATGGTGAAATTCGGACGAAAATACTACAGGAAAAAGATACAACCTCATTTATACAATTGGTGCAGATTGCCACCGCTACTGAAATGGGAAAGAACGAAAACGCAACTATGTCCTTAGATATTCAAAAACCTAACACAATCAACAAAATAACAACACCTACAGCTAAAACATCTGATTATAACCATAACCCACCTGTGCATACTAAGGTAAATACAAGATTACCAATAACCATTAGAGATCTTAAAGGAAAATGTTTTCGATGTGGAAAAGATGACCACAGAGCTAACGAATGTGGAGCCATCAAAAGCACTTGCCGAAAATGTCAGAAAATAGGCCACCTAGCACGAGTCTGTTTACAAAGATTTACCAACTCTCATCAAGTAAATGAATCCTCAAGTAACGTTAGTCAAGACAGTATTGCAGAGATCAACTTAGTCAAAAGTGAAATATCGGAGAAATATACGATTACTTTGAAAATAGAAGACAAAACTGTATGTATGGAATTTGACACCGGTGCTACGTTATCTTCAATGTCACTAAAGGATTTCAAAAACATGAACATACAAAAGAAACTTTTTAAAACAGAAATTAAGATGAGGACATACACTGGTGAAATTATTAGACCGATTGGAGTAGCATATGTGAAATGTTTGTACAACACTCAATTGTTTTATGGAAAACTATATATTATTGATCAGAATGTCGACCCAATTTTTGGTAGGAGCTGGATGAAAGAACTACATGGTATTGATATAGCAGATATAAGAACAGTACAAACTACAATTCATAATAACAATCTAGAACAATTGTTAGAAGAATTCTCTTCTTCAGTATTCTCATCAGACCTAGGAAAAATTCCTAATCTTAAAGCACATTTAAGTTTAAAGGAAAATACTCAGCCGATCTTTATTAAACCACGAAAAATTCCATACGCATTGAAACCGAAAGTTGACGAAGAAATAGAAAGACTATGTACACAAGGTGTGCTTACGAAAGTAGACTATGCCGAGTGGGGAACACCTATTGTTCCAATAGTAAAACCAAATGGCAGTATTCGTTTATGTGCTGACTACAAGATTACTCTAAATAAAGTGATAAAAGATGAACAATACCCCATACCAATAATTGAAGATATATTTTCTGAAATGAACGGAGGTAAGCTTTTCTGCACTTTAGACATTACCCAAGCATATTTGAATATGGAAATGGACGAAGAAAGCTCTCACATGCAAACCTTAAGCACGCACAAAGGAACGTACAAAGTTAATAGACTAATGTTCGGCGTTAAAGTAGCACCAAGCCTGTGGCAGAAATTCATGGACAAATTACTACAGGATCTGACAGGAGTTAAATGTTTTTTCGATGATATTATTATACAGGCCTCCTGTGAAGATGAGCTACTACAGCGATTACGACAGGTACTTCAAAAACTTAAAGAGAATAATCTTCGAGTAAATAAAGAAAAATGTCATTTTCTTAAACAATGCATTAACTACCTAGGACACACGATCGACAAGAACGGACTACATAAGAATAAAGACAAAATAAAAGCCATCACCAGCACTTTACGCCCTACAAACATCAACGAATTGAGAACCTTTCTTGGGATGGCCAATTACTACAATAAATTTATAAACAATCTGGCCTCTATTACAAGTCCTTTGAACGAGTTACTAAAAAAAAAAGCTATCTTTACCTGGTCCCCTAAGTGTGAAGAAAGTTTTAAAAAAATAAAGGAAGAAATTTTGAGCGAAAGGGTATTGATTCATTTTGACCCTAAAAAGCCATTAATACTTGCTACAGACGCTTCGCCGGTAGGGTTAGGAGCAGTGCTTTCGCATAGATTACCTGACGGTTGTGAACGACCTATTGCTTTTGCTTCCAGATCGTTATCAAGCAGTGAGAAGAAGTACAGTCAAATTGATAAAGAAGCTACAGCTATCTACTGGGGTCTTAAAAAGTTTTTCCATTACTGTTACGGTCGAAAATTTACATTAGTTACTGACCACAAGCCACTAACATCGATCTTTCACCCGCACCAGACACTACCAGCGATGAGCACCATGAGACTTTTTCATTACGCTCATTTTCTATCCGGATTCAATTATGAAATAGAATACAGAAGATCTGCAAGCAATTCTAATGCTGATTACTTATCCAGATTTCCAATAGAAACAGTTAATGAAAATAAAAAAGATCAACACTCACAATTCCAGCTACAACAAATATACAAAATCGAGGTAAACCCAGATATTATAGCCCGAGAAACAAAAGACGACAACGAATTACTTCCCTTATTACAAGCATTAAAAACAGGACGTTCTTTGAGAGAACTCGGGTATAATGACAATGAATTTACGCTACAGGATGATTGTATTTTGAAAGGTACAAGAGTTATTATTCCTTCTACTTTACGTTCGCAAATTCTTAATGAATTGCATACTGGACACACAGGGATTTTAAAAATGAAATTATTAGCACGCAGCTACGTTTACTGGAAAAACATGGACGGAGACATTGAAAACAAAGTAAAAGCATGTAGAGCATGCCGGTTAGAGCAAAACCAACCAGCAAAAGCTACTTTACACCATTGGGAAGAACCAACTGACCCTTGGCAACGAATCCATGTTGATTTCGCTGGCCCAGTGTCTGGTTATCAATTATTCATTATAATCGACGCCTTCACAAAGTGGGTTGAAATAATTCCAACCAAAATAACGACCAGCTCTTGGTGTATTCGAAAACTAAAAGAAATATTTTCTACTTTCGGCGCACCCTATATTCTCGTTTCAGATAACGGCCGGCAATTTATATCACAAGAATTCAAAAATTTTCTCTCAGATTATAACATAACTCATAAAACCATTGCACCCTACCACCCAGCCACAAACGGTCAAGCAGAACGCACAGTGCAGACTATAAAGAGAGCTTTACGATCTATGGGGGGCGAGAGCGGTGATCTGGTCGACAAGTTGACTACTATTAAAACACGTTTGAGAAGTACGCCAGGCCCCAGTACCCAGAGCCCTTATCAGTTAATGTTTGGCAGGGAAGTAAGAACCAGGCTGCATGCCATGCTGCTCAAAGCAGAGAATTCTACTCGTCACCGAACATTGCCACCGGATAATTTACGACAATTCAAACTGGGAGACAGAGTACAAGCTAGGAGTTACTCGTCACCGCATCAGAGGTGGACATTCGGGAAGATCCTGTCTCGCCTGGGACATTTACACTATGAGGTGCTTACAGATGACGGCAATGTCTGGCGCCGCCATCTTGACCAGCTGTTGGCAGCACCCCAAGTGCAGCAACTGGAATCACGGCCGAGGGCTGTTATGTCTTTGGTTTGACGTTTGTCAATAGGTAGAGGTTTCCTAGACAACGAAGATATCAGGATTGTCAAATCATTATTAAAAATATACTATTAGCAATATGTACGTTTGATCTTTATTTAATAGTATTATAATAAGATTAGGACTTACACAGTCGCCAATTATAGGTTAACCAGCCTTCATAAAAGTAAGTGATAACTTCACAAAAATAAACAAAGAGAAAAAAATGAATTAATGAATTATACAAAGGCCAGTCGGCAGAAATGTATGGAAGCTGGTCTAGAAACCAATAACAACTATATGTATGTCATTAGATAGCTCTTTAAATTTGCAACAATAGTTATTATGACGGGTCATTTTATATAGATAACTCCCCAATTTCAGGAGTTTTAGTTGCTAATTTCTAAAGGATCATTGGCAAAATGGTCTACAGCTCAATAACGATCATACATTATATCATTGGAAAGCTATTTTCGTGTACTACAATAGATTTTTTTGTATGATCTGCAAGTAGTTGTTTCGGGTCTGGGTGTTTGTGTATGTGAGTTTATATGTTTGTAAACGCACCCATGGTGCAGGAGAAATTCCTAGCATGGGACAAAGTTAAAAAAAAGTTCTATAGCAGGTAAAACTCAGCTGCGCTTGGCCAAGTATCTGCCTTAAAAACTTTCCGCCTCAATGCCCGCTCTTATCTTTTTTCCCTATCCTCTGTGATAGTGTTTGTTTTCTTTCTTTCTTTCGTTTTTATGCAAGCTTTCCTCGATAAAATTTGATTGTTTGGAAAATATTCCAATAGGTACGTATTTTTACCTCCAGTCTTGATAGCCGTGGGAATATTGTTTTGAATTCTTATTTTGTCTTTTTTTTTCGAAATATCAAAACGTTTTTCTTCAAAAAATGTATAATAGTTCTATCTTACATCTACTACACTAAATGCGAATGTATGTTTGTTATCTTTTCACGTCTAAACCAAAGAACCGAATGTACTGCATAATATACATTATCAGGTATACAGAAACGGATAAAGGGTACCTTATACATATACATAGATCACGGGAAGCACGTAAAGCCGTTCGTTCCGGCTGTCAATTGTAGATTTTTGCCAGTCGTTACTATTAGTCAGAAGCTCTAAAAGTCTGACACCCAGTCTTACCATGGGGTTTCGTATTACCTAGTTACTGGGTTGTGGAGGTCCGATAGACAGTCGTGTCATGTATTATTGATATTCAGCTGCATCTGGTTCGACTGGAAGCCGACCTCAATATAAATAGTTGGGAAAAGGCTTGGCAGATGATGATATTATAGGTCGCGGGATGATCTAAATAGGCTACCGTGACCCTGGAAAGATAAAGGCAATTGAAGGAACCGTGGATTTTAGTCAGTACAAAGCAGAGAGTCCCCTCCGTTACGCCCAGGGCGGGAGGACTCATTTGATGATTTTACCACGCAAAAAAGGGTAATTTATAAACCGAGAAAAATACAGTTCCTTAAGAGATCAACAATAACGTTCTCATGATAATAATTAGATGGCTCCATGTGTCACCGAATTAATCGTCAAATTCCAAATAAACGCAAGCAGAGTCGCAAGAAAAAGCTAGTAAAAATATATGCAAATCTAAGCAATTTTTAGAAACACATCTTATTATAAAGAAAAATAAAATGTGCAAGTTTATTCTTGAGGTTTAAATTATCCCACGAGAATATCCTATCGGGATAAAAATTGCCTAGCTTTGTCCTAACCCAAGTCATTGCCTATTTGTGTTTCAACATAACATCATGCCTTTATAGGCCCCCGAAGGAGATAAAGGTGTACCTTTATAGTAGGTACACTCTCATTTCGGCAGTACTTGAGTGTCTAAGTTTATCGTAATCCATTTAACCGTTAAGCTAATTTCAAACAGACAGGCGAAGCGAACGCGAAGCAAATGCGATCCGAATCCTGTCATATAGAAAAGCGAAAGCGGTCCGATAGTCTATGTGACAGGCTTCAAACAATTTCATACATTACAAACAAAAACGCTTCGCTTCGCGTTTGCTTCGCGTTCGCTTCGCCTGTCTGTTTGACAATAGCTTTAAAGCGTAAGTAAGACAATATAGATGGTCAGAAACAATTTTTTTAATAAAGATGGTTCAAACTAAATTCCGTACGTTTTCTGCATAAATCCAGTTCCACGTAGATCCTATTGGAGACAATCGTATAAATGCGAAAGTTGGTGAGAATATAAGGACGTTGGTTAAGGCGGAAACACATTATTAAAACGCGACGCCACCCGATGAAGCGTGATGCGTGTTGACTCGAACAAATGTGGCAGGCATGGCGTCGCGTCGGATGTTCATAGTGTGATTCTGGTCTATAGAAAACAATTCAACTCAACACGCATCACATTCATCGGGTGGCGTAGCGTTTTAATAATGTGTGGGCGACTTTACTCTCGCACACATAAACAACTGAACGGATTTGGATGAAATTTGGAACACAGACAGTTTACAACATAGATTAACAAGTAATATATTTTTAACCTGGTATGATGTTCCCGTGAGACAATTACTAAACGAAACGCCGCCCGCGAGTACATATTTGAATAATGACCCAAAAATATAACACCTCAAAAAGTCCCCTCAAAGCAAAACCAACCCACTCACCAAAGTAATACCTTCCAATTTTCAATAAAGAATTAAAAATAGACCTCGAAGAAACAAAGCAACGCCATTCTCAAAGCCAGATTCCGGAGCAAAGTGCACCGGAAACTTTAAGGAAAGGAATCCGAAAGTTTTGCCCAAGTATTAGCCGTGGTTACTTTGGTGCCCAACCCCGGGTGGGCAACCTGGTGCCCAGATTCTAGAGATAGGTAATTTTGTGTAAAGTTAGTTTCTGGTTTGTTAATGAAAGGAGTTTTGATGTGGAATAGGAAGATAAAATCCTGTGCAGAGAGCATGTATTGCAGTTTTTGAGTTTGTGGGTTTAAATATGTGGATTTGCCAGTAAAGGACCCCTTGTTTACTTACTTAGATTGTCGACATGTTCCCACAGAAACCAGAGACCGAGTTATTAGAGTTCTATAATAATTACTTCAGAAGGTAACAGGATTATTTATCATACCTATTCATGGACTGAACGAACATAAATAACAATATTATTTGTCTACCCACAGTTACAGGAAAAATGAAGACCTCGTGGCTAAATAATGACAGCCACGTGGATCTATTTTGGTTAAGGGCCTACATCCGCTTCAGTGCCATTAGACTTTATAAAGCTAACTCTTCCTTGGAAAAAAACAAACATGATTGATTCATGTACTATATCTCTTATACAGGGTTATTAAGGGGGACTTATAGTTTTCCATAAAAAAATATTTTACAAGACGCTATTCCATTACTTATTTTGAATATTTTTTCGTTGGGGCTTCTTTTTATGGTACATAGCTTATCTAAATCAATGAATATATTTTTTCAAACAAAATCTTAAAAAGTTAGGTCTGATCGTCAGTCGTAAGCAACGCGTGTGTGTGAATCTAACACAGCCCGCTTACTTAAGGTCAAAGGCAAATAATACATCTTAAGCACGCATGCTAAGGTCGAGCTGTAGATGGGTGACCATTCTATGACATACTAGTTTCATTAGTGCCTCATCTCGGCTGTCATTAGGTGCGTCCACACAGAGCGCGCAGCCTCGCGAGGCTTTTGCTGCGCGAGGAAACTGACAAGCGAGGCTGCTCACTCTGTGTGGACGCGTCTATTGTTTTTCGACCGAAGCACGTTACAATATATGCGAGCAAAACAAAAGCCGACACTGGATGGCTCGGGCGCTCCTCGACCGCAGCAGTGCTGTCACTTGCCTCGGCCGAGACACGTCTACACCAACCGAGCTGCTTCGCGCGGAAAATGCTTCGCGAGGCTGCGGGCTCAGTGGGGACGCACCTATTTGCACATCTTTACTATTAGTCAGTGGGAAAATTATCTATATATATAAAAGAACAGGGTTTTTTATTAAGACTCGACTACAGCCGAAACCGCTAAACGCAGTAACTTGAATTTTGGACAGCAGTTGCAGTCTACCGTGTAGGGAAGCAATAAGACGGGATTTTGCGAAAATCCTCCTCCAAGGGGGTGAAAAGGGGTGAAAACATTTTTATGAAAAATCTTATTCCTTGGGTTTATAAATTTGAAACTTGCCATGAATGAGAACACAACTAAATAAAAAAGATTGGCTCTATTATTTTTTTAAAACTACCCTCCATTGGTAATCTAGGCGTTGTTAAAGTTTGTATGGGAAAATCATAACGCGTGAGTTGATTAATGTGAAAATCGGTATTTATATACTAGATCAGAAATAATTAAACATGTGTTTTTGGATTTTTCGAAAATCACCCCCCAAGGTAGTGAAAAGGGATATTCAAAATTTAAGGGAAGGGTATTAAACCGCTCAACGTAGAAACCTGAATTTTGGATGGTGGTTGCAGTTTATAATGTAAGTGAGCATTAAGAAAAGATATTGCGAAAATCTACCTATAAGGGGGTGAAAAGGGGTGAAAACCTTTGTATGTAAAATCCTACTCCTTGGGTTTATAAACTTGAAACTTGGTACGAATATGAGTATATAAGTATACACCGTGACTTTTTAGTCGTCTTACAAAAGTGGTCCACATAATGTCCCCGACCTAAAATACATCTAGGCGAGTTTAGTTTTTTTTTTTAACCGTCAAAAATATTTTTTATTATTAATAAATAGGTACATTAGAAACATGAAAATTTTTACGTGTCAAGCTGTAGAGTATACCTACCCAGCGCAATAGTCAGGCAGATCATTCCATCTCCATTTTCTTTGAGACAAGGGTGTTTTTAACTACTCCTTGCGTCATAATAATGAATTAAAATTTTATTTAAAAAAAAATTCAAATCTCTTAAATACCTATTTTTTTATTATAAACGTGTTCTAGTCATTGGATACATGACCTGGGATGCCGTTGTAAGACGACTAAAAAGTCACGGTGTATAAAAAAGATAGTCATTATTCGTTTTTATAACTACCCAACATTTTTGTTTTTTTCGAAAATCACCCACTAATTTTGTGAAAAGGGGTGATTAAGTTTTAAAGAAGGATTTTACTGCTTGCTTCGATAAACTCAAAACTGGGCATAAATTATCTCTCATTCGAATAAAGGATGCGTATTTATTAGCATTTTAAAAATCAACCCCTAGCGGGGTGAACATTGGATAATCAGTTTGTCTACACTAATATTTCAAAGGAATAGAGGAAAGATTTGATTGTGAAAGAAGAAGAAGAAGATCCTATAAGGAGGGTGACCTGGCATTAAATTCACTGAGTTAAAAAGTTAGAAACACGCGCAGACGAAGTCGCGGGCAGAGTGCTAGTTATTATCATAACAAGAAGGTCTTTAATACGGACCCAATTAAACGACGTTTTTGCTAGATGGGTTATTTCTAGATCTACATTAAAATTTTACAAATTCTTTTCTCTATTCTAGACTCCACAGTAATTTGCATCGCTACCAACAAAGGAACAGTTTATAAAACCCACCACTCTGATCTCAGTGAACTTTGAAAAATGTTTGTTTAATGTACAGACGCCTTGACCGGCTGGCGTTTCGACAGTGAGATATAGCTCTACTGATACCCTTTGACGCTTCACTTAGGCTCTGCTATATCTTCAGACAGAACTTTAAATAAAATACCGTCTGGAAGTCAAAAGAGAATGCTTCGGGCGAGTGAGTGAAACAGATTTATATTTCATGAAGGATTGCTGCAGACAATTTTCGTTTTGTTTTCTTATGTTGTATTGTATTTATTGTTTGATGCGGTCAGTGTTGCACAGCTAAAAATGTATGTTCATCGGGCCTCATCGGGGTATTGATTTTTGAGATAGATCATAAAATGAGTCCTCACACTGTGAGTGAGAGAAGCGGAAGTTAGACTCGTACGGACTAAAATCCATCTTGTTTCTTTATTTGCCCTTTACGTTCCAGGGTCATGGTTTTCTGTTTAGATAGTCCTACGACCACAGAGGTTAAGCAATGCTTGCCTCGCAATTGAATTTGGTTGTGGTTATTATTAATAGCATTTTGCAAACATTGAAATAACAAGGCAAATAAATTTATTCAGAACGCGATCAGAACATCTGAACTAAGTTCAAAAGTTGTTATATTTATCATTGCTATTGACGCTAAAAACTTAATTTTATCTCTTTCGTAAATAATGATATAATTTTTGACAATTTCTCAAAGCACACCTATTATTCATCATCATCTGTCTAGCATTTTAATCGGATTCAACTGAATATAAAGATTTTTTTCATATCACATCGATTATATAGGCTCAAAAATGTTTTTATCTACGAATCACCTCTGATAAAAATCATTATTTTATATTTTATCCGGGTGAGATTGAGATTTTAACCGGAATCCCAGCCTTCCCGGCTATAAGGCTCGCAAGAATTCCATGCCCAAGATTGGAGGCTTTCGGCAAACTCCCAGCTTGGTTGTTCTGAGCGAAAATTATTATAGCAGAGGATTTGGTGGCGAATGTGGCATTTAAAAATCGTGGCAGGTATTTTCGGTAAAAGGGGTAAAAAAGGTGGTTAGAAAAATCAAAGATTACAATCTTTGTTATTTCTTGTGTAAGTAAGAATATTTTGGTTAATTTGAAATATAGGGACTAATAGCGGCCATACACCATACTGCCTATCGTACAATCGGCATGACGATCGATTTGATCAAATTGGCAGTTCGTCCATATACACCATACACCATACTGCCTATCGTACAATCGGCATGACGATCGATTTGATCAAACTTCAATTCGGCAGCAGTGATGCCAACTTAGCAACTTTATAGCTAGATCTAGCTATTATCCGGTGACAGACAGCTACAATTTTATAAAACTTGTGGCTTAACTTTTTAGCTACTTTTTTACCGACTTGTTTTATCCCACTAGTGGGAATCAGTTGGTAATACAAGTGAAAGTGAGTTCAATCGATTTTCGACTTTATTGACATTTATGCAAACACCGGATTTTAATGAAGGAGCAATGTTAGCTAACGAGAATGTGAGAAAAAACAAACTAAATTTTGAATGTCAATAAGGTCGAAAATCGCTTGAACCTGTTTTTTAACTTGCTTAACGATAGCAAGTTAAAAAAAGGTTCAGGCGATTTTCGACCCTCCATTCCATTCCACTCCACTCCACTCCACTCCACTCCATCGCAGTCTGTAAAAAGTGTCGTTACAATTTTTTCCGCCTAGCCCTCTTTCGCAACGCGCCATAAGGAACTTCGTTCCAAAAAAATATACGTTTCGAATTGAGAACCTCCTCCTTTTTTTACGTCGGTTAAAAAGTAGCTACCGAATATTAGCTAGATCTAGCTATAAAGTTGCTAAGTTGGTATCACTGCTGCCGATTTGAAGTTTGATCATTCCGATTTGATCAAATCGATTTGATCAAATTGGCATGATCAAATCGATTTGATCAAATCGGCATGATCAAGCCTATTGTTATGCCAATTTGATGGATTCCACGCCCACACACGGTCAAATCTAACTGATCAAATCGGCAGCGTCATGCCGATTGTACGATAGGCAGTATGGTGTATGGCCGCTATAAGAGTATTTACTCTTTGGCTTTCAATTTGAAGGGCATGCGGAAGGTGAGTAATGGGCGACTCGCTGTCCGATCATGGACCATGTCCGGGTGGACGGCACGTCTTGTTCGATGCGCGCCTCAAAGAGCTATCAGCAGTCTGATGGGGGCCACCCTTAGAAGGCCAAAGCCTGCCGGGGTCGCGGGACTGCCTCATCAGGTAACTGTGACTCAGGAACGTAAAGAGCTATTGAAGATTCACCGTGGATTTTAGTCAGTACAAGTCTGACAGTCCCTCCCGCCCTGCCCTGGGTGGGAGAACTCATTTGATGATTTTACCACAATAAAATAGAAAAAGAATAAATTGAAAACAACTTAGTGACTTAGAAGGGTCTAATTTTCTCCTAGTAAAAAAATATTCGTAGAAAGACATATCTCCAAACCAAACTTATCATCAAATTCGAAAAATACGTTTACCTCGATGACATCATAGCAGGTGGGTACTGGAAGCACCTCATTGTGTATTCTGCTCGCCTGTCTATTGAACAGAATTGTCTCACTAGCCTGTCATCGAAGGAGTTTTGTGCAGGAAATATATTTTTGTAACGTGTTGAAAGAACGGAATTTTATTAATATGGAAATGGTTTATAAGGATTTTTAAATTTGTAGATGAAGAATTAAAATCTCGATTTATTTTTTATTGAAGTAAATGGTCAATAAAAAATAAATCGAGATTTTCAGTTATTAACACTTGCACTGTCCATGCATTACATGTAATGCACTGATGAGTTAGCTCCGTACGTCCGTGCATGACATACAATACACTATTAACAACTTGGACAACACTATTGGTCGGCGGTTGAAGTTCATACGTCCATGCATCGTATATAACGCACTATTGGACGTGCAATAATTGTATCGATAATTGTCTTAGGACAGTGAAAGTGTTAACAGGAAAACACACAGAACAGTGACGAAAAGTGACATCTACGCGCCAAGCGCTGGGCCCGTGTGGTGAGGTATGACCTACTCCCTCTCACAGAGAGGAGGCTTGTGTCCCAAAAGTGGGAACATCTTTAAAACTATAAGGCAGACTCAACCTAGTTCATGGTACCAGTTAAAGTGGCAGTATTTTTGTTTTTATATTCGTCGCTATTGTGGATACATTTTACGTTTTACTCAAATTTTATGGTTTGTATAGTCAGTGCCCTTTATTACATGACCCATTTTATACAACAAAACAATCAATTGTTACTGATTCTGGACCAGCTATATTCAGGTCTCGAGTGTACTAAAAATAATGTATAGGCAGTGTCCTTCATAACATGACCAATTTAGACGGCGGATTATGGAAAGTTGGGTCAAGTAATTCAGACTTCTGACCATTCTATTACAAAAATGATATCTCCTATATCAAAGCATTGCCTTTAGTATAAACTAGGATCTAATATCTAGGTTAAAAATCTTCAACACAACACATTAACAAACAATCCCAGTTCTGCTAAAGTTCACTTAAAACCATGAGTGATGTTCTCCCATGACAACAGCCTGCTGATAGTGCAGTTAACGACCCGGAACATGGCACTGAGTTACATTCACAGTAACATACGATACTAGTACATAATGAACATGATAGAAGAGCTAAGCTAAGTATATAGAGAGAGAGATTTTAAACAATAACATAATTTCTCTAAGTGTACAGTGCATTTTTTTAGCGTGGTAGAATCATCAAATGAGTCCTCCCACACCGAGCAGGGCGGGAGGGACTGTCAGACTTGTACGACTAAAATCCACGGTGTCCTTCAATAGCCCTTTATGTTCCGGGGTCACAGTGATGAGATAAGTCCCGCGACCCCGGCAGGCTTTGGCCTTCTAGAGGGGGGCCCCGTCATCATGCTGACGCTCTTTGAGGCGCGCGTGGAACACAACGCGCCGTCGACCCGGGCATGGTCGGACAGCGAGTTGCCCTTTACTCGTTGCTCACAGGTGTACAGTACATAGCTCGTCTTTCATTTAAAGTTATGTCTTGAAATCTAGGCAAGTGTCAATGTATCTCTTTCAGCAAATATACACCGTGACTTTTTAGTCGTCTTACAAAAGTCGTCCACTTAATGTATCCGACCTAAAATATCTCTAAGCGAGTTTAATTTTTTTTTAATCGTTAATAATATTTTTTATTTTTAATAAATAGGTTCATTAGAAATATGAAACACCCTGTTAAAATGTTTACGTATCAATCTGTAGAGTATACCTACCCAGAGCAATAGTCGGGTAGATCATTCCATTTCCATTTTCTATGAGACAAGGGCATTTCTAACTACGCCTTGTGTCATAATAACCAATTAAAGTGTTATTATTAAATTTTTCAAATCTCGTAAATACATATTTTTTTATTATAAACGTGTTCTAGTCATTGGATACATGAACTGGGCTGCTTTTGTAAGACGACTAAAAAGTCACGGTGTATACTTTTAAGTATAACATCACTGACGTCATTTTTCCTCACGATGGTTTCCTTCACCGTTTTGAGAGCAGTGGTGATGAGAACCCACGACCTGCAATTCGTAAGTCGGGGGTCGACCACTGATCCGTTATTGCTCAATGTGACTGTCAATACGAAACGCAGAATACTGGGAAACAGACTTATTTTTAAAGGGAAAGGGCCACAATCTGCAATAGACCAAATAAAACAAACGAATGTTATAAATACAAAGCTCCAAGTTCCTACAACAAGAGTGTAATGTTTAATGAAGTTAGTAGAGCTACAATTGTTAGAACGATACTAGTTCAAATCGTGCTTGGAATTGATGTGTCTGTGTTACTGATTGGGCTGATTTACGGATCCGTAGACTTAGTTCATCATCTATCCTAGCCTTTTGCCAATAATATTGGATTCGGTTTCCAGTCGAACCATATGCAGCTGAATATCAGTATTTTATACGGAACGACTGCCTATCGGACCTCCACAACCCCGTAGGCAATACGAAACCCCATGGTAACACTGGTTGTCAGACTTTAGAGCTTCTGACTGGTATTAACGACTGTCAAAGATCTAGAAATAACAGCCGGGACGAATGGCTTTACGTGCTTTCCGAGACACGGAAGAATCTCGCTATAACAGACGGTCATCCACCCACAGACCAACCTCGGCCGATTTTGGGGAAAATATGCAATTACCGAAAAACTAATCATAATATGCAATTGCATATGCAAATATGCATTTGCATGTAATTCGGTTTCTATTTATAACCGCCCACATTCATACTTATAGTTACAGATCTGTACAAAGTTATACATACTTGTTTGTTCGACTAAAGTATAGTTTTTCATTCAGCCCTGTTAAACGGTGAGTGACGGGTCAATGACGCCAGTTTATCCCATGACAATTGATACGAGGACTAACGATTTGGAACACGCTGTACATGTCTATATATACGTGGCTTTATATATATGTACAGATTTAGTGATATCGCACTGTGGGGACTCATTCCAATGCCTGACTAGATTGGAAACGATTGCGCTAGACTTTTTATTTTACGAATTCAGACCTTTTTTGTCGTGTGTAGAGATATTATACGTTTTTTTTTTGGATTTAAAGGTTTTGTGCATGTCAAAAGGATTTTGATTGAGTGCTTTAAGTGGCAAATGAAAAAAAAAAACATGATCAGTAGCAGAAACTCATGTCTAGGTGTTGTGACGATCTGATTATATTCATGGGGAGAACACGGCCAGAAAGTGCCGAAAACAGAATAGAAAACCATTTATTTTAGCGTAGACATAGACACACAAAACAAGCTACAAGAGAAAAAAATATAAATAAAAAGAGAACAGTGAAAAATTAAAATTGCGCTAAGCATGTCCAATTGTCCACACCGAAAAGAACAGAGAGATTTGGGAGGAGAAAAGAGTGACCTTTGCCCAGCTGTGGGTCTTACTGTGCCATAAAAGAACAGCAGTATTCAGCTATAAAAGAAACTGTTCACAACATCGTTTTCCTTTCCTTTTGTTTTAAGATCTAATTGACATAAACTTTTTGATTAAATATGTAAACTAATTCATGTTTGACTTTTTTGTCGTCATTATATTGCTGATAGGATGTCACATTTTCTTCTTTTTGAAGAATCAATACAATCTCAATTCAGATTCAATTACTCTCCAATCAGAGCTCCTATCCTAAATCTTTAAGGTTTAATTAGCAGAACTGTTTTTTTTTGAAAGATTTCATCCCTTATCCTTAGTCTCTCTCACAACAAATGATTCTCGTATTGACAGATGTTTTCCCGGCCAATATACAGGGTGGAATTTTGTAATGCCACCTGGAGGGAAGGTACTCTTAATACTGCAGATAGAAAATTTTACTCAAAGGAAACATTCCTTTATTTTTGAATAGAAAGCAAACTGCATTCAAAGATTTTCGAAAATTCTCTTCTCCCACACCCGGGAATCGAACCGGCTAAAATTTGAAAAAATTATACCCTGTACTTTTATTACTAGAAATGAATTCGTTAAAAGAATAAATTTGTGTATCCAAGAGAATGGAGCCTATTTCGAGCAACTAATTAGTTAGTTTACCATTTTTTGTAAATAATTAAATTAATTTAAGATTTCCTGATTTTCCTTTCATTTAATTTATCATGTTTGTTAGAGAGATTTCATCCTTATAATTGACCCTAACGATCGATGCAATAAAAGTACAGGGTATAATTTTTTCAGATTTTAGCCGGTTCGATTCCCGGGTGTGGGAGAAGAGAATTTTCGAAAATCTTTGAATGCAGTTTGTTTTCTATTCAAAAATAAAGGAATGTTTCCTTTGAGTAATTTTTTTTATCTGCAGTATTAAGAGTACTTTCCCTCCAGGTGGCATTACAAAATTCCACCCTGTATATATAACTTGTCATTCTGTAAATGTACCTCAATTGTTTACTCTTCCTTTATTTATTCAACCAATACTAAACAAGATAACAAGACCACAAATAGCTAAAATACCTAATATCTCAAAATGATTTTTCTAAACTGTACCTTTACCATTCAATTTTAAACTTTGGACTGTCTGTTTAAGGTAGAATTTCCTTCAGTTTCAGTAGTAGTAGAACTAATATATTCTAGGGATGTAGCGAGTATATTCCAAACGGGTTCTATGAATATCTGAGCTTGTCTGTACGAATGGGTTTCGATTTATTTAATTCTGAGTACCTATATGTTTGGGGGACTCGAATGGAATATTGACCTCGAGAAGGTAAGGATTGGGTAATGAATTTGGTTTTGTTTTGAAAGTGGTGATAGAGATGATTGAAACTGTCATTTTCGTAATATTGTAATCACATGATCATCATAATTATATCAGCCGAAGATTGTCCACTCCTGAACATAGTTCCCTATACGCTATGTGCGAGGTGACAATACCTTCTAGTGACATTACACAGAGACACACATTTCAAGGGGGCATAAGATCTGCCAATACTTGCAAAGTATCGGCAGATATACAATATAGAGGAAGATGATTACATAAAGACCATAATTATAACATGAATTTATTAATTACTATTAGTACTAAAGGAAGATTAATTGTCCTGAAAAACATTCCATCTATCATCTATACTGAAACATTATTTTTTCAGTGTCTGTGACTGATTGTTTACGCTATCTGTAAATACTCAGTGTCTACAAAATCAATCGCTTGAAAGAAAAACGAGACGTTAGACGTGAAAGAATGTATGTAAGTACCTACTCGTATAGTTATTTGTGTACTGATTTTATAGTTTATGTTAATGCCTTCGTCCGCGGGGAATAGGATCGGTGGGTACGGTACTACTAGCGCATAAAAGTACTATATTTGAATCCCGTTTAGAAGCTAAAACGTTTAGATATTTTTTACGTGAAAGAGTACCAATCATTCATCCGTACATTCTTACAAACTTTCATATTGTTATAATTTTTTTTTTTGAAGTGAAAACTTCTTTAGCAGCGTTGTGCGTTGTAAACTTCTTTTGTAAAAAATGTAAAACTCGCGTCAGGGTCACGTGACCCTGATCGAAAAAGCGTAAGACGTAATTAAATAAGCGCCATTTATCGTTCTTATCGTGAACCACGTAGAAACGTAAAAATGAAAAGGCAAACGATAGCTTGCATTTGAATCGTGCAACGCCATCTATCGAGCATATATGATAACATTTGTGATTTGACACCTGTGCGATACTAACAAGATGTAACAAAATTCGTTAATTTCATATCCGTACCACTCCAGTTTTAAAATATAACAATGTAATCAAAAAGTTTTCACTTCTACCGGCACTCCCGGAGTGCAACCTATCGTTTTTTTTTTGCAATTGGCTAGCGTTTGGTCACTATCTCGCTAGATGGTGAGCGATGATGTGGTCGAGGGTGAAATGCGCTCTCCTAGAAGTATAATTAATATCGCAGTCCACCGTTGGACGTAGGCCTCTCCAGGCTGGACCACATTATCCTGCCCTCCGCCCTCCGCATCCAGTCTGTTTCAGCCACTTTCTTAAGGTCTTTGGTGTATCTGGTTGGGGGGGCAAATTACGCTTGTCGGTATGTGGTCTTATCTCCAGAACTCGTCTGTTCCACCGGCCATCGGTCCTTGCCACTTCAGTTTGCTAACTCTGCTGACTATATCGGTTACTCCGATTCGGATAACTTCATTTTGTCCTTTAAAAAAACTCCAAGCATAGCCTGCTCCCTCGCAATATATTTGAGAAGCAAATCCACAATGATGACGTACTAGAATGTAATATATTGTTCTAATAAGATTAGCTCGGTCAAACCAAAGGACGACCACAAGACATTATCCTCCTAGATTAAATTAGAACTATCCCAAAAGTCTAGACCTGTATCTAGGTTTCAAAGTAGGCTCTGTTTAGTTCGATATTTCAGTATGGATTTGGTTTATCTGTGTATGTTTTGCTTCTAGGCATTGTTTTCTCTACGAGGTTTGAAAAATTTCCCAGTTATAAATGTATGTAGTAGGCCCTTTGCGTTCCAGAGCCATAATGTCCTTTACAAGCGGTCCCTCGAAACGAAATCTTCAGAGGAAATCATCGTGATTGCAAATGACATTGCTGTATGATTCAAAATATGAAAATGCGGAACCTAGCAATAAATACGAAGAGATTTTTTATGTTTGTTTGAAATGCAAAAACTCAAAAACGACTAAACCAACATTTAAAATACTTTCACCTATACAAAGCTGCATAAACAGTAAGTAAAACAAGCTCGAAGGAGGAGGCGGGACGCGTGAGGAAGAGGACAGCGTCCACCTCACAACCCAGCCGCAGTAGTAGACGCCCACGGCCGGCGACAGACGTCGCAAGGCGATCTCCGGCCACCACCGTAGGCGCGGGCTTCCCGGCGTCGAGTAATGGGCGACTCGCTGTCCGACCATGGACCATGCCCGGGTCGACGGCGCTTTGTTTCCACGCGCGCCTCAAAGAGTTTCAGCACAATGACGGGGAACCCCTTAGAGGTCCAAAGCCCTGAACGTAAAGGGCTATTGAAAGATACCATGGATTTTAGTCAGTACAAGTCTCAAAGTCCCTCCTGCCCTGCCCTGGGTAGGAGGACTCTTTTGATGATTTTACCACGCTAAAAAAAAAGTAACACAAGCTGTAATTTATTTTCAAACTCCTACCGACGCGAAGCCGAGTCGGGTGCTAGACTTTAATGTATTTCTCTAGACATTATAAAAAGGGTGGTGCATACAAATATGTTAATGTCATCTCAGTCTGCAATAATTTACATGGAAGTATCAAATTCCCCGCTAATAACGTAAACGAGTTGGATAAGACACGTTTCTGTTGAGCAGTCAAGCGTGAACGTTAGGTGATTGGTTCCGTACATAAAGAAAAATGTATGTGTGTATGAACGTACAATTGAGAAACTTGAATCATGCCGCATTTTGACAATAACTCATTTGAATCCGTCAATAAACAAAGATCAAGGTCTTTACTATTGATATTTGATTTGTGTTTACGTGAATGTGGATCCAATTGTATTTGAATGTCTGTAAGAAAATCTTATGGGTCTTAATTCAATGTCGATTGTAGATTTAAATTGTGAAGTTAGACCGACAAACCTTTTTGACTTGATTTTCACTGTCGCACGAGACTTACAACAATCGAAATAATGGGAGAGAACTGACATGCATATTTCTCTGATAATTATTCCATAATTAATATGGTTGACAAATAAATTGGTAATAATCTTAGCACTTGTAAACTGCTTATTTTCATTTCATGACTCACTTCAATAAATTCGTCCTAATGGAATCAAGAAATGTCATAACCTCCAAGAGAATGGCCACTACGTAAACTGAATACCATATTATATTTGTCACTATATTAAACCCACACTCAAAAAACAGTTAACCAAATAACCAAGGAACCCTAAAAACTCGATATGAATGCATCATAGAGCTCACGTGCCAAGCTGTGTAATTTATCACTCTGTGCCGGGTTCTGCATACAAATGGTTTCAGAGATAGCTGCGGAATTCTGAAGTGGGGCATATTGTGCTCGATCCTGGTGCTTGATAGTATCGTCAAGGTTTAGAGAAAAGAGCTAGGGGGATGGGTCAGGACCAAATTCTGACGTAATCGCACAACGGAAATCACAATGGAAAATAAATATATCACAATAAAATTGTTACGGTGTGTGTAAAATAGTCGTAAGATTTTAAATTGCTTTTTTGTCCTACCTAAGATCTTACGAATATTTTACACATACCCTAACAATTTTATTGTGATATATTTATTTTCCATTGTGACACATTCCGTTGTGATTTCCGTTGTGCGATTCCGTCAAAAATTTGGTCCTGACCCGGATAGTGTAGTGGGGATTTTGAGCTAGCTAGGTAGTACTGGAATGCAGACGACGAGTAATGGGTCACTCGCTGTCCGATCAAGAAGCATGCCCGGGTCGACGGTGCGTCGTGTTCCACGCGCGCCGCTAAGAGCTGTCAGTAATATGACGGGGGTCCCCGGAGAGAGCCCCCCAAAGCTTGCCGGGGTCGCGGGACTATCAGTTAATTCGTTAGTACCGCGACCACCTTCCGATCCTAGGTGATTTTCCTGTATAACCAAAGTAATAATGAACAACTGTGTGAATTACGATAAGCGATTAAAGACCAATCAGCCGTCCAAAACATAACCTTGGAGCCTTGGATAAGGTAGCTTAATTTTACATTCCTTCCAAAATTAGGTCATGAAAATCAATTCCCACTTCAGTACCTAATCATTGATTCCTCAGCCTTCTGTGACCCCAACTGTCAATCCTTTCCGTTCCGCTCCATGAATCTAGGCGGAAATATTTAATCCTAGATATATTTTCAGTCCTAGCATTTCATTCCAATCTGCGGGTAGCCGAGAATAAATTGATTTCATTTCAAATGTCTATAGAATCAATTGGATTGTCACATCGAGCTCATGCTTTTGAGAGAGGAAGACAGAAAGGTGGGATGGAAAGATGGAATATTAAATTGATAAAAGTTATTGCGGTTTTTAGATTCGTTTAATAAGAAAGTACCTACATATTTAGCTCTTACGAACATTGTTGAACATGAATTATTTTTCGTGTGTCGGATATCTGATTAAAATCCACTCTGTTTTATACTGCACGCGTAGCATGGCGATTCTATCTCTATTCTACCAAGAAAAGACAAAGTTATTTCATCGTTATTTCTATACAAATCGATTGTTTTTAGCACAAGTATGACACGATTCTTACACCATTAAGGGGAATGCTCCAACCAGCCCGCGAAATTCAAAATTTCTTGCGTTTTTTGCCATTTGCAGGCCAGTTCTAGGTTGTATGTTGATTAAAATATTGATCGCGACTGTAAGACGTATGTAGTTACAGAATTATAATCAACAAAATCATCAATACAACGCTCTAAGTTCATAAAGCTTCAGGAATAACTTTTTATGATATTTTTTTGTTCCTGAAGCTTTATGAACTTGGAGGGTTGTATTGGTGATTTTGATGATAATAATTCTGTAACTACATACGTCTTACAGTCGCGATCAATATTTTAATCAACATACAACCTAGCACTGGCCTGCAAATTGCAAAAAACGCAAGAAATTTTGAATTTCGCGGGCTACCCTGGAGCATTCACCTTAAAGAAAACATTAAACACATCTTTTCTATATTTTAAACATTGCTATGCTTAAATCGATAAAAATATTTAACGTTCTGTCATTTTGTCTATTCTCCCGTCGACAAAACCCGTTTCTACGGCGCCATGCCACGCGTGCTGTTCGTTTGGGTTCTAGAGTGTTTTACGATGTCCTTTTTAGAAATTCCCGCGACCCTGTTTTCAGTCAGTGGCGGTACCTTCATATAAGCCCAAAAGCCCGGCATGCCTTAATTAAAATGCTCGATAGAGATTCAATATCAAACCCGAACTATTTAAAAGTTCGCGCGCTTAATTCTTATCAAAATAACACAAAATATCTACCTAGTACCTATGCCACACGCACTGTCACGCACACTACTACACATCGCGTCGCCATCGTCTACATATAGCTATCTCGCTTACACGTACCGGCTTATACCGGGCTTTCAAATACTATCTCTGTCTCTTTCGCACCTAAAGCGATGTGCCGTATAACGAGTTAGAACCTTGTGCGTCTACAAATCGATCAGTATGGAACATTTAAGCCAGGCTTGATGCGTCTGAAGTTGGACGCGTATGCTGTTGTTGTTTATAAAATTCGCCAAAAGGCAGGCAAAGGAACAAAGCCATACAGCCTAGTCTTGTTTAAGGACGCGTATGCGTGACCTTGTGTCGCCTTTTTTTTAAATTTATTAACGGCAATGGATACAGGTCCTTATGCCTCTTGTGTCGCCTTGCCAACGCAGTGTTGCTGTTTTATAGCGACGACGTTGTGAGATCTTGGAAATTTTTAACGTGTTTGGAAACTTTTTTTAAGATTTAGCAACAATAAAAACTAGCGACTTTTTAAAATAACGAAATTAAATATTCAAGCAATGTAATAATCGTAATTTATCTCAAAAACATGTTTACACTTTGAACAATGAACACAGAAAATAATATTTTTGTGGGTAATTTAACATTGTTCGGGTAATATTAAAAATTGAGGAACTGTACAATACAATAAAATATCTTAAAAATAAAAAAAAATTGCGACATCTATCTAGAATTTTCATATACCTGGCGACTTTTTTTTGCCTAAATGACAACACTGCAACTCTGCGTACAAGTTACCGGCATGGATCTTGAGCGCTAACCTTCACCTGCGCAGAAGTGAGTTATTAGGTCCCTTTGGTAGATGAAGTGAGGAAGGGGGCGGGGAAAGTGTAGTGATTAGCCCGCGTAGCGTGCCGTAGCGCATCGCGTCATAGCCGCCACTCGGGATTCGTTGTTTTGTGCGTTTTATTTGTTTTATTGTGCATTTCATTTGTCGATAAGTGTACAATGCGCAAAGCGATCCCCACTCTTACGCCGAGCGCTCAAGAACCGTGCCGGTATTTGTGCAACTAACTTCAGTCTCATTTGCTTGATGGGGAAAAGTTTTGGTGTTAAAGTTTTTTAAGAGTTTTATTAGATTATCTCAGTGATACAATTGTTTTGGTGACTTACCTACAACAATGGAGGTAATTGTACCTTGTGAGGATTTAAAATGCGTTCAAGTTTTGATTGGCGAAGATAAGGTAAAATCTTTAAACTTTTCTCAGAAAAAACAGTTAATTTCTTCATTAAAACCGACGCCTAATCTATGTATTTCTCAGAATAGTAAATCGCATAAACGAAAATTTAATAGATCAGTGTATTTGTATATAAAAATCGGTTGAAATTTTATTGGGCTTGCCTTATTTTGAAACTCTAGGCACGCCACTGTTTTCAGTTCTGCTTTTCTGACTAAGTCTCAATACTCAATACGCTTATTGCATTCCACAATATGAAATTAGGTGGTAGGTTAAGGATTTATAAATACATTAGTTTTGGATTATTGTAGGCTCTGATACTTCAGTCTCTACCCTGCTACTCCATCTGTCCCTTATAGAGCCACGATGTCTGGCAAAATTTATTTTTGTAATTAATTTAAATATGGACTATGTCTGACACAAATAAAAAATTAAAATTAATTAATCATCTGAATTACTCGTAACTACTATAAAATAATTATCTTCAATAAACATTAAACAGCCGAGATCAATAGTTTTAAGCATGCAGAGCATTTATTACCAAATGAATAGTCACCCATCTAATGCATGTCCTTGGCAAGCGTAGCCTAAACTTAAAGATCGACTTGTGCAGCTGTTATTGATTAGCCGTGTTACCCTCTATCAAGAGTAAATCTACTTAACCTAGATCAATATAGACCTTGTCCCAGTTCAAAATTCAGCCCCAAAATCATCAACTTTGTCCTAGATCAGACCAAAACAACATCAAACCTGACCAAGGCAAAAAGTCAATAAGTACTGCTTTACATTCAGTGAAGCCACCCAAACAATAAATATATACGGCTCGGGAATCGAATCTGCTACCGGTGAGCATTTAAAACGTTTGCTTTGAGGTTATACCAAGACAGGGTTTGAATATAAACTGTTGGATGAAGCAGATTTTGTAGAGATCTGTTGAATTCTGTTTTTGAGGTTATTTTTTAAACGAAATGATTGGTCTGACTATTTAACTCTTTCAAGTTTTTTTTACATTTGTTTCAACAATATTATCATCCAACAAATGCTTTTGGGAATCGAACCCATGATCTTTTGTTCAGCAATAACCTCACTGTACACAAAAAACGAATAATACGTAGTTTTATGTTATTATCTTGTTAAAGACTATACTATACCTCGATATTGGAATTACTAGAGTAATTCCAATATCGAGGTATAGTATAGTCTTTGGCCAGTATTAGTTGACCCACTTTAACATTATTCTGCCGTATAAGTTAGGTCATAGTAATGATGGATACCTAATGAACTAAGTATTAAGACTAATTTTGAATCTGAGTATCCTGAACTTTATCAATTTAGGTACTTATTTATTTAGCGCCTAGTAAATAAGTTATTACTAAAGTTTACTAAAAGATGGCTTGGTTAATACCTATTTTAAAGTTTCCATCAGACAAAATAAATCTCTTAGATTATTAGTAGTTATCTAAATCTTCTTTATAACAACTTGGTGCATAAAATAAAATTTTAAACATGCTATAATTTTAAAAGTAGTTAAAAATGTCGTATCTTCGGCGTTGTATAATACAAACAAATGCGTAAATAAAGCTAAAATTCATCTAGGTCATTTTTGCTGATCATTTCATCATCTAGCGCAGAGGGTGAGCGATTGGACTGCTGCTCTGCTTGTCGTGGGTTCGATTGCCGCACGGAGCAAATATTTGTATGATCTACAAATAGTTGTTTCGGGTCTGGGCGTTTGTGTATGTGAGTTTAATATATGTACGAGTATATTTGTAAACGCACCCGCGACACAGGAGAAATTCCCAGTGTGGGGCAACTTTTTTTTTTTAACTTTTATCTGTACCTACTGATTCGCGATATCTATGAAAGGAGAATCCTTAAATAGAAGTAATTATTTCATTTATCAAAGATTCTAAGTGATTACTGTGCTATACTTTTAATGTAATTAAAAGACAGTTTAGAATGTTATGAAGCCGTTCAATTAGATAGAAAGTTGTAGCTAGTTTAGCGTTTTTCAATAACTTACACAGAAATTACAAGAAATAAACCTGCAGTACATAACCTAAAAACATAAACAAGAAAATACCTACAACCTATTTACGTCCCATATTTGAAACCGCAACAAATCTACGGAACCGGTCCGCTCAAAACCACCTGAATCGGACCGGACCGGATACGTTTTGATTTAATGCCTACGATTGACCACAAATCTCGGTAAAGGATTCTATTTTGGCCTAATTTAGCCGATAACTGAGGCAGATTAATTTATGAGTAGGTACGAATTAATTTATAGATTTTGGAACACGATTTTCTATTTGAGTTGCGGTTTAGATAACTGAATTTCGGTTGGATTTGATTTAGTGGTTATTGATGGAGTTGACGGTTTAATAGAACTGCTAAGTATAATTTTGAGTGTCGAAATCATTCAAGCATAGTCATGGATTGTGACGCTGCACTGACAGGCCCGGATAGGGTCGGACAGGGTAGATACAGACGGGCAGGGTAGAGACAGACGACGACACGGTAATTGTTGCAGTGGCTGAGCGATCGACTGCTGCGCAGCGAGTCGCGGGTTCGATCCCCACACGGAACAAATATTTGTATTATGTGCAAGAAGT
Organism: Agrotis exclamationis; assembly: GCA_950005045.1. NCBI lineage: Eukaryota > Metazoa > Arthropoda > Insecta > Lepidoptera > Noctuidae > Agrotis > Agrotis exclamationis. The sequence goes on from OX465441.1 coordinate 15,097,626, forward strand.
TTTTCTGGGTCTGGGTGTTTGTGAGTTCCTATGTTTGTAAACGCACTGATGATACAGGAAGAAATTCCTAGTGTGGGTTAATGTTTTCTTTAAAAAAAGATGTTCAGGGTAGAGACAGACGGTCAGGGTAGACACACAGACGGTCAGGGTAGACACACAGGTGGTCAGGGTAGAGACAGATGGTCAGGGTAAAGACCGACGGTCGATGGAGCAGACGTGTTCTACAGTAGAGACCTCGTATGGGCAAATGTCCTGCGGCACGATGGATCGATGATTTGAAGAAGGTAGCTGGCAATGGATTTAGGTCCACTGTGGGAAAGATACAGAACTAGCCAATTAGCCATGCCATTGTTGTTAGTCAAACGACGTCACCCAAAATGTTACTGTCAGCGGTCAATTCTGACAGAACAGCCATTATGTCAAACTTTGACTTTAGGTTTGGGGGCAAGGGCAAACGTTCCCAGTGGCGTTTAAGAACTTTTTTTGACAGATATTTGACGTTGGAGGCAAAAGCTTCTTATGGTGTTTCAGTAGATAATAATTTTATTTGCTCTATCTTCTGCTGTAACCTAGTACAGTGTACAGTCAACAGCTAAAGTAGATGATCAAAATGAGAAATTCAATACTAATGAACGCAGTTCGCGTCAGTACTGTGTGGCGTCAACGTAATACAAAGGTATGTGATTGTAATTTACCAAACATTTACTACTAGTTCATACACAGTTCTGACGCGAACTCCGTTCGATAGTATTGAATTTCTGAATTTGATCATCTGCTTTTGCTGTTGACTGTATCTATATCGAAATTGATTTGCGTAGAATTAAGTTCCTTCTCCAAAATCTATCGAAAACAAACACACCTATAAAACACAACTTCATAGTCACAATTATAAGAAAAAATAAGCCACTTACCATTCAACTCCCTCATGTCTCCTCCACTTTTCTTCCTGAAGTACCACACCACCTTGGGCTGAGGCTTGCCTTCCTTCACGGAACAGCTGATGTTGACCTTCGCGCGCTCCAGCAAGGGTCCGAAGATGGCTCCATCAGACAGGGTCTTCCCGTCTCCTGTTACCACCTCCACTGACTTGGGTTTTACTGTGGACAAAGAAAGGGTGTGTGTTAATGAGAGGCTTATAAGTAAACCAGTTACCCAGATACTGGGTTGTGGAGGTCTGGTAGACAGTCGCTCCATGTATAATACTGATATTCAGCTGCATCTGGTTCGACTGGAAGCCGACCCCAATATGGTTGGGAAAAGGCTAGACTCCTTTTTTATCGTGGTAAAATCATCAAATGAGTCCTCCCATCTGTGGGAGGGACTGTCAGACTCGTAGTGACTAAATCCACGGTGATCCTTCAATAGCCCTTTACGTTCTAGGGTCACTGTTACTTGATAAGACAGTCTCTCGACCCCTGTCTGGCATTGGCCCTCTAAGGGGGGCCCGTCAGTCCTCCTGCGACTTCATCTGCGAGGATTTCGTGTTTTTTACTACTTTCAATAAGATTACAATAAGCTTTTCAGTAGATTTCTGAATTATCAGCATCGTGATGACTAAAAGAATGCCCATGTTATTTAGTCTCTTTCTGAAACCTTTTTTTTTTTGGGTGGCAAAATCATCAAATGAGTCCTCCCGCCCTGGGTGGGGCGGAAGGGACTGATACGACGCGCCACCGACCCGGGCTTGGTCCTTGGTCGGACGGCAAGCTTACCCATTACTCACCGTCCGCAAGCCCGCTCCGCCGCTGTGCCCTCTGCTATTCAGAGGGACACGCGTTGGAGCGTCCACCCGACAGGCTATTCGCATACGGGCAAAGAGACCCCTTAGGCACACAGTGCCTAAGGAAGAGTTTTTGCCCGCATCCCAGGGTGCACCGGCCCGAAAAACTGGTCTTCCCCTCGGACGGATCCGAGAGGGAACTCCAGTCCACGGACGCACGTGGAGGTTTTCTGTCCTAGCACCCCCTTTCTGAAGCTTAAGTACAACGTTTGCGTTTACTTATAACGTACTTGAGTAATTTACGGAAAATTAAAGCGCTTTTAGTGTACAAACGAGGATTTAATATTTTCCATCAAGTTAAAGTCAAAGTTCCCGTTTACTTTACGTCACAAAAATAGTGAAAAGTCGTAGCAGGGTCTTTGTTTTGGTATCTACTTTATAAAAAACAAAACACAATCACAATTTTTCCTTCTCTTTAATACAAGCTCCGTACAAACATAATATAAGGTACTATGAATGAAATAGAGAAACGGGAAAAGCCGTTAATTTAGACCCTTGGGTCCACACTAATGGGCTTCTCAAACATATGTACCCAATTCATCACTTACCACGGAAAATAATCGGACCAACCGCCACATTGAATAATAAATTGAGGATAGGATGTGTGGCGCCATCTAGTTGGCTCACGATGAACTAATTTGGGTGAAAACAGCTGGGGCCGTGATTCTACGTACATAGAAAGATGGAAACGTTTGTTTTAGTTAAATTTTCAGCAGATAAAAAAATAGATTTAATTGGTCAAAAAATGGTCATGTTTTAAAATTTGAAAATAACAATTATTGTCTCATAGTCTAGTTCCTAACTTTGTCACTTGAAAATACGGGGTAGATTGCGTTAAGTCCTGGGGGGGTATTACAACGTCTTAAAACCAGGCTTGATCCGGCGAGTGAAAGTGACAGAGCTATACAAGTCGTCTAGCAGCATCTCGTTCACTCACAGGAATAAGCCTGATTTTAAGATGTTGTAATACCCCCCCTGTACCTAGTTATGTTTTTTTGACTCGTTTATGATGTTGGCCCCATGAATAATACAAGTGTGAGCCCTCTAATTCCGAACGCAACACTCTCAAAAATCGAAAATATCTGTTTGTAAAATGATTTAATAGATTTGACGCAAACTCTGGTGTGTAAACATAAATAAATAATTATTGATGTATTTATCAATGAATAGTTAGTTATAATATTACTTAATTACTACTTAATAAATACTTAATTGATGTGATTGAGTTGGGAAACTTATATTTATAAGGACCAAAATCAAATCCCGAAATTCTCGAATTCTGTTTAATACTTACCAAGAAAGACTAGTGCCATTAACTTATATATCCAAAATTTTGTGGCAACTTCTCAGTGGGAAACAGAATAATTACTTTGCCTGGGACCAAGTTCAAATAAACGTAGGTGTAAAATTTCAATTACTTCACTTAACAATATTTTAATAAAGAAGTTCGTTAACAAAAAGTGAATTATTTCCATTTCTCATTAACTCACTTATCGCCCAGTCGCCTGACGCGGACGATGTGAAAACATTTTACAGTTGAAATACGACTTCATACGTTTTTCAGTACAATTTTTGCAACACTAATGGAAAGGATTTAAAGTTGTTTTTACGTTTATTGTAACAACAAAAACCTTTGGCCTTACAATTTTTCTCCGACTTCCAAGGAAGGATTATTATTTAACAACAGGATTAAGTATGACCACTAGGTATCTCACCTGAGGCCTTACCACGAGCTCTTAACGCGATCCAGTTTAGGCTGTGGGAAAGACATGGCGCTAGACCAGTGGCGGATTTACAAATTTGCCGCTAGTAGGCTATTCAATTTTTGCCGCCCCTACTGATTTTTGAAATTCAATACGTTAGTTTAGTTCACAATCATATTAATTACATTTATTCAGCAATTGTAACTTTATGATTTGTGTTCTATCATCCTCATTACGTCGGTTTTTTCCCGTTATTAATTAGTATGATTGTGAACTAGGTGATATTTCTGTCAGTTACTAGATTAGTTTTGCAACCCGCTATGTAGTGACGAGTATACTGTTAACCTGAAAACAGCAGCATGTACTAATCATAAGGTGAGGAAAGGCATGCCTTAAAAATACCTATACCATATGAACACAGCTTACACAAAATAATGTGTACTCGGTAAACGTTGTTTTTGTTAAATATTCTTTATTGCACTTACAGTTTAAAGCAATATGATCAATTTCTATTATATAACAAGTTAACAATCCGGTTAATGGTGACACTGAGATCAAATAAGTTTTACATTATGTTTTTTGCGAGATTTTAAATTCGCAAAATCATTAATTATATCGTCTTATGAAATCTTGTTCATTAGTTCTGATTCTATGCACAAAAGAGATGAACCGTTAACCTTTCTTGACTTTAAGAAGATAAGCTTCTCTCACCTGAACAATTTGTCACTGGTGTACATAGAGCCATGCAAAGTGCTATATCCAAGTTTGGATAAATGTGCTCCAAATTCTGTTTTCGCAGGAACAAAGATAAACTTCTTAATGATCCAGAATCTGGTTTTATCAAAATTCTTTGAGAAGAAAGGTGGCATTGAAAGGAGTGTACGCATTTCTGAACTAAATCAGTTTCTAAATCATTAGGAAACATTTTTTCCAACGAAATGGCTTTTTCCGTCAGGGTCGATGGTAACAACTCACTCATGTTAGAAATGAAAACTTCTCGTTAAATTGGTGGTAGGCCTTTTGCCGTTTCTGTAACTCGGATACGAGTCTATCTATCAGGACGAGAAACGTGTTAACCCTGAAAGTTTCACTTGCATTCAATAACTTCTTCAAATGTTTCATCAAATCTTTTTTTTTTTCTTGTTCTTCAGATGTTTCATCAAATCTTTTTTCTTGTCAAAAGACATGGCCAAAAATTGCATTCCATCAAAATTCCATGTACACGTACATAGTAAATACCATTATAAAATAAAAATATAAAAATAAATTACTGCGTAGGTTTTAGCCTCTCTGAACTTGTCAGTTTTTAACCAACTTCAAAAAAAAGTAGGTTCTCAGTTCAATCTGTATGTATGTTTGTCCGCGATTATCTCGCGTTTGGCTCAACCGATTTGGATGCGGTTATCAGGAAAGTGTTCATTACATTCTGGAGAATGTTTTAGTATATAACACTGATGGTTATCCCGTGACATTGCCCGCGTGGATCCGTCTTTGCTTACTTGGATTGTAGATTTTCAGCGACCATTGCATGTTTGTCCGCGATTATCGCGCGTTTGGCTGAACCGATTTTGATGCGGTTTTCAGGAAAGTGTTCATTACATTCTTGATAAGGTTCAAATATATAACACTAATAGATATCCTGTGACGTTGCCCGCGTGGATCCATTTTTGCTTACTTGTATTGTAGATTTTCAGTGACCATTGCATGTTTGTGCGCGATTATCTAGCGTTTGGCTGAACAGATTTTGATGTGATTCTGAGGAGAGTGTTCATTACAGGCTGGAAAAAGTTTTAATATATAACACTAATGGATATCCCGTGACGTTGCCCGCGTGGATCCGTTTTTGCTTTCTTGGATTGTAGATTTTCAGTGACCATTGCATGTTTGTCCGCGATTATCTTGCGTATGCCTGAACCGATTTTGATGCGGTTTTCAGGAAAGTGTTCATTACAATCTTAAAAAAGTTTTAATGTATAACACTAATGGATATCCCCGTGACATTGCCCGCGCTGATCCGTTTTTGCTTACTTGAATTGTGGATTTTCAGTGACCATTGCATGTTTGTCCGCGATTATCTCGCGTTTGGCTGAACGGATTTTGATGCGGTTTTCAGAAAAGTATTTGATACATTCTGACAAAGGTTTTGGTATATAACAATAATGGATATCTCGTCTAGTGGCCCGCATAGATCCGTTTTTGTAGCTAGCTAGGATTGTAGATTTTCAAAGACGCCGATTATTGTGAAGCTTTTTGTTGAATATCTAAAATAAAAACGGTAAAATAAAAAACTTTTTGAAAAAAAAAGGAAACGAATTCAAAACAAAACACAAAAAAGTCTAAAATAACTTTTTTTTCGGAAGTCAGTGACTTTGTTTGTATTTCTTTGACTATGGCCACCGACTTCCGAAAGAAAAGTTATAAAACACTTTTTTGGGTTAGTTTGGGGTGAAATCTTCCCAGTAGCTTTCTAGGGGTGGACCTTAGAGAAAGATAAATATAAGAAAGGAAGTTCCAAACGACTTGTAATTCTAGTACAAAACGTGTGATATGGTCGACAAATGCATTTTATTAGAAACATTTCATTCATACAAAACTGTATTCATTGGTATTTGTTACGTTTTATAAAATACTCGTGTCATAATTATATATTTTAATGCGTTTTACCCAATTCACCCAAAAAAGCTTTAAAACGGAACGAGTTTACTGGTTTGATAGTGTGGTTTTGTTTACGTCAAATGTCAATTTAATTTTAATATCATTGCAGATCGTTCTGTGATTGCAGATTCAACGTCTATTGTGTTTGTGTTTTGCGGCTATTTTCTGATATTTTTGACCCCCGCTGATACCTTCTACCGTACGATTGCCTTGCTAATAATACTGGACTCTGATTTGCTTTGCGTTTTGGATTTGTTTTGTGGATTACTATGAGGTGCATCACCTGCGGAATAGCCATACAAAGGCTGCAGAGGCATCTCTTATCCTCGCTTTCTGCACCCCATCAAACCAAACTTTCGCGTTGGTTAATTAATGCCCAAACCCAGGTATGAAGTCGGAACATTAAAATACTTAATCTGTTTTTTTATGTTTTTTCATGGTATGCGATTTTAAATAGTGCATCTTTTTTTCAGTTGCCTCTAGATATATTCATTTGTCAACCATGCTTCTTATTATTGAATACTGAAACTGGTGAACATGAGAGACTCAGTCAGAAAAATAAGACAACAATAATGTCAGTATGGAGTGTCCATTGCTCGCTGTCCTAATATCACAAAATACCATTAATGTGGTAAGCATTTTGTTTTTAATTCATTATTTTAAATACATAATTATCTGGTTAAGTATTAATCTATAAAAACGTTTTTTCATACTATATTTGTGTGATTATAATATACACATTTATCTTTATGTATTTTTCAAGTTTTACATAGACTTTTTAAAGTAGGCATGTTGTAACAATACTTCTCATTGTACAAAAACATAAAACAATTCAAGAACATACTGTTAACAATTCAAGAATATTAGGATAATGTTTAAAAAGGCAAATCTTTGTCCCGCAATCACAATTATGAAATAATGTATCCTTTTATGCTTGTATTTGTTTTACTATGTTCAAAGCAGTTATTTATAAAATAACTGAATCACTACAAAACCTTAAACTTAATGCTGATAAGAGTATGAAATAAAAATGTAGTTTTATCTATGCTGGTTGGTTGCCCTGTGACTCGTTTAACACTAACTCATCACTGTAAATCATCTACTGTGGACGTCCATTTTGTAATTGTTCTTTAATTGTTATGCGGACCAATTGGTCCGCTCAACATTTCAAGGGGTAACGTATGAGTTATCTAGGTAGGCATCTAGGACAGGTATAATGTAACAAAATAATTTTATTTATTCTCTATACCTTTTAAATAAATAATTATTTATACTCTTTTGTTTCATTTGTGTTTTCCTTTTTAATTGGTCAATAAACCTTTTTCGGTCAATAATTCTAAAAAGTATGTTTTTGAGGCAACCCATAAAAATACACTAAAGAAAAACATGAAATTCTATTGAAGGTACTTTGTTATTATTGTCAGATTTTAATAAATAATTCATTAAAGCGCCTTTCTATTATAGCAAATCCTATTCTATGCACTTATTGCCAGCAATCTGACTAAAGATTTAGTGAAACTGTTTTCGTTTACTCTGTTGTAGTGACAAGTTCTTTATGTGTTTTATTTACTGCAATTTAATGTACCAATATCCACGAATATAAAACACCAAAAATCATTGGTGTACATTGAATTCAATAACTATGCAAACGCCCATACAGAAATTGGCCATGTCCTTTAAATTGAAAGTAATATTGAAACGCTATTGGAAATTTTTTAAAATTCATGATCGCATATGTATCTACTGGGTGTAAGGGACAGGCATAATCTATCTCGCGAGATTGTAAACTGTCGAAAGATTGCGAACTCAACGTTCTGCTTACAATTTAACGTACCTATTATTATTCGGTAGATTGTAATCTATCGAATCTATCGAAGTGTAATTTTACGCTGACATATACATTTAATTATAAGTTTTTTTTTTTATTATTTGGGCTAAATTTGCCGCCCCTCTCAATCTGCCGCCCTAGGCTCCAGCCTACTTAGCCTATTGGTAAATCCGCCACTGCGCTAGACGACTTGTATAGTCTGACTGTCTCTTTTTTCCGCAGCCTAAACTGTATCGCGTTAAGAGCTCGTGGTAAGGCCTCAGGTGAGATACCCAGTGATGGTAAGTTTTGATGGTAAGTTTTGACGATGAAGCACGCTTGTCTAGAAGTAACCTATTCCGTCTTGGCTTGAAGGCCCCAAAGTTATAGCCATTAAGAAACAAAAACCCCGAAATAGGATTCCACTCCTTAGCTGTGTGCATAGTAAGTATTGGTACAATGGTTTCTGCTACAGGTACCATGTACCATAGACTGATGGCACTGATTTCCGTACGACTTCTTCAGACTAGAGTCTGGTGATGGAAAGGGCTAGACGGAATCAGACGGTGTAGAGTAATGGTTGTTTAGAAGACAGCGAGATTCAGTTATAATTTTCCCAAATTATGAACTTCACAAACTCAGTTAGGCGGTATAACTTTTTTTTTATTGTGGTAAAATCATTAAATGAGTCCTCCCACCCAGGGCAGAGCGAGAGGGACTGTCAGACTCGTACTGACTAAAATCCACGGTGTCCTTCAATAGCTCTTTACGTTCTGGGGTCACGGTAATTCGCGAGGCGAGGCGTTATTACTTTACGTAATTTATTTCATCACGCTCTGAAAACACAGGTAAATAATAGTATCATCTAGAAATAATAATACGAAACACTTCAGCATTCACCTGTACTCGGAACACACCAATGAAATCGTATCACGTAATAACGTTAGCTGATTGTCTCGCACCGTTGTACTCGCCTGTACTGTGTAAGTCGATAAGGCTGGCTGTTCATTAGCCGACTTTTGTTTCGAAAACAGGTCGACGTGTTTATTGACATGTTGCTTTTTTGTTTTATGATAGCAATGCATATTTTAGCCTTTTCCCAGCTTTGTTAGGGTCAGCTTTAAGTTGAACTGGATGCAGCTAAATATCAGTACCTATTTTACATTAAGCGACTGCCTATCTGACCTCCACAACCCAGTAACTGGGTATTACGAATACCCCTCGGTATGACTGGTTCGTTCGAGCTATGAACAGCAACGACTGTCAAAAATCTACAAATGACAGCCGGGACCAACGGCTTTACGTACATTCCGAAACACGGACGAAATTCGCTATGATACATGGTCACCTATCCACCGATCAACCTTGGCAAACGCTGCGTAACCTTGAAGATTGAGTTTTGCGGCTGTTATTATGTAGCCACAGTTGAAATGAAATGAAGGGATAATCGTTTCAGTTTGATTTTGGTAAATTAGAGGAATTTATATTTAATTATTTTATATTTAGGCCAAACTTCAATGACATTTTAGAAATTCAGTACACAAACAAAATAAATAATATGTAGGTACTGTCGATACTAACAATACTATGAAATACATGAACGTAAACCCTATCGTCACTATTGCATTTGCTTTCGACCACAAACCAATAGCATCTATATTTTAGATGCTATTTCAATTAATTGGAAATATCAAACAGTGGTTCCGTAGAATAGTGTTCAAGAAATGTTCGCCCATTACTAAGAGAAGTAAATTAATTGGACACCAAATAACAGACGTAGTAATTATTTTATTTGTATCTTTATCAACACATTTGATTCAATTCAGATATGAAAAACAAGATTACTAATTAGTGCTGTACTAATTACATACAGCCAACAAAAGCGATTCAAAATAACATGAATAGTTACCAAAAAGTACGACTTTTAAGGAAAATGTCAAATGGCCAGTGGCGTAAGAGTTTTTGAAAGATAAAGAGGAAAATCACATATTTGCAAAATGTGATATTCACACAGATAAATTATAAAAAACACTACAAACGTACAAATACTACATAGAACATTTAAAATAGATGCTAGGTACGTCTAATTCTACACATTTCTCAAGCCCAAGAATTCACATTGTAACCTCCTTCCTAGAAATAATAGATATGGCATGTGCATATAAAATATTACGCCACCTTACTTCAAAGAAATTGCGACATACATCCTCACAAATTGCCGAGATACGAGTATGTAATGTTTCCAACATTTTGTCGCACTAAGAATGCACTGCTTTAGTTTTAAGTTGCAAGGAATTATAAAATTGTTTATTGATTGTACTGTTTTGTCTGCGAATTCATAATTCTATTTTCAAAAAAGAATGTCGTGTTTTGTTTTTATTTTGTTAAAATAATTCCTTTTGCACTGCACATAGGTGCTCACACGGAAACACAATTGTTGCTGCAAACTTGGTGCTTTACAAATCTTTGCTTTACTTTAATTTTTTGATCGATTTAGCCCTGCAGCCTGCAGTGATGCTGTTGTTGACTGGTGCTCAGATTAGTCTCTCACTTATCAACATCTACTACTGGACAAAGGCTTTCTATAAACGTCCCTTTATCAGATCAGATCCTGCGGACTCTCTTCTCACATTCCATGAGTTCCAACTATTATCAAAACAGATTATCAGGTCGTCGTTACTTTTTAAGGTTTATTTTATACACATCATTTATTTTTGGTGATAAGGCTTATTTTATACACATCATTTATTTTTGGTGATAAGGCTTATTTTATACACATCATTTATTTTATAAAAAGCTTTACTTTGACTAAAAGCATTAAAAATACAACATCGGCAAGTTTAACCTAAATTAAAACTCAAAAAACACTTTTGTACTAACAAAACAACAGATTACACTGCACAACAAACTAAAAATAAAAGTCCAAATGCACTCACAACAGCTTTCATTACTAAATGGAAAGAAAATCCTCTTTTAAATCCCTTTCAACAATACTCTAACAATTGTTAGAACAGTTAAATATCGCAAGTCTTGTATCATTTCTAATTAATTTAAAACAGACTGACTTTTAATTAACTTTCTGCAACTGATGCTATCTGTCGCCCCCCAGTGGTGGGAAATGTCGATACACAGTTATCGATAAAGTTCACAATGTCCGCTCCAAGTTGCGGTTATCGATAATTTGGTTGCACCTCGTTATATCTTTTGGTGGCACGTGAAGTTCGTTAGTTAAAATGAAATGTTCGAAATGATAAAGTTGTTTGTAGTTTTGCGGTTTCGAACATCGGAAATGTCGATAATGATGTTATGTCTTGTTACGGCAGGTCGTTGGAGATAAGTTTTTAGTACTTGGCTAGTTTGGAAAGTTTTTTATTAAAATATTATGCAGCAATCGCTGCAGTCGGGTAATAAGGGAACTTTATCTACATAATTATCTTTTTTACTCTGAAACCCAAAAGTTTGGTAAAGGTCTTTTTAGTTTTGACTCATTGTTTTTTTTTCCTCCATGGAAAGTTTATAAACATCTTTGAACCCAGTATTAGTAGGTTAATTATTAAAAGTAACTGGATTTTGATATTATGAGGATAGCATTTCGTAATAATTCCAAATCACACACACAAATAATCAGCCTCTAAATGTTCCCATTGCTGGATATCACACATCCTCTCGATGAAAGAAACGAGAGATAATACCTACATCACGTAATTCCAAATCTTTTCTTGTAAGACGTTTCACTTATTTCTTTTAAATATTTTTATTAAAACATAAAAAAAAACATTTTAATATTAATGGCGACAGAAACAGTTACATTTTTATCGATAACATTAAACCTCAATAAATACTTCACTATTAATTACTATCAGACTTCAAACAGTAACAGGGTAAATTGAGGAACAGTTTGAAAAGCGTTCGTTTTCAACTTATTTTTATTTATTTATTTGCTGTGGTAAACGCGCTCCCAGTTATTATCAATTTCATTTTATTAGAAGCTTTTCTCTTTCTGCTGTTTTGTAATCTTTTTGAAGATATTTTGTCGGAGATTGAATTCTATGTTGAATTTTGAACGTAGATTGTTTGATCGTATTTTTTTTAGTATGCTATTTTTGTTTTTTTTTTCTGTCAAAAATAGCTTTTGAGCACCCGTATTAGTACAAACGAAACAAAGAAAGACTGCGTTCTCATGGATAATTTGATTAAATGCACTGCATAAATCAAATCCACTTTTAATTTTGTACTGCATAATACCATGGAAGATTTTCAATGGTATTGCAACACAAAATTAATTTTCTCTAAATTTTATCGTCATAATCTAAATTTTATTATCCAATTTACCTATCATAAATCTTGCCTTATTAAAAAATCCTTAAATTTTCCTTATCTCAAACCAATTTCTTTATAATAAGCCATGAAAAAGTCATAAGAACGTCCTTCAATTATTTCCCCGAAATCCAAATACCTTTGCCTTGCCCGTGTCACCTTGCTAATAAAATAAACACGTCACTTTTGACAGGTATTGCGTCGCCATGACAGTTTAGGAATTAGCGCGGGAATTTTGACAGATACGCAATATGAGATGGATATATTAGGTATTGTTTTTTTTTTTGTGACTATCTTTTTGCTTTGTTTTGTAAGTGAGATGTGTACGAATGTCTTGATCATCTTCACTCATATTCGTTATTTACTCGTATAAACATTTTTATTGAATCTCAATGTAGTAGATTTTTGTTCTTTTGTGGCTTTAATAATGCTTCTCTTTAATTTGACAAGGCAGTAGAAGTATTCGGGGTATTAAAATCATTAAATTAGTCCGCTTTGGATGGAGCGAAAAGAACTATCATACTCTTACTCACATAAAATCCACCATATTTTTACACGCAATTTTTAAGCTATTGCATAGCTTTCATGGCGGGCTCTGAGCGCGGCGCGGCGACCGAATCAAAAAAATTCCAAAAACGTAAGGAAAAAACCTGACACCACGCATCGTCTAACATCGTTTCAGTTCGGGAGACTTTGGCAATCATAAAAATATCCGTCATAAAAACAATTTACTTTTTCTTACTGATTCTAAACGGCCAGCTACAAAATGAGTTTTCACAATGAAACCTACTTATAAAATTCTCCGACAACAAAGAAGTCCTTTATTACAGTAGTGCACCACAAACATTTTAAATAAACTATATTCTCGTTAAATATACGCGGTAGGCGATTTTATTCTTTAAAATAAAAAAAAAATGTTATGCAATAGCTTCACCGCGGCAGTCTCCGAGTGCCACATGTATTTTTTTTACAACGTTGCTCCATACTAGGAATTTCTTCATTTATCGTGGGTGCGTTTACAAACATAGAAACTCACATACACAAACACCCAGACCCGGAACAACAACTTGTAAATCATAAAAAAAAACATTATAAATGAGAAAGATAAAATCGCGCGACGCAGCGCCGGCGCATGACGCACGCGTGCGCTCTGTATACTATCGTACGCGATTATTAAAGTTTCGTAATGCCCTGTGAGTGTAAACTGGTGATTAACGAAGTCTTGTCCTTCTTAACAGCAAAATGTGAAGTGATGGATGAGCTAAGTTTAATAAAAATATGCTGTTCATGGTACACGGAAGAAGAAATTGAACATGCAAAGTCATTGCTATGTGAGGCTGCCAACGCAAAGAAGACCGCAAGAAAAGGTGAAAAGAAGACTGCCAATAACATAATTGATATCATAAAGGTGATCAAGGAAACGGAACAGGAGAAATTACCGTATTTCGTCGCGAAGGATCTAAGCAAAATACCCCCCGTGACCTTTGATCACTTAGATGTTTCAAGTGTTTTAAAAACTATGGCAGCGATGCAAACGGAAATTATGACTATGAAAAGTAAATTTGAAGAAACTATCACCAAATTAAACGATGAAGTAATTGTTTTAAAAAATTTGAATTTTCAAGAAAAGGGGGTAGACCAACGGCGAATATTATCCGCGAGGAGCGCGAAGACCGGCCCAACGGCATGGGCCAGATCTGAGGACTATGCTGTCAGAACACCACCAACAAGAACTGAAAATACAGCCGAATTTGGAAGATCACCTGTGCCTGTACGTAATGAGTCCGGGCCCTCGCGTGAGCCGCACTCTGCACCCGTGCCTAGTTTCCGGGACGTGATACTAGGTAGGAACAGTGAAGCTCAAAAACGTACCTACGATGATGACAATGATGGCTACCAGACAGTAACTTATTTACGAAAACGACCTCGTATTGCCGCGAGTCAACAAAACATGACAAACAATGAATCGACACAACAAAAGACAATCATAATTAAGAATAGACGCGGTACTAATTTGAGTGGGAAATTAAAGGCGGCTGAGCACATTGTTCAGGTTTATGTGTCTCGCTTTCAAAATGACTGTACAACGGAGGATATTGAGACATACATGAAAGATAACGGTCAAAAAGTATTTAGCGTGGAAATGTTGACATCAAAAAATGCGACTAACTTTAAATCATTTAAAATATCAGTCGAAAAGAAAAGTCTAGATGCTGTTCTATGTGAAGATTTCTGGCCAGAAGGAATTGTATTCAGAACGTTCAAAAACAAATCATCTAATGGATCCACACAACCACAGTAACGTGAAAATTGTATCATTCAACTGCAAAAGTATAAAACGGTCCTTTAAATATGTAACTGAATTATGTACAAAGTATGACATTATTGCACTACAAGAAGCATGGTTGTTACCAGATGACATCGACTTCCTAAGCCAAATAGACTCAGAATTTCAATACTACGGAATATCCGCTGTTGACACCACGAAAGAAACACTTCGCGGTCGACCCTATGGAGGAGTAGCCCTACTATGGAGAAAAAGTTTGTTTACCAAAGTTACGCCAATTAAGTGTGACTCACGCCGTGTCATCGCCGCGCGCATACAGCTACCTGAGCGAAGCGTTATAGTTATGTCTGTGTATATGCCCACCGAGTGCACGGATAACTTACCGCTATTTACCGAGTGTCTTGGTGTAATTAATTCGTTAATAGAGGATAGTGAGGACGAAAGTGTGTTTGTTATGGGTGATTTTAATGCAGATATCGCTAGTCTGTTCGGTAACGATCTGATGAGGTACTGTGATGATCAAAAATGGACATGTGCGGACATCAAATTCCTTGGTGAGTCTTCAAATACTTTTACTTTTCTAAGCGAAGCTCACGGCACTACTAGTTGGTTGGACCATTGTGTTGTCACGGCATCGGGCTGGGACGCAATACGTAGTGTGTATGTTTTAAATGAAGTGAACTGGTCGGACCATTATCCACTCGTAGTGGAATGTGATCTTAGTGTTATAAGTCGTAAAATATATGTAGATAGTGCTACTGTGAATAAAGTTAGTATTAATAATAGAAACAGAGATCAATTATTAAAGTATGGCCATTTATGTGATGATTACTTATCCAGTGTTGTCTTAAAAACTCAGTGTAATCCTGAAGGTATTGGTCTGGCGTGCAGCAACCAGCAATGTTGTAATTTGATAGATAAATATTACTGTGCTATAACGCAAGCCATGAGACAAGCAGCTATTAATTCGTATGAAGTGAGTCGTGTAACAAAAAAGTGTAATTATATTACGGGTTGGAATTATCATATTAAACCATTACACATAGTCGCGAGGAATGCTTTTCAGAGCTGGTTGCTTCACGGGAGGCCGACACAGGGTTCTGTCTATGATAATATGTATAAAACTAGAAAAATGTTTAAAAATAAACTTAAATGGTGTCAACAAAACGAAAACCAAATAAAAATGGATATTATTGCCAAACAAAGAGCCTCCGGTGATTTTGGGCGATTCTGGAAGTCCACTAATAATTTATCCCATAAGCCAGGTCGTGCAGCGAGCGTTAATAATAAGCAGGACCCCAAAAGCATTGCGGAGGCATTTGCGACGCAATTTAAATTGACCGGCTCTGAAAGAGGTGTGTGTGCAGGAGGGGACAGACTTGTTAGAGGACATTGTGCCCCGACTGAACTAAGTTTTACCATAACATTAGACATGTTGCGAGACTGTGTGCGTAAAATGAAACGTGGAAAGTCGCCGGGGCATGATGGACTTACTTTAAATCATGTGATCTGGGGTGGTACACTATTAGCAGAGAAACTAGTGACTCTGTATAATGCCTGCTTATCTCATGCCTTCTTACCTAACGAACTGATGAAGTCTGTGGTTGTGCCATTGGTTAAAAACAGAAAAGGTGACATTTCAGATATGTCTAACTATCGTCCCATAACATTAGCCACAGTTTTATCAACAATACTTGAAAGGTTGATAGAACCGCAAATACAAAAATACTTGAACCTTAACAGTGCTCAGTTTGGTTTTCGTGTAGAACATGGAACTGACACTGCAATTTTTGCATTAAAGAAAACGGTCAGATATTATTTGGACAGAAAAACAAATGTATACGCATGTTTCCTAGATTTAAGCCGTGCATTTGACACAATAAATTATAACACGTTATGGGACAAAATGTATAAAACCGGAATACCACATGACATTGTTTACATAATGAAGTACTGGTACGAGGGTCAAGCTAATGTAGTAAAATGGGGAGAGGCCTTGTCGAGCGAGTATGTTCTTAGATCAGGCGTGAGGCAGGGCGGATTAACCTCACCCATTTTATTTAATCTCTATGTAAACGACCTGATGGAGGAGCTGAGCGGAGCCGGAGTCGGCTGTTCAATCAATAACGTGCCTGTAAACAATCTTAGTTACGCCGATGACATGGTTCTGCTCAGCCCCTCTGTTACGGCCATGCAGAAGCTTATTGGAATATGTGAGGAATATGCGAACAAGCACGGCCTGAAGTATAATGTTAAAAAGAGTCAAACAATGTGTTTTCGATACGACAACAGTGTACTACATGTGCCTGACATATTTCTTTGTAACGCCAAACTAGAATCAGTTAAATGTTTCACTTACTTGGGCCACCTATTGACTGAGAAACTTAAGGACGATGATGATATCGAAAGACAAAGACGTTCCCTCGCTGCTAAAAGTAACATGCTGGCAAGACGATTTGCGAAATGCTCTGACCAAGTAAAAATAACCCTGTTCAACGCATACTGTCGGAACCTATACACCTGCGCCCTATGGTATAAGTATACGAAGCGTGCTTACAACACGCTGCGTGTTCAATATAACAACGCATTCAGGTGCATTATGGGGCTGCCATGGCGGTGTAGTGCGTCCGGCATGTTTGCAGAGAACAGGGTAGATGACTTTTACGCTGTCATGAGAAAGGCACGGGCCTCCTTCATGAGCCGAATACATCAGTCTGACAATGGAATATTGAAGGCCATATACGAGGTAAACTATTTCTTCGCATATGGCAATCAATATTCCAGCTAGAAAACTGAATATAATTCAATTCAATTTAATAATGAATGTAAATTTTAACTTAATTTATTATGCTATTAATTCCAATTGATAATAATAATTTTGTAATAATTTTTGTAATCCCTTAAATAATTATTTTATTATGTCTCAAATTGTCATTGTTGTGTCGTGTCAATTGTCGTTGCTATGGGTACATGCCTGAAATAAAATACTATTTATTTATTATTTATTATTTATTTATAAAACATAATTACTGAGCTTGGAGTTGTGCAGCAAAAAAAAAAACTATTACTTTAGACATGAAAATATCTTCTACCTATTGTCACCTAAGTAAAGGCGCTTACCAATCAACGCAGGCGTCTTCACTAAACCAAAATATTAATAACATTAATATTCTACAACACTATACCGATACATCCGTTAGGCCCTCGTCAACAAACCACAGTATAAGGCTGCTTTTCCACCAGAGATGCGCTATGCTACGTTGCTGCGGATGCGTTTGATATCCACCAATCATATTCACTGGTTTACATAGCACAGCACTGGTGGAAACGGATTCTTGTGACAGCACATCTTCGTAGCGCAGCTACGCATCTTCATAGCGCAGCTACCTTGTGACAGCACATCTTCGTAGCGCAGCTACGCATCTTCATAGCGCAGCTACCTTGTGACAGCACATCTTCGTAGCGCAGCTACGCATCTTCATAGCGCAGCTACCTTGTGACAGCGCATCTTCGTAGCGCAGCTACCCATCTTCACAGCACAGCTACATAGCGTAGCATCAGTGGAAACGGTCACACAGTTTCGTAGCTCAGCTTTTACATCCTCGCAGCACAGCTACATAGCGCATCTCTGGTGGAAAAGCAGCCTTACTGTTAGCAGAGTATCCAATAATGGCGCGCTTAGATGTACATTATTAGTTTGGTTAAAGCTTTGATGGATATCTTTGTCTTCACTGAGGTATATTGTTTGGTAATTTGGAGCGATATTACCATATTACAATGATCTTTAATGTATCGCTTAATTGACGAACAGCTGATGGTTTATTCAATTAAATTTTGATGAACTGTGAAGAAATATCACAAGAGAAACTTCAATTGTATCAGTACTTATACGGTGAATCCTATATAGTTCAAAGTGGTGCAGGACAAGGAAAGTTCTGGTAGAAGTGGGATAGCGTAGATTAGACAGAAAAAACGTGCTAGCTTCTGCTCGCGGCTTCATCATTGCGTTTGGTACCTGTCCCACGGAATAAAAGGATTCCTATCTGTCCAAATATATCCAAAAAGGTTCCGCAATCTAATTCAAAATCAGTTACCTAATAAAGCTTTGTAAACTGTGGTGTTTGCGTGACAATAATTTTACCTAAAGAGAACATTTCGTCGGCCTAATTCGTTAACCTGCTAAGTCCATTTTTGGCAAAATTGACTTTTTGATGCAGTTAGAAAATTCAGCCTAATATCTACCGTAGCATTTAAGAAATAACAGCGATATCTGCCTAAAAAGGTGACAAATGCTATGCCCGAAAAACTGCTTTCTTATCACTAGCCAATCTCCACAACGAAAACCTGCTAAATCCTGTTGAGGCCTCAGTTTTGCACTGACAACGTTCCCAAACTCACGTGCCGTTTGGGAAAATTGATTATTTTATTTTATTGTTGTAATAATTAATTGATTGTGATACAGTAGCAGTAGTAAAACAATATTGAATAGCTGTCATTAATAATAATAAAATACTTAGGAGTACAACACGTACTACAAGACAGACAACACATTATAATAACGTATATTAAAACTATTACTGATTGTTTATGAAGCGTTTAGCATTTTTTTTATCGTGGTAAAATCATCAAATGAGTCCTCCCACCCAGGGCAGGGCAGGAGGGACTGTCAGACTCGTACTGACTAAAATCCACGGTGTCCTTCAATAGCCTTTACATTCCGGGGTCACGGTATTCGTAAGTCCCGCGACCCCGGCAGGCTTTGGCCCTCTAAGGGGGGGCCAAAGCCGTCATTGTGCTGACACTCTTTGAGGCGCGCGTGGAACACAACGCGCCATCGTCCCGGACATGGTCCATGGTCGGACAGCGAGTCGTCCATTACTCGGCGCCCGGATGCCCGCACCTACGGTGGCCGGAAATCGTCTTGCGACGTCCGACGCCGTGGGCGTCTACCACTGCGGCTGGGCTGTGAGGTGAACGCTGTCCTCTCTCCTACGCGTCCCGCCTCCTCCTTCGCTAGCATGACTGCTTCGCAGAAGGAGCCGACTGCTTCCCATTCCGTCTCGCCCCGCAGCATTGCCTCGACCAATGCCGGGCGCGAGAGTTCGCCGCTTTCGCCGTCGTGAGGACACGGCGCGGCGGTGTTCTGCCCAAGCGGGGCAGTACCGCACCGTATGCTCCACCGTGTCCTCCGGGCGATCCTCGCAGTGGTGACACCCAGGCCTTTCTTCCTTCCCTATCCAACACGGGTACCTGCCGAAACTTCCGTGTCCGATGAGGACCTGCGTCAGGCAGTAGGTCAGGACGCCGTGACGCCTATCCAGCCACTCCTCAAGGTGGGGTCTTACCGCCGCGATTGCGGCGTACCCGGACCTCGGTTGCAACAGTCGCACCCTCCATACTGCCCTGAGATCGCGCCGGAGCTCTACCCGCCGTGCTTCGAGAAGTCGAAGCAGCGGGGATTCGCCCCAGCGATGCGCCTCCAAGCGCCACTCATAGACGCGCTGGAGAGCCGTCGCCTCCAGATCCCAGGGCAGCAATCCGGCAAGGAGGTTGGCCGATTCGCCGGCGATCGTGCGGTATCCTCGGATCATCCGTATAGCCATGATCCTCTGGCAGGAGGCGTTTGGCCCGCTGAGACTGGGCAGGAGTCGGCCTGAGGGTCGCTGCTGCCCGGTTCAGCTTTGGGGCCAAATGCAGGAAGTGCTCCCTGAAGTTCCACCGGCTGTCGAGGGCGAGTCCCAAGTACTTTATCGTTCTCCCGACGCCGATGCGAACCCCTCCCACCGATGAAGAGTTCAGCTTAGATATTTTAACCCTGTTTACTGATTGTTAAATTTTTAATAATAAATATTTTGATTACTGATTGAATTCGTTTAACTGCACAATTAAAATAATTATCTATACACCATTATTACCATTAATTTACCATACTAAATTTAAGTTAAAAAAAACTGCCAAGTCCTCAACCAAATTGAAACTTCACTTCGAATAACTGCTTTATTATTGTTTTCCTCAATTTTGTAAAATGTGTTTAGCTTTTCTTAGATTTTATGTTTTTAAAATATCAAGAAAAAATATATACGCCAACGGGATTTTCAAAATTTTGATTGCTAAACTAATAAAGATATTATTCAGTTTTTTCTTCGTCCTGTAAACTTTGCAAAAACGTATTTAGCAGGTTAACGAATTAGGCCGACGATTTGTATAAAAATATGGACTTATAAATATTTGACATTGTTGTGGGACGTGAATATACTAGATATTGTGCCGATAGTCTATTTGAGTGCCAAGAGTCTCGACCAACACTTAACGAAGTTCTCGCTTGGCAGCCTTGATCACCGGCAGCTTAGACCCTATTCCCGATAATGTTGGGACTTTTTAGATTTTTAAATGATTGCATTATAGAGTGTTATTAAAAATATTGAATGATTTATTAAATACAATGATTAAAAATAAACAAACCAAAATACAATTCCAAAATAACCACTAAACTATTCCAACGTAAATAAATCATCACACTATGAAAACACCTCAACGCCATGACAGTGAAATTGGCGGGAAAACTGACAGCGTTGACATCTGTCAGTTAGTGAGCGTTTATGAGGGGCGCTATTACTCGACGGTATGTTTAATTGTTATTTTGTCCAATTGTTCGTGACGCTTTTCATTAGAGTTTGCGAAGCTAGTTTTGATATTTGAGTGATTTAGTGCGGTGCAAATTGAATTGTTTGGATGTTTTGTATGTTTTTGGGTTATGAAGTTTTTTGTAAGTGATTTCTTAACGTGTTTTGGGTAAGTTTTCTTCTTTGATGTCAAAGTAATTAAATTTGTTTTGTCTTTTCCCAATTATATACGAGTCGGCTTCCAGTCGAACCTGAGGCAGCTGAATATCAGTATTTTACATGGGCCGACTACTCTGACCTCCATAACACAGTAACTGGGTTAGGCTGGTTGTCAGACTTTCGGACTTCTGACTACTACTACTACTACAGTCTAACGGCTGTCAATGATAATTATAAAAATTCGAGGTGGGACATGCATTATGCAGGAAAGTTACTATGATATATTGTCACCCATCTATAATAAAGTCAAAATTACAGGAAGTCTTTTGTTTCATCTACTTTCACACATCTGGTTAAATTATTATAAAATAATGATTTGCATCAATCTGTTATCTTATTTCTGCAGAAAAAGGTAAACAGAAACAGGAATTTATTAAAAAATGCAGATTGTTGTTGAATATTTATTTACGCCGATTTATCACAAAAAAGTGCTGTAATATTCATTGGAATTGGCAATTCGCAAACTGCGTTGCCGAGTGTACACCAGCGCTCTCATTTATATTCTCAAGTTGTACAGTAAATCACTCAAGTTCCGATATTCGTATAAGTTTTCGAAATATTTCGAGTTTACGATAAAATTTCAACTTTTGTCAAGTTCCAAAGTGAGTTATAGTGGTTGGATGCACGTCGAAAACAGAACCAATGTGTTACAATTCAATTCCAGTTTTTATTTTACTGAGGATAGAGTTTATTTTTGTCTGGCAATCGAATGACATTTCAGTATTGCCCGAAGTAAAATAAAATGTTTGTGAAATCGATTCGAAAATGCATGATACAGTTTTTTAGATTACGTATATGTTTCGAAGTGAAATTCTCTCGCTGAGGATAAAAATACTGAATACGAATAACTGTTCAGACCGCTCATTGAGAGGATTGGTGATCGAAAATACTGATACATAGAATTACTTGAAACTGGTTGCTTTTTACGATTTAAGAGATACAATATTATAATTGGATTTGCTTTTCTGTGTTTTGGTTTTATTAGTTTCAGGAATAGCTTTTGCTTTTAGAATCCCCTTTTTAATTAATTTATTGAGAGAGCATTATAATTAAGTATCTGTACTGTGGAGTATTGCATCTATCTATGTCTTCTAGTATTTTTTTGCGTTGTAAAATCATCAAATGTTTTTTCCCGCCCAGGGCGGGACGGGACGGACTGTCAGACTTGTACTGAGTAAAATCTACGGTGTCCTTCAATAGCCCTTTATGTTCACAGTTACCTGTTAAAACCGTCCTTCAACCCTGGCAAGCAACCACGGCGATCACGGCAACCACGGCGACGGACGTCGCAAGACGATCTCCGGCCACCGGTGGCGCGGGCATGCGGGCGGCGAGTAAAGGGCAACCCGCTGCCCGACCATGGACCATGCCCGGGTCGACGGCGCGTTGTGTTCCATGCGCGCCTCAAAGAGCGTCAGTAGACGGGGCCCCCTCTCTAGAGGGCCAAACCAGCCTGCCGGGGTCGCGGGACTTATCTCATTACCGTGACCCCGGAACATAAAGGGCTATTGTAGGACACTTGGATTTTAGTCAGTACAAGTCTGACAGTCCCTCAACCCTGCCTGGGGTGGGAGGACTCATTTGATGATGTTACCTCGCTAAAAAAAAAGGGGGGCCCCAGCTTTGCTTACCCTGACATGAAAACCACGTGAATTGAAGTAGATGCGTTAGTAAAACGGCCTAATCTAAGAATAATAACTGATCTCACACTCGATCAACTCTACCACAACACAGCCCATCGGCCGCAACTTGTTGGGACCCTAACCCCATATATTAGGAGACCCACCATCTTACTTACTTAGAGGTCGTCATAAATCCAGCCGCCATGTGCTTGTAACGTTCCTAATTACGGATAAGCGCGACGCTGTAAACTTTTGTTCAGCCAATGTACAATCGCGAGCAGTGAGATGTATGCAAAGCTACTTTTCAAATCGTCCCATCTCTCTTTTTGTCTCGCTCTTGTCATCATCACTATCTGTCAAGGTTTTATAAGTGAGTTTCCTGTCTAACCAGATCAATATAAAAAGAAGGTAAAACAGCTGAACATTTATCTGTATTATTTGTAATGATTATGTTGAACTGTACCCTGAGCACCAGTTTTCACTCTTTTACTTTACAGCGTCTTTTCAGTATTTACAGCGTTTCTTGTATGAAAAAATGGAACATCGCCTCTGGTGTACGAACAAGGAACTAATTTTTTCCTTGAAAATTGTCAATTTGAAGTTGTCAAAGTTCCAGTTTACTTTACGTCTCAAATACTGAAAACTTGTGCTAAGGGTACTGTTTGTTCCGGCTGTCATCTTTGGCAAAAATCCGACGGTCTGACTATCACTCTTACTAAAGGGTATTTTACGAGTATTAACCAGTAACTGGGTTGTGGAGATCAAATAGCCAACTGTTGTCCATTTCAAATACTACCCATCTTCTCATCTGTTTGCAATTACTATTCCACGATAAAATCGCTTCTGCATTGCGCTAAGAACATTAGTTCGTGACTGTACATTCTGTCCGTCGGGTGATATTTCGGACATGATTTTTTCGAAATTTTTTGCTTAAAATTTTTAATTAGGTTCAAGGAAGTTTGCGAGATTGTAAACAAAGGACTTTTAATGAAAAGGAAAATATATTTTTACGTTGACTTAGGTTAATAGCTATAAAGGTAAAAAGGGAATTTCTATGGTTCAACGTATGAATTTTTTTTTTAGTTCCACGTGTAATATTTGAATTTTGTTCTTTAGGTTCTTTTTTTTAATTTTAGAGTTTTGTTTCATCGCTTAGCGATAGCAAATAAGCGGAGGTATTTCACATAGGGCACCCGCTGACTACGGCACCTTGGCAGCTACTGGCAACTTATCTATTCCTCATAAGGCTCCTGTAAAATTTTTCGCAGGTACTAATGAATTACCGTGACCGGAACATAAAGGGCTATTAAAGGACTCCGTGGATTTTAGTCAGTACAAGTCTGACAGTCCCTCCCACCCTGCCCTGGATGGGAGGACTCATTTGATGATTTTACCACTATGTGGAATACCTCAATAAACGATATTTTACTATTGAAGAAGCGCAGCCGTTTGTCAAAAACAAGTAATTTAGGATTCATGGCAAGTTTTTGACTATGAGAAGGAGTACGTTGATTGCGACATGAATATAAACGATTTTCTAATACAAAAATTATAATTTGCATTATTACTTATCATCTGAAAAATTAGGCTTTTGAAAGTTGAGTTTCTGTTGTGGTGGATAAGGACGGTGCACTAACTGGCAAAAGCTTTGAAACTCAGTACGTACTTGTTTTTTGTGTTATATTTTGATCATGTGTAATTATTTTACCATCATGGCGAATTATTTGTGAAGCCGAAAATTACAATAAATATATATTTAATTACTGGAGCAAATATTTAATGGCTGCTGCCTGTTTGAATTATTAATATCTTAACGTTTGTAACCTAGTTATTGGAATACTAAATGGCTTTAGTTAAAGTAGATTAAACGATTCGGGCACGCCGCAATCGCGGCGGTAAGACCCCTCTTTGAGGAGTGGCTGGATAGGAGTCACGGCGTCCTGACCTACCGCATGACGCAGGTCCTCACCGGACACGGAAGTTTCGGGAGGTACCTGTGTCTAAGGAGAAAGGAGGAAACGCCTGGGTGTCACCACTGCGAAGATCGCCCGGAGGACACAGTAGAGCATACGGTGCAAGACTGCCCCGCCTGGGCAGAGCACCGACGTGTCCTCACGGCGGCGATAGGCGGAGACCTCTCGCGCCCGGCATTGGTTGCGGCCATGCTGCGGGGCGAGACGGAGTGGGAAGCGGTCGCCTCCTTCTGCGAAGCAGTCATGCTCGCGAAGGAGGAGGCGGGCCGCGTGAGAGAGAGGACAGTGTCCTCCCTCCGCCCCACCCGCAGTGGCGGACGCCCACGGCGACGGACGTCGCCAGACGATCTCCGGCCACCGTAGGCGCGGGCATGCGGGCGGCGAGTAAAGGGCAACTCGCTGCCCGACCATGGACCATGCCCGGGTCGACGGCGCGTTGTGTTCCACGCGCGCCTCAAAGAGCGTCAGCATAATGACGGGGCCCCCTCTCTAGAGGGCCAAAGCCTGCCGGGGTCGCGGGACTTATACCATTACCGTGACCCCGGAACATAAAGGGCTATTGAAGGACACCGTGGATTTTAGTCAGTACAAGTCTGACAGTCCCTCCCGCCCTGCCCGGGGTGGGAGGACTCATTTGATGATTTTACCACGATAAAAAAAAAAAAAAAAGTAGATTAAACGATTTGGGTTGTGAATTGAATACACGAAATTTTGACTATCTTCAAAAGAGTAGGCAGCAACATTTTAGCACTCCTATAAAACCAAAAATAAATTCTTGAACTTAATCTGGCACTGATTTCGATTCACTACTGAGAATTTTGAAACTTAAGAACCCAAAAACAACTGTTTTGGGCAAACATGGTCAGAAACGCCTAAAAGAGAAGGTTTGCAGGAAGAAAGAGGCCCTTGCCCAGCTGTGGGGCATAAAATCCTGAACAAAGATACACAAAGACCTGATAATCAAACCCAATACTTAGCAGTCACACTTCCAACCAGGTCAAAGAACAAAAATCAAGCACCATTTAACAAGAACAACCAAGATAATGACATTCTAGCTTCCCAAACCTGATTAACTAATCATGATGTAGAAATCTATGGATTTTTCATAGCAATAAAGGTTAATGATAGAACCTAATGGTAATGTCCCAGTTTTT
The DNA here is from genome assembly GCA_950005045.1 of Agrotis exclamationis. Taxonomy (NCBI): domain Eukaryota; kingdom Metazoa; phylum Arthropoda; class Insecta; order Lepidoptera; family Noctuidae; genus Agrotis; species Agrotis exclamationis. The sequence continues at coordinate 15,123,766 of OX465441.1, forward strand.
TAGGAGGCTCAATGGTTATTGGCAGCAGATGGCCTTAAAAGCGTCATTGAGGAAGAGATAAGCTTTTATGAGGCCGCTAAGAATTTTTTGTTGAACTTGGGAGTCGGTGGAAGCCGTGTCGTTGCTTATTTACAGCGCTTTGAGCGTCTTTTTTTTTAAATGGTACCAAAGATCCGTGAATAATAAAGTTACGCTATTTTCTGTCTACCCATGGAGGTAAGGCAGAAAAGTCCATTTGAGAATTAAAAAAAGCGTATGCCAAAGTATTGGCAAAAATCTAAAACTTTTAATGCCCTAGCCTATTATATAGGGTGTTAAAAATCAACTGCAGGAATTTCGTGTGTGTACTCGGTATCAAAAACCAAGTACATTCCAAAAAAAAATATTGCTTTTAGAGCATTTAAAAAAAAAAAAATTCAATATTTTTTTTTAAATTACTCATTTTTTCTTCAAGCTTTTTTCTTTTGGCCGATTAATATGGCCAATAAAATAAGTTATTTGTAAGTATTTCGATAAATTGCCAGTCCAAAGTCTGCAAAATGTGATGGGAAAGTTGGAATCAGCTGTGAACGCTACACACGGGTAAACGACCTCAAAGAGCAATCAAATTCATTAATATGGTCAAAAAAAAATACTTGCAAAAAAATATTTTTTTGAAAAAAACGCTCGAAAAAAATATTTTTTTTTTGGAATGTACTTAGTTTTTGATACCAAGTAAGCACACGAAATTCCTGCAGTTGATTTTTTAACACCTTGTATACGTAAACATTCAATTTTCAGAATCTTTCCTAATGCGTCTCCGTTGTAAGAAATGTCTGTCAGTAAAAATATCCTAAGCTCTTACTAAGAACTTTGACAAGCAAATGACACATTCAACTAGCTCATATTCTGAAATGGTCCTAATATTATCAAAGACAAAACGTAATCTACCCTTCTAATTGCATTTACCAAAACTTCCAAACCAATATGGGTGCCGAACAACAGTAAAGAACTGATTAAATTGCCATAGAAACTTGTAACAGGTTGTAACAAGCATAAAGCGTTCCTCAAGGTAATATACTTGGACCCTTACCGTTACATACACTAATATTGGAAAGTTATGTGAAGTTCGGTTAACTTTGATTGCGAGGCTGGCTTCTAATATTAATTTAGTGTTAGAATATACAGCTGGTGTTCCGATTGGTGATTTGTTTGGTTATTAATGTTTATGTTGGTGATTTGACAGCAAGTTATTGGGTTTTATTAGTTTTAGTTATGAGATACCGAGTAAATACTAGCTTTGAGAAGAGGGAAAGTTCTAATCTTAAGTTAAACTTTTGGTATTGAATAGCGTCAGAGCGAGTGTCTAGCTGTTTTTTCAGTAACATGACCTAAAATAAAGTAAAATCATTTATTTGACAAAATAATATGTGCGTTCACATTTGAGCCTTTAAAATAACTTTAATGAAATGTTGTAATGGTATAAAATTAACGTTTGGTCCGAATTCCACGAAATCAAACAATGAGAATAATTAATTAATGGAAACCATGTATTTTGTAAATCTACATAAACATTAGCCTTAAAAAAACATACCGTTAAAAAGGAATAAATTATAATTATTATAATTGTCAGATAGATTTAAAAATAAAACACCGTTTTCCCTATTAATAAATTGTGAAGTAAAGTTACGACAAAGTCAATCCATAAAAATATAATTTATTTATTAGATAAAAATATATACAATATAACAGACGAAGTCTAATAAATTGTAAATATAATAATGAAAATTTACATAACAGCCAGAAAACATGTACCTATAACAATAATAGTAAAATTTTCATCTTACATCCATCTTCTCACATGATGGTTAATCCCAAGATGACACTGGTTGTAACTTTAGTTCGCGTTTATTAATAAGGGCGTTAATGTTTCTCAGAAGGATAATGCAGACGTGTATAGATAATAATAGAATGGTTAACACCCACATTTAGTTTTCTATGTGGAACCGCACTCAAATTTAGTCAGGCCAACAAATTTAGACATTTCTTTCTAGAAATCCCAATAAACGCGAATCACGCCATACGCATGTAATAGAGCTCTGATACACAAAAGGCCGATTCAACCATATTTTCTTTCATACACACTTCATCCTACCCGGATCTCGAACCTCACATCATACGCTAGTAGAAACAAAAAGTCAGCTTCTAAAATAACCAATGACATTTTCCCACCCAAGCTTTAGTTCATCCAATCCTTTTTTGCAGCTCGAAAATATTTCTCCCACCTTTTGACAATAGGAAACTTTGCCAATATTCCGAGTCGATGCACGCATACAGTTTCGCGAAGGCTCGAACCATAAGCCGATGGTTTTACTAGTAAATACAGTTTTGCAACAGAAATAGCCTCTTTGGTAGGTAAGTTGCTATTATTGTTTCTTTTGGTGAGAAACTTAAATGGGATTAAGAAATTGGGTCAGGAGAGTTCAGATTGTTATAATAAACTTTAAGCTTTCTTATCTGCTTCTTTGGTTTACTGGGCTCAATCTCTCCTGCTGCGTTTATGGTCATGTGTTCAAATCTCTGGTCGGAAAAAGTGTTGTTCTGTTTTTAAAACAGTATATTAATATAAGCCCTTGACTTCAACATTATAACCGAGCACGGTTAGTGCAGTGACTCAGCGATCTACTGCTGTTCTGCGGATCACTGTTTCGATTCTTCACGGAACAACTATAACTATGGCTTATAGACTGTTGTTCCGGGTCTGGCTGTTTGTGTATGTAAGTTTAAATGTTTTGTTATCGTATCCACGATGCAGGAGAAATTTTAAGTGTGGAGCAGTTTCTTCATAAAAAAGACGGTGGCGAAAAATGGTTGCATTATGAGACAGACACCTTTGTCTAACCAATCGATAAAGTTGCTTGAATCTTACTTCTATAATGTGAAAGAAATATTCGGAAATAGAGTTCTTACTTTCACGCAAAAATAGCTTAACGGAATTTTGGACAAAATCTAGTGCATTTGTGACCTGGAATAACACATAGTTTATATGTATTTTTATGTATGTGTTTCCTAGAGATAATTTTCCCTAGTCAAAACCTAGTACAGGATATAATCATCAAAGCACACATTTCTTGGTAAATCTATACCTATCTATTCTAATACCTTTATCAAGATTAACTCTCTAATAGCCATAAAGGTCCACTTCATATATAATAGTATATTCCACAATAACATCTATACCATCTAAATATTCCTAATTCCCTGGTATTATCCTCTAAGTCAAGACTCTCACTTGACCGCTATTATCCTCCTCTCGGAGGGAATTAGCGCCTGTTGGCAGCATTGTATGGAGGGCTCTACAAGACGGTAGGTGGCAATATTGTTGATATCTTGACGCTTGTGTGTCTTCTAATCGCAGGTAGAAGTGTATTTATAGTATGGTTTGACATATTTAATTTTAAAATTTTGATGCTTTTTAGGCTGGAAAATTATCAAATGAGTTCTCCTTTCCCGCTCTTCCTTTTATTTCCATTTTGTTAGACTTTATAGATAGTGGATGCGTTTAAAAATATTGAAACTCATGTTCACAAACACTCAGACGCAGAACAACAACCTGTAGTTCATAAAATATTTGTTCTGTACGGGAATCGAATCCGTGACACACTGAGACACAGTCGATCACTCAATCACTACGCTAATCGCGGGACTGTCTCATCAGGTACCTAACCGTCACCCTGGAATGTTAAGGGCTATTGAAGAATCACCGTTAATTTTAGTCAGTACAAGTCTGACAGTCCCTCCCGGGGTGGGAGGGCTCTCGATAATTTTACCACGATAAAAAAAAAAACGATGGAGCGGAAAGGACACCTTATTCCTCCAACTGCCCTTTGCGTTCTATATTGTTTACATATTGTTAAGACATGTTTTAATGAGTTTCCACTTTCCTGTCACCTTTATTCGTAGGTCTATGTTTTACAAAGTAACTAATTAAAAAAGGAGGAGATTATGAAGGAGTCAGAACTGCTCAAAACAAACACCCGGAAAAAAAGAAAGAAAAACACCAACATCAGAAAAAAAGACGCTATATTAAAAACAGTCCACCAACATCATAAAAAATATACCCTAACATTATTATCCCATATCATGCGAGCATTTAATAAGGTGCTAACTTGTCATACCCTTAACACGGGTCTCGGTAATCGGATAATTAAGTTTTTTAAGCATTATTCACTTGAATTAAAGCTGGATTTTCATTAACGCGTGTCATATTCAGAGGTTTTTAATTAACTTCAGGTATGGGAAAGCTTTTATGGTATAATTTTGTGAAGATAAACATGGATGACGGGCTTCGGGAGTGGAGAATGGTGATAAAGGTATTTTTATATGTGTTTTTAAACGAGTTTTTGGTGCTCTTGACTTTTATTTTATGAGTTTTGCGCCCCTGTCAGTGGAAATCAACCGATGGGATTTCAGTCAAGCGAGGGTGTTATGTTGCGTCGCGGTGACGCGTGGTAGGCTCTAAAGTTGGAAATTATAATTAATTTATAATTTATCTTTGTAACCTACCTACGGTCATTTGACAGTCTGAGTCTTTATGGTTATTATACATAATTATTATATGGATTACTAGCAATCGGACAAAAATTCGAAAGAACGTGAATCACGATTTGTTTGAGTAGGTAACTATTAAGTTTTTTATTGAATAAAAATACTAAAACGTGAAATACATAAAAAAAGTAACTTGGCCTTTAATGATGATAACATTGCCTCAAAAATGAACAAAATGAAGCAACAAAGAAAACCATGCTAACAAAAAGGTCAAAAATTCAAACAAAATCCCTCTGATGTCGACAAACAAAATCATAAGGAAGCAAGATTTGTATACAAGATAGGGAGGGTGCTTAATTAATTCGAGCAATATTTGGCGGGGCTACCGAGCAACCAAGCAACTGGGCAACATGGTTGCACAAGTTAGAGCAATAACGAACAGAGAACTGAGCTGCGTCTTCGAAACTGGAGGCTTATCGTGGAGCTAGGAGGGCAGCGATTCGGAAGCTTACGTGTCAATAAAATAGTTAGAGAAAAAACACTTGAAGTTAGTAATTTCGTGGTCTTTTCCCAACAATGTTGTGGTAGGCGTCCAATCTTACTAGATGCAGTTGACCTGAATATCAGTATTTTACACGGCGTGACTGTCTATTTGACCTCCACAGTACGACCCAATTAGAAATGGGTAATAAATTACCCCTTAGTAAGTCTGGTTGTCAGATTTTCGGACCTAACTTTTACGTCTGTCAAAGGTCTCAGCTGGCCATTTTCATCTGTACCCTTAGCACGAGTTTTCAGTATTTGAGACGTAAACTGGAACTTTGACAATTTCAAATTGACAATTTTCAAGGAAAAAATTAGTTCCTTCTTCGTACACCAGAGGCGCTGTTCCATTTTTTTCATACAAGAAACGCTGTAAATACTGGAAAGACGCTGTAAAGTAAAAGCGTGAAAACTCGTGCTAAGGATACTGTTTTCTGAAGCATGTAGGAATCTCGTTACTAGCTGACTCGGCAAACTTCGTACCGCCTCACCTTTTAAACCTTCCCTGGGGGGGTATTACAACATCTTAAAACCAGGCTTGTTACGGTGAGTGAAAGTGACAGAGCTATACAAGTCGTCTAGCGCCATCTCGTTCACTCACAGGAATAAGCCTGGTTTTAAGACGTTATAATACCCCCCCTGGACTTCCCAAAATCAGCCAAATCGGTCCAGCCGTTCTCGAGTTTTAGCGAGACTAACGAACAGCAATTGATTTTTATATATAAGAAGATGTATAGTCACTCATCTACAGACCCACCAAGGCAAGCGCGGTTTAACCTTGAAGATTTTGAGACATTTTGCTCGTGCTGAACACGAGCAAAATGTCTACCTAACAATGGATGAATTTGGGCTGTGGTTGATGATTTAGAAGCAATGATTACGTATTATCCAGTAACTGGGTCGTAGATGTAAGGCAGTCACTCCATTTAAAATAGTGATGATCAGCTGCATCTGGATCGTCTAGGAAAAAAGCTAGGCAGGTGATGATGAACACGTAGAAACCTACCAGTCGCAGTCACAAATTCGCTCTTACAGTTTCTCAGTACTTCATAACCCGCACCCACCAACTTAGAAGCCTCACAGCAACTTCTGTTTTCATTAAGTGGACTTTGGTCTTGAATTATTGTGTGTGAGTTAGCAACTGAAAACTATTATCTAAATTATTGGGGATCATGTTTGTGGGGTACGCTCTGTAGTTCACAAGTAGTATTGACCGGGTAAGTTCGGAGCTGGATTTAGTTTGTGTGCTTGTAAAGGGGTGTTGAAAAAGGTGTATGAACGTGGGGTAAGGAGTGTGTAAGGATGGTAGCAGATGGCGTTTGGTAGGTTCTCCATGTGTTTTGTTTATTTATGACGCTTCTAGCGTATCTCCTGGGCTTTTGCTACTGTGGCTATTTTACACCCTACACCTACCAAATGCCTCTTACCTTGACTTTTAGTTCATATATTATGATCCATGGCTAAAAGTAGGCTAATAGCCATTATAAGTTTCGTCCTGGTAGTTTCACCGTCTGCATTATGTTCTAGTTCCCAATAACTAACTAGTGTCCATCACAGAATACAATATTTAGAGTATTTGCACCTTTAGCAGTTTGACGTTAACGAGCAATATTGAATGCAGTTCTTTGGAGCGTTATCGCTAAATTGACGCCACGCTTTCCACAGAGTGTTTTCTTAAAATAAATTATGCTAAAGCTGCTTAGCTTAACCGCTCTATTACATGCCCCCTTTTAATTTAAATCTACTAAGTCTACCACGCTTATTTAACATACATTTTAACTCAGAGATAATGTAGCTTACCATTAAATTAATACAAAAAAAAAAAACATCGGAAATGGACCAGTACTTCCAAAGATAAGTCGTTGTATACAAATTTTCTTTTAAAGTGTAGATAAACCAACGAAAAGAGGAAAAAACTAATTAAACTACCCTTAAAAAATACCATTCCACCCAGATTTAAATAAGATTTAAAACAAGTTAGCTGTAGCGATTTCATGTGCAATTAATGTAACCATTAAGTATCTTCTTACAGCGATAGTCGTGTCTGTGGGTATAACGTGGTTGGAAGTAGGGCAGGAAGGCGCGGTCACAGTGTTAGCGGAGAGCGGGTGAAATAGCGGGATGTGTCAGCGTAATGATCGTGTGTTGGCGGAATCAAACGAGGACAATTTATGCCGCCAATCTACTGCTGGACATAATAACTCTCCAAAATGAAGAAATTATTTTCTTGTCTGACCGAGCCCCATTCTCTCATTGGTCGAAGTGCGACTGATTACTACGAGGTCCTGGGTTGAATTACCAGATCAGTAAAGCATTATTGGGGTTTCCCAACAGATTTCAGCAGCCGCCCGACTTATAACCATACTTTGAAGGATCTCAATCCTCATGTCATGTGATTTAACCTGGCATAAGAATGTGCCATAGTGTGAGAATTTGATTTTCCCTACATCAAAATTTGCTCTTAACTCTGTGTTTTCTTACACAGGATAACATCATTTTCAGATTATTCAGCACTAATATAAAGTTTAACCAATAATCGCTACCCGCTACCACTAGAACCGACCTCAAATGGGCACATCGCAATGAGCGAGCGGCTTAGTGCCAAACACATGGTTTGTGTACGAATAAATTAGTGTCCTACTGCCTTGTTTCTAACTTTGCGAAGTATACCGAAGCTTTGGTCTTTGTATGTATTCTTGTATGAACATGTATGAGTGGGTTTTGAGGTGAACGTTTTTTTTATGGGAAAGTTTACCTTTTCGGGCGAGGACGCGCCGACGCGGACGAGCTTGACAAAACCAATGACCAGTGGTCCACTTTGGCCCTGGATCGTGAAAACTGGAAGTCATGGGGAGAGACCTTTGCCCAGCAGTGGGATGATGTACCTTTATTCTTTCCGTTCCCCTCTTTAGGGATCATTCCTGTGTCTCAACCACATTTCCAAGCAATCAACTCACAAACACCTAATAGGTTATACAAATATTTGTTTCAAGTTAAAATTGAACCTCCGACACGCATCGCAAAATCAGTCACTCCACCAACTACGCCATCTTGTTTGGCCTAGTCTTACGAATATTGTTAAAGGTCACCTTTTCATTAGCTTTTTTATCGTTTCAATATTTTTTTTAATTTCATAATTTCAATAGCTGTACGATTTTGAATGAGAATCTATTTTTGTTCCAAAAGATCAATATTAATATACTAAATGAATACAATCATAAATTTAAATTGTAAGTTTTATTTTTGGATCTTAATTTTTTGAATTCAGACAAAAATAAAGACTGTGTAGAATCAGCGAGATTATTCAGACGTAAATAATAGAACTTGGAATAATTTTTGAGTTGGAGCAGATGAAGCTATTCGTAACACCACACTGCGTTCCAAAACGTTGCTAAAATGGCCGCGAAGCTGAAGTCGGACCACGTCTGCCGGATGCCTATTGAACTGTGTGCCAAAATAACACAGCCAGAAGGCGTCGCAGCGGACCTCACAGAAGATAGCGGGATGAGCTAAGACAGAACTAACAACCTTAAAAAAATAATTTAAAGAAAAACAAAAAACCCGACTGCGTAGAAACTAATTTTAAAAGATACGTGAAAAAATAACTTAAATAAAAACTAAAAAAGAAAGAAACAAGCCCAACAGAACAGCAGGAAGAATCAGAATAGAACGACTCACAGTCGGGGCCCCCTTGGCTTTGATTGGTAAAATTTGAATGGGCCCCGACTGCGAGTCGTCGTAAGATTTATTATCATTATTTGGCCTCTAGAACGCCACATAGAAACAAACACACATACATACCTACATACATAGACTGATAAACACATTACCCTCCTTTGCGTCGCGCAGTCGGGTAAAAAGGCCTTATAGCGGCCATACACCATACTGCCTATCGTACAATCGGCATGACGATCGATTTGATCAAATTGGCAGTTCGTCCATATACACCATACACCATACTGCCTATCGTACAATCGGCATGACGATCGATTTGATCAAACTTCAAATCGACAGCAGTGATGCCAACTTAGCAACTTTATAGCTAGATCTAGCTATTATTCGGTGACCGACAGCTACAATTTTATGAAACTTGTGGCTTAACTTTTTAGCTACTTTTTTACCGACTTGTTTTTTTGCCGATTTATCCCACTAGTGGGAATCAGTTGGTAATACAAGTGAAGGTCGGAAAACATTTGCTTATCGTTAAGCAAATGTTTTCCGACCTTCAAGCGATTTTCGACTTTATTGACATTTATGCAAACACCGGATTTTAATGAAGGAGCAATGTTAGCTAACGAGAATGTGAGAAAAAACAAACTAAATTTTGAATGTCAATAAGGTCGAAAATCGCTTGAACCTGTTTTTTGAACTTGCTTAGCGATAGCAAGTTAAAAAAAGGTTCAGGCGATTTTCGACCCTCCATTCCACTCCACTCCACTTCACTCCACTCCACTCCACTCCACTCCACTCCACTCCACTCCACTCCACTCCACTCCACTCCACTCCACTCCACTCCACTCCACTCCACTCCACTCCACTCCACTCCACTCCCCTCCACTCCACTTCACTCCACTCCACTCCACTCCACTCCATTACAGTCCAGTCCATTCCATGGTAATACACACATTACCCTCCTTTGCATCGCGCAGTCTGTAAAAAGTGTCGTTACAATTTTTTCCGCCGAGCCCCCTTTCGCAACGCGCCATAAGGAACTTCGTTCCAAAAAAATAAACGTTTCGAATTGAGAACCTCCTCCTTTTTTTTACGTCGGTTAAAAAGTAGCTACCGAATATTAGCTAGATCTAGCTATAAAGTTGCTAAGTTGGTATCACTGCTGCCGATTTGAAGTTTGATCATTCCGATTTGATCAAATCGATTTGATCAAATTGGCATGATCAAATCGGCATGATCAAATCGGCATGATCAAGCCTATTGTCATGCCAATTTGATGGATTCCACGCCCACACACGGTCAAATCTAACTGATCAAATCGGCAGCGTCATGCCGATTGTACGATAGGCAGTATGGTGTATGGCCGCTATTACAGGGGCCGCCTAGCTCGCAATTACCATCCTGTTAGAATCCAGTACCAAACAGTCTTTACTGTATTAAATTGGTGCACAGGAGCTCCAATTCCTTCTGGGTGAGATCGTTTCTTCTTCGCCTCTGGGCAAAGATGAGGCATAAGATGAAACTCATTTTAATTGTGAGAGTAAAAAAGACTACACTCATGTTTGCCTCATTTGAGCACTATAATAATCTTCTGCATACTTGTTTAATCTCGTTTGAGGCTGAAATCAGTTGAGAGGATATTACTGCCTTTTTACCCGACTGACTTAAAAGTCAAGTACAGTTTTTCACACTTTTTACTTTCAGCCAAAGCACACTTATCTTAAGCACCCAGCTGTAATAATCCCAAATTTATTTTAAAACATTAAGAGCTAAAACTTTAATGTTTAAACTGAATAAATTATTCGGTTAAAATGGTTTAATTAATCTTAAGTTGTGAGGTTATTTAGATGTTAATGTATTCGTAAATGTTTAGGTAACCTGTGTTCTATGTAATTTGTTTTATTGTAAAGGCGTTAGTGAGAACTCTTCGTTTTTGTAAGCAAAATGGTAAATTTTTGGTGGAATTATTTTGTTCTTTAACATAACGTTTAAATTGCTAAATGTTGTTGTTCACCTGCTTCTCTCTTCGGGGAAATAAGGAATTGTTTTGTGCTAATATCATTATAATGCTTAAATAAACGATAAAATAAATGATTCCAGAGAAGAAAATATCACTGTTTGAAGTCTAATAAACTGACTGTCACTAAGTGGGGAAACCGACTATTTTTTTTTTGGCCTGGTAAAATCTACAAATGAGTCCTCCCATCCCACACTGTCAGACTTGTACTGACTAAAATCCACGGTGTCCTTCAGTAGCCCTTTATATTCCGGGTCACGGTAATGAGATAAGATCCGCGACCCCAGCAGGCTTTGGCCCTCTAGAGGCGGGCCCCGTCATTATGCTGACGCTCTTTGAGGCGCGCGTGGAACACAACGCACCGTCGACCCGGGCATGGTCCATGGTCGGGCAGCGAGTTGCCCTTTACTCGCCGCCCGCATGCCCGCGCCTACGGTGGCCGGAGATCGTCTTGCGACGTCCGTCGCCGTCGGCGTCCACCAGGGGAAACTGACTTGCCCCAGAACTAAGAATACGAAGACACATGACATCTACCTATCGACACTGAGTCCTCGTGGTGCATTATAGCCCACTACTCCTCACTGAGAGGAGGCCTGTGTCCCAGCAGTGGGAAAATTATAGGCTGATTGTATATAAACTAATATTATAAAGCTGAAGAATTTGTCTGGTTAATGAGCTAATCTCAAGAACAGCTATTGAATCGAATTAGAAAAATATTTTTGTGAAAGATCGCCCATTTATCGGTCAATAGGAACCGAGCAGCAGGTGAACCATGGGACACAGCTAGTTTAATATGAAACGAAAACAACAACACAAACCCTACAACATAACTTTACTCCACAATAACCCACAAAACAAAACATCTACTAGATACTAAAATAAACCAACTAGTGTAAAATCCGTGCCCACCAACAGATACGTTCTCACATCCGTGGACATGCAAATTGTCTATGTCACCGTATAAATAGCCCGCGTCAGCGGCGGTAAGGCTGTGCTTACACGGTCTATTATTGCCCGGGGAATATTGCCCAACAATAGTTTGTTGTTGGGTTCCCAAATTCTGACAACTGCACTAGATTAGAATTGGAAGCCTTTTAGCAACATGGCTGCGAAAAGACAAGACAGATAATGAGGTGTAGTTGTCCAAGATGGTTTTTTTAGTTTTTTTTTCTGCCACTTCATCATCATCATCATCATATCAGCCATAAGACGTCCACTGCTGAACATAGGCCTCCCCTTTAGACTTCCAATAGGGCCGGTTATAAGCGGCCTGCATCCAGCGTGGGTATTTTATACTAAAATAATATGTATAAGGCCACAGGATCACACTTTGATTTAGCAGCTGTCCGCAAACTGTAGGGGCCCCTATAGGGCCAAACGCCTACTGGAGTCTTGAGTGTGTCTTAACCCTCGAGCGTGATCCTCGATCGCAAAGGGTTATGAAGGAATGGGCTGGGACTTTTAATCAGTAAAAGTCTGACAGTAAGTTTCACTCCATTCAGGACGGGAGGTCTCATTTAATAAATTAACCAGCCCAATAAAAATAAAAGGTTCTAGATTAGAATTTTAGTTCGGGTAAAGCGGTTTTGGGTTTTGCAGTATGAAATCGGGTTTTTTTAAAACTCGCTTTCTATTACAAGTGAATAAAAATAACTGATCAAAAATGTATCAGGAATACCTCTGCCTAATCCTCCCAGAATTACAGGCATGTTTTTATATAATTCACTGCGACATGAAATACTATAACACTAAAAATAATTATGGTTTGCTCATTTTAATTACGAGTGGTCTCATAAACCTTTGCAATTAAAATAATTATGTTGTAAACGTCGAGGGTCATGTATATAGAGCGGGCATTAAATCTGGGCACTGAAACCTGCATGTTCATAATAATTTATGTGGAATAAGGTTAAACGCATTTTTTACCGACTTCAAAAAAAAAGGAGATTATCAATTCGACCCGTATGTATGTAATATTTTTTACCGACTTCAAAAAACAAAAAAGGTTATCAATTCGACCCGTATGTATGTAATATTTCCAGAACTGCCCAGTTTTCATATGTTAGTCTATATCAGCGTCTGAACAAATGTGCTAAATTTCAAAAGTGTGTGTATGTTTTTATGTTTGTGTTCGCATATCTCCGGAATTCCGAGTCCGATTTAAGTTTTTTGTTGTACTAGGTATGCTCCAACTTGGGTACACTGCAAGTTTCATCAAAATCGGTTCAGTACTTTTTGAGATAGGGAGTTTTTCGACTTTGATTGTATGTTTGGTCGCGATTATCTCGCGTTGGGTGAACGGACTTTGATGCGGTTTTCACAAAAGAAGAGATTTTAAATCAAACACAAAAAAAACTTAAAATAACTTTTCTTTCGGAAGTAGGTGGCAATAGTCAATGAAATAAAAAACAAAGCCACCGACTTCCGAAAGAAAAGTTATTTTAAACTTTATTGTGTTTGATTTGAAGTCGGTTCTTTTTTTAAATAAAAAAAAAGTGTTTTGTTTATAATAATTTCAAGCTGTATTGCACCTATATTCGCCGGGCAAAAATGACCAGAAATTGCACAAGACAGAAGTTTAAAATGAGTCTGACGACGGTTTTGACGGCAAGTTTGGCACAGTGGCTAAACGATTGACTAATGCTCTGCATGTCATGCGTTCGATTCACATATTTGTATGATCAACAGGTAGATTTTCCGGGTCTGGGTGTTCTTGTGTATGAGCATAAATGTTAGTAAAAGTACTCACGATACAGGAAAATAACCAAGTGTGGGTGACGATAAAAAAAAACAAAATGGTAGAAGATTCACAAGGTTTTCAGGCTCCATTTGTATGGATTTAACTTAAGTATATCGTTTTATTTTCTGTAGCCAAGCTAAAGTTGCCCATAACGCTCGTGTATCCGTACCTTAACATCGGTGCCAGTAAAATGCACACATGGAGAGTATTAACGCGTTATAAGTGAACATAATCAGCGCTTTATGCTGTTATTCTGTTGAATTAACGGAAGCAATGGAGTTGAAGTAGACTACTCGTATAACAGCCTTACTACAAAAACTTAAACATCTGTTGAACACTTGTCTAATAAAAAAAGTGTGATTGCAAAACGGACCTTATTTCAACGACATAATCTGGCATATTTTTAGACAAGTGTTCAACAGACGTTTAAAAGTTTTTGTGGTACGACGGAATATGTCTAGAAAAATGATTAAAAATAACATATTTATTCTTATTTTATAGCACCATAGTTTTCTTACTTTGGTGTGTCTTCGGTTGTCCTTAGCGTTCTAGGGCCACGGTATCTTGCTAAATCGATACTGACTTTCGACTGTCAACAATTTAAGGTGCTTTTCAAGATACGGTAGATTTTATCAGTGTCTACTGCACATTGTTCACCAGTCTATGGAGCAACCTTCGCAAGCGAATCTTTACCTCTAATTAAGTCATGGGAGTTATTGTTACTAAGCTACAAGCTCGCCACTATAAACAAACATAAATAGAGTCACACATAGATACAAAACAAAGCAGGTTGTATTCAAATGTGATAGTATCGCGATGCGGCAGCCCCTGTATAGCTAATAAATACGTGCAATTTGTGAACACGCTGTACCGGTGTGATTTTGTATGAACTCATACAGTGAACAGTTTATTGGTATCATCTTTTAATGTGGCATGTACTTTAAACTTACATTGGGAGTAGGGAAAACTGTAATATCGTATAGTCATCGGCGCCAACCGTGTCCCTAACTAATTTTGTATCCGAAAGTGTTATGAGGTAGAAAACGACCGAAACTTTGATCGAAATCACGGGTATCATGCTTGGAGAAATAGTATCCCAGGCCCACTTCTTTGGCGCGGGGTATACGGACGGCGAGTAATGGGCGACTCGCTGTTCGTCGTGGACCATGCCCGGGTCGACGGCACGTCGTGTTCCCCACGCGCTTCAAAGAGCTGTCAGCACAATGACGGGGCCGCCTTAAAGGGCCAAAGCCTGCCGGGGTCGCGGGACTAACGAGCTCCCGTGACTACGAAACGTTAAGGGCTACTGAAGGACACCGTGGATTTTATGTACCTCCTGCCCTGCCCTGGATGGGAGGACTCATCATCATCATCATCTCAGCCATAGGACGTCCACTGCTGAACATAGGCCTCCCCTTTAGATCTCCACATATACCGGTTGGAAGCGACCTGCATCCAGCGTCTTCCGGCGACCTTTACAAGGTCGTCTGTCCACCTCGTTGGTGGACGTCCTACGCTGCGCTGAGAGGACTCATTCTCATTTAATGATTTTACCACATAAAAAAAAGGCCCACTTCAATGTATCACCTTTTTTGAGCAACGTCAGTATTTTTACTTTGTGTTTTGGAGTGCAGTGTGTTTTACGAGACAGTTACAGATTAAAATAACGAAACAACATGTCTTCACAGAACCAACAGCATTCCCCCAAAAATATACACACAAAATTCTTATCCGAAAACTGTTCTGAAATTCAATAATGTGAAGCGCGACTCGTGACGTCATACGCAAGCGACATTGCAGCCTGTTTAGGAAGAGCACGAATATTCCCAGGACTTAGGTAGGTGTCCGTCTCACTGCAAGCGGATATGGAACCCGCTATCTTACTAACTAGTACATTCATTGCTCAAGCAACGAGCAGTAGGTAAAAGTAAGATCACTGATTGCCTAGACTTTTCTTAAGTTGGCTTCTAGCCTAACCGAATGCAGCTGAATACCAGTTTTAAAAATGGAGCGACTGTCTATTTGGCCTCCGCAACACAGTCACTGGGCATTAAGAAATATAGATTAGGTATTTGTAATGAAAGTCAAAGATCTTCAAATGTTAACCGGGAGGAACAGTTTAAAGAGTTGTCTGAGACACAGAGAAACCACCTAGGTTTTATACATATAGCCTCCATGGTTACTCATACATGGACTAGCCTTGATAAAGAATGCATAACCTGAAAGGAGGACCCGTGCAGGTGTAATTTTGTAGCCACGAGCCGCTTCGTAAAAGAGAATATGTAGGTACACATCGCTGACTTTTTACACTACTAGAAAAAAAGCTTTCAAGTAAATAACTATAGTTTTTAATAGCTATCTCTGTAGCTTCTCGCTTATCGCCCGCAGTAAGACCATCGCCTTACGAAGAGCACAAATATTCCCAGGATATTTTATTATAAAGGAAAATATGTTTGTAGTGAAGCGAAGGAATTCTACGGAATGCGGGACACTTTATTTTACATCAGGTAAAGGGATAGTTTATAAGTTTGGTAAGTGTTTCTGACACAATATCACGCATACTCTGCAAGGGGTTAAGTAGATGTCTACTCTTATAGTTTGTAGGATACAAAGATATGGCTGGTTTATGTTCCAGTCCCATGTAATTTGGGCGAGTTTATTGCTATCAATCTAATACAAATGGGTCTGTATAAGAAGGATAACAGGATAATGTGGCCCTCGAACGCAAAGGGCAATAGGAGAAACAGGGTGAACTTTTAGTCAGAGAGTCTGAAAATACTTTCCGCTTAACGCAGGGCTGGAGATCTCATTTTATGACTTTGCCATCAATTAAATAAACGTGACTACTCCAAAATTCTCGTTGAAATACAAAGTTCACGTCGTATGACTTGGCCCATAAATGTTCCCACTGCTGGGACACAGGCCTTCTCTCTGTGAGAGGGAGTGGGCCGTAATCTACCACGCGGGCCCAGTGCGGATTGGTAGACGTCACATGTCTTCGAATTTTTGGTTCTAGTACATGCCGGTTTCCTCACGATGTTTTCCTTCACCGTTTTGAGAGAAGTGGTGTGAAATAAATTACACAAAGTAATGCGCTTGACGGGGTTCGAACCCACGACCTACAACTCGTAAGTCGAGGCCGATACCACTGGGCCACCACTGCTCCACGCTGCTGACTTGGAATAAAACCCAAGAACTTATACTCAGCAGTAGTACTTGCGATTATAAAAGTAATGAAGACAGTGATATTTTATGCGTGTGATGTAAGAGATGATACGAATCCTAATAGCCTAGCACTATGAAATACGCTTTCATACTGTTCTTGTATTAATGGACAAAACTAAGAATCGAATTCCAACAACAGATTCTGTCATTAAACAGGATTTTTATAAGCTACCAAAAAGTTTGTCAATTTTGCCTTGCATCATCTCTAAGTATTAAGTTATCATTACTTTATTAACAGGAGAGCAGTGGTGGTCAAGGTTGTATCGGCCTTGACTTAGGAATTGTATGTCGCGAGTTCGAACCCAACCAGGCGTATGACTACGACTGTAGACTTTGTGTAATTCATTCATCACCACTGCTCTCAAAACGGTGAAGGAAAACATCGTGAGGAAACCGGCATGTCTTGGAACTAAAAAATCGAACACATGTGATACCCGTAATGGGTCTGCGTGGATTATCTTGGCCCACACTTTCTCGAAGCCTGTGTTCCGGTAGTGGAAACATAGGCTGATGATGATAACTAAATTAGTAAAATAGTATTTTTTTTTTGCTTGGTAAAATCATCAAATGAGTCCTCCCACCCAGGGCAGGGGGAACTGTCAGACTTGTACTGACTAAAATCCACGGTGTCCTTCATTAGCCCTTTACGTTCCAGGGTCACGGTAATGGTATAAGTCTCGCGACCCCAGCAGGCTTTGGCCCTCTAGAGGGGAGCCCCGTCATCTTGCTGACGCTTATTGAGGAGCGCGTGGAACACAACACGCCGTCGACCCGGGCATGGTCCATGGTTGGACGGCGAGTTGCCCATTACTCGCCGCTTGCATGCCCGCGCCTACGGTGGCCGGAGATCGTCTTGCGACGTCGGTCGCCGTGGGCGTCTGCCACTGCGGCTGGGGCGGAGGGAGGACGCTGTCCTCTCTCTCTCGCAGCCCGCCTCCTCCTTCGCGAGCATAACTGCTTCGCAGAAGGAGGCGACCGCTTCCCACTCCGTCTCGACGCGCAGCATGGCCTCGACCAATGCCGGGCGCGAGAGGTCTCCGCCTATCGCTGCCGTGAGGACACGGCGGTGCTCTGCCCAAGCGGGGCAGTCTTTCACCGTATGCTCCACTGTGTCCTCCAGGCAATCTTCGCAGTGGTGACACCTAGGCGTTTCTTCCCTCCCTATCCGACACAGGTACCTCCCGAAACAGTAGAATAGTAATGGAATGCTTATATTGTATATATTTTTTTAATCGGTGGCTCAATAACAATAAACATGGGTAACCTTGAGCATCAACACGTGCGGAAATAATTGCTTATCAAAACCACCAAAAGCAATTAAAACAAAACAATCAAAAATACCAAGTAACCCAAACAAACAAAAACAAAACATACTTTTGGTTTCGGAGCGTGAGAAACCGTTAGGGTGAGTGGGGGTGAGTCCCCACTCACCCTATTTAAAACTACACTTAACTCAGGATTTTGACTGAGGTTAAAAATGAGAACACGTACTGCCGATTTGGAGGCTACTTTATTCTGATTCTATATTCGTACAGGGCTCACTCGGTGGGCATAGACCGCTGAGTTTGCAAATGGTTTCTTATAACTAAAGTAGAGACACAACATGCGTGCTCAGCTTAATCTAGAGCAGACGGGCGAGGTGTATTCATAACTCCTCCGACCCCAAGTGCGAAATTATCGGAAGGTTCGATTTGAGAATCTTTCCGACAATTTTGCCAATATGTATAATATTTAATTTTAACCATTTAGGCGATTTTAGCCAGGTTATTTGA
The DNA here is from genome assembly GCA_950005045.1 of Agrotis exclamationis. Lineage (NCBI taxonomy): Eukaryota > Metazoa > Arthropoda > Insecta > Lepidoptera > Noctuidae > Agrotis > Agrotis exclamationis. The sequence goes on from OX465441.1 coordinate 15,142,262, forward strand.
ATTAAAACTGTAAGAAAACTAAAAATAATTAAACCTAAAGTCATATTTATACTAATTATTCACTGAAGTTAAAGTCATTCTTTTTATTCAAAACGCTTTCGATCACTTCACTATGCTTTAACGAAAAGGCCATATATTTCACTTCATGTAACTGATTTCTTTCATATCACTTGATGTTGAGACTGGCATTCACGTGCAACTGGGGTAACGTGACAATAGGATCGATAGGATCTTCTCCACAACTTCTAACTCCATGAAGATGTGACGGTGAAGGTGAATTCCATAAATTTGCAGGTCACAGGGCTCGTCCATTGTCACCAGGTAAGTATCGAATACAAGTTGTTTACTGATCTCTCCATGATTACTGATGCTTTGTCAGAGTTGTTCTCAATCTAAGGACTTCGTTGACTTGCTGGACCCTGACTTCCTCCATTTGAATCTCGAGTTGTTTACAGGGACTGTGGTCATCTTCGAATTTCATTAACTGTTCTATACAGGTAAGTTCATAGTATAGAGCTTGATTATCCGCAGTGCATAAAAACTGATCTCCCGCAGAGAGTGGTCGACATGGTTTTACCAAGCGGTAAGTATTTCATTCCTTTCGCCAGAAGGAAAGGGTATTTGGGAATGATAGCCAAGGTTATATTTTCGGACTCATGAAAAATTGGTAAGGAATTTAACTTAAAGTAATTATACGATAAATTATCCGTGAGTGAAATATCCATTATAAATGTGATCTGATTATCTTTAACAAACGATTTTACACAAATGGTCTCCTCTATTTTCAATAAATTTGTTTCTAATAGAGGATACACTAAGTTTCCTGAGTTAGAAATCAATTTTGAATGATACAATAATTCTGTAGAGTTCAATTGACTGATGTATAGTATCGATAATTTACATATCGCTAATGCTATTTCGAGTTCGCTTAACCTAGCAAAGATAGTACTAAAACTGTTTGTAACTATAGAAAATAATCCTGTAAGGTAAGTTAAGAAAATCCAATCGTTTTGCTTAGCAGATAAATCTTTCAGTAGCAGTTCTATCTTTGTCAGGCGATTATTAAAGTACACAGTATTCTGATTTATTTCAGTTACAGTAATGAAACTATCAAACATCTTGGAGACAATTGTAAATTTTTTTGAAGTAATTATGATTTAATTTAAAAATAAGTTCTTCATACCTAACGGCGTCATCATGATCTAGGTTACCAGTTATTAGTTTTATAATAGAACCCAATGGATTTATAAGTTCCCTTTTAGAACGTTTCTGTGGAACTAGTTGTCGATATTTTTCTATAGTTATATCGCGTATAAACTCTGTATGTACTTTTATACTTGTTAATTCTTGAGAATATGATAATGCGTCATCACCAATCGATAAGTTTACACATTTGTTGGTAGTTGCTGAGTATGTAATATGAGCCATTATAGATCTGTTCTAAACTTATGAGTTTGATTAGTCAAATGATTCGCTTGATGAATATGTGCTAGACCTTCTTTTACCGGGAATATACCTTGGTTTACTTCAATATTTTGCAGTTGAAGGGCCCAGCTAGGGCATTATTACCAACAGGATTCCATACCACCTGCGGAGGGCGTTTTACATTTTTAATAGGGGTTTTAGTAATTCTTCCTCCTATTTGATTTGGCAAAATATTTCTTTTAGGTTAACTTTTAACTTTTGCTTGGTTTATCTTTACTTTTACGCTTGTTCAAATCCTTCGCAAAAATAATTTCACCTTCATTGAACTCTATATTAGCTTCACCTTTCCTTCCTCTATGCTTTTCTTTAACTGTTATCATTTTATCTGTTAAGTGTGTAAACATGAACCTGATCAGTTTTGCATGATCCTTTACCATTTTCTGGAAGTATTGTTTTTTCTAACTCTATGCTATAATTATGGGTTAATTGTATTAGTATGTGCGAAAACAACTTCGAATGCAGTGAGTTCAGTGACAGGGTGGATGGAATGATTATATTATGCCATCACCTAATATGTCATTACAGATGCCGCATCTGTACATTGTTTTTCATACTTCGCCAATCTGTATATTTCGATTATGATGGAGTGAAATCGTTCTATTAGACCCATTGAATTGGGATTATTGAGTGTGCCAATATGAAGTTCGACTTTATGTAAGCAAAAAAAAACTTATTTTTTGTTTAACGTATTGTTTCAAAAATCTTTTATTAATTGCGGGTTGTTTGTCGGTAAGCAATTCGTGTTCGATTGTGTTATAACGAGATTCGGTATCACTAAGATACTAATAGCGTTAGCAATATGTTTGTCACTACCAATTTGTCCTTGTGACAAAACCGCACCTAGAGCTACGTTCGAAGCATCAATCGTAAGTATGAAAGGCTTTTCGTAGTCAGGGTATTGTAGAAGAGGGGCGTGTGTCAAGAGTTCCTTGCATTTGTTAAATGCGTCAATGTATTTCTGGTCAATTATAATTTTGTTATGCCCCTTTTTTTTTGTTTTACAAGATGTCAATGGTTGGGTGATTTTTGCGAAGTCTTTATTGAAACGTCGTCAATAGTAATTTCGTTAAGTCTTTTGAAGTCAATCACCATGCTGTATTTTATTTCACCAGATGCGTCCATTTTTTTTATTTGCACTAGGTGTACAGGAGCATTCCAAGGTGAATGAGACTTTTGAATTACATTGTCTTTTATCAATTGATCGACTTGTCTGTTGATTTTGTTTTGAACAAATAGGCCCTGTCTATATGGTTTCACGTATATGGGGTCTTCGTTTTTAGTCCATAAGTGATGTTTTACAGAATTAGTAAATGTCAAGGGAGTATGGTCACAGTAAAATATGTCCTTGAATTCTTTGCAAGGTCTATAAATCTTTTCTTGTTCTTCTTCGTTAGTGTGGTCAAGTCTGAGTTTACTTAAATTATCTTCAAGTACTTATCTATAAGTGATTTTAATTTAATTTACCTAATGAGTTGTTTGCAATATTGTATTTTTTTATAATGTACTTCAGTCGTTTTTTTTTTTGTATATTTATTTTATTTGAAATTGAATGTTTGTATGATCTGAAAGGGATTGAAATAAATGAAAATTTAAATTGTAACTTATCAATCTCAGTATTGTTTTGAGTAAAATTTATATCACAATCATCATTTTTATATTCCGTCACTGAAAATGGTTGTTTTATATTAAGTCGTTTTGGGTTATCGGAAGTATTCTGGATAACTGTACATTTACATAATTTATTATGATATCCATTTACGCAATTTATAATGATCTCTTGGCTGTTAATCCAACAGAAGATCTATTTGAGGATGGATGGTCGAACATTTTATTGGTATGCCAGAAGTACTGTGGGATGAACTTATGAAACTGTTTTTCTTTGTATTAATCTTGTTTTATTTAAGTTTTTCATATTTTAATTGTTTTTTTTTTTTGCATAATTGTGTTCAAATTACTGTAATAAGTTGTTAATTCAAATTAATTTTAATTTTAATTTTAATTTTAATTTTAATTTAAATTTAAATTTAAATTTAAATTTTAATTTTAATTTTAATTTTAATTTTAATTTTAATTTTAATTTTAATTTTAATTTTAATTTTAATTTTAATTTTAATTTTAATTTTAATTTTAATTTTAATTTTAATTTTAATTTTAATTTTAATTTTAATTTTAATTTTAATTTTAATTTTAATTTTAATTTTAATTTTAATTTTAATTTTAATTTTAATTTTAATTTTAATTTTAATTTTAATTTTAATTTTAATTTTAATTTTAATTTTAATTTTAATTTTAATTTTAATTTTAATTTTAATTTTAATTTTAATTTTAATTTTAATTTTAATTTTAATTTTAATTTTAATTTTAATTTTAATTTTAATTTTAATTTTAATTTTAATTTTAATTTTAATTTTAATTTTAATTTTAATTTTAATTTTAATTTTAATTTTAATTTTAATTTTAATTTTAATTTTAATTTTAATTTTAATTTTAATTTTAATTTTAATTTTAATTTTAATTTTAATTTTAATTTTAATTTTAATTTTAATTTTAATTTTAATTTTAATTTTAATTTTAATTTTAATTTTAATTTTAATTTTAATTTTAATTTTAATTTTAATTTTAATTTTAATTTTAATTTTAATTTTAATTTTAATTTTAATTTTAATTTTAATTTTAATTTTAATTTTAATTTTAATTTTAATTTTAATTTTAATTTTAATTTTAATTTTAATTTTAATTTTAATTTTAATTTTAATTTTAATTTTAATTTTAATTTTAATTTTAATTTTAATTTTAATTTTAATTTTAATTTTAATTTTAATTTTAATTTTAATTTTAATTTTAATTTTAATTTTAATTTTAATTTTAATTTTAATTTTAATTTTAATTTTAATTTTAATTTTAATTTTAATTTTAATTTTAATTTTAATTTTAATTTTAATTTTAATTTTAATTTTAGTTTTAATTTTAATTTTAATTTTAATTTTAATTTTAAAGGTATATCAATTATATAATTTAAAGTATTATTAATTATTGGAATAGAAGTAGTGCTAGTTGTTAATACTTGGTTCTTTAAATCAATTACTGCGTCTAATTGTAATAAAAGGTCTTTCTTAATATATTCACAGAAAAACTCATAAGCCTTCTGAGGGCTAATGAATGATCTCATCTCATGCTACCAGTGTCAATCATCATTCTTGCGTCTATTTCTTCTAAGTAAATATAGGGAAGCTTTAAATTAGGATCACAATTTAGCTCTAAGATTTCTTGTCCTTCAATGAGGAATTAAAACCTTGCTGCTTAGGTTGTGCTGTTCTCATGGATACGTCACTATCTTGATTTAGGGATTTTAATACTTGGGGAGGACTCGATCCAGTCTGTGGTGGCGGTTTGTAACCGAATTGTTGCCATTGATTGTACCCGAATCGTTGCGGTGGTTTGTATCCTAACTGTAGGGGTGGTCTATAACCAAACGGTTGAGGGGGCCTATAGCCCATCTGTTGAGTTGGTCTATAACCAAACTGCGGCAATTGCAAGCCCAATTGAGAATGATACCTGAATACGGGTTTGAATGGTTGACCTTGACCTATGATTAATTTTTGCATTTTGGGAATTTACATTAGATTTTGACTGAAAAGGTAAGGTGAGATGGCCTTGAACTTAATCCCGTTTGACTATGACTATGAATGCTGTAACGCATAATTATATTGGTCTAAGAAATTGACTTCTTCAAGAACGATGCTCAACGCAGCTTCTAAAGTTGTAGGAGCACTTAAGCCTAACAATACGCATCATATTTTCAGGAAGGTTATACAAAAATACATTTAGAGCTGTCTTGTTGTAAATAATTGTCTTAGCGCTTATTAGTTCCACGTCATCATTTATTGTATTCACCTTTGACAATACACATTAATAGCGAGCAAACATTTTGGATTCTATTACAAAAATAAAAAAAAACATCTGAATTAATTTTAACGATTCTAATTCAATATTAATACACGCTTCACTACGAGGATCTCCAAAATGTTGAATCAGCAATTCTTTAAATGCGGACCATGTAACAATAATTATGTTCGCGTTCCGATAAGAGTGCAGCTGCATCCTCTTTCATCCTACTCGTTAAAACATTAAAAACATAAAGCTTTTGTTCTACATTGCCCTTAAATCGATCAACCACATACTGACTTTTTCTCAAATAAAGGTTTAAAACTGTCTTTTATCACCATTATACATCGGAATCAATTGTACAATTTCATTTGGTATCGGTTCAACTGCAACTGTAGTGGGCGTCGACATGATTATAGAGTAATGAAGTGTTCAGAGGTTGCAACTCACTTTTGGACAATCCTATTAAAATTCACACACACACATATACTTAAAATATAACAAACACCCAATTAAAGTATTATAATAATCAGAGATACCGGAGAACAATGAAAAATACAATTTGAAAAACTTCTGTTTTAATAAAGAAAAGGAAACATTTTTTTAACAGTTACTTTAACTTTACCTTTTAAATGGCCTTTCAGTTAAAAAGATTGATTTATCTTAATCAATTATAATAATAATTATGTTAAACTTAATGCTAAAAATGTGAACTCTCTAACATTTACACTACTCTGTGTTATGTTCTAAGAATTGAACAGAGATAAGACCGTAAAATTTCATACAGATTTATCAGCTTAAGACTAAACACTAAACAATGTTATAATGAGCAAGTTTCGATCTCGAAAATAACATACATATTTATGAAAAATATAGGAGGATTAGGGGAACATAGGATTGGCGAAAAGTTTTACTCACCAACCGTCCGCGACTCCCATACTCGATGATTTCTGCACTCACGCGGTTCAAAAGAATATTTATTTGGTTCGAAGGATTTCCGCATCATCGTAAAGTTTGCGCTTAGTTGTTTTTCGATCGGATTTGGACGACAGAAAAACGCGAAACTACGAATTTCTTGGCGAAAATCCTACCGGCTGCGCCACTTTTGGTTTCGGAGCGTGAGAAACCGTTAGGGTGAGTGGGGGTGAGTCCCCACTCACCCTATTTAAAACTACACTTAACTCAGGATTTTGACTGAGGTTAAAAATGAGAACACGTACTGCCGATTTGGAGGCTACTTTATTCTGATTCTATATTCGTACAGGGCTCACTCGGTGGGCATAGACCGCTGAGTTTGCAAATGGTTTCTTATAACTAAAGTAGAGACACAACATGCGTGCTCAGCTTAATCTAGAGCAGACGGGCGAGGTGTATTCATAACTACATACATTCACAAAATAACTTTGTACGCCGGGATCGCAAACACATTAGTGCTGTGGCGTTTGTATCGATAACTCAGGGTATCGCGTTGGCCTATCGCCACGTCTTGCACTCTACTAATGCGGTGGGCGGTAACGGTTATCGATATTGTGTTATTTATCGATGCTTGCCAAGGATTTGTGTTGTCGTGCGTGGAATTTATTTCGGTGTTTTTAAAGTGATGTAAAGTTTGAATTAAAATTTCTGTAGGAATGGTTGGAAAGATACAATAATAATTCAAATGTTGAAGTACCAAGATTTTGGATTTTTCGTATAAATAGCCCTTGTGTTTAGCCTGAAAAATCGAAGTTGACCTAACAGTTCATATAATTTTAACAAAAAAATGAGGTAAATGATAACAAGTTGTTTATTTTCTGTCTTTTCTTTGCGATTTGCAACTAACCAATAAATTGCAGTAAACAACCATAAATTACGAGCTCTCTAAATAAAAATAAAACTTGAGTTTAAAGTATCGACATTCCGTGTCCCACCTCTACGCCGGTTTGGCACAACTCTGACTGTCAGTGGCAAGCCGACAATGCATCGTATTTTGCCATTGGCAAATCTAAACAGTAATATATATCTTGAATTTTTACCAAGAAAATACTTCTTGGGAGGCTATAACTTAGTTCAAGCTGTGAATTTAAAGAATAAATAATTTAAAACTTGGAATGTTCGCGGATTTTAATACAGGAGACTGTGTTTATGGGAAATAAAGATTTATAGAACGTCAAAGAGAATTATGGTACTACTAGCAGTTGCATGCGGTTTTGCCCGCGTATTACTCAAAAACTATTCCACGTCAACGTAACACAGTGATGAACGGTATCCTATGTGTTTTTTTAGAATACACTGAAAAAAATAAAATGAGACTATCTACTGTTCTTGAACAGTAAAAAAAAAAACGGTTCCGGGAACTTATTTATACGACAAAATAATTGATTACGGACAGTGCACTGAAATGGGTAATAACAGTACCTAAAGAGCTAAACAGTTATTTCAACTGTATGAACATTAAAGTCTACTGAAACAAACAGTTCCTTGTAAGTATTGCCGTTTTCAGAGCTTTACTGGTATCGTAGCAGTTATTTTTACTGCTTCTGAACAGTTATTGTAGCATACAGTAAAGAGCTAAACAGTTATTTCAATTGTTTGAACATTAACGTTAACTAAAACAAACAGTAAAAATAACCGACCAGAAAACAGTAGCAGATGCACAGTAAAATCTACTGTTATAACTCAACTGGTTTTTTTCAGTTAGTTTTACTGCTTTGGACAACAGGCTCTATTTTTACTGTCCAAAACGGTGAATATTACCGAAAAATCGGTTGGTATTACCGATTTTTTTTTTCAGTGTATAACCTATCTCTTAGAGAAGCTTTCTTAAGATGTTTGGACATATCATCCGCAACGAAATTTCTTTGGAACGTTTGGTGATACAAGGAAGAGTCGAAGGGCAACGTTCTCGCGGCCGCTCACCGACCAGATGGACAGATCTCATTAAATCATCAACAAAGTGTACACTTACTCAATGTACATGCAGTGCTACGAATATGGAGAAATGGAGAAAACTCGCTAAAACCGCAACCAACTAAGCAGACTATCCATGACCACGACCACTCCGCCAGGAGTGTACGACTAAGAAGAAGAAGAGAAGCTTTTTTTAGAAGATTTTTTCAGCAAACAAACATGGTTCCTTCCATCCATACTTATGCATTTATGATACTACTTAAATTGAGTGGATATTTCTGGCTTCTTTTTTTTTTGCGTGGTAAATCATCAAATGAGTCCTCCCACCCCGGGCAGGGCGGGAGGGACTGTCAGACTTGTACTGACTAAAATCCACGGTGTCCTTCAGTAGCCCTTTATGTTCCGGGGTCACGGTAATGAGATAAGTCCCGCGACCCCGGCAGGCTTTGGCCCTCTAGAGAGGGGGCCCCGTCATTATGCTGACGCTCTTTGAGGCGCGCGTGGAACACAACGCGCCGTCGACCCGGGCATGGTCTATGGTCGGGCAGCGAGTTGCCCGTTACTCGCCGCCCGCATGCCCGCGCCTACGGTGGCCGGAGATCGTCTTGCGACGTCCGTCGCCGTGGGGCGTCCGTCGCCGTGGGGGATATTCCTGGCTTAATAATAAAAAGCCACACGTATCGGTTATCTTTAAGGTTAACCCGCGCTTCTTATCTAAGTAAGTATGCTAAGTACTTGGTGCCACCTCATCATAATTTTTACAGTTGTTTCATATAATCAGCGATCCTAAGGCGCGCGCCACATAGAAAAGACGTAACACGAGGACGCGTCGCGGACGGGCGAAAATGTATGAGAGTCGCGCCCGCGACGCGTCTCTTCTGTGTGTTCACGTTTGCGACGCTTCTATACATTTTGTATCAAAGAGACGCCGAAGAGACATATGTCTCCGCCCCGTCTGCGTCTTACGTCTTCTCTATGTGGCCCGCGCCTAAAGACGCACTAATAAGGAGTATCGTATTATCCGGTAATAACTGAGTTGTGGAGACCGCGAATAGGCAAACGTGTAGGACGCCCTGTGGCAAGATGGGTCGATGATTTGAAGAATGTGGCTGGCAGCGGATGGATGCGGACTGCCCAGGACCGAGAGGGTTGGCGCTCTTTGGGGGAGGCTTACGTTCAGCAGTGGACGGTAATAGGCTGATAATATAACTGAATTGTGGAGGTCAGGAAATCTTGTAGTGACAAAAAATATAATAGGTCACAATTTTGTGCTCGTTGTCCCCTGAACACTTTGGTAGCGCACTACGTTACCAAGAATAAATATTTGTTACCTGAAAATTAAAACGTATTGGTAAGCTGTTTACTTAGTTTTCGTAAAATTAAATACGTAAATTGAATTCTTGTTAAAAAATAATAATAAGTATACGAAATAAACAAATAAAGTCTTCTCTGAGAATCTTTTGAACTTAAAACATAAGAATTTTAAAAATACAAAAAAAAAACTGCGTTCAATTCTTCAATTGTTTGAAAACTTTCGCTAAATTCCGTTGGTTTTCACGTGAAATTCTCAAATTCCAATAAACGTGATAAGTATTACAAACCTGGGCGTTTGAAATAATTTCATAATGTTTCTGAACAATTTCTCCTACAAAGATTTTAATAAAAAACTTTTCAGAGTTCTTAATGGCTTTTTACATTTGATTTTGTTAAATCTCCGATAAAAACTGAAGGGATTTGCATTTTCTACTTTTATTTTAACGGTTTTTTCTCTTTCAGTAGAGAGCAGAGTTCTAATTTGATTTTAAAGTCGTAATTTTATGATTTATTTTATTGATAACAGCTCAATTTCTTCGTCAAATTGCTCGCTTTTATAGGAATATAACTCAGTTTTGATTATATCACTGAAATGAATACTAAATTCAATTTTTATGTTGCCAATAAGTGTCCCAGTGTTGGGAAAAGGCTTCTTCTTCTTTGTTTTGGCCCATTTGGTTATGTGTACCCCGCAATTATGAATTTAGAATATTCTGAGTACATGTTTCCTAACTTAAATTGTACATAATTATTTTTTATTTAATAAAGAATAGAACAATTAGATGTTTGTAAAATAACTTTCAAAGCTTTGTTTTTAATTACCCCAGGGACTATATTTACCTCTCTGGGCAATAGCCCACCAAATTCTATTAAAAAATATTGGTGCTTTGCCACACAGGGTGGCCAAAAGAACAAAAAAAATAACATCACCCTTAATCTTCAAAGTTTCACCAGAAACACCGAACTCCATGGCTTCTGCTACTGAAATCCTTATGGAAAAACCCAATAGCAGTTTTCCGCACTTGGAAATAGACCTAAAGTTCAACAGTCGCGCTTGTGACTATAAGATCAACAAAGTAGAAAAAAGAAAACAGAAAATACATAAGATAAACTTGGTCAAACAAATTGCAGACTTAATGAAAAGTACACGTTTGATATCAGTCCACAATTTATTCTGCTAGCAAAGCATCTAGAAGATCACTTATACGAGTAAAACCGTGGTCTATTTATTCATTTTAATGACGTCAAACTAGTATCGTTAGTGCTTCGGAGGCTTCTCGTTATTTGTGAAATACTTTCGATCTGAGATCGTTATTGAGGGTAGCTGGTTTAGATGTCACGGGACGGGAGCGATACGATTTTTCTGATATTCTTGGTAAAAGAATATTTCTGATTCATTCTCGAGTCCGGTCGTCTTGAACTATTGACAAATACACTTAGAAAATAGATGGATAGTTAACAGAAATAAAAAAAGACAGCCATCTTGGATCTTCTCAATTTTTTATTTTTTACGACACCTTGCACACAATGTATTAGAATCTTTTTTTCCTTCATGACAAGTTGGTAATAGTGCTGTCAGTAACGGTCGAGAAAGAGAAGTCAGATTTTGTATTATTGAGTTTCAATTGTTTTCATTTCTAGGACCTGTCACGCAATCAATTAACGTTTGTGCAAATTAGCTTGTTCGTGAAAAGCGCGTTCTTGAAATTTTAAATGTTTTATGGAATTAGGAATTTTCTGTTTGCACTTATTATAGGGTATTATTTGGAAACAAAATCATGAAATATTTCAGTTTTTTTTTTGTTATTATAATAGTCGTAACCCAGTCTTATCGTCAACCCTAAACATCTCTAACCCTATAATGAGATGACTCCAACCCTCAAAGCGCCTACGACATAATTATGTATCAGCATTTCCATTCGTTTCGTATTCGCAGCGCATCGGTCTATCCACTACTTGCGCCCCCAAAAGCATTTATGAAATGAGTTTCCCTCAAAAGAAAATATCGAGCTTCGGATTTAGTCAAATTATGAAAAGGTTTTCAAGTAAAATTAATAGCTACGGTATATTGGGGGACATTTTTTTCATGCTTTTGTGGCCTCCTGTCTTGAAAGGAAGCCATACTGATGGGAAAAAATGAAAAATGTAATATATTTCGTAATTGCTTCAGTCATATTTTTTAAATTGGATTTTTCTTTGTGTCTTTTGTGACAGGTAAGTGCACGCAAGTTTGGGAATCATTTTTTTTTAATTGATATGAAGCCTATAGAGAAAACACTTGGCTTGTAATATGTTACACAATTAATCAATTTAAAGCTGTGTAAGTGCACTATAACGGCCAAAGAAAAGATGGATGGATTGTCTAAGGAATGATATGAAAGAAAAAGGAGTAAATGATACTGTGACGTCTGATAGGGGAGAATGGAAGAAGAAAACGTGTTGCGCCGACCCCAAATAGAATGGGATAAGGGCAGGAAGAAGAAGAAGAAGTGCACTATAACGACAAGATGGGTCGATGATTTGAAGAATGTGGCTGGCAGTGGATGGATGCGGACTGCTCAGGACCGGGAGGGTTGGCGCTCTCTGGGGGAGGCTTACGTTCAGCAGTGGACGGTAATAGGCTGATAATATAAGTGCACTATTATTAAGTTGATTACCTGTTATGCGTGAATTTTGCTATGTCAAAGGTTTTTCTTACGCGGGCATGCGGGCGGTGAGTTATGGGTGACTTGCCGCCCGAACATGGACCATGCCCGGGTCGACGGCGCGTTGTGTTCCACGCGCGCCTCAAAGAGCTGTCAGCAATCTGACGAGGCCCCCTAAGAGGGCCAAAGCCTGCCGGGGTCGCGGGACTGTCTTACCTGGTTACCGTGACCCTGGTACGTAAATGGCTATTGGAGGATCACCGTGGATTTTTGTCAGTACAAGTCTGACCGCCCCACCCTGGGCGGGAGGACTCATTTGATGATTTTACACACAAAAAAAAAGGTTTTTCTTAATTTTATTTAGTAATATTATTTGAGGGAGCTACATTTGCCAACAGACTGTTTTACAGTTTGGCAGAAGTAATATTTTTTGGAAACTATGTCTGTTACTTTGAATAAACGCTTTTTATTTATTTTTTTCATTCGTAGTAGGCATCGCTACAGATCTCAAAGAAGATGGTGGTATGAGTTGGATAGAAACACGAAATGGCGGTGGTTGGCGCAGTATAGCTGAGCAACTGGACTGCTGCATTGCGGGTCACGAGTTCGATTCCTGTTTGGAGCAAATTTTTGTATGATCTATAAGTAGTTGTTCTGGGTCTGAGCGTTTGTTTGTGAGTTTAAATGTTTGTAAACGTACACATGATTCAAGAAATTCCTAGTGTGGGCTAACTTTTCAAAAAAAACAAAACCTATTGGTGTAAAATATCTTGTCTTTCGGAAGTCGATGACTTTGTTTCTTATTTCCTTGACTTTTTTGCCACTGTATTGAGAACCTACGCCTTTTTTAAAGTCGGTTAAAATGATCAACATTGTTCCCGATTTGAACCGGTGGATGTCATGGGAAGAGGCCAATGCCCACGTGTGGGATCACACAAGCTAACAGTAACAATAATAAGTAGTAAATAAAAATGTTCACTGTAGAAACTTCCAGTACTTACATGTTTTTGAAGATATTTTTTGACAAAGAATTGCAACGTTGCAACGCAAAGTTATTCTATAAATTATTCTCTGGCAACATTGAAAAATCTTTGCTATGTTGTGTTGGAAAATCCCGCTACTTTGAAGTGACCTAACAACAAAGCAAAACTTCACGTTCGTATGTCCCAAAAGGGTGGGCAGAGGTGTCATATTCACAATTCGCACGGTGCTGGGAAGATTGGGAGTCTTAGCGAGTTATAAGAAATAACGTGACATGTAGGTCGCTTCGTTAAACATTTTATTTCTAAATATTCCCCTGGTACCTTGTCAAACATAGAAACACTATTTGTATTTCATACAAATATTTGTTCCGTGCGGGTATCAAACCTCCGGCACGCTGTGCAGCTGTCGAACGCTCAACCACTGCATCGACCGTGCGGTCATGTTAAGCCAGGACTTAAAGGTCATGTCTAAGAACCCAGACAAGCGCATGATTTTTTATAATTCATTTCAACACTGCTCTCAAAACGGTGAAGGAAAACATCGTGAGGAAAAAACATTTGATTTCTACCAACCCGCACTGGACCTGTGTGGTAGATTATGGCCCACTCTCTCTCTCAGAGAGAGGTTAACAGTGGGAAAATTATAGCCCGATGACGATGATGATGATGAACTGCCTGTTTGACTTCTAAAATAAGAAACTGCTTGAAAAGACTGTTCAGATTTTCATCAGTCAGACTTTTGGACTTCTGGCAACTTTTAACGATGTTTTTGTTCACATTTCACAAAATAGTTTCACCGAATAAATGTTCAAGTCCGCACACAATTAATACTAAGAGTGTCTGTGTCCATATTTTTGGCTTTCATCCAGAAAGTTTTGTGCAAAGCAGCGGCTTCAGCGCTTGAAGCCAACAGATAATCACTAGGAGCCGACTTCTTGGCAGAACTCGCGACTTTATCTTTGGCGACTTTCAGTTTTGCTGTGATACAGGCTTCAGGCTTAAAATATTGTCTTTGCTAACTGATTTCTGGATTCACTTTGAGATAGAAACTTCCTAATTTACACTGATTTGGAAACTTTTGCTTTCGAAGTGCTTTAAAATATTTAGTTTCGTTTCTGTAATGTGATGTGATTGGTTCATCGTTTTTGCCAGGATTTACCTTAAATATAGATTTAATTGAAAACATCTTTAGGAACTAGTAATTAGTACACATAACATAGTTTAAGTTATTGTATACTAACACTTTATGGGACATGCGCCTGAAATAAATGAATATTTAATTTAATTTAATTTAATTTATTTATTATTTAGCGATAGGCTAGCGTTTGACAACTATTTTGCCTGAAAAAAAAAAGTTGTGGTCTACAGGTTAAAGTTATTTTTAACTTGTCTTCTATTCATTAATAATTTTATAAAAAAAAAAAAAGATTTTTGTTGTATGTTTGTTATGTAACGAAAAACCTTAAAGTGACAACTGTTTTGGAATAAATGTTAATAATCTAAGAACCTTGTGGGTAATGGACATAATATTTGTTAAGTTAGTAATTATTTTAGTTAAATGACAGCAAAGTATAAAAAATAATTATAAACTAATAAAGTAAATTATATGAATTGAGGAAATTATACAAACACAAGACTCAACATACATTTCTCATACATTAGCAAACTAAATTAAATACAACACATTAGTGTCACCGCAAATACCAAAAAGAGAAGCTAAACACCCAATTTCATCTCTTAATTAGCCCCAAATCCTAATTACTATATCAAAGAGACCGACAGAGCGGTTCGTTCAAAGAACGTGTCTACAAAAGACTGCAACATACGAAAGTAAAGTTTTTAATAAGCAAATACTAATGAAAGTTTCCCGAACTGTAATTAGGAATGCTACAGTGATGCCTAAAATTCATAAGCTTAGTTTTTCAAGCCGGGATAGCAAGTAACGTAATGTATATGGTATGTCGGATACCTGATATAATTTAGCTTTTAATATGTACAGTCGGCCAAGAAAGTGGTGTACCACCCTAAGGTTGAATATCGCTTGCAGATTCATAGGTGATAAAGATTAGTTTCGCTTGCAAATCGATCTGACAACTTCTATTGCTGTCTTTATCTGATTATTGATAACGACTATTACTGTTTGTAACGTGACAGCTGTTCTTAGTTTGAACTTGATGGAACCAATGACGTCGTAAAATCAACGGCGGGGGGCTGTAGATTTTGATGACAAAATTGTATCTACAAATTCAGAATTGTAATCAACAAGTTACATAAAATTGTAAAGGCACAAGGCGAATCCACAAACCTACAATTTCTGTAAACTTGTAATTACAATATCAATAAAAAACAAGCTAAAAATAGATTTATCCTTTTATTAAATTTCTACAATCAATTTTAAAATACTTATAACAAACAAAAACATAGCATATATAGTAATATTTAGAAGATATTGAAAATTTTTAAAAATTAGAAACGGTTGTAACCGCCGTTGGCCTCTATAACCTCTAAAAGACGAGACCTCATTGAACCAACAAGCCGTGAGCAAATATCGGTTCCCCGCATTTCCTCCCAAATATAATTACAGTGACTAATAAGAGCTTGTTTGGTTCTTTCATTTTGATGCGACCATCGTTGGACCATAAGGCCCCAAAGATTTTCTATCGGGTTGAGGTCCGGCGATCTTGAGGGCCACTGAATTACCCTTACGTCAGTGTGTGAACGAAACCAGGCTCTTACGATCCTCGCATTATGAATTGAACAATTATCTTGAACAAAATCAAATTGTGGCACTTCGTTCTCCGGGTAAACATTACGGACTGTCGGTAGCATTGCATTCTGAAGCACGTCGATATAATTTACAGCCGTCGCTCGAGGAGGTAGAGAACACAATTCTCCTACACCATCCGCACTCATCCAGCCCCAAATATTTACGGAAATTCGACCTGATTCTCTATTTGGGATTACATGATCATCTTTATACCGTGTTGAATTATATCGCCAAAGGTGAAGACGTCCATGCTGACTGGATTTAAACGTTTTTTCATCACAAAACACTGTATTAGACCAATCAAACTCTAAATGCTCTCTGGCGAAGTTCAGACGAGCAAGTCTGTGAGCATCCGTCAAATGTATGATTCCTTATTGTTTGGGCACTCACATCGAACATCTCCGCAAAATGTTTTGTGGGCTTAAAACCATTGATTTCATATTCCCGTCTCATGAATTCTCTATCGTTATTGGAGAGTGCAGGCCGGCGACCACTTCTTCTGTGATCCAACAAACTTCCCTCCTCTCCTTCACGACGAAGCCAAAAGCGGACAGAACGCCTCGATATATTCAAATTCCGGGATATCGCACTGATACTGCTTCCCTCATTAAATTGGGCAATTATTTGTGCTCTTTCGGCAATGGTCAAGTTGGCAGGCATTGAGATGATTTTATATGCAGTTGATTGAAAAATAACACGGAAAATATATCGATTTTTTGCATATATTTGACAAAATGTCAATTGTCAGTTTTCTTTTTCAAATGGAATTCGGTTGTCTATTTAAATAGTTTTTATTACTTTTGTTTGGAAACATTTCAATTGCTTTGTAGAAACGAATGTCCTTTTCATTTATACTAAAGGTTAAAATGTCATGTACTTATATGTGACATATGACGTATGAATACTAAATACATAGGTTTACGTCATGATAATGTTGTCTCTTTCAGTAATATCTTTTTATAACGAACCTTGTTGTAATTTTCGATGACCGGGAAACTAAATCAAAACTGGTACACCACTTTCTTGGCTGACCGTACAACCGTCAGCACATTTGTCAAATTTCTTAAATCGATTTTTAACCTTATCACTATAGTGGAAGGTTAATGTTCGATTGGTAAAATTTGACAGATTCGGGTAGGTTGACCTGCTGGCGTCTGTACTATAAATGCGAAAGACAAAAAAACTTTTTTTTTTTAAAAGTACCGACTTCAAAACCAAAAACACAAAAAAGTATAAAATAACTTTTCTTTCGGAAGTCGGTGGCTTTGTTTTTTATTTCATTGACTATAGCCACCGACTTCGACGACTTCCGAAAGTAAAGTTATTTTACACTTTTTTGTGTTTTTGGTTTTGAAGTCGGTACTTTTTTTATTATTTTAAAAAAAGTTTTTTTATTTCACGCTTTTTATTAGTTCAGATATTCGTCTTTGAAAATCTACAGCCCAAGTAAGCAACAAAAAATTCTCTATCTCAAAAACTACTGAACCGATGTTGATGAAACTTGCAATATTCCCTAAATTTAACAATACCTAGTTCAACAAAAAAAGAATTACTGAAATCGGACTTGTAGTTCTGGAGATATGCAAACACAAACATAAAAACATACATACAAACACTTTTGAAATTTGGCACATTTGTTCAGACGCTGATATATAGTCTGACTAACATATTTGAAAACTGGGCAGTTCTGGAAATATTAAACGGGTCGAATTGATAACCTCCTTTTTTTGAAGTCGGTAAAAAGGATACATAGATGTTTGTTACTCTTTCAAACAAAAACTTCTGAATGGATGTTGATGAAATTTGGTACAGAGAGAGTTTATGACTTGAATTAACACATAGGATACTTTTTATAAAAAAAAATATTTTGAAGTGTTCTTCTATGTGACATTAGGCCCCAGGTCAACAAGTGGACTACAATTTATTTATGTTTGATAAATGCACACAACAGATATCTTCAGCCTGCTCTGTTCCTTAAAATAGACTGCCTCCATAACTCATCATCATTTTTTTCACCCCACAGAAGTTTTTAGAGATGAAGAGTGTTTGTAAAATTGGCTAGTTTAAACATAACTTAAAATCTTGTCAAAAAAAAACTAAACATTAAATTAAACAAATCCTCTAACATAAAACCCACCTAACAATTTAATTCGTTCCCCAGCCAATGATCAGCAAACAGCATCACTTGGACCTAACTAATATATTGTTCCCGACATTTCTTTTTCCCGGGATTTAATTAAAAGCAAACTTTCTAAATTCTTCCGACTTTTCTAACAGGAAACGAAGAACGCGTGTTGCTTAAATTATTTACTTCTTCTTCACTTAAATTGGTTGTCTGTGCTTAGTTTTCAGAATAAATTTTTCATTAAGTATGGAAAAGTTTTTTTGACTATTTTTAAAAGTCTAATTTGAAGTTTGGTTCTAATTTTCAATTAAACTGGGATTTACTGGATTTTATTGTTTTGGAATTGCTCTTGAATAAATAAATAGTTTTAATTGTATTCTTGAATATTTATAACTTGACGAGTAGCTAGACACCTAAAACAAAAATGAAAAAAAATACATTCTACTTATAATAAAATTCACCTCACTACAAAGTTCAACAGTGACAACGCGTAGTAAATAAATCGATTACTTGCTACGCCGTAGCAGGCGTAGCAGTGACAGCTACGAGTGCTACGCCGTAGCCAAAATGCAATCTTTGAGTTATTGTGTTTGGTTTACCAAGACACATTTTGTGCCCATAAAGAGGTAACGTTTGTAAGTTTGTAGACTATCTAAAAACGTTCTCGTGGGAAAAAGCGAGCAAATCCGAAAAAGCTATTGTTGCATTTCTTACTTTTGGACAAATGAATACCCTTATAAGGTGCTACTTTTAAGCTATTGCATAGCTTTTATCGCAGGCTCTGAGCGCGGCGGGCGCGAAAAACCTAACGAAAAAACCTGACCACATTTGACAGAACGACGTTTCAGTTCGGGAGACTTCGGCAATCATAAAGGTACGGACAGACGTGCTCATAAAGGTACGAAGAGGGATTTACTTTTTCTTACTGATTCTAAACGGCTAGCTACAAAAGGAGTTTTCACAATGAAACCTACTTATAAAATTCTCCTACAACAAAGAAGTTCTTTATTACAGTAGTGCACCACAAAGATTTTATAGTATTTTATGAAACTGGTACATAATGAGGGGTATTATACACGAGTGTGAGTTAAAAGTATCACACGAGTGTATAATACCTAGTTATGTACAGTTTCATACACTACTTTATCTACTTTCATTGAACACGAATTTATCAAATAAAAGATAAAGATTGACACAGTATTATGGCGCCAAAATTTCGGTTATCACCGCGCATGGGCCACAGCGCGCGCAGCCACAGATAAAAAATCAAATGGATGTATTTATGATCTGTAATCTTTTTTTTTTATGTGTAATGGGTTTGCTCTTGACCTTAGTCTAGGACAAGAGTGACTAAGACAAGGTCGACGATGGAGCGAGCTTACCCAGAAGAAGCCTGTTTACTCTAACTTTGAAGAGATTAGGGTTGTATGCGTTTGGAAACACAGACGCAGGCAGAGAGTTCCACTCCTTCGCTGTCCGCATTATAAAAGACGTTTGGAAACGCTTAGTGCGAATTGATGGTATGGCAATAAGGTAAGGATGGTAATTTGCCGTGCGTCTAGATGTTCGATGATAGAAAGGGGCTGGTGGGATGAGGTCGTGGAGTTCTTGGGCACACTCTCCGAAGTACAATCTGTAAAAGACCGACAGGCAGGCAACTTTGCGGCGATGAGTCAAGCTATGGAGCTTGGCATTCACCAATTTTTCGTCGCCAACGAGCCTTTTAGCTCTGCGTTCCACTGAGTCAAGAGCGGCAAGTTGGTATTTAGCTGAGCCATCCCAAAGGTGGCTACAATACTCCATGCAGGATCGGACTTGTGCTTTGTAAAGAGTTAAAAGCTGTCCAGGCGTGAAGTACCGCTTCACTCTATTTAGGATGCCCAGCTTTTTGGCCGCAAGTTGGACTTTGAACTCAATGGTGGCGCCAAAGTTGAGACTAGAAGCCAACTCCATGCCTAGGAGCTCGAGTCGGTCATTCACAGGTACAGATGCACCCCGAAAAGTAGGAGTTTGTTCCAAACGACTCCTTTTTGCGGTAATCTGTATCGTAATGAAAAAAAAAATATTATAACATTATTTTGTTAGAGATAGGTGTCATAATTTAATTTTTTAATTTCATTTCGATATACTGTGTGTAAAGTACGTCATTATAAACTCGTTTTGAGTTTTGTATTTTGAATTTAACGATATGAGAGTAGATAAAATAAATTATATTCTCGTTAAATATATGCGGTAGGCGATTTTAATCTTTTAAAAAAAAAAATGTTATGCAATAGCTTCACCGCGGCAGTCTCCGAGTGCCACATGTATTTTTGATCTTTCAGGGTAGGTTTCATACCAAAAGTTTTTTTGTAAACGTAAGTACTTCCAGCTCATGAAAGGTTGCTAATATTTTACAAATAACCCTATATTAACCTTTATGATATTAGCGTCCTCCTCCATACTGCAATCTCCAACCAATTTCCCAACCACAGTGATAAGATACAATCGATGCACATAGTTCCAACTTCGGCCAACATCGTGCACATTCGGGTGCAGTCGTAATTTCTCGGCGACTGTCACAACTTTCCGAAAGATAAAGTTAAGTTAGAGTTTCTCATTCGGAACTCATTAGCTGCACATGTTTATAGTTTACGGACATGTTGGCGCTAATATGTTGGTACTAATATGTTGGTACGAATGTGTTGGTAGAAATATGTGGACTTAAAGCTACATTTTTGTGTTGATCGTAGTGTTGGGAATTTTATTTTAAAAATTATCATTTTGTTTTTGAATTGTCTTTGTTCACTTTTAATTAAAAAACTTGCAACATCGTTCTCACATAATGTACCACCTCAAAATGAATGATGTACCAAAGGTTCTGTAATAATGCTGGCGATCTAAAAAGAGTGATGAAGAGAAGTAGATCTCTACTTCTTGGAATGGCCTACTACGGTACTTTCACAGTTTTTATGTCTTGTGACTGGGACTGTAGCACCATAACTATTTAGTGTCTTCTATTTGTCTTTTGACAATTCAAAAGTGCCTGTAACTGGCCTACTTGAAATAAATGCTTTGATTTTGATTTTGAAAGACAACTCTCATTCCCAATGAACTGACGACTTTTTAGGGTTCCGTAGCCAAATGGCAAAAACGGAACCCTTATAGATTCGTCATGTCTGTCTGTCCGTGTATGTCACAGCCACTTTTTGTCGAAAGTATAAGAGCTATCCTGTTGAAACTTTTTTTTTTTTTTTATCGTGGTAAAATCATCAAATGAGTCCTCCCACCCCGGGCAGGGCGGGAGGGACTGTCAGACTTGTACTGACTAAAATCCACGGTGTCCTTCGATAGCCCTTTATGTTCCGGGGTCACGGTAATGAGATAAGTCCCGCGACCCCGGCAGGCTTTGGCCCTCTAGAGAGGGGGCCCGTCATTATGCTGACGCTCTTTGAGGCGCGCGTGGAACACAACGCGCCGTCGACCCGGGCATGGTCCATGGTCGGGCAGCGAGTTGCCCTTTACTCGCCGCCCGCATGCCCATCCTGTTGAAACTTGGTAGAAAGATGTATTATGTGAACCGCATTAGGATTTTCACACAAAAATCAAAACAAAACAAATTTTGGGGGTGCCCCCCATACTTAGAATTGAAACTCAAAAAAAATTTTTTCACCAAACCCATACGTGTGGGGTATCTATGAATAGGTCTTTAAAAATGATATTGAGGTTACTAACATCATTTTTTTCTAAACTGAACAGTTTGCGCGAGAGACACTTCCAAATTGGTAAAAAGTGTGTCCCCCCCCCCGTAACTTCTAAAATAAGAGAATGATAAAACTAAAAAAAATATATAATATAGACCTCAACCAAAACTACCAACAAAAATTGGTTTGGATGAGATACAGTTAGCAGTTTTTGAGATATAGTACCTTTTCAAAAACCGCAAATATAACTTTGCCATTCATACAAATACTATGAAAAACAAAGTTATTTTTATTGTTTGTGTATATTACTTACTAATCTCAATATAATTATATCTCTAATCTATGCTTACTGCTACGGAACCCTTCATGGGCGAATCCAACTCGCACTCGGCCGGTTTTTTTTTTAGCGTGGTAAAGTCATCAAATGAATTCTCCTACCCATACTGTCAGACTTGCACTGACTAAAATCCACGGTATCCTTCACTAGCCCTTTACAATCCAGGGTCACGGTAGTGATATAAGTCCCGCCACCCCGCCAGGCTTTGGCCCTCTAGAAGGGGGCCCGTCATCTTGCTGACGCTCTTTGAGGCGCGCGTGGAACACAACGCGCCGTCGACCCGGGCATGGTCCATGGTCAGGCGGCGAGTTGCTCATTACTTGCCGCACGCATGCCCGCGCCTACGGTGGCTGGAGATCGTCTTGCGACGTTCGTCGCCGTGGGCGCCTACCACTGCGGCTGGGGTGGAGGGAGGACGATGTCCTCTCCCTCTCGCGGCCCGCATGAACTGACGAATTAGTATAATTTTTTAGTTTGCCTACTTTAGAGAGACCTATAGTTACGATACTTATAGTTCACCGTTTGTTAAAAAAGTTACAATCGTATTACTTAAATTACAAGTCTCAATTTACATTTTTGTCAGAATTATTGCGGTTCGCAAAAGGCGTTGATCAAAAAAAGGTGTTAGGAGACACTTAATGAAATTTTTCTCATCAGAACAATGATTTGAGTAGATGAATAGGCCCTATCGTGAAATAGGGCGTGTTAGTAGACTGAGCCGTCAGATGGTAACAACTCTCTTCGAGATTATGTCTGAATGGGTGAGCAGGGCAAAGCAACTCTAGCCGATGTTTCTGAAGATGAGTATATTGTCTCAAAGTCAATATCGAAATCAATGTCAAAGTTGTGTGTGAGGGTATTTTTTTTTGGACAAACTCACCACACTATTCCCAAACCACTGCAACTCTCGAGAGCCAGAGTCAACAGTGGCAACCACCAGAAAAGCGCCGAGACAATGAAGCTCGACGTGTCCCGGAGAATGAATTTACCTGTCTTGGATCCTGCAATGAAATTAATTGGAAAAGAATAGTGGAGGAGTAGAAAAAAATAAGTTTCCACTTGTGTGTGAGTGTACCTATGTTTGAATTTTGTATGTACCGGTTTCTTTATAATTGTGTTATCTACGTGAGGGGTCCGTTTACTTCTTGTTTAAAATAAATTGAGATATAGATTGCAGCGATATGATGAGTTTTAATAGTCCAAATACTGCAGGTAACATCAATCTTAAACTACCTACCTTCCAACAAATCTTTCAAAAACGAAAACTTCTCGATTTATCAAACTAAATCGATTTCTAATATACAATGCGCTCACGTGGCGTCAATATACTCACTATGTATTTGTACCTAAAGCTTTCGTTTCCGCGTCGCCTTCCTCTTGTCTTTGAACAGTAAACTTTGAGAGCCATTTATCTTACAATATTATCAGATAAATATGTTTTGTATTATTTACTTTATGTTTTCCAAGAAAGTTGTTTATATAATTATTGCAAGCCTTTTTTTCAAATCAAATTCAAAGCATTTATTTCAATTTGAATATTATAAGTACTTTAAGAATCGTCAAAAAACCGGCCAAGAGCGAGTCGGACTCGCCCATAAAGGGTTCCGTAGCAGCAAGTAATAACATACTATTCGCTGGGTGCGAAGTACTAGGTGGGGGTAGTACTATTCGATTGCAGCGCCCATGGTGGCGAAAAGTAAAACTAATGTCGGATTGTCTAAGAACACATTCACCTATGCCAACTATTAAAAACGCGCTAATCTCAGGAAATTCTGTTTCGATTTGAATAATTCTTTTTGTGTTGGATAGTCCATTTATCGAGGAAGGCTATAGGCTATATAACATCACGCTATGACCAATAGGAGCAGAGCAGCAATGAAACATGTTGTCAAATCGGGAAATTCTTATCGAGAGCTTCCGTTGCGTGCGCTGCGTAAACGGTTTACATTACGCAAAAATTATGTATGACGGAATTTTTCCTCATGAAACGTTCTAAAATAAAGTCCGCGACAGCATATATCTATCTTTTAAGGTTAACTCACTATAACCTTTTTTATGGAAATCAAATTGGTTTTAAAATAATACATTACTTGCGACGGTATTTTTATGAACATAATATTAATCCTTACCCAAATAAATACGTTAATCATTACAAACATTTAATTTTGAACAAAATTTCCCTTGACATCATTTGATTTCAATGAATATCTGACGAGATATCGTAGTTTCTTCAACGGCAGGTGATGGGGAGCAGTCGGAGTACGACGGCTCTGTCTCAGAGTTCATTGAACTCTGTCATCTGTCAATTTCGAATCAATTTGTCAGACATATCTGTACGTATTTTTTATAATCGCGTTATTCCGCCAGAAAAACATAAGTCACAGCAGTTGTTGTGTTGTAAACTGCAAGAATACTAGCAGAAATAGTAAATTTAAATTTTATTGATTCCCAAGCGGTTCTTGGAAAGATGAGCAATGCAGGAGATGGTTAGCTGACGGGAAGAGAAAAAAGTAAATAAATCATAATCCTCATTTTAATCCTGTATTTGACATTTTTCTTATAGAATACATTTTGCCTATGTTTATTTAATTTTATTCAGAGCTGATGGATCGTCATGGAATCCAAAACCATGTGTTTTGTAAAGAAATCTGATTTCAATTAGAACGGTCAGAGCCGTCAACAGTGCAAACGCTAGGTGGCGCTAAAGTCGTGCACGGTGCCAATAAAAGTTCTTGTAGTTGGTTCCAACTTTGAAAGGTTTACGATTTACGACGTATTAAAAAAAAAAACTTGAGAGGTGTCAAGGCACGTCGAAATTCGCTATGAACCTGTTAAAAAGGTTCAAGCGATTTTCGACCCTCCACCCCACACTACCCCACTCCACTCCGCTCCACTTCGCTCCACTCCGCTCCACTCCGCTCCACTCCGCTCCACTCCGCTCCACTCCGCTCTACTCCACTCCGCTCCGCTCCGCTCCACTCCGCTCCGCTCCACTCCCTTCCACTCCACTCCGCTCCGCTCCACTCCACTCCACTCCGCTCCACTCCACTCCACTCCGCTCCACTCCACTCCACTCCACTCCGCTCCACTCCACTCCACTCCACTCCACTCCACTCCACTCCACTCCACTCCACTGCACTGCACTCCACTCCACTGCACTCCACTCCACTCCACTACCTATTATAGCTGTAAAAATGAAGTTGACAAACTTACATTTGCAGTTGTTCTCCGATACATTTTGTTTAGGAAAATGTTATCCCAGTACGTTTTATAAGTTGGTCATTACTCGTAAACTTGTAAAGCCCACTTAGTCATGATAATTTTCTTTTAAACTTCGTTATATATACTACTATTGTAAATTTTTTCACACCTCCAAACATAACCGTTTAGCTGGTAGAGGGGGGGGACACTCGAGTAGGGCAAAAATTAGCACTTTAAAGCTTAATATTTCACAAACGAATCTTTTTATCAAAAAATTGTTGATGGAAACTACCAATATTTTTTAAAGGCTTATTTAATGATACCCCACACTAAGGGGTACGCGAGAAAAAAAAAACATCCCCGCTTTACGTGTACAGGAGGTACCCTAAAAAAAATATTTTACGAGATTTTATTTTACCACTTTTTTGACGCAACAAATCCGTATATTTACACCAAATTACAGCTTTCTAGTGCTGGGCGTCTCTGAGCTAAGCTGCGGACAGACGGACGGACGGACGGACGGACGGACGGACATGGCGAAACTATAAGGGTTCCTTGTTGACTACGGAACCCTAAAAACTACAGTCCCAGTTACAAGGCATAAAAATGTAAGTGACACATTTTCATTGTTGACTGGCCTGTTGGTCTAGTGGTTAGTGACCCTGACTGCTATGCCGGAGGTCGTGGGTTCGATTCCCACCCAGGACAAATGTTTGTGTGATGAGCACGATCATTTGTTCTGTGTCTGGGTGTAATTTATCTATATTATGTATGTATTTAGAAATATATAAGTATGTTTATCAGTTGTCTAGTACCCATAACACAAGCTCTGCTTAGCTTGGGACTAGATGGCGTTGTGTGATAGTTGTGGAATATTATTATTATTATTTCTTTATTCATTTTTTTTACTTATAAGTTACATTTTTAAATATTTTTACAAAAAGAAATAAAAAACATTTAAAAATATAAAAAATAGCAGTTCACCAGCACCGGGAACAGGGTCCGGGCCGCCGGTGGTCAGGGCTCTTGAGAGAGGAACCTCCTAACAATACGCGCCGTGTCCAGAAGTACTGCCTTCTGAATCAGGCGCCTGATCCAGCTGCCAAGCGAGAGCCTCCTCAGATGTTGTTCGAGGCTCTTGGCAATTAAGCCATTGGCAGACACGACTATCGGCACAATGACTGCTGTATTCACGTCCCACATGTCAACAACCTCGCGGGCCAGATCAAGATACTTGAATTGTTTATCCTTTTCTGCCTTCACGAGGTTCTCATCATGCGGGACCGTTATATCAACAATCATTGCGCGACGCTCCGATCGATCTATCACCACAATGTCAGGCTTATTGGCAACAATAGTCCTGTCAGTGATGATAGGTCGATCCCAATACAACGAGATATTGCCATTTTCGAGAACTGGGTCGGGCGCATACTTATAGTACGGCACTTCCGATTCCACAAGATTGTACTTCAAAGCAAGTTGCTGGTGGATAATCCTGGCGACGAGGTTGTGTCTGTGCAAATATTCTCCGTTAGCCAGACGAGAACACCCAGAAATAATGTGTCGGATCGATTCTCCCGGACGGTGGCATGCCCGACATATGTCAACCGTGCCATCCTTCACAATGTATTTCCGGTAGTTATTCGTCATCATAACTTCGTCCATAATTGCACAGACAAAACCTTCGGTTTCCCCAAACAGGTCACCAAAGCGCAGCCAGGATACGGACGCTAAAAAGTCTACATCGGGACCATGTAATGCCCGGTAAAAGCGTCCGTGAAGCTCCTTCCTCTGCCATACCTCCTTTCGGTCATTAGTGTCTAATACTTTAGGTTTGCGCCAGTTCTCGTTAGCCAAGGAGAGCGGAGTAAGACCCTTGTCCACTGTGACCACATCTCGGTGCATCCCCACGTCGGTTTCTAGGAAATATTCCCTGAGACTGCATACCTCACGGTTGTGCAGGGTCTTAGCATTTAAGAAGCCACGACCCCCACACTTCCGCGGGATATACAGCCTCATCACCGACGACCGTGGGTGATGCATCCGATTTGCAGTCAGCAGTGAACGGACTCTCCTATCCAGGGCGTCAAGTTCTGTCTGAGTCCATTTGAGTATGCCGAAAGAATACATCAACACCGGCATGACCCAACCGTTGAAAGCGCGCACCTTATTGCCACCTGACAAAAGACTGTTTAGCACTTTATTCAGGCGGCCAAAGAAGCGCTCCTTCAACGATTGTTTCATGTCAGCATTATTGATGCCTAATGCTTCCGACATACCCAAATATTTGTAGGTCTCTGTTGAAGAGAGGGATCTGAGGTGTATGGAATCCGAGAGTTGAGTTCCCTCTGATTCCATAATCTCTCCTCGCTTCACATGCATGACTGCACATTTGTCCACACCAAATTCCATCCTGATGGCGTTACTGAAAGTTTCCGTTACCTTCAGTAGCTTCATCAGTTGCAAGTTGTTGGGGGCAAAGAGTTTCAGATCATCCATGTAAAGAAGGTGAGATATGACCTGACCACCTCTCTTCAACCGATATCCTAGCCCCGAACCCTCCAGCAATGTGCTGAGCGGGTTCAAGGCCAGACAAAACCACAAGGGACTCAAACTATCACCCTGGAATATGCCACGCTCAATCCTTATCGGTTCGCTGCTACCTCGGACCTGTCGACATCCTGGATAGCGAAGGACTGTTCTCCAGCTCCCCATACACGACATCAAGAAGGTACGTAGAGATATATCAACTTTATACAACTCCAGCACCCTCATGAGCCATGTATGGGGCACCGAATCATAGGCCTTCTTATAATCTATCCAACATGCGGACAGATCTTTTCGGGAGCGACGAACCTGTTGGCTAATGGCCATATCAATGAGGAGGAGCTCCTTAGTACCGCGAGACCCGTTCCTACATCCATTCTGAGAGGCAGACATGATAGAATTAGTCACAATATGTTGATTGATTTTAGCTCTCAAAATGGATGTAAGAACTTTATAGACCGTTGGTAAACAAGTAATCGGTCTATAATTTTTGGGTTCCGCAGTACTACCCGATTTATGGAGCAGGTGGGTCATTCCTGTTGTCAAGAACTGGGGCAGTGACCCTGACTCTAAGGCTAATTGGAACTGGGATGCCAAGCGGACATGTGATCTTTTAAACCATTTGATCCAGAAGTTGTGCAGCCCATCCGGTCCTGGGGATTTCCAATTAGGCAACGGATGGACTGCACAAGCTACATCGTGGGGGCTGATGGTAATTGCCCCCATTTCTGGAATCTGATCACACGTTCGTTCGATCTCCCGGGTCCAATCGCCCTCAGTGTGACTGACAGGCACCGACCAGATGCTGCGCCAGAATGAACTCATGGCATCATCATCCGGTAGGGGCGTGTCAGTCACACCTTGGTCCGGTCGCTCCCAAGCCCTATAGACCCACCTTTCATCGCTTTGGAATGTGCGATTCAAAGTGTATCGCTCCACTCGTCGCTTGTACCGACGAATACGGTTTGCCCATGCACAAATCTTCTGCTTCAGAAAGTCGATACGTTCTGTGACGCGGGCCAAATATTCACGAGGATCGATATCAATCCCCGCAAACGCCCGCCTCACAAAACGCATCACTCTAGGTCGAGTATTACCCTCCCTGAAGCAGTGCAATTTGCCGATGAGTGCTCTAGCCTCACCGACACGCCGCTCAATCCTGCACTGCCAAGCTGGAGCTGCTGGTTTTGGTCGTGTAGCTCTGTCGCTGTCTGGGAATTTGACGTGAGCTACACGACATGCCGCTACAGCTGCACAGTACAAGATTGAGTGGGTGTCGGTAAGATCCTTACTGCTGTCAAAACAATTTGACAGCTCCGAGTCTAGAGCACACATAAGCGCCTTGTTTTTATTGTGCATAGGCAAACGAGGTAAACGTGGTCTAAGTTCCGGCGGTACGGAGCGGTACTCCCGGAACGCACTCTCCAAAGCGCTCCTCAATTGTGCGTTGCATTGGGTACTCACGGATATAACTTCGTCATGATCCTCTTCACCAATGTCCTCAGACCGCGGCGGCACACTGGAAATGTTTTGTAGTTGCACCGCAGTCAATGGCAAAGCAGGATCAGTAACTGGGTTACTCCGTGATTCAGAGCGTAGTCGATCAAGTACTGTGTCATTCAACATATGGTTACGTTGAATGACCCGTACCTGATCCGATAATCGTTGCGCCGTTACGTTGACATCTGGTTCCAGCACCTGAAACAGAGACAGCATTCGACCACGGTACGCAGTCAAGTTGCTTCCCCCCTCAGTAGCCCCATAATATGCGCGCATGACGTTTTCATTAATGGACTGAGTCCATCGCATGCGCGACACATTTCCACCGGCAGCGGGGACCCTGTTCGGGGCCTGATGGCCTCGAGGTCCCAAGCCCGCTGGTGGCCGTCCTCTTCCTCGTCGTCTTGCTTGTGGAGGCGTCGACGGCGGGGAGTAAAACTCGTCGCTGGAGCTCGACGCGGCTGCAACTACCAGTGACACGGCGTTCACGGGTGTGGCTCGTCCCGGCGGCTGCGAGGCGGAGCTCAGCGACGAGCCCGGAGATGGTAGGTGTGCCTCTTGCATCTGCTGTTTGGCCCGACGTCTAGTCTACGTCTATTATTGTTCAGCATTTCTAAAAAATATCCTTTCCTTAAATAACCTTTTTAATTTGCGCTATGTGAATTATTGCGCGAAGTGTAGACTTCAAGTAATGAGTGACTCGGACCATGCCCGGGTCGACTACGCATCGTCTTATATGCGCGCCTGAAAGAGCTGTTAGCAAACTGACGGAGGCTTCCCTTAGGCCAAAGCCTGCCGAGGTCGCAGGACTGTCTCATCAAGTAACCCTGACCCTGGAACGTAAAGGGCTATCGAAGGATTACCGTGGATTTTGGTCAGCACAAGACTCACAGTCCCTCCCATCCCGCCCTGGGTGGGAGGATTTAACCACGATAAAAAAAGCTATGCGAATTGTATGTAACCAGCATTTATGAGGGGTCTTATAAAAGACATTTGTCACAGAAAGACTTAGCAATACTTTTATTTAGTTAAACTGACGCTGAATCATCAACACTTATAGTTCAATATTCGCTGTAACATCAAATCGCTGACACGATAATGACAGTCCCAAAAATACCAAATGAAACTGCATAGTACACAATAAACGTGGAACCGTCATTTAAATTCGCATTAACCCAGAACTAAACAAAATGTACCAAACAAACCGGAATAAATTCGTGCTGAATCGGAACCTCACAGAATTCCTTTTAAAATAAATATTGTTGGGAAACTATACCGTTTTGAACATCGTCTGTTCGACAGTTTCGTATACCCAACATGGGACGAAATATAAAACAGTTTCCGCTAACGCCTTCGCTGGAAATCGGCCAGGCTAAAATAAATATGTATCAACTACGTTTGAATTAGGGGACCTACATATCATCCTGAACGGTAGGGTCGGTACGATTCCAAATACCTGACAAAATCAACTATAATACACGTTCTACATAAAACCTCTTGTATTAACGCAAACTGTGACTAGTCGAACTGTCGGCTGTCGGGTCTTGTGATAATTAGTCGATCGGCACAAGCCTAACGACACCCATCATATAACAGAAGTCAATATTAGGAATTTGCTTACAGTTGGATCTTATATTGAAACAAATGCTGCTTCATGGAATGTACCAACACAAACAAATCTGTAGTATCCCTTATTTTTTGGTAAAAAAATGTTGGGATGCTTTCTTTTTCTTTTTAAGTGAAATTTTGAGGGGACCGCATTTTTTGCTGATTTTGAAAAGAGAATGTTTTATTTAATCAGCTTGTTTTTGGTTTTTTCTTGTAAAGGCAAATAAGGAAAAGCGTATAATATTTTGTGTATAAAGAAATGTTGTTGGTGTTCTCGTTTCTTATTGGAAACGTTTTTTGCAATGTTAGCATTATAGTTTGCCTTATATAGAACAGACTAGTTCGAGATTTTATTTTGAATCTTACTAAAATCTAGATCAACCTAATTTATTAATTTACTAGTTAAGGCTGTATAGTACCTCAATATAATCTTACTCGCTCGCACTTGCATGAACCACGCGCTATTGCTTGCTCTTTCTTATAGCTGTCTACACGCAAATCTATTTATTTTACGGCGAAAAAAAAGAAAATTAAAAAAAAAATAACATAAGACCTGCTTTATAGTTAGTTCAGTTAGTATAAAAAGTTTCATGATCTAATTTTAAGTATTTTATGATTGCCAGCGGTTTATTGTTCAATTTAGAGGTAACTTTGGGATTTTTTTCTATCGAGAAAATTTTATGGAATCGGGTTTTCGCCAAACATAACAACCTAACCTAACCTAACATTAATCCTCAACTTTACCATATATTTATTTCAAAATTAATGCTGCAGTATTTTCGACGTATCACAGGATTCTGCTAAGCCATTTGAGGTAGTATGGGCTCTTAACTCGAATATTATAACAGTCGGATTGCGATGAAATTTTGTCTATCTATCTTATGTGTGTTCCAGATTATAAACTATCTGTGTACAAAATTTCATCGCAATCCGTTCAGTAGTTTTTGCGTGAAAGAGAAACATTCATTTTCCCTCGCAAAACTTCCACGTTTAGTATATTAGTAGGAGAAAGAGTTTTATTCACAGTAGTGAGGTAGGTATAAAACGACAAAATGCTACATTTTTCAGTTCACTACCGACTCGAATTATCCTTAAAACCGTGCACTTTTCACCACAAACAAACACAGATCATTGTTAGAGAAATTCTCTCTGAAACCAAACGTTCAATAAGAATTGACCGTCAAATAATATCATAAGCCGTTCATACATCGCGATCCTCGGACAAATCGTTCTGGAATGAGAGCTTTATTCCTCGAAATAACTCTTTCTTGACGTAGTGCGCTTATCTTTGCGGCCAAGTAATCTTGACTAATGGCCGCTCAATTCCTTTCTATGTTACTTTAATTTAGATTGATTTTTGCAGTTAAATTTTCGTGAGTTTATGCAGTTTGATCAATGAATTTTGATTTGGCATTTTCTTCTAACTTTTGGATAAGAAATGTTTCTCATTGGTTTCACAATATTTCACATTTTAAATGTAACATTATTAATAATAAAAAAACTGGCCAAGTGCGAGTTGGACTCGCGTGAAGAGGGTTCCGTACGATGTTACCTACCACGTTTTTTTTAAATCTGACCAAAATTGGTACGCAAAATATTGAGTGATTTACCATGTTATTTTAATATCATGGACTGCTTATAGGTTTTCCTATAATCTATAAGTAGAAAACTAATTTCTGTATTTTTTTTAATTTGGTTCAGTAGTTTCGGAGATAAAGGGGGGGAATGGTCAAATTTCGTCTATTTTCTTGAAGAACTTGGAAACCATTTATTTTAAAATTACAAAAAAATATATATTTAAGATTGTCTCAACAAAACCTTTCATTTGATATGTCATACGATGCAGTTTTCAATTTTATTATTTAATTTTCCCCTTCCCCCCAAAAATTACCTCCCATATACAGATATGGACTTCTTATAGGTTTTCCTATAATCTATAAGTAGAAAACTAATTCCTGTATTTTTTTCAAAATTTTAGGTTCAGTAGTTTCGGACATAAGGGGGGGGGGAATGGTCAAAGTTTCGTCTATTTTCTTTAGTAACTTGGAAACCATTTATTTTAAAATTACAAAAAAATACACTTAAGTTTGTTTCAACAATACCTTTCATTTGGTATGTCACACGATGCAGTTTTCAATTTTTTTTTTTAATTTTCCCGTTCCCCCCCAAAAATTACCTCCCATATACAGATATGGACTTCTTATAGGTTATCCTATAATGTATAAGTAGAAAACTAATTTCTGTATTTTTTTCAAAATTTTAGGTTCAGTAGTTTCGGAGATAAGGGGGGGGGGAATGGTCGAATTTCGTCTATTTCTTGAGTAACTTGGAAACGATTTATTTTAAAATTACAAAAAAAATATATTTAAGATTGTCTCAACAAGACCTATCATTTGATATGTCACACGATGCAGTTTTCAAATATTTTTTTTTAATTTTCCCCTTCCCCCCCAAAAATTACATCCCATATACAGATATGGACTTCTTATAGGTTTTCCTATAATCTATAAGTAGAAATCTAATTTCTGTATTTTTTTCAAAATTTTAGGTTCAGTAGTTTCGGAGATAAGGGGTAGGGGGAATGGTCAAATTTCGTCTATTTTCTTGAATAACTTGGAAACTGTTTATTTTAAAATTACAAAAAAAAATACATTTAAGATTACCTCAACAAGATCTTTCATTTGATATGTCACACGACGCAGTTTTCAAAACTTTTTTTTTTCATTTTCCCCTTCCCCCCAAAAATTACCTCCCACATACAGATTTCATCTATTCACGTCACACCTCTGTGCTTGGGAACTGGTCACAGGAATTGATATGTGTACCAAATTTCAACCCAATCGGTTTAGTAGATCCGGAGATAATTGACTGTAAGCGACAGACAGACGGACACACGAGTGATCCTATAAGGGTTCCGTTTTTGTATTCGGACGTACGGAACCCTAAAAACGGTATTTACATACAAAGAAATGCCTTGTTGATGTTTTTCCTAATCCAAGGGCTGTTTTTACCTTAGTTAGAGGCGAAGTGTTGCTAACATGCTATACAATATTATGGTCACAACGCCTCTCTATTGGGCACTTTACCAGTTGACAATTTGCGGGGACTCTGATATCGTTCACCGATGACCTATTCTTCAATGGTACAAAACATTTTGGAGGGTTTTGATGTCATTTTGTACTTTTTAGGGTTCCGTAGCCAAATGGCAAAAACGGAACCCTTATAGATTCGTCATGTCTGTCCGTCTGTGCCACTTTTCTTCGAAA
The DNA here is from genome assembly GCA_950005045.1 of Agrotis exclamationis. Lineage (NCBI taxonomy): Eukaryota > Metazoa > Arthropoda > Insecta > Lepidoptera > Noctuidae > Agrotis > Agrotis exclamationis. The sequence goes on from OX465441.1 coordinate 15,176,497, forward strand.
GTGTGAAAGCTATCCTGTTGAAACTTGGTAAGTAGATGTATTATGTGAACCGCATTAGGATTTTTACACAAAAATAAAAACAAAACAAATTTTGGGGGTACCCCCCATACTTAGAATTGAAACTCAATTTTTTTTTTTTTCACCAAACCCATACGTGTGGGTTATCTATGGATAGGTCTTTAAAAATGATATTGAGGTTACTACTATAATTTTTAGGGTTCCGTACGTCCGAATTCAAAAACGGAACCCTTATAGGATCACTCGTGTGTCCGTCTGTCTGTCACTTACAGTCAATTATCTCCGAATCTACTAGACCGATTAAGTTGAAATTTGGTACACATATCGATTCCTGTGACCCAAGCATAGAGGTGTGACGTGAATAGATGAAATCTGTTTATGGGAGGTAATTTTTTTGGGGGAAGGGGAAAATAAAAATTGTAAACTGCATCGTGTGACATATCAAATGAAAGGTCTTGTTGAGAAGATCTTAAATGTATTTTTTTGTAATTTAAAATAAATAGTTTCCAAGTTATTCAAGAAAATAGACGAAAATTGACCATTCCCCTTATCTCAGAAACTACTGAACCTAAAATTATGAAAAAAAAATACGGAAATTAGTTTTCTACTTATAGATTATAGGAAAACCTATAAGAAGTCCATGATATTAAAATTACATGGTAAATCACTCAATATTGTACGTACCAATCTTCAATTATTCGTAAATTTCAATTCATCTATTATTTGCTGTTAAAAATATAGGTAGGGAAAATAAATCGTACGGAACCCTCTTCACGCGAGTCCAACTCGCACTTGGCCGGTTTTTTTTTTCTAAACCAAACAGTTTTTTTTGAACCTAGACCTGTGTCTAAGGAGAAAGGAGGAAACGCCTGGGTGTCACCACTGCGAAGATCGCTCGGAGGACACAGTAGAGCATACGGTGCAAGACTGCCCCGCTTGGGCAGAGCACCGACGTGTCCTCACGGCGGCGATAGGCGGAGACCTCTCGCGCCCGGCATTGGTTGCGGCTATGCTGCGGGGCGAGACGGAGTGGGAAGCGGTCGCCTCCTTCTGCGAAGCAGTCATGCTCGCGAAGGAGGAGGTGGGCCGCGTGAGGGAGAGGACAATGTCCTCCCTCCGCCCCACCCGCAGTGGTGGACACCCACGGTCCGTCGCCAGACGATCTCCGGCCACCGTAGGCGCGGGCATGCGGGCGGAAGGTAAAGGGCAACTCGCTGCCCGACCATGGACCATGCCCGGGTCGACGGCGCGTTGTGTTCCACGCGCGCCTCAAAGAGCGTCAGCAAGATGACGGGGCCCCCCTCTAGAGGGCCAAAGCCTGCCGGGGTCGCGGGACTTATCTCATTACCGTGACCCCGGAATATAAAGGGCTATTGAAGGACACCGTGGATTTTAGTCAGTACAAGTCTGACAGTCCCTCCCGCGAAAAAAACCGAACAGTTTGCACGAGAGACACTTCCAAAGTGGTAAAATGTGTCCCCCCCCCCTCTTACTTCTAAAATAAGAGAATGATAAAACTTAAAAAGATATAAAATGTAGACCTCAACAAAAACTTTCAACGAAAATTGGTTTGGATGAGATATAGTTATCAGTTTTTGAGTAATAAAAAAAACCGCAAATATAACTTTGCCATTCATACAAACACTATGAAAAACAAAGTTATTTTTATTGTTTTGTATATTACTTAATAATTTCAATATAATTATATCTCTAATCTATGCTTGCTACTACGGAACCATTCATGGGCGAGTCCAACTCGCACTTGGCCGGTTTTTACCTTGCCAATTTGACGCAAATGGACCAATATCGTTTTGACGCCAACGTTGAAAGCTGCTGCTAATTCAGCCGTAGATTGTGTATCATCAGCTTCCAAAATCGCCTTTAATTCGTCATAGTCGAGCAAAGACTTCGGACGACCGCGAGGTTCGTTTTTCAGGTCGACATTTTCAGAACGGAAGCGAGCAAACCAATAACAGGTGGTGCGTGGGTTTGTAGTGTTAGCCATGCCATGTTCTCTTAGAACATTGCAGCCTGCTTCAAACTTTTGTACGGAAACTAGCTCCATCTATCCCTCATGGTGAAAACTATTAAGCCGTTTTACCCTTTGGGTTACCACTTTATAACTGTGTTATGATTTAATCAAAAATAATAATATATATAAAAATATTTATGTTGCTAAAACGTATTTATTTAATTTACACTAGTTTAATTTAGTAAATAGAAAAAGTAAAACAACGTATTCAATCAACATTGCAAAAACGTTTTGTGTCCTAGTAGGTGACTTAAAGGTCTAGTTACCAGGCCATGAAATTCCAAAAAAAAACGACTTAACATGTCACATAGAAAATTGATAATTTGATATTTTGATTTCGAGATAATAAATATTGGTTGAAAAACGTTTTGCCCTGGATTTCGACTTCGAGTTGAGCCGTTGACCCTGGATTTCCACTTCGAGTTGAGCTGATGCTCGTCCGTTTTGGAGTGAGGAGTTCACAGTCAAGTGCTCTTGTTTTGTGAGATTGGACTCTGTGTGAGAAATTGACTCTATTTTGGTTTGAGATAGGACTCGTAGTTATTGATAAGTGTGAGAAATTGACTCTTGTTTGAGATAGGACTCGTGTCAGTGTTGTGAGAAATTGACTCTTCTGTATTTCATAATTTTCTGGTGTTCAACTTAACACATACAACGTCTTTCATGTCTTGTTGTGTGCCTGGCTGTACGATTACCTACTACAGAAGACGGTTGGTATTCATCTTAGTATAATTATTACTTATGTTGTTGTGTTTATTTTACATGAATTAAGCTCAGTCAAAAGTAATTATTAAATATTCCAGGTGTGCTGCACAAATTTCCAAACCCAAACATTGAAAGAGAACGCTTCCAGAGATGGGTTCAAAGTGTTGGAGATACCATCAGAGAGTTGGATGAAATCTTCATTTATAACAACCGAAAAGTATGCCGAAGACGCTTTGAAGCAGTCTTCCACTACCCAAAGAACAGATTGAGTAAATTGGATAAAGATACAGTAAATTTTGACAAACATACCAATAAAATCAGACAATAATGTTCTCTCAACTTGTGAGAATACCTAATAATAGTTATTTTTTTTGTATTTGGCCCAGGCCTGCACAATTAAGGATATTAATAGGATAGTAGCAAGCAAGATTTGCATTAATTTAATACCTACTACTTGTTATGTATTTATTTAGACAATTCATTGTAAACTTATTGTCATCTATTTTCTTAAATAAAAATAAGTGTCGAAGTAATTTACAACGTTTTTTATTACAGACAATAAAATTGATTAATCGTCACTTTCCTGTAAATAGTTTTTGACAAAACTTTTAGAGAGTTATGTCAAAATCTATTTATAGGAAAGAGTCGATATTTTAAATACCAGAATAAAATTGAAGCGGCCATAGCTATAGGTAGGTATACGTAGCTATAGTTATGGATTTAGTTCATCACCACCGCGGATAGATGGCGCTGCTTGTATGATGACGGAATTACGGTCGAGACTACCGTCTATCTCATTATATATATTGTAGTCTCTGGTGTTAGCTCTGCGTGCCGCTTGTGCCGCGTCGCTGCCACGACGGAACTCATATTATTCCATAATTACTCGAATTTTTAACATATCCATGATGACGAAAAAGATTGAATTGCGATGAAAATGTAACAGTAATCAATAAACAAATGACTACTTTTGGAAAAAAAATCCATGTTTTTAATAGTAGATTAGTAGCCAAGGGCTGTAAGGTAAGGCTTGATGCTTACACCCGAGCTAACTACTCTGCTTTTTTTTTTTTTTATAAATGTTTTTGGCATGGCTTCGAGGCCTTTATGCCAAATCTTTATTATTATGTTTCGCTCATATTTTATGTTTGCTAAGTCTTCTTTTGGCGTATCTTCATATCTTCTTATTTATATTTTTCCAATAGTGTTTTTGATATATTTGTATAGCGGCATATAGCAATCTTTTTTTTGTAGCAACACGTTAAGGCGGCGGGATTCGACATTTGTTGACATTTCTTCTGATATTTCAAAGAGCTCGCTTGCAAGAATTAGTCGTTGGAGGTTGTATTCTTCACAGCTAAAAATAATGTGTTCTAGGGTTCCAGGAAACTTGTGGCAGGCAGTGCATGTCTGATCGTCAATTATGTTGAATCTACTCAAATGTGCGGGTGTGGTGTTATGCCCAAACCGGAGTCTATTGATTGTTGTTATGAAGTCTCGACTTGCTGTCTTCAACTGATAATACCAGGGTTTACTGGGTAAATCCGTTTGAATACTTCCATACCACTTTCCTTTATCTTCTTGATCTTTTTTCCAAAAAATTCTCCATATTTCATTTATATCTTCATTAATTTCAGGATAACAATCAGTGATAGGGATTTTAACGACAGTACTTACATCTAAAGAATTTATACCCTTATATGCAGCTTTATCAGCAATTTCATTCCCACTTATGCCTTTATGAGAAGGTATCCACATAAAAAATACTTCTTTTCCTCTATACCTAAGATTATTTAATAAAACTTTAATTTTAAATAGTAGATAATTGGATTTAAATTTAAAGTTGAATCCTTTTAAACTATTAATTAAACTAAGAGAATCTGTAAGGATTAAAAAATATGTACATTTGTCTATAGTATCAATATACCTAAGGGCTTCTAAAACTGCATATGCCTCTGCAGTAAATATACTACAACTAGTGTCTAAAACAAAACTTTGTACAAATTTAATTTGAGAATCATAAATGGCACTTCGCACATGAGAGTCTCCTTTACTACCATCAGTATATATTTTATAATATTCCCTATTGTGGTCCAAAAACTGTAGAAGATCTTGATTGGAGCAAACAGAGGCGTTAATCAATTTTGGTACATTAAATAAAATATGAAATTGTGTTGAATAGTATGGCCATAAAGAATCAGAAAATGTTTTATTATATTTACTTTTTATTTGTAGGAGGATTTGGGACAGTTCTGGATATTGGTGGTGAAGAAGATTCTCACCAGTTATCTCAGGAACACTGTATTGAAAATGGTAAGGCAAAATTTTGTTCATTACTGTTTGATTTTTACAGCATATTAATTTTAAACAAAAGCGTTGGGCTAAAAGCAATCTGCGAAGTGATAGTGGTATTATTTTTGTTTCTATTTCCATGGCTCTAATGGGTGTAGTACACATAGCACCTGATATTATCCTAAGACCCTTATTTTGTATAATATCTAATCTATTTACAAACTTACTGTTGATATTAATATATACAAGGCAACTGTAATCAAAGTGACTACGTACAATTGATTTATACAAAATTGTAAGAGTCTTAGGGTCTGCACCCCAAGAAACTCCAGCTAAGCAACGAAGAATATTAAGACTTTTTAAAGAATTTTCAGAAATGTACTTTAAATGATATTCAAAAGAGAGTTTCTTATCTAAAACTATACCTAAAAATTTATGTTTGTCTGTTTGTGGAATAGGTTCATTGTTAAAATTTATAATTGTGTTAGGTGATTCCTGGCCAAAAATCACAACTCTACTTTTACTTGTATTGATTTTGAGATCCAATGTATTGTAATATATTTGTAATTTCTTTAGAGAATCATTTAAAGTACATGCAGCTTGGTCAATATTTCTATTTGTACAATATAAAACAAGATCATCAGCAAATTGAAGAATATTTACATTAGGATTATTTACATATTTACAAATTTCACTACAGTAAAGGCTATACAATAGAGGGGACAATACTGCGCCTTGCATTGTGCCTTTTGATGCAGATCTAGGTCCATAGATAATATTATTATGTCTAACATATAAAGTTCTGTTGTTTAAAAAGTTAAATATCCATTTACATAAGAGTCCGGGAATGCCAAGTTGTGATAGAATTTTAACTAAAATGGCTGGTTGCACGCTATCAAATGCCCCTTGTACATCTAGAAAAGTGCATATCACATTATTTTTATTATTTTTTGCATATTTCAGATCGGAGACAAGTGATACAAAGCTGTCTGCACAACTTCGCCCTCGTCTGAAGCCATATTGTACATTTGGTATTATGCCATTGTGCTCAACAAACCAATCAAGTCGAGTTTTTATCATATTTTCTAGTAATTTACCTAGACAGGATGACAGTGAAATAGGTCGGTAGGAATTTGCGTTATCTGGAGGCTTATCTGCCTTTAAAACTGGTATCACACATTGTGTTTTCCATGACTCTGGAATAATCTGATTAATCCATAGATTGTTAAGAATGTCTAAAAAAAGTTTTTGAATTGAGAGATGAAGCTTTTTTATTAAAATGTAAGGAAAACCATCTAGACCAGGTGTTGTATTTTTTCGTGAATTCAAAGAAGCAGAAAATTCCTGGAATGAAAACTTTTCTAAGATAAATTTCGTATTTTCATTATCGTTATTAATATTAAAATAAGTTTCTAAGTTGGGGACTTCTAAGCCTTTATCTGACAATTTATCTAAAAAGGCATCAATGAATGTATCCGAATAAGACCTATTATTAACCTTTCTACTATGTTTAAACATTTTAATTTGATTCCAAATTTTGCTAATGGGAGTTGTCCTATTGAAACTATTACACAAACTATTCCATCCATTTTTCTTTTCCTCAGCAATTGTCCTCTTTTTCATAGCATCTAACCTCTTGTAATTAACAAAATTTTCAATACTGGGATTTTTCCTATAGTATTTTAGTGCTTCATAAGAATTGATAACACTCTGTTTGCATTTATCGTTCCACCATGGTACTGGAAGTTTACTTTTGTAATTAGATGTTCGAACAAACTTAGGAATACATGCATCTTTTAAAGATTTAAGTTTATCACAGAAAATATTATATGTTTGTAAAGGGTCTTCATGATCCACATTTACATTACTAAAATAGTCTTTGGATAGCTCACTATACTGTTCCCAGTCAGTTTTATTATACAAATACTTTTCTGTAGGAGGGTTTATTTTGTATTTATCAACACATAGTGATATAGAAGTAATTGTTGGAAAATGATAACTACCCATGTTATCGTCATAAACTGACCAATCGCAAAGTGGTGCAATACAGGGACTGACAAAAGTAACATCTATAGCAGATGGATTACGATTTGGATATTGAAGAGTTGTATAACTACCATCATTAAGTATGCATAAATTAGAGTCATCAATTATGTCATAAAGTTGCTGTCCACGTCCTTTTGTGGCAACACATCCAAACGCTATATGATGTGCATTAAAATCACCACTGATGAAAACAGGAGGAGGCAATGCATTGATTAAGTTTCGTAATCTGTTCATTCTAATATGTCCACTTGTAGGTGGGGAATACACACATAAAACAGAAAGAAGACCATGACTTGTGGTTAACAATATAGCTATACTTTGTAAATCTTCATAAAACTGAATATCCAACTGTTTATATTTTAAAAAAGGGCGGATTAATATTGCTACGCCTCCATGGTTATTGCTTGCATTACGATAATGTAAATTGTATCCAGGAATATTAAATGTTCTATTATCTTTAAACCATGTCTCATTTAAGAGACAAATGTCAATATTTTCATGTTTTAAGAAATTTATTAGTAAGGGTTTTTTATTATATGCACTTTGTATATTAAACTGTGCTAGGCGTAATTGCGACTGTGATGAGGTGTAATTTATATCCATAAGTTTAAGTAAGGTTTTTAAGTAGCATGTCGCCAACTGTTTTGCTATTAATTGGAGTCTCATCACCCTTATTACTAATTTCAAGAATAGTACGAATAATTGCTGAGTTTAAATCTGAATTATTTAATAATTGGTCTCTTAAATTAACTTGAGGAGCCTGTGCAGTAGGAACTACAGGAACCTTATTATTATTAGGAGTAATTTTATCATTTAAGTTTTGTATAGTTTTATTTACATTTTGTACATTTTCATTATTAATTAATGTAGCTTTAGTGGAATTTTTATTTACAACACGTTGTTTTTTATTTACACTTTCGGATATTGTTGGAAAGCTTTGTTCATATTTTTTGGTATCAACGACACTAGAATAGGTAATTTTATTTCTTTTTTCTAACATTTTTTGAATTTTGATAGGACAAGATCTTGAAATGGCCAAATGTGGCCCCCTGCAGTTGGCGCAGCAAAGCTCAGTACTCTTATCGCATTCCGTATAAAGATGTTCTCCGGCGCAGCAACTACAACGTTGCTTACCATTACATACTTTTGCTGAATGATTAAACTTAAAACACCGGTAACATTGCTGCAGAGGCGGAATATAATCAAAAACCCTATATGAGAAAAGATCGTATTGTACATTTTCAGGTAGATTATTGGAGAGAAAAGTCAAGCTAACAGTCTGTAGAGGAACTCGTTGTGTTCCCACTTTCTTCGAGAAACGACGAACAGCGATGATTTCAGAGTGAGATGAAAGTTTTGAGTACAGTTCCTTTGTTGAGATGTTAGTCGGAACAAATCTTATCACTCCTGTTTTTTCAATGTGAGCCGCTGGTATAAATGCCTTTAAATTATATTTGGCCAAAAACGCAGAGTTCGCCATGAAGTTGTTGGCAGTATTGGCCAGTTTAAATACTACAACAATCTTGGTTGCATTGACTCTTTGCAGGGTCACCACACCCTTTATTTCTGTTGTAAATATATGATTGAGATAGATTGGACTTTTATTTCCAAATCTTTCATTTTTGTCCAGGGATTCTACATATACTTTAAATTCAGTATTTACTGCATGCTCTGGGTATTGCCTTATATAATTTGGTTTGAAAAAAGGAGCAAAATTACTTTCCTGTCTCTGCCGCTGTTGTTGCTGCTCAGGATCCAGTAGCAGCCGCTTAGCCGCTCTCTGTCCATCTGGACCCTCATCTTCATCACCATCCATCCAAATAGTGTATTTATTATTAACTTTTCGCAAAAAGTATCAATAAATCCTAATTAATTTAATTAAAATTTCGGAGAGTTTTTTTTAAAGAAACCGCCTTTTTTGAGTTTCCCGCCCAAAAAAAAAAAAAAACCTACTCTGCTTTACATCTCGATTGTGAGGTAAGTAGAAAAAAAACCGGCATTACAAGAATAAAACATTTTATTAGTTAAAATTTATAGTGAAATGAGAACAACTTTCATGCAATGCATGGGAGTGCAGCTTATATCTTCATCACTTGCAGAACTCATGTTTTTTTTCCTAATTAGCACGTAATTATAAAAAAAATACCAAAAACAAACAATATTTTAAGTAAAAGTTTTCTATTCCCGCCTTTTTTCATCTTTTTTTATTTATTTTTTTCAAGAACGAAATTGAGCTTCGCCGTTCGATATTTAAAATTGATGACTATTATAGCGGCCATACACCATACTGCCTATCGTACAATCGGCATGACGCTGCCAATTTGATCAGTTAGATTTGACCGTGTGTGGGCGTGGAATCCATCAAATTGGCATGATCATGCCGATTTGATCAAATCGATTTGATCAAATCGATTTGATCAAATCGATTTGATCAAATCGGAATGATCAAACTTCAAATCGGCAGCAGTGATACCAACTTAGCAACTTTATAGCTAGATCTAGCTAATATTCGGTAGCTACTTTTTAACCGACGTAAAAAAAAGGAGGAGGTTCTCAATTCGAAACGTTTATTTTTTTGGAACGAAGTTCCTTATGGCGCGTTGCGAAAGGGGGCTAGGCGGAAAAAATTGTCACGACACTTTTTACAGTGGAGTGGAGTGGAAAAAACTGGTTCAAGCGATTTTCGACCTTATTGACATTTAAAATTTAGTTTGTTTTTTCTCACATTCTCGTTAGCTAACATTGCTCCTTCATTAAAATCCGGTGTTTGCATAAATGTCAATAAGGTCGAAAATCGCTTGAAGGTCGGAAAACATTTGCTTAACGATAAGCAAATGTTTTCCGACCTTCACTTGTATTACCAACTGATTCCCACCAGTGGGATAGACCGGTAAAAAAACAAGTCGGTAAAACAGTAGCTAAAAAGTTAAGCCACAACTTTTATAAAATTGTAGCTGTCGGTCACCGAATAATAGCTAGATCTAGCTATAAAGTTGCTAAGCTGGCATCACTGCTGCCGATTTGAAGTTTGATCAAATCGATCGTCATGCCGATTGGACGATAGGCAGTATGGTGTATGGTGTATATGGACGAACTGCCAATTTGATCAAATCGATCGTCATGCCGATTGTACGATAGGCAGTATGGTGTATGGCCGCTATTATACTCATACGAAGACAAGGCTGAATAGCGAAGCGACCTCTTTTGTCATTGGGCTGAATGCATGATGTCTGTTGCCAGTATGATGGTTAGATGTACGCGAACTTTTTGAAAGAGTTAAGAGTTTATTTTTAATTACTTACCGCCCTAGGGCTTTTCTAACTACATTATTAACCTAGAGCGCTAATTGGTTACCTACAAGCCCCATTTGGGGGTAATAAGGACCTACTTACCGAATATGAGAGATGTAAAATAAAATTAATTTGAATTTGACATTAAAATTCTTAGCTATAAGCCAAACAAAAATTATTTTGATTTGAAATGGCTAGTAGTTACAGTACAGAACCGCAGAACGGCAATTTCATAGGTAAAGACCCAATAGTACCATAGCTAGGGACACGATATCGAATCCGATATTTTACTCATATCACCATAAAAAAAAATTAAAATAACAACTAACTCATAAATACCAATTTAACCCTTAACCACCTGACGTCGGTCTCAGAGACTCTGGCGATTTTATTTTCCTAATAAATCTGTTCCTATGCGCGCGGTGCAACCGTGCGTCCTTGTACTTTTTTCCCTCCCCTGTCAGTACGCGCCACGCATTCGGCAGCTCCAGAAGTGCACGCAGTTGTGAATTATAGGTAATTATATTTTGTGTGCGGTCTGAGTGACCGACGTCAGGTTGTTATGTTATTTTTACTACACAGTATTTATTTTATTGTAGGCTCGTAATGGCTGAAGCAAATATATTACGATGGCTAGAGGATTCTGATTCAGACTCTAAAAACCATCTCAGTGTCCCAGAACTTCCAAATGAAGATTGTAGTGACGTGGAAGATGTTCCAATAGACCACGTTATTGATGGCGACTATCAGTCTCATTCAGAAGTTAAAGTTGACGAGGCTGAATTTCAACCAATTGAAACTGAAACCAACAAAGTAAAACAGCTTTTATGTGTTTCGTATGTAAAAATCCAATTTGCATTGAATGTAGCCAGAAAATGAGCCTTGATTTTCGCCGCAACTTGTAAAACTTTGCATTTTGTGATTTTATAATAATTGTGCCTTGATTAAGCCAAAAATAATTTTAAAGTTAAGATAATATGTGTGAGTGATAGTAAAATAGGTATATTATAATATGTAGTAATTAAAATTCCTATTCAGGTCTCATATATCCAAAGTTCCTTCTTTTTTCTAAAATTTCATATCGAGGGGTGAAAGGCTATTTGCTTTAAGCGACATTTTTGCAACTTTACAGGAGAGCCATTTAAAGTTTTAAAAAATCGAAAAAAAATCATAACAAAAAAACTCCTTCAGCTATTTGAATGGGGTAAACTACATTGAAATTCATTTAAAAACGTTCATTTTTTGATGCCTATACCAAATAAAAAGGACCTTTAATTACAAAGATAAATGTCGCTTAATACAAATTGTCTTAAGCCCCTATTTTTCAGAGAAAGGAAAAAAGATTTAAGCGACTCTGCAGTATACTTTCAGAATAAGCCAAACAGCATGAAGTGACGCAGGCCAAAATGAATAGTAGCAAGCTATTTATCTCAACTGCCAATTGATATTGAATTGAATGGCAGGCTAATAGACATATGTGACATAACAGTATTGAAAATTTAACGTTTGATGTAACATTTTTTTACATCTAATATTATCAATGGCTGTTGAAACGACCTGAATATATCGCCATCACCGAAAATCACAGGTGCTTAAATTAATAAATAAAGCAAAATATACGAATACACAACGCAAGATCAGTTTAAGTATTCATCTAGAATAATAATAAAGTAGAACTGTCTCAATGTAGGAACATCAATATTTTTATCAACAAAAACATCCGTTAAAGTATTATCCACTTCATCATCATCATCAGCTGGAAGACGTCCACTGCTGAACGTAGGCCTACCCCTTAGACCACCACGCTGTACGACAATTCCACCTAGTGGGCGGCCTGCCTACAGTGCGTAACTTTTCTTCCCCATTGCCACTTTAACTTGCAAATTTTACGAGCCATGTCGGTGACTCTGGTTCTTCCGTGAATATCTTTGTTCCAGATTTCATACCGCAAAGAAACTCCGAGCATAACTTCGAACAAGTTACAGAGCCGTATGTCAACACTGGCAACACACACTGGTTAAACACCTTTATCTTAAGACACCGTGGGATTCTCGATTAGAAGATAGGACGTGGTTTCCTAACGCTGCCCATACGAATTGGATTTTAAGGACGACTTTGACGCTAGACATAATGGCCTATTATGGACTATACTTTTCTGACTTCTGTAAAATCTGGCGGAGCAAATGTATAACTTTCCGTAAAACTTGTCAAGCTCTCTCAGGATCTCCGGTTTTGATGAAATGATACTGCCGTCGTCAATCTTCAACTTTGTCATTTGCCAAATAACTGAATTCTTGGCGAAGACTTTTGAGCTTTGGTTCCGCTCTGTTGCATCTCTGTTCCGTGCTGCATTATAGGCACGCAGGTCACGTTATATTGATTTAGAGATGTCTATTGAGTTTGCCATATTCCGACATATCAGCTGAAGATTGCAGCCACATCTCGGTCCGGTCTTGGATCAACTTGATGGTTTCGTTCGAGAGCTTTAGAGGCTGACTGAGGGGTCTTAAAAAAATTGGACTCCACTGCTTGGACAGTTTCCACCAATCACGGTTGTTGATCACGTACACAATTTTGCATTCGGTTAGGCACTGGAAGCGATTGTGCAGTTTGAGTTGGAAGTCTTGGTGGTTCTGAATGTGAGCAAGACCAGGAACGTAGACTTCACCGGACGTGATCTTTCAAGCTCTACATTGATATTCAAGGTGACTCTGACGATTCAGTGATCGCCACGTTTTCAAGTTGGCGATCAAAGAGACATCACTGTATATTCGCTTCTTGGTCGTCATGATGAAGTCAATCACATTTCTGGTTGTACCATCAGGGCTTACACACGTCCGCTTATATGATGGGAGTTCATCAAATGAAGTTCTACCTTTTGCATGTAGTCCACCAGCCGCTGGCCCCTATGGATTTGCTGCCTATATCCAAATGACCCCATTCTTAACTCATTGCCATTCCTGGACCCACCTTCGAGTTGAATTCCCCTATAACAACGGTAAAGTATGTTTTGGAGATATCCCTGGCCATACATACCGTATGGCCTCGGATACCTCCTCATACAAAGCCTCTGCTTCATCATCAGAATGTGCCAAGGTCGGTGCATATACCTTTAACGAATACCGATTGGTTATTCTAAGTATAAGGAATGATGTAATGATGTATATCTACTCTCGACTACTCTCGAATACTGTCGACTTTCACAACGTTGTTAATGAACCTGTGGACGAGAAATCCAACACCTCCTTCCTGGAATAAGAACATTTTGCCGGAATCTAGAACCATCGTACCTTGACCTTTTCTTCGGAACTCAGATAATCCCAAGATATCCCAGCTTATTTTGCTCAAATCTTCCTCCAGTTCGACAATTGTTCATCGCTCAATATACAGATGTTGCGTGTTGCCAGGGCCAAAGTTCGTTAGGGGTTGCATTACCTGCTTCGCCCTTACCCGATCTACTAAGCAGACCAGGAATAGCGGAGATGCCGGAGACTGGGTGTCAATCATAATGAAGGGGGCCCGACGTTCGATAGTTGGTCATAGTTTAAGAACATACCCGGGTCCATTATTCGCTTATTCATATTTATCACTCCTTGAACCACTTGGAGTTCGAATGAAGCGACCGAGCGCTGCAGTCTGGTTGAATGATCACTATTGTTAACTCCCGAGAGATGAAATGGAGATGGTGTTATATGACATGAATTAAATGTATTATTTTGGAATTGAACGATTTAAAGCCCAACTTTTCATTTTACCGCCTGTATTAAGCGACATTAATTGAAAAAATAATTGGGCAAAAATGTTTAAACGAATATGCAAAATAGCTGAAACAAAACGTCTATTTGGTCTAAGAAGCACCCTAAGTAGAAAATAGATGCAGCTGAAAGAGCTTAACTGACACTCCATATCGTATTTGGTTGACGGACAAATGCTTTATGCGGCACCACAACGTGTAAATGGTGGAATTCCAAATGATTTAAGTAACATGTTAATAAGAAATAGAAACATGAAAAACGCTTTAACCGATATAGAATCGTTAATCCGAGAAAGGGTATTTGGTTTATGTCTCGGTTCTTTATATCATTGTATAGTTCAAGTACATGACTGGAAAAAAAATGCAAAATGGACGTCGGATAATACGCTGCCACTTTGGAAGCAACCCAAAAATAGTGTTGTTTCAAACGCCATAAAAGTGCTCTGATTTTGATGAAACCGGCATCATTCGACGGAGAAAAAATTGCTGATTCCGAATATGTATATAACTCAATATCGCCCAAGATGTCGCTTAAACCAAATAGCCTTTCACCCCTCGATATGTGTTGATTATGTGTTGATTTAGTATAAGTAAATAAAGACTTCTCATTGTTCAAAAACTTAAAATTAATAAAAAATATAATAAATATATATATTTGACTTTCATTTAAAATAATATATAAATAAAAAATAATTAAACATAGTAAATACGCAAGCGGTCTCTAAGACCGACGTCAGGTGGTAGTGTAACTGAAAAAGACGTCAGGTGGCTAAGGGTTAACGCATCAGCTTAACGTACTTAGATATTCTGAACCTCAGAATAATATCTAAAACAATAGAAACCTTAACTAAAATAGCAACAGACCGTTTTTGTCTCTGCGCATTGTGAAGGCGTAAGAAAGGGATCCATAATTATACATCTCAACATTCGTGATTTATAACGTTGCCAATAGTTTTCTATATGCGTGTGTTCTAAAAGTGATGTTCAACACACACACAAATTCACTAAACCGTCCACACTAATGCCGGCCACACACGTTACAGTATATTTGTACAAATTTCTAACATAGTCACTGTCCTGTGTTTGTGCAAGTCTAGACTTGCACAAGTATACTGGTACCGTGTATGGTCGGCATAAGACGTATGCCATTTTCAGTTGGTCTGACTTTACGAAAAAGATCATCGCGCAGTACATACTTTTAATTTAGTAGCATTATTACAACCAAGTAGAACCACTTGACATTTTAACTCGTGACTCATTCGAAAATAATAAGAACTGTGCGGTGTTTTTGTTTCACTCACTCTCGTCTTCAGTGTACTGTCAGATATGAATAAGATAGCTGCACATAGCTTTTGATTTTTGTACCTATCAAACCTTTTTTTGTACCTATCTAAATTGTTTGTTATTTTATTTTAATTATTGTCCATTAATAAATTACAACAAGTCACATTCATGATCTGCGCATCTCTGTTGTGGATCATGTGGCTGTGAATTAATTTAAAGTAGTAGAGAAACTATGGCGCGGGCATGCGTGCGGCGAGTAATGGGCGACTCGCTGTCCGACCATGGGCCATGCCCGGGTCGACGGCGCGTTGTGTTCCACGCGCGCCTCAAAGAGCGTCAGCATGATGACGGGGCCCCCCTTTAGAGGGCCAAAGCCTGCCGGGGTCGCGGGACTTATCAAATTACCATGACCCTGGAACGTAAAGGGCTATTGAAGGACACCGTGGATTTTAGTCAGTACAAGTCTGACAGTCCCTCCTGTCCTGCCCTGGGTGGGAGGGCGGAGGACTCATTTGATGGCTTCCATTACAAAGCTAAAAAAAAAGTAGTATGGAAACTCCAAATTCATTCGATACTTACTCATATCGATACTTTTACTAATTTGATACTTTTGTTTCGATACCGATACTATATCGATATCGCTACTTATGGTTGCGATATCATGTCCCTAACCATAGCCGTGTGACGCTCAACAATTAGCGATGGGTAGCTATAGCCATAACTAGCCAAATACCGGCTATAAGCAAAATAGCCACGGCTATGATATCCGTCAACACAATAGCTAGCTATCGGCTACTGGTTGGCTAGATAACTGACAGGTTATGATATAGCCGCGTAGCCGCTCGTAACCGCGTAGCCGCTCGTAACCGCGTAGCCGCTCGTAGCTGCGTAGCCGCCACGGAGTATAGCTAACTGCTACGTTTTATAGCCGTCCCGGTATTCGGTAGCTGGGTAGCTAGAGTAGCCAAAATAGCCGATAGCTGTGTGCGCGCTCACTGCGCTACGCGTGTACGATCTTCATTGATATCGTCGATTTTTTTCTCACAATATTCACAAAATAGATTAGACAAAGAAAGAGCATTATACTTAATAATTTCGTTCGTTTAATGAACGAACTTATGAAATACGATGATTAGAAAGCTGGTTAGTTACCGTCAGGTTTAAAATAAATAAAAAAATTGATAGTATTTTGGTTATTGTGACCTCCGAGAGGAAATCATTTCTTTTTAATTTAGGATCGAATTCAGATCGGGCAGTTGATGTTGCGTTATTTAAGTCCTACCTAGCTACACCGGCGCCGCTTCGTTGCGGCGCTAGTTACTAAACGCTATTGTTCAATAGCCAAGTAGCCAAATAGCTGGCTAGCTAGCTGGCTATTACACCACAAATAGCCGGTTAGCTAAGCTATTGAAATTTCGGCTAGTTACCCATCTCTATCAACAATATAATAAGATCGAAATTAAAAAAACTTCGATCTATAAAAAATTTCGGAATCACCGTCGTCACCAGAGAAGAGCACATCATCTATTCTTTTCTCCTAACCTTATATATGCCGCGCGGTAACGAAACCATAGCGAGATCTAATTCGACGACAACGCCATCTATCGAGCTAGTGGACAACTTTGACATGAGTCAAAAACACTAGCAGTCATTTTAATTCTTGTGAGACATGCTTTTTACTATTATTACCCTGTTTATAAATTACACATATAATTAAATTTTTATGAATATTATTATTATACTAGCATTCCCCGCGGCTTCGCATGCGTTAATTTAGAATTTGAGAAACAATACAGATCGCTTAAGTGGCGCCATCTGGAATATTAACTTCATTGTTGTTTTTCTCGGTAACAGCTCTCTTTTGTTTTTCTGTATGAAAGATATGCGTGTCTGTACTCCTGTCAACGTATAATAATTATGCAAAATTTCGGGACGATCGATTCATTATCTCTAGTTTGAGCGTGAAAAGGTAAACAAACATACTCGTACAAACATGTGTTTGACTTGGCTTTCAGCCTTATGAATTGATTTCTATTCTGAACTTCAGCATGACAGATGTAATGCTTCATCAAGATAGTTTTTAGGGTTCCGTAGCCAAATGGCAAAAAACGGAACCCTTATAGATTCGTCATGTCTGTCTGTCTGTCTGTCTGTCCGTCAAATACAAAACATATTTTGGGGGTACCCCCCATACTTAGAAGTGACACTCAAAAGTTTTTTTTCACCATGCTCATACGTGTGGGGTATTTGTGAATAGGTCTTTAGAGATATAGAACATTTTCAAAAACCGCAAATATAACTTTGCCATTCATACAAACACTATGAAAAACAAAGTTATTTTTATTTTGACAGGCCTGTTGGTCGTGGGTTCGATTCCCACCCAGGACAAATGTTTGTGTGATGAGCACGATCATTTGTTCTGTGTCTGGGTGTAATTTATCTATAATATGTATGTACTCGTATTTAGAAATATATAAATATGTTTATCAGTTGTCTAGTACCCATAATACAAGCTCTGCTTAGCTTGGGACTAGATGGCGTTGTGTGATAGTTGTGGAATATTATTATTATTTTATTATTTCTGTATACTTATTACTTACTAATCTCAATATAATTATGTCCCTAATCTATGCTTGCTACTACGGAACCCTTCATGGGCGAGTCCAACTCGCACTTGGCCGGATTTTACTTTAGATTATTGTATCGTTCAAGCCGGTTTCTAACCGGTCTTATTGGAACTCAGTAGGGAAATCTAACTTCAGCAGTGAACGTCTTACGGCTGGGCTGATACGATGATGACGATAATTGTATCTCTCCATTTAACAAAGCAAACATTTTATATACGAGTACATCACTCTTGCACCAAAACTGTAATTTTGAAACAAAAAATCTACATTAATTTAAGGCCTATTTACCTTTGGAATAAAATCAAACTAGTGCCACTATTACTTGTAAGTTGGGGTCTATAACATTTTACGTCAACAATAAAAACACGAACTAAACGCCCATTCACACTAAAACAGCAATGTCCCATGATATCCATGGGCATTATCGCCCACATCATACCGGGCTTACACAGGAACCCACATTACGAGTGAAACGACGATGAAAAGTGGCCCATTTTTATCCCCTGGGCAAAATCCGGGACATTTGTAAAAAATGCCCGCGCTTCGGACCAATGATTGTCGAATATTCGTGTAATGATGGGGCTTGAGTTGTAAGCGAGAGCGACGGACATGAGCGATTTAGGATGCATTCAATAATATCAATAAAATTAATTTAAAACGGGATATTTAATATACATGTTTTTAAAAGTTTTACGATTTACAGAGGGTCAAAATGTTGCAGTTGCGGGGCAGTTTTATTATATTTTCAACACTCACTTTATGTTTCTTTAGCTCATACTGTTCAACTCAATCCAGCCCTCACCTTACGGTCTATAATTATTATCTAGGCACCTTTTTCTAGGTCCAAAATAAAACGTAATATTAACAGAAAACATCCAATTCACATCAAATACTATTTAAATAAGGAATTAAAATGATTTAATATTCTATCACCTACGCACAAACTATAATTTGGCAGTCCATATAATTTTGTCCCTAGGGCTGTCTATCCAGGATAATAATACCGGACTTCATAAAACTAACTCATAAAGGATGTTATTGCCCTAGTATAATTGTAATCTTAACAGTATCAAACCCTAAACCTAAATTAACTTTGATGGCATACAATTAAAACTTCGTCCATTCACCGCCCCCGCTCCCGCTACCGCCTATAACTCAGGCCACCGGACATTCTACAGCGGCCATAGACGGGTCAACTCGAGTAATGTCACGTGAAATGAGTGTAGTAGGACCCTTCCGATTCTGTAGGGATGGGATACAGATGTGTGGTAATATGTCGATAGTTTTTTTTTTAAGTAAGTAACGAATGCTAACAGTACCGACATTAACTGGAATCAATGTTTCAGGCTTTTTGGCATAAATAGTGCCTTTTCTGACCATTTTTTTTAAATTAATTATTATTGAAATCATAGATTTTGTTTTGTAATAAATATCGCAAATAGTGTCAATTGCACCAAATTGTGATTAATGATTCCCAATCATTATGAAACGAATAGATCGTAATGAAAAGGCACCTATGTTGATTCGTGATGATTTAATGGGTGTGATTTGTGGGCATTACGATAATATAGTTAATTTAAAGTACCTAATTATAACACGCTGAAACGTTATTTATTTTCACATTCCATTAAACGGATTATCGGAAACAAAATAAACATAAAATGATAGACTATCGGCACAATTATCGCTATTCTTATTTTACTTTATTACTCTAAATTATTAAATATTTTTACAAAAACAAAACAAAACATCTGGTCAGGGCTCCTGAGAGAGGAACCTAACAATGTGCCATGGTTCCAGAAGTACTGCCTTACATTATTAATTGTTTTTTCTTTCTTTCGAAACACATCGTTCTCTAACATGTTATTTCGCCTCCGGCAACGAATAATTTATTTTCGTTACTTAGTTCAGTATTTGCTTACATTGGTGTTATTAAGGCAAATTAAATTTTAGGTATTTTGATAAATATTATGTTTTCTCTATAATAATGTTTCATAATTATGTTTTTAGTTATTTTCGGATTTAGCTCCAGGAATGGATAATTATTTAATTTATTCGACATGTTTATGAAGAATAAAGTTGATGAAGTTCGTTGAAGGTTTATTAGATAACTAGCTTCCGCCCGCGAAGCCGTCCGTGCGGATGTCGGTCTTCGCGTGGATGGTTTATTTCTCCATTTTGAGTAACTCTGACAATGACATCTTATAAATATCTATTGGACCCAAATACGGCTAAGCCTATAATAATTAAGGAGATCTATTGAGCTACCTGCTGTTGAGTTCGCGTTCTGTAGTATTTCTTTCATAGTAATTCGGACCTTGTATTTACAAATAACTGATCGGAACAGGGGGGAACAGGGGGGGAAGGTTTTTGGTCCTCTAAACCAAAAATAACAGAATTTAATTACTGTTTAACTTTATGATAAAACTTAGTAGCCGAGTCTTGTGTAGCTATTCCAATTAGGACGTAGCCCGCAAGTGCACTGCTAGTTAAGTCACACAGAAAAATAATAATAACACCGCGATTCAGAAATGCGCGTCATAGGCACAACGCCATCTAGTGGTGAGTGGTAGAACCTTTTTAGAAATCAATGGAAGCAGGCGTGGCGTAATGTTCTACTTGATAATAGGTGTCGCCAGTGGTTCCATAATAAGGTTTGTTACAGATTTTTTTTTCTACGTATTTTTTCAGGATAAAAAGTATCCTATTTTATGCCCAGGATAATAAGGTATAATTATACCAAGTTTCATCGAAATCGAACCGTTAGTTTTCACGTGATGCCTGCATATACAGACAGACAGACAGACAAAAATTTTTTTAATCACATATTTGGGTTTGGTATCGATCCAGCAACACCCCCCGCTATTTATTTTTTCAATATTTTCAATGTACAGAATCGACCCTTCTACAGATTTATTATATGTAATAGATTTACAACGATAATAGATAATTACTAACAAATTTATGGACTAGTTCTGAAATAAATTATTATTATTATTATTATTAATAGATAAAACTGATAATTATGTTGTCTGAGCAAATAAAATACATTAAAGTAATTGGGATGTTTTTGTCAATATGGTACCTACTCTTGTTAATGTCAGAGTTTTGTGTAGTAGTGCTCTTTTTTTGAGTTCCCAATATATACTTTTTTTTCAAATTCAAACAACATTCTTGTAAGAAATAATAAAATATGGATAAATTAATATGGTCTTGAAACCAACAAAAATTACACTTTTGGAAAACAACAAAATTTGTAAAAAGTGCAAGACAGTTTTCAAATCGATTCATATAAGAATCAGCTTCAGTTGTGAAGTTGTATTTACTATAATCATCAATTGCATTGAATTTAACAACATAATCAATCCAACAACCACAACGTTTTTCTATCTCACTCACCTAATGGTAAGGTAACATTATATTATAATGGTATTATGTGTTTTTTATCTCATCCCAAATCTATCGATATCGACAAACTCCACTTGTCCCATCACTAACCACCTACGTATCCCACGTCCTCTGATGACGCTCATAACGCCACCTCGCGTGTAATGACGGTACCTCCATTACTGGCCCGTGACGTCACTGCCATGAATACTTCAGTCGTAGGCTATCGGCCATTTGGTCAAGTTTTTGGACTTCAATGTGGGTGGAACAGGTTAATTTTCTTTGGCTATTCGTATTTCTGTGTATATAGTACCGTCATTTATATCCTACGTGTTGAAATAATATTCTGTTTGTAGGTAATACGCTGATCATTTATTTGGTTATGCGATGGTCAAAATATACTAGATGCGTGGTCCTTACAACCGATGCCGATGATCAGAAATGTTTGGTCGTAAAATTAGCCTAAAAGGATAATATAACCATAGTGTAGCAGTCATCAGCTGTGGTTATGAATACTTCAGATATCAGCCACAGCATTTGTCAAGTTTTTTATCTTCGATTTGGGTAGGACAGGTTTTCACACACTTTTCTGTTTTTACCCGACTGCGCGACGCAAGGAGGGCAATGTGTTTATTGTAAACATAAATGTAAACAAAAATACACCAATCGTAGAAAAATTGCGTCATTTCATATTATTCAATTTTGTGTGTAGGTAAATTACCAACTACTAAGATTTTTTCATATTTATTCAAATGAGTCGTTATTTTTTTGTGAAGAGTATTCAAATATTTATTAAAAAATGATCAATACCTAATTATAAAAAACCACCATGCATATTAACACCATATTGAGTCAATCACAATCTTTCATCTATTTTTTCAACAAAACTTTTTGTCTAACATAATCATTATCTCCACAGCTCATTAAACGACACAACTTTTCCACTTCTACCTCTGCCCACCCAATAACCCCGTCCTTTATATTCAAACCTCTCTGAAACAGGGTCGTGAAGTTGTAACGGTGTCCCGTTGTTACAATCACCCCTGTTATAGCACCCATTGCCTTGTGGTTTTAGACCTCTGCCCTAGGGTGGGGACTATGTCACATCGATGTCGATAGTCTTGTAAGTAAGTACAACACTATTAGTGTTTATGCTGATGAGATAGTTGGTGTGAAAATGGGAATCGTTAATTGATTTATGGTTTGTTTCTGAAACATTGATTTTGTTCTATAAGCGTAGGTTATGTTTATTATACTCGTACTGTTATGTATTCGGCCCTTGTAATAAAATTATTATTGAATGGGACTTTTTTATCGTTTTATAATCATCAAATGAGTCCTCCCACCCAGGGCAGAGCGGGAGGGACTGTCAGACTTGTACTGACTAAAATCCACGGTGTCTTTCAATAGCCGTTTAAGTTCTAGGCACGGTATTTCGTAAGTCCCCCTATAATTTTATTTTTATTATTTGTTGATAAATCGGCAAAAAAATAAATGTCGTGAAAATTTCAAGTGTCAACGCTGACGGACGGGTACGGAACTCCAACAAAACATTGCCTTCAATGAAATAGGATTTGTAATTAACTCTCTGGTGACCCTTTTTTTGCTTAGTAAGATCATCGAATGAGTACTCCCACCCAGGGCAGGGCAGAAGACTGTCTGACACAGTGTCCTTCAATAGCTCTTTACGTTCCGGGGCCACGGTTACCCGTTAGTTCCGCGACCCCGGCAGGCTTTGACCCTCTTAGTGGAGCCCCGTCATTTTGCTGACAGGTCTTTGAGGCGCGCGTGGAACACGATGCGCCGTCTTCACGGCGTTGTCCATAACAGGACAGCGAGTCGCCCATTACTCGCCGTCCGCATGCCCCTTTGGTGACTATGGTCTCGTTTTTGCCTGTATTTATTAGCTATAGGTAAGTCTTTCGTTTACTAAAGTAAATAAATCAACCGGTTCTGTGTTTCTACTTAGTTTCCGATCCGATCAAATTTTGCTAAAACTGGGAATCGAATCCAAGACCTCAAACTAAAAAGTAATGCTTGCGATTACAAACCCGACGTTGCCTTATAGTCTAGATAATAGTTTTATTATTCTCTAACTGAGCTAAGCCATTTTCTCACACATATTGCAAGATAAGAAATCAAAACATTTACCATGACATGAAGACACCTAGTAAATTCATTTCCTTTTCCATTATCGCAATACATATGTAGAAATACAAGATCTCTGTATAGTTTCTTGTGCAGACGCAAATATTTTATGAGACAAATGTGTCTTATGTACGTAGAGGTGAGTTATGTATTTACTACGTGACGCAGACTTAGGCTGAGCGCAGACTAGAGTAAAGACAATTTTGCTTGACTAATTTTTTTATGAAAATGCGCACATTTCAAAGAATATATATTCTTTATTGTGTACAGAAATTTACAATAAAAATATAAACTAACATTTGTTCACAAAGGTGAGCTTATCTTTATAAAGAGATCTCTTCGAGCCAACCTGTAAAAGTGATACACGAAATAAATAATACGGGGACAGGATTGTACACACAAATAATATATAAGGAAAAACAAAAAAAAAAACCAAGAACATAATTATAATAGACAAAGTTGACTGCACTTGGTTTATACTAGAACCAAATTTTTCCATAAAAGTATATATGCAATGGCTCCCAAACTGTACAATAAATTACCGAATCAAATTACTTCAGCCAATTTAAACAATTTTAAACATCAGCTTTTTAAACTATTGATTGACAAGGCATATTACTCGGTCGATGAATTCCTTAATGACAAATTTTGAATAGGCATCGTTATGGATTTAACTTAGTTTTGGAATTTTTTCATTTTGTATAATTTGACTTTTTTGTATGATTTGATAATTTTAATAATCCAAAGTTTTAATGACATTTATTTAAATACTGCTGAAATAACCCTGTGTTCACAAAATTAATAAATGAATTTGAATTTGAATACAAGCCGATATGTCTGTCTTAAGGTTTCCCTTTAATTAATTAATGGCTAACATTGAATTTTTTTTTTATTTTTAAACTATGTATTATGAGAGCACGCACACAAACGACAAAATTGTCAAGCAACGTGCCCACCCGATCAATTCTATTTTGTTACTGAGTAAAAAAATGTGGACAAAGTTATGCCTTGCGTCGTAGACAAAACAGTTTAATGTTTAGTGGTGTGCGTTTCGTGGTAGATAGAGCCATTTCTTTTTCATCTAAAAACAGATTTGTCTAAGTGAGACAAGTCTGTCTTAAGACTGTCGTTACTGTAGTATGCGCGCAGCTTTATAGGGGAATGGTTTACGTGATGCTGTGGCATAAGAAAATAGGTCGAAGATGAGGCTTTTTCAGATAGTTTTTGATGGGAATTCAGGTCAACAAACTTTTTTTATATTATTATGCCACTATAAGGTAGAGAGAAAGGTAATGGCTAAATAACAGGTTCATGTTAAAAGTGTACAAGTGACATTCTGTGGATCGTGGTGGTCATCTTTTTCATCGGTTTATTTAAGGCGCGGACTGACTACGATTTTAATCGCTTATGACCGCGTAAACTATTTTCACCACTATGGAGCGTCAATAAGATTGAAAATTGAAAAAATGATATTTGTGTTGAAATGTGACGTAAACTGCGAATGGGCATTTATTTTACTGCTTTTCTTTAGATTATTTAAAATATAGACATCAAATTAAATAATGGTTTGGTTAAAGTTTTAAAAAAATGGAAAACCTACTAAATTCTTAAAAAAAAACTGTTGTTATCGCTGGAAATACAGAGATCTTCGACGTCAAAGTTTATTTTTGTGCTACAACTTCCCAATTTTTTATTGGGAATATCAAACTATTATTTATTATTCTGTTCGGTTTAAATTCTTCTTAATACCCTTCTCTGTTCACTGTATTTTTCGCGTTACTTATTTTTATTACATTACGTCATACTCGACGTTCTAAGAAACCAATTTTTGGGAATATTGAGATAACACCGCACCTTAATGAAAAAAGTTGCCTCTTCACACTAGTAATTTCTCTTGTGTCGTAGGTGCATTTTGAAATATATAAACTCACATATACAAACACCCAGACCTGGAAAAACTACTTGTAGGTCATACATAAATTCCGTGTGGTAATCAAACCCGTTATGTTATGCTGCTCAGCCATCACTATCAGCTGATTTTGTTTAGACTTGTAGTCGACCCGAATATTATTTAGTTTTATTACTAGACATACAAAAGAAATGCTACTGTTACTTATCTATGCATACATACATAAGCTCACATGTTTTGCCCATGAGAGTAGGCAGACATTAAAAAACTCCACCTGCTACTGTTTTTACTTCATAATATAACTTGAACTTTTAAAATGAAAAGCTTTCTAAATAAGCTAGAGTAACTGTTTTCATTCCCAGTTATATTTCTCGAGACTAAAGCTCGCAAAATTCTCACACACTAAAATTTTATATTCTCTCCACTGAAATTATATCAGAACCGAAATAAAATTCTAAAATTATTGCCTCAATATAAAAATATCGTCGACATAAATATAAACAGAGAATATTGTATGTTTTCTATTTTTACACGAAAATATTACGCATAAAATAAAACATTATTTTTTTATTTTATGCGTGAAAAATTAGATTAATGGTTAATCTAATTTTTCACGCATAAAATACAGACTATCAAACAAGTAAAAGTTTAAAATCAAAACGTAAATATTAAAATTTCATGCCTGTTTTTCAGATTTTTTTTTCGTGGTAAAATCATCAAACGAGTCCTCCCACCCAGGGCAGAGTGGAAAGGACTGTCAGACATGTACTGACTAAAATCCACGGTGATCCTACAATAGCCTTTTACGTTCCAGGGTCACGGTTACTTGATGAGTCAGTCCCGCGACCCCGGCAGGCTTTGACCCTCTAAGGGGGGCCCCCGTAAGATCCGTATTTCAGGTAAAGTAAGAATTTTCTTAACCTGGGATTCGTACCTAGGTTTAAGGATTTGATCAGTAAGAATACTGACACTTATGAACTTGACATCAATAATACTTTAGCTTCTATAATTTACTGGTTGGACAATAATAATTTAAAAATTAATTTAAATAAGACACAAATCATGCATTTCAGTCAGAGAATGACAACTAAAGATGACATAAATTTAATATACAAAAATCACACCATAAGTAGAGTTGATAATGCCAAATTCCTTGGATTAACCATTGACAAAAAACTTGACTGGAAAGATCATATTGAAGAAATTAGTAAGAAAATTAGCAGTTCCTCCTACGCATTGTACAAACTCGCTCCTATCGTAAATACAGACACATTGCTTACTGCCTATCACGGACTTGTTGCATCGACCCTAAGATACGGAATTATCTTCTGGGGAAATTCTACACATAAAGATATTATATTTAAAATGCAAAAACGATGTATAAGAGCTATGTTTGGTCTACGAATAACAGACAGTTGTAAACCATATTTTATTAAACATCGAATTCTCTCACTTCCTTCCCTATATATATTGGAAACATTATTATTTGTTAAGAAGAATCCCCAACTGTTTCCGAAGTATTCAGATGGTTCCGAAAGAAGTCAACGCGACAATCAAAGACTTCGTTCTCATAGTGCTAAAACAGCTCTCATGGGTAAGAGCGTATTCTGCATGGCACCACATTTATACAACAAAGTTCCAAAGGCATACAAAGATTTAAATATTGACAATTTTAATAAAGTTATGAAGAAATTTTTAATTAATAAATGTTACTATAATGTTGCTGACTATTTAAATGACGTAATTTGACATTTTCATTACCTATTGTTTTATATGTTTAAATTTTTTAAATTAATTATTCTATTATTTTGAACTGTTTTAATAACGTAATTGCATGATTTTTGTATTTCAAACTATATTTTGTATTTGTACGCCTTCCAGGCAAAACATGTTGAAACTTCACTTTCTATAATCGTACCAACATATTATAAACCTACACATGTTTCTAACAAATAAACTTATCTTATCTTATCTTATCTTTAGGCCAAACATAATTTTATTCGGAGTGGGGTTTGAACTCTTGACACGCAACGCAACAGTCAATCGCTTAACCACTGCGCTAAAAATGCCTTCTAACGCTTGAAACCTAATAATAAATCTCGGTTGCTAACTCCGGTTGCATATTTTGTCTGTAATTAAAGAAAAGTAACTAAGGATTTTTTACGGTATTTGGATTGAGATTCAATATTCATTTTGGGCGTAAGAAGTAGCTCTTTTACTTCCAAACTATTAAAGCATTAACACGAAAATATAACCTACTTAATAAAAATCTTAAATCTCATATAAATTCACAACCAAATCCTCAAAAAATAAATAATAAAATAAAAAATAATAACAGCAACCATCCGCTATAAATCCATCGCGTGGCCCCCTGAATCACTTTAGCGCTATCGTGTGAAACACAATGTATCATAACCATTGTAGGTCTTGTTCCGGCGAGCAACTTCCTGGACACAGCCAACCGGCAATGTATAGTGTATACAGCGAATAAATCGAGCGGCTAAAAGTGCATTTTTCTCCGTACAGGCGTGATATGTAGGACATTTCCTTCCTCTACGCAGTCGGGTAAAGTGTTCTGTGTTTGTTTTTGCGTATAATATGTCTTGTTGATAGCGTGATGAGGAATTGGTGCGAGGTTATATGTTTTATTGGGGTTTGTTCGATATTTTCTTGGCTTTATTCTGGACAACGTTCTTTAAAACAAAAGATCTTTAAACTCTTCGTAAGATACTGGTAGCTGCGTCCGGTTATACTGGAGATTTCAACATAAATTCATAAATTCAACTAGAAATTCCCCGGATTTGTACTCGTATGAACAGGGCCGCGCCGAACCCTGGCAGCGCCTGTGTGCAAATCCTTTTACGCGCCTCTATTTTTGGCCGCGTTTCGTCATTTTTAGGGTTCCGTAGCCAAATGGCAAAAACGGAACTCTTATAGATTCGTCATGTCTGTCTGTTTGTCCGTCCGTATGTCACAGCCACTTTATGTCGAAAGTATAAGAGCTATCCTGTTGGAACTTGGTAGGTAGATGTATTATGTGAACCGCATTAGGATTTTCACACAAAAAAAAAACTAAACAAATTTTGGGGGTGCCCCCCATACTTAGAATTGAAACTCAAATTTTTTTTTTTCACCAAACCCATACGTGTGGGATATCTATGGATAGGTCTTTAAAAATTATATTGAGGTTACTAATATCATTTTTTTCTAAACTGAACAGTTTGCACGAGAGACACTTCCAAAGTGGTAAAATGTGTGTCTCCTCCCCTGTAACTTCTAAAATAAGAGAATCATAAAACTAAAAAAAATATATAATATAGACCTCAACAAAAACTTCCAACAAAAATTGGTTTGGATGAGATACAGTTAGTAGTTTTTGAGAAATAGTACATTTTCAAAAACCGCAAATATAACTTTGCCATTCATACAAACACTATGAAAAACAACGTTATTTTTATTGTTTGTATATATTACTTACTAATCTCAATATAATTATATCCTTAATCTATGCTTGCTACTACGGAACCCTTCATGGGCGAGTCCAACTCGCACTTGGCCGGTTTTTTAATTGAAAAATTACACTGGTCTACAAAATTTAACTTTTTGTTTGCCCATAAAATAAATGCTATGTTATTATACTAATTTGGGGTCACTGAATACGAAAATATAAACCAAATTTTAAAGTTAGCTCTTATTTTAAAAATATTGCTGTTATCGAAATATATGACTTAAGAGTAAAATTTAATAGAAAATAAATCAATTAATAAAAAAATATACATGTTTATTACTTTTTAATAAACTTTTTACAGGAATCTAAGTATTTTAAAATATTTACGAAGTATTTAACCTTTTTTATTCAAGAATTTCTCTTTTTTTCTAAGTTTGGATATACCGTGCTGGTTATGAGGTGTTAAGCAAAAATAACAATCATTGATATGATTAGTAGGTCTCTACATATCATGGGAACACCAAAAGACACTGAACGATTCTTCTTGTTAATCCATTTGAGTAAATTAGTAGAACAAGTACTGGAACTGAAAACCCAAGATTTATCTTGATTTTTAATTTTATTTCCAAAATAATGAAAGTAAGCAGATTCTAAACGATGGGTTATTGGGCATCTTTGAATACTTAAATTCACGTTACCACATATGTAGCAAAAAAGTCTGCACTATTACACAGTTACGTGACATAATTAAAGTTATAGTTTTTGCACCAAAAAATTGTCGAAAATTATTGAAAATAAAAAAAAATTCGCGTTTTAACAATCAAATGAAACACAAACACGTTAAACGAAAGCGTAATAACAAAATTTACACGGGTACAATCACAATTTTTTTTTTAATCTCATAATATAAAGTGAAATCTACCAAGTTACCCGGTATTATCTTAAATATGGCATAAATTAATAATAAGAGCTAACTATTAATTTTAAGTTCTATATTTAGATTAAGGGGGTCAAATACTAAAGATGTAATGCAGTTTCAAATAATGGGCAATTTTCATGTTGACCAGTGTTATCTTTTCTTTAGTTTTATTTAATAGTAGCTGTTGACCGCAACCCCCCCCCCCCCCCTAATATTTTACCTAATATTTGATTTTATAACTTACAACACATTTTTTTAACGTTGCCCCACACTTTATCATAGGTGCGTTTACAATAATTGAAATTCACATACACAAACACCCAGACCCGAAACAATTACTTGCAGATCACAATATTTGTTCCGTGCGGGAATTGAACCCGCGCTGACATGCAGCGCAGCAGCCGATCGCTCGCTCAGCCACTTTGTCAACAGCCAACCGTATCGGCTATAAATATAGCTCGTATAGTTTTTATAAAGGATAACAGCTTTATTGTTTTGTGACTATTGTATTTAAAACGCAGAAGGAACGGTTAGAGCAATGGCTGAGCGATTGGCCTGCTGAGCAGCGTGTCGTGGGTTCGATTGCCGCACAGAACAAAATATTCGTATGACCTACAAATACTTGTTTTGGGTCTGGGTGTCTGTGTATGTGAGTTTCTATGTTTGTAAACGCACCCACGACATAAGATAAATTCCTAGTGTTTTCAAAGATTTCTTTTTTTTTTAAAGAAACCTCAGTGCTTTTGTGACATATTGTATAGGAAATTACATAAAATGTACATACCCCTGCTTAAAGCACTATTTGTATCAGTTTTAATACCTTCATCGGTTCTGTTTCGAAACACTCCAATGATTCTTTGGAAGTAGACGTTAGAGTCGTGAAATATTTACTTATTTTAGAAGTATTTTTATCACGTTCTTCCTCTCTTCTTTTACTCAACAAATTCTGGTAGGTAACCAGATAATTTCTTTGTTTTTTCTTGTTCACTACCACTCATCGTGAAAACACTTTAACTTAGTAGGTATTGTTA
Source organism: Agrotis exclamationis (assembly GCA_950005045.1). Classification (NCBI taxonomy): domain Eukaryota; kingdom Metazoa; phylum Arthropoda; class Insecta; order Lepidoptera; family Noctuidae; genus Agrotis; species Agrotis exclamationis. Next base: position 15,207,387 of record OX465441.1, read on the forward strand.
TTAATATTAGAACCTTAACTTATTTTTAATATCATGTAAAGCACGGGACGTTTATTCAATGCGCACCTAGCACCCACTTTGGATAAAATGTTTCTAATTGTTTATAGGTACCTATTCTCTAGTTAGTTAAAGTTGTGGACTCGCCGCCGCTGTCTCCGTGTCGCATCAAGTTTCTTTAATATAAACTCATGAATTTATGATCCACACGGCTCGGCTTATCTATTGTATTGACTGCGGCGTTTCTTTTGATTATAAAACGCAGACGCAGCGCTTGAAGTTCGTGTAAACTCATACCCGAAAAATAAACAGTGGGTCAATTCAAATAGTGCTTAAATATCTTGGGAGACTTGTATCTACTTACTTATCGTTGCTGAGGTTTAAGGTATGTTATGTGAAAAATTATTTTCATTAATTGGCTTTTCCATTTCATCCGGCGCCCCTATAACCCTGGCGCCTGTGTGCGCCGCACACATCGCACACAGGGGCGGCGCGGCCCTGCGTATGAAAAACGTAGTGTTTCTCCATTGTTAGTAAGGAAATATATCATTTCTCTGAGTCTATTTGAACATGTTATAGTTTTATTTCAGTATAGTCATTTGAATAACATCAATAGTAATCTTATGATTTTTTTACGTGGTAAAATCATCAAATGAGTCCTCCCACCCAGGGCAGAGCGGAAGACACTGTCAGAGTCGTACTGATTAAAATCCACGGTGTCCTTCAATAGTCCTTGACGTTTCAGGATCACGGTAATTTGATAAGTCCTGCGACCAGTACTCGTATGTTGTGCCCATTTAAATGCGTCCCACTGCAGACAACGGCCAATGGCATTTTTCTTTCCAAACCATATTTTGAGCAATTTCTGGCAGAATGTTTTAAAATATTAAAAATAATTTCAAATGATTAAATGACGTATTTATATATTTCTAAAAATAACAGCGCTTTTCCGGAACACTTTGAACGTGTTATATTATATTATCAGCCTATTGCCTTCCACTGCTCAATATAAGCCTATCCCAAAGAGCGCCAGCCATCCCGGTCTTGGGCAGTCCATCCACTGCCAGCCACATTCTTCAAATTATCGACCCATCTTACCGCAGGACGTTATAAACTACGTTTTCCGATTCGCGGTCTCCACTTTAGTTCATGTCTGCTTTATAACGTAGGTACAATCAATCACAAATGTGAAGATGAGACAGTCTTAATTTAAAAGGTTTAATACATTCATCTTCAGATAAACACCAGATAAAAAGCATGACTTAAAGTAAAAACATAAACTGCATTATTATATTTTAAGTCGGCCAACTTTACGTCGTTGTATTATTGGTTTAGACAACGTTATCTCTATTCGATATATCTCGTATTTCAACCACGTTTTGAGATACAAATCTCGAATGCACAATCACCTGAATTTCAGTCCACCTGTAGCCTGTAGGCCATGCAAATATTTGTTTCGTGCGGGATTACCGTCGAACCTGTGTCCGGTGGCAGGAAAGCCGATCGTTCAGTCACTGCTCACACGTGTAAGCAATCTAAGTTTTGCATATACATGGATTTATGCTAAACTACTGACATAACTTCACGGTTGTATTTCCTGAAGAGGTAGACAGAGATGTATGGATTTTTCTATGTTTCAGTGGCATGAAATAAAGAGTTGGGGTCGCGGGTCAGTTTAAAAGGGGAACCAGGCTCTGGAACGCAAAGGGCCATTGAAGGCACACCGAGGATTTTAGTCAGTACGAGTCTGAGTTCCTTTCACTCCTCTTTAGGCGGGAGGACTTATTTGATGATTTCACCACGTAATAACGTCTCCCTGTGGAAATAAGTAGGATATTATCCTCATTACGAGCTCAATGAACTTTCAACCTGTGAATCAAACCCAGGAAACTGATCCTGCACTGCACTGACTCTGCAGTGATGCGATTACTATACCAAACAGGTTCAAAAAGGCTGCTTTAGCAATATCACATAATTATTTGCATTGCGATAAACAGGTAAAATGGAATGTTCTATTCTATTGCTCAAGCAATAGAGTATATAAGAAAAAACAACCTACTAAGGCGTCTAAATTCAACCTCTTGGGGCGCCTCTCCTCAGGCACTTCGAACTACTGGCCTAGCAGTCTGTTTTTCCGTGGGTGAATATGCATGCCCTGTATGGCACCGCTCTACCCACGCTAAGGCCAATACATGTTGCTCTTAATGAAACTTGTAGAACGATTACTGGCTGCCTCAAACTGACCCCAGTCTGCGCACTATATCCCACAGCTGGCATTGCACCTCCATTTGCAAGAAGAGAAGTCGCAAGTTCAATGGAAAATTATAAACAGGAGTCGGACTCCAGACACCGTAATATGGCGCCGATCTGCCAAAACAACGGCTAAAAATTAAGCAGAGTTTCCTGAAATCCTCAGTGTCTCTTTCAGGAAGCCCAGCTAAAGCCCGATGTGAACTTTGGGATAAACAGTGCCCCCCTCCCTGCTACTACTTACCACCTAGAGAACATCTTCCTGCAGGATCGAATCTTCCATGGTCCAACTGGAAATCCCTGAATCGCCTCCGGGCCCAGGTGGGGAGATGTAACTCCAACTTGATAAAGTGGGGCTATCGCACTAGAACGGCAGCGGGATGTGGATGTGGAGCTGAGTCACAAACCATGCTTCATCTCCTATCCTGCCTTCTTAGCCCAAAAAGATGCAGCCAAATAGACCTCTTTGCTGCTACCGACAACGCGGTGGAGATGTGTGTCCACACTGGAAGCCTAGCGCGACGGCGCCGGCGGCGGCGGGCGCGGTGGCGGGCGCGGCGGCGGGCGCGATCTGTGTCCACACTGCCGATCAAGCGTTTGTTTTTGTAGCGGCGAATTCAGGTGTTGCAAACCGGTGGTACAAAGTAGTTTCGATAAATCTTGTTTAAAGAAATTAATTTTAAAATGTTTTATAGGTTGTTTAGGATTGCGTACAAGTAAATTATCAATCATTCTACATTTTTCTACTCAAGTATGGTAAAAAGAATTTAATATGTACAAAAACATCCAACGGTAGTACTTTAGTGCATGTTCTGGTAACTAGATGGCGCTACTAAAAGACCGAAAAGGTTTGATACACCGGCCACCCGCCCGTTGTATCGGTTGTTGCCTAGCAACGCCTAGGGTCGTAAAATCGCTTGTAGCCATCGCGCTAGGCCCCCGCCTTAGTCACTTCAATATGGCCACGAGTGGCGATTTCATACATTCAATATTTCCGCGCCCGCCGCGCTAGGCTCGCAGTGTGTTTGAGCACATAGTTTTGGGCCAATACCGCTCATGCATCGTGTACATGAGCCCTTAGGAAGTTGTTAGATAATGTAGCTGCCAAATAGATGCCTGTAATCTATTTCTAACTTACAACATCAAAATTAGATTCCCACCTAATGAATTTAGTAACACGGCAATAATAGTTCCAATTTAGACCTTACATAACTTCAAACAAGAGTTAACATGCCTGTTACCTACATAATGAGAGTTCATTATAAAGCAACACGGCAATAAGGCCATGTACCAACCCACCAAACCGTTGTCTTCACAACAAAGCAAGCCGAGCGGTAACATCAAAGGTTTATAAGCCCTTTGATTTTCGCCGCGGCCTAATGAAAGTGTTAAATACACTCAGTGTTATTTAGTCAGTGTTTTGACGGCACATTGTTATCTGGGGATTAATTTGGTTAATTTATTTTTGTTAAGTTCTGTCATTAGAGGTATTAATATGTGCGTTAATTATTGTGATCAGAAAATGTATATGAATAACTGTTATATTTATGTTGTTATCACAAAATTCGATAGGAATTTCTAAAGAAAATGGTGGCCTGATCAATTAACATTCTGTCATCCAGAAATTATCTAATAAAATTATAATTGACGGCTTTTCTTAGCTACTTAGACAATATAAGTTATTTCGGAAGTGGCTTTCCGAAATTTGATACAATCCAACTAGACAAGAAGAAGTTCCGCCTCACTCTCATCTCTTACTCTAATCTCTTCAAAGTTACAGTGAACAGGCTTCTTCTGGGTAAGCTCGCTCCATCGTCGACCTTGTCTCTGCCACTCTTGACCTAGACTAAGGTCAAGAGCAAACCCATTATACAAATAAAAAAGTTAAAAAAAAAAAATGTAACCGACTTCTAAAAAAAGCAACCACTAAAAAGGGTAAAATAACCTACCAAAAAACTTTTTTTCGGAAGTCGGTGGCTTTGCTTTTTTATTTCATTGATTTTTTTGCCACCGACTTCCGAAAAAAAGTTTTTTGGTAGGTTATTTTACCCTTTTTAGTGGTTGCTTTTTTTAGAAGTCGGTTACATTTTTTTTTTTAAACTTTTTTATTTTACCCTTTTTAGTTTAAATATTCAACCAAAATTCTTGTCAAAAACATAATTTTCTTACTTATGCACTAGAATTTTATTGCACTGGTTATAACATCGCCCATGTACACAATAAGCAAGAACACCAAAATAAATGTTTTTTTTGGGACCAAATGGCAGGTATACTGCATCGAACAATAACCCATACGGGTGGGTCATTAGTATTAATGAATTAAGTCCAAATACAAGATAGCTGCTGTAAACCGTTGAGGAGTTCACTGAACTGTTCTTCGTCTTCATCATCAGAACCCTAATGACAGTTACAACCCATCTAGGTGTAAAGTTCTCATCAATATAAATGAATTAAGTCCAAACACAAGGTAGCTACTATAAACCGTTGAGGAATTCCCTGAACTGTCCTTCGTCTTCGTCATCAGACCCCTAATAACAGTTACAACTCATCTAGGTGTAAAGTTCTTATCAATACAAATTAATCAAGCTCAAACACAAGGTAGCTGCTGTGAATGGTTGAGGAGTTCCCTCGACTGTCTCTCGGCTCCATCATCAGATATACTCCAGACCTTTATTAAATTGTAGTGCTTTGAAATACTTACTAAAAAAAATAATTTACTAAATCAGTCGACGCCTACTTACTGTGAAGGAGTTGTTGAACTTTCCATCATCAGCTCAGCTACATGAGATGATGATTACTATACGCAAGTACTTAAATTACTTCATAATATTTGCGAAAAACGATGTGTGGGCCTATAAAAGGATGATGCAATTTTTGGGCCCACCCTCCAATAGCAACATGTAATACGTCGTTGGATAGGTATTTTTAAGCTGAACAAAAAATACTATGGCACCAAGTCTGAAATATTAGTCCGTTCTGAGATATGTTTGATTTAATATGGCAGTTTGAGATATAACCAAATAATGTTTTTTTCGTAACATATTACATTTTGATGCAGAGGAGGAGGAGGAGAAGCTCGGTTCTAAATAATGACAGCCGCACAGGTCGATCTTCCATGTCAAGCCGCGCTTGCTGAGGTCGGTTTATGGATGGGTGACAATCTATCCGAGTTTTCTCCGTGCCTGAGAAAGCACTTAAAAGCCGTTTTATACGGCTGTCATTTGTAGATCTATAACAGTCGTTAATACCTACTATAAAAGTTCGCTTTGCCGTTAACCACCTCCACTACGGAGATGGTTAACGGCAGGTTGAAGAGCGATTTAAAGCTGTTACTCCAAATATATTTCAACAATGCGTCAATGTCTTGTCGCATTCAGTCACTACACATAAGAGCTAGGTTTTTTTACATGGTAAAATCATACAAGCGCTAGTAGGTACAATTACTAAGGTACTTACTATTTCAAACCAACTATGGTATTCAAAACTATTGTACCTGCAAGACCCGACGTTTTTCTCAAGGCACCTGTGCGCATCATTTGTGTCAATTCTTCGGTACCCAGGATCAGATGCCATACCGTATGTCATGTGATCTAGAGGCGAAAGCCTTCCAGCACTATAAGTTTAGTGGCGTGTAAAGCGGAGGCACAATACCGTGGCGGATCTCCGCTACCTCTGCTGACAAGTCGAGGCGCTGCGGGAAGAACTCCGGCGTAATCTCATGGGGGTATGGAGGGCACGACTGGAGGTTTGGCAACGCCTCAACCGCGGTGGTAAAACCCTTCTTTGAGGAGTGTCTGACGCAGGTCCACAAAGGATATTTCGGAAGGTTCCTGTGTCGAATTATGCGGTAAGAAATAGGTACGCCCGTAGGGTGTAACCATTGCGAAAATCGCCCGGAGGTGCACACGATCGACCATACAGTGAAGGTATGCATAGCTTGGGCGGGGCACCACTGCGGAGCCAGACGCAACCGTTTATTAAGAAGTAATCACCTCCTCCTGCTCCTCCTAAGCAGTGATGCTAGCGAAGGAGGAGGCGGAATACGTGAAGGAGAGGATAGCCTCCATCTCACGACACAACCGCTGCGGGAGACGTCTACGGTATTGCACGTCGCGAGGCGATTTTTGAACCACTGTAGTCGAGGGCATGCGGACGGCGTGTAAAGGATGACTCGACGTCATGGACCATGTACGGGTCAACTGTGCTTCGTGCTGCACGCGAGCTTCAAAGAGTTGTCAGCAATCTGACGGGAATGAAACGCCTGCCGAGGTCGCGAGACTGTCTAAACAAGGAACTGTGACCCTAGAACGTATAGAGAGATATTGAAGGGACACCGTGGATTTCAGTCAGCGCGTGTCTGGCAGTTCCTTCTGCTCCACACTGGGAAGGAGGACTCATTTGTAAATGTAAAAAGGCCCCCCTTAGACGGCCAAAGCCTGCCGGGGTCTCGAGACTAACGAGTAACCGTGGCCTCGGAACGTAAAGGGCTATTGAAGGACACCGTGGATTTTAGTTAGTCCATGTCTGGCAGTTCCCTCCGCCCTGCCCTGGGAGGGAGGACTCATTCGATGATTTTGCCATGTAAAAAAAAACCTTCTAGGTCTTATGTGTAGTGACTGAATGCGACAAGGCATGGACGCATTGTTGAAATATATTTGGAGTAACAGCTTTAAATCGCTCTTCAATCTGCCGTTAACCATCTCCTTAGTGGAGGTGGTTAACGGCAAAGCGAGCTTCTATAGTAGGTAACGACTGTCATAGATCTACAAATGGCAGCCGTAATCAACGGCTTTTAAGTGCTTTCTCAGGCACGGAGAAAACTTGGATAGATTGTCACCCACCCATCCATAAACTAACCTCGGCAAGCGCGGCTTGACATGGAAGATCGACCTGTGCGGCTGTCATTATTTAGAACCGAGCTTCTCCTCCTCCTCTTCTGCACCAAAATGTAATATGTTACGAAAAAAACATTATTTGGTTATATCTTAAACTGCCATATTAAATCAAACATATCTCAGAACGGACTAATATTTCAGACTTGGTGCCGTAGTATTTTTTGTTCAGCTTAAAAATACCTATCCAACGACGTATTACATGTTGCTATTGGAGGGTGGTACCAGATTTCATAGAAACCCTGGCATCATCCTTTGAGGGTTGCCCTCGATTTCTCCAGGATCCAATCATCAGATATTAAAATGGTGACAATGGGACCACACGGGAAGCACCAGCTTTCAAATAAAAAAAGAATCATCAAAATCGGTTCACCCAGTCGCAAGTTATGAGGTAACAAACATAAAAAAAAAAAAAAAAAAAAAATACAGTCGAATTGATAACCTCCTCCTTTTTGAAGTCGGTTAAAGAGAAGTAAAAACCTTTTTTTAAGTAGACAATAGGAGAAGCCTCTATCAAAAACATATACAAACATAAACTCACACTTCTTCCCTAGCCAGAAACTACAGAGCGCCATCTGCTACGATCCTTATCTCCTTTCGCCTCATCCACATTCATACATCTGGTCATACACGCACTCCGATTACGAGTACTACACACCCGGTCTTTCTGTAGCACTTCACCGATAAGGTCAGTGTAGGTCTTCTTAGGACGTCCCCTAACGTTGTCACCTCTCACATCTGTTTTTTAATTTATTTTTATTAGTCGTGAAAAGTCACTCATAGTCTCAACATGATCAAACCATCTAAGCATACTCTTTTCAAGGTTTGTCACTAACACAGTTGGTAACAAAAATCCACTATATAACAGTATTGAAAACTATGATAGCTACAGTTCTCCCAGGGAATAGTTTTCACACAATAACCAGCTGCACGACATTTTTAAAACCTAGTTCACAAAACCCCTCCAGCGACAAAGTTAGTCTAACGCTCGTGCAGGTTAGTGATGAATGTGAACGTCTACCAGACCACCGACCGGTAGACAGTCTACCAGGTATGCAGGCATGCAGTCAGCGACGTTTTAATTCACCGCCCGAATGCCGCGGTGCCTTTCAGCTTCTACCAATATTTCCTGAATAAACTTGTATGGTGCTTTTAGAGGGGACGATCCGATTGGACGATATGTCGTAGGGTACGATAAGGCAATTTTGTTTTTGTTTTGTTAACAATGTTGAATACAAAACTTAGCCACAACTTAAATGTTGGTTACGACAAATAAGACATTTACTACGATAGAGATACTAATACGATTCATAATCAACATTTCAGCCTAAATACATACATACCGGTCAAAATCATAACCCTCCTTTTTGCTTCGCCGTAGTCGGGTAAAAATAAAGACTATTTGACATAAGCCTCCTTCCAGCACTGAGACTGCTGAGCAAAAGGTTCTGGGTTTGATTCCCGGGTTAGGCAAAATGTCACCGAGTTTTTCCATTAGAAATTTGTTAGTAACAGCCTCGAAATATGGATTTCTAGATAGAAATAGGCGACCATTAAATGGGGGGAGTGATGCATGTGAGTGTACTATTAACTACAAATACCTATTTGGAGTGGTGTAACGTTATATTAATATTTTTCAAAATTTCATTGATTTTACGCTAATCGTAAGAACTAAAAAGCCCCACTGAGCGGCAACAGCATCGAAAAGTTTCTTTGAAAGCGGAGCAGAATTAAAAACAGCTATTCCCTTTAAAAATATGTCCTTTTACGGATTACTCGCGGGTAAAAGAAACATGCCTCTGTCCGTGTTTCTGTTGCTTTTATGCCGACTCAATCTTTTAGCAAGTGGTAATTTTGTTTCGGGAAAATATTCGTTCATAATAATATCTTTTTTTTTTGCTTTCTTTCTTTCTTTCTTAGGTTTTATTTTGGCAGCGGTGTAAATGTGTCTGGGTTTGTGAATTTGGAATTTTCGTGTTTATGTAAATAATGTTTGGATTGAATAAGAAGATGTATAAGTATTTTATTGGTATTTGTTTTTCGACTGTTTTATTAGTTACCTATATTATGTTAGCTACATACAACTATATTACCATTATCTGTCCAACTTTTTCTCATTTTAGCTGCCCTGGTTATGTTATCTAATTTAATGCAGCTAAAAATCAGTACTTTATATAACCCGTCTGCATATAAGACCTCTACAACCCAGTTGCAAGGTAAGACGAGTTCCAAGATCGCGGGACTATGGTAATCATGACCCTGGAACGTAAAAGGCTACTGAAGGACACCGTGGATTTTGGTCAGTACAAGTCTGACAGTCCCTCCCGTCCTGCCCTGGGTGGGAGGACTCATTTGATGATTTTACTACATAAAAAAAGGTAAGACGTTGTCAGGCATCTGAGTTTCAATAAGGATCGTCAAAGATCTACAAATTACCATCGGACACAAAACGGTCTCGGTAGGTATTGACTGGTCACCTATTCAGAGGAATTATTCCCGTTGGATCCCTCTTGAATATTTTTCCCGTTGGATACCGCAAAAAATTAAAACGACAAAATTGCTTTTTTTAGAACTTTTTTTTAGTAAAATTCATTAATAAGTAACAGAGAATAAATCTTTAAAATAAAGATAATAACACTTTTCTTCTGATATGTAAACATGTTGTCATAACGTGGGATTCAACGAAAATAAAAAATGGGATGTATCGGGAGTACCTAAAAAATGGATCCAAGGAAGGATGATTTTCACTTGTAGTTGAAATCAGTCAAACTGCAACGCGTCATTACCAAGCTCGCTTAATCTGAATTTTCTACCTGCATAACATTTATAACTATGCCACGAACCTCTTGTATAACATAACGATAAATAATAATGAACATTTTTAATAACAAAACCCTTGCCGGTACTTAATGATGCCTACCCTCCACACTCAGTGTTGCCAGCCCCAAAACTTGCTACCCCATCAATATTTAAATCATAAGTGCTTATAAAAATGCCTCTGCCGTGTAAAACGTGTACATTGACAGGCTCATTATACTTTAAAATGGCGTCCAGCACTTCACACGGTATTTTATGACGATATAACCCTTATTTTACTAATTTTTACATGAAAATATCAACACTTAGGGAGCGTATACCAAATTGATATACACCAGACAGTCATAGAGTATGAAAATTTTGTAGAAGTGGCACTTATGTTATGACAATTGTGACTGTCGTTGATCTAGTGGTGATGAGCATGAAGTCTTGATCAATCCCCAGGTCAAAAGTTTGCTATCAGGAATTTTGGTAGTAATAGCACGCAGTAGTTTGGATCTGTAACTGGTGCATAGTTATAGGTTCGTTGACTAACCCGTAGTATTTAAAAAGGAGAACAGTGGTTGACTTGTAGAATCAGCTCTGCCTTACAATTTTGGAATTACAGGCTTTTGTTTTAGCGTGGTAAAATCATTAGATTACTGACTAAAATATGGTGGTGTCTTTCAATATCCCGTTATATTCCGGGGTCACGGTTGCTCGTTATAGTCCCGCCGTCCATGGTCCATGGTCGGACAGCGAGTCGCCCATTACTCGCCAACCGCATGCCCGCGCCTACGGTGTCCGTCGCCGTGGGCGTCTACCACTGCGGCTGGGCCGTGAGATGGACGCTGTCCTCTCTCTCATGCGTCCTGCCTTCTCCTTTGCTTGGAATTACAGGCTTGCGTTTATTCTATTTATTGATAGCCGTCTAATGTTAGTTCGTACAGTTCTGACTGTAAGTACATTGCCGACCCAAGAAAAGTAGGCTTTCCGAATACGTTCCCTCATAAAGTCACATCTACGCACACTCATCACATTCGTCTATGACGCAACCTAAGCTGAATTTTATTATAACCCTCCATTGTCCATGTCACACTTCAAACTACTGGGGATCGGTTCGACCCGTCGTAATCCTTTTCACAATAAAAGCGAAACCATTTTAGGCTATTCTCTGCAGGTTGATATTTATACCATTATGTACGAAATTTTACGAAATTGCCTTGTAATATAAATTGGTGATTTATCTTAGAGGGATTTTGGGCTAGCCATGTGTTTGTAATGTGCCCGACGTGTTAATTGAAAATGGTTTAAGAAAATATTTCGGGCATTATTTTAAAATTTTCACAGAGTTGTTGTGAGCAATCAATATGAAATTTTCGCTTTGTATGCTTTGCTTTAGTAATTAAAATGGGACATTCCAGTTAATAAATTGGAATATTCCAATTAAATATGGTACGTTGAATGTCATAAAATGATTATGTTTTTTCTTTTATTCAATGCGACGATTGAATGATTAATTTGTGAAATGTTGTTGTTTAATTTAGTATTTAAACATTACATTATGCATGATTTAGTCAGCCAATGATTCGTATAAAACTGTGCGAAGTAACGAGTGTTTTATTTAAAAAAATAATGTAAGTAACAATACGAACATTTTTACAACTCAAATGAAGGAAAACATGAAAAGATTTTCAACATAAAATTCTTTTGAATAGATTCAAAAATTTAGCAGAATTAAAATGTTCTGCCAATCTTACTTAAAGATCACAAGAAATGAGAAAAATCAAACAATTTTAATAATTAACGAAATTATCCTTCAAAGAACAAAACATTAATTAAAAATCAAAACGCCTTTGAAATTAAGACATTTGGACTTAAAAAGAAACAAAAGGAAAAAAAAAATCTTTTCACTTCATTAAATGAAACCAATATTAGTTCAGGATCTTTACAATTAATTAGATTTCACGTTTCGGTTGGTATTCTGGGGGATTGGAAGACCTTTCAATTAGGTTCATGTTCAATTGTTTTATTGACAGTTCAGAAAGCAAATAGGTATACAAACATCTTTACTATAATGGGCCTACCACACGCACAAGCTTCACCACAGTGTTGCCTGCGCAAGCTTCTCACATGAAAAAAACAATACACGGTCGGCAACACTGAACGCCCAACCACACACAGGTAAGTACGCGCAGGCCGGGCTTGCGCAGGCAAAACTGTGGTGAAGATTGTGCGTGTGGTAGGCCCATTACATAGCGTAGGTTTGTGAGGACGGTTGGATGTATATATTCGATATAGTATAATGTTTTAGAACCCCAGAAACAAGCAAGTTAATTTATACAAGTACTATTATTAGAATTTAAAATGTTATATATCTGGGACTCGAACATAACATAAATTCCTGGGAACATATTTTTATCACCATTACTATTAAAATGGTGACGAAAACATTATTTTTATACGAGTTTTTTTAATCAAAAGTCATTTAATCAAAATAGATTTGTCAGCACTTTTTGAACGTAATTTTTACACAAGATGGTCCCCCAAAGCACCGCTCGTTCGACACTTCGTTGAGTTTTGGCTGGGAAGAAAAATTGGCGGAGCAAATACCCCAGCAACACATCTGTCTCGACGCTTAGAAGAATCAAGATTATATACATTAAAATTTTATCCATTACCTTGAACTATAAATTGGAATACCTACATGTGACACTCGTAATGGATCCAAAAATTCGATCAAAAGCCCTCGAGGGAAAGATTATTAAAAACTAATCACAATATACTGAGTTTAGCACTTACATATTTTATACATGAGTCATAAAAGATTAAAAGAACCCACATTTTACAACAAACCTGTTTGGTGACATAAATAAGTATTCCAAAGGCATATTATAACCATGGTACAAAATTAACGCTACAAGATTTCAAAGATTTTAGCAAAATGGCCGGCGGGTCTTTTCGACCCGTCTCTCTTTTAGTAACCCTAATATGGCCGGCGGCGTTTGAGTGTTACACTCCGAATTAAAAAGGAGACAGCAAGTGTAGGGTTAAGTCTGTTTCTAATGTATCTTTATAGCAGCAACGTCCCTTGAGGGGATATCAGAAAATAAGAATTATTTAGTAGAGAGAGATGGAAAGAATATAATTGAACGTGGGCATAAAGAAAAACGATTTTGTTTCGTCATGTCAGGCTAGACGTAGAAAAAAATTTTCTAGAGCTTTTTGAAGCCTTCTGAAGAAAATTTTTCACACAAAACACGTCTTTTTTGATTGACTAGCTGTCAGGTGGCATGATTTTCATATTACATCAAAAAAATAAATTGCCCTAGCCACACAGTGAATCAAAAAAGTGCTTACATTGAAAATTCACACATTTCGCATAATGATATGTAGATACGATTATTATTATCACTATGATTGAACGAGACTTAAATTTTCAGATGTAATAAATGTTACTGAAAGTAATTTTGACGAACTTTATGAATTTGCAGAGGACCTTATAATTTAGAGAAGAGTTTTATGTGTTTAGTAATGTAATGCTGCGACGAAACAACTAAGCGAACGCGAAGTGAATGCGATCCGAATCCTGTCATATCGAAAAGCGAAAGCGGTCCGATAGTCTATATGACAGGCTTCAAACAATTCCATACATTACACACAAAAACGCTTCGCTTTCGCTTCGCCTCTGTTTGACAATAGCTTTAGGCATAATGATTATTATTGAATGCTGGCTGTTGCCCCCGACTTCACCCGTATGTATCGAAAATTGTCCTAAATGGTATTCTATGTGTTGTACAGACGGCGAGTAAAGAGAGATCAGATGCCTTATCATGAGTTTTCACTTATTACGGTCAGCTCAGATCAGACCGAGACGTGACGCTGCGCGCACATATGAATAGAGCTATTCAAAATCTAACTCTATTTCCTACATGAAAAGATACACCTGTCACAACCCAGCGCGTTTTTTATTATTGGCGACTCAAAATCTAACTTTATTTACTACAAGATAAGATACAAATTTGCAGTATCGTTGCGTCACGTCGCGTCGCTTTGCGTATCGGTCTGAAATCCTTATGACGTAAAGTAAACTGGAACTTTGACATTTAATTTCAAGGAAAAATTAGTTCCTTCTTCGTACACCAGAGGCGCTGTTCCTTTTTTCCATACATACAAGAAACGCTGTAAATACTGGAAAGACGCTGTAAAGTAAAATAGTAAAAACTCGTGATAAGGGCTCCGTTAACTTGTTCTGCTGTGATTGAGTAACAAACTTTCATCCATCCAAACAGTCAGTTCCTAGAACCAAACGTTCCAAGACATGTGACATCAATCAACCTGGCCCACGCGATGAATGTCAGCCCACCCCATTTCACAAAGAGGAGGCCTGTGTCCCAGCATTGGGAACATAAGGCTGATTATTATTTTTAATCTATAGTACAGACATAAAAAGTAGCTTACTATCGACTCTCCAAACATAGGGCTTCGTTGGTCATTAAGTTTTTAATTAAAATCAACAATACTGATCAGAATCTCAATCGTATTTCTATGTAAATCTGTAAGGTTTTAAGAAGAGAGTTAATTGAATATTGATGAAGTTTCGAAATTCAATGAGGTTTTTATTTTTTATTTTGTAGTTTGTAATAAAAGATTATTTTTATGGAAGTTTTCAGTGTTTTGTTAAAGTTCAAAGATATTACGTTAATTAAATAGAATTACAGAAACAGTGGAATTTTCTGTAATTTTACAGTATATACTTCTGATCATTTTATTAATCCAAATCTGCGGACAAACATACATACATACTTCTTCTTCTTCTTCCTGCCCTTATCCCATTCTATTTGGGGTCGGCGCAACACGTTTTCTTCTTCCATTCTCCCCTATCAGACGTCACAGTATCATTTACTCCTTTTTCTTTCAACATACATACATACAAATATACTAATCGTACTGGGAACCTCCTTTTTTGAAGTCGGTTAACAAGGTCAACCATGGATTTCTTTTTGATATTTTTAGCAAAATTCTGTACGGAGTCAAGCTTTACCAACAAGAAAAGCATTTCAAGCAAACATAAACTCCATCTTTTGTTTCCAAATACAAGATCCGCAGAAAAATCAACACAAAGTATCGTATTTGTTTGCAAATACGTCGGTTTCATATTTACATAGTCGGCGAAGAATGGACGATATTTTGTTTTCGTTTAGTCAACAGTAGCTCCTGTGAATATTGTATATTATGAGCTTCAAGTTTTAGACTCGCTTGTACTGTGGGCACACTCGACTTTTATAAAGGGTGTAGAAGAAGCCACTTCTTTTTACCCTCTTCGCGATTTTTTATAAATTCGGGGCCATAACTTTTCTTTCCAATTTTGATATTTGTAAGTGGGTACTACCGACGGTCTTTCCGACCGAGCAACCGAGGTTCTACCTATAAGCGTCAAATTCTTCAATCCATTTCTAACGTCGGTGAAGGAAAACATCGTGAGGAAACCGGCATGTCCTAGAACCAAAAATTCGAAGACATGTGACAGCCCAATCCGCACTGGGCCCGCGTGGTAGATTATGGTCCACTCCCTCTCACAGAGAGGAGACCTGTGTCCCAGCAGTGGGAACATTTATAGGCTGATGATGATGATGATGATTTCTAACGTCCAGGTGACGTTACATAGAAAATCTTGGACTTATGTGTATTGCGCATTATATAATAATATAGCCTTTTATTCTGAACTAAAAAACATACATAAATTAATTACAGTCCTAATGTTTTGTGAGTTCACTAAATGATGTCTCGTAGTTCAGCGTGCCGCTTGGCATAGGCCTCCTCTAACTCCTTCCAGTGGGTTCTGTCGCGTGCTACCCTTCTCCAATGAGGTCCAGCGGTGAGCTTTAGGTCATCTTCCCATCTCATCTGTTGGCGGCCTCTGTTTCTTTTGCCGTCTCTTGGGTACCAGTCTGAGACAGTTTCGCTCCATTTTCTTTGAGTATCTCGGATCATGTGCCCGGTCCACCTCCACTTTTGTTGATCTATTCGAGAGATTATGTCGGTGACTCTAGTTTTTGCTCTTATTATGCTGCTTCTCACTTTGTCCTGTCTCTTGGTTCCTGTCATACTTCTCTCCATGGCTCTCTGACAGCGTTCCAACTTGTCTCTGTGGTGTTTGGTGAGAGACCACGTTTCACATCCGTAAGTGATGACTGGAAGTATACAGGTATCAAAGACTTTTGTTTTTATTGCCATACTTAGCTTCTTAGATTTTAATATCTCTTTCAGTGACCAGTACTTCTTCCATCCGTTTGCAATTCTTCTATTTATTTCTTTGGTGGTCTGATCTTTATGGGAGATTATCTGTCCTAGGTAGCTGTATTCTTGTACATATTCAAGAGGTTGGCTGTCAATTTCTATGGCTATCTGATCCGAGTTTGTGAGCAGTTTTGTTTTGTCTTTGTTCATAGATAGGCCTACTTTCATACTTTCCTCGTTAAGCGCTGTTATCATTTTCTGGAGGTGTGTTGGATTTTCCTCAAACAGGACTATATCGTCAGCAAAACGTAAATGGTTTAGTCTCACGCCGTTTACATTGAGACCGTAGTCAATCCAGTCCAGTTTTCGGAAGATGCTTTCCAATACAGCCGAAAATAGTTTTGGTGATAGTGGATCTCCTTGTTTTACACCTCTCATCACCCTAAACTTCTTTCCGAGCGTCTCCAGCTGTATCCTCGCTTCGCTATTTGAATAGATATTCTTGATAATCTGAATGTAGTGTGAGTTTATCCCTTGCTGTTCCAGACTCTCCCAAATGGCTTTATGACTAATGCTGTCAAAGGCTTTGGAATAGTCGATAAATGCCATGTATAGCTTTTTGTTGTATTCCCTGTATTTCTCTATTATTTGTTTAACTGTATGTATATGATCTAGGGTGGAGTATTTTTGTCTAAAGCCAGCTTGTTCGCGCGGTTGATTTTCATCAAGTTTTTTGCTTATTCTTTCCAGGATTATTTTGGAGAACACCTTGTAGATATTTGACATCAGGCTTATGGGTCTATAATTCCCTATGTCTTCTTTCTGTCCTTTCTTGAATATAAGTATAATATGTGATGTTTTCCATTGCGTGGGGATAATACCAGTCTTCATTATTTCATTGAATATTGATGTAAGTATAGGTAGTAGTTCTTCGAGAGTACCCTTGAGAAGCTCGTTCGAAATTTTATCTGGGCCCGGCACTTTTTCTATCTTTTGACTGAACACTGCTTTTTCTACTTCGTTAGAAAGTATAATTGGTTCTGGTACAATTTTGTGTTGCCATCCGTTAAGATCTTTTCTTTGTTTTGGTTTATACTTTTTGTCAGGGTTCGAGTATAGGTCTTGATAGAATTGAGTGGCTATTCCGTTGATATTTTTCCTTTTGGTAAAGGTATTTTTCGCTTTATTCAGCTTTGGTATCCATTCTCTGTTAACTTCTCTCAATTCTTTTAATGCTTTCTTCACGCCCCCTGTTTTCGTTATGTGCCTTTGTAATGTTTGCAACCTGTTAGCGTTCCTGTCTTTCCTGATATTTTCTCTGATTTCTTTACTTAGTTTAGTTTATTGCGCATTAATGCGTATAAAATTTATAAAATGTTGGGCAGGACGTGTCTGTCGCATGCCGGATATATAAACTGTTTGCCAAAAAACAGGTGCTCTGAGATAGTGAGACGTTGTCGCGGCCGGCCCTGAAGGAGATGGCGGGACGAACTAGATAGGTTTGAACTGAACTGGAAGGAGGAGGTGAGGGTTCACGAGAAGTGGAAGGAGTGGAGGCTCTTTTGCGCAGGAGTGGGACAGAGCAGGCTTACAAAAAAATTACATTTTACATGGGCACATATAAATTCGTTTCTCAGCAATTTTATAACAGTAACAAATACAATGTTACTTGGATGTTAAAAAATCTTCATATTAGGTAGTCTGAGTTGATGACATTGCTTTAGACAACCAAGACACATTGAGATTTAACCTATGAAAAAGATGAAAAAAAAAAATGTTAAGAATATTATATTCTACATGGCTGTCGAATACAACATTACGTCAATTATGTTGTTAATGTTAACCCGTTGCAGAAACATAAAAGACATTGAAAGCGTTTGCAACTCATTTATGCTTAGGATACACCGGATGCACATAATTTATCGTCACCCCTGAAGGACTATTTTGGTCCCACAAAGCCTTCAGAAAATAATCCGTCGTCCGGTAAAAGATCCCGAGTGTATCCACTCAACTAATTTCCGGTATACACTCTATTTACAGACTCCGGAGGAAACAATACCTCTCCATAAATAACAGGAGGGAAAATATCCTGAAATCTTCGGGAAAACCTATCGTCAAAAGCAAAAGTATAGAACACCCATTTGTTTCATAGAAAAGACGTATGCTGTTAGGAGGGAGGGGGATGTAAGATATTTTGTTACTTGTGATAGAAGGGGAGGGAGAATGTGGCACCTCAGTGAATCGAGTGGCCCGAGGCGGGACAAACGCAATATCCTAGGGAACCTAACGGTGCTAGGGATGGGAAAAGTCGATAGTTTTTTTTCAACGACTTCGCCAATGATTGACAATAGATGTTGAATTATACCAGGGAAATACAAATGGGGATATGAAGAATATATAAACTCTGGTCATATAGATAGCAAGGTTTTACGACGTAGGTAAGGTTACCTACGTTGTTAAACTTTTCAAAGTAAGTACTAAGTTTTGCATTTTCACGTATAATGTTATTTTTTTTGTGCCCAGTTTTGGCCTGGTGAAGCACAGGAAATTATCTTCAGAAGGAATTGGCGGAGGTATTTTCCTAGCAGACAATAGTAATTATAATAATTATGATTTATTTCTTTGATGAAGATTTCTTTCCCTTAAACAATCAGTCTAAGAGGCTAAGTTTTAAATCAATTTCCCAAGTTAATAAATTGTTTTGTTTACAAACCATAATAAAAATTGATTGCGGCCACATTTATCAATTAATAACAATTAAACAAAGTTTCGATTGCCGAAATGGACACCATTATCAAACTTTGGCGTCGTTAATTATTTAAATTTATGTTTATTGCACAAAATATTCTCTGATATTTGACAATAATGCTTGAATTTGTTAAAATTAAGTCTCATATCGTTCTGCATGTCTCTATTTTTTTTTTCTTGTGGAAGAAGTTGCGTAATTTAGAGAAAAATAGGCAACAAATTTCAAACCGCTTGTTACGACATTTAGACTATTTGTATTCACACATTTTAAAGAAACGTTCATGTTTCTTCACTGTCGTAAAAAACGCACACACAAAGTAGTGGTTATATTACCCATTTTACAAAATCAATTTAAACATTTATTTTTGATAAAAAGGGATTGGAATGTCTATTGGATATTTTTGGGGTTTTTATCTAACAATCTGACAAGTAGATTTCCGACATAGATCAGGAAAAGACCCGAATTCAACCCTTTTGATCAAGTTGTCGGATTTATTACTTGTTTAATATTGTAAAAGGGTTTTTATTCTTTCCCGATTTCTTTTACAACTTTACACGTTAAGCTAGACTATCTCATACGTATTGTAATTTAGTACTTCTTCAGTTAATTACTTATAAGAAGGTTAATAAGATGCTTAGATAAAATATTTGTTGTATTTTGATCTTAATTCCATTTTACCAGGTGTAAAATATAAAGTCGGATATTTTATTTATTTAATAAAAACAATTGATTTCCAGCTTGCAGAATCTCGATATTTACTCCATATCTCGACAAACAAACATCGACACTTTCCCCTCACTAGCCCGCCATCCGGCCGTCTGATTGGCTGTCATGTTGACACAACTTATGAACGTGATATGTCGTCCACTTACTTACAACACACGGTTCCACCGAACACTTACTATTAGAAGTTAGTTATTGCTGCTCGGGCCAAGGAGAATTGTGGAGCTAGTAATGGCGTAAGGGTTTATAACTGGAAAAAAAACTTTAGAAGTCCAATCACAGTAAATTATTGTTGTGTTACGGAATTTTGGGGCTTAATTAATAATTATAATTTAAATTGAATTATTTTGAAACTTAATAAATAACTTTAATTAAAACTTTATAAACGCTCTTAGGTGTATCCAATGTCGGTTTATGGTAACTGCCGGGTTCATAGTACTATCTTAACAAGGTACCGTGACCCTGGAAAGCAAGGAGCATCCAAAGGAACAGGGTAATTTTTAGTCAGTAAGAGTCAGACAGTCCTATTCGCTGTACATAAGGCGGGGAGGACTCATTTTTGATAATTATAAACCAAAAAAAAAAGGTGTTTATGGTACTTATCTAATTAACATTTTAAACCTATAATTAATAACGAAGAACTATTCGAGATTATATAATTATCATATATTACATATAACTTGGGTATATAATCAGCCAAAAAATACCTTAAAAACACAATAATATCTAACACTACGCGTACAAGATTTTCACCCACTTTAGGTTTTGTTTTGATGAAAAACTGCCTCACTGTAATTGTAAAGGTTTTCTTTGGAAAGAATAATTCTTCAGAAAGAATAATTTGAACCTGCGCACTCCGGATTCAGTACATCCAACGCTCTTTCCAACCGAGCTACCGAGGTTCGTGCTTACTGCGTCGAAATCTTCAATTCATTTCTAACGTCTCAAAGTGACGTTTCGTGCCATCTATTGCAGATATTCTTTCCAAAAAAAATACTTTGAAATTCGCAGGAAAGCGTATTCTAATATATAAAATTCTCGTGTCACAGTTTTCGTTGCCATACTCCTCCGAAACGGCTTGACCGATTTTGATGAAATTTTTTGTGCTTATCCGGTATCTAAGAGAATCGGCCAACATCTATTTTTCATCCCCCTAAATGTTAGGGGTAGTCCAACCCTAAATTTTTTTTTTATTTTTTAGACAAAATTTTTAATTTCAATTTTTTATGGCAAAACAACGTTTGCCGGGTCAGCTAGTTTATTTATAAAATCACTGTATCTTTGTTGCTAAAAATAATAATATTACTTTATTATTCTAGGTACTTACTGTAGGTATGAAAGTCGGTGATCTGCACCGTGTTGCAGTCCTCTCCGACCTGGAGGTAGGTGATCTCACAGCGGTAGACGCCCTCATCTTCAGGCTTCACGTCATTGATCACCAGCTCAGCGTATGTCGTATTTTTGGAGTATGATATTGTTACTCTGTGGGCAAAGAGAGGAGAGGAGTTTAGAAATTGATAGAGCGACTGGACTGCTGCGCTGGGTGTCGCGGGTTCGATTCCCGCACGGAACAAATATTTGTATGATCTACAAGTAGTTGTTTCGGGTCTGGGTGTTTGTGTATGTGAATGTATATGTTTGTAAACGCACACGATACAGGTGAAATTCCTAGTGTGAGGCAACGTTAAAAAAAAGAGTTTTAAAGGCAGTGTGTTTAGGTGGGACTTAGATTTTATGTCCTATGTGAAACTACCCCTTGTAATGTCTGGGGTCGCGGAACTATCGGATAACCGTGGCCCCGGAACATAAAGGCGCTCCCTCACCGCGAGCATTCATCTGTAATGGAACGTTACAGATTCGAACATTTCATCGGTGAAGGAGAACAATCGAGCATCACAATGCGCACCTTGTATCAAATCATGCTAAATGTACGCGAATGCTCGTTAGTCAGGGAGGTAGTAAGCCTCCTGCAGACACACGCGATTAATCGCGCTGCGACAACGAGCCAAGCTAATTTCCACTCTAAATGTACTGCGAATGGACCGCGACATGTCGCCCCGCGCGATTAATCGCGTGTGTCTGCAGGAGGCTGTACTGTACTTTTTTTTAAATTTATTTATTTTACATTTATTTACAAGTAACTTATGACTCAAAGTCTTAAGAATGCTCAAAGTCGATTCTATAATGTTACATTACATAGTCGAAAGGTTGGTAAGGGAACGCCTTTAAGGGCTATTGAAGGACACTGTGGATTTTAGTCAGTACAAGTCTGACAGTCCCTCCCGTCTTGCACTGAGTGGGAGGACTCAGTTGATGATTTTACTACGTAAAAACAAAAGCCCTTGTAATGTGGTTTCTCCTTGTTCCGCAGACAGAAATGTCATAAAATATGGTCTTTGGCTGAAAAAATCTAATTAGCCAGCCAGTTACATCATCAAAATATATGAGACACGTATTTTTTCCTTTCGCTACGTAAACCAAAATTGACGAAGATACGATGCTTTAAGTGACATTTTCAAATAACGTCAATAAATAAAGCGTTCAAAACTATTGGTAATCTCATGTCAGCCACATGAATCGTACGTAAATCTTAAAAATATTGATAAAGCCGTTTTTGACAGATACGGATTGCGACGAAAAATATGAAAATTGGCCTTCAAGCGTGAGGTTTTGGTACAAATCAATTTACTTAAAAATTCTTTTGAGAATATCAACTTTTTTGTGTATTTACATAACTAAAACTGGAAAAATAAAAAAACTTTTTGAAAAAAAGGGAACCGACTTCAAAACCAAACACAATAAAAGTGTAAAATAACTTTTCTTTCGGAAGTCGGTGGCCATAGTCAATGAAATAAAAAACAAAGCCACCGACTTCCGAAAGAAAAGTTATTTTACACTTTTTTGTGTTTGGTTTTGAAGTCGGTTCCCTTTTTTTCAAAAAGTTTTTTATTTTTCCAGTTTTAGTTTAGAAATTCAACAAAAATCTTCACATAATCGGCGTCTTTAAAAATCTACAATCCTAGTAAGCAACAAAAACGGATCTGTACGGGCAACTTCACAAGATATCCATTATTGTTGTATACTAAAACCTTCACCAGAATGTATCAAATACTTTTCTCAAAACCGCATCAAAATCGGTTCAGCCAAACGCGAGATAATCGCGGACAAACATACACACATACATACATACAGGTCGAACTGAGAACCTACTTTTTTTATGAAGTCGGTTAATAATGTGAATACAAGTTTTAGTATGGATAGATATACGATAGATTAATCGTGACAAATTTTAATTAACGATTGGCGTAGTAACTGAGTAATCGAATGCTGCTCAGCGTGTCGCGGGTTTAATCCCCACACGGAAACAAATATCTGTCTAATCCTGGTTTGGGTGTTAATGTACATGATTTTACGATACAGGAGAAAAAAAATGCAAGATTTCTCAGATGCTAATGAAACCTAAAGTTCGAAAAAAAGCTTAAACACAGCAAATTAAGCACAAAAATCACCATCACCCTTTCCCCAAAACGAGCCAGTCACGTCCGAAAAACAGGCGAATCTGGAAACTTCATTGCGTTCTGAAACGAACTAACTAAGAGTATTTACGTTTTTTTCGTCGAAAATCCTTCGACTAATGGCATTAGGGTGATGCTGCATGTTCTAAGAACGAGTCTTTAATTAAGTAGACTGTCCACTAGATTGATAGGTCTGTGCTCGGGGACTGTGGGAATGAATTGGTTTTTAGTTGCGATGAAATTCGGGTTTCACGGACCTTTTTGAGGAGGTTAGTTTTGGAGTAAATGGGAGATATACGTATTTATTTAGTTTTTTTATATCATTTTATACGCATTAACACTTTTTTTTCGTGGCAAAATCATCAAATGAGTTCTTCCTGCTAAATAACCTTTATATCATTTTTTATTGTTTGTGTTTGACAGGCCTGTTGGTCTAGTGGTTAGTGACCCTGACTGCTATACCGGAGGTCGTGGGTTCGATTCTCACCCAGGACAAATGTTTGTGTGATGAGCACGATCATTTGTTCTGTGTCTGGATGTAATTTATCTATAATATGTATGTATTTAGAAGTATATAAGTATGTTTATCAGTTGTCTAGTACCCATAACACAAGCTCTGCTTAGCTTGGGACTAGATGGCGTTGTGTGATAGTTGTGGAATATTATATTATTATTATATTATATTATATCATTATACCACAAAAGGTTGTATCGTGAATAGTAAAGGTTATTTGGAAAAAAATCAATAGCGAGCAGGACTTGAACATGCGACCTTTGGATTTAGTACACCAGACGCCTTACCAACAGAGCCATCGCAGTCACGCTCGACAAGGGCGAATCTTTCATTCCATTCTTAACGAGAGCGCCATCTATTGTAGAAGTCTCAAACTATTAACAAATAAAATCATCCAGAAGATTAGTGCGTTCACCTAGAGACGCACGGATAGTTTTAACATTGCACTATCAATCTATTGTTGTCTCTTTCTACAGCGTGGCGTTGCATGTGTTATACAACATATTTTCAGACTGTGTCGTTACGGAAAAACGGCTGGAGGTGTATACGTGTTGAAATACGAAAAGGAAGGAGTTTAAACTCCAAAGATTGGTTTGTTTTTCGAATTAATCAGGACCAAACCACCGTCAAAGTAATTCCTAATGGAAAAACTCTTGAAAAAGGCTGTAAGAATCTTCAATTAATTACTCTAGTACCACTTCTTAAAATTTCATTTCGGTTTAAACAAATCCTTACCTAAATTCAAACGTTTAATGTGAAGACGATTAGGATGCCAAAAATATCACGACGATTTCTAGAATATAACTTTAACATTTAATTTTAGAAACGGCTGAAGCATGAGTAGTAAAACGTTCTAAATGTCAAGTAAATAATATTATTAATACGAAACATTTCGTGGAAAGTTTCAGGATACGTTTCAATTTTGGTATTTCGGAGTTATTTTTAAAAGAAATATGATGTTAATATTATGCTGACAGCTTGTTATAGAAATAATGTTAACTTTATGGATTACTTTAAAGGATGGCAAAGACTAAAGTTTTTGGTCACTAGCTGCTGCTGTTCCTCGCGGTTTCATCCGCTCCTGTTGGTGATAGCGTGATGTTATATAGCCTAAAGCCTTCCTCGATAAATGGAGTAGTTCCTGAGATTAGTACGATCAACAAAACAAACAAACTCTTATAATTATATAATATACTAGCTTTTCCCAGCGGCTTCGCTCGCCCTTATTGCCTTTGTCACTCAGGACCAAAGCAGCTTTCAACTGGTGAAAGAATTTTTGAAATCGGACCAGTAGATTTTGAGCCTATTCATTACATATAAACAAACAAAGTTTTCCTCTTAATATTAGTATAGACTAGCCGCCCGTCCCGGCTTTGCACGGGAATAAAGCATGTGTTACTCAGGGTGAATGTAACTTTCTAATGGTGAAAACATTTTTGAAATCGCCACAGCAGTTTTTGAGTGTTTTCATTAAACAAAAACACACACACAAAAATACGAATCTTTCCTCTTTATAATTTTAGTGTAGATTGCGATAGAGACGCTTAGAATTAGAAGAAAAATATTCTTCTAATTAAGACCAATTACAAGGTCTATATTCTGTGCGTGTGCCTGAAAATCAACAGAAGCTAGCTAACAGGCGGGTGGTTGTAGACTAATGACATTATAGAGCCGCCACTAATCAACCAAACAGGATGGAACAGTGCTGATGACTCGAGCGAGCGTCGCTTTTCTAGTCATTGTGGGAGTAATGAAGCTCGATTGGTTTTGTGTGCCTAGGCCAGGAAGAGGTTTTGAAAGAGGTCAGTTTGTACAAACAATAATAATAATAATATTCCACAACTAAGCTATCACATAACGCCATCTAGTCCCAAGCTAAGCAGAGCTTGTGTTATGGGTACTAGGCAACTGTTAAACATGCTTTTTTTTTCTAAATAATAATATAATAATATTCCACAACTAACACACAACGCCATCTAGTCCCAAGCTAAGCAGAGCTTGTGTTATGGGTACTAGACAACTGATAAACATACTTATATATTTCTAAATACATAAATATTATAGATAAATTACACCCAGACACAGAACAAATGATCGTGCTCATCACACAAACATTTGTCCTGGGTGGGAATCGAACCTCGTGGTTTCGATTCCCACCCAGGACAAATTTTATGTCCTCCGGCATAGCAGTCAGGGTCACTAACTACTAGACCAACAGGCCTATCGAATAATGGAGTCGAACAATGGAGATAGGTACTGGATTGATAGATTTATCAAAGACGCTGCCAAGTTGGACAGTTTTCCATTGACAGAGATGTGGATGAACTTTTCGTCATCTATACATATAATAAATCTGTAGAAGGGTCAATTCTGTACATTGAAAATATTGAAAAAATAAATAGCGGGGGGTGTTGCTGGATCGATACCAAACCCAAATATGTGATTAAAAAATTTTTTGTCTGTCTGTCTGTCTGTCTGTCTGTCTGTCTGTCTGTCTGTCTGTCTGTATGTGCAGGCATCACGTGAAAACTAACGGTTCGATTTCGATGAAACTTGGTATAATTATACCTTATTATCCTGGGGATAAAATAGGATACTTTTTATCCTGGAAAAATACGTAGAAAAAAAATCTTATTTTTCAGTTTTATTCATAGACGTTGTTCTGTAGAACCGCGAACACACGTTGCATTACCCGCAGTGGATTCAGCGCCGTAACCTGTAGCGCCGAAAGTCGGATTTGGCTTGAACCGTTTGCGGCACACGCGGGCCACGCCTCCCCGACTCCTATATTAGGAGCCGAGTTCCGCGCCGCGCGATGCATATAAATTCTGAATTTTGATGCGAGCGGACGTGCCCAGTGTGGCGAGCGGTCGTCCGTGGAATTAATATTGTATGCGTGTAATTTTAAACCGTGCTTTTCAGCGCGACCTTTTTGATTACTGTTCCGATCAGTTTATTTGTAAATACAAGGTCGGAATTACTATGAAAAAAATACTTACTACAGAACGCGAGCTCAACAGCAGTAGCTCAATAGAGGGATCTCCTTAATTATTATAGGCTCAGCCGTATTTGGGTCCAATAGATATTTATAAGATGTCATTGTCAGAGTTACTCAAAATGGAGAAATAAACCATCCACGCGAAGATCGACATCCGCGCGGACGGAGTCGCGGGCGGAAGCTAGTGTAGATAATATTTTTCTTCCAAATAAATAACAAAATAATATCTAAGTATCTTTACAGATATTCTCTGTTCTCCACGTAATTTTCCATCACAGAAGTGATAGTAGGTAAAGAGTTACACTTCAAAAAATATTCGCCACGAAAGTTATTCGAAGAATAGTTTTCGAAGAACTACCCCTCTACATTATTTACAAACTATAAATAGACTTATACCATTCTGAAGGCGGTATTTATATTAAATCAAATACTCATTCGTAAATAAATCAATTTGACTAAAATAGAGCATAGATAAATTACTTTTAGAATGTCAAAAGTTGAGTTACGGTCTTTAAATACCAATCTTTCTCTCTATTTTCATAGATCCATTAAGTTGGGATGATGTAAAATTTGTTAATGAAGTACTTCCAATAGATTTAATTCAAGTTATATTAACATTAACAAAAAACGCACTACTTTTTACCAATACCAAACAAAAACAGACTGGCCAAACCGACTGACGAAGATTTACTCCCACCACGACCGTCCACCATCCGCGTCCAGATAACACAGTTTAATCCCATTTTTCAATCTTGGACAATAAATTACACAAATAAATTGTCCTGTACCTGCAGAAAATAAAGTGAGTACCTTCTGACGTCACGACTCTCACTCCCGAGTTGTGATGCGTTTGTCATTATCAATATTCAATAGGTGCGTCCACACAGAGCGCGCAGCCTCGCGATGCAGCTCGGTTTGTGTGGACGTATCTCGGCCGATCGACCGAGCGCCCGAGCCATCCAGTGTCGGCTTTTGTTTCGCTCGCTTATATTGTTTCGTGCCTTGATCAAGAAACAATAGACGTCCACACAGAGCAAGCAGCTTCGCGAGGCATTTGCCGCGCGAAGCAAATGCCTCGCGAAGCTGCTCGCTCTGTGTAGACATACCTATTGATTTAAAAACAGTACGTGTCCTTTAATTTTCAATACTCTTAACGGACTAGAAAGTTTCCCAAATTATTGAGGCCGTCAACTAACCTGTTTCAATAAGCCTTCTCCAAACTAACTCCTCAACCAATTACATTATAAACAGTTCGAATAATCCCAGTTATTACAACACAATAGTACAGTGCAACACACAATGCTCGCAACATTAACTGCAACAAACTTTCCATTGTTGCTCGCACAATGCTCGCAACTAATGCTACACCTGTGTCGCCGACTGTACCGACTATGAATAATTTATGCCGTTACATTTGAATTTGTTGGTGTTGACTTTAACTTCGCAGTAATTTTATTGTTGAGTTAGTTCGTGGATTGAAATAGAGCTGGTTTTTGAGTGCAATGGCACTAGTCTACTATACAGAAGAGATACTAACCTGTCGGGGTTGCAAGGATTCTGTGGCCCTGGGCATGTGAAGGAACAAGACTCATACTGACTAAGAACCCACTCTGAGTTCGACTGAAGTGTTTGACAGTGATTGAGTAGTTAAAGCTTTCTGGAGTTGACATAAAATTATATCAATTTGATAAAAAAAAAACAAAGCGATATTATTTTGTCTAGGCGCTAGCACTAGAATGAGTGATGTGAACATAACGAATTTTTTTCTAGTTTGGATGAATCACAAAATTAGTCCTCCCGCCCCGATGGAGTGAATAGGACTGTCAGACTCTTACGCAATAAAAGTCCACTCTATTTCTCCAGTTGCCCATTGCTTTTCAAGGCTTCGATATTAGACCCTGCTTCTGTTTTGGGTCGGCAGGCCTTTGGCCCTATGGGTGCGACTGCTTCTTGACGCGCATGTAGATCACGGCCTGGTCCTTGATCGGATGTTGAGCTATCTATTACTCACCGTCCGCAAGTCGACGCATTCATGCTAGCACATCAGTCGAAAATGTGTGAGTAGATTTTAATCAAGAATCTTTAGGCCGGGTGAACCATTGATAGATTTTTTTTTGTTAAAAATAAAGATGGCAATAAGCTTGCCTCCTATTGTATGCGAATACAACATAACTGGCGAATACTATGGATGTCCTCATAGTATGCCCGCATCTATTTAGCCTTTCCAAAATTTCATGCCACTGCACATGTTAAACTAAAAACTACTTTATTTGCTTCTATATAAATGCTATTCAGTGCCGTCAAAGAAAACTCTTAAAGAAAATACGTAAACTAAGAAAATGTACCCCGCCTTCAATAGTTAGCTAATAAACAAAATACTTTTAAAACTTTATTAAAAACCTGAAGTCGTAAACTCAAAACTTCCTTTTTAAGAGTCGGTATATTTTTAAAAGTTAAAGATGGCTAGTTTACGGTGCTTTTAAGGGGATGAGCTCAAAGTTTATGGTAATAGTAGGGTAGGGCTAGTACTCATTAAAAGGAGGGCTAATGTCTAGACTTAGGGTGGCTTTCTAAATTTTATGGTGTCTAGGTTATGGTGAAAATGAATTAGCTAATTACTCTTTATGGATCTCTATCTCCTAATTGCTTTTGACCTTTTACAAAAAAATATCGTAGGTACTGCCTGCCTCAAATATTTTAGGGCCTTATAGGAAAATACATTGATTTCAAAGGATTTCAACAGATTTCACATGATTTACCGGTAGTATAAGCCAATTCAATACAATTTTGAATTCTTTGTTATTGCAGAAGGAATGTCTTGCAAATCACATAAATAATGGCCTCTTCACAACCATGCCGCTATATGCGGTAGCTTAGCTCGGGGCTGTGAGTGGTAAGATTAAATGTATTGAAGTGTTTGAAGTATGCCACGAGGTATTGCTAGTAGCAAAAACGCCGTTTTAGGCATCTATAAGAAACACGGTGTAACTCCATCAGTATATTCGTGAGCATGCGAACGGCGAGTAATGGGCGTCTCGCTGTCCAACCATGGACCATGCCCGGGTCGACGGTTGTTTCACGGGCGCCTCAAAGAGTTGTCAGCAATATTTCGGGGACCGCCTTAGAGGGCCAAAGCCTGCCGGGGTCGCGGGACTATCGGGTAACCGTGGAACGTAAAGGGTTACTGAAGGACACTGTGGATTTTAGTCAGTACAAGTTTGATAGTCATCGAATGAGTCCGTCCCGCCCAGGGCAGGGCGGGAGGGACTCATTCGATGATTTTACCACTTAAAAAAACAGTGTATTCATAATACCAAGGTATTTTGATTTTAAATATTTAGTCTTACATTCCCTTGATCTATGTATGAATTAATCGTACGTGTACTGTACTCGTATATAGTCCTTTCATCAATTCGTAATTGGACGAGTTTTCGCTGTTAAAATTCTAATTCTTTAAACAGTATTATCGTGCAATAAAGTTCCATACAGGCAACTAATTTTTCTAACATAAAACTTATCCATTTAACCTCAATGAAAAAAGCTTTTCATAACCACCCACTAACCCCCGTTAGTTGTAACCACAGCTTATTGTTTAACCAACAGTTACGAGCAACCAGTAATAGTTACCGTTAACTACTTTAATGTGCTCTCAATGCACTTCCAACGAGTTTTATATTGTGGCCTTTTTAGTTCAGCCAGTTTATAACGCAGGGTTGTTATTAAAATATGTGGGGCATTTATTTATATTTATGTGGGTTATAAGAGTGGGTAAAGATAAGAGAAGAAGTGAATATTTGTCCCGTGTGGGGATCGAACCCACGATACCTTGCCCTGTAGTCGATCACTCAATCACTGCGCCACGCTTTTTTTTTATCGTGGTAAAATCATCAAATGAGTCCTCCCACCCCGGGCAGGGCGGGAGGGACTGTCAGACTTGTACTGACTAAAATCCACGGTGTCCTTCAATAGCCCTTTATGTTCCGGGGTCACGGTGATGAGATAAGGCCCTCTAGAGAGGGGGCCCCGTCATTATGCTGACGCTCTTTGAGGCGCGCGTGGAACACAACGCGCCGTCGACCCGGGCATGGTCCATGGTCGGATAGCGAGTTGCCCTTTACTCGCCGCCCGCATGACCGCGCCTACGGTGACCGCAGATCGTCATGCGACGTCCGTCGCCGTGGGCATCCACCACCGCGGGTGGGGCGGAGGGAGGACATTGTCCTCTCCCTCACGCGGCCCGCCTCCTCCTTCGCGAGCATGACTGCTTCGCAGAAGGAGGCGACCGCTTCCCACTCCGTCTCGCCCCGCAGCACGGCCGCAACCAATGCCAGGCGCGAGAGGTCTCCGCCTAACTGCGCCACCCTTGCTGCTAATTTTAAGTAATGGGTTTCATATATTTTCAATATCTCTTAACATTTTCGAATCGTTTGACTTCAGAGTAACCACAGTTCATCTATTTTAGCAGTAAACTTAAGCGCCATCTGCACCTAATTCCCCCGAGTAACCAACCAATCACAGCCCTCCAAACCAAAATCCAAAATGGCGGCCAGAACGAAATCCAGGATGGGCAGGTGTTCCGCGCGCTGGCCAGACCGCACGATCGCTCTGACTGACAACATACTTTGTTAGCCACCGCAGACAACCACGCTTCTTATGTGTAACAGAGTAAACATAGCTGAGAAATGACTTTATTTTGATTTTTGTATAGTAATTTTAATAATTTTTCGGGTTCTGTCTACTTCTATGAGAATTTGATTATAGGGCCAAGGCCTTAATTGAAGTTTCTTAAAATTTAAATTAAATAAATATTTTCATATCATCAAAAAATATTTTCATATTACTATTTCATTGTGCATTGCCATAAAAATACGCTATCATAGCGCTACGCCAGCTACGACGTAGCGCTACGCCGTAGCTAGCGTCAAGCTACGTCGTAGCACTGGTCAAAATCAAGCAAAAATTCTTTTTATGGTTTTTCATGTGTTTACACCTACCTTTCTAACAGTCTCTTCCACTCTACCTAGGGAATGACATTTGATGATTAACACTCAAAAAAAGTACGGGTAAAGCTGAAAAGGACAATGGGCAAAAATGTATGGAACTTGGTCCAAGAGCCTCCACTGGTAACATTTGTCGGAAACGAAAGTACATACTCGTACATGTCTCATGACTTTAGCTAAATATTATCAAAAGCCCCGGCATTCTATTTATATGGCCATGTTAACTTGACTACCGAACCTAACCTAACTTGTTTTTTGCTTTAAAAAATGACATCCACATGGGTTTGCTATTTTTTTAAATTCGTCACAAAGTTAATGAAATTCGTCACATTTTTTAATCTATCTTCACTACGTTTTACTTTGTAGTCCCATTCACCTCATAAAAAACCTGTCACCAAAATCCTCCATTTACTTTTACCCCTCACTCGCCACATACTACATATTTCCTGCGGCTCCGGCCATCACTCAGCTCAGCACACAGTTAGTTACACGCCGCAGACACCGCGCTACATCACCCGCCTTGCGGCTTTGTTTATGTTAGTGACATTTTCACGCGGCGCTTATATTTTTCATGTTTCGACATTAGCTTTTAACAGTCTCTTCTAGTTTACCTAGGGAGTGACTCGTTTGATGATCAACACCCCAAAAAAAAAAGAAAAAGCTGAAAATTTTGGTTATGTGAATTTGTCATAAAGTTAATTCGTCACGTTTTTTACTTGGGTTATTCAAATTCGTCACAAAGTTAATAATATTTGTCACATTTTTTTAAAACTCTCTGCGAGTTAAGTTATAGCACAATTCACCTCATAAAAAAACCTGTCACCAAAACTTGCATTCACTTTAACCCCCTACACCCCGTATACTATGTAAATCCCGCGGCTCCGGCCATCACTCAGCTCAGCACACAGTTAGTTACACGCCGCAGACACCGCGCTACATCACCCGCCTTGTGGCTTTGTTTATGTTAGTGACATTTTCACGAGGCGCTTATATTGTTGGTTACGTTAGGAATTAGAGCTGAAAGTAAATGTAATGTATAAAAGGTTTTCAAATCCTGCTCGCGGTTCAATTTTTTCTTTCTAAAGAAAAGCTTTGAAATTCGCGACGCATGCGTTAATACGTATATTGCGGCTTTAAGTCCGCCTTATGCACCACAAATTGTACGTTAAAGTTTTAATATATAAATATTTCTAAAAATGATAATTTTAATTTATACCTAGGTATATCATTTTTCAAGTGAACTAGAAAGGTCAAAGAAAAAATGGATGGATTTTGTGAAGAAGGAGAGGGAGAGGGAGGAGGAGAACGTTTCTTGACGTTTTACTTGATTAACGTGGCTGACCATAGCCTATTTAGTACAGTAATAAATATAATATATAAATAATCATATTTACATAAGTTGATAAAATGCTATGCAATAGATTTGCCGCGGCAGTCCCCGAGTGCCACACGTATTTTTTTGTGATAATGTGTGCATTTGTGGCGTGTGCCAATAAACGTTTTATCTTTCTTTAATCAAAAGACAGTTTAAATGTAACAATTTTCATCTAATACATAACATTATTATTTTAATAACATAAACGATGTTTGTCAAATATGCAATCGAAGCATATCACAGTAAGATCTACCGAAATACCATTCAATTTACAACATAGTGTAATTCTCTCTCCATTCAATATGGCTGCCGAGTTTGCAATATCAATATATTTAATTGAAACAGTTATCTTTGCGAAACTATGTATTTCAAATCTGCTGGATTGAAATTATTTCAGATATTCGCCTCAATGATTTTCATGCAACTGGTTGTGACTACCTTTGTATATCTATGAACTACATTCATGTTTGTGGCGAGTTGGAACTCCTGACTGGTTGAAAATCAATAAACTGTCTTCATCTAACCAATACTTGTTGGTATGTGTCAAAATTCTGCCCAATTTCACAATACGACAACATGCGCTAACCGACGACTGGGTGACAGTCGGTTGGCATAGTGGCTGTGCGATCGTTAACTGCGCTGTGTGTCGTGGAGTCGATTCCCGCACAGAAAAAAAAATATATATAAGGTCTACAGACAGAGAATGGTTCCAAGTCTAAGTGTTATTTAATTATGAACTCTGTGTTCATCAACACAGAGGAGCATCTCTTTTGCCCAATTTCGCTAAAATTTGGTGATCATCATCATCAAAAAATAAATGTTCCCACTGCTGGGACACAGGCCTCCTCTCTGAGAGAGGGAGTGGGTCATAATCCACCACTCGGGCCCAGTGCGTGTTAAAATTTGGTGATGCTTGAATTAATGTCTCTGTATTATTGTTGGGATTTGAACTTCTAACGCTGAATGAATCTTTTTGATGTTGCACAGTCACACGTTGCCTAGTAATAATGAAAACCACTTCATCAAATCATCTTCAACGTACATAATTATATCAACTAACGAACAACTCTATTGTCTTCTAAAAATAACTAATTCTAACTTTATCCAAACATACCAAAATATCTCACTTTGATACAATATAAACAAACAACCTTAGTTTAAATAAATACGCTTTATGACGCAGTCGGAAACAATCGAGTGTTTTCGTGAGCCTTCGTATGCCTTCGTGAGCATTCGGGCGATTTCGTGCGCCATCGGAGCAGAACGACGCCATTGAAGAAGACTATTAGCTGTATATTGAGACGGGGTTACCAGCTTAAGAGTTTTGGAGGATTATTGGGTATTATTTTATGGTGAATTCGTTGTGATTCATATCAGACTTTTATGTTCCACGGGCTGAAATACAAGTCACATCTATGTTAACCTATATTAAAGTTTGTAGCTGTATTTCACCACGCAGGCTAGTGAATTTCATAATTATGGCTTCGAATATACAGATATCGCATAATCTAAATACAGATTCAGGCAAATGTTTCTTCAAGTCAAAATGTTAGTGCTATGAGCCTTTTTTAAAAACCTTTAAACGCTAACATGGGGGATGCGGGGAATTTACCATGAAATGGAAGAACTGTCTAAACAGCTCCTTCCAGGCTTCTAAAAGCCTGGGGCGGTGATTCAAAGCCTTGCTATGAGAATCGGCGGTTTTGTGGACTGTATTAAACTTTATGTGGCGGCATACATTGGTTTGAAGGAGAAACAGGAACAGTAGGACACAGGATGCAGCGCATTACCTTTTGTAGAGGTCTGGAGTCGCTTTCCTGCTGTAAGAGCCTTGTACGCCCTCGATGTACAGGTTAACCACGCGGCGGCCAGCGTGGTTCCTCAGATACAGGATTCCTTTTCCTTTTGCAGCACTTCAAAACACTGTAGCTTGATATTTAGGTGGATCTAATTTGAATTATAAACCCAAAACCCTGGATTTATCACGAAATCTGGATTTATTTGCAATAAAGCCCTGGAGAGGTGCTTTCGCGGCGGCGGAGTAGACGAACATTTTGGTCCTTCGAGCCGGATTTGTCCCAATGTGTACCTAGAACCTTGTCAGGTACATCTTTATCAATCTCGAGATCTGACGAAGCTCGATGCGAGGCGGGAATAGCGCGAAGGACAGCGTCCGAGTTACTCGTCCATTTCACGAGGTCGAACTGACCGCATTTAAATAATTGTATAAGTTCGATACATGAATTGATAGCGACGTTCTCGGCTCGCTCGCAGCAGGCGCCGGTACCGGTGTGGACGGCGGCGCTTGCGGCGGCGCGGCGCACTCGCTAGATATCGCGGGTTCGAATCTGGACACCGGCACCGATCCACTGTTATGAGATTGTGCCGGTGTCCAGATTCGAACCCGCGATATCTAGCGAGTGCGCCGAGCTCGCTTCGCTCGTTCTTGCATCCTAGGTCAAATAACTGATTACTACCTGTCATGCTGGCTCGACGGAGCCCCGCTTCGCGGGGCTCCTATTTCTGCGTGCAAGGTTTAAAGTAACCTAACACGAAGGGGATGGCGGGGTCTTTCAGACCCCGCCATCCCCTTCGAACCTAACCTGTCCGTGTCGGGGTGTCACAAGTCCCCGAGCTCGCTTCGCTCGCTCTTGCATCCTAGGTCAAATAACTGATTACTGCCTGTTATGCTGGTTCGACGGAGCCCCGCTTCGCGGGGCTCCTATTTCTGCGTGCAAGGTTTAAAGTAACCTAACACGAAGGGGATGGAATCCCCTTCGAACCTAACCTGTCCATGTCGGGGTGTCCCAAGTCCCGAGCTCGATACGCTCGCTCTTGGATACTAGATTTTTCTAATAACAATAGCAATCGTGAAGGCAAACAATCAAAGTCCAAAGGATAAGCCAAAGTCATCAAAGAAAATAGTTTAAACGTTAAATTATGTGTTTCAAACGTTATCATAATGATTTTCGGTTAAATAAACGTTATATCAAATAAAATTATATGAAATGAGTTTTAGAGTAACACAAACATTATGTTGCACA
Source organism: Agrotis exclamationis (assembly GCA_950005045.1). Lineage (NCBI taxonomy): Eukaryota > Metazoa > Arthropoda > Insecta > Lepidoptera > Noctuidae > Agrotis > Agrotis exclamationis. The sequence goes on from OX465441.1 coordinate 15,243,480, forward strand.
GTCACACGTTGCCTAGTAATAATGAAAACCACTTCATCAAATCATCTTCAACGTACATAATTATATCAACTAACGAACAACTCTATTGTCTTCTAAAAATAACTAATTCTAACTTTATCCAAACATACCAAAATATCTCACTTTGATACAATATAAACAAACAACCTTAGTTTAAATAAATACGCTTTATGACGCAGTCGGAAACAATCGAGTGTTTTCGTGAGCCTTCGTATGCCTTCGTGAGCATTCGGGCGATTTCGTGCGCCATCGGAGCAGAACGACGCCATTGAAGAAGACTATTAGCTGTATATTGAGACGGGGTTACCAGCTTAAGAGTTTTGGAGGATTATTGGGTATTATTTTATGGTGAATTCGTTGTGATTCATATCAGACTTTTATGTTCCACGGGCTGAAATACAAGTCACATCTATGTTAACCTATATTAAAGTTTGTAGCTGTATTTCACCACGCAGGCTAGTGAATTTCATAATTATGGCTTCGAATATACAGATATTGCATAATCTAAATACAGATTCAGATTAATACTTATGCATTTAAATACCTTTCTATTTAAAAAAAAGCTTTAAAACTCATTTTAAAGTGTAAACGGGAACTTTGATCTTCAACCTATCCGAATATCGCACCCCCAGGCCAATAAAGGCGTAAGTAGAATTCCCTAACTTTACAGGAGAGCAAAAAAACTGTTTAACCAGGTGTATCTTTTTAGTTTTTGACTCTATGATCTTTTGTTATATATCAAAAAATAGTAAAAAAATTAACCTTTTTTTTTGTTTATATTCAAAACACCTTAAATTATCGTGGTAGTCAATATTTAATGTTTAATGTTTTACAGATGTTTTCCTTATTTATTTAAGACCAATACTCAAACGTAATGACTTTTATTCCAATCTTTGCTTTCTAAATATTTTTTAAACTGTAACTACTCATGCTTACGTCTGTTACGAAGTTCTATACTATGATAAAATACAGGAGCTAAATACTGTTTAAGCCCTTTTTGCCTTAATTTTATTTTACATACCGAATTGTATGACGCTTTTACAGCTTTGTTTGTTAAAACATAAAACTAAAATATGGTATTAAGTATGAATACGGGCTTTTTTTACAGTATGTTTAATTGAACTATAAACTGTAAGTAATATTACGTTTATAAGTAAAATAATATATTTCAGCGGTGTAATAAAAAAGGTTTTTATAAAATTGCACTTTATTATAATAATAGTCATAACAAAACCTGATAAGAGATAATAAAATTAACAGTGAATTATAATCTTTCTGATAAGTTTAACTAAGAACGGTTTCTAAATACAAATTCTTAGAAAAACCTCAAAATGTGGCATCAGCAAAAATCTTACATTATTTATTAAATATACCAATTACTAAACATCATCATCAGTCGGAAGACGTCCTTTGCTGAACATAGGCCTCCCCCAGACCGCCACGCCGAACGACAATTTGCCACTTGCATCCATCGCTCGGTTGCTCGCGACTCTCGCGATGTCGTCGGTCCACCTAGTGGGAGGCCTATGCTGCGTCTTCCGGTCCGTGGTCGCCACTCGAGAACTTTTCTTCCCTACCGGTTTTCATTTCAACGAGCGATGTGGCCTGCCCATTGCCACTTTAACTTGCAAATTTTACGAGCTTTGTCAGTGACTCTGGTTCTTCGCCGAATATCCAAGTTGCGGATTTATTCGGCAAAGAATAGCGAGCATAGCTCTTTCCATTGCTCGTTGAGTGACACTTAGTCTCTCCAAAAGGCCAGCAGTCAAAGACCGCGTTTTAGAACCATATGTCATCACTGGCAACACACACTGGTTAAACACTGGGACTTGGACCTACCTAACTGAACAATCTGTCCAAGGTAAGTATAAATATCTAAAACTTCGAGATTATCATTCCCAACAACAATAGGAACGGGTGCCACATGGACATTCGACATGATTTTCGTCTTGTCCATGTTCATTTTAAGGTCCACCTGTAGGGAAACGATACTTAGGTCGCTGAGCATAGCATTGAGGTGCTCCAACGATTCTGATATTATGAGTCTATCGTCGGCAAATCTAAATTGACTGATGTATTCACCATTGATATTGATGCCGAGTCAGTTCCATTCCAAGAGCTTGAAAACGTCCTCCAACGCGTTCGGGAACAGTTTCGGAGAAATAACGTCTCCCTGATGTCTCACGCCTTTCAGCAATTGAATTGGTTTCGTGCTCTATTCCTGAAGTCGGATGGACATGGTGGCATTTCTATACAAGCACTTCAACACTTCGATAAACCTATAGTCGATATCACATCGTTGGAAGGACTGCAATACTGCCCAGGTTTCGATTAATCGAAGGCTTTTTCATAGTCCACAAATGCTAGACATAATGGTCGATTGTACTCCTCTGTCTTCTATATAATCTGGCAGAGCGTGTGTATGTGGTCTATGGTACTAGAACCTTTTCGGAAACTGGCTTGTTCGGAAGGCTGGAAGTCATCAAACATACGATTGAGTCGGTTCGTAATGACTCTTGAGAACAGCTTGTATACATACATGGCTCAGAAGTGAGATTGGCCTGTAGTTCTTCAGCAAGATGTTATCACCCTTTTTGAAGAAAAGAACAAACACACTCCTGTGCCATGCTTCTGGCGTAGTACCTTCGAGTATGACGGAATTAAATAACTTCTGGAGGACTAGAAGTACCGGTTTTCCACCCGCTCTCAGAAGTTCTGCTGTGATTCAGTCCTCACCTTGCTATTCAGCGCCTTGTTATTCTTGAACTGTTGAAGAGTAATTCTAATCTCGTACAGGCTGATGTCCGGGATATCCTCAGTGTAGTGTCGAGTCAGTTTAGCTCTTGCGTCTCGACCTGTCAGACATTGGGTTGTCATGTTGATGTGTATAACTGTCCGTATAACCTCTCAAGCTCTCTCAGTATTTACGGTTTCGTCGAAATGATGCTGCCGTCGTTAATCTTCAGCTTTGTTATTTGGCTTTGCCTAATAAACAAATTCTTTGCGAAGGCTTAAAAATCTTCGCAAAGAATTTATTTTGAGCCCTGGTTCGGCTCGATTACCTCTTTGATCCGTGCCGCACTATAGGCGCGAAGGTCACGTCGCATTGATTTAGAAATATCAGCTGAAGATTGCAGTCTCATCTCGGTCTGGGTTAGATCAACTTGATGGCGCAGGGTCTTAAAGAACTTGGACCGCACAGCTTGGACAGTTTCCACCAACCCATTGTTAATCTCGTCCATAGTTTCGCATTCGGTTAGGCATTGGAAGCGATTGTGTAGTTCCAGTTGGAAGTCTTTGGGGTTCTAGATGTGGGCAGGACCAGATCGTAGCGTGGACTTCACTAGAAGAGACCTTTCAAGCTTCAAATTGAATATTTAATGTGCCTGGGACGATTTGGTGATCGCTACCGGTTTTTACCTTGGCGATCACAGAGATATCACTAAATATTCGCTTCTTGTTCGTCATGATGAAGTCAATTTCATTTCTGGTAGTACCATCGAGGCTTATCCACGTCCACCTCTTTGATGGCCGCTTCTGGAAATAGGAGTTCATTAAATGGATTTCTTCTTTTTCCATGAAGGCGACCAGCCGCTGCCTCCTATGGTTTCGCTGCCAATACTTACATGGCTCCACTCTCAACTCATCGCCATTCCGTGCGCCCACCTTCGCGTTGAAGTCCCCCATAACAATGGTGAAGTATATTTCGAAGTATGTATGGCCTCGGATATCTCCTCATACAATGCCTCTGCTTCATCATCAGAATGTGTCGAGGTCGGTGCTTAAACCTGTATGACCTTCAGCGAATACCGGATGGTAATTCTGAGTATAAGGTATGCTACCCTACTCGACACACTGTCGACTGTCATAACGTTGTTGATGAGGGACCTGTGGACGAGAAATCCAACACTACCCTGGGATTTACGCTCTTCTTCCCGCTAGAAGAGCATGTTACCCGAATCTAGAACTATTGTATCCTGACCCTCTCTTCGGAGGTTAGATAATCCCAAGATATTCAAGTGTATTTTGCTCAATTCTTCCTCCAGCTCCATGCGTTATAAGGGTAAGTACCCAGACCTTTCGAATTGTTTATGTGACGAGTGCGTGATTACTTCCGTCCAAGTAGATCAAATCGTGAATGGAAAAAAGGCGTAAAAATGATTATTTCGAAAATGTGTGCGAGTGCACCCGTAAATAAGAAAATACGGCTTTTTTTGTTTGATTATTTTTATTTGTGATGGGATGTAATCGGTATTATTTTAAGAAAATCTTTTTTTTTTATTAGGCATTAAAAAGCATATTATGAGATACAATTATGACATTTTTGCTTTATTTAATGAAACAAGAACTTAAGCAGGATTAGGTGTATTTTAATGAAATTTTACGTTCTTATGTTGGTTTATCGACTTTATTAATTGACAAAATATTGCACTTAATCGACGCCAAAAATTTTTTTTTTGGTATAAAAGCCTCATTTTGAGTCAAAATGTCACGGAAAAAATTGAGCGCATGTATCTTTACTTATACTATCCAAAACTGCAATAAAAAAAAATTGAAGTAATCGCACTTACGTCTTTGTTGATCTGGGGGTGCGATATGTCAAATTTTGCCAATCGAACGTGAACCTACCTATTTTGTGATAAAGTAAAAAATTTGATAGATTGTGGTAGCTTTATATGCTGGAGTCAGAACGTCTGTACAGGCGTTTTTTATGGGTAAGAAATATATGATATAACTACAAAATCTCTAATATTTACAAGAGATAACAACTGAATATATAATTTTATTTGATATAACGATCTTTTAATATAATAAACGATTGACATAATTTTATAATGACTAATTTTTATAAGTATAACAATCAATGAGTATAAAATCGTTTTGTATACCACTCAAAAGACATAAAACTTAATTGGTCTAATTTTTTTCTTCATGTACCTACTAATAGTGCCACCTGCCATGAATGTTCGACGGAGGCTCCTTTTTCTGCGTACAGGGTTTAAAGTAACCTAACCTGTCCGTGTCGGGGTGTCCCAAGTCCCCGAGCTCGCTTCGCTCGTTCTTGCATCCTAGGTCAAATAACTGATTACTACCTGTCATGCTGGCTCGACGGAGCCCCGCTTCGCGGGGCTCCTATTTCTGCGTGCAAGGTTTAAAGTAACCTAACACGAAGGGGATGGCGGGGTCTTTCAGACCCCGCCATCCCCTTCGAACCTAACCTGTCCGTGTCGGGGTGTCACAAGTCCCCGAGCTCGCTTCGCTCGCTCTTGCATCCTAGGTCAAATAACTGATTACTGCCTGTTATGCTGGTTCGACGGAGCCCCGCTTCGCGGGGCTCCTATTTCTGCGTGCAAGGTTTAAAGTAACCTAACACGAAGGGGATGGAATCCCCTTCGAACCTAACCTGTCCATGTCGGGGTGTCCCAAGTCCCGAGCTCGATACGCTCGCTCTTGGATACTAGATTTTTCTAATAACAATAGCAATCGTGAAGGCAAACAATCAAAGTCCAAAGGATAAGCCAAAGTCATCAAAGAAAATAGTTTAAACGTTAAATTATGTGTTTCAAACGTTATCATAATGATTTTCGGTTAAATAAACGTTATATCAAATAAAATTATATGAAATGAGTTTTAGAGTAACACAAACATTATGTGTAAAGAAATTATATCTCTCGTTGGTATATCTCACGTTGATTATATCATGTGAACGTTATTGAAATGAAAATATATCAAGTAACTTTATATGAAATGAGACTCACCCGTTTTTTATAATCCATACAATAATCGCCGTTAATACTTCGAGTGCGCTGTAGGTAATTTCGTATTTTAACATCACCGCACTCAAACATTTCATAATTAAATATTTTATCTCACAGAATGCACTTTTACTACAAGACTAAAAAAAACGATTCAACAAAAACATCAAGTCGCAAAGTAAAGAACAATTACAGGCCATCCTTTCCGGGGTAATTTTATATTCGCAGTTGGCAACAATGCTTCTTTTTATACAAAAAGGTGAAGTCCATTTGTGGAGCCGCGATGAACTTTTATAATGTCTTTAGATGCTGTAATATGAGGGTAGGTATCATACTTTAATGTCCGTTACGGTTCTCACAGCATTAAAAGATTTTTTTTCAAGGTTAGGGAAAAGTTTGAATGAGTATGGCAATCTTTGTTGAGCTTTTTGAATTTTTCTTTTGAAGTTGTTTGTTTTTGTATGTTGACTTTTTCTGTCTCGGCAGTCGGTCAATGTTCAATGATAAAAGAAGATTTACATTAAAAAAATGAAAAAAATATGCTTAGAAGTTTGTAACAAAAAAATGATGGAAAGAAAGAAAAAAAGAAATTGCAAAAATGAGTAGAAAAACTGAACTAAGCCACACTAGAAGACATAAATATAGGACACAGGAATCACATAAATACAGGAACCGTGGGTGACAGCCCTTCTCGTAAAATTGTGACCGGTGTCCCAGCAGTGGGATCATTATAAAACACCAATAAATCATTAATTTCTAGAGATAAACTTATTTCAGCAAGCAATATGGACTGTGACCACAACAGAAAGAACGGCATGATGACCGCAAGTCAATCTACTCGCCCCGATAACTGGTTACGTCATCGGATACCAGTTAGTACAACTAGAACGAAATACGAATGCTTTGACAGGTAAATAACTTCATGCCAGTAATTCCCGCAGCGTTAGGCAGAGATGTACTTAATCTGCCTGCCTTTTCCCAAATAAATTGGGATCGGCTTCCAGTCGAACCAGATGCAGCTGAATATCAGTATTTTAGATGGACCTCTACAATCCAGTAACTGGATAATACAATATCCCATAGTAAGAATGGTTGTCAGACTTTTAGAGCTTCTGACTTTTAATAACGATTTTCAAAGATCTACAAATAATAGCCGGGACCAACGGCTTTACGAGCTTTCCGAGGCACGGAGGAAAATCGCTATGACAGATGGTCACCCATCCACAGACTAACCTCGGCAAGCGCGGCTTAACCCGGAAGATCAGCGGTTGTAATTATTTAGCCACGAGCTCCTAGATGTATCTAATAGTACTGAATAATTTTACCATTAAGTATTGAAAAAAATCGGGCAACAGTTTAGGCTCTGTGATTTATACCGATTGAAACCCAACCAGGGAATTGAACCCAGAACCTGAAACGTAGCGGTAGCTTTAGATTTGTAAGCCAAAGAAGTTTTTTGAAATTATCTTAGTATTTTGGTGCCAAAATACTTTATTCGAATCCCTACAATCTATTCTTATTCATCGACTTCAAGAAAAGGACGAAGTGGTTAAGTCGTAACCACCGTATTCCTTCACACAGCCTTTGCTTTCCAGGGCCGTGGTACCCAGCCAAGAAAGTACCACGATCCCCTTTCTGCCTAATAAAAGAAATAAAACTGCGTAAAACAGATTAATAGCACCTCACATATTGGCTAAACACGGTTTTATAGAAAACACTAAAATAACATTACGAGCGGAAATAATTTCCTTGATCCATAGGATTTTTATACCATGAGCGGTTTATGGTATTTTTCTCGTTAAAACTAAATCTTAATGTCCGCAAAACGTGCGATGTGTGGTAAAACTATTGTTATTTTCGTTTTATGTCCTTAAGGGGATATGGCCACAGTAGTGTTTGTGTGTATGTTTGAGCACTTTGGTTGTAAAAACGCATGTGTGGGTACACGAACACGTGTTTGGGAACGCCATTGATTGACAAATTACGTAACTTTCATGAAATTAAACGAACAAACGCAAAAGAGCTTAGGGAGTGAGTAGGCAACGAGTAGAGGCGGGAAGCTCGGAGTAGATTAGTTTTGTTTTTCGTTTTCACAAGTTATTATTGTACAAATTTTGACCAAGTTATTATTGTAACTTTTTTTTTTTTTTTTAGGTGGTAAAATCATCAAATGAGTCCTCCCGCCCTGGGTGGGGCGGAAGGGACTGTCAGACTCTTACTGACTAAAATCCACCCGTGTTCCTTCGGATGCCCTTTACGTTCCGGGGCCACGGTATCCTGTGTTAAGAAAAACCCGCGACCCCAGCAGGCATTTGGCCCCATAAGGGGCCCCGTCAGTTTGCTGACAACTCCTCGAAGGCACGCGCGAAACACGACACAACGCGCCACCGACCCGGGCTTGGTCCTTGGTCGGACGGCGAGCTACCCATTACTCACCGTCCGCAAGCCCGCTCCGCCGCCGCTGTGCCCTCTGCTAATCAGAGGGACACGCGTTGGAGCGTCCACCCGACAGGCTATTGGCATACGGGCAAAGAGACCCCTTAGGCACACAGTGCCTAAGGAAGTCTTTGCCCGCATCCCAGGGTGCACCGGCCCGAAAAACTGGTCTTCCCCACGGACGTATCCGAGAGGGAACTCCAGTCTACGGGCGCACGTGGAGGTTTCCTGTCTTAGCACCCCGTTATTATTGTAACTTGGTCAAAATTTATTGGAAAGCACATCTAGGCCTCATTCAACATTTATTCACAAAAAGTGGCACGTCCATCCATAGATTCACCATTCCTGGAGTAGATTATGTTGTTTGATCATTCATTACCTACTTACTTATCTTCACAATATCATAAGCCATCACATCCAGCTATAATTGACAATTTAAGACATGAATACACAACTACCCTCGCACAGTAATAACCCACTTCACAAAGACAAGGCTGCTCGGTTTATGACGTACTAAATTGAGCTACATGCTGAGCTATAGCTTGAAATATTTAAGCTGCATAAACGTTGAGCTACTCATAAACGGTTAACCGGATCGACCTGGTTTAAGGGTGGGGTTTCTTGCAGCATTTTGAGATGTAGATTTCTATTATAGTTATAATTTTATTCTAAACTAGCTATACCTTGTGGTTTCACCGACTGTTCAGCTCCTATTGATCATAGCGGGATGTTACATAGCTTTTAGCTTTCCTCGATAGATGGACTATTCAACACAAAAAAAGAGTTTTCTATTCGAATCAGTAGTTCCTGAGATTAACACATTCAACCAAAAGAAATAAACTGTTCAGTTTTATAATATTATAGTATAGTATAGTTTCGAAGTTCTGGTTGGCCAAAGAAGAAAACCTGCTTAGTTGGAAATACATAGATGACTGCCTTTGTTTTGGGTGTAAAATTCATGAAATAAATCTTCCCATCCTGGGTGGAACGGAAGGACGGTCAGAATCTTACTGACAAATGAAAATCACCCTAATCCTTTCCGTTCCAGTCACGATTACCTTTAAAGACAGGTCCCTCGAAAACCTGTACCGATCAAAATTCATAGATGAGTTTGTACTGATGTATTTTATTAATCATATCCCGTGTGTTCTGCTGTATGCACTTTACAAAAAGCTGATGGATGCTACTGAAGATTTAAATTCGGTGCAAAGTTCTGGGTCAATTCGCGGCACTAAACGCCGGAAAGTAAAAGGCTATTGAAGGACACCGTGGATTTTAGTCAGTACAAGTCTGACAGTCCCTCCTGCCCTGCCTTGGGTGGGAGGATTTATTTGATGTTTTTAACACGCTAAAAAAAAAGTTCTGGATCAATGGGCTTGCGGACGGTGAGTCACAGGTGGTTCACCGTCAGATCAGGAGCCATACACCATAGCCTTTTTTCATAAAAAAGGCTTCCTCTATTCTTTTATCTTGAATTCCCATAACTCTCGATGTGACCCAGGCCATCAACAAGATATGAGTTTCACTGTCAAATGCCCTCCCCCATAACACTATCCCTTAAACAGTACTATCGCCATCCACCATAAAGGGAAGCTATCATCCCTTATGGAAATATAAAATCAAGTAGTTTTGGGGCCAAGGGCAATACACTTTATGACTCCATAACCTATGGAAGAAGCTTACACCCATCAAGCAAATCTCAACTCTGTTTCTGATTCAAGACGGTTTAATTTCTAATGAGATGTTTTGATGATGAAGCCAATCTCCTTAGATTGGCTTTATTAATTCAAACTCTGTTATTGGGGTGATAAAGCTGATAATTGAGTGGTGTGTTAAGGAAACTGGAGGTTGTTAAATATGGAGGGTAGTTTTGATTTGTGGTGACTTGTGTTTGTTTCGTGACTTTATTTGTTTTGCTTATGATTTTTATTTACATTCTCGTATGTTATTTTTGGGGCCCCCATGTATCGCACCTACGGTGCAATAACGTCACTTATGCAATTTTTGTCAAAACTTAACTGATTATGAGAAAATACTCCAAATCTACCTCTTTACTTGGTGCGTTATTGTCATTTGTGTAGTACGCAAACTTTCCACGTGAGGGTATAAGTGTCGTTACGGTTTTGGCGCGAATCTGGACGGCACCTGGAGAAACAACGTTTCATTGTTCAGTTGCGCGCGGCCCCCCGCACGAGTAGTTGTCTTCTGGAGCTACAACGTTACTAAGGTAATTGTGACAATTATTTTTTTATGTTTTTGGAGCAATAACGACACTTGTGTAGTGAGGAAGTGAAGTAATGACGTTGTTTCCCCAATATTTGTATTTCATGGTGTAAAGTTTTACGTTAGATTAACAATTGTGACGATATTGCTCCAGTATAGTAGGATTATTGTTTTTGATTAATTTTTTTATGATAATTATTCCAACATGATAAATAGATAAATAATAGTATGATTATGACATCTTTTCTCTTTTTTATCCCGATTTTTTAAATAAGTTGTTTAGTTGATGTAAGATGTTTAGATTTTGAAATAACATTCCTGCGTTAAATTGAAAACTGGTATCGGCGGTCCCGCTAATTTTAAGACAATTTTTATTTAACTTTAATTTAAAGTGATCAGTTTGTTTCGTTTGTAATTAGTACCTATTTGTATTATTAATGTGGTGGTTTGGCGCACTAAAACCTGCATTTAAGCTGCTTTTAAGCAATCTGATAAGTAATTATTTCACGGGAAATTTAAAATCTTAATTTTGATAAATCAGTCAATAATTTATTTCCTTATGATATTTTTTTATTGAGCACCTACTTATTATCATTATTTTGTAGGTATTTTCTTTTTTTTTCAGAATGAACCAACACGCAGCAAACACCTAGTGCTACTTGCACTTTTCGATGGTAACAATAACAAAAACTCGACTGAAGTTCAAAATTTAGCCAACTCTACAAAGTTACCATATTCAAAACCAATTTTTTTTTTATTTAAAGATAGTTTCGTGTTTGACCACTATCTCGCCTAATGGTAAGCGAAGATGTGGTCGACGGTGAAGCACACATGACTAGAAGTAACCTGTTCACTCTTGACTTGAAGACCACAAGGTTATAGCTGTCGGGAAATACAGATGCCGGCAGGGAATTCCACTCCTTAGCTGTGCGAACAATAAAGGTATTGGCAAAACGCTTTGTACCTACGCATCGGAGGGATGTCCACCATTATATCGATGGCGCATTGCCGTTCGTCTTGTAGTCCGATGATGGAAGGGGCCAGGTGGAATCAAGTTTTGCAGTTCCATTGCACACTCTCCGAAATGTAACCGATAAAAAACCGACAGGCTGGCAACACGGCGACGATGTTCAAGGCTCTGGAGCTTTGAATCGACCAGAGCATCGTTACCGATTAGCCTCTTGGCATTTCATTGTCGCTTACAAATTCCAAGTGTCCAGTATCACCATCCAACCTAGAAGACCCAACAACAACTACTCCAGAGTAGGATGATACTACTTTCGAGAACCCCGGTAACTCTCCATCTATTTTATTTGCGACTAATAAATCGTATGAACAAGAGGGTATCGACTTTCAAACAGGCGATTTCTCCGGCACTGATTTTGTTACTCTTTTTTGCTACCTATTTGAATAAATATTTTTTAGAAATGCATGATGACGTGTTTTATTTGCTTTGACATAATTGACCGATAAATTATTTTCTAGACCCATAACGTCACTTCTGCGAGGGTTGTAATTTTTAAACGTTTATATCTTAAAATAGTAAACAGTGAAATGTTTGCTTTTATGTTAAAGTAAGGTTTAATGGTTTAGTTTCAATATTATCAATTTATTTTTTAAGTCAAGTAAAACTATACAATTTAATAGGATGTTCAATTTTCAAACGCTTCTCCTGAAAAAATACGTCAGATACATAAGTGACGTTATAGCACCGTAGGTGCGGTATGGTATGATAAGTAATGATTTAACAAAATATTTTTCCGGAAAAATGTTCTTATTATGTGAAAACTTATCTAAGACATAACTTATCTAACATGGTGTCAACATCTATGAAGTCGTGGTACTATCTCAAAATGGTACCCTAGAAAGCAAGGGGCAATCCAAGAGCAGGGTTGATTTGTAGTCGGTACAAACCCGCACTGGGCCCGCGTGGTGGATTATGGCCCAGTCCCTCTTTCAGAGAGGAGGCCTGTGTCCCAGCAGTGGGAACATTTATGCTGATGATGATGATGATGTTGATGACGAATCCGACAGTCCCTTCGCTTTCCCGTTGATGATTTTTCCACCAAAAATCCTTATTATGCGATAACTTATATAGGAGAATTACAACATGCATCTTATAAATTAATTAAAGCGGTAGGTATTGATAAAAAAGAGAAAGTACATTATCTGACTAGGAAAATATAAATAGTTTATCTAAACTAACTAACCTAACTATTACTAAAAATGTCATCAAAACAATACTTAGTAAGATAAAACAGTTTGTATGTAATACACAATATTTTTATTTTTATTTTGGTTGATACGGAATTACATGGTAAACTTATTTTTTTAATACAGCATATAACTTGGATGAGCCTTTTTAAGACTGATCATTACCTCACCAAAAAACACGCATGTCATCATAAAAATGTCAGCCACTTTAACATTTCCCATAAGTACCCCAACATTGGGGTGATACCTCAGCCACCTTCCCAGACAGGGGTTATTTATGGGGTCTATAAAACCAGCCGTAAAGCATGGTAATGAGATACCTAGTGCAAGTTTGCACCCTTATGCGCAAATTGGTTGACGATGCATTTTAGCGATTCGTGGGTCTGATATTATGAAGTTTTAATTTTATCTTACAGGCGATTACATATGACTTGAGATAACTATAGAATGAAACTAGCTCACTCTGTTCCATCACCCATATTCCTTCCCCTTTTTTCACATTTTATAGGATGTTGTCAAAGAGACAAGCTCATGTGGCTTTCCATCGTACTAAAATCGCACAAAATAAAAATTTAATCTTATTTTGCTTTAAAAACTTGTTCTTGGAGTTTTTCCCACATTTAAGAATTTTAAATCGTACTTAAAATGTAGAAAATTAGAATGTAGATAAAGAATTGAAACATTTTATGTTATTGGTCATATAAAATAGGCCATTAAAACAACAAAATCAATAGTTTTGATGTTGATAATTATCTGATACCAGACTTTTGGTATTGTAAAGAATAAATTATTGTCCTTTTTTCCAAATACATTTCCCTATGTATTAATAAAAAACATAACTACCCGCATAATCAAATGTTCAAAGTAATTTCAGTGGTGCGTTTCATTACCGCACATACGGATTTCTGAAATGAGTGTGGGATCGTAAACATTTTAGTGCCGGCTGTGAACGTGACATTCTTCACGTTACTGACCGCTGTGCTGACTCAGAGGATGTCTGTGATTGAAAATAATATTGCGAATGTTGGTCAGCCATGGTTATATAGCTTGATATAATTCGTATTTGTATAGTGTCTGAGGATCTCGTGGCTAAATAATTACAGCCGCACAGGCCGATCTTCCGGGGTTGGTCCGTGGATGGGTGACCATCTGATATAGATGGTCACCCATCGATATATAAAATACGTTAAGCCGTTGGTCCCGGCTGTCATTTGTGTATCTCTGACAGTCGTCAATGTTAATCAGAAGCTCATAAATTTGACAACCAGTCCTACCATGGGGTATCATATTGTATACCTAGTTACTAGGTTGTGGAGGTCCGATAGGTAGTCGCTCCATGTAAAATACTGTTGCATCTGGTTCGACTGGAAGCGGACCCTAATATAGTTTGGAAAAGGCAGGCAGATGATGATTATAGTGACAAAAATTACGCAAAGGAGAGTAACATTCTATTAACACCGTCCTATAGAGGTAAATTTATCAAAGAACGGTACTAATTTATGAGGAGAACTAATGGGAGGAAGAATTTATGTGAAGGACTAATTTTTAAAGAGCGGGGTACGAATTCAGACGGGTACTTTACTCCGTGTTAATTTTTTCACAACACCAGTGCACTTAAGTTGCTAAAAAAGTTATTTTTGTGGAAACAAGTATTCGTGGCATGCCAAGTTTCACAAAAATCATCTGTTACGACTCATTCACACTGGGTCCGTCATAACGATTCGTGATTTAAAATTGAAGGTTTTTGAAAGACGAAACATCATTAAAGACGTATCCGTTATTTTTCACGATTCCGTAATAGTGTGAACACGGGCAATTAAATGTAAAGCTGCCCATACAAATCAAAATAACGATTCGTGAAAAAAGACGATTGACGGATTAGTGTGAATGAGCACTTAGATCTTGTGGATCCTAATGTTGGATTATCTTCAGCTCTTCATAACCAGGAGTTCTATTTTCCATCAACATCATAACGTGATTATTCAGTTGGTATGCCTTGTTACAGAAAACCATAAATACAACGAAATCTTGAAAATTATCTCATTCACACAAACACTTATCAAACTCCAATTTAAATGGTCTCAAATTCAAATTAACGACTCCCAATCTTCGGTTGTGGACATTATCTAAATTGGCCGCCTCATATCCGGCAAGAATTATGATTGATGACGTCACATCCTACCAGTCCTTTGCTCGGGTAGGCTGTGGTCCTATCCATGATTGGATACGACGGACGTAAAATGTCCTTTTGAGTTTGGGATATAAAATATAGTGAGTTATTTTCCTAAAGTGTGTCAATTGTGGGTAGTGTTATAATGTAGATTGTTTTGTGTGTTTTAGAATTGTGATAGTATCAATTATATTATTGAAAATGCAATGTTTTGGAAAACTGTTATTGTTAGTTTTGACGTTTAATTTTTTCGCAAAAATATATTTTAGACTGAAATCAAAATAGGAGATTCAGTGTTTTAACCGATTCGAAACACCTTTAAAATACAATTGGTTGAAAGACGTCAATCGTCTCGTTTTAATTCGAATACGTTTCGCCATCGCGTCTATTCGATTTTATTTCAAGAACATAAAGCTCTTTTAACCAGCTCATGCCGACTCTACGTTGAAAACTGCAATCATTTTTTTATGATTTTTCATTTAATGATTTTTCTTTCTTAATCCGTTTGCCCACTAAGATATTGGATCATTTCACAAGAACAAGCAGGGTTACCCCCAACCTAAATCCTTTGCAAACTTCCCTAAGTGTAAGAGGCAGAAAAATACAAAAGTGATACAGAATACGCGATTTTTGGCCCGAAGCCCAGATAAAAATAGGAATAAAGGATAATCCCAGCTAAGCTCGGGAAAACTTCGCCAGTAAACGGTATTAGCTTAAAATTTTATTTTCTTAAAGCATTACTGAGAATGACGATAAATATCATTTCTTTTGGTTGTTTTTGCTTTAGGCAAAGTTTGGGGTTTTAAGGCTTTGTTCAATTTGAGCTTGCAGTTTAAGAAAAGGCTGTAACTGATAAAACGTTTTCTTAAATCCTTGTTAATCCGACAAAGAGTGATCTTTAAGGTTAAGCAACGTTTGTGAGCAGTGGTGGCCCAGTGGCATCGGCCTCGACTTACGAGTAGTAGGTTATGGGTTCGAACACCGTCAGGCGCATTACTTTGTGTAATTTATTTCAACACCACTGCTCTCAAAACGGTGAAAGAAAACATCGTGAGGAAACCGGCATGTCCTAGAACCAAAAATTCGAAGACATGTGACATCTAACAATCCGCACTGGGCCCGCGTGGTAGATTACGGCCCACTCCCTCTCACATAGAGGAGGCTTGTGTCCCAGCAGTGGGAACATTCATAGGCTGATGATGATGATGATGAACGTTTGCCGAGGTCAATCCGTAAATGGATTGATGTTATTGAATTACACAGGTACTTGCCTGGGTATGAACTTGCAATCTCATACATGAGAAGCGAGTTGCTAAAGACAGGTCACTATTACGAAGAGAAAGTAATATTTGACCAGCCCATCAAACTATTCTAGTCTGGTAACTTTTCCCAATCGATCATAAACCTTCTTCTTTTGTGATAAAGTTGAAAATGTATTCATGAAGCACTATTTTAAGCTTTCACGATATAAAACTAAACTTATGTTGTCACTTCGCCATAATTGCGATGTGTCAATCCGCGGCTTAGTTAAATCATGGTGCTTGCAACAGCGTCGAAATATCGGGAACTAAAATTCTAATCTAATACGTATGGCAGTAAATTAAAGTTTATTAAAGAAATTTGAACTGGTTGAGGTAAGCTGATGCTACTGGCTTCTGTATATTATTTGTAAAGCTTATCTATATATATAAAAGAACAGGGTTTTTTATTAAGACTCGACTACAGCCAAAACCGCTAAACGCAGTAACTTGAATTTTGGACAGCAGTTGCAGTCTACCGTGTAGGGAAGCAATAAGACGGGATTTTGCGAAAATCCTCCTCTAAGGGGGTGAAAAGGGGTGAAAACGTTTGTATGGAAAATCTTATTCCGTGGGTTTATAAATTTGAAACTTGCCACGAATAAGAAAAATAGTAAATAAAAAAGATTGGCGCTATTAATTTTTTTAAAACTACCCTCCATTGGTAATCTAGGTGTTGTTAAAGTTTGTATGGGAAAACCATAACGCGTGAGTTGATTAATGTGAAAATCAGTATTTATATACTAGATCAAAAATAATTAAACACGTGTTTTTGGATTTTTCGAAAATCACCCCCCAAGTTAGTGAAAAGGGGTATTCAAGTTTAAAGGGGAGATTCTTTAACCGCTAAACGTGTAACCTGAATTTTGATCGGTAATTGCAATTTATTATGTAGGTGAACATAAGAAGGGATTTTGCGAAAAAAAATCCTCCTCTAAGGGGGTGAAAAGGGGTGAAAATGTTTGCGAAAATCTTATTCCTTGGGTTTATAAACTTGAAACTTGGTACGAATATGGGTACGGGTATAAGTAAATAAAAAAGATGGGCGTTATTAATTTTTAAAAACTACCCTCCATTGGTAATCTAGATGATGTTAAAGTTTGTATAGAAAAATCACCCCCTAAATTGGCTTGCTTCCAAAATCCAATTATCTCTCAATCGAATAAAGGATGCGTATTTATTTATATTTCAATAATCAACCCCTAGCGGGATGAACATCGGAAAATTAGTTTGTCTACACTAATACTTATTTCAAAAAAAGGAAAGATTTGATTGTTTGTTTGTATTGAATAGGCTCCTAAACTACTTTTTTTTTTTTTTGGGGTGGCAAAATCATCAAATGAGTCCTCCCGCCCTGGGTGGGGCGGAAGGGACTGTCAGACTCTTACTGACTAAAATCCACCCGTGTTCCTTCGGATGCCCTTTACGTTCCGGGGCCACGGTATCCTGGATTAAGAAAAATCCGCGACCCCAGCAGGCATTTGGCCCCATAAGGGGCCCCGTCGGTGACGCGTGAAACACGACGCGCCACCGACCCGGGCTTGGTCCTTGGTCGGACGGCGAGCATACCCATTACTCACCGTCCGCAAGCCCGCTCCGCCGCTGTGCCCTCTGCTATTCAGAGGGACACGCGTTGGAGCCTCCACTCCACCCGACAGGCTATTCGCATACGGGCAAAGAGACCCCTTAGGCACAGTGCCTAAGAAGAGTTTTTGCCCGCATCCCAGGGCGCACCGGCCCGAAAAACTTGTCTTCCCCCCGGACGTATCCGAGAGGGAACTCCAGTCCACGGGCGCACGTGGAGGTTTCCTGTCTTAGCACCCCCTCCTAAACTACTAGACCATTTTTAGATTTTCCAAAAGTATTCTTTATGAAGGGTGACCGGGCATTAAATTCACTGAGTTTGAAGTTAGAGACACGCGCAGACGAAGTCGCGGGCAGAGTGCTAGTATAATATAATCACAGTTCATCTTGACCTGGCTTTGTACGATCTTTCTGCACAATGAACGGTCAGTTTATACTGGTTTGGCATAGTTTGATGTGTAACCGTGTGTATTTAGAGCTTAACTTGGGCAAACTAAACCCTCTGTGAGAAAAAACACTAAGTTTTTATGACCGATTTCATCTCTATCTATCACAGTTTGATCCCAGACTGTTAATAATTTAGATTTCGAAGATTAATGGTCTGAATTAGAATTCACGAAATGAACATTACGTTAACTTTTTGTAATGCTATTTTTTGCACTAGGATAGATCTAGGGCATCATTTTCTTTTAAAAAATATTTATAGAGAGAAAAAAAGCTTCTTATTTTCTAACATACATACATAAACTTACGCTTTCTTCTCATGGGGGTAGGCAGAAACTACACACAGCGTCACCTGCAAGGATCATAATCCTTACATACTCCTTTCACCTCATCCACATTCATACATCTGGTCATACGAACACACGCCGATTGCAAGTTCTACACACCAGGCCTTTCTGAAGCACTTCACCAATAAGGTCAGTGTAGGTCTTCTTAGGACGTCCCCTCCACTTTTTTTTTCTTTCTGACCTTTTTTATAAACCCTGTTAGTACCAAAGGCCCTATAAAAATAAATGCCTTCATAAAGCCCTAATTACCTACTCCAATAAAGATCTTAATTGTCAATTTAAATGCTTAATAAAAGGAAAGGACCAATTACATTTTGTTCCGATCGGTTTGACTACTAACACGTAGATCTAATAAATTGTTTTATATCCACTTTTATTATAATATGCCTGTCAACCTCGCCTGGGTACCTTTTAGCAGATAGGTCATAATTTTGGTACCCAGTCGTTTCTCTTCAGTTTACTGGCACTAGATTTCGCCGTCATAGCGTCGTAACTTAGGAACAAAAATAAAATCCTAGAAAAAATATTAGGGGAATAAAGTATTTAAGAGACTGTGATGTAAGCTAACCTTGGAAGGGAACATCCTAGTCACCAGCCACCACTGGTTAGTAATCACTACTCATTCAGTCAACCTCAAAAAGCGCGCTTTCGTAAGTCAACTCATTGAGTTGACATGATTACTATACTATTCCTTCTCTAACTTCGAGAGTGTACTAATGGTCTTCCTTAAGAAAACGCAATCGAAGCTTCAGATTGGTATTCACTAAGATACTGACAGCGACGACTTATAGAGACATTATCTCAAGGCTGCTGTGTTTCGACGACAACTCGCCTTCGAGGTGCTGCGTTGTGTTTCGTCTTTAACAGAATAGCAAAAAAGTTGCGTAAAGTGATGCATATCCCAAATTTCTGACGACGAGAATAAAAACACGTACATTGAAGGCACTTCTAACTACTTTATCAAACCTCAAGCATACTAAACTAGAAACAGGCCAAAAATATGACGTAAACGAGCCTTCGCATCACCTAAAAAAAAAACATCACTTCACAATTTTTTCGCGAACAATCTCTCCAAAAAATCTCCCTAATGAACACAGGGTTTTCCAACAAAACAGCGTGTAAGCCGAAATATATCGGCGCGGCTACACTAATATGACAAAACCGCTGGCGTGGGGACACAGTGTCGTAATTTTTAAGGATTTGCCAGCGGGCACTTATCACGCGCTGTCTGTTGAGATTAGACTCGAGTGGAGGGCCCTAAATTGGCGGGAATATTTTGCAAGAAGATTTTTCATATTTGGAATTATTAGAAATTCTGTAGAGTACGAAGGTATGGATTTATGAAGTTCGTGAGACGTGTTTTTGGGGGCTTGTAACAATATGCTTCTATAACTGAATTATTCGGTAAGACAGTAGGAGTTGTATTTTGTGTGTCTTTATTTTGGAGTGTCTTTGAATCTTTTGCTTTATTTTGTTGTACTTCCACATCATTGCAGATATTGCATATTTCATTTGAACAGGAAGGCAGCGGTGTGAGAGGAATGATGACGTCAAACAAAGCACATTCCCTGATGTGATGTTCAGAGCAAAGAGTGTAGACTAAGAAGAAGAAATAAGTCATGGAAATTGATAGGAGTTATAAACCCTATATTTTTAACGTAACCCTAATGGCAATAATTCAATACTTTTTAAGCTATTACATAGCTTATAACGCAGGCTTTGAGCGCGACGAACGAATTAAGAAATTCCGTAACGAAAATAAACACCATCACATCTGTCATGTCAACGTGAATGAATAAAATTATAAAATTTGAATGAATGAATTTTTTCTTGACTTGATTGATACGAGTAGATAGTAGAGTAACTTCCCATAGAGCAACGATGGGATGATATTCTCGTTAAATATTCGCGGTAGGCGATATTTTTTTCTTTTTTTTTCATAAACTAAATAAATAATTATAATTGCATAAGCTGATAAAAAAATTCTATGCAATAGCTTTACCGCGGCAGTCCCTGAGTGGCACATGTATTTTTTTCTATCCCCAATGACCTTATAACTATTATAATCCATACTAATGTTATAAAGAGAAATGATTTTTTGTAAGTTTGTAGTGAGTAAAGTCAAAAACCACTGTATGCTAGCTATGCAATAAGCTGCCACCAAAAACTAGTAAGTCTTAAAAAAAAAAAACATAAATCAACAACAAATTCAAATCTAATCCTCAAAACCCGAATCTTGACACTTTCACCCCCCGTCCGAACTACCAACTTGAAACTTCACCCCCTGACAACACCCCCGCTTGTTTCCAAGCCCACCAATATAAATAAGAGGCTTTATCCAAGGATTATCTCTTTAAGAATTGCGCTTCCCCGGTACGAACAGGTCTGAACAAATATGACAATGAGGTCGCTCTGTCTTCGCGACTTAGGGGGCAAAAACTTTGGGGTAGTTGGGGTTTTTGGGTAGCCTTATGACAGTTTGAAGTAAAAAACGTAGGCACTAGTGTAGGTAGGTATAAGGAGAATTTGATAGGTAAAAAGTCTACTCAGTCTTTTGAAGGTTAATGGAAATAGTAAAGTTGCCAAAAACCCTCAAGGAAATATCCCTAAGCATATTTTTTTTAAAACTACGTAACGGATTTTGATGCGTTTTTTTTTTTTCAATAGATAGAATGTATCTAGAGAAAGGTTTATACGAATAATAATATAGCAAAGATTGCACCCATGCGGAGCCGGGGTGGGTTTCAACCCTAACTGGAAAACGCGATGTACGATAAAATGTTTATTGCACTAAATAAAACACTACATTTTTCCTTTGAACTAGTTAGAAAAAAAATCATACAAACTGTATCATTTTATGTATCTATAGAAATCAACTTACTTACTAAACGGATACATACATTTAGTTAAACACACACGCCTCATAATTACGACTCAATGATTAATGCCTTCTACGATTTCAAAAAGATATTGACGTTTTTAAGCACACTAAAATCGCAAAGACAACACAATTTCCTCCCACAAAATTCAAACATTTCCCTCAACAATCTTACAGGCAAAACTACCCGAACTACTTCAACCTATCATACGAGACAGTTATAATTTATGCAAGGCTCACGGCGTTTAGTCGTAGGGGTGAAAATGTGAATTATTGCACACCCCCTCAGTAAAGGATGGGGTACATATCGACGCCCCCAAGGAATAAACCTGTATTATACTATTACTGACTTTTTACTGTTATACCATTTACGGTATCTATAGGTCGGGATACACCTATGCAATTTTTTTCAAAATTTTTCTGCGATAATTTCCAACGGATTTCCTTATAACACTTTTGTTCTTTGGAATTTTTTTATTTTTTATTTACTAGAAAAATAACGAAATACGTTATTACAATTTAAATTCTGTGGCTACATTTCGGTAAAGTTATATTACTGTAAAATATTTCAGCTAAATTTCTGGTTAACGCGATTACAGGTTTGTTATCGTAAATTTTGTGGTAGACATTTTCGGTAACGCACTGTAACAGTTATGTGATTTATATGCCCAAAAAACCTGTCCACCTCAGGCCCAAGCCACGGATGATCCACGGGCCAGACTTTCACGCCATCTCACAGACGAGCTTCCCGACATTGATGTGGGTGAGATTAGAATAGCTCTCGGACAACTACATAATCTCGTCGTTTCCTCATCAATTCCAGAGTCTCGCTGGTAAGTACCGACTTGCGTCCTTGACTTTTTGGTCGAAAGTGTTTGAAGCACACCACGCGGATGACACGTACCAGGCCTCCGGTGGCATCATTTATATCCTCAGTGGTTTCCAACATGGCGAATCGGTTCTGTAGTTCCAACTGTAAGTTTTCACGACCAGTTTCGACCTCAGGCAGCGTTGGTCTGACAGTTGACCTTGTCAAGCGCGCTCTTTCTATTTTTATATTTATATTCAGAGTGCCTCTAACTAGTCGATGATCACTTCCGATATTGACCCTGTTGATCACTGAGACATCTCTGAATATATGGCGCCTATCAGACACAACGAAGTCGATCTCGTTTCTTGTCACGTTATCGGGGCTTCGCCAGGTCCACTTCCTTTGAGGCTTCTTCTGGAAAAAAGAGTTCATCAAAAAAAGCCCCTGAGCCTCGAGGAAGTTTACCAGCATTCGCTCCCTTTGATTTCTGCTCCCATAGCCGAATGGATCTACTCTCGACTCGCCACTCTCTTGTACTCCCACTTTTGCGTTGAAGTCACCCATAACAACAGTGTAGAATCACTATGTCTTCTTCGTACATGGCCTCGACTTTGTCGTCCGGGTATGCGGACGTTGGAGCACTTGTATGATCTTTAGGGAGTACCTTTCTGATATCCTCAGTATAAGGTATGCCACCCTTGCCGATACACTGCCACATTCTAAAATGTTGCTCCTGAGTGATTTGTTGACCAGAAACCCGACGCCACCTTGGGATTATTGGTGTCCTTCTCGAAAGTAGAGCAAGTGGCCTCTATCGAGGCCTATCATGTGCTCCCCTTGTCTACGGATCTCCGATAATCCCACGACGTCCCAGTTAATACGACTTAACTCTACTTCCAGTTCGGCAACGTGCTCGTCCAAACGCAGAGAGCGTCCGTTGTACGTCGCCAAGTAAAAATTTCGTTTAGGATACCTTACCGTCGCCCGGGGATTCTTAGCACCCCCCGCCGCATCGTTACCGTGGCCTGTACCATGGCCAGGAATAGTGCAGCTACCGGGAACTGGGGGCCTCAAATCATTGTTGCGCTTCATGTTTGGGGGGATTTGCCGTAGTCACCACGCTTGGCAGGTGGATTGGTGACCGCAGATGCTGAAATGCTTCCGCTGTTGGTGCTGCTGCCCACTGTTAGGTTAAGCATTTCAGCATACGACATGATTATAACGCCATGTACCGGTTGCCAGAGCTAGGGCAGGTGAGACGAGAGATGGTGTTACCTCACATTCTGGCTAACACCCTTAGTCGCCTTCTACGACACCCACAGGAAGAGATGGGGTGGCCTATTCTACTGCCTGGAACCACACAGGGGTGCACTTTGTGCAATAGTGGGGCGATTCCACGGTATATTACCATGCATTTTATGAATCCTTAATTTATGTAGAAAATAGTGATGATCGCGATGATACTGATGATGCCACTGACAATACCGATTAGTAATTATTTTTTTAGCTTGGCTACTTTTGTTATACTTTTACTGATTGTAATTTGTGATCTCTATGAGAACTTTGTTCCCAATAAACATTATAATTTAAAAAAAATGAGTTTCATTTAATTATTCCTCGGAGATACCGACGACAAATTTATTTTACATAATCGGTTTTCAATGATTACAATAATATGGCTACCAAAATTTTTCTATAAAATACGGGTTACACTACTTTACCCTATTATGGTTATTTGAAATTTTACTATAAGAAGTCGGTAACTGAACGTTACAATCTCTCTCTATAACGAAAAAACACGTTTAATAATCCAGTAAAGCAATGTTATGCCTATGATTTTTAAGAAATTTACAAGAATAATTCGGTAAGTAAACATTACTTGAATAATATTGTTAAGTCAGGATGGTAAGATATCAATACCCTAAAAATAGTATGAAACCATTTTCGGTAATTTGAATTTTGGTGAATAACTAATTCTGTGTATAGTTAATAGTTATACTTAATATTATAAACTTTTCGGGTAAAAATTAGCTTTAACGTCATATAAAAATGTTTTCATAATAACCTTTTGTTGAAGAGATATACCCCAAAAACACTAAATCATTTTTCCTGTAAAATTTGATTTTTGCGATTACCGGTTTATTCCCCGGGGACGTCGATATGTATATGGATCCTGGTCAAGTTGTCAGGTTGAGTTATTACTGGTTTTAGAGTAGTGATATTTGTGACAGAAAGGGGTTGTAAGTTTTTAGACTGACAAGGTCACTAAAACTATTATTAAGATTTAAAACGGGATTTTACCATTATTAGAGCAGTGAAAAATAACGATCGGGTTTCTACTGTCGAGGGCCTGGAAACTAGCACGGAAACAGTTCGCGAGTGGATACACTGATACAGTGAGTTTTGTGTGTCGGGAACAATATCGTGTTGTGAGTGAGACGAGTGACAATAGTAGTGGTGCCGAACGCAAAAAACGAACGAGAAGGAGGGTAGACCGATTTGTCTGCTCATAAACATCCACCCGCATTAACTTCAGTTCATCCGTGACCATGGCGCTTGCAACAGTGCCGAAATATCGGAAACTCAAAACAAATAATAAACATGGTAAATATCCCGTTTTAAATCTTAATAATGTAGAAAAGGGGTTGATGATGAAATGGCCATTTTGATTTAGAATCATCGCATTCTGAGTCTTCTCGCCGTAGGTGGAGCGGAGTAAGACTCTTAGGTACTGACTAAAATCCACGCTGTTCCATCGGTTGCCCTTTGCCTTCCAGAGCGTCGGTATTCTATTTAGACAATGACGCGACAATGATAGCTACAATTTTTATCCTGCTTCACTTTGATTCCTACAAAACTGTTTTTTTTTTAACTACGGGGTATTTGGCCTACCATTATGAATTGAACATGCAACAAGTCTTCATATTATATAACCTAGTTATATGAAAAAACTTAAAAAACTAAGCTCAAAAATTTACCATGTCTAAACTGTAGGTAATTAATTTTGAAAGATTAAAAAAAAAGATGGATATGGACTGAGTGCAAAAGGTTATCAAGCGAACTTTTTTAGAAAAGCACAAATAAGATTTATTTTAAATTTAAAAAGTCCATATCTCCAGAAGATTTATGTATTCAAAGCAGTGTTGTAACTGACGTAACCATTATTTATTACACAAAAAACCAAAACCAAATTTCAAAACCTTCATGCATTGCTAATTTTAATATATTTTTTACCAACTCAGCATGTTTTGCGAACCTTTCTTTTAAATCTTAAACAAATCCATATTTCCCCTCAATTTCATAATAACTCAACAATGAAATACGTGTTTTCACGTATAAGTATGGCGTGAGAAAATTGTAATTGCCCAGTTTCAGCGATAGCACTTCGTCCATATATTAATGAGAGATTCATTAATTATAATTTAAATACCTTAGGCACCCCCTTTATGTTTCCACGCGAGGTAATGTATACGAGTTTTTTGGCGATTTATTATTCAGCAAGTTTTGGTTTTAGGTCGGAAAATATCCCAAGGGAACATTTTACTGGGATTAAAATTATCCTAATCCCTTAGTTTCGATGTCGATAATAATCTCACGGGAAATTACTATTCGGACAAAAGTATCCTGAGTCCTTACTCAGGTTTCTAGTATGCCTATCATAGAAATTCGTTGAAAATGTAAACTCGAAAATAACTTTTGGAAAATTATCTCAGCCACCAATAGCTTATCCAATTATCAACCGCAGAGAGAGCCAAAACCTGCCGGCTTCGCGGGACTGTCTTACCAGGTAACCATGGCTCTGGAACATAAAGTATTGAAGGATCACCGTGGATTTTAGTTAATACAAGTCTGACAGTATGGGTGCGAGGACTAAATTAATGATTTTATCGCGATCGAAAAAAAGCATGACACCGTAGAAACGGATCTTGCCGATGAAAAAATAGACAAAATGTAGAAACATTTCTATCATCTGGTGGTGTTTAAAATGTAGAAAATATAAAACGTTTCTTTCCCTGGACGAAAAATTTAGAATTTAGAAAATAACTTTGTCTATTCTTGGAAAAATAGAGATAGGTAATTGGTCATGCTACCCGTACCTACTCCTGAGCATGTTCTCTTTGCTTGTGGCAAGCTTTAAGTTCCCATTTCAACCTCTTTTAGGATATACCTACTCATGATGCCAATAATATGTTATGTACCACCACTGGACAACCAATACTTCTCTTTCCAGTTCACTTTGGTAGATTTCAGCCAAGGTAATTTTAATAAAATATGATCTAATTAAATGCCAAAAGCTTCCTTACAAAAATATTCTCAACAATCAACTCAAAATGGTCCTTACCCACACAAAATGCCGTGCCTTGTAAATAACATCTCCCACAAAAAGGAAGGTAAACACGAGCGCATCGTCCAATTACAAATCCATCTGATATGACATAAATCAGGGTACAATCGAACAATCGAACAGGACGTCGCGCGGTGAGAAAAAATAAAATTTATTCGACGGTCCGCCGCAAATGTTGGGAGTCATTGTTGGCGGGAGTTATGAGAGGAAGCGGGTGGAAAAATAATTAAATGTTATGAAAAATATCTAGTTTTAATTCCGCTACAAAAATCCAGGCTTCATGCAGGATGCAGTCCCACCCTCCCGCCCTCATGCATATGCACATGAAGCAAAGGTCCCACCCTCCCGCCCTCATGCATATGCATACGTGCCAGAAAAATGGAAAAAACATGCCATGCAATCAAACCTATACTCGACACGTGTGTCGCCCCTCCACGGGGCATCCTCAGGAGATGTTGACTCGACAAGTTCTCGGCCTCGAAAGCTCTGGATTTTTGTAGCGGAATTAAAACTAGATATTTTTCATAACATTTAATGTCATGGATTTCCGCAAAGTAACGCCTGATTCTATAATCTGGAAAAATAATAAAAAAGAAACCTCCTTTTTTCGAAGTCGGTTAATAAACAAAAATATAGGAAAAAATACTACCGTCTGTCTTGGTATGGACATGTGATGAGGAGGGATGACACTCAAGTGACTAAGAGAATGATGAGTATTGAATGTTGATGGATGTAGAGGAAGAGGAAGGCCAAAGAAAAGATGGATGGATTGTGAAAAAGGAGTAAATGATACTGTGTCGACTGATTGGGGAGAATGGAAGAGGAAAACGTGTTGCGCCGACCCCATGTAAAGATGATGATAGGAAAATAAATTAAATCTCGTATTAATTTTTTTATGGGAAGTAAAATCTTCACATAGGTCCTCCTGCCCTAGGTAAAGTGGAAAGGACTATCAGACTCTTTTTTAGGTGGTAAAACCAACAAATTAGTCCTCCCGTCCTGGGTGCAGGTGCAGCTTAAGGGATTATGATACTCGTACTGACTAAAAATCCACAGTGTCCGTCAGTCCGTCCGTCCATTCTCGCGTGGAATACGACTTGTCGTCTTCTGATTTCATCCTCAGAAGTGAAACTCTAGGGATCATAATAATATTTCTCTATCATAACAACATCAGCTCAATTGGTAATGTAATCAGAGAAAAGAGCAAGAACGCTTATAACCTAAAACTTAGACCAAACACCTCAAGACCAGGGGAGACGCGGCATAAATCAACCATCCGATGGGTAGGCCGAATGAAATGTGGTATGTAAATCCTATCCCCCTAATATCGGGAGGGGATGAATTATAGTCAGGTTATCCCCCGTCCATTGTGAGTTTTACTCCGTTCCTAAGATATGTACCGAATGTGTGTCAGAGAGGTGATTTATTCTTGTCCAATTGCAAGTGCTCTGTTTTTTGGGCGCCATTTTGAATTTGAATGTGATTGCAAATGGTTGTGCTTCGGTATGGATGTTTTAATATTATTCATTTAGGAAAATCTCGTTTAGAAAAAAACTGGATTTTATTAAGTTGAAGCCTTTTTAAATTCTATTAATTTTTATTTTTGTTTAATTTGTAAATGGCGCATGAGCTGTTGTTAATTATTCTGGGATCTAGTTTTAATTTCAAATATAGCTTAATTACTTTAGATAAATAATAGCCGTCGTACCACAAAAACTTTTAAACGTCTGTTGAACACTTGTCAAAAAAAAATGTCAGACTATGTCGTTGAATAAGGTTCGTTTTGCAGTCACACTTTTTTTAGACAAGTGTTCAACAGATGTTTAAGTTTTTGTAGTAAGGCTGTAAATATTTACAATGAAAAAGGAACATTGTTAATCTATTGTTAAATTTTACAATATGTTGTTAACATTTTAGGCAGTATAATTATTTTTATGGGCACTTCTCAAACACACAGAAACAGTTTTAAAAATAAGCTATAGTTAAGAAGAATTTGTTCTGAATTTAATTCACCGTTTAGTTATTCTACTAGTAACCTGCCGTGAGTGAATAAATCATCTTTGATTTATTATGCGTATCTAAACTGCGTTCAAGAGCTGTCTGAATCATCATTCCAAAGCATTAGTGAACCTTACGTAGATAAGAAAGAAAAATCCTAACCCATTATTTTTATTGCCTATCTAAAAATACCCTCGAGCAATAAAAATTTGTACCCGCATGCATGTTAACAAAGCAATAAAAAAGGCCTTTTATTTCCAATTTCATATCAAATAAAACTATCTCGTATCATCGAAATGAACCTCCATCTATTTTATTTGAACGGGTTTTTCCATCATTGTACCTAATAAAAGAAAAATAACTTGGACAGTAAACGTAACATAGTTCACAGTAAAACAAACCAAATATTTATTGAGATCGAAACGAGTAAAACCGCAGGATAAAACTGTATAACAATAAAAGTCAAGTTTTATTATGATTTAGTACATTCGTAGCTATATGACCCGCATTTACTCTACCAATACAACTTGACCTGTTAACCCATAAACAATATTTAAGACGAAAGTTCAAGATATATTGGTAGTGCATGTCATGTCCTGGAAAAACAATCTTATGTTGTACATCTCACCTCAACCTTAAGTTGGGTACATAAAGGTGGTATTACCTTGTCTTTTTCAAGGATAAAGTGGTTGCAATAGTCACGTATGCTATTATGTTCATGATTACAGTTCGCATAATGAGGGTAGGTGTAATTTCGTGACGTCATCGGCATATTGATGCGAATAACTTTTTAAGGGCGCATTTGCATGCTGATCCAGGAATTAAGGCTATGGATTAGGGGTTATCTCCTCAAGAAGTGCTTAAGGCACTCTTCATACGTTCTAGGCATATTAATGTACGTATTACCTATGTAAGATTAGGTTTTTTGTGTTCGAAGAACAGTTAAAGTAAATGTCGTGTAATTGAATTTCCCTGATACTAGTAGATAGAATGCTTGGTTCGAAATTGGTTAATTATAATGTATGGAGCAGTGTATGTAATATTCCCACAACTGGGTTAAAGGTTTCTTTATGAAAATTGTGTTGGTCACCTGGTGGGCCCAGTTCAGACAGGTGGATGGTGGATGTCACAAGTCTTTGCAATCACTAAACTCAAATTAATCGTGAACAAATGTACCTACTTACAGGTTTAAATTTCAACTCATCGTTAAACCGATTACAAATCACAATTTTGCGAAGTGATACAGTGATTCTAAGAAAAAGGGAATGGATCAACCCAATTTTGCAGAGTTTATACCAGGTTCATTTGTTCTTTCAAAGGATGGAGGTCAGAAATTATCCCAAAATAACCTACTATTGGGATAAAGAGCATCCTATTTTAACCCTGTATAGTAAAGTTTTCCGCAGATTGGTAGTAAATATTCGTTTTTTCATGCTACATTTAATTTGTAAATATGTGTGTTGTTCTTATGAGAATAAATTCTTTAAACCTAAATATAAATCTGAATGTTTATGAGAATGGATGAATAAACAACGTATCTATTCAAATAAAATATTATTTGTAAAGAAAATATGTAGCGCAAATAAAATACGCGGGAAAAACGAGAGCAGAATATTAGTTTAGATCCAAAGCCTTTTAAGACAGTTTCTGGTAATTCCTCCAACGGTTTTACGTTTAACTAATTCCAGGAAATTTAGTTATCATTAAAATTTATTCTAACAATTACCGGGACAAAAGATTACTATCAGCAATTCTGAGTACTCATAAATCGTTTTTAAAGACATTTTTATCAAAGTACTTTCTGGTTTAAACAATGGTTGCCTTTTAATCATGGCTACCAAGGCAACAGAAAAACAAAAAATGTCGTCCGCGTTGTAAGACACAAAAAATAAACTTTTAATTCTTCGTTGCTAAGTTGCTTCTTTCAACTGTATTGTTCAGACCGCTACTTACACCGAAGCGTAACAAGTATTTTATAGAGCTCAGGGAATTCTTATAAAAATAATGTTGTGCGCTGTAATCACTGAGAAAACGGCCAAAGTGGAAGAGACTTGGACGGAAATTGGATTTCTTTTGAATGGAATGAAGATAGAAAAATGTTTATCTTGGTGTGGTGTTCTTTATGTTTTTTAGTTTAAAGACTTTGTTATTTCTATTCATGAAATAGCAGAAACAAAGATAACCATTGCAGTAAGTGTTTATTTATTTTATGTTTCATTGTTGGATAGGGAATTAATGTCTATTATCAACTTATTCGGTCTCTGTTGTTCAGTTTTTAGGTTTAGGTATTTTGGATCGATTACTCTTGAATTTTGTTAGCGATAAGACCGTCATTTAAATCATAGAACTATAAATATTTTAAAACCGTTTTTATAACAATTTAACTTTTTTTAACAATATAATTTTTTTTTAACAATAAATAAATTTTGGTGTACAATCAAGGGTATTTTAACTATCTATATTTAAAGTAGGAGAATGTTTGAGTATGAGTCTAACAGGCGTAACATTGCAATTTGAACGATTAGAGCGAGTGAATGCACGATAATGAACATAATTTAATAATAGATAGTAGGTAAATTGATAGATTTGAACTAAACAACAGTTTAATAATGTGTAGTAATTACTGCAGATCAATTTTTTCGTTCGGTAAATAGTACTGAATTAGAAGGGCTGGTCACAGAAAGTGTGAGTCACGCCTTACACTTCGGTGTAATAAACAGCCAAGTGTCTCAGCTAAATATGCCAGATTACTCATAATTCGAGGCGGAGTTAGTTCGCAATGAATCCTGTCGAATATTCTTTTACCACCCCTCAAACCCCCGGGGTAATTGAGGGAAGACGGGGGAATTAATGGGATTATTAGAGAAAAGTCTTGGGGAATTATTCAATTAAGTATATTATCACGATATCTGTTCGATTGAATGTGAAATGTGGAAGTTATTATTAAAATTTTATATTTGAATTTGAAACTGGGGTTTTTATTATTGGATTGAATTGATGAATCACTTTGTTAGTGTACCTATTCGTAATGAATTCGACTGATATTTCAAATTTCTTGAAATAAGTGCATGGTATTATCATATTTGCGTTAAAAAGTATACTACTGGGATTTTATTTACCTTGAAATAATTGTAAACTTAGCGTACTCTAAATATTTACTGCGTTTATTGTATAGAAGAATGAAGAAGCGCATCTAGACTACAAACGAGGAACTAATTTTTTCCTTCAAATTAACGTCAGCATTCCAGTTTACTTTGCAAAAACGAGAAAAGTCATCATAACATTTATTTTTATTTATATCACAAGTAAAATAAAAAGAAGAAAGCTGTATTACTTAGAACTGATTCTAAATATCATAATAGAAATAATCAAAACCAAACCCACTTTATTTAATCATTATACCTAGTAGTTTATGAAACTGGTACATAATGAGGGGTATTATACACGAGTGTGAGTTCAAAAAACGAGCGAAGCGAGTTTTTTAAGAGTATCACACGAGTGTATAATACCTAGTTAGGTACAGTTTCATAAACTACTTTATCTTGACACAATATTATGGCGCCAAACTTCCTGTTATCACCGCGCATGGGACACAGCGCGCGCAGCCACAGATAAAAAATCAAATGGATGTATCCAACGACCATTTATATCTAGACTCCTAATCACAGGCGACCGATGTCTGTCAACACATTAGGTAAAAAAATCTTATAACCGTCGTGACTCGACCACTCCTGTGAGTCCCCTTGTCGCACTGACCTTGAGTTAGCCAATCAGAACGCAGACCCCGTCCCCGTTAGCCAATCAGGACGCAGTACCCCGTCCCCCTCGCTTACGTCGTACCTCAGCGACTTGACAGAATATTTTCGTTAGTCAGATCGTGCATGAGGAGTCTAGATATAAATGGTCGTTGGATGTATCTATGATCTGTAATCTGTATCGTAATGAAAAAAATTTTATTATAACATTATTTTGTTAGAGAAATAGTGTCATAATTTAATTTTTTAATTTCATTTCGATATACTGTGTGTAAAGTACGTCATTATAAACTCGTTTTGAGTTTTGTATTTTGAATTTAACGATATGAGAGTAGATACAAATTTTAAGAAATCAGCAATAAACCACAACAGTTGTAAACGTCAAAAGAACATGCCAGTTTCTCCTCTCAACGCCTACCTACCCTTCGAATTATTACCAAAAAATTGCACCTGCAATACATCTCTACGCTACAAAAAATGTCTCCCCAAAAATTTCATATTAATCAAAGATAAAGAAAGATTCATTCCTCAGCTCCCCTAAACCCGACTGTAATTTAATTTCAACTTTCCTTCTTATCTCGATACAGTTGATAAGGGATTTAATTAAGTTTACAAACTAAGTAATTTTTTATTAAGATTTTTGTCCACGGACCAGTGGTTTTGTGATTTAGATTTTTCGTTTTTAAAAATTTTAAGTGGTTGCAAAATTATGTTGCGACGTTTAGAAGGATTTATGTTGGATTACTAAGCAGTTGGAAAAATTTCTTTTTGAGCTGTTTAATTCTGAGTGAAAGCGTTTTAATCTTACCTAAAAGTGTTTGTATTGAAATCATTTTTCTGTTTTTAAACAAATATTAAAATTAATTTAAAAAAATGAGTTCTTCAGCACCGTAACCAAATGTAAGAAAGGACTGTTTTGGCATTTTAGGTTTAAAAACTTAAGGCTTATTAAGTTTAAAGAATTCCGCCTGGTTGTTGATATTTTCGTCGCCTCCATTACATGGGAATTCAACCACCTATCACTTACAGGAATAACAAAGTGACGTCATAATCACAACATGTTTTCTTTTAAACGTTGCCCCGCAATATTACTATAAGCTTTTCCTTTATTATGCTACTCACATCCACGAACACTAAAACCCGAAACAACTACTTGCAGTACCCATACCGTGAGTTGTCATTACGATACTCAATCATACTCATCGACCGCGTTTGGCGCTCTCATTGGTTGAGAGTTCATACAACCTTGGAGCGGGCCAATGAGAGCGTCAAACGCGGTCGATATCGATGGTCGAGTATCGTAATGACAACTCATGGTATCGGTACTGATCATACTAAATATTTTCCGTGCAGGGAACGAACCTGCGACACGCTGGCCAGCAGTCGAATTACTCAGCCACTGCGTATAGGTATCGTTTTTTATGGTGCTATTATCAAATGGGTCCTTCCCACCTTGGACGGGAGGGGAATAACTGCTGACAGTTCTTATCGAGAATAGGAGAGAGAATAGAATACGAGACTGATCTCGTATTGACTAAAATTCACATTGTCCTTCAATTGCCATTTACGTTCCAGGGTCACGGTTACCAACACTAAGAGAGAGATGTCTCTTACGAACGAATACCTACCACTTTACAGCACATTTCAATGTAAAGTATTTGTTTAGTAATAGCCTAATGTTCGTGAAAATAGGCATAAAATAATTAATTGCAAATTCTCATAGAAATACCTGTACGTAATAGATTTATAGACTAAGAATTCATCGAGCTTTTTAAATTCTACAGAAATAGACATAACACCGTTAGTCACAAGTTGTTTTGATAAAATCTATTTCAATAAATATCACGCTACGTAAAATATTCCCCAATTAACGTACCAACAATAAAAGGAAACATTATTAATTAGCATAGGTCGAGGTCTTCAAGTGCTTGCCGAGGTTGGTCTATGGATGGGTGACCAAGTGACCACATTATATCGACGCCACTTTCCTCCTTTGGTCCCGGCTGTCATGTGTAGATCATTGTCAGTTGCCCCCATACTAGTAATTTGTCCTGTTTCTTGGGTGAGTATGCAGACATTACTCTAAACTCACAACATGTACCGGGAAATGAATCAAACTGAAAAGGAGCAACGGTGCTATTTTAAAAACTGTAAAATAACTTTTCTTTCGAAAGTCGGTGGCCATAGTCAATGAAATAAAAAACAAAGCCACCGACTTCCGAAAGAAAAGTTATTTTACAGTTTTTTTGAAGTCGATTCCCTTTTTTTTCAAATGTTTAGATATGCAACTAATGTATAGGAATTGCAAATAAATTAAATTCTCTAACTTTGTGTGTATCTCAGAGGTAAAAAGATTTGAAATGACTTAATATTGCTCTTGTTCAATTTGATCCACACTTCCCGTGATACCCTGTATATGTGAGTATTAAATGTTTCTATAAACAGCCAGACTCAAAATAACTATTTCTAGCTCATACTAATAAAAGTACCTATAACAACATAAGTAGGAAAATAACATAAAAAGATTCAAATCCATATGAGATGTTTATGACACAAGATATTATTTATTTTTAGCCACACGTGGAAGGCTTTCCACGAGTGGCTAAATATAAATGTATCTCTCAGAAATAAGGCTGAAGCCACACTAGGCCTCTGCCAGAGTTCCACAACTCTAGTGGGGTCGCGGGATATTGCCAGGATTGGTACCTACTGTCTAAACAGTAACCCTGGAACGTGAAGGGCTATTGAAAGAACTCCGTGGATTTTAGTCAGTACGAGTCTGATAGTCCTTTCCGTTCCAAATAAGGTGGGAGGACTCAATTGATGATGTTACCACGCAACAAAAATAAGGCTACGCATACATAAATGAATGCTGACGTATTTGGCTATATCTTACATCAACGATATCACGTGTAATTCATTTCGCTCTTACAATCGTACCGCAAATCGCTGCCTCATGTAGCCTCAGCCTAAAGGCACAAGTCTAACTTACGTACATTATTGAGTCCAAAATAATATTACGAAAATGAATTTGTAAGTTTCTTTTTCACGTTAAATCGTTGGACCGATTTTGATGTATATTGATATAGAGATTTATGGGACCCTGCAGACGGTTACAGGCTACTTCTAAAAATGAAATGTCGTCGATTTGTTTTAAACAAACGTAGGGGAACAGTGTATAAGACGGGGACACGAGATATGATGGGAAATCACAAACATAAGGCAAATTTAACACAAAACTAACGTAGCACAAGCGCCAAAATGACGCTATTTGCATCTGGCCGCTTGCAAATGACGTCCTAATGGCGCTTGCTCTATATTAGTGTTGTGTTAAGTATGCCTAAAGAGTGTATTTCCCCATTATACCTCGCAATAATTAACGTCCCCGTCTTATACACTGTTCCCCTACATATTATGTACATCCGACATTAGAAACTTTCGCATTTGTAATTCTACTAGCGGCCTGTTTTCGACTCACTAGGTAAATTTTCCGAAAACTTTCTTTCATAAAAACATTTTACTGACAATAACAAATACATTTTTTTTTGTCGTTGTAAAATCATCAAATGAGTCTTCCTCCCCAGGGCGGGGTTGGAGGAACTGTCAGACTTGTACTGACTAAAATCCACGGTGTCCCTTCAATAGCCCTTTACGTTCCAGGGTCACGGTTACCCGATGAGACAGTCCCACGACCCCGGCAGGCAGAAATCTAATTTGGTGCAAGCGTTCGGAATGTATGCGCGTACAGACATACTTAAGCGACTTTGTATTATACTTTGTAAATATAGTAACACGTATCAAATCAGTACATAAAGTACGTGAACTACTGCATTTTTTATTACTTTTATTAGCCACAAAGCTTTAAGTAAAATTAACACAAATTTTTAAACCTACCACGAAAAAATAAACCCATACAGCGTCCATAACACGAGAACTCGTGTAGTCGTGTCGCTGCCTAGCTTACCACTTTTTAGGGTTCCGTAGTCAACAAGGAACCCTTATAGTTTCGCCATGTCCGTCCGTCCGTCCGTCCGTCTGTCCGCAGCTTAGCTCAGAGACGCCCAGCACTAGAAAGCTGTAATTTGGTGTAAATATACGGATTTGTTGCGTCAAAAAAGTGGTAAAATAAAATCTCGTAAAATATTTTTTTTAGGGTACCTCCTGTACACGTAAAGCGGGGATGTTTTTTTTTTTTCTCGCGTACCCCTTAGTGTGGGGTATCATTAAATAGGCCTTTAAAAAATATTGGTAGTTTCCATCAACAATTTTTTCATAAAAAGATTCGTTTGTGAAATATTAAGCTTTAAAGTGCTAATTTTTGCCCTACTCGAGTGTCCCCCCCCTCTACCAGCTAAACGGTTATGTTTGGGGGTGTGAAAAAATTTACAATAGTAGTATATATAACGAAGTTTAAAAGAAAATTATCATGACTAAGTGGGCTTTACAAGTTTACGAGTAATAGTTGACCAACTTATAAAACGTACTGGGATAACATTTTCCTAAACAAAATGTATCGGAGAACAACTGCAAATGTAAGTTTGTCAACTTCATTTTTACAGCTATAATAGGTAGTGGAGTGGAGTGCAGTGCAGTGGAGTGGAGTGCAGTGCAGTGGAGTGGAGTGGAGTGGAGTGGAGTGGAGCGGAGTGGAGCGGAGCGGAGCGGAGCGGAGCGGAGCGGAGCGGAGCGAAGTGGAGTAGAGCGGAGTGGAGCGGAGTGGAGCGGAGTGGAGCGGAGTGGAGCGGAGTGGAGCGGAGTGGAGCGGAGTGGAGCGGAGTGGAGCGAAGTGGAGCGGAGTGGAGCGAAGTGGAGCGGAGTGGAGTGGGGTAGTGTGGGGTGGAGGGTCGAAAATCGGTTGAACCTTTTTAACAGGTTCATAGCGATTTTCGACGTGCCTTGACACCTCTCAAGTTTTTTTTTTTTAATACGTCATAAATCGTAAACCTTTCAAAGTTGGAACCAACTACAAGAACTTTTATAGTATGTTATTACTTGCTGCTACGGAACCCTTTATGGGCGAGTCCGACTCGCTCTTGGCCGGTTTTTCCTAGTTGGCAACACGTCGACAAAAGCAAATCCTTTAATCCTAGCTCTATGGAGTTCGGGATCGTAGTTCGTAACTCGAAGCCTGGGTTAAGACGATACGTGACTTGGTCGTGGCGGTGTCGTCGCGAGCTCGTGTCGCCAGGTGTAAATGAACTATTTTTTGTAGTTTTGTTTTGTGGGTAACTGTAGAATATAATATACCTTTTAGTACAATTATAAATAGGTATGAAAGTTTGTGACAATGGATAGATGGACGTTTGTTACTAAATAGGTGCGTCCACACAGAGCGCGCAGCCTCGCCAGGCATTGGCTCGGGTGCTCGGTCGCTCGACCGCGAGCGCGGTAGCGCTGTCACAGCTCGGTTGGTGTGGACGTGTCTCGGGCCGAGACACGTCCACACCAACCGAGCTGCTTCGCGCGGAAAATGCCTTGCGAGGCTGCTCGCTCTGTGTGGACGCACCTATTCACGTTTGGACTAATACGATTGGGTAATAGGTACACATACATGCAGACAGATAGTTTTTGTTTCAAAAACGTGGGGGTTCTTTTTAGGACGCAGGTTCTTACTACGACAGACTTTGCGAAATTCGACCCCTAGGGGTTTATTTTTGGGATTGATAGTTTGTATAACACTTCGTTACTACAGTGCTACAATTTTAGTTAGTACCTAAGACGGGATTTTGCGAGATCACCTTAGGTCAAGAAATTCCCAATAGTCAAAATTAAATAACTAATTGAAATACGTACCTAGTAACTCAATCATATGCCGAGCAGTAGTATTATAAATTATTATAGATAAAAGCCTTTTCTAGAGAATTATGCCAATTTTTCACTGTTTTACGTTCTATGAAAACTAAAAGAACTCAATGCAATCACCTTTAATAAATTCAAGCATTTATTTCCGTGTAAATGACCTTACTAATTAGCATAATAAAGGCTATAAATATTAATTATTAATGTTTGTTTTGCGTGCTATAATCCTGCTCGCTCACCTAAGAATGTTTAACTAGGGAATGTTAATTAGCTATCATTAGTTGTTGAGGGGTTTGCATTACGACGTGAATAATTGGACGTATTACTTTGACATGTGTCAGGGAATTGTTTGTTAGTCGTGGGTATGTTAATTTCCTTTTTATTGTGTGACTTGCCAAAATGGCTTATATAACGAACTTTCTAGTGGTGGCACAGAAATTGAGCGGGGATACTCTGCACCGTATACTTTACCGTATCCTCCGGGCGATTCTCGCAGTAGTGACACCCAGGCGTTTCTTCCTTCCTTCCGTGTGCGGTTAGAACCTGCGTCGAGCGGAAGGTAAGGACGCTGTGGTGTATCTCCAGCCAGTCCTCAAAGAAGGGTCTTAGCGCCGCAATTGCGGCGTGCCCGAAATACAAGGCCTAACACGGAGCGAGACATGGTTGTGTTAGAGTGGAGACCGCATATTGGCAAACGTAGTGTGGGATACCATAACGCCCTGCGGCTCGATTGATATGGAAGGTGGCTGGCAGTGGCTGGATGCGTATTGCACAGGACTAGGATGGTTGGCGTGCTTTGGAGGCTTACGTTCAGCAGTGGACGGCAATTGTCTGAAGAAAATGTAAATTAAACTATCATTCATTTGTATATCCTCATATAATTATGTTACTTCTAGCTTTAGTTCCATTAAAACGGAATACCAAAACAGTACCTGTGTCCATCTCAAAACTGCACACGAAATACAAGTACAGTCAACAACAAAAGCATCCAAATATTCATTCCAGTTCACATCACCACAAAGAATTTCAAATATGGCGTCTGTGTTCGAAATTCGAAACCGACAGCTCTATAATCCAATGACTTCCAACTAGCCAGTATTAACGCTACGTACTCCGTATAAAGGGGTCTAAATTACCCCCAAATGGGGGATGTAATCGATTTTTCTTTGCCTACCCTCAATTAGCCGTATCTGGCGTGTGGATATATCAATTGCAGGTACTGTTAGCAGAATAGTTGGGAAGAAAGTTTTGTAATTAAGAAAGTAATAAAATAGCTTTGTGCAGAGATATTTGGAGAGTTTATCTATTTATGTGTTTCAAGTTTTATAGGCTTTGTTATATTGGATAAGCTGGTAACATCATCACCTGTCTAACTATGTCAGGGTCGGCTCCCAGTCTAACCGGATGCTTAAAACCGATATTTTAGACAAGGTAAGATAATGATAAGAAAAATGTAGTTAATGGGGCGCCTGCCTGTCTGACCTCTATAACACAGTTACTGCGTAATACGACACCTCTTGCTTGTCAGTATTTTAGGACAACTGACTATCTATATAGACTGTTAAAGATTTACTAACTGTCAAAAATGACAAAATTACAATGACCGTTGTACCGGTAGTACTTCGGAGAAAGCAGTTCTTAGAAAATGTCCAAGGAAATGTCCAAGAAAATGTCTAAAGTCTAAGAAAAATTTTTGTGTAAAATCAAAAAATTATCAGAAATGAACTCGTTATTAATTTAATTTGCTACCACTACATACCGAGGCATCTAATTGCACTTCGATTGTCCGAACAAGGTAGTAGTTAATTTAGTGCTCGCGTTACGGATACGACATGACACTCAGCAGTGCTTAGACCAATTTGTTATCTAAAAACCGGCCAAGTGCGAGTTGGACTCGCCCATGAAGGGTTCCGTAGCAGCAAGCATAGATTAGAGATATAATTATATTGAGATTAGTAAGTAATATACACAAACAATAAAAATAACTTTGTTTTTCATAGTATTTGTATGAATGGCAAAGTTATATTTGCGGTTTTTGAAAATGTACTAGGTATATCTCAAAAACTGCTAACTGTATCTCATCCAAACCAATTTTCGTTGGTAGTTTTGGTTGAGGTCTACATTATATATTTTTTTTAGTTTTATCATTCTCTTATTTTAGAAGTTACGGGGGGGGGGGGGACACTTTTTACCACTTTGGAAGTGCCTCTCGCGCAAACTGTTCAGTTTAGAAAAAAATGATGTTAGTAACCTCAATATCATTTTTAAAGACCTATTCATAGATACCCCACACGTATGGGTTTGGTGAAAAAAAAATTTTGAGTTTCAATTCTAAGTATGGGGGGCACCCCCAAAATTTGTTTTGTTTTGATTTTTGTGTGAAAATCCTAATGCGGTTCACATAATACATCTTTCTACCAAGTTTCAACAGGATAGCTCTTATACTTTCGACAAAAAGTGGCTGTGACATACACGGACAGACAGACAGACAGACAGACAGACATGACGAATCTATAAGGGTTCCGTTTTTGCCATTTGGCTACGGAACCCTAAAAATAGGAAATCGACAGAAGAATAAATCTCACTTGGCGAAAATATTGGAGTTTGAAGGAGATATTTAAATCAAATCTACCAATAGCGTTAAAAAGGAAAGTGATGGATTCATGCTTGCTCCCCTGTTTAACATATGGTGCCCAAACATGGATTTTTAACAAAACGACCCAGACAAAGATACGATCATGTCAGCGTGCTATGGAGAGAAGTGTTCTAGGTATTAAACTTATAGATAAAAAAAGGAGCACCGAAATACGAGAGATAACGAAAGTGATAGACGCGAAAAACCATGCACAGCGCCTAAAGTGGAAATGGGCCGGCCACATAGCACGCTTAACAGATAACAGATGGACAAAACGGGCCACAATGTGGAAAGGTCCAGAAGGGAAAAGAGCAAGAGGGAGACCAATGGACCGCTGGGCTGACGATATCCAGAAAACCACAGGCTCGAATTGGATTGATATAGCAAAAGACAGGAAACAGTGGAAAAAGTTGGAGGAGGCCTATACCCGAGATGGGGCCATAACTTAAAAAAAAAAAAAAAAAAAATTCTGTTCTATCTATTGTTACTACATACTCCAAACATAATTATTGTAAAAAATGTTTAATCTTGTTCTCAAAATTGAATGTAAGTTATGGTTGAAATAAAGGCTTTATTATTATTATTATTATTATGGGTTTGGTGAAAAAAAAATTTTGAGTTTCAATTCTAAGTATGGGGGGCACCCCCAAAATTTGTTTTGTTTTGATTTTTGTGTGAAAATCCTAATGCGGTTCACATAATACATCTTTCTACCAAGTTTCAACAGGATAGCTCTTATACTTTCGACAAAAAGTGGCTGTGACATACACGGACAGACAGACAGACAGACAGACAGACATGACGAATCTATAAGGGTTCCGTTTTTGCCATTTGGCTACGGAACCCTAAAAATAGGAGGCTTAATTTACATTCACGTAATACGATCAATGGTCTGATGCCATCAACTAGGCTTATAATGTTTTAGACTGCTGGTTGCTTCAGAAATAGACCTGGAAAGCATAATGAGTCTGCCCAAATCGGGAGTTCAACCCCATACCTCATACTCAGTATTTGTGCCTGTGGTCAATAGACCAACACGGCAAAGTACTTTTTACTAAATTTAAAATGTCACTTACGGGATATCTTCCGTGATTATATATTTGTTTGAGTTCCCGATATTTCGACGCTGTTGCAAGCGCCACGATCGCGGATTGACTCAAACAAATATAATCACGGAAGATATTCCGTAAGTGACCATTTTAAATTTAGAGACAAACCGTGACCGTCGTACCACAAAAACTTTTAAACGTTTGTTGAACACTTGTCTAAAACAATGTCAGATTATGTCGTTGAAATAAGGTCCGTTTTGCAGTCACACTTTTTTTAGACAAGTGTTCAACAGATGTTTAAGTTTTTGTAGTAAGGCTGTGATTAAAACAGTGTTTACTTTTTACTAGTCCAAAAAACGTATTTCTCTTTCGTTTGTATATCAATGCAGCGTGTTTTTTTAGTTGATTTAAATCCTGCTGCACGTTAATTCAAGTATAAAGAGGAATACCTGGGTAGTTTTAATCAGTACGAGTCTGACAAACCCTTCCGTCTCCCCAAGGCGAAGGACATCCATTGAAGATGTCCAAAATAAAGGTGTCTATGATCTTTCAGTCTGATGACTACTATAATCATCGTAAACTCTTAATATTCCCAATGGCTAGGTACAATTATCGACACAATCGTCGTTGAATCACGTGAGATTGCCACTTTGTCCGACACAGTGCTCTTAATGTGTTGTTGACTGTACCGGGTGATTGGATTGTAGTGTTTTGAAATTGAAATGGTCACGAGTGATTTCTATAAAATTTTAAACTACACATAATGCACACTGCATTCCAATAAGTATAGTTAACTAGCATCTGCCTGCGGCCTCGCTCCTCCCATCCCATCGTTTTTGCCTTCTTACGTATTTGTGAAGGCAAAGATTGCAAAAATAGGTAGCTTATAACCGTTTCTAGGTCCCAATCATAGATATATTAAAGAAGGAGATATGGCGTGGAATTCAAAATATATAGAAATCCGATAAAGCCACAATTGCCCCTCCATAACGCTAATATTGTGCACACAATTCTGTCAAAACAATACTACGAACAATTGCACACACGCGCCATCGATAACTCAGTCATTTAAATATAAACCTAATTCTTTACACTACAGCGTACTTTTTCCGTATAATTTACTCACACAAACAATTATCATTGTATGTTGTCGCGACACGGGGGGCGGATACGACTCTCCCGCTCAAATACAACGGACGCACCATGCGACATCACGGCTTGGTGAGGTATCGATATGTCAGTTTTACATTGCTTGTCAAGTCACTCAGTGATAGACTGAGGTGGTTGTAAAAGAGCAATGTATTTAATGCAAAACCAATACAGTCGGAGTAACATAGGAAAACAAGAATAAAGTAGTACAAGTCAATAGCTGAGCGAAACGCTCAACACCACGGCTTCACCGACACGCCCCCTTGCCACTTCTCCTGTTTTTAATATTTCTGTAATATTCCCAATGGCTAGGTTCAGTTATTGACACAATCGTCGTTGAATCACGTGAGATTGCTCTTAATGTGTTGTTGACTGTACCGGGTGATTGGATTGTAGTGTTTTGAAATTGAAATGGTCACGAGTGATTTCTATAAAATTTTAAACTACACACAATGCACACTGCATTCCAATAAGTATAGTTAACTAGCATCTGCCTGCGGCCTCGCTCCTCCCATCCCATCGTGTTTGCCTTCTTACGTATTTGTGAAGGAAAAGATTGCAAAAATAGGTAGCTTATAACCGTCTCTATGTCCCAACCTATCTTTGTAGTTAAATCCATCAAAATTGGTTCAGAGATTGAAAGCATAAGGAAATAACAAGTTCTTTTGCATTAGTTTAGTTTTTTTTTTTTAATATTACAATCGAATTTTTCCATGTTAACAATCTGTTTATTTTAAAAGAAGTTATTTTTAGCATACTTCCTATCGTTGAATTTCAGAATCATTCTTTATGTCCTGTTCCTAAATAGCTAAAGTTTGTCGTGCCAATCTTAACTTTACAAATTGCCATCCGGTCCTTTGAAATGCTTTCTGGGCCTGTTTACCTTTTGAAACTTATTTTTATTAGAAATCAGAATGAAAATCTAGTATGTTATAGAATACGATAAAGATTTGTGCTATTCTATAATATAGCATAGTTTTCTTGTTTCCAATTCACAGGCTATTGCAGTTAGCTTGAGTCAGGCCTGTCTCACTCCACGGAGTAGGCATAAAACTGCAAGTAGTTGCGGGGCCATTATGTCGTGGCCCATTCACTACGGCTGCCACGCGCCACCCGTTCGGCACGCGCTCCGTCTCCTTTATAATTTTGTTACGTTACGTGTAGTTACGCAAAGTTTCTTGCTTTTGGTGCTTTTGGGAAATTAATAACACAATACTATTATGAAGAAAAAAAAATAGTACATATTACTATTAAGTATTCTGTGCTTGAGTGTCAAAATCAATATTTTAAATATCTTTACCATTATACCTAACTTATTCATAGTTTTTTGGCAAAAGTGAATTCAATAAACTGTCCATTAAAATATTCATTTTTTTAAATTATAGTCAATTTATAAAACAAACACATTGCCATGTACATGATATTATGTTGTGTAGCAATCGCAGTTGACTTGCTATCATTTATTGAGGAGTTCCTTCGATTTCGCCAGGATTCCATCATCCAGATCCTGGCCTGTTACCATACCCTTTAAAACATTGTAAACGTTATTGAGACAGCAGGAACACACAAAAAAAAACGAATCGGGAACGTTCTCCTTTTCTGAAGTCGGTTAAAAATAATTTTTGTACATCTTTCACGAAAAACAAATGATAAACCAAATAATTTGCCACGATCTTAGCTATCAAATCATCAACCACTAACTAGTAATTACCGGTAACGTCAACCAATAACAATTAGTCAGACACAGAAACAGACATAACTCCTTAGTAAAACAAGATGTAATCACCTGTTTATAGCCTTGCCTACCTGTTATATAATACTAGGTACCTGTTACATTAGATACTACCTGTTATACGAGTATAGGATACCTGTTATATTGTACGTTGGTACGATCTCATTTAGATTATCTACCTGAATTATTACCTGTTTATGTTATTAGGCGAGGTTTGGGCTAGATCGTGTTCTCGATTATGTTGTACGGGCAAATATAGGACTTTGGTGAAACTTAGCTATTATTGTTTGTAAGTGTTAGTGTTTCTTAGTTTATGGATTAGCCAGAAATATACCTTGTAGGAC
Source organism: Agrotis exclamationis (assembly GCA_950005045.1). NCBI lineage: Eukaryota > Metazoa > Arthropoda > Insecta > Lepidoptera > Noctuidae > Agrotis > Agrotis exclamationis. Next base: position 15,288,465 of record OX465441.1, read on the forward strand.
ATCGATATTTGGCCAGTTGCTTTTAGTCCTATTTCGGGTGGGTGAGCATATAACTATCAACTAGACACAATTACAGACATTATTTGGATTTCTTCTAAAAATACTAAGAAACATCAATAATACTTTTTTTTTTTATCGTGGTAAAATCATCAAATGAGTCCTCCCACCCCGGGCAGGGCGGGAGGGACTGTCAGACTTGTACTGACTAAAATCCACAGTGTCCTTCAATAGCCCTTTATGTTCCGGGGTCACGGTAATGAGATAAGTCCCGCGACCCCGGCAGGCTTTGGCCCTCTAGAGAGGGGGCCCCGTCATTATGCTGACGCTCTTTGAGGCGCGCGTGGAACACAACGCGCCGTCGACCCGGGCATGGTCCATGGCCGGGCAGCGAGTTGCCCTTTACTCGCCGCCCGCATGCCCGCGCCTACGGTGGCCGGAGATCGTCTTGCGACTTCCGTCACCGTGGGCGTCCACCACTGCGGGTGGGGCGGAGGGAGGACACTGTCCTCTCTCTCACGCGGCCCGCAACATCAATAATACTTTACCCAACATGGGAATGAAGCTACGTTATACTGAGAAATGCCTCTTGCGACTCTGTTTTCTAGTGTCTTCGTGAGAATAACAACGTAAATTAGTGTTCATGTGTCACCTTTAATGTTCAAAATAAATATCTATTTTAGATATCAATATGTTATACCAAAGTCCCAACTAAAACATACCAGGGAAATGGCAATGATCGGCAACTTAGGTTGGCACCACAAGGGTATTTATAAGTACCTCATTGTACCTTCAAACAGCATTGTAAAGTTCCTGTTTGAAAGGTAGGGTGCCGATGAAAATTAGACCTTGTGGTGTGGTTACCGGCAAGGTGAAGTAGCCCCTTTTCCTATGTGACGGCCGTAAAGGTGGATTGAAAATTTGTCAAGCATAATGTTTACTTGACTATGTGCTTTTAAGCTTAAATGCTGTACTATGAGCCTGGATTGTTGTTTCTCTGTTGGGAGGCTAGTAAAGAAAGTTTAGTCAGCTTTTGTAGTACCTATTTTAGTGGCTAAGGTACAAAGATTCTTGAAATTTTAAATATTCGCAAATTGTACCTAAGTAAACTTTTTGTTGATTAGATTGCGAAAAAAAATTATCTGATTCAGTATATCAGCATGTAGATACAACAACAAAACTACAATCTATTCCCATTTTTTTTAAATGTATTAAAGGGTAAAAGTCTCATGTATGTATACTTTTTACTTACACCAAATGATGCTTCTAAATTATTATTGAGCTTTGAGTGTTTCCAAGCCATTCGAATAAATTACAATAACAAAAATACTACTACTATACGTAGTACTAATAAATACAAACTATGAATTAAAAATTCCGAGTAATAGGTTTCTAGAAATATTCTCAAAATTATTAGGACTTTTCTGCGCCATTGTGTGATAGAAAGGTCTCTATTCTAAGAAATAAGCTAACAAAAAGAAATCCTTTAAATATATACTGCTATATCTTTAACACTAAATAGGCTAGTTGAAACCTTACAATAATCCCCACATCTTCACAAACATTGGTATCAGTAGCAAGTCCCAAGGGATCAAAAACAGCCTAATCGTGCCCAGTAAACATACACATATCAACTTGTATAACAAATAATATTGTCCCACAGGCTATGACTGGACATTAGAATTTATGGGGTCCCTTTTGAATCTTCTTGGACCATGTTTAATGTCCACTTGCAAAATGACATGGTGTTACCGTTTTGTGGAGGAGGTCACTATGCTAGCAATAAGTATTAATTCCCTCTTTCTTCTTGTATAGTATTCTTTCTGTAAAAAAATATTGCCCCACACTAGGAATTTCTCGTGACAAAAATTTAAACTCACACGAACAGTTACACCCGAAACAACTATGTATTTGTAGGTCACAAATATTTGTCATGAGCGGGAATCTAACTCGCTACACACAGTGCAGCAGATTTTGATTGATAGTGCTGGGTTCGTATACAAACCGAGTAGTAGTAGCATATAAATAGTCCTTACTGTTATAACTCATTGGAACCATTTATTGGAGACTATTTTGATTCCTGTCTAGCTCTCAATTTTTTGATCACCACTTCTTTCAAACAGTAAAGGAAAACAAAGAAAAGAAACCGGTTTATACTACAACCCAAAAGTTTAAAACATAAATGACATCCAGCCTGCATTGTGTTCAAGTATCGGATTTCAGTGCTCTCTCTAGACGTCCTAAAATAACTCATTTAATTGCAGAGCTTCTGGTCCAGATTTATTTTTTCTACACACCAAGAAACACCTTTTAGTTAATAATATTATTGCATTACACCTTTTATTGTTACAAACACGTTAGAAATACTAAAAAGGTACCACAAAACAAAATCCTAAGCGCGATTTCATGTCCTAAAAAAGAGAGAACTATAGAAAAATAATACAAAAAGAATATTCTTGGACAATATATTCGTAGGCTTTCAATATCGGTGGACCCAAAACATCGTATAAATATATAGACGTTAATGCGATACTGTTGTATGTTGGTCCTGTGGGCCATTCTGGTCCTTTTCGTGGCACGTGACGATTGTGTACTGTACTCTAATGGGTTTCTTATGAGAACGGCTTGTGGAAAGATTTTGGTGGCCATTGTGGTGGGTATTCAGTGTGAAAGTTTATACGGTCTGTTTATTTTCGAAGGTGGGACAATTATTTAGTTCTACATGTAGAATAGTTAAGTCTAACATTAGTGGTTTTTTTTTACGTGGTGAAATCATCAAATGAGTCCTCTCACCCAAGGCAGGACGGAACAACTCGCTGCCCGACCATGGACCATGCCCGGGTCGACGGCGCGTTGTGTTCCACGCGCGCCTCAAAGAGCGTCAGCATAATGACGAGGCCCCCTCTCTAGAGGGCCAAAGCCTGCCGGGGTCGCGGGACTTATCTCATTACCGTGACCCCGGGACATAACGGGCTATTGAAGGACACCGTGGATTTTAGTCAGTACAAGTCTGACAGTCCCTCCCGCCCTGCCCGGGGTGGGAGGACTCATTTGATGATTTTACCACGCTAAAAAAAAAGCCATATCTGCTAATTAGACAGCGATTTTAAGACACAATACTAATACAAAATTGTAACTTTTTTTACTGACGTGGTCACCAATACTATAATTGTAATTTACTGTACAATACTATCATTCTACATACTACTATCGTCAGCAGTTTCACCCGCTACAAGTTAAAAGTTCAGTCAAAAGTAATCCCACGGGAAGTTCGGGATTAAAATAATCTATCCTTTTTTAAGCTATTGCATAGCTTTTATTGCGGGCTCTGAGCGCGGTGCGGCGCGGCGACCGAATTCCCAAAAACCTAAGGAAAAAACCTAAGGAAAATACCTGACACCACGCATCGTCTAACGTCGTTTCAGTTCGGGAGACTTCGGCAATCGTAAAAATATCCGTCATAAAGACAATTTACTTTTTCTTACTGATTCTAAACGGCCAGCTACAAAAGGAGTTTTCACAATGAAACCTACTTATAAAATTCTCCTACAACAAAGCAGTTCTTTATTACAATAGTGCACCACAAACATTTTAAATAAATTTATTTCTCGTTAAATATTCGCGGTAGGCGATTTTTTTCTTTTAAAAAAAAAAAAAATGTCATGCAAAAGCTTCATCGCGGCAGTCTCCGAGTGCCACATGTATTTTTTTTAATTCAGGTAATAAACAATCTTTGTACCATGTTTCATCCAATTCCGTTAAGAAATTTTTACGTTAAAGTCACAAAAATATCTATCAATCCTTATTTTAACTTTTAGGTATAATAAGAAGTAAGATTGAGATATCATCTCACCCTGCATCCTTAAAAAATCAATACAATTCCTTAATACACGAACGCAAAAAATCCACATTAAAAAACTTAAATAATTTAAAGTTGCGACAAAACTACGTTTCTTGGGCGCTCCGAAGTTTTCCCATTGAATATATTAGAAGTTTTTATATCAACTTGGTTACTATTTCAATATGGGATTTGCATATTTGATGTGGAGGAACTATACGGGGGGTTTTTCAAAGATTATTATCTTTTTTATCTGAAATGTTGTGGGTGATTCATTATGATGTATTGGTTCGGTTTTGTGCTGTTTAAGTTTGATTTTAGTTTCGAAGTTTGGCTCCTTTTGGTAGATTATAGTTTTCCTCTCATTTTTTGTAAAAAGTGACTGGATGGTCTACTGAGAAAGTGCTGAGGGGATTTATTCTTGATAAAAATAAAGTTTTTCATGACCTATATTAATTTTCCGAATTAAAAAGAAATAGTAAATACCTAAGTGCAATCAATGTCTACGTCGATGACTTACTGGATGTATCTCTGGATGGACTTACTGGATGTAATGTTTTGTTTATTTTTTAAGTCTGTTTTTAAAGGAATACACAATACAGGGTTATTTGAAAAACACCAACAACCTCTTAAGAGGTCGTTCCACTCATTATAATGAACAACTTTAACTATGGGACCAAACCGGAAATCACGAAAAAAAAAATCAGCTGTTCCGTAATTAATGTTCGCATAACTCGTCAAAATGTAGGGAACACCAGATTTTTTTTTTCACGATTTCGGGTTTGGAACCTCTTAAGAGGTTGTTGGTGTTTTTCAAATAACCCTGTAAAGCTTGGTCTCTGACGTAGACCGAGGAATATAATAAAATAGATTTGTAAGTCCAAGATAACTTGCGATGTTTTCCTTCAGTGATGTCATTGATCACAGATAAACTTAGAAAGTGTAGCGTTGAAAATTTACTTATTACCTTATCTTCTCCATGATAAACTCAGAAAGTCCAGCGTTGAAAAAGATATTTATCTTTTTCAACTCCTTTTTCACATTCCTACATGGTCATACAGGCACGTCAATTGCGAGTACTACACACCCGACCTTTCTGAAGCACTTCACCGATAAGGTCAGTGTAGGTCTTCCTAGAGCACATTACGACTCGACATCTAAGTAACAGAAGCCAATCCATAAAATTCACACAATATCAGCAACAGAAAACTGTCCAGACGACGTTTACTAGCAACACACTTGGGTATTCCATTGGCGCTGGTCTATTTGCTTAGGCCCAGTTATTGGGGGCTGCCCTAATGTATTAGACTTCATTATTTTGGGTACCTATGCCCGCCGGCTATTGATTGGGATTGTCTGGCCACTATATTTAGGAGCTGGTGTTAGATTATTTCGGTATAATTTTGGGATTCTGTCGGCCAATATTTATTGTATTTTTTATTATAGTTCTTTATTGTACCGTTACACCTACAATATTATAGCTTATGAATAAGTTAATTCAGATTTTTTTATAATAATTATCATATTGCAACAATAACTCAGTGGTTCAGGTCGCAAGCGACTGCTGAACAAGAGGTCTTAGATTCGACACCCAGTATTACATAATGTTGAATTTACTGAAGTAGAAATAACGGTATTTAGATTTTTGCTCGATTGATAGGCGAGCTTCGGTCCTTATTACATGAGACCTTAACTGGTGACATGTATAATTGTATAGTATATGGGGAGACCTTTGCCCATCATCATTTGGACATCAATCGCCATTATACTTATAGTTTTTTTTTTCTCGTTATTTATTATACTATTTATTTTAGTACGTAACTGACCGTGACATCACTTTGGGCCCTACCAGAATACCAGCGCTGTGACAAATGTCGCAGCACATGCTGAGGTAGGAGCCTTTTGGCCTCGCACAGGAATAAATTGTTTTCTTTTTTTATTTTTGTTTTGTGTGGGTTTACCTTTTGTTTTTCTTTTATCAATTTGTTTGTTTTTATTCATGTAATTTTTGTTCGTTCTGTCCTGTGTGTTGCAATAAATCTCTTTTCTTTCTTTCTTTCTTCTTTCATTAACAAAATAAAAATTGTATATCTATCAACATTTAACATACCTATAAACAACTATTACCACATACCGTTTTATATTTTAGTAATCAATCCTTATATTAATGAAACGCGATTTAAACTAAACACATTCAGCAACATAAATTTTATTCTGTCGACTAAATCCAACGCGTTGCATTCACTCAACATTGTGGAATTTGCCATTACATTCGACAATACACAGCTATCTGACATCGATAGTTTGGTTTATTTGAAAGCTATCGTGTAACTTAAAATTCTATTGAATTTACATTCTCGCTTGTTGTCATTGAAAGGATGAGCAGAAGTCTCTTTTCCTGTATCGTTGGTGCCTTTACAAATTAAATCGAACCCTAAACATACAGCGTGGCAGTGAATCGCTCATCTACTGAGCCAACATTGTCGTCAGATATCTAAGACTCAGTTAAAAACTATACTCGTATAGATGGTTTAATGGTTACAAATGCGACTGTTGAGTGCGAGGTCCTTAGGTCGATTATCAAGTCAGGCAAAGTATTGTTGAGTTTTTCGATCCGGAATTTCTCTCTCTTTGCCTAGCCTGAACATCGAACCCAGAAGCTTGGTGCTCAATGACAAATACGAATTACAGTTAAAGCAAAATAAAAGAAATTTTGCGCATATTTTCATCATCAATAACTTTCTATTATACTCTCTATGAGTCATGGTTTATGACTCTATGAGTTTAACAGAAAGTGCAAAAAAAATGAAAGGTACATGAAAGCTCTGAAAATAACTGAAAGAAGTACATGGCAAAAATACTTTACCTCGTTCCAGTATTAAGCTCAGAACTGTAAAATAAAAATTAATAATGTTAATTACACGAACACGTATTTAATTTTATTGTTTCATAATTACACACAGTGAATTTTGTTATTTTATTTTATGAGCTACATGATTGTAAAAAGATTTTATGTAATATGAAAAATTGGTATTTTATTATGTGGCTAATGAAAAATAATGGAAATTAAACAGTTATGTAATTATAAAGATGTACATTTTATTAATTAAAACATAAATGTTTTTTTAAGTTACCGTGATGTTATTTCTCTTATAGTCCAGTAACTTTTTCACCTATCTATATACTACTATACTATCGTATGGGAAAGTTTGCGTCAAATCCGATAGTTTACGCCTAAACAACTCGGTTCAGTTTTCATCCTTTAATTTTTAATGACGCTGCCAGGAACAGAAACGGACATAGGGTACCTTACATCCCGAAAAAAAGTACCGTACATGGCACCACATATCGCCGAATTGACTGTCAAATTCTAAATTAACAGCAAATGCTGTACCAAATAATTACTACTCCGAAACTCTCAGTATTTATTCGTTACAAAATCGCCAGCGGCATATTTCTACCACCTTTACCTTTCATTAATACCTAAGGGCCACTCGTCCAGAAAGTTATTCTCCAAAAATTACCATAAAATACCAAAAATATTTTTCGGCTACCCACTCAAAATTCATGCCTGCATCATCTTATATCTGGCACCCCTCTTAAATTTATTTAGCCTCGCCCTTAGCTCGACAATAAACACTCCTTGTCGACCAAACAGCTTGGACGCGAGTGGAATAACCGATTATATTTGTTTGGAGCGATTTTGATCGACCCTTTTAGCGTTTTTATTGATGTCCAAGATATTTTGGAGGGTGAAATGGAATTTTTTTATCCAAAATCTGAAATGAGGAAAAATGATTTTGGATTTGGTTTGCAAAAGGAAGCATGGTTTTTGGTAGTTAAAATAAATACTCTGTGTATTTTATATTCTGACAGTATATTTAACTGTTTAGGTACCTATGCCATTTAATTACAATTTCATTCTATTATTATGTTTCCAAATTATGTTATCTACACTAATATTATAAAGAGGAAAACTTTGTATTTTTGTTTGTTTGTTTGTTTGTAATGGATAAACTCAAAAACTACTGGACCGATTTTAAAAATTCTTTCACCATTAGAAAGCTACATTATCTGCGAGTAACATAGGCTATATAACATCACGCTATTACTAATAGGAGCGGAGCAGCAATGAAAAATGTTTCAAAATCGGGAAAATGTATTCCTTCTGTTGCGTGCGCTGCGTAAACGGTTAGAGTTACGCAAAAAATATGTATTACGGAATTATTCCTCATAAAAAGTCCTAAAATAAATTCCGCGAGAGGATATATCTATCTTTTAAGGTTAAGTCACTATAACCTTTTTTATGGAAATCAAATTTGTTTTAATATAATGCATTATTTGCGAAGGTATTTTCATTAACATGATATTTATCCTTATCCAAATAAATTCGTTAATCATCACAAGCATTTAATTTTGAACGTAATGCCCTTGACATCATTTGATTTAAATGAATATCTTAGGAGATACCTATCACAGTTTTAAAATATTACCGCAAAAAAAAATTACGGGCTGGGCATGACACAATTATTATTCGTACTCAACGGTCGCTTGATGTGTTAATCCATTCGTCGACACTACCAAGTTTGTTGTTGAGACACCTCACGACAGAAACAGGAGAGTATCCTGTGGACGTTTTTACAAACCTATTCATGTACATTACTCCTATTACAAATACTTCTATATAATTATTATGTAAGTATACATCATCTGGGAATCATACTAAAATTGATTTATCGTGGGCTCTAACAAGATTTTTCTGACTTATTTAATCAACAGCATTGGTTGCTAGGCAACAGGCCCATAGTTTTTTTTTTTGGTATCTTTCTTTGCTTATAACGGAAAAGGCAAAGGGCTGAAGCCCATACAGCCTAGGCCCATAGACTTCCTACTATTTTGTCTTTTTGCTATGGCAAAATGAAGTACGTACTAAATTAGTTCCAAAATTCAACACCTAAAGGTGCGTACAGACTATGTAACATGTAACATGTTATACAACATTGTTATATAACATCTTTGAAAGATCCCTTTTTGAGGAGTGGTTGGAGAGGCGCTAGGCGTCATCACCTTCAACCTGACGCAAGTCCTCCCGGGCACGGTTGTTTCGGGAACTATCTCAGGGATACGGCGGCAGGCGAGAGGAATGGGGAGCAGTCAGAACGCGTGAGGGAAAGGACATCCTCCACCTCTCGCCCCAGCCACCGTTGACGACGCCCAGGGCGTTGGATATCGCGGGGCATATCCAACCGCTTGCGGACGGGGTGTAATGGGCTCGCTGAGCTCGCCTTAGGGTAGTTGAACACATGGGATCAAACTTAGGCTTTTTGTAACGGTAATCGACATCAACGCAGGCGGAGCCGCGGGGGACCGCTATAGGTTATATAAATCAGAATAACACATAGGCTACTTTTTGTCGCGAAAACCGACATCCACGCGGGCGGAGCCGCGGGCGACCGCTAGATGTCTACTATATAAAAATAAGTCGGGTTTCCTTCCTGACGCTATAACTCCAGAACGCACGAACCGATTTCCACGGTTTTGCATTCGTTGGAAAGGTCTCGGGCTCCGTGAGGTTTATAGCAAAGAAAATTCAGGAAAAATATTTTTTTTTCTTCTTTTAATCACCAAACGAAATGTTACATAAAACGAAGCCATCTGGTGGCGAAACGGAGTTCGCCGGGTTTGCTAGTGAACAAATATAAATATTAGTAGGTAATATTTTGTTAACCTTTAACTGGTGACATGGAGTCTCACTGGCGTCGCGCGTTTTGCAAATTCTTAAGATTGGCTACTTCCCCACTCTTGCCGCTGCTCCGCGAAATGTGTGTCTTTTCGTGTAACAAATAGAGTTAGATTTTGAGTACTTAGCTCTATTGAAATGTGCACGCAGCGTTGCGTCTGCGTTTCAATAGCGACTCAAAATCTTACTTTATTTAATACACGAAAAGATACACATTTTCAGTATCGTTGCGTCACGTCGCGTTGCGTCGCGTCTCGGTGTGAACTGACCGTAACAGTGCGTCAATTGGTTTGTTTTCGAAGATCAAATTCATGAACTGCAGTAGGACATTTTCCGCGGACGTTTTATCAATTTACCGATAGATGGCGTTGTGCAAAAAACGTCATTATTCTGAATCGCGGTGTTAAGATTTTCCGCGGATTAATGACCCTCTCGTATTATGTATTATTATTTGTGTTACTGTTATTTTGGTAACGGTAAATAATTATTTTGTTTATAATTATTTTGTTTTATTTGATGTCTAAGTATAGTTATTAGTGATTTATATACTTCTATGCTAATATTATAAAGTAGAAGAATTTGTTTGGTTGAACTAGTGGTTCGAATTGCGAAAATCTTTTTGTGTTATATATGTAGTTCATTGATCGATGAAGGTTATATAATCGGATTTATAATATCACTCTTTGACAAAAAGAAGCAGAGCGGCAATGAATAATGTTGTAAAATCGGGAAAGAATATTCTTTCCCGCCAGATAGTTTCAGTTCAGCATCATAATAATATAATAATAATAATTTATTTATTTATTTCAGACCATTGATCCATATAGTGATAGTAAAATCAGTAATAGAAGCCACTGTCTATCCAACAACTCATGTATTCTTTCAATTTACATCCCAACTCCTCACTAATATCAAAATTCAACGAAACGTCTCCAGCTAACCCATTAACCCTAATGGACGATTTATAATTGACAACACTACAAATTAGTGCCAAAAGTTCAGCTTGAAAACACGTTTGGCATAAATAGTGAGCAAAGATTTATCCCCTTGCATTGAACTGGCAACATTCCAAGGCATTGCTTATCGCTTACCAAGAGTTACCTATTCGCTCAGTTGACAATTTTGGGATGGAAATCAGCTCAAATTGCCGATATTTATGGGCTATTTAGGCAGTCGTTGGTAAGCGATAACAGCCTTGCGATTTGCCAGGTTCTATAGTAAGACAAAGTTTTCAGGTTAGACAAAACGTTTTTTATGGTCGATTTGTGGGGCATGCGGACGGCGAGTAATGGGCGACTCGCTCCGGAACGTAAAGCGTTATTGAAGGACACCGTGGATTTTAGTTAGTACAAGTCTGACAGTCCCTCCCATCCTGCCCGGGGTGGAAGGACTCAATCAATGATTTTATACACTCGTTCAAAGGTCTTACAAAATCTCGTTTAGGCTGGCCATACATGAAGCATTCAGTATTGAATTGTCGAGCATTCGAAAGTAGTCGATTCTGACTGCTTCAAGCTGTCATCCATGTCATCATTATCAGCCTATAATGTTCCCGCAGGCCTCCTCTCTGTGAAAGGGAGTGGGCCATAATCCACCACGCGGGCCCAGTGCGGGTTGGACATGCTGGTGGACATGCTTACGATGTTTTTCTTCACCGTTTTGATAGCAGTGCTGATGAAATAAATTGCACAAAGAAATGCTCCAGGCTGGGTTCGAACCCAAGACCTACAACTTACTCGTCTAGGTCGATACCACTGGGCCACCACTGCTCCCTAGCAGTTCATGTATGGTCGACCAAAACTTTTGCTTTCGGATGTCATTGAAACGTTTTGAAAAACTAAGAAATCGAAACGTCTCACGTTTGTCGGCACAAATACTTATAATTATCTAGCTTTTGCTCTCAGCTTCGTTCACCGATTCCGTCTATAAAATTCAAAAAAACGCATACACACTTTTTTATCGTGGTAAAATCATCAAATGAGTCCTCCCACCCCGGGCAGGGCGGGAGGGACTGTCAGACTTGTACTGACTAAAATCCACGGTGTCCTTCATTAACCCTTTATGTTCCGGGGTCACGGTAATGAGATAAGTCCCGCGACCCCGGCAGGCTTTGGCCCTCTAGAGGGGGGCCCCGTCATCTTGCTGACGCTCTTTGAGGCGCGCGTGGAACACAACGCGCCATCGACCCGGGCATGGTCCATGGTCGGGCTGCGAGTTGCCCTTTACTCGCCGCCCGCATGCCCGCGACACAATGCACACTTTAGCATTTATTTGTAAAGCAGGAGGTAGGATGTTAATAGCTCATCATCATCATCATATCAGCCGTAAGACGTCCATTGCTGAACATAGGCCTCCAATTTTGACTTCCAATAGGACCGGTTGAAAGTGGCTTGCATAATGTTAATAGCTCATCGGATGAAAATAAACCGATAAGCTACTAACCAAAGTAAAATCAACCGATGAGCCACTACCGATCTTTCCTGCGCTGTCACTAACAAAACAATGATAGAACTTCTCTATTTACCTCCACTACATTAAATTTCATCGTTCACAATATCAATAACAACAAAAATTCAATATTTCCTCCATCACTGTTTGTCCGTCGTCTCTATAACAAATATGAAATACTGGCTGAAGAATGTCGACCTACAAGGAATGCAATTTTCATTGCAGTACATTTTGTAGTCACAGAGGAATATGAAGTTGTTGTACTGTCCTCTTTTATGTTGCAGATTGAAAAATGTAAGAAAATGTTGAGACAGAACCGAATTTCATAACAGCCAAAAGGCTTTTGAAAAGACGAAGTTTTTTTAAGACTAGCTATCCCATCTCCTTCGCGGCAGGTCACGAAGGAGATGGTGTTCCATCAGAAATGGAAGGAGGGTGAGGCGGGTTCGCGGGTAGTGGAAGGAGTTGAGGGAGGTCCTTGCCCAAGGAGTAGGACAGATGAGGCTAACAAAAAAAAACTAGCTGTAGCCAAATGCTTCACGAGTTCCACAAAAATTGTCCCACGATCGTTATACCATACTAAAAAGATTATCCTGAGAAGTCAATCCACCCATCCAAGTCCTTTTATTAGTTCTATCTATCCATACTTACCTATAACCTTTAGTTAGAATAGATGGGTTTGCTCTTGTCTCTCTAGACTGAACAGAGGTGACTGAGACAGTCTACGATGAAGTGGTCTTACCCAGAAGAGACTGTTTACTCTAACTTTGAAGAGATAACGGTTGTAACTATGCGTTTGTAAATACTCGGGTAGTGGATTCGGCTCATTCCTTTTAAGCTATAGCACAGCTTTTATCGCGGGCTCTGAGCGTGACGCGGCGCGGCGACCGAATCAAAAAAAAAAAATCCAAAAACCTAAGGAAAAATCCTGACACCACGCATCGTCTAACATCGTTTCAGTTCGGGAGACTTCGGCAATCATAAAAATATGAGAAAAATATCCGTCATAAAACAAGTTTACTTTTTCTTACTGATTCTAAAATCAAAAAATCAAAATCAAAGCATTTATTTCAAATAAGCCAGTTACAGGCACTTTTGAATTGTCAAAGACAAAATGAAATATTATTAAACACAAAATGCAAAATTATGGTGCTACTGGGAAGTCACAAGACATAAAAACTGTGAAAGTACCGTAGATGCCCATTCCAAGAAGTAGATCTCTATGGAGAAGAGCGAGAAATTCTAATCGGCTAGCTACAAAAGGAGTTTTCACAATGAACCTACTTATAAAATTCTCCTACAACAAAGAAGTGCTTTATTACAGTAGTGCACCACAAACATTTTAAATAAATTATATTGTCGTTAAACATACGCGGTAGGCGATTTTATTTTTTTTAAATAAAAAAAATGTTATACAACAGCTTCACCGCGGCAGTCTCCGAGTGCCACATGTATTTTTTTTATTTCTGTCTTTCCATTTTATATTTCTGTCAGAGGACCAAAGCCTGCCGGGGTCGCGAGACTTATCTCATTATCGTGACCCCAGCTCATAAAGGGCTATTGACGGACACCGTGGATTTTAGTCAGTACGAGTCTGACAGTCCCTTCCGCCCTGCCTTGGGTGGGAGGACTCATTTGATGATTTTACCACGAGCCCGTAATATGTTTCATGAATCATGAAAAAAAGGTATATATTTATATGTACACAGACGTTTTAATTGAAAAAAAAAAAACTCGTGTTATTTAATCTTCACAAAACATCAAAAATACTAAAGCGTCGTAAAAACGTTTTTCCTAGAAAAAAGGATCAAAATAATTTTGATACTTTTTGCCGCCATAAGTAAATAATAATATCAAACCCTTTGACCCCAACGTACGGGGCGGCCGGCCGGAAAATACTGATTTTAACCAGCACATTCCGGTTCGAGGTGGTTTTAAACCGGAATGGCCGTACTTGGAAGCGGTATGAACGCAAGTTTTTCAACAAAATATCTGCTTATTTTCTGTTGTTGTTTTTTGGAAATTCGTATAGTTTTTTTACAAATGAAATTACAAGCTCATGGGTTATCCCAACAGCAAGATTTCAGAAAGTTTTATGCAACAATTCGTTCTTAATTTTCCCTTCCCTTCAAGGGCTGAATTTTTAAAACTTCTACCCGACTGTCTTCAAAAGAAGTGACAAAATATTAATCTGTTTACTGCCTAGTTTCATGGGAAAAAAACGTGAGTCTATTCTCCAAAACTATTTTTTTTAGTTGTTTTAGCTCTCCGGTATTGCATCGAAATATATCCATTCACATTTAGGAATGTTACCCCTTAATCAAAAACATTCGCAATTCTAAAGCTTATAAATCCAGATGAATTTCAATCATAGTTTTTTAGTATAGAGATACATGGAAGTTTGGAGATAGTTTGAGATTTTAGAAGGGATGGGAAGGGAAAAGCCACGGGGAAAAATGTCTTGTTCACTTCTCATGAGGTAGGTGTGGGTGGAAAGTTCGGGAGGAGATTCTGATGCCTTATAATACATAATCTTTGACCTTTTTTAATGATGCTCTTCGCAAAGGTCAAGAAAATATCATAAGAAGCTTAAGACCTACCTACAGAATTAATAAAGGTGCTGTGTTATAATTTTAGAAGTATATTATATTAAGTTACGTAAGTAGGAGCTCAAGGCAAAATAATAACAGCCATACAGGTCGATCTTCAAGGTTAAGCCGTTCTTGGCGAGGTTAGGATTTGGATGGGTGACCTTTTAACATAGCAATTTTCTTCCGTGTCTCGGAAAGCATGTTCTATGTCTTCTTTTTTTTGGTCTTTTTCTTTTTGAAGTACTGGAATTTGATCTTTCGAACCTAGGGTTGAAAATCCTGAACTGCCATTGTCACCAACACGCGTAGCATGACCAAGACTATCTCTATTCTAACAAGAATAGACAAAGTTATTTCTTTAAAGATCGACTATTTTCATCATCATCATCATCAGCCTGTATTCGTCCACTGCTGGACATAGGCCTCTCCCAATGTACGCCACTGAGCCCTGTCTTGAGCTTTCCTCATCCAGTCTCTGCCGGCCGCCTTTCGTAGGTCGTCACTCCACCTGGCCGGCGGGCGTCCCACACTACGCTTGCCGAGTCGCGGTCTCCACTCAAGGACACGTCTACCCCAGCGGTTATCTGTCCTGCGAGAGATGTGGCCAGCCCACTGCCACTTCAGCTTACTAATTCTTTCTGCTATGTCAGAAAACTATTTTATTTTGCACGAATATGATACAATCCGTAGTCCATTGAAGAATAGAAACATTTTTCTATATTTTTTAACATTTCCATGCTTAAAACGATAAAAAAACAAGACAACCATTTTAATTCGATCGCATTGAACAGTGTGGTGTCGTGAGGATTATTTTTGTTGAGTGTATACAGTAACTTCGTTCCATCCGGGTGTCCCTTGTCACCTCTCAAGTTTTTTTTGTCTTTTCTTCCATCGACAAAACCTGCTTGTACGGTGCCATACTCAGCATAATAGTATTTATTAAGTTTTATAGCCAAACAGCATTAATTTTTAACAACACAAATTCTACCAGTCCAGTTCAGTTAATTCGATATGCATGAGTAATGATCTTGTATTTATAGTAATTACTACAGTTCTTGTAGCGCATATCTATGAACAAACACTTACCTACACATATCCACTATAACTTGATCTCACTTTATATGATCTTCTCGTGTAATAAAAGCTTAGCTTGTACTGGTTTTGCATAAGTTCGGAGATGAAATTCCTGGTTTTCGAAATAGAACTTAAGCGGTAATTTTGCTCTGAACCACCATTTTGGCTGCATATTGAGATATAATGAAGAGTACACCTCGTACACAATTATGTTTTAAGTCAGGTTTTAGCAGTTAGGTATGTAATAAGTTGTTATAGTAATGTAGAATGTATATTTATATATATATTTTTTTTAAATTTTTTTTTTTTATTTATCATTATTTTTTTTTATTTTTTTTTTGCTTATATTTCATGTTTTTACCACTTTGTCTGTTTTTGTTATTTATTCCTTTCTTTTTATACAATTTGACATTTTTTTAATTATTTTATGTCTACACACTGACATTTATTTTTTATTTTTATACAATTTGACGTGGGTTACTTTGTGACTTTGATTTTTTGTTAATTTTTATTTTTACAATTTGACATGTACTATTCAATTTATTTTTAATTTTATAATTTGTGTACTTTAGCATTGTGAATGCGAGGACGAATGTGGGGAAGTTTTGTTTTTGACTTATAATAATTTTACTGTCTGACAATTTGAGTACTTTAAGCGGCCTACCCAAATGTCCTTTCTTTGGTATTGTTCGTCGTGTCGTTGAGCTCCTTGTGTTCTGAGTCGAGCTACACGATAACCGACAAATGCTTGCACTGACTGGACAGGTCCACTCAAATCTGTGTGGTTCTTTCCTCAAAAGACCATCTCAGACTCTCGCATGGTCCTCGTATGACCTGAGCAAAACAATGTCTGGACTTTAAAAGAGACTGTGACCTCTGAGTTTGTTTCGGCTGTTTCTTCTCAGAGTAGTCAGGTACGAAACACTGGCCTCATCTAGCTTTAAAAATATTGGTTATGACGTGTAAAAGTGTTTTTTTTATGACCAACTTACAAAATAAATATCATTTATCATTTATAAGTTCTCTAATTTTAAATGGGTCCCTTAGAGGGCCAAAGTCTGCCGGAGGCGGCGTCGCGGGACTAACGAATTAACGTGACCCCGGAACGTAAAGGGCTATTTAAGGGCGTGGATCTTAGTCAGTACAAGTCTGACAGTTCACAGCCTATGTTCAGCAGCGGACGTCTTCCGGCTGATGATGATGATGAAGTCTGACAGTCCCTCCCGCTCTGCCCCGGGTGGGAGAACTCATGTGATGATTTTACCACGATAAAAAAAAGTTTAAACAGGTGATGTTATTGCTATCATACAACTAACTAAGACGTTTTATTGTAAAACTTGTGGTATGAAAAATTGTATGGGGAGTGACGATATTTCATTAATGTTGACTTTATTAAAATAAAACAAAAACTTATTGAAATAATGAATCTGGAAAAAAATCGCTCTGTGATTTCAGATTACAATCACATTCAATTAAAATTCTTATCGAAGGAAATGCAACTGAAGGAGGTTTTGGACACTTAGCCAGTAAAAGTAGGTCAGGGTAAGGCGACACGTTTGGTGGTTCAAAAGCTTCAAAAAAAAAAAGCTACACTAACTCTGAGACAAATTTCATCAAAATCAGTTCAGCTGTTCTCACGTGATTGATTGACTAGCAAACATCCATTCATCCAACCTTTCGTATTTATAATAAAAGTTTGATAAGATTTCTCCCTGACAACCATCATTCTATCATTTACTCTTATTTAATTTATAATAATGCTACCAAAATATGCTTCACGCAAATTATATTGTTTAAAATTATAAACCAAAATGTCCGCATAATTAGCACATTTTGCTAAATCAACGCTTATGTCTCAGTCTCTGTCAGTCTTTCTTTAAATAATCTTAATAAACATTTTTCAACGACTGCTACGCTTGCAGTTGACGTTAAGGATAAAACCATCCTTGATATTACTTCCAGGCCAATGTTTCCTCCTGACTCATTTTCTTTCACTCCCGTGACAAACCTTGAGGTCCTTAAATGTTTTTCCTCAATTAAGTCCAAGGCTGTTGGCTGTGATGGGGTCAGTCGAACTATGTTATCTTTTTTGATTGAGAACATTATTCCAATTTTTACTCATATTGTTAACACATCTTTGCAGACGGGTGTGTTTCCTGCAGTGTGGCGTAAAGCTTACATTATCCCTCTTCCCAAAATTTCCAACCCTAGTTTACCCAATCACTTCAGGCCGATCTCCATTCTCCCTTTCCTTTCCAAAATCTTAGAAGCAGTTGCCCTTAATCAAATATCCTCGTATGTTTTAAAAAATAACCTGTTGTCCTGTTACCAATCTGGTTTTCGACCTGGCCACAGCACAGCCACAGCTCTGCTTAAGGTTATTGAAGACATCAGGAATGGCTTGGAGAATTCAATGTTAACGGTCTTAGTTTTAATCGATTTTTCTAATGCTTTCAACACTGTTGATCACGACATCCTCCTGGCCATCCTGTCTCAAATTGGAGTCTCTTCGTTGTCACGTGATTGGTTTTCATCATATCTTCGTGGTCGCCAGCAGGCGGTGCGTGCTGATCGGGATTGCTCTGATTGGTGCGATCTGGCAACTGGTGTTCCACAAGGCGGTATACTCTCTCCTCTCTTATTTTCTCTATTTATAAACTCCATTACTACCATCCTCAAATGTTCTTACCATCTCTACGCTGATGATTTGCAACTATACGCTCATTCGAATATTGCCAACCTTGACAATTGCATTTCTACACTGAATGCCGATCTTCGTGCTATCGAAGAATGGTCTGGCAAATTTGGGGTTTCTGTGAACGTCGGGAAGTGTCAAGCAATCCTCATCGGTAGTTCTTACTATTTGAGAAACGTGGACACGACCCAACTTCCGCCACTGTTGTATGAGAACTCCGTCATCTCTCTTTCACCTCACGTAAAAGACTTGGGTCTGTACATTGACGAAAATTTGAGTTGGAATAAACACGTGGCTCAGGTGAGTCAGAAAGTCACGTCCTCGCTGCGGTCTCTCTATAGATTCAAGCATTTTCTCCCATCTAGTACCAAACTCATTCTGGTCCAGTCACTTGTGCTTCCCATTATTGACTATGCTGATGTTTGTTATTCTGATCTATCCCAAGAACTTCTTAACAAATTGGATCGACTTCTCAATAACTGTATTCGCTTCGTTTTCGGCCTTCGTAAATATGATCACATTTCTTCCTTCCGTTCTCAGCTTAAATGGCTGCCTATCCGACTCAGGAGATCCCTCAGATCTCTCTGCATGCTTTTCAAGATTATGAACGATCCACGTGCTCCTGATTATTTAAAAACTCATTTTAAAGTGTTGGGCAGTTCTCATAGTTGTAACCTTCGAGCTTCCAAAAAACTACTTCTCCAAGTTCCTTCACACCGCACCGGTTTTATGTCTAATTCTTTCGCTATATCAACTATAAGACTCTGGAACGCGCTACCCTTTAACATTAAAAAAGCTGAAAGCGATTTCACTTTTAAAAGAAAACTGCGTAAACTCTATTTAAGTCACAATAAATAGCTCTCTTTTTTCAAGTCTAGTCATAATAGTTATTATTAAGTTATATGTATTTTTTTTTTTCATTGTTGCTATAATATTGTTTAGTTTATTTTATCAGTATTATATGTATTAGTATCTATATTAATATATACATGTCTTTGATTTTTTTTTTTTGTACCCTACCACAATATTCTCTTATTTAACCCAAAGGTTGACTGGCAGAGAATGCCTTGTGGCATTAAGTCCGCCTATGTACCACTTTATGTACATGAAGTTTAAATAAATAAATAAATAAATAAATGATGTCCTCCGACCCATTAGCTGCTGTTGGCAATGTTAAACAAATAAAGTCCTGTGGTTCTCAAACTTTAAGCTAATTTGAATGATTTGTTGATTTTAGCGAGGTATTAGAAGAAAAGTAAATTTTTGTCCTGTTTTGCTCATTAATTTGGTGGGTATTTCATTTTGATAGTGCGACGTCATGATCATACATGGAAAATCTTTGTTGTAATAAAATGCCTGTAATCGCCACCCTGCATTCAGTAAGCTTGGTGATCAATATTCATGATTTTTCTGTTTATAAATGACTTTTAAATTTGATTCTTCTTTTATTATGGAAAATCGTCATATTTATGTGGCCTTGAATGTTGCAGAAGGATCTTGACTTAAAAAAAAAACAATTTTGCATTCCAGAGCCACGATGGCTTTTTAAGATTGTCCCGCAGCCCCAGCAGGCATTAATCTGTCTCATTCGGAGTAACAAGTACGACGTGCCGCCTGCGCGTGACCATATCAAAAATCTATTTCAAAATTAACATCTCAAACAAACCTTAAATTAAGTCTGTTTTGGTAGAACGGAAATACATGAATAATGTGTTTATTAATTTTCGTTGATTTTAAAATTCCGGCATTACATAAAAATATCCAGTTCTAAACTTGCGAAGTACTTAATGATGTCCGCTACATACTCTCCACAGCAACACTATGAAAGCAGCTCATTAAAACCAAAATATTTGAGCATCGCAGGCCCGAATCGAAAATTCGCCGTCCCAAATACCGTCAGTGTAGCAGCTAATTGAGCGTTGTCCTGCCCTGTGCCGAAATAACGGACAGTACAGTACTGTATGATGTAATTGGGCCAATAGAGGAGGCCTATATACGGCACGATAAGATTTTAATAGCACTATGCTTTGTACGTTATGTTGTGGGCTGGAGAATTTTGGTCTGAGTAGTGTAATTTGAGCTCGTGTAAGTAGGTACTATAAAATAAATAATGTGTGTATGAGTGTGTGTGAGAGCAGTGATGGCCCCGAGGTATCGGCCCCGACTTACAAGTTGTAGGTCGTGGGTTCGAACCAAGCCAGGTGTATTACTTTGTGTAGTAATTTATTTCATCACCACTGCTCTCAAAACAGTGAAGGAAAACATCGTGAGAAAACCGGCATGTCCTAGAACCAAATATTCGAAGACATGTGACATCCACCCGCGTGGTGGATTATGGCCTACTCCCTCTCACAAAGAGGAGGCCTGTGTCCCAGCAGTGGGAACATTATAGGCTGATGATGATAATGTATGAGTGTGTGTTTTTCCTATGATTGCGTGTGTATTTTAAAGTGATTTAAAATACGTATAACTTGCTTCATAGAAATTCACCTAGTTTTGCAGAAAAGACCAAAAACATTGTGTCATTCATTTGTCACTAATCCTCAACAGAGTGTTAAAACCCGTTTGTACAGTTCCACGACCAGCGTATGGTGGCCAAAAGTTGAAGAGCTTAATATGACCTTGAAGGTCCTTGACAGGGACCAATGAGATGTCGAATTACTTTAGTTTTTTTTTTGTTGATGGGTGATAGGAGCTCTTAGCTAAATAATTACAACCGGTTAAGTCGCGCTTGCCGAGGTTGGTCTCTGGATGGTTGCCATCAGTCGTGAGTTTCCTCCGTGCCTCGGAAAGCAGATAAAGCCATTGGTCCCGACTGGCATTTGTAGATTTTTGACAGTTGTTACTGTTAGTCAGAAGCTCTAAAGTCTGACAGCCAGTCTTACCATGGGGTATCGTGTTACCCAATTACTGGGTGGTGGAGTTCCGATAGGCAGTCGCTCCATGTAAAATACTGATATTCAGCTGCATCCGGTTTGACTGGAAGCCAACCTCAATATAGTGGGGAAAAGGTTAGGCAGATGATGAAATGATGAGGGATATTTTATTTTCTTTGTTTTGTCATTAAAAAAACAATAAAGATAGCGAGTGTGACCCATGTGGGTACGAGCCAATGAGTTAATTTAAACGTGGCATAGTTTTCCAACTACCCAGTACTTACACATTAAAGTGAACGAACGAAATATTGTGCATGGAATATGTAAATTAGTTCCAATTTCGGCCCTCTGGTGTTGCCAAATTGTGATTGTATTATTAACTTAATTTATAATATGGCAATACTGTTTTGGGGTAAAAATAGAATGCTTTGTTTAATAATGTGTTATGTAAATGACGGCACAACTAAACATTCCCGGGGGCAACTGACAATGCCAGTGGCGAATTGATGTTCAATGTGGTCCTCAGACCGAGGCGAGGCCTTTTGTTCAGCAGTCTTCCGGCTGATGATGACGATGATGAAATAAAAAATTTAATTGATAAAGTAAGGCCAGGTTTTCAATTGTACTTATGGTCTAAGTGCTATGAAATTATGCTTTATTTAGTATTGGAAGGAGGACGCTTGGATTCGTAAAAAGTAGAAGAAATATTAGGAGGCTTTCACCCAGGGGTGGGATTCAATAGGCTAGAAAAATACGGCTTCATTAAATTTTCTTGTCATTTTGTTCAATTTCAAATTGTTGGGCTTTCTTCTTAATTGCCAAATCCCCTGCAATAATTAGATATCTCAAGCCGTATCCCACAGTACTGCCTCTTTTGGGGAACTCATGGTGGATTGTGTACCCCTCTTACATAATAATATGGGAGCTATGCGGCACAGAAGCTGGTATATTATAGTATGATTTTTTGTGTGGCTAGTGGCGTGTCAAAGAAATTTATTTTCTTTCTTTCTATGTAACCACAGCTCTAACAACACTAAAATTCGACCGTTAGAATGCTAAAATTAAACAGCTATTCTCTAAAAAAAATCGCACTTCCAACTATCATAAATATACATTTCACATAATGGATACTACACTTAATTGCTCACCTCAATATCGCGATATTGAATCTGGCACTACTCCGGTCATAACCGCT
The DNA here is from genome assembly GCA_950005045.1 of Agrotis exclamationis. NCBI lineage: Eukaryota > Metazoa > Arthropoda > Insecta > Lepidoptera > Noctuidae > Agrotis > Agrotis exclamationis. The sequence continues at coordinate 15,310,919 of OX465441.1, forward strand.
TGTATCCGGTCCGAACTAGTTTGAACCGACGCGAACCGGTTCATATTTATGTGGTCGTAAAACGCGGAGTAATAAAAATGGTGGCTTATGCAGTTTTTATGCATAACTAAAGTGTGTTAGTTAAGATTTATATTTATTTAATATTTTATACTGTTGACGTTTATAGAGGTAGTAATGTAATTACTGGCGGTTCGTTGTGTTTATGAAGAATGTTATGTGCTTGGGAAATTGGTTTGAAGAATTACTCTGAATATTAAAATTTATGCTTGGATGCTTGTGGGTGGCCGGAATTAGGACATTCATAGTTTCTGTTCTAAAACAGACCAGCTCTTGCAAGAAGCTTCGCCTGCTTATTTGCCCTTCTTATAGTTTATGTCACTCGGGACCAATGTAGCTTTCTACTGGTGAAAGAATTTTTAAAATATGTATAGTAGTAGGTTTTGAAAACACTTATATACGTCTTTTTACAAACTAGATGAGGCCGGTGTTTTGTATCTGACTTTTCTGATATGAAATAGCCGAAACAAACTCAGAGGTCACTCAGAGTCTCTTATAAACTCCAGACAGTAAACCAACATCAACACAATCTATAAATGAACTGACCCATAAATAATACGTTATTACCACATAAACCCATCCCATCCAATACCCGAAATCAGTATGACCTACATGCAAGTGCCATTACGCTCCAAAAACGCTTAACGACCGGTACAAATCAACGTGCATCGTACGAGGGTGGAAGTAGTGGCCTGGCTAGGAGAGCTACAAAACGGATTTACAGCAGATTTATACACCGGTGTTTAAGCTTCGCTCAGTTTCGAACTAATCAAGTTGCAGAGTCGTTTTGGATTAAAACTGACAGTAGAGTTATGTATGGGGCTTGTTGTTTTGTTGAAAGAAGTTTTGGAATGGTTGTAATTTGGGGAGAATCGGGAACTTTGTAAAGGTGGTTGAAGTGTGGGTGTATCGAGGTCTTAGAATGAAAAAGCCTGGCTAACAAACTTGTGATCAAATAAGTAATTTAAGTTTATTTTGAATTCGTTTTTGGGGTTGTGATGTATTGTTTCATGGCTTTAATAATTGTCTGTCTGTCGCAGCTTATTTAAAAAAATTTAAATATTATAAACGCATTAACGCTTGTCTTGGGGAACGAAAAAATCGACTACAAGCTACAAGGACTCGAACTTGAACTCTAACCGCTTTACCAACTAAGTTATCGCAGTCTTGCCCGGCAAGGTCGAATGTTTGTCAAAGTCTGTCGGGTGTGGATATTAGTCAGTACAAGTCTGACAGTCCCTGTTGCCCTGCCCTGGGTGGGAGGACTCATTTTTGATGATTTTACCACGACCAAAAAAAAACAAAAGGTAGAATGTTATATTCCATTCTAAAATATCTTTCGATGACGTCCAGAAACTTGTCATCAATCCAAGACTTTTTGTTTCCGCAACAAATCTTATTTCGAACATGTCTTAAGGCTCGGGAGATATGACTTCTTGGCTTGAATATCTGCCTGTCTCTGGCAGTTCCTTATTCATAAGAAACCAATGCAATAACTGTTTGCTAACTTTTTTTATAGTATAGCTAAAGGAACTTTTCCTTTTTGAAACTATCTTTAAATGCAGATTTAAATAACCCATCTCAATGCACTTACTAAGTAAACAAAACATTAAAGACGCCTTCAGTTTGTATAAGAAAACTTTCAAGCCACGTTAACTACAAAAGCATTTCCTTCACAAAATTCGTGACTACCCTCCAAAATTACAGACAACGAAAATGCACCAAACATTTAAAGCCAGCATCTCGGAACCCCGTTAATTTCATAATAACCTCCTCTAATCTTCTAAAAACGGTTATAAAATTATCAGTAAGCACGGTATCTGTTTCCGGTGCAAGTTTTAAGGTTTTAGCTTTAATAATTTCGGGCCAAACAGCCTCAACTTTGCAGCAGAGTATGCTAAAGTGCTAATTAGGTACCGCGAACTATGGCCAATTAAGACTGGCTGATATCGGGTAATGATGGCTTCATTCGTTCATTAAATTTCATATTTGTTTGGGCTGATGGATTGAGGTGCTGAGTTAACGGTTGTCGAGGGCGTGTCATGTTCCACGCGCGCCTCAAAGAGCTGTCAGCAATCTGACGAGGCCCCTCTTAAAAGGCCAAAGCCTGCCGGGGTCGCGGGACTGTCTTATCAGGAAATCCTGGAACGTAAAGGGCTGTAGAAGATCAGCGTGGATTTTAGTCAGTAAAAATCTCACTGTCTCTCCCGCCCCGCCCTGGTTGGGAGGACTCATTTGAAGTTACAACCATGATTAAAAAAGCTAGTCTGTCGGCAACTTGTACTGTCAAAACACTCGAAGTCTACTATTGATTATGATCTGCATTGTTGGTGTATTGGATCTGTAGTCAACTGGAACCCCCTAGGTACGGGACCCGTGAGTCCAGTTAACCACATTTTTTTTTTACTGAACATGGTAGTCATAGGTTAGATTCTTAGGTGGCAAAGTGTCAAAGGATTTTGTATCAGAAATATAGATTTTTGTTTAGTTGATGGCTTCACTCGATATATGAGTGTACTATTAGGTACAAATCTGCCTTACCCTTTTATGATAAGGTATTATTGTAGGGCGTATTTTTTAGGCTGATATTCACACTAAACACGCCACGCTAGTGCCAACGGTTAGCGGGATGACATACATATATTTTCATAGTACCTAAGTCAGTACGCCAAAGGCATGCGGGCGGCGAGTAATGGGCGACTTGCTGTCCGACCATGGACCATGCCCTGGTCGACGGCGCGTTATGTTCCACGTGCGCCTCAAGAGTGTCAGCAAAATAACGGGGCCCCCCTCTAGAGGGCCAAAGCCTGCGGGGTTCGCGGGACTTACTGAATTACCGTGATCCTGGAACGTAAAGGGCTATTGAAGGACGCCTTGGATTTTAGTCAGTACGAGTCTGACAGTCCCTCCCGCCCTGCCCTGGGGGGGTATTACAACTTGTTTTAATTCCGGGCAGTTTTCGAGCAGTTGAATTTGCGGCGATAAGCAGGCTTGTTCTATTTCGTATTATGGCGCACGTAATTCTGCAAGGAATCATCCAGGATTATTTGTCTCTGGATGATTAAGACGGGCTAGCGAATTCGTTCAAAAATCGAATCGACAAGTTACCGATGATTACCGGTTTTATAATTATGGGTGAAAAATTTCTTTTTCATTGTAAATTTAGGAGATATTTGAGTTAAACTGTATTTTAATAACAATTTAAATATTTATAATCAACTTGAGCAATATTTATTGTTATTTTATGCAAAAACTTAATACTAAATATTCAACTCTCGCAAAGGGGTTTGTTTCTGAACGATCGTGTTGCAATATTTTTTTAGTCTGTGACGGTTTTGATTGCCAAAAAAAACAAGAATAATAATATCGTATTCTATTTATTTATCATGCCACTATGTTGTGCTTTTTAGTGCAATAATAAAGGAGTACAGTTTTTTCCTGCCGCAGAGAAAGTAAGAAAACAATGGACTAAGTCACAAGCGGAAATAATTGAAAAACGGAGCTGTACCAACGTTGTTATTATTTTTAAAGCAAGAGGCTCCAAAATCAAAGAGGCGCCTAAGATATGAAGCTAGAAAATGTTTCAGCAAGAGAAGGAATGATAAAACCTAGGACGTTTATTCAAACCGAAAGACAGTGTACCTAGTTCTTACCATGTTAGTGCTCCTGAAATTGGCTGTGAAATTGTGGTACAAGAAGCAATCGAGGAAGTGAACTTAAAATGTCTGTTAATACATCAAAGACTGCCCAATGTACCCAAATAAAAATTGAACACAAGTTTCGGCTCCATTGGACTGTACCGTTTCAGGAATGATGCTGAGGCTATTAATTTTAACACAGGGTTTGAGTCCTATCATACATTTTGTTTGGTTTATTCAACCCTAAGTCCATTGGTACGAAAGATTACTTATTTCAGTCACCATGTCTCAAATCTAAGCTCTTGATAATTTTTTGTTACACTGATGGAACTACGACAGAATAAAACATTTTTTTCAGGAGAAACATGTTTTTTATTTAGAACAATTTATTATTCTATGAGTAAATGTTTACGAATATGAATCTATTTATTGCTTATCGTTAAGCAAATGAGTGTAGGAATATGTGTCGTAAAATGTAATAACTTTGTCGTCTTTATAAAGCTCATCAGCTGACATTATATCGTGTATTCACTCTCCAGATATTCGGTAGTGCCTCCATTATTAATTCTAAAGCTTAATTTAGGTAGTTTAAACTGTTTAAAGACAAATTAAAAGAAACAAGTCAGTAAAAGTTACTAAAAGGTGGCGTAAACTGAATGATTTTGGAGATACCAATTTTGACAGTTAATCCGGCCTTGAAATGTCATTATGTACCTTGTAATACGAAGTTTCCAGGCACAAGCACAGGCAGAAGTTGGTAAGAGGTCACGTGACCTTTTTGCCGTCCGTCAATGTGTGTTCATAATACGACTAAGCAAGGCAGCTCACTTTAAGGCGTAAACTGACAGGAATTAAGAGGTTGTAATACGCCCCCTGGGTGGGAGGACTCATTTGATGATTTTATCACGCTAAAAAAAAGTCTGTACGCCAAAGACATGCCACGCTAGCGTCGCGTCACGATCTCATTGACAAAGCCTTAAAGACAACAATCAAAATTGCGTAACACGATCTGAATTCTAAACTAGTGCCTAGGTACTAAGTACTATGCTAAACCGTCAAGTTCTCAGCTAACCGTAGTCTGCATCGGTAACAGTTTAATAAGCTTATTTTAACTCCGGGCGGCAGTTTCAAAGCTTACTCGACTTAACGTTGTAACTGCAGAATTAACTGGGATTGTCAGCTGGTCCATTAAGGCGGGTAATTATGCATTGTAGTTTTAATTTTGGTTGTGACCTAAATCCTTAAAAGTGCTATTTTTGTTGACGAAACCGGATATCGAACTCAAGGCTTCATGCTCTACAGTAGATCAACGAGAATCTTCAATTCGTGTATTTCGTAGTGATTTTTTTTTATAATGAGTCATATCAACCAAAAATCTGAGTCTAAAAACATTATCAGTGGATTGACTTTAAGGCCGTAAGCTGCGTTAAGCGGGCGTCCGTCGCGGGTGCCCGCGTGGCGTGCTGTTTCATGTAATATCATAGATCAGCGCAGCGTGCTGCGGGTCGCCCGTCGCACGCGGCGCGGGTGGCGGACCCGCCTCGCGGGCGACGAGTATCCGTGTGACGGAGCACGCTAGCGGAGATGTTTCTAGGAAATCAGTGAGCGCCATTGCGTTAAATTCTCCTCACAACAATCTAGACGTGACATATACATGATATCGACTGTACACCTGCGCGATCATATTGGACTGGCGGCGCTGCGAGAGGCGGGAGACCGTCGCGGGCGTCCGCGACTGGTTAAATTTGTCCGCGACGGAGCACGGCGCGGGTCCCCGCGACGGACACCCGCGACGGACACCCGCGACGGACGCCTGCTTAACGCAGCGCACGGCCTTAGATTTTCGTTTAGCGTCAATCTAATGTTTAACAATATTTTTAGACTGTGTAGGATCAACCTCCATGGTTCACCCACGCCACCAACGCAGGTTACAAATAGCTTGCGGCAATGACTGGGCAATCCCATTAGCAATCAAATGGTAGGCCTCACAAGAGACGTCTGGCCGTGTCTGAGTCCAGTGCAAACAGTTTTTTGTGTTGTTCAGGAGTTTCAATTCCTTTTCAGTGCGCTCTTAGGCCTCATCTTTGGGGTCACGAGACTGTCTAATCATGTAACCGTGACCTTGGAACGTAAAGGGCTATAGAAGGATCACTGTGGATTATAGTCAGTACAAGTCTGACAGTCCCTCCTGTTCAGCCTTGGGTGGGAGGAGTCATTTGATGATTTTACCGAGGCAAAAAAAATCAGGGGGTCTAATTTTGTGCCTAGAGATTAAACCTGAGTACAGTGCAAAACAGTTTTTTGTTAAGGAGTTCCAGTTTCTTTCTTCTTTCTTTTCTCTCTCTCTTAGGTCTCATCTTTGCTTCTGAGGTAGCTTGAAGCAAAGAACATTTTTTTAAACTGTATATCCTTCTACTTGTTTCATCATCATCATCTGATGATGATGAAACCTGTAACAGAGAGGTATCCAACATCTTCTGTTCCTTCAACCTCTTTACTTTAAGTTCTTTTTATTGTTTTAATATTTTTTTAAAAATTCATGTTTCGAATTTTCAATGTGTCATTGCATCACCTTCAATTCTTTTCTAGTACTTCAATTTTCAAAAGTAATGCGCCTGGCGGGGTTCGAACCCACGACCTACAACTCGTAAGTCGGGACCGATACCACTGGGCCACCACTGCTCCTACTGCGTATACTTCCATACTTGTTGAAGTCGAGATAAACAAACCACATTTCCTACCTACCCTCATACCACAAAGTCAAGACACAAACGAGTAACGACAAAGATTTATTAATATGACAAAGGCCGTCAGTTCTATTTCCTGCCACGTTGCAGGCTATATTAAAATTTCAGGAGTCGTGGATTTCCCCTATTACAGCACCTGTATTTTACGGTAAATGTCAAATTGTAGAGGTTTTACTTTTTTTCCACAAAGACATCGGATGTTTTTATTAGATTTCCTTTTTTTTCAGAAGTGTTTTTTCAGTTTATTTTTATTTTATTTATGAATGTTGAAAGTGTTTGCTTGTTTTTCGATTTGAAGTCCAGTGCAACAGTTTTCAAGTAGTTTTAATACTTGATAATGAATATATACATAAGTATATGATGTATTTTATTTTTTTAAATAATAATTTGTGGTCTTTTTTACAAATTGTAGTTTAAACAATATTGATTCAAATAAGAATACATAAAAATACGCATCCATCTTTATCCCGTAATTTATTACGTCAAAATAAATCTGAAATTCTAATTAATTTTAAATCTCACAATAAAATATATTTAACTATCCATGGTCGAACAAATGTGACCTGTATGTTTCTTTTAACCTTAGATCAGTCAAAAATAATGACACCAACAAAATTACATAGATATATCTAGACAAAAGCCTTCAACGAAATTTAATAAAAGTGCGTAATAGTCTCTCTACATATTTATGAGACAGCGTCTACCAAATTATAATTTGATCATACAAAATTCCTTTTTATCCTTAAAACCCACATTAAAAATCAGTAAAGTAATCAGTATGTTATAATCTAAATTGAGAAGAATTATATCTCGGCGTAGCAGGGTCTACGTCGTAGCAAAGTTTACGATGTGGCGGGGTCTACGTCGTAGCAAGGGCTACGGCGTAGCAGCGACAGCTACGCCGTAGTAATATGCTACGTGATCTGTGTGACGTCACGTACGGTTGTGAAAATTGTACGTATGCATGGAATGGGAAGGTGACTGGTTGAAATATTATAAAGCCTCCATTTTTCAGTCATAATCGGTAAATCGTATCAACGTAATTAAGCATTGCCATAGTGCGACTGAAGATTTTAATAGTTTACTAAATAACTTGCGAGATTGAGTTTCTGAATTTCTACCAAATTAATTGAGCTAGCATTAGTAGCTCAATCAGCTATCATGAAAAATGGGTTCGGTTCCTAGGTTGAGCATTTTTTTTGGGTTTTCTTAGTTCGTTATTTCTTATTGGAAATCCAAAGAGGCTAGTTGCCCTAAAAAATGTAATTAGTCCGTCTTTTAGATTATTCAAAACTAATGGAAACGTATTTTTTTATATGTAAATTAGACTAAAAATGACAAAGATGTAGCCTATTAAAGTTACGTGTGACGTCACGCCGCGTGGCATTTTTTCGCGCGGGATGACGTCACACGTAACTTTAACGGGCTATATCTTTGTTATTTTTTGTTTAATCTAAAAAAGAAAAAATACGTGTCCAATATTTTTTTATAATCTAAAATACGGACTAAATAGAATGTAATTATTTTGACCCTGGAAACTACCCTATTCTCCCCGGTAGATGGCTCACAACTCTGCTTAACCCCATTAAAAAAAAAACAAATGTAACAAGTCAACATAATTGAAACAGTTATTACTTCAAAACAAAATGGCAGATGTTTTAACTCGTAATTTATATGAGTTACGTGTTTTTGTTTTAATTGAAAATGAGTCGCCTGACTTGTAATTTTAATGGAAACTGGGTTTTAGGTTCAAACCTTTGAGAATATTAAGTGGGATATTTCATATTGTTATTGAATTTAAACTTTATAACTTCTAATCTATTTAACTAATATTATAAATGCGAAAGTAGTTTGTTACATTTTCACGCTTAAACCAGGGCAGTTTTTTTACTCTCTGAATTTCTCCTATACCGTAGTTGCGTTTAAAAAAACATTTTAACTCAGATACACAAACGCCCAATATGACGGCTGTATGTTTTTTTTTTTCAAGTAAATTATGATGCCCTAAACTTATCTTATTTTTATTGTCATCCGATGTCATGGAAAATGTACATTTTTGTCACTAAATTCCCGAAAATCCCGGAATTTCCCGGTTCTTTAGAAGCCTGACCCGAAAATCCCGGGACCTATAAAAAGGATCGGTTCTTGATTTCCTAATTACGAATAATCAGTGGATTACTATGAGAATGATTCCAAATACCTATGGAGCACAATGGGAACAACATAATACGAATTTTTTAATTATAAAAAGCCGTGGAGCAACTTGGGAATCAATGTATGAGATTCTTATCTTTTTAGAACTATGGAATGGAGCACATTGGGAATGACCCCCATAACACATGCTTGTAGATCGTTACTATTTACTCAACAATGCGACGACAGGCGACTATGGTGCCTGTTGGTCTAGTGGTTAGTGACCCTGACTGCTATGTCGGAGGTCGTGGGTTCGATTCCCACCCAGGACAAATCATTTTGTGATGAGCACGATCATTTGTTCTGTGTCTGGGTGTAATTTATGTATTTGGAAATATATAAGTATGTTTATCAGTTGTCTAGTACCCATAACACAAGCTCTGCTTAGCTTGGGACTAGATGGCGTTGTGAGATAGTTGTGGAATATTATTATTATACTAGCTTCTGCCCGCGACTTCGTACGCGGATCCTGTTGCTTATGCCAGCGACAACGGGGTCGTCAAAACGAAGATCTGCAACTGGTCAGATGTCCAATACCAAGAGCCCGGGTCAAAAAAAATGGGAGTGTTGGCCAGTACAGTCAGATTTTTAATGATATACCATCGTCATCGAAAATCAGTCCTAAAGTGTTACCGCCTTCACCACGTGGTGGTACTCCCAGTTTATGTTATTTTATAATTATACAGTGAAATTAACGATAGCTTTGATTTCCACATCAGATGTTTCTGATCTTCGATTTTTATAGGTCAACAGGAAATGTCCATCAGACTGAGCAACTTTTGCTGAAACGTTATTCCTACATTTATGTTATAGTGTAGCTGGGCGTTTGGAATTCCACAATAACATACATATCATTTTCACGGAATTTCTTACCCATTCTTCTACATAGAGATATTTTCTTTTTGCCTGGAAAAAACAGAAAAATCTTTCCACCCTGGATACAGCCTGTCAGACTCGTACTAACTAAAATCCATGGTGTTCCTTCAATAGCCCTTTACGTTTCAGGGTCATGGTTACCTTTTTTGGATAGTACCGCGACTTTCCATAGAGATCTACGCTTTGGAATGTACAACTACTTTCACAAGTTATTATGTCTTGTGTCTGGGACTGTAGGATATCTTTATTTATTTTTTATTATACAAAGGAAACGGAAAAGGTCTTATTGAAATAAATGCCCTTTGTTTTCCTTACGTGGTAAAATCATCAAATGAGTCCTTCCACCCAGGGCAGGGCGGGAGGGACTATCAGGCTTGTTCTGACTAAGTTCCACGCTGTCATTCAATAGCCCTTCACGTGCCGGGGCCACGGTTAGTTTATTAGGCAAAGATTTTTCTCCTCAGCTTTTTTAGTTCAAAATCGAAAACCTTTTGCATTAAAATCGTCCAAAACAATCCTTCAAGTATTTCGATTGCATTTCCATTAAAAGTAACTCCTTTGTACTGGCACATGAGCCTGTTCGGAGCTTCGGAAAAAATCCAGTTAATGCGAGGTGACGTCAACATTGAGCACAGATTCCATTATCACTCGTTAATAAATCCTATATAAGGCAAGGTTTTAATGCTAGAGAGGAGCGAGAGCAATCAGCCTATGATGTTCGCATATCTGGGACATAGACCTTTCCGTGTCAGGTACCATTTCTGCACGCAGCGCAGCGTGGTTTAGTAGATATCGCATAGCTTCGTAAGTAAGCAAAAATAAAGACAAATTCAGCATATGATGGCGAACTTTACATTTCTTTTTTGCATTTGTGGTTACAATTGAGACAGCTAAAGAAAAACGCATAAAAAAATGCCTACTAAATATGGAACTGAAAATTAGCAAATATGTATAACATGACATGAGCTTGAGCTTATTTCTCGGCACAATGCCTTCCACAGAGTGTCTAACCAGTCATAACTACTAATGATAAATCGCTTCACTCTCACTGTATAACCTCTCCCTATAGCTCAGGGTCCCATCTTTTTCGATCGCCCGGATTACGTGTCGATATATACCGGCAATTCTTATTGCCTTCTGATTAATCTCCTTCAAGAATCTCTTTCAGTATAAAAGGGGGAATTAATCATTCGTTCGTTCGTTCGTTCACTCATTCTGATGAATGAGTATTTTATCTCAAGGAGTTTTTGCTGGAATTAATTTTATGCGATGGGTTCAAGAAATGGTTGAGATATTGAGGGTTGGTGAGATGATTTAGTTATGTAAGATGAATAAAAGTGTACGTACTCGTAAGTGGAAATAATTAGATTAGTGAAAATATTTAAAATTATCTCGTTAATCACCCGTGTGGACTTGAAAGAAAAAATAAACGTCCATCCGCCATTCATTCAATCTACTTCACAAACTTACGGGTTAATCATGATAATTATAATCTAGCAGACACTGATTTGTCATTGCAAAGATGAATGTTATAGTTTAACTAGCTGACCCGGCAAACGTTGTTTTGCCATAAAATATAGAAATTAAAAATTTGGCTAAAAAAAAAAAAATTAGGGGTGGACTACCCCTAACATTTAGGGGGATGAAAAATAGATGTTGGCCGATTCTCATAGATACCGGATAAGCACAAAAAATTTCATCAATCGGTCAAGCCGTTTCGGAGGAGTATGGCAACGAAAACTGTGACACGAGAATTTTATATATTAGATATTTTATTTTTCTTATTTCAGATACCAACTACATTGCACCAGTATCGGTTAAACCCGTTGCATGTCTAGAAGTACGAAAACAATTCCTATGAATGAACATCAAAACCAATTTACTTCAACACGTAATAACTCCAGCCATTTTGATCTCATTGTGAATTCAATTAGTTTTACAGTGTATACGATCAACCAACCTATTTGCACTTCACTTGTACCTTAATTCAATACAAATAGAGTCTAAACTCGAGTACCACGGCTACAAAGAAAGCTTATCGATGAAACTTGATCAACATTTTACATGCACCTTGTGCATATGAAAATAAGGACTGAAATTAGTAGTATTGATTCACGACTAATAGCAATTAATTTCGACTTTATTACTGCAGATATACGATTTAAAATCAAAATCACAGTCTGTAAAGATAATTACGTTTGTCCAGTTCAAAGGTCGATTCTGCAAACTTAGCAAACAATTATTGCAACCACGTTATTATTTTCACATAAGGTTGAATATCTAATGCGCTGGATGTATTTACATGTCTGTGTTAGAGTGGACAGCAGAAAGGGTGTCTAGACTAATTTAGTGAAATATTAATGCGATCAGCTGTTACTTATAGTTCGGCCATCTTTAATTTTAAATGAAATTTGTGATTTGTTTACAAATGTACGGAAATGTAAATGACAGGGTTAATGTTTCTTGTTTTATTAAGTAGCAATAAATAGTAGTAATAAATGTGTGGTGCGTTAAGCCTCCTGCAGACACACGCGATTAATCGCGCGGGGCGACATGTCGCGGTCCATTCGCAGTATTTGTAGAGTGGAAATTAGCTTGGCTCGTTGTCGCAGCGCGATTAATCGCGTGTGTCTGCAGGATGCTTTAAATAATTTCCCTTGTAATGTAGAGTAGCTTTTTTTTGACTACCTATAGCAACTTATATTTACAAATGACAGCTGAGACCAACGAAATTACAAGCTGTTTAGACACGGAGGATGTAATGAATGGTCACCCATCCACAGAAAAACCTTGGCAAGGGCTGCTTAACCTGAAATATCTGGCTATTATTCTGTAACCATCGGCAGGTCCAAAATTATCAACGTTGCTAATAAATATATTGCTGAAATTATACTCTATTGCTTGAGCATAGAATATTTCATGTTAAAATTTTTATCGCATTCATCAATATGGAAGATTCTATTGTATTTCTTCTCTTGAACAAATTTAGCAACTTTGATAAAATGGCGATTTCAGACCCAAAGCTCTTTTAGCTTTTAAAAACTGTCCAATACAAATGAGTACCAAAATAAACAGCTCAACTAGGAGCTGATGACGTCACGGCGGTCATTGTTCAGAGCGTGCACTTACCGACCATTGTACGACATGACACAAACGATACGTCTCTGTCTACCCGCATTTTGTGACGAAAAATGTCTCTCTTGTATTGTCTTGTTTTGGTGTGAGGTCTTGTTCAGTATTATGTTGTTGAGGGTAGTTCTATATTTTATGTTTTCATATTTTGAAGGTAGGAATTTATTAAAAGTATTTTTTTTTTATAACCAAACCAACCCGCACTGTGCCAGTGTGGTGGATTATGGCCCACTCCCTTTAACACCAAACGGTTGCTTTTTTATTAGAAAATAATTTTATTTTAATCTTTTTAGTTCAAATACTTATTGAACAAAAATCTTCGTATAATGAGCAGTGGTGGCCCAGTGGTATCTGCCTCGACTTACGAGTTTGACTTGCCTGGCGTATTACTTTGTGTAATTTATTTCTACACCACTGCTCTCAAAACGGTGAAGGAAAACATCGTGAGGAAACCGGCATGTCCAAGAACCAAAAAATCGAAGACATGTGACATCTACCAATCCGCACTGGGCCCGCGTGGTAGATTACGGCCCACTCCCTCTCAGGAGAGGAGGCCTGTGTCCCAATAGTGGGAACAATTATAGGCTGATGATGATGATGAATCGGCGTCATTGAGAATCCGCCATCGAATTTAGCAATAACGGATCCATGTGGACAACATCACGGGATAATTATATTATTATAGTAGGTATACTAAAACCATCTCCACTAACACTTTTCTGAACACCGCATCAAAATCGGTTTAGACAAAAGCGAGATAATCACGAACAAACATACGGGTCGAACTGAGAACCTCTTTTATTTTGAAGTCGGTTTAGAACATCGAAATACCAAGAAATCTTCAAGAAATATAGTTGTTTGTTGAATTAAAGTGCATGTAGCTTCATCTTCATCTCACAATTGTTCTCAAAGGGAACACAAAAAGTAAACTCAGAAGAAGAAGACAACGTAACTTTTATGTCGTGCTGTCGCTTCTAGTTTTATTTTAGTTTGAGGTAAAAGTACTGCTTTCTTTAGATGTACTTTTTAAGGAAACGAAGTAATGTCAAACCAAAGGATTTTGAACATAAAAGCAGCACACATAATGACATAATAAGCTGGACAAAACCAATGACCAGTGGTCCACTTTGGTCCTGGATCGTGAAAACTGGAAGTCATGGGGAGAGGTCTTTTCCCAGCAGTGGGATGATGTAAGTTAGCAGTATGTATCATTACGTAATGAAAGAGTATAATTTTGAAAACAGCTACGTAATTTCCTACATAAAAGATCTCCAAAATCCTGTGTTAACTTTTCGTTTTTTAAACGATTTTTGGCAAAAAAAAAATAACATGACCTAAGTATTTGTAAAAAAAAATGAGAATATTTAATAAAATTACTAAAAGTAATTTTTAATATTTTATTTATCTAAGGGCTGATTTTTCAATAGTCAGATTTTTATCTGAGGAATAAAACTAGCGGTTTGACAGATTTTCTATAGATAAGCTGTCAAACCGCCATTTTTATTCCTCAGATAAGTTATCTGACTATTGAAAAATTAGCCCTAAATGAAAGCCCTGTATTTTATATTTAATCTGCAGATAAGGTCTCACATAATGACAAAATACACACCAGTTCCACAAAAAGTGGCCTGCCAAAAAAAAGTAACGAGGTATGAAAAAAAAATCTCATAAATTAAAAGTAACTCACCTATCCTTCATAGGTCCCTCCGGCCGGTCTATGGGCGTGTTCCCAGCGATGGAGTAGACGTACAGTCTGGACTCTGACTTGTACCATTTGATGCTGTGCATGGCCCCGCAGGACCGACCGTCTATGCGGCATCGGAGACGCGCTGTGGTGCCCACTATTGCTGACGCATGGTCTGTGGGACAGAAAAAATATTGGTTAGAAATATGGTTTCATAATAGAAAAAAAGATAGTTTACAAATATGAACATTTGGTGGGCTTGTCTTGTAGTTTTGAACCGGCCAAGTGCGAGTCGGACTCGAGCACGAATGGTTCCGTACCATTATCCAAAATAATGGCAAAAAATGTTTCTGTAGTATGAGAGCTCTACTTACATAATTATTTTATTCTGTTTTTTTTTTGTATTTATTGCTATAGCGGCATCAGAAATACATCAATTACGAAAATTTGAACTATCAGACTATCACGGTTCGTGATAATTATAAAGCATGTTGCCAGACGGACAGACTGACAGATAGACTAATAGTTACGTCCCGGTTTATCCTTTGGGTACGGAACTCTAAAAAGGGCAATACAAGTGCATAAAAATTATTTTTTACAAAATGGACGTGAGCCCAAAAGTGACATTACGCAAGCGGATAAAAGAAAAGTCAAAAATGTCTTTGGAGCTACTGAATAGATTTAGTATTAGGTTAGACGTATTGATAGCACGCGATGGACAGTACGCGAACAAAAATACGCGACCGATCGTACGCCACCGACCGTACACGACCGACCGTACTCGACCAAATTCAGCGTAACAGGATTTCTGGCCTAAAGGTACTGATACACATGCTCTAAACTAGCATGCTGAAGTACGAGAGCATGCTACTTTTAAGCAAATGCTACTTAGTAGCATGTGTATCGAAACCATTTGCTAATAATGAGCATGCTAATTTTGAGCATGCTCAAAAATATGATATATCATATTTAAATAGCTGTTTGATTGTCTATGACTTTGTTAGAACTGAGAGCGAGAGAGCATGCTTATTCAGTAGCATGCTTATTGCTAGCAAACGCTCGCTAGCAAATGTAAACTATTCATAAGCATGCTCGAATGAAGCATGCTCATAAGCATGCTCTTCTAGCATGCTAGTTTAAAGCATGTGTATCAGTACTTTTAAATCAAAAATAATTTGCAAGTACGTAACGCAATTTGTTCAGACTTCTGCACTTTTTACTCCGGAATTTAAAACGAATGTTTATTATTTTTAATGAACAGTCAACAGAGTTGTAAGTTTTGTAAATAATGATGTTAAATCCTTTATTCTTAATTGGCTTAATGAGCAGGACGTCGGTACTCGTTCAATTGGCGCATCGAGCATTGGAGTCAATATTTATATGAACTACAGGCTATTGATGAGAGTCTATGTGCTCTGTATTTGAAATTGTATTTGTATAATGCATTAATTCAATTATATGACTAGTTTTTAGTTTTGCATCGAATTGAGCAGGGAATACTGTAAAAACGACTTTGTTTCCATAATTTTTGTTTTAAAATAAAATGTCTGGAACAAAATGGCTGCCAAGTGTGAAGTCTACAGCTAATAATAATAAGCTATATATGTAACAAAAATAGTTCGAAAGAAGATCATTCATCTATTCATCCTTACTGAACTTTTGACACAAAACACCAATAATGTTGTTTTAATTAATTTCTTCTTCTCAAATAAAGTATCTACGATTTCAGATACAAGAGTATTTTCTGACATCACTGTTATTTTGTATTACAATTTTTTTTTTTACAAAAACTCTCATCCCGTACACTTTCCATCAGCGCAATGTCACAGCTGATTCGCCGACTCGCATTGACCTGCACTGACCCGAGGCTCCAGCATGAATTCTACGTATTGTACCGTTGGTACAGCGTACTTGAAGTATTACGACGTAAATTGTATGAGAAATCAAAAAGCGCCTCTAGTGTATGAATGTGGATCTAATTTTATCTACCAAAGTCCCCGTTTCTTTATTTCACAAAAACATGAAAACTCGTGATGAGACCTTTGCACTGACCCGCATTGATCCTGAACCCTTTCATTCGACATGAGAAGATTAGCAGCTGTACCTACACCGATTTAAAACTTTTATTTGAAACAAGGGTCCTTAAAACTTTTTGTAAAGGCTTAGGAGTCAATTTCATGATAATGTTAAAAGTGAAAAGTTACGGCTTTATCATGAAGCCTTTTTGAAAATTGTTGGGGTATTAATAATGGACCTTACCGCTTAAACAGATTTTTGAGATGCATACCTACATTTTGTTTAAGTTCTTAAGAGGAAACACAAGGGCCGTTTTTCCATACAAACGTACTCCCCTGTTTCCTCCCTGGATAATGCCAGTAGAGCAATATTTTTTTTTACAAAAAATTTATGGCCACTATTTGCATGTCTCTATGTTTTCGTTTTTCCATAAATTAATTATTAAAAGAGATATGAACATTCAAAACCCTAAAAAATTTACAAGATTATATAAAAAAAAAGGAAAACATGGGAACACGGCCAAAGCCTTTCTTTACTTTTTAAAGAAAATAGTAGTTAAATTGGTTAAGTTTTGGAGTAATAATCAGGGGACTACGAATCGTTGATTTTGTGCTTATTTAATTTGTTGCAGTTGTCTATATCGCGCTCTGCAGGGGGAGGCTTGGCACTGCGCGACAGCAATAGATTTTACAAATACCTATAATATTTTTCAAGTCTCTAGCCCGTGGTGTTTCCTCTTAAGTCATCAAATGAGTCCCCCCATCCTAGTTAGAGTGGAACGGACAGTTAGACTTGAACTGGCTTAAATCCGCGGTGATCCTTCATTACCCACGATACAGGAGAATTTCCCAGCGTAGGGCTACGTTTTATAAAAACAAACAATTACTATACAAAACAATATATTGGTGTTATATCTATTTAAGTCTAAGTAAAGAATATTCTAGCATAGGCAAATTCGATAATTCAAAGGGGTACGAATTACAGATAGGTACATCTCTGATGTCAAAGGAGTCTACTTATTTATATCTAGAGTAATTTGAA
Organism: Agrotis exclamationis; assembly: GCA_950005045.1. Lineage (NCBI taxonomy): Eukaryota > Metazoa > Arthropoda > Insecta > Lepidoptera > Noctuidae > Agrotis > Agrotis exclamationis. The sequence continues at coordinate 15,328,303 of OX465441.1, forward strand.
TTGTCTATTCTCTTTATTTTAACTACACAAACCCTTCAATAATTACATGTTAATTAAATTCAAACGTTTTACATGTTTACGTACATAGACACATAGTGAACACAAGCCTTTTGATATTACAATAATATAGTGCTCCACTTCACAGGTAACATTCATTATTATGTCTAGTAGAATAAGGATCATTTTAGTTTGAACCTATATTTAAATACAGTGGATGTGTGCTAGATAATAGGAGCATTACTCGATCTTCATGATAAAGGTGCACCTGCGTAGGTCGGTCTATGGATGGGCGAACAACCATTAGATACCAAGTTACTTCCGTGTCTCAGAAATCAGATTGAACCGTTGTTTCCAACAGTGATTCGGATATCATAGTCAAGTTTTATAAGTAGGTAGGCATGACCCGAAGGTCTTTACAAAAACTCATAAAGGGGTATCGTCAAATCTGATACACTCAATTATAAAAATGGACATAGAAATTAGGCGTTACCAAGCGAATACCTAATAACAACATTATCAGTTTAGCTCATAAACAAGCAATACATATTTTCCTTAAACCATTAACAACAACAAAAAAAAACACTAAATATTTAAAACCGTTTAACCGTTGTTCAGTATTCCGAATAATCCTGGTATCAACCGGTTCAATCCGGTTCAATTAAATAGTGCGCTTTGTTTAACACTCGTTTATTTGTATTGAGAACTATTTGTTGTATTTTTAGACGATATATTGTATTAGAAGGGTTTGTTTGTTTTTGTTCTATTTTGTTTTTTTTTGGATAAAAAGGATTGCAATGTTTTTAGAAGTTGGTGTATCTTTATTATGCTTATTTTGAGTCAATAACTTCAATAGCCTTTTTCTAAGCAGAGATTTATTCTTGCTTAGACAATGCACAAGTTTTAATACGTCGTGCTTTCTTCCAATTTTATTAGCGTAGCTTAATCCATTTTTTATTGTATTTGTGTACACATACAGAAAGATGACACAAATATACAACATAATAGGAATGAAAAGTACAAAGGCGACGGACGTCGCATGACGATCTGCGGCCACCGGCGCGGGCATGCGGGCGGCGAGTATGGGCAACTCGCTGCCCGACCATGGACCATGCACGGGTCGACGACACGGCGAAACGGCGCGTTGTGTTCCACGCGCGCCTCAAAGAGCGTCAGCAAGATGACGGGTCGCGGGACTTATTCCATTACCTTGACCCTGGAACGTCAAGGGCTAATGAAGGACACCGTGGGTTTTAGTCAGTAGGTACAAGTCTGACAGTCCCTTCAGCCCTGCCCTGGCTGGGAGGACTTATTTGATGATTTACCACGCATAAAAAAGGCAGTAATCCTCTAAAATACAGTATTAATAAGAACTAATCATAACGTTGTAGATATTTTAAATTATTAACTCTTTCTGGAGGCCATTTTAAATTCAAACATCAAGAAAAAGTTTGCAATTTCTCATAAAGAAATCACATAGTACAATGGACTAATGCATTTTCCTAATTAAAATACTTACTATGCAGCATTTTTATTACTCGCGATAAAAACGCCCTCAGGAAAATGTACCAGGAGAATATGAATTAAAAGGAGTTCTTTTATTTTTCTATCTTCCGTAACAAAACTCCCTTGTATGGGAGACTTATGAAAAATACTTTCCATAGTTTTACTTTTTAAAATATTTCGCTTCAAAATCTTAGCTTTTGTTATTTTTCCTTGAAAACTGTTTATTAGTTGCATAATCCTAATATTGCGCGCTTGAACATGTGTGCCTCAGTTACTAGGGTAGCATAAGGTGCGGTGCATAGCGGGTTTCAAAGAAATCAGTTTTTTAAGGCAACATTTTTGACTATAACTGTAAAAAAACAAGCCAGAATTCACTGTCCATTATTATATCAGTGGTATATCATAATCAGCTTTCAATGTTACCACTGTTGGGACACAGGCCTTCTCTCTGTGAGAGGGAGAGGGCCATAATCCACCACGCGGGCCCAGTGCGAGTTGGTAGATGTCACATGTCTTCGAATTTTTGGTTCTAGGACATGCTGGTTTCCTCACGATGTTTTCCTTCACCGTTTTGAGGGGAGTGGTGTTGAAATAAATTACACAAAGTAATACGCCAGGCTGAGTTCGAACCCACGACCTACAACTCGTAAGTCGGGGCCGATACCACTGGGCCACCACTGCTCAGGGGTTACAACAATTTTAATGGAATACTAGCATTCCACTAAATACGGACAGCAGAGTAAAACTCCAAGACGGCATGATATTTTCGATAATTATATCATCTATACTAAGATTATAAAGATTAACCCTCTTACTACAAAAAAGTTAAACATCAATCATTTATTATAGCGAGTCTCCTACGTGCCTCGGAAAGCACGTAAAGCTTTTGGTCTCGACCACCTTACCGGGGTCGCGGTACTGTCTCAACAAGATTCCGTAGCCCTGGAACGAGAAACGCAACCGAAGGAGTAGACTTTTAGTCAGTAAAAGTCCCATAGTCTCTTCCATTCCAACCAGGTTTGGAAGACTTATGACGATTTTACCCAAAAAAAATAAAATAAACATTACATCACCAATGAAGAGACAAAAGAGTATTTTGAAACGAAATTATACTCGAATGAACACAGAACCTAATATCTTGAAATTCTCGTACAAATGGGAACGTTCAGAGATAATTTACAACGACATCTTTTCTCTTAGTTCGTCGAGAGAGCAGTGGAATGTGCAATAATCTAGATGACACCGTTATAAAGAATTGTGTCATTTACAGTTGATTATAGTTATTCGTTTTTGTTGAATCACTGACTTACTTTTCTATGGCTTATTTGTTCATTGTGTCTTCTTTCATGCTGCTGTTAATGTAGGTGTTGGAGGCAATGTTGAAGTTGAGTATCAACGTCTTTCTTAAGTCCTAAAAACCTAGCTGTCAGCAATGTCTATAGTCTAGCTTATCTGTGTGTCTAGCCTAGTCTAGCTGTCAGCAATGTCTAGCAAACCTAGCTGTAGCGGGAAGACCACGATAAAAAGACCTAAAAATCTAACACGCACACTTTGGGTTTCACATGGAAAGTCTGTCCGAGAAATTCGATTTTTCAATTCTGTTGAATAATACAGTCACAAATCAAACCAGTATAGACATATTCCGGACAAGGCTCTGGACATCGAACTCCTGAATATTGTAGAATATGACACTCCGCTCCCGCCTCCGCTCTAACCAAGCCCCCAACTTAAAGCTTAAGTCTCCAGCGGAACAACTGCTAATTTTGTTGCGAGAAAAATGCGCCATAATCCAGCAGCTCTGCCCACCCCCTCCCAACGATTTAGCGTCATAAAAAACTCTTGTTCAAGCTTCAACGTTTTATACTTTGTAAGCTGTGGAACATGCAAACCACTTTGAAGTAATCTTAGATGTTCCGCAGATTTTTGTGTGGGGTTTAAAGTTTAGATAAACTGTAGTTAGATAGTGCTAACAAGAGTTTAAACTGAGAAAAGCGAGCTAAATTGAGTACTGATTCATAAAATTATCAGTAAATGCGTGAATAATATTCAAATCAACTTACACAGTCAAATAAATAGAATCATGACTAGTGTTTGACGAGATATGGGAAAATGTATGAATCCATATTTACGGGAGATAATTTTACTTCATGAAGACTGCTACACATTTTTCGACAAAAAAAAAATCAAAAACAAAAATCAAATGTTTTTATTTCACATAGGCCCCTGAGGGCACTTAGAAAACGTCGACAACAGGTGCTCGGTTCAGGTTAGTCGATTCCATGGAGAAGAACCGGCAAGAAACTCCATGGTGACAAACACTAAATATCTGTAACTTAAATACTTTGTAATTAAGAAAAACAGTTAACTTGGCATCAAGCTTTTTAAATACAACAACAAGTAGATCTTGGTACTAAAAACTAAAGAGCCAAATCAAAATCTTCATCATGTCAGCCGAAAGACGACCTCAGGTGAACACAACCATTGGTTGAAGCCAAAAGCAGTTTGGACATCTCCAGCTGTTTTTCTTTACCAGCAGGATGGCAAATACAGTAAAGCAAAATTACCTCCAAACTTTTCCAATAACCATTCCCAATAGGCTATTTGACAGTATCAATAAATTATAAATCTAATAAGTCCGTTATTTAGAGTTTTGAAAAATAACGGACACATATTTTTCCTATGTAAAATCAATGAATATTTACCAAGATATAACACATCAAGACTCGAGAGTGGGGGCTCGTGACGTCAGAATTCAGTAAAAAATGTACTTAATTGTGACGTATTGGCAATTTTGAAAGCATCATATTATCTCCGTCAATTTTGGTTTGCGTAAAAAAAGAAAAAATACGGGTCAAATATTATTTGATAATCTAACTGACGGATTAATTAGAATTTTTTAGTCAAATAGCCTATTCAGACCAATCAAAACACTTTCAACTAACGCAATAACTGACATTACACGTTAACTGGCGAAAACCTAACAATTCCCAGAAAATACGGTCCCATAATGAATTCAAAATGGAATCTACAAGTTCAGTTAATTTCATTTCACCAAATTGAAATTGTTACCGAAGATGACATTTAAAATTGTTTCGTAACGAGAGTTCTAATTATATCTGGCGTTCTTAATGTCTCAATTTATTGTCAGTTCATGGTATTATGAAAAGGAGGGTAGCTAAACGGATTTGATGAGTTTTCGGGGAATGTGACGATTTCGTGTATGTAAATGATGTTGTAATAATTGGTTTTTGTTGAGCTTTTGAGAAGACAAAATATATAAAATGAAATTCTATTATATAATCATGTGCATGAACACACACAAGCTTAATGAGATTCTCTATTGTCAAATATTATGTTCTTAAAACACCGTTAATGTGTGTTTAGAAAACGACTAAAAAATTATGTATAGTTAGTCAGTGATGTTATTTGTTTTTTAAATTATCTGGATTTTTAAGTAAAGTTGGTATTATTTGAATAAATAAGTAAGAACAAGATTCAATGGAATAACTCCAACTAAACTTCTGACAAGGTTAAAAGCTTTACGGAATTCAGAGAAAAGAGCCCTTACTTTTAAGAAACGGATGATAGTTTTCACACGAACTTTCGCTTAACAAGAATAGGAAATCCTTGTAATTGTACACCAACAGCGGTGGCCCAGTGGTATCGGCCCGACGAGTTGTAGGTTGTGGGTTCGAACCCAGCCTGGCGCATTACCTTGTGTAATTTATTTCATCACCACTGCTCTCAAAACGGTGAGGAAACCGGCATGGTCCGAGAATCATCAAATTCGAAGACATGTGACATCTACCAACCGGCACTGGGTCCGCGTGGTGTATTATGGCCCACTCCCTCTCACAGAGAGGAGGCCTGTGTCCCAACAGTGGGAACCCAAATAAACCAAAATAAAAACGATTTCAGTGAAATTCGAAATCAGTTTAATAAAAATGCCAAGTTATTCCAAGGGACCCCATACATAATAGGAACAGTGAACCTTTTAAAAACTATGACAATAAAAAAGATATATTTCTGTAAAAGTTCGGCTATAAACGTGTAGTATGTAATTGGCCGACAATTTATGTGGCATTCGGACCACTTCGGGATTCTTCGGGCGGAATCGGGAAGTTACGAATCGGGTCCTGATTCGATGAAAGAAGTTTGTTACAGTTAAATTGACTGTTTTTATACGTTTTTTGGCAATAATAACATTGTTTTGGAGACATTAAGCTTTCATATTTTTGTTTAATGTTGCGTGAAAAACATTTTCTGTTATGTCATGAACGAACCGTCATCTAACGATCCTTGAATTTTTCACAGAAACAAAATCGTGCCCAAAGAAACGAATTCAAATCCCAACTGAGCTAAGTTTTACTTTTTCTTAAATCAAAAGAAATAGCTTTTTCTTCAAAATCGTAAAAAATCATCTTTCGCCTACTCAAATATCTTTTTTGATTTTATTTATAGATAGGTTCACGTTTGACCACTATCTCGCCTGATAGTAAGCGAAGAGTGGTCGACGATGAAGCAAGCTTGTCTAGAAGTAACCTGTTCACTCTTGACTTGAAGACCCCAAGGATATAGCTGTCGGGAAATACAGATGCAGGGAATTCCACTCCTTAGCTGTGCGTACAATAAAGGTATTGGCAAAACGCTTTGTACGTACCGGAGGATGTCCACCATATATCTATGGCGCATTCCCGTACGTCTTGTAGTCCGATGATGGAAAGGGCCAGGTGGAATCAAGTTGTGCAGTTCCATAGCACACTCTCCGAAATGTAACCGATAAAAAACTGACAGGCTGGCAACTCGGCGTCAATGCTCAAGGCTCTGAAGCTTTGGATCAACTAGAGCATTGTTGCCGTAAGCCTCTTGGCCCATTTATCAATCGATTTCAAGTGCATCGAGCTGGTATTTGGCAGACCCGTCCCAGATGTGAGAACATGCATGACCGAACTTACACTTTGTGCAAGTTAAGCAGCTGTTCAGGCGTGAAGTATCTTCTAACCTTGGAGAGGATTCCCAACTTTTTAGCACAACTGCTGAGCCTTAGTCTCAATGATTAGAACAAAATTGAGGGTCAATGTCAACGTTACCCCAAGAAGCCTCGTCTATTTTGAGGTTTACTTTTTATCTAACCAAATGCAGCTGAATACAAGCTATTCTATAAGAAATTACTGCTTATCTGACATCGCAAGCAAGTTAATGCGTAACAAATTACTCCTCGGTAAGACTGTTTATCAGACTTTTAGAATTCTAAGAACACGTAACGACAGTCAAAACATCTTAAAATGAAGTATAAAATCCAGCATTACATTACGCATTATCATTACAAAAGCATCACAGCACCACGTTTTATTAAATTTTCTTAGTCAGCTCAAATAAAAATTAAGTTCATTATTTTCTTAGGAGACATCCAAATCTTTCCACCACGTTCTTAGGAATTAATAAGCTTTTAACGTAAATAGTTCTAAGCTTTCTATATGAAAGTCATTTTCGTTATTGAATTGAGTTTCATTAGGTCTTCTATCAAAGTAAATTATAATGGAGGGTATAATTCATTCAAATAAAAGAAGGAGGTTCATAGACAGTGTTTTGACTTTGCTCAGAGAAGTTATTCACCTTTTTCATAAAATATTTTGTTGTAGGTTGTTCCACTAGGCTGGAGATCATCTGTCTTCCTTTATTTATCGTGGTTAAATCATCAAATAAGTCCTCCCACCCAAGGCAGAGCGGGAGGGACTGTCAGACTTGTACTGACTAAAATCCACGGTGTCCTTCAATCCTTTACGTTCCGGGGTCACGGTAATTCGTAAGTCCCTCGACCCCGGCAGGCTTTGGCTCTTTAAAGGGGGCCCCATCATTATGCTGACACTCTTTGAGGGCATGGTCCATGGGCGGACAGCGAGTCGCTCATTACTCGCCGCCTGCATGCCCGCGCCGACGGCGGCTGGAGATCGTCTAGCGACAGCCGTCGCCGTGGGCTTCTGCCACGGCGGCTAGGGTGTACGGTGGACGCTGTCCTCTCCCTATCATCTGTCTTCCTTTTCCGAATTTTTGGGGGCAACTTCATACCTCATCTGATGTTGCTGATTATCAGTATTTTATATGCAACGACTGCTTATCTGACTTATAACCTTAGTACTAAGTAATACAGTTCCCCCCTGAATACCTCAATTGAATGTCAAAGATCTACAATTGACAGACGTGATCAATGGCTTATGGAACTTTGCTTTAGACTCGCACATGGGTGCTCGCACATCGGGCTCAAACAAATTAAAGTACAGGGACGTATGAACGTGTGTAGGAGAAAACTAGGTACAATTGTACTGGCGATAGAACTCAAGGAGGAGGCGGGCCGCGAGAGGGAGAGGACAGCGTCCTCTCTCCGCCCAAGCCCCAGTGGTAGACGCCCACGGTGTTGGACGTCGCAAGACGATCTCCGGCCACCGTAGGCGCGGGCATGCGGGCGGCGAGTAATGGGCAACTCGCCGCCCGACTATGGACCATGCCCGGGTCGACGGCGCGTTGTGTTCCACGCTGGCCTCAAAGAGCGTCAGTAAGATGACGGAGCCCCCCTCTAGAGGGCCAAAGCGTGCCGGGGTTGTGGGACTTATCTCATTACCGTGACCCTGGAACGTAAAGGGCTACTGAAGGACACCGTGGATTTTAGTCAGTGCGAGTCTGACAGTATGGGTGGGAGGACTCATTTTATGAATTAACCACGATAAAAAAAAAACACTAAACGATTCAAGTAATCTATTTTAGGTTTTAACTTGATCTGAGAAAACAAAAGCTTATTTCATAGAATAGAAGACGTTCTATGTAGACTGCACAAAGAAGAACTTAAGTGTCGGCAAATACACTTAAGTGTGACGGGCATAGTTTGTATTGTATGATGTATCTATACGAAGTTATCTGTGGTTTTGCAAGACCTAGAGTGTGTGGTTTACTTAACAAATGAGTACCGTACATAATCGCGACTCATGTCACCATCAATGTCAAGAGCCTCCTATTCGATCCTCAGTCCTCTAAATTCACTTTCTTAAAAGTTCACGTCCAATTTGAATCTCATTTACTTATTCATCAATTCTTTTATATCAATTGACAAACATCAAAACAGCGACCATTTAAATCAGAATCAGAATAAACATCTTTTAAAAGCATTCAAAAGATCTTAACTGAATTTTTTATCTTCAAAAAATATTTTCCTAAGACCCCAAAATTATTCTTTTCAAGGACCGAAATAATAAGCTTTTGTTCAACAGTCAACAATGCTGACAAAGGTGTTAATTTAAGAATACAGCCATTTGTTAAAACGAAATTACAATTCTAAATCTGTCTCCCTATAAAGGTATTACGACTGTAATCTGTAATTCAAAGACCTTTATAAATGTTATAATTTAACTGTAGAATCGGAGGTTACCGTTTTAATTTGTAATTAGGTAAAGATGAAGATTGTTACGTAATATTAGGAGAGAGTAATCCTTTGGCCACAACATGCAAGACGAAACGACATACAACTTACGTCGTGTGACAGCAACTGAGAAAACAAATGAATAAAGTTTTTTATAGCACGAGTCACCAAGGTGTAATGAATATTTCTTATAGTTGTTTCGTATCTAGCCGCTTGTTTACGTAGGTTCACAAACACAAAGTTTGTAAACGCACCCAAGATGCAGGAATTATTCATAGTGGCGTTTATTACCCGTGTGATGTCCACTTGTAATCAGCGATTTGGTGTACAAAGGTAAGCGTCCACAGGCCCGCATCGCACGTATCGGACGCATCACACGTAACGGATTTTAGTTTGCCTTGTATAAAAACTCATACAACAGCGTCCACTGATCCGCACCGTACGGACCGCACATCGGCAATGCCTACTTGCGATGCGTACCGATGACGTCATACGGAATGCCGATCAGTGGACGCGCCCCGCGCGCTCGCTCCGCATCGTCGGCATAACGACTTGTGCTTCGCTTTCCTCCATTCTCACAAACACTTTCCGCACGTACGATCACTACAAAAATCCGAATGAAGGTGGCATCGGCAATCCGATTGCAGATACTCGCGTCGGCAATCCGATCGCTGCCGATACAGTGGACGCAGTCTAATTAATCTGTTTGATGCGATGCGTCCGATACGTGCGATGCGGACCTGTGGACGCTTACCTCAAGGAATCAAAATGTATTTGCTGATAAGAGAGGATAAAACCGGTGACTACGGCGTCATGCTATGAGTGCTGGGATATACTTCTCTTAAGAATTTTCAAGAGATCTTGTCCAACAGCATCTCGACCCAGCTCTTATGGTTTGCTAGTATTAAAATATTCAAAATGAATCGACCATGAAACAAACACAATATCATCTACATCTGCTCGTATGCTCATATTATAAAACTGAAGAATTTGTTTAGTTGAGCGCGCTATATTATCTAATCAGGCTGTACAACTCTCGCTAACACGTCATTTCTGTATTTTTATAGTGTAGCTGGCCGGGTGCTTGGAATTCCACAAAAGGTGTTCCAGATCTTCAAATTTTATACGTCAACAGAGAGAGCTCATCAGGCTGAACAGCTCTTGGTAAGACGTCATTCCTGTATATGTTATAGTGTAGCTGGGCTCTTGGAGTGAACTAGTGGTTCAATATGAAAAAATATTTTTGTGTTGGATAGCCGATTCATCGAGGAAGGCTACAGGCTATAAAACAACACGCTACGATTAATAGGAGGCGGTGTTGGTGAAATAACGGGAACAGCTATTTAACAATAACATCATTCGCCAAGCAATCTGAAACACACAGAAACTACCAACTAAGTAACGGAACAACAATGAATTCATACACGCAGCAAAACGTCTGACAAGCGTACATTACACGCAACATTAAAAGTTTTACCGCTACATAAATATGTGGCTAATTTGCAAAGTTCCCGGCGATTTGGCACTCTACTCGCTTGTTGAAATATTATTTACAGCGACGAACTGAAAGTATTGCAGTTATCTTTTACCCTTCTTTGGGTAAGGGGGAGCTCGTTTACTAAAGTACCTCTTACAGACAATAAAAGAAAAGTTTTGAATCTGATATTTTTGAAAGGGAAGCTTAAAAACTTAAGGGTCTTGCTAAAAACATAAAAAAGTTAAGTACTTTATGAAAGCTCTTGGAATTATTTACCCGAAATTATTATTTATAAATAATTGCCAGTCTCAAGAGACTTCCCACCTTATTGACAAGGAAAAGTTTCATAAAACATCCTTTCCAAATATAATTAGATCCGAACTCTTTTACCCAAAGTTTACCCTAACAATATGCCCAGGGGTAACAGGGTAATCATGAGACGAACTCATGATAATACAGTTAGACAGAAAAAAGTTTAAATCGTATGTTCACGCGGTGTGAGGGTTTTTATTAGAAAACTTTACTCATTTGTCCTCGTGTATGTTTAGATGGGGCTCTGAAATTAGCGGAGTTTTAAAAGCAGAAGCGGGAGCGGGAAAGGCTCACATCAGTAGTAAAAAAAATCGGTACTATTATGACACATTATGCTCTTGGACATAAGATACAGATATAAAATGACAAAGATAACATTTAGCACATATTCAAAAAAAAAAAACTGATGCCTCTTGTTCCCACCAATGTCATGTACCAGAAAAGCAAAGGCAGGTCTTATTTTATCGTCTTGTTAAACTCACTGACAGACAAAACAGTACAACACTCCATGATGTGACGAATTTGAACACTAAGGAAGCGTATTTTGAATATTCTTGTATTTAATAAAAATAAAGTTTTTTTAAGAAAATTCATCATTTTTGCTGATGGGAGTTCCCATGGGTGAACTTGTCAGTTCCTAAAATATTATTTGATAATGTTTTAATTTAATTATTATTTTTATTAAAACTGTCTTCAAGAACTTAAAGATCAACTTTGACGACCAATTGAAAATACATTGTCCGTTTCACAATAAAATTCAATTATTAGTTCAGAAACAATCGAAGACTTTCAAATCGAAATTCGACAAATTAGTCAAATTCTGAGTACCCTAAAGTTGTGACAAAAAGGGTAATTTTATCTTGTAATTTGGGTAAAGTGTAACTTTTGAAAATTTTAACTTAAGAAAGGCACTAAAAGTTTGATGACTTTGATTTCCTGTAAAAGTCAAAATGACTATTGTCGAAGTTATTATCTTTAGGTTCAAAGTTAGACAATAAAGGCTGAGACTAAACAATGAAATCTGGGCTGTTAGTACTCTTTCAATGGCCTACATTCAAGCCCTGAAAAGAATAGTACATAAAAGGGAGGAGTGTTTAGGCCCACTTAATTTTGTTGGCGAAATCTGTTTATGAAGTTTTTAATTAATGATAGCTATCATTAATCATTTACTGAAATTCCAGGTACGGTTTTTAGGAGCCTTTTATCTACTGAATTTTTGAAAGCTTCGACTTACTATTTCTGAGCTGTGAAATGGGTAGATCAAGTTAACACAATTATCATTCTAGACTAGACTAACAACTATTTTTGTTCTCCTTTAAAAACACACACTTTTGCTGTCTCATATATTTCTGGCTTAATATAGTCTGTATTTACTAATTAGTCAAAACTTTCTTTAGCTTAAAGAATTTGTTTTGTCGCAAATAAAATAAATTTCTGTGCATGTCACATATCTTCTTCTTATCGTGTCGATGACAATCTATATCGACTCGGCCCAAAATTTGGCCACGAGTTTAGCGCTCTCCGAGACGTCCATCAGCTCCTGTAACGAACAGTTGGCAGGGCACGCAGGGCACGATATTAAGTGCCTCATCGTTTGTTTAGCAGCACCACATTTACACTTCAGGTCAGAGTCATCAATGAACTTCCACCTGAGCAGATTTTCCTTGCTTCGGCCTACCTGAGTACGGAGTCTGTTTATGGACTTCCAGGTCAGCCAAGGCAGCTCATTTCCATGGTCGGGTGCATGAAAGACCCCGAGCGACGTATCCACTGAGCCACTATACGTCCGGCGCATCCTGGGCAGTCAGCGAGTTCTCACGCTGATTGGCTAATCCTTTCACCACGATGACAATCCCGAGTCCTCTAAAACCGGCTCTGTGCGTAGTCTCGATCAACATAGAAGGATTCTCTTTGGACAAATCGGAAATTTTGTCCAATTTATACCGTAAAACTGGTTGCGACATCCTCTGCGTCCAAGAGACCCATCGAGATGAAACCCAAAGTCGGCCTCACATTGAAGGACTCAAGCTTATCGCCGAGATCTGTCACCCAAAGCACGGTAACGCAGTGTTTGCTGCTCCCGGCGTAAGCATATTATCCACCAAATGCTCTAAAGAAAACGTCTTCGAAATAATCACCTTGGATGTCACATAATATGTCAATGGTAATAATATATTATTATTGGAAAATAACAAATCGCAGAAGCATACCAGTTTCATACATTTAGTGTATTTAACGACGCATTTGAATGATGTGTTGTGACATGACGGTTTAATGTTTCTTCGACATGCCACGACACGTTAGCATGTTTCCACCTTTAATCGCGTATTTAGCAGCCCCACAGTATCATGTAACAGTCACTACAAGTGCAGCACTTCAACATCACAACTGCACAGTTAGAACACGTCTACCTCAGCCGGCTGATAGTAATTAGTTAGCGAGTAGTAATTGTTGTAGTTTTCATACTGCCACACTGTACTGTGTTGTGTTTTTAGCGTCTGATGAAGTTGTTGTGTAATTTTAAGTGACGTAATATCGCAGTGGATGCAAGCCACTTTTAACCGGTCCTATTGGAAGTCTAAAGGGGAGGCCTATGTTCAGCAGTGGACGTCTTACGGCTGATATGATGATGATGAAATATGTTTATAATCAATAGTACGACCCTTCAGGCCGTGCACGCACTGCAATTTTTATACTCGCGATTTTTTTCGCAGAATTCTATGACATATTTGTGAAATGCATACCCATTGCGAATAAAAATCACAGCACTTCCTCGAAATGACTTTTGAAATAACGTGAAAAAACAGAAGTGCACAATATTAAAAACATAGATTAAATTTCACGTCCCGTCAAATTGTATATTTTGAGTTAGCTATTTCAAAGCAAAGTTATGACTTATGCAATTGAGTATACTGCAATAATTTACTGTTGATATTTTAAGCAAAATATATCCATGAGGTGCGTCCATACAGAGCGAGCAGCCTCGTGAGGCATTTGCCGCGCGAAGCAGCTCGGTTAGTGTGGACGTGTCTCGGCCGAGAAAAGAGCGCGCGCTGCCGCGGGCGATCGTCCGAGCGCCCGAGCCATCCAGTGTCGGCTTTTGTTTTGCTCGCGTGTATGCGCGTCCACATAGAGCAAGCAGCTTAGCGAGACATTTGCCGCGCGAAGCAAATGCCTCGCGAGGCAGCCTGCTCTGTGTGAACGCACCAATTGAATTATGAGTTACCTTATGCCTAGAATCGGACTTCCCAACGATAACTTAAAAATAAGAGAAAATAAAAGAGTTGCATCATTTTATTTACTTCAACATTTATCTTTTACTGGAAAACAAATAAAATAGCGAACGAATAGATACAGAAACATTTCAGGCGAGTCTTGCATCTTCAGCAAAATAGGTTAATATTTCGTGTGGTTCCTTCGAATGAACGAAATGTACAGAATGAACGAGATCGGTCTGCTCAGCGGAATGCATTCCGTATGCTTCAAAATTTACAACGTATTGCCTTTTCAATGTGTTTGGGTAAAAGATACCTCTATGCTATGTAGAATTCGTCATATAGTATTCCATTTATTGTATTTAATATTATCCTTTCGAAGTTTCTGTTACTAAAAGAGCGATAAGTTAATGTTGAATTGTTGCCGGAATGGACATATGACTACTGTTGTCAGCGGTATCATAATACCGGTATAAATGATATCCTATGTGTTATTTCAGACTATAATAGTAGTTTATGAAACTGTTACATAATGAGGGATATTATACACGAGTGTGAGTTTAAAAAACGTTTAAAAGTATCACACGAGTGTATAATACCTAGTTATGTACAGTTTCATACACTACTTTATCTACTTTCATTGAACACGAATTTATCAAATAAAAGATAAAGATTGACACAGTATTATGGCGCCAAAATTCACGTTATCACCGCGCATGGGCCACAGCGCGCGCAGCCACAGATAAAAAAACAAATGGATGTATCTATGATCTGTAATCTTAATCTGTATCGTAATGAAAAAAAATTTTATTACAACATTATTTTGTTAGAGAAATAGTGTCATTATTTTTTTTTTATTTCATTTCGATATACTGTGTGTAAAGTACGTCATTATAAACTCGTTTTGAGTTTTGTATTTTGAATTTAACGATATGAGAGTAGATAATAGTAGTTTATGAAACTGGTACATAATGAAGGGTATTATACACGAGTGTATAATACCTAGTTATGTACAGTTTCATACACTACTTTATCTACTTTCATTGAACACGAATTGATCAAATAAAAGATAAAGATTGACACAGTATTATGGCGCCAAATTCCTGTTATCACCGCGCCTGAGCCACAGCGCGCGCAGCCACAGATAAAAAATCAAATGGATGTATCTATGATCTGTTATCGGTATCGATCGTAATGAAAAAATAATTATTATAACATTATTTTGTTAGAGAAATAGTGTCATAATTTAATTTTTTAATTTCATTTCGATATACTGTGTGTAAAGTACGTCATTATAAACTCGTTTTTAGTTTTGTATTTTGAATTTAACGATATGAGAGTAGATAAAATAGTTTATAAGTCATGGATATAAAAATTTATTGAAGTAGGTACTGACACAGACAAAAATATATGAATGAAAAGTTTTGAGAGATAAACGAAATACATTATTTAATAAAAATAGTGTAGTAAAACAAACTGATGAATAGCCATTTATTAAGATTTTTATAAGAAAAAAATATTTTGTGGTCACTTAAGTGAAATAAAAGATCTACATAAATTATATACAATGTGTCATATAGTCATTATATTGATGTGAACCTTTATAATATATTTGAAATCAAAAAATCTATATTTTTTTCTTTTACTCTTTCCAAAGAAAATGCACAAAACGCCAGTACTTACAAATCGTACCTCTAACTATTTTGTAGTGCGTTTTATTTTACATTTTGTAGTCGATTTTCCGGATCATTGCCTGAAACCACCTCGCTTACTGAAAGTACTCAAACGACTCTTCTATCGCTTTTATGTCAACTTCTTAGCTTTACTTGGAAAAACGCTGTGTGTTTGAATCCTTGAATGACTTTTAAATGATTGAAAATAAAAGGATGTTTAGTGAGATGAAAGTTGTATCTTTTTATTAAGTAGACAATTCATCAAAAAATACCTAAAATTGATTTGCAAGTAAAGTGATTTATGAAAGGAGAGGTATTTTTTTTTTGCTTTTTTAATTGCTTCTTCTGTGTCCCACTGCTGGGCACTTCCCTTTCTATCAAACTATCTATTTTGGGCAATTTATATTTTGGAATATGTTGGTTGCGATTTTTCTCAAAAGTTGTTGACGTTTAATGCCTAATTGAAGTAAATGGTTTCACTTTTAATTTGAAGCTTTAGGCCCATATACTTTTTAGTTTCAGTTTAATAATTTTTTTGGCAAATCATCTTAATTTTTCTTTCATATTTTTTCAGAATTAGATATTTTATTTTTAGATGTGAAAGGTAAAGAAGGGGAGCCGTCTACCAGCGATGAAAAATATCTAAAAAAAACTGCTTACTAAGTATAAAATAAATATAATTTAATTCTGGTTTTAACCTTACTTATGCTTCAGTTACAACACAGCGAAAAATCGCAAATGCTGCTCCCCGCGAGCATTTGCTATGTGTCGCGGTTTTAATTGAGTATGTTTAATTTTACTCGCAGCGATTACTTGTTGTATGTGACTGAGGCTTAATTCGTAGTTACCTACTTTAAAAAAAAACAGTATCTACAATTTCTCTTGTCGTGGGTGCGTTTATAAACATAGAAACTCACATACACAATTTAAATAACTTCTGTTTAGTTTTTTTCTAAAGATAATAATTGAAAAGCAAAATTTTTCATTTTATTGCTTATTATTTGGTATTCTAAACGAAAATATCACATTGACCACAAAAATACAATGTTATTGTCACATTTTCGGGGTCAATTTATTTAGGCCGCTTTAGGCCAAGGGACATGGCTTATCACTCACAGAACAATAAGGGTGGAATAAGGGATGGGGGTGTGGAAGCGAGACAATGTACCACTTAGTGCAGAAAAATAAGTTAGGAATAACTTATCGAAAAAAAATCAGAACAAGAATCAAAATGAGGAGGTTTTTTGGCCGTAATTCCATTCAAAATAGAATGTTTTTGAGCCAAAACCAAATTCAAATTCATTTATTTGCATTAAACATGGTATACAAGATGGTGGCAGCAGTTTTAGAACATACATGTTTTGCTTTTTAGGTACATAAGATGCACGATATACGATACTGCATATATTTCAGCAAATTTTAACTACCTACTGTAACTGACTCACAATTTTCAAAGTATCAGCGTATAGATTACACTCAATATATTTGTATAAATATATTGATTTGTATTTTAACTTGAGTATTGTATTTTATTGACAACTAGCGACGCTTCCCGGCTTCGCACGGGTGGACATGATATATAGCCTATGTTACTCAGGGTGAATGTAGCTTTCTAATGGTGAAAATTTTTTTTAAATCGGCAAAGTAGGTTTGTGTGTATTCATTAAAAACCTGCACACACACAAAAATTCAAATCTTTCCTCTGTGTGTAGAATATTAGTGTGGGTTTGTTTAATGTGCTGTGATCCTTGTTGGTCAAAATAAATTACATCATCATTATAATAATGACTTTATGTCTAAGCCAAAAAAAGTAGTCTTCTAAAAAAGTACAATTTTTCCAAATGTCTACCTGTATAATATTTACTAGCCAATGTTTCATGGTAAAAAATATGATGGAAAAGTAAAACACAAATATTTATATTCAATAAAACATGCATCACAAATCGTAAAGATTTTTCTTTCCAAAAAATCTTTAAATTAAAACATGTGTCTATCGGATAAAATGATTGATGACAAACAAAGCCAATCTATCGACAAATGCACTTACCACAAGCCCTTCGTGTCAAATTCTATGACAACAATAATTTCCACTCCCTATCTATCGATATCCGCACGTCACTAGATTACGATAACGCGCCAGTTTGACAGGAACTTGATATCTACTACCATATTTCATTTTGTGAACTAAAATCATATATTACTGAACTAATGTTTTGGTACAAATTGTTCAAATAATACACACATCAAAAGTGTCTAGGGATCAAGCATTTTTATGCGGATTTCTTGAGATTGAGATGTGGCTTTGTAATAAATTTATGATTTTATAAATTTATATGGATCCTTTTTGGTGCATTTCATAATTTGAATCAGGAACTGTGAATCAAATTCGAGTAAAAGATGAAAATCAGCTGTCAATATTTTCCCTATAAAAACATACAACGCATTGAAGACATTATTAGTGCTACTGTTTCCCTACTACTGATTAAAACCAACGTTATTATGGAGCGGCGACGTCATTTAAGCAGGGAAGAAATGCTCAGAGCCGTGGGAATGATAGAAGCTGGTTCCCGGCAACGTACTGTGGCTTTAGCTCTGAATACAAGTCAGAGTGTTATCAGTCGACTTTGGACACGTTACCGAAGCACTGGTACCGTGGCTGAGCGCCATGGAGGACGGTATCGCTGCACCACACGGAGACAAGACCGATACATTCAAATCTTAACTCGAAGAGCTCCAACAATAACCGCCATGATGTTAGCCGTGAGGCTTCATCACTCTTCAGTGAACTTAATTAGCGACCAAACAGTCAGAAACCGCTTGCATGAAGTGAACCTTCATTCCCGAAGACCGCTACGGGTACCACCTATAGCAATGCACAATCGTAGGATTCGATATCAATGGACTCTTGAACACAGAAATTGGGCAGAAGAACAATGGCGTTTCGTGTGCTTTTCTGATGAGTCTCGTTTCGGTATGAGACCGGATACAAGACGTATACGACACTGGAGAACCCCTGGACGCCAACAGCGATTAAAATCCTGCCAGGAAGTCCATCCTTATAGTGGTGGAACCATCATGGTATGGGCGGGTATTTGGATCGGCGGAAGAACTGAGTTGATTTGGATCAGAGGCAACCTCAACGCTCAAATGTATGCTGAGACGATTGTATCAGACGTCATCGTTCCTCTACAAGTGCAAATCGGTCCCTTATTTCAGTTAATGCATGATAATGCACGACCGCACACCGCAAGAGTTGTAAGACATACTCTCGCCGCAGCTAACATCAATGTACTGCCCTGGCCTGCTCAGTCGCCAGACTTGAATCCGATTGAGCATGCATGGGATATGCTACAGAGAAGAGCTCTGCCGAATATGGAGGGTATCCAGTCGCAAGAAGACCTTTTTTTGTTGTTGCAACGAACATGGGCGGCCATTCCACAGCGTGATTTGGATGAACTCATTTTGAGTATGCCAAACCGATGTTCTTGTGTTGTTAGTGTTCGCGGTAGAAACACGGATTATTAATTGTTTAAGTTACCCAATAAAATTTTAAAGAAAACTGTTATTTCAGTCTTTTTTTCGAACTTTTGTGTTAGTGGTTCAAATGTCAAAAATCCCTTTATTAGGAAAATGGCAAATTTCTTTATTAATGCAAAGGTGACTTGGTTTATCGTTACTGTGACAAACGAAAACACTTTATTTGATGAATCCTTAAAGAAAATTTTAATTAATATCAATCAGGAGAAAAGTTATTGCAAAAATATATGTTGATCCCTAGACACTTTTGATGTGTGTAGTATTGGATTTGTAAAAGGATTTTGGGCGTTTTGATTTTCCTTATTTTAAAATTTAATTTATTTAGTTTAGGTTTTCTAGCTCTGAGACAATATTTCAGTATATTCTTTGGGTTTCGTACGATTAGCGCACTGGCTGACTAATCAACTACTGCTATGCGTGTCGCGATTTGATGCCCGTACTGAAAAATATTTATATTATGGAATACTTACAGATAGTTGGCATCGCTCAAGAGGACTTAAATTCTTTTTTGTATTTTTTCAAGAACATAAACATCCACTAAAAAACACAGACAGGTTTTCAGAATGCCGACAGAAAAACTCTTAAAAACAAGCATTAATAAATCACTGAGATATTTTGACATTTACCGTCAAAACATCGACACTTCCCATCCCTAAATACGACAAACCCAATGACGTCACAGATGACGTAGCAACGCACATTTTTCTTCCATTATTGTGCTTAACGATAATGTTCGGGAGAATGATCCAATTTTGGTTTATGAAAAAAAATCTCCCATAGCATGGTGATAATGCATGATGAAAGGGTCATATCATGGAGATTTGGATCAAGGGTAGTTTGGTGTCAACAGTTATGGGTATTTGTGGTTATATTATCAGGTCGTTAACCTACATTTTTGGATATGAAGTAAGTAGTTGAGTTGTATGGAACAAAAAGTAAATGGAGTATATAATAATGTAAATGTTTTTATAAAACGCTGCTCCGTACTAGGATTTTTTCCTATAACATATATAAACAAGCAGTCACGGTACCAACGTTTGTTCCTTGCTGGAATAGAACTCGATATAAGCTGCACACCAGTCAATAGCTGAGCCACTACGCCAAAAGTGTTGAAAAAAAAAATTGTTAAATTGCAGAGTGAAAGCTAACTTTATGATAGAAAGAAATACCCTCAGATGGCATCGAGATGCAGTTTTTTTGATTTTATCGAAATTTCTATTCCCGACGCTTAGTGGTGGGCCTCACGTGGCGGGATGGAACGGAATGTCAGACTCGTACTGACTAAAATCCACGGTGACCTTCAATAGCTCTTTATGTTCCAAGGTCATGGTAACCTGATGAGACAGTCCCGTAGAATCTTGAACATTTGAATGAAATCGCTTAAAATCTTCAAAGCTAAGGAAAACTCCCATCTTCTCTCAACATTTCCTGAGCACCAGAAACTCCCACATTTCCTAACAACATAAATTTATTATAAAAAGGGCCACCCATTCGTTTCCAACCCATAAATAAACAGAGAAATACTTTTATCAAACGTTTCCAAAGTTTTTCACTTCCGAGTGCGGAGTCGTGGCAACTTTTTAATTTGCTGTTAATCTTGGAACATAAATCTGTTCTTTGCATCTTTATGATGGAGGCTGCGAAGTCAGCGGACTGAGAAAAGCTTCAGGGAAACAATTAAATGGTACGAGCAATAGAGGCAAGTAATTCAATTTTTTTTAATAGCTTTTTCGCCCCCTCTGCTCGGTCCCATTGATTGTAGCGTGGTGTTATAATAATGAAGCCGATAGTTTTTTCTCGATTAATGGATGTATGGTAGCTCCTGAGATTAGTGCGTTCCCTTATTAGCGACACTATCAAATTGCTTAATAATAAAGGGTGTGTTTTTTTTTCAGAATCAGCGGCTTTGATTCCTGGCCAGGGTTATTGATTTATCTAAAATTCTATGTCGCAGTTTAAGTTTTCGTCAAAATCGGTCTCAAGACTCCTTTCATCATTTTTCAATATTCCTCATAGTTTCGGAAATAGCCACCCACGACCAGTTGGAAAATTATCCTGTAGGTATAGCGCACAGTAGAGACGAAGATTCAACCGAAGATAGACTTCTAATTTCCAGCGTATTTTTATAGAATAAAACTGCAAAAACACGACTCATGATATAAGACGGTAACTTTAATATACTAGACTAACAATGTAGCCCCTTGTTAGTTAATCTCGTAGAATGAACTGTAAGGCTCATTACATTAGGTGCATTGTCCGACGTCTAACTTTATTTCCGAGTAAAAAGTTTAAAAGTGTAACGTGCTTTTGAGTTTAATGAAAGTAGACTACTTCTATCCTGCTACCACTACATACGTGGATTAGTTTTAACTGAAGTATGTTTTTAACCCTAAGGTTTTTTTTTATGAGATCTAAGACTTTAAAGCTATTGTCAAACAGACAGGCGAAGCGAATGCGATCCGAATCCTGTCATATAGAAAAGCGAAAGCAGTCCGATAGTCTATGTGACAGGCTTCAGACAATTCCATACATTACAAACAAAAACGCTTGGCTTCGCGTTCGCTTCGCCTGTCTGTTTGTTTGACAATAGCATTAATGATATCATTTATTCACTTTTGTTCATTTTAATTTTTAATACAACTTAAATTTTCTAAACAACAATAAGTCAAAACTGATTCAATGAATTCATTAATTTTGTAGATTGATAACAGTTGAAAAAAAAGCAAATTTTTGGTATTTATACGTATTGGTATTTTAAGCTGCCAAGAGTTCCAGATTCCGTTATATTATAATAGACATATTATAAAAAAAACACTATCTCCAATTATCTGTGAACTTTATTATAAAACACTTGAAACATATTTATTATTCCATTCCTACCAAATACTCGTATGTACAGACGCCAGCACATCAAGCTACCACAATCTGCCAAATTTCTTCAATAGATTTTCAACCTTATCACAATAGTGGAAGGTTAATGTTCGATTGGTAAAATCTGACAGTTTCGGGTAGGTTGACCTGCTGGCGTCTGTACAAAATATTTCCATCCAACGTCGAAAATTTCCCGACTCGCTGTTTTCATGGCCTCAACATTTGCAAAGGGCGCTAAACAGGAAGAGTGTTATGATTAATACGAGTTGTTGGCAAGTGGGGCGCCGAAACGAGCGTGGACTTAGCACTGATGCTGATGCCCACTGTCTGCTTCGTGATTGATTGCTGCAAGTCTGCCTATTAATTTTAATTTTGATTGAGGGTATTTGTTTTAATGGTTTTCATCTAATAATAATACGCTTAAGTTTACTAAAATCAAAATTGACGGAGATTTTTTTTGTCCTTGTAAAATCATTAAATGATTCCTCCCATCCAGGAAGTGATAGGAAGGACTGTCACTGTTCTTCAATAGCCGTTTAAGTTCCAGGTTCATTGATACCTAATGAGACAGTGCCGCGACCCCGCCAGGCCTACGCCCTCTAAGGGGTAGATTGCTGAACGCTCTTTGAGCCCGTCTGATCATGATCAGACGGCGAGTCACCCAACCCACCGTTTGCATGCTCACGGAGTTACGAAGCTTTTAAAATTGGCAATTTCTCACTACTCAGTACAACTTTAATGGTTTTTGATGCGTTATCTTTGTAAATATTCGTTGTTTACAGAATGATAAACACGACATATTTTATGCTTAATATCAACACCACTGCTCTCAAAACGGTGAAAGAAAACATCGTGAGGAAACCGGCAAGTCCTAGAACCAAAAATTCAAAGACATGTGACATCTACCAATCCGCACTGGGCCCGCGTGGTAGATTACCGCCCACTCCCTCTCACAGAGAGGACGCCTGTCTGGCTTATGATGATAACTAAGATAAATAAATACAGCATCGGACTCGCCGTCTGATCATGTACCATGCCCGGGTAGACGGCGCGTCGTAATCCACGTGTGCCTCAAAGAGCTGTCAGCAAACTGACGGGGCCCCCCTTAGAGGACCAAGGCCTGTCCGGGTCGCGGGACTGTCTCATGACCCTGGAACATAAAGGGCTACTGAAGGATTACCGTGGATTTTAGTCAGTACAAGTCTGAAAGTAATGGGTAAGAGGACTCATTTGATGATTCTACCACGATAAAAAAAATCCGCAAAAAAAAACCATAATTCAAAACTAATGATATGTCACGGAAGTCATTTTTTGGATGTATCATTACGACTGATGAGTTTGGCATCCGGCAGAGAAGGTGATTAATAGTTGTCGGTCGGTCAGGAGACAGATTTTGGTTTTTCTTTTGTTGGAACAAGAAATAAAACTCCGTAAGCGATATTATGTTTTTCAGGTGCTGTTATAAATAATGGACTAGTCAGTTTAGTGATGATAGCCTTTTAGTAAAAACAAAATATAGACCGTAGATCCTTTATTCCACTGACTGTAAAGACTCTAAATTTCATCGGTTTTACTAACCGAGTTCTTTTGTTAGATATTCTTCAAAGTCAAAGTCAAATTATTCATTTCATTTAGGCCACCAAAGAGGCACTTTAAAATTAAAGGAACTTAAACTCTTGCAGACTCTTAAATGAACAATAATCACAATCATTAGATAGGCAATAACCATAATAAAAAATATTTGAACAAATTATTTCAATTGCTAAACCTAATTTTCAAGTGACAGTTGAGAATTGGATGTCATTGACATTTTCTTTCATAAATTATCTTCGTCGCATAATACTACACTCGCGAGCGTATGGAATCACTTACCCCGATTCCTTGCGATTTTGTGTACTTAATAACTATTTAAGAACAATAAAAATGGTACCATTTTAAAGGTTTAACTGTTACCTTTAAATTGATACCAAAATCATTCAAATCACTTCATTATTTAGTGAGCTATCCCGGATCGATTAACTAAGCAAGTTTTTTTCTTGCTAGTGTAGTTAACACCGGTTAAAAATCTCTGCCATGACAAGATTTCCACCTACAAACTTAGATAACATCTCACCTTCAATGCCAACCATTTAACCCTCCTTCCACACATAAATAACACTTCCTTCATGCAAATGTGGGGGTAAGCTTGTACGAACCAAGCCAAGTCCGCGCCCTAGTGTTAAGTTATGGTAGCAAGTTATAGACGACTTAAGCGCTGTCATATGTTTTACTTAATGCTTGTGCTTAAGCAAACGCGGTTGTTTGTAAGTTTGGGACGGGTCGTGCATGTGATGGGTTGGGTGCAGTTTTTGGGTTTTAATCTGTTTACTTTTTTGTAAAAATACAGCGATATTTTAGCGTGTTAGATTTCGGTTTCTTGTAAAAGATTAGCTTGACGAGGATAACTTAAGGCCAACTTTTGTTAAAATTCCATACGTATTTTCTTTTTAACAAATGTTTAACAAATCGTTATTTTAAGTAATGATCAAAGAATGCGACCTTAAACAATACACAATATTATAACGGGTATTATAATATAAAGGTTACTAACTGCTTTTGCCTGCGTCTTTACGGCATTTAATTTAATTTCGACCTCGAAATGTAAAAAAGAGAAAAAATCATTTTATAATATTAGTAAGAATTTCATCAACACTGCTCTCAAGACGGTAAAAGGAAAAAAGCCGTATAACAGAAAATGTCCTTTAAGCAGAAATTCGAATATTCGTGACATCCAATATCCCGCACTGAGTTTGCTCGGTGAGTTATAGCCCAGTACCTCTCAAAGAGGGGACGTTTGTATCCTAGCTGTGGAAACGACGGACGGTTTTTTTTCGTGGTAAAATCATCAAATGAGTCCTCCCAGCCCCCCTACTGTCAGACTTGTACTGACTAAAATCCACGGTGTCCTTCGGTAGCCCTTTTGCGTACCGGAGTCGCGGTATACGTATGTCCCGCGACGATGGATATAAGCTTAGAGGGAAAAAAGCCAGTGAGCCTTTTTTAACATGGTACAATCATCAAATAAGTCCTCCCACCCAGGGCACGACGGGAAGGACTGCCAGACTTGTACTGACTAAAATCCACGGTGTCCTTCAATAGCCCTTTACATTCTGGGGCCACGGTTACCTGATAAGACAGTCTTGCGACCCATCTATTTTCTTTTTAATTACAAGGTAGCGTTGCCAATTGTTCACGTTGTATGGCTAAGCTTCTGGCCAAGCTAACAGTTAGAACTTGGACCACGAGAAGTGACAACTATTCAAAGGAACATGATCTGGAAATTGGTTAATCACCTAAAAATCTTGATTCGTATTGGAACAGCAATAATATAATTATTATTGATGAAGTAAAATATGTTCCAGTAAAAATATCTATAAATCTTCCAGGAAGAACAGTCTCTAACAAGAATAAATTCTAGATGGTTTAATAAAATTAGGTTCATTAAATTAGAAGTGTATTAAATTCCTTTTAACATCTTTATGAACTTCTCTAAACATTGCATCACGAACGAATTCCAAACTATTAATAAAACTAATACATTCACAGCGAGTGAGCTAAAGGATTAAATATAGATAATATAACGTATATCTATGAAATATATTCTAAGTGCTATCAAATTAATATTCCATTTGGGATTAGTACTGGCACACTAGAGATAGTTGAGTTAACATACAGTATTTCAACTGAGACCAAATAGTTGTAATTGGTTTCGCAAATTAAAAAAATGTAAAGCGTTGATACGAATTTTAGACACACTTTAGGTAATCGGTAATTAAAACTTGTGAAATAAAATAAATATAGAAATAAAAGAAATTCACGACTGTTTCGGAAAAGATTTCATGGAAGGAATTGGGTCTATAATAGGACAGTAAAAGCTAAAAAAACGGGACAGTCGCTTATTTTATTTTGGGGAATTTTTAAGTGCACCTCTATTGAGAAATTTAAGCAAATAAATAGCTCTTCTTTTTTATCTAATTTACAGCAAAAATCTAGCTGAAACCACAGATTCAAAATACTGGGGAATACCTACGAGACCCTTTCACAAGACTGACGTCAGGCTTTAAGAGTACCTATCTGCATAGCCATAAAGAAAATACATCAAAATAAAAGGTTTTAACAACGGGACTTTTGTATGAAGTGCAACTTAACAAAACAGTTTAGTTGAAAAGTGTAACACCCCTTTTTGGTCTTAAAAAGAGTTGATTTACTGCATTATATTTATACTGTGGTATTGGTTCAGTTACAAATTGCTACCTGAGCTGGTTTGTTTGTATCTTAGGGGAAATAAACGAACATGTATGTAGGTAGAGGGAAGTTTGGGTTTTTGAATCAGTGTTTAAATTGGATGAATATACTGTTATTGTGTACGTAGACAAAATTGTCTTTTTTTGAGGTTTTCTTGAATTTCTGGTGGTTAAAATTCAAGAGTGAATAGGTTACATCTAGGCAAGCGTGCTTCACTGTCGACAGCATCGTCGACTCGCTGTCCGATCATGAACCATGCACCCGGGTCGAAGGCGCGTTGTGTTCCACACGCGCCTCAGTTTTAGCAGAATGACGGGGCCCCCTCTAGAGGGCCAAAGCCTGCCGGGGTCGCGGGACTTATCTCATTACCGTGACCCTAGAACATAACGGGCTATTGAAGGACACCGTGGATTTAAGTCAGTACGAGTCTGACAGTCCCTCCCGCCCTGCCCTGGGTGGGAGGACACATTTCAT
Source organism: Agrotis exclamationis (assembly GCA_950005045.1). Taxonomy (NCBI): domain Eukaryota; kingdom Metazoa; phylum Arthropoda; class Insecta; order Lepidoptera; family Noctuidae; genus Agrotis; species Agrotis exclamationis. Next base: position 15,355,060 of record OX465441.1, read on the forward strand.
GATTTTGCCACGATAAAAAAATAAAGTGAGATAATTATAAGCACACGTTCTTAGTGACACTTTTTTTATAAATCACTTCAAAGATCTGTATACTTATTGGTAGACAGTCATGGTATTTTCCCCAAAGCGAAAAAGACTACAAAACGTCACCAGTATACAACAATATATCGTTTAAAGTACACACATACCTAGTTCAAAGACCCACACGTATGGAAAAAACTGCTTTGTCTATTGGGTCCCCAAAGCTCATATAACCATGGATATGAAATACGTCCTCAATAAACCATACCACAAAACCCAATAACACCACTGCCACACAATAACTCAACGTAAAATAAACTCAAAATTGTACCGAAAAACGCGTTACACCGACCAACATAATTTATAACTCAGTTCCACAGCGATGCGACAAAAAACCGCGACAAATCGCCACTCCTCGCGACTATTCCCCTGAGTGGGCGATTTCTCACAGAGATTGCCCCCTCTATGATATGTTGTAAGGAAATAGCTACTTCTAATAATGGCTGGTACTCTTGACTTCGCGAATATAATGCGACTAAGAAATATGTTGGTTCTAGGTGTAAAGAATTGTTTGAGAAAGGAAAGGAGTAGGAATGATTTAGATTCTTGCAGTGTTAGTGTTGCTGACATTTTTGTTAAACTAGCTTCAACAGTTAGTTTAGATTTCTTGAAAAATATCACGCCTATAACTTCGAAAGTTTGGATAAAGGGTGTACTAAAATACCACCTACAATTTTTCCAGTCATCTTTATGTCCCACGGAAAAATGGCGGTGAGTCTATTGCCATCAATTGGGTTCATATCTAGATACAGGCTTGTTGCGGATAAAAATCGTGAAGGAAAAAGCCAGATGGATAGCCAGCGTCGTCATAGTGACGAATAATAACAATAATCACAATTACTAATCCATTTACAGCAGGAGCAGTGGTGGCTCAGTGGTATCGGCCTCGACTTACGAGTTGTAGGTTGTGGGTTCGAATCCCGTCAGGCGCATTACTTTGTGTAATTTATTTCAACACCACTGCTCTCAAAACGGTGAAGGAAAACATCGTGAGGAAACCGGCATGTCCTAGAACCAAAAATTCGAAGACATGTGACATCTACCAATCCGCACTGGGCCCGCGTGGTAGATTACGGCCCACTCCCTTCCTCTCACAGAGAGGAGGCCTGTGTCCCAGCAGTGGCAACATTTATAGGCTGATGATGATGATGAATCCATTAACTTAATGCAATTATCCTTTACTGCGATAATGGTCATCAGCGTTCAGTACAAACAGGTTAACAAAGTATTTTACATCATTCAAAGTTAAAATAACGCTGTCAATTTTCCGTCGCACCTGAAAACTTTCCCATCATCAACCAACAACAAACTATTCTGCAGCCTAACTCACCTCCCCAACAAAATTCCTGTTTCCTGTACCTGTATCCGTTTAAAAAATTCCAAATTCTAAAAGTATTTTTGTAAAACAACCGGCAGTGTCGTGTCCAGTCACTTCCGCGAATACATGAAAGTTTCACTAACAATTCCTCTGAAGCCGGTGCAGTCAAAAATGGCGGCCAAAGTTTACGACATGTCCGACTTGCTTTTAGCTGGTAATCGGTTTCGACAGATGAAGGCTATTTTTGTATTAGTCTATTGAAACTTTGTCTATTTGTATTAGTTCTTCGACTACATTGTCGAACCGACAAGTTTATTTTAGCGGTTGGATTTTAAACTTTGTTTTTACTGTGTATGGTATGAATTGATAACTAAGCTACATTGTCAAACAGGCGAGTTTATTTTAAACTTTGCAACGTTTTAGTTATGGTTTAAATTGGATTGACATCCAATGAATTGGTAGCATGACTTAGCAAGGCTTCTGTTGGACTTTTGTGACAAAACAAAGATCTTGTAGCAATATGATTTTATCTTTACGATAAGATGCGTAGTCATCTTCATCCAATAAAAGTTATATAAAGGTAGGTAAAGGTGATAGAGTTATTACGAAATAACTGGAAATATTTAGACCGGTCGACACGTGTCAATGCTAGGGTTGTCCAAAAAATGTCTTCGACCTACACCCAGCATTTTTTTATGATAATTAATGTAATGATGTAGACGCCAACAGTAAAAAGAGTAAGGGTAAATACGGACGGAGCGAGGTTGTGGAGCGGAAAAACGGAGAAATGTTACCTAATAGGATTGCACTACTGAAAAGGAGCGACGATTTAGTGCAATCCTAGAGGTTAGTCTTGCTCTGTTTCTCCGCTCCGCTCCTGTGGATAGGCAGCCTAAATACTGAAGTGACATTTGACATAGGAGATTGAAAGAAAGAAAATAGAAAACGTATTGCGCCGAACACAAGTAGAAATGGATGAGGGCAGGAAAATTATGTTGATGACGGTGACGAGAATAGATACAAAGCAGGTTATGCTATTCACCGACGAATAGCATTTACAAAAGGCAATTAATGATGATGGCAATGTATAGTTTATGCATCCATAAAGGAACAAAAAAAAAACACGAGTTAATGTGTTCATTCAACGCATTGAACTAAAATCGACATCCATCTCAATTTAAAACGCTTTTCAACCGTTTATAGTCTAAAAATCTATCAGATCGACATGAACAAGTTAAATCGTCGATGGACGTCGCACTAACGACTGCCGACGTCACACGACGTCATGTGACGTTATGTGACGCGTTTTAACGTCAATTTGTCGAAACTGGCGGAAAAATGCGACGTGATTCACGAGGAGTGGAGTACATTTGGTTAGGGGTTTAGTGCTTTTCAAAGTGCTTCTCTTTGAATTTTTGAGCAAAGTAGCAAGGAATTGTCTTTATAAAATAGATTATTGTAGTTTTTTGTATTGTGTAGCGAAAATAATTGTTGCAATAACTTGGAGTAAGTAAAGACTAGACTAAAAATCCCGTATCGCTATTTTAAAGTTGAGAACTTTAATTTAGCGATACGGGATTTAGATTAGTTTTAGTTATTAGTGAGATTATTTATACTAATATTGTAGAGCTGAAGAGTTTAAATGATGAAATAAATTACACAAAGTATACGCCTGGCTGGGTTCGACTCGTAAGTCGGAACTGATACCACTGCTCAAGCAATTCGTCTATCACCGTTTTACCCCACATTTTTTTTTTCCTTTCACTCGCAACAATCCAACAAGAAGTCAATATTTACAACATTAGCGTCTCATTCCACACATCACTTAACCGAATGACACCGTGTTAGAATCTAAGCGATATGGTCACGTCTCGTCACGTAGCGTGACCAACATACCGGGCGTGACCAACATATCAAATGTTGAACACTACAGGCGAGATGCAACAACTAGTTGGATCTGAGATTGTGGACCGTGAGAGGGGAAAGGTAAGTGACGTTATACCCGAGGGTGTTGTAGAGGTGAGTCCGGCAAGATTTCTATATTTTACTGACTGTAGTTTAGATAGAATTCATGTTAGATTATTTACATTTCGTAGAAATTTCAGCGGTCGTATGTGAAAATTTAGTAACTTCTCTTTTAACATGTAACTGAAGTTGTTTGAAGTGTAGATTTGGCATTTATAAGGAGTTGTCAGCAAACCGACAAGACTGAATTGGGTTAAATGCTTGCTGGAATCACGGGTACCAGCCCTAGAACGCAAAGAGCAAATTGAAGAAACAGCGTGGACTTAGTACGAGGGCGATCTAGGACGAGATGAGTCATTTGATGATTTACACGCCAACAAAAAAAAAAGATTGCGCTCCATCTTCGTTTTTGTTTTTTATAAAACATTAAAATCACATTTTAAAGCCTCCTGCAGACATACGCGATTAATCGCGCGGGGCGACATGTCGCGGTCCATTCGCAGTACATTTAGAGTGGAAATTAGCTTGGCTCGTTGTCGCAGCGCGATTCATCGCGTGTGTCTGCAGGAGGCTTAACACTTGGACGAATATTACCATAAACCATGGTCTTTAATTGTCAAAGAGTTATCAGAGGTGTATTAAAAACAGAATCCTTAAAAATTTCAGCCACAAGCAACTGTAGTTTTAACAAAATAGTGTTCAGAAAAAATTACAAACGTAAGTGTAAACTTGTTTTTACACCCCTTATTTTCTTTCAATCCTTAATAAGAGGTACCTGGCTAAAACCTTTTTACTACTAAGACACTGGCTCCTGTAACACAGGTCTCACCTAGCTCAGGAGCCAGGGCTTCCAATATAATTGTACCTCATTTCTATGCCAATAAAACATTATTATTATTATTATTACTACTACCACCTTCTGTAAATTTTCCACCACACCCGGCAAAACATTTGAAGATTATAATTAACGCTAAATCTAAGCTACAAAACCTTATTCCGTCATACGAACAAAATCTTCACCACATACAAACTAGAACACATCCTTGTCACAAACACTAATCAATCATGTCCTGGCCTTAATCCGATGACAAAAAGTCAGACACGCTAATCCAAGATGGCGGACGTAACAATAAACAGTACTAGCAAGAAGTACAATAGTTCTGAGAAACAGGCAATAATAAAGTAGAGACGTGATGAAATTAAATCTGGACATTATCTGAAGATAGATATTGTAGTAGCAAAAGTTCTTAAAGAATGAGCCCATTTCCAGAGTCGCAGGACTGAATTATCAGGAAACCGTGACCCCCCGTAACGTAAAGGGCTATTGAAGGATCACTGTTGATTTTAGTCAGTACCAGTCTGACAGGTCCTGCTCTGGACGAGAGGACTCATTTGATGATTTTACCACGATAAAAAAAACTATAGACTTATTTGATGTCAATCGTGAACTAACTGATTGGTCAGCAACGTTATTTTGTCTCTTCTAGCTTTTTTGCCACACTGAGTAAGTAGATCATGAGTTTAATTAAAACAGGAAATTTGAATCTCATCATCATCTTGATCTGGCGAAGTGTGGTCGCATATGCATATCTTATCTCAAATGCGAAAGTTGTGTTGTGTAGAAGTCTGGCCAACGAAAGCTGTCCACGCAAAAGAGCGGGAAATTCAAAAAAATCAAGGCATGACAACCCCGGCTACACGCTGCCAAAACGGAGTTGATACTTGTTATTATTCAAGACCAATAAGGGATATTATTTATATCAGTATTTCATATTGTTAGATTACAACCATAAAAATATTATCAAATAATGCCCTAGCAAATCCAGGATATGGTATTTTTAACTTCTGCGTGCATTGAAGTCTACATCTCAACTTTCCTGGCACGACATATTATATTGAAAGGTTGAATAAAAAAAAAAGTGTTTTACGAGTACTTAACGTTTGTTTGAGGGTATAGTTACCTTTGACAAGGTTAAGTTACAATAGTTAAATCAACACAATACAGGGGTTACGAGTCATAATCGAAATCGGATTCTAAGTACTCTACACCTGATACTGTATAGTTTGTTTCCTCGTCTTCGCCGTTAGTATTACTTAAAAAATAGAAAAACCGTGAAAAAAAATTGTATTATTTTGTAAATAAGTGCAAATGTATCAAGATGTTTCACCTATATGAAAGTTCAGTGATTTGACAATATTGACAGTCCAAAAACATTGCCATATCAAAAGTTTAGAAAATAGGTCGTGGACAGCTTTCGTTGGCCAGACTCTAGTTCAAATGTGACTATTTATGGACGGATGGTTGTTTGTTACTATTTTGAAAAGTTTTTAGTCTGGTATGAAGTTCTCATGGTTTTTTATTTCAAAGGTTTTTTTTTTGTCGTCCTAGAAATTTCTCCTGCATCGTGGGTGCGTTTACAAACATATAAACTCACATACACAAACACCCAGACCCGGAACAACCAGGTACTTGTAGATCATACAAATATTTGCCGCGAGCAATGCTGCGGACATGTAGTAATAACATAAATCTATTACGAATAATGGGTGACTCGCCGTCTGATCATGGACCATGCCCGGGTCGAGGGCGCGTCATGTTCCACGCGCGCTTCAAAGAGCTGTCAGCAATCTGACAGGGACCCCAAAGAGGGTCAAACGCTTGCCGGATTGCGGGACTGTCTTAACCGATAACCGTGACCCTGGAACGTAAAGGGCTATTGAAGGAACACCGTGGACCGAGTCAGTATAATCCCAAGGTGGGAGTCATTTGATGATTTCACTACGACAAAAAAGGCATCTAACGTTTAAATAAAAAGCTACAATAAGACCTGTCTTTAAAATGACTGTTACAGAAGCAATCAAACAATATTTCGTACATAAAACCATGACCCACTTCCTCGCTTCGTGTATCAGAAAACCAGTCGCAAGTCGTTCTCGAACAATATTTACTCAAGTTAATGACTACGGTGTCTGCCTACCTCACAAACTCGATGGGAACATGGTAAATAAACAGAGTTGTCAAGGGTTCTGTTATGGTTTTAAGTAACTATTGTTATTTTAGGGTTTAAAGTTTAATTATATTGGGTTATGGAGGATTTAATATGCTGCGATCCGACCGATTGTGGCCAGGGCGATTGCTTCAGTTCCGCTATAGTGGTCGTTCGTGAATGACCTTTGCATTCCAGGGCTGAGGTAAACTTCATCATCAGTCCCGCAACTTAGTACGATACCCCTTGATTACACTGACTGATAGAGTTTTTCAAGGCACTAAACTGCTAGTAATGATACGTTATGGACAACCCATCCTCTGACCAACCTAGTCAAATGCGGCTTAAGCAGAGTCGTGTGGTTGTTGTTATTTCAGTATGATAATTATAATAGAACCCATCACCATCATCATATCAGTCGTAGGACATAGGAACTGCTGAACATAGGCTTCCCCCATAGAAATCCAATAGGACCGATTGGAACCGGGATGCATCCAGCGCGATCCTGTTCTACTCATCAGATCGTCTGTCCACCTTGCTGGTGGATGTTCCACTCTACGCTTGCCGGTGCGTGATAATAGAACACAGTTTAAAGAAAAGAAAAACTCATTTACTCTTTAATCTTTGCCATACCCTAGTAAAAAGGCCTATCTACAAAATAGTTACAGTGCAATGACGGCAGTGACCGTAACTACGGCACTTAACTGACTCTAGAGAGCCTACTTGCATATGCATCAGTGTGTATCGATCCTGACAATACGTGTAAGTGGATACATCGCCGGTCTTTATACTGGATAGCAGCTTGGGAATATTGGCCTACGTCCTTTATTTTTAGCACTTGCGCAAGGAGGTATATTAGGCCCTTTTCTTTTTGAGAACTTTTTTGTAGGTTTTTCATGTTTAATGGCTCTCTTTTAAGCTGTTGGGCTGGAAGTCTATCACTATTCCTAAGTGGCCCATAAGTGAGTTAAGTTATCAACTAGTGGTAAATAAGATTGTGGTAATCAACCATGAAATTAAAAGTTGGAGCGCCTGTCAACCACTAAAATTTCATTATTATTATCGTATAACACAGTCATTTATGCAGTGGTGGCCCAGTGGTATCGGCCTCGACTTACGAGTTGTAGGTCGTGGGTTCGAACCCAGTCAGTCCTTGAACCAAAAATTCATGTGAAAAAGACATGTGACATCTACCAACACGCATTGGGGCCGCGTGATGGATTATGGGCTACTCCCTCTCAGAGAGGAGGTCTGTGTCCCAGCAGTGGGAACATTTATGGGCTGATGATGATCATCATCTAAAGTTGAGTTTCGAGATCAGTACCCTGAGCACGAGTTTACATTATTTGAGACGTAAAGTAAACTGGAACTTTGACAACTTCAAATTGACAATTTTCAAGGAAAAAATTAGTTCCTTCTTCGCACACCAGAGACGCTGTTCCATTTTTTCATACAATAAACGCTGTAAATACTGGAAAGACGCTGTAAAGTAAAAGAGTGAAAACTCGTGCTCAGGGTACAGGTGGACAGTCGCTTTATATAAAAATACTAGTATTTAGGCTAGACTGGATGTTGACGTTAATGTTCCTTCAAAGAAATGGCTAGGCATCTGCCTAGTAGGGTCATAGAACTGTCCAGGTCAAAGGACTGTCCGGGTCATGGGACTGTCTATGCAGTGCCCAGAACGTGCAGGCACGTGAAGACAGCATGAATTTTTAATCAGTAAGCTCCACACAGATCTAGAGGACTCATTTGACGATTTTATCACCCCAAACAAAAAGCAAATCTGCCTAACTGGTTCATTGATTCGATAATGATTTGATAGTCTGATTTAGGCAGTACAACATAGATACAGAAATTCGATGCCGGTTCTCCGAAGTCCCAGCAGATAATAGAGCAATATTGGCCATCCTAAGTCCAACACAATGCCCTATTGTCTGTACGCAATAGTTTGGCAAATGGCCCAGCTAATGTTAGGTGGTTATCTGGTTATCGCCATCTATAGACAGTCTTGTAATACTAAGGGATTTGTCTAAGTCTTGCTAACTTATCAGACATGGTCATAATGTATTATATGAATGTTAAGCCTCCTGCAGACACACGCGATTAATCGCGCGGGGCGACATGTCGCGGTCTATTCGCAGTATTTTTAGAGTGGAAATTAGTTTGGCTCGTTGTCGCAGCGCGATTAATCGCGTGTGTCTGCAGGAGGCTTTATTTTATCACCACAACCAGCCTCTCAAATGCATAATCACTGTGTTTTTATTAATTAAAAAGATTATTTTTGTTAATTAAAAAGAAACTATCAGTGATATTCCCACAGTTGGGACATAGTTCTTGTCTCTGTGAGAGAAAGAGAGCCATAATTCATCACGCAGGCACAGTGCGTGTTGTCCTCCGAATCTTTGGTCCTTAGGCGTGCCGGTTTTCTCACGATATTTTAATTAACCCGGTTGATGCCATCATAAAATTTTAATTACCGCAGTAATCTACGAAAGGTTTTGGTAGAGATATAAGGAATAGTACAGCTACATTTTGCCAGTTATATTTTAAGTGTGAAATCCTATAGAGCCAGCTTATTCCCGTCAATTAGACACAAGACCAAACTCCATTGCTGTTACTGAGAAATAACGGAAAAAGTTAATAACACTGTGCCAGACCTGGAAAAAGATCCTTTGAACCAGCCATGCTTGCGATTTTAGGTCCAAATGTTGATGTTCGACCTATATTTTAGTCGTACATAATTAAAGTGTCTGTCAAAGCTCAAACATACGACCTTCTCGCAAATTGGTGCCGATAACCACAAAGCCACCACTCCTCGCTTAAGTTACATAATTATTATTTAATTAACCTACCAGTTTCTTCATATAATATAATATTAGACGTACACCTTTACCATCAAACTTCTTACATGATAAATAATTTACCAATAACGAACATTCCAGAATATTCCAAAAGGGTAACTGAACAGATTTCGATACATGCCGTGTTCTAAGAACTTAGTTTATTACAAGCACATAATCCATTGAAAGTTCCAACAATGGCGGGTGAAGAAGTGTCTAAAATTTAATAAAGCCAGCCGTATACATACTTAGGGCTTTTGGGTCAAAGATATACTCCACTGGAAGAGAGTGCGTAGTATATTGGGGCTGAGTGTAGGTACTACGCAATTTAGGATTTTGATTAATACGTGAAATAATCTCAGTCAATAGTAATAGTAATATCAAAAAAATACTATCTAAAAATGTATATAGTAATAAAGTAAGGTTATTTGGAGGGGAAGGAAATTTGGTGCTAGACTCTTAAAACTCTTTCAAGATGTTACCTATTCACACAATATCGCGTTATGATGTGTCACTACGTCTTGTCCAGCTTTATGGTAAACTAGTTGCATCATTTCGCATTACTGCATGCATATATAACGTTTTGAAAGACTTTTAAGACTCTACCACAGAATTGCTGTCTCACCAAATAACCTTTCATCACTTTACAATTTTTTTTTGTGTTGAAAGATTTTCAAATGGGAAAAAAACCACTGACTAAAAACCAATTGTCATTAGCTTTCGAGGGGCACGGTAACCTATTAAAACGGCCCTGTAACACTGGAAGACAGTTGACCGTATCGGGTCCCGTCAATTTTCTGACAGATCAGCGCGTTTCTAGCGATACAAATACAAGGACCATGCGCAAAGGGAAACAACATTATTTTAGACTTGCGTTAGCTCAGCGTTTAACGCGCGTCGTCAGCGCATAATTTAAAGCTCTAAATATTTCCCTCCTAAAAATGATTGACATACAAAATCTTTGCAATGTGTTTATATTCATTTAATTTCCTCCATAGCTTGCTTTCATCGTCATTTGTGAACAGCAAAGCCTGTATTTCAAACTAACACCTTCCACATCTTCCCTTCTACATCTTTGTAACATCCCAGTCTTTCGGCTGTATACTCAAAACGTAATCTCGTAAACTGAGGCTGCAAATTCAGCCCTCCCCCCCCCTCCACAGCCTCTCGCTCTTTACCTCACCCCCTCTCTCGCGTATAAATAGCATCTTAGTAGTACAACTTCCTTTGGAAGACGTGAACATCTTTTAAATGAACTCGACTTAATAAATGTTACGTGTTTTATTATAAGGAAACAGTTTTGGAGAATCTTTAGGTTCTTGAGTTGTTTATTATTATCCAAGTGCAGATGGAAAACCTTCAAAGAGCACAGAGTAAATTAAATCAGCCTTTAATGTTAGCACTGCTGGGGTTACACACAGTAATTGGGGTGAACTTATTGCCAATCAATGGGGCACAGATTCAGACACCGTTGTTGCTAAATGTATAAACCCATTATAATTTTGTCTGATCTGGGAATCAAACTCAAGATCTTATGCTCAGTAGTATCTCCTACGACCATTAGGCCAATGAAGTATCTAGCATTCAAAGTAATGATTTAATTATGGAATGTGAAAAAAAAGTCTGTAAAGTTGAAGTTCACGATTTGATTCCATCTACCCCTTTCCATCATCGAACTACACGATTTAAGTCAATGCGCCTTCGGTCAATATTGGACATCCCGCCTATATGCACAAACCTTTTTGCCACGGACGACTTTTACGATGGACACTTTTTGCCACGGACGACTTTTACGATGGACACATTTTGATAGACGGCACGGTTGATGCTGTGGCAGAGCGATTGGACTGCTGCGCTGCGAGTCGCGGGTTCGATTCCCGCACGGAACAAATATTTATATGACCTACAAGTAGTTGTTCCGGGTCTGGGTGTTTGTGTATGTGAGTTTATATGTTTTTTAACGCATCGGCGACCACATCAAAGTTTACCATGGGCGAGAAACTCGTCAAACGCGAGCCTATCGCTAAATACAATAAATTCCTTTTATCTACTCTCATATCGTTAAATTCAAAATACAAAACTCAAAACGAGTTTATAATGACGTACTTTACACACAGTATATCGAAATGAAATTAAAAAATTAAATTATGACACTATTTCTCTAACAAAATAATGTTATAATAAATTTTTTTTTCATTACGATACAGATTACAGATCATAGATACATCCATTTGATTTTTTATCTGTGGCTGCGCGCGCTTTGGGAGTACATACGTCTAACGCCAACGATACACAATTCCATATTCAATTTCATACTCAATTATAAATACAAAATGAACACTTATTAACAATATTTATCTTTTATTTGATATTATATTCGTGTTCAATGAGAGTAGATAAAGTAGTGTATGAAACTGCACATAACTAGGTATTATACACTCGTGTGATACTTTTAAAAAACTCGCTTCGCTCGTTTTTTAAACTCACACTCGTGTATAATACCCCTCATTATGTGACAGTTTCATAAACTACTATTATCATTCAATAATCTGAGAGACTTCCGTCAAACAATTTCAGCTTTGTATAGAACTTCGAATTTCCTACATAATATTACATTAGGAAGTAAACTAAAGCAGTTTATTAAGCGGATAGAACTCACGGAAATTGTTCGATCGGTTCACGGATCAAACTATAAGCCTTCGTTTCAGAGAATTATCAACTGGAATTGAGTTTGATTTGTGTTAGTATTATGTATAGTTAACAGTGGAAAAAACATGTAAATCAGTTATTGTAATCATTTGAAATGGAGAGAGATAATGTTACAACAATTTTTTTATTCATTACCGCTCATCCGCGCGTTGGATAAAAGCAACGACAAGGAAAACAATAAAACGTTGTTTTTTTAATTGAATACAATAATCTTAGAACCTGAAATCTACAAACTAAGTATAAAGAACTACTTAATATTTTTTTTAAACGTTTCAAATATTACTTACAGTTTAAAACGGGATATTTACCATGTTTACTATTTGTTTTGAGTTTCCGGTTTTTAAACGTGACCCCACACTTAGAATTTCTCCTGAGTCGTGGGTGCGTTTACAAACATATAAACTCACATACACAAACGCCCAGACCCGAAATAAGAACCCGCACAATAAGATTATTGGCAAAACGCGGGGCAAAGTCCGTACCGGAGGGATGTCCACTCTCCCTTATATAGATGGAATAACGCTCTTTATAACAAAGAATTGATTATAATTATAACATCTAGGTGTATAACGAGTGTTTACCCGTGGTCCCAGTGGGTCAACCCATTACCGGGTCCACGGGTTATTTAAATTACCCGTGGTATGCTTAGGAATTTTTCTCTGAACTTTGGCTATATCGACATCTATAAAATTTAATTACCACCATAAACCAAACTTTATGAAAGCATGTTAAGTACCTAATTCTTAATCATTTATAACAATTAAATGGACGTGGTTCAAGTAGATGGAGCCCAGCTGCGCGGGGCTCCTATTTCCGTGTGCAAGGTTTAAAGGAACCTAACCAAACCGAACTTCGGGGTGCCACTGACGTCTACTTTCAAAGGCACCAACAACTATTGAGGCACCCCGAGGTTCGGTTTGGTTAGGTTCCACGGGACCTCGGGTAATTTAAATTTCCCGTGGACCCGGTAATGTGTCGACCCACTGGGACCACGGGTAAACAGCTTATAAAACACCTATGCTCCTCCGGAAAGACAACAACAATATCATCTATATATATCTATAACATAAAATCCAAAATCCCATTCCCTTCCACCTCTAAATCTAAAGCTTACGTCAGTAACCAATAAATGTTATTTCTTACCTAACTTCAGCGAACATAACTTGAAAGGCTTAGCTTTAATGAGTACTTGTATTTAAGTTAGGATTAGATCTTAAGTTATGTTGTATGATCTAAGCATAAGTTTGGTAAGCCTGGGAAAGGTGGGTTTGAGTTGGGGACTCAGATTATAACGGTAAGCATATTTATGAGCTATGAAATGGCTTTTCAACTTAAATCGTGAAAATTATTGATTACTTCTTTTAATTAAACTAGCTGTGGGCAGTGATTTCGGCTGTGTGTCATTTGAAAATTATGTCACGGGAACGTAATATCGAGATAAAAAAAATATCCTAAGGGCTCATGTCCGCGACGCCGCCGCTGCACCGCCGCCGCGCCTCAATGCTGTGTATACCATCGCGACCGCGCCGCCGCCGCCGAAAATCAAACAATAGCGAATGGCGGTGCGGCGGCGGTGTCGTGTACATGAGCACTTATAATCTGTTAATCCAGCTTATAAACTATCAGTTTAGCAGCTTTGTGAAAGAATAACGTTACATACATCCATCAATCCGCAGAAATATTCGTACTAATCTATTAGTAAGATTTTAAATAGAAGCAGTGTTTACCAAAATTAAATGTTAACAAACCCGACCTTTGACCTTGGATTAAAACCCAATCAAATTCTTCTTTTCCTATATCAAAACCTCAAAACCATTGTGTAATCAGATCAACGAACGTGGACAAGTTGAAAGGAATTTGTAAGGATCCTTACAGGTAGGGGAAAAAAGCGTATATCAAGAAATAAAGTACCTACTGTTTCAGTGACCTTTGACCTCGTAATAAGCTGTACTTTGACCTTGTACTATATTTACCTAACATTTCGACAAAATGTTACCTTATTTTAAAACAGTCAACTCGGAACAAACTATGAGAAAACTTTTGAACTTTGAGTTTCTTATGTGCCGTCATTTGAGGACTCGATTTATTATGTAGGGTCAACTCATCTAATTCTGTGACAAAACAGAATGTGGAAAAAAAAACAGATTATACTTTATAAAATTTATTTTTATTTTTAATAGGAACATTAATCAGTCTTCTATTGATCATATGAGCAAGTGTAATCTTAACACATATGAATTAACTCAGCGTAAAATGAGCTTAATCAAACCGCGATGACTTGTCTAATTCTGTGACAAACACCCTAATTCGGTGATAGTGCTTCTCTAATTCTGTTAGAACCGAATTAAGCGAGTATTTATTATTTTTTAACACAAAATTAACAAAAAATCAAATTAATAAAAAATATAAACATTATTGAAATTAATAATTTTGTATTTATTAATCAACTAGAAACTATCAAAAGTGGCGAAAAATAAAAAACATTATTGGACTTTGTAATTGTTTTACACTCACCTTTTCTATTTAAAATGAATTAAATAATGACAGCACAGTCGCACGCTACCGGTGAAACGTCAAATATGGCGGGCGCAATGACAAATCCCGTGATTGTTACTATCTCACTCGCACGATCTTAACAAAAATTTGTACACGAAAAGAAGCTTTATTACCATACCATAGGGTTCATTTTAATGTATTGGATTTCACTCCTATAACGCTGTGAAAGAGTCCAAACGTTGTATCTCCGAATTAAGTGAGTCACACAATTAGGTGAGTTTACCCTATCGACTTTTCAAGTAGACTTCACAGGAGTTTTTAAAGTTCATTTTCTTTTGCATACTTTAACATAATTTCACGCTTGAAGAAATTAGCTGGAGTGTGGTGCTTTAGTGTAGTAAATACTCGTAGTATAAATTATACTACGAGTAATTAGGGCCAATATCCACATATCCAATATCCACAATATACACAAATCCAGACTAAACTACTCCTCTTCCAAGGTCACTGTCATGATCATTTCCTGCCCTTAATTTAATTTGGTGTCAGCCAAGAACGACTTCTTCCAAAATCACCCTTTTCTAGCCGTATCATCCTACACGCGATTCAAGCTACTCCAATTTATCAAACTTCAATAGACATGCTACTCCAATTTATTAAATTTCTTCATTCAAATTCATCACGATAGAAGAATTTTCAGGTTCGATTGGGAAAATTTGACACAAATTGTTGCTAAAATTTGACAAATGCTTAACATAAACTTTTCGAGCGATAACTTTTCAGCAGTCAAGCTGGTGACAATTTTGTTGACTGTACAACCGAATTATCGCCAATACAAGTGCTTAATTTTACTATGAAGCCACTGAAACATGATTTTGAAAACCACTCATGTTATTCTGTTTGGTTTTTCAAGTGGTCTGCATTTGACAGCAATTCAAGTTTCGTTTGTACATAACACTAGTACTAATTGCACTCTCTAAAATTAGTGATGTAGATATTCCAAGATGTATCGATAAATTAAAAACAAACTTCACATTTTTAAGATTGACACATAAAACAACTTGGCAATAAGCTTGGACAAAAAGTGATTCTGTGAATTCCTTAGCCGTAGCCTAAAATAATTAATGAATATGGTTACAACTATCGCACTAGATCGCGAAAAGTGGAAGGAGGGAAGGGAGGCCTTTGCCCTGCAGTGGGACGACACGGACTTATAATAATAATAATAATAATGCTAAGACCCTGCACAACCGTGAGGTATGCAGTCTCAGGGAATATTTCCTAGAAACCGACGTGGGGATGCACCGAGATGTGGTCATAGTGGACAAGGGTCTTACTCCGCTCTCCTTGGCTAACGAGAACTGGCGCAAACCTAAAGTATTAGACACTAATGATCGAAAGGAGGTATGGCAGAGCAAGGAGCTTCACGGACGCTTTTACCGGACATTACATGGTCCCGATGTAGACTTTTTAGCGTCCGTATCCTGGTTGCGCTTTGGTGACCTGTTTGGGGAAACCGAAGGTTTTGTCTGTGTAATTATGGACGAAGTTATGATGACGAATAACTACCGGAAATACATTGTGAAGGATGGCACGGTTGACATATGTCGGGCATGCCACCGTCCGGGAGAATCGATCCGACACATTATTTCTGGGTGTTCTCGTCTGGCTAACGGAGAATATTTGCATAGACACAACCTCGTCGCCAGGATTATCCACCAGCAACTTGCTTTGAAGTACAATCTTGTGGAATCGGAAGTGCCGTACTATAAGTATGCGCCCGACCCAGTTCTCGAAAATGGCAATATCTCGTTGTATTGGGATCGACCTATCATCACTGACAGGATTATTGTTGCCAATAAGCCTGACATTGTGGTGATAGATCGATCGGAGCGTCGCGCAATGATTGTTGATATAACGGTCCCGCATGATGAGAACCTCGTGAAGGCAGAAAAGGAAAAACAATTCAAGTATCTTGATCTGGCCCGCGAGGTTGTTGACATGTGGGACGTGAATACAGCAGTCATTGTGCCGATAGTCGTGTCTGCCAATGGCTTAATTGCCAAGAGCCTCGAACAACATCTGAGGAGGCTCTCGCTTGGCAGCTGGATCAGGCGCCTGATTCAGAAGGCAGTACTTCTGGACACGGCGCGTATTGTTAGGAGGTTCCTCTCTCAGGAGCCCTGACCACCGGCGGCCCGGACCCTGTTCCCGGTGCTGGTGAACTGCTATTTTTTATATTTTTAAATGTTTTTTATTTGTTTTTTGTAAAAATATTTTAAAATGTAATTTATAAGTAAAAAACAATGAATAAAGAAATAATAATAATGGTTATAACAGTGCACGATTACTCAGAAATAGAAATAACAGAAAAAATGGCTTTTCTCCGCAATAACGCCTGATGTATTTGGTACAAATTTTGATATTTAAACGTCAACTGACTGACAGCCATGATTCTGCCGCGGTAGACATGTCACAAATCATAATATTGTGCATCTGACAGACGACGAATGACGACAGTCGAGTACTCTGCTCAGAACACTTTAGTTATTGTTCTGAGGTACTCTGTCTGCCGCCATTTTGTTCGTCAAGAGTGACTGTCAAAAGTGCACTGACCTCAGATCTTTTGATACTTGTTTAATTTTATTGTAGTCAAATTGTTTTAATTTGTTCAAGAGAGTAAAAAAAGACTGCCTAATTAGTGTGATAGACAGGAAAATTGTTGCTGGGTTTTTCCCTTAGGAATTTCTCAGTAGCAGCCAGCAGATGTGTGCCCGGTTGATGGCATTAAGGTCCTTATTACATTGGACTTTAACATAACTAGTGAAATGTGGGTGTACTATTAGGTACATCTCTGCCTAACCCTTCAGAGATCGCAGGAGTGATGTTATCAACTTATACAATCAATACTAGTATTGTGCACGTTACACTCTGTTTGAAATTATTATAAAGCTGAAGAGTTTGTTTGTTTGTTTGTTTGTTTGAACGCGCTAATCTCAGGAACTACTGGTTCGAATTGAAAAATTATTTTTGTGTTGAATAGACCATTTATCGAGGAAGGCTATAGGCTATATAACATCACGCTATCACCAATAGGAGCGGAGCAGTAAAGAGAAATGTTTCAAAATCGGGAAAATGGATTCCATTTCGAGAGCTTCCGTTGCGTGCGCTGCGTAAACGGTTAAAGATACGCAAAAATAATGTACTACGGAATTATTCCTGATAAAAAGTTCTAAAATAAAGTCCGCGAGAGCATACATTTATCTTTTAAGGTTAAGTCATTATAACCTTTTTTATGGAAATCAAATTTGATTTTAAAGTAATGCATTACTTGCGAAGGTATTTTATTTAGGGATAGGATGGGATAGGATGGGATAGGATGGGATAGGATGGGATAGGATGGGATAGGATGGGATAGGATGGGATAGGATGGGATAGGATGGGATAGGATGGGATAGGATGGGATAGGATGGGATAGGATGGGATAGGATGGGATAGGATGGGATAGGATGGGATAGGATGGGATAGGATGGGATAGGATGGGATAGGATGGGATAGGATGGGATAGGATGGGATAGGATGGGATAGGATGGGATAGGATGGGATAGGATGGGATAGGATGGGATAGGATGGGATAGGATGGGATAGGATGGGGTAGGATGGGATAGGATGGGATAGGATGGGATAGGATGGGATAGGATGGGATAGGATGGGATAGGATGGGATAGGATGGGATAGGATGGGATAGGATGGGATAGGATGGGATAGGATGGGATAGGATGGGATAGGATGGGATAGGATGGGATAGGATGGGATAGGATGGGATAGGATGGGATAGGATGGGATAGGATGGGATAGGATGGGATAGGATGGGATAGGATGGGATAGGATGGGATAGGATGGGATAGGATGGGATAGGATGGGATAGGATGGGATAGGATGGGATAGGATGGGATAGGATGGGATAGGATGGGATAGGATGGGATAGGATGGGATAGGATGGGATAGGATGGGATAGGATGGGATAGGATGGGATAGGATGGGATAGGATGGGATAGGATGGGATAGGATGGGATAGGATGGGATAGGATAGGATAGGATGGGATAGGATGGGATAGGATGGGATAGGATGGGATAGGATGGGATAGGATGGGATAGGATGGGATAGGATGGGACAGGATGGGACGGGATGGGACGGGTTTTTTTTTTTTTTTTTTTTTTTTTTTTTGTTTTTTACTATTCCCTCCGACGCAATAAACGTCAGAGCCTGTGCTATCTTGGCTACTCTTTCATTCAAGTTCTCTCAATTATTCCTCTCGCACTTTTATTCCGCATACTTGATCTTTCTTTCTTTCAATCTCTTTCATTCCTTTTCCCGGTGGGATTCCGGGCTATCTTACAATATCATATTCTCTCTATCTTTATTTCTTATTTTTATATATTTTCACGGATACGGGTCAACACATACACAGGTTTTTATTTTATTTTTGAACCAGTACAACTAGAAATTTTACAGAAACTTATCTCTAATTACATTTACTTATTTTTCTATTTTATTCTTGCTTATTTCTATAGGGAGTTTATATATCTAACATCTATACTTAGGGTTCTAGGGCTTACTACACGCACACATATTGTAGTTTGTTTGCCCGCTATTTCTCTTACTTCTATTCTTAATTTACTTATGATGTATCTATCTTAATTTATATCTTAACCTATGCTTATTTCTACGTTTTAATTACAATTTTCTTAACGATTTGTGGTGTATGATGTTCGCTATATTTAGCAATAAATATGGTCATCATACATTTTATGTCCTGTTTCTTCTTACGACTGTTTTAATTACGCTTAGGCAATATTTTAAGAATTTGTCTCTCTTTGTATTATCGAGCATAATGAATTTTATACTTTCTAATGTTATTTTAGCATCTAGTATTCGTTCGGCATTGAATCTTTGATATTCGAATATTGGGCATTCAGTTACTACATGTGGAACGGTTTCTTGAACATTGGGGTCACAGGTGCACGAGGGATTCTCCTTACACTTAAAGCGGCTTAAGTATTCGGAGAATCCCCCGTGGCCGGTCAGCAGTTGGGTGCTCAGCGTTGTCGGCTCGAATTTCCGGATCACACTATACGCCGACGCCACATCCGGAAAAAAGAGTTTAGTGATGCCTGCTACTTCTCCAGATTTGTACCTGGCATCCCATTCGCGAATCGTCTCCTGCCGGAGCTGTCGCTTCGCAAACGAGATGGGGTACAAATCGTAGTCCGGCTTTCTCTTTGTTGATGCGGCAGCAGCCTCTTTGGCGAGTAGGTCTGCCCTCTCATTCCCCTCCAATCCTGCGTGTGCTTTTATCCAGTACAAAGTTACTATTTTGTTCTGTCGAGATAAGTTAGAAATGTTCTCTCGTGTCTCAACGGCTAATGGATGGAGGGAACCGAGGTTGGTGACCGTCTGTAGAGCCGCCATGGAGTCGCTGAAAATTCCGAATGTGGCCGCGCTGTGGTTCCTAATTCGTCTCGTGGCTTCACAGATGGCTAATAGTTCCGCCTGGTAGACCGTGCAGTATGTCGGCAGGCAAAGCTTCGCGGTCTTGGTCTCTGCATCGTTTTCCCAAATGGATAACGCAGCACCGACCCTTCCGCCCACCTTGCTGCCGTCCGTGAAGATTTTTACTGCACGGTCCCCGACCTCGTCTAAGTCGCTCTGGTCTCTAAGGCACGTGAGCCGGAGTTGCTTAAGCGCAGCAGGGTGTGGGGCTTCCAGTGCCGGCTTTTGTCGCTCAATCTCCCTGTCCCCTAGCTCCGGCAGAGGTTCCCCCCTCTTGATCCTGTACAGCGAGGCCACCTCGCGCACACGCAGATCAAGTGGGAGTATCCCCGCCAGAACCAACGCTGAGTTCAGGGAGACTGTGCGATAAGCCCTGCACATTTTCTGCGCAAAGCCTCTCTGCACCGCTCCAAGTTGCTTCTTCACGCCGAGTTTATTAGCTGCCGGTGCCCAGACGCTCGCTGCGTATAGGATGATGGGTTCGACGGTTGCCGTATAGATCGTGCGGATCACCTCAGGGTGCAGACCCCAGCTCGCTTTGGCCGCTCTCGCGAGCTGTTTGTAGACGATGATGGCTTTTTTACAAACGCTTGTTACGTGCGCGTTGAAAGTGAGTTTCTCGTCGATTATGACGCCCAACATCCTGATTTGTTTGGCCATGCCAACGTCGATCCCGCCCATGCGCAGGTGTGGTGTGTCGAATTTGAGCTTGCGCGTGACTACCATAGCACTGGTCTTGTGAGGCGCGAATTTGAGCTTATTTTCGACACCCCACACTCGCACTAGTTCGAGAGCGGCGTTGGCGCGCCCCTGTACCTGTTGTGCCGTATGGCCATCAAATACCATTACGACGTCGTCAGCGAACGCCTGGACATAGTGACCTTCCGCCTGTAGTATATTTAATAGGGGGTTCAGTAGGATATTCCATAAAATGGGCCCTCCTATCGATCCCTGGACGCAACCCTTGTTTGTGGACTTGGTGTAGGTCTCCCCGCTGTATCTTACCGTCACTTTTCGTTGGTCAAGGTAGCTGTCGATTACCCTCCTGATGTTAACAGGGCAATTCCCCTTCGCCAGCTGGACTCTTATGGCTGGCCACCAAGCGCTGTCGAAGGCGCCCTCTATATCCAATGATACGATGGTTATTATCTTCTTCTCATCTAGTTTATTGTTGATGTGTTGCATCAGTTTATAGAGGGCGTCTTCGCAGCTTTTTTGGGGCATGAATCCAAACTGGCTTGGGTTTAAACTCGACAGCATATGGTGTTTGATCCTGGCGACCAACATCTTTTCATACACCTTGCCAAGTATCGGTAACAACCCTATGGGACGGTAAGATTTGGGGGTTCTGTATGACTCTTTCCCTGGTTTCTTCAGCACTATCACCGTTGCTTCTTTCCAAGCAGATGGAAAGTGGTGGAGTTCGAGGCATTTGTTTAGTACTCCCAGGAAAAGGTAAGGGTCAGCTTTTACGGCGTGGCAGCATATATCGGCTGTAAAACCATCGGCACCAGGTGCTTTTTTAGGGTTAAAGGACTCCAGCGCAGTGAGCAGTTCTGTAATTGTGAACGGTGGATCGGGCTGTTCGTCGGTCGAATGTTGGTTCACAATTGATGCTCGTTTTCGCGTGTCTCGGTGCACCTGATTGTCGTCCACCTCCAGATCTTCAGGGTAGAACGTTTCAGCCAGCAGTTTCACGGAGCCCTTTGCGTCCAGGGTGGTGCCATTTGATTCCAGGGGTATATCCTCTTCCCTCTTTGTTGTTCTCCGTATCACCCGGTAGATACCTTCCCAAAGGTTTTCCTTGTCCTGTTTAGCGCAGAACTGCTTCCAGCTCACGATCTGGGCCTCCCTAGCCTTTTGCTCATACTCGTTTTTAGCTTCGAGGTAGGCATTAACCACACCTTGTCTTCGTATTGGTGCGGCGTTCCTGATTCGACGTTTCTTGGTGGTGACTTCTTGCTTCATCCTAGCAAGCTCCTCCGACCACCAGGGTAGGGTAAGTGTCTCAATATTGCTTTTTTTGGGTATTGCTGTATTACATGAATCCGTGATGGCTCTATTAAAGGTTTGCAAAAATTCTTCTAATTGTGTGACTGTTTTAATATTGTCTATTTCTTTTATTACTAATTTTTTCTCTATTTTTGTTTGGTTTAGTTTATCGCGGAACAATTCCCATTTTGCCTTTTTGGTATTATATATTCTTGTCGTTCTTTGGACACTTACCCCAATCGACTTCTTGAGCTTGATTTTGAAGCTTATCCCGCAGTGGTCAGCGCACGTAAGATTTGCGATTACATTCCAGTCCTCCACCAAGTCCAGTAAATCAGGAGTGCAAGCCGACACGTCCACGAAGCTAGTGTAGTGCTTCCCGCCTCGAACGGTATCGAAGGTAGGAGTATTTCCGCTATTTAGTATATGAAGGCCCAGCTCGTGAAGTGTACCAGCCAGTTCGTCGCCCCTGCGGTCGATTGTAGGACTTCCCCACCAGGTGCTCTTTGCGTTCGAATCGCCTCCAATTATGAGCCTCCGTGTGTAGGTATTGGCGACTTTCCTGAGGTGATCCAGGTAGGGTTCAATAGGCTGGTCTGGTTCAAAATAATATGAAGCCACAGTGAGCTTCCATTTCTTAGTACTCACGCTCACCACAACGATGTTATTTGTGGTGAGCTCCGGGTGCTGGGTGACATCCAGTTTGGGGTCGAAGACAGCAATAGCTGCCTTGACCGTGCCCCCGTTGGTATTCTGGAAGATTCGGACTCCTCGGTATGGCTTCATATTACTTGTCCCCCCCACGTAGGGCTCCTGGATCAGCACTACTGTGGCTTTTCTTTGAGTCGCTTCTACCATCAGCTCTTCTGTGGCTAGTTTACTGCGCTGGAGGTTGCATTGGAGCACCTGGTATGGATGATTGTCCTCTTGGGCGCCCTCAGCAGTAAGCTATAGACATACGTGCTATAGTGTCGCGCTTCTTGCGTATGGGGCATTCGTTGCTGAAGGCGTTATGTCCATTTCGCTCAAGCTTCGCCGCTGTGCAGTTCCTGCATGTTGGGTCGCTTCCCGCAAGCCAATCCGAGCACTGCGCTCTGAGATGCGGGCCACCACAGTGACTACAAAGATCCGCAGGGGCTTCACAGAATCTTTTGCTGTGGCCATATCCCAAGCATCTCGAGCATTGGACTAGCGGTGACTGGTCGTAGACCCGGACGCGTTGCAGGTCAATATAGACCGCTCCGGCATCGACTGCTTTCCTCCAAATTGCCGGGGACGCACAGAGGACTATGTGGTTGGTGTGCGGGTTACGGGCCTTCCTTTTATATTTAATTTGGAACCTATCTTCATCTGGCTTGAGGTCGTGGAATATTCCAGGGTTTTGTCTCCTAAAGGCTTTGATAACCTCCTCATCAGTATTAACTGTGAGGACGTCTGCGAGCCTCAGGAGGGGATCCCTGTTCTGTACTTCTTCCACGACCAGGTTCCTTCCGGATGATTCGAGCCTTTGTTTTATTTTGTCTCTGTCTTCCTCTGTTCTACAACTCATTATAAGTTTCCTATCCTTGCCTTTGCGGGTCCTCTCCACCCTGATCCAACCCTCCTTGGCATTAACTGCCTCGCGAACTTTCGCAAGCACTTGGTCCCCCGTGTCGTTCTCGTCTTGAGACTTGACCACCACGGAGTGTAGTGCGTTCTGCGGAGGGAGGTGCAGGGAGGATCTGACCGCCGCTGTTTCCGCGTATGTTTTAGTGCAGAGGACTTGTTGATGTTGCTTGTCTATTTTATCGTTTAACTCGTCTAATTTTTTACTATTCTCGGTGAGTAGCCGGCTCTGTTCCTTTAGTTGTTCCATTATTTGGCTATTTTCCTCGGTGACGTTGTTTTGGGTCATCTTTTCAGGAGTTATCAAGGTCAAGGTTGCCGATGGCGCGGAGGCATTGCCGGTCTGTTTTAGATTTTTTATTTCGGCCTCACCCTCCTTGACAAGTTGAAAAAGTTTCTCGACCGCGTCCAGGACACTTACCTTAATATCAGTTTTGATATTTTTGGAGTTGTTGATATTCATCTTCGCTTTCATCAGGCTTGCCCTGGCTTCAGCCACACGGTTTTTTATAACCTGCCTCGGCAGGATGTCTGCCTCTGTCTTGCCAGTGGTTGGGGTCATGTTAGGCGAGTTCGCTCCAGACGCCTCTAATATTTCCACGCTTCGTCTGACGTTGGACGTGAGCGTTTGTGTCCTAGGAGGGGAACTCCTGGGCTTGATGATTTGCTCCTTTGGTGGAGTTTTCTCCATGTCTTTATTAAACTTAGCTGGTGTCCTGGATAGCATGGTCGGAGGGATGCGTCAAGAAAGTATAAAATGCTCAGTACGTCCAGTGTGCACAGTGTAAAAGGTGTGCACAAAATGTAAATAATTTGTATAATATTAATCTTTAAATAATTAAAAGAAAACACAAAGAAAAAAAAAAAAAAAAAAACAGTAACTAAAACAGGAAACCTGTTTGTCTGTGCCAATCTGCAGTCGTAAGAAAAAAACAGTCCAAGTCGGCTTTATGGAGCCTTAGTGAGACACAGTACACGATAATAATTATATTAAAACAGTTAAAGAAAATTTTACAAAAATTTGAACTCTATGTAGAGCCAGTCTTTAATAGAATTCTGTGGAAAATTCAGTTCTAATGCTAACACTAAAGCCCAAGAGTCTGGGTCCTCAAGAAAATTTGTTCCAGGACTCTTCGTTTTCAATTTAAAGCTAAATTAATTTTTGTCTCTGGATGGGACGGGATGGGACGGGATGGGACAGGATGGGACAGGATGGGACAGGATGGGACAGGATGGGACAGGATGGGACAGGATGGGACAGGATGGGACAGGATGGGACAGGATGGGACAGGATGGGACAGGATGGGACAGGATGGGACAGGATGGGACAGGATGGGACAGGATGGGACAGGATGGGATAGGATGGAATACGATGGGATACGATGTGATAGGATGGGATACGATGGGATACGATGGGATACGATGGGTCACGCATAGGTACGACCTGTTTCCTTGAAAGAATGACTTTCGCCCATGTCTGCTTACGTCCTGGGGCTGACAGCGCCGGTAAAGGCAAGAACGGGCAGGCTCCGGAGTCCGCCTATACTACTCAGGTCCCAGAGGCGTTTAAACGTAGATTTTTCTCTTGCACGAGCATGCGGGCGGCGAGTATGCCTGGGTCGACGGCGCGTTGTGTTCAACACGCGCCTAAATGTGTCATCACAATGACGGGCCCCCCCTTAGAAGGCCAAAGTCTGCCGGAGTCGCGGAACTATCGAATTACCTTGACCCCGGAACGTAAAGGCCTATTATAGGATTTATAGGACACCGAGGATTTTAATCAGTACAAGTCTGACAGTCCCTCTTACCCTGCCCTGGGTAGGAGGACTCATTTGATGATTTACGTACGCATATTTATGTATGCTCCAGAATGATGGTTTACAGCTAATGTTGTCAATAAAGAAGCACTAAAAAAATACATTGTTGAGTTCCGACCTCCACGCGAACGAAGTCGCGGGCACAGAGTAGTTAATAATAAGATTGGTAATACTACTCCATTAATTAAATACTTAAATAAACTATAACAAACAAAACGTCAAAATGTGAACTAGAAAAGTATAGTTTATTTTAATATTGAAAGTAGGTCAGTCACTGAATACAAGAACAACAATGTACACAAATGAATTCAATTATCATAAATTCCGGATTATATTTTATCGATATAATCCAACACTATGCGTCAGCTTATCGCAATACGATTTAATAAAGTGCTGAATATAATTTTACCCTGGTAGGTATGTTATAGCAATTTTTTTCCCGCGACTTCACTCGAGTTAGGTAATTAGTCAGTTTTTTGATCTAAAAGTAGTTGTTTCGGGTCTGGGCGTTTGTGTGTGTGAGTTTATTTGTTTGTAAACGTGCCCACGACACAGGAGAAATTCCTAGCGTGGGGCAACGCTTTTTTTTTTTCCCACGTTTTTATACACTCACTTTTCTTGTTTGTTTTTTTGAAAAAGTAAAATTTGATAAATTCTAATTTTCAATTCGGCAACAAAGAACGCCCACTATTGACACAAACCTTAGTGTTGATTTCCTCGGGAACAGTTTTATTTTAGGGATGAGAAGAACCATGAATGTCCGTTTCTGTAGGTACGCCTGGGTACCAAGGGTTCCCTTTGCCCGTATGCGAATAGCCTGTCGGGTGGACGCTCCAACCCGTGTCCCTCTGAATAGCAGAGGGCACAGCGGAGCGGGCTTCCGACCAAGGACCAAGCCCGGGTCGGTGGCGCGTCGTGTTTCAGGCGTCAGGATAGCGGAACGCAAAGGGCATCCGAAGGAACACGGGTGGATTTTAGTCAGTAAGAGTCTGACAGTCCCTTCCGTCCCACCCAGGGCGGGAGGACTCATTTGATGATTTTGCCACCCAAAAAAAAAAGATACACCTGACAACGTAAATGCATTTCATGATAATCTGTTCAGTGGTAGGCATGAACAAATCTACTTTCGCATTTATAATTTTAGTTAGGATTATGATTTTATCACAATTATAATATTGCTTTCAAAATGTTGAAGGTAAACATACGGCATGTTCTAGAGCCCTGAGTGTAGTCAAAAGGACAGTCAGACTCGTACTGACAAAAAAAGTTTTTTAAAAAAAATGTAACCGACTTCTAAAAAAACAACCACTAAAAAGGGTAAAATAACCTACCAAAAAACTTTTTTTCGGAAGTCGGTGGCTTTGCTTTTTTATTTCATTGATTTTTTT
The DNA here is from genome assembly GCA_950005045.1 of Agrotis exclamationis. Classification (NCBI taxonomy): domain Eukaryota; kingdom Metazoa; phylum Arthropoda; class Insecta; order Lepidoptera; family Noctuidae; genus Agrotis; species Agrotis exclamationis. The sequence continues at coordinate 15,381,815 of OX465441.1, forward strand.
GCCACCGACTTCCGAAAAAAAGTTTTTTGGTAGGTTATTTTACCCTTTTTAGTGGTTGTTTTTTTTAGAAGTCGGTTAAATTTTTTTTCAAAAACTTTTTTATTTTACCCTTTTTAGTTTAAATAAATGAATTTTTTTTTGGGACCTAATGGCAGGTATACTGCATCGAACACTAACCCATATGGGTCATTAGTATAAATGAATTAAGTCCAAATACAAGATAGCTGCTGTAAACCGTTGAGGAGTTCCCTGAACTGTTCTTCGTCTTCATCATCAGAACCCTAATGACAGTTACAACCCATCTAGGTGTAAAGTTCTCATCAATATAAATGAATTAAGTCCAAACGCAAGGTAGCTACTATAAACCGTTGAGGAATTCCCTGAACTGTCCTTCGTCTTCATCATCAGACCCCTAATAACAGTTACAACTCATCTAGGTGTAAAGTTCTTATCAATACAAATTAATCAAGCTCAAACACAAGGTAGCTGCTGTGAATCGTTGAGGAGTTCCCTCGTCTGTCTCTCGGCTCCATCATCAGATATACTCCAGACCTTTATTAAATTGTAGTGCTTTGAAATACTTAATGAAAAAAATAATTTACTAAAAACAGTCGACGCCTACTTACTGTTAAGGAGTTGTTTAACCTTCCATCATCAGCTCAGCCACATGAGATGATGATTACTATACGCAAGTACTTAAATTACTTCATAATATTTGCGAAAAACGATGTGATGTATAAAATTTGAGGGTTGCCCTCGATTTCTCCAGGATCCAATCATCAGATATTGAAATGGTGACAATGGGACCACACGGGAAGCACCAGCTTTCAAATAAAAAAAGAATCATCAAAATCGGTTCACCCAGTCGCAAGTTATGAGATAACCTCCTCCTTTTTGAAGTCGGTTAAAAATACACCGTACTCCTACAATTGCCCTTTACGTTCCAGAGCCACGGTTCCCCAGTTTGGACAGTTCCGCGTCCCTGGCAGGCGTTTGACAGCTTATGGCACCGTCATATTGCTGGCAGCTCTTTGTGGCGAGCGTGGAATACGATGCGCCGTCAACCCGGTATGGTCCATGATCAGACGGCGAGCTACCCATTACCCGCCGACCGCAAGGCAACTATTAATCGCCTCGTGCAGAAGCCTGTGTCCCAGCTGTGGGAACATTATATACCAATACAATGTGTTATTCTACAGACAATGGCGTCTTATTGGTTGTCACTAATTAACAGATAGTTGTAATTACTCGTGTGTACGATTTAGTGATTTGAGATATAGTTTCGGGTTTGTAATTTTAATTAACGAACAGATATCTATGTTTGGCTTCAAAGGTAAGATTAACAATGTCTTGTGCTAGGATTTGCGTATGTAATTGTGTTAGGTATATACTATAACTAACTACATAAATGATTTATTTTAATTCAATTTTATTTTAATTTTTATATTATTTTAGTCCTTTTGATAATTTAATGTGTTACTGTACCAAGAATAGTTTTAATTATAATGTTTGCATGCCTAATAGAAGGTAGATTGTATAAGGATCATGTTTTGAATTGTAACATCTTATGTACTGTACCTGCAATCTAAGCAAATAAACGTTTACTTACTTACTTACTTACTTACTTATAAGATAACTAAGAAATATATCGACGTACTTTAAGGAACTACTAATTAATTTTGTCTTAATTAATTGAGACTGGCATAAAAAAATAATGGTGAAAACCAATGGTTGTATCGTATTTTCTCAAATCAATATCTCTAAAGCCTCCTGCAGACACACGCGATTAATCGCGTGTGTCTGCAGGAGGCTTTATTGATGTCCATAGGTCAGTGAATATCTTACATGGTATGTTACAGTAAGAGTTAAGATTTTCCTTCAAGTGAACATAAAATATTGGTGTATTATGTTTCAAAAATATATTCTGAGGTCCTAGCAGGAATTTTGAGGATATACAACGTTAAAAGACATCATTTTTTGTCAGCCTTTTCTGAAAGCGTCGGCCAAAGAAAAAAAAATGGTATCTATGGGTAGACCTAGTCATTTGGAGCAATAGTTACTATGGCATAAAAGTTGTAGGATTACTCTCGGCCAAGTTATACAAGTTGCCTCAAAGAGCGTCAGCATAATGACGGGGCCCCTTCTCTAGAGGGCCAAAGCCTGCCGGGGTCGCGGGACTTATCTCATTACCGTGACCCCGGAACATAAAGGGCTATTGAAGGACACCGTGGATTTTAGTCAGTACAAGTCTGACAGTCCCTCCCGACCTGCCCGGGGTGGGAGGACTCATTTGATGATTTTACCACGCAAAAAAAAAAAGTTATACATGTTCGAAGATTCGTCATTTTCATACATTAATTGATTTCTGAAAGTGCTGAGAAACACGTGACAGAGCGTGAATGTTCTCCTTTTGTGGAAAATGAAAAAGCACCTGTACGAACTAGAAACTAATTGTATAATATCAAATTAACATCAAAATTCCCGTTCACTTTATGTCACAAAAACGTAAAAACTCAACAAGGCCTCAGGTCACTTCTAACGACTTCCAGCAAAATACTTCAGTTCCACTAAAAGCCTACTTCTCAACTGAAACATTATGAGGCTCTTTCTAGGATGCAAATATGAGAGGTGCATTATACGGTCGCCATTTTGTAGCCATCAAGATAAATGAACGGTAACCTTAGGCTTTATGCTAGCCTGGTAGTTTGAGAGCGAGGTTTAAAAGAATCTTAAGGAAAGAGTAGTTTATTTTAAAGGAAAAAAAATATTCTGCTTTCTACTGATTTTATGTATGTGATGGCACGTTAGGTGCAGTGGCTGACCGATCGCCTCCTGCGTTGTAAATCGCGTGTTCCCGCATGGAAAAAATGTTTTTGTGTTCTTTTATGGGATTTTCATTCAGAACATGGTAGGTCATTCCTTGGTCCTGAATCCTGATGTTGTTTTTCTTGGTGGGTGATGATTAGTACCTGTAACAATGAAATACAATTAATTATTCAATGTCCTTTTTTTTAATGTTATTGCCCTACGCTACAAACTCCGGTATTGTGGGTGCGCTAACAAACGTAAAAACTCAATTCTTAGATCACACAATATCTGTTAAACAGTTTTTTGAATAAGCATGGTCGCGACAATGTCATTTGTTATAGCGGTTTTCGACTTAATGTGTTTTCGAACTAGCGTACCACTCTTGACGACATTCGAATCTTCATATCACTCCCATAATACAGACATGACCTATTAAATTTAAAAAAAACTCAGCACAAACAAAAGAACCTCACATAAACAGAATTCACCAAGAAATAAACATAGCACGAACATAAAAATCTTCCCACAATCCATGATAACAACCTCTAATACCGTCCACTTAGCATTTTTGTAAAAATCCTCATCTACATCGCGATAGCCAAAGGGTTGAGAAAAGAAAGAATGAAAGAAAGGGTATGACAATCAAAAATGTTATTCCGCGAGTAAGTACCGGCCGGGGGCTGCGAGCTGTTCAGATAACGGACATACGGGCGGGGAGGATGGCGAACGATGATAGTTCTGAAAGTAATATTTACTTGTGGTAAATTATGAAAAAAACTTAAAGCTTATTAAGACGCGGACTGACTACGATTTTAATCGCTTATGACCGCGTAAACTATTGTCACCACTATGGAGCGTCAATAAGATTGAAAATTGAAAAAATGACATTTGTGTTGAAATGTGACGTAAGCTGCGAATGGGCATTTATTTTACTGCTTTTCTTTAGATTATTTAAAATATAGACATAAAATTAAATAATGGTTCGGTTAAAGTTTAAAAAAAATGGAAAACCTACTAAATTCTTAAAAAAAAAACTGTTGTTATCGCTGGAAATACAGAGATCTTCGACGTCAAAGTTTATTTTTGTGCTACAACTTCCCAATTTTTATTGGGAATATCAAACTCTTATTTATTATTCTGTTCGGTTTAAATTCTTCTTTATACCCTTCTCTGTTCACTGTATTTTTTGCGTTGCTTATTTTTATTACATTACGTCATACTCGACGTTCTAAGAAACCAATTTTTGGGAATATGAGATAAGACCGCGCCTTAAGTCATTTTGTTTGATTCAGGCACGTTATAAGATTTCATCATCAGTCTATAAATGTTCCCACTGCTGGGACACAGGCCTCCTCTCTGAGAGAGAGGCCCAGTGCGGGTAGGTGGATGTCACATGTCTTCGATTTTTAGGGTTCCGTAGCCAAATGGCAAAAACGGAACCCTTATAGATTCGTCATGTCTGTCTGTCTGTCCGTGTATGTCACAGCCACTTTTTGTCGAAAGTATAAGAGCTATCCTGTTGAAACTTGGTAGAAAGATGTATTATGTGAACCGCATTAGGATTTTCAAACAAAAATCAAAACAAAACAAATTTTGGGGGTGCCCCCCATACTTAGAATTGAAACTCAAAAAAAAATTTTTCACCAAACCCATACGTGTGGGGTATCTATGAATAGGTCTTTAAAAATGATATTGAGGTTACTAACATCATTTTTTTCTAAACTGAACAGTTTGCGCGAAAGACACTTCCAAAGTGGTAAAAAGTGTGTCCCCCCCCCCGTAACTTCTAAAATAAGAGAATGATAAAACTAAAAAAAATATATAATGTAGACCTCAACCAAAACTACCAACGAAAATTGGTTTGGATGAGATACAGTTAGTAGTTTTTGAGATATAGTACATTTTCAAAAACCGCAAATATAACTTTGCCATTCATACAAATACTATGAAAAACAAAGTTATTTTTATTGTTTGTGTATATTACTTACTAATCTCAATATAATTATATCTCTAATCTATGCTTGCTGCTACGGAACCCTTCATGGGCGAGTCCAACTCGCACTTGGCCGGTTTTTTTGGTTCTAGGACATGCCGGTTTCCTCACGATGTTTCCTTTCACCCTTTTGAGAGTGGTGATGAAACAATTAATTATACAAAGTAATTAATGCTCCTGGTTGGATTCGTACCCACAACTTACAACTCGTAAGTCGCGACCGACACCACTGGGCCACCACTGTTCACAAACTTTTTTGACTTTTTGTAAAAATCGTGTTTCTGGAGAGATCTCCAGAAACACGATTTTTATTGATGCCATTATTTTGGAAGCTTCTTTATTTTATATCATGACCAAGAGAGCGAAGCCAAAAAATAATGAATAAGATATAGGGCCAAACGGTCCAGGGGTACGTGTACGTAATACGACAGTTGAATATCATGTTTTTGGTAGAAACAATGGAAATCAAAATACTTAAATGCAACTTAAGAGGCGCATGGTAATGGTATACGCCATATTTTGGGAATAAATTCGAATATTACCTGCCTCTGAATTCAGAGTATTATCGTGTTTCAAATATAAATTCTATTTTATTTCTTTTATTCTAATAATATTTTTTACTCTTCCATTTTCATAGTCCGTGTGTCCCCAAGATAAGGCTCACTTAAGTCTCGTCGGATCTCAAGTCTTTTGTGTATTTTTCACAGCATAATTTATACCATGTTGCACGGTTTAACCCTTTTTGCACTATTCCAAGAGCATTGCAACGTTTTGTACGAGTACGCTGTTTTATAATATGAGAACTGTCTTATAATATTGTTCTAAGAAAAAAATTGCTTTCTTGGAACTTATATGTGAGTTTGAAACGAGCTCGTTTTTAATAATAATAGCAGCACAATTCAATCTTTAAGTCAAAGCCACGCTTGCCAAAGTTGGTCTGTGAATGATAGACCAATTATCACAGCGATTTTCAAAGGTAGACAATCTTTAGAAAAGGAAGGTATCGCTATTAGCGATAAAACCACCATTGTTTCCATGAATTAGTAACGTTTATAAATGTAGTTGAGTAACTATTTTGGTGTACAATAAAGTATATTCGATCTATCTATCTACAGACGCTTTTTAATTTATTAGGCCAATCAAAAACCTACAAAAAGAAAACCTTTTAGTCCAAAATAAACTCCTAAATTAATGTAAGCAACTAATGATGTGAAGCCCTGATACATAAGTAAATTCATTACGTATAGCGCACCGTGATGGCAGCTTAGATTGATAGATTGGACTAGTCTGAAAAGTCACTCTTATAGGTTAAAAAAATGTGTAATGTACACGTCCAATTGAAAACCACGCCATATTTCTTCGTCGGGTAATTAGTAACATCCGTCGTTAAATCAAATCAAAGCATTCATTCTAAGTTCTTTTCAATTTAAATTTCTAAAGACCAAATAGTACAAACATATGGAGCTACATTACCACAAGACACCAACTGTAAAAGTAATGTAGTTGCCCTTTCCAAAGCTATCTATATAGGAGAGGTTGGGGGACTAAAGAGCTAACGTGACCCCAGAACGCAAAGGGCTATTGAAGGACGCCGTGGATTTTAGTCAGTACAAGTCTGACAGTCCCTCCTGCCCCGCCCTGGGTGGGAGTCATTTGATGATTTTACAAAGCTAAAAAAAAAAGGAGAAGAAGGGGCAGGAAACTCCATATGACAATCTTTTTTAATCACTGCGCTGAGTGTTGAGTATTCGATTCCTGCACGGAACATATTTGTGTAATCTACAAGTAGTTGTTCCGGGTCTAAATGTTTGTGTTTATAAATTTAAATGTTTGTAAATGTACTCATGATACAGGACAAATTCCTAGTGTGGGACAACGCTTCAAATATAATTTAAGTATTACGAAACTGGGTGGGGTGCTAAGACAGGAAACCTCCACGTGCGCCCGTGGACTGGAGTTCCTTCTCGGATACGTCCGGGGGGAAGACTAGTTTTTCGGGCCGGTGCACCCTGGGATGCGGGCAAAAACTCTTCCTTAGGCACTGTGCCTAAGGGGTCTCTTTGCCCGTATGCCAATAGCCTGTCGGGTGGACGCTCCAACGCGTGTCCCTCTGAACAGCAGAGGGCACAGCGGCGGAGCGGGCTTGCGGACGGTGAGTAATGGGTATGCTCGCTGTCCGACCAAGGACCAAGCCCGGGTCGGTGGCGCGTCGTGTTTCACGCGTCACCGACGGGGCCCCTTATGGGGCCAAATGCCTGCTGGGGTCGCGGATTTTTCTTAATACAGGATACCGTGGCCCCGGAACGTAAAGGGCATCCGAAGGAACACGGGTGGATTTTAGTCAGTAAAAGTCTGACAGTCCCTTCCGTCCCACCCAGGGCGGGAGGACTCATTTGATGATTTTGCCAAACAAAAAAAAAAAAAAGTATTAAGAAACTGACATATTATTTAAAACAATCTAACCTTTCACAGATAAAACCTTAAATACAGTTCAGCTAGATGACCTAGAAATGAAATAATTCTTATTTCTAGACTGAAAAGTAGGTCGGTTTAAATAAATTGTAGACTAATTCCCCTGTTAGCGACAGTGGACCGTTAATTTAGAAGTCCAATTATATAAATTTAGGGACCCCAAAAATATTTAGGACCTGAAAAATGAGTAAAAAAGTTGTCAATGACTTTTGGCCTAATTAGAGCTTTAGGAGTAACTTGAATTAAATTCTTTGTCTAGAAAAAAGTCGGTGGGATCTTTAGAGTATTTGATGATCTCTAATTAAAAGTTCCTTTTGGACAAAGGCTTTAAATTAGCCTTCATTTTGATGAATAATCACCTCTTTTGACTGATGGATTGGTGATCGTAGTAACTAAGTGAAATGCTAACTTTAAGATTTTGGTTATAGTAAATCCCCATTGTTTTTGTCCAAACCCATAAATCATTATCTTGCTATCCTTATTCTATTGAACTTGGGGTCGAAAAGCAGCATTTCTTCTACCGTTCTCCCCTGAGAGAAGTCACGGAAAAAATCCCCTAAAACTGTAAACTAAATGTTCCGTACCCATTATCTTTACAATTTTTTTTAAAGAAGTTTCTTGTCTGACTGATTGATCTTTTTCATTGATTGAGTTTTTTCTAAAGTTTTTATTAAAAAGTAAAAGTTAAAACATAAGGAGACCAGTACTTATATGTTAAAGCCACGGGAGAGGCCTCTAGGGTCCCCAGAGGCGGTTTAATTATCTCTGATACCAGAGGGTGGCCATATCTTCACTCGGAAAAGGAAAGCACTCGTCAAGATGAGTTATTCCATTTGGGCACGTGCTGAAACTAGACCTGAGCTAATGGCACCTGAGATATTCCACTACATATTTTAACAATAAATTCCATTGATATTTTAAAACAATAATTACTCATTACCAGAGGTAGAGTTATTTTAGGACTTGCATTTAAAGGTTGATATTATGGATCTTCCCGGGATTTATAATAGATAATCTTGTAATAAATAATCTTGTGTGGAAAACAGTATTACAAATAAATAATAATAATAAATACATCAGAGATAGATTAGACAAATAAATTTGATTAAAAGTAAATAACTTTATGATATTAAAAAAACAAGAAAAGTGAGTGTATAAAAACGTGGGAAAAAACACGCGATTTTTCTGGTCTTTAAAAGTAATTACGGGATTTGGGGCATATCCACTTTATTCTTTCGCTGTATGAAATCAATGTAAGTACATGAATAAACTCTACCTAATTCCGATCTATGCTCATTACAAAAAACAAAACACCATCAATCAATTCCTTGTCCCGCAACAGAACACTATCTCATGCGCTGCATCAACCCCCTGTCACCTTGGAACACCAATTTAAGGGCTGTTTACAACTTACAAGTAATCGTGCACCCCCCTCCCTTCACCCCTGAAGAGGGGTACAGTCATAAATCGCTAGCTCAGGACTGATTTGCGCGTTACCGTTGATGTATTAGTGGGTGGTGCAATGTATGAGCGAAGGCGGGTTATAAGTATGAGTGCGTTGATATTGAAACTTTTTGTTACAGTGTTGTTTTTTTTTTAATAAACTAAGCAAGATTAGGATCAATAGTTTATGCTACTTTCTGACGATGATACCTCTAATTCAAAATTCTAGGCAGTTATTGAGAAAAATGTAACGGAAAAACTTAGTTAAATAATTTTGATATTTATACGCATTAAAATCCTGCTTTGCAGATTGTAAAGTTTTGTTTTCTGTGGAAAGAAACGTCACCACCAAATATTAAGTTATTTTTTTTATTAATTTAAAAGTTAGGAATTCAAAATGTTGACACCTGTGAGCAAGACCGCGATAGCTCGGTTAATAAGAGTGTCAATGTAAAGAATCGGAAAGTCGCAGGTAAAAATCTTGCTCGTAATCGATTTTTTTCTATCCATCTTTAACCCCAATATTATAATTATACCCAACCTGGAAATGTGACACAGGACTCCTCGCGTAGAGATGTGATCGCTCAACCATTGTGACAATCATATATAATATTATGGGTAAACTATTCATAAAGTCATTATTTTAGTCCACTCGTGAGACAATAACCATTAAAATGAGCTCCATTTTATAACTTGTACCAATCACAACCCGCCCCTGAGGCTCAGTTAATTGAAGAATTATTGCTACCTACTCACATTTCCAGCAAATTCTATTACACACATAAAACGATTAAATTTCAACCTTATTACATTAGCAATAAGAAAGTAATTGATGGCAATTTCAAGTGTGTAACGTAGTTATTTGGTACCTTTAATATAGTGAAGTGAAAGCTTAATATGGAAACACAGAGATGTTTTAAGGAGAAATTGTGTTATATTATAGTAGTTGTAGGGAAATAGGGGAATAGTGGGCCCGGTAGGAAACTGTGATAGTAATGAAAGGGAATGTAATGTTGTTAACGGTAATGGGGCAGTACGTTAGATAGTTAATTTGATTATTATTAATTTATAGACAATAAAACATGTACCTGTAAGTGACAGTGGGTTATGTTATTATGCTAATGCTGCGCTGCGTGTCGCGGTTTCGATTCCTACGGAACAAATATTTGTATGAAGGTAGTGATTCACTGCTCTCAAAACAGTGAAGGAAAACATCGCGAGGAAACCGGCATGTCCTAGAACCAAAAATTCGAAGACATGTGACATCTACCAACCCGCACTGGGCCCGCGTGTTGGATTATGGCCCACTCCCTCTCACAGAGAGGAGGCCTGTGTCCCAACAGTGGGAACATTGAAGGCTGATGATGATGATGAGTGATTCACATTGAGTGACTCACTGGATGCTAGTTTTATCTAATTCATCTTGCCATCTTCTACAACTTCGGACACGACGCCTTCTGCTTGTGCCAAGGCTCCATTATGATTTTATTTTATACCAAAACGCATAGTTTAAAACCACAAAAAGATATACAGTCTAACAAACCACATCATACAATAACAAAAATGTTGAAATACTAAGTTTTTGCATAAGAATGAAAATCTCATAATTTTGTAACTTTTTCGCGAGCTCGCACACTTGCAGTAAAACTTAGAAGTGTCACTTGAAACTGGTTTCAACCGGTTACAACTTGCATTAGGGTTGCCAACACAAAAAAGTTTTTTTTCAAATATTTTTTTGCTTCAACAGAAAAGTTTTTGTGAACATAATTATACTTTTTGCAACTTTTCCCTAAAGTTTGCTAAAGTTGTGGAACGGGTTGGCAAAGTTGTGAAAGTAATAATGCTTTGATGATTAAAGTTGTGTTATATTCATGGGTTTTTTGGACTGTTTAATGAAATTGCTTGTCTTTTAGTGAATTAGAATTGACTAGCCTGTTATTTTCTTTATTGAGAATGTGCTAATGATTTGTGTTAGTATAATCGTCATGTTGTGATATGATCGATTTTCGGTACAGACTTAATATTATGTTTTGTGACTAAGTAAATAATGCATAGATACGCAATACATTTTGCTGAACTGGACCTATTTGGCGCAGCCGTGGGACAGACAATTCTTCCTTTTCTACTTTTATTTCCTACTTTTTAAGATTTATGTTATTTCATTTTATTCTTTTTTTGGTGTTTATTTTATTTATTTTAAAATGTTGTGTGTTTATCGGTTTCATTGCGCCGGATAAATGTTTTTTCTTTCTTTCTATAGCAGCAATCCCTTATTATTTACTGTCATTCATAGAAGAGAACCTCCTGATTTTTCGATTGAATCGATAAAAACCTACCTTAATTTCGAGCATAGACTCATTGAGGTATTCTTTTTCATTGTGTTGGTAGTCAACTTTCCTATATAGACACGTCGCAGATTTTGAAGCCCATCCATTGTTTTAAATAATTGTATTTACGTCTGACAACCCTATAAAAAGCTTTCTACAGAACAGAGCAGGTTGCGTCTCGTACAAAGTTTGTCGCTTACCAATCTTATATTTTATGCTTTGTTCTAAGAGTTTAGGTGGCACCGCACACTACTGCAGTGTTGGATGGTAGTTTTTATGGTTATTCGGATGATAAATGAAAATATATGGTTATTTGCGAATGGTAGACGAATCCATGACAATTGCATAAAGTTTTTTATTTGTAGTTAAGCTCACGCTGGTGTTGAAGTTAGTTGAAGCGGCAATGGGCAGGCCACATCGCTCGTAGAACTGACAACCGATGGGGAAGAAAAGTTCTCGAGTGGCGACCACGGACGGGAAGACGCAACGTAGGCAGGCGACCACTAGGTGGACCGACGACATCGTGAGGGTCGCGGGCAACCGATGGATGCAAGTGGCGAATTGTCGTTCGGCGTGGCGGTCTAAGGGGGAGGCCTATGTTCAGCAGTGGACGTCTTCCGGCTGATGATGATGATGATGATGATGAAGCTCACGCTTGATGGTAAGCGATGATGTAGTTGACGGTGAAGCACGCTTGCCTAGAAGTTATTCGTTCTTGACGTAAAGACCTCAAGATTGTAGGTAAATAAAATTATACCAATCTTTGTAAGAGCGAAAATGGGTCAAATAAACAGGACAACAGGGCCATGGAACGCAAAGGCAACTGTAGAGATAAGCCGGTTTTTATTCAGTTCGAGTTTGTTAGTTTTTCGCTCCGCTCAGGGTCGGACGTCTTATAAAGTAAGATTTCTACATTTTTAATTTCGGAAAATGTTCACCTGTAGTGTTTAGAAAGTCATCATCATCAGCCTATAAATGTTCCCACTGCTGGGACAGAGGCCTCTTCTCTGTGAGAGGAAGTGGGCCGTAATCTACCACGCGGGCCCAGTGCGGATTGGTAGATGTCACATGTCTTCGAATTTTTGGTTCTAGGACATGTCGGTTTCCTCACGATGTTTTCCTTCACCGTTTTGAGAGCAGTGGTGTTGAAATAAATTACACAAAGTAATGCGCCTGACGGGGTGCGAACCCACGACCTACCACTCGTAAGTCGAGGCCGATACCACTGGGCCACCACTGCTCTACAAAAAAGAAGTTTAGAAAGTAGAGGTGATCAAAAAATAAAATTTATGTTTTTTAAATAGTTTGTATTAAAAATAAACTACCTAAAAATGTGTAAGATCTATACTTATAAGTTCATTGGCTATTTCAAAAAAATAAAGCCTTATTTAAATAAACTATTCATGTGTTTATAAGCCCGATACATAAAGCAGTCACGATATTAAAAGATGCGTAGCGAATAATAAATAGGTTTTTATTAGACTGCTACGGCGTAGCTGCGTAGCGGCGATGTTTGCTACGGCGTAGCAACACATTTTAATAATATTTTTTTCTTGTGATTATGAATGTTTTACAAGGCGCTTTGTAACCTTCATTATTGTTATAATAATAAATTGCTTTTCGTTTATTTTAAAATAAGATCACGCCTGTAATCCCTAAAGAGTTAGGCAGAGGTGTATCTTCTACAGAGTGTAAGAGACATCGACGCACAAACGGATACCATGGATCCAGGACATGATTCTGGACCCCCGTGTTGGAATATTCCTATTTATTTTTAATTTAGTATGTTTGTTTTTTTTTAGTAGTACTGTGGTACTGGACACAGTATTTAGGTAAATGATGACCTTTCATTGTAAACATCTAAGAAGGCACCATTTCTAGTTTTATTTACATTGCTACTTTTAGTGAATTAATTACTTTTTTTTTAATCTCATTAGGTTAGGTAAGAATAACGAGTCTATAGTAAAAAAAAACTCCATTTTTTTTAATTTAGAAAATTAGGAAAAGTTTTTCTTCGGATTTTGCCAGAATCATGTCCTGGATCTATGGTATCCGTTTGTACGTCGATGTCTTTTACACCCTGTATTAGTACACCGACTATTTTAACAGTTTTGGTTACATCTTTTATTTCTAAACGCAGTGGCAACTCGCCACCCGACCATGGACCATGCCCGGGTCGACGGCGCGTTGCATGATGACGGGGCCCCCCTCTAGAGGGCCAAAGCCTGCCGGGGTCGCGGGACTTATCTCATTACCGTGACCCCGGAACTCAAAGGGCTACTGAAGGACACCGTGGATTTTAGTCAGTACAAGTCTGACAGTCCCTTCCGCCCTGCCCTGGGTGGGAGGACTCATTTGACGATTTTACCACGCTAAAAAAAAAAAGTTGAGTGTGTTTGTTTTTACTCTAGGAATTTCTCATAATATATCGTCGGTGCGCTTATAAATACAGAAACACACATACACAAACATCCACACCCGGAAAAAGTACTTATAGATCAACCAAATATTATTTTGTGACTTGCGGGGATCGAACCCACAACACGCTATGCAGTAATGGATCGCTCAACCACTGCGCCAATTGTATCGTCGAATTAATTACCATCAACTGAGTATGAATTGAAACTACCTGTCTGCTATTTTAAAATTCTTTTTAGAAAATGAAATAAACTTTTGCCTGACCTGGGAATCAAAATACTTGAGTATTATTTAGGTCGCTTCATCATCAGCCTATAAATGTTCACACTGTTGGGACACAGGCCTCCTCTCTGTGAGAGGGAGTGGGCCATAATCCTCGACACGCGCCCAGTGCGGATTGGTAGATGTCACATGCCTTCGAATTTTTGGTTCTAGGACATGCCGGTTTCCTCACGATGTTTTCCTTCACCGTTTTGAGAGCAGTGGTGTTGAAATAAATTACACATAGTAATGCGCCTGGCTGGATTCGAACCCAGGACCTACAACTCGTAAGTCGAGGACGATACCACTGGGCCACCACTGCTCTCAAGGTCGCCTGGTGTTAATAAAAAAATCCGTATTTAATTTGGCCTCAACAATATCACAGTAGATCTCTTATCAACCTCATACAATGAGATAACAAGAATCACGGTGAGTCTCAGCACATCATAAATCTCGTTCTTTTGTTACTAAATCTATCATATCAACTAATACGATTAGACTGAGTACCAATGAAGAAATATATTCAGAATATCCACTATTATAAAATTAGGAAGGAGTTGCGCCGTAAAATATTTCAGTCTCTCCCTCTCCCTCTCCCTCTCGCTCTCCCTCAATAAAATTGCCCCTTGCTCAATAAAAGCATGCTTTCGTGCTAGTAATGAGCCTGTCTGTCCGTACCTTAATGAGCACGTCTGTCTGTACCTTTATGAGCACTTTATGAGCACGTCTGTCCGTACCTTTACGATTACCGAAGTCTCCCGAACTGAAACGACGCTAGACGATGCGTGGTGTCAGGTATTTTTCTTAGGCTTTTTCGTTAGGTTTTTGGGAATTCGGTCGCTGCGCCGCCGCCGCGCCGCGCTCAGAGCCCGCGATAAAAGCTATGCAATAGCTTAAAAATAATAACAAATCTTTGAGCAGAACTAGATGTTCCCCGCGGTTTCATTTCCACTGCTCAGCTCCTATTAATCGTAGCGTAATGTTTAATAGCCTATAGCCTTTCTCGATAAATGGACTATACAACACCAAAATAATTTTTCAATTCAAAACAGTGCCTAGTTCCTAAGATTAGTGCAAAAATCAACAAAACAAACATACAATTATGTACCTATAGATTCACTCGGGCTTATAGGCTCAATGGGCCCGCTTGGTGAATAACGGCCGATTCCCTCTCAAATTTTAAATATAGTGTCTCAATCCTGGGATTATGCTATTGATTCATATCACATTATTGTAAAGTAATGACGCCTTTTTTTTATCGCGGTAAAATCATCAAATGAGTCCTCCCGCCCAGGGCAGAGCGGGAGGGACTGTCAGACTCGTACTAACTAAAATCCACGGTGTCCTTCAAAAGCTCTTTACGTACCGGGGTCGCGGTAATTCGTGAGTCCCGCAACCCCGTCAGGCTTTGGCCCTCTAAAGGGGGGCCCCGTCATTATGCTGACACTCTTTGAGGCGCGCGTGGAACAGAACGCGCCGTCGACACGGGCATGTTCCATTGTCGGACAGCGAGTCGCCCATTACTCGCCGCCCGCATGTCCGAAAGTAATGAGGCCTACGTGAACCTTCTGTCTCTCACCTACTCAGTGGTCCACCCTGATCCAGCCAATAATGACCTGCGTATGATTTATGATGGCCACGTCATCTATGACGTCATCCGGCCGTACTTCATGTTTTTATACCGAATCACCATTATCATTATGATTGGATTTTTTGAGTTCAAGGAAAATAGGACATTATAACAAAGCATAAATCAACCTATGTTACCATTTCCGGAACGGAGGCCTGCTCTCTTTGCAGGGGACTGGGTTCCGACCCACCACGCAAGCCCAGTCCACCAGTGGGTTGATGATGTCACATCTATCAACCCGGTATAAGTCTTAAAATTTTTGATTGTAAGAAGTTTTCTGAGACGATTTTCTACACTATTTTGTATGCAGTGGTGATGAAATAAACTCTATAAAGTAATTCGTCTGGCTAGGTTTGAACTCACGACTCACAACTCGTAATATTACCCGTCGTCGTCTTTTTACCCGTGGTGTGGATTCTCACAGTTCTAAAGACCTTTTGTGCCTATTGGTCTTGCTATTCTTTTCGGATTAATTTCGTTGCAGGATCCAAGACAGGTAAATTCATTCTCCGGGACACGTCGAGCTTCATTGTCTCGGCCCTTTTCTGGTGGTTGCCACTGTTGATTCCGTCTTTCAGGAGTTGCAGTGGTTTGGGAATAATGTGGTGGGTTTGTAAGTTTGGGTTATCTCTGGGCCAACACCGACCTCGAAAGATTTATCACATTATACTTATTTCTAGATACTTCTACTTGATTTACTTTCGAACAATTGACCAAATAATTTACAAGAGCCTGCAGGAGAATGATTAATGACGGGTAGATAAAAAGTACAATCATAAAGGAACACGTTAAACAAACCCAGGAATAAGCCTAACGCAACAAAATCTCTGGTAACTGTGAACAATGTTGCACTTTACTGCCGGATCGTAAACCAGCACCAACTTTTACTCACCACACTTTGTCGCCTGACGTTAGTTTTACGATTGGTGCGTATATTTACAATGTTGACTGCACCTTTGTGGATAGGATTTGAAATGGTGATGATACCAGACCGTCACATTATGTTACAACCACTGCTAATGCTGATAGGTGGAATCAATAGTTGTGACTATCAAAAACTTCTGACAATCTGAAATAATACAAAGACGAAAATGTTCTTGAGTGTAACAATTAGTGGTACATTTAAGTTTTAATAAAAACAAATCCCTTCTCAAGGTGTAGAGGACGTAATTAACTCTTCATTAAACCACTTTTTCAGCGTGATAAAATGTATGCCTACGATAAATTACTTTCTAGTCGAACGGGGGACAGATAGATAGACGTAGTGAAACTTGTATGTTGAACACGACACCCCAAAAAGGGGGTAACGCAGGATTTTTCCCAATTTCCTTCAATTGTCCAACCTAACGCAGTCAACAGCCCGATGGAGGCCTCTTCCAAGTTGTGAAGCAATTCGCTTTAAAATCATTTCGAGTTTCCATATCAGATTTTATCAAGTGATCCAAGGTTTTGGGTTAGTATTATATCAGTATCTTTTTTGACAGTCTTAGCTCGCAGAGGCGTAAAGCAAGTAAGTAGTAGTTAAAAATATTGATAAAAACATACATACATACATACCGGTCAAAATCATAACCCTCGTTTTGGCTTTGCCGTAGTCGGGTAAAAAGCACAATCACTATTCCTATGAATATAAATAAATCTATAACATTGAGTAAATATTATCACTTTTGAAATCGAAGTATTCACTTTGCTTTTACGCTACTCACTCATCGCGCCTCAGAACGCTAATACAATGTTTTTCGCCCTACAAAGTATACTTTACACCTCGCAATTGTTTTATCATCTTGAGATTATATGACATCTGTCAGCCGTAAAACAACCAGCCGTTAGCAAATACTTTCAAGTTTATGTGACGTAAAGTAAACTGGAACTTTGTCGTTAAATACATGAAAAAAAAAGAATTAGTACCTCGAAAAACTAGAGGCGGCTTTTCATTTTCCTTACATTCTAAATCGTAATTAATAATTTAAATACGGCTAAATATACGTATAATTCCTGCTATAGACTCCGGTTTGTTTGTCTATCTGATCAATAGTTTCAACTTCAGTGAAGTTTCAAAATCTTCGAGGGATTGTTGTCAGAAGTTCTATTATAAGGTTTATAAAGTAGGTCTCTTAGGAGGCGAGTTTAACCGCAGACAACAACTTATATTAGTAAAATATTTTAGACTTTCGTTCGCACTTTAAAAAGCCTAAAATAAGTAAGGTTTTAAATATTGTATCTGTTGGTAGGTGTTAAACTTGACACGCCATTTTTATATTAAAAATGTATTACTACTAGCTTTGCCCCTTGGTATCACCCCCGTTGCTCAGTTCCTATTAGTCATAGCGTGATTTTTTATAGCCTTATAACCTTCTTCGATAAATGGAATTTCCAATACATTAAGAATTTTTCAATGATCTATAATACTCAACAAAATTAATTAGTCTGAAAAATAGTTCATCGGAAAATATTTGACCCATGTATTTCCTTTTACCATTATTTTTCAATATTCTAACTACAGATTTTTAATTATTTTTTCAGTAAACCATAACTGACGAAACTTAGTTACACCTCTGGCCAACCCTTCAGGGATTACATCCGTGATACAACGTACGTAAGAAACTCTTTCAGAACTAAGTCAACTATAAACCAACTGTCAGTTTCCAAACACTAGTGTTGCCAACATTCTATGTCTCCCCACGGACAGTAACGACCAACCAACTGACAATAGTAAAAGATCATGAATGTGGGTAGTTACATGTTACCAGCCAGGTTTACGAGTTGACTTGAATTTACTACTTTTACGAGCTCATTCCGACGTCTAGGTTTCAGTGGAGGCGCTATTTCTTGTCTAAATTAGTTTCACGTACGTTTTTTCGATTGAATATAAGTTTGTGCCTGCCTCTTGGGGACAGACGTGAGTTTATATATATATATATGTATGTGTGTAAAAACGGTTTAGAATGTTTTTAACACAGCGTATTGACAGCCAAATGTAGGTTAAGTTTTGTTTTTAACCAGCCATAAAATATACTTGCTTTTTACAGCGGCCTGTATCACTCAAAGCAGCTTTCTATAGACGAAAAACATTTTAAAATCGGTTCAGTAGTTTTTGAGTTTACTAATAACAGCCAAACACAAATGCAAGTCTAACCTCTTTATAATGTTAGTATAGATGACGCCGGTAATCTTCAAAATGATAGGCAGAGGAGACACCAACTTTGACAATTGTTAAGTCTCATGTAAAAAGTGCCTAAAGTCATCAACTGGGCACGAATCAAGACTGTGACTACTACTAAGAAATTTCTGAAGGAAAAACCCGAAAACACATTGCTCAACACGGAAGACAAACCAGGCTCACATCATGCTCAACAGAGGCGCTTATAACCACTCGACTACCCTTTTTCGATCATATTTTTATAACTGTACTAGCTTCTGCCCGCGACTTCGTACGCGGATACTGTTGCTTATGCCAGCGACAACGGGGTCGTCAAAATCGAAGATCTGAAACGTCTGATGTCGAATTCTAAGAGCCCGGGGACAGGAAATCAACAGGATGCGCGAGACATAACAGAGAGTACTCATCAGGCTGAACAACTCTTGCTAAGACGTCATTCCTTTAAATGTTATAGTGTAGCTGGGCTCTTGGAGTTCCACATCAGGTGTTCCAAATCTTTCATTTTTGTAAGTCAACAGGAAATGCCCTTCAGACTAAACAACTTTTGCTAAGACGCCATTCCTATGTTATAGTGTAGCTGGGCTCTTGGAGTTCCACATCAGGTGTTCCAAATCTTTCATTTTTGTAAGTCAACAGGAAATGCCCTTCAGACTAAACAACTTTTGCTAAGACGCCATTCCTATGTTATAGTGTAGCTGGGCTCTTGGAGTTCCACATCAGGTGTTCCAGATCTTCAGTTTTTATACGTCAACGGAGAGTGCTTATCAAGCTGAACAACTCTTGCAGAGTGCTAAGACGTCATTCCTATACATGTTATTATGTATTATCAGGTGTTCCAGATCTTCAGTTTTTATACGTCAACGGAGAGTGCTTATCAAGCTGAACAACTCTTGCAGAGTGCTAAGACGTCATTCCTATACATGTTATTATGTAGCTAGGCTCTTGGAGTTCCACATCAGGTGTTCCAGATCTTCAAAATTATTTTCGCAGCAGAAAATGCTCATCACGTGGAACAATTTTTGCTATGGTGCCATTTTTAGGGTTCCGTAGCCAAATGGCAAAAACGGAACCCTTATAGATTCGTCATGTCTGTCTGTCTGTCCGTGTATGTCACAGCCACTTTTTGTCGAAAGTATAAGAGCTATCCTGTTGAAACTTGGTAGAAAGATGCATTATGTGAACCGCATTAGGATTTTCACACAAAAATCAAAACAAAACAAATTTTGGGGGTGCCCCCCATACTTAGAATTGAAACTCAAAAATTTTTTTTTCACCAAACCCATACGTGTGGGGTATCTATGGACAGGTCTTTAAAAATGATATTGAAGTTACTAACATCATTTTTTTCTAAACTGAACAGTCTGCGCGAGAGACACTTCCAAAGTGGTAAAAAGTGTGTCCCCCCCCCGTAACTTCTAAAATAAGAGAATGATAAAACTAAAAAAAAATATAATGTAGACCTCAACCAAAACTACCAACGAAAATTGGTTTGGATGGGATACAGTTAGCAGTTTGAGATATAGTACATTTTCAAAAACCGCAAATATAACTTTGCCATTCATACAAATACTATGAAAAACAAAGTTATTTTTATTGTTTGTGTATATTACTTACTAATCTCAATATAATTGTGTATATTACTTACTAATCTCAATATAATTATATCTCTAATCTATGCTTGCTGCTACGGAACCCTTCATGGGCGAGTCCAACTCGCACTTGGCCGGTTTTGTATCTCTTATAGTTTAGCTAGTCTGTTCATCACGTAGATGTTCATATTCGAGGTAAGTTTCAAATTTATAAACCCAAGGAATAAGATTTTTCATACAAAAGTTTTCACCCCTTTTCACCTCCTTAGTGGGGGGCTTTCGCAAAATCCCTTCTTACTGCCCACCTACATAGTAAACTGCAATTACTGTCCAAAATTTAGACTTCTTCGTTTAGCGATTTTGGCTCAGGAGAGGCAGGGCAGAGGCGGGGTGTGAATGGCGGGGGCAGGATCATTGGCCCATCGGATTGGTCTGGCAGTTTACAAAAGGTCTTGAAATATTATGGTCATGAGTAATATCATGTAAAATGTAGGCCTGCTAAAATGACGTAGTTGAGTAAAGTTTTTATCCACCTTCAGGTCGCGCTACCTGTGGAAGGGCTAGTACGCATACTGTCTTAACTTTATAGTTGACTACAAACCCTCAAAATTTCAGCTTTGCGAAAATGACGTAGGTCTGGGGGCTCTGGGATCTCACTCTATAGTACTTTTTGTTCAGATTCCTTATTCAATTTCGGCACCAACACTTTCTTCGGGATCATGTTACTACGTTTTATGTCACGTATCACGGAAACCGGATAAAAAATTTATCGTCTTGGTGGCGGCATAGCATTAATAATTATGATAATATCGGCACAATAAGCTTAGAAATTCAATACAAACACATCGACCGGTCAATTGATGTTTTGATTGATAAATTTTTCGTTTTGCTGTCATTCCAAGTCAGTTACGTTTTATTATACCATGTTTTATGTCACGTCCCACGGAAACAGGATAAACAAAACAAAATAAAAAAAGGTAAACAGTACCCTATATGTTTCTCCTGGTTCTAAGCTACCTCCCCTCCAATTTTCAGCCAAATCGGTTCAGCCGTTCTTGAGTTATAAATAGTGTAACTAACACGACTTTCTTTTATATATATAGATTTACCCATGATATAAGCAAAAGTGTGAGATTATTTATCACATTTATCTACCTATCCGTATTTCGCTACAATTTTCTTACTTTAAAAATACACCTTCAAGATTGAGAACTAAGTGAAACTACCGGTGTGTGGCCGTGTAAGTTGAATCGAATAGTTCGAAGCGTTCAATGATTGCTTTCCATTGATTCTGTCGACTGTAGAACTTGGGGCAACGGTGCGAGAATCTAGTTGGTATAGTGACGTCATAGGAATACGTGTGTGTGGAATTTATTTATAAAAGCTCGTATGACTAGATGTATGAAGGTGAAGGGTGGAGAAAAGAATGTAAGGTGGTGATCAGTATTAGTTTCGTGTTTTTTTCTGATTTTTTATTTAATAGAATAGACTCATAACCCTATAGATTTATAACAGCACGGGTATGAATCGGCATCCAGTGCTATCTACTATTGACTTACAGTTTTTTTTGAGTCTTATGTGTATTATCATATGGATGTAAAGAGAAAACAACAATTTTATGAGCATGAAGTAAATGTTTTGCAAACAATTATACAACACTTTTGGGGTATCACCAATATCGTTCCATTTGTAAAATTTTAAACACACTAACGTTGTTACTAGTGTCATTATTTTAAGATTTTAACAAGAAGTATAGTTTATGAAATTTTCTTACAATTTTCCCTCACGTCTCCCTCAATTCTTTACCGAATAAACTTTTTAACTACTATCAAAAGCAGTCATATTTTTAGTAAAGATACCATGCGAACAGAAGCATGACGCACGGTGCACGGAGGACATAACTCGTGTGTTGTGTTTACGAGGCGGCGGCATATCGTAAACTTGTCTGAAATATGCTGTGCTGGCTGGTGAGGATTTAGAGACGCTGGATACGGTGAGATGGTTCTGTCTGTTGGGTGGTTACATTGTAGGTTTTGATATGTCTGTGGGAGTTAAGAGGTTTTCTGAATTCGTTACAGTGTAGTTCGGCAAGGGATAATACGAGTATCTGGAATGAGATCTAAATAGAACTCTAAATCAGGCAGGCAACAGGCCGAGTCTGGCGACAGATACGAGTCTGACAGTCCATTCCGCCTAACCCAGGGCGGGAGGACTCATTTTATGATTTTACCCCTTTAATTAAAAAAAAAAGTAAGACTTGAGATTGTGACGATTATGTGACAATGTGATTGATATCGTCCAAAACTGTAGCATATACCTCACTAGTCACAACAACCATCATCGCTTCCACTCAACCACTTTTCACCCAAAACTGGAGACGCAAACTGTATTTTTTTTATAACCTGTACCCTTAGCACGAGTTTTCAGTATTTGAGACGTAAAGTAAACTGGAACTTTGTAAATTTCAAATTGACAATTTTCAAGGAAAAAAATAGTTCCTTCTTCGCACACCAGAGGCGCTGTTCCTTTTTTTCATACAAGAAACGCTGTAAATACTGAAAATTCGCTGTAAAGTAAAAGAGTGAAAACTCGTAGGCGCGGGCATGCGGGCGGCGAGTAAAGGGCAACTCGCTGCCCGACCATGGACCATGCCCGGGTCGACGGCGCGTTGTGTTCCACGCGCGCCTCAAAGAGCGTCAGCATAATGACGGGGCCCCCTCTCTAGAGGGCCAAAGCCTGCCGGGGTCGCGGGACTTATCTCATTACTGTGACCCCGGAACATAAAGGGCTATCGAAGGACACCGTGGATTTTAGTCAGTACAAGTCTGACAGTCCCTCCCGCCCTGCCCGGGGTGGGAGGACTCATTTGATGATTTTACCACGATAAAAAAAAAAAGGGTACAGTCCTCTTTTATTCTTAGTCAACCATTAAATCGTGACTTATCTAGTATTCTTATCACGGTTGTTTGGTCTTGGTCCAGGATTTTAGAACTAGATGTAGACATTTAGTTCAGTTGTAAGACTGATTTGAATTACAATACTTCGACGGAACCGTAAAAGGCGTTTTATTTAGGTAGTTAACATTTTAACAAAGTTCATGTACTATAAACGGTGGTGATTGCCAGGAGGTTTCACACCTCGCTTCTCATTATATTATGTACTAAGTTTATCATGGATAGCACTGACACCGGTGACGGAAAACATTGCGAGTAAACCTGAACTTACACTACATATACAAGTAATCTCGTCTTCATCCATTCCCGACCCTACCCAGAATATGTTTCAGATTCTAACCCTTCATGAAAGTTGTGAATTCTTTGAAACAATGACAGATCAGCAAGCGGCGCTAGTGGTGTTACCTTGAAAAATATAGATGGGCGCGTTTCGTTTTACGAACACACTTATCTTTTAATAATGTGACGACGTAGCCGCAAAGAGTGCATACTAACACGTATAAGTCCAAAGTTATCTCAGAGGCTTGTGGTGTTCCCAGAGGCAGCTTAATTAACTCTGACACCAGTAAGTAGCCATATCCATTATTATTCATATTTATATAAAAGCCTTACACGACAAAGAATGAAAGATGATTTTCGAGGAACGAAAAATTCAGTTGCAAGTGGGATTCGAACCCGCGGCTTCTGGATAAGTACTCCAGACGCCTTACCAACTAGGCCATTGCAACCCACACCTGCAAGCGCGTCGCATGCGTTAATGCGTTTTAAAAATAATTAATAAAGAAAGAACGGTTAAATACTCTATCTACTAGGCAACTTAAATATTCTATCTAATGGTGCTGAACGTCATTAATATCTCCTAAAAACACTACGAAAGCAAAAAAAGTCATCAAACACACGAATTTAAACTTAAAAGACTCACAAATAAAAACAAAAATCCAATGCACGTGCGAAATTCAACACAAAAGAACGTCTGCACTAGAGAAAATTCCCGACCTTTTTATAACTCAACACCTGAAAATGCTGTAAAAACTGAAGGCTGCCTTTCCCAGCTTCTTTATAAACAAACAAACGGCACTTCTAGCGCCACAGATCGAGTTGACCTACATCTCAGTTTCCTTGTCAGCTGACTTTGCTCTTTATACCAAGCGATAGTTAGGAGGTTTTTGTTTAAAGTTGAGAGACTAAAAATACATAAATGATTTTTAAAATGACTATACATTATTATCTTTACACATTTCATTCTTCAGAAAGCACGTAAAGTCGTTGGCCTCAGGTGTCATTTATATGTAGATCTTTGACAGTCGTTACTGAGTCAGAAGTTCGAAAGTCTAACAACCAACCTTACCTTGAGGTATCGACTTACCCAGTTATTGGGTTGTGGAGGTCAGATCGGCAGTAACTCCATGTAAAATACTGATATTTAGCTGGATCGAGTGCGACTGGAAGCTGACCCCAATGTATTTGGGAAAATACTAAGCAGACGATAATGACACAATTTTTTTATGGTCAATTGTGAGCTATCATATCAGTAAGGGTGCTCCCACATTTATCGACGCGGAATCGGCTCGGACGACGCGAGCCGATGCGAATGGTATTAGTAACACCATTATTACGTTGACATAAAGGTTTTTTCGACCGGCTTAAGCCGATTCCGCGTCGATAAATGTGGGAGCACCCTAAAAATGGCACACAAACTTTGACCTCAACATGAATGAATGAAAGCAATGATTTCGAAAATACTTCTTGCGTTAGAAAACAGACTTTTGTGCAACATTCTAGTGCCATAATAGGCTATCGTAAATATTACACAAGCCAATTTGAAAACAACGCGAATTTAGGCTTATTAAGTAGTATTTGTGCAAAAACCCGATTATACATTCAAATGGATTGCCGTTTCATGTATTTTTTAAGCTCATTTGTTAGTAGGTATACAAAATATCACCATGACTACGGAGGACATAATAATATTGCCAATTTAGACCATTACACATACGTTCATACTCACAAACCCACCAAAAATCTCCTCTTTTTCACTATCAACTCTCACAAAAGGAAACGACACCAAATAAATGATCACACACCACGATTGATGTCTGATACATTGCTGTACAAAAAGATTCCCATATAAATCGTTTCTTTTAGTAATATTAATATTAGAAGAAGACAGCTATAAGGAAAACAGCGTAGTAAAAGCGAGATAGGTATATTTTCTCAGTTACCACTTCAGTTGAGAAGAAGAAATTTATTATTTTGACAAGACTAAGAGTGGTCTATTTATTTGAACGGTATCGTAGTGATGTACTTATATAAATGTAAAGTAGGTTATTAATGTGTGCGTTAAGAAAAGTGGTGAAATGTAGAAAATGTTGCTTTTATTGTGCTTGAGATTGTAGTAATTGTGGATGATGTTTATTGCTAGCATTTGTTGTGGTTCGTAGACTTGATGATTTTAGTTTTTTCCTGGATACAAAAACCATGCTTCCGCTACGATTATTTCGGAAATAAAGAATTTCATACTTTATGCGTTTCTTAATTTGAATGTTTACAGTAAACAGACAGAATGTTTCGCGCAGTGGGCGAGCGATGATTGCTTTTTTATCGTGGTAAAATCATCAAATGAGCCCTTCTACCCAGGGCAGGGTGGGAGGAACTGTCAGACTTGTACTGGCTAAAATCCACAGTAATCCTTCAGTAGCCCTTTAAACTCCAAGGTCACGGTTTCCTGATGAGAGATTTCCTGATGGCTTTGGAGCGAAAACTGGTGCGTTTCATGGGTTCAATTCGCGCACGGTACAAATTATATTTGGATGATTCTACTTACGTAGTTGTTCTGGCTATAGCTATTTGTGTATGTGAACACAGGGCTCTCTCTCTCAGACGAGTGGACTATTAATCCAACACTCGTTGGTAGATGTCACATAACTTCCAACTTTTGGTTCCCGTAAAAAAGAATTTTCTCAAGATGTTTTCTTTCACAAAGTTATGAGAGCAACATTAGCCAGTGGTAACGGCTCTGACTTTCACGTTGTTAGTTGCGGGTATGAACCCGGGTTGAAGAATTACTATTTTGCATTTAGTTAAAATTATCAATCTCATTACTAGGACATAATTCTACAGCTGTCTTTATTAAACAACGTATATTAACTTTATTTATTCACTTTCACACCCTCACCTTATTTTATGGACCAAACACAATAAATCTACTGTGCCGGACGGACGTGATCGCTCGGACACTATGGTTGAGGCTTGCCCGGAGCGCGTTGACGTCCTGCACCTATAGGTTCCAGGTATATCTGCTGTAACCCGAAGTCTTGTGTAGCAGGGACTGTAGAACGAGGTTTCTTGGTACGGAGTAAATAAAACGACTAATTCTTCATAACTTTTCAGGAAGCGGGTTGCTTGAGTCTTCAGGAGAGAGAGAGAGAGAAGATAGTGCCGTACCGTTGACTACGATTTGACCAAAATTTCGTGTTACTATCGTACCCCAGAACTTTACCTTAACGAGGCCCGCAAACCGCTTCCTTGATTTATTATCAATTTTTACGAACTTATAACTATTTAACAATGCATATTCTTATCTAAATAACAATGGATTACGTGTTGCTTCATACCGTTGTAATCCTTATGAAATTACCTATCTCCTGACATAATGTCTTTGACTGTAACTGAAACGACTGAAAAGTTAAAGCGAGTTAAAGGAAAAAGTTATTTAAATTTTAATTAAAATTTCATTTTCAAAGGCCATTATCTCAGGAGTTTTAGCAGTAATCCCATGGACTTAGGTCACGTTAGGTAGCCTGGCTAACAGCCTAACGCGATCTAACATTTATATCGATACATCTATATATTTCAGGAGTGCCTTTGATCTCGGACTAAAAGAGATCATTAGCCCGGCTCCGAGGTATCTAGAGTCTCCTTCTTTATGATTCCATCGGAGTAATTCCTGTCCGGCGCGTCCTAGTCGCGGGGGTGGGCACCACTTGTCCTAGTAGGCCAGGACAAGCAGGTGGCGAAGTTCGGATGGGGACCCAGTTCTGCGGGGTATAACGTGGATCCCTTGCCCAGGGTTACGGGTGAAGACCTCAACGGCTTCGTTGGCGGAGTTAGAAACTATCGGTACGGCAATAAAGGCGGAAGAGGCACGTCTCTTGCGGGGGTGAAGGAAGAGTCTTCCAATTCGGCTCTGCAATAGACATCTTGCAGACCTCATCGGTACAGTGGGCGGGTAATGTCGATAGGCAATCAAATCCGGCTTCTGTGGCGATGAAGCAAGGCACACGGTGGAGTGCCTCAAAGGGCGCACGTCAAATCTATATTGATATGCGGCCAACCTCCTGCATTCTCAGTTTCCTGTCGGTCGTACCGGTTAACCGGTCCATCGGCATCTGGACCCTGTGAACGAGAGAGTGGATCTGCACCAGCGCAACTGCTTATTCACTAAAATATACTCACGCGCGGATGACTCAGGCTATGTTCTAAGGATTATGAGACATAAAAGCCCTGCGGCGATCGTGGACTGGTGGTGGGGTCGAGTCTTGGTGGATCATCGGCCTTAGCTGGGACTCGGCACGTAGGCGGTCAGTGGAGAGTGGTCGCTCCTGGACTTGACTGAGGCGGGAGGACAGGTTCGGCAGCACGACTGACGACAAAGCAGCCCTATTTAGGATCGCTCTGCTTTCCCCAATCCGGGGAGGGGCCTAGAAAAGGTGGCCTAAACATAGTCCGTCTCTCTTTCAAATCTGATGGCAAACCGCAGTCATCTGATCACCAACCTTTTTTGCGGTCGCAAGAAATGTAATAAGAATACCTCAAAAAACTTTATAATAGGAGCATGGAATGTACGTACGCTCTTAGATGATGACTCTAACCTGTGTCCCGAGAGGAAGACTGCCATCGTGGCAAGGGAACTCTCAAGATACAATGTGGATATCGCGGCTATAAGTGAGACCCATCTTAGTGGTAGTGGAAATCTTTGCGAGCGGGTGGGTGGATATACGTACTATTGGATTGGAAAGCCAGCAGAACAGCGAGCGGCTAGCGGTGTTGGCTTCGCAGTGCGTAACAAAATTGCGGCATCCCTAACACAACTTCCAAAAGGAATTAATGATCGTATAATGACTTTACGCTTGCCCATTAACGATAATAAATATATCCACCTCATCAGTATCTACGCACCAACTTTAACAGCTAATGATGATGATAAAGCAAAATTCTACCGGGACCTATCCTGCGTTCTTACAGGAATTCCACCTCAAGACAAAATTGCCCTGCTGGGTGACTTTAATGCACGTGTTGGTACTGATCACGAAGCATGGCGTGGTGTCCTTGGTCGGCATGGAGTTGGGAACTGCAATGCTAATGGATTGGAGCTTCTCACTCTTTGCGCAGAGTTTGACCTGTGCCTGACTAATACCTTCTTTCGTCTATCAGCAAAATATAAGACCTCATGGATGCACCCTAGATCCAAGCACTGGCACCTTCTTGATTACATTATCGTACGCAAAAAAGACCTAAATGATGTCTTGATAACAAGAGCTATGCGGGGTGCAGAGTGCTGGTCAGACCATCGACTTATTCGATCGAAGATGCGTCTGAAAGTAAAACCACAACGACGCGCAGCACATAAGAAACCAGTGAATGTTTGTGTTGCACCACTGGTTCACTCCGAAAAGCTCAGGCGGGAGCTGGATAATTGCTTCGGCGCCGGGACGGAGGATGCTACAGAAGATGTTGATGAAGCGTGGCGTTTATATGCCAAACACCTTCATGATAGCGTATCATGTACCATACCAAAACCACAGAAGAAAAACCAGGACTGGTTCGATGACTCAGACGAGGAAATCCGAGCATTGCTTGAGAGTTACAGACTAGAACTGAGATCTCTATCAAACACCGAGAGACGAAGATCTATTCAGCGCGAACTGAAAACTAAGATCCGTGACCTAAAAAATCAATGGTGGCTGGATAGAGCAAAAGACCTGCAACTTTGTGCTGACACAAACCAAACGGGCAGATTTTTCGAAGGCTTGAAAACGATTTTCGGACCTAAATCGAGAAAAACGGCACCAATATATACTCGTGACAGGGACTGTAAACTGACAGATCATAAGCAAATCCTAAATAGGTGGGCTGAACATTTCAATGACGTCCTGAATCCCTGCTCACAGACAACTGATTTACCATACATTGAAAACCTTGAATGCCGTCCCGTTAAGGAAGACTTAGCTGATCCACCAACCTTTAGTGAATTCATGTCAGCAATCAAAAGACTGAAGAACGCTAAAACACCAGGGGCTGATGGACTACCATCAGAGGTCTACAAATATGGTGGTCCACAAATACAAAGTAGGCTCTTCAACTTAGTGCTCAAGGTATGGGCAGCTGAAATTGTACCTCAAGACTGGAAGAATGCCTCCATTTGTAAAATTTATAAGGGTAAAGGTGAATTATCGGACTGTGGTTCTTACAGAGGCATCTCTCTTCTGTCTTCTGCTGGGAAGGTACTGGCTCATATCATCAATCGCCGCTTAGCAAACCTTGCGGAACAGATACTTCCAGAGACGCAGTGTGGCTTTAGACCTGGCAGAGGAACTGTCGACGGCATTTTCATAGTGAAACAAATTCAGGAGAAAAGCCTTGAACAAAACCGTCCTCTGTACATGTGTTTCGTTGACTTAGAAAAGGCCTTTGACCGCGTGCCGCGCTCT
Source organism: Agrotis exclamationis (assembly GCA_950005045.1). Taxonomy (NCBI): domain Eukaryota; kingdom Metazoa; phylum Arthropoda; class Insecta; order Lepidoptera; family Noctuidae; genus Agrotis; species Agrotis exclamationis. The sequence goes on from OX465441.1 coordinate 15,411,580, forward strand.
GCTCTTTGGGTAGTGTTGAAAAAAGCTGGATGTCCTGAAAAATTCGTCAACATGGTTCGTCAGTTTCACGATGGTATGACGGCGCGTGTTCAACATGAAAATGATTTTTCAGACCTAATTAATGTAACCAGCGGTGTGAAGCAAGGCTGTGTCATGGCTCCCACGTTATTTGCACTCTATTTCTCAGCTGTGCTGAATGATGCACTACATCATAGTGTTGGACAGATTGAACTTAATGTCCGCACTGATAAAAGTGTCTTCGACATCTCGCGCTTCAGGGCGAAGACTAAGACGTCTAGGGTTCCTGTGCTTGACGCACTCTATGCTGATGACGTGTGCCTTTTGGCTGACTGTGTGGAAACTCTCCAAGACTATATTAATAATCTTCAGGCCTCCTGTTCTAGATTTGGACTAGTAATTAGTGTAAAGAAAACCCAAGTTCTAAAGCAACCACCAAGGGGATGTGACGATATCAGCCCAACTGTTAAGTTGCATTCCGAGTCATTGGAAGAAGTACCGCATTTTAAATATCTCGGAAGTCAAGTCTCCAACGACAATAGACTAACGCCTGAAATTCCAACCCGGATTGCTAAAGCAGCCGCCGCCTTTGGGAAGCTTCACAAGCGTGTGTGGACCTCTCATGACCTGAAACTGCAAACAAAAATATGCGTTTACAAGGCCTTAGTTTTACCAATACTCACCTACGCCGCGGAAACGTGGTGTCTCTATAGAGGTGATATTAAAAGGCTTGACACTTTCCATCTTCGGTGTCTTCGATCCATCCTCCGCATAAAATGGCAGGATCGTGTCCCCAACACGGAGGTGCTAAGGCGCACTGGAATGATGGGCATGGAGGCGCTTTTGATTAAGATCCAACTGAGATGGTGTGGTCATATACAGCGCATGGATACCAGTAGACTGCCTAAGACCGCTTTCTACTCAGAGCTTGCCCAAGGGAAACGAGCACAGGGTGGCCAATACTTACGCTACAAGGATGTCCTCAAACGTCACCTTAAGACCTGTGGCATACCCGTTGATCGGTGGCAGGAGCTTGCTCGAAATCGAGAAAGATGGCGCGCCTCAATCCACGAAGCAATTGAATGCTTTGAAAGAAATCGTCTTGAGGGCTTAGACAAGAAGCGACAGATACTCAAAAGTCGCCCAAAACCTTCCTATATGTACACGTACAACGATGATCATCAGCTCTTCTGTTCACGATGTGACCGGGTATTCAAGACCAAGTTTGGTTTTGCTAGTCATCAGAGGGCTCACGAAAGAGAAGACAAGTAGTCTGGGTCGCTGTCGCCGGATACGGTGAAGAGGACTATATATATATTTCAGGAGTCTAGGGCCTGAATAATGAAAGACAAGAAAAAATAATCTTTATTAACGGAATAAATTGCGTACAGGACATCTTACAACGTCAAATAAGTGAGTTTTCGAAAGGATTATGACTCTAAAAGTTAGGTCCAGGCCTAGGTCTCAATCTAGGCTACCTGGATACATCAAAAACAAAACTATATTATGACTATAAACCCACTCAATTGAAGCTACAAAATGCACTGTACTTACGGTTTACAACGAATTCTTAACTGCTAGGTTCTATTTAGACACTTTATATACACTATTTTCACATAACTATATAACTCACTTAGTTATTTATCACTATGTACAGACACCAGCAGACCAACCCACACGAATCCGTCAAACCTGCCAAGCGAATATCGATAAATAAGGTTGAAAATCTATTGCAAGAATTTGACAGATCGAGGTAGGTTGATGTGCAGGGTCTGTGCAACACTTAGGTTTTTTAATGATGACGCTTCGTCGCGAACATTTCTCCCGCCGTGCAGCGCTGCGATGGCTCGGCGCGACGTCGGCGCGGCGCTGCATCACCCCGGTGAGCGACGACCGCTGCCGTGCAGCCCTCCGCCGCGATGCCCGCCGCCCAGACTCTTTGACTTCTGGATTACTTAGGTAGTGGGACGAGCTTCTTCACCGGACGCTTTAGGGTGCCGCCGGCAGTGCGCACCTCAGCTGTCCGGACTTCTCCGTCGGCCCCGGGGAACACGGCGATAACGCGGCCTCGCGGCCATGTGTTGCGAGGCAGCTGGCCGTCTGCGATGAGGACTGGGTCGTTGACTTGCAGAATAGGTCCCCGTCCGTGCGCCTCCCGCCCGTTTTGAAGTTCAGGCAGGTATTCTCGTACCCAGCGACGCCAAAACATGTCGGCGAGTATCTGTGAGCGTCGCCAAAGCTTCTTACTGTCTATGTCGTGCTCGGTGAACACACCGGGTGATGGTAGTCTAGCTGAACCACCGAGTAGGAAGTGGTTCGGCGTTATTGACTCGTCGTCTTCGCTATCGACTGAGACGTGTGTCAGGGGCCGGCTGTTTACTGTGTACTCTGCCTCACACAGCAGTGTGGACAACACTTCTTCTTGTGGGTGTTTCTCTGTGAGTACAGTGTACAGCGCGGACTTCACGCAGCGAACGAGGCGCTCCCAGGCGCCCCCCATGAATGGCGCGGACGGCGTGATGAAGCGCCACACGATGCCCCGTCGACTGGCCTCCTCTGCGAAGGCGTCTCGCAGCTCCTTGTCAGCTCCGTGCATGTTGGTCCCGTTGTCAGAGTAGATCTCGGTGGGGCAGCCTCGACGAGCAGCGAAACGGCGCAGCGCTAGTATAGCGGAGTCCGCGCTCAGGCTGGCGGCGATTTCAAGGTGCACGGCTCTTGTCGTGAGGCATGTGAACAGAGCCACATACCGCTTCTGATGCTGACGACCGACGGTGACGGACAGGAGACCGAAGTAGTCGAGCCCGGTGAATGTGAACGGCCTCTGATGATGAGCTAGGCGCGTTCTCGGATGGTCGCCTGTGGAGGGCACGTTGGGCCGCGCTTTCCGAATGCGACACGGCAAACAGCGTGCAATCACTGTCTTCACGCTCGGTCTCAGTTTGATGACCCAGTAATGTTGACGTATCTCGTTGATTGTTAGCTCCGTCCCACTGTGCTGCAGGTTGCGGTGGGTCCAGTCGATGTATAACTGTGTAATGCGATGATCTCCGTGTATTATCGGCGGTCGCTTGACAGTTTCGTCTATGTCACAGGAGGCTGCTATCCGACTTCTTAATCGTATGACGTTGTCCACGACTTCTATTTGCAGAGAACGTAGCCGGCTATCTTGACTTAACTGTTTATTGCTTCGTAGGTCCGCTATTTCCTTTGAAAACGCCTCTTCTTGAATGACGCGTACGAGTATGTTTTCGGCCTGACGAATAAATGTAGATTCTATTATAATTCTTGTAGTAGAGCGTTGACGAGTTGTTGCAGACAACTTTTTGACAGGCGTTAATATTTCTCTTTTCTTATTTCTCCAATCTGGATCCTTTTCTGTGTTTTTTCGTGTTCTCTTGTAGAACGTCTTCTCTGAAGGTCCACGGCAAAGAGATATGAAGCGTAGAACGTACGCCGTCGCGCGTAATAATCGCTCCCACTTCGAAAATCGTACTGGGTCGGGTATTGCTTCTGAGAGCCGCGGCTTAGCGGTATTTTCTTCGACGGCGGTGAGCGTTCTTTCTTCTCCTGTTTGTTCTGTGATTAGCGGTTTCTCTGACGGCCATGTCGCTGGGTCTTGATACAGGAACTTAGGGCCGCAATACCACTCATGTTTTGAGTCATAGTGGTGCGGCACGTCACGAGTAGCTGCGTCGGCGATGTTTAGCTTCGTGGGTATCCATCGCCAGTCCTCGACTTTACTGTATTCTTCAATGGCAGCTATGCGGTGAGCGACGAACGGTTTGTACGCTCGTGCCCCTCTCTTGATCCAGGTGAGTACGGTCTTACTGTCTGACCAGTACGTAGTTGAAGCGGGCTTGAGTCGGTGCTCGTGGATCACAGCTGCGGCCAAGCGAGTTCCCATGACCGCGGCCTGTAGCTCGAGGCGCGGTATCGAATGCAGCTTGAGTGGTGCCACCTTCGCCTTTGCCATGACGAGGCTGACGCAGGTCTCGCCGCTCGGTGCTGTAGCTCGCCAGTATACTGCAGCTGCGTAGGCCATCTCGCTAGCGTCGGTGAATACGTGCACTTGAAGCACTGCAGCGTCACTGTAACCCGGGTAACATCTGGGTATGTTGATATTCCTGAGCTTCTCGAGCTGTAGCATCCAGCTCCTCCATTGGGCCGCCAGGTCTTCGTCGATTTGTTGATCCCAGTCTATGCTTCGCCTCCATGCTTCTTGAAGAATTTGCTTGACTCGAATTGTGACAGGTGAAGCGAGGCCAAGCGGGTCGTACAGTGACATGACGATCTTTAGCGCCTCTCTTTTAGTGGGCGCTGCCTTTTCTAGGACGCCACTCGGTAGACGAGCGAGGGTAAGGTTGAAACCCAGCTCGTCCGTGCTCGGTCTCCATATCAGGCCGAGTATCTTCTCTATGTTTTCTGTGTTGCCGATGTTGACAATTTCGGTGTGGTCCTGTGACGGTTCTATGTTTTCTATGACTTCTGTGCTGTTCGACACCCATTTCTTGATATCAAAACGCGCCTGTTGATGTATGTTTTTTACTGTTGTTGCTATGCGCGTTGCTTCTTCGACTGTCCTGTAGCAATCGAGGTAGTCGTCCATATAGTGATTTTCTATGATTGCTTCGACTGCCTCAGGGTGCTCTACGTAGTGTCTCTTCGCGTTCCAATTCTTCGCGAATATAGCGGTGCACGGTGAGCTCGCTGCGCCGAATATGATGGACGTCATGCGATATTCGTCCGGAGCCCCTTCACGTCTATCGCCTCGCCACAGGTAGCGAAGCGCGTCTCTGTCTTCTCTTCGTACTTTGACTTGCATGAACATCTCCGCTATGTCTCCGGAGATAGCTATGCGGTGTCGGCGGAATCTCATCATGACCCCCGGCAGCGACTGTAGTAGGTCTGGCCCCGTAAGGAGATAGTCGTTGAGTGACATTCCTCTTGACTTGGCGGCAGCGTCGTGTACTATTCGAAATTTCTCAGGCTTCATCGGGTTGTAGACGTCGAAGTGGGGTAGGTACCAGGTTCTTCCCGGTGTGCTGGACTTGGGTGCTTTTTCAGCGTATCCCTTCTTGAGAAGCGACTCCATCTGTTCTGTATATTTTTCTCGTAGTGTGGGATTGCTGTCGAGTTTCTTTTCTGTTGAGATGAGCCTCTTCATTGCGGTTCCGTAGCTGTCTGGCATTTCTATATTTTCATTTTTCCACAGCAGAGCGGTTTCTATGTGGCCATCTTCTAATTGTTTCGTGTGACGATTCAGTATGTCTTCTGCCTTCTTCTCAGGATCAGAGTCTGGGCGCCGTGGATTGATGATTAATGATTCTAATGCGAAGAATTCACGCAGCTGTTGCTCGATTTCGTCGTCCGTCGTCGAGAGTTTGTTGACATAGTGCACCTTCTGACCCAGTGTTCTGGTGTGCGCGCCGTGGAGAGTCCAGCCCATCGGAGTGAGTGACGCGATAGGCTGGTGCTTGGGTCCTCTTCGAATTTCGGTGGCCAGCAGCAGGTGCCAGTTGTCCTGGCCGATGAGAATCTTAGGTGCGCCGGCGTCGTAGATCAGCTGTTGTTTGAGGTCATCTAGGTGCTCGCAGTGTGCGATATCTTCTTCGGTGATTGTCTGCGGTGTGAGATGAAGCTCAGGTATGGTGCGCGCTCTGAATGGCACCCTATTCTGCAGCCGGCTTGCGAGTGTGACGGTGATTCTTCTTGAACAAGGGGTGTCGATCGTTGTGTTACCGATCGCACCTATCTTCAGCGGATCGACGCGGCCCTCCGCCCCAATTTGCTTTGCGATGTCTTCGTCGATGAGTGAAACGGTTGACCCGTCGTCGAGGAGTGCGTAGGTGGAGGCTTCTCCCGCCGGTCCGATGACCCGGACCGGTACTATCTTCAAGTAGGCTTGACTCGACGTCGCTCGGGAACTGGCCACTGTTTCTTTTGACTCTGACTTCTGTGTTGAGACGGCGGGCTTCTCGACTTCCTCTGCAGCAGGCTTCTTGTCGTAATGAAGAAGCTGATGGTGCGTGGCTGTACACCCCTTGATGTCACACCTCTTCTTTTGACATGTGTGACCGGTACGACGAATTCTCAGGCAGCGGAAGCACAGGCTATGTTTCTTCGCTAGCTCCCATCTCTTGTCGCTTGAGGCTTCTTTGAACTTCTTGCAGTCAGACGAATAGTGACCCTCCTTGTCACAGAGCCGGCATTTGTTTACCGGTTTCTCAACAGCTGTATGAGTTCTCTGCGCGACGCGCCTGGTTGAGGGAGCGTCGGTGGCGGCGATGTTCTCGGGTGGAGCGAAGGCGCTGCAGAACCGGGCTTGCTCGGTGACGAAGTCGCTGAAGAGTGACAGGTCTGGCAGCGATTGGTACTTTTCGGTGTAGATTCTGTACCACTGTACGCGCAGGGAGTTCGGCATCTTCTCGGTGAGTGCGCGCACCAGTTCTGCGTTGATGAGGTAATGTTCTTTCTTCAGTGCGCGCAGAGTGACGACACCGCTTCTGACCCGGCTCGCGAACATGCAGATGTCTTTAGGTGCTTCGCCGCAGCGTGGTAGTCCTCGCAGTCGTTCTGTTTCGGCTTGAGCTATTGAGTCTGGTCGGCCGAACTGTAGTTCCAACTCCTTCATGATGTCATCAGGTCTGGCGTGCCCGATGAGCTCCGAGCTGACTGTCTCGAGTGCTCGTCCATGCAGGCTTCTTCTGAGTCTCGCTGTATTCTCGACGTCGTTGAAATATCTTCGAGTTGTTTCGTAAATGGCTCGAAATGACAGCCATTCTGTATGCGCCCCGCTGAAGTTCGGTAGTGTCATGATGACCTTTGACGCCGAAGGGTTGTTCGATGTCCATTGTTCTGTCTTCTTGTCGGCGAGCGACGCTATAGCGGACGTGAGCTCCGTTATAAACGGACGAAGCTCCATATTCCCCTTGGTGTCTTCTTCTTTCGGCTTCGGTGTTGACTCGATGCGATTGTTCACTTCTTTCACTTTTAAATTCGATGAGGGTACTTGCGTCTGGAGGTCCACTATATTGTCGATGTTCGCAGTCGGGGGCACCGGTTCGCGGCGCCTATTGTTCGCTATATCCCCTTCGGCGACGTTGTCCTCCCTCGGCGGCTCAGGTTCGGGTGCCTCCTCGAGCCAGGAACGCACGTACTCGTCGTTTGAATTTCTATCTTCTAAATATTCGTTGTCCGATTCTTCTTCGGCCCTCTGAAGTGCTAACTGTGCAAGTTCCAACTTAATCTTCAATAAGTCTTCACGTGCTTTCAAAATTTTTCTTGTTGACCGCGTCGTCCTATTCGTAGTCGACGGCGGCGGTAGGCTATGTTCGTTACGGGCGTCACCCCGGGTAGTCATCGGTACGGCACGGCTATTCGACGGCTTCATCGTTCTATCTGAGGCTGCTCCATCAAATCTGGTTCCCTTCCTGGATCTGGCTGTGGTGGGTAGATTGAAATTTTCATAATCTTCAATGTGGGTAGGCGTAGAACGCGTAGAAAATTCTTCAGTGTGGGCACGCGCAGAATCTTCAATGTGGGTAGGCGCAGAATCTTCAATGTGGGTAGGCGCAGAATCTTCAATGTGGGTAGGCGCAGAAAAATCTTCACCCCCCCGCGGGCGTGGGGGGGGCAGCCGCTGCTCGTTGCCCTCGGTGGTGGTGGACGGTGATCGTGGAGGCACGTCGTGACGGATGACTGCAGCTTTAGGTTCTCCCATTTCCACTGTGAATGCTTCAGGCGCCTTCCCCTGGGATCGTGTAGTCGGCATGCTTGATTTCGGTTGTGACGATAAGTCTTCAGGTTTCAGGAATCTTCAAAATATCCGGGTCGACAGGACCAGCAGATGTGCCGGACGGACGTGATCGCTCGGACACTATGGTTGAGGCTTGCCCGGAGCGCGTTGACGTCCTGCACCTATAGGTTCCAGGTATATCTGCTGTAACCCGAAGTCTTGTGTAGCAGGGACTGTAGAACGAGGTTTCTTGGTACGGAGTAAATAAAACGACTAATTCTTCATAACTTTTCAGGAAGCGGGTTGCTTGAGTCTTCAGGAGAGAGAGAGAGAGAAGATAGTGCCGTACCGTTGACTACGATTTGACCAAAATTTCGTGTTACTATCGTACCCCAGAACTTTACCTTAACGAGGCCCGCAAACCGCTTCCTTGATTTATTATCAATTTTTACGAACTTATAACTATTTAACAATGCATATTCTTATCTAAATAACAATGGATTACGTGTTGCTTCATACCGTTGTAATCCTTATGAAATTACCTATCTCCTGACATGATGTCTTTGACTGTAACTGAAACGACTGAAAAGTTAAAGCGAGTTAAAGGAAAAAGTTATTTAAATTTTAATTAAAATTTCATTTTCAAAGGCCATTATCTCAGGAGTTTTAGCAGTAATCCCATGGACTTAGGTCACGTTAGGTAGCCTGGCTAACAGCCTAACGCGATCTAACATTTATATCGATACATCTATATATTTCAGGAGTCTAGGGCCTGAATAATGAAAGACAAGAAAAAATAATCTTTATTAACGGAATAAATTGCGTACAGGACATCTTACAACGTCAAATAAGTGAGTTTTCGAAAGGATTATGACTCTAAAAGTTAGGTCCAGGCCTAGGTCTCAATCTAGGCTACCTGGATACATCAAAAACAAAACTATATTATGACTATAAACCCACTCAATTGAAGCTACAAAATGCACTGTACTTACGGTTTACAACGAATTCTTAACTGCTAGGTTCTATTTAGACACTTTATATACACTATTTTCACATAACTATATAACTCACTTAGTTATTTATCACTATGTACAGACACCAGCAGACCAACCCACACGAATCCGTCAAACCTGCCAAGCGAATATCGATAAATAAGGTTGAAAATCTATTGCAAGAATTTGACAGATCGAGGTAGGTTGATGTGCAGGGTCTGTGCAACACTTAGGTTTTTTAATGATGACGCTTCGTCGCGAACATCTACCTACCCAGCTGCACTCAGCAATATATTTGTCGAAGCATATTGTTCCTTCACCCTTTAACAGCGTCCCCAGTAACCCCACACTAACATATCACATCAGAGCTATAAGGACAGTTTTATCACCGCACAACGATATTATTAAAAGACATCATTCCGAAATGCCTACTATAAACAACGCATTTACGACGTCATTTCAAGCAGAAACACCAAACATACATCTCTCCCTTTCACGCATATCTCCCCTCCATAGCTTCATCTCGTTCATCCTTAAGTGTTCCGAATTTAATTTGGCTAAAAGCAACAATTTATAATCTTGCGCGGGAACGTCATAACCTACAGTTTCGCAAGTTTATTTTTGCAGTCCCCAGTGGCGCTAGTAGTCTTTATAAAGCAACAAAATTGTACGGATTTCTTTTAGTTCCAGATTTTGCCGTTGGTTTATTAAAATTTGTGGAATGTGAGCTCTGTGCCAAAATGTTGCGTTCAGGAGCGTGTTTTAGGTGGTTTTTTGTTTTGTTTTTTATTCTTTGTTTATTGTTATTGTTTTAAATTTTTACAATTTCACGCGGGAGGAGATATCTTGGCGTGGAACATGCGTAAATGGGGTTCATCGCCGTTTTAACACATCGTTTGCGCGTGGATTGTGCCAAATTATTTTTGGAGTTTCAATCGAATGTTTTCGATAAAATGTAATGTTTACGAATACGGTTATTTTGTTTGGGTTGAAAATAACTTTTTTCATGGTCTTTGTCAGCAGATGTAATGTTTAGTATTTTTCTATAATCAATACTCATAAATTACTTGAATAGAAGTTTCTCTCTGTTTTTTTTCTCATACCTGTTTTATGTTATCACTTATTTTTGAATAGGTATATTTACTTTTTCAAACAACTAAATAAGATTATTTTGGTCTGTTTTCTATTGTCAAAACAATTGTTAAAAAATGGCCACAGTTTGAGATTTAAGTGGTAAAATAAGATATTAAAGCGTCTTATATTTAAACATAAATACTACTCTGAGCCAAGCGTAGATAACACATTTGATACCTTTTCGGTGGCATCATCAAATTATCATCATGTTTTTACCCGACTGCTTGAAAAGGTGATTATATTTTTAACTTTTGATCATCGTTATCACTGATAAAATACCACATCAGATCCCTCTCAACCCATTTAGATTCATATCACACAAAACTGGAACATAAAAACCAAGATGGCGGATATAAAACTTCACGAACCTAACAATGTAACTACGCAGTAACATTTTTACCTTCAGTTAACTTTAACGGTGGGAAGTTAAACTCATATCTCAGGGAAATTACATTTGAGTTTATTGTTAAATGAAATGGATGATGAATACCTACACAATGAGCTATGATGGTCAATGTGATCGCAGCTTTTTCTTTGTTTTTCTTTTAACACTTCGCCACACACTAGGAATTTCGCCTGTATTGTGGGTGCGTTCACAAAAACAGAAACTCACATACACTAACACCTAGACCCAGAACAACTACTTGTAGGTCATACAAATATTTGTTCCGTGCGGGGATCGAACCTGTGATACGTTGAGCAGCACTTACTGGGGCATAATATTCCGAAATATTGCCTGCTCAATTAGAATGTTGAGTATCTGATTGTGAGTTAATCCAGCAATTAAATTTATTAGGTTTTTTAGGACTTAAACGCGATTTATAGCAATAGTTTGCCAAACATCATTACTTTACTTAATTAGGTAGAACCTATTGCGACACTATCGAATCTTGTAATATAGGCTGTGTTTTTTTCCAAAAGCAGCGGATTCGGTTCCTGGCCTCGACTATTCATTTTTCTAAAATCAAATGATGCAGTTTTAGTTTTCGTCAAAATCAGCATCGAGAGTCCTTTCAGCATTTTTCGATATTCCTCATAGTTTCGGATATAGCCATCTACGCCCAGTCAAAAAATTCACCCTGTATACCAGGCCTAACAAAAACCCAGGCGTGACATTGTCCAAATATTGTTTGCTCTTTGACTTGTTTCTGTCTAAAATCGAAAGATTTATTCTCATAGGAAAGGATTTCTCGTAATCCCTTGAGCAGGTCAATGGGAAGTTTGTATGCGAAGAGGCCATTTAGTATTTCTATCACTCGATTTTAAGAATAGCTCTTACTTATAAATGTACCCGGAATTATAATTTTATATCAAGACAAGAGATATTGCTTTCGCGATCAAATGTTACTGACAAAGTAGTAAATCTAAAGGAAAGTATGAATAAAACCATGAACGGCAATATCTCACGAAAGTTAATGGAAAATTTGTTCAATTCGTCGGTAATGTCAAAGTAACGAAAAACTTCAGCAAATCTTCGAAAACAATTTCATAAAATGTCAAATTAATTACAAATCGCAATAAACTCTTCTTTCACAAACTTTTAGAACTAAAATAAGTTGGTTTCAAGTAATACTTTCAGTTATTTGCCAAAGTTATCACATCGCTGGCACCGACTAAGTTTTAATCGAAGAACTGATTATACATTTGAACGGTAATAAGCTTTAAACTTTCGAACATAGAACTTCTTTTAAATTGCTCCTGTAATTTGGCATTTCAAGAGACTGTTTTGAGCAAATTGATGGGAACGGGTAAGATTGATACCCACTTTAAATCACATTAATGTTTGCTACTCTCTCTCACAAAAACCAATGAATGCATTTGGATAAATTCTGGTACACAGATAATTTCTAACCTGAAAACAATGTATAAGACGGAGACGCGATTTATGATAGGAAATCACACACCTAAGGCAAACTTAACACAAAACTAACGTAGCACAAGCGCCAACAGGACGCCATTTCCGTCTGGCCGCTTGCTAATGACGTCCTGATGGCGCTTGCTCTACGTTATTGTTGTGTTAAGTATGTCTAAAGAGTGTATGTCCCCATTATACCTCGCGATTATTAACGTCCCCGTCTTATACACTGTTCCCCTAACATAATATTTGACACTTTCTATCGCATTTTTGTTTTTTGTTGGCAAAATGAATGAACTCCACGTGGGCAGCGCCATGGGCATTAGCTAGTATAATATACACTCGCATTTATCACAACTAGTCTTATGTGTTTGATACTCTTTCACGCAAAAAACTACTGAATGAATATTGATGGAATTGTGTGCAAAGATAGTTTATTACCTGGAGTTACGCATTTTTATATCGATTTTATGTTCATGTACGCAACAATTTAGTAAATTATTATAAGAGAATAAAACATTGTAGGTATGTGACAAAATCCGTAAGTAACTTTACGCAATAATGTTGAACTACGAAAATAACAAAATTACCATATTCCCCATAGAATTTCCCTTCAAAATGTATCCACGAGCCATCCAGCTGATAAAATCTAATTCAACGTATAAATTTTGAACTACATAGTTAGTTCGGACGCTCGTGTCAAAGAGACAAAGTTTTCAACATGGCGGCTGATTTTCAAATCAGTTTTATTGTATTAAAACTTAGTTTGGCTTTGAAAAATATATTGAGGTAGTTTGTTGTTTGTTTATGGTAATTTATGGGATATTTAATAATAAGGTTAATTTAAATTTTAGTTTTCAAAACCAGACTGACTGCCGGTGGGTACCGGCGCCCTATTTATACCCCGGCCGGACCCACTAGATGTTTCTAGAAGATGGTCGAATGTTCTGGAAACATCCATAGACTTCTACACAGTCTCATACCTTCTAGAACATTCCAGAACCATCCCGAAACATCTAGTTCAGGGTAGAATTTTCTAGAAACTTCCAGACCAATCTTCAGTAGAATAGTCGAGAACCTTGTGGAACTTTCGAGAAGCTTATAGATAGGTCTCGCAATTCGATCGACGTAACAATATGTTTGTGAACGCACCCGCCCGTGGCCACGTTACAGCAGGAATTCTTAGAGTCGTGCATCGTTTTCAGTTTCAAGTTTTGTGGGATCGCCAGGAGTTAATTATTTACTTGTACAATAGATTTTGATTTATACTTCCCGTACAACAGTGGTACAGTCAGCTTCAAAGGAATCTCACCCCCTTTGGTAGCGATGTCACTAACAAAAGGGGTGAGTTTTCTCTGAAACTTACCACACATAGGCGGACTTAATGCCACAAGGAATTTTATACCATTCAACCTTCAAGAGACTGACAAGTATACGGTTCCGCTTAGCCTTGAATTTTATACAGTATTTTAGAGAAACCAAGGACAACTACAACTAGTAAAAAATAACAGTTCTCAATACTTTGTCTGTACTAAGACACAGGCATAATAATCTAATGTAACAATTCCATACTTTTGCAAAAAGATCGGGCATTGTCGGAATTTCAGCTCGATTTAATATAAAAGTTACGCAAAAACATATCGTAGTATATATTTTCTGTTTCCCAGTAATATTCGGTCTCTAGTGTTGTCCATAAGTGGGTACTGGTATCGGATAAATCGGAACTTTTCGGATTACATGAGGATGAGGGTGTACTTGTTCCAAATACGCGTTGAAATGATTTTGTATTTAATTTTAAATACCTATCTTTTCAAGTGATTGCATGCTTCAAAATTGTAGTCAGATTTTCAGGGTACCTATTAATAAAATGGAAATGAAGAAACGTATTTTCAACGAGTAATATACTTTAATCAACATAAATTGTATTTTAAAATACTTGATAGTGAAGAAGTGAATGTTGCTGATTTAATTTACTGAGAGAATTTAATCTCAAACTGAACCGACTTAAATGGATGTAAATTTCTCGTATTTTAATCGGAAGCTCTCATACAGGTTTCAACTGAAATGATACCTCTCGCTAAACAAAGTTCCTTCAATAATTCTAATAATATTAACCTTTCACAATAACCAAACTTAGACATCATCCGAATCTAAAGCGTCCATTCCACAAATAACTCGGATACCCTTCCGGGAATCCAAATTCAAATTTCGATCGAGACTATTTCGGATATCCGAACCCGAAAGCTATACAACCCTATTTGGGCAAACGATACAATCAAAAATGGTCTCAAGGACTCTTGTAATAAAGCCAGGATTGGTATGAAGATATTATTTACGGGCGCCACGTAAGTTTACGCGTCATTTCGTAAGCAATAACTTGCAGAGCAATAATAAACCAACAACCCTGTATTAAGTGCTTCATTGACGATCCGCTACAGTGTGATGGGGCCTTAAGTAAAGTTTTCTATGTTATTCGTTATTTTGTGCGTGTTTTTAACAACTTGTCAAGTGTGTTCACGCGGTTTTGACTTTATTGTTATAGTCGGTGGTTGAAGGTTCTTTTTTACGTTTTCAGCAGTTTTACGTATATTTTTGGAAGAAATAAAATTCTATTGTGGACAAGAACTTGGGTAACTTATACTTTAGTTTATGTATCTGCAAAGATTAATTTCAGGTCGTGTTTTACTAATATTAAGCAAAGTAACATTTTTTTAAGAACGATTACGAACAACAACTTTTTAAAAAAAAAGAACCGACTTCAAATCAAACACAAAAAAAATTAAAATAACTTTTCTTTCGGAAGTCGGTGGATATGATTTTTTTTTTCATTGACTATTGCCACCGACTTCCGAAAGAAAAGTTATTTTAAACTTTTTTGTGTTTGATTTGAAGTCGGTTCTGTTTTATTTTACCCTTTTTAGTTCAGATATTCAACAAAATCTTCGTACAATCAGAGTCTTTAGAAATCTTTAATACAAGTCAGCAACAAAAACGGATCTATGCGGTCAACGTCACGAGATATCCATGATTGTTATATACTAAAACTTTACCTAGAATATAACAAATACTTTTGTGAAAACCGCATCAAAATCGGTTCAGCCAAACGCGAGATAATCGCGACCAAACATACAATCGACTTTGAAAATCATACAACCCAAGTAGACAAAAAACCCTATCTCAAAAACTACTGAATCGATTTTGATAAAACTTGCAGTGTACCCCTAAAAAACATACATACATACACTTTTGAAATTTGGCACATTTGTTCAGACGCTGATATTAGACTAACATATATGAAAACTGGGCAGTTCTGGAAATATTACATACATACAGGTCGAATTGATAACCTTCTTTTTTTAAGTCGGTAAAAATGAAATAAATGCTTTATTTTCTCCCTTATTGCTGAGGCTCTATAGAAAGATAAGGGGCGTAGTACCTCACAACTGGCGTGTTTATTTAAATTGCTTGTATGACAAGGTGAAAGGAGTTTAAAAGGATCATAGCTGGTTGTTCTCTTGTTTCAGCAAGCCCATGGGAAAATGGTTTAACTTGGCTATGGTCCACAGGATGTTCCGATCTGAGGCCTTATCGCGAGTTTTCACTTTTTTGTGACATAAAGTGAACGGGGAATTTGACTTGCGAGTTCCTCGTTTGTACACTAGGGGTGCTTTTTCATTTTCTATACAATTAAAGTCATACTACTTCAAGAAAGTTGTACGGTAAAATACGGAAGACTTATACTAAGGTCTCTGAATGTTTGTACTTAGATGTTAGTTTAAAAGAAAAATATATGTCCCCCACCGTTTACTGAAATCGTCAACCATTCAAGATAAAACATATTCGTAACGACACAGATATAAGCACCAATCGATTGCCAAAAGCAGAAACGGTAAAAGCTATTGTGTCATAAAAGTACTAGGAGAACAGGAGTCGTAAAGACATGTTTTATACCTCCGCGTAAAAATTCTGAATGGCCCCTTTATTTGCGATACAACGATCTTCATTTTATTTGCCGTTCTTTAACTCGAAATTATACAAATCTCAACCTTATTTACACTCAGATAAGATCGTTGAGATTCCAAATGTTTGGTTTTAATAATTTGGTTTGGCAAAGCGTTTTTATTGCGTTTAATGTGCGTTTTTATTTCAGTGCGTTTCGGTTTGATGTTCAGGGGTGGGCAGTGGAGGAAATCGTGGAAACTTGAGATGTCGAACTTAATGAGAATGTGGGGGTTTTCCTTGACATTTTCATTTAAATTCTTAACTAATTGAAATAGCTTTGGTGCTACATTCAACAGTTTAGTAAGATTTGTTTGGATGTGACACTATTATATGATATTAAACAGATGCAACATTTAATTTGGATTTTTAAAGTAAAAAACTTTAAAAATCCAAATTAAATGTTGCATCTGTTGCGTCTGTTTTTTATATTTCATTCATATATCAGTGTTTTTTTTTTTCAATGTGTTTTGTTCTTGCAGACGTAATATATCATACCTGTGTTTCTTCAAGGGTTGGGCAGAAGTAAACTTAAAAATTAACAAACATTTTGCCAGTTATGTTTTAATCCAACGTAATAAGGCGATCTTTCATTTGGCGCGTTTTAATCTGGTTGTGAGTATACCCTATTGCTATAAACCGTACACAAGTACAGACTCCGTGGTTGCTACATAAAAAAATCCAAAAACTCTCTTTTGGAATCGGGAATCGAACTCAGGACCTTGTTCTTTGCAGCATTTGTGACCACTAGACCAACGGGGCGTTCTTTAATAAACACCGTGAAAATACATATACCTACCTACATTTCCGCACACTATCAGAATTTTGCTTCAATTTCCTGTTCCGAGAAATAGAAAACACAGTTATAAACGTCCCCGAATACCCAGAACTGAAGTATAAAATACAGGCAAAGTTTCGTACACTCGATGGAATAGTCCTGAAGCTTTCAGTACCCAGGTATTCCACGTTCCACGGAATACATAATTATATCCGTCAGCGCACTTTATTATTTGAAAAGACATGTCTTTCGTAACCATGACGCGTTCCCGAGACATGTAATTTATTGTTCCCGGAAAAATATTTTACTGCTTTCAAAGTATATTTTCTGAAATTGCTGAATTCCTGAAAAAATACTGTGTGTTTCATTTTCATAGATGTTTTCAGCTTACCAATGATTGCAATTTTCTGTATTTCTTTGTTTATTAAAACAAAGCCTCCGACTTCCGAAAGAAAAGTTATTTTACACGTTTTATTTTGCTTTTGAAATCGGTTCCTTTTTTTTCAAGTTTTTATTTTAGCAGTTTTAATGTAGATATTCAACAAAAATCTTCGCATAATCGGGGTCTTTGAAAATCTGCCATCGAAGTAACAATAACGGATCCATACGGACAACGTCACGGTATATCTATTATTGTTGTATGTTAAAACCTTCTACAGACACAAACAAACACTTTAAAGATTGAAAACCGCATCAAAATCAGCGCAGCCAAACGCGAGATAATCGTGGACAAACATTAAATATGTCGTAGGTTTTTGACAAAATTAGGTTTTTGATCAAAAACCTAGATTTATGATCAAACACCAGATGATGTTAAAATAACAACACGATTTTATAATTTTCCTAAACAAATCTAGTATTTTGATCAAATCCTTAAACTGGTTCAGTGAAATGACAAAAATGTCAGAAAATGTCTACTTCTGGGTGGTTTAATTTGGACCTACTACTTCTATGTGGTTTAATTTGGTTTAACCTAACCTAACCTGTCCGAGTCGGGATGCCACCAATCGTTTCTACGACATTTAAGATCAAAAACCTAGGTTTTGTATCAAAAACCTAAATTTATCAAAAACCTACGACATATACCTATGTATAAGTCGGTTAAATATTGAAAAAGTGTTTTAAAAACCATCACCAAACCTAATAACCTGTCCTGAAATCCTTTAAGCCATCATCTCAAGTTTCACAATCTCAACTTCTTTCAAACTCCATGCATGTTTACGTAAGCTGACAATTTTCTTAGAACAATATCAGGCGTTCGAGCTGATCCGGTTATCTTGGACGATATCGTCGCATTTTGATCGTGACAACAGTTTTATGAGGTATTGCACGTTGATAGTGTTCTGTTGGTGATGAGATTGTGATTAGATGCAGAGATGAGCTTGAATATGGTAAAGATTGGTTTTGAAATATCGAATTTCACTTACATAGCCATGTGCGTTTTTATGTATAAACACACGCCTCTATTATATATTTGGGTATAGGCATAAACAACAGTATCTGCTACGCCTTGTTTAATGGTAAAATAATGAAATAAGTTCTCCCGCCCTGTATATAGCGGAAAGGACTGTCAGACTCTTGCTGGCTAAAAACTCTTCATCGCTCCATCTTGTTGGTCTCTACGATCCAGGGTAACGGTTCCTTGCCTAGATAATCCAGATTCTTATAATCTATTTTTGTTTCGTCCGTGTTCATATATCTGGTCATACATACACTCTGGTTTCGAATACAATGCACCTGATATTTCGGAAATATTTATCAAAAAGTTAAGTCTTTCTAAGTTTCGCTCATAGTCAGTATAAAAAAGTAGCAGTCAGGCAAATTAATATAATCGTCCACGCAATATATCAGAACTAAACATTCTCCGCCATAAAAAACACCAAAACTAAATGGCATTTTATAACGCAATAAAATTACAGAGGTACCCCATTATAGTAAAGGTCGTACGTGGAAGCGATTATTTCTAACGGTCCCCTTATACCATGTCCCGATTTCCAAAAACATATTCGAATAAAGAACGGCCGTTTGACACGAAGCTACTACCGTACCGTTTTGAATTTAGATCGACTCCCGACAAACGACAGTGCTACAAATTCAAAAATGTTCTATTAACATGGCGTAGGTATTTTTTTACTGGCAATGACGGTTCGCGTTAAAAACTCCACGGAAATATGCGAGCTTTGTCAGTTATTTTTTTGTCACGTTGGCTGTGTAGAGTGTTACATTTGCATCTTTTTTATTAAAAAAATATTGGTCAGCACTACTATGGCAGAAGTAATGGACTTCAAATGCCATCACTTTTAAACTAATCCGTTTAAAAACGTGGTAAAAGGGTAATCTTTTGTGTGTTTTATAAAATGTACAGGTGTTCGGGCTATATTTTTTTTTTGTATTGTATTCGCATAATGTGCCTTGTATTAAAGTACCTAAATCAGTTTCTGCTGAGAGCAGTGAAAATTAAGTGACAGAAGCCCTAGCATGAATTACCATGTTTTTGTGACGTAAAGTTGCTTGGTCTAGGTTTAAACCTAAGCACCTAGTTTGAGTAGTGTATTTTAACACTCACACGTTGGATTTTTATCTTTGAACACTAACCTTATCGATACTGGAAGTACTTACTCAGAAAGACATTTCTCTGACAGTTTAAACACTATAATAATTATTTAATCGGTCAATTTGATCATACCAACTAAACACAATCTCATCAGCAACCCTAATAACAAAATTTTCCAATAAAATAAATTTTAACAGCAACAGATAACAATTAACGCACAGATAATATATTCCAATGTTGCCATGAAAATAAATTCAAACTCCGGGGTTGCCAGTTAAAATGTTCTCATTAATTCTACTGGCGATGTTGGGTGATGTTAAAAATTAACGTGATAAGGAATAAATGAGTCCTTGTTTCGTTTGGTGTGTGTTCATTCAAAGATTGATATTATTCATATCTCCCTTTATTATGGGGTGATTGGTAATTCATGAGATTTTTTTTTATGGCTTCCTCTCTGTGTTAAATTTTATTGTGATAAAGTTAATGTGCATAGCTACTGGGTGTGTTATAGATTTAAATGTGATGTTATAATTTCGCTTTATGCCCCATGTTAAGCTAAAATCCCATATAAGAGAGAAGACTTTCTAACCGTTCTTTCAAATGATGAATTCAAAGAGCTGTAGAAAATTCAAAAAAAAAATTAAATGACACTTCTCTACTAAGGAATTGAACCCAATACTTAGTGCTCAGCAGTACCTAGTCATTGCATTAACTAACGATCACGTGCCAAAAACCAAAAAATCTTCGATCCCTATTCTTTACATGCGTTCACAAAGAGCGCGCAGCCTCGCGAAGCATTAGCTGCGCGAGGAAACCGACAAGCGAGGCTGCTCACTCTGTGTGGACGCGTCTATTGTTTTTCAACCGGCACGAAACACGAGCAAAACAAAAGTCGACACTGGATGGATCGGGCGCTCGGTCGCACGACCGCGGCAGCGCTGTCACTTGCCTCGCCCGAGACACGTCCACACCAACCGAGCTGCTTCGCGCGGAAAATGCTCGCGAGGCTTAGCGCTCAGTGGGGACGGACCTATTAACCGATCAAAACAAAAGGCTATAACAGTCACCCAACTCCCAACCTCCGTTAAACTAACTTATTCATGAACTCAATATGCACTGAAATCATGAAAATTTTTCACTTCCGTTAGAGAATTCCGAGTGGCGACCGATTCATTGTCAACGCATTCAAATCTAGTTACGATTCACAATAGGAGCCGATGAAAAAATTCCTGTCAAGCGAAAAAGCTTTTAAAAGTTTCGGTGGTTCCGTATGAATTTTTGGATTTAATTTAGTTAGAGCGAGGTTTAAGGCGGTATCAATATTGGATTTATTTTTATTTAGTTTGTTTGGAGTTGGTTAGGTGTTTGAAAAACACCTAAAATAGTCAACAATATGGGAAAATGAAAACAAATTTTTTTTTTTTGGAAATTGACAACGCGGAATCGTCTGGAAAAGTTGGTAGTATAGGAACATACCTATTTTATTTTATAAAAAAGACAGTTCTATCTAATACTAAAAACTTACTTTTAACTTTAAAGCCTCCTGCAGACACACGCGATTAATCGCGCTGCGACAACGAGCCAAGCTAGTTTCCACTCTAAAAAATACTGCGAATGGACCGCGACATGTCGCCCCGCGCGATTAATCGCGTTTCTGCAGGAGGCTTAAGTGGTGATTTATAAATCAGCTCTTTATGAACACAGATACAGAAAACACATTAAGATAATTCATTATAATGGAGTTAGTAATAAATATTGACTTACAATAACATGTACACAACATTAAAAACAAATAATGCTTCGTTTTCAATTTTAGTTTAGCTAAAGAGAAGAAATAGCTACATCGGACAAAGACAGATTTTCCATAATTCCATAAGTTAGTTCCGTAGTTGGTTCAGTAAAAACCCATTTTTTTGATTGGCTTTGGATGTCCCACTCCATAGTGGGCTTCTTCCAGATTACCCCCTTATCTTGGGTCACCTCAAACCAGCCTTCGTGATACATACCTGACATCACGCCTGTAATCCCCAAAAGGTTAGGCAGAAGAATACGTAATAGTACACCCACACCCTTCATGATAAAACAAAACTATTTTTTTCTGATAACTCAACTAAAATACCTTTTACCGCCGCGAGCATTCGGATGGCTAGTAATGGGTGACTTGCCGTCCGATCATGGACCATGCCCGGGTCGATGGCGCGTCGTGTTCCACGCGTGCCTTTAAGAATCTGACGGGAGCCCATTAAAGAACAAAGCTTGGCGGGATCACGATACTATCTTATCAGTAACCATGACCGTGGCTATTAAAGGACACCTGGATGGAATGGTAATTTTATGATTTTATCTAGACAAAAAATAAAACTAAAATACCTTCAGAACCATAAGAAAAAGGGTTCTGTAGATTACAGAACCCTATTCCATCCACAGAAATTACAAATTCCCAGCACGTTCGGCAACAATGAATGGCGTCCGACAGTTCTTCGGAATCAATATATTGTTTTTGCGTTATGCCTCGGATCAACGTTTGTTTGGGCACAGGGATGAATACTTGATGCGACAGCTGCGCCCCTGATCGGGAAGTCTTTTTGGTCTTTTGTTTTTCAGGATTAATAGGGGAGTTATACAGTTATTAAAGTCGTTTAGATAACGATGGTTTATGAATTTTGAAGAGATGGATTTTCTATACAGACTTTTTTGATTTTACGGCTACAAAATTGTTTTCATTGAGTTCAAGTTGTAGTGCACTAGTTGCTTCCATAGGTAACTGGAGGCGAGTTTCGTTTATTTAATAAGAAGTGGTATAAGAAATCCGAAAATTACGTAATTTATCATTGGACTGCTTCAATGTTCCAGTGGTGATAACTACTAGATATGAAGGTGTTTCAGTACCTCTTAGCACAGGTTTAAAACTCCAAATATTTAACAGATTTTTTAAATTTTATTCGCTAGTATAATACTATACAAGGTAAATCTTCCAACTGGGTGTGAATATTCTATCATCTATTTCCCAGAATTTGATTCTTATTAGCGACACTTTCAAATGGTGTCATAAAACAGGATGTGACAAAATCTGCGGCCTCAATTCCTGGTAGATATGGGCGCCGCGCCGGCGCGGCGCCGCCGTGTGCACTCCGCACGCCGCCGCCGCCGCCGACATTCACCGCGCGGCGTGAGTGGCGTAATGACGTGTATTTGCTTTCGTGAGCGACTCATCCAAAATGACTAACTTAATATTCCAACAATCATTGGTGAATAGTTTTGGGGATATAATAATAATAATATAATAATATTCCACAACTATCACACAACGCCATCTAGTCCCAAGCTAAGCAGAGCTTGTGTTATGGGTACTAGACAACTGATAAACATACTTATATATTTCTAAATACATACATATTATAGATAAATTACACCCAGACACAGAACAAATGATCGTGCTCATCACACAAACATTTGTCCTGGGTGGGAATCGAACCCACGACCTCCGGTATAGCAGTCAGGGTCACTAACCACTAGACCAACAGGCCAGTCATATACGAGTAACATCCCCCTGTCTCACCCCCCTGCGCAGCAGGGTATGTTTAGACTGCTGGTTCTGTACTTGGACATTCATAGTCGCTGCGTCATAGAGACATTTCAGCACTTCGATGTACCGCCAGTCCACTTGACATCGCTGCAGTGATTGCAGAACCCGCCCAGGTTTCAACGGAGTCAAAGGCCTTTTCATAATCCACAAATGCTAAGTACAGGGGCTGGTTATGCTCTTCGGACTTCTGTATAACCTGACTCATTGTGTGGTGCTACATCCTCCGCGAGACCCAGACTACTCCGGAGGCTGAAACTCGTCAAGTCTTCTTGCGAGACGATTTGTGATGACCCTCGAAAACAGTATATAGACGTGGCTCTGGAGTGATATGGGACGATTTTTTTTATGTGCAATGGGTTTGCTCTTGACCTCAGTCTAGGTCAGGAGTAACTAAGACAAGGTTGACAATGGAGTGAGCTTACCCAGAAGAAGCCTGTTCACTCTATCTTTGAAGAGATTAGGGTTAATGTATGTGTTCGGAAACACAGACGCAGGCAGAGAGTTCCACTCCTTCGCTGTCCGCATTTTAAAAGACGCTTGGAAACGCTTAGTGCGAATTGGTGGTATAGCAATAAGGTAAGGGTGGTAATTTGCCGGGCGTCTAGATGTGCGATGATAGAAGGGGCCTGTTGAGATGAGATCGTGGAGTTCTTGGGTACACTCTCCGAAGTACAATCTGTAGAAGACCGGCAGGCAGGCAACCTTGCGACGATGAGTCCAGCCATGGACCTTGGCCTTCACCAATTTCACGTCGCCAATGAGCCTCTTAACTCTGCATTCCACTGAGTCGAGAGCGGCAAGTTGGTATTTAGCTGAGCCATCCCAAAGGTGGCTATAATACTCCATGCAGATGATACATTTAAACTTTTTACAAAGCACAAGTCCGATCGACGTGAGCCGTGAAGTACCGCTTTTTTTTAGCGTGGTAAAATCATCAAATGAGTCCTCCCACCCAGAGCGGGAGGGACTGTCAGACTTGTACTGACTAAAATCCACGGTGTCTTTCAATAGCCCTTTACGTTCCAGGGTCACGGTAATTTGATAAGTCCCGTCGTGAAGTACCGCTTCACTCTATTTAGGATGTCCAGCTTTTTGGCCGCAAGTCGGGCTTTGAACACAATGGTGGCTCCAAAGTTGAGACTAGAAAGTCAACTCCATGCCTAGGAGCTCGAGTCGGTCATTCAGAGGTACAGATGCACCCTGAAAAGTAAGAATTAGGTCCAAACGACTCCATTTTGCGGTAAAAAGACAAGCCTGTGTTTTGGTGTCGTTAAAAGTGACCAAAATATTGTCGTCACCCCACTGATAAACAAGGTTAAGGCATAATTTGTCCGCTCAACCATGGCCTCTCACAAGGAACAAACTTCATACCCGATGGTCAAGTATCTCTCTGAAACTGTACAGTCATCTGCGTACCCAACAACACCAGATTGAAGTAGGTAATTGATGTGCAGCAGGAAAAGAGTTGCGATACGATAAGTATGATAGTTTTTCAATAGGGATTTGTCGCTCTTCTTGAAAAAAGGATCACAACAGTCCTGTTCCATGCCTTTGGAGTTCTCCCGGTGTCTAAAACAGAGTTGAATAGCTTTTGGAGCTCCCGAAGTACGGGCTTTCCACCTGATTTCAGAAGCTCCGAAATGACTCCGTCTTCACCCGGGGCTTTTCCATGTTTAAGCTGCCTGACGGCCAACACAACCTCATCTAGGCTTATTTCCGGCAGTTCATCGGTGTATTGGCGGGTCAGAGTGGCTCGGCTAACCTCTGAAGAGGTGGCTTGTGGACCACGACTGTCGAACAACCGGCCATAAGTCTTCTATCTCAGCTAGGATCTCCAGCTTTGAGGTTATGGTTTGGCCAATAGGTGATCTAAGCTTCGTCAGATACGAGCGTTTCAGCTGTTGGGCGAACACTTTAGCACCCTGATTTTCTTGTATTGCATTTTCAATTCGGCTTGTATTGGTAGTTTCGAGAGCACGTCGTACCAACTTGCTTATTTTCTTATTGAGTCCTCGCTTCTCTGAATTGAATTAGTTGTTTAATGGTTAGATTATCTGTGTTTATGTTGAAAACAAATTTACGATGTTATTAAAGTGTCCCTTTGGAAAAATGTTTTTTTTTGTACCTGATGACCTGATCTGTATAAAGTATTTATTGTACTGTATGTATAGGACTGACATTTTCCTGTCGTCCCGGCTTAAAGAAGATAGGGAGTAGATTTTGAGTTTAGTTGAAGGTAGTAAAAACCTACGCCGCCGGCGCCACGCCGCCGCCGATTGAAATTGGTCAGCGCGCCGCCGCCGAGAATTTTTAAGGCGGCGCCCATGTCTAATTCCTGGCCAGGATAACTGATTTTCCTAGTAACCAATGATGCAGTTTTAGTTTTCGTCAAAATCGGCCTAAAGACTCCTTTCAATGTTTTTTGTTATTCCTCATAGTTTCGGATATAGCCATCCACGCCCAGTTGTAAAATTCACCCTGTGTAAAGATGTTTCAGTAAATCTTTAGCGAAGGTTTAGAATTAGGGCGATTTAACTGTTTTTTCATGTCCACGGTAACTTTGTTCATTAATGTTCTATTACCACTATCAAGTGTTGTATCAAAGACCGTGATACTCCAATCTCGTGAGCTTACGAGCTTCAAGCACGGCATTACTTAGAATTACTTAACAACACAGCCTGTAAGTTGCGGTAACTTGGTAATTGTGGTGCTGCGTTTAAACGTCTATTATAATGTGGCTAGGACGGAAAATGTTTTACACTTGGTAGCACCTAGATTAGAACAAGAAATTGAGATCATTATTATAAAATAAAATACGTGTAATGTATTAAATATACACTTAAAATTAAATGTAACTGTTTGTTTTTATATGTTCACGACTGACACATAGAACCGATCATCCTTAAGTTGTATGTACAGAAATGGCCATAGGATAAATGTATAGAACTGTTTGGAGCACGTCATGAGAAGCCGCCCATAGCGAAAACGCCGTGGGTTTGTGGTGTGCAGAACACTCTACCGTGCACCGCTGTGAAGGAGTCGTTAGAAGGCCGCCAAATACGCAGGAGGTATGGCCTCATGGCCCTGTGCAAATGCAATACTTCTGAAGATAGGCCATTGGCAAATAATCGACGGTCCTATTGGCGTAGTGGACGAGCAATCGACTGCTGCACAGGGTGTCGCCGGTTCGATCCCCGCACGTATCAAATATTTGTCTGATCTACAAATAGTTGTTTCGAGTCTGTGTGTTTGTGTATGTGAGTTTCTATGTTTCTAAATCCACCCACGATACTATGTGTAATTAAACAAAGAATCGAAAATGATAGATAACTACCAATTAAGTAGTAATATTAAGAAATATTCGTCCCTAAAACCTATCCAATCGTACAATTTATTGAACGTTACATTGTAACCAATCGTTTCACAAAAGTAAGTTCACCTCTTTTACCACACCTCTCTTAATATACTTACACAAACGAAGCCAATTCTTTTCTCAGAAATCAGCGAAAACGTAGGTACCTGAAAAAGAAATAATACTTTAGCACACAGAACTTAAGTCAATGACCCTAGGTAAATAAAATAGGCAACCGGGAATTCTTAGAAGTCTATTCTTAAGTTGAGCAATGTTTTTGTTTTTATTTTGGTACAAACTCGCGACTGTTTTTCGTAAAAGATTTAGTTTGACTGCTCTGCAAGAAAAGAGTCGAAGGAAAGTCATAGGTTGTTTATCTTTTAAGGTAGAATAGGCCTAGGTAAGACTGGACTCCAGCCTTTAAGGTATATAATGGCTGCCCTATGGTGTGACATTAATAATTATTTTAATAATTGTCAGGCTGTGCGTTGACAGTAATAATTCCAGAAAGGTTCATTTGAATGTAAATGTTCGCATTTACATTTGAATGGAAGAGCGGACGATGTTTTTCATTCATATCGTTCGTTCATTCACTCGCTAATTTTGGAGCAAAAATTAGGGAGCCTACATTTTTACTGTATTTTCAATGCTTGTCTTTCTGTGAATTTATTTAAATAGTCTTTTTGATGTTGTCACAAAAGCCATGTTTTATATTTATTCCCTTTACATTTTTTTTCTAATCCCATTTCTTTCACGGGAAATATACTTACTTGTTTAATAGAGCAATGGTGGCTCGGTAGTAACGGTGTATCATACAAATATTTATTTCATGCGGGTATCAAACCCGCGATACGCTGTCCAGCAGCGGATTGCTCAACCTAAGCAACCATAATTCCAGAAGACAATATTTCAAGGAAAATTTAACCTTTAAATAGCATATTTGCTTGACGATAGAAAACAATAATAAAACCTTTCATTTATTTTCTAACAAAAAGTCAGGATCAATTTCTATACCCGCTTTACAGAATTCTCTGATCCAACGTAAAATTACCAATAAATATTTCATATTATATTATTATAATGTTTCATGAAAAAAATACTTCCAAACAATAGCATCAAGGTACAAAAATGATTAGATTACAGTAAGTCAATCAATCTTGTATTATGAATGCTGAACAATTGTGTTTCAGCGTTTTTGTATCCGCTTTCAAGGGCAATGATTGATCATTTCTGAAGAAAAAATATTCAGGGAATATCACGCCTGTATTCCTTGAAAGAGTAGGCAGAGGTAGGGAGGTTACACATGACGCGATACCATGCAATTCATCATCATCATCATCATCATTTCAGCCATAGGATGTCCACTGCTGAACATAGGCCTCCCCTTTAGATCTCCACATATACCGGTTGGAGGCGACCTGCATCCAGTGTCTTCCGGCGATCTTTACAAGGTCGTCTGTCCACCTCGTTGGTGGACAGCGCAGATGCAATTCGACCGATCCCAACTACAAGTGAAAATCAACCTTACCACTACGACATATAACACGTTGTTGTTATTTACGGGTAGATGAAAAACAAAACACGATCGCCATGACGACGTCAAGTAAATCGAATTCCATCAATATTTCTTAGTAGCAAGGTCGATTTTCATTTTAGAGTAGAGTAGAAATTGCATATCGCGTTGTGGGTAAAGTCCTTAAGATAAGAGAGGTATTGTTTTTAGAGTTCCCAGAGGATAAAACGGGACCTTATTACAAAGACTTCACTGTCCGTCCGTCATCAGACTGTAATCTCTTGAACCGTTATAGTAAGACAGTTGAAATTTTCACAGATAATGTATTTCTGTAGCCACTATAACAATAAATACATGGCCGCTATAAAAAACAGAATAAAACAAATATTAAAGCTCCTTTTTTTGCGTCTATTAAAATTAAATTAAATTAAAATTAAAAATTCTTTATTGACACAGTTAATAATACATTCATTTTATTTTATACTAAAATATGCATTATATAGTGTATTGCACAGAAGTACTGCTACTGAATCCCAAACTAAGCTTGAGCTTGTATTTTGGGAAACAGTGTTCAACCGTAGGAAGCGTCACAAAAATATAACAATGAATGTTGCTGCTTACAAAAACTGTTTACATCTAAATTTTATAATTATTATTTTAATTACATATAAATTTATTTTGTTATTTAATTACATTCAATTTAAATTTAATATGATTCAATAAATTACTTCAATTAATTAGTTATGTTTTAGTTAAATTAAAATATATTTATTTAATTTTTATTCAACAGATGTGTGTGATCTGTGTGCATGTGTGTGTGTGTATGTGATGAGAATGTGTGTCAGTGTGTAATGTTTTTAAGGATGGTATTTGTGTGATATAATGTTAGGTAATACATGCCAGTAGGTCCTCCGTCTTCTCATAATCCAACACTTGTAGCCATTCATAAACTTTAGTTTTAAGTGCGTGTCTAGTTAGAGAAACAATGTTGAGTTGTTTGTTTATGGTGTTGTATAGCTTACAACTCACAACCTTGTACTGTCTATTTGCGAAGGAGGTCTTGCATGGAACACCAGGGCACACAGGCATTTTGCTGCGTCTATTAGGCTTGGGTAATGGTACGCCTGAATGTTTTCTGAGGATAGTTCGAAGCACAAAGAGTTGGCGAACTGTTAGGACCTTACACTCCGAGTACAGCTGAGATGTTGGGTGCCTGTAGGGGTTTCTTGTCATCACTTTCAGCACTGCTCTTTGTGCTCTCTCCAAGCTCAGTAGATGCGTCTTTGCAGCCCCTCCCCATATGGAGATGCAATATTGTATTACCGATTGACATAAGGCCAAGTATACAATTCTAAGTTGGTCTACACTTGCACTGTCTCTAAGTGTTTTAAATATATGAATGAGTCGTCTTACTCTGGAGTTAACAGTACTTATATGTTTATCCCATCTCAAGCCACTATCCATGTGTACTCCTAGATATTTAACACAATCTGTGCGAGTGATTACTTGGCAATTACAGTTAGTCTGTGAGATGCAATTGTGTGCTTGTATTGTAAATCCTCGCGGTGGAGTCTTAGTTTTATCTTAGTCTATAAAATAATGATACGGAATCAGTCCTGCACGAGTCTGACTCGCACTTAGCCGACTTTTTTTTTGAGATGTGGTTAAAACCTTTAATCTAAAAGCGTATGCATTCTTACGTTATGGACTGTTGGATTTTTACAATATACTTAATAATGTTCCCACATTATTGGGACTATTCCTAATAACTTATCTAAATATTGTAATATATACGAAATGTTGGATGTTTCTTATTGAACCACGAATCAGACCGGCGGAACGGATCTTTGTAAAATTTGGCTAAAATATAGTCTGGAATGATTGAAAGGATACCGTAAATCCCAGTACGCTCCAGTGGAATAACTTTGAAGTTACACACAGACAAATCCGCTGGCGATTGCTAGTGTTTTATAATATATATTCACAAAGAAAACGAGTTTTCGTTACGATACTGAAAGTTCAAATAGTTAAGGAATTATAATAGTCTATTAACAAAGAAAGATTTATAAAATATTTGTTCAGTGCTGCCTATTGTACCGCCCACACACTGAAAACTTTCAGCTTTTGTGGATAAGAAAAACCTAATCTGAAAGAGATATTTAAATATTTATAATTTACTTGTTACCAGCGGCTGCGCGCACTACCTACAACTTGAAAAAACCTCAAGAAATTATCCCACGAGAAACCATGTTCTCGTTTGTTTGTTTATAAACTATCTGTATCCCAAATTTCACCTAAATGCCTTCAGTTCTTTTTGCGTGTAAGAGCAACAAACATCTACATTCATTCTCAAAACTTTCACGATTACAATATTAGTAAAATTAATATTGTAATATGCAATATTAGAAAAAAAATATGTAAAATTGTCGTTGTTGATCCAAGTTTTATCGTCTCCTTATAGCCTATGTCTCTAAGGATCAATGCAGTTTTCCACTTGTGAAAGAATTTATGAAATCGGTCCAGTTGTTTCTGAGTTTACTTATTACAATGGGAGTTCGTAGCTACTTCGTAAGCCTGTCGTGACGAGGAACCGGTCTAATTCCACGTCATCAGATATGTTGAAGCGTAGAAATCATTATAATGGTAAAATACGTATGTCAAATATGTCAAGAAAAATGATAAACATAATATTAATGTAAAAAATCTAAACTAAATTCTTTCCTAATGAGTAATCATAAATATTATGAAGAGTAATCATAATTATTAGATTTATTATCTTATTTTTAATGGCATATTTAATTTAGGGCCACTTCAGAAACGTACTTATCTTTTCATAGACAGAAACTTATTCAAGTATTTTTCTACAATCTTTATCAGTACTTTTTCCTCATCTGCATTCATACATCTGATCATACAAGTGTCTATGGCAACCATGTTAAATATTATTTAAGCTCAAAACAAACATTAACTTCCCCACTCTACCATATTTTTTTGCATTTTACGATTGCAATTTTAACCTTACTCCAATGACATAAGATTCATAATGCATAACCGCATATATGATAGAGCCACTTGATAAAATTGCACGCTCTATGCGCTATATAGAGCCCTACACACGAGTGATGACATAAAGATGCTCTACATGGCTCTACGAGTTGGAAATAAATGTTTTTTTTTAGTAAAACTGACTCTAGTAATCTTAAAATTGTATTTGATTAAAATGCGTGAAATTAAAAGAGTCATTACAGGTACATACCTAAGAAGTTTTTGTAAAAGATAAGGGCATACTCAAACCAGAACGAAACAAAATAGGAAAATGAAATATAAATTTACGTTTTTACTTTCAAAGATATTTCAATAAACACAAAGAGGTGTTCTTTATGACAATAAAATAAATCAAGATGGAAACGGCACTTATTTCTTTCTAAATATGTATTTTTCTTGCGTATTAATTTAAATAAAAGTACCAAAAACAAAACAATACAACCCATCTCAACTTCACCCCCAAACACAACTATATTTCACCCCCTACAACACAAACACAATCTCACATAATAGGACTCATTAACCCTCTTTCAATACGTTTTCAAAAATAAAAACAAAAAAAACCGTCGGACGTCCGAACGACCCGTTCAATGGTGGCCATAGGACAGCCCTGCCCCGTGCGTTGTGCTACAAGATTCATGGGTTTAATTGAAAATTCTATGGGGACTGGAATGAATGGCGTTTTTTTGCGACTTTCCTATATGTATTTTTGAGAACAATAGGATTTATCCCGTTGTGTTTTATAGTCGTTAAGAAGCTTTGTCTGTATTTTAATAAATATGTTTTTACAGTTTTCATGACACGTAGTAAAAGAAAGGGTGTGAGTGTTGTTATTGTTACTGAAAGATGTGACAATACTCGTGAAAT
The DNA here is from genome assembly GCA_950005045.1 of Agrotis exclamationis. Taxonomy (NCBI): domain Eukaryota; kingdom Metazoa; phylum Arthropoda; class Insecta; order Lepidoptera; family Noctuidae; genus Agrotis; species Agrotis exclamationis. Next base: position 15,443,008 of record OX465441.1, read on the forward strand.
TGCGAAGACCGTACTTGTTTGTAACGAAGAAAACAACAAATGTTTTCTTCTACAAATAAATATCTCTTAATTTAATCACAGTCACGTGCCATTCATTAGTTAAAGCGCTTAATAGACTAAAAAAAACAAGAAAAGACACGCTCAATCAAAATCAATCACAAAAATAGCCTCGTCAGAGAGAAATACAAAATAGAAACACAAAAATACCTATACAACAAAGTTTCAAACTAATTCAAGTACACCCGTAAACAATACAGGAAAAACAAAACAAAAAAATCAATGGAAAATCGGAGCATTGTCGAGAATCCAATGAATGCTAACTACCCTTTTCCCAAGGGGGTGAAGTGGCGCACAACCTGAATGCCTCAGTTTTAGGTTCAACCCCTAGGGGGTGAAATGAGCTCATTTTTTAAATCACCCACTCAAAACGATGGCTTTTGTGGGATAATATTTTAATTATCGTATTTTACAGTTTGAGGGTTGTCGGGTTTACGACAATGTTACTTTTTAATTTATGAGGGATGTGCCAGATTATTTTGTCATGCAATTTTGTGGTTGATAAAATTGGTCATTATTTTTGGGGGATTATGGCTTAACATCATTATGAAAGTTGGTTCGTGTGCTTGTTACCATATTTGTGGTATCTTTTCATGGTGTAATTGCAAGATTTTCTGAAACGAAAAAAAGGGAATGTAAAATTGCCTTAATCAAATATCAAACCATGTCTAATTGTGTGTCTGTTTAAGTATTAGGAACTTTTAGGTTGTAAAATAATTAATGGGTAATCAAAATAGTTAGATCATAGTGGATTCTTTTTACGGTGGGAATTGAAATATCTAAAACAAAAAAAAAAATGATATAAAATTTTATTACATACGAAATATATCAATCAACAACAAATCCAATAAAAATAACAATTCAAGTCTCATGTATTCGTAATAAATAGGTTGTACAAACACAAAAGGTAGTGATAGATAGCGATCCAATAGCCCATACATACATTTATACATACAAACACAAAGGTACATAAAAGCCATTTTTCCTGAATCTCGGTCTAGAATGAGAGCCGTATATTTTATTGTCAAAGTTTATTGCCTAGACTATCGATTTGAGAGGGTAAGTAGAGCTCGTGGTCGGGTGAATAACCTGAACTCAAATTATAGCAGAACTTTAAAGTTTTGTTTTGTTTAAATATAAGTATGCAAGAGGTACTTTACGTTTATCCAGGGGTACCATATTATCCAGTTACTGAGACTTCATGTAAATTACTTATAATCAGCTGCATGCAGTTCAACTGGGAGCTGACGTCAGTATATTTAGGAAGAAGCTAGAGAAGATGATGATTATGAGATAGGTACTTTATGAAACTTTTGAAAATGAACATTTTTGATATCGTTTAGATATGTAACAGATCATGATACATTTACTAATGGGTTCGAGTGGGCGTCCTTCAAGAACCAATCTTGTTCGGGCCAGACGATAATCGTTGCCATACACCGTAGGAATGCTGCGCCGCCAGTCTCCTGGGGACATTATATCAGTTTGACAGCGTTGAGAATAAATTTTGTGATGTTATGATGTCGTGTTCATTTATTACTATGTTGTAACATTTTGAACAAAGCGAATGAAATTATATCAACTTTAATAATGAGTTTGTAATGTAAAGTTATTACATCCAGCCGAAAAGTAGAATGAGCTTGTAGTCAAGTATTTAATCATAATTTTTTCTTTTCAAGCCATCCATCAAATTAAAATACTGATTACAACAAAAATATTCATAGAAAATAATATTCAAAACATAAATTTAAACTATTTTAATAATGTTCTACCAAAGAAACTATGAATTCGTGTTTTGAATATTAAAAATCAGAATGCATTTATTCTACAAGAATGATTTTCTTAATTAAAATTGCAATTTATTCAATGCTGCTTTAGCATAATAACATTTCTCTCCTTTTGGGAGTTCATATTTTACATTTTCAAATCCCTAAAGAGGTTGTTTCGTTTTTTGCCTTTGAATTAATTCCCTGATGTCATTGCACCTTTCAACTTTATTGAAAAAAAAAAGTGGTTTTGTTCATGTGATTAATTATGCTGTGTTCATGAAAGTTTCAAATATTTAATTTGTTTTATTTGTTCTTGTTTTTAGTAATGAAAAAAGTTATACTTATGTAAATTCTAGTGAATCAGTGTAACTATAAAAAAGTTCAAACTTGGGGTTAAAAAAGTTGAAATTCCAACCCTTGGGTTGAATCAAATAATCATGACCAATTACTGCACAATGCTTCAACGTCCTTGGTTGCATTCTACGATAAATTAAATTAATTTTAATGAAATTAAACAGCATTGTTAACTCCTGCATATTCCGCTCCTTCCTCCTAATTAAGTCTGGATTCATAATTAAGTAATAGAACAAAAAAATATATAAAAAGTAAAATTACCTAGTCAATTTAAAGGAGCAAGTGTCGTCACCTACCAATTACGTTGGAAAAAAACGCAGTTCCGTCAAATGTCTGGTAGCCAAGGGTACTTCCCATTCAGTAGCGGTCTCGACGCAAGCACCACTTCTGCTTACCCCTCTATTATTCCCCGAGAGGCTTTTACAATTTGAAGACTTAAGAAAAATAGGGAAAATGCAACCAGCATTTTTCACGTCGATTTTTTTCATAGGCTTGTTAATTATGATGGGGGTGAAGTTGTTGGTCTGTGGGGGGCGTTGTTGTGAATGGTAAGGGGTGAAATGGATAATGGGCAGTTTTTGTTGTTGGCAGTTGTTGGGTAGTGCGTAGGGTAGTTAGTGGCTTTGAATTTATTTTAAAATGTGAATGCACTTCTCTGTACCTAGTGTTGTATTTCTACTGCCTAAGGAGACATAAGAAATATACATTGAAAACGCATTACCACTAGTCTCACAAGCACCCGTGTAATGACCCCCTTGACACATATTTTATCTCTTTTATCTACCCCCATTTAAAAACCATCATTAACAACCTCTTAATCTTACTCATTTACCGTATGCACATATTTTATTTTCTATCCAACCATGCATAAACAACATTTTATCTTTCCATTATTTATTTTCCCAAGAACTGTAGAATTGAATTTAACTCAAAAGCAAGTTGTTTTCAATTCGGTAAAAGAAAAGTTGGCGGTAAGGTAAGCAGGGGTAGCTAAGTACACTTTGTATTGGGACTTAAGTTGCAATGGGTTTTTTACTTAGGAAGGAGATGTTTTACTTTACTTGGATTGCTTGGGGGTTGTTGGGGGGTGAAGTTAGGGGCATTATTTGTTGAGTAAAATGACTATTACTTGTCAGTGCATTTAAATTGCTGCTTTCTTTCTTTAATAGTGGTATGATAACGTACCCTTAATTATCTTAAAAATAATAATTAACTGCACTGTTAAAGCTGTGTTTTCTCATATTGGAAATATAATGCTTTGTAGCAAAAATAATAGAATTCACCAGCTGGGCAGATCTGAGAGGGTGCGTGTGTTTACATTATTAATATGTATAGTGTATGACTACACTTGATTTTTGTGTGTGCTGTATTTGTGTTGGAAAAATACATTTCGCTAGTCGCCCATCATTCAGCGATAGCAGGAGCAAAAGATGTTGTTTTTGGATTATTGCTACTTGACCTATCAAACTATCAAACCAACGATTTCAAAAACTTTTCATACGGTTGACAACACTTAACTATCCAAAGATTTGATTTGAGATGCTATAGAATTCAGACGAAGTTTCAAATTATTGAAAACTACCTAGCTATTTAGGTCACTCAGGACCAAAGCAGCTTTCAAAGGATGAAAGAATTTTTGAAATCGGTCCAAGTTTCGGACCCTAATAATCTTGCCAGTTTATAATATTAGTGTAGATTAGTTAGTTTCAATCGCAAAAGGTGAGTAACTACAACTATTTAGCAACTTAGCCAAACCACTCAGTCCCCAACGGTAGCTAACATACATTCTAATTAATTTCTAGAAATTCTAGAACGTTCCGAACTGTTACCGACCATTTTCAAATAGAATATTTTAATAATACATCAGCTGAGAATTGAATCTCAGTCCCTTGAGGAAGCTTGGGAAATAGAGGGCAAATTGTAAGCGTTCCATAGGAAAAGTTGGTGAACACCTTTGATAAAGTTGGCCATCCTGTTTTGCCTCTGTTAAAGTTATTGTCATTAGATTGATAATGATATAAACTTATGTTTTAGACATTTTTGGTTGTTTCTTTTAATTGGATTTTTAAAGGTCCACGTCTGAAAATTCGTTTAGAAGTATTTGCAAGCTAGTCTAATAAACATAACGCATTTAGAATTGTAAGAAGTAAAGGCCTATTTACACGTTGCAAGAACTTGCAAACAAGTTTGACTGCAATGTATTTTGTTTGATCAAGTAAATTCATTGAAATGAAATGAAATGATGTTTATTTTGCAAGTACGTTATATCAACACTTTTACACGTCTTTTCATAAAACTAGGAGGGGCCGGTGTTTCGTACCTGACTACTCTGAGAAGAAACATCCGAAACAAACACAGAGGACACTGTCTCTTTTAAAGTCCAGACATCATAAAATTAGATCAGGTTATACGAGGACCATGCAGGTTAATGTCTGAAATGGTCTTTAGAAGAAAGAGAGAGAGAGAACAATACCAAAGAAAGGACTTGTGTAGGCCGCTTAAGTTAGTCTGCAATGTAGCCAATCTTGCATGCATTTTCTTCTTCATCGTTCGTGTAAATGAGGCTTTAGAGCAGATATATTATGCCAAAGTCTGGTACGATGAAGACAGTTGATTATCCAGCCCGTTAAGTACTTGGGTAACTTGCAAATTATTCATAGGTACTCAAAATGAACTGAAAATACGAAAAAGTTTCAGAAAGAGCTGATTTAATAAACAAGTAGCCTTTTAGTAATGGAGGATCTAAATCAATCATTCGCGAAACAAAAAAATATTCAAAAATTCTATACTAATAAAAAAATCTAAAGGTCCCATTTCACCCTTTTACTGGCATTTTCTTCAAAAATCTACTAAAATATTCCATTAGTTGACATCGAATATCTTTGAAGAATCGTTCATTCGCAGTAATTGTCAGAGTTTAATAAGAACGAATGAATGAATGATGGAGTTTTAAGCGAGTTGTTCGAAACTTTCCAATCCCTACTTCCGTTTAGTTTTTAATTGCTAACTGAATCTTTTGAATTTGCCCGTTTTTAATGTATTATGTTGAAATGTATTGACAACAACTTTTCAATTAAATAATGGTTCTTTTCTCTGGACCCTGAATTGTAAACTTTTCTTTCTTTTTAATTTAAGACTTTTTCCAATACTTCACAGGGCCCATTTTGTCCATAATTAGCCAAAAAGTTTCTTTTGACAAGCAAAATACATTATAATTAATGTCTTTTAATTGAGTTGATAATTCTAAAATAGCGCTTTTATCGACAAATTGTAGACTGAATTATGTAACGCATTGTACCATAGCAAAAACACATTTCTATAGCAAGGACACATTTCCCCACACTAGAAATTTCTTATTTACAAACATAGAAACACAAACACTCAGACCCGGAACACCCACTTGTAGGTCATTCAAAATATTTGTTTCGTACGTAGATCGAACCCGCGACACGCTGAGTAGCAGTCGATCGCTCAGCTACTGCACCAATCGTTTTTACGTACAAACGTCAGCAGGTCAACCTACCCCAATCTGTCGAATTTTAGCAATCGAGAAATAACCTTCCACTTTTGTGATAAGGTTGAAAATCTATCAAAGAAATTTGACAGTTTGAGGTAGGTTGATGTGCTAGCGTCTAGTCTGTACAATTATTGTCACCACTATGACCCAAGTTAAAAGTGACTATTGCCACCAACCTTGTCCCACGGAATAAAATAACTGAGAAATCAAATCATGATAGAAAACGTAATAACACTTTGACCGACTTATGACGATTGTGGTAAAAAAAGCACAACAGAGCACACAATGACATAGGGCACAAAAAAACACAAAATGTTGGCCTCAAACTTCACTTATTAATTGTAAAAAAAAAATTCGTCGGGTGAAGTTGCAAACTTGCGTCTAAATGTTGAGCAATCTATTATTCTATGGTTTAAAGGCATTTTGAAAGGACTTTACAGTCTTTAAAATAGAGTTGAGAGTCGTTTGTTAAAAAAAATTTTTTGGCAACGATCGTTGCCATAAGCAAATTTCGAGTTTTGGTTTTGGAAATGAGCATTGCCAGAAGCAAGTTAGCGGTTAGAGTCGAACCTAAGTTCTCAAGTGTCTACTAGACCACCAAAGTAGTTAAAACAACCAACAAAACAAAATTAAACTAGTATTTCCTCTTACAAATCAACTGACACGCTTCCAATACGTCTCGGAGACAATACCCCACGTTTTTTACCTCATCGTTCCACTCGAGTGAACCAACGGTTTCCTGTCATCCTGCTTACCCCTTACAGGAATCACGCGTGAACGAGCTTGAGGGTTCCAGCGTCTGATAAGGATGTGGGACAGTTACAAGCATCTATATGTATACACTTGTCTAAATTAGAAAAAACGACCTTGCAGAATAAAGCATCATTTAGCCAGTGCAAGAAATGTTTGGTTGAATTTATTGTCCATTAATAGTCCACATGTAGTCAAATATGCATGCAATTTCTTGCAGCGTGTAAATGGGCCTTCACATGGGAAAAATTCCACGCGTATAAGTATAGTACCGTAGAAACGGGTTTTGTCGATGAAAGAAAAGACAAAATGACAGAATTTAGGAAAAAAACCGTTTTATGCATGGCAATGTTTAAAATGTAGAATATACTTTTTTTTCTTCAAAGGTAATCGGATCAATGCCATCATATCACACATCACATCATCAGCCTAAAATGTTTCCACTGCTGGGACACAGGCCTCCTCTCTATGAGAGGGAGTGGGCCATAATCCACCACGCGGGCCCAATGCGGGTTGGTAGATGTCACATGTCTTCAAATTTTTGGTTCTAGGACATGCCGGTTTCCTCACGATGTTTTCCTTCACCGTTTTGAGAGCAGTGGTGATGAAATAAATTACACAAAGTAATACGCCTGGCCGGGTTCGAACCCACGACCTACAACTCGTAAGTCGGGACTGATATCACTGGGCCACCACTGCTCAATCAATGCCAGACTCGTGTAAAATAAAACTGTCGAATTGTATAGAAATAACTGTGTTCTTAGTAGATTTAAGATGGAATTGATCGTGCTATAAGTGTTCAGGTAAAACTCTTCTATCATAATAGTAGGTACACGTAGTAAATGAGTGCTAAATTACTGTTCGTATAAACTGCAATTAATCAAAGCAATCAATAAGAGTATTTCAAGTTTGAAAGCCGATACGTGCTTATGACTGTACTTATATTTTGCTTGTGACTTATTATGTACTGATGTGTCTTTTGGCTTCACTCATTTGGAAACATTTTTTTTAAAGGAAAGTTATATTATTATTATGATTGTGTTGTTGGGGAACATTTTCGTATAAATTTGGATTTCGAGAAACTGGACATTTTGATACAGAGAGTTTCGGGAAAAGCATATTTTGGGAAAGAGACGTTTCGAGAAAGGCAATATTTTGGGAAAGGGACATTCCGGGAAATAGAACCGAGCGACATTCTGAGCTGGAACGACGTTTTCGTGTGTAAAATAAGGTCCGGTTAAGTTTTCTATCATGTGGCTTATAAAAATAATTAATAGATTTAAAAAATCTAAAAACCCACGTTTTTAAATGTCCTAAAAAGAAGAAAATAACCCTACGGGGCTGAGAGAGGGGCCACTCAAAACGTGGGGGCGTATATTATATAAGGGATTATTTATGGGATATATTTACATGACGTGAGATCGTAGGTGTAACTTGCAAAGATACGCCCCCACGTTTTGAGTGGCCCCTCTCTCAGCCCCGTAGGGTTATTTTCTTCTTTTTAGGACATTTAAAAACGTGGGTTTTTAGATTTTTTAAATCTATTAATTATTTTATTATTTTTATCATTGTTCATCGGGTTTGAAGCTACCCTGAAAATTTCAGCCTGCTAGCTTATCGGGAAGTGCCTCAAAGCCTGTCCGCCATCTTGGACGTCCGCCATACTGGATTAATAGCCTAGCCTAGCATAAGCCACATGACTATTTTTTTCGTATTCCTGACAGCAAACCCTTTCATTTGATACCCATATCACGGGGGTGGATTTCAAACAGCCAGTCTACCATCTTGGACGTCCGCCATATTGGATTTAAGTCACGTGACTATTTTTTTCGTACTCCTGATAGCAAACCCTTTCATTTGATATCCATATCACAGGGGTGCATTTCAAATAGCCTGTCTGCCATCTTGGACGTCCGCCATATTGGATTTAAGTCCCGTGACTATTTTTTTCGTATTCCTGACAGCAAACCCTTTCATTTGATACCCATATCATGGGGGAGGGTTTCAAACAGCCAGTCCGCCATCTTGGGGAGGCCGCCATATTGGATTTGTTATGACGTTTCTTAGCTAGTCATGTATTGTCATCAGAACTCAAAGCGTGTACAAAATTTCAGCCTGCTAGCTTATCGGGAAGTGCCTCAAAATTGAGTTGCAAAAGTCCAACCGGAACGACAAACAAACAAACAAATAAACAAACAAACAAACAAGAAAAGTGAGTGTATAAAAACGTGGGAAAATGTACGAAACTACTCAATGACATGTATACTTGCCCGATTGTTTACAATAGCCTAGAAAAATGTCAAGTTATATTTGATCTACATATTTGGTATCTATTCACTATTTCGAGAAAGCTATTTTCTAAACTAATCACAGACTCTGCGTCTGACATATGATCTTGAGACATATTATACAAACTTAATACCTATTATTACTGTAAAATTAACATACAGCATGCTCCATTTTCTCGCTCAACCGAAGGTCAAGGTCAAGTTCACCGAACAATGAGACTGAACGAAAGCTATCATACCGTCGTCTGGCCGTATGTAAGTTTGTGTTTGTCTATGTGTAGATGTGTGTGCGTATAATAAAAACACAAAGCTTGTGTCCGCTGGGCCGTGGAGCGCGGTTATCCGCCACCGTGGGTACGAAAACTTGGGTGTTGTTTATGCTGTACGATTGTTTTGTCATTGAGATAGTTTCAGTTTTAAGTGATGACTTATCGTTACCACTCTCAATCTGGTTTTACTTGTCCATCATCGCTATAGACTTACTTTGTCACTGGAGCTGAGTTTTTCAAAATTGGTCTAATATAGTATCTTTGTTTCTTTATGCCTAGATCATAATGTCTACGCAATCATCAGCATCTTGTATCTTCACCTGTCTACCTTTTCTCAATAATCTTACTTAGTGTTTGCTTTTAATCTGGTAGGATGCAGCCGAATGTCAATATTTTACATAAATATCGTCATCATCAATGATATTATAAGTCATAGATATGTTATACACGTACAAAACAACAGAAAAAAACGTACCGCGCAGAGAGGCAGCACACATACACACTTTTTATTCACACACATTACATTTCACTACAAGTAAAAAGGATAGCTTGATAAAACCAATATGAAAAAAGTGACAGCTAGATGGTGACGCTCTCTCTTTTATCTCACTCGCACTCTCACTCGCACTCTTTCTTTTACGACGCCATATTTTAGAAACGTAATGTTTTATTTGTGAAAATATTAAAATAAATAATATATTTACGAATGATAAGTGATTCTTTGACTTTTAGAAGTCTTGCTTGTATAATTTGTACAATATCTCATCACACACGACGGCATTTTCGGTGGTTTTGAGTCACTTTTACTTTTGACTCACTCTGTAGTACGTGAAGTGCATCCGTTGTCGCTGGCAACGTCGGACTGAGGTCAAGGTTTGTGAATCAACCACATTTGAGCGCGTCTGTTTTTGAGCGCGTATAACGTATCTACACCTTTTTACTTATAATATCATTGGTCATCATACCTAAAGAAGGAGACTAGAGATAATATGAAAAAAAATAAAACTGTCACTTGTCAGCAAAACATAAACACGTTACTTGCCTGTAAGTAAGATAAATACCTATCTACATACATCACCAAATTATCTTTTGGCACACAAAAATAACATGTACAAAAAATCCCCTTCGTAATCGTATCGCCCCCGTATCGGACTCTCTAAACGCGTCATCAAGGAGTGTGCAGCGATGCGTGAATCCTCTACTCAAGGTCACAACACCCTGTGTACGCCGGCGGCGGCATGTTCACGACATAATAACTTATTTTTATTAAAGGATGGCAGCAATGAAGTAAGTTAACTATTGCGATGGTAAGGAAACACTGCCGAACTATGTAAAACAGGGGGTCTTTATGGCAATGTCAAAAAAAAACCGTAAAATGGAATAACGTATTCTATTTTCAAGCAGTAGAGTAGATAATTGATAAAGAATAATTTCATTAACAAACGTATTGGCCTAATGTGGCCTTTTTAGACCACTAGTTGTCCAGTTCATCTTTCTAATAGACACTGGCACTGGTAGCTGAGTAATTAGACTTCGGTTCGATTCCCGTACGGAACAAATATTTATAAATCTACGAGTAGTTTTTCCGGCTTTGGGTATTTGTGAATGTAAGATTAAATGTTTGTGAACACAACCACGATACAGGATAAAATCATAGAAGATTTTTTTTTAGGATAAAGAAACTAAGAATCAAAACTTCTGTTTAATAAGTTATTATGCTTGCTTTGAAATCAATAAACACTACAGTCAGTGAGAAAACAAATTGATTTATGCCATACAATATCTATGAGAGAATTTCGTTTTAACAGCTCAAAAACGAACAATAAAATTCTATTCTTTTCAAGTTCGCTCTTGATCTCAGTCAAAGGGCGTTTGACTGTGTTTTTTACCGAAGTACTAAAAGTTCTAAAACTTTTTCTGTTTGGGACTTTTTCGGTTATTTATCAAATTAGATCTAAAGAATTCTTCCAGATAAACGTCCCCGAAAATAGAATTACCTCCACATGTCACATTACTTGTACCAACATTGGTTTAATAGAAAAAAATATATACCAACATGTACTTACTAAGGAAAGGTTACGAAAACAGCGTTTTTATTAGAAAAGGCAATATTTCTGGAAGAATAGAAAAGTGCTTTGCCATAGTATAAGGAAAAATATGAAAGTACACACCTGTATCTATCGAAAGTTGTCGTACGTTTGTAGGAAAAACATCATAGGATCGTAAAAGTAAAAAAGAAGATTCTGACGAATTGAGAATCGTTTGAGTATTATCCTCTTTTTTCAGAAGTCGACAAAAAAATACCTAAAGGCAGGTAAAGTGAAATTCGACCAGTTAGCAACAACGATGATAATAAAAAAAAATCTTAATTTGCTTTTTTTGTTTGTTTTTTTTTTTCACTATGAATTTCTCCTGTATCGTGGGATCGTTAATATTTAAACTGTTACACAGAAACATGCAGACCCGGAACAATCTGCTTCTAGAGCATACAAGTATTATTTTGTACCCATAAAAGAAAAAAAAAGAATTGAACCTGCAACACAGTTGCCCACTCGACAGCAGCTGATCACTGCGCCAACCCCGCAGTCCTGGACTAGGTAACATCCGTCGGCTTCCTTCAATAGCCCTTTACGTTCTAGGGTCACGGTTTTCCTATGAGGGCCCCGTCGGATTGCTAACTGCTCTTAGAGCGACGCCCGTCGACACAGGCATGATCCATGATCGGTCTGCGAGTCACCCATTATTACTCGCCGTACGCATGGCCATTAGGAACTTACCTAATCTTTGAAAAACGTCAAACTCTTCACAACGAATGTTCTAACAAGTCGGCATTAAAGCAGAAAGCATTTTATTTCAAAGACTTTCATACTTAGCGTTACCTTTGTCACTTTATCTTACTGTATCGTATTATCTTAACCTTGGCGAATATCAAGCTTTTGGATCTATCATAAGTAACAAGGTCTGGATTTATCAAGGTAACAAAACAATCGTATCATACTAATATTGGCGCGGGCATCGGGCGGCGAGTAATGGGCAACTCGCCACCCGACCATGGACCATGCCCGGATCGACGGCGCGTTGTGTTCCACGCGCGCCTCAAAGAGTGTCAGCATGATGACGGGGCCCCCCTCTAGAGAGCCAAAGCCTGCCGGGGTCGCGGGACTTATCTCATTACCGTGACCCCGGAACATAAAAGGGCTATTGAAGGACACCGTGGATTTTAGTCAGTACGAGTCTGACAGTCCCTCTCGCCCTGCCCTGGGTTCCGAGGACTTATTTGATGATTTTACCACGAAAAAAAAAGGTAATTGGATCAATGCCATACTCGTACTCTCATAAATAACTGTGTGTTCTTAGTAGATCAAAGATGGAATTGGTCATGCTAAGTGTTCAGGTAAAACTCATAATAGTAGGAAAAAAAAATCATACTAATATTATTATAAGCGTGAAAGTTAGTGAAGATGGATACATGGTTGTTTGTTACTCTATCACGCAAAAATTACTGAACAGATTTGAATGGGCACACAGATAGTTTATAACCTGAATAAAAAGATATTATAAGGTAGTTATTCCGAAGTATTCCCGTTTGAGCAACTATTTTCAGGGCACCAATGTTAAAAACAACTATTGTAAACCCGATTAGGTGCGTCCACACAGAGCGCCAGCCTCGCGAGGCATTTGCTGCGCGAGGAAACTGACAAGCGAGGCTGCTCACTCTGTGTGGACGCGTCTATTGTTTTTCGACCGAGGCACGAAACAATATACGCAAGCAAAACAAAACCCGACACTGGATGGCTCGGGCGCTCGGTCGCTCGACCTCAGCAGCGCTGTCACTTGCCTCGCCCGAGACACGTCCACACTAAACGAGCTGCTTCGCGCGGAAAATGCCTCGCGAAGCTGCGCGCTCTGTGGGGACGCACCTAATGAGCACGTATCAAAATTTTGACGAGTTGCTCAATCGGGAAGCGTCACCTCATTAACTATGTTGTAGTCAGTTCTCAGTCGAGCCTGATTCAGCTGAATATCAGAAGTTCAAAAACGGCAACTTAGCAATATTCCAAATGATTCACTTCGTGAATGAATATTGGAAGTATACCCAAAGACATTAACTGGAAATCCACACAGTAAATACTATTATTATGACATTTTATGTAGTAGGGGAACAGTGTATAAGACGGGGACGCGAGGTATGATGGGAAATCACACACCTAAGGCAAATTTAACACAAAACTAACGTAGCACAAGCGCCAACAGGACGCCATTATGTCTGGCCACTTGCAAATGACGTCCTGATGGCGCTTACTCTACGTTATTGTTGTGTTAAGTATGCCTAAAGAGTGTATGTCCCCATTATACCTCGCGATTATTAACGACCCCGTCTTATACACTGTTCTCCTAATACATCGTAGAATCGTGGAAAAATACAAGTTACCAAGTGAACCTAAAGAAAATAATCAAAGGGAAAGATCACCTTTAATAAAACATCGTGAACCTGCCTCTAGTAACAGTCAAAAATATTCGTATTACTTCATAGAACTCGTGCCGCTCTTATTTCATTGGAGTTCCGCCATCTTGTCGTTTAATCTTCCTGGTTGACCTTGACCTTGGAATGTCAAGGTCAAAAGGTTGCGTACATGTTTGTTTTGTTAGTTTATTTGTGAAAACTTTTGAGTTGTATTTGTTTGGGGAACTTCCGTGTTAGACATAATTGAATAGTCAAACGAACTTACCTGTAAGTGAAGTTCGACTGTAATTATTATCGTTGTCGCATTGTCTGAAGATGATTAGAAATACTCGTGTAGTCTCGGCTTTAGTCTGTGACGCCACACATATTTTAAAGATAAACTTGAAATTTCCGAACGGTAACCCCACCTGTCATGTTAACCTGGAACTAGCTTCATTAAGTTTATAGCGGTTTATTGATTTTACAACATAGGGTCCATGTTTATGTAGCATGGAAAAGACTGGGTTGGGTGGGACTAATCATCTTCAGACAATGCGACAACGATAATAATTACAGTCGAACTTCACTTACAGGTAAGTTCGTTTGACTATTCAATTATAATCGTTGTCGCATTGTCTTCGATGATTAGAAATACTCGTGTAGATGTTTAAAGACCAGTTGTAAAAACAATAATCTCTTATTTAAGAATTGAAATAACATTGGTGTTATTTGCAATTTTAACAGCTGATATACCTACAACAAGGTATAGCAATACAGTTCTAATCAAAAAACCATCTTATTGAAAGTTGCTTCAGAGAAGCTTATGTTATTGGAATAATGGACTGTTAAGAGATCTAGCAAATGCTTGTCAACTTGTTTAATGCATTATTAACCCACTTGCTGAATGCTGCTGATACTTTGAACCCAACGGCTGATTTCTGCTGAGCTTCGACTGAGCTCACAATTTTATATGACTTTGTTAATTCTAATAATTAGCCACAGCATTAGCTGGGCATTCTTGTATACCCAACAAGTTCTAGACGTGAAGACTTGTAACTGGCTGTCAGATTATCATACTGTTATTTATCAGCATTGTATTTAGCTGTAAGAAAGGGTTGGCACCTGTTCTAGGCTTTTGTATCTTTACAATTTTAATTGGAATACAGTCTTAACTCTTGTCATTGTAGGTATTGTTAATATTAATAAGAGAGGTTGTTTTGGGCACTGAGTATCAGTAATGTTGCAAAACGCTTTCTATGATGTGATTATATTTGATATTATAATTAAGTTTCGACAATGTTGAACAATGTCGTAAAATGTTGCAATCAAGTAAAAACCTGGCACGTGACTATAATTGGAGGTATTAACTTGAAAAAACCTCTAAAAAAGTATTTTAATCTAATCATCTGTATGTACCTATGGAATGGTTGTCCTATAATAACAGATTGAGCTATTCCAAGGTACTTCAAACTTCCATTGGCATGTATTTCATTAAAAATGCTTTTTTTTTTTTTTTTTTTGGTTATGGTCGGGACTCGAACCTGCGTCACCTGACCTACTCCAGAGTGCTTAGGCAACAAAGCTATCGCAGCCTTGCCAGCGAGAATACATGGAAGACTTAGTAATATTTATTTTATTTCAGTGACAATATTTAGCCCATTTTATTTTATCCAACATGGATGGATAAACTGACCGGCTCCTGTTTCTAACCATTTATTTGATAGTGTGAACCATGACTGAGTAACCCAATAGGGGTCTATCTACCACCATACCTGTTATTTTGTTACAAGTATACAGAAAAGTGGAATAGATTAATAGGTATATTGAAAACCAATATAAGGTAAAGGCATTTACCGCTACAACCCCTTGGTCGGGATGTCACAACACTTTCTTTTGGCATCCACTGAGGGTTCACCAAATACACAGAAGTAATCTTATAACTTTTTTATAGTTCTCCATTCCCATTTTGTTATCTATTTATTTTCTGTCTGGACTCAAAAAACTGATAACGATTTTTCTATTAAATATTGGTATTTTATGTAAGTAGCAAAAATAGAAAAAAGATAATTTTTTTTTTGGGCTGAAAACCATTGTCAAACATTTTTTAATAATATTTATAAAATCTCCTAATATAATGATACTGCAGTTATATTAGCTATATACTGGCAATGCTTATTTACCCAAACAAAAAAGGTAGCTATAAATTCCAACTAATTGATGTGAAACTTAGCTTTATTTACAGTTTATTTTTCATTAGCAGTCTGGCGACCACCAGATAGATAATCCACACTCAGTCGAGGAAACATCTGTGAATATATTTAACTCGAAACCATTTTTATGTTTGAGTGGGTTAGGTTACCAGACCACCATTTGTGATCTCATGTATTTATACAATGTATTTATTTAATTTTTGATTTTAGTTTTAATTTAGGTAGATTTATTTTGTTTAATGTATCGTGTATAATATGTACTAATACTAATATGTAATTTATCTACATTTATGTATTTAGAAATATATAAGAATGTTTATCAGTTGTCTAGTACCCATAACACAAGCTTTGCTTAGCTTGGGACTAGATGGCGTTGTGTGATAATTGTGGAATATTATTATTACTGTACTACATAATAGGGTAGTTTTCATGTATTGGTTGTATCTTAAATATCATTGTTTTCTTTAGAACAATGTATTGTTCTGAAGTAAAAATTAAGCAGTCCATGCTTAATGGGTGGACAAACCAATAACAAAAAATTCTAACAAACTGAGCTAAAAACTCTCACTAATAAAATAATCTGAAGTGTGTAATCCTTGATTATTTTTTATACTTTATCAATTATTTATTTTCTTCAGGTACCTGCTTAGTCATGCCAATATTATTGATTAATAATTATAAATCCTTCTTAGGATAAATATCTTTTATAATGAATGTACGGTTATTTGCAATTTACTTAAAACTGCAATAGCTGCTTCTTAAACCGAAACATTTCAGAAGATTATCTAAAACACATAATAATTGATATAAAACCTCTTTCTCTTAAGGTTTTACAGGTATCATACTTTCTGTAAGTGTTTATGATGCTGTGAATAAGGCCAAAAAAGGGTGAAGTTTTGAACTATATTACAAGTTATTTTATAACTATTGTTATTTTCCTTGGAATATAAATGTGGGATATTTTTCCCCTATCCATGTAAATATTATTACGATGTTTTTATGATGATTATAATATTTACATTTTTGGGGTGTAGTTCTCATTTGATCTCATTATATAAATCAGGATTTTAATTTCACAAATCGTTATATCCAGGTAAGCTATAACTTACAATAAAGCTCCACATAAGACGGAAAGTAAATTACCGGGATAACTTATTTACTGTGGCAAGTAGTTCAATCAGTTCAAAATTTTAGCTGTAGAGATTATACTTTAGAAAATTTACCATTAAGATAAGTATTAGTAATTATCTCTGGTGTGGTTTAGTATAAAAAGGGGTTGATTATCCAACCCATTATCAGAATAACAATAACTGGGTCACAAGTGATTAATTTTCAATCACATAATTTATATTTGAGACTTGCCTACCTGCGAGTCAATTTGTGACAGGGATGGTTTGATCGTGGTCTCTCACGCTCCATCTGCTGCTGTTGCTCTGGAATACACCCTGCTCATTTACTCCTCAGCCCAGAGAGGGCCCCACCAGTTTAAAGCTTTGTTATTAATTTTAAGTGTTTGTTCGGGCACCTGTGCACTCTGTCTAGAAATAATCTTTAATTCCTGATCTAGGTCTAGATCTTTTAACGGGTCAAACTGTTCTTAATCTCTCACCAAGATCTTCATCAAGTAATGTGTTTTTTAGAATAATTGTCCCGTTGCAATCAACAGAAAACAAACTCACATGTCTTTTGAATGGCTGACAATTAAAGGGTTTACATCTCTTTGGGTCTGAATACATAAAATATTTATTCAATCACATAAAAGAATTGAAATTAACATTCAGCCTTTCAGTAATATTCATATTTTGTCCTTGTCATCCTTTAAATACACTGGGAGGCATGATCCAAGACAAGCCAGGGCTGTGTTACCCCTAAGATGACCCACGGACAGAAATATGCTTCTGTTTAGTTAACTTGATCATAATTTGATCTAGAGATATCATTTCCCCTTTGGGATATTTGTTTAAATAACTCTTCATATTTTCAACAGCTGTGAATCAACACATATCTCAAGTGCCAGATTTTAAGTAAATGAATATCTTCCAAATGCATTTTGTTAAAACATTAATCAGTTTTGGGCAGTGATTCTCTACAACCACTGGAGGAACGTTATTACTGTCATTATAATTATTAGTTGAAAACCTTACAGATGGTATTCCATTTTCTGGAAAAAATATAATGCAAAGCTGTAACAGCCATGTCACACTATAACCATGTAAGTTCCCGCAGAACATCCCTTAAAGGTTATAATAATGGCCACAACACACTTTAACCATGTAAGTTCCCGCGGAACTCCCCTTTAAGGTTATAACAATAGCAACAACACTCTTTAACCATGTAAGTTCCCGCAAAACTTCCTTTGAAGGTTAGGTTGTTAAAAGATCAGCACATAGCCTTTGTAGACCACGTACGCCCCCGCAGGACGTCCCAATGGCCAGGCCAGTCGTTATCAATATAGTATGTAGGCGTTGTTAGCCCTTTGCGTTTCCTCTTATTGTTTAGGTAGCAAACACCGTTTTTTGCAAAAAACACATGCAAAGCTCAAGGCACAAAATTCATCCCATGCCTCTTTTCCAAGTAGCGATCATCATTCGCGCTGCATAACGAAGTCTTATGCAGTTGTATTTATTTCTCAGCAGAACAAATTACTCGTAAAACAGCGATTTTTATTTCTCACCTTCATCGCTCGTATTATAATTCAAATCATCACGTGTCTTGTGCGCTTTACAGGTTTCCTGTAGCATCGATATTGAATCCGACGTTCATTTTCGCATTTGCCGATAATAGTTAATATTTATACTTATAAAAACGAATATAATTAAAAAGAATTGGAAAAAACGTGGCGCCATTATTTGACATAAAATCCGAATGAAGCTAGTTCCAGGTTAACATGACAGGTGGGGTTACCGTTCGGAAATTTCAAGTTTATCTTTAAAATATGTGTGGCGTCACAGACTAAAGCCGAGACTACACGAGTATTTCTAATCATCGAAGACAATGCGACAACGATTATAATTATTTTATTAGAAAGGTGTGTTTAACTTTAAACGCTTTTAAAGGTTGAGGTAAAGAATGCATAGGGATCGATGGGCCAGAGTCGTTACGCAGTGGGTGTCGGATGGGCGTCGGTGCCGAGGGAGGCCTAGAAAACGCTGGCGTGACGATCTAGACACGTTTATAAGAGATTGGCCGGAGAAAGCCGCACAAAGGGAGGAGTGGAAAGTTATGCGGGAGACATTTGCCCAGCAGTGGGACAATATCGGTTAAAAAAAAGGCTGAGTTAGAACTCAGTAATGCATTTGGGTCGAGTCTTAGAGTTAGTAATTTTTTATTGTAAATGATTTTCAAACATTTACGCTTCGACAGTTGTGATCACTCACCTACAGTATTATTATCAGATATTTTCATAAATACATAAAAAAATAATCGTCTCATCGGTTATTACGGTATAAGTTTAATCCCTTTAACTTTAATGCACATTGCTCTATTTACGTGGACCTATACTTAAAAACATCATTATTTTAATTGCGGAGTTTACGAGACCACTTGTAATTAAAATGCAACCCACATTGCTAGAGTTATACCTATATTTCACGTAGTACTGAATTACATAACATAGCGCCTGCATATTCTAGGGATGTCGGTCCCGTCTTACGAGTTTGTAGGTCGTGGGTTCGAACCTAGCAGGCCATTACTTTTTATAATTTATTTCGCCACCACTGCTCTCAAAACAGCGAAGGAAAATATCTTAAGAAAACCGACATGTCTTAGAACCAAAAATTCGAAGACATGTGACATCTACCAACCCGCTGGCCGACGTGGTGGTTTTGGGTGTTCATAATAAAGTGTATTATATCTACCTATCTATGTATTCCCCTAAAATACAAATATCAATCTGTAATCATACTTAATCGTACTATTCCACTCACTTAAACATACGTGGAACTTTGCCCAGTAAACGAACTATCCATAAAATTGCCAGTCGAGTGCGTCTCGACGTTCCCACGG
This sequence comes from Agrotis exclamationis, assembly GCA_950005045.1. Lineage (NCBI taxonomy): Eukaryota > Metazoa > Arthropoda > Insecta > Lepidoptera > Noctuidae > Agrotis > Agrotis exclamationis. The sequence continues at coordinate 15,462,671 of OX465441.1, forward strand.
GGGCGTTAATATTAATATCTGCCACGCTCCGCTTGCCACTGCCCGGCTCAAACTCACGACCCGATGGGAAACACTTTTTGTGATCCTTGTAATGATGTGTTTAATGTTAAGTGTGGATAAGAAAAACGTATGGGTTTAGGTTCCCATGCGATGTGTTAAATGGGAAATTTTAGAGGATCCATAGACCATAGACCACTCTTTTATTAATCCCAACGTATTTTCAAAACATCAATTAAAAGGCTCGAACAGACACACGCGATTAATTGCGCTGCGACAACGAGTCAAGCTAATTTCCACTCTAAATGTACTTTGAATAGACCGCGACATGTCGCCCCGCGCGATTAATCGCGTGTGTCTGCAGGAGGCTAAATGGTTTTACGATGATTTTTCTTTAACATTGAGTCCAGAACCAATGAAGCCAAAGTTTTGTTTGGTTTGCCAAACTCATGTCTCCTGATCACAATATTCTTTTGTGATCAATCTGCCAGCTTATTTTCAACTATACTACAATATAACTAAGGATCGCTTTTACACGGACCTGGATGCAACTGAAGTTCAAAATTTCTAATGGGGTGACTTCCTTGTGCATAAACAAACTCGGAGAATCTTACTATTTTTTTTTAAGACAATCTCACCACATTGTTCCCAAACCACTGCAACTACTGAAAGCCAGAATCAACAGTGGCAACCACCAGAAAAGTGTCGAGACAATGAAACTCGACGTGTCCCGGAGAATGAATTTACCTGTCTTAGATTCTGCAATGAAATTAATCAGAAAAAAATAGTGGAGGAGTAGGAAAGATACGTGTTTTCCGCTTCTAACCATCACCACTTGTAGCGTTCATTCAAATACCTACGAACGAGGTCCAGAATCTATGGCTTCAACGTGCTTTCAAGACACGAAAACATCATCATCGGCTTGCCTTTTCCCAACTATATTGGGGTCTGCTTTCAGTCGAACCAGATGCAGCTGAATATCAGTATTTTACATGGAGCGTCACATTGGGTAACTGGTTACCCCGGTACCCCTCGGTAAGACAGGTTGTCAGAGTTTAGAGCTTCTGACTGTGATTAACGAAAGTGAAAGATATACAAAAGACAGCCGGGACCAACGGCCTTAAGAGCTTTCCGAGGCACGGAGGAAATTCGTTTTGACAGATGGTCACTCATCCACAGACCACCAGCCTGTGCGGCTGTAGGTAATTATTTTTCCTCGACACAGGACACAACATAACCAAAGATACTAAATAGATATAATCCCTCATTTGATGCTCTACAAGCAGTAAACCACCGTTTTAAGTAGATTACCAGTAATGTGCGTGTCAAATTACTAATTCTGCTGTTAACCCCCTGTACTGTAATAGGACCCGGTCTTGTCAATTGATACAGTTTCGATTGAGGTTTGAACTTCTGGTTACAAGTCACCGATAGCATGGTTATTTACTAAAGAAATAATTTTCAGAAGAATTACTTTGTGTTGTTGACATATTGCTGAGCTGAAGATGTGTTGGGTGCGAAATCGTGGTAGAGCAAATTATCTCATACCTATTAATCCGGATTGATGGTATTAATTTCGCCCCTATTACTTACGATTTAAAAGACGTAATACGGTGTTGAAGAAAATAAGTATACAACTTCGGGGATCTAAGATGTGATATAGAGCGAACTGACACTGGATAGTGAATAAATGACTGAAATTCAACAATTCTGCAAGTATTTCTTTCTCAATTATTACAGATTACAGTTTGAGAGAAAGCATGATATTTTGTTCACAATGCAATACATCTTATTTACCTTAGTTTTGGAAAGTACTGATTTTTATTTAACTTTTTACTTATGCAGAATACATAGGTCTAAATAAATAAATTTTTCAGACAACATTATCGAAACTTTCCATTACTTTTGTTAATCTATAATTCAACATAATCTTCAACAAAAAAACAACAGATCATCACCACATGCCACTACCGTCTGTCAAACCAAAAAAAAATCACAGGTACCACACATCCCACCCAACTGGATATCTCTCTAAGGCTTCACATATCAAGTTCCCTTTCCAACACCACTCTATCAAGACCCCTCTTTCAAGAGAAAGAGGGGTTTGATGAAGACATCAGAACCGTGGTTATTGAAGAGAATGGACGTGATGAAGGAGGCAGGGTAGACCAGGGTTAAATGGTTGATGATCTGGATACTACCGTATGGTGACTGATATACGATACTATTGGAAATCTGCCTTAGCTTGGGAAAAAATGGAGATTGAATATTTATTCGTAGATGTAACTAGTTTATTTATAGAAATAGTATAACTAGCGACTCGCGCTGGGTTTTCGCGGATTTTTGTTTTTATTATTATATATTTAATTTTGATATTATTATATTTTTAATATAATTTATTTTTATTTTTTTTAAATTATGCATAGAATTGAATAAAAAAAAATCATGTGTGTAAAAATGGTATTAATTGCTTACTCTGTCTTATTTCTATAAATGTCAAAATGGTCACCCATCCAAAGACTAACCTTAACAAGCAGTGCTTAATTTCTAAAATAAGTATTATGCTGTTGGAGTTCTAAAAGCGAATAGAAATAAAAACATTACACAGAAATAAACAGTCATGTTGAGCTTTTCAATGCATATAAAGACCAAATACATAATCTTTTTAAAACAATCAAATTACATAACATTTAGTGTAAGGTAAAGTAAATGTATTCGAATTCCACTTGCGAAATACAAAATTTCCAATTCAGAACAAACAACATTGCACCCTAATGCACAAACGATACGGCTCACAATCGAAAAACCATTACCTTTTCATAACAGAAGTGGAATTGCTTTTATTGAAAATTGAATTTTAAAACTATAGATGTAGAGTCTAATTTTCTATTTTCCATTTCTTGAGTGGTTTGGTGAAAGATTTTGAAACTTGTGCAGCATGAAATAAGGTTGGTTTTGGTATGTTTGAAGGATTTTGATTCGTAATTCGCTTCGCTGCAGTGGGTAATATCGTTATATTGTGTTCTTGCAGATTTTGTTCGTTCCCAGTTTTGAAGGAAGCTCTTGAGGTGTTTTCTTATGAAAAAAAACTTGGTATTTTCAAGGAAATATTATGTTCTTTAGTATTTTATATTCTATTCAAGAGTGTTTTTCTATAGAATAAGTAGCCATAATGAAGTGCTTTGCTGTCCATATTTAACTCCTCTAAATTATCGTTAAAAGGTCCGTCAATTAAAATACGGGCCAGTACGAAAGTAACTCTAAGTGAAATTTACTCCCTATTAGTTGCATATTCATAAATTCTGGCAACACATTGGAATTCGGGACAACTTTCCAACCACGATGTTACCAATTTTTGGTTCATAGCACTAACAAACCTCATGTCCATAAGAAATACTGATACGGAATAAGAAAAGCCCGAAACGTCGGATGAAGCTACGGGTTTCGTGCAACCACGGACCGGAAGACGCGGCAGCGTAGGCATGGCCTCCCACTAGGTGGACAGACGACATCTTGAATGTTGCGGGCAACCGATGAGTGCAAGTGGCGAATTCTAGTTCCAGCAATGGTGGCTCTGTGGTATTAGCCCCGACTTACGACTTGTAGATCATAGGTTTGAACTCAGCCAGACGTAGTTTTTGATGCACTGCTCTCAAAACAGTGAAGGAAAACATCTTGAGGTTACCAGCATGTCCTAGAACCAAAAAATTCGAAGACATGTGACATCTACGGGTACCAACCCGCACTGGGCCCGCGTGGTGGTTTATGGCCTGTCTCTTACAGAGAGGAGGCCTGTGTCCCAGCAGTGGGAATATAATTATAGGCTGATGATGATATTTTCATACTAAAAAAAACGTTGCCTCACATTAGGAATTTATGCTGTGTCGTGGGTGCGTTTGCAAACATATAAACTCACATATACGTTTGTATATGTGAGTTTATATGTTTGCAAACAGCCGTCTGCAAACAGGGTCTGGGTGTTTACCCAGACCCGAAACAACTACTTGCAGATCATACAAATATTTGTTCCGTGCGGGAATCGAACCCGCGATACGCTGCGCAGCAGACCAACCTTTCAGCCACTGCGCTAGCCAACGACCATTTATATCTAGACTCCTAATCACAGGCGACCGATGTCTGTCAACACATTAGGTAAAAAAATCTTATAACCATAAATGGTCGTTGGCGCTAGCCATGTCGTCTAACTAATTTCAACTTGAAAATGGTTTATACTTCTCCAGTTACGCAAGATATGCAAATAACTGTATGTTCAGGTAGTTTCCACCAATCGATAGTTTATTTAGTTTCCGACTGAATTTAACTGGATTGGGGAGGTGCACCTCACCTACTATCGACTTGGTTTATATTTGAACTGGTAGAATAATACGTCTCTACTTGTGGTTCTTCTGAAAGATCAGTCCCCTTGAACGTAAATGTTCAGTAGTCTTTATTAGATTTTCAACTTTATATCCTAGAGAATAAAGTTGGAAATAGATTAAAGACTACTGAACGTTTACGTTTATTGATTTCCAATTGTCTAGCTGGGGGACCAGGTGTTGAGTAGTCGCATTCGGCGTAATTATATGACCAGAGCAACTAAAAACGCCACATTATCAATTTCGCTAATAGAAATGCGATAACATGATTCTTTATCAATTCCTGAGCAATGGAATAGGATATTCCATTTTACGGAAATTTTATGGCAATGCAAATTGTAATGTTGCTAAAGTGGCCTTTTCAGACCCGCAGCTGTATCAATGCTTGTGGTATTTTTGCCAATGTGTAAGGTTTATATCAACTTGAAAGATGGGATAATGTTGGACTCAATAGTTAGCGATGTTACGTAGTTGGTAAAAAAACGAATAAAATAAGCTTATAATGCAAGTTTTTTTTTCTTTTAAGTCAGCTCTACAGCGCAATCGCGGCGGTAAGACCCCTCTTTGAGGAGTGGCTGGATTGGGAGGATAGTGGTCACGGCGTCCTGGCGTACCGCATGACGCAGGTCCTCAACGGACACGGAAATTGTCACTGTGATGATCATTAAACTGTATCAAAATCCTCCCAAAACTTCTCTTTCACTCTTTCCTCACATCCTACTTGTGGAGCATACACACTAATCACGTTCAGTACAACATTCCTTAATATGACTTTCACAACTATCAGTCTATCATGGGGTGCTAAGACAGGAAACCTCCACGTGCGCCCGTGGACTGGAGTTCCCTCTCGGATACGTCCGTGGGGAAGACCAGTTTTTCGGGCCGGTGCACTCTGGGATGCGGGCAAAAACTCTTCCTTAGGCACTGTGTGCCTAAGGGGTCTCTTTGCCCGTATGCGAATAGCCTGTCGGGTGGACGCTCCAACGCGTGTCCCTCTGATTAGCAGAGGGCATAGCGGCGGAGCGGGCTTGCGGACGGTGAGTAATGGGTAGCTCGCCGTCCGACCAAGGACCAAGCCCGGGTCGGTGGCGCGTCGTGTCGTGTTTCGCGCGTGCCTTCGGGGAGTAGTCAGCAAACTGACAGGGCCCCTTATGGGGCCAAATGCCTGCTGGGGTCGCGGGTTTTTCTTAATCCAGGATACCGTGGCCCCGGAAAGTAAAGGGCATCCGAAGGAACACGGGTGGATTTTAGTCAGTAAGAGTCTGACAGTCCCTTCCGCCCCACCCAGGGCGGGAGGACTCATTTGATGATTTTACCACCTAAAAAAAAAAAAAAAAACTAGGTATCAGTCTATCATTAATTCTTTTTACATTCATTACACTTTTATTTCTTGCCACTTGTCTATAGAGACAGAGAGGGTTTAAAATAGACAAATAAACTATCTATAATTATTATGCAAATTATTTATAAAGGGCGTTTACATATTCGAGTTTCCTTATAACAAAATACAACCTACAAAGTTTCTTCTTATTACAAACTTTCCGTCAACCCACTCTAAATATATCGGATGACAATACAAAAAAAAACTTTTGAAGCACAATTTTTCATAGTCAATTAAGTGGAAATGAATGCTTAGTGACCCGACGACGATCGGTAGCTAATTTTGAGTATTACCAAGAATACATAATATTGTTATTAAGTTCTCAGGCCTTATCGCGAGATTTCACGTTTTTTATGACGTAAAGTAAACGGGGATTTTGACGTAATTTGATGTATAAAATTAGTTTCTCGTTCGTAGGTACACTACAGGCGCTTTTTTATTTTTCGTACAATAAACTTCAAATACGCTGTATGTATGGTAAAATACGGAAATCTTCTGCTAATGCCTCCTTCTGATAATGTAAATACAATATCACGCCTATAATCTCGGTAAGGTTATACAGAGGTGTAACCCATATTACGCCCACATTATGCTAGTTATATTAAAGTTCCAATTGGAAAAACTTTTCAAACCTTTGTTCAACATGAGAATCAACTCCAGGACCTCAAACTCAGTAGTAACAGTTTAGATCACCAAACAAACGAGGCACACAAAATAATATAAAAAACCACGTTTATAACATGCATAGGTATCTCCGAAACCACTTAACCGATTTCAATAAAACTTTGAGTAGCACGAGTACTCAAAGTTTTGTTTATTATACTTTCCAGTTTTAAAAATAGTATACATTTGGACCATAAAGGCGTGCATATATCAGGGATAAATCGTTAGTGGTTTATCCTGAAAAAGATTAGAACAATTTTTCAATTACAAAATTCACCCTTAACTCCCCTCCATAACACAAATGTTACAGCTTCAAATGTTACAGCATAGCACAGCTTCATTTATTCAGCACTAATTGCTCCTAAGTGCAGAAACATTACAAAGCGGAATATTTCATAATTTTACGCCATTATAACTAAAACTTTCGATCGATGAAACTGAATTTGCGAACGCAATAGGGTTGCCAAAACTATTTCGATTTAATTTTAGTTGAAGCTCAATGTTTGTGTAATCGCTTGCATGTTTTCTGGTTGAATTCATAATGATAATGAGTTTTGATAACTAGTTATGTTAAAATTAACGTTGGGTTGGTCAGGGGTTCGTTAATGTCAGTATATCATTAATAACTATTTTAATGAAATACTAATACAGACTCAGTTTCATAGGTAATTTTTCCGTTGATTAATACGTATAAGACGTAACCGTAATGCGCCATCTCAGTACATGGTGGATATCCTAACAATACGAACATAACACTATGTGAAAACCTTCACTGTGCGCACAGCTAAGGAGTGTAAGCAGTGGTGTGTAAGTCTCATGTCATAAAGGGCGAGGGTGCAATTTTAACAGAACCCCAATTCAGACTCTGATCGGCTAAAAAATAATAACGTCTTAAATCGTTTCGAAAACGGAATTATTTCTTCATCATCAGCCTATAAAATGCTCCCACTGTTGGGACACAGACCTCCTCTCTGTGAGAGGGAGTGGGCCATAATCCACCACGCAGGCCCAGTGCGGGTTGGTGAATTATTTCTTATTTATTAAATTAGATCGTGTATGATGTCTAATTTATGTTGAGGAAATATGCTAAACCTACGCAGTATAATTTAATAAACCCTCATTAAAAAATTTATATTAGTAACCTACATAAAAAACAACCTCATTTGAAAGAAACACACTAACAGTTATTCTACACTAAAAATACAATTTCAAAACACATAATGAGCTCATTACACAAATTTAATTAAAATCTAATATTTTTTATCATAACAGTGCCAGCCCTAGACCAGTTAAAACCGGTTTCAACTGGTTTTAACTAGTTCTCTCCGGTAGTGGGAATTTTAGCATTAACATAAACATGTTATATGTAATTGTGTGGAGGATGAATTGTATATTTAAGCTTTAAAAGCAGAGGGGTGAAAATGGAGAAGGTTTTGAAAGGGGTGAAAATAGGGGTGTAATAATTTTCCATGTATCTTAATATAAGTTAGTATTTTGTCGGATGGTATGCTTATACCTGGGGCAGCAAACACTAGGTTACCATGCTTTACGGAGCGTTGTGTTCCACGCGCACCTCAAAGAGTGTCAGCACAATGACGGGCCCCCCTTAGAGGGCCAAAGCCTGCCGGGGGTCGCGGGGCTAACGAATACCGGGACTCCGGAACGAGCTATTGAAGGACGCCGTGGATTTTAGTCAGTACAAGTCTAAGTCTGACAGTCCGTCCCGTCCTGCCCTGGGTGGGAGGACTTATTTGATGATTTTACCACGCTAAAAAAAAGAGGTTACCATGATTTGGGTGACAGAACACGTTAAAGAGCGTGACGTCATCGTTGTGTGGGTTTCATCTCTTCCAGTAGTTCAAAGAGCTGTAGCTCTAATGAAAGAGTTGAAATGGTAGACACACGACACTCTATGCAAGGAAATAAACTTATGCCAAGACAAACCGGAATCGACTCCATGATGGCACTACGATTCATGTCTAGCCCAATTGGTCTAGCCACTATTAAAAGCATGCATGTCAAATGAGATCTCGTCCTTTTTAGGGTTCCGTAGCCAAATGGCAAAAACGGAACCCTTATAGATTCGTCATGTCTGTCTGTCTGTCTGTCTGTCTGTCTGTCTGTCCATCCGTATGTCACAGCCACTTTTCTCCGAAAGTATGAGAGCTATCCTGATGAAACTTGGTAAGTAGATGTATTATGTGAACCGCATTAGGACTTTTACACAAAAATTAAAACAAAACAAATTTTGGGGGTTCCACTTCCAAAGTGGTAAAATGTGTGTCCCCCCCCCCCTGTAACTTCTAAAATAAGAGAATGATAAAACTAAAAAAAAAATGTAATGTGGACCTCAACAAAAACTTCCAACGAAAATTGGTTTGGATGAGATACAGTTAGCAGTTTTTGAGATATAGTACATTTTCAAAAACCGCAAAAATAACTTTGCCGTTCATACAAACAATATGAAAAACAAAGTTATTTTTGTTGTTTGTGTATATTACTTGCTAATCTCAATATATTTATATCCCTAATCTATGCTTGCTACTACGGAACCCTTCATGGGCGAGTCCAACTCGCACTTGGCCGGTTTTTAGTTGGATATAAATAGGAAACTATGGTGGATGTCCATATAGGTATTTCTTACTTCTTAATTGTTAAGTTTATGAGGATGTATGTATGTGGATGGATGGATTTTAAAATTGTTATTTTTTCACGAAAAAGCTCAAAGGTTTCTACTCTTTCAGGCTAGAAAAAATCATTTGTAATAATGTGTTGTTTGACAACGTTTTATTATTGCCTAGGAGCAATTCATTTGACCGTGACTTTTTTCAGCTCCCGGTCACGGAAAACCTCCAAAAAAAATACAAAAAAAGCGACAAAAATTCAAAGCAGTATTTATTTAATCCGATCGCGTAACATTTGACATTCACGTACGGTCGCACACGCAAGTGTTATCGCCGAATTTTATTTTATTCATTGTACTGTTGTCATCAATTCTTTTTTGTGGACAATCACATTTGTCGCTCACTGTACCTATTTGTATAGGTTTATTGTTTCGCTGTATTTTTATGGGTTTGAAACGTTTTTTATTTATTTCGGTATATAAGTTAGTATGTGACCTAGATTGTATTGACCTATCAATGGTATTTCATTCGTTGAAAAACATAAAACCAAAACATCTTTACTTAGGCGCCATCTCCACGAGCGAGAGACTCGCGGCGATAATATCGTCGTGCCACGTATTTCCATATTATACTCTCTATGAATGCGTCTCCACACGGCGATATTATCGCGGCGATGGATGCGACGAGTGGCAATGAGCAGGCGTATTGTCGGCGTATTACCGCGCGCTCGTTGCTTAACGTGACGCTCTCGCAGCGAACGCGCGGCGAACGCGCGGCGAGCGCGCTACCAGTACTTAGCGAAACAAAACACGGCGATTCCGTTGCGAGTCGTGACGATACGCTGGCGAAATAATCGCTCGTCGTGGAGATTCTCCGACGATAGAAGGACGGACTCGCCGCGATTCTCTCGCTCGTGGAGATGGCGCCTTCAACACCTTTGTTTCTCTTTAGATACTCATAACGCGATGCTTTGCGTTGCCGCCCAACCAGAATTAATACTTGAACTACGAAAATCATCTTTACTACTACGACATAAAGACGTTGCTAAAATAAAATATTTAACATGCGGTTGTCCGTAGTTGGTTGGTTAGTGGGTTGGTACTAAGTCCTTTACTTTATTATATTCGTAGTCCAAGTGTGAGAAACTACAGAACACAGCTACCATCCATACTCTCATAGCCTCATCATATCAGCCGTAGGACATCCATTGGTGGACATAGGCCTCCCCCTTAGATTTCAAATAGGACCGACAATTTTTGCGTTATTTTTTTATTTCAACTTAAGAATATTTTACCTAAAAAAAGCATAGGTACTTATGATCTTTATTATTTATTTATTAAATGTTAACAAAAATAATACCGCGAACTAATTAAACACATTTTTTCCCTTCAAAGTTCTTTTCTACAAAGAAAAAGTTTTTTTTTAAACTTATATTAAGAGGAAAATTGCGTTTTAAAACACAAAAAACTAAAACTGTTGAACACTCTAGTGCAGACTTTTTAAAACTTTCTAAAGTTCAGAAAGTGTTTTAAAACACAGAACTTCCTTTTTCATAATAATTATTTAGAAGTAAAATTATATATTTCAAAAGATCGTTTAATGTATTGAAAAAATAACTGAGTTGTTTCAGATATTTGGAAAGTACTCTTTTTTTATACCAGAGACATTTGCGCAAATAAGCACAAATTGTTTTTTTTACAGGTTTTGTATGAAATATGCTCTTGTGGAAGAACTTACTCTCTGTTTTAGTGATTTATTCAGGTGCCTGATTTTTCACGATTAAGAACTCTAATTACTATGTAGTTTAGTGTACCTGAAAGATTTTACATACATAGTAACTAACAAATAACAATACAAATATAATATACCCATTACCCCCACTCCAATCAGCCCTATAGAGGTGCACCGACTCACGGCACTACGTGGTGCCACGAATGGGTGCACCTCTATAGCACCACGCCTTAGTCTTTATCTTGGCACTTACCTCGCTGAGAAGTGCCAACGCAATTAGTGTTAGTGCCGAAGTACGTTTGTTTTGAAAGTCAATGACACTAAATAGTGTTTGGTAATGGTTTTGTAAGTACGTTTGGTTTGGGGGTGAAAGGGGTGATGATGGGGGAACAGCGGGGTGTTAAAATATCGGCGTTAAAAAATTAAATTTTCGTTTCAGATATCTTTATCCTTAGCAAAGAAGTTTTTTACGTAAATCTTCATCTCTTACATCGATTTTCTTTTACGACAACAACACCTATCAACAAAAATGTTTTGCTCAGTGAATTAAAATGTTTTTAAATGAACCCACGATAAAGGTAAATTATTTATGGTTTACGAAGTTTTTTTGCTGTAAAAAAAGAAACGCATTGCTTCATTTTGCAATATTAGGTATTGTCATTTAAAATACCTAACTGTAATAAAAATCTACCAAAACAAACGCTTTAATTAAAGCGCATTCAGCTTTCAATCCTACGTTGGCATGCTAAAACGCAACGTCAACATAAATCACACAAAAACTCCAGGCCAAGGTTAGTCCAAACTAAAAACCTAACCTGTCACCTATACATCCCGAACTACCCCCATCGATCACCCCCAAAAAGGAACAAAACTGTAGTTTCACCCCCATGGGAGTCGCAAATCCAGGTGTTCCGATGTTCGGGAACTTTGATGTAGAGCGCGGCGCGGCTACAAATCACATGGACCTTTATAGGCGACGCGAGTTCAGGGTTGACAGCTTTGGGGGTGAAGGGGTGAAAGTGGGGGTGAAATTGGGTGTGAAGGGGTTATTACTTAGTTTTCTTTAAAGGGATATGTAAGTTCTAAAGGCTTCTATAATGTAAGGTGTATTTTATTAGAATCTTACATTGAAGTCTTTTCATTTTATTTATTTCCAATTTATTTGCTATTGAAATCACAGTTAACCAGTATGAAAGAAAAACGATATTGCGCCAACATAAAAATAAATATGGTAAAGAGAATACACGAAATAGTAGTAATAATGATTTACCTATATAATTATGTTTTATAGATTTTTATGTTTTCTTCTCTTTTCACACTTCACTTAATTTAAAGACTTTACTTATGCCTATTTTCTCGAACTTCAAGCAAATCAATTTGGTTATGTAATGCCAAACACAAGAGCAATAACTCACATATCACTGTTTGTTTATCTGTGAACCTAAAAATCACTTTGGCACTAGACTTTGCTTTTTCAAAACAAAAGTTCTGTATATGTTTAAATATGTTTTAAGAGTCGATTTTGTACGTTATAACAGATTACGCAATGGCGCATGGATGTCATAACTTTCAGCTGTATATAAATATGACCGTTTCTGCTTTCAGAAGCTGTTTAATTTGGCTATACGGTTGGCTCAGTGGTTAAACGATTGACTACTGCGCTGTGTGTTGCAGGTTTGATCTCCGCACTGAACAAAATAATATTTTTGTTTGATCTACAAGTAGTATTGGTGATTATGTATGTGAGTATTTGTTGGAGAAATACCTAGTGCGAGGAAAAGTATTTAAACAAAAAACCTTACCAGTACCATTTTTTTAGTTGGTAAAATCTGCAAATGAGACTCGCACTGACTAAAATTCACCGTCTTTCTTCCATAGCCCTTTAGTTTCCAGGTTCACGGTTCGAGTCGATTTCCGGCCATCGTAGGCGGGCATGCGGATGGCGAGGAGGGACTCGCCGTCCGTTCATGGACCATACCCAGCCTCAAAAAACATTTAGTAAACTGACGGGGCCCCTTTAGAGGGCCAAAGCCTGCTGGGGTCACGGGACTGTGACCCTGGAACGTAACGTTCCATGGTCATGATTACCTGGATAGTTCCGCGATCCAGGCCATTACAGTACCTTCATTTAGAAATTGTCTCATCCACTTATCTAGGGCCGAAGCCCACTATAATATGACCCGACACATACTGACCACCCGTCACTCAACCGCGCGACAATCGTGTGACATCTCTATTAGACCCGCCACGGACGGACGCACATCACACTGTTTAATTCATATTGCATCTGTGCTTCACTGACGCGTTTTGCTATATCAATGGTACACTTGCAATAGAATATATTATTAATTTTTGGAATGTAATCAAAACATTTATTTGTTATATTTAGGTATTTATTTGTATTTAGTTTATCTATGTAGGTATTTATTTTATTTATTACATTAATATTTAGTTGTGTATTTGTATGTATTGGATTGTTGTTTGTATTTGTAAAATATTTATTTGTTCCTACACACCACTTTATCTTCTACCTCAAATTCTCCTCTCTCAGGTCTGCTGGAAGAAATTTCTTTTAGAAATAAGCAGTGCCTTTGTACTTTTTTTTCCTTTTAAAATATTTTCCTGTAAATATCTGTGTGTGTACATAAATAAATAAACATTGATTTCAAGCAGACCAGAGAGTTACAGGCAATTTTATTAAATTATCCAAAAATATAATCATGGTGCTACAGTTCCAGTTATAAGACAAAATTTAACTGTGAAAGTAATGTAGGGAATCGAAGATCTTTATGGAGAACAACAGAGAAGAAACTCCATGGATGAGGCCACCTCTGGTGTCAAAGTTAATTAAGCCGACTCTGAGAACCCCATAGGCTTTTGACATGGCTCAGGCTTATTTTCCCAGGTTTCGTCACATGGTTTTCAGTCACGATGTCAGCGATGTCCGGGATATAATTAAAAAGTACACCTGCATTGAAGAAGAAACATAGTGAAATTAACCGGGTTTAAACTCCCAACTTCTTGCATGAGAGGTGAGGTGTTTTTTGGGGCCATTTCAACAGTAATCCGGGGTCGCGGGACTTTCCCGGGCTAGCCGGACTGTCTCATTAGGTAACCGTGACCTTGGAACGCAAAGGGCTATTGATGAATCACCGTGGATTTTATTAGTCAGTACAAGTCTGATAGCATTCCCATCCCGCGCTGGTTAGGAGAACTCATTTGATGATTTTACCACGATAAAAATAAAATCCGACAAAAATCACGAAAAAACCCAAATACTCTAGCCAAAACCACTCCAATCAATTAACCCCTTTAACCCAAATATAACACATCTCCCACATAATCAATAGATACAATACATCTTCCTCCGGCGGGTCATCACTCACGGTACGGTTAGCATAAAAACCGATGCGCAGTGACTAATGACAGTAGTTTCGGCGAACGCCCCGCGCGGCATAAATCAAGTGCTGCCGACGCTACCGACCCGCTATCCGATACTAAATTAGTTTTAACTATATTGTAGGGGAAGTGGTTTAGGTGGAAAATTAATGTGAGTAGTTTTTAAAAGTTTGGGGAATTTTATTTAATAGGGTTTGTGCCCTTTTAAATCCTTCGGACCTCTGGTGAAGCAAAAAAAAAAGCCTGTTCCGTCAGTTGCCCTTTACGTTCCAAGGCTGTGGTGCCCTTTTAAGAGAGTTCGGGACCCCGGCAGAGGTTTTGTGCCTTTCAGCAAGAACAAAACTACAATTTTGATTGGTTTATCCCGAAAAAATTGAACAAGACACCAGAAAATTGGACTATTTTTCAATGAAACATATATCGAAAATACGAAAAAGCATTTTTTTGCGAGACGGCTAATTTTGAGAATGTTGACGATCTATGCACACTAGTGCAAGCTATAAATCGGATCTTAAAAAGTATTAAAAACGATGATTTATTGTAAAATGGATCACAACATGCAATTGCATGTTGTGATCCAACTGCTGCTACTTAGGTAGGTATAATTATTATATTTCAGCGAGAGTGAAATGAAAAGATAAAAAAATCCACAATCAAGTTCTTAAAGTAAAGGAGCACACGTAAAATAACCTTCATTGTAATTCGTATCCGTATATTTGTGCCTGTGTATTTATTACTTGACATCCTAAATTAATAAATACCCGAGTCGGAACTCACGACCCATAAATCAGAGCCTTTCTCTCTATGCCCACACTGCTCATTACAATTCCAACAGCAAACAAACTATTTTGACTCTCCAGCTATTCGTACCGTTTAAACCACAACCCAAAAAAATCTACCCAAACTACAAACACTAATACATAACCCAACCACGTAGAATGAGGCGCTGTTAGTACGGACGTCTAAATTGATGAGGTGCCACTAAATTCTGCCGGGTTATGGCCAAAGTTCCAACTATGATGTCAGTTTCTTTGAAAAACTATCGCAAAATGGCTCCAATGGTCGTTTTTGTGCGAATCTGGGGACTGCTGGAGTTTTTATTCTTTTGTGAGTTCGTTCTAGGTTATAATGATCAGACTAGATTTTATATGGACAAAGATGCCTCATCGCAAAAGGAGAGCAGTGGTGGCCCAGTGATTTTGACCGCAATTTACGAGTTGTTGACCGTAGTTTCGAACCTAGCCAGGCGTATTACGTTGTGTAATTCATTTCAACAGCACACCCACTACTGCTTTCAAAACGGTAAAAGAAAACATCCTGATGAAACCGATATGTCCTAGAATCAAACATTCGATAACGTGTGTCATCTACCAACTTGCACAGGGGCCGCCTTGTGGATTATGGCCCACTCCCTCTCACAGAGAGGAAGCCTTTGTCCCAGCAGTGGGATGACTGTGAGGGAACTAGCACTGTACCAGCACTCAGAGAAATGTCTACGAGAACTTCCAGTTGCAACCGTATAGGTAGCCAGACATTTCTCTGCGTGAGGCCAGTGTATTGTATGTTTTTTGAAACCTTTGCCCCACACTAGGAATTTCTTCTGTGTCGTGGATGCTTTAACAAATATTTAAACTCGTATAAACAAACAGCCCGACCCGGAACAAATACTTGTGGATCATCATCATCATCATCAGCCTATAATGTTCCTATTGCTGGGATACAGGCCTCACCTCTTTATCTTTTAGATCATACATAATGTGATATTATTTCCGTGAGGTAATCAAATCTGCGACACGCACCGCAGTAGTTGAACGCTCAACTACTGTGCCATACGTGTGTTTTGATCTTTTTCATGATGATGTTAGACCATGTCGCTAAAATATTATTTAAAATATTTTAACTGAAAAAAATCCCAGCCTAAATAAACAGTTGAAGATCCCTCTGTAATAACCGCCCCGCCCACCTGTCATCTAAAACTCAGGCTGAAACCCAGCTGCCCAATTCGTAGCTCCCTCTAATTTGCGCTGAAATAAAAAAGGACGCCCCTCTCCGCGCCTAATTGCATTATTTAATTTCTAGACTAATTTTATTTCTCTTTTTCCTTAACTAGGGTTATCAGGGGTTCTCGACTCGTTTTTGAGTCGTTTTCGAGATTTTAATTAATAAGGGGAGCGGACGAAGTCACGCCTTTTTTCCATGACAGCCAGACATTACAGAGCGCCACCTGTTATAATCTTTACATACTTATCATCCCACACATTTATACAGCTCACCGATTGCGAGTACTGCTCATCCGGATTTCCGAAGCACCTCGCCAATATAAGGTCTGTGTACGTCTTCTTTGGGCGCTTCCTTTTGGCGCCAGCACTGACTTACAATATGGGTATTTAAAGGCGACAGTTACCAATGTCCGCAATCAACACTGTTTAGCTCGCTTTTTAGATCCATGTTTTATCCTATTCATCAATTTCAACTCCATTAGTTATTTGTCCTTAATTATATCTGTCATTTTCACCTCGTGTTTTTTTTTTATTTCACCGTAGGTTCGCGTTTGACCTATTCACTCTTGACATGAAGACACCAACCTTATAGCTATCAGGAAATACAGACTTCGGCAGAGAATTCCACTCCTTAGCTGTGCGCAAAATAAAAGTATTGGCAAAATGCTTTCTACGTATCGGAGGGATGTCCACCGCATTTTACTGCAAATCTCCTTAATTTATCATGACGATTGGAAACTCCCAGCACATAATTCACGCTGGAAAATCCTGCCTGTCGATGATAAAATTCAAACTCGAGTTGCAATGGTAGCCAGTAGATCAGCCGACTGTCCGCAGCGTCCACGAGGGTACGGAGGGGATGGTTACAGTGAGGGACTGAACTAACACAATTACTCCGGTCATTACTGATGATACGGAGCTTTCGTTTTCACTTTGTACATGAGGAATGGGTAGATTGGGATGTATATGGAGTTATGAACGTAGTCGTATGTACTATGTACTCTTATTAAGTTTAACATAGATCAAATATTGCGTTTGTTTTTTAACTTGGCTTTTACAATTTTACACAGCTTCATCATCAGCCCCGCTCCTATTGGTCGATGTTTTATAAAACTTTGGTCCACAAACTTACTTCTTCTCTTACAAACTACTTGCATGGGACTAAGTGCGAATGGGACTAAGTGCGAATAGGACCAAGTGCGAATAGGACCAAGTGCGAATAGGACCAAGTGCGAATAGGACCAAGTGCGAATGGGACCAAGTGCGAATAGGACCAAGTGCGAATGGGACCAACTGTGAACGGGGTACGAAGTGCAAATGGGACAAATTGCGAGTAACCCCTATAAATGTTCCCACTGTTGAAACACAGGCCTCCTCTTTGGAAGAGGGAGTGGGCCATAATCCACCACGAGGGCCCAGTGCGGGTTTGTAATTGTCACAAATCTTCGATTTTTGGTTCTTAAGCAGCAGGGTTTCCTTGCGATGTTTTCCTTCACTGTTTTGAGAGCAGTGATAATGAAAAGAATTACACAATATAATGCGCCTGGCTGTGTACGAGCCCACGAAGACGTAAGTCGGGTCTGATACCACTCGACCACCACTGCTCGTGCAGCTTCACTACTCACACATAACCACAGCTCTATCACATTTTGTGGTTGCGTTGTGGTAAGAAGTATGAACAAATGCTTAGACTACTAAATTGGTCTCACGAAGCTCAATCCAAACCCTTCTAAAAAAGAATGTAATTTAGAACAAGAACCTTCCACAAATTCTTACGCACTTTATAAAAATTCGCCCGTAAATAAAATACCTAAATAAAAGGTACAAGTAAGTATAAATTGAGTTCTTACAAAGTGTAGGGGTAAAAGATTGATGTTCATAATCTAGCTCAAGAAGAATTACTTAGTCGTTAGTGTCAAACACAGAGGGGCTATATTTGCTTGGCATTATATTGAGATTATAAGAATTAATGTGGTCTTTATTTACATGATATTTAAGTCTGTTATGTTCCTCTGGGACCCAGGCTTCCTTTCTGTGTAAGGGAGAGGGCCTAATTACATAATGTGGGTCCAGTTTGGGTTGGTGGATGTCACATTTCTCCAAATATTTGTCTCCTTATATTGTTTTCCTTCTAGCTTTGGTAATTAAATACATAAATTATTATATTATAGTACAAACATTGATTGATTGAGGTTGTGGTTTAATGATTAATTGCTGTTCTGTATGTCACGGGTTCGATTCCAGCACCTAATTCAAATTCATATGTGTATGGCCTATATGTTTGGCTGTTTAAATAAGGTACTTTTTTATTTATTTATTAACACACCCAAATATAAAAGTGATAGTAATTACAACAATCAAATATTTTTTTTTTATTTAAATACAAAAACCGCAATTTGGTATATAAATAAAGCAATCTTAAAAAGGAGTAAATGATGCTGTGACGTCTAGGGGAGAATGGAAGAAGAAAACGTGTTGCGCCGACCCCAAGTAGAATGGGATAAGGGCAGGAAGAAGAAGAAGAATCTTATACATGAATAAAATATTTCTTATTGTAAGTAAACATTATATGCGAAACTACTAGGTTTTAATATTAAAAGTGATTGAATTTACATTTCATTCTTTAGGTAATAAAAGTTAAATTGTAAAATAACATAATAAATCAGTAATAAGTCTACTGTAAACATGTGATTGATTGCTACAAAGAACACATTAACATCACTCACATATCGATATTTACCCACCTCACTAGTTCCAATATTAAAATGCTTATCGAGTCGAAAACGCAACACAAATACATCACTATTAATTTCGGACAAAAGTCACAAATTACAGATTCGGCCAAACGTAAGTATACAGCGAAGTATTCGAATTAAACGATATATAATTCATTTGTTAATTAAAAATTGGGAACGCGACGTTGCACCAGAAATGCTTAATTGGAAACTATTGTGTTTTAATGTGTATCGTAGGATTGTAATTTGTAAATAATTGGGGAAAACGTGTGCTGTTATTATGGCTGGCAGTGGATTGATGGATTTATTTTGATTGAGTTGTTCTGTGTGCGTTGAGCTGAATGAATGAGATGTGCTGCTGATCTTTTATTAACATCACAGCGTTTTTTTTTTATTCAACTGTTAACAGTTCTCTTTTTGATGTTAAAATTGAGGGGTTTTTGGATGCAGTCTATTATTCCATATGAGAATTATAAAAAGTACGTACAAAGTACTTAGAATTGCACAAAGTTTTGCAAGGTATACATATTGCGTACAAGAAAACAGTTTTTTCCACACATTCTGAATATGTACAAATCATGTTTTGTATACAAAATAGAAATTATCAATTTGTACCAAAACTT
Organism: Agrotis exclamationis; assembly: GCA_950005045.1. Taxonomy (NCBI): domain Eukaryota; kingdom Metazoa; phylum Arthropoda; class Insecta; order Lepidoptera; family Noctuidae; genus Agrotis; species Agrotis exclamationis. The sequence goes on from OX465441.1 coordinate 15,482,200, forward strand.
TAATTTGAAGTTTGTGTCCCGATATTTCTTTCTCCATGTACTTTTTACATTTAACATGGACAAAATTCTAATATATATAATTAATTTATAATTTATTATAATTTATTATCTTTAATCCCATTGTAAATAAGTCAGGCAGCTAACTTTCCTCACAATTCCAAACATTTCAACACTAAAATAAAAACCTCAACTGAAGAAAACACTACCAAACCCAAATTATCCTTTTCAAAATATTCGTAAACTTGAACAAATCAGTTTTACTTACTTTGCGTAACAAATACAACTTCAATCATAAATAACAAATGGCTGAACGGTTTTTGTGCAAAAATCCTTATATTTCATTATTCTATACATGACTATCCTGAGGGCTGGATCTTCAACCCTCGTCAGTTTTACGTCAAACTACAGATATTTGACTACGGGGCTCGAAAATATTGGTTTTGTTAACATACTCTGTAGGTATAACTGAGGGAATCTTCAAGTCGAAGTTCGATTCAGAAGGGAAAAATGCTGTTCTCACCGTTTGCCTACTGCCCGAAATTAATAAAAATTCAATCATAGCGAGTTTCCTCCGTGCCTTGGAAAGCACGTAAAGCCGTTGGTCCCGACTGTCATTTGTAGATCTTTGACAGTCGTTACTTTTAGTCAGAAGCTCTAAAGTCTGACAACCAGTCTTACCATGGAGTATCGCATTACCCAGTTACTGGATTGTGGAGGTCCTATAGGCTGTTGCTCCGTGTAAAGTATTGATATTCGGCCACATCTGGTTCGACTGGAAGCCGACCCTAATATAGTTGGGAAAAGGAAGGCAGATGATGAATCTCAATCCAAATCCAGGTATTTGTTTTTGGTGACTGCTTTATCTTAAAGACTCGGGTAGGCAAATTCGGTCGCTGATTGGTTACAGACAAAGATCCAGCTGAAGATAGTAACCGAGATCATCATCATCATCAGCCTATAAATGTTCCCACTGCTGGGACACAGGCCTCCTCTCTGTGAGAGGGACTGGGTCGCACCATGCATCTACCACGCAGGCCCAGTGCCCAGTTAACCGAGATAGAATTATTAATTTTATTTCTAACGTGTCTGCCAGCAGCATTTTTTTGACAGCATTCTTCTTTTTTTGATTTTGATACCCAATTCAAAATCAGAATGTCATTTGGAAATAAAGTTCGTCATTAATGTGTAGTTTATATTTACATTACATTTCGTTTCACACAATGGTTATATGCTTTTAATTATCGCAATTACGGACGTTTATATAAATACTTAAAATCTATTATCGTGATAATTGATGGAATTTTCCGGTTTTGTGGCCCGCAGAAAAATAACTCTTATTTGTTGAAGTCTTGAAAATTGTACGACATAAGAGGGGTGCTTTAGCATTATTTTATAAAAGTTGGAATCTTTTATCAAGACATAATATCAACAAAAGAACTGTCAACTGGTTGACATAGGCCTCTAGTAGGTGTCCGATAAATTGGCTTATACAGAGAAAAAATACAATTGTATTTATTTCATCTTAAAGTAGTAACAATAGTTCTTATTTCGGAGCTGTCACACTCTTTCTTTTATTTGTATTTTAGAAAAGAAAAAGAATAATAGAAAACATCATAAAATGTAAGTCTGATAAAGTTATTCTCAAGTAACAACCACATTAGCAAATAGAGGCCTTAGCATGAATTCTACGTACTTGCTCGTACAGCGTACTTGAAGTATTATAACGTACATTGTATGGAAAATTATAATGCCCCTCTAATGTACAAACGAGAATCTATTTTTTTCACAATTCTTTTTTTAAAGAGACGTTGCTCCACATTAAGAATTTCTCCAGAATCGTGGGTGCATTTACAAACAAAACAACTAGTAACAACTACACAAAACAACTAGGTACTCCCTCCGCCCCACCCGCGGTGGTGGACGCCCACGGCGACGGACGTTGCAAGACGATCTCCGGCCACCGTAGGCGCGGGCATGCGGGCGGCTAGTAAAGGGCAACTCGCTGCCCGACCATGGACCATGCCCGGGTCGACGGCGCGTTGTGTTCCACGCGCGCCTCAAAGAGCGTCAGCATAATGACGGGGCCCCCTTCTAGAGGGCCAAAGCCTGCCGGGGTCGCGGGACTTATCTCGTTACCGTGACCCCGGAACAAAAAGGGCTATTGAAGGACACCGTGGATTTTATTCAGTACAAGTCTGACAGTCCCTCCCGCCCTGCCCGGGGTGGGAGGACTCATTTGATGATTTTACCACGATAAAAAAAACAACTAGATACTTATAGATCATAATAAATATTTGCTCTTCAGGAATCAAACTCCCGACACACATCGCAGCATTCCAATCGTTTAGACCGTACGCCGTAACCGTATGCTATCAAAATAAAAAACTAACATCAAAGGTCCTGTTTACTGTATGTCCCAAAAACGTGATATTGCGTTTTACAATATTGTGAATGTAAGATGTCCACCTGATTCTTAAACTGTTGATATTTGTGCCGCACTTCAAAACATATTGATTTTAGTTTCCGTGCTGAGAACTTCAGATTATGATTAATGTTTGTTTGCAAAACTACTGCCTTGTATAAGTAAATATTTCGAGCAGAATTCGGCCCAGCGAGCATGACTGCGATAGCTCGATTAGTAAGAGATTCTAAAGATCTGAATTAGAAGATCCAAGGGTCCAAATCCTGCTCGTTGCGGAATTTTTTCTTCCACAAAAATTAAAGAAGCCATTCGGTTTTCAAAATCGAATTTATCTATAACCCATTTCTAGGAATTCCTCCTGCCTCGTGGGTGCTTTAACAAACATTTAAGCTCACATACACAAACTCCCAGACCCGGAACAACTAGTTCGTCATACAAATATTTGACCCGTCCGGGAATCGAACCCGCGACATGCAACATAGCAGTCGACCCCTCGGCCACTGCGCCAACCGTGACCTCAAACCAACCGAACATCACCGTCAGAAAATTCAGCGTACATTAGACATTGGAATCGTTTAGTCATTATGAAAACGATCCATAATCAAGATTAAGCGCTTTCATCTCTCTCAAATCTCTTCACGATCTATTAGTGTGCATATAGTCGTTGATCAAACCAACTACTGTATTGACGCCCCGTAAGGCCCTTCGTACACAACGCGACACAAGTCTCTATACCTTCCGACTTTGGTATCCATTGACGCGTGTGAGTACTCGTACGAACCTCTATGGATTTGTAATGAGATAGTCGCCTGGATACCCAAGTCGAGACTTGCGTCGTGTTGTGTACGAAAAGGCTTAGGGCTCGAGGCGATAATCTATAGCACTCTGTTAGTGACATAGGTGTAATTACATTGGATTGGTATTAATTAGGTTTATGTGTTTAATTATGATTGTTAGTATTGTGCGGATGACATAAGGGTAGTTCTGAAAGGGTTTGTCCGAGGAAATTCCTATTTTTGTCCCTAAATAGAATTTGAGCTATTGAATTGCGGGACTCATTAAACAATTTACCGTGGTCCTGGATCGCAAAAGGCTTTTGAAGAAACCTCTGCTCTATTCTGATTTTTAGTCATAAACCCCCTTATTAATAAACGTGGACTAAAGTTACGCCAAGGTTAATCTTCGGATTAACCATACATTTTTTAAGGATTAACCTTGGCGTAACTTTAGTCCACGTTTATTAATAAGGGGGTAAGAGTCTGACAGTCCCTCCCGCTCTACCCAGGGTGGGGAGACACAAATTGATGCTTTTACCAAAATTTAGAGTAACTGGTTTGTATTTGTAGTAGCGTCAAAGCTCTACTGTTTAAGTTGCGGTTTTAAGTTCAATTCCTAGTTCGACCAAAGTGATACTGGCTTCAAGAGTTTATTATTGACAGGCACGGGCTCTAGATTTTTCTATGATTTATGGCAATAAGCTCACAAAAAATCATGGGAGTTTAAAATAACGGTTGATATTTGGATGCACTACAAGGTATGGTAGGTAGAATAAACACTAGGGGAAGCCACAGGCGTGATCATATAACCATTTAGTTTATTACCGATAAAAAAAAAACTAAAACTAAAGAGTGCTAATTTCATCACAATGAGGCATCCATATTTTATATGAAAATATTTTTTGTCCATGTCATGTCTCCAGTTACCCACACAATAGCCAAACGACAACACAAGTCAACACGATCTTTACAAAAAAATCTTGCCCAAATTTCACGGGCGATCGTTGCCCAAAATCGGGCAAACTAAACTAATTTATCACAAACATTGTATGTACGAAGAAAAACCTTCATTTTGTGAAGTTATTGGTGATTTTTCTATGATTTATGCGTCCCAACTGAGCACCTTTTGTTATTAGTTCGAAGAATGAATGGAAGATTGAGAAGAGTTCCAAAGTTTGGCACAAGTTTGGCTCAAACTTTATTTTGTATTGTATCGTGTTGGGTAAGTAATGATTTAGTAGCTTTGTGGATGTTCCCTTAGTGTGGCCAGTTTACCTTCAGAATTTTGGATGTGGGTCGAGATTGAAAGCGTTATTGGGGGCGTGAGACAGGCATAACATAAAAGTCTAGCTATGAAAAGAATTTATTTACGTTCAATATGGATAAGTAATATTTTTCTTAAAAGACCGACTTTTGTTGGCCGAATCTAGTTTAGATGGTAGGTAATAGCTTTTAAACCATTTCGTATAATTGTTACGCACAACAGTGATAATTAAAGTAAGTGGAGAACGGGCACGCCGCAATCGCGGCGGTAAGACCCCTCTTTGAGGAGTGGCTGGATAGGAGTCACGGCGTCCTAACCTACCGCATGACGCAGGTCCTCACCGGACACGGAAGTTTCGGGAGGTACCTGTGTCTAAGGAGAAAGGAGGAAACGCCTGGATGTCACCACTGCGAAGATCGCCCGGAGGACACAGTAGAGCATACGGTGCAAGACTGCCCCGCTTGGGCAGAGCACCGACGTGTCCTCACGGCGGCGATAGGCGGAGACCTCTCGCGCCCGGCATTGGTCGCGGCCATGCTGCGGGGCGAGACGGAGTGGGAAGCGGTCGCCTCCTTCTGCGAAGCAGTCATGCTCGCGAAGGAGGAGGCGGGCCGCGTAAGAGAGAGGACAGTGTCCTCCCTCCGCCCCACCCGCAGTGGTGGACGCCCACGGCGACGGACGTCGCAAGACGATCTCCGGCCACCGCCGTAGGCGCGGGCATGCGGGCGGCGAGTAAAGGGCAACTCGCTGCCCGACCATGGACCATGCCCGGGTCGACGGCGCGTTGTGTTCCACGCGCGCCTCAAAGAGCGTCAGCATAATGACGGGGCCCCCTCTGTAGAGGGCCAAAGCCTGCCGGGGTCGCGGGACTTATCTCATTACCGTGACCCCGGAACATAAAGGGCTATTGAAGGACACCGTGGATTTTAGTCAGTACAAGTCTGACAGTCCCTCCCGCCCTGCCCGGGGTGGGAGGACTCATTTGATGATTTTACCACGCACAAAAAAAAAAAAAGTAAGTGGAGAATTTTCGATAGCTTATTTTGTCTTTTTTTTTAAATTTGGCAGACACCTCGCTAGTTTTCTTGCAGCATGGGTTCGATTATAAATATTTAAAGTCACATATACAAAAAAACCAGATGTGGAATAATTATCTGTAGGTCATACAAATATTTATGTTACTTTACGAATCAAACCCGCGAGGCATACTGCAGCTACCTATCGGTCAACCTTGTGCCAACCATGATTTCCGTTTTGCCTATGGCACCAGAGAATAACGATATTGTACTTTACCTTCACAAGGAAACTCTACTTCAAAATGCCATACATTATCAAATAAATCATTCACTTACTGTACGACGATAATGTACCACTTACCAGGACATAAGTACTGTAAGAAAGTATACTTTAGTTTGACATTTAATTTTTCCAAGATTTTTCATTTTAAATGGGTAGCTTTGTAAAAAGGACAAACGAGGAAAAATTGTAGGCTAAAGTTTTAAAATGAAGTCGATTTTTTTTATTTCGTCGTCGTAATTGGCAACGATCGTACAAGCAAACGATGCGATCAAAGTCGCACGGCGAAATAAAAACACTTATTTCTTTCATCATCATCATTCCCCCTGCTGGGACACAGGCCTCCTTTCAGAGATAGTGGGTCACAATCCACCACGCAGGCCCAACCCAGTGCGGGTTGGTAGATGTCTCATTCCTTTAGGCTTTTGTCAAACTGACAGACGAACCGAATCCGTGGCGTAGCGTTTTTGTTTGTAATGTATGGAATTGTTTGAAGCCTGTCACATAGACTATCGGATCGTTTCCTCTTTTTTAACCGACTTCCAAAAGGATGAGGTTCTCAATTCGCATGTTCATATATATATATATATTTTTTTAATGTTTGTTCGGGCATAACTCCGTCGTTTACCAACCGAATTGAAAAATTCTTTGTTTTTGTTGGAAAGGGTATACTTCCCGAATGCCCCCATTAAAATTTTATCGAAATCGGACTAGCACTTTTTGAAAAATCAACAAAAATCGACGAAAACCTAAAAAACCTCAAAGCTTCCGAGTCAAGCTTCAATTAGAACACACTATCTAATTGAAGCTTGACTCGGAAGCTTGACGCGCGAGAACAGTAATCAAACATTTTCATCGCGCGGCGATGAACGCATCGTTTCCTCTTACAAGGCATACCAATTTTGATCCCAAAAAAGAAATAGGCGTTTTCTGGTCAAAACATGCGTGTTAATGTGCATAAAGTTTATGTATGTACCTACTTTTGTTTTTATAACAAAAATACCTTTCCAAATAAACTGATTTCTCCAGTTAAATTTTCAATACTCTTACGAAAACCATTTCGAAACTCACCTCATTAATATGAAAACTTGATCGGTAGTTCGTTTTTCAATTCACTTCAAAACAATGGATTAGTACCTGAAACGATAAAAAGTACAATTAAATTTCTACTTTAAACTCTCAACTTTAAAGCATTAATTCGTGTAGGTATTCACCAAGGAATAATAAAAACTAGATGAAGAATTGACATTCGAATTTCGGATTTAATTCTTAAGCAGTAGAGCCGAATGGTGCTCACACGGATTTAACTACGACAAACCAAAACGAGCGCTATTCTTCAGGGGATTTAGATGGAATTCCCTTGTCAAAAACTATACTCAGTAAATCATTATCAGGGAGGGCCAATTAACTGTTACTAATGGTTCTTGACACGCTAATATTCAATTAAAACCTCTTTTATGCCTATTCGAGTCACACTTGTCATAGAAATTGATACCTTATCACGTAGGCTTAAGATTTAGAATCAATATATGAAGGTTAATCGTTTTTACTTTTTGTAGCAATAATTTGGTTTGTTTGAGGAAAAATGTTATGGTTTTGCCACGATTTTGTGAAGAAAAACGTAATTAAATGGCGATGAAGGAAACTTGATTGGCAGCTTACAATGAATGACCTTTTCAAAGAACTGTGAAAAATAGCGCTTTTCCGTAAAATCCAGGTGAAAATAGGCTCGAGAAAATTTTTATGGGTTTCAGGAAAAGTATTTTTCGAAGTAGGTTATTGAGAAACAGTTCGCGCTTCATATAGATATATTGAATACGAGGAAACGCTGAAATGTATTTTTCAGATTTTCAGGTTTTTCTTTGAGTACCTACCTGTTTTTCAGTAGAATGTCCTACCTGTATTTTTGCTTTGTATTTGTATTAATTTGCCTCGAAATGGATGGAAGTCGTAACTACTTATTTTGACATTCTGTAAGAAGATAAATGAAATCTGTTTTTTTTTCTGTTATTTATTTTTAAATAAATAAATAAACGTTGGTATGGTAATCGGACTTGAGAGGAGTAGTAACATGTTGTGATAAGGGATCATCTATAATATTTTTTTATATATAATTTGGCCATCAAACCAGCAAAGAGTAAAGTTCGTGAACATTTAGTCAAGGAGTTAGTGGATTCGGCTTAGATTGTAATATAAGAGTTTCACCATCTATGTTTTTATTTCTCTTTACTTTATTTATTTTTGTATTTTGCTTGTATGTATGTATTTTAATATTTTATTTGTTAATATCAAATATAATTATCATGCTGCACCTTATTATTCTTTTCTCTGAATCACCCTAAGGTAGACTGGTAGAGAATGCCCATGAATAAAAAATGAAAATAATAGTTATAATAAATAAATAATCAGCACGTTTATTCCCAGAAAAAACCCTTACTGTCACACCCATGAAGTTCTAGTGAACCATAGAAAAGGGTTTTTGAGAACGGCATTATTTTCTAAGCCGTTGCATTCTCGAGTTATAATGCCAACTTATCAGTGATAATGATGGAAATGTAAAAAATATATTATTATATAGGAATGATATAAGCCATCAAAAAATTATGTCAAGCACTGTCTTGTCTGAACCATGTTTTTAGGTGTTAAAATCATCAAATGAGCCTTCACGCCTTGATTGGAGCGAGAAGGGACTGTCAGAATCGTACTTGTATTCCTTCAATTACCCTTTATGTTCCTGGGTCACGGTAACCCGCTTAGACAGTAGCGTGACACTTGTGTGAGTATCTGGCGGCCATTTTACTTGCTTATTTAACACAAAATAATCTTGCTTACATCATTCTTGTCCTACATTATATTTCATGCAAAAACACCACCTTTTTGATACGAGGTCGTATCAACCTCTGACATTTTCTATCCGGCCTGATAAATGACTCCTAACAAACACCTGCCAATCAAATACTGACCTTATCACCCTTACAATAGAATCCAAAAATCATTTAAGAAGGTAACCGACTCTGAAGTACACTAATTTCAAATCTATGTCTTTAAACATAAATCTCAATTTTGAATGAGGCTGATCTTTTCAGATTGTTCCAGAGGAAAATGAAACTTGAGATTTAAGACAATAGGGTAGGTTTTCGAGTGTTATTAAGTATATTAGGATAAAATAGAACGCAGTTGACACCAGATAATTTATATTAGAGGGTACATCGAGTTTTTTTGTTCGTTAAATATAAGAATTGGCTGAAATTCAGATGGGGATACCTTTTTCGGTCATTTTCTATTAAGCTTCTAAACCTGGTTTTATAGGATAATTGGATTAAGTTTATTAAGACATTTCCAAGGTTTTAGGACAGAAGATCTTTGTTCAATAAATGATAAAGTAATGGTTATTATTATTGATATTACTTTATTATTTAAGACTATTGAAGGGAGATTAAGTTTCATCGAGATAAAAGGACAGGATTATATTAGTTTCTGAAATTGAGTCGTAATTTGGAGCGATCTCTCTATAAGCCTTGTAGATTGAAATGTCAAATTTGATTGGTTTGACGACAGGTCAAAGTATTAGTATCTGCAGCATTTTTCTGCTCTATGATAGCTCATAGAAAGTAACCCTGTATTCCAAGAGTGAAAGCATGATATTATGGCTTAGTCGGGAAATGCCCAATTCTTAAAATGCCCAATTCTTAAAATGCCCAATTTAAAAATGCCCAATTCGTAAAATGCCCAATTTTTAAAATACCCAATTCGTCAAAAGCCCAACGCTTAAAATGAATGAATGCTGATTGATGTTTTTTTTATCAAAATCTATTATCTCAGTCGCCTGTCTTTTTTATGCTCAGCTACCTGTGTCCATTTGTTTCAGTATTTCATTCATAGCGACTACATTCGATGGTTTTCTAGAGTGTCTGAAAACTCTGATGCGCTGCTCTTTCATGAGCTATCCAGTGACTAGCATATTCTATTTTAGCTTTGGAACTCCGAACTCAAATTTAACCCTCATAGACACAGTTACCTGTTTATATCCTTGACTTCATTCACCTTCACCCCTCATTCCTATAACTGTCTTCATAGTACCAAAATACATGAAAATAGGAACAGTGGTTTAGGCCACAAAGAAACGTTCACATTTACAATAACAATAATGGCAGTACTTTGCTTTCACTCAAACCCATGTAATCAGAGACCTAACTACCATGGAATTAAAGTAATTTTTTCCACACAAAAAACACGTCATAACTAAAATTCCCACCTACACTATAAAAATGTATCTCATAACATATTCACAGCGTTAATTGTAGAGGAAATTACGGGCGTCCGTAATACCAATAAATTAAACGAAGTCCGGCTATTCACCGCGACACACTGTACTTATAGGTAATTGTTAATACGGGTGCTTTTACAGTGGCAATTATGTTTTACATGGAATTAGAGGTAAAATAATTTTTATACACACCACTTTGAACTTATGCTAGCCTAGTACTTTTGCTGGTTAGTTTTTTTTTAATTTGTCCATCAAATTATTCACCAAAAAATATTTGTCCCGTTTCTTTTCTTTTATATAGTCAGGGTGGCTAATTTCGTCTATGGGGCGTAACCGTCTACCTACTTGAAATTATGCTCGAAACTAGTGGAGGATAATTATATCATATAGCAAAATATAGCACTGTGCTTTTTATACATATCATATAGCAAATGCTATCGTGGCTCTCAACTTTGAACACCACTACTCGAAACCTCCCATTTGTATAGCGACTAACGCCATCTAGGGAATTTATTTGAAGTTAAAACTAGAACTGTTTTACCGACACCACTACAAACACTGCAACTCGACTGTTTCGAGCATAATTTTCAAGTAGACGGTTACGCCCCATAGACGGAATTAGCCACCCTGACCCTACGTAAACCAAAATTGACGAAGATACGAGACTTTTAATTGCCAAACCGTGGTTCTTCAATATTGTCCTTTATATTCCACGGTCACGATTATTATGAACAGTTCCGCAATCTCAAAAAGCATTAATTACAACCTGATGTTACGTTATGTAAACCTAGTATTTCCATTACGATCATTAACAAAATATCCTCATTACACACTCTGATCTGACCTAAACCACGTCCATTGATTGCTCTGCGGCGCACACATCACGTTTTGATAGGAACCCGTTTTGCGGCCACATTGGTGCAGTTATTAATATTTCGTAATGTTAAGCGATGTCACACTGATTTAGTATCGTAAACTGTATTGACTTAGCTTCGTAGGTAATGGTTAATGTGTTTGGAATGCGGTTTATTGACTGTGTTGTGTTGTTGCGAAAATGATATAAACTTGCGTTGTGATATGGCCTAGGCCAGTATTATCTCTTTTTGTTCATTTTTTTTTTTTGGGTGGCAAAATCATCAAATGAGTCCTCCCGCCCTGGGTGCGGCGGAAGGGACTGTCAGACTCTTACTGACTAAAATCCACCCGTGTTCCTTCGGATGCCCTTTACGTTTCGGGGCCACGGTATCCTGGATTAAGAAAAATCCGCGACCCCGGCAGGCATTTGGCCCCATAACGTCACCGACGGGGGGCCCCGTCGGTGACGCGTGAAACACGACGCGCCACCGACACGGGCTTGGTCCTTGGTCGGCCGGCGAGCATACTCATTACTCACCGTCCGCAAGCCCGCTCCGCCGCTGTGCCCTCTGCTATTCAGAGGGACACGCGTTGGAGCGTCCACCCGACAGGCTATTCGCATACGGGCAAAGAAACCTCTTAGGCACACAGTGCCTAAGGAAGAGTTTTTGCCCGCATCCCAGGGTACACCGGCCCGAAAAACTGGTCTTCCCGAAAAACTGGTCTTCTTTTTGTTCATTTAGCGGTAATTTGTGTGTACCTGTTTATACGGTGTGTATAATAAAGGATAGTTTATGTATCTAACTAAAGTATCATGACAGTAACATTACACAACAGAAGATAGTAATATAGTCCACAGAAAAGATTATTAAAAATCGTTCAAGAAATACAAAATGTTAGGTGGCGGTTGCATTGAAATTGAACTACACAGAAAACCAACATAAGTTTTTGCCTACCACAAGGCGAGAACAAGATAAAATACATGTTGAATAATCCAAAATTATGCCTCAACAAGTAAAATGTAGGAATTTTCCTTCTTTCATATAAAAATATCACTAAAATGTATTCTGTGGTTCTTTGTATAGAAGAAAATGTGTCACCAAAGAACTAAATAAATAAGTGGCTGTGTGTCTTCCACAATATTATGTTGTTATGTGTGCGAACGTTAACCTAATTTCCTTAACCTTTTGCGTGCAAAAATCTTCCCACATTTTCCGTAATTCCCACACACATCATATCAACCTAATTCATCCCCTGTTCACCCCCTACACATCCCTTATTTATCCTCTTTCACCCCCTAACATACAAGCCCAAAAAATTGTAACAACTGACAACAGAATTAAGCAGTTACAAAGTAGAAATAATAAGAAATTAACCGACAAATTGCTCAGGGCAAGGAAACGGCTTTTACTAAAACAACAATACATTTACACCCACTTGAACCTGTAACACAAGAGGGCAGAGTTTATATTTGCTTGAGTGGTAAGTAAGTGGTATCTTGGCAAGTCGCTACTAACCTATTTTGGGGGCGAAACAGTACAATTTTTAAAGGTTAATTGTTCAAAAATGTTTGCCAAATGTGAAAAGTTGTGGCGGGGTGTAGCGAGGTGATGTAAAGTTTGTTTTAATTCGGCTCTAATAGGAACAGGCAATTAAAAATAAGAACACGCTAGCTGTTAAATGAGTCGGCAAAGTTTTTGGTAAAGTTTTGTTAGGAATAACCCCTTTTGTAACCATAATTGTGGCAAATAACATTGAGTATATGAATTTTATAAAACAGTAATTGTTCCAGGTGTATTGTGACTGTCTAAACAGAGAATCGTAACCCTGGAACGTAAAGGGCAATTGAATGAACACGATGGATTTTAGTCAGTATCAGTCTTACAGTCACTTCCGCTCTTGCCAAGGTGAGAGGACTCATTAAGATTATAAGATCACAGTACCTTTATTTCAATAGGCTTATACTCATCGAAATCCAATCAGCCGTTGCGGAGTCAAAAATAAAAGGTAGGCAGTAACTTTTACTCACAAAGAAAGTGTAGAGATTTAAACAACAGTAGCTTGTCTATTACTGATAAAATGTTATCGTCGTCAAAGCGTTTGTATAATGAGTACTGGAGATAGGTAATAAATTCTGAAAGTTTTATGATAAACTTAAATAACTTATAGCGATCGGCGACTGTTTCCAATCGTGCCGTTAAATGTTTAGTTTAAAAACGGGATAAAATTAAAAATTATTCTTTTACTGATTAATGCTATTGTCAAACAGACAGGCGAAGCGAAGCGTTTTTGTTTGTAATGTATGGAATTGTTTGAAGGCTGTTACATAGACTATCACAGGATTCGGATCGCATTCGCTTCGCCATTGCATATAAAATACTAGTTGTGCCCCGTGGTTTCACTCGGCTCCTATTAGTCGAAGTGTGATGTTATATAGCCTATAGCCTTCTTTGTTAAATAAACTATACACAACACAAAGATTTTTCAAATCGAACCAATAGTTCCTGAGATTAGCGCATTCAATCAAACAAACTCTTCAGCTTTATAATATTAGTAAAGATACATACAGATCTATACACTTTATATATTAGTACAAATCTATGCATGTTAACTCCTACGGTGGCAGGAGATCGCCTTGCGACGTCCGTCTCCGTGGGCGTCTACCACTGCGGCGTGGGTGAAGGGTGGACGCTGTCCTCTCCCTCGCGCGTCCCGCCTCCTCCTTTGCGAGCATGAATGCTTCGAAGAAGGAGGCGACCGCCCCCCACTCCGTCTCGCCCCGCAGCATGGCCGCAACCAATGCCGGGCGCGAGAGGTCGACAACTATCGCCTGCGTGAGGACACGGCGGTGTTCTGCCCAAGCGGGGCAGTCCTGCACCGTATGCTCCACCGTGTCCTCCGGGCGATCCTCGCAGTGGTGACTCCCGAAACTTCCGTGTCCGGTGAGGACCTGCGTCATGCGGTAGGTCAGGACGCCGTGACGACTATGCAGCCACTCCTCAAAGAGGGGTCTTACCGCCGCGTGGCGTGCCCGAGAGTAACATACTTACATATATACTTTATATATTAGTACAGATTCAACTGTATAATATTAGTAGAATTATTTGACTATCACAACTTTAATACCAACATACAAGATAACATAATTACACATAGTTTCTAAATTCATAAATGCAATTTAGTAAATCTGTCAATATTAATTATGGTGTCCAGTTAATAGGGGTGCATATTAAATGAAGGGGTCGTTTTCACCCCCGCGCGGGGTGTCGTATTAATGACGGCTGTCACATGGAAATGGTAGTGTAGTGTAATTTAAATTCTTTGTCTGTGACATTTGAAGCGAAAACGGTTGTTAAGGACCAGAGGAATTTTGTGAAATCGTTTAGGATCGATCGTTGGGTCAAACAAAGGGTGATAATTTGTCGGACTTTGTAAAAAAAAATCTGTATAGGCGTAAACATTAGATTCGTGTCTGAGGCCTTATCACAAAATTTTTGTATTTTATTTACAGCGTATTTCTAGTATTCACTGCGTTTATTGTATGGAAATATGTAAATAAAGGCGCCTCTAGTGTTAAAACGAGGAACTAATGTTTTTCTTCAAATTTCTAGTTTTCTTTACCTCACAAAAACTACAAAAGCGGAATAGGGCGTCTGTTTATTACAAAACACACTTTGGGACTTTCTAGAATTTTAATCAAAATAATTATTTATAGTAATTCTGTTTACCCTTTCTAGGATTACTGGCGCTATATTGCGTTTAACAGATTAATTACTCATCCAAAGTAGCGTAAATTTAAAAAATAAATGTACAAATAAAGATTTAAAAAAAAAAAAAAAAAATGTAACAATTAAAAATATTCCAGAATAAATGTTACAGCACTAAAAATATTCGCACAGTATGATTTCAAAGTGTCAAAAAAAGTGAATGAAATTAGACGCGCCGCGAGGGCCGTCAGGCCGAATGAGTGAACGGCGACCGTGTGAGTGAATGATTAAATTAAATAGGACGTTGTTCGTCATTGTGGACGGGACACTTTTTGCTACATTGCGTACACTTCTGGTATTTTCAGTCCTGTAGAAACAAAGCTTTTGAGCTATTTTCCATTGTAAATGTTTTTTGTGTGGGCGTTTTGAAAATAACGGTTGATATTTTCAATTCTGGGAATCATTTCTTTTTTTTTACAAGCAGTTTGGTGGATCAGCTGTAGATCATGGGTTCTAACGGCCGAACTCAATAACGTACAAAAGTTTAAACTCGGGTAGCTACCAGAGCTTAACTCTTACTTCTGATCTATCTGTTACTGCCGTCTCAATAACAAAATTTGCGTAACGCTAACTTTAGTTAACCACAGATCGGTCCCTAACTGCAGTTAGGGGCACAAAAAAAGAGGGTTTCTTTTTTTAATGCCGTTCGAATCTGTTTCAGGTAATGATCTTGCATTGTATAGGAAGAAAAAACGGAACCTCGGAACTTTGGTCAGCAAAAAATTAAAAAAGAAACATTATTATGATTTAGGATGATTTTATTGCATGCGAAGGAAAAAATCTGGACCATAAGTTGGCCAAAAAGTAAAGTAACTTTTCATCATTAGGTCTAAAGTTTTACTTAGTTGTAGTCAATGTTTTATAAGATTTGAACCACTTCTGTTTCCCAGAAATTATCCTTTCCACACAATGAAATTATCTTTACATAAAATTAAGTCAAACAGTATCATAAAAAAATGATATTTTTTTTGTTCATAAATTGTAGGTATGAAAAAATGCATCGTCCGCTCCGGCCTCATACATCTCATTATCACGGAAAATGCCATTATTTTAATTAAATAAGTTGTAAATACTATTGCTACCAGCATTTAATCGCCCGATTTCGAGGGATAGCTAATTTGTTACTGACTGTAACGTAAACAAACCAAAGTTAACGGCCAAAGTGTTATTGAAACGCTCCACGTTTTTTTTCTATAGCTTTATCTATCTTTGGTGAGCGGCAAGCTTCCCAAAGATAGATCAATGTTAAAGGTAGATATTCTTATCTATCTTGAGTTTATTGAAACGCATAAATGCGGCTACAGCTACTAAAGATTGGTTATCTAACAGATGGTTAAAGGTAGGTGCGTTATTGAGATCGGCCGTAAGCCAGCCATGCACATTAGTTTGTGTAATTTATCCCATTGCTCTCAAAACGGTAAAAAAAAAACTTATGCGGAAACCAGCACATCCTAGACTCAAAAAATTTAGAGACATGGGACATGGGATTACAGTCCACTCCCTCTAACAAAGAAGAGTCCTGTGCCCCAGCAGTGGGAATATTATAAGCTGCTTATACAATGCTATGGGAAAGAAATATACCTAACAAAATATCTAAGAGGAGGTATCTCCTTACCTTTACTTAAACTAATTAAATAAAAATAGTGATTTAATGCAAGAAAATAAGTTATTATAAGTTGATAGGCTCACAAGCCTATAAGTAGGTCAGTGGATTAGCAATTGACCTAATAAGCGAGCTCATCTCAGAGATGAAGCCTGCGTCCCACTAGTGAGAGCGTTTAATCTGATTATATTGTGACCTATCATGTTATGCAAAAATTTATAAAAAATGTAAGGTCTTCTGAATATGTTATGACAGCCATACACGATCCATTTTACGCGAGGGCCACGAAATGCGACGTTCCAAGCGAATTCGTCTTGTGCTTCAAGCGTCAGCTTTGAGCGTCAAAAACAACTGATGACTATGCATCAGCCACTAAAATAAACGAACATCACTGCTGCTTGCAGCGCTACTATGCTATGTGGTCTAATAGATAATGGACATAGAATTCGCGCCGCCACTCCATTTTTTTTTATGCAGTTTGATGTAATGTCATAGACACTAGCGCCACGTCAAAAGATCGTCAATCTTGACAGTAAACTGGATCTTGTATGGACCCAACGGAAGAGTGTCAAAACATCCAAATTTTCATATCAACAAAACAACATTGCAAGTTATCTCGCTATCTGTAAACACATTCCAACAAATGATAACATGAAAATTATCGACCACATAATATTCATATATTCAACCCATTCGCCCCCAACTCATCCCTATTCAACCCATTTTACCCCCTCGGTTAAGACAAAAGTATGAAACAATAACACAGGGGATGAAAACTCGTGCTTTACATATCATAGGAGGCTTTTAGCCGACTTTGACAAACATGAGAGTAATGATATTAAGTTGATATATTAATGGAAGAATTTTTGGGGCGGTAAGATGCTGCTTTGTGCATGCAAGTGTAACTAATGTGGAGGCAGATTCAATTGAAGTGTGGGTTTTTGTCTTTGAATGTTTTGTTTACTTGAATTTTATTTTGTGCCTTTTCTGTATTCAGGAAAGGTCTCAGCAATTACAATTATTGTAAGAGGTAAGGTTAAGGTGACTATGGTACGGATTAATTAGTTGTAAGAGATACAAAATCTAGTTTCAAATTCCTTTTTTTCACACATTTGAATCATGCGTTAAAACACCATAATTTCAATACTAAAATTACAATTCATTTGTGTGATTTATTTTTATGTGTTTTTATTTTGTTTTTACATTTATTTTACTTTCTATTGTATTTTTTTAATTGCCGATTATCATTTAGATAGCTGATTCATTGTAGTAGTTTATAAAACTGGTACATAATGAGGGGTATTATACACGAGTGTGAATTTAAAAAACGAGCGAAGCGAGCGAAGTTTTCGAAGCGAGTTTTTTAAAAGTATCACACGAGTGTATAATACCTAGTTATGTACAGTTTCATACACTACTTTATCTACTTTCATTGAACACGAATTTATCAAATAAAAGATAAAGATTGACACAGTATTATGGCGCCAAAATTCCCGTTATCACCGCGCATGGGCCACAGCGCGCGCAGCCACAGATAAAAAATCAAATGGATGTATCTATGATCTGTAATCTGTATCGTAATGAAAAAAATTTTATTATAACATTATTTTGTTAGAGAAATAGTGTCATAATTTAATTTTTTAATTTCATTTCGATATACTGTGAGTAAAGTACGTCATTATAAACTCGTTTTGAGTTTTGTATTTTGAATTTAACGATATATGAGAGTAGATAAAAGAAATTATGATCTTTATAATGACCACTCGATTACAATCGTTTATGTGTGTAGTGTGTATGCACTGAAGCCTAAACTCTTGCAGAGCGTATTAATAGGTGAGAGCCTCTTGCCATTTATTTGGCATCAATTTAGAAATCCAAAAACCACACTAAACAAAACTTAAGGTGCCGGTTCCGGACACGAGACAGCGACAGTACTTTTAACATTAGACAATGCATGAGCGGCAGTTCGCGAGCGAGACAGCGACAGAAGACATACGGTAAACAATCTCCAGTCGCGGGCAGTGTCGCGGTCTCCTGTCGCGGTCTCTTGTCGCTGTTTTCAGTCGCGGTCTCGCGCGCAAACCGACACCTTTACTTTTCAAGGATTAAGAAAATCGCAAGACAGCGTCATTTTAGCCCCCTTCTTCGCCACGTGCACACATAATAAAAGCTGTTTGAATGTGTGCAGAGTAAAGTGTAACTTCTTTTGTTTCAAGTGTGTGGGAATATCGCGGGCGACGCCAGGTGGGGAGATTGTATTGAAGGGATTGTAGAGGTGGGTATTAGATGACTTTATTTTATATTAGTGATTGTAAGGAAATTGACGTTTAGAAATAGAAAGCTATCGGTTTGATGTTTCTGATTGATTTATGATTGTTTGAAGTGAAATTTTCCAAACTTCGTGTAATATTATGTCAATTCCAAGTCAATTTAAAAGCTTTGTTTTAATGTTTATATCAAGAAATTGTATTAAAATCGCCTGGAAAATTCTGAAAGGGAAAATTTTACCTGGCATTAATGTCAACTGTTTTCAACATGTCAATTACTAGTGGAGCGATATCCTAAAATACCGTCTATAATAATAATATTTTCGCTATTGGCACCGTGCACGACTTTAGCGCCACCTAGCGTTTACACTGTTGACGGCTCTGACCGTTCTAATTGAAATCAGATTTCTTTACAAAACACATGGTTTTGGATTCCATGGCGATCCATCAGCTCTGAATAAAATTAAATAAACATAGGAAAAATGTATTCTATAAGAAAAATGTCAAATACAGGATTAAAATGAGGATTATGATTTATTTACTTTTTTCTCTTCCCGGCAGCTAACCATCTCCTGCATTGCTCATCTTTCCAAGAACCGCTTGGGAATCAATAAAATTTAAATTTACTATTTCTGCTAGTATTCTTGCAGTTTACAACACAACAACTGCTGTGACCTATGTTTTTCTGGCGGAATAACGCGATTATAAAAATTACGTACAGATATGTCTGACAAATTGATTCGAAATTGACAGATGACAGAGTTCAATGAACTCTGAGACAGAGCCGTCGTATTCCGACTGCTCCCCATCACCTGCCGTTGAAGAAACTACGATATCTCGTCAGATATTCATTGAAATCAAATGATGTCAAGGGAAATTTTGTTCAAAATTAAATGTTTGTAATGATTAACGTATTTATTTGGGTAAGGATTAATATTATGTTCAAGGGAGGGTTTGTATAAATGCTTTTGCGGTTGCACAACGACACGCTTTGCTTTTGCTTTGCTTGGTAGCATAGATGCAAACCTACCTTGCCACTTCCTTCTGAAGGGCAAGGAGGCGAGGTCTTGAGGGAGAGTGCAACAGTCACGTTGATCCTCAAGGCAAGTCTGGTGAGTTTACCTTC
Source organism: Agrotis exclamationis (assembly GCA_950005045.1). Lineage (NCBI taxonomy): Eukaryota > Metazoa > Arthropoda > Insecta > Lepidoptera > Noctuidae > Agrotis > Agrotis exclamationis. The sequence goes on from OX465441.1 coordinate 15,501,843, forward strand.
TCGTGGTTGCCGCCCCGTTATTGGTCTAATTCCATAAGAAATAGACGTAACAAAAACCACCGGACGATACTCTTTAAATTTATCTTATTTATTTATATATACTCCCTTATAAACTATCCCCCCCCTCAACCAAAAACCCTCCATCCCATCCCTATATCCCGTCGATCCCAGAGGAAGGGCAACCTCGATTCCAAAAAAGCCCACCCCCACCACTATGAACAAGCAGGAGGAAAAATCAACTACCCAGGTGGGTCCCGGCCAAGCCGGGGAATCCCACACCGCTACGGCGGTCAGCCCCCATCGTAATCTGGGGGGGGCAACCGACTGCTCCAAAATAATTTCGCCACGCGACTTTGCGCGGCTGGCAGCTAATTTAGCGCCCTTAACACAGGCAGCGACTTACGCGCCAACAAATACCACACAGGCTGCGACCGACGCGCCAATTCCCACTACACAAAGTATGCCCCCCACGAGCCTCTGGCAGCAGAGCATCGTGAGGAACAGCATCACAAACCCTGACGAAAAACAAGACCGGACCAAACCAGAGAGGACGGGGACCGATGCAGGTGGCTCCACAACTTTCCCGACTAGCGGAGTACGCCCGCTGAGTAAGCGCGAAAAACCTAGACGGGAAAGAAAGGCAGTACGCGACCAGCCGCGAATTTGCGAAGGGGCAACCCAGCGCGAAAAGCGGCCGGACGCGGAACCCGGCGACCAGCCGCGTGCTTGCGAAGGGGCAACCCAGCGCGAAAAGCGGCAGAACGTGGAGCCCCGTGCGCGGGGGCAAGTGCGCGAAGGGGTAACCCAACGCGAAGTGCCTCCACACACGCCAGGCTCCACCGGGGCCACCAGCCGTCCCCATGACACAGACCAACCGCACGACCAACTCCGACCTAGACGGCACAGGGGCAGGCGGGCTGGAGCCTCACACAGGGCGTCCTTGGTGAACAACACCCAACCAAGCACCTCTGAACCGCAGGCTGGACCGAGTGGTACAGCACCGGCGAAGAGGGAGCGCCCTGACGACTCGGCCTCACCGAGTACGCTACAGGGGTACGCCAAGCGTGTGAGGGTCCATTCTGCGCAAGGGGAGCGGAGAACCTACGCACGGGCCACAAAGGATATTCCTGCGCGGCACGCCGTAGCTATCTGCTTCACGCCCCCATCCAGAGACCTGACAAAAGAAGAGGCAGACCTTATAAAGACTGACCTTGAGAACCTCCTAATGGACACGGACCCCGCCACGCCACTGCCTTCCTTCCGCGGATACCCTAGGGTGGCGGAAGGCACTGTGCAGGTGTGGTGTGAGGACGAAAACGCCCTTAACTGGCTGACACTGAACGTTCCAAGGATCCGACTACCAGACACAGACCAACTACTCACGGTGCTGAGACAGTCCGACGTGCCCACCCGTGTCCGAGCCTCGCTCTTCGTCCCACGTTTCACTGGCGACGTGGAGCGACTCCACAGCATTCTGATCCGTCAGAATGCTTGGTACGACATCGCGAGGTGGTCATTGTACAGGGCTACCAGGGTCTGTGGGGACAACCCCGGGACCTACTTGACCCTAGGTTTACCACCGGAGGAAGCTGAGCGGGTCCTGGCCCGGGAGAGACGAATATCGTACCTGCTCGGGTCGATATACGTACGCTTCTGGCCCACGCCCCGACCAGCGGACACCGACTGTACTGACGGTACCCACACCACGACGACCCAGACCATACCAACATCGACACGGACGAGTGACATGGACATGACTCAACTGGAGGAAGTCATGGCCCGAGCAGCAGTGGCGGACGACAGCAACGCCATACCGCCCGCATCACCATGCTGGAGCGAGGCCTTGTTAGTCTCGTCGCCTGGTGACCAACACGAAGGCCAACATGGTGCGGAGGAAGCGGAGAACCTATCCAATGGATCCTCCTCCGACTAACTCCACACCACCGCCATCACTGCCGATCCACATCATCCAGACCAACCTCCAACATAGCCAGACTGCCACGGCTAGCTTACGCAGGGCCCTGGAGGTGAAACCCAGAACTATCGCACTGATCCAAGAGCCGTGGATCAGAAACAACAAAATCTGCGGCCTCAGTAACATCGGAGGTAAGATAATTGTTGACACACACAGATCAGACAAACCAAGAACATGTGCTTACATACCCAAAGAAATCCCCACCGCGCCCCTCACTCAATTCTGTTCCAGAGATCTGACAGCCGTCAGGTTGCAGACAGGAAGTGACGTCCCTGATGTCGTGCTGGCCTCAGTATACATGCCAGGCGAGGACACAGACTGCCCGCCAAAGGAAATGGCTGACCTAGTGCGACACTGCGAGGACGCCAACTTAGACCTGATCATATGCACCGACTCAAATGCGCACCACCCACTCTGGGGCAGCGACGCACCTAACGCCAGAGGAGAGGTACTATCCACCTATTTATTCTCTACTAACCTTAACATCGTAAACCGGGGCTCTGAACCCACTTGGGTCACAGCCCGAGGTCAAACGATCATAGACCTAACGATTGCTACAGAAAACGCGACTAACCATATCACTAACTGGCACGTATCAGACGAGCCTTCCTGCTCTGACCACAGAAGAATCCGCTTCACATTGACCACCAACACGAGGAAACCCACACCGAGGCGAAACCCGCGGCGCACTGATGTGCCTGGATATAAACGCCTCCTAGCCTCCTTGCTGGCTAGACATCTATCACAAGTAACCATAAGAGACCCAACCCAACTAGAATACACAGTAACAAAACTATCGGAATATCTAACAGAAGCTTATCATGCATGCTGTAAACTAAGAGCGCCAAAAACCGGTCATGAGAGGAATCCCTGGTGGAACGCTGAACTTGGTAAACTCAGAGATGCATTACGTAAACAATTCAACAGAGCCAAAAACACTAGACTCCCAAACGACTGGGAACTGTACAAAGAGACCCAGTACACATATAAAAAGCAAATCCGAACAGCCAGGAAGACTGCCTGGCGCAAATTCTGTGAATCTATTGAGACTAATAACGAAGCCGCAAGGGTAAGGAAAATCCTCTCAACCGACCAGGACCGAACCCTTGGGACGCTGAAAAAACCCGACAATACATATACACTCACGGACCTGGAAACCAGCGAGGTCCTTCTGGAGACTCACTTCCCCGACTGTAAACTCCTAGAGGACAAGACATGGGAGGCAGAACCAGACTGGACCCCAACGGATATGGACTGGTCCAGAGCCCACAGCATAATAACGGAAGACCGGATAAGGTGGGCCATTAACACCTTTCAGCCCTATAAGTCCCCAGGACTAGATGGCATATTTCCGGCCCTACTACAGTGGGGGGCTGCACACCTACTACCATACCTGATGGAGATCTACCAGGCCTGCATAGCACTTAGATATATACCCCAAACATGGCGAGAAGTAAAAGTCATCTTCATACCCAAACCTGGCAAAACGGACTACACCCAACCCAAGGCTTATAGACCTATAAGCCTCACATCTTTCCTACTGAAGACCCTCGAGAGACTCTGTGATAGGTATATCCGAGACGGACCTCTTCGGGAAAAACCGCTTCACAAACAACAGCATGCATACTCCACGGGCAGATCAACGGAATCCGCGCTACATAGCGTAGTATCCAAGATTGAATGTGCAGTGGACCACAAATGCTCAGCACTGGCCGCCTTTATTGACATTGAGGGCGCCTTCGACAAAACCACGTTCAACAGCATTAATATGGCCTTAAACAGGCACAACATAGACCCGACCCTGAGCGGATGGATCAGCAACATGCTCAAGCAAAGAGCCGTACAAGTCACAATAAATGACACTACAAGGGCCATCGTGGCGAAAGGCTGCCCACAAGGGGGAGTCCTCTCACCACTACTATGGAACCTGGTTGTAGATGACCTCATTAAAACACTAAATGATAACGGCTACTTCACTGTAGGGTATGCCGACGATATAACCATAATAATAAATGGCACTCACGAAAATACCCTGTGCAACCTCATGCGCCAAGCATTGAAAATAGTGGAGAACTGGTGCAACAAACACCAGCTATCAGTAAATCCCTCAAAAACCGAGCTGATTCTCTTCACGAAGAAGAGGAAGCTGTCGACTCTACAGCTTCCACGTTTCTTTGGAACCACCCTAAGCCTATCAACTGAAACCAAATATCTGGGCATCTTTTTGGATAAACAGCTGAATTGGGCAAAACACATCAACTACATCACTACAAAAGCCAGCATATCCCTGTGGCAGTGCAAGCGAATGCTTGGCAGGAATTGGGGGATCAGTCCCAAGACCACTCACTGGCTATATACCACTGTCATACGACCAATAGTCACGTACGGCTCATTGGTCTGGTGGCCCAGAACAAACCTGAGCACAACCCAAAAAGACCTCGAAAAGCTGCAGCGATTTGCCTGTATGGCAATTACCAGCTGCATGAGAACTGCACCCACCGCTGCCCTACAGGCAATGCTTGGACTGCCACCTCTACACCTCATCGTGCAGAAAGAGGCGGCCCTAGCCGCCTTTAGGCTTCATGCCTTGGGAACCCTAAACAAAGACTCAAGAATTAAACACACACGAATCAAGAATGATGCGATCGAACAACAGCCAATGATGGCATCACCCTGCGACAAAACCCCAAGACAATACCACTTTGCAAAACACTACAGTATCACACTTGCAGAAGAGCAATGTGACTACTCAGGCCCGAAAGAGCTGAGGATATACACAGATGGATCAAAGAATGACTCCGGAACCGGGGCTGGAGTTTTCTCACACGACCTTAACATAAATATATCCAGCCCGCTGGGAATGCACAACACCGTCTATCAGGCGGAATGCATGGGCATTATACAAGCAGCATATGCGATAGAGGCCAGAGGAGTTACGGACACCCATATACGTATACTCTCTGACAGCGCCTCAGTCCTTCAATCGTTGGAGAAACAATATACCACTTCAAGCTTAATACTAGAATGTCACAATGCACTAGAACGCCTAACGGTATCTAAACGCAACAAAGTGACACTACAATGGATCAAAGGACACAGCGGATCACTGGGCAACGACGCGGCTGATGAACTAGCTAGGAGAGCATCCAGCGCATCAGTTTGCGGACCTGAACCCATTATACCCATCCCCTTCAACCAGATACGTAGATGGCTGCAAGAGCGCATCCTCACACAAGCAGAGAGATTGTGGACCTCGACACCAGGCTGCAGGCAATCCAGGGAAGCTCTGCCATCCTTAGATGGCAGGCTAACCAGGCGTCTTTTACGCCTGGATAGGACCGGCATGCGTCTGCTGACAGGGACCATAACGGGACACTGCTCCCTAAACAAACATTTCCACACAATAGGCATAACGGACAGTCCCCTGTGCAGGGCCTGCATGGAGACTGAGGAAACCGTTGCACATGTGCTCTTCGAGTGCACAGGTGTCACCCAGATCAGGACAGAGACCCTCGGGACACCCAGGACTTACACAGATGTTCTCCACAGACCAAAGAACCTGATCAACTTCTGGAGGGAGGTGGGCTGGTTGGAATAAGCCACCAAAGGCCACTATGGCCCACGCACAATGGTCCACATGAAGGACTAAGTGCGGAAACCATAACCCCTAACATAGAACATAGAATATTATGTTCATAAAAATACCGTCGCAAGTAATGTATTATTTTAAAACCAATTTGATTTCCATAAAAAAGGTTATAGTGAGTTAACCTTAAAAGATAGATATATGCTGTCGCGGACTTTATTTTAGAACGTTTCATGAGGAAAAATTCCGTCATACATAATTTTTGCGTAATGTAAACCGTTTACGCAGCGCACGCAACGGAAGCTCTCAATAAGAATTTCCCGATTTGACAACATGTTTCATTACTGCTCTGCTCCTATTGGTCATAGCGTGATGTTATATAGCCTATAGCCTTCCTCGATAAATGGACTATCCAACATAAAAAGAATTATTCAAATCGAACCAGAATTTCCTGAGATTAGCGCGTTTTTAATAGTTGGCATAGGTGAATGTGCTCTTAGACAATCCCACATTAGTTTTACTTTTCGCCACCATGGGCGCTGCAATCGAATAGTACTACCCCACCTAGTACTTCGCACCCAGCGAATAGCGCTTCTGTCTGACAACCTTATGATATTATATTTTGTAGTCTGTTTTGACATCATAAAGAGTAAAAATATTTCCTTTGTTAATCTGTTTTCTTTCTAGCTTTAACAATGGTGTGATAATAACTCAGTCAAGAAGCTTCATGGTTACTCTTTTAAAATGTTGTTGTTAAAATGATAATGTTACAGTTATTTTAACACAGTATAAGAGAAAAACATTGGCCTGACTACAAGTGGGAAGTTCTTACAAAATCATAAATCACTACTATAGAAATAAATTTTACATGACTTATTAAAATAATTGTCCCATCCTTAACCCAATTTCTTACCTCTTCGATTCCTTCAATTATCTCTACCTTTCATGGCTCATTTTGTAATATATTACATATCTGAAACCCTGGTTTCACTAAGGTGATTATCGGCCAGCATTTTCCGGGTAATGTCGCCCAGCATTGTCCGGGTAATGTCGCCCAGCATTGTCCGGGTAATGTCGCCCAACATTGTCCGGGTATTGACGCCGAACATCGCGAGTATATCGTCGCACACTCTCCACTGAGTGTCGACGTAAGTTAACGTATGCAATGTCGCAAATGAAGGTATTATTTTAAGTGGGAGGTCGGAGGGTTAACCGTCTGTTACACCGAACTGTAATGTTCTTACGAAGATGTGTTTGTAACAGCATTTCTGCTACAAACATTGTTTTGTAAACAGGTTTGAGTTTAAATCTAAATGGAGTGACAATATAATTATGCAAGGTGGCGAATTGGATGAGGGTACCGAGTATGCATTTATTTAGCTGTGTGTTTTGAGCTTACTTGCGTTCAGCTGGACTGGCTATGAACAGAAGATATTTGTAATGGGCAATTATAACGGATTAAAACACTTGTCTAAAAAACTGTCAACGTCAAAACGACATTTCTCCTTGATATACGGGTCATTTTGCAGTTACACTTTTTTAAGGTATCTACACACCAAAGCGGCCTGATTGAACAATGCAAAGTCGTCAAAATTATGCCGCCGGCCTGTCAAAATCTTGCCGCCGGCCTGTCAAAATCACGCCGCCGGCCTAGCCTGCCGGCTTGTGCCGGCTTGTGCCGGCGGGCCGGCGGCTTTGGTGTGTAGACAGCCTTAGACAAGCGTTCAACAGGATGTTTATCTTTTTGTGGTAAGGCGGAAAAAGTACCACATTTATCCAACATCCATTGTGTTTTTATTTGTTGCCGGGATCTTTTAATAATCATAATGACAGCTCTATAAGCTATTAACCAAGTGAATACTACTACAACTCATTATAATATCTGCCTATCACACATCACAGCCAGTCATATTATGTCCGTGTTTCCCAAGTTACACCATAACCTGTCCTGCGCTTTCAAAGGCAGTAAAAAAATGATTATTCTACTTTACAAGGAGCAAAAAAAAATCATAACGGTGTAACCGACAGCCTATCTCCAAGTTTTTCCTTTCAAAAACAAGAACGAATGCAAAGTATATGACGTGTAAAGTCCCGCTTGCCGGCTTACGCAGATTTAGACTACGTTGGTGCTATACATACGAACATATATATACATATATATAAGGGTAGACGAGGTGTTCGTTTTAAGTGATAATGGAGATTTGACTCTTCATGTGACGAATAATAGAGAAGAAGACATGTTGCGCCGATTAGAGTAGGAAAATTATGATGAAGAAATTAGATTTTGAAGACAAAATGAGATGTATTGAAGAACTATGGGTTTGGATAGTTAAAAATGTGATATATTGCAGAACAATGGATTAGATCTATGTATAGACAAGTAGGTATGAATGTGATTAAATTCTCAATTATAAACCGAAAAAGCCATTGTGCTCTATTAGTTCCACCGATTAAAAACCCTGTTTGATTTTTAGGGTTCCGTAGCCAAATGGCAAAAACGGAACCCTTATAGATTCGTCATGTCTGTCTGTCTGTCTGTCTGTCTGTCTGTCTGTCCGTGTATGTCACAGCCACTTTTTGTCGAAAGTATAAGAGCTATCCTGTTGAAACTTGGTAGAAAGATGTATTATGTAAACCGCATTAAGATTTTCACACAAAAATCAAAACAAAACAAATTTTGGGGGTGCCCCCCATACTTAGAATTGAAACTCAAAAAATTTTTTTTCACCAAACCCATACGTGTGGGGTATCTATGAATAGGTCTTTAAAAATGGTATTGAGGTTACTAACATCATTTTTTTCTAAACTGAACAGTTTGCGCGAGAGACACTTCCAAAGTGGTAAAAAGTGTGTCCCCCCCCCCGTAACTTCTAAAATAAGAGAATGATAAAACTAAAAAAAATGTATAATGTAGACCTCAACCAAAACTACCAACGAAAATTGGTTTGGATGAGATACAGTTAGCAGTTTTTGAGATATAGTACATTTTCAAAAACCGCAAATATTACTTTGCCATTCATACAAATACTATGAAAAACAAAGTTATTTTTATTGTTTGTGTATATTACTTACTAATCTCAATATAATTATATCTCTCATCTATGCTTGCTGCTACGGAACCCTTCATGGGCGAGTCCAACTCGCACTTGGCCGGTTTTTTTTTAGAAGCAGAATTTCTCGAATATCTCTTTTCATATTTTTTTGCCTAAACTATCCCACTGCTGGGCAAAAGGCTCTCCATAGTAACCAAACCTATTCAATTATATTCGATTCCAACTAGTTCCACAAAAACAAAACACAAACAAAAACAAGTGAACGAAGTAAAGTTTGAAAATCGAACTGAATGAAATCAACGAAGTCCAGTACATTGTGGAATCATTCAATTATTACATTTGTCCAATCAGATCCGAGTGTGAGACGGCTCGTATGACGTCACAGGAATTGGGGCACGTAAAATGCTGCTTGGTTATATTTTTATTTGGAGATTTGTGTTTATTTTGAGATTATGTGGAGAATAACCGACTCCACCTATCTCTATTATCTAAAAATCAATTGCTATTCGTTAGTCTCACTAAAACTCGGGAACGGCTGGACCGATTTGGCTAATTTTGGTTTTGAATTATTTTTGGAAGTCCAGGGAAGGTTTAAAAGGTGAGTAAATAAAAATATTAGGAATATAGTAAAGAAAAATTTCGTTTTCCCTAAAAACTATTTCTACCTGTCACATATTTGATGTTCGTCCCGTCGTTCAGAAATTAAGATACAGAGGCGGTACGAAGTTTGTCGGGTCAGCTAGTTATGAATAAAATTATGATGGTGATCTGTAGTGATGATATTGGCATTACTGAAAATCATATCTTCATGTTCCATTGCTAAGTATTTGACGTCGGCTTCTAGTCCCAAAAGACAGTTACAACAGGGTAATTCAATACCCCTTAGTAAGACTAGTTGTGGGACTTTCGGGACACTGACTTTTCGTAACAACTGTCAAAGATCTACAAATGAAAATTACGGCTGTGGATTGACGTGCTTTCTGAGGAAACTTGGCGGTTTATAATGGATTATTATCCATCTAAGAACCGACTGAAGTTCGACTCAACTTCGGAAATTGACTCGTGGAGCTGTTGTTTAATGACGAGTTTCTGCCAATTTCCATTGTACTTTACAGACTCCGCGGGCATGCATCGGCGAGTAATGGGTGACTCATCGTCTGATCATGGACCATGCCCGGGTCGTTGGCGCGTCGCGTTCCACGTGCTCCTCAAAGAGCTGACAGCAATCACCCTTAGAGGGCCAAAGCCTGCAGGGATCGTGGGACTATCTTATGAGGTAATCATGACCCCGGTACGTAAAGGGCTATTGAAGGACACCGTGGTTTTAGTCAGTACGAATCTGACAGTAAGGGTGGGAGGACTCATTTGATGATTTTACGATGTTTAGAAAACCTTACTGACTTATTCAAAGAATACTTTATTAACGAACTTAAGAATTATTATCTCATATAAGAATCTTGTCAGAATGAGAAAAAGATTGTATGATGGCTAGATATGTTTTCATAATCTCATTGTGGTGGGCGTACAAAGAGGGCGACCTTTCTTTGTGAGGGTAGCACAGAGGGCCTGGGCCTCCCAATCTTCTAATAAAATAAGAGTCGCTGTGTCGACTACACTTTGGGCTTTATTTAAAAATATGGAGGCTGCCGAATGTGACGCCATGTTTATTTTTATCACATCTTTCTTTAAGGGCTTTTGTTCTTTATTTAAGCAGTTAAAAATATGTAAGTAAATATTGTTTTGCCCAATACTAGTAATAAATTTTGTGTCATGAGTGCGTTTATAAACATTTAAATTCACATACATAAACAATTAAACACCCATTCTCCTAGGGTTCCGTGAGGGCATGAGTCCTCCCACCCAGGGCGGGACGGGAGGGACTGTCAGACTCGTACTAACTTAAATCCATGCTGATTCTTCAACAGCCCTTTACGTTCCCGGGCCACGGTTACCTGATGAGAAAGTCCCGCGATAGTTTATAACCTCGTTTAACAAATAGAATAGTTTTAATCACAATTATATTTTTGAGGGGTAATTTTCGAGTGTCGCATGCCGAACGAGATGTGGGCACACAAAGCTCATGATTGGTGCCCTGAAACAGCGACGCGGGGCCGCGGTAGACTTCGAAGGAGATGGCGGAACGAACTGGATGTCTTCCTTGAGAATTGGAAGGAATGGAGGGAGGCCTTTGCCCAGCAGTGGGACAGTTCAGGCTAATAAAAAAATCGAGTCGTATCGGGCGAAGCCACTGGTCACAGCCAGTGTTTTATATTGATACTTATTGAAACCTAGTTTCACATCAAAATTATTATTAATTATGAGGTACATATCAAACACTAACTTGTTGTAATCTTCATCAAGACATGTTTAAGCCTTGCCGAGTTGAGTTTAACAAGTCATAATAATTACAGTTTTCTTGAACAAGTTCTTTCCCCTCAACAATCCGCGCGCCAGAGCACAACTCACTTCCAACTGAAAGACATCTTGACAGTTGCGAAACACTTGTAAGTTTTTTAATAGAAATTAATGCTATGACTCCAACTTTGGACAGTAATCCTAGTTTAGCATACACAAGTACTGCGTTGATTAAGTGGTGCAAGACGTACTGAGTTTGATGTTCTAGAATTGATTCTCAGGTTATTTTGTTGGTCGATTTATCTGGCGACTACTCTGCGACTTAGTCTGTAGTCGCACAGTTTGCAAAAAATAGTAGTTTAAAACAGTCGATTTGTGTTCAAATTTTTGGTTCTAGGCATGCCAATTCCCTCTCTCACGATGTTTTTATTCACCCTTTTGAGAGAAGTGGTGATAAAATAATTTATTCAAAGTAATGCGGTTGTGTTCAAATACATGACCTTATAATATTCGTAGTCGGGGGCGTTACCACTGTTCCACCAGTAAACACGAAACTGAAATGTAACCAGAAAATATACCTACTTATTTAAAGTACTTCAGTCAGCATTTCTGTTCAAGTAATCAATGCCTGATATTACCTCCAATAAAGCTACCTATTCTCTAGAATTTCCAAAATCAGTGAAATCCGCTTAAGCAGAAAACTCAAGTATCGCTGAGTCTCAAAGTCAGAGGTTAAAGATGTAAGTTACATCAAAGGGTGAAGGCGGCGCTAACTCAGTTAACGCTGTGCTAACTGAAACACACCTCAAGGTTTTATTGTGTGGGCCAAGTTAGAAACCTTGGCTTAAACTTAACTGACAATAAAACCAGATGAAAAAGAAGTTTGTCAAGCATTTGGTGTTTGACAAAGAAGATTTTTATAACACGGAAGATTTTATAGCTAAGATTTTTAAGTAACGGTTAGTGGCTGAACGATTGAACTGGTGCGCTACGTGGTTGATTCGATTCCCGCACTGAGTAAATATTTTTATTATCTACAAGTAGTTGTTCTGCTTCTAGGCGTTCGTAGACGCACCCATAAGCAATTTTTTTTAAAGTTTTAGTCATTGAAGAACTAAGCCTAAATTTTATCTTTGAATAGATTTTAGGGGCGTTTGGGATCCATTTCTTAGCAGTTAACCCAGCTAAAGCTAAGCGTATATAAAAGAAAAAATTAATATTTAGTTAATTTAGACTGTTAAATCTTGACGTCTCTATTAACCTAGTCACCCATCCAATCTAGTCTCAATTTCAACCAAAATTCCTTCAAAAATCTTCTAACTAACAAACCAGACGTCCTTGTCAAAGTTAATACTGAGCCTAAAGCCTCCAGGTCTCGACACTACAAAGTTAGGAGATAAAAGAAACATCAAAGGGTAGAAACAAGCAGTTAGTAGTAACGTTTGACTTAACTGGCACTTCAAGGATTCTGGATTGGTACAAGTTGGGGATTTCAACGACTAATTTAACAATTAGCGTTCATTAAACTGGTCCAAAGTACCTAATAAAGTGTCACGGTTTGGGCAATGGTATCTGCGCTGCGTTTTACGAAGTTGTTTCTCGTTTGGAACATTTTTTTTTTATTACAGATAGACACTTAAGCCTTTGTCAAACAGACAGGCGTAGGCGTGGCGAACGCGGAGCGAAGAGTTTTTATTTGTAATGTATGGAATTGTTTGAAGCCAGTCACATAGACTATCGGACGGCTTTCGTTTTTCAATGTGACTGGAAACTTGAGAGGTGTCAAGGGACACCCGGATGGAACGAAGTTACTGTATACACTCAACAAAAATAATCGTCGCGACACCACACTGTTCAATGCGAAATAGAAAGACGAAACGAAAATATCTGGCTTGCTTTCTATTAAAGAGAGAGAGAGAGACAGACAGAGAAACATGCGCACGCCGCACGGCTTACAATAGCTTACTATAGCAAAAAGTGTCGTTACAACTTTTCGTCTTCATTTTTTCTGTCTAGCCCCCTTTCGCAACGCGCGTTAAGGAACTTCGTTCCAAAAATCTCGCGAGTCCTCATGCCTGCATCTACGGTGACCGGGAGGGGGGCGTCAGATTGTAGACAGATCTTTGAGGCGCGCGTGGAACACGACGCGCCGTCAACCCGGGACGCGTCGTCATCCCGGTATGAGCGTAGCCTGGGAGAGGCCTATGTCCAGCAGTGGACTGCGATAAGCTGAGTTGATATAATAGTTACTTCAAAGTAAGGTCATGGACAACCCTTTAACTTTGTTATAATGATAACTAAACAATAAAATACGCCCAAAGCTAAAACAGGTGTATGAATCAAATTATTCTCCGAACATTTATTTTAATGGAATGTCTATCACGTTACAAAGATAAGGATTATTCTGCTTTTGTTTTTCTTTGACAGATTACTCTAGAACTCTGAGGCTTTTAGCTTTATTAAAGATAACTAGCTGGTGCGCACGGTTTTGTCTGCATAACGTTTCTTGTTTTAATGGAAAATCAACATACGACTACTACAAAAACTTATTTATTTTCTTTCTGAAATGTCCAAAGGCATATAAAAGGAATCTTGGTAAGTGATAGGGATGAGCGTTAAGGAAGAAAACATGCTGTGCATAATATAAATTGGGATAATCATAGGAGAGCGAGTATAATAATGTATGTCTACAATAATATACTGTCTTAATAATTATGTTCAATTTCCAATGACTGAGGTCTAATCCCCGAAAACACTGTTGAATTCAATCCAAATCTCGATCCGTTTTGAAGGCTGAATCCTTAAGACATGAATTGACAAATTTGATTGTTGATTCATTAATCAACGCCTTTAGATGCGAGATTTACCTGAGAAAGAGAGGAAAGGTATGGGTGAGACCTTGGCTAGCAATGAGACAATTAGATCTCAAAAGTATCATCAATGTCCCTTATGCTGGGGACACCCTACTAGGAAATGTCGTTAATTGTTGCAATGTAGGACGTTTATACGAATATTTAAAGACGCTAGATAATCCTCATTTACCGCTAGTATTATACCCGCTGTGCCCTCATCACTCGGCCCTTTCAATAGTACAGCTATGAAACTCGGCGTTCGCCTTCATACTGTTCGCTCTCAATGTTTCGCTCGACGTCTACTATAATTGCGCCATGGGCTTCGATTGATCCCTTTATTGACTTTGTTGGCGAAAATAACTGAGCTGCTTATTCTCTTTGTTTTTTCGTTTCACTGAAACACTTGGGTTTTATTATTTTTGTGTTTTAGGGATTGGAACGTTCACGTTTTTTTGTTAAGTGAACGGGTTTCTAACAATTAGGCGAGCTGACAATTATTGGCAATATTGTTCGTCTCAGTAATCAACCCCGATTTTAACCCATTGCTAAGCAAGCATCAACCATGTTTTGTGAAGGAAATCGTGAGGTAACCGGCGTGTCTTAGAACTTAAAATTTGAAGACTACGTCATTAGGTCATTGTAGTGGATAAAAGCCCATATCCTCATAAAGAAAAGGAGCTTTTCTTTTGGGTTTGTAAAATCAAAAAAATGTGAATGGAGGTTAAAGGAATGTCAGATTCTTACGGCCTAAAAATTCAGCCTGTGCTTTCAGTATTCCGCCTAGACAATATCCCGCGAACCCGGCAGGCGTTTGGCTCCATCAGTTTGCTGACAGCAGAAAGGAAATATGACAGTAAGATGTTTTCAGCTCAATGTAGGTATGCTTTTTCCCATGTAAAATTGGGGTCGGCTTCCAGTCGAACCAGATGCAGCTGCTGAATATAAATATTTTACATGGAGCTACTGCAGTGTTTATGCTATCAGATTATCTAAAATAAATCCAGGAACAGCTTTATTGTGGGTAAATAATGTAGTACTTAACTTGTTGGAAAACTTAAATACAATGTTAACCTCTTTTACAAAATCTTCACCAACATTGACCGTAAATTCCCCAGATACAAAGACAAAACAATTTAATCCTCCCACATTCCGTTATTTGGTCGAAATAAATTCACGATTTTAGCTCCTCTTTCCGAATATATTCACAGTTTTAAAGACGTTGGTAACATTCTTAACCCGTGGTTGGTCAGAAACAAAATAATTTGGAGGAAGCAATGGTTACTTAAAATTTACAAAGGGAATGTCTTAATTTAAATTTACAGGGGCGAGAGGTCGGGACAAACGTTTTTGGTGTTGCCTGTGAATAAAAAAAAATCTTGAATGGTGGGAGAAATTGGATTTATTTGCGAAGGTTAGCATGGGAGTTTTTGACTGAGCTTTATAACATAATATATATTTTTATATCCATATGCTATGCAATAACAAAAGTAAACTATTAATTACCATAAAAACTTCATTATTTAAGTTGCTGAAATACATCTTAATGATCATCACCTGGGAAATTGGAAATAAAATATTTTATTAAAATTAAGACGTTTCACACATACACACATCAAAAGTGTCTAGGGATCAAGCATTTTTATGCGGATTTCTTGAGATTGAGATGTGGCTTTGTAATAAATTTATGATTTTATAAATTTATATGGATCCTTTTTGGTGCATTTCATAATTTGAATCAGGAACTGTGAATCAAATTCGAGTAAAAGATGAAAATCAGCTGTCAATATTTTCCCTATAAAAACATACAACGCATTGAAGACATTATTAGTGCTACTGTTTCCCTACTACTGATTAAAACCAACGTTATTATGGAGCGGCGACGTCATTTAAGCAGGGAAGAAATGCTCAGAGCCGTGGGAATGATAGAAGCTGGTTCCCGGCAACGTACTGTGGCTTTAGCTCTGAATACAAGTCAGAGTGTTATCAGTCGACTTTGGACACGTTACCGAAGCACTGGTACCGTGGCTGAGCGCCATGGAGGACGGTATCGCTGCACCACACGGAGACAAGACCGATACATTCAAATCTTAACTCGAAGAGCTCCAACAATAACCGCCATGATGTTAGCCGTGAGGCTTCATCACTCTTCAGGGAACTTAATTAGCGACCAAACATTCAGAAACCGCTTGCATGAAGTGAACCTTCATTCCCGAAGACCGCTACGGATACCACCTATAGCAATGCACAATCGTAGGATTCGATATCAATGGGCTCTTGAACACAGAAATTGGGCAGAAGAACAATGGCGTTTCGTGTGCTTTTCTGATGAGTCTCGTTTCGGTATGAGACCGGATACAAGACGTATACGACACTGGAGAACCCCTGGACGCCAACAGCGATTAAAATCCTGCCAGGAAGTCCATCCTTATAGTGGTGGAACCATCATGGTATGGGCGGGTATTTGGATCGGCGGAAGAACTGAGTTGATTTGGATCAGAGGCAACCTCAACGCTCAAATTTATGCTGAGACGATTGTATCAGACGTCATCGTTCCTCTACAAGTGCAAATCGGTCCCTTATTTCAGTTAATGCATGATAATGCACGACCGCACACCGCAAGAGTTGTAAGACAGACTCTCGCCGCAGCTAACATCAATGTCCTGCCCTGGCCTGCTCAGTCGCCAGACTTGAATCCGATTAAGCATGCATGGGATATGCTACAGAGAAGAGCTCTGCCGAATATGGAGGGTATCCAGTCGCAAGAAGACCTTTTTTTGTTGTTGCAACGAACATGGGCGGCCATTCCACAGCGTGATTTGGATGAACTCATTTTGAGTATGCCAAACCGATGTTCTTGTGTTGTTAGTGTTCGCTGTAGAAACACGGATTATTAATTGTTTAAGTTACCCAATAAAATTTTAAAGAAAACTGTTATTTCAGTCTTTTTTTCGAACTTTTGTGTTAGTGGTTCAAATGTCAAAAATCCCTTTATTAGGAAAATGGCAAATTTCTTTATTAATGCAAAGGTGACTTGGTTTATCGTTACTGTGACAAACGAAAACACTTTATTTGATGAATCCTTAAAGAAAATTTTAATTAATATCAATCAGGAGAAAAGTTATTGCAAAAATATATGTTGATCCCTAGACACTTTTGATGTGTGTAGTTTTGCTTAGTATTGTTCACTCAGATTTTTTTTAACACAAGATAGATGGATGGCTGGATATTTCTAACTACACACAAAAACTATTGAACGAAGTTTTATGAAAAATTAAAACATAAACAACAACTTTCATATGAGATAATTTCCGAGCTACACGCAAGTAAAGCTGCGTCCAACACCTATAGTTAATCCATATCGCCATAATTGGCCAATATCACTCCAACTTCTATGACTCGCCTTCTCTCTGCGAGAGGTGGGCCGTAATCCACCACGCGGGCCTGTCTGAATATCGTCCTTTAAGCCCCAATCGCTGTCAAACTTCACTTTCGTACAAAGTGACTGCATGCCAATTTGTCGCCTATCCTTTGATCAACTGTTGCTTCAAAAACCGTCTCTGTAAGTCAGATTTGATGTTGTTAAATTGGTAGGAGCCTTATTGAAAATTGCATGCAATCGATTAATATAATCCTCGTTATATAGATACAGGCTTGACTCTATAACTAACTAAAAATGGGCCAAGTGCCATAACAACAAAATGCTAATTGTTTTTTTAACATAATTATGTTTTTATAACAGTAATAGAAATACACCATCTGTGAGAATTTCAACTGTTTAACAATCACCGTTCATGAGATAATCTTATATGGTGACAAACGGGCAGACAGACAGACGGACAGAGAAGTCATAGTTACAGGATTCCGTTTTACCATTTAGTACTTTACACTGAATTCGTACGCCTGCAATAAGTGCCTAATCTTATGTTTCAATGCTGGAGTATCATTAAGCCTCCCGCAGACACACGCGATTAATCGCGCGGGGCGACATGTCGCGGTCCATTCGCAGTATTTTTAGAGTGGAAATTAGCTTGGCTCGTTGTCGCAGCGCGATTAATCGCGTGTGTCTGCAGGAGGCTTTAGTGTTAAATATTTCCAAATTTGTGATTTTTTTTCCATACGATACCCTCATAAAAACATAAAAACCATCATCATATTTTTTTATTTTACAAAAATTGACACACAACAAAAACAAATATTAAAAAATTGTCGTCACGTATTCCCTTTATATATGGTATATTATTAGCAGAATTCAAAGGAGTTTTTAACAGTTGAACTTGGCAACCCCGCCTTAGCCGAAAAGTCGTAACTCTTGGTCGGTCGTAAAACGTCTCGGAATAAACCCGACAGCCTTCAGGGTTACTGGGACACAGGTTCGATCCCCAGCCGTAGTTTTTTGTAAGTTTTTATGTAATTTCATGTTTTACCGCCGAGTTGCTGTAGAATTTATTGTGTTTTCAGTGCTGTTGTCTGTGATGAATGTTCAGCGAGTTTGTGGGGTCAGTTCGGGTATTTTGCTGGTTTTTGAACTAATTTTAAAGTTGTTGTAGTTATTTTTTCAGGTACTACGTATTTTGTTAGACCGGTTTTTGTGTGAATGATTAATGCGAAACAATTGTAGGGTTATGTTCTATTAGGATTATAATGAGGATAATGAACCATAACCTATTACTTTTCTACCTAGCAGTTTATAATAGCCTGCTACTAAAGCTACACCAATTTTGGAAGTAAATATACAAACGCCAGCTTATGAACGTACCCCAATCTGTCAAAATTCTTTAACAGTTTTCCAACTTTGTAACAAAAAGAAAAGGTTCATGTTCGATTGGGAAAAAATGACAGATTGGTGTAGGTTGATATACTGTATTATGTATTATATTATACTAAAATTTTACTGATGACTAAATTAGGAATCTATGGATATAGATAACAGTAATTAAACCTACAAACTAACACTACTAAAAAAAATACGATAATACATTAATTAAACCTAAATATTTACCAAATAAAAAACTATACATAAAACCAATTAAGTAAATTACACTATTATAGAGCATCGAAAAACTCATCCTCAACGCTGTCAGCTGGTAATGTGCCCAAGAGACTGGCGGCGTTGCCTCTTTGTATGGCTATACTTAGCCTCTGACCAAGGTAAATATATAATATTATGTACTAATAAACGAAAATCCGTAACTGGAATCCCAACCCTACGCAGCGTGGTACATCCCTAGAGGAGTGGGCAGAGAGAAGTCAGGATGACGTATGTCAGCGCGGTGTAATTTGACACGACCGGCAAATTCAATTCAAGTTCGAGTATAATAATATTAGAAAGAACAAATTATGTAGTAGTAAGTTGATTTATCAAGCTTTATTACTTAAGCACATCTCATACATATTGTTCCATAACTTTTCACAAGATTCTCAAAGACTACTCAAGATTGTCCTTCTAGAAATATCTAAATTGAACTAGATGTTAATAAGAGTTGTAGTAGGTACCAATATAATTCATAAATTCAATATCAGTACCTATCTGATTTTGTTAGAAAACGTAATCATGAAAGTTTCATGCAGAAAAACTATACTTTTTGGAATAAATTTGAAATTATTCTAGTTCCCAAATTCAATACCAGCTGACAGAATAACTGATCGAAGACCTACAATAAATTCCAAATGGGACATCCAAAAAAAATAAACTTAAAAAGGTCACCAGCGTCCCAAGCCAAAGAGAATTCATTAAAACTCGAGGAAATTAGCCAAGTTTTACAAATCATTAATCTTGTAGGAAAAATATTCTGTCAGACTTGTGTAACGTTCCGATGGGCATTGGCCAGGATTTTTCTGGGAGACTGAATTTTAGTTTCATGCCTCTTTTAAGGCCGTTTTTTCTTCGTGGTTTATTTTATTGAAACTGATTTTTCTTTAGTGTCTGTATCAACAGCAGTTTCGACATGACTTTTATTTTTACTTTATTAAAAAAAAAAATTACAAACCAGGAATTTTGTCCTGTATTGGTGGGTGCATTTATAAACAACATAAACAAACACACAGACCCGGAACAACTACTTGTAGATCATGCAAATATTTGTTCCATACCGGGATCAAACCCGCGACTTGCTGCGCAACAGTCGATCGCACATTAATTTTTCACTAGCTTTGTCTACCGTGTCTTTAAACAGTTTTTTTTTTCTACTAACACCCTTGATTGTTTTATCTTCCCTTATCAGTATTTGCATGAATCGGGTTGTTTTTTTTCTAATAGAAGGGACTAATCGTGTTAGACTCTTCTACTGTCTTAAAAAGTAATACCCTCATAATTTATTACAAAAAGTCAGCAGTGCTTTTAGTGAAAAAACGACAATGTTTCAAATCATGTTTTCACTTAATAAGATAACAGCTATCTCTCGTTGCAGATGTTCAAGACATTTTATTTTCTTACTCACTGACGCTATTAGACCAAAAAGAGCCACCAAGAATATAACATTACGGGTAATTCAATTTACCACGACTGACGCTATATCTCCTGGTTTAACGACCTCAGTCCCCGCCAGCCCTGAGCGCCCTTAAAATCACTGACTCGACACCGACCTGATAATATTTTATACCTTCGCACAAACATAAAATCTTCATAAAGCTCTTCACAAATGCTTTATATGTTCCTGTAATAAAACTATTTTATCTCACCTCTTAAAACCCTCTAACTTTCTGTTTTCCGTCCATGTCCCCGTCCATTGCAGGGCCTCTACGATATTACCCCTTGATAGACTATAGAAATAAACCAATGGAGATTGAAGTGGAAATCGAATCGTGATACTCTTATCTTGCTGAATAAATGTGAGGTCTATTTCGGTAGGAGAAAGGTCTTCATGGTAATAAAATGTATTAAATTGAACTCCTTTTTGCTGACCCATACCCGGAATAATGATTTTATCCGCTTTTTGTTCGGATAGAGCCAATTGTGACGGAGTCATAACTAGCTCCTTGCTTACTTGAAACGTATATTTTGTGGATGATTTAGTCTCCGAATTTGAAGATTTCTTCTTAGATTTTAAGTTAACTCCATAGGTATAAAAACAGTATTTGAGGTTGATATTATATCTGACCATTTTAACGCTCTGTTTTTAATAAAAGTGAAAAGTACTCGAAACTGGCGTGCGTATATGGCCAGATTTACAAATATAGTCGAAAAAAATGCCGTATACATAATATAGTATGAGGTTTGTTATAAGATAGTGTTCTGTTGTTCCCCTATGGAACAAAGAATAATTATGTACGTAGTATTAATATAGATAATAAAATAAGGATAATAGAAGGTGGTGTCATAGTTTCTGTATTCCCCATGGACGAAAATTTACAGTTTATTTCTCTTAGTATCTAAAACAATGCCATAAGTTGAACTCACCTTTATCTTGCTACAAAAAATATTTTCTCTGATCATTTTAATAAACCACCAAATACAATTTGGTCAATATTGGCTTACTCATGAACGGCCCAAAGATAGAACCTTGAGGGACACAATGTGCCAAATTGTCGTCTCTCAATAAATTGTAACCTTCCTATTATTTTTCCTTATTCGTGTCAGCATGTGCTAAATTAAATCCATTTTATTGCATTCTAGTTTACCTGAGGCTTTATCACGGGTTTTCACGTTTTTGACTTTGTCATTAATTTGATGGAAATACCTAATTAGTTTCTCATTCGTATGTTAGAGGCATTTTTCATTTTCCATACAATAATTATCAATTGCGCTGTACAGTAAATATGAGAATCATGTGTTAAAGCGTTTGGTATGTAGCATATTTATTTATTTGGTAAAATCATCAAATGAGTCCTCCCACACAAAATGGAACGTCCCTCCGACTGTCAGACTCCTACTGACTAAAATCCACGGTGCTCCTTCAATAGCCCTTTACGTTCCAGAGTCACGGTTAACTGTTAAGATAGTTCTGTATATGGCATTACCTTTAGAATTTAGCTAACAAGATTTTTGAACTCACATAACAGTCACGGAACAACTACTTGTAGATTAAAACAAATAAAAACGTTTAATGCGGAATTCGACCCGCGCCGCGATACACAGCGTGGCAACCAATTGCTTATGCTGATGACGTGCAAATTGTTACACAACTTGTACCTTTACGAGGTCACTGTTACAACATCAAATAAATTATTCGCAGATTTTCAGTTATGTTATTATAACATTCCATAATATCCATTTGAATAAATAAGAAATATTACGTAATCTTCTCAATGTACACTTGATTTTGTCGAAGCATAAAATTGTGCCTCATTATATGAAATATCATTGAAGCGTATTAAAATTTTTCGATACGAGAACCAGCCTCTTATGTCGTATGATAGAGAGAGGATTTCTGAGACAGGAGGCCCTACCATGAATTCTACTTATTAGGCCGTACAGCATACTTGAAGTATTACGACTTAAATTGTATGGAAACGAAAAAAACGCCTCTAGTGTACGAAAATAGAAAGGAACTTATTTTATGGGTCTAATTTATATCAAAGTCCCCGCTTACTATAAGTCACAAAAAGGTGATAAGACTAAGGTGAATAAGGTTCATAAGGCAGTGTCCTTATTTTATGGGATTACAAATACATTTCACTACAGACCTTGGAAAAGGAACGATGGCAAGAAAGACGCAAGCAACATTTAATTTTTTTTTATTATTTTCGTACTTGGATTTAAAAGCTTCTTCCAATCCAATCTAGGTTAGAGTAGATACTAGAAAAGCCACAAATTCCAGATACTTTCCCCAAATCCACCCTGTATTTCACACACGTCTAATAACCTACTTTAAATCCTTATTTACCACGAAAATGCTCCAAATGTTTAGGTTCCCAACTTTTATTATTTTCCAACAAAATTAATGTTATTTTACAACGGCGATATTGTCTTCCACGACAAACAAATGTACGCTGAATTACTAAAAAGATTAACGCCCCTAAACATAAAAATAACCAGAAAAATCCACACAAACTGCGCATTCTCTAAGAAATATAACTGCAATATTAAACTATAAAACCAAATCTTTCGTGAACCATACAAGCTCCCGACTTTCAAAACCATTGTAACTTGACCTTTAAGTCCGAGTTATTTACTGTGAATCAGAGCTCTTTATTTAATGGACCTTGTTTTGTGTGCCCAGTAGAAGTTGATCCATAAGTAACAGTTCCTGTTTCCGTTTTTGGTTCGTTTTGTTTGGAAACGGGGAGGTGAGGTAGGTCTTGACAAAATGGATGGTGTCAAAACATTGTTTCATGTCAAGAATTGCTCTCAGGAGACGTAACGTTTCTAAAAATGTGTTTTATACTGATGCTGGTACATTCTGTGGGAATGTTTGGAATATTACACATTTTCGAGATGTATGACACGTTTTTTTATGTTTGTTTTTGAGTGAATCTGGGGGGAAAAGAATGAAGTGCTAAAGTGATTAAATTTTGTACAACACAATGAAATTTTGGATGAGGAAAATTTTGGGTTAACCAATCAAACCCGACTTCCTGCAAATCTAAAATATTCTGTTCCCTCTTATTGCGTAATTAGTGAAAAGGTTTCGTTGTTCAAGAAATTGGCGTATAAATTATAGAGTTAGGTAATCTATTTTTGGATACCAAAAATATATTTATTGTAAAAATATATACTTGCCACTTTCTCGTCTGTTGGTAATCAATGATGTGGTTGACGGTGAAGCATGCTTGTCTAGAAGTAACCTTTTATCGCTTGACTTAAAGATCCAAACTGTTCCAGAAATTTTGACCGATTTACACGATAACCGTTTGTTCGTCAATGTGATATCACCGGTACTAGTTTACCGTATATGATGACTTCCCAGAATTTGATCCTTATTAGCGACACTATCACATGGTGTAATAATACAGGATGTGATTTTTTTTTCCAAAATCAGCGGGTTCGATTCCTGGCCAGGATAATTAATTTTTCTAAAATCCAATAATGCAGTTTTATTTTTCGTCAAAATCGGCCTCGTGACTCCTTTCAACGTTTTTCGATATTCCTTATAGTTTCGAAGATAGCCATCCACGCCAAGTTGAAAAATTCACCCTGTAGGTATATAGATAGCCAATACATATGAAAAGTTTCAGGATCTAATATCCTGTATCCTGTAAACAACAAGAACAATCTCTTTGTTCAGTACGTTATAGTCTTCAAACAACGCAGATTTAAACCAACATTTTCCAACAATCTTCGCATCTTTTTCTCTCTTAATCCCTTCAGGAGGTTGCATTAGTTTTAATGAACAAACCTTGTCCACTCAACTCTAATGAAGTGGTATTCTATTAAACTTACTTTTTTTCTATTTCAGCAGTTTGCCTGAAAACACTGACATCATATTTTACATAATTATTACAAAGATACCAACATTTTTTCCTGCTACTCTACTTAATTGCCTCCAAAATACTCTCAACCAACTCCCCTCGCATTTCACGAAACCCATTTTGCACCTTATTATGAGAACCGTAAAAGTGATTTTCGTATTTTTTAACGGCAAATACATTTTTGTGAGTTCTTCAGTGGAACTCTTGGCAGATTTAAAAATGCTTTCGTGTAAAGCTTTATAGTGTGGTTTATAAAGAGTATTTTTGCTTGGATTGGTGGTAAATGGTTGAAAAAGATTTTTTCAAGAGTAAGCTTGGTAGCAATTTGAAGGGTTTCTGAATAATTAGCCAAAAGACAAATGTATCGGGAATTTGTTCAGCACTCAAGTCGATAGGGAATAATAAGGGATGAATAAGTACCACTCCCTTCTGTTTGCAAATGAGTGGAGAGGGAGCTCTGTTCACCTGGATTATGTAATTAAATAACGATGAAATATCAGAGGAAAATGTAAGGACTGATACTTTTTATTTGAGGTTTCCATTTGAACTCTGTATACTTGATTGATAATAATCGATATGTTTTAAAAATGATACCTTATAGGCATTCGGCGGTTTGTTCAAAATGGCCAAACCTAAGTCAAACAGCAAGAACAAATTAATTTGAAATACATACTTTCGTATTTTGTCTTTCTCTGAAAATCTTGCATTCAAAGAACAGCCCAAAGAATCTCATTCATAGCTACAGATACATTGACAATAGTTCTCACGCAATTGTCCCAAAACTTGTAAAAGTCGTAACATTAAAACGCCATAGAAACATTGTTCTAGAAAATTCCTGCAGCCTCATAATACCATAACCCTCAAATAAACATTTACGAGCTTTAAATTTTAACCCTCACGTGCTAAGTTGGTGGTACCATAGAGTAGGTAGATTCAGAAGCATAAAGCAAAAACGCACGCACACATAGACGCGCTTCACCTACAGTGAGTCCAAACAAACTCGACGACCGAGCATTTGACATTTATTTTCAGAATGCATTGTTTAACTAGTAAGTATTACATGGCATGGCGCTTGTTTACCTCGAAGGTAAAGGTATGCTACTGTAATATGCTTACACCTAGTCATTATTTTCGCCAATTATGTTTAAGTCCTATACGAAGACTTTAACAAATTTCCAAGCGTCGTCGAATCGAGTCTGAGGATGCTCCCGTTTCTATGGATAATAAGAAAAATCACTCCCTGTTTCACATAGCACAGAATACTTAATAGTACTACGTACAGAAGTGTCACTTCACAAAAACAAACAAATGTAAAATCTAAGCTCGAGAGAATAAAGTACATTTTAACCAAAAATATATACGGAGCGCGTACTGTGAACAGGCGGCGGAAGGCAGCCAACTGCAGGCCTGGCGCACTGCGTGGTGTAGGTATGAAACTGAAAGCACACGCAGGCGCACCGCCCGGCGGTTTTTACAGTGAAGTGACACTACTGTACGTAGTACTATTAAGCATTCTGTGCATATAGTTCAAAATCAACCTTCTACACCTACCTGTTTTGTGGTTGTACCCTGCCCCATTATTGTTCGTCTTTAAGCGTCGGTTTCGGGTTGATTAGATTGAGCTATAACGACCCCAGATTAGATGTTATGCTGTGTTTATGTAATTTTTAAAGTAATTGTGTACTTTAGGTGAGAGAGATAAGGTGCAGTATTCTTTGTAGGTTGACTGCCTCTTTGGTCTGGAGAACTTGATACCCTGTTTTGATTAACAGGCTAGGCAGTGTTATTGGATTTTTCCATACATAATTTCTTAGTAGCAGCCACGGAATTTGGATTTGAGTCCAATTGATGGCAATAGACTTGCTCCCTATTACTTGGGACTTTATAACATTACTGGCGAAATATGTGTGTACTATTAGGGTATACTTCTGCCTAAGCCTTCGGGAATTACAGAGCATAAGTTTCTTTTTTCACCCCCACATTAGGAATTTCTCCTGTATTGTGGGTGCGTTTACAAACATAGACCCTCACATACAGAAACACTCGGAACAACTACTTACAGATCATACAAATATTTGATCCGTGCGGGGATCGAACCCGCGACACGCTGCGCTTCAGTCGATGGCCCAGCAACTCGCCAACCGTGTCGTTAGTTATCCAGTACTTTGATTCACGATAAAGTCGAAAATGAATAGCATAATCAACTTATAACGTTCCCACTGCTGGGACACGGGTCTCCTCTCTATCAGAGTGAGTGGATTATAATCCACCACGGTCCTGTACAGATTGGTAGATATGACATGTCTTCCAATTTCTAATTCTAGGACATGCCGGTTTCCTCACGATGTTTTCCTTCACCGATATGAATAAGTACATTAAATATTGCGCTGGCAATATAACGAAGTGTCACTTGTGAGACACTGTTAACATTTCCATAAGGTTTTGTTTACTTGGTTTCAGTATTAAATTCAGTGAACACAAAAATTACACGTACCTGCACGGCCACGTGTAAGAGACATTGACGCACAACCTATTAATATAATGCTGTTTACCGCTCCAGTTATTTCGAGAAGGTATTGCTTTTTATATGAAAAAGACGGTTTTCTACACAGTTGGGAAAAAATTGCTTTAGAGATCATTATAACAAATTGCGAAGTAACACATCTTTACTGCTACTTTCTAGTGTCAGTGTCAATTAAGCCCCCTTTGGGCTCCATTGGCCTCCAGTCTATCCAAAGGTTGTCTTGAAAAGATCGCTTTTAGCAATAAGACCGTCCGTTGTCACTCTATTTATAAGATACATCTGTAAATACCCGTAATTTGTATGGTGTGCATAATGAAGAGTATTCTATCTATCATAAATTGATTATGTATTGTTCAGACTTCATCACGATTTTTCTTTCACCGATGCAATGTCAGTAATGTCCAAGATTAACTAAGATTGACTTGCCTATGTTTGAACTGACAACCATACTCGGTGCTCATGCACCGAGCCTTCAGGTGTTAGGCCTCTGTATTATTATAAAATTACATTGGAAATTGAGAAACAGTGTGTGCATGAGCCTAATCCTCCTCACGGACGGAGTGCTGCAGTGCTATTCCCTATAAGCACAACCTTGTGACTGTCGTTATTGACGCGGTCGCAGCGCTCATGCTATTGGGTCTAATGTTTGCTATTCACTAAGCTCAGTAATAGCGACACTAGCGCTCACCTCTTGCGCTGCACGATAGGACGATCTCAAAGATGCGTCGTCGAACTTTTGTTCATCGTTGCATCAATGTTTTACCATTTCAGAAGTAATCTTACCTCCTTACAAAAACATTCCTATAATCCGATATTTCCCACCATAGACCAAATTACTGTACACTCTCTCCCCACTCCAAATTTAAAGCATAATTTCACCCCCAACAACTTTTCTTTTATCTCAGGGGGCCTCCCACATTGTTAATATGTCTTTAAGGTGTGGGGCTGAAGCGGCGCATAAATTATGGGCCTATGACATGCAAATCTGTGCTGTGATGTTACGAGTGTCGTTTGAAGGGTGGGCAGGGGATCAGGTGGTGGGAAATAATGGGAGTGCGATGGGACGTGTTTTGGTGAAATATTGGAAAAATAATCGTATAGTAAAATTCTAAATCGTGGTATCAAGACCGACTAAATTATAACAATTTAGTCGATCTTGATACCACACTAAATACTACTAAGTGAAATCACTGACAGCTGATGTTATTAAAGATATTTTTAAAGAAACGAAAAATTCAGTTGCAGGCTCGATTGCGTATAAAAATATAACTTTAGCTGATGTTATTGATGAGGATCTGCATAAAAAACATAGTATTAACAAACAAGCAACGTGTGTATACCGTAGTGTGGTTGTAGAATAGGTAACCGTGACCACGGAATGTAAAGGGCTACTGAAGGACACTGTGGACGATTAAAAAACTGAAGAAAAATAAGGTGGTGTTATGTAGATTCTGTTTACGCCTAATGGGAAAAAGGCATGAATTCAAACGTGTCAGTTCCTCATTACATAGAATATAAAGAGTCGGCATAGTTGGCGCACTGGTCGATCGACTGCTTCGCAGTGTGTGGCGGGTTAAATCCCCATACGGAACAAATATTTGTATGACCACCTGCGGGTCTTGGTGTTTGTGTATGTGAGTTTCTATGTTTGTAAACGCACCCACGACATAGGAGAAATTCTTAGTGTGGGGCATAGAACAAAAAAAAATGGCACTTGCCTGAATTCTGTTTCTTGTACTTTAGAGTAATTCCATAAACACGAAATTCTCATTCGTCTGGCTCATAAAACCTCAATCAGAACAAAAGAACAACACCTATAAATCATTAAAATTGGCTAAATCACCGACAGCTGTCATAACTCCCGAATTATAACCGGATTGAATTGTAATTGGATCACACGAGTTTTACCTGAATTTCGATTTGTTTGATGTAATTGAATTTGATGAAGTTTATGTTACCTGTAACAAATAAAAGGGTTTATTAATAAAATATATTGCCTATACATGATTGACTCGTTGGTCTGAAGGTCGCAAGTACGACTGCGAGCACGAGTTCCCAAGTTCGATTTCCGGGTCGAGTAAAGTGTTACTGGGTTTTTCCATTACATGAGTCTGCATTGCTCGCTCCCTATTAGGGCCTATGTACACCACGTTTTTTAAAAGCGCCGTCGACGCGCGTTTTAGAAACGAGTGTCGACGGCGCGCTTTTTTCCAACAGAGCAGTTTGTTTTCGTTTATATTGCGTCAAACGCGCGGCACCGGCGCATCTGTATCGATACAAACGCGCGTCAACGGCGCGTTTAAAAAACGTGGTGTGCAGACTCTTACATGGATCTGAAATATAACTGACGAAATTAATATGGGCGTTCTATTAAGTGCTCCGCTGCTGTGTGTTATTTTTTGCAAATATATTATATTTTCAACGCTTGGGTTAGCACCAACCTTCTAAAGTCCAACGTACAAGGTTTTGAGCGTAGACCAATTTTCAGAAAAATGTGCACAAACAACGTAAGAATATCAAAGAAAGCGTTTATATTTAGGTTTCTAATTGATGCCATTATAATCTATACTTATAATAAAAAAAAATGTTCAGTTACGAGACAATGGTTAGGCATTTGATACCCTGTGCTAAACTTACTACTCCATTTCAATTAAATGAGTTCTTACAGTTGTTTTGTTTTAAACTCAAAATATTTGAACTAAACAACGTAAAAAACGTCAGTTTTAAACGCTATTCATTTACCAAATTAAAATTGGTCGGCTGTCTGGAGTTCCCCAAGGTTCCATTGTAAGTCCAACTTTAATTCCTTTTTTTAATACAACTAGTATCAGTAGTAAAGTTTAAATTAATCTCTCGGGCAAAATTTTTGATTACTATGAGCTAACAAGCTACTTTTCATGTTGATCCCTTTAATCCCAGATCAGCGAAGTAAAGTAATAATAAAAAAGTTGTAAAACTGTAATGGTGGGTCACAGCTGTTTAGAAACCTAAATTTTAGATGGACTGGAAATTGAACGGAAAACTCGATGGATTTTTTGGACTTAGGTATTTTATAAAGCTAAGAAAAAAAACTAAATGAAACATAAATAAGTTATTTTAATAGATAACGTGTCAAAACTTTTGATTATAATCGAAGACTGACACAATGGATATCATTCCCATAATAGGTAATACGAAACAAAGGGACGTACATTACAACGTCTGCAAATTGAAACTACGTCTTCAGTTCTAGCTTAAAACTTAGCTGAATTGAACGTTTATAAAATCTTACACTAATAAGGTTGAGAGAAAAATTCAACCAGGAAGCTTATTTTACTTACAAATGGGCACTTTCCGGAGAAGTTCGTGGCTTAATAATAACAACCACATAGGTCGATTTTCAAGGCTAAGCCGCGCTTGTCAAGGTTGGTCTTTGGAGGGAGTACCATTTATAAAAGCGAGTTTCAGTCGCCAGATTTTGCGTAACTGCTAGTCAACCAGTCCAAAAAAATAATTTAAAGAAAAACAAAAAACCCGACTGCGTAAAAACTAATTTTGAAAAATACGTGAAAAAGTTAACTTAAGTATATAAAAACTAAAAAGAAAGAAACAAGCCCAACAGAACAGCAGGAAGAAGCAGAACAGAACGACTCACAGTCGGGGCCCATTCAAATTTTACCAATCGAATCTTCCCAAGGGGCCTGTTGGTCTAGTGGTTAGTGACCCTGACTGCTATGCCGGAGGTCGTGGGTTTGATTCCCACCCAGGACAAATGTTTGTGTGATGAGCACGATCATTTGTTCTGTGTCTGGGTGTAATTTATCTATAATATGTATGTATTTAGAAATATATAAGTATGTTTATCAGTTGTCTAGTACCCATAATACAAGCTCTGCTTAGCTTGGGACTAGATGGCGTTGTGTGATAGTTGTGGAATATTATACATACATACATAGACTGATAAACACATTGCCCTTCTTTGCGTCGCGCAGTCGGGTAAAAAGGGTTCTCAATTACCCAGTTACTGGGTTGTGGAGATCAGATAGGCAGTCGCTCCATGTAAAATATTATTATTCAGCGGCATCCTGTAGCTCCAACTAAAAGCCGACATCAACACAGTTGGGAAAAGGCTCAGTCAATGATAAAATTGTCACATTTGGTAAAATTATCATAATATTATTATCATACCCATTGCATACGAATATCTGGGACTAATACAGCAGGATTAGCGCAGTGACTGAGTCATTGAACTGCTCCGCTGCATGTCGCGGGTTCGATTCCCGCACGGAGCAAATTATATTTGTATGATCT
Source organism: Agrotis exclamationis (assembly GCA_950005045.1). Classification (NCBI taxonomy): domain Eukaryota; kingdom Metazoa; phylum Arthropoda; class Insecta; order Lepidoptera; family Noctuidae; genus Agrotis; species Agrotis exclamationis. The sequence goes on from OX465441.1 coordinate 15,532,825, forward strand.
ACAAGTGGTTGTTCCGGGTCTGTGTGTTTGTGTATGTGAGTTTATGTTTGTAAACGCACCCACGACACAGGAGAAATTCCTAGAAGGGCGACGTTTTTCTTTTAAAGAAAATAAATTAATAGTTATTATCAGTAAAATACTTATTTATTAATAGTACATACTCTAAATAATTAAAGTCTTTCTTCCTCTTTTATTGTCCATAGCATAGATACTAAGGGCGATGTTGATAATGAATACCTAAAATTCAACAAGTAAGATACCCACTGTTTACTTTTAAAAGGACACAAAACTAATACTGATATTCTTTATATTACTAACGACTGACATTACATGAGCCTTACTTCGTTGAACATTAAAAGATTTGACAGTGCTAGTTATATTGGTCTTACACTAAACCAGGCGCAAAAGCTTATTATAAAATTGTTAAGAAAATCATATATTCTGAGCTTTATTTAAAATTATCTCTTTAATATTTTCCGAGAAAATGTTTTGTAAAAGCACTCTTAAAGTAATTGCTAATAGGTATTATAGTACGTTACGTTACTGCTACTAAAAGCTAGATGCTGAAAAGTTATAGTTATGAAGATGAAACTAGAGAAAATTTAGAAAATAAAATTTAACCCTTAATTCACCACCTGAGTCCCAGGGACTCACATTCAAATTTCATAACTCCATATTTCGTTCGTTTTCGCGACTTCATTGCCTCCCATCACAGTACCTTCCTGAAGCGTCGCGGGCGACGCGGGGTGGAGCGGACGTGCGTGTACGGCTCTTATATGGTGAGTTATTACGCCAAGTGAGTCCCTGGGACTCATGCTGGTATTTTATGTTATAATTTTTATTTGTAATTTATGTTTTCACCGCCTTTATTTCTTGCCCATTATTACTTGATTTTATTTATTATTGATAATTAATTAATCTCACAATGTTTTTATTGATGTAGAATCACAAAATGGCACACAATTGGCTTCAACAAGAACTCGACGATGAAATTGGGTGTGACAACAAAGAAGATGTTAGATGATGATGATGATGATGATACACTGCTATTTGTGCCATTATAAAAAGAGAACAAAGACTGTTTACTGTTGCTGCAAATGTATGAAGCCAGTATGTTTGTCTTGCTCTAAAAATATTTGTCAACGCTGCTCTTAGGTATTGTTCAAAACCCGTTGCACAATTTTTATTTTTATATAGAAGCATATTTTTTTGTTATTTTTATTTTATTTTTTAGTCTATTATAAAAATATAAAAGATAGTTACTACTGTTTTTCAGAAGTTTTTGACAGTTTTAAGAGACTTTAAAAAAAAGAATTTTCATTTAGGCTGATAAATTTAATTCCTATAATTTCTAAGATGATCTCAAGAGTTTTGCTAAGTTTATTGTGTTCATTTTATTACTAAATAAATGGTTAATAAGTTAATAAAAAAAGCATTTGAAATGATAGTTATTTTATTTATAGAAAAAATAAAACAATATATGTGAGTCCCTGGGACTCATAGTGGGACTTTACGTTAGTTTCTTTCACCTGGTGAATTGAGGGTTAATTATTTATCGGTTTTCTCTGAAAATAATATTAGTTCTAGTGATCTGGATTATTATTACTTGTATTTATATTTTAGTTACTATTAACTATTAATGTCATAATTACAGGGTAAAAGGCTATAAGAATACTAGGAAAAATAAATACGTACTTAAATATTATGTTTAACATAATATTTCAAGCAATAATAAAGATTCGTATTTAACATACAAAAAAAACCGGCCAAGTGCGAGTTGGACTCGCCCATGAAGGGTTCCGTAGTAGCATACACAAACAATAAAAATAACTTTGTTTTTCATAGTGTTTGTATGAATAGCAAAGTTATATTTGCGGTTTTTGAAAATATATTATATCTCAAAAACTGCTAACTATATCTCTTCCAAACCAATTTTCGTTGGAAGTTTTTGTTGAGGTCTACATTATATATTTCTTTTAGTTTTATCATTCTCTTATTTTAGAAGATACAGAGGGGGGGACACACATTTTACCACTTTGGGAGTGTCTCTCGCGCAAACTGTTCAGTTTAGAAAAAAATGATACTAGTAACCTCAATATCATTTTTCAAGACCTATCCATAGATACCCCACACGTATGGGTCAGGCGAAAAATTTTTTTTGAGTTTCAATTCCAAGTATGGGGGGTACCCCCAAAATTTGTTTTGTTTTTATTTTTGTGTGAAAATCCTAATGCGGTTTACATAATACATCTACTTACCAAGTTTCAATAGGATAGCTCTCATACTTTCGAAGAAAAGTGGCTGTGACATACGGACGGACAGACAGACAGACATGACGAATCTATAGGGGTTCCGTTTTTGCCATTTGGCTACGGAACCCTAAAAATCAGCTTATACATTATTATTATGTTCCCAGCTAGGATACAGGAGTCCACTCTGGGACAAAAAAGCCATAATTTTACACAATACTGTACAAAAGTTAAACCTAATGTTTTGTAGATACCTCATTAAAATATTATATTTTCCGGCTTAACAAAGTGTACAGCAAGAAGTAAAACATCTTGAACATCAGGAAAGCGTTTTAATTATATAAATAATAAGCAATAATCAATGACAGTACTAATTAAGTGAAAATAATGAAACAATGCTCAAAATAATGATAACTCGGCATTCAGTGAGTTGCCCCATAGTTTGATTGCCCGTTAACGTATGAACAGAGATTACGTTTCGAGTATAATCAGTTGATTAAGTGCGTTGGTGTTGCTGACTGAATTTGATCAGTGGTTTGAGAAATTATGTTTATACAGCTGTGTTACCTGAAGCAATACAGTGTACGAATTTTCAAATGAAAATTAATATTAGAATAGAGTGAAAAAAATGTCAAACTTATTTGCAAAGTGTAATCTAAGAATTGTTTAATGCAATAAAAACGATTACCGAATGAACTAACGATTAGCATATAAAAGCGTTTGGGTTTTGTTTGCCAAATTATCATTTGAGACATCACATTCTAAATTATATCGTTTGTATTCATATAAAGACAAGGGTTCTCAATATTATTGTTAGGAATTTTAGAAGACACCATTTCGTTTTCATTTCATTTAATCGTATACTAACTAATTTATAAAGTGTTATTTAAAACAACCAAGCTAACCGACCTGTTCCAGTTACCTATCTACTAAAATACCTACGTTTAACTAAAGTCAAACTAACCGGAGATTAGATCCGAACAGCAATCGGTGTTATCAGACGTTAAACGATAATTAACGGAACAATAGGCGCCTTATCAGTGACGTCATTATTATTACATAGCACATTATGTACTAGATATATAAACAGCTTTGTTGTGTCGTAAGACTATTTACAGAAATGTAATATCAATTATTTAATAGGGAAATAATAATAAGATTCGTAATTAGGTGCGTCCCCACACTCCCCACAGAGCGCGCAGCCTCGCAAGGCATTTTCCGCGCGAAGCAGCTCGGTTGGTGTGGACGTGTCTCGGGCGAGGCAAGTGACAGCGCTGCCGCGGTCTAGCGACCGAGCGCCCGAGCGCCGAGACGAATGATCAGCCTCGCTCGTCAGTTTCCTCGCCCAGCAAATGCCTCGCGAGGCTGCGCGCTCTGTGTGGACGCACCTATTAACAAAGTACGGGATGTCACTAAATACGCTTAATATATTATATTCTATTGTTTATACCTACCTCTAAATAATGAAACTATTTATTTTTTCTGGGTAGTAACATCATAAATTGAGTCCTCCCTTGGTAAAGGGGAAGGGACTGTTAGATTCTTACTGACTGATAGTCCTCCCTGCGCCTTCGGTTGCCTTTCGTGTGTCAGGACACGCAGAGAAATGTATACGAGAACTTCTGGTTGCAACCGTGACAGCAAGACTCACTAGTTGACTTTACAACATGTCTAGTAATAAATACTAAGTCCTTGTTATCTCTACTACTTACTTAGTATTTATAACTAGAAATATTGTAAAGTCAACTAGTGAGTCTTGCTGTCACGGTTGCAACCAGAAGTTCTCGTATATGTAGATAGCCAGATATTTCTCTGCGTGGGCCACAGTATCCTGCTGAGACAACTTCCTAGCTCATATTATAAATGCAAATGTAAGATTGTTTTTTTTTTTCGTTTGTTTACCTGTTCACGCCCAAACTACTGAAGCGAAATTGCTGGAAAATTAAATACAAATAATAACTTAAACGTTGTCAGGTGTAAAGAGATAAGCGGTATCTTACATTCCAAAAGAAAATTTTTTTTTCGTGAGAGACAACAATGATAATATTATGATAATAGATAGCGCCTCAGGCCAGCACATCAACCTACCTCAATCTGTACTTCAATAGATTTTCAACCTTATCACAATAGTTCAATGGGTAAAATTTGACTTCTATTTCAGTTCCCTTGTATAGAAAGTCCATATTTGTGTAATTTCTCTCTACCTCCTCTAAAAATTACGTGGCTTGAATTTTAAAGCTCGTTACACACAATTGTACACTTTTTATTCATTTAAATGTTAATTCGACTCTTTTCATTTTCAAAGGAATTATTATTTTTCCACTACCTGTTGGGTCCTTAAACTGTGCGCTTAAAATGGTGGTTCTCTTTTTATAATTCTTTCTTTCTTTCGTTCTTTATAAACAGGGTTTCTGAAGACTTGACTTTAAATTGCTTAGAATTACTAAGACTTTTGTGAGCGGAAAACTCTTTAGTTTATAGAAATGTTAAATGTTTATTAGGTTTGTTTGAAAACTTAGTATGGTTTGTATGCTAACTTGCAAAGCGGAAAGCATTGCAGCTTATTTTTAGTTTCTGAACGACTAAATTTAAAAAGCACAGCTTTGACTATGACAAACATTCTACTTTCTTTTTTTATTTTAATAAAATATTCAAAACCACATTACTTTTAGTCATTTTTCTGATACCATCTGCCTCGTATTTTGCAATTAAGTCGTGATCGGCTTCCGATCTTACCTGATACAGCAGAATGTCAGCAATTTGTCTGCCAATCCGGCCTCCAAAATCCAGTCAGTATGTGATACTTCACCCCCTGATATCATCACCAGCCAATAACAGTCCACTACTGGCCATAGGCTTCTCCAATCGCACGTCATCTCATTTGATCACCGGCCACTCTCATTCAGCTTTTACCGGCCACTTTGCGAAGATCATCGCTCCACCTACCCTTTGTGATGACTGGTTTTATTTCTATGTTACTTATAAACCCAACTCATTACGTATTCATATAACATAAACCCTCCATACCCCATTTACAACCATTAACTGATTCTCAAGCCACTTATTTTAATCACCAATAAAGAATAAAAACAAAGAATAAGCAAAACTCAATACTATAAGTACAGGCAGGCCTGTCTCACTCCGCGGTGTAGGCATAAAACTGCAAGTAGTTGCGGGGCCATTATGTCGTGGCTCATTCACTACGGCTGCCACGCGCCACCCGTTACGCACGCGCTCCGTCTCCATAATATTTTTGTTACGTTACGTGTAGTTACGCACAAGTTTCTTGCTTTAGGTGCTTTTGGGAAATTATTAACACGATATTATTATGAAGAAAAAAATATATACCTAGTACAATCATATTTAGTAATGATCAACAAAATTATCTCCCTGCTTGTGAAGTATGGGTTTAACTGATCATGATTAGGTAGGTTACAAGTTTAGAAATGAGGCGAGATACTAAGTGGGGGGGGGGTGTGAGCCTATTGGACGACCAAGATAAAAAGACGACACTCTCACTCACCTTAAGCTGAGTACTAAGAATTAAGATCGGTAGAAAGTAGAAAGATATTTGCGTTGTTGTTTAAAAGTTCTAACTCAGAAAATGGCCACACTACGCATTCAAGGTCAGCGGTCGTAATTCGCGCGCCACTTTTTTACCTACCTACAAAGACACGCAACGCGGGGCCTGTGACAGTATGCGATAGTAATTGGTCGGTTACTAGGTTGAGTGCAAAATAATAAGGACTGGCTATTTTGCCATAGACGATAAAAATCTTTTAAATATTATTCTTTTTTTTTGTAAGATAAATGTTATAGGTAGAAAAGATAATATTATTATAAATATTATTCCTCACGTAAGGTACGAGTACCTACTCGTACCTACTATTAACATTCTGTGCTAACAATCAATAATGTATGTAGTAATCGATGACTAAACCAAAAAGATAATATAGGCTGATGATAAAAACAAAATTCCTTGAGGAACATAGGTATTTATGGTAATAATGTAATTTAACAAATGCATAAAATACGCATAGGTACTTACCTATTTGTGCCTAAACTCGCAAGTCGCAACCCTATTGAGCTTGACCCATAGTAACCTTTTAACGTCGTTGGCGTCAGATAAACCAACATAAACTCTCGCGCGTAATCATTCAGTACATTTTTGCTTGCGCACGGGAAGTTTAGGCTATTATAAAAGTAGGTGGGCGGTACGGCTGCCAGTTAAAATGTACTTTATTCTCTCGGTTATAGATTTTACATTTGTTTGATTTTTTTTTGGAGTAGTCCTTCTGTTGTACTATTAAGTATTCTGTGGTACAGGTATAAAGCTTACAATAAATTATTCGCCAGAGATCCGAGCCGTAGCAAATGGCCCGCCATTTTCTTCCAAATGACTTTCAATACAAAATCAATGACTTTTTACTGAATCCGAGACGATTCTGTTTCCTGTGCTTAGTTTGGTATAATTTGTAAGAAAACGACGATTTCGTTTCTCCTGGTATAAACAAAAATCACCCTTAGGGGAAAAATGGGTAATACGCCCTAGTTGACAAAACCTCCCGTCATTCTAGCACTCATTATACACCAAGTGGCCACACTTGCTTGTAGTTCCGAAATATTACTGATATTGAATGCTACAATAATGGGGCGTTTTGTCAACTAGGGCCTATTTTTACCGGGGCTATATACACCGTGTTCTTCACGTTATCCATAAACTTTAGCAAATACTTCTATGGCTTTTACAAATCAAATCCAACAAAGGAAGTAGTACTTAAAAAGGCTTCGTTACAAAGATATTTGTAATTTCATTTAATGAAATTTAATTGAGCTATGCAGTGAGAAAGTATCTTAATTTGAAATCTATCAAATACTATTTGCATTTCATTTGTTTCAGCCCGCCAAATGTTATGAATGACGTTGCCAATTCGGATAAAGAGGCATGCATATCGGGTTATTTACGTCTAGGTATTTAGTTTGTATGAAAATTAACAAAAAATAAAAAATAAGATATTATTAATGTGTCCATAATGAAAAATGCTTACTTCCGTGGTTTGAACATCTGGTCGAAGTTTATGTATATCGTCCGGAACACGGTGTATATATTTTCTCCAACTGGGTGGAGCACGGAACCTACCCGTAAGTAGATATGGTCTGTGCTGCAACTGATGATCGGTACATTCAATTTATTAAGAAAAATACACATATTTATATTATAATCAATAAAATGTAAGTACAATCTACTTATATGTTTATCTAATTAATTTTTTAAAGTTAGAACTCAAGTGAAATCTAAACAGAAGATACAGGAGAACAGGATCACAAAGAAGGTTACCTAGTTTTACCCTATTGCATGTAATTATGCTTAAGATATGCTGAACTGATCTAATGGGCGTTTTTCCATTAGCCGGCACGGCACCGGCACCGGCGACGGCACCGGCGCCGTGCCGTGGCCGGGGAAGCAAAAATGTATGAAATTGTATGGCTCGCTTTGCTTCGCTTTTGCACTAACCGGCACCGGCACCGGCCCGGCGTTCATAAATTTTTGCTTCCCCGCACCGGCACTACGCTGGCGCCGGCGCCGGCGCCGGTGCCGGTGCCGTGCCGGCTAGTGGAAAAACGCCCATTGTGGCGTTTACCTACTTATCCCTCTTCAGAGAGTAAGCATGTAATACCTAATTTAATAGAGGTGCATTAATATTCACCAGACACAACTGCACAATATAACCAGCCAACCTTGGTATGACTTTGGTGACTGGCAAATATTTACCACAACATGAAATTTTTATTTAAACGTCGAGGAGATGACTTGTAGTTTTGTACAGGATATTGTCTATCTATGAGATTAAAAATTAAGTCATCTTAGTCATCAATTTTTCCTGGGGTAAGCACTTTGCCCAGCAATGGGACATTAGACGTTAAAAAAACATCATTCATCGTTCACATTAACGGCTCTTTAAAGGCAAGAAAAATGAAATTGTTTTGAAAGCAAAGCATATGAAGTGAAATTGAGCACAGATTTCATTTAACCTATCATTACTAACATACCGAATATAAAAAAAAACTTTTCCAAAAAAAAATGTTAGACTTCCCACAAAAAAGTTCAAAATAACCTACAAAAAAACTTTTCTTTCGAAAGTCGGTGACTTTCTTTTTTATTTTATTGACTTTTTGTCACCGACTTTCGAAAGAAAAGTTTTTTTGTAGGTTATTTTGAACTTTTTTGTGGGGAAGGGGAATCGGTTACATTTTTTTTTGAAAATGTTTTTTATTTTATCCTTTTTAGTTTCAATATTCAACCCAAATTATTGTCAAATACATAATTTTCCGTAGTCTTAATCCGTAGCACCGGTAATAACATCGCCCATGTATGTACTCTTACACAATGAGCTAAAAATGAAAACTACTGCACCAAACTAAATGAAAATTTATGGGACCAAATGGCAGATATACTGTATCGAACAAAAAAAGAATCATCGAAATCAGACCAGAAACCTCGGAGTAATCGGTGTAGACAATGTTGAAAACTTTTTAGGTTTTTGTTGAATTTTCAAAAATTGCTAGTCCGATTTCGATAAAATTTCAATCCATTCCATCCCTTTTCAACAAAAAAAGAATTTTTCAAATCGGCTGATAAACGACGGAGTTATGCCCAAACAAACATAAAAAATATACTCCTTTTGGAAGTCGGTTATAAATGATAAACGTCCATGACATGAAGCAACCTCCCGCAATTACCTCTTTCATCCCTCCGCAGCACCCACACTTGGGCCACTCTCAGTCGACATCGAAAAACCAAATGAACATCGTTCAAAAAGCCCTCAGGGTCCTTAAATAAATCGCTTTATCGTATTTGTAGCATCAATTCGTTTAATAGGCGTACCTTGTGATTACAATTGAGTATTTATGTAAAAACGACAAAACTTGAATAATGAGATAGTATGGAGATTGGGTTAGGGCGGTGATACACGAATAGCTTCGCTTGATACTTACAATATCTATGCTCTAAGGCAGGGGTCACCAATTAGTTTCGTTTGGGGTCCGTTTTATGACATGAAATAACCATCGCGATCCGCAGAACACTTTTTAGAAAAAATAAAAACTTTTTCAAAAAAAATGTAACCGCCTTCAAAAACAACCACAAAAAAGAGTAAAATAACCTACAAAATAACTTTTCTTTCGGAAGTCGGCCTTTGTTTTTTTTTCTTTGTTTTTTTTTTTGCCACCGACTTCCGAAAGAAAATCTCTTCATTGGAAACTTCCACATGTTTGTATTTTCTTGTAAATCGATCATAAGTTCGTACTCCCTAGTGCAAGTCGCTGTGTTCTTGCGGTCCGCACAAAATGGTGACCCCTGCTCTAAGGTATGCTTTGGCAATCCAAAACACGGTTTTGCTATTGCAATAGCCACATAGATTGACACGCTGCAAAATACTTACAAACCTGTAGGTAGTTATGAGTTTTGCGATACACTCGCGTTCGACAAATATCTCGCCTAACGGTTGCGATGATGATAAGTTTGGATATTTAGAACGTTGGTAAGTCATCCCTTTGTCATTAATGCTCCACATACGTATGTAAAGTAGCGTAACCTTTTGAAATGAAAGACTTCAAACATACCATAAAAGAATTCGCTGATTCAATTATGTAAATAGTTTTAATGGGTTATGCTGATGTTCGTAGACCCGAAATATTTTGATTTGCTTACTTGCATAATATTGTAGAAGTAACAGTAGTTTTGATACAGAAGGTTAGTATCAACACGACACGCTACTTTTCATTATACTTTTTGTCACGAAACGCCAATTGAAAAGTCTAACAACATGTTTGGCATACAATTTATAGCTAGCATGGTACAAAGCGTGGCTTCTACTGTGTCTTCAGCCTTACAGTTAAGATCTAATTTTCATATTTCTAATTTTGTTGGAGTCTTGAACGGTGAATGAATATCTATAGCTTCTTATATTATAATTGTTTTGTTGACTATTCCATTTGTTTTAACTTCGTTTGATGTTCAACGTAGATTGTTTGATTCTCCGTTTACATTATGTTTTGTCTGTGTAAGACATATTAATTGTATAACGAAACTGACAATCTATTTGTGATTTTGTTTTACAGTTAGGTATTATTTGAAGACTTTTAGTTTATTTATTTATCAGCCTTTTTATTATGGTCTTGGCAAAACAATACGCTGCGGGGGTCGGTCTTTAAGGTTAAGACTTCTTGCTAAGTTTTATCCGTGGATGGGTTTCTCTATGTAATTCCCACGTCATTTTGTAGACCCTCTTGAAGAGAGAGAGACGTCCATGAAACTGGGAACCAATCTTAGACGAAAAGTACTGATATTTAGATGCACGCGCTTTGACTCGAAACGTACCAAGAAAATTGGCTCAACAGATGTGCGTGACGCATCCAGAATAATCCCACCAAATACATTCTGTAAAAAATAACCAAGTCTCGATGGAGCTGCTTGTTTATCTCTAAAAACTACTGAAATCTCTAGGCAAAGTTGAGCCAAGTGTAAGATTCCTTACTGCAATTGCAATTACAGTATTGCAGTTCCGTGCCTCCAGAATATAATCAACTATGGTAATTAATTATTTGGTGTACCTATATGTCTATTTTTGTTCAATATGGTTTTATTGGTATGTGCTGAAAGTTTAATCACTCTTTAAATTATCCGGCCGTATTCTTATTGATTGTGTGATTTTTGTCTATAATTGTCGAGAACCTTTTTCGTTCTCGACAATTCTACTGAAGATTGGTCAAGAAGTTTCTAGAAAATTCTACCCTGTTCTAGATGTTTCGAGATGGTTCTGGAATGTTCTAGAAGGTACGGGACTATGTCGAAGTCTATGGATGTTTCCATAACATTCGACCACCTTCTAGAAACATCGAGTGAGTCCGGCCGGGGTATAAAAAGGGCGCCGATCGGGGAGCTGAGTCAGTCTGGTTTTGACTACGATCGAGGCAACTCGAAGTGTACTGGAAGCGATCTCTAAGTGACTTTTACGTGTGATTAAGTGTGTGTATAAGTGTTTAAGTGTTGAGTAGTGTTAAGTGTTTGTTTTAATTAGTGATTCGTGTGTCAATAAAGTTTATTTGGTTTTAATTGGTGTTAATTAATTTATACCAATACCCAGCTCGTAACAGTATTAAATGAAAAGTAAATTGTACTGCAGAAAATTCATCAAAATCGTAAATATAAGATAAATTAACAATCAAGCCGTGTAAATACGATTATTTACAAAATATTTCATGTAACCAATGAAAGTTCTTATTTACCACATCATTATTGTCCACATATTTATAGAAATTGTAACAGTTATGTATGATATTATTGTAATAGGTAAGTCCTGACTTTGTAACTGTTACTGAAAAATTCCTAATCGAAAATCCCAATAACACTTTTATTATTACAAATTCGGATTATTTATTATTCATGTAAAAGTCGTACTAACATACTAACATAGTTTTTAAGTGCTCACTACAAACACAATAATAATATGAACGATTGTTCGTCATAAAGTTTTTGATTGATAAAACGTTACCCTATTATATTTTTTCTGTATCGTAAAAACACACAATACACAAATACCCATAAAAGACAACGAAAAAACGACAAATGGCATAAAAGACAACGAAATAAAAAAAAAACAAAGGCACCGACTTCCGAAAGAAAAGTTATTTTGTAGGTTATTTTACCCTTTTTTGTGGTTGTTGACAATGCCAGATCCTGCCCCACCTTTCAGCCCAATTTACAGGAAATATAAATTAATGAAAAACATTAAATGAAAATAAGACGCCTGATTACTTAATTGTTATTCTGCAAAAGATGCGTTTAAAAAGTTAGTGATAAAAGGATTTCGAAAACCCAAAAATCATTTCCTGTTTTCATCGCGGCCATGTGCGTTACTCAATAAGCATACCTACACGCTGAGAAAATGACACCTTTGTACGGATTTAAATATGTAATATTCAGTTTTTATAAAACATTATTTCCATTAAGTGTGTTTAATGAAAATAATGTTTTTTTAATATAAAGACTCATTCGTCAACTCGCGCGCAATTAACTCGCTCGATCGAGCGAGTTGGCACATTCCGATTTTAATTATTTTTGTTGTCGTCAACTCGCGACTGAGCGAAAATTTACAGTCGTCTACAAAAGTGTTTTTATAAATTTAACATTTAATTTAATTGAACCTACTTCACATGTTTAAGACATGAAACGTATAGAGTAGGTTAACTGATTGTCAGGAGGTCGTCTTAGAGGTGAAATACTGCTCGCGGTTCGAATCTTTCTTTCCAAAGAAAAGCTTTTGTTAAGTTACCATTTGGCGAAATGACTCAATGATTTCATGTATAATAGGGTCCATACTTAAAATATCGATGTTCTAAACATCGAAAATTTTAATATCGATTGTAACAAAATATCGAAAAATGTTACATCTACGCTTAAAACGTCAAAGATTGGAATGTCGATTGATTAAAATGTCGAATGATTCAAAATATCGAATGACATTATGCCTAAGTTCAAAATATCAACGTTTAATACATCGAAGTTCATAATATCTAAGTTCATAATATCTACGTTAAAAATACCTACTAGTTGAAATATCGGTCAGAAACCGGATAAAAAGTCGGACTTGCTTTTGCATCCTTAGTCAAATTGCTGATTACCACCTATCAAGTTAAGTCGACGGAACCCCGCTTCGCGGGGCTTCTATTTCTGTTTGCAAGGTTTAAAGTAACCTAACACGAAGAGGATGGCGGGGTCTTTTAATTTTCGATTTTATTGTCGTTCGATATTTTCATTTTCGATGTTTTGAACATCGATATTTTAAGCGTAGATATTTTAATCTTCGATATTCAAATATGTACCCTAATAATTAATTAGCCAAATGGTATACTCGTATTTGTTTGATATTGTTGATTTTACTTTGTTATATTTGTTTAGTTTAAGTCATGTTACATACTAGGTTATTAACCAAAATCTTTAAAAAATGTGATATTGTTGATAATCTTCAAAATGTAGGTAACATAATATTAGCAGTTCTTTATGTTGTAAATTATAAATACAGAATATAATTATCTATTAAACCACAAAAAAAGATCAAAATAACCTACAAAAAACTTTTCTTTCGAAATTCGTTGACTTTCTTTTTAATTTCATTGACTTTTTCTCACCGTCTTTCGGCAGAAAAGTTTTTTTGTAGGTCATTTTGAACTTTTTTGAAACTGGTGCCATTTTCGTTGTTTGGCAGGACCTGTCCAATTGTCCATACTGTATAAGTCAATGACTGCACCAAACTAATTGAAAATTTTATGGGACCAAATGGCAGATATACTGTATCGAACAAAAAAGTCATCGAAATCGGACCAGAAACCTCGGAGTAATCGGTGTAGACAATGTTGAAAACTTTTTAAGTTTTTGTTGATTTTTCAAAAAGTGCTAGTCCGATTTCGGTGAAATTTTAATGGAACTATTCGGGAAGTATACCTCTTTCTAACAAAAAAAAAAACAAAGAATTTTTCAAATCGGTTGGTAAACGACGGGAGTTATGCCCGAACAAACATTAAAAACAAATATATATAAGTATATAAACATCCGAATTGAGAACCTCCTCCTTTTGGAAGTCGATTAAAAAACTACATTTCTTTTATTTCATATTCAAATCGTACAACGCCTTATACTTATAACGTAGGTTTCTATATTGAATTTATTATAACATTTTTATAGATGACTGTACCATTTTTCGCTCTAGTCGCGAGTTGACGACAGCAAAAATAATTAAAATCGGAATGTGCCAACTCGCTCGAGCGAGCGAGTTAATTGCGCGCGAGTTGACGAATAAGTCAATATAAATCACATTATGAATATACTCTCTTAAAAATATTTCGCATTTGAGCGTGAATGATTAGTTATAACGAAACGTCATTGACGCGGAAATACCTAATCAAAACGTAGCCTAATCATAAAATCTGGACTGAGCACTTCAAGTTACCTATTACACAAAAATGAACCGTAATCGCCACTGCTTAGGTTATTTTTTTGGTTTGCTATAATTAGCGTGACGAAAGAGAAGATCAACTTGGATGACGCTTGTCCCTTTCCTCCTATTGCCAGAAAGTAGTACCTATGGATAGAAACAGTAAAATATACCTCTTACTTGCTAACTTTATTTACTTTTTCGGCTTTAAAATTGCTTTCAGGTTTATTTTTCAATATTCTTTTTTTTTATTTATTTATTTGGGCAAAACTGCAGTACAGTTTGTCGGCAGACAATTGTACAATTTGAAAAATTATAAAATACTATGATGTTTTAGTAGTAATTACATAATCACTCTAGTATTACTGAAATCTGACATATAGTGATGGGTGCGATGTGGCGGCATTATTTTAGTTGTTTTTAAAAACTTCATATAAATAATACGTTTCAACTTCATCTCTCCTCTATTTTTATTGAGTCAGAATAGGTGCCATATCTCTTGTCAATCGTTCTCTTACTGCTGAGATTCGTAACTTCGTTTCAATTTATTAGCTATTTTTCTCCATCTAGTGCGGTCAGTGGCCTGATGGAGTGCAGTGCTGATGTGTCGCATGCAGGCATGTCGAGTTCTGCCGAGATTTGATCAGACCACCGTTTTGGGCTTCGACCGCTAGGTATTTTGCCTTCTATCTTTGCGGTCACCATTAGCCGCTCCATGTTGTTGGTACCTCTTCCGGCAATGTGACCAAAGTATTTCATGACACGTTGCAGGCAGGTTGAAGAGAGTGGTTGCGCTTCCTCTATTTTTAGTTGTTTACGGATCGAGACGTTTGTGCGATCAAAGTTCCAGTTTACTTTAGGTCAAAATAACTGGAAATTCATGATAAGGCCTCTTCTTGCTAACGGCGAGTAGTAACACAGGCATAACCTAGTAGCCAGAATTATCCACCAGCAACTTGCTTTGAAATACATACTTGTGGATTCTGAGATACCGTATAATAAGTATGTGCCCGACCCAGTTCTCGAACAAGATCATGTCACGCTGTATTGGGATCTGCCTTTATCATTACAGACAGGACTATTGTCGCCAATTAGTCTGATATTGTTGTCATAGACAGATCGGCGCGCCGCGTATTGATAATCGATGTTACCATCTCGCATGACGAGAACCTTGTGAAAGCTGAGAAATATAAATAAATAAAATATCTCAACTTAGCACGCGCGGTTGTCGAAATGGGTATATGAGCTCGGCTATCATTGTGCCGATTGTCGTTACAGCCAATGGCCTGATGGCAAAGGGCCTCGACGAACACCTTTCGAGGCTCTCCCTAGGTAGTTAGATCAAGGGCCTGATTTAGAAGTCAGTGCTCTTAAACACGGCCCGCATTGTGAGGAGGTTCCTGTTTCTGTAGCCCTAACCACCAGTAGTTTGGACTCTGTTCCCACACCTGCGGACTGCTGTTTTTATGTTTTTAAATGTTTTTTTTAAAGGAATATTTAAAAACCGTAATAGTATGTATTTTGGTTACCCTGTTAGAAAGAGACAACAGCCTCCATTGGAGCTATCTCTGCCGGCACGTTTTACGGCAGGAGTGCTCAGTCCAGTTCGTATATTGTTTGTGTACCTATTATATCCTTGTGCCAAAATGTCACAACTGGCATAACGCATAATAGACAAAGTCATGTTGATCTTTGAGGGGCTATTGTGTTTGTATAATACTAATTATAAATATGTTTGAATTATCTTACAGCTTCCACCAACATCTGTAATCCGTCAAGAGTGTTAGTATTGTGTTGTGTGTGCTTTGTGGCTAGAAAATAGGGATGCGACGTTAACGTGTGCTCGACATAGGTATCTAACCTATATGTGATATTTTATCCAATTAAACAGAAACCGCATCATTTAAAGACATTTAAACATGATTTTAGTTATCACTGATAAAGCACAAATAGAATGCTACATTTGGCATGGTTGGAAACCAACTTTTATTTGGTGGGTCATAGCTCTAAGAGCAACTGGCATTGTCTAAAATAATGAACATGAAAATCCTGGCTGGACGACCAAAGCATAAAATGAAAAAAAAAAAACAAAATATGCTGCAAAGTGACAATCCGATCTACATTCATTTTTTAGGGTTCTGTAGCCAAATGGCAAATCAAATCAAAGCATTTATTTCAAATAAGCCAGTTACAGGCACTTTTGAATTGTCAAAGACAAATAAAATATTATTAAACACTACAAAATTATGGTGCTACAGTCCCAGTCACAAGACACAAAAACTGTGAAAGTACCGTAGATGCCCATTCCAAGAAGTAGATCTCTATGGAGAAGAACGGGCAAGAAACTCCATGGACACTCTTTTTAGATCGCCAAAAATATTACAGAATCTTTGTTACATCATTCATTCTTAGATGGTACATTATGTGAGAACGATGTAGCAAGTTAAAAGTGTCCATAGTAAAACAAAGACAATTCAGAAAAAAATATATCAATAATTAAAATAAACCGTGGCAGCTAAGAGATGACCAGTCCCAACTGACGGCGCCCGTTCACGAACATGATACATGTATCAGCAGCATTCAGCTCAACCATTTTGAAGGGAGCTAAATGATCCGACACACACGCCGCCATCAGCGAGACATTTGAGTGAGCATGACACACTCTCAACCGCCAGGGTCATTCAAGTCAACAAGAGCCGTAGGTGCACAGTGAATCACAGCTCTGAAGTACACAGTACTCACACAATGTCGGGTCAACTATACAATACAAGGAAGATTGAATCTATACAATGCAAATACAGTTGTACAATCTTCCGCAGCTCCAAAAATGGTATTAGGTATACTTTTACTATTAATTTATTTATACACTAGCTTCCGCCCGCGACTCCGTCCGCGCGGATGTTGATCTTCGCGTGGATGGTTTATTTCTCCATTTTGAGTAACTCTGACAATGACATCTTATAAATATCTATTGGACCCAGCCGTATATAATTAAGGAGATCCCTCTATCGAGCTACTGCTGTTGAGCTCGCGTTCTGTAGTAAGTATTTTTTTCATAGTAATTCCGACCTTGTATTTACAAATAACTGATCGGAACAGTAATCAAAAAGGTCGCGCTGAAAAGCACGGTTTAAAATTACACGCATACAATATTAATTCCACGGACGACCGCTCGCCACACTGGATACGTCCGCTCGCATCAAAATTCAGAATGCATCGCGCGGTGCGGAACGCGGCTCCTTATATAGGAGTCGAGGAGGCGTGGCCCGCGTGTGCCGCAAACGGTTCAAGCCAAATCCGACTTTCGGCGCTACAGGTTACGGCGCTGAATCCACTGCGAGTAATGCAACGTGTGTTCGCGGTTCTACAGAACAACGTCTATGAATAAAACTGAAAAATAAGTTTTTTTTTTCTACGTATTTTTCCAGGATATAAAGTATCCCATTTTATGCCCAGGATAATAAGGTATAATTATACCAAGTTTCATCGAAATCGAACCGTTAGTTTTCACGTGATGCCTGCATATACAGACAGACAGCCAGACAGACAAAAATTTTTTTAATCACATATTTGGGTTTGGTATCGATCCAGCAACACCCCCCGCTATTTATTTTTTCAATATTTTCAATGTACAGAATTGACCCTTCTACAGATTTATTATATGTATATAGATTCACTGTCTCATGGAGCAGGACCAGCATGGAGCCAAGCATTATTATCAGCGATATAGTCGCCCAGTTTGTAATATGCCTGCTTACACAGTATGCGTTTAATGCATGTTTTGAATTTCGTTTCATTCAGTTCAAGAACGTTTTGTGGTAGCTTATTATAGCATTTTAAACAGTATCCCATGAAGGAAGAGTCTATTTTGGCGAGTCTGAAGCCCGGCTGAACTAATTGGTCCCTATTTCTAGTATGATAATTATGTCTGTCACCTCTTTTAGAGAAAAGATGCAGATTTTTCCTAACGTACATTATATTTTCATAGATATATAGACAAGGTACCGTCATGATGTTTATTTCCTTAAACAGTTCTCTTAGAGAATCACGTCTACGGAGATTATATATGGCTCGAACCGCTCTCTTTTGGAGAATAAAGATAGACTCGATTTCAGCCGCCCGTCTCCACAATAAAATGCCATACGACATTATACTGTGGAAGTAACTAAAATAAACAATTCTCGCGGTATCAACGTCAGTGAATTGACGAATCTTCCAAACAGCATTTTTTTTTTTTTTTTTTTATTATCTGCTATAAATTTAGGGGCTTTTGGTCACAGTACGACCACGCCAGCCCCATAATAACCTAATACAAGATAATAACACTATTCCGACTTAGAAACCTTATATACTATTTGGTAAAGTAAAATAGCTGCATTTGAAACAGGCTCTGATAATATACTTTGAACAAAACCAACATCTATCAAATTAATTTCAAAGTTATTCATCAGAACCTCTCTAGCAGCTCGTGTCCTGACGCATTCCACCAACAAGTGATGGACGTCCTCCATCACATCACATTGTTCACAGTTGGGACTGTCACTTTTCCCCATTAAGTGCCGAAACTTGTTGAGTGGAACGTGTCCCGACCGTAGTCTATGCGCTATTATAACAAATTTTCTATTTAGGTTAATATTGGCAAACCAAGGAATACGAGGAGGTTCACATTGCAATGTCTTGTACCAAATTCCCTTTTCTAATGACATTTTATTAAAATATTCTTTCCAATTATTAGAGCATTCAATTTTGTATTTTGGCAGAAGTTCAAAATAGCTCGGAGTGATATTCAGCTCAATACCGTCCACAACAGAAGTCTTTGCTAATTGGTCAACCTCCTCGTTCCCCCGTAGACCCACATGAGACGGAACCCATTGCAATATCACATCAATATTATTGCATGTGAAATACCATATTTGGCTTAATATAGCATATGTTATCGAGACACCTCTGTGACCAGAGGCGCATCGAACTATATGCTGCAGAGCACTTCTGCTGTCTACAAAAATGACAATCCTATTGTTATTGATTTCCGCATTTTGTAAATATGTAAGAGCCTTCGATATTGCAACGAGCTCCGCCGTCATAATACATATATTACTATTACACATTTTAAATAAACCTTTAATATTGTGCCTCGGATCGTAAAAGGCAGCACCAAGAACATTTCCTATTTTAGAACCATCGGTATATAGTTTTAGCCATCCAAAATATTTAGTATGTAATTCTTCCATTATTATGTTTTTCAGGATGTTATTATCATATGATTTCTTACATAGTTTCATATTATCTAAGGAATCTCTAATACTGTCTCCTACGTTTATATTTGAAACCCAAGTATCTAAGCTGAACATTTCTAAGGGATAACTAGATGACACAACTTCGTCTTTAGTACTGTTATATACCGTTACAAGTAACGGTATTTTCTTATTTCGCCAATAAGTATTAGAAATGTGGCTCCTTAAACTGTTTAAAAGATCTAATATTAAATTATCATCAAAAGATTGCGATTTTAAACAGTATTTAATTGCTAGATATTTTCTTCTTAGTGCCAGATTAGGGATAGACAATTCACACTCCATGACATGGATGGGAGTGGTTCGTATAAAACCACCAATTATCCTCATTGCTTGGTTTTGTACCTTGTCCAATTTGCTTGTGTGTGTTTTTGCACTGTTGTCGAAAAGAAAACTTCCATAATCAGCCCTACTTCGGATTAGGGCTATATACAGCCTACGAAGATGTTTAGGGTGCATACCCCATGCTGTTCCTGCCAAAACTTTTAGTATACTCAAAAACCTTTGAGTTTTTCCACATATTTCATTAATGTGCTTTCCCCAGCGTAGGCTTCTATCCATCCATACTCCCAGGTATTTAACATATTCAGATTGACTTACTAGTGAGCCATTAATGTTTAGGGTGATTTGTTGTCTCCTTCTCCCTCTACTAAATAGGCAGACTTGCGATTTATTACCTGATAATTCTAGACCTAGCTGTCCTAATAGTTTAATAATTGTACCAATCGCACTTTGTACTTCTAAAGCACTATCAGCAAGATTTTTACAGCTAGTATAGAGGACGAAGTCGTCGGCATACTGTGATATTATAACGTTAGTAATATTGTGACAAATTTGGTGGGTAACTATATTAAAAATCAAAGGGGATAAAGGGTCACCTTGGCCAATGCCTTTGCTGGTCCATCTAACCAAGAAGTTAGTTTCATTACCGTCGAATGTGCTTTTGAGGTGCCTTTCTGACAAGAATTCCCACAGATATTTGCATATTTTCTTTCCGACGTTAATTCCGTTAAGGGCTTGGATAACACTATCTACCGTCACATTGTTGTACGCATTTTCTATATCTAGAAAGCACGCCAGCGTAGGATAATTCTTAGAGAAACCCAACTGGATGTAGCAAGCTAATCGAGTCAAACAATCCAAACATGACTGAGAACGTCTAAATCCAACAGTATTCACTGATAAACATTTTTCTTTTTCCACATACCATTCTAGTCTTTTACATAATAAAGTATGGAATATTTTGCATGTACAAGAAATTAGAGAAATTGGTCTTAACTTTAAGGGAATGTCTGAACCTGTACAATTTTTGGGAATCGGTACTATTTTAATATCTCGCCATTGGATGGGAATATTACCAGTTTCTAGAATCAAATTATATATTTCTAATAGGTACAATTTTGCTGATTTTGGGAGATTATAAAGCATAGAGAACGTAATTTGGTCATCACCCGGTGCAGTATCTTTCTTTTTAAGACATTTATCAAGTTCTTGGGTAGTAAATTTAATTTCTAGGGATGTATTATTGGAATCAATTACTGGCATCTGAGGAACGACATAATCTGGCGCGAGACTACATAATAAATCTTCAATTTGTTGCTTTGAAGCATAAAATTTTGATCTTTTATGCCCTTTCATCCATCGCATTCTATTCCAAGCTTCCGAAACCGAGGTTGATTCATTAATACTACTACAAAAATCCCTCCACCCTTGTGACTTGGCTCGAATTAAAGATAGTTTTGCGTCATTGGTATGTTTTTCTAGAATATCTAAATTGCAAGGGGTCGGGTTCCGCCTAAATTTCGATAACGCTAACCTTCTCTTAGCAACTGCTTTCGATAGATCAGCGTTCCAATAAGGCTTCGGTTTAAATTTAGACAAAGGGTCAGTACATATCTTGACCAAAGGGATACTTTTTTCTGCGGCAGAATTAATTCCATTTACAAAGGTATCATATTTTACCTGAACACTATCTAAAGCGGCTATGTTTTCATATAAAAATGTTTGTTCTAGGGTTTGTTTGTACAGTAACCAATTAGCTTTTTTAAAATTTCGTTTTTTAACGAAATTTTGATTTGTACACCCATTTGATACTTTAAATACAATTTTAATAATTACGTGATCGCTACCCAATGTTTCGTTAGTAATGTCCCATTTAAAATTTGTAGCAATATCTGAAGAGACAAAGGTAATGTCAGGTGAAGACTCCTGGAGCACGCCATTTACCAGTCTAATCCTTGTGGGTCTGCCGTTGTTTAAAGAAAAGAAACCATTATCTAAGGAAGAATCAAATAACTGCATCCCTCTAGGGTCATTTTTATAAGACCAATTTGTGTGGTGACCATTAAAGTCTCCTGCTATTATAGATCTTTGAGAGTACGCACTAAAAAGGGAATCCCAATCTGACAAAGTAGTTCTAACAGTAGATGGACAGTATATACTCACAATATTTTGAATGTAGGGAAAGTTTAACAGTTTCATATGTAGTACCTCTATACCTGTATTATTCAGTATGAAAGACGATACTTGTGTCTTTATGGAGTGATGAGTGATAATTGCTACACCACCGTATGAGTCACACCTGTCTCTTCTAAATATATTATAACCACTAATATGGCTGTGAGATTCCGGCTCCATCCATGTTTCACTAACAATAGCAACGTGAGCATTTTCTTGAAGTAATAGGCATTCGAATTCTACTAATTTTGGTTTCAGGCTTTGTGAGTTCCATTGTAGTATGTTTAAAGTTGGCTCACGCTGGGGACTATCCATCGAATAGCTTAATAAGGTACTTTAACCATTCTCCACCTTTCATTGTTTCTGCTAAAAAGTGTTTTAGAGTTTCGTAAACTAATTTCACTATTTCAGTGATCTTCTCATCTAACTTTTTTCTTGAAAGGATGATGTCTTTGATCCGATTCATTAACTGCCAAAACGAATAATTTTCCTGACTGTTTTTCTTCCGATTAGACTCTCCATCATTCTGCCTCTGCTCCTCATCATACTGAATTCCTATAGGTTCCTCTTCAATACACTGTTCCTCAATAATCATAATATTTTCACTGTGTTCATGCTCATTTTTTTCATTTTTCTTCTTTCTTACTGATGTCATATTTAATTGGGTAGTCTTTTTCTTTTCATGATCTAGTGACTTTGGTTTTTGGGTTTCCCCCACTAAGACGTCCCTAAAGGAAGGGGTTTGTTGACAATCATTTGCTGTATTGTTTTCTTTACTTATATTTGACTGTATTTCGTGTTCATCATTTTCATTCCTATATTGTAAAGTAATATTTTTCTCTGTTTCTCTCTCTTTAAGGTAAATACCAAGTGCTTTTTTATATGTGGCATTCATAGCAGACATAATTCGACGTATTTCTTTTTCTTTCAAGAAAATGGGACAAGTCTTATTGAAGGACATGTGTGTACCATTACAATTGATACATCGATATTGCATTGTTTCACAGTTCGCATGAAATCCACCACACTTTGGGCATATAGGCCTTTTACTAGGACACTGACGTAATAGATGACCAAAACGCCAGCAGTTCGAGCATTGTGTTACTGGGAATGTGTATGCCTCCACCTTAAACTTGCAACCGTATACCTCAACCGTCGGGGGTACCGTAGGGCCTTTAAAACAAATGCGAACTGTTTCACTATCTACCCATTTTCCTTCTTCCGTGAATCGTTTCAACCGCTTCACGGAAACAATATCATATTCACAGTGAAATATTTCTGTCAGTTCTGTTTCGTCCACCTCCAATTCGATATTCTTGACGACTCCATACGATAGATTAACTTCTTGAGCAAATTGACACCTGTATCCCAAATCCTTCATTTTTTCACAAGACAGTAGTTTCTCAGCATGTTGTCGGCTTTCAAATTGTATACGTACTCTAAACGAGTTTTTATACTTAATTTTAGTAATACCCAGAATATTTTCGGATCTTAACAGCTTGGCAAGACCAATTTGTTTTGGTAGGCATTCCTTAGAGGAAATGTAAACTTCATTGTTTTCCAATGTACGGTTAATATCATAGATCAACGAGGAACTACGATTTAGCCGTTTTGAGTTTCTTCTCACTGTTATAAATTCTTCATCATCTATATTTTCTTCGCAATCTTCTCTCATTCTCTTCTCGGCTACTGGTATACAGGAATATTCCTTACTACCGGCTTGAATTGGTATCTCGCTCTGCATTTTGTCTTCTTTATTACTGGATTCCACCTCCTTTAAAACTTGTTGCTCACACACAATTGATTCATCATCACTATTTAAACTCGGTAAACTATCTCCATCTGAATTATTACTCATTTTTATTATATTTTAATTTGAGGGTATAAGTAAAAAAAGACACTCATATCGTTAACAGAGTAAAGCATCCGCTCGCTACGAAGTGTCGCGCGCGACTGTGTTCCAAACAGCATATGCTGCTGAACTTAATCGCCCCGCAAGAGTTGTTATATGAGGGCCCCATTGTAGCCTTGAATCAAGTGTTATCCCCAGGAAAACCGTTTTATCGACGAATTCTAGTATCTCTACATCCAACACTATGTCATAATTATTATTTTTAACATTTGGTAAGGCAAATCTAATGCATTTAGTCTTGTCTCCATTTAATACTAAATTGTTTGCTGTGAACCAACTATGGATCTGACGCAGGGCATTATTGACGTCGTCTAGATTCTGGGCTCGCCTATTTATTTTAAAAATAAGGGAAGTGTCATCAGCAAATAACACCATATTGTGTAGTTGGTTCTTAAGTAAATAGGGTAGATCATTTATATATACAAGAAAGAGGAAAGGACCCAATATTGAGCCTTGTGGAACTCCCATTTTAACTGTTAAACCCTGTGAATTTACACCATTTATTTGAACTTGTTGTTGCCTATCACACAAATAAGATTTTACTAAACTAAGCGCAAGTTTACCTAGTCCGTAATGTTCAAGTTTCAAAAGTAATGTATCGTGATTAACGCAATCAAATGCTTTGGAGAGGTCACAAAAGATTCCTATGGCATCTTGGGCTTCCTCCCACGCAGTAAATACGTATATGTGCTTTAATAAGGTGACACCGGCGTCAGTCGTACAACGTCCCTTGGTGAAACCAAACTGCTGATCGTGTAAGATTTTGTTGGTGTTAAAGTGCAAAAACGGAACCCTTATAGATTCGTCATGTCTGTCTGTCTGTCTGTCTGTCCGTCCGTATGTCACAGCCACTTTTTGTCGAAAGTATAAGAGCTATCCTGTTGAAACTTGGTAGGTAGATGTATTATGTGAACCGCATTAGGATTTTCAAACAACAAATTTTGGGGGTGCCCCCCATACTTAGAATTGAAACTCAAATTTTTTTTTTCACCAAACCCATACGTGTGGGGTATCTATGGATCTTCAAAAATTATATTGAGGTTACTAATATCATTTTTTTCTTAACTGAACAGTTTGCACGAGAGACACTTCCAAAGTGGTAAAATGTGTCCCCCCCCCTGTATTTTCTAAAATAAGAGGATGATAAAACTAAAAGAAATATATAATGTAGACCTTAACAAAAACTTCCAACGAAAATTGGTTGGGATGAGATACAGTTGGCAGTTTTTGAGATATTTTTTTCAAAAACCGCAAATATAACTTTGCCATTCATACAAACGCTATGAAAAACAAATTTATTTTTATTGTTTGTGTATATTACTTACTAATCTCAATTATATTCTAATCTATGCTTGCTACTACGGAACCCTTCATGGGCGAGTCCAACTCGCACTCTGCCGGTTTCATTTGTATTGTTGACACAGTGATAATTTTTATTTGTATTATTTTGACATTTCGATAATTTTTAACTGTATTTCTTTTCTAATAATATAAATAAAATAATCCGCTGCTAATTTTACAAGAAACATTTACCAAACTAGTAAACTGTCCCCAGATGGACATGCCCACAACATAAAGAAAGTTTTTTTTCCATGTTCTAATTTCCAATTCATATACTTTACAGAAATGTCTGTCCAGAATGCATCGCTGAACACCAAAGGAAAAGTTAAGTTCAAGTTAATATTGACTTTCTGGAACTAAGTTATGGTTCCAACAAGTACATTCCGACCGGTAAGATGAAGTAACGTCAGAGAAACTGATATTTTATGTTTATTTTCAACATGTTTTTTGCTGCTGAAAGTAGGAATGTTTTACAAGCCGTTAAATGCTTTGGTTTTATCTCAATAATCTTGTTGATCGTTTGGTGGTAAGCGCCAAAGGAAAGCATGGCTTTTTCCACCGTGAATTCCATAGTGTTGAATTTCCCTTATTAAACATTTTTATGAGGACAATGCGTTATCAACAATAAAAGCGTTGAATTCAAACTCCTTTCAACCGATTCTATTAGATATCTAAAGGTTAGGCCTGTGTTCAGCAGTGGACGTCTGTGGTAAAATCATCAAATGAGTCCTCTCACCCAGGGCAAAGCAGGAGGGGCTGTTTAAATTCCACGGTGTCCTTCAATAGCCCTTTACGTTCCGGGGTCACGATAGCTCGTAAGTCCCGCGACCCTGTCAGGCTTTAGCCCTTTAAGGGGGGCCCGTCATTGTGTTGACACTCTTTAAGACACGCGTGAAACACAACGCGCCGTCAGGGGGCCGGGCATGATCCATGGTCGGACAGTGAGTCGCCCATTACCTCGCCGCCTGCATGCCTGCGCCTACGGTGGCCGGAGATCGTCTTACGACGTCTGTCGCTGTGGGCGTCTACCACTAATGACATGATGCTAG
The DNA here is from genome assembly GCA_950005045.1 of Agrotis exclamationis. NCBI lineage: Eukaryota > Metazoa > Arthropoda > Insecta > Lepidoptera > Noctuidae > Agrotis > Agrotis exclamationis. The sequence goes on from OX465441.1 coordinate 15,559,120, forward strand.
ACATTTTTTTTTTAATTTAAATAAAGAACTCATCAAATCCTAATAAGTTTAGAAAGTAATTAAAGTTTTTTTCATGTACTACATTAGATGTATGTTTCAGGTCTTTCTACAGACATGGTCGGCTTTTCGTCAAATGACGGCATCACGGCGCGAACCCTAGGGTGGGTTGGCATGGATCAACCAGGCCAGTTTACGACAACTACTCACAGCAGTTTACTAAAGGTAGTACAGTCTACCAAAGTATTCAAGAAGTATAATGCAAGGTTTATAGACTACGAGTAGACTCGAATGGCCAGGGCAGACCATATACTATGCTGCAAAGTTATTTTACCAGACCAGTCCACTAGACTATTCCACCAGACCAGTCTACCAGATTATTCCACCAGACCAGTCCACTAGACTGTTCCAACAGACCAGTCTTCTAGACTATTCTACCAGAATACTCCAACAGACCTATGGTAACCTATGCCAGCCGTTAGCGCCGTTTCACACATGATACACGTTTTAAATTCCTCGTCCCGGTCTGAAGGAGCACTGCCTTCAATTGGTAGAGGTCGCATGTCTTAAACATAGCATTAGAATATAAGCAGAGGTCCTAAACAAGTGGTCATGTCTTTCAAAGTCATAGTTTTGTGCAACTAAGTCTCACAGGATGAAATGAGCTGTGTTTATATTTTAAGTACTTTAAGACATGTACGAATAAAATAAATAATTATAGTTGTAAACTATTATACTAATCATAGTACCTTTTTAACAAAAAAATCAAACTGACGAAAGATCGAACTGAAAAGCAAAATATAAATTTTGAGGCGGCGCCAAACAAACACACATTATACCTAAATTAATTATTTGAAGCGAAGTATAATTTTATTGTAGCTAGGTTGCTTTTCGTTGATTGTTTCTTTGGCGTCGCCTCAAAATTTATTTTTTGCTTTTCAGTTCGATCTTTCGTCGGTTTGATTTTTTTGTTAAAAAGGTATTATTTTTAGCTTTTCAGTTGTATACCATGATAAGAGTATTTAACACATGGAAAAACACGTCTTCACTTTTGTCATTGGTAACGTAACCGTCACAGTAATTATCGCATTAACTGAGGACCCGTAACTTGCAACCAAAAACTCCACTCTCAGACTGTCAACGACTGTCAAATCCCAACTATGTTTATACCTCTTATCATGATGAATGGAATGAGCCCAAATACGATATAGTTGCTGTTAACTGTTGAGGATCTCTTGTTACTGCCTTCTGTCACCATCCTCAGACCCTCGATGACAATTATACCCCAGCTAGGTAGGTCTTAACTTTTCACCAAGACTAGTGAAATGAGCACAAACACGATATAGGTGCTGTTAACTGTTGAGGATCTCTTGTTACTGCCTTCTGTCACCATCCTCAGACCCTCGATGACAATTATACCCCAGCTAGGTAGGTCTTAACTTTTCACCAAGACTAGTGAAATGAGCACAAACACGATATAGGTGCTGTTAACTGTTGAGGACCTCTTGCCCCCTGCTTTCCGTTACCATCCTCAGACCCTCGATGGCAAGGATACCTCAGCTGGGTCTAAAGTTATCATTAAGCTGAGTGAAATGAGCCCAAATACGATATAGCTGTTGTTAACTGTTGAGGAACTCTTGGGACTGACTTCACAACATAACAGGGATCTGGAGTTGATCTGATGATGGTGACGCCATCATGTTATCTTCTCCACATCTCTGCTATATAGTAATGTCCTCAGAACTACATAATGTTATCTTTATTTCAACAGAATCGGTTCACAAATGAGAATTCTGTAGAAAAATTGACAATTAATTCCTTTTTTTCTACCCTAGATACACTCTTTTCAATAAAAAAAGAATTTTTGAAATCGGACCACGTTAGCAAAAGTTATGCGTCGAACGAGAACCTCCTCCTTTTTTTTCGTCGGTTAAAAAGTGATAATTAGTGTGTGATCATTTACATCGAAATTAACTTTTTTTAGTGTCAGCTAGAAAGGTATTCATAGTTAGTGTGTAATGTTTTGCTATAGTATATTATGTCTCTGTGAAAGCTTAATCATACTAATTAAGAAATAATGCGGACAATACCCAAATACTGGACAGCGACAAGTCCACGATATGTAGGCATAAGCTGGACCGAAACTTTAGAACACCATGTTATTTAAACAAAATTAATAAAAACTAAACCATTATTTTTTGTTTCATTCTTTAATACCCTTTAATCTTCTTTATCTGGCCATTATTTAAGAATAACATCTTAAGTATTATGGAAAAAATGGAACCAGGAGCTTTTATATACCCTTAAACTGCCCTTTTTTATAATTCACACATACGAGTATACGGGCTAGCATATTTTGTCATAGGGTTAAAAAAGTTCCCATTCTTGACAAATAAAGTCATACGCACGTTCAGCTACCATCAATATGACAGCATTCGGATTGCCCCTTACTTCAGTTGGCAACGCCGAGGAGTCTACCACCCGCAGATCTTTTACACCCTTCACTCTCATCCTACTGTCTAGAACAGACCCCATGGCACAAGTACCAACATAGTGCCAGAGGCTAGAAGATGTGGCTAACGCATAGCATTCCCAGAATTCATCCTCATCATCTGTAGCTGGACACAGACCCGTATCAATAAGACTAGCGTTCACGCTCTTAAAGTAAGACGTTTCTAACACTTTATTGAAGTCCTTCAAACTGTTAGCCATTAGCTTCAAGTCGGAGCGTTCACTGTACATTCCAGTATAAATCAGAGGATCCTCTCTTGGATCTGCACTAGCTAATAGAACTTCACCAGTCGAATCTGCCATCATCAGATCAATTATGGTGAACATCATATTCCTGCCGACACTAGCATTGTAGAATGTATCACATACAGAATCCGTAAATTTAACCACGTTAGAGCAAAATTGAAGAAATCCTGCAGAATCGTGAGGAAATAAGAGGTTAATTGACTGGTAGTCAGGATATGTCTGCTCAGGGTCAAGGGCCACGTAACCGACTGTCATTGGCACAGGGAACAGGCCAGGGTTGCCTCCTGGAGTAGGAGATGTATCTTTTTCCATTTGGTAAGCAAAACAAGTTGTTGAGTGGTCTTGTAAGTTCTTGCCGACAGGTGAATCAACAACCACGTCTATACCAAGGGATTCCAAATGATCTTTAGGCCCGATACCAGACAGCATCAACAATTTAGGACTGTTGATCGCTCCCGCAGATACAATCACTTCATTCTTCGCTAAATATACTTTATTATTACCATTTGAATCAGTCACAAGAACACCGACAGCTTTGTTGTTTTCGAAAAGGATCTTATCAACGGTCGTATGCGGCATAACACATAAGTTAGGACGTGATTTAGCTTCTGAAAGGTAAGTGACGGCACTGCTTTGACGAAGACCGTCAGCGTTGGCGTATATCGGCTCGGTATACCCAAGCCTCGACTCTTTCGTACTGATGTCATTAACTATTTCATGACCAAGCTCTGCAAAAGCGTCTAAGTAAGGCTTGTTACTAGGTTGTAACTCTCTAGAGTAATTTTAATGGGTCCGTCAGTTCCATGTTGTCTTCTAGCAGTTGGACATGCGAGTAATTCATCGTCTACTAATTTCTCTGGTTTTTTTAAGTATGGTTGGATGTTTTCGAACGTCCAAGTAGAGTCATTTAAGATCTCTGCCCAATGGTTGTAGTCTAGTGGATGGCCTTGTACATGCATCAAATGATTGATTGCGCTGCTTCCTCCAAACATTTTGCCTTGTGTAAGACCTACGTGTCCGCCCTGCAAATTCTGCGCAGTGTATCCATCATTCACTGATTTGAAATCAAAGTCGTATACACTGCTCGGTAGTATCGGGAATAATCCAGCCAGCTGTAAAAACAAAGTAACAGAATTACTGTGGGATTCTTTTTTTGTGGTAAATTCATGGCCTTCTTCAATGACACCTACATCAGCTTCTAGTGGAGATGGTCCTCCAGCTTCAATCAGCAGTACGTTGATGTTTCTATTAGCTGACAGTCTGTTCGCGAGGACTGATCCTGCAGTGCCAGCTCCTATCACGATGAAGTCGTGAGAGCTACCATCTGTGAAACATACAAATCTATACCATGTGTAAGAGTAAATTTGGCGTTAGTACAATGGCATATAGTCTTTGTTTTCTGATAACTACAAGCTTTATGAGTCGAGCTGCACGATAACTGACAAATTCTTGCACTGACTGGACAGGTCCACTCAAATCTGAGTGGTTATTTCTTCAAAAGACCATCTCAGACACTAACCTACATGGTCCTCGTATGACATGACTAATATAATGTCTGGACTTAAAGAGAGAGTGACCTCAGAGTTTGTTTCGGCGTTTCTTCTCAGAGTAGTCAGGTACGAAACACCGGCCTCATCTATTTTGTAAAAAGACGACGTCTAAAAGTGTTTGTACGAACCTACTTGCAAAAATAAATATAATTTCATCATTAATTTAACCTTAAAGAGGTTAAATAGTGAAATGATATTTCTCTAAAGAGTGAACAAGTAACTTCTAGGCAAGCGTTCTTCACCATCGACCATCATCGCTTACCGACAAGAGAGGCGAGAAAATTGTCAAACACGAGCCTATCGCTAAATGATAAAAGGCCCCTTTAAAATTGTATGTATAAAAATGTAACCGCCTTCAAAAACAACCACAAAAAAGGGTAAAATAACCTACAAAATAACTTTTCTTTCAGAAGTCGGTGCCTTTGTTTTTTTTCATTTCATTGTTTTTTGCCACCGACTTCTGAAAGAAAAGTTATTTTGTAGGTTATTTTACCCTTTTTTGTGGTTGTTTTTGAAGGCGGTTACATTTTTTTTTAAAAAGTTTTTTATTTTACTCTTTTTAGTTTAAATATTCAACTCAAATTCTTGTCAAATAAATCATTCTCTCTCAAGTGCACAACAAGCTAATAAAATTCCCTATCTCAAAAACTACTGAACCGATTTTGATGAAACTTGCAGTATTCCGTAAGTTGAACAATACTTAGTACAACAAAAAAATAATTACTTAAATTGGACTTGTAGTTCCAGAGATATGCGAACACAAACTAAATCAGTCGATGCCTACTTCAAGCCGTTGAGGAGTTGTACCTTCCATCATCAGCTCATCCACCTGAGATGATAATTATCAGATGCAAATACTTGAACAGCTTTAGAAAATATATGAAAATGGTACTATGTGCCTATAAAATTTGAAGGTTGCCCTCGATTTCCCTGGGATTCCATCATCAGATCCTGACCTGATGATCATGGGACCAATTGGAAAGTATACCCTTTCAAACAAAAGAAAAAAAATCCAAATCGGTCCAGGCGTCTTCGAGAAATCGGGGAACATACATAAAAAAAAAATAAAAAAAAAAAAAAAAAGATTCCGACGAATTGAGAACCTCCTCCTTTTTTTGAAGTCGGTTAAAAATGGTTTGGTTCAGTGATGTAACAAACAAACACACTATCACATTTATAATAACTATTAATCAGGATGACAGCAGTACTTACTGGAAGGAGTGCAAGCAAGTGAAAACCTCCATGACGTAAGCCCGAAGGTTTGCACAAGTTGCAGAGCTACTTGCATTGTCTGGATGCCAGACAGGGCGGCTGACGAAGCTGACATTGCTGAAATGGATTAATTTTCCATCAAAATATAAGTATATTGCTTACTTACAAACTGACTTTTAAATAGGTGAAACTTTTTTATCGTGGTAAAACCACCAAATGAGTCCTCCCACGCAGGGCAGGGCAGAAGGGACTGCCAGATTTTTACTGACTAAAATCCACGATGTCCTTCGATAGTTCTTTACGTTCCGGGATCACGGTAATTCGTTAGTCCCTCCTTTGGCCCTCTAAGGAGGGGCCCTGTCATTGTGCTGACACTCCTTAAGGCGAACGTGGAACACAGTGTGCCGTCGACCCGGGCATGGTCCATGATCGAACAGCGAGTCGCCCATTACTCGCCGCTCACAAATAGGTGAAACTAAAAACATTAATCCAGTGTCACCATTTTCAACTGACTATCTATGTAGACTTTTTGGTTAATTAAAGTGATATGGCCAAAGAAAATGGACTTCCATCTATACTCTCAGACTTGTACTGACTCTAATCCACGGTGATCTTTCAATAGCCCTTTACCTTCCGGAGTCACGTTTACATGATGAGACAGTCCCGCGACACCGGCAAACTTTGGCCCTATATTTTTGTTTTTTATTTTTAGGGGTGGATATGGATTTTGCTCTATTTGCTTTAGAGCAGAGCTCGGTCCACCAGCTGCTTGGTTTTAAAATAAACAAAAAACAAAATAAAAACAATTTTAAGAATTAATGTTAACAGACTTACCTGGAGATCGTTGAACAGACAAAATAGTATTGAGTGGACGAATTATTTCGCAAGCATGAGAAATAAATTTCAAAAGGAGACACGGGAGACATGGAATATAGTTAAAATACTATTTTAATTTGTGTGTGTATAAAATTGTAAAATAATTAAATTTCACTGAGTTGGTGAATTTCAAATTTTGTTGAATTTTTTCAGCGTCGGAAACATTTATTTTTACAAAGTACTTAATAAATATTAATCTTTAAAAATAAATAATTCACTTACTAGGTATACTACATGTAAGCATGCATGAAAACGCGTGTAAGATTTTTATTTTTCATAATAATTATTTTATTCTATTTGAGTACCTATGTAGTTACCAAATTTTAATTTTGTAGACTTACGAGATAAATTGATGATTTTAATATACCTGCAGTTAACAAAAAACCATATAATAAGGTTGTTGAGTTTGCGATGAATAATTTCAAAAATCTTTACGAATTTTTCATTTTTTTACAGCCAGCACCAACAACCAAACCTTAAATTAATATAATATAATATAATAATATAATATAATATTCCACAACTATCACACAACGCCGTCTAGTCCCAAGCTAAGCAGAGCTTGTGTTATGGGAACTAGACAACTGATAAACATACTTAAATATTCTAAATACATACATATTATAGATAAATTACACCCAGACACAGAACAAATGATCGTGCTCATCACACAAACATTTGTCCTGGGTGGGAATCGAACCCACGACCTCCGGCATAGCAGTCAGGGTCACTAACCACTAGACCAACAGGCCTGACATTCAATTAAATCCTTACGCATAATTAAAGTGGTTATAGTTTTTGACGATAAACCGTAGTAAAGTTACAATTTAATCTAAATACATTATGGTGAATTTTGTCTATTGGACGAAACAGTCTTCTGAAAAAATTTATAATTCGGTTAGTCCTTAAAATGTGACTATTTCGCCCATATCACCCAAATAAAATATAAATAAACATGATAATGCATTTTCTAGGAAACTATTTGTTCAGGTGGTTTTTAAAATTCGTAGGTATTCGTAATTGCTGTACCACCGATAATTTTAAATTTTATTGTATTGTAAATGTACTCTTTTAGGAATACCACAGTTTTTGGAATAGAAATTCAACAAATCAGTCCCTTACGCCCTAACTGGAGTGGATGGGACTGTTATACTCTTTCGTAAATTAGAGAAATAAACACATGAGTTGTTTGAAAACACCACTTACTGCTGTATCTAGGTATAGAATAGAAAGAAAAAATTGAAAAATTATAATGTTATTATTTAAAAAAGGTAAAAATAAATTTTGAGGCGGCGCATTTGTAGCAAAGAATAATTGTTGCTAGGTTGATCTTCGCTGATTGTTTCTTTGGTGCTTGCTCATTTATTTTTAGCGATGTTTCGTCGGTTTAATTTTTTGTTAAAAAGGTTTTATTTTTAACTTTTCAGTTTACCATGGCATGGTCTCTCACCGAATCGCAAAAGTCCCGCCTTGGAGTTTGCCAACGGGCAATGGAACGCAGCATTCTAGGTGTAAAAAGAGAAGACAAGGTGCGAAACACTACGCTGCGTTCCAAAACTGGCATAATAGATGTTGGCAGGAAAGCTGCTAGGCTGAAGTGGGACTGGGCGGGTCATGTCTGTCGCATGCAGGAGGACCGCTGGGCAAAGATCTCCACACAATGGGTGCCGGGAGATGGACGGCGCCGCCGAGGCCGGCCCAGAAAAAGGTGGCGAGACGACCTGGACGCTTACCATGAGGGCTGGTTCGAAGCGGCCCAGGAAAAGAGTTCCTGGAAGAAATTGGGGGAGGCCTTTGCTCAGCAGTGGGACAGTACAGGCTCTTGAAATTGGACATCAGATTTATCAGATCTTCGATTTTGACGACCCCGTGTCGCTGGCCTAAGCAACAGGATCCGCGTACGAAGTCGCGGGCAGAAGCTAGTAAGTAATATTGATAATTATGTACCAAATTCATTGTTTATTTGCTAAATAGTGTTTTTTTTTCAACTCAATTATAAAATAAATTTTAAAATACATTAATATTCCTTGTTCTATCATTTTATGTTTTTCAGTTAAAATATTTTTAACTTTTTAATAATTTTTTTTATAATATTCCTCAACTACCACACAACGCCATCTAGTCCCAAGCTAAGCAGAGCTTGTGTTATGGGTACTAGACAACTGATAAACATACTTATATATTTCTAAATACATACATATTATTATAGATAAATTACACCCAGACACAGAACAAATGATCGTGCTCATCACACAAACATTTGTCCTGGGTGGGAATCAAACCCACGACCTCCGGCATAGCAGTCAGGGTCACTAACCACTAGACCAACAGGCCTGTCAAAAGTTGGTACCTACCAACTTTTGACAGGCCTGTTGGTCTAGTGGTTAGTGACCCTGACTGCTATGCCGGAGGTTTAGCTTGAAGTACCTACTTCAAGCTAAATCTTTCAGTAAATAAATATATCATATTTGTGAACTCTCCGCATACGGATTCGTACATTTTGAATTGAGAGTCTTTTTTTTTTCATTTTCTGCAAAAAAAAAAATCTTAAAGTTTGTTAGCTGTCAAATTACATTCTGGATAACGGAACACAAAAAAATGGTTGCATTTTCTTAAACCTCTGGTTGATTCGACAAGTGGTTCTATTTTTAACACGCTTATATTTGTTTCACTTGTATGTATGTAACAAAATCTTGGAATCTTAGTTTGACCCACTTCCCGATCTTCGATTAGGACGAAATTTTGCACACGCTCTGAGTTCTGAAGAAAATACATGACTAGCTAAGAAACGTCATTACAAATCCAATATGGCGGCCTCCCCAAGATGGCGGACTGGCTGTTTGAAATCCACTCCCATGATATGGGTATCAAATGAAAGGGTTTGCTGAATAGGATACGAAAAAAATTATCAGGTGACATAAATCCAACATGGCGGCCGTCACAAGGTGGCGGATAAGTAGTAAAATAAGTTTGAATAATAAGAAGACTAAAAAGTATAATTTTTAGTGCGTGTTGAAAGCGTGTTTTTTTAGTTTTTTAAACTATTAAAGAATTATTTAAGGTAACTACTAACTACCCCCTTAACATTCCTCTTACCTTATGACAGTTTTTAACAGTCCAACAAACATATAAAATGTACAAATGTTTAACAAGCACGGTATAAAATAATTTGGACTTAAGACAGACCCTTGTGGTACACCACATACAAAAATACCATTTATCACATAAAATGAGACAATGAAAGCGTTACTCACCACCTTTTACAACCGTATAACGAGCAGAAAATGTAACATTTAAAACGCTTCTATAAAATAAATAATAAAAAAGAGAAAACTCATTTACGTAGTTCCACTGCTTTTATCCACTTCATTGTTTAATTAAAAGTAAGTAAAAAGAAAAACTTTAGAGAAAATATCTCACACTTTAAAAAGTATACTGCTCTGGTTCTGGGGCATTTTATGAACACAATTCTATGTTAAAAATAACTACGGAGAAAAAACCTCTTGTATTTTTAACCGACGAAAAAAAAGGAGGAGGATCTCAATTCGACATGTATTTATATATTTATTTTATGTATGACCACTCATAACTTTTCTTAACGTGGTCCGATTTTAAAAATTATTATATATTTTTGTTGAAAAGAGTGTATCTCAAAGTTGGTTCCATTTAAATTTCAAAACTAAAATCGGCCTCCAAGAGTTGAAAAAAAGGAATTAACTGTCAATTATTTTTCTACAGAATTTTCATTTCTAACCGATTCTGTTGAAATAAAGTTAACATTATGTAGTTCTGAGGACATTACTATATAGCAGAGATGTGGAGAAGATAACATGATGGCGTCACCATCATCAGATCAACTCCAGATCCCTGTTATGTTGTGAAGTCAGTCCCAAGAGTTCCTCAACAGTTAACAACAGCTATATCGTGTTTGGCCTCATTTCACTCAGCTTGATGATAACTTTAGACCCAGCTGAGGTATCATTGCCATCGAGGGTCTGAAGGATGGTGACGGGAAGCAGGGTCCTCAACAGTTAACAGCACCTAAATCGTGTTTGGGCTCATTTCACTAGTCTTGATGAAAACTTTAGACCTAGCCGGTGTATAATTGTCATCGAGGGTCTGAGGATGGTGACAGAAGGCAGTAGCAAGAGATCCTCAACAGTTAACAGCAACTTTATCGTATTTGGGCTCATTTAATTCATCATGATAAGAACTTTAAACATAGTTGGGATTTGAAAGTCGTTGACAGTCTGAGAGTGGAGTTTTTAGTTGCAAGTTGCAGGTGCTCAACAGTTAATGCGATAATTACTGTGACGGTTACGTTGACTATGACAAAAGTGAACACGGATTTTTCCATGAGTTAAACACTCTAATCATAGTATACAGCTGAAAAGCTAAAAATAATTCCTTTTTAACAAAAAAATCAAACCGACGAAAGACCGAACTGAACAGCAAAAAATAAATTTTGAGGCGGCGCCAAAGAAAAAATCAACGAAAAGCAACCTAGCTACAATAAAGTTATTCTTCGCTTCAAATAATTAATTTAGGTACGTATATGTTTGTTTGTTTGGCGCCGCCTCAAAATTTATTTTTTGCTTTTCAGTTCGATCTTTTGTCGGTTTGATTTTTTTGTTAAAAAGGAATTATTAAAGTCTTAAATTTTAATATGCTTTCGATTTTGTGACAAAATGGTGCAAAAATGTTCGTAGTCGTTCTACCTACTGCTATTACTTTCACTGGTAGATAATAAAACAAAGGGACAAAACGCCCTTATATTTCCCAGGACACACATAAAAAAACGGAAGTACAACTAGGCATAGATAAGCAATAATAAAAGTAATGTCGGCTAACGTAATGGGAAAATTGCCTTCGTGAGTCCAAAATTTCCTAAGAAAAATCGAGAATCGGTTTTTATTTTTTTTAACTCTGCGCATCACTAGGAATTTCTCCTGTATCGTGGGTGCGTTTACAAACACGGAAACTTACATACACAAACCTGACCCGGAACCAGACTTGGAACAACCACTTGTAGGTGTTACATCGAATGTGAATCGAAACCGCAATACGCAGCGCAATAGTCAATTACTAAGACTGTGGGCCATCCATACCACCGTTTGCAAGAAAGAAGGTGAAGATAACCCCAAACGAATTCGTTTAAAGGTCCACTGATGATGAGTTGAACCCATCAAAATAACCGTACTGATTGTTTCGTTAGTGTAGTGGTCATAAGGTCGACTCCTGAACATAAATTCCTGGATTGTCTTCCAAGTGAAACAGTGTTTTGATTATCTGCCACAGAGTCTTGCACTGTGCCCGGTTAATCGCAATAGGTTTTTTTTCCACACCTCTTAGGTGGACCGGCTGGACCGGGATGTCTGACTCATGCTGACTAAAATCCACGATTTTCCTCCAATTGCCCTGCTTGTTTCAGGGTCACGGTTACTTGGTTTGACAGACCCGCGACCCTCCTCCTGCCTTATACCATTTTAGTTGAGACGGCCGCAACACGTTTTTCTTTAACATCATTCCTCCCACAATCTATCCATCTTTTCTTTCGCCTTCCTCTTTTCTCGCCACCTATTTTATAACGTTTAAATATAACTGTGAAATCTGGGTGTCTGGAACACCACTGCCTAACTCTCCGGGTTTACAAGCGTGATGTTGTATTATAGCATAAGTATAAACTTTACTTAATCAGCCAATAAACTATAATGTTCCCACTGCTGGGACACCGCCTTCTTTCTGTGAGAGGGAGTGGGTTGTAACGGGGGCCCAGTGCGGGTTGGCCTGATGATGTAACACATCATCATCAGCCAGAAGACGTCCACTGCTGAACATAGGCCTCCCCCTTAGACCGCCACGCCGAACGACAATTCGCTACTTGCATCCATCGGTTGCCCGCGATATCGTCGGTCCACCTAGTGGTCGCCTGCCTACGCTGCGTCTTCCGGTCCGTGGTCGCCACTCGAGAACTTTTCTTCCCCATCGGTTGTCAGTTCTACGAGCGATGTGGCCTGCCCATTGCCACTTCAACTTGCAAATTTTATGAGATATGTCGGTGACTCTGGTTCTTCGCCGAATATCCATGTTCCGGATTTTATCCCGCAAAGAAACTTCGATTCCGAGCATAGCTCTTTCCATTGCTCGTTGAGTAACACAGATACTATTTATTTTCATTTAGTCCCTGTTTTCTCGGAATATAATATTTTTCGAGTTCCTGCTGTTTACTTTAGAAATAAAAGCGCCTATCAATATTGTCCCAGCATATTTCAATGAAAACTGAATATAATATCAATGTGTTCATATTTCAGTGTGCGGCGAATTCATTTGTTGCAGCATTTTTTTGGACAGGCGTCTCATAAACCAGATACACAAAATTATTACTAGCTGCTACCTGTGTCTACACCTTCCTGTCTTATCATGATGGAATGTAATAACGAGATAAACTGCATCCTTGATAACCTATCGCTTAGCCTCATCAAGATCAGTTCAGCCATTCTGACATTGGTGAGTAACAGATATCTCTCGATCCAAACTTCCTGATTTATAATACGTTTTTTTAAAGTTAGAAGACACATTTTTCTATCTATTAAAATACGGTCTCAATGACTTTCATTTTTTCATTGTAGGTAGAACTCGTGAAAACAAGCTCTTGGAGCGTAGCATGCGATTTCCTTTCCTAATTTTTCCAACCATTAGAAAAAATTGCACAGGAAGGTACTATGCAGTACAACTATCAACCATAATGACATCGTAATATGGCGTCGGCAACTCTCCTTCTTAGTTGAACTGCAATAGTAAACCGCCATTTGCTAGAGGCTATCTTCCCTGAGAGACTATCTTCCATAAAAAAATACAACCATGTACGTAAACTTTACTCTAACTTTGTTAATTGGCGTATCAGGGGTATATACTAACATACAACTGTCCAATCTAACGTCACCAGTTTTTAGTTCGTATCACTAACTCATCTTATGTTCGTTGATAAAAAATAAGAAACCTTCGAAACGACGGCCGAAATTAAGGGCGCATAACCAGAAAGTTGGCAACGTCGCAAATAGTTGTCAAATTTTAACAAGTTCTAATTAATTTCCTCCTTCTGCGAAGCAGTCATGCTCGCGAAGGAGGAGGCGGGCCGCGTGAGAGAGAGGACAGTGTCCTCCCTCCGCCCCACCCGCGGTGGTGGACGTCCACGGCGACGGACGTCGCAAGACGATCTCCGGCCACCGTAGGCGCGGGCATGCGGGCGGCGAGTAAAGGGCAACTCGCTGCCCGACCATGGACCATGCCCGGGTCGACGGCGCGTTGTGTTCCACGCGCGCCTCAAAGAGCGTCAGCATAATGACGGGGCCCCCTCTGTAGAGGGCCAAAGCCTGCCGGGGTCGCGGGACTTATCTCATTACCGTGACCCCGGAACATAAAGGGCTATTGAAGGACACCGTGGATTTTAGTCAGTACAAGTCTGACAGTCCCTCCCGCCCTGCCCGGGGTGGGAGGACTCATTTGATGATATTACCACGCAAAAAAAAAAGTTCTAATTAATTTAGCAATGTTACTGTATGGAAACAAGAAATATGGCTCTGTGGTGCACTACAAAAATTATAAAGGAATGCAATAAGTAATTTGTAACACCGAATATATAGTTTCAGATGTGAAAAAGTATTTGGAAACCTTCCAAATGGCTTTTGTATACCTGAAACGGTGACAACATCAAATTCAGTGTTTTAATTGCATTCATGTATCAACTTTGTATTGCACTACAGAGCCATATTTCTTATTTTCATACAGAAAATTTACCAAATTAATTAAAACTTGTAAATAATTGACAGCTATTTGCGACGTTGCCAACTTTCTGGTTATGCGCCCTTAATTTCGGCCGTCGTTTCGAAGGTTTCTTATTTTTTATCAACGAACATAAGATTAGTTAGTGATACGAACTAAAAACTGGTGACGGCATGATTGGACAGTTGTCCGTCTCCCGATATGTTGCCATAACTTATGAATTCAAAACTAATAGGGAGTAGGATTCACTCAAAAGTTTTACCCGGGCCCGTATTTTCGTTGACGGAATAAGAGAGTAGACCCCTGTTCAAATAATTCGTGCAAGCGTCATATTCTGCCACGTGAGGAGTTTTAGCCAGTCATGATAAACAATGTACTTCTTTTATTTAATTAAGTACAGCTGGTGTTTTCAACTTTTCAAGTATCGGTATTTGAAGGCCTCACAATGTCAATAATATAACAGTACCTAACGATACATGTCGTCTGCCGAGATCGAAGAACTATAGACGATACCGTCACTATGGAACGCAAAGAGCATTTGATCGAACACGGCAGATTTTAATCAGTGTCTTGCTGTCCTTTCCGCTCCATCTTTTTTCTGTTTTTCGCATACACAAGTAGCCCTATAATAATTCTTTTATAGTTTAAAAAACTAATAAACAAGCTTTTAGCACGCACTAAAAATTATACTTTTTAGTCATCTTATTATTCAAACTTAATTTACTACTTATCCGCCACCTTGGGACGGCCGCCATGTTGGATTTATGTCACGTGATAATTTTGTTTTGTATGCCATTCAGCAAACCATTTCGTTTAATACGCATATCATGGGGGTGCATTTTAAATAGCCAATCCGCCATCTTGGATGTCCGCCATGTTGGATTTAAGTCACGTGACTTTTTTTTTTATTTCTGACAGCAAACCCTTTCATTTGATACCCATATCATGGGGGTGGATTTCAAACAGCCAGTCCGCCATCTTGGGGAGGCCGCCATATTGGATTACTAATGACGTTTCTTAGCTAGTCGTGTATTTTCGTCAGAACTCAGAGCGTGTGCAAAATTTCATCTTCGAAGACCGAATGAATGAATGAATGAATGTTCTATTAAATTGTATAAAATCTTGGTTCTTCTAACCGTACAGACAGATGTGTTGCTGGGGAGTTTGTTCCGCCACTTCTTCTTCCCAGCCAAAACACTAGGAAGTGTCGAAGGGGGGACGCTTTGGGGGACTGTCTTATGTAAAAATTGACCTTCAAAAAGTGCTGATAAATCAGCCTAATTTGAATAAATGACTTTTGATTTTTTTTTGACCAGGAAGTGGGTCAAATTAGGATTCCAAGATTTTCTTACAAACGTAAGCGTGTTAAAAACGGAAAAATCCTAAAATGAGGGACAAAGTTTTAAAATTAGAAAGTGATATTTTCATTTTGCTGTAAGTCCTTCTTAGAATAGAAGAAGAAAACGTGTTGCGCTGACCATAAGTTAAATGGGATAAGGGCTGGAAGATGATACTGCATCCTTCTAAGGGCGTCGATGGCAATCTTTCGCGATAACGTGCATCGCAATTTTGTAGCATCGAATTCACATTCATCGACATTATGACAGTTGAGATTTCGAATTCTACCCGTTTTTTTTTTCAGATCTTTCAAAAACAATACGAATTGTAAACAGCTGACTAAATAAGAGGAGGTGTGGTAATTATGACACTTTCTATGTATAATGTCGATGCGTAGACATCTTCTGCTTACACTTTTTTTAAGTTTAATAGAAAGATATTCATGAGTCATGTGAAAAATCGATGTCCAATCTCATATTATCCAATTCAAATCTTGAAGGATTTGTTTTGATATGAAAGAATAAAAAGAAAAAAAGTAAAGAAAGTATGTTAGTACATTTCACAAGTACGCACAAATTAATCTTAAAAAGTAATCTGGATTGTTGTGCGGCTGTGTCAAATGACCAGTTTCTGCAAAATTTTGGACAACCAATGTCCAGCCCCGGGTTTATTTAAATGATAATAATTTTATTGTGTATATGTATATCAATCAGATTAAATAATATAAGGATATCGCCACGAATAAGATCACATCGATATACTAATATCTGAATGAAATCCACTAAAAAACTAAAGTACCTACGAACTGCGTCGAAGTGCAGTCAATACTAATACCAAACTATTGCGCTAGACGTGTTCCGTTTTTGCATGTATAAGTATAAGATATCCATCTTCGTATATGATTTTAGACTGTTTTTTTTTAGTTTTTACCTTGTTATATTTAACTTTAGTAAATTTCAGTATTTATTTATCGATCACGTGCCAATAAAATGGTATGTTGCCAGTGATGCCAGTTTCACTCTTCTGACGTGAATCTGTATACAGGGTGCGGCTGATTTTTGTCAGCCGATACCTGATGTTATATCGAAAACTAAACCGATTATCCTGAAATTTTACCTATATAGGTATGAGTATAAAGCGGACATAGGGTACTTTTCATCCCCCAAAGAAGTACTGTTCCAGAGGAATACGAGAATAACTTTCTTATAATAATAGATGATGGTGCCTTCCGGTACATTGCGCCGAACTAGTTGTCTAATTCTATTATAAACACGAGGGAATCTGCGGGCAAAACCTAGTAAAACATAGATTCTGATTCAAATTGGTCGATTTCTGTCATATCTTTAACTATGTCATGTTCCGAGAATCGGATAGGATCATATCCTAGTTTTCAAACAAAAAAGTAAAACCTGAGTTTGGTAATTTTCTGTTATGAGTATTTTAAAGCACACAAAATAATCAATGAAAAAATAATTAAGACCACACTCTCTCATAAACTTCAATGCCTACCCAATTCTATATTAAATCATCCTGTATATAAAACTAACAATACACAGAGTGTGTAAACAAAGACAGGTGTATAAAAACAGACATTACTGTTATCCTCACGAAGTACCGCTAACAAGTCTGCCGGGACACCAGGTGAGTCTATAATACTAGTGTATTTTTCATTTAATTCACATTATATGATAAAATCAGCCTTATAACGTTCCCACCATTCGATACAGGCCTCTCTGGGTAAGAATCCTATTGTTTTCATGTATCAATTAATTATTCTGCATACATATTTTTTTGTTGTTTTTTGTGTTAATATTGCAGAGTAAATTCTGAGTTTCTAAAGACCATCACTAACATAATTAGACGTATGAGTCAATCACTAACATGATGAGAGAGGTTGAAAGGCTTTCCTAAATCATGAAACTAAAAATACGTCGAAATGTTTTATTTCATTTAAGCCTCGTGTTGATCGTTTCCATAGGAAAAAACGGGCAAGAAACTGCATGATTGTTTTTTTTTCTAATATTTCGTTTTTACAAGGATATTGTTACAGTTCTTTGATCGCCATACGAGTATTTACTAGTACTGTGCTTTTCGCATTCAACATGGTCTTTTACCATCAGACTTAAGTACATTGTGTCAACAACACAAAAATGAAATACTAAAGACCCTTTCAGTCTCATCAAATCTACTAGCAAAGAAGAACAAGAAATATTCTAGAACCAGTGTTAATTTCAGCCCCATGATACACGTACGTCTATAGTCATCGCACGTGTATCATGTGGTTGAGATCGACCTGGGTCTGCTACCAGGAGAACATAGGACAGAAGAGAGCATTTGAAGCAAATAAATCTGCAGATGATCCAATTGATGCGAGGAGGGCGTGTAATGTTATCGCACGTATTTTATGTGGTTGAGATCGATCCGTGTCCACCCGTGTCTACTACCAGGACCACATGAGAGAGAAGAGAGCTTTGAAACAACTGGAAAGGAAGATTTGAAGATAAAGAAGAATTACGTTTCACAAAACTGGGATCAGCCGGTAGCTCATACAACTCTGACCATGTTTTCATGGTTCCGTATCCAAAGGGTAAAATGGGTAAGACTTCGCTGTTTCCTCTGTCTCTATTTTATGAACCGTGATAGTAGAGGCAATCGAGCGGAACCAGGGCTCAAAAGTCTTCGCAAAGAATTCGTCTATTGGGCAAAGCCAAATGACAAAGCTGAAGATTAACGACGGCAGCATTATTTCGACGAAGCCGGAGATCCTGAGAGAGCTTGAGAGGTTTTACGGACAGTTATACACATCAACACGACAACCCAGTGTCAGTACAGTTCGAGACGCAAGAGCGAAACTGACTCGACACTACACTGAGGATATCCCGGACATCAGCCTGTACGAGATTAGAATGGCTCTTAAACAGCTAAAGAATAACAAGGCGCCGGGTGAAGACGGAATCACAACAGAACTTCTGAGAGCGGGTGGAAAACCGGTACTTCTGGTCCTCCAGAAGTTATTTAATTCCGTCATACTCGAAGGTACTACGCCAGAAGCATGGCACAGGAGTGTGGTTGTTCTTTTCTTCAAAAAGGGTGACAACACCTTGCTGAAGAACTACAGGCCAATCTCACTTCTGAGCCATGTATACAAGCTGTTCTCAAGAGTCATTACGAACCGTCTCGAACGCAGGTTTGATGACTTCCAGCCTCCCGAACAAGCCGGTTTCCGAAAAGGTTTTAGCACTGTAGACCACATACACACGCTCCGCCAGATTATACAGAAGACAGAGGAGTATAATCGGCCATTATGTTTGGCGTTTGTGGACTATGAAAAGGCCTTCGATTCAATCGAAACCTGGGCAGTATTGCAGTCCCTCCAACGATGTCATATCGACTATAGGTATATCGAAGTGTTGAAGTGTTTGTATAGAAACGCCACCATGTCCATCCGACTTCAGGAAGAGAGCACGAAACCAATCCAATTGCAGAAAGGCGTGAGACAGGGAGACGTTATTTCTCCGAAACTGTTCACGAACGCTTTGGAGGACGTTTTCAAGCTCTTGGAATGGAACGGATTCGGCATCAACATCAATGGCGAATACATCACTCACCTTCGTTTTGCCGATGATATAGTCATCATGGCAGAATCGTTGGAGCACCTCAATGCTATGCTCAGCGACCTCAGTATCGTTTCCCAACGGGTCGGCCTTAAAATGAACATGGACAAGACGAAAGTCATGTCGAATGTCCATGTGGCACCCGTACCGGTTGTTGTTGGGAATGATACTCTCGAAGTTGTAGACCATTACACTTACCTTGGACAGATTGTTCAGTTAGGTAGGTCCAACTTCGAGAAAGAGGTCGCCCGAAGAATCCAACTCGGATGGGCAGCGTTTGGGAAGCTACGTGATATCTTCTCATCGAGAATCCCACAGTGTCTCAAGACAAGGGTGTTTAACCAGTGTGTGTTGCCAGTGATGACATATGGCTCTGAAACGTGGTCTCTAACTGTTGGCCTTTTAGAGAGACTAAGAGTCACTCAACGAGCGATGGAAAGAGCTATGCTCGGAGTTTCTTTGCGGGATAAAATCCGGAACATGGATATTCGGCGAAGAACCAAAGTCACCGACATAGCTCATAAAATTTGCAAGTTGAAGTGGCAATGGGCAGGCCACATCGCTCGTAGAACTGACAACCGATGGGGAAGAAAAGTTCTCGAGTGGCGACCACGGACCGGAAGACGCAGCATAGGTAGGCCTCCCACTAGGTGGACCGACGACATCGTGAGGGTCGCGGGCAACCGATGGATGCAAGTGGCGAATTGTCGTTCGGCGTGGCGGTCTAAGGGGGAGGCCTATGTTCAGCAGTGGACGTTTTCCGGCTGATGATGATGATGATGATGATGATAGTTAGACAGTTGTTTTGATTTGTAATTATGACAGTTGAGTGCCACAAAAATATGTTGGCCTGCCGGAATCACATTAACAAGAGCACGCTGTGTACGTACCTAGATACCTGATAAGTATTTGTAATTTATTTTGTTACTGATAATTTATGAAATGTGTAGTAAGAAATAAAGAAGTTCAACCTGCCTCTATAGAGGCACCCATATCGCATACACCATGAAAACTTTAAAAGAAACTTCAGCATAAAATTGCAGGACATTGTCTCCAAGTTGGAATATACGTTTTACTACACCGTCTCATTGTTGGATACGTTCTTAAAGACAACGTTGTATCAGTTTAAACACAAATGAACAATAACATTGCAAAAAATAGCACTGACGTGAATTCAATTAGTCACGGTTAATATAATACTCACACATTTTTTCTTACTTTTAACAATAAAATTGAATATGACATGATATTAATTTGCTTCTTTAACGAAAAACTCAGCTTTCACAAGCACATTAAAATAACAAATATGGTCTTATATCATCTTTCTATGCTTCTGAACTATCTGTTAGCAAAAACGTCACGTTTCGTGTCACAGTCGAGTGGTCTAGGTTCACTGAACCAAAATGAACCTAAGGTTATGTAGAGAGTTTAAAAACAATAGCAAGAAAAATTCCCACGATTGTTTTAAAACGCACATATTTACTCCCAATCGAAAATCAACTTCAAAATCTAAACCATACAGTTCACATTTCTGTATCAGCGTGGGTTAAATCTATTCAGGGAATTTTAGACTGTTTGTTTTATGATATTATGGAGTATTTTCGTTTGAATGCGAAGTGTAAGACAAGCAGGTTACCGCGTTCTCATAAGAATTATAATGCTAGATTGTTAAAAAGTTGTCTCGTTGAAAAGACGAAGTAAAAATAATGTTAGGAGAAAAGTTTGCAGACGTCATTCGTTAGGCATAAGAGGTACTTTACGTAATATTTTGAATGTGGTTGAGGTCAAATAGTCTGTATACGCCCTTAATTACCTAGGTTCTATCTACAATTATTATTTACTTAGTTCGATGTTTGAGAACCCATTCCAAGAAGATCCATTTTCAGGGCATACTTAATTGAAACTTACGAGAAATAGAACAAAGTGAAAAATCCTTCAATTTAATTTCAGTAAAAACTGAAATTGCATTTTTCTCAAATTATGTTTTTCCTTTTATTTTAATTTTGTTTTGTTTTGTGAAAATCGATCTGTATGGGGTCAGACAAGAGGTTAACTATTACAGCATCATCAGTAGCTTCAACAAGATAATGATCATAGTTAGCTTATTTTATTAACCCTTTTTGGGGTGGAACGGAAAGGACTACCACACTTAACTGATTAATACCACCCTTTGCGGCCTTTAAGACCCCACAGGATTTAAATAATCCTTCAATAGGTAATTTCTCAGATAAGATCGTGTGATATAGTCTCTATGTCTAGTCAACACTGGAATCTAACCCAGAACTTCTAGCTCAACAATCGTGCTTACGGCCACTAGGTCAATGAGGCAGTCAGTTTGTGATGAAATGTATGGATAAAAGTTCTGGCAGTCCATTTGGGCCCGTATTACATTTATTAGAAACTTTAACAAAACATTAACCGCCTTACCACAAAAAGATAAACATACCTGTTCAACGCTTGTTTAAAAAAATTGTAACTGCAAAATGACCCATATGTATATCAACGTGAAAGGTCGTTTTGACGTTGACAGTTTTTTTATACAAATGTACAACAGAGGTTTCTTTCTTGTGTTAAGACGGTATATTATTAAATCATGGTAAAGGAGGGTTAAGTGCAACAAAGTAACACGTCAACATAACGCAACACAAGGGTAGCAAGACGTGCACACACGAGGTAACATCCTCAGACAAGTCTGAAGGTGGATCTGTAGCGCGGTGAGTTTGCACAGCCCGTCACTTACATTCACTGTGTAAACTCAACGAGTGGTCGTGGTGTAAGTTATAGGAGGTAGCGACAGCGGATAACGTGCTGGTATGAAAAAATGTATGAGCGTGGATAGGCGAAAGGAATATGACAGGATTTTGTAGTTTATGCCTACCCTTGTGGGTAAAAGTGTGAGTGTAATTTTAATGTATGTTAATAGCAAGTTTATTCCAAGATGGTTTCTAGGTAATACATTAGTTTACCGTTATGTTATACAGAGGTAACATTTGCAGATAAATCTGAATCTGGATCTGTAGCGTGGCAAGTTTACACAGCTCGTCACTTACATCTACTGTGTAACGTGTTACTATGGTTTAAGTTAGAAGAAGAAGCAGCAGCGGGAGCCGCAGTAGAAATATGAGTTCACTCGTCAATTGATGAAATAATTTGTGATCAAAATACGTATGATTAGCACAGAGCAATTATTTTATATTCATAATTTTATAATTGATCAGTATTTAAAAGTTTTCCGGCCGATAACGACCCATTTTTAGTAGAAAAATAGTATATTTTATAAGTATTTTTGAAAGAACGATAATATCAACAAGTATGGACCTACTGATGATGATAGAAAAGTGGTATTCAACAAACAGTTCATTTTAATTAAAATCGCTCTCTCGCTACCTCTTATAACAAACAGTACACAAACAAGATGTTATTGTACATTAATGGCTGCTAAGACCGTGCAGCGTGGGCTAACGTTGTGAATCACGCACTACGTCAGACCACATCGAGTGTTGGTCGGAGCGATAAAGACTCGGGTACAGCAGTATATTATGGAAAGTAAGTACCAGGGTGTCATAAATTGGTAAGCGATCTTCAAACATCAAAGGTTACAGCTGACGTCACAGAACATAGTTTCGTAAGTTATGCAATCGAAAGTTTTGTCTCAAGCGCGAGTAAAGTAGGTACTAGGCGTTTATAAGTATTGAGGAGGTAGCTTTTGCAGTTGAGAAGGCATAAATTGCTAAAGATCTGAGTATTTTTACTTAAAACAGTCGCTTACCTTTTCAACTTCACAGATCGATTATGCCAAATGGAAGAAGTGTATTTGAAGTCATTACCTGGAAAAAGAAATGCAGATATTAGAAAAGTGTTAAAATAACAAGAGTAAGTACCATTTCAGCAAGGTTAGGCGTTAGGCTACCAGTTACATAAGACAGGTTGTCAAATTACCAATATTGGAAGCTTCTTGAATATTTCAATTTACGTAAAAGCTGCCTTTGGTATACGATAAAATAATCAGACTAAAACACTGCTGGACAAAGGCCGGACCCAAAATCCGCCAAAAGGGATTTTCCTTTACTAGCCATTTATCGAACATAGGTAAATTAATTAGGTACATGCTCCATCTCCCTAAACTAATGAATTTTGGCTTCCTTCCAGAAATATTTTCTGAGCCATAATCAATAAACCTTACAGGTACCAGGAATACAGAATAATTGAGGAGGTTCTCGATACACAAGTGATGTCCATACACTACGTTGTAGTACAAAATATGACGTCAACGATCGAGGCATGAAAATTTAATTGTTCTGCTGATACAAAGGTGTTTTTACACCTGCCACAAAAATTGTTCTGGCCAATTTTGGTTAAATTGACAACAATAAGATACCAAATGGAAATGTTAGAATTTATATTTTAAATCAAAATCTTTCAGCTGTCTTTAAAATGTATCTAGATCTTTGACAGTCGTTATGGGCAGTTAGAAACCCAAAAGTCTGGCTGCCAGGCTACTAGCTACTACATAACATTATAACTATTTTTCATTACTCATACTCTGAAAGTAGGTCATTACATGTCTGATTAGCCGTTTGAAAGTTATCCATTGCCGCCCTAGGAAAAATCGCTTTCAACTGACAGCTGCCAAATTTAAGAAAAAAAAAACTAGTTTTATTTTGACATTTCTAATGAACCATGTTCGAATTTTTATACAGCCACTAAATTACAGAGCGATTTACAATTAAAATAACATAAAGTTAATTATTAGAATATAAATAATGACTTTAGAATAATTTAGTTTCAACTAATTCTCTAAAATATCACAGATTATGAAAAAATCTTTGCCATTTTTTAAATAATGAACATGAAAAATCCTGGCTGTATAGCTGGACAACCACAGCACAAAAATTAACAAAAAAACAAGCGGCAAAGTGACAATCCGATCTACACTCATTTTTTCTTTAGCTAAATGTTGTTAATTTTACTTTCATCGTATTCGTAATTAAAAGCACAGTGTTTACCTCGGGTAAATTACTTATTTAGTCCTCACTACGGTTCTCGCCCTCACTACGTTACGGGCGCCAAACCCCGTCTCGGGACGTAAATAAGTAACTTTCACGCCTTGGTTAACAATGTACTATTACAGAGTTGTGGTAGTCAGACGTATGTTAATAATTTATTATTTTAGAGTCATCATCATAGGGACCAATTATAATTATTGATATCCAAAACTAGATACTCCGTTCACCAGCTCGGCTTCTAGTCTAAACAGATGCGGCTAAATACTAGTATCTTACATTAACGAATGTGTCTTATAACCTATGTACCTCAGGCCCTTGAATATTTTTTTTAAAACTTTGCCCCAGACTAAGAGTTTCTCCTGATTCGTGGATAGGTTTACAAAAAGAAACAACCTAACAGTTACTAGGTCATCAGGGCAATAATAGCTGATGAAAAATCTCGTGTATTCACATCTTTATAATAATAATTATGTATAAAAACGAGCACGTATAGGTATGTCCGTCGAAACAACAGTCGCGGACCGGTCTGATTTCATTTATAAAGGGATGTTTTTCATTATTTACTCCCGTCTGATAACGCCTACGCCCTTGCTATTTTAAACGGAGAGAGATTTTTTTAATGTTTCAATTTTGTTTTTTACGTTTTTTTTTGGGTTGTGGTTTGCCGCTTGTTTGGGTTTTATATGTCGTGTTTGGGAGCCTTTAAAGACTTGAATCTATTTTGTGATAAGACTAATATCCTGTTCATAATAAATCTGTCTTTTAATTGAACGGTTTCATTTAATTTGTTGTCTGTTTCAAAGATTGTGAAAGCTTTTCTGCTCAACTGATTGTAACGAAACTTTGATTCACATGAGACAGAAATCAAATTAAAATCTAGATATTAGTTTGAATTACAGTAATGTAACCCATTACCAATCTTTTTGCAACAATGATAAAAATCAATGTCATTTTGACAGCTATGCATACAAGATCAGAGTCAAAGTTCAAATGGAAAGCGACTTTATATCTACAGTAGGATTTTTACAGCTCATTGTAGTATTTTTTCCCAATTTTATCGTTAATTAATTGAAATAATTTGACATTAAAAAACTCAATTTGTGAATTTCAAATCTGTGATAGAATTTACTAATTGAGCCCACTCCACGCCAAACAACACGTCTGTTCAATTTTTTCAGTACAATCTTTGTTATTTTTCAGAGGTTCGCTCTGCAGACTGATTCGCGATCGCCCTTCTAACAACCAACCCACATTTACACCCAACGAAACAAAAACACGACCTTCTCACAATAAAAATAAGGTTCAAATGAATGTTTTAAACTGTTTAATTATTTTGGCCGACCATTTTCATATAATTTTGATTAAATTAAAAAAAGAGGCGAGTGAATATTTTTCTTTGTAATGGGCGCAGTTTATCAAGGGATGAAAACATAAAGCTTGTGCTAACATACATTGGGAAGTTAATTTAATTCCTTTTTTAGTGGCTTTTAAGGGGTCACCCCGTAGCGCGTTAAGGGGTGAAATTGATTGGTGTTTAATTTTTTAATAAATGTAAATGTTAACCGTTTTGTTATATTGGGCAATTAATATAAATCATTTGATCTTTGACCTTTACGGGTGTGTAGAATAATTTTCCAGCTGAAAAATTTACGTTTGATTTTATCAAAGTAAAAATTAATTGAACCAACTGTGCTTTTAACCATAGTAAACTCCCGTTATCAATTAGAGTTTAAAAAACATTTAGCCACTAAAAACTTCTCATTCTCTTATGCAGGATGCCTCGAACATTGAAAAATGTTGGTCCTTCATTTTGCGCTTCACAGCTACGTTTCAACAGACCACAAATGAATTTCAAATCACAAATTCACAATCCTACTTGACCTACTCCGTTCAAATCGCAACAACACAATAAAAGTCCACTTTTCGCGTAAAAGCAAAAAATAATGGCTGCCTAAAAAAGATGTCACGTTCCGCCAATATTTCAGTTATTGGATAAAATTTAGACATAATAGTTGGTACGTGATCGGCGATAGGCGCTCTGTAGCATACGCTATCAAAATACGCCATATAAATGTAGGTATATTTTATATAAATTCGATTGATGCAGTGACCTATTGGTTCAATAAAAATGTGTGAAAGCACGAATGTATTTTTTTTTCTTTTTTTTATGTGAGAGCCACTCAATATTCTGGGATGAAACTGTTTCACAGAAATATTGATGCCCAAATCAACGAAAATATTCAATAACTGTTTTGCGGTGTGCAGAAATAGGTGAAGTTGTAATGTTTTTTTTACCTTATAACCAATGGTGATCACAAACAGTAAACTGTAACTACCAATTCTAAAGAATTTATGAGTTGTAGATCTATACTAAATTGTCTCTATTGACTACCAAGAAAATTATAACTTATCTACAGATTTAACTGCGTTACTTTACAAATATTATGTATACCTAAATGTAATTTTGCTTATATTAAGATTTAAACTCGGTAAGCTTCAAACTAAATCTACCAGGCATGCATGTCATCTAAAGAGTTATTCGGTTGAAACTGCAAGTCAGCGCGGCGAGCTCGCAATAAGAGGGATTATGTTCTGACATAGCACTGCAGTGGTACTAGGTCATCAGAGACTCTTCACAGCCATTCACTTTTAGAGGTCTCTTGAATTATTCTCGAGCTAACGACAGAAGGTTTTCCAAAGCAATTCTTCGAGAGACCTCGATAGATTTACAGAAAGCCATTTCTTTTTCCGTGACATGGCCAATACCTTTCAGTTTTATGGCGGGGCTGCCGTCTTAAATCCGAAGCCATTAAGAATATAAACCAATGTCCTTACTGATAAAATATTTTGCCAAACAATGCAAGTGAAAAACGATAGAAAAATATATTTATGCTTAGACAAAGCCTTGTCGAAAATTTTAAATAGATGAAGAAAACTTTTAATATGAGAAAACCTAAATAAACATTAACTTTCCAGGTATGAAAGTCAAAAGCTGCCCAAAACAGTCTATGATAAACATTACTCTGTTTCGATGTCTGAATAAATAGTCGAAAACCCAGCAAAGGATTCCAAAACATACAGCTTGGACCAATATGTACGCAGCCCAAACACTCGTACAACATAGAGGCACTAGGATTCCATAGCGCTCTAAGAGATGTATTTAGAAGTGCAAGTCAGCGAAGAGACGACACGACCGGACCGACTGCGCTCGCACTAAGATGTATTATGTGCTGACACGGCGTTTCTTCCTCAGATGTTATATAAAGAAAACTCCAGTATTCAGGTAGCTAGATTTTACTGGCCATTTTGTGGCGAATTAGGTTTTTATTATTAAAATGGTGGTGCTTTCAGGTAAGTGGAAAACTTGAATCTTTTTGCCTATTCCTCGATACGATCGCTAGCGTTCCTGGAGTCCTGGTTACGTAGTTTCATTTAAAGTAAAATTATTCACGAATGCATAGGTAATAATAGGAAATGGTTTTATTCATCCGCAATTTTCTTTCCTTTCATCGTTTTGTTTCATAATAATGTGGTTTATTTTATTTGCCTTGGACCAATCGTGTTTATTTTTAGAAAAAAATATTCAAAATCACGTCTCAACTCAAAATCGAGTAAACACAAACGAAATAGAAGATACTGAATTTTATTTTGCCAATGATTGAAACCAAGGGCCTTATCGAATCCGTGGCGTCAGCACCAATTTAGATTTGCGTCCAACGTACACCTTATTCCCGCGCTACAAAAGCCTATTTCATTTGAACACGAGGATTTGTACTGCTGTTCCGAAATGTACCAACGATTTTTTTCCTTTACACATAAAGCACTCTTTATTACCTGGGGCTAAGGGTTGTTTCTGTTTACATCATCAGTATTTAAAGGTTGTTTTTCAAAATGGAGGAACAAATCTCAATTCTCGGTTGAAACAAACGTTATTCTTAAAGTATTAGGGTTTGTTTTTGTTTGTTTAGAATTAAGATTAATATTGTCGTTTGGGATCGCTTTGTTTCTTCTAAATTAGGTCACGTTCGGGCGGAGGCAAGGCTGCATCCCGCCTTTGAACTAATGTAATACATTATAGTTCCACATTGATTCGTTTTCTAGAGAATTACGTTTCACCCCTGTCGATGAGTACGGGGATTTGTTTGCGTTTCAAAGTGAGATACATCATGCGATAGACAGGGATAAAACTCGAGGATAATAATGTTTTAGCGGTTTCATCCCCGGGTGATTCGTGGGGGTGAAACAGATTATATCAAATAGAAAGTGGTGAAATGTGGGAAAGTGGTCTTATATGATAAAGTTTATCTAAGATGTATTTATGTAGGTAGGTAGCTACTCAAGTATTTTTATTGATCTTCCATCCATTTGCTATTTATGGCTTAACTTTAAAAAATGATAAAAACGTCTGTCTATAAAACACTTCGCGTAAAATCGGTTCTAAAAATTCCCGTAATTTATACTTTATAGCACCACTTACACCACTTTCACTGCATTACTTTAAAAAGAATTGCCTTGTTTTGGTATGTAATAATAAACTATGGTTTTAATTTTCTATTTCTATATCTTTAATGAACCCACTATTTTTCCACCCCCACAAAAAACCATTGATCTCTACGATAATTCATCTCGACACGTTAAATTTCCTTATCTTTCTTACACCCTAGTACCAGGGGAACAGGATCAGTGCCCAATGTTACTATATTGTGAAATAAATTGTCGTTCAGCATTAAATTGATTGGATGTAAGCAACTAATGGGACTTGCATTCCATTAATTAAATTGGGGTTTAACTTTGATTAAGTTTAGTGCAAGTGATTTAGTTTTGGTAGATGTGGCTATCTATAGCTTCATTGAGTTTGGAATTCGATCAGCTTAATGAGTATGGAAGCCTAGTACATTTGTGTCTTTCTGTTTAGATTTTAGAACCAAAACAAGCACAAGTTCAAAACGATTTTGTTGAAATAACTGGGCAAATAATGGCTATTTCTTGGTAAAATCAAGGAAACTAAACTTTATAATGTTTGTTTTTTACTTTATGGGGGTGAAGTTACTTTAGGGGGTGAAGTTATTAAATTTTTAGTCCGTCAGACAGTTTATAAAAGTAAGTTTTGATACCTATTTTTTTTTCATAAATATAATACCTATATCAACTTTTACACTACACAAAAAATAAACGATTTTTTGCTTCATTTCACCCCTTAACTTCTCACTAAACCCTGACACCCCATAATACGCAATCTTAAGGGGGTGTTTATTTGCGGTTACAATGAAGTTACAGAGATTATATCGAGCCTAATGTCCCGATATAAACGAGCCACGTTTAACGGACGTCCGTATCAAAATAATAGATAAGAAATGTAATCCGACGGGGTGAAATAATTTATGGTAATTGAATTTTTGTTAAATGTTTCGCTGGCTAGGGTTGAATGTTGTGTATTAGGGGCTTAAAATTAAAAAAATACGGAAATAAATGGGGAAGTAGTTGATTTTCTAGTTGACTTATTTGTAACTTAGTTGTAGAGGCGATTTAATTAATTTATTCTGGCAATTAAATGATTTATTAGTGCTTTGCTTACAACTTACAATGTAAGATTGTAATTTTGATGAAATCTTGTAAGCTGAAATAGAACCTCTTATGGTATAGTGTTAATTTTCTATATTAAGTAGCAAAATAATAATACCTGATTATAAACACAAAATTGGCTCCAAATAAAACAAACTACTCAACGGTCACGGGAACAACAATTTGAACATGCACAAAAAAAGTATTTAGTAAATACATAATGTTTTAAAACGTGAATATTAAAAACAAACATAATTACAGACACCATAAATGGAAGTCGACAGTTTATTTCTTTCTCAAAACAAAAATTAAAATATGAGAAAGATTCAACAAGTTACAAATTAAACAAATCTCACACTTCACAGATATTCAGTAAGTCAGTCGACTTTACTAAGCCTAGTACAGACAGAACGAGTGTCCGAATAATTGATCAACGGCGTAAAGTCGACAAAAAATGTCTAGACGGAGCATTAGACCTGATAAAGTATGTACGCAAATGTCGTTTAGTGGGATCTAATGATTTATGCAGCGGGATCAAAGACGGGGTGAAGCACGGTTAGACTGTTTAATTTTCGAGTTGGCAGGGGGTGAAATACATCGTCTAATTGGTTGCAAACGGGACTTCTGAGTTTGAAGTCCAAAGCTCAATCACCCTTTTGAAAAATTGCACTAAAACCAGCCGTTCATCATCATCATCAGCCGGAAGACGTCCACTGCTGAACATAGGCCTCCCCCTCAGACCGCCACGCCGAACGACAATTCGCCACTTGCATTCATCGGTTGCCCGCGACCCTCACGATGTCGTCGGTCCACCTAGTGGGAGGCCTACCTACGCTGCGTCTTCCGGTCCGTGGTCGCCACTCGAGAACTTTTCTTCCCCATCGGTCGTCAGTTCTACTGTTCTACTAGCGATGTGGCCAACCAGCCGTTATCTAGATTAAATTATAACAACATCCCGCTCATCTGCCACAGAACGATAAGCAGAGATCGACGTATAACTATTGACCCATGCTTCATCATCATCATCATCCACAGCCCGTCTTCACCCACTGCTGGGTATAGGCCTCTCTTTGCTTGTGCCAAGCTCCACGGTCTTGCGCCAGCCTCATCCAGGACACTCCCGCAATGGCAATAATGTCGTCTGCCCATATCGCCGCCATGAACGCACGACCCATGCTTACGGCAGAAATTTTTTAAGGTCAATAAATTGAGTGGTTATTTTATTAAAATGTAGGTATGGGTTTATTGATTTACTTTTAATTTGCTCCAGTATAACTTAAATAAGTCCCAATAAAAAATACTTAGATAATTCAGTACGACCTTCTGTTCAAAAGTAACACATAAATAAGCTTGTAATCTCACTACAAACTTCCAAGATCCCTTCATCTCTAAATCACAGTATCTCCACAATACATCACCCCCTCCTACATCCCCAAACTAAGGCCGTATCCACACGTTTCATGTTCCTGCAATAAAGATAAACTGAGCAGATTATAACGGCCCTCGGCGAGGGTTGTGTGCACTAACCCTTAAAGGAAATTGTTAGGATAATGACATCTCTTCTTATTAGGGAAGTAAATGAGTAACGGTGACAAGGAAGAGATAGGTACAGAAGGTCGGCAAGAGTTGACGGCTTGTGAGTTGTAGCTTCGTGGGTTCGAATCCAAGCAACTGCCAGTGTGCTCGGTGCTTTTTTACGTTGACTCATAAGTAACGTTTAACCCCGTTTGGAGCTGTCATAACTTGACATTTCTTACGACCTTGGAGCCTGAGCTTGGAGCGGGTCAATAAGAGCGCCAAACGTGGTTAAAGGTTACTATCGCGTCTTCGTAAAAAAAGCACACTTAGCACACAGTACTTTTACAAGTTAATTATGTCAGCCTTGTGATGGAAACTGTAGCTTCATTAAGATTTTTTTTTATAATTAAAGAATCATTAAAAAGTGCCTGTTACGACTGTAACAGGCACTGCTACACTGCTTTCAATTTGACTAAATTGAATTGAATACTTTGAATTTGAATTTGAGCAGGCTTTAAAACATCAAACGTTGCTCTCAAAAGCGGAGAGTAAAATATTGTGGGAAAACATGATAGTCCTTAAACGGCACATGACATCCACCAATGTGTACTCGACACTCTCTCAGAGAGGCAGCCTCGGGGAAGTCGTTCGCGGGACTAACTTAATAAGACACCGAGGCCCTGGAACGCAAAGGACAATCCAAGGAATAGCGTGGACTTTTAGTCAATAAGAATCCGCTACACCTAGAGTCATTAGACGATTTAACTACCCTAAAAAGAGTGTCCAATTTAAATTACTCCACATTATTAATTGTTAGTCACACATAAAAAGCATGTCTATTGCGAAAACGCACATTCTACACATACCAGGGTTGGCATGTTTAAAAAAAGTTTTTTTTAAAACACCTGTTTTAAACAGTATTTTTTATGACACGTTCTAACTACTTTTTATGGCGGATGAATGCATGTAAAATGAAAATAAATTAATATTCAGGAGTCTTAATAGTTTGATTATTAAATTAAATGAGTAATTAAATCATTTGAGTGTATGCCTTTTCTATGTCACATTTTTTTTAACTTTTAATGGCATTGTAATGAAATAATACTTCAAAACATTAGAAAAAAAACAGTAGATGTTTTTTTTGCCATTGACAATTTTTTGTAAATATTTCATTCAAACAGCGAATTTGAAAAGATTTAGTCTAGAAATGAAACATATAATTTATTTATAAGTAAAGACGTCGACCCATAGTCGAATTAATTTGAAAAAAAATGACCGAATCTAAAAAAAAACACTTGTTTAAAACAATTTGAACAGTTTGTTTTATATAATTTAAAAAAGAAACTGTTTTTTATTTCCAACCCTGACACACACGATTCACGTCAGTCAGTGTAAACACACTCGCGACTGTCATTTGTTTGAGATTAATGTAAAAATTGTCGTTTCTATGTGTGTGTGCTTGTTTTCACTTGTTGCATGGAGTTAAACTACTGAAACAATCTATGTTGTGGCAAAGCCATGATGGGTGCCCGGATTTGCCTGCGATTGGATGGTCATCTTATTAATGGGTATTCTGATTATGATGTTGGTACAGTCTGTAAAGATGTAGTTTTAAAGGCATACTGTACCCTTAGCACGAGTTTTCACTCTTTTACTTTACAGCGTCTTTTCAGTATTTACAGCGTTTCTTGTATGAAAAAATGGAACAGCGCCTCTGGTGTGCGAAGAAGGAACTATTTTTTCCCTTGAAAATTGTCAATTTGAAGTTGTCAAAGTTCCAGTTTACTTTACATCTCAAATACTGAAAACTCGTGCTAAGGGTAAATATGTTTGTTTTGATAAATGCAAAGAAAAAGTTCAATAAATGTTAAAGAAATTGTGGGAATGCAGAGTTACGCCCATCAGACTAAAAAAAAAAAGAAAATGATTTTTATTTGTCTTATGAACTGATATCAGCAGTACTCATATTTCTTATTGTTTTGATTTGATCAAGATCATTTCTAAATTTCTGTTTAGGGGAAACCATAAACAGTTTAGCAATGATCAAATTAAATCGTTTTTTTAGATTGATATTATTATTATTAATAGTATAAATGCAAAGATTTGTAAGGGTTGTCTCTCTTGTGGTTACTCTTTTACGCAAAAACTAATCTGTTGCACAGACAGTTTATGAAACTGAATTAACACGGACGATGGTTTTCATCCCATATTTTATCTCCCCGTTTTACTTTCCCGTATACACAATAAAACTCTACTTAATTTACAAGTGTGTTTTTAGAGAAATTGTGTTTTGTGTAACCCGATTACTTTCAAAAACTGTTAAATTTGATTTTAGTATCACTGTAATTAATCTATAGTAAGATTACTCGGTGACGGCAGGTGGAGTAAAGCTGTGACAGAGTGGCGTCCAAGGAATGGAAAAAGAAGTGTTGGTCGTCCGGCGGCGAGATGGGCAGACGATATTGTTGCCATTGCGGGAGTGTCCTGGATGAGGCTGGCGCAAGACCGTGGAGCTTGGCACAAACAAAGAGAGGCCTATACCCAGCAGTGGGTGAAGACGGGCTGTGGATGATGATGATGATGAAGATTACTCAGTTCACTACCTAGTGATGTCACATTTTGCTAATGCCATACAAATCTATGGGAGGATTACGATTTGACAGCTTATAAAAATATGTCTATTGATTATTGTTGTTCACATACCTAATTCCGTCGATGTGTAAGCACTTATAGTAAACATACAATCAACTTTAATGTAGGTTTTATGAATAAATAAGCAACAACAATAAAAGTAAGTAATTAAAGCAATCCAATTATGAGAGCAGTGTTACAAGTTAGTTTAGACTTAAAATTCAAGGCTGTGTTCACACTGACGGACCTTCGCCTCTATTACAACCATGTAACTAGTTCTAATGTGGGTAATTTAGGCATGTATGGTCCAGTAGTACTGTTAGTGGTAGATATACCTAAGTGTATATTGTACAAAGTCAGGTTCAATTCACTGTATACCTACTTCATGTCGCAGTGCAAAGAAAAAACATAAAGCTAAAGTCTCTTAAAAAGTTTCTTGTTGTATTTATGGCGAATCTGTTCTATGGTTTCCACAATGTTTTTGAACGGACAACATCTTTTGTCTATGAACATAAAATACTTAATTGAAAACAAGGCATGTCAAGAATAGATAATATAATATTTCAACACATTTGCTCGAAAAATGCGTTTACGAAGCCTGTATACAATGTTCGAAAGTTAAAAATTACGCACCATACAACGGAACGTGCGGTAAAATAGGTACTCTCACCTAAGTACCTATTTTACGGCACGCCCCGTTGTATAGCACCGTGCGTTTTCTTTACGGTTTTTTTTTTAATTTCCATTAAAAAAAAATAATAACTCCACCAAAGAGTTTCACATTATGAGAATAAGCAACCTGACTAATCGAACCTCCTTGGAAGCGCTTTTGCTCAATACGTTGTCTCATTTTAATACTAAAGAGTAAATGAGACGAAAGATGTAGTTCTATTTTTCACCACGTGCATGTGGCGCCATTTGCAAATTCGCGCCATTTTCATATTAGAAACTTCTAAATAAAGTTTGTTTAATTACATATTGTACTGTTTTCTCGCAAATGTGTTGAAAAACATTGTATGACACACGTGCGGAAATTGGTATTTACAAACTCGTGACTATGGTAAGCCCTCGACTTCATCTCGGGCTTACATTCGTCTACTCGTTTGTAAAAACCAACTTACCGCACTAGTATCATAAATAACTATTATGTTTGTATTTTCCATCAACTAAAGAAAACATAATATCCATCAATACTTATATACGAGTACAAGCGGTTTATTAATTTTATTAGGAAGACTGGTCTAGTTGAAACTCTAATGCTTGTTTCCTATTATCAATAGAATTCATTTTTCAAATACACATATTTTCCTGCCCTAATTCCAGTTCAATAGTTATAATTATGTTAAATATACCTCTGTTCTTCCATACCTCCCTGTTCCTCATAATCTGAGGCATTATCTTTATAGGCCTCCTCTCTTTTAAAGAAACAACAAACAACAGTGTAGATTCGTGCATAGAGCCTGATTTAGACGATGTAAGAAGTTGTATGCAAAGACTATTATTTTATTGCAGTATTTGTTTGATCAACTGAATTCATGTCAATCTTGCATGCAGCAAGAAAATGCATGCAACTTCTCACAGCATGATGAGCCTTTAGTCACACGTTAAATTTGAATTTTGAGTTATAGAACATGCCGAATATTTATGTAGGGGCCAAGCTCACGGGAAATGCCGTTACTTTTTGCGATGTTTGTGTAAACGCCCATCATTGCGATAATTCACGACATAACCCGTATTTTAGCACGAGCATTACGATGTTTTCCGTCACAGTTATGAGAGCTGTGATGATGAAATAAAATACCCATATTAAATAAAACGCACGCTTTGTCATAAATAGTGGGTTGTTAATTTAATTAATAGCACATATTCGTGTCGCTGACTGTCCTAGTTTAAGGACAGGCGCAAACAATGGTCTCTGTTCAAAATGTCCTATTAAGATTTCAACTACAAATGTTTTGTTCTGAGGAGGAATGTGGGAGAATGGGAGATGCCTAATGTTATTATGGAAACTAGAGAGGGAAGATTCTTTAGTAAGCTTTACATAACATCACGTTTGTATCTTGGGTTAGGCAGAAGTTAAGTTAGGTTTATGGGTTACAGCTCGTTCACAACCTTGCCGCTGTAAGCGCTGACTTAGCGGGGGGCGAGCGATAAGATCAAATCGACGGGTGCAAAGTAAAAAAAGTCAACTGTAATTTTGAGATTTTTGTTTTTTTGTAAAAACTAACTCAAAATATCATGTTCTACAACATAGCAAAAACAAAAATACAAATAACATCAAATTTTTTGTATTTTTGTCACGTAAAAAAAAAACAACTACGCCTGTTTTGTGAAATTGCACGATGTAGATACGGATAACTGCCGCTGGCCGTTTATACGCGAGACGCGCGGGGGGGCAGCGGTCAGTCATATTGAGTCATCAGTCAGATGACATGTGTTTCGCCGGCCGGCACGAATATTTGTTTGTTTTGGTTTGATATGTGATAAAGAGTGAGTAAAAGGGTTATCATAATAGTAAACAGTTTTTTTTTATAAAGTATTAAAGTTTAAAACTTTCTAGATTTAATTTTAATACTGTTGAATTCTTAACCAAAGACCCAGTGATTCCTGAACCTCTTCCGTGAACCTCACTCCATAAATTATCAGTAAGATTTTTATTGATTTTATTTTTGTTTCTATAAATGTATGAGAAGTTACGTTTTTTATGATAATAAATGAATGATTCCTAAGTAAATATTACATTTAACCTCCTTCTAAATCTGTACCTTGCACCGAATCGACGACGTAGAAAAAGACATCTGCGCAGATATGTTCTGAACTTAATTTATTTAAGATGTAAAACGGTCATTAACTAATTCTAATAATATGGAGTGTTACATGTTTCGTATTTACTGAAATATACTAATCATACTTTACTAAATCTATTTTTTTTTCCACGTAGAAACGACCAAGTGGTAGATAACACAGTTGTCTTATTTTAAGCGCAAAGTAGATGCAGACAACTACAATATCTCGTAAATTAAACATAATTAGAAGAAATGAAATATACATGTGGATATGTTATTAAATAATGAAGCAATGATGAAAATTTCAATAAATTTGGTTTAAAATTAACAAAATGGGAGCATTTTTTCCTATTATGCGCTCTCCTGAAAAGTAGCTGTTTTGTAGATGACTCTTTTTACTTTGCACCCGTCGAAATGTTTGAAACACGCCACGATGATATTTTATGTTGTTATAAATAAACAGGACTGACCATTGAACTTGGCACCCATTTAGATTTCACTTCTTTTTTCATTGAAGTCAACAACCAAGGCATAATATATCATAATATTGAACTTGGCTCTAATTTCACATTTATGTTTGTGATGGGTTGATATTTACCTGCGCCCGGTTAGATCCGGTTAACCCAACCTAATTGGAAAAAGGCCATGATGGAAAAACTGAAACTTTATACTGATATAAATGCAAGTTGATTTTCAGCAATCAGTAGCCTTTAATAGCGTGAATGGTGCGCATATAACTTTAACATCGTTACATCGAATAAATATGTTAGGTATCCAAAAAATTGTTATTCGTTTTTAATTGACCTGAAAAATGAATTTTAACATCAGAACTGCTGGTTTTTTATTAATATAGTTAAAAATGCTATTTCTATAGATAGACAGAATAAGCTTAACTTTCTATCTAAATCTCTGAGTGAAGAAAAGGAGCACATCATTGAAAGAAATGGGAGAAATGTGGAGAATTTTATTCCCACGACCGACAGTCTTTAATATCCCAATGCTGGGCCAAATCTTTCAAGTACTCTTTACGGGACAGAATAGAAAACAAAATAAAAATCTAGCTGTATTAAATCTGAATTACAATGAAGTTATAAGAACGACGCTACAAAAAGTATTTCACCTAATAAATAAAAAATAACGTAACGATCTCAATTCACCGCGCTAAACAGATCAATAGAGCAATCCCATATTCTTTACGGTAATTCTATCACCCCTCTTTGTAACTTCGTGAACATATTTCATGATAACACGGTTGGACTATAATAGCTTAAACGAGGAATATAACTTGCAAAATGTGTCTTTTTAGTTTAAAAATGGGATTTTTTGGTATTTTTCATCGAAATATCAATTATATTGATTAATTATGACACAGACGGAGAGCAGTGGTGGCCCAGTGGTATCGGCCTCGACTTACGAGTTGTAGGTCGTGGATTCGAACCCAGTCAGGCGCATTACTTTGTGTAATTTATTTCAACACCACTGCTCACAAAACGGTGAAGGAAAACATCGTGAGGAAACCGGCATGTCCTAGAGCCAAAAATTCGAAGACATGTGACATCTACCAATCCGCACTGGGCCCGCGTGGTAGATTACGGCCTGCTCCCTCTCACAGAGAGGAGGCCTGTGTCCCAGCAGTGGGAACATTTAAAGGCTGATGATGATGAATTACGACACAGTTGGCTCAGCGATTGACCGCTGCGCAGCGTTTCGCGGTTTCGATGCTCGCATGGAGCAAAATATTTGTATGATCTAAGTAGTTGTTCCGGAATTGTATAAAAAAAAAAACAGACAAAAACAAATAAATAAAAACTTTGAGCAAAAAAGTGTAGGTTTTTGAAATCATGGCTGAAATCTGTTTTATTTAAAGGACTTACCGTAATTACGTATCTAACTAGGCAAAGCTTTTATTTTGAAAAGGAACTTGCATTATTTTTTTGAAAGTTCAACAATATTCATCAACATAAATTACTTTTTAAGACGACAGGTACAACAGCACACACGTGTCTTCGTTCAACCTTTAATACTCAAGCCTCATCAAAACCGGTCAAGCGTTTCCTGACATACGGCAACACAAACACACCAACGACTTCGTTAAGACCAGATTATAATGCTTCAATACGTCATTAGGGCGCTCCAACAATGCCCCTAGCGTGGGGCTCGATTCTCGGGTG
The DNA here is from genome assembly GCA_950005045.1 of Agrotis exclamationis. Lineage (NCBI taxonomy): Eukaryota > Metazoa > Arthropoda > Insecta > Lepidoptera > Noctuidae > Agrotis > Agrotis exclamationis. Next base: position 15,597,920 of record OX465441.1, read on the forward strand.
AAGCAGACTGGCACAATTTGATTTGATAACATGTAATCTCTTAGGGGTGAAATTCTGAGGGGTAGTTCGGTATTAAGGGGTAGTTATAGTGTCTCCGAATTTTATTTGTCGGGGTGCTAGGGTTTTAAATAAAGTGTGTTTGCTTAGCTTTAGTAATCTTACTTAAGGGGTATTTGTATTTTAAAGCGCAGGGGTACTTATGTTAAGTTAAACCTAGTAGAATATTTTAAGCGGACATTAGGCAGCCTGGGGTTGTAGTTTGCGCAATACATATGGCCTGCTATGATGGACGCTCATCTTGTTGATGTGCTTTATTGTAAAATTTTATGGCCAAAATTTAACTGGTGTTTACGGCGTTTATTGTAAGGGAAATGAAAAACCGGCTCGTAACGTACGATCGAGGCATTAATTGTATCCATCAAATACTTCAAAGTTCCCATTTATTTTACGTCACATAAAAGTGAAAAGTTATGCTAATGCCTCTGATTTTCGATCTGGTGATAGAATAACAAAAAGCAATTAATCACTATCTCTTTCCCTACTATTTACGTGGTAAAATCATCGAATGAGTCCTCCCACCCAATGCAGGGCGGGAGGGACTGTCAGACTTTAACTTACTAAAATCCACGGTGTCTATCAATAGTCCTTTACGTTCCGGGGCCACGGTTACCTGATATGACAGTCCCGCGACTAAATTAAATTAAATGGTTGTGTCACTACGCAGACCTTAAAGCCTCCTGCAGACACACGCGATTAATCGCGCTGCGACAACGAGTCAAGGTAATTTCCACTCTAAAAATACTGCGAATGGACCGCGACATGTCGGCCCGCGCGATTAATCGCATGTGTCTGCAGGAGGCTTTAGAAGTTGCTGTGTTGAGTGCCTCTGTATCTTATCCGAGATCATATTTTACGTTACAAACTTAAATATTAATTCCTTAAATATAAATTGGAAATGTTTTTCAGCAAGTTTACAGCTTGTGTTGTCATTCTGTCAGTTACTGTTATGAATTAATATAAAACACGCCCACTCTGGTACAAACGTGAGTACGACATTCATTCAATTATCCAAACTAAAATAACTCCTAACATAATATGATTACGTCGTTACAGCTTTTTGTCACATTGCAATTAAATCAGAAGGATAATTTCTACCAATACCACAGTTTACTACAGTTGGGTCACTATTAATTAATAATACTACTTTTATTTTGGTTATTTTCTCTTCCACACACGTAAACGTAACAAAAATATTAAGACACAGAACGCGTGCGAGACGGGCGGCCGGCACCGTGAACGGTGTGCGCGTGTGTGCGTGGCGTTTCATACCTACACCGCATAGAGACCCCTCTGTAGTACTCTGTGCCAATACATGAGAATCTAATGTCACCTACTGTCAACAATTTTGAGATTTTTTAACGCACATGGAACGCAAGATACCTACAGTTTTAAAAGTTTAAGTGAGCGTAATTATTGTATTATTTTATCAACGAAACAAAACTTTTTAGACGTGGTTAAGCGTGTTTAACGACTAAAATCTTTGGGAGATATCTAAAACTTGGAAAGTTAATAATTAGACAATTATTACGTTCCCATGTAAGGTATGAGGCTGAGTCTACACTGACCCACGACGCGATCTGCGCCACATGAGCGATTTAAACAATTAATAAATGAATGCTCACGTAAATGGCTAGACCGTAGATCAGCGATACCGCGTGTAACTCGTTCTGGTCGCATCGCAAATCGCTACCAAATTTAGCCTCAGACTTAGACTGGCTCTTGCATCCTTCTCAGCCCCTAATCTATTTTACTTTAACTGAAATTGAATCATCATGAAAGTTTTCCCAAAAAGTATGACCTAATCTTAGATAATTAGAACTTTGTTTTGTTGCAAATGCCAGAATATCTCCTTCATGGTACATATCACGTCATAATTTTCTAATGTAAATTATCAGTTCAGCAGGTTACCTTCAGCTATCGGCTATAGATAGCTATCACTCCGTTTGTATCTCTAACAAGGAAGTCCTAATCCTTCTGTTTCACTTCTGTGCTGTCACCCATCTCGAGGGGAAGCTCGTCTAAGAGGTATTATCGTGTACAAAACGCGCCGATTTCACGACACTTCCCGACTTCCCCTACCCTCACACCATGACACGATACCGACTGCTCTACAGAACGACAGTCCGGTACAATTTGTCATACATCGCCGCTTTCTTACCAAGACTCTTCTTTAACGTAGTAGAAAAGGGGTAATGTATGAAGTGTTGAGAAATTTTCGTAGAGTTAAGCAGAAACTGCTGATATAACTGTTTCAAGAATCCATGCCATTGCGGTGATAAATGTTTTTTTTGGTCCATCCGTGTGGGGATGGAAAATTTTATTTTTTCCCTCGTTTCTGTGAGGGTTGCAAGCGGCTGAACAAATTGAAGTTTTATCACAAGTGTTTGCAAGACTTACGATGGAAGAAGTCGGATATCGATACCGGAAGTATCAATTAACGTAAGGGACATTTTGGCGAAAATGAGTTATATATATCATTGGATTCAGAATTTTGCGCTCTATCGATTGGTATTATTAAAAAAATTCTATCTTCAAAAATATGTCCCTTACAGTACAAAAATTTTGACTGCGAAAAACGATTTTTGAAAAAAAATATGATGTAACAGTCAATAATAATTTTTCTTCTCAAAAAATTGAAGTAAGTCACCGTATTAAATAATTATCACCCTTACCTTAAGCCTCAAATTAGTGGATTTAAATGACATTGTCCCTTACATTAAAAAAATTTCTCTCACTTTAAACAAGATGGCCCTTTACTTCACAAATTTGTTTGACGAAATCTGAAGCTTATACAGAATGTTAGGGATCGGCGACACTTACGACATAAAATTTTCCGAAGAATTACCTCTAAATAATTCAAATGCGACAGAACAAGTAAAGGGATTTGGAAAAGAACAGCTGTTAGACATAAAAATATACAAAATATAGACAACACAAATCAATCTGTAGCTAAAATTCATCATCATCATCATTTCTAAAAAGTCCACTTTTGGACATAGGCTTCATCCAAGGAGCGCCACAGCGCACGTTCTCCATTCGAAGTCTGAATGAGCTGAAATTACTGCAGATGAAAAACGTCAAATAGATATTAATATATTTATTCCTTCATCTTTTACACAACCCATGCACCTTTTATTCTATCTTATCCCCTTACGTCCTCTCTATTCGTCATTTTAACTTTCACTGCCATCACACTAATACCATGTTTTGCACAATTCATATTCCATTTTTTCATCGGTCTTTCGTTTCCATTAATTCATTCAACATCATCAGCAATAAATTCTGAGAAAACTTTACTATTTATTAAATCAATTAATATAATAAAATTATAAAACCGATTAAAGCCGCGTTGACATGGTCAGAGTATTTTCGGACCGAGTGGGCTCAAACAGGTAAGTTTCATACAAAGTGTACCTACACTCGGTTACTATTGTCAAACATTTTATAGTCAACATAGAATCTGAATTGAAATAGTATTTGAATTGTCAGAGACATGTTAATCAAAGAGTTAAGACGGGAAAAATATAAGTAATCTAGCAAAAGGAGAAGAATTTGGACTAGTCCTTGGATTCAGCGATTATGAAGGACATGTTCCCACATCTAGCAATTTTCTCCAAGAAATTGAACAGGTAAATCCTGCTTCATAAAGAAACATGTAAAACTAAGTAGTAACTATACTATGTAGAACTACTCTGAGCCTACTCGTATCCGAGCTAGCTCGGAACAGTAGGACGCGGTCCGACTCGAATCGGATTTAAATCATTAAATGTGCGATAGCTAGCAGTAAAACCTGAAACTAAACTCATTTTCTCTTTGAACTCATTTCCATAGTGTAAAAATACTAAAAATGTTAGTAGATAATCTATTGTTACATTAAACTGCAACACTGATTAAGTCCTTTACGATAAAATTTCGTATAATTTTGTATTTCTCTTGCTGCTTACACTATGCTCGACGGATTATCTATAAAATTTTAGTGACGTAAGGGTCATCTGAACTTTTTTTTTTAATGTAAAGGACATGCTATATTTGAAACTACTGGGAATTCCTGAATATTTCGTATATAGCAAGAAAGAAGGCAAAATTCTAAGAAACTTTGCCTTGAACACCATAAAAATTGGACCAGATAGTAAAAAGTTATAGACAAAACAAATAAAAAAAAATCGTTTTTTGGCTCTCCTGAAAAGTCGTATTTTGTCCCTTACGTTAATTGATACTTCCGGTGTCGATATGTGGTATTTTTGTGGTTATACTGAAGGGGTAAGCGGAAAGGGTGGACTGAATGGGCTATAAGCTATAACCAAAACCCATCTAGGTTTTTCGCTCCATAAAATTTGAAGCATGTGAAATTACAAAGATAAATTCTTCTTGAATTCAAAATCTTTGAATTTTCTATTGAAATATTGTAGTGGTTGGATTTCTTGACAGATAGATTGAATAGTTTCAAGACTTTCATGTTTTTGATAGCATAATTATTTATGTCTCTATGGTCGATGAGACTTTTACGAACAAATTAAAGACGCGGTTCCGGATACTAAAAATCCACAAAAATACTAACTAAAGTTTTTCAATGTTCATTTTCCACAACGAATCCAAAAATTGGTCCATCCCAGTTTAACCAATCCTTTTAAATGGAATGAGGCAATATGAACTTTGTCCATAAATAAGTAATCACAAAATTAAATCGGCTTACTAATATAGCATCTAATTACAATCAGAGTAAAACCTTCTTGTCTCGAACTCATTATCCGGCGCCGAAAGCAAATCATTACGTAACTGGATAAGAAAAGTTCGTTAGCAGACTCAGCAAATCAACAAAACGATCTAATTTGACAATATACTCGTAGTATGGAATCACAAGGAAATTCATTTGGATGAGAAAACATTTCAGCAAATAAATGGGAGAGAAAGCGAGACGGAAAACAATGGTGGGATTATCAGAAGATTTATATTTGATGAAGAATTAAAATTGGTTGAAGAAGAAAAAGAAACAGGTCCACTCGTTAGAGAGTTTTAAGTCCAAGCTAAAGTTGGAATCGATAAAGAATAACACAATATTATGATCGATTGCAAAGAATGATTTTATAATCACCACACTTATCAAGCAGTTGACAAATAGGCAACAACAAGACATTACAAGACATACTTCCAGCGAAAGTTGCTCCCGAATGAAAATAACCAGCTGTACGAATTTCTATTAAAGGGAATAAAGGTAGAAAGCCCCTGATGACAAAGCTACCTATCCTCAAGAACCCAAAGATCACAAAAAGGTAGATTCATTACTCTCGGCAGTTGACGATAATAGACCGCCTCATTGTGTCGATAAGAAGAGTTCATTAGCGCTATTCAGTGAGTAACAACAAGCGGACTAATTTAACAAAATACTGCGAATTACGACAAATCTGTTTAGTTGGGCAGTTGGGCACACACTTGAATACGGTCGGCCGTCTACTGCCGGGTCAGCGAAACTATTTCTTTGTTGATTTGTTTTATTTAGGGCTGAGTTCATCGACTTAACGGATTCTTTGGGGTTTCAATTGCATAGACAATACGTGTCGTTGAAAACCATTAAACATTTATAATAGTTACAAAGATTATGAAACAAAGTCGCCATATAATAATTCATAAAATACTTTATTTCGTAATTAGTATGACTTTGACCCAGGTTAAGACATGCTTTTAAACTAGTTCATCTAACACGACCCAAAGACCCAAACACATTGAATTACTACCCAAAAAGTTATTCTATAAAGTATAAAAGTTATTCATTGCCTAGTACGTTTAAATCTACATCAAGACACTGTGCATATCAATAAAAACACACCATTATAAATAAAGAAACTAGCTTTTTTATTTAAAAAGGAAAGAGGGTGTCACAAACAATTGAGCATTCAACACAGCACCACACACAATAATCTCCGACACAATTCTTTTAAATCACGACAAGTCACCAGTCGCCAGTCGCATGTCGCATGCTGCGCGCGATTCCTTAGAGGGCTTGTCCATCGAGTTACGTGTGATTTGTGTTGTGGAACCCGGAGGACAGAGGGCTGAGGGTTGAGGGCAACGCTCCCTTCCCTATTTATCCCCACACGATAGTTAAATGCAATCTTCTTCCATTAATGTGGACCCTTCCTTTATCTTATATTTTCGTGAGTTATTTCGCACATAAAAAACACTGTGTATTTTTTCTTGTTTCCTGTAATATATTGCGGAGTATTCTACTGTTTGGAATGTGTTTTAGTTTGAGCGCTTATGTTGTACTTAAAACTTGTTTTAAGACTAAGAAAGCACTTATTAAGGCTGGCACAGATGTAGCACACAACATTAATGAGGAAGGCTAAGAAATAGTTGGTCTTATAACTGGGACAAAAATGCAAACTTTTCTTTCATACGTAACCAGAAAACTTACGGAATGAAAATGGGTTTACATTAGGTTTGCTCTTGTAGTCAATCTAGCCGAGAAGCAATGATGGATTGAGCTCATCCGGAAGAAATTGAACTCCTGAGCACCAACAGAACGCAGTAAAACTATTTCATTTACTCTGACAGGATGGTGAAGTAGATTATAAACACAACGTTTTATTCAGAAATGTAAATCTCAATTCACGACCCCATTACTGAAACAATAAATGAAGCAGCCAGCAATATTGTGAACATCGTAACCGCAATATAAGACAATAATATAACAGAACTAACTGACCTATAAAATCTTAAGGCTCAATGGACGAACTAGTTGGAATAACAGTCGGAGCTGAATGTGTCCACAATTGCCCGTATCCCTCATAAGCCGGGGATCCTACCAGTACACTTGATACTGAACCAAAAATATTTGCAGAGATATTGCCAGAAGACCCATTACAACTGGAATGAAACTGAAGATTTTTATGTTATTTGGAGTAGTGATTTAATTTTGAAGACGAGCCATTTGGGAATGACACTGAAGTAGGTAATATAAGAAGTTTTAGATGGCAAAAGATAAAGATGGTGTAAATGGCAATAAATCTACCGTCAAAATAGCAGAAGAATTGAACGGTTTAGCAATATTCGGAAAATGTCAAATACAACAGCGAAACGGACTGGAAAAAAAATCGATGTGGCCAATCCATAGTGAAATAGATTAAAATCCTACAAAAGAACACTGACATATTATGGAATAGAGAAATTACTGTTTAGTCAGATTACTGTCAGTTTTTTTATCTGACACTGAGCGCGACAGTTTTTTTGTTTTTGGAATTTGTCCGAAGTGTGCCTTCCTATCGTATCTCCCTACCCCTTGGCATATATTTCTTATCCCCAGCCCTGGAGGGTGGGCAAGCTTTTAATCCGACGGTGCAAGATTGATGGTAAGTCAGTGAGAGGGTGGGCAGAGGTGTCCCTATCGAAGCCAGTTTCACGCTACGGATTAGGCTGATGTCTTATATTGATTTATTTGTGTTAACTAGTTAATAGTGATAATGCTGCATTGGGGTGCGTTTTTTGTCTTTGGGGGAAGGGACTATTTTGTGGAAAAAGATTATTTTGATGATTTCATTCTGAACGGTAGTTGAGCTGTCTCTGTAAAACATTGTCTGGGGATGAGTCTTAGAAGCGACAAAGAAAAAGTAACGTTTTATCGGCGTTATGGATGATGTCAAATTGAAAAATATGTGAAAGATATATAAAACGCCTCTTATCAGAAACACGCAATTTTATGAGCAAGCAATTTGAAAGTGATTTCCACTTGTCCACGCTCTCAGCATATCAATTGAAACAGGTAAGGTAAGGTAACATATGCATAAAGAGGTTGCAACATAATTGCCATTTACATCTTATCTTTCTCTACGTGATCGAATCCGAAATGAGGAGATCCGTAGACGAACTAAAGTCACCGATATAGCCCACCGGATTAGCAAGCTGAAGTGGCAATGGGCAGGCCATATTGCTCGCAGAGCAGATGGCCGATGGGGTCGAAAAGTGCTAGACTGGAGACCGCGGACTAGCAAGCGCAGAGTAGGACGTCCACCAACTAGATGAACAGACGACCTTATAAAGGTAGCCGGAAGACGCTGGATGCAGGTCGGTTCCAACCGGTATATGTGGAGATCTAAAGGGGAGGCCTATGTTCAGCAGTGGACGTCCTTTGGCTGAGATGATAATGATGACATCTTATCATAATTTGAACAAAGAAGCAAAACGGTCAGCGCCAATTGATGTAGAAGGCAATACTATTAGAAGAAAGCTATTATTCAGCAGTATTCATTTTAGCTTTATATCGATAATGATGATGAACCAGATGACTTGCTAATGTTGCTATTATCTGCGTCAAAACATCCCTTACCTCAATAAACAAAACTTTCTCCATAATCAAACCTCCACAATCTCAATAATAACTTCCACCTTATTCCCCGAAGGTTTTACCTCCAAGAATACAGGACCATTCCCGAACTACCTGCCAGTAATTCAGGAGGATCATTGCGTTACCATTAAATAAATTTATTTGGCTATTCACCGAGAAATTACGGCGAACGGGACTCCAAATGCTCTACCCACAAATATTGGTCCGCCATGATGAGAAATTATCTACTCAATATTCTAGATGTAACTGGTTTGATCTGGTTTGAAATAGGAAATAACTAGTTTGGAGTTGTAAGTAATAATTGGGAAAATTGTGTGCCCTGTTCCTGGAAATTTAGATTATAATTTCATGAAACTAAATGTTATACTGAACTAGCTTAAGCCCGTGGTCTCTGCTTTTAGGAGTTCGGTAATCAGAATGGTTTCGGATTCCATGCTGTATTTACGGGAAACGTTCTGAAAGACTTCCATAGAGAAATTCTCAGTAGCTGTCCAGTTAATAATTCTCTATACGAGCAAAATGGATCTGTGAATACCTACTAAAAACTACTATCTATTCTTCTTGGAAACACAGGGTACATTATATCTGTCTACATTTTTAATAATAGCAGGGAAAATATAAATATCGATATTATTTCCACTTCCCCAGTTTTCCAAACCCCCCCCTAACAGAAATACTAGTGATTGTAAAAATCGGCACACTTATACAGCCAGCCACAATGGCCGACCTTCTTCACAAAGGGTTACATTAACCCTCCATTGTTTCTGGCAACACTGGCACACAATGCCGCTGAAATTCCCGCGTTATTTACTGTTTATAATGGCAACATTGATATTATTTCTGTTTTGGTAGGAAGTTTAGATAGTAGTTGTCATTGTTTTGAAGTTCCGTGACTTTCATTCAGTGGTGTGCTTGTTTGTACTTTGATTCTTGTATTTTGAATTTCTAGCTTGAAGTTGTTGAGAATTAGTAGGATTCAATAAGTGTAAGAGCTACGCTGTACATTGACCTTAGGTGTAGTTGGTACGTTACACTCACTAATGCATATCATCAATATTGTATAAGTGTGCATTTCTAACGTAATAAATAATGATGTAAACTAATTATAATTTAGTAGCAATTAGACCTTTATACCAATCGATAGTCTACTCATTCAACATTCAACAAAGCATCAGCCTCAACATAACATATTCACTGTTGGGAGTTACGCCCCAACATTATGTATACAAGAATATAATTTATTTCTCAGTTCGCTTATGTTCATTTTTCTTTCAAATACCTAAATGATTTCTATTTCTATTACTGCATCTTTGGTCCAACGGTCGTATACCTACGTTGATGGACTCGACTTGCAGAGCGGGTAAAGTAATTTTTAGTTTTTATATCATTAATTTTACAGAATCATTCTGTAGATCATGTGCACATTATAAAAAGTGAACTATATTGATGTATGTTTGTTCTACTAAACTCATAATGGCTTCGAATGTAATTTGCGCTGACATTTAAGAAAATGTACACTGGACCATCTCTTATTCTGTCATTTTGAAGAATGGTCGCGCTAGTTATTGGTACCGAAAAGAATATTAAATTATTCATTAACTATAACCAATTCTGGACCTAGAATACCTGTGGAACTACAAGTTGTCAGACAGAAATCATACATGTTGTATTATAGGTAATTAAAAGTATTCCAGACATTGGCAGACAAATATTAACTTTATAGTTTCTAGTTCCGTCTGTTCTTTAATTAACAAGTACACGACTCATCCCCTAGTACACTGGGGGATGAGTCGTGTTTTGATTCACTGATTGATATTTTAAAAGGTTTCCAAATTGTTGGGTTAAAAAAATACTGGTTATGGTGAGTAGATCAAGGTATAAAACACGTGTTTTTCATTATTTGCCTGTTTTGTATTACTTGAAACAAATGTAAAGACCGAAAAGAGAAGAAGAATAAAAGTGTCATTGTGTAAAGTTTCAAGTATCTATAATATACTATGGCAATGGACGATAATGTAGCTTCCCTTGAGTGAAAGAATTTTCAGATACAGATCAGTAGTTCCGAAGATTACATCTTAAATTCAAACTTACTAACTTTACCAAATGATACCAAATATTTTACATCAGATATGTTCATAAGTCCTTTTTTTGTCCTTCATCTTTCTATCCCCTCAAAAGTACAACGATTGTTCGTTGTTGAAACCGTAACTAGTCATCAGCTTAAATATGAACGGATTCGCCGCGCCTTAAATAACAAGTGTCCGGCCTTACACGACAGCCGGACAGCTGGACAACCGGACGGCTATACGAGCAACCTTTTGACCGGAATGTATGACCCCGGACGGAGCGTCCATTTTGATTTTAAAGGTTTCGGGGTTAAATTGTAGGTACCTGTTTGGTGTTTCCGTGAAGGTAAGGGTACTTATTGCTTTTGTAAAAGAGTTTTCGTTCAGGTTTGTAAAGTCAATTAAATAAATTGTGAGGAGTTTTTTTTATTTTGTCGTGGTAAAATCATCAAAAATAAGTCCTCACTCAGTCAGTCAAACAGTCGCCCAGGACGGGACGGGAGGGACTTGTACTGACTAAAACGGTGATCTATCAATAGTTCCTTACATTCCAGGGTCACGGTTACCCGATAAAAACACACAGTCCCGCGACCCCGGCAAGCAGCAGAGTATGGGAATATAGGTTAGAAGAGTAACGATGGATTTTCTTGTCTTTTACTGTCCGTTCTCAAAGCTGTGAGGAAAATCAGAATGTTTTACAACAAAAAAATCGATGACATTGTAACATCTATCAACCCGCATTGGGCCCGTGTGGTAGATTGTAGCCCACTCCCTCTCACAGAGAGGAGGCCTGTCTTCTAGCAGTAGTACCAACAATAAGCTAAATTATGATATGGTTTTCTATATGGATCTGCCCTTACAATTAGGCAACTAGAATCAAACTTGACATCAAATACTCTCTAAAATTCAAATAAACGGTTTGACTTTGATTTTTTAATAATTGGAATTTATCAAAATAGTTCAAGATTATTGTGTTGAACGCTAGTCCAATGTTAACTCGTTATTGGTCTCGTGTCAGTTTAAAGTTCAGTATTTAATAAGTGTCTAATATTAGAAGCCTTATCTAACTGGACATTCACTTTATTCATCTTAGTTGGTACAGCAAATCTAGATTAGCTTGAATCAGAATCATCATATTTTAATTGCCCAGAATATCTGCACCTTGATTGTTTTCTGGAATGGTCAGTATTTAGCGTATTATTAAAATTTATATAAGCAACCCAGTGCTAGCCAGCACCGGCACGTGTACCTCTACAGTCTACTCAGTGCTTTGAATGAAGTAAATTTCTATAATTATGCTGTAAATATGACATCCACTTAATACACCCATAAAATTGTTTCGTATGATATACCACACAAAATGACAGTAGACAACAGTTGGGTGCAACACAATGTTATCCAGTGTAATTATGCGAGGACTGGTATAAACTGATATACAAGAAAAACGAAGAAATGATGACGTGACAAATGACTGAGGAGAATCGAAAAAGAAACAACACTAACCTCAAGTTGACTAGGACAAAGTTAAGAAGATTATGATCTATAGTCCACTATGTCTACAGCCAAGCAGTAATACGCACGGATACGCGGCTGGCAAACAAATAAACTACGGAACTAACGTAGCAATCCTCTCCGCTATATCCTACGAAATAGTGGACTTTAAGCCTAAGGACTCGTTCAAGGACACGCCGTGCGTCAGGCGGTGCGTCAAGCGGAGCGGGCAGATACACAAACATTCAGCGATTTACAGAGAGAAGCGGATTTATAAGCGTTTCGTTTGTTTGATTTTTGGGGGAGGTCGCCGCGTTAGAGGCTGCGATGGACGCCGCATTGGACGCTGCGATGAACGCCGAATTTAACGCCGTTTTGGACGCCACTCATCACGCTCTACCCGACGCATCGCTCGACGCGCCGCATGTCCTTAAACGCGGCTTTATACATTTCTGGCAGCAATGTATGGCCGACTTAAAGCCTTATACATTTCTGGACATCTGAACCAGGCGTCAAGTTGGTAATTTATGCCCACTTACAATTTAACACGGCACACTTATTAGCATTAAAATGACCCACTTCACGCCGACATTTTGAAACTAGGTTAAAGATTCTAAACTATGTTCTGGAGTAATTATAGATTTGAATTCTCATTTCGTGTTGTGACCGGACTAAGAATGTTTTCAAATTCTTGTTTGAATCATGTTTTCCACGTCTTAAATTGGCTACTTATTTTTATTTCAAAGTTTAATTTCTAAACATGAATTCGAAAGTGTCAACAACAAGGGACGAACTATTTATGAAATTAAACTGTAAACAAGTTTCAAATTATGGATGAAATGAAATCCTTTAGTAATGACTGGACTTTAGAAGCTTAGATAGTTATAGAATTTGAGACAAAAGCAATCTTGCCTAAAACTGGGACAATACGGGTTTATAATCATCATAACACATAATATTTTACAACTGTTACCACCAGATTCTCCCGCATGTAGTTAAAATTATTCAATAAGATCGTAATACCGAGATTAAAAATCGGCCAAGTGCGAGTCGGACTCGCAAGAATAAAATAAATATTTTATAAAAATATTTATTTTATTCTTATTTTTAGTATTTGTTTTTATAGCCCCAGTCTCACGTCGTACGCGACGGGTAGCGAACGAGTTTGCGACGCCGCTATAACCGGTGCGGTGAATAATCGATAAAAATGTCGTCTCACACAGTGAAGTGTTCTAATTGCAATATCGTCATTAATGAACTGTTAGCATTTCTACGAAATGTGTTGGACGTTATGGATGAACCGAGTGTGCATCAAATTTGTTGCTCGTCTTTCTCTGCGGAAGACATTGTGCGGGCAAAATCTTTGCTGTTCGAGTCTATTCCCAGTGGAAAAAAGATGCCAGTGCGCCGAAAGGAGGGAAAAAAGAAAATGTCGCGGGATCTAGACGATATGATATGTCTCATGAAAGGTACTAGTGCAGAATTATTCCCGATATTTGTGGCGAAGGATCTTAATAAGCTTCCTCCGGTCACGTTTGATCACGTAGACGTAACGTGTCTCCTTAAGGATATCCTAAAACTGAAAAACCAGATCAGCGTTTTGGAAGAGAACACCGTGTCTAAAGAGCAATTTATTTCGCTTCAACTGGAAGTAACTAGTCTTAAACAGGCATCATTGATACATGATACCCCTACTGTCAAGAATAGTACTATAAATGCAAGAAGGGGAGCATGTTTACAAAACAGCTTTACACTTGACAGTGGTCCTATAGGACTACAATATTTGCCTATCAAATATCCAGCTGATGGCAAGGTAAACGACCTCTCGTCCAGAAATGCGTCATCAACACGAATCAGCGGCTGTAATAATTACTTCTCTGTCTTACAAGGACATAATTCTGAGACAGCGCATCGCGAGCATATGGAGGCCCAAACAGCTACTGTGGTTCCGAAGAAAGTAAGCGAGACCGACTACATGACATGCAAATTTGATGAGAGCGACTTATGCGGGAGTGAGACGGGGCGAGAATTGGAGCGCGTGGAGGCCACGTTAAGCACTGCGGTTTCCTACAAACCGGTTGACTTATCGGCTACCTGTGCGCGCACGCCCGTCAATTCTCCCACCTCTGGCGAGCGGCGGACCATTGCCAGTGAGCCCGCAGCTACGGCGGCGAAGACATCGAGTGATCTACGGCAAACAACAGTGCAATGTGATGGTATGTCGTCGATAGATAAGCATGATAAGACTATTTCTAAAATAGTGGTGAGTGAACCGAGTAATAGTGAGTGGAAATTAGTGCAAAATAAACGTTCACGTTTGAAATCTCATACGTTTGCAAGCCAAAAAGGTCGTGCTTCTATTGTACCCGACAGTAAATTCCGTGCGGCTGATATTAGAGTCCCGTTATTAATATCGAACGTGAATACTGAAGCTTCTGAAGATGACATTACTAGTTACATTAAGAGTAAGACTAACGAAAGTGTATCTCTGAAAAAGCTTAACATTAAGTCTTATAAAAAGTATAACGCTTATAAACTTTATGTATCAAAACATAAGGTGGACATGTTTTTAAATGACCAATTGTGGCCCGATGGTATTACTTTTAGACGCTTTGTACATTTTATGTATCGAACAAATAGAGGAGCTCCTGAGGCTCGTAAAGTTAGTCAGAATTAAACTTAAAATGGATCGTACAAATAAGTGTGAAGTAAAATTAACTAGTTTTAATTGTAAATCTGCAAAAAGATCGATTGAAAACATAAGAGAAATATGTGAATGGTCTGATTTGATATGTCTACAGGAGACTTGGCTGTTACCACATGATATCTCAATGCTAGGAACGATAAGTCCTGAATTTGAATTCACGGGTAAGTCTGCTGTGGACACTTCAGAAGGGCTACTAAGGGGGCGGCCATACGGAGGAGTCGCCATTCTCTGGAGAAAGGGTATTTTTGAGTCTGTCTCGGTAATATCTTGTACTAGCTCTCGGTTAGTGGCTATTAAAGCTATATCTGGAAGTCGCCCTATTGTTATATTCTCTGTTTATATGCCTACTAACTCACCGGAGAACCTGCCTTTGTTTACAGAGGTCTTAAGTGAGGTAAATGCAATAATTGCGACGTACGATGTAGAGAATATATATATAATGGGTGATTTTAATGCACATCCACATGAATTGTTTTATGTGGAACTATTAAATTTCTGTAACGATCAAGCTTGGGTGTGTGCTGATACAAAGAAATTAGGATATGATCTTAACTACTACACCTTTACTAGCGAGGCTCACGGCTGTAGGAGGTGGTTAGACCATTGTGTGGTCTCTTCGTCAGCCTGGCAGACAATTGTTAGTGTTGGTATTGATGAAGATGTATATGTGTCTGATCACTTACCTTTATACATTACATGCAACTTAGATGTAGTTAGGCCAAAATTGCTGACCGGGGCTGTACCCCGCAATCCTGTTATTTGGGGCGTCAGAAATAAAACAGAGATTGAGAGTTATCATGAGTTGTGTTCTGAGAAACTACGAGATATAGACTTCCCACAGGAGTTAACGGTGTGCAGTCATGGGTCATGTAGCTTGGATGATCACAAACTTGTCCTTGATAAGTTGTACAAGAATATTGTAGATGTACTTTGTGAAGCAGCGAAGGGATCCATTAGAATACACAAGAAACCTAAGCGGGGCAAACCGGTATATGGTTGGAACAAACATGTTCGAGATGCGCACCAGGAGGCCAGGCGTAGATTCCAACTTTGGGTTTTGGCTGATCGGCCAACCTCTGGGACTATTTACAAGCAAATGTATGAGACTCGTAAAACGTTCAAAAGCCGGTTAAAGTACTGTCAAAATAGGCAAGATCAATTTAAAATGGACGTATTAGCAGAACAACGAGCTACAAATAATTTCTGTGCTTTTTGGAAGTCCACTGGTAAGTTGGAGGCTAAGCCTGGTCTTGCGGCTGAGGTAGGAGGAGTTACTGAGCATAGGGACATTTCTAACTTATTTAGAGACTATTTTAGAGTAAAGTCTCCGCTTGGTCCCTCAGTATCGGGAAGCGGCTTTGTGTCTCATGCCCGGGGGCAGGAGCCGCTGCTGCGCTTCACGACAAAGCAGGTAAAATCGGTGATTAATAGAATGAGTAGGGGCAAATCCCCTGGGCATGATGGGCTTAGCATAGAACATTTAAAGTATGCAGGCATGCATATGCCGAGGGTCCTGTCCTTATTCTATACGATGTGTCTCAGCCATTCGTATCTTCCGGCAGACTTAATAAAGACCATTGTAGTGCCCATCGTAAAGAATAGGACCGGAGACATCTCGGACATGAGCAACTACCGCCCAATCTCTCTTGCAACAGTTATGGCCAAAGTGTTGGACAGTATGCTTGACTCTTGTTTGGCGAATTATGTGAAGTTGCACGATGCACAGTTTGGATTTTGTCCTGGATTGTCAACGGAAAGTGCTATCCTGGCTGTCAAGCATGCTGTCAAATACTACATTGACCGTAAGACGCCGGTGTACGCCTGCTTCCTTGACCTCTCCAAGGCTTTTGATCTCGTTTCGTACGATGTGCTTTGGAGAAAGTTGAGGAGTAGGGGTATACCGGATGAATTGCTCAGTGTGTTGCAGTACTGGTATAGTAGCCAGACAAATCAAATCAGATGGGCTAATGCACTCTCGGAACCATATCGGTTGGAGTGCGGGGTGAGACAGGGGGGTTTGTCGTCTCCCCGGCTCTTCAACTTATATATTAATGACCTCATTGACGAGCTCAGCAGCATGCATGTCGGATGCAGAATAGATGGTGTTAGTTTCAACAATATCAGCTATGCGGACGACATGGTGCTGCTGGGCCCGTCACCTGGAGCGATTACGGAGTTGCTAAAAGTATGTGAGACCTTCGCTGCTTCGCATGGACTGGTTTATAATGCCAAAAAATGTGAATACATGGTCTTTGGGGTCGCTGGTAAGTGCCGCGAATGCACACTCGCACTAGCCATTAACGGCACGACAATACGTCGAGTTAATAAAATCAAATATTTAGGGCATTTTCTTACCGACGACCTCAGTGACCATGCTGACATTGAACGGGAGCGCAGGGCTCTGGCGGTCAGGGGTAATATGTTGGCACGAAGATTTGCTCGGTGTTCTGACCAAGTAAAGATAACGCTTTTTAAAGCTTACTGTCAGAGTTTTTACACCGGCAATCTCTGGGTCAACTACTCGAAAAGATCGCTGGATGTCCTGCGCGTCCAATATAATAATGTTTTTAGAATGCTGTTGCGATTGCCTCGTTTTTGCAGTGCGTCCGAAATGTTCGCGGTAACTTATACTGATGGGTTTCATGCCATCATCCGCAAGAAAACGGCGTCGCTCCTGGGCAGAATAAGGGGTAGTCGCAATAGCATCCTACAGACAGTGGCGGCAGATACTTCCTCCTCCATAGTAAGGGAATTTGTAAGAAGACTTATACCCTAGTACTTTTTCACTTAGTGGATGGGTAGTCCTCTCAATAATTCACCTTTAGGTTAATTTACTAACAATAGTGTTTTAAGTTTCAAACCTGTTACTAACAATTTAATGGATCTCATAGTTGTCCGAAATAAAATGATTTATTATTATTATTATTATAGCGGCAACAGAAATACGCAGAGATGGTAGATGGAGTAAGGTTCTGACCGAATGTTGGCCAAGTTTCGGCCAAAGAAACCAGGGCCGCCCAAAAGCTCGTTGGGTTGACGATATCGTCAAGATCGCGGGGAATAGATGGATAAGAGACGAACAGAACCGAGAGATATGGCATAAAAAGAGGGAGGCATATAGGCCTCCCTCTTTACATAAATACACCCACTGCTGGGTATACCACCCAGCAGAAGTTGATCCCGGGCTGATATGATGATGATGATGAACAGAAATACATCATCTGTAAAAATTTCAACGACCTATCATGGTTCATGAGATACAGCCTGGTGACAGACGGACGGACGGACAGCGAAGTCTCAGTTCCCTTTTAACCTTTGGGTACGGAACCCTAAAAATGAGTACCTTTCACCCAAATCCGTTCAGTCGTTTTTTTGACAATAATAGAGACAAGCCAGTACCCATACGACCCGCCTGATGGAATGGTCACCGTAGCCTATGACCTCGCGACCATTCATCCTTAAATCCTCATAAACTGTCCCATTTATAATATTAGTTATATTAGATTGGATAGATTTGGAACAAATTGGAGAAAAAGAGCGACCATTGGTTCTCATTAGCCCGAAGCAAACAGAAAAAATGTACCTAGCTGACCATCATCCCTCATAAATATTTCCCTTCAAAAACATAAACAAAATTGATTGTCTAGACCTATTCAATTAAATAAAAATACTCACGAACGTAATTAGAAACTCTCAAATTAACATTACTTGAACAATTAAATTCAATATTATAATTGAAGGGCGCCATTACGTTGGCAGGCGGGTCAAAACGACCGCAAACAAAATGGCCGACCTCTGAATACTTGGACAACTATGCCGTCTATTGTAGCCGGCTCCAAGGACGGCCGGCCTTGGCGTGACCTTGGAAAATTTTATGATTGTAATGTAGGTAGCTGTTAGGCCCAAAGGGATTACTGGGAGAATGGACTGGATGTAGTAATCTAGTGAACTGAGATCAGCTATTTGAAAGTCATGGAGAGGGTTTTGTTGGTGGATAATTTAGGAAAACATTTATTTTAGAAATGCGTTAACTGTGTGTAAAGGGTTCAGCACATAGCACATCTATGTTTCACCACCGAGTTTCTGATAGAAATAACCCAACTTGGTAACTGTCACATTGATTGGTTGAATGAGCTAGTGAAAAGATTAATTCTCTTTTCTTAAAAGTTTGAAAACAATGGCGGTCCTTCATTGTAGTAATTTCATTTAATCATCATCATTGACAGTGGTGTTCCACCCACTGTTAAATGTAGGCCTCCTCCCCTTTGTGCCATGCTTGCCTGTCTGCTTGAGCTACGCAAGTCTAAACCAAGTTTGACCCATGAACTTCTGAATACCATCTACCCACCGGGCCATCGATCTGCCTATTATTCTTTTACCGCTTCGCGGTACCCATTTAGTCAGGGCTCTACTTCATCTATCATTACCATGGATTGACATTGTGGTGCCAATCTCCACTTCGATGCATACTCGCTCTTCGACACCCTGAACTTTTCTTCTACTTCGGATTTCCTCATTCTTGATCTTTAAGCGACAGGCCTAACTTTTTTAAAAACAATAAAAAAGGACTATGATTTCTGGTCTTCAGTATGGTAACTAGACTTCAACAGTAAGCGTATTTATACAATAAACTACAATTAAACATAAACATTGCCCATAGGATCTGATCACAAACAGCTGTGCTAAACAAGGTCAAACAAGAAATGTAGTTTATTTTTATCTTCCTTCAATTTCACAGTTGCGTTGTTAGATTATCATCTTAATGTGTTATCGGGATAACATCATGAATGTCACTGGTTTTTCTTAATTCTGGGTTGTGTCTGTAACGTACTTTCTTAGTAGGTAAAGATTTTAATAACTTGACTTAACTTTTCTTTTTTTTTCTTTTATTCAGCCAGTATGCTGGTCTCCTTTTTGAGAGACTGGCTGAAAAAGGTAAGATTCAAAAGTGATTGGACGTATATGGGGGAGGCCTTTGCCCAGCATTGGGAAAGTGCAGGCTAGCAAATAAAATAATCCACTGCTGGGGAACCTCTCCCATATTTGTTCCACATCCTCTTTTTCCATGTTTCTCTCCCAAAATTCTTTGTTCGAACTATTAAAAAAAATTGTGGCCACAATTTTTAAGGGAACTAATTTGATGGAAAAAATTAGTTCCCTATTTGTACCGTAGTAAATACTTCAAGTACCCTGTAAATAAAATTTAGAAATGTTGTGAAAAGGCCGTATAAGTTACACCTATTCTCGGCATTTGTAATCTGTCTTGGAATAGTCATAATCTAGGTCAGATTAGATCATCATTAGGAATATAATTTCAGTCCTAAATTCACTTCAAGCATTCTCTTCCAGAAATAAAACTTTATTGTCGTTCAACTTTCACTTTTGAACAGAATTTGTCTTTGCAAGTTTCATACGGAGCCACCACATTACAAATACGTGCCAAAAACCTTAATACACAAGCAACTTGAACCTTAAGCCTTCGGATCAAGGTATTATAGGTTTTTTCAAGGTGGTAAGATAAGGTTGTTTTGTAAGTGGAATCATCAGAGTTATTTTGGATGTATGAGAAGTAATAATAGATAGTTTGACAGATCTAAGAGTTTTCAAACTTGTCTATTGAGTGGACCCGATGTTCTTTTGTTATCTTTTTAATGAGTTGCCCGCCATGTCTAGTTGTTCGACCTCATGTGTCATATTGTTGGGATTTAGGTGTTAAAAGTTAGGTGAAAAGTTGTAATGAAATGTAACAACTTTGTGTCGAAAGTTAGTTTCATCCATTTATTATTTTGCGAACACAAAAGTGACGGTTAAAGGTTTATTATTGTTATGAAATGGCTTCAAAGACATGGATAAATAAATTAATGGTATTTAGAAGTTTCTTTTTTGTTATTTTTGAAATTTCGGTGCTGTAATATATATTTGAGCAAATTTAATATACTATCCGACTCGCAATACGGCTTCAGAAGAAATATGTCTACGGAAGATGCTGTTGGTTCTCTTTCCTCTCTAATAACCAAACGTCTAGACAGTGGACAAAAGTGCCTCACTGTCTTTTTAGACCTTAAAAAGGCGTTTGATACCGTCTCTACCTCTATCCTTGTAAACAAACTGGAAAAGATTGGCGTTCGGGGAATAGCTCTTGATCTTTTAAAGGATTACCTTTCAAACAGGACACAAAGAGTGAAGATTGGCCAGCATATCAGTGGTGAAGCGGCTGTATTGTACGGAGTCCCTCAGGGAAGTGTATTGGGCCCGACCCTTTTTCTAATATATATAAATGACCTCTGTAGTATGATAATACCTAATGCTAAAGTTTTCTCCTACGCCGACGATACAGCCGTTGTCTTCTATGGGAGCTCTTGACACGATGTCAAGCATCATACTGAGGCAGGTATTTCTCGTGTCGCTGATTGGCTAAAATTCAACCTCCTAACGCTAAATACCTCCAAAACTAAATTCATTTGTTTTAGCATTTCTAAGCGTAATGAACCAACTGATGAGTTTGGTATCGTTTTACATACTCGTACATGTAAGGGTGAATACGGCAATAATTGTAACTGCCCAAGTATTTGCAAAGTTACCGAAATTAAGTATTTGGGTGTAGTTGTGGATAATAGGCTATCGTGGTACCCTCATGTAGAACAAGTTACCGCCAGAATTAGAAAGTTAAGTTGGTTGTTCAAAACCCTAAGACATGTTGCACCAATGGCTAAAGCGAACAACAAATGCCCGTCTAAAAATTTACTCACACAAGTTTACCTTGCACTTGTACAATCTGTGCTCGGATACTGTATTCCGGTTTGGGGAGGTACAGCAAAGACCAAATTGATACATCTAGAACGAGCACAACGCGCACTCCTAAAGGCTAAAGATTATGCATTTTAAAAGGCTTAGATTCCCTACTGTAGACCTTTAGTTATCAGATCAGTGATGTACTCTCTGTCAGAAAGCTGTACATAGTCCAAACAATATTAAAAAAGCATAAGTCCTTGCCCTTTAATGTGGGTATTACTCCGAAAAGAAGGAAGTTTAGCATAGCGGTTATACCTTCAACAAATACCAAATTTGCATGTAATCAATATTGTAAACGATCAGCTCAATTGTATAATAGAATAAATAAAAAGATAAATATACACTCGAAAAATAAATATGATTGTAAAGAAACACTAGTTAAGTGGATAAAACCTCTTACGTATGAGGACACAGAAGCATTGTTATAACACGTAATTATTCACACACACACACACACAAACACTCACACACACAGACACACACACTCACTCACAATCGTTATGTATACTCTCTTTTATTTTTTTTAAATTTGTATTTAGTTAGACTAAGTATTCTAAACATTTAAATTTTAAATAATATATTGTGTTAATTATCACGCTATACAAAATAGGGAGGGGCGGAGTCTTCTACTACAGGCATTATTTGCCTAAAAGAAGATTTCGAACACAAGAATTGTAAACGAATTATTTGACACAATAAATTTAATTTATTATTAATTATTTATTAAAATTATTATTATATAATATTTGTGAAAATTAACTAATAAATTATTTAGGGAACAAAGACGTTTAAAGTCAACGTTAAAATATCATTTATATCAACTACGCACTTTTCAATGTTATATTCTTCAATCATGTTTGCTATGTTAAAAAACATAAAAATCATTTTAGCAGGGAAACTTCGCATTCTCGTTTTGTACGAGACATTGAAAAATGATCTGAAAACTGAAAAAAACTGCCTGTTACAGGTCACTCCAGAGCAAAATTTTCAAAATTTAATTGCTATGCAACCATGGATCTTCCCCTACTTCACATAGGGGGACCTCACATAACGACGTTACGTTTGGGCACTGGGCAGAGATGGCGGGGTAAAACGAACAGGGGTGAAAGTGGGCAGGGGTCAACGTCAGGGGTAGTAACGTTAAGTCAATTGTTACACAGCTTTGGTTTTTATTAGGTTTTGAAGTTTGTATGTGTTTATGTAGATTTTAGATGGATACTTGAATCTCACTCACACATCTAGGGTGTCATGATTATGCACACCATAATTTTTTTTGGGATGTTAAAGTCTTCAAATGACTCTTCCCACCCTGGGTGGAGCGGAAGAAACTGTACAACTTGTTCTTTCAGTAGCCTTTAGGTTTCAGGCTCATGATATTTTTTTTTTCAAAAAAAAACGTTGACCCATATTATAACATGTATAAATATCTATAGATTCTATAGCATACAAAATGTTTACTAAAAGTAAAATGTTACATAAATGACTATATACATTTGTAGTTTTGGGATACGACTATGAAAGAAGTTAGTTAATGCGTCCGCAATATTAAAAAAAAAAAAACATTTGATGATTTTAACACGATAAAAAAGCCTCTTTTGCTGATTGTACAATATATGTATACAACAATATAATAGTTTAGTAGTAGGTATATAATTATAGAAAGAAGAACGAATGAAACATTACCATACGAAACCGACGCACTCAGATAACGAAATTAAAATTACTTTAAAAGCTTCAGACTACCTTTTAAATTTTAAAATAAAGAAGAAAAAACGTCGCATTCGCATATGAATGTACTGTTACTTAACATAATGAAATCAGATTTTAAGCCAGAAAATATACAATGTGTACATTAAAAATATTAAAAAATGAATTTAATATTATGTAGGATCTCAGAAAAAAATATTTTATCATGTGCTGAATGAACACTGCTCTTAAAAATGTGAAAGAAAACATAATAGTATAATAATTATATTCCACAACTATCACACAACGCCATCTAGTCCCAAGCTAAGCAGAGCTTGTGTTATGGGTACTAGACAACTGATAAACACACTTATATATTCCTAAATACATACATATTATAGATAAATTACACCCAGACACAAAACAAATGATCGTGCTCATCACACAAACATTTGTCCTGGGTGGGAATCGAACCCACGACCTCCGGCATAGCAGTCAGGGTCACTAACCACTAGACCAACAGGCCTGTCCGGACGTTGGGAGGAAACTGGGATCATCATCATCATCATAATTATCAGTCGTAGGACGTGCTGCACATTAGGCCTCCCCCATAGATTTCCAATAGGACCGGTTGGGAGCGGCTTGCATCCAGCGCGATCCTGTGATCTTCATAAAGGGCCCCATACACGGTAAGATTTATCTGTACGATCCTTCGCGTCAAACCGATCGAAACGACGAATCGATGGTGTATGACAAGATCGTTAACGATTTACTTAATCGAAGATGATGTCGGAAATCGCAACAAAAACCCATGCAATCATGAATATCGTAACGATAAGATTTACATGCGAATACTGATTTCGCTTTAGTAGTCATTTCTAGACATTCTTTTGAATTCGAATCAACGCTACCGCTGATTCGAATAGGTAAGGAAAAAAAGTTCATTTTCCATTTAATGGGGCACGTATTTAATTATTTGAATACGTCTTTATCCTTCAGCTTCAAAAATCGTTACAACCAGTCGTTTCGTGTATGAGCGACATTTTTGATGCGATCAATCGTCACGATTTTCATAAGATCGATCGTATAGACGAATCGTACCGTATATGGGGCCCTTAAGATCGTCAATTCGTCATTCCACCTTATGCGTGGACGTCACACGCTGCAATTGCCGGTGCGTGGTCTCTATTCCAGAATTTTATGGCCCTATCGGCCACATTAGTTCCGATTGGGATGTCCTAGAAAAAAACTTCTTAAAGATATGTGACATTAACCTGGATCCGTGTGGTGAATTATGTTAACAGCTGATATAGACAAGAGCTATGGGAACTAAATTGTTCTATAAATGAACATTGCCCTACAGTCGGAGTTTCTCCTGTACTGTCGAAGCCTTAATAAACACAACATTTAAATTCACATAAACCAACACTTCCTCCCCTCCCCGTGGACAGCTCTTTGTAGATGTCACCTAAAATTTTGTTCCCTGGGGTAATGAAACTCCCGGGTGGGGTAATGCAACTTTTTTTTTTTAAACTTTACTGTCCCACTGCTGGGCAAAGCTCTCCCCCACAACCTTCCAATTCTTCCTAATTGTAGCTTTCTCCGGTCACTCTCGCTTAACTTCGTCTAAATCGTCACGCCAGTGATTTAAAATCCCTTCAGCTTAAATTCTAAAACCTCCAAAAATCTATAAAACGTAAACCAGCAGTAATACAGTAACAGCTTACGACCACACATGCAGAATTGTAAGACGTTAAACATTCACAATTCTGTGCATACTCAATGACCGGTGGTCTGTGGGGAAATCCAACCAACATCGAAAGCATTCAGGTAATTCTGGCGATGCAGATTCACTCTTACAAACTTGGATGTTAAAATGTCCTGCGTTATTTATTACCGTCTGGTTCAAAAAGTGTTTTTTATCTATGAGTTTTTATCTTAACCTAAGCTAAAAAAAAAGCGTATCGCAACACGTCACCCCTTTTTTATCGTAGCTAAAATCATCAAATGAATCCTTCCACCCCGGGCAGGGCGTGAGGGACTGTCAGACTCGTACTGACTGAAATACACGGTGTCCATCAATAGCCCTTTACGTTCCAGGATCACGGTAATGAGATAAGTCCCACGACCCCGGCAGGCTTTGGCCCTATAGAGGCGGGCCCCGTCATCAATAACACGTTACCCTTTGGCCAAACTTTCAGGCTTCCGATCACCTGAAACGTGAAGTAAAGATCCATGAAGAATAGCGGGAAACAATAATATTGTAATTTTTAATTATTGTAAACTCTATTAAAATAGGCTATCGGGTAATCATCGTTAACGCGAACTCTTTTGAAATAGGCGCTTCATCTCTGTGAAAAAAAGAAGATCATACCTATGACAGTGAGAGAGTGTGTGATAGTGGAAGTGACATAATATCGGTGGTCCGTTTTCTCACCATATTTTGCCTATTCCCGTTTAGAACGCATCAGGGTGTCTATTAAACGAAAATTATGGACGGATTATACCGCAACTGTCAAATTGTAATATCATTCGTTCATAGTTCGGGCTCGTTGTCCAAACGTCTGTCATTATAAATAATAATAATAATAAAATAAATAATATTCCACAAATATCACACAACGCCAGCTAGTCCCAAGCTAAGCAGAGCTTGTGTTATGGGTACTAGACAACTGATAAACATACTTATATATTTCTAAATACATACATATTATAGATAAATTACACCCAGACACAGAACAAATGATCGTGCTCATCACACAAAGATTTGTCCTGGGTGGGAATCGAACCCACGACCTCCGGCATAGCAGTCAGGGTCACTAACCACTAGACCAACCAGGCCTGTCAATATGTTATGGCCAACAAAACGGGTTTCTTATGCCTTTGTCAAACTGACAGACGAACCGAATCCGTGGCGTAGCGTTTTTGTTTGTAATGTATGGAATTGTTTGAAGCCTGTCACATAGACTATCGGATCGCTTTCGCTTTTTTATATGACAGGATTCGGTTCGGTTCGCTATCGCCTGTTTGTTTGACAAAGGCCTAAGAGATTAGACCCCTTGATACGGACCGCCCTAAAATCTTTTCCAAAAACCACACTACCGACCCATAACGAGCTATCAGACTCCCCATAACCCAGATACAGCATGTATTGGCCTGAATATTTGGTAAATTTAATATATAAAACATATGAATCGTCTCTCCCCGGGGCTTTGCCGTAATAACGTATTACGCTAGCGGTACCGACAGCAAAACGAGCGGTTCATTAAAATCTTTTATTTATTGACGTCAAAGCTTGTAAATTTTCTGATGTCCCTTGAGGTTTGACAGAAGTGATGTCAATGTAGCAATTTGGTAATGTTCCGGGTTGATTTATATACTCGTCAAAACAAAATAAGGGCCACTTTTTGAATTGCGCTTTAAACAAGTATTGCTCTTATTCTGGGTACATAATAAATACGAAATATCTTGTTATGGTTTCTTTCAAGTATTAATATTGTTTCTACTGCATAATTGGAAATTTATAACTTTTTTTTAATTAGATATTTGAGATTACTTCGAATTTACGGTATGGTGTTTTTTTAATTTTCAAACTTCTAACGGAGTTTTCTTCGACTAATACAGCGAGCAGGCTATAATGATCTTTCAATCTCATAACGTCATGTATTCGGAGACATATGGACGCAAAAACAGCCACTTGGGGTGTCACCTTAATCCAGGGGGCCCATAGCCAGAAAAGATAGGTTTATTGGTGGAATATTCCCAACGAGTGGTTCAAAATGCTTGAAACTAGTCTTAAAAGATGAGTAATATCACCAGACGCCGTGATCAAGGTAGAAAGTAAGTAAGTAAAGCCCAAGAAGACCATTAAGTTTGTTTAAACGCGCACATAGAGCGAAATCTACTGCGCGGATCATACAAACTCCATTGCGTCGAGCTACAGGCACCCCTATAATTGACTACACTATTCCGAATCGACTCCATAAAGACTAACAATACTCAAGAAGATGCTTGGTTCGCCTCCAGTTAACTGCAGCGTATGGTGCAAATCGTGAAACATTTGCGAAGGAGAAAATTTATTGAACTGTTTTGACTGAGCTTCATTGCTTTTTATTTATGACTGGTGGGTTATTTTTTTTCAATAAAAACTGATTCATAAGAGTGTAGAGAAGATCTAAACAACAGGTTTCAGATCCTTGCACTCTTAAAACAGACTGTTCTGGCGATTTCTGAGTTATGCTCTGGGGCGGTTATCCCTATCACGCAAAACTAAGCTCGCACTTCTTAACGAGGGTGCTGTAACTCCTCAAAATTGCGTAGAGAATGTGGTGCAACTCCACATTATCCCATTCGCACAGCAAGGAATACGTGAGTTCTTCTTGAAGCAGGATAAAGCTCGAGCGAACACGACGCGACTAACAGTGCACACATTCCCTTACGCTCGAATTACGATGTTACAGTGGACACTCAGGATTTTTACCTGAGTTCTATTGAGCATTTAGAGATGAGTTAAAGAAGAGTGAAAAAGAAAGTAAAACTCCCATCAACACGCAGCTGGATCTCTTAAATAGTCTGAAAACTTGCTAGTAGAGTATCGCAAAAGAAAATGTTCGGCATTTAATCCAGACCATTCCACCTCCCATAAAATGAGCAGAACAGAGAGAATAGAGTTAAAAGAGAAACTTAAATGAACACTTTGGAACATTAAAGACGTTATTTTTCGATTTTTTTATGTTTTATGTAACTTGATACATTCCTGCTATTCCTCACTTTTCATTCAACTTGGTTTATTTTAACGATTTATTGGAATACATATTTAATTTTTGTGTATTTCCATCTAAAACCATTAATATTAATCAGATTCAGTCATTGTAGCTAGTAATATTTAAACATTATTTAATAAATCGATAAAAACCAGGTGGCCCTTATTTTGTTTTGAGTAGTATATATGTATATTTAATGACAGGCAGTGTTCTGGTAATCAAATATTTTTTGTGTCGGGTTTTGTGTTAAGATTTGAATACTTCCATGGCTTGTTTGATTAGTTTTTAATTTCAGGATCATAAATGATTGAAAACATAAAGTAGGTAATAATAATGCGTTCATTTCAACTTCTTTTTTTTATTTTCACTATTTTTAAGAGTTCTTAGTAATAATTGCATCGCAAAAAGTTTTCCCTTCTGTAACTTTCATACGCAAAGCCATAATCATATTTTATCGTCAATCAAAGCTAAATTACATACAAATAGTAACTATTCACAAAAATAAAACCGCCTTCAAATAAAATAAATTACATGAAACCTCAGACTAATTTGAACAAATAAAAACTCTTGTTACTTTATTACCGACCTCACATTGCCCTAGCTATGTACGTAAAGTAAATCCTACGTAAAGTCTGTTGAAATTCTTGCTTCCAATTACTGTCCATATTCAAATGAAAGGCTTCAAAATGTCAATGTAAATAAAGTTGATTTTAGATTAACTAGCCCTATTGGAAAAGCCATGAAAAGGTTTGAAGGTGGTATCGCAAATGAATCTTTATTTTCGGGTGTTGAACTTGTTTTTCCAATAACACGTTTAACGTAGATTCAAGAAAATAAGCGAACTTTTACTACTAACTTTAAAGTCGTAACCAATTTGTTCGATCTAAATGGACAATTGATTTTATCTTCCATCATTGATTACTATCTAGACAGGCCTGTTGGTCTAGTGGTTAGTGACCCTGACTGGGTGGGAATCGAACCCAGGACAAATGTTTGTGTGATGAGCACGATAATTTGTTCTGTGTCTGGGTGTAATTTATCTATAATATGTATGTATTTAGAAATATATGTTTTAGTTTTTTATTAAAGTTTATTTTCATATGACATTGATGTTTTTTTTATTTTATTTATTGACTTTGTAAAATCTTTAGAGAAAAATGCTCTACATATGTAGAGCGCGCGAGCACTCGCGTCACAAACAGGGGCGCGTGTAATGGAGTGTTAAAAAAGAACGTTGACCTACACTATAACATATAAATATCTATAGATTCTATAGCATTCAAAATTTTTATTAAAAGTAAAATGTTACATAAATGACTGACATTTGTAGTTTTGGGTTACGACTATGAAAGAAGTTAGTTAATGCGTCCGCAAATATTAAAAAAAAAAACATTTGATGATTTTAACAAGATAAAAAGCCTCTTTTGCTGATTGTACAATATATGTATACAACAATATAATAGTTTAGTAGTAGGTATATAATTATAGAAAGAAGAACGAATGAAACATTACCATACGAAACCGACGCACTCAGATAACGAAATTAAAATTACTTTAAAAGCTTCAGACTACCTTTTAAATTTTAAAATAAAGAAGAAAAAACGTCGCATTCGCATATGAATGTACTGTTACTTAACATAATGAAATCAGATTTTAAGCCAGAAAATATACAATGTGTACATTAAAAATATTAAAAAATGAATTTAATATTATGTAGGATCTCTGAAGAAATTATTTTATCATGTTGAACGAACACTGCTCTTAAAAATGTGAAGGAAAACATAATAATATAATAATAATATTCCACAACTATCACACAACGCCATCTAGTCCCAAGCTAAGCAGAGCTTGTGTTATGGGTAATAGACAACTGATAAACATACTTATATATTCCTAAATACATAAATATTATAGATAAATTACACCCAGACACAGAACAAATGATCGTGCTCATCACACAAACGTTTGTCCTGGGTGGGAATCGATCCCATGACCTCCGGCATAGCAGTCAGGATCACTAACCACTAGACCAACAGGCCTGTCAAAAATTGCCGGTGCGTGGTCTCCATTCCAGAACTTTATGACCCTATCGGCCATTAGTTCCAATTGGGATGTCTTAGAAAAAAACTTCTTAAAGATATGTGACATTAACCTGAATCCGCGTGGTGGATTATGTTAACAGCTGATATAGACAAGACCTATGGGAACTAAATTGTTCTATAAATGAACATTGCCCTACCTTCGGAGTTTCTCCTGTACTTCTTCTTAGCGTGTCGATGGCAAATTATTTTATATATTTTGTTTAGCCCAAAATTCAGCTACGCGAACCCCGCTCACTGATGCAGTCATAAGGTCGTCAAGTGTACAGATGACAGGACTTGCGGTACAGGAGAGAAGGTGAGCCATTGTCTGTGGGGACACGTCGCATATACATTTGAGGTCTGAGCCGTCAGTGAATCCCCATCTGTGGAGGTTATCTTTGCTGCGGCCGACCTGGGTTCGCAGTCTATTAAGCGACTTCCAAGTCGACCACGACAACGCGTCTCCTGTACTGTCGAAGCCTTAATAAACACAACATTTAAATTCACATAAACCAACACTTCCTCCCCTCCCCGTGGACAGCTCTTTGTAGATGTCACCTAAAATTTTGTTCCATGGGGTAATGAAACTCCCGACATGCAACTATTTTTTTAAAACTTTACTGTCCCACTGCTGGGCAAAGCTCTCCCCCACGACCGTCCAATTCTTCCTAATTGTAGCTTTCTCCGGTCACTCTCGCTTAACCTCGTCTAAATCGTCACGCCAGTGATTTAAAATCCCTTCAGCTTAAATTCTAAAACCTCCAAAAATCCATAAAACGTAAACCAGCAGTAATACAGTAACAGCTTACGGCCACACATGCAGAATTGTAAGACGTTAAACATTCACAATTCTGTGCATACTGAATGACCGGTGGTCTGTGGGGAAATCCGACCAACATCGAAAGCATTCAGGTAATTCTGGCGATGCAGATTCACTCTTACAAACTTGGATGTTAAAATGTCCTGCGTTATTTATCACCGTCTGGTTCAAAAAGTGTTTTTGATCTGAGTTTTTATCTTAGCCTAAGCTCAAAAAATTTCCATCCTTTTTTTATCGTGCTAAAATCATCAAATGAGTCCTTCCACCCAGGTCAGGGCGGGAGGGACTGTCAGACTCGTACTCACTAAAATCCACGGTGTCCTTCAATAGCCCTTTACGTTCCAGGATCACGGTAATGAGATAAGTCCCACGACCCCGGCGGGCTTTGGCCCTATAGAGGCGGGCCCCGTCATCAATAACACGTTACCCTTTGGCCAAACTTTCAGGCATCCGATGGGTCAGAGCCCGTTCGTCTCCTAAGATTCGCACCCTGTGCCCACTCGTCCCCTGGAACTTTTGAGGGGCCCATTCGTTCCCTGAAGAATATTTATTTTTATTCATTCTTCTAATATAAGTACATGTACATGTGTATACTGCAGCTTGGCAGTCCTGGTACAGTCGCGCAGAAAACGGTAAAACAAAAAATTAATGTTAGCAAAACAGAATTAATGTTAGAACGTTCATTATTTTTGTACATTAAAACAACTTTTTGAAAAAAAGGGAACCGACTTCAAAACCAAACACAAAAAAACTATAAAATAACTTTTCTTTCGGAAGTCGGTGGCTTTGTTTTTTATTTCATTGACTATGGCCACCGACTTCCGAAAGATAAGTTATTTTACAGTTTCTTTGTGTTTGGTTTTGAAGTCGGTTCCGTTTTTTTTCAAAAAAAAATTATTTTCCCCTTTTTAGTTTAGATATTCAACAAAAATCTTCTTATAATCGTCGACTTTGAAAATCTACAATCCTAGTAAGTAATAAAAACGGATCTATGCGGGCAATTTCGCGAGATATTCATTATTGTTATATATTAAAACCTTCCCCAGAATGAATACTTTTCTGAAAACCGCATCAAAATCGGTTAAGCCAAACGCGAGATAATCGCGGAAAAACATGCAATGGTCACTGAAAATCTACAATCCAAGTAAGCAAAAACGAATCCACGCGGGCAACGTCACGGGATATCTATTAGTGTTATATACTAAAACCTTCTCCAGAATGTAATGAACACTTCGCTGAAAACCGCAACAAAATCCGTTCAGCCAAACAAACATACATACATACAGGTCGAACTGAGAACCTACTTTTTTTTTGAAGTTGGTTAAAAAGGGTGACGACTCCACATTGAGCTAAAACGAAACACTTAGAATACAAGAACATAATAACATCCATTAATATGATAAAATAATAATTGCGGAAAAAAAATTGCTATACATATTAGGAGTAAATAATTTAGGTTTGACTTTTTAGTCAAAATATGACTGTAGTATTCCACCATAAATTTTTAATATACCAAACTCATTCTGGTCCAGTCATTTGTGCTTCCCATTATTGACTATGCTGATGTTTGTTATTCTGATCTATCCCAAGAACTTCTTAACAAATTGGATCGACTTCTCAATAACTGTATTCGCTTCGTTTTTGGCCTTCGTAAATATGATCATATTTCTTCCTTCCGTTCTCAGCTTAAATGGTTGACTATCCGACTCAGGAGATCCCTCAGATCTCTCTGCATGCTTTTCAAGATTATGAACTCATTTTAAAGTGTTGGGCAGTTCTCATAGTTGTAACCTTCGAGCTTCCAAAAAAACTACTTCTCCAAGTTCCTTCACACCGCACCGGTTTTATGTCTAATTCTTTCGCTATATCAACTATAAGACTCTGGAACGCGCTACCCTTTAACATTAAAAAAGCTGAAAGCGATTTCACTTTTAAAATAAAACTGCGTAACCTCTATTTAAGTCACAATAAATAGCTCTCTTTTTTTCAAGTCTAGTCATAATAGTTATTATTAAGTTATATGTATTTTTTTTCATTGTTGCTATATTATTGTTTAGTTTATTTTATCAGTATTATATGTATTAGTATCTATATTAATATATACATGTCTTTGATTATTTTTTTTTGTACCCTACCACAATATTCTCTTATTTAACCCAAAGGTTGACTGGCAGAGAATGCCAGTCAACCTTGTGGCATTAAGTCCGCCTATGTACCACTTTATGTACATGAAGTTTAAATAAATATAGTAATTTTTGTAAATATTTTACTTTTAATATTAGTTTTTAAATGTAGTATAGTAGTAGTAGTATATATATAGGTTCTTTTTTATTATAATTATATATAGGTAATACAATATCGTTAATTCTGAAAAAAAAAATATATAAAAGTGTGAACCATAAAGTGAATTACCATCAAAAATAATACTAATCATATTCTAGGATTCAAATGAGATAATTCGATTCAATTATATGTCAAAAATATTATTATTATAATATTAATAGTATTGTTTATTTCGTTAGGCGAACTTCATTTAATAAAAGACCAAAGACACATTGAACAGTCTCGTATTCGCAGTCACTTTCAAGAACCAATATGTCACCACCACCACCACCAATAGGCAGCCATAACATACAAACAAAACACCTTATCTATTATTTTTGTAACCCGTTTTTTTAACAAGCCATTCGTAGAGCTAGACAATTTTACATCGTAAGCCTATCGACAGGTTATATTATTATCATGACGGATTATCATTCATCATAGCTCTTTTTTCAATGATCTGTTATGATTTATTAAATTAATTCCGTTAATAAACTGTTCACAAGTGTACTATGTTAACCGTTTCTTATGTAAAATATAGCTAATTTTGTCTCAGGGGACCAATAGGCACCTGAATAGGTGCCGAATCTTTAACTTACATGGTATATATATTAGAGGGGACGAATGGGTACCTTAAAAATAATATTTTTTTATTAAAATATTAATTGGTCCCCTACCAGGAGACCAATGGGCACCTATATAGGGGCCGAATCCACAACTTTTATGCTGGGGTACGAATTTTGGGGGACGAATGGGCTCTGACCCCATCCGATCACTTGAAACCTGAAGTAAAGATCCATGAAGAATAGCCGGAAACAATGACATTGCATTAAATTTTTATTTTAATTGTTAATTAATTGTAAACTCTGGATTTCGGTTAATTATCGTTGACGCGAACTCTTCTGAAACAGGCGCTTTCTCTCTGTGAGAAGAAGAGGATCATACTCGTACCTATGACAGTGAGAGAGTGTGAGATAGTGGAAGTGACATAATATCTTGGTCGGTTTTCTCACCATATTTTCCAATCCCCGTTTAGAACGCATCAGGGTGTCTATTAAACGAAAATTATGGACGGATTATACCGCAACTGTCAAATTGTAATATCATTCGTTCATAGTTCGGGCTCGTTGTCCAAACGTCTGTCATTATAAATAATAATAAAATAAATAATATTCCACAAATATCACACAACGCCAGCTAGTTCCAAGCTAAGCAGAGCTTGTGTTATGGGTACTAGACAACTGATAAACATACTTATATATTTCTAAATACATACATATTATAGATAAATTACACCCAGACACAGAACAAATGATCGTGCTCATCACACAAACATTTGTCCTGGGTGGGAATCGAACCCACGACCTCCGGCATAGCAGTCAGGGTCACTAACCACTAGACCAACCAGGCCTGTCAATATGTTATGGCCAACAAAACGGGTTTCTTATGCCTTTGTCAAACTGACAGACGAACCGAATCCGTGGCGTAGCGTTTTTGTTTGTAATGTATGGAATTGTTTGAAGCCTGTCACATAGACTATCGGATCGCTTTCGCTTTTTTATATGACAGGATTCGGTTCGGTTCGCTATCGCCTGTCTGTTTGACAAAGGCCTAAGAGATTAGACCCCCTGATACGTACCGCCCTAAAATCTTTTTCAAAAACCACACTACCGACCCATAACGAGCTATCAGACTCCCCATAACCCAGATACAGCATGTAATGGCCTAAATATTTGGTAAATTTAATATATAAAACATATGAATCGTCTCTCCCCGGGGCTTTGCCGTAATAACGTATTACGCTAGCGGTACCGACAGCAAAACGAGCGGTTCATTAAAATCTTTTATTTATTGACGTCAAAGCTTGTAAATTTTCTGATGTCCCTTGAGATTTGACAGAAGTGATGTCAATGTAGCAATTTGGTAATGTTCCGGGTTGATTTTGAATATATTTAATGACAGGCAGTGTGCTGGCAATCAAATATTTTTTGTGTTGGGTTTTGTGTTAAGATTTGAATACTTCCATGGCTTGTTTGATTAGTTTTTAATTTCAGGATCATAAATGATTGAAAACATAAAGTAGGTAATAATAATGCGTTCATTTCAACTTCTTTTTTTTATTCTCACTATTTTTAAGAGTTCTTAGTAATAATTGCATCGCAAAAAGTTTTCCCTTCTGTAACTTTCATACGCAAAGCCATATTCATATTTTATCGTCAATCAAAGCTAAATTACACACAAATGTTAACTATTCACAAAAATAAAACCACCTTCAAATAAAATAAATTACATGAAACCTCAGACCATAATTTGAACAAATAAAAACTCTTGTTACTTTATTACCGACCTCACATTGCCCTAGCTAGGTACGTAAAGTAAATCCTACGTAAAGTCTGTTGAAATCCTTGCTTCCAATTGCTGTCCAAATTCAAACGAAAGGCTTTAAGATGTCAATGTAAATAAAGTTGATTTTAGATTGACTAGTCCTATTGGAAAAGCCATAAAAAGGTTTGAAGGTGGTATCGCAAATGAATCTTTATTTTCGGGTGTTGAACTTGTTTTTCCAATAACACGTTTAACGTAGATTCAAGAAAATAAGCGAACTTTTACTACTAACTTTAAAGTCGTAACCAATTTGTTCGATCTAAATGGACAATTGATTTTATCTTCCATCAAATAGATTTAATAGTTCCTTTAAATAGATTACTATCATTCGTTGATCGTTGATGTACGGTGAAGGAAAACATCGTGAGGAAACCGGCATGTTCTAGAATTAAAAATTCGAAGACATGTGACATCTACCAATCCGCACTGGGCCCGCCTGGTAGATAACATTCCCTCTCACAGAGAGGAGGCCTGTGTCCCAGCAGTGGGAACATTTAAAGGCTGATGATGATGATGATGATTCGTCGCTAGCTCAGACAATCGCTAAACTGTTTATTATGTTGTTTGAAATAAAAATAAAAACAGAAAAATCCTTAGTTTTTATTTGACTTATTTCGATATTACCTGCATTAATCAAATCGATTAATTGAAAGAGATTATGTTTATAAGTTTGTAATTAATTCCTTAATTAAAAATATTTATCTTGTAGAAAATTATGACTTGTATCCCACTAAATTTCTAATGGGTTGCTTGAATTTCAACTCTTTAGAAGTCAGACGGTCACGCGATCAGATGACTGTAGCACTTAAAATTCTTAGGGGAATCATTGATGATCCTGACCTGCATAATGTAATCTGCAATTTATTTGTCCCAGACAATTACTGTCGTGGCAGAAAACACCGCTTACTGGCTGTACCATACTGCCGGACTGTTGCGCACTCTAAATCACCTATTCCTCGTACGTTAACCGCGATTAACGCTCTCCTGAACTCAGACACAGATCTTGATGTGTTTGCGGATGAATGGAAGATGATACTGTCAGAATGTCTGAAATTTTGTGAAATGAATGCATGACTGTGGTAAATTAATTTTAAGGTGTAAATGTTATAGTTTAATTGGCTTTTGTATTATTAAATAGTGTAATTGGCTTCGGCCGTTCTATTTAAATAAATAAATAAATGACTGTTACATAAAAACAAAAAAAAAGAAGATAAATAATGTTCGACCTTAAACTTTTAACCCTAACTTTATCTTAAATTAACACACAAAGGCAAATAATAAAACATTCTGTTTCATGTTAAATCCAACAAAACCAGCTTTCATCTGATTATTACAATAAAACAAAAAAAAAAACAACAAAATGAATGTTCAAAGAAGACTAGTTAAATTTCGTTTTAATAAATTATAACAAGTAGATTTTTTTGTCTGACCTTACCAAGACAAGTGTTTTAGATGATTAGGTAAATGTTTGGCGTTTTCTTGATTATTAATATCTTTGTTTAGATAGGATCTTTTGTCCGGTATCTTGATGGCAAATAGTCCATTATTAATTAAATTCTTCTAGTCTTTTGTTCTATTCATAATAATTATTTTGGGAAAATTATTAAAGGTTTTTTTTTGTTCCTAAATACCAAAGAGATTAAGTATTATTACAAAGACTCAATTTAACATTTTTCTTCTTTTCTTTTATAACAAGTAGGTATACTTATTTTAATTAAAATACCATTCAAATTTGATCTCATGTCTCAATAAAACCATGAGAGTATATAAATTATTATGTAATTGCCAATTTAGACACGTTACGCTTGTACCGTCAGCAAACAAATCTCACAAGCAGATTATGATTTTATTCGTATTCTTTTTTTTATCAATTTCACAGTAAATATTAATTAGGTAGGTATGTTAAAAAGTTTTTTCATAGTACAAAACTATATTTGAATACTGTTATTAATTTACAAAATATGAAAGTTAAAACAACTGAAAAGATTTGGATAACGTTTTACAAATATATATTTTAAAACCTGGATTCATAAACAGAGTACTTACTTTGATCTTAGTAAGACGAAACCATCATTCATCATTTTTTCTTCAACAATTTATCTCCAATATATTTCAGTATCGATTTCCCCAAAACACAATTGTGTTTCCTCCATAGCGCCTTATTCTGAAAGTTGTTTACCTTTAATGTGTCACTTCAAACGATTCGAAGCCAATTCCTGGTTCGTTGTTTACAATATAAATAGAAAGTGTTCTGAACGAAAAGTAATGGGATATTAAGTATTTTGTTTCTTGTGGTAATATTTGGTTTCGATGTAGCTAAATTCTTAAAGTCTATCAAAAAAATTACACCAATTTTGTTTTGTCCATCCTACCGGACAAATTCGAAATAAGGGTAGCAGTGAAGGTTAAAATCTTGGTAAAATGGGCATATTCTATATCCAGAAATATGACTTGTGGCATTATAGAATCAGAAATAGCCCATGTTATGGACACACGTGTGACCCACAGAATGTTCTGTTGAGGCATTAGACTGGACAATAGGAATATTATAGACTGATGATGATGTTGCTGTATTCTTGATCTATCTTCTTCTGTGATCTTAAAATGTGGATAAGTCTGCTAACAATTTTAAAAAGATACCTTACAAATCTATGTAGCTATTCAATCTGATGACATGTGGTTTTCGTCGACACCTGCTCCATTAAATCAGCGATTATTCACAAGAATTAAATATTCAGCTTACAAAATGTAAGTGTAAGTCAAAATCATCTTTTGATCACATTTGCAACCAGTACAACACATGAAGCCTCGTACGGAAATTGTAAAGTAAAATTGGGTAGTCATTTCATAAATTGCATTTGACCTCACCCGGCGGCGCCCCCCGGCTCCCCTCGCGATATTAAATCTGAATATTGCCATGTTAATCATTTGATATATTATTTGATTACATTTAAATATGTTTTGAGGGGAAATATTTATGGTTCCGAAGGCAGAAAATGTTAGATTTTTTTTTGATGAGAATGATCATCATATTGCCCTGTAATTGTAGTTATCTTAGTTAGTTTATTGTATAGTACTAAAATTATCTTAAATTATTTTCAAACATTTCCATTTAATTTTCTGAAGCAACATTTAATTTTTTATTTTTCCACGTCCATATTTTTTTAACTAAACGTTGTTGGTATTTTCTATCAGACACAATTCAATATTTGTTCAAATAAAGGCAAATCCCACATTCGAATGAATACCAATTATTTAATTTTCATTTCAGAAGTAACTCACAAAGCAAAGCTTCGAATTAAATTGAAAACTTTTATTTTTAACTCTTCATAATTGGATATACATAATACCAAAAACATTTTTAGAAAAACCGAATAAAAAAGCCGTATACTTTTTTCTCTTTTCACCGCAATACATACATATCAGGAACAAACACAACAGAATGAAAACCGAGACTAGACTGAAAGCTAGACAGAGGCGAAACTTTAATTAACTAAACGCAACAAAAACGCAGCAAAAACGCACTAACAAACGTCACTCGGTTTCTATCTTCAAACGGATTGAAATAGAATTTATGTAGATAGCGGAGTTGTCGTTAGCGAAGTGGGTTCCGTGTTCTTTATGTCATGTTGATGGCGAATTGTGTTTGACCTGAATGTAGCTATTGATAAGTCTAGTTAAAGTTTGAACTAAGAAATGTGCAATACTTACGTGCCAAGAGCGTTAAACAATTTAGAATTGTCTTACGCTGCGTGTTGCGATACGTATAACTAATATTTTATATGATCCACAAGTAGTTGATCCGAGTTCGGCTCTTTGTGTATATGCGTTGTAATATTTGTAAACGCACCCACGACTCTGGAGAAATTCCTAGAATATTATATCACTCTGACCTACTGCAGTATTTTTATACCGTTACATTCCCAAAAATACTGAAGATTAAGGGACCTAAGACCTACGTATCTCTAAAACTGACGAATTTTGTGGACGCGCACGAACGAGCGAGCTATCGAAATTGAACACCGCGACCGCTGCCCAGACTACATACATCACGACAGAAATACTGAGCGTACCGTAAACTTTGAACTTGATCTAGTTTGCTTTTAGATAGTCTGTGGAATTTCCATCTTCTAAGTTTATGGAGCTGATATCAGGTCAGCTTTTCCAACTGAAAAGATGTTTTTATGACTCTTTTGATAATGGGAATCCTGAACTCGACTGTGTTTATCTTCTATTCATTTATTACAAACACACGTTTAATCTCCTAATAGTAAGGCTGTGACTTCTGAGGTAAATGGTTCATTAGTTTGAGTTCCATATCCTTAGGGTGAGCTTGGAGCTCCCTGATCATTCATTTCTGGTACCAATCCTAGAAACTGATATAAAACGCTTTAGCTGACTTTTAGACAATCCACGGCACAATATGCCCAAATCATTGTAACTTCTGAAAATCAGAATAAATAGTGTCAAACACCAGAAAAGCGCCGAGGTAAATGAAGTTCGACGAAGTTCTGGTAAATTAATTTTACTGTCTTGTATTCCACAAAGAGTAGTCAAGTGGTGTCCTAGTTGTATCGGCCCCGATTTACGACTCGTGGGTTCGGACCCAGCCAGGCGCATTACTTTGTGTAATTTATTTCATCACCACTGCTCTCAAAGCGGTGAACGAAAACATTGTGAGGAAACCGGCATGTCCTAGAACCAAAAATTCGAAGACATGTGGCATCTACCAACCCGCACTAGGCCCACGTGGTGGATTATGGCCGACTCCCACTCAAGACCAGGAGGCCTGTGTCCCAGCAGTGGGAACATTTATAAGCTGATGATGATGATTATTCCTCAAAGAAATGAATAAAAAAATAGCAGCAGAGAAGTAGGACACAGGCAATATAAGAAAAAAAATTACACTGTAAAATTCAAGCTTTCTCTGCAGTCGCCAATTGTGAGGTCCTGGAAATATTCATAGTCTACAGAGTCAGTGGTAGTTCCCGCCACGGTACAGAGATGGCGATACTAAAAATGCTGGAAAGCTTTTAAGCTCACGTCAGCGCGGTCACGGTAGAGAACTGATTGGTGGCGGCGCAGACGAGCGGGTTGATTGGATTTCTTTTGTTGTTTCTATTGAAAATGTTGTGGTATATTGCTCTCTTGTGATGTTTGGAGATATAGGGACGCTGTGGATCGGCTGTTGATGTTGTTTACTGATCAATATTCCAGATTTGGCTGTCACAACAAACAGTGTAACATGCACGCGTGCAACTTGGCAAATAGTTTTAATGATGATTACGCAAGAGACTAGTTCTATAACAGGTTTACATCTTGACATTTGTTTGACTAAAATGTTTTTTTAGGTTATGTTAGGTACTACCAATAGGTACTTTCAATTCTACGGATATACAATCGTAAAATATCTGCTGTATCGTGACTACCTACCGCGTTTTCTAAATAATTACATAAACCCAAACAAACATTTTTAAACCTCTGATATCAATCGATTAATCCAAAATAATACAACAAAACCAAATTCCGTTTTACCGATTACGAATTAGTTCAACCAGCAAACACTCCTCCTAACGTTCCAACCGCAGCGTTTCCCCCGCCCGTCTACCCTCCACATAACACACGTCCGAGTTGGCTTGTTGTTTTGTTGCACCAACAGAACTAGACCCAGCCGCGACTGGCGCAGGCGAGCGTGCTCAATAATTCATCTATTTGACTTCCGCGGTATTAGGCAGGTATTTTTAAATACTACAAACGAACGGGACTTCAAAGTAATTGTGGCTGGTTTTTTTTTTTTTGAAATATATTATTAGAACCATAATTTTTGAATGTAGGTTAGGTAGAAGGCTTATCTAGTTTAGGAAAAGGTCCTAATCGGCATGGCCTGGGCTTTTTCCAAAAAAATACGTGTGGCACTCTGGGACTACCGCGGTAAACCCTTCTCCCTCTCCCTCTCCCTCTACCTCTCCCTCAGTCTCCCGAACTGAAACGACGTTAGACGATGCGTGGTGTCAGGTATTTTCCTTAGGTTTTTTCCTTAGGTTTTTTCGTTAGATTTTTCGCGCCGCGCCGCGCTCAGAGCCTGCGATAAAAGCTATGTAATAGCTTAAAAATACTGGTGGGAAAACCTTATAGGTAATTTTTTCTTTACCTCAGATTTGGACCCAAAACCTTCACTGAATAGCTCTTGCGAATCTTGCAATCATTACCTACATCAAAGAGGCATTTAAACACCCCCGATAAAATTATAATTGTCTCTTAAGACAGTTATATGGTACAAAAATATGCTCTAATGTTCACCATTCAGTTATTTTTGTTTCACTGTTTTGGATCTCTCCTTGGAAGAAAACCTGTGACCATTACAGTAGTTTTCTACTAAGCATGAACATACATGAACTGCTTGAAGCAAGCAGTATGCTAGGTGGGAGAATTCATTTGATGATTGTTTCATGCTAAACGCATTAGAAGCTGCA
The DNA here is from genome assembly GCA_950005045.1 of Agrotis exclamationis. Taxonomy (NCBI): domain Eukaryota; kingdom Metazoa; phylum Arthropoda; class Insecta; order Lepidoptera; family Noctuidae; genus Agrotis; species Agrotis exclamationis. The sequence continues at coordinate 15,639,904 of OX465441.1, forward strand.
GATCAAGATGCAGATGAGGATCTAGGGTCTAGACAATTATGACTTGTCTCGTCCTTTGATCCGAAGACCGTATTTTTTTTTGTACCGGTTTTCTCTTAAGGGGTGAAAGAGACAAAGTCCCCAGAAGTTGTCTGTTCACTCTAACTTAATTTTTTCAGTAAAGTAATTTTAACATCAAGTCACTTTTAATACAAGCCGTACAAAAATGAATGTGTTTATTTTCCAATATCCGCATTGTTTTAATTTAGTAAAGTAATAATTTTTTAAGCTAAAATATTTGCATGGCGTGAATGCAAAATGTCCACAAAATGCAAGCTCGTCGACGCGACGCGAGGGATACATTTTCGATAATTACATTATTTGGCGGATCCATAACGTTATTATACAAAAAGCCTGGAATAAATAATCAGTTTTCATTTATTTCTACAATTATTCAAGTCGAAATTATGAAAAGTCTGAACACAATAAAATATCATTAATGTTTATTGTTATTTTAAGTATAAGTTGAACAATAACTATTATCCTGATTTAATTTAAATACTAATTAGTACCAACACCACAAATACCGATTATTTCGTTTTAAAACTTTTTTTTTTTCTACGTTATTAATTATTATACACTTTAACTGGGAGGTAAGATGATCAGTCACTAACTAACATTCACCAGCGTTCTGTTTTACTGTGATCAGACCTTGTCAGAATAAAATGGCTAAGAACAGGAACTAAACTCTCGCTCTCTTTCTCTTCTTCAACCTTTGGGTACAAATACCAGGGGGCGTATTACAACATCTTAATTCCTGTCACTTTACGCCTTAAAGTGAACTGCCTTGCTTAGTCGTATTACGAACACACATTGACGGCCAGTAAACAGTCACATGACCTCTTACCGACTTCTGCCTGTGCTTGTGCCTGGAGATTTCGTATTACAAGCTACATAATGACATTTCAAGGCCGGATTAACTGTCAAAATTGGTATCTCCAAAATCATTCAGTTTACGCCACCTTTTAGTAACTTTTACTGACTTGTTTCTTTTAATTTGTCTTTAAACAGTTTAAACTACCTAAATTAAGCTTTAGAATTAATAATGGAGGCACTACCGAATATCTGGAGAGTGAATACACGATATAATGTCAGCTGACGAGCTTTATACAGACGACAAAGTTATTACATTTTACGACACATATTCCTACACTCATTTGCTGAACGATAAGCAATAAATAGATTTATATTCGTAAACATTTACTCATATAATAATATACTGTTCTAAATAAAAAACATGTTTCTCCTGAAAAAAATGTTTTATTCTGTCGTAGTTCCATCAGTGTAACAAAAAATTATCAAGAACTTAGATTTGAGACATGGTGACTGAAATAAGTAATCTTTCGTACCAATGGACTTAGGGTTGAATAAACCAAACAAAATGTATGATAGGACTCAAACCCTGTGTTAAAATGAATAGCCTCAGCATCATTCCTGAAACGGTACAGTCCAATGGAGCCAAAACTTGTGTTCTATTTTTATTTGGGTACATTGGGCAGTCTTTGATGTATCAACAGACATTTTAAGTTCACTTCCTCGATTGCTTCTGGTAACACCAATTTACCAGGAGCACTAACATGGTAAGAACTAGGTACACTGTCTTTCGGTTTGAATAAACGTCGTAGGTTTTATCATTCCTTCTCTTGTTGAAACATTTTCTAGCTTCATATCTTAGGCGCCTCTTTGATTTTGGAGCCTCTTGCTTTAAAAATAATAACAACGTTGGTACAGCTCCGTTTTTCAAATTTTTCCGCTCGTGACTTAGTCCATTGTTTTCTTACTTTCTCTGCGGCAGGAAAAGACTGTACTCCTTTATTATTGCACTAAAAAGCACTACATAGTGGCATGATAAATAAATAGAATACGATATTATTATTCTTGTTTGTTTTGGCAATCAAAACCGTCACAGACTAAAAAAATATTGCAACACGATCGTTCAGAAACAAACCCCTTTGCGAGAGTTGAATATTTAGTATTAAGTTTTTGCATAAAATAACAATAAATATTGCTCAAGTTGATTATAAATATTTAAATTGTTATTAAAATACAGTTTAACTCAAATATCTCCTAAATTTACAATGAAAAAGAAGTTTTTCACCCACAATTATAAAACCGGTAATCATCGGTAACTTGTCGATTCGATTTTTGAACGAATTCGCTAGCCCGTCTTAATCATCCAGAGACAAATAATCCTGGATGATTCCTTGCAGAATTACGTGCGCCATAATACGAAATAGAACAAGCCTGCTTATGGCCGTAAATTCAACTGCTCGAAAACTGCCCGGAATTAAAAAAAGTTGTAATACCCCCCCAGCATGGATCTTGAGCGCTGACCTTCACCTTCGCAGAAGTGACTTATTAGGTCCCTTTGGTAGATGAAGTGAGGAACGGGGCGGGGAAAGTGTAGTGATTGGCCCGCGTAGCGTGCCGTAGCGCATCGCGTCATAGCTGCCACTCGGGATTCGTTCTTTTGTGTGTTTTATTTGTTTTATTATGAGTTTCATTTGTCGATAAGTGTACGATGCGCAAAGCGATCCCCACTCTTACGCCAAGCGCTCAAGAACCGTGCCGATACCGGTACCCAAATGCTGCGTATAGCTACCATCCAAATCCCATCACTTTTGATAACTTCATGCCTTGGCTATCCAATTTCTACCGGCCATTTTAATAAGAATGTCATCTAGAACTAAACTAAAATGACAAAATCTCAGCTCCATTTTGAAAGCAATTAATTATTGTTTTGTTTTCATTTCTCTTCAATAAATAATTGGAATTCTAATTTTAAACACTTTTCACGTTTGACATTTAGTGAACTAGACAGACGTCATTGTCAGGCTGTCACGTTAGATTCATGATTTTATAATGCCGCGCAATTTTCAATCACTGACAGTTTGATTGAGTCAATAATCGCATCAAAATGTAATTAATGGGAGCCGCCATGTTGATGTTGGAAACTTTTAAATAAAAAACAGTTTTTATTTAAAAGTTTCCAACATCAACAAAAATAATGATTTTAAAACCACGTTACATCCACAGGGATGTAACGTGGTTTTAAAATCATTATTTTGATATAGATTTTTATATTTTCGCACAATAAGTAGGTATTATTAGGCATCGCTTCAGGTTAAAATTTTCTGTTTTACGAGTGTCAATCAATTACATTATTTGAAAGAACGAAAACTTTAAAACGGGGACAAAATATATTCGTAGGTATTACTTAAAAACGTGTAAAAATATGCATTCATAATCATTTATGAATGCATATTTTTACTTGTTTTTAAGTTAGTTGAAACCCAAATTAGGCACATAAAAATTGTGTTGTCTGTTATTATTATTACTCTCAAAACAAAACATGCACATTATTTTAGCGCAGTCGAAAAAAAAAAACAGAAAGTCTTTAGGAAACCAACATGTCCTACTTAGAATCAAAAAAATCTAAGACGTCACATTTATCAACCCGCACTAGGACCGTGTGGTGGATGGTACACTCCTTACTTAAAACAAACCTGTACCCATACCATGAGTTGTCATTACGATACTCGATCATACGCATCGACCGCGTTTGGCGCTCTCATTGGTTGAGAGTTCATACAACCTTGGAGCGGGCCAATGAGAGCGCCAAACGCGGTCGATATCGATGATCGAGTATCGTAATGACAACTCATGGTATGGGTACTGTATCACAAAAGTACAGAGTGTAACGCTGTCCCACAACTGGACAAAATGATCCATTGTGTCCTTTAAAAATAGACAGAGTGTAGTTATTTAAATCGCACACAATGTACTACATCCGAACATACATATTATTACTGGAACAAAGTAATTAATAGCCTCATTTGCTGGCCAAACTCCTTAAAACTTTAAACATAGAGGAGTGGGCCAATGGCTCAATAGTTCGCAGTTTCGTGTGTTTTACTGCGAACATAATGTGTTTGACTAGGTTAGTGGACGTAAGAGCTAAAATTACTCTATTAGTTGTATTAAAATTTGGTACAAAATGTAAAGCTTTTAATGTGTTATTTTACCTGTATTCATACTATGATGTAAATTGGTCCGTAAGTAATCTTTTCATGCCTAAACGGTTTCGCTAAAACTTGGCCGACAAGCATGACCTAGGTAAAACATAGGAGTTTTTCTCTTATTCATTTCTGACCACGTAGACTAAGTCGCAAAAAACCTAACGTGCTAAGTTAATAACACTTATAAATGATGCATGTGTCGTATTTTTACGTTTGTTCTTGACATAGGCGAAACTATATCAGGCAGAGTGGATTAAGGTATAGTTTTAAACCAATGGCTATATAGAAATCGTGACATACACTTTTAAACAAATGTCTTTTACAAAAATGTTTATACATATTCACTTACACTTCATTTTTGATGCATTTACCAAAATAAGAACAACTCTTTCAAGTCCATTACCTAATACGCTGTACATTATCTAAAATCGTACCAAAGCTCCAGAATTAAAATAATATTACCTCTTTCAGCAGCGGCATGTGCGCCCCCGACGACGGCCGCAACGAGAATGATGAAAACCGCTTTCAACGCCATCTCGTGATAGTTTCACTAATCACACCATCACCACTACACACAGCACTAATTTATTTATTTACACAACACTATTTAACTATACTAAAACATTTCTAGTCGTTTTTCATTCGGAATTATAACCTGCAAAGAGAGAAAAATATTTATTAATAAAACAGTTGTACATTAGTTTATTATTTATTGAATGAATAGACAAATCATGTTGTCACAGCGGGAATTGTGATTTTAATTTTCTCTAATATGTTGATTCGTTTTAATAGTTTCGTATACTATTATTATAATCCGATTGGTCCGCTCCGCTCGAAAATTCATTTTCTATTTTCAATTTATTGCAACATACTCATTGTAATGATGATTTTGCTTTTGATGTATTTTAAATCACATCTAAATAAATGGAATAACAAAATGAGTGTGATAGTCGAATGATGTCGACACGGGCATGGTCCCTGATCGGACGGAGAGCTACCCATTACTCGCCGTCCGCATGCCTCTACCAACCCCTTCAGTTAATACAGACTGGGCGATTACTAAGTCTAAAATTCTCATCAAAATAAACTCAGATTAAAATCAACTGAGCAAGTTAACAATGTTGTTAAATTCTCAACTAATTCAATTAAAGTCATATTATAATTTGACCCCGGGTTCTAAATAATTGGTGGCTGATTGAGCAATGAATACAGATAATTTTCTTAAAGCTCATCTTCTGTTGGATCAATTTAATTGCTTTTAAACTAATAGCTTGTAATCAATGTTTCAGTTTTAAGTACACAAGAATAAGGATAATAATAAATCTATTGAAATAATTATTTTAAAAATGAAAGAGGAATATAGATTGCTGTAGGAGAAAAGCTTTCAAGATACTTAACATTTCAGCATATCATGAAAACTGAAAGAATGTAACATCCGTTAAAATCGTATTGCTGTTCACCAGTACTGGCCAGGGTTAATTTCGCTTTCCACCACTGATGGACAAATTGGGGGTGGCCATCGGGAATCATCGAAAAAATCTCCTATCTACTTAGAACTTTCCATAACATAATGTAGTTTTTTATATCCTATGAAACTCTTATTTCACATACCGCAATCCAATATTACAACAATTTTTATCTTTACTTTTATCTAAATAGAAACTTGTCTATGTTTAGATACAGTTCATTTTCGCGGATTTCTCTCATTCATACTAATGTTGACCTAATTCTATCTTAGTTTCCGTTCGTCACCTTTATTTCGGCATGCGATTGTCGTACAAAATTAGTATTAGCTGGAGAGCTGACATTTGGTCCAGGATTACTAAATATATCTCTTGCTTCGTAACAAATGCTTTATTGAGAGGTTGGGTAAAATTAACTTCAGACTATCCCAATTAATACGAACATAAATTATGGATGAAGTAATTCTGTCTACCTCTGTGTTATCTTTGGCTGTCTTCTGATATTTAATAGTAACGCTTCTAGAGGATTTTTCATCCAGGATATTTTCATAAAAATGATGAAATACAAAACAAATGCAGATGAAAACGTGGAAAACAGTATTCTAAATGCTACCTTGATGTACGAGTAGGTTAATTCGATAGTCTAATTTATTACTTATTTGCAAGACCAAGAAAAAGACCAATTTAATCATTTAAATGTAATTAGGTCATCCATGTACTCGTAAACAGTACACATGCGTTCTCAAAATTCTCTCTATCATTTTGTGATGCTTTCCATAGATTTCTTAGTTTTTATTTTATGTTCAGCATGAATCATCAATGACGCAAGATCTAAAAACCGACTACGTTTACCGGTATTAAACTATTTTCAAGGTCCATCGTTACTAGGTATTGGCACTGTTCATAATCACACAACGCTGTGACCAGGTTAAAGATTACAATAGTACTAGAATTGGCATGTTGCCAGAATTCGCCAAATTACTATGAAGTCATTTCCCTTTGCACATTCTTGCAACTAGAAAAACTAATTGGCTTAGTATAATAGTCTTTGTACACCTTGTCATATCGTGAAAGAACTGTTTGTATCTTTGGCAGTTACTAGACAGCAGGTTAAAACTGTCGTTGCACCTTACAAGTTGGTGTTCAAGCCAAGATTATCCTGACAAACGATTTGTTGACATGTTTGTTCGCAATTATCAGTGGGCCTAGTATGGGTCCCTTAAGAACTCCTTTTTTCATTTCATTTTCGATAATTGCTACTTTTGAATTTAAGTATTATTTTGTGCTAAAACATCGAATAACAATAGAAATTCTAATCAAAACTTATGAGTAAACACAACTATCTTTTCTATTCTGATAACAAATATTGTTTCATAGTATCGAATGCCCGACACAAAGCGTTTTCAAAATGAAACTCAACCCTTCAATGAAGACCGATAACCGATTGTTCTGGAGCGTCGTGGCATGCAGAACTCTATTTATAACCCTCACCACATCACTTTGGTTCCGTTAAAATAAACGGTTGCAGACTGAAACTATTTCTGTTCGAGCCAGATACGCGAATATCTTGTTGATATGATTATGTGGAACTAAGTCTAGTTAATATTTTCACTTTCATTTTTATTTCGTGGTGAATGAAAATATAAGAATGTTATTGTTTGTGGAAGATAATAAAATATTTTGTGTTTTGTCGTTGCTTGTTTGTTATCGTGCGAATACCTATAGATGTTAAGTAAATGGCTAGACTTAAAAATAATATTGTCACAGAAAATTCATGTTTACCAATATGTTTTCTTTTGATATCAATATCTAGTTAACAAGAAAAAAAAATCATTTATACTTATTTCAAGAGTAATTTTGTTATTTCTTTGGAAAATAAGCTTTAACGACGATTGTTGTGACTCTGAAACAATTATTTTCGTAGATTTATTTGTATACATAGTTTTAAAACAGAACATACTTTACAAAGGCGTCTTACACCAAATTAACCTTGAATTTTGACTCAAAGACAATTATTGTGTTTTTGTCGACTGTGAGAAAATTCCCAGTAGACTTTGGTGACTAATAAAGTAATGACCCACAACTTTGAATCCTGTTACACGTAACCTTAGACTGTTGTAAGTCAATTCTCAAGTATAAAGAAACAAATTAATCCTATAATTTGACAATAGCTGATATAAGACTTTGAGTATGAATGTGGGATGCCTAAAAAAGGTCAAGAAAACGATTTATGGAAGCATAAATGGCTAGATAAAAGGTGACTGCTGAAGTATAGTAGGAGATGATAATTATGGATACTGAGCCGACTCCAAGTAAATTAAGATAAGGGCAAGAAAATAGAGATGATAATGAATAGCTGAGACTAAGTTAGTAGATTATGTGTTTGGGTTCGTACCTGATAGTAACTTAGTAGTAAGGCTTGCTTCATTTGGTCATACACAAATGCAGATTGAGACAGAAATAAAAGTTAAAGATGAGGTGGAAAAATAAAAAAAATAGTATGTGCCAAGATTGCAAAACCCACTTGATACATTTCATCAAGTGAGTTTGGCAATCTCTTTGTAGTCACTAAGGGGAAAAAGACGTAAAAATGTATGAGTCTGTACAAGGTATTACAAAAATTCTTCCATCACAAAACTCCAAACATGTAAATTAAGTTCGTCCATTCAATTCCAGCCTCGCATCCACGTCTGAAGTGAAACAATTTGCGGCGTGGACTCATTACAACAGAACAACTATTTGCGAGCGACCAACTCTCTCGTATGTAGGCCGAACAGACCAACTACTTGGATTTGTTGGCTGATGTGTGTATCGCGGTGATTTGAGGAGAGAGTTCAAGAGTACTTGCAAGTTGGGAGAACTGAGACAATTGGGTAGACTGTTGGAATTGATTTACATAACAATACCTATGTCTGTATTTAGGCAGATTAGAGGAGTGTCTGGCTAACTTATAATTTGTCGGCTATGTTGATGCAAATGTAGATGAATGTGACCTAATGAGAAAAAAAAGGAACCAAACCAACACAAATTGTGTCGGACTAGGCCACTTTTCATTACGATCTCTAAAAAAATGTCCCCATTTTACAGTTACCATCAAAACCTACCCTATTAATAGTTCTTTCGATTATACAAATCAACGATATTGGGTAATGTCAATCCAATGTCATTATGCAATACCAAGTAAAATTGATACAGTAACAGTAAAAGTTAACACAGCCGATTTAAATACTTAAAATAACGTCGCACCGCACTACAAACTTTTATACACGTTTCACAAATTCCAAACCCATGTAAACTCCATCGATTATAAACACAATCCTTCAAAAGAGACTGAATACAGAATCCAATATACTCGATGGAGCCTATCCCACGCCCCAATATCAAAGGTACGCTGGTGATAACCGCATGTATTCGCGCGGCTCCTGTGACGCGGCGCAAACAGAAGAATGGGGGATATTGACTCCCTTTGACTGTGACAGTGGTATAGTTGGGGGACAAGGTAAAAGAGGAAACGAGGAATTTGAGACATTTTACAGAGAAAGAATACTGGAGTTTAATTCGCAACAAGTGTTTCGTGCCAAAAGCCTTAATACCAAAGAAGATGGTGCAGACTGAGACAGAATGATTTAAAAGAAATCGTAGTTAAATTGGTTAAAAAAATTGGTGGAAAATATCTTTAATATTTATATAATTATTGCAGAAAACAATCATGTACAGATGGAAATGTAAGATGACTTTAGTGCATCCACAATTAATAGAGCATTTGATATTGTGGCATACAAGTCCTGTTGTTTTCACACTGTGAGAGCTGATGACTGTACTCAAAGTGCTATACTCATCACCAAATTCTGAACTGAAATAATGTAGATTTATATACACGCTGAAAAAATTGCAGAATCTACGTTTGAACCCATAAAAATGCGTCAAAAACGGTATCTTCTTATTGAATCATCTAAGTTACTATGTTTGATTCATGTAGCTGTAAATATTTCCATCACTGTTTGTGCCAAAGTTTTTTAAATTCTTTAATTTTTGTATCATTGCTGAGCACTGAGATATTATATTTTTAAATCTTCAAAAAGTTTTTTCGTCTCCACACGCACTTATCTCACAACTTGCACCCCAAACCTATGTCTACAGGTGCATCGATATTGTCCCAGCCTGTGATCATTCCAGCTAGCGTGATGATACGGCAGTCGCGAATCAATCAGACAAAGATTTCAAGTCGGAGTGAAAGAATGTTCCTTTATTGTACGACTTCATTTGTCTTGTCTTTGGTTTGGAAAAAAAAGCGGCGGGAAAGTAAGGCTTTTTTACTATGGAGAGAGGTGGTAATTTAATATTTGGTTCGACTTTGATGGAGAATAAATTCCATTCTTGGACGAAGACAAGATAGCTGTGAATTATTTTAGAGCAGATCTTTTTAAAAATGTATGGATAGATTGTTGTTTCTATTTACCGGAACAAATAAAAATATGTCTCAAATTATTTACATTTCGGATCATTTCTAATTTATTGTACAATTTTAGTTACTAGTCCTATGAAGCTGTTCGTTGAAGAACGTTTTCTTATTCTGTTTACCTATTTTCCTTTGGTGTAAGTTGCCTTACCAATAAATTACGTTGCGAAGCTTTATTTTTCATTCAAAAATAGATTTTACAGATTTGGCAAATCGGCACATTGTTTAAATAAAACCATTACGAGTTTCAGATTTTCCAGTAAACTGAATCACTTTAGAACCTAAATTAGAATCTAGATTTCGATCATCATCATTAATTATTCAAGTTACTAGATAAACAAAACAGCAGCAATTTCAATTTACTTATTCAGCAGAAACATCGCAGATTTAAATAAAATACGCATTACATACACTTAGGAGAATGTCACTGTAGATACAGATCATTATTCAAGCAGTCTTAAGACAGAGATTAATAGACCCCATAAATTATTTTATTTTATTAATTTATATAGCCTCGCCTCTTAATTACCTGTATTGTAAGGTTAACATGCGTAATTTCAGATTTCAAGATTTTACATTAAGTTTTTAGTGAAATAGTGATAGATGATGTCGTTCTGTTGAAATAAAATGCTGGAAACTTAATTTGAATGATTGATCAGAAACTGGAGTCTGTTTTAGTGTAGAAAGAAGAATATTGTGTTGCATTTATTTAAGTTTTGTTGATTAATGGACTTTGACATTGACTTTGAAAGACAAAAGGAGAAAAGTCCAAAAACAGTGGTAATAAGAATTCAAGTCACAAGAATTATATATCAATTACGAAGCAAGCTTACTTCTTCTTTATATCAAAATATATTGGTTCATGTTTCAAAGTTAGTTAGACGACGTAAACATCGCAACGAAAATTATAATAATTGACAAAATTATAGGGACTATAATTATGAGTAATTAGATTACCAGTCTATTAGAATTAATTAGGGTACTATATTGATTTCAAGAACAACGGTTGCCAACCCACAGAAATGGGAGCTTCAAATGTAACACTTGAACGATTTAACATAGAATAATATTCCTCGAGCTAGGTGCATATCATGGAATACTGAACTGAATTAATCGCTAGAGAAAGCATCTTGAATAGTAACTGTCTTACTGTTGCAGAGGTAGATACGGGGTTACTTGCAGGTGCAGATGTTGACTGAAATCTTTGAATTGGTTTTATGATCAGGTATAGTTTTTTGATGATGAATGTGGCAGGGATTTGCATAGAGGCATACCCGCGGAATGTAGTACGTGTCAAGTTTAATATGGACAACACAATTCGTTACAGGATCCAAGACAGGTAAATTCATTCTCCGGGACACGTCGGGCTTCATTGTCGCGGCGCTTTGTTGGTGGTTGCCACTGTTGATTATAGTGCACAGGACTTGTAGTGGTTAGGGAATAGTGTGGTGGGTTTGTCCCAAAAAGCAATTCAAAGATTCCACAACCTTTTTAAGTTCTTTTTTGGTTTTATAAATATGCTTATGCTTTGGTTTTATAGGTTTAGTAATAATTATGCTCGAATCTTGAGTGACGTTCTGTACCCAATATGGGCGTAAAAGTAACTGCTCGAAAGATAATAGAGACTAAGAATTTGAATACTCAATGAAGAAAGACTTATAATATTGTGGATACACACCACAATTGATGCCCAAAACCTCTCATTGTGCAAAAGTCTTCGATCTCATGAATGAAATAAAATAACAAGATCTGTGGTACATCCACAAACCCGCGATAGATTACGGCCTAATCATCTTACAAAGAGGACAACAAACTTACAATGCAAATCTAAATTAATCGCCAGAGAATTACAACAACCAATAATAATGGAACACAAGCGCTAAACAATGCATAACACCTTATATTATTCATAGGCAATATTCCCGGCTCCCGGGGGATCCTCACGCCACACGAATTTCCGGGGTTAAGCAGAATCATTTTAGATTTGAACTCGCTGAGGGGAACTAACTAAATGTCGAAGATACGGAACTTAATCAATTTTGACATATTAATGGAAATGTGTAGGAGTAATTGAGGAACTCGTGGCTTGTAGGTCTTTGACAGTCGTTACTATTGGTCAGAAGCTCTAAAATTCTGACAACTAGTCTTACTATGGGATATCGTATTACCCAGTTACTGGGTTATGGAGGTCCGATAGGCAGTCGCTCCATATAAAATACTGATAGTCACCTGCATCTGGTTCGACTGGAAGCCGACTACAATATAATTAGGAAAAGGCTAGGCAGATGATGTTGTAGGAGTAATTGAATTTGTTTTTAAGAAACGTGGACGTTGAATATACAATAGAATTTTATTGAGGAGATTGTAAAGCCTGATTTCCACCGTGAGCTGGGAGGACCTATCATTGACTTCTTTTGCCACGCAAGAGAAAACTGCAACTTTTTCTACGTACAAAGAGTCGATTGAAAATGATTCAATGGACAAAAATAAAGCAAAAGTAAATAAGGTTGCTCTGGGAATCAGACGTACCTAACTTACACTTTGGTCCTTATATGGTAACAGTGTTGTACATTATTGTAATTACACCCTCGTTTTCGTAGTTACGTTTCATCCATTAACTGAGTACCAACTCAGATACAAATGCCTAACTTCAGAATAATAGCAGTACGGAAAAACGTCAACTTGTAACTTGAACTTCATATCCTAAACTGGTACTCGTCGTATATGTGTTTTATTATAAGAAAAGCAAGGAGTTGAAACTGCAACAGAATTGAGAACCTCCTTATTTTACGTCCGTTAAAAAAAACAATCAACAAAATTTCGAAAATCACAGTCCACTGCTGGATTTAGGCCACTTCCAAGATACGTCCAAATCCTACATTTTCGCATTCCTTACCCCAATCTGTCATAGACGTAAAAAACTCCAACTGCAGAACCCAACCTTAGAATCAGCACTCGTTCGTGAAACCGTTTAGAAAAAGCCAATCGGTATTCTTCAAATAAAACATTAATAATTATGATTCCCTATTATATTTACCACGAGCCCCTTGAGACTTATTTATAGATTAACCCCTAAGAAAATCTAATAACATAATATCTAATGGGTACGGGGTCAAAGAATCTTTCTGAAATTATTATTAGACATCGATACCTTTGGGTTTATTCCACTTTGTTCACCTGGGTGATATCACGTGGGTGAACAAAGTGGACAACATTGGTGTCCTCAATTCACCTCGGAAAAATATCACCTGATATCACCCAGGTGAATAACGGACACCAAAGTTGTCCACTTTGTTCACCTCGGAAAAATATCACCTGGGTGAACAAAGGCGACTTTTCTTCCGCGATGTAGTGGACTTTTATCACCTATGTAGGTAATATTGTTGTCTTTTACAAAAAAAAAATTGTCTGAAGACAATAATAATATTCTATTAAAGTTCTTTTTTTTTCAGTAATCTTTTCTTCTATGATGTTGTGGACTTTGGTGTCCGCAATTCACCTGGGTGATATCACTCAGGTGATATTTTTCCGAGGTGAATTGAGGACACCAATGTTGTCCACTTTGTTCACCCAGGTGATATCACCCACGTGAACAAAGTGGAATAAACCTACCTTTGACCCTAAACCTTTTTGAATCAATATAAGCGGTTTGTTTTTATAGGACGAGTATTTACAGTATTGAACACAGGATATCTAGTTACCTTTCAGTGTGATATTAATAGAAATACCAACATACATACGGCTACACAAATCAAGCTAAAAAAACAGTTTCTCTTGACCTCGCATTGTGTAATCTTTCCACACATTAAACGATCAACTTATACTGGTTTCTTTTTGAAAGTCCCTTTTTCAGAGAACGATTACACTTCTTTCATAATATTTCTTTATTAATGACTAGCTTCTGCCTACGACTTCGTACGCGGATCCTGTTGCTTATGCCAAAGACAACGGGATCGTCAAAATCTAAGATCTGAAAAGTGTGAAACCCAATTCCAAGAGCCCGGGTAAAAAAAATAATGTGAGTTTGGCCAGTAGAGTAAAATTGTTATTCACAATTATTCATCGTCATCGAAAATCAGTCCTAAACTGTTACCGCCTTCACTGCGTGGAGGTAGTCCCAGCTTATGTTATTTTATAATTATACAGTGAAATTAGTGATAGTTTGATTTCCACATCAGGTGTTCCAGATCTTCAATTTTTATACATAAACAAAGAGTGCTGATCAAGTTGTACAACTTTTGCAAAGACGTCATTCCTATATTTATGTTATAGTATAGCTGGGCTCTTGGAGTTCCACATCAGGTGTTCCAGATCTTCAAATTTATTCTCTCAGCAGAAAATGCTCATCACGTGGAACTATTTTTGCTATCGCACCATTTTTGTATCTCTTATAGTTTAGCTGGTCTGTTGCGGCTCTGCACCAGGTGTTCAAGTTTTCCAAGATAAATTATTCCATCATAAATGATTTCTGTGTATATAGCTTTAACCATTAAGGTTGCACACGCGACGGAAGCTTAAAAAATGGAGGAACTTCTCCCGTTTACCCATCATTTCCCTTCACTGCTCTGCTCCTATTGATTGTAGCGTGATAAAAAGTATACTTTAACCAGCTCAGGGGTATGAACAATAATTGTTCCAAGTTTCGTTTAAATCCGTCGAGTAGTTTTTGTTCCTGTAACGGTTATACAGACAGACAAAAATTTTACTGATTGCATTTTTGGCATCAGTATCGATCCCTAATCACCCAGTTATTTTGTAATTATTTCATGTACAGAATTGACCCCTATACAGATTTATTATAAGTATAGAAGAAGATAAAACGGGTGTTTTTCCATCGCCGTTTCCATGTTCCCACTGCTGGGACACAGGTCTCCTCTCTGTGAGAGGAATCTATCACGCGAGCATAGTCCGGGTTGGTAGAGATGTCATTAAGTATGTTTTTTGGTTCTGGAACATTTCCTCAGTATGTTTTCCTTCCCTGGTTTGAGATAAATGGTAATGAAATAATTAACACAAAGTAAGGTACGAACCCGTACCCGCTAACGCCACAAATTACTCTATAACCTTTCATATAAATACCTCACACAATCCATTCATCTTTTCCTCGTCTACCTGTAGCAACTTACGTCACAATTGCGTGAACTCTACTGAAGTGACGTAGACGGTCGACGTCAATGTGACACAAAAGCGAAACAAGCCTACTCTAACAAGTTCAGGCTTGTTCAACGGCGGCCATTGTTTAGACCCGAACGCCGACCAATCGCTGCAATGCTATTGGCTACCTATTCACTTCGGAACACTTCGTGAATTCAAAATTTTCGAAGTGGATTCAATTTTAGAACTTCGATTAGGCTTTGTGTAGAGAAAATTGTTGTGGAGAACTGTTTTAGAGGTCAAAGTATTTTATTTAGATAAAAGTACACTCAAGGTTAAAATAAACTATCTAGTAAAACTTTACAGACGCAATGAGTGTCGATATTTTATTAATAAAGTAGATAATTTTAATTATAATATTAGGTATAACAATGGCATACGAAGAGACGAAGTAGAATAATTATGTAGGTATCAATCATACTAAGGCGTCATTTAGTTTCTGCTATCTCTATGGAAGAAAAGTAAAAGATTTTAGGGGGTTTGACACAAAATGTGCACTTCGCAAAATGTGAAATTCGCAAAATGTGCCTCTCAAAGTAGTATTTCTCAAATAATTATTATTTTCTCAAATGATGCACATCTCAAGTTGAGCACTCCTCAAAATAGAAAACGTTTGCTGATTTATTTATTTTTTTATTAGTTTTGTGGAAAAACAAACTCAAGAAGGGATGTCCTACATCGTCTAAGTCTAAATTCTTAGTAAAGTTATTTAGACAGATTCTACGTAAAGTAGGTATGTTAAACACAGAGGGGGTGCTGTCTCTCTCAAATAAGCTTGCGTGAGTTCAGACAGGTATGTTCAAAGGTGAAAGACTTGCGTGGGTGTGTGCACCTGCTGTTCTGCTCACCCCTCGCAGTTGTCTAGCGTGACGATGTTATGTATGGGAACTTCTTTGTTAAGTAGGATTTAAGTAAAACTTTTACTCTAGTTTTGTAATCTCTTATTAGATTAAGAAAATTAATAAATAAACCAAAGAAAAAAATGACATACTTAAAATTGTCTGTTTCTGGTTTTGTTATTAAATAAATTAATCAGAATATTAAAAAAAATGTTAAAATACATGACATTTGAAATTACAACGTGCAATTACAATATTTTTTTATGTCACTTGGTGTTAATACCTACTGAAAATTTAGTATTAAATTATTTATTTTAATAAAAACATTTTTTCCTTAAATATGAATTTAGAATTAAAACTTTCAAGCAATAACAATATTTTCACAAACAACTTAATTCTTAGTCCCAATCCATTACTTTACCAAAAAAAAGGCAACAACATCAAGATTACTTCTATTACCAAAAAAAAAAGAAAACAAACAAGAAAAAATATTCCTCCCTCTCCCACTCTTAACCTACAGAGTTTATAAGGGGCGCCCCTTATTCCGGCCATAATTGTACAACAGATTATAAATTAAGCCACCTGGGTTAATTAAGTGTAGCCTTTGAGTTAGGGTGGCCATGATTTGGGGGAGACAAGGTGTATGATGGATGAGGTGGATGCTGGTGGACGTCGGGAGTGGATGTTGTGAGTGATGGATGAATTGTCTCTTTATTTATTTATTTGTTAGATCTGTTGGTTGATAATTTTGTACTGGAGTTTAGTTGTGTTTTCAATTTTTTGTTAGTGTGATTTGAGGAAAGAACAAGGAATACTGAATTTTGATTTATTTTTTAGGAATTTTTCAAAGGATAAAATTATTTAAAATTTATGATTTCTCAAGTTTCCTTCCCTATTCAAGTATCTTTATTTAAATAGAGTGTTCTGATGAGAAATCTTTCCCATAGCCAATTTTGCCCTTCAGCAAATCTTAAAATTCTGCGGTAACATTATTTTAATAAAAATGCCAATGAACGCAGTCTTAAATAAATTCATAACACGTGTTTATTCTTCCTAGGCACTTTATCATTCTGATCATTTCTACTTTTACTTCGAACTACACGTTCAGTAACAGCGACACGCGTATTGCGTATTGTACATTGACAGCACTAAAAACAAATCAGTTTTGCGCGGTCTGTTGCGTCGGGCGCACGCTTAGTAGCAATCGCTCCGTGAATTAATTAACTACCCGGAAAACAAAAACAGTAATAATGGACGATGATAACGAGGAGGACGATTTAGTGTTTAATAGTGATAAAAGTGATTCAGAAATACTCAAAGAATGTGAAATTGCGCTGGATGATATGACCGAGAATGTTGAAAACAGAAGAAAAAATTAATATCCGTTGAAAAAAGAAAAGAGAGGGAAGATGACAGTAGTATAGAAGAATATATAACAGTTAACAAGCAGCCTAAACTCCTTATTCGAAGTAATTCGAATAATGCAGAGAATAACCAGGGCATTTTACAAAACACAAATGAGAACCGGAGGGTAGAAGAAAAACAAAATAATGATGGTACTTATAATGAAGTTTGTGTATCATCGGTAGAAGTTCTGCCTAAACAAATGGCGTTTGCGAAGTTGCTGAGAAATGAAAATATAAAAAATATAATAAGAATTAAATATAAAAGCCCATATAAAGTACTTGTCCGCTTTGCCTCAAATGAGGATGCTGGAAAGTTGATAAAATGCCAGAAATTCATAGAAATAGGATATAAATGCCATATGACGTATGAGTCAACGATGTCTTTTGGTATAATTAAAGGTGTTGACATGGAGTTAAACGAGGCAGAAATTATGAATATTTTGGAAAGCGAAGCAAAAATATTAGCAATCAAAAGATTAAAACGAATCAGCTCAAACGAATTATGGGTGGACAGTGAGACTATAAGAATATGCTTTGAAGGTTCCATTTTGCCGCCATACGTATATGCGTATGGATGCAGATTCAGAGTGGATCCTTTTGTATTCCCGGTAACACAATGTACAGGATGCTGGAAGTTTGGACACTATCTCAAATACTGCCCAGTTAAAATGAAAATCTGTCCTAAATGCGGGGGGCAACATGAAAACTGTGAGATTAAAGATTACATATGTCTAAACTGCGAGGGTCCCCACCTAGTATTAGACAAACAATGCCCTTTATATATTAAAGAAAAAAATATCCGAGCAATTATGGCCAAGGAAAATGCTACGTACAGAAAAGCTTTAGAAATATTTAATTCGTCTAAAAAAATAAACACAAACGTACAAAAAGAAATAAATACAAATATTCAAGAATTTAACCAACCGTCAACACATATGACGACACCAGTATTGAACAACTCCATAGAAACTTACAGTTATATAGTAGCTAAGAATGGAGTTAAAGGAAACACAGTAGATAGGCCGACTAAGAGAAATCCATTGAGTAAAAAAGGCCGTGACATAAGTCCATCACAGAGAAAGAAGCAAAAAGAAAAACCAAGTTTTACAGAAGAGGTACCTATGACAACACAAGAAGATTGGACTGATATCAATGACGAGGGAAGTAACCGCAATAAAATAGTAGATAAGTACAGATTTGATTTTAAGAAATTTATTTTGAAATTGAAAAACATTATTTTGTCTGAGAAGAGTTTAGAAGAAAAAATTGTAACGTGCATAAAATTAATATATGAAGATGTTAAGAAATGTATATTTAGTCTGTTTAATAATGTTAACTTGATACAATACTTACTGTCAATGTTTAATGGATAGCAGCTCCTATTATCATTCTGTTATTAACATACTGCAGTGGAACTCACAGAGTATTAAGCCTAAATTACTAAGCTTTGCGGAGCTTTTAAATACAGAGCAAATTCATGTAGCGATTATTAGTGAGACTTGGTTGGATTCGGAAGAAACTCTCTATATTAACTCATATAATGTTTATAGACAAGATAGATTGGATGGCTATGGTGGGGTAGCTATCATAGTCCATAAATCAGTTAAAGCACACGCCAGTCCTATTAATATTAAGAATTCAGGTATAGAAATATTACACGTTAAATTATTAAACTGCAGTAACTTAGAAAACGTTGTCTCTATATACTGTCCATCATCAAAACCAACACAAACTTGCGATTGGGAAGAAATATTTGAAAAATTCAGAAGTAAATCATTGATAGCCGGTGACTTCAATGGTCACCACACGAATTGGTCGTACAAGACTGATTCGAGGGGAACACAAATATTTGATGCATCATTAGAATATGGACAAATCTCTCTTAATAACGGGGCTCCTACGCGTATTAAACTAGTAGAAGGTATCTTAAGGCAGACTTCACCAGATATTTCTTTTACATCAACAGATATTGCTACAGAATTTTATTGGAAAACTCTTCAAGAAAACTTAGGCAGCGACCATTTGATCATCAAATTGTCGAAAAATCATCATGATAAGTCACGGCACATCAAAAAGCGCAACCTAAAGTTAGCCGATTGGAACAAATATAGAAACTTACTTAAAGAGACGTTCTGTAATAACGATATAATCAATAATTGCTATTCCCATAATATACAAGAAATGTATGATTATTTAATGGTCAAAATAAACAGGGCAGCAGATGATAGTATTCCTATAATTAAAATATGTACAAATCCTTCAGATAAATTTAAACCTAAGCCATACTGGACTCCCGAACTCTCTCTGGCTGTAGCGCGTCGTAGATTAGCACTGAGAAATTTTAGGAGGAATCCCACCCCCAATAATTTAAACACGTTGGAACATCAAATGAAACAATGTACGAAAGTTATAGCTAGAGCCCGCAGCCAAAATTGGAATAGATTTTGCAGCTCTGTGGACGAAAAATCCTCAGCATCCGAACTTTGGAATAAAATGAGATGGATCAAGGGATATAGAAAAACAAAGACTCATATCCCGGTCACCAAACAAATAGAATTATTATGTTCGCTTACCCCTGATTCAGTTCTAAATAAAGCTCCAGACATCATATCAAAAAATAATATTATGGAAATTGATTTCACAATGCAAGAGCTTGAATGCTGTCTAAAAAAAAAAGATACCACTCCTGGTGACGACAACATTGCCTACTCAATGATTTACAACTTACCGGAAGATGTAAAAAGGTTTTTACTAAAGTTATATAACCTTATCTTACACACCGGTTATATTCCATCACAATGGCGTGAAATTAAAGTTATAGCTATTCAGAAACCGAACACATCTGGTGCCGAACAAAAACTTCGTCCTTTATCATTAATTTCTTGTATATGTAAAATTTTACATTCTATGATAGGGAAGCGTTTAGAGTGGTATGTGGAAAAGAATGAAATTATATCTGAGTTTACAGTAGGATTCAGGAGATCACACTCATGCATAGATAGCTTGGCACGGTTGGTCACTCAAATTCAGATAGGATACTCTGAAAATATCCCTACTATTGCGTGTTTTTTAGATATAGACAGTGCCTACAACAAAATCTTAGTTGAAGCAGTAGTGAGAGTTCTGGATGAGATCAAAGTAGGCGAGAAACTATGTCATTATTTCTGGAACTTTCTTAGAGAACGACATTTAACAATTAAAGATGATGACGGCCA
This sequence comes from Agrotis exclamationis, assembly GCA_950005045.1. Classification (NCBI taxonomy): domain Eukaryota; kingdom Metazoa; phylum Arthropoda; class Insecta; order Lepidoptera; family Noctuidae; genus Agrotis; species Agrotis exclamationis. The sequence goes on from OX465441.1 coordinate 15,660,498, forward strand.
ACCTATAGTTACAAGATGGACAGCCAATGGATTGGCACAAGGGGATCCGATTTCACCTCTACTTTTTAATATAGTAACACATAAGATATGTTTTATGTTAAGGAATGTAATGGTTTCTCAATATGCAGACGACTTTGTGATATACGTAAGTAACAAAAACTTGAATCAGTGTAAAATAAATATTGAAGAAGCGCTTAAAGTACTTATTATTTTATTAGAAGAATTAGGGTTACAATTGTCTGCAACAAAATCAAAATACTGTGTGTTTAGTAGAGGACACAGGCGAATTATACCGAATATAACTATTGCAAATAATAATTTACCAATGTCACCATGCATAAAATATCTGGGTATGTGGTTGGACCGCAGCCTAAGTTGGAGTAAGCATATAAACGAAATATCTGGAAAAGCTTCCAAATTCCTAAATCTATTAAAAGTTTTATCGGGGCCTACGTGGGGAGTTCATCAGAGACATATTAGGAGGCTCTATATCTCATTAATTAGAAGTCGTATAGACTATGCAAGCTTTCTATATGACAACAGTGCTAAAACTCAAGGGTCTAAACTTGACCGAGTCCAAAACCAGGCCTTACGAATAATCGGTGGATTTATTAAAAGCTCCCCAATCCATGTAATGGAAAGCGAACTTGGTATACCACCGCTATATTTAAGGAGGCAATACCTAGCAGCTAAATTTTGTTTAAAAAGCCAATCCTGGTCTAACAATGTTACTACTCAACTTGTTAATAAGCTGAACATATTATGTAACAACATATATTGGCAAAGGAAAAAAAAGCCTTTAATTGCGACTACATATAATGAGACCAAACACTGTAATGTCCACTGCTCATATCCACTAATTATGTTCAAACAAAATATATGGGTAACATACACACGTATCACAGATGCTATTAAAATAAACTTAGATAGTATTAAGAAAGGAAAATCGGAATATGAATGTAATTTCCTTAAATGTAATGTTTTGGATGAACTGAACGAAAAATATTTAAGTTGGCATAAAATCTATACGGATGGATCTAAAAAGGATAATACTTTGGGTGCTGCTTTTTATATAACTTCGGTGGAACATCGTGTTTATTTTAATATTAAGAATAATTTGACTATTATGTCAGCGGAACTCATTGCAGTTTCAGAAGCTCTATCATTTATCATCCAAAATAAATGGAACAACACTGTAATCTTTTCGGACAGTAAGAGTGCACTGCAGCATTTGGCTCGATGCGCCTCTGGAGTCAGAGGTGTATCGATAGCCTACGAAATACTCGAGAAGATATTACAGTTGCAAGACCAAGGCATAGTGCTGAGACTGCAATGGATTCCAGCTCATATTGGAATACATGGTAACGAAGAGGCGGACAGATTAGCAAAATTAGGATGCACTGAAGGAATCGAAATTAACACATTACCTGACCATTCGGAAATACTACCAAAATTTAAAATACTAAACTACAATAAATGGAAACAACACTTCAACTTAGTATCTAGAGACAAAGGAATCTGGTACAAAACTTTGCAATCCGAACCTCTTCGGATACCATGGTTTATAACAAAGAAAGTCAATAGAAATCTGACGAGACTATTGTTAAGACTTAGATCTGGACACATCCCATCAAAAAAATTTGCATACATGATGAAAAAAGTGGACTCTCCTAATTGCGATTTGTGCGGAGTAGAGGAAGACCTGCAACATGTTTTGATGGAATGTGTCAAAAATAGCCAGGAGCGAGAGTTGCTGAGGGGAGCACTGAAGATAAACAAGTATGATGTAGGAATCGCGCAAACTATTTTATCATCCCCAACATCTGATAAAGCGAGGTTGCTATGTAGTTTATTTACAGTGCTTCCACAGTAGCTGTCTTCTTGATGCCTTTCTTATGAGTTTGTTATCTCTAATGATGGACACAATGGGGTTGTCATATCCAAATAAGGATAAAAGCCCCCCAAAAAAAAAAACTGAATAAAAAAAAAAAAAAAAAAAAAAACAAATGACAGAAAGTTATATAAAGGGGTTGTTATGCCACGATTTCTTCGTAATATATCTTACAGAACAACCGTTCCCACGTGGCCGAAACAAGAATTGATGAATGCACTTTTCGCTTGACCAAAAGCCGTAAACTTAGTCAGTTTTTATTCAAAGCTTATGTAAGAGGCTTTTAGTTTTAACCTAACTTAAAAATAAAGTACAGTTACGACACAAAATATTATTATCGAAACAAATGAGCAAGAAGTATTGCTATTTCCGATGAAGGCTGCACTAAATCTTGGAAAAACGTAGCTTGACTACAAATATTCCAGTCCCAAATATCCCGAGCCTCCATCAAACCATGGTCACCCTAACTTTATCTTAACCAGGTACTTGTGAACTGTCACCTACACAAAGTTAACGGAATAACAACACAGTAACGGAATAACAACGATTGTCCAAACAATTATCGTTATCCGTTACATGAAGCAGAAGGCTTCTCTGGGGGGTAAGCAAGAGGGGCCGGGGGGACGATGTGGTAGTTAATGGATGAACTTGCGGCTAAGTTCGGATACAATAGGGATGGTTTTGGTTTATTTATCGTGCCTCTGTTATTGCTGTGACTTTTGAGATTTATTGGTAACGAATGGATAAAATTACAATGGTTACAGAATCAAAATGTTCTATTCCATTTAGACCTACCTGCTAAGGCAGTTAGAAAACATCAAATAATAGGTAAATAAGTTCGGGAAAAGAACCGGCAAGAAACTCTATGGTTATTCTGGCAACTGAAAACTGGCACTGACTCCACGATTTGTGTATTTACTGAACGATTGACTACTGATCTGCGTGTCCCGCGTTCGATTCTCGCGCAAAACAAATATAAGTATGGCCAAGAGATAGTTGTTTCGTGTCTAAAGATTCTGGAGGAATTTGAATTTTCTGTCGATATGATAATGCTTCTACCAAAATAACGAAAGGTTTTTCACGACATCTCAGAAATGAAAATCTAGACTTGATGTGTGTCAGTATAGACTAAAGACAAACAAACAACGACAAAATGGTAAAACACTATCAAGTAAAGACAAATTCTCCAACATAATAATGTAACAGCAATCTCAGTAGATCACAGTCAGTGTCAATAAGGGCGTGTTTAGCATGTCACACATCTTCCTCCACACTATCGTGTCGAAACTTCCATTTAGAGCCAGCTTCGTCTTCGAGGACACGATCTTTCATCGCATAATCAACATTTCTCCTTGAAATCATAGAATAATGAACAGATGCGATGTTCTTGAACTCATTTTGTACTTACACTATTTTGACTAAAGAAGAAATTATCAGTGTAAGCATAATAATGGTAATCCGTAAGAAAATAATATAGAATGTAACAGTAACTACCGCTAGAGGAAGTCGAAAGGGCAACAGTTATGTCCTATCAGTCGCAGGACCAAAATCAAAATATTTTATTCACAGCGGCCTCAATGGGCACTTATAAAACGACGAAATATTGGGACGGTTCGGGTTTTCTTAGAGAAGAACCGGCAGGAAACTCCATGGTTACTATTTTACACAATACCACAATATCTCAAACCAGCTTAAAATCCGATTAACTGTAGTGTGGACTGTAAATTAACCAAGAATTCTTGCACAACTGTTTATGGGTTGAGAGAAAATGATGTGGAGCAATAGACCTTCTGGAGTGTCGTGTCTACCAAATTTTCCAATTCTTTGCCACAACCAAGTGAGTGTGTTTATTCTCCCGCGACGACAGCGCCTCAGATAAGCAACACTCTTGTTTATATAAATTACTCTCACATAAGTGTCATGTTCCGGAGACGAAATGTGTGAGATCTGGGAGGATGAGGAACTGATGAGTAACTGTCTACTGTTTGTGTGGTTTATATGGAGCTTTTATAAGTTTCTTTTTGTGACAAATATACGTGCCTATTTCTCTTTCACTGTGTTTCCTTTTGCGAAAGAAATAAGCTAGAATTACATCGTCATAATCATTTTCTGCTCTCACTTTTCTTACAGCAAAGGACGAGTTATTGGAGTTGGCTCCAAGCCTAACAATTATCTTTAACATCAATCTACCTCAATCTGTCACTTAATACATTTTCAATCTTATCACACCTTCTACATAGAAGGTTATAATTCGATTGGTAAAATTTGACAGTTTGGGGTAGCTTGACCTGCTGGCGTATGTAGTACGTACATTACACTGTTCAAAGTTCAAATACTCATTAGTGTTCCACATTCATAATCTAAAATCAATTCCAAATTAGGTAGCGTGGAACGCTTTGGAATACACAATATTATTTCTAAACTAGCTTTTGCCCGCGACTTCGTCCGCGTGGAATAGTTACTTTGGGCTAACGTTAAATTTAACCCGGATTTCGAAGCATTCTTCATTGGCGCTCCGCTCCTATTGGCCTTAGCGTGATGATATATAGCCTATAGCCTTTCTCTATAAATTGACTATTTTATACCTTCGGCCGCGAGACGCGTCGAGCGCGGCGACCGATTCTCAAAAATAATCCTTATAGCATGATTCAGTATTCACGCGCAATGGCTTATTGGCGTATTTCATGTACAACTTTGGTGTTTCTGTACTGATTTATATGATTTTTTTTTTATGGAGCAGTTAATTAATGTTAACTTTTTCAATTAGGGGTGACTGAGAGTGTTATAAACGTAAGAGTATTCAAATGTAATCAGAAAGCTTCGAACTGCTAAGCTATCGGGAGTTACACGTGTTATTGTGAGTCAACCATAAAAGATAGACATATGCTGTCGTGGGGTATTTTTTATATAATTTTAAGGAGAAAATTTCCGTCATAAATGATTTCTGTGTAGCTTAACCATTAGGGTTGCACACGCGACGGAAGATTAAAAAACCCACGTTTTTAAATGTCCTAAAAATAAGAAAATAACCCTACGGGGCTGAGAGAGGGGCCACTCAAAACGTGGGGGCGTAAATTATTTATGAGATATTTACATGACGTGTATAGCTCGTGGGCGTAACTTGCAAAGATACGCCCCCACGTTTTGATTGGCCCATCTCTCAGCCCTGTAGGGTTATTTTCTTATTTTTAGGACATTTAAAAACGTGGGCTTTTAGATTTTTTAAATTTATTAATTATTTTATTATTTTTATCTTTGTTCATCGGGTTTGAAGGTACCCTGAAAATTTCAGCCTGCTAGCTTATCGGAAAGTGCCTCAAAATTGAGTTGCAAAAATCCAACCGGAACGACAAAACGTGGGAAAAACACGCTTTGAGCACCCACTAAATATTATACTTTTTTTTAGTCTTCTTCATATTCAAACTTAATTTACTTCTTATCCGCCAACTTGGGACGGCTGCCATGTTGGATTTAGGTCACGTGATATTTTTTTTCGTATCCCATTCAGCAAACCGTTTCGTTTAATACCCATATCATGGGGATGCATTTCAAATAGCCGATCCGCCATCTTGGATGTCCGCCATGTTGGATTTAAGACACGTGACTATTTTTTTCATATTCCTGACAGCAAACCCTTTCATTTGATACCCATATCTTGGGGGTGCATTTCAAATAGCCTGTCCGCCATCTTGGACGTCAGCCATATTGGATTTAAGTCACATGACTATTTTTTTCGTATTCCTGACAGCAAACCCTTTCATTTGATACTCATATCATGGGGGTGGATTTTAAACAGCCAGTCTGCCATCTTGAACGTCCGCCATATTGGATTTAGGTCACGTGACTATTTTTTTCGTATTCCCGACAGCAAACCCTTTCATTTGATATCCATATCATAGGGGTGCATTTCAAATAGCCTGTCTGCCATCTTGGACGTCCGCCATATTGGATTTAAGTCACCTGACTAAATTTTCGTATTCCTGACAGCAAACCCTTTCATTTGATACCCATATCATGGGGGTGGATTTTAAACAGCCAGTCTGCCATCTTGAACGTCCGCCATATTGGATTTAAGTCACGTGACTATTTTGTTCGTATTCCCGACAGCAAACCCTTTCATTTGATATCCATATCATAGGGGTGCATTTCAAATAGCCTGTCTGCCATCTTGGACGTCCGCCATATTGGATTTAAATCACGTGACTATTTTTATTTCGTATTCCTGACAGCAAACCCTTTCATTTGATACTCATATCATGGGGGTGGATTTCAAACAGCCAGTCCGCCATCTTGGGTAGGCCGCCATATTGGATTTGTAATGACGTTTCTTAGCTAGTCATGTATTTTCATCAGAACTCAGAGCATGTGCAAAATTTCAGTCTGCTAGCTTATCGGAAAGTGCCTCAAAATTGAGTTGTAAAAATCCAATCGGAATCCCTTCACTGCTCTGCTCCTATTGATTGTAGCGTGATGAAAAGTATACTATAACCTGCTCAGGAGTATGAAAAATAATTGTACCAAGTTTCGTTAAAATCCGTCGAGTAGTTTTTGTTTCTATAGCGGTTATACAGACAGACAGACAGACAGACAGACAGACAGACAGACAGACAATAATTTTACTGATTGCATTTTTGGCATCAGTATCGATCCCTAAACAACCCCTGATAGTTATTTTGGAAATATATTTAATGTACAGAATTGACCTCTCTACAGATTTATTATAAGTATAGATAGATAGAAGAAGATATAGAAGATAGATTGCATTTTTGGCATCAGTATCGATCCCTAAACAACCCCTGATAGTTATTTTGGAAATATATTTAATGTACAGAATTGACCTCTCTACAGATTTATTATAAGTATAGATGTAAACCACGACTGAACAAACACCACAAAATCGACGCGCTTTATGTATTCCAATACAAAATCAAAACTGAACGATAGCCAACCAGTCATAGCTAACAAAAGCATTATCAACATTATCCGTCTAACAGTTATTCTACACAATGACCTAATCGACAACACAGAGCGGCTATTGTTTACTATAACGAGATATATCCAGTAACAACCAGATATTACCAGTTATAACCGGCTGTAACCGGATCGATCAGGTTCGGCCGCACGGTAGTTTTGGCGGGAGCTGTCAAATGCAACGATTTTGAGTGGTCGTGTTATAGTTGATGGGGCGCCAAATTATATGAGACACGGTTTGAAATTTTGTCGTAAATTTAAATATTCGTTGAGGGATAATGTAATAGCTAATGTTGGGGTTATCGTTTTGGAAGTATGCTTAGATACAAGAAGAAAGATGAAGTCAAAAAGCTTTTAGTAAGTTTTAAGTTTTCCGCCTCTACGAAGTTAGTAACAGTTTGTCAATTATGTATAAGCTTCTATCACAACCATAATCAGTTCATTGAGTCCCCACTGCTGGGACAAAGACTTCCTCTCTGTAAAAATGTAAGCTATAATCCCCCATCCCAGCCCAGTGTGGAATTGTAGATTAGAAATGTTTTAAAACTAAAAATTTAAGACCTTGCGGCCTTGTCTAGTGGCATCTATCAAATATGTAAACAAAGTGAATTCTCAAGTTTATTTGGAAAGCTTGCAACCACACTAATGTACAATGAAAATAAATAATAAAATGATGCTTTTTATAAATGGAACTTAAAAGCAAAACACACTTATCCCAAACAAGATAAAATGCTAACTCAGTGACTGACACTGACAAAATCATTTAGTGATGCAAACAGAATAACACTTACATCACTAGAATCAAACATCAGTCTCCACTCAACCTATTACTCACAAAGGCAGAATAAGAAAGATATCTAAATTCTATTTATCTAGACACTCTTAGAAAAATCTAGTTTGAAATGGGCAAAGTTGTGTTAAAAGCTTTATTAAGGCGAGTGCATTAGGGTCCTAATTTCATATTCTTTTATTAATTTAAATAATTCATGATTTGCCAATAATACATTAACGTTAGCGACTAATGCAATACTGCTTGTTGAGACTTATGTGCATTTGTAAATTTCTATGTTTTTTTAGATAATTTTATAGAAAACTTATTTTTAAATATACTGACCCAGTTATGGTCTGGTTGAATTAACTTTAGAAAAGAAAACAATTAAATTCAAACTGAAACTCAAAGCGTATATTTCAATTTGACCATTACAGGCACTTTTGAGTTGAAAAATTCCCTGTCACAAGACATAATAGCTTGTAAAAGTACTGTAGTTGCTCAATCCAAATCTTAGATCTCTATGGAGAAGAATGGGCAAGATACTCCATGGACACTCACTTTAATCCAGGATTGGTCTACATAGACGTCATCACGTCTTACATAGACAAATCCTGTTTCTCAACATTGGGAATACTACAGGCTTACTAAGTTAAGAGTATCCCCTTAACAGCTGTAATCCATCAACCCTAAATGGCTTGAATGAATCGTAACAGTAATTGTTGCCAATGACATGCCCTTTGCATTTAAGCTGTTACATTAAGTCACCCCTTTATAACGAACCCAATGAGACCCCCTGGGGGCCGAATTGATTTTTTTTTTCCCTTGTTATAAGTTATTTTAAGACCGAGCTCTGCCCAGATCCAAATAGAGGATACCCAGAAACTCTAACAGACAAAGCGAAAACAAAAAATGTGATTATTTTTGGGGTTCGAACCTGCGGTCATGAGCATAGAAATCAACGCCAAACATGTGGTGGTGCGAGCTATCTGTCAAATTGTATAGAATAATTCATTAATAGTTTGGGCTCGTTGTCAAAACACCAAAAGGTCGAAAGAGGGTCGAAACCACGGGTTTCATGCTTAGACAATAGACGCCCTGTTTCGGGCGACGAAATTATAAAATTTCATATTGTGCCACAAAAGGATTTTTTTTCTGACATGGGATCTAGCGTAATCGATTTTTCGCCTCTGTTCAAAGTAGTTTTCAAGAATCGAAAAATATATATAAAATAGCTCGTTTAATAGTATTGGATCGTTATTTTTTGTTGCTGTCTTGCCCCTCCCTCACCCTTCCTGATTTAAATGACACTCAATCAAATAAAAATATTTCAAAGCCTTTTGTGTCTCGTTTTACTGAAACCTTTTTCAACCATTCGTTATAGTGGAGACGATAAATTGAGTCCTTGACATTTACACTCGTATTTCAAGACCGTCATAAGTCAATTGCACGCTCAGGTTGACTCAGTTGCCATGGCAACGGTATAAAAGGCCCTCCGTGTCGTATTCTTAGCCACAATAGTGTAACTTACTGCATAAATAAATAGAAAATCTGTTTAGCCCATCAGATTGTCAAGATTAGATTTTTAGTCAACCATCCTATTGGGGTTTCTGGAATTTGACAAATGTTTAGAATTAGCCGTCAGATGGTAGCAATCTGTCCTTGGATGGGTAAGCAAAGTTAAGCAACGCATATCTACGTCTGTTTTCGTTCTGTCTTTCTAGTATTATATAGCTTCATAGCCAGCATTGTGTGAGTACTATGTACTTGAGCTATCATTGACCAGATACCTACGTCTTTTATTGACTTGAATGACTCTGGCGGTTGAGAGTATGTCATGCTCACTCAAAAGTCTCGCTGATGGTGGCGTGTATGTCGGATCATTTAGCTCCCTTCAAAATGGTTGAGCTGAATGGTGCTGATATATGTGTCATGTTCGTGAACAGGCGGTGTCAGTTGGGACTGGTCATCACTTAGCTGCCACGGTCTATTTTAATTATTAATAACTTTATTTTTGAATTGTCTTTTTTATTTTACTATGGACACTATTAACTTGCCACATCGTTCTCACATAATATACCATCTGATGATGAATGATGTAACTAAAGTTCTGTAATAATTTTGGCGATTAAAAAAGAGTGTCCATGGAGTTTCTTGCTCATTCTTCTCCATAGAGATCTAGGCTTTGGAATGAGCATCTACAGTACTTTCACAGTTTTTATGTCTTGTGTACTAGTTTAATTTTATGTCTTTTGGCAATTCAAAAGTGCCTGTAATTGGCCTAGTTGAAATAAACGATTTGATTGATTGATTGAATGGGTCACCAAAGTTAAGCAACTCTCGAGGTCTGTGTCTTTGGATGGATGAGCAAGGTTAAGCAATACATGTTTGTCTGTGGATAAGTCTTTTGTAATCAAGTCATGGTTAAATCAAACCAATAACTAGTTACGAACTGAAATCTCTTCAAGGTAAAGAGAGTTTCACGTAATCTTGTGTACATGAGGTACGTGATCTATTTTCTCACAGAGCCCATCGTTGGGGCAATAAACCGTTTATAGTTTCCGGTGGAGGCAGCAGTCAAGGTCGGGCAACTAGTTATCCATACCATGTCCTACAGTTTATTTTGATTCACTGTTTTATGCAGATTCTTTGATTTCCATGGTGGATTTTTTTGTGTCTGTGGTTTTTTATTGCAGATTTAGATATGTGTTGGGGTACTCTAGTGGTAACGATCTTGACTTATGAGTCTTCGGTTATGGGTTATGGGCACTTGAGTCTGCAATCATAATTAGTTAGTGGATGTCACATGTCTTCGAATTTTTGGTTCTAGGACATGCCGGTTTCCTCACGATGTTTTCCTTCACCGTTTTGAGCGCAGTGGTGATGAAATAAATTACACAAAGTAATGCGCCTGGCTGGATTCGAACCCACGACCTACAACTCGTAGGTAAGTCGGCGCCGATACCACTGGGCCACCACTGCTCTTAGTAGCTACATCAGATTTTTTTTAAAATCTTCATTACACACTCTCTGGCAGATAAGGACTTATTATGAATGATCCTGTCATAGAGGCTAGGCCTTTGTTTCAAACATTATAGGTAAGCTGATCGTAAGCTAAAACTCATATCTTTTTTTTTATTTTAGCGTGGTAAAATCATCAAATGAGTCCTCCCACCCAGGGCAGGGCGGGAGAGACTGTCAGACTTGTACTGACTAAAACCCACGGTGTACTTCAATAGCCCTTTACGTTCCGACGCCACGGTTACTCGTTAGTCCCGCGACCCCGGCAGGCTTTGGCCTTCTAAGGGGGCTCCGTCATTTTGCTGACAGCTCTTTGATGCACGTGTGCAACACGACGCGCCGTCGACCCGGGCATGATCCATGATCGGACAGCGAGTCGCCTATTACTCACCATCCGCATGCCCTGCTAAAACTCACATCACTGGATGAAAAATTAGCGATGTCAGGAAGATAAATAAGCTATTACCGATGGATATTTTCGTCGACATTGACCTAAAACTGTCTGTAGGTCATGCTTGCCTAGTCATAGCGATTCTTGTGGCTATGAGTTCATTCTTCAGCGCAGATATTTTTGTAAGTCAAATAAATTCACACATATTTTCGGTGTTTACAGCAAATGTTTGATGCATGGTTTAAACAGATCTTACATCGTGTTACCTAGTAATAACTGGGTCGTGGAGATCAGATAAGCAATCACTCCATGTTGTAAAATATTTTTAAAAGAGTAAGTATGGCGTTTCATGCCTATTTTTCTCCATACGAACCCTTGCGAATGGGTGTAGAATCAATGCCATCCCATCCCATTTCCCTTAATTTCAAATTCGATGTTCAAAAGTGCCTCTTTGATGACTTAATTGAAGTAAATGTTTTGACTTTGACTTGTCTTTAAATACTGATATTCAGCTGCATCTGGTTAGACTGGAAACCGACCCCAACATACTCTGTCTGTTTCACTCACTGGAACTAGCCTGGTTTTAAGACGTCACAATACGGCCGTAGTTGGGAAAAGGCAGATGGCAAGATAACTTGCCTTAAAAAACAGTTTTTTTAACAATTATTCGCAAATGCACGTCATAGCAATATCTATATCCTATTCATGCTACGTATATCAATCACAGGTATGATCTTGTTATATTATAAATGCTAAAGTATATGAGAATGTATGTATAGATGTCTGTTACTCTTTCACGCAAAATCTACTCAACAGATTTGGATGGAATTTACTACACAAATAGTTTATAACCTGGACTATAACATATAGAATAGTATTTATCCCGATTTTATCTTCCTGTGGGATTATATTAGTTTTAGCGGGCGAAGCCGCTGGTACCAGCAGTATTGTTATAACTATGTGTAATATAATAATTAATAAATAAGTCAAATCAACAACAAACCGACTCTTTCTAATAATGACAACGACACTAATTTACAAACCACCCGTTCACACAACTTCCATTCAAAAATTTTTATATCAACAGAAAAAAATGCAAAAACATACATTTCTCACAAATATAGTTCATCGTTCCCCTACAGTGAAACGGAACGTAAGCAAAGCTTTGATGCATGTAGCTTTCAACAAAAATGTTCCCCAGTAACGTACCCACATAGAATCAGGTCATATGCGAATGCTTTCCAAACCTATTCGGAAACTCTTTCTGAGGCTCTAGCATTAATTCTATGAATTTGATCGTACAGCGGCGTACTTTAAGTAACAGACGTAAATTATATGAAAAATGAAAAAGCGCCCCTAGGAACTAATTTTATCCATGAAATTAACGTCAAAGTTCCGAAAACGTGAATACTCGTGACATTTTTCACGTTTTTCCTAGTTCCTCTTTCATAAACTAGAGGCACTTTTTCATTTTCCATTCAATTTACGTCTCAATACTTCAAATACGTTGTATGGTAAAATACGGAAAACTTGTGTGGAAGCCTCTGGTCTAGTTGGCGGATTGACAAATTGTGTGTAAACAATTATCGGATGCTGGACAATGATGGTGAACGCTGGACAATGCTGGCCCAACGCCGATAAACAGAAACATGATGTTTGGTAAACTTAATCTGTGTTGAAAACAAGGATAGATGTAATGCTTGGCCACGAGCCATGTGTTTTACTACATTGAATGCGGAGAAAAGAATTGAAAGAGATTGCTTAGAGTACACACATTCGAAAAGTTTGTGATCACTAGAATAAGCAGATAAAAAAAAACCGAAAATTTCTTAGTTATGTCCTTTAGATACAAATACCCTGTAATAATAATCTAAAAAAAACTTTTTCAAAAAAAAATGTAACCGACTTCCCACAAAAAAGTTCAAAATAACCTACAAAAAACTTTTCTTTCGAAAGTCGGTGACTTTCTTTTTTATTTCATTGACTTTTTGTCACCGACTTTCGAAAGAAAAGTTTTTTGTAGGTTATTTCGAACTTTTTTGTGGGAAGTCGGTTACATTTTTTTTTGAAAAAGGTTTTTATTTTATCCTGTTTAGTTTCAATATTCAACCCAAATTATTGTCAAATACATAATTTTCTTACATGTAGGTACAATAAAATATTGTAATCCGTAGCACCGGTAATAACATCGTCCATGTATGTACTCTTACACAATGAGCTAAAAATGAAAACTACTGCACCAAACTAAATGAAAATTTTATGGGACCAAACGGCAGATATACTGTATCGAACAAAAAAAGAATCATTGAAATCGGACCAGAAACCTCGGAGTAATCGGTGTAGACAATGTTGAAAACTTTTAGGATTTTATTGATTTTTCAAAAAGTGCTAGTCCGATTTCGATAAAATTTTAATGGGACCATTCGGGAAGTATAGGGTAGAAAGGGGTAATGGGGGTCACTTAAGCAAGAATTAGAATACACAAGTTAAAATTAACAAAATCTTTATTGCAACCACCTCATAACAAAATTTACTTAATTAGTTATAATTGAATTTATGACAATTCAAAAGTGCCTGTAACTGGCCTACTTGAAATAAACGCTTTGATTTTGATTTTGATTGGAGATCAATAATTATTACAATAATCATCATTTTTTGGGAAATATAAAAGTATGAAAAAAAAACTGTTTTGACTCCCATTGCCCTGAGGTACGGGTAATTGAGGTCACCTTGTGGGCAATAAGGATCATAGAAAAATCTAGCACAAATCGCAAATATAGTCCTTGGCAGACTCCCACCCAGTACAATCTGCGTGAGCTCATAAACCACACGAGGTGCACCTGTACCAAACCTCATTATTTTTGCCAAATTCGTTGCAGATTAAGCATAGGTACATTTCTTGCGTCGTCAGCATCATCTAGTTCATCATCTTGACACAAATCATCTGTGCCCACGTCTGATACAGAGGTATCGTTTGATTCCTGGAAAACCTTTCTCTTTACTCTTTTGGTCCCCTTTTCCGGCACTTTCGTCTTCTTTCCTTGGCTCGGGGAGTCACCCGATTCTCATTACCCACAAGTCCGTTATGAAACAAAAAAAATAAACACGAAATATATATTGGAAACACTCGGAATTTAAGTATGTAATCATAACACTGAATGTACAAGTCAAGACATAAAAAAGTAACAGACAAGTAGATCAATAACTATAACACTTACTGTTTATTTTTCGTCGGTGAAAATTTACATCGGCGAGCCGCAAAAACAAAATACACCTCTCGTTCTCTAGACCGTCGACGCACTGACGCGGCGAGCTCGCAGTGACTGCGGGGGCTCGGAGCGGGGCAGGGAAGACCTTTAACGTGTTTCTATCGTTTATACTTTTGGAGATGAGTGGGTGACCACCATTACCCGCTGACTCCCATTGCCCGGTCTTCCCCTACCCTTTCCAACAAAAAAAGAATTTTTAAAATCGGTTGGTAAACGACGGAGTTATGCCCGAACAAACATAAAAAAAATATATATAAACATCCGAATTGAGAACCTCCTCCTTTTGGAAGTCGGTTAAAAAGAATAAGAAATCATAATTATTTTAATCCGTAACAAAAAGATATCGATTTTTCAAATTGATCGCAAACTTTTTTTATGTGTATGGTCAAGAATCATCGCGAACTGAAGAACGACGGTATAAAGGCATAGGAAACAAAAGACGCAATTGAAGCAAGTCGCGTCGCATAGCCTGAGGTTGTGTACAGGTCGAAGATAAAGTTGCACCTTCATGAGACAAAAACAGAAAACAATAATTGTTCGTCAAATAAACAGAAGATTCTGGAAACTTTTCCTTCTCCAGTATCTCACTTAAAATCATTAATCTTCTAAAGAATTTCTTTTAACATCCAATTACTTCTTCAATGAAAATAAAATAACTTATTTGGCTTTATGCAGAGCAAATCTTAGTATCCGTTTCCCATTAAGCTTCCCAGTCAAATTACTTGAAATCTCTCGACTATCCCCTCATTTCTCAAAACGAGCAAAATCAATTAGTAATTCTATATGGAACGTAAATAAAAATTCTAAAAATGTTTAATAAATCGCGTCATAAAGAAAACGTTTGTCCGAATCAAATAAAAGTATCTTAGTTTATTGAAAGAAAAATCGGTGCAAACTACGTGACCCGATTATGATCTCTATCACTTAGATAATAAAAACGATTATTGTTTCTAAAGTCGCCGCTGGAAATTTTTCATTACTTCTCTAGCTTCATTTTGGTACCACGTTTGTTTTGTGGTGTGGTGCAAGTGAAAAGTGAAATGACCGAAAAGAGTTTCAATATAAAAGTTAGAATATTTTCTAAATAAACTAAATAAGCGAACCGCCTAATGGAAATAATACAATAAAAAACAATAATAATAATTGTGAAAAAAAAACAGACAATAAATTTCAACAATAACAAAAAGAAACTAAGTGAAAAAATCGAGTTCCCATCGAGCACACACGCAAACAAGATCAAATTCAATCAAATACCAACTAATTCATCTAAATTAGCTCATTCAGCTATAAGTAAAATAATGATGATACTACTCGATGCATCACCACCCATAATCATAACATTCATCATTGTCGAAAATAATTCAATACATCACCACCATGCGCTAATTTCCACGTCTGATTCATCTTCATTAAAGATGAAAGAACTGCTAATTATAACCCCAATCAGTTCAGTGAATAAATTAGACGGTGGAACGAATTTGATGAATATTTAGAAGATTATCCCTAAGAGTAGTGATGGCAAAGTGGTGACGGCCTCGTTATGAGTTGTAGGTCGCGAGTTACTCGTATGTGTATGTGACAAATGTATGTGTACTTTAGCAGTTATAATATGTGATTTTGCATTCTGTATTTCATCACTATTGCTCTGAAAGCAATGAAGGAAAAGTTGTGAGGAAGCTGGCACAACTTAAGATCAACAATTTAATGACATGTGACAACTACTAATCCACACTAGGCCTGCGTGGTGGGTTATAGCCTAATCAAAGAGTAAAGGCCTGTATCCGAACGATAACCTTGTATTCTGATTATGATATCTCCACTGATAAATGTCCTGACTTTATATAATTGAAGTATAAAAAGTTTGAACATCAATCAAAACAAATTTTGGAGCTATTTCAAGCAAAAACGTTGAAAATAATGAAACTAAAACATAAGTTCACGGTACGATTAATTTATCAAATGATTCGCAACTCCTATTCAACCTTTGTTGAAAACTTTTCGACGTAAAATCATAGTTTACAAGTCTAATGTTTTAACCGTTTTAATTAAATCAACAAAGTAAATTATTAGCAGAGTAAGTTTTTGGAACAGTTCCAAATTCTATATTAAAATGTTCGTTATCTTCGCGCAGTAAGCTACCAAATTAATAAACTTGAATTAGTTTTTAAATGTACTGCGACGTTGCTAGTAGAATCTAGTTGGATGAAATTGTATTTCGCCATTGTTCTTTTGCTAGCCTTGTTGCTTTGCGAGCGAAATATTTCCGCAATCTGAGAAGGAATTTTATTTAGATGACTTAAATGAGGAGCAGGATGTATAAATATACCTTAAAGGCTTCGTTTTGTTTCGTATCCATCGTACGAGCTATCAAATTACTGATCTGATTATGATCATTAAAGTGCCCGTGTATGATTGGGGAAGCTTTAAACCCTTTAGCAATTGGGCCTGCCTAATTCTGGTGATGACTAACAATGTATGCTCCCATATCGCTGACTCGTAACATATACCAAGGCATAGAAAGGTGGGAAAGTACGAAGAAAATTTCTCAAAAGTTTTAATCTACTCCAAGCTTCTGCAACAACGAACAAAATAAAATAAACTTCTCACAGTCCAGCTGATGGAAACGCATTGGTACAGTTCCAAGCCACTCGCATTTAACAAATCAGAATCTCAATTTACAATACTGCAGCACTAAAGCGGATGAAAGGTAACAAACATATTTATAATACTACTTGCCTATAAAAATCAACTACCAGCAACGTAGCCTAATCAACGCTTTATATTCGCTACACAAATCAAGAGAAATAATGTAAAAATTCTCAAGACAAACCATTTAATTTTGAACTTTACTTTCCTGGTATTAAAATTGACTTTTCAAAAGTTTGTGTTTAGCAAAATGTTCATGTTGAAAATCGCTGTCTCCTATGGCTTGTGTTTCTTCCTCGTTGGTAACATTTGGATGGACGCCAAGTGACCAAGACTGGCCTCGGCGGGTATTATTTCCACCATTTAGTCAGTTTCTTTAGTTAGGCAATTGATTAGTCATAAGTATTTTGGGGTTGGATTCGAGGTCACCGGCACGGAAGGGTTGGTATCTGCTAAAAGAATTTTGTTTTCTTAGAAAAAAAAATGGTGGTTGTAAGGGAAGAAAATTGTATTGTGGAGTTCGTTTTACTGTTGTTTTATTTCGTTGTATTTCAAGTAGTAATTTGTTTACGTTTTAAGTAAGTTATGTATTATTTTGGTACCTTTATATTATTATTATCTCTTATCAAGTTTAGGGAAAGCTTCTGTAATTTTAAGTTTTACTCGTACAACCAAATGTGTTTTACTACTGAAATATTACAGTACTCTAAAATAGAAATCAGAACTATTAGAAAAAGCTGGTAAACAAAACGTTTTCTACTAGACATTTTTTTCTTTTCTTGACCAGATGTATGAACGATGATCACGGAAGAATAAAAAGCAGAAATGTTAGTGTCGCAGTAGGTGGCTTACAGTATAAATTACAACCTTATTCAATGGGAGGAAAGATTCATTTTATGTAACCTTATGCTCTATGAGAATTACTCAGAAGTCATGACATCGGGGAGGTATATTTGCAGCAGTGGAATGCTTAAACCTAATGATGAGAATGAACATGACGTCAGTCAGAAAGATGTGAAACCTTATCTTGTATGAGAATTACCGAGAAGGTGTAATTTTGGAGAGGTCTTTGACCGGTAATGGACTGCTGATGAACCTGATTATGTTTAGAAAACTGACAGTACCAACATTACAAAATAAAACTTCAAACAACGAAATACCGTCCACAAAATCCCATCAAAGTTAGCACCACTGATCCCAATAACCGAACGCAATAACGACCTATAAACTTATAACGACCCGACCTTGTCCACAAGGCTTACGATTCGGCACACAACGCTGGGCTTGTTCTAAAAACAACTCGCATGGTGCTCGTTAACCGGCAATGTACTCGTAACTCTGACGGAATTGAGGAAGGGCTAGGTAATATTAGTGTTATGTTTAGATCAGAGAGAGATGGAAGATTTATTGGAGAACAGAAGATAGATCGTGCTTTGTTTTAAGTTAAAATTGGAATGAAATAGTCTTTATGTTAGTGGGAATAAGGAAACCGTCTATCAACTGGGATTTAAGAGATGCTCTTACGAAAATGTGAATTCGATTTTGGAAGTTTAAAAGCCCAAACTTGATGGGAAATGTTAAAAAATAATAGGAAATTAGAATTGTGGAAGAAAATTATGTAAGATTAAGCCTTTTCATTTAGACCGTAAGCCTTCCACAAAGAGCGTCAACCGTCCCGGTCTTGGGCAGTTGAATCCATTCACTGCGATCTGCCACCTTCTTGAAATCTACGTTTGTAGTAAAAATACTTCTTGGCAGTAAATTGTTTTTAAAATACTTTCCTGAAAGCTTTCCTGCTTGTTTTTTTTTTCATGTGAGGATGCGGTCTCTCTCTGGCTAGCATCTGATTACTGTAAAATATCTACAAACATGGGCAAGAATTAACTACTAGACTTGTTTTTTTTTTTCAGATGATGAAATCATGAAATGAGTCCTCTAGTGGTTGGAACAGAAGGGAGTGGTAGACTCTTACTGATTAAAATCCAATGCGTTCCCTCAATTGCCTTTTACGTTCCAGTACCGCGACCTCTTGATGTGTTTCAGAAGGGTTTTGCTCCATGGTCGGTCACTCATCCACAGCCGACCTCGACAGACATTGCTTAACTTCTATCATCTCAATAGCGATACTCAAAGTGAATCCCAAAACTTAGTATATTCGAATTGGTAACTCAGTTAGTGTCAGGCTAGACCTTTAGCCTGATTGCATAATCTTCTCTCAATCAGAATAGATTTCAACTCGATGGATTTAGCTTATTGGACTGGCGAGGTGAAAGATTATTGCTTGGTCTAATAAGAAAACTAATTTTCTGATTGGTCTGACATTTTTTAGAATTGCGATTAAGTGAATGTGATGAGAAAACTTAGTTTTCAGTAATGTTAAATGTACGTTTGACATTTAATTTAAAATATTTATATTTTTTTCTTTTTTTATAATTTTTGGATCGTATATTTAATTGTTATGAAGCGTAGCAGTGTGCTTACGTTGAAAACAGCTAAGTAACATAAGCACTATAAGCAGTCTTTAACGGTCTCATTAATGGCACTTAGGCCTTGTCTCCATCTACAGACATTGGGCCACAATCCAACAGTGCGAGTTGGTGGATGTCAAACATCTTACAGTTACAATGCAAAACAACTAGGGATCTATTAGTTTTCATGCTGACATGGCCACTAACACCATCGTTAAAAATAGGATATTTATCATGTTTATTATTTGGATACTCGTATTTATATAATTATGATCAATAAAAAAAAAACAAAATCATGGCGCTTGTAACAGTGCCATAACATCAAAAAACTCGCAAACAAATCAACATTTTGAGATTATTGGCAAAAGCGTAATGTGCACCAAATAACAAAACGCAGAGAAAGTTTAAAGCCTCCTGCAGACACGCGCGATTAATCGCGCTGCGACAACGAGCCAAGCTAATTTCCACTCTAAAAATACTGCGAATGGACCGCGACATGTCCCCCCGCGAGATTAATCGCTTGTGTCTGCAGGAGGCTTTATAATAGTAATTGTAAAATCTTACACAATTTGAGCCTGTGTTTACAAATAAAGATTGATTGATTGTTTAATTCCATAGATTAGGAGCCAATTGTTTTGATAAATTCTAAACAAAATGGTCAGTACAAAATATCTACCATGAACATATTCGTAACATCCGTATGAATGTTTAAACACACATAGTTATGCATGACATGTTCCTGGCTCTCTGCCTATTACACCAAAACCTATTTATTTTAGTAAACACACGCACTCATAGATATACAAAACATTTTTTTCAGTTCCTTTACAATATCAGAATTATTCATTTTTATGCTAATACTAGCGAGTTAGCGACCCGTCCCTATATCGCACGATTTTACTTATCGGGTCCTGAATGATATTTTGAACTGGAATATCTTCGAATGTTCACATTGAACCACATTACAGATATAAAAAACTTCATTGACCAAAGACATTTTGTCTGTGGAACTCTTTGGCTTTTTTTTTCTCCTGTGTCGTGGGTGCGTTTACAAACATAGACACTCACTCTAAATCGATCGCAGCGCTTTGTGACAGAGACACGAACTAACTGGGGACACCCGTGGAGTGACATAGTTTGTCTTTAAGTTTTTTTTTCTATTTAATTTTATAGAAGCTTATACAGGGTTATTTGAAAAACACCAACAACCTCTTAGGAGGTCATTCCACTCATTATAATGAACAACTTTTACTATGGGACCAAACCTGAAATCACGAAAAAAAATCAGCTGTTCCGTACTTTATGTTCGCGTAACTCGTCAAAATGTAGGAAACACCTGTTTTTTTTTTCGCGGCTGCGATTGATTTGAAAGACCCCACGACCAAATTCGCACGTAGCGAATAGCCTATGATCCAACCACACACACATTCACTACATCTAATTACGT
The DNA here is from genome assembly GCA_950005045.1 of Agrotis exclamationis. Classification (NCBI taxonomy): domain Eukaryota; kingdom Metazoa; phylum Arthropoda; class Insecta; order Lepidoptera; family Noctuidae; genus Agrotis; species Agrotis exclamationis. The sequence continues at coordinate 15,681,371 of OX465441.1, forward strand.
GGGACCACCGCGACGTCGCGGCGACGTCGAGAACTAATTACTGAATTAGACGTACATACGTAAACAAACCAGAGGCGATGTGCGAATTATAAACTGGTGGGAATGTAGGTGAATGACGATTTGAGAGATATTGATTTTTTCTAAATCTATCAACTCGTAGTTAAATACAGGAGCAGAAGTTTTCAAGAAACGGCGGCGGCGGTTTGACCAACCAAAACATTTTTGTACGACAATACAGCATATAAGTACCAGCATTTATATAAGTTTTGCAAACTTAGGTGACAACTCATCCGTATAATATTTCATTGATTCGTTCGGATTCGACACCTGTCAGTTTTTGAAGGGTGAAGTTTCATCCGCGGATGAATTTATTTGCGGTCACCTTTTTTTTATTTTTAGCGTGGTAAAATCATCAAATGAGTCCTCCCACCCAGGGCAGGGCAAGAAGGAATGTCAGACTTGTGCTGACTAAAATCCACGGTGTCCTTCAATAGGCCTTTACGTCCCGGGATCACGGTATTCGTTAATCCCGCGACCTGAGTTGTCATCTAAGTCGTTTTGCATCTATACCATAATATTATAAAACTGAAGAGTTTGTTTCTTTGGTAGAACGCGCTAATCTGAGGAACAGCTTTTTGGTGTCGGTTATAACATCACGCTAGGACCAGTAGATGACTTTACACAAAATATTTCATCAAACTTTCCATCAAGACAAACCTTGGAAGGTAACCCGGAGTATTGCCAAAGTTAACACAAACTACCGGGGACATGGTGGAGCACCCCCCGGGAATGTTGTCGACACAGGAATGTATCCGATGGAAGAGGTTATTTATTTACATTTAGTTTTGCGTTGCCAATGAAACGTGTAACGTGGGTAATAAATATTATGTTCTTATCATTTTTTGATTCTTCATAGCGGTTCTTTAAAAATATCTATTGATCGAGGCATGTCGTGAATTTTGCTGTGAATATTGAATTGTGTGGCGTCGATGTATTCGTTCAATATGCAAGTCATCACCTGCGTAGGCTTTTCCCTACTTACTATATTGAGGTCGGTTTCCAGTCAAACAGGATACAGCTGAATATCAGTATTTTACATGAAGCGACTGCCTATCGGACCTCCACAACCCAGCAACTGGGAAATAATACCCCATGGTAAGACTGCTTGTCAGACTTTAGAGCTTCTGACTAACAAGTCACGACTGTCAAAGATCTACTAAATGACAGCTGGGAACAACGGCTTTACGTGCTTTCCGAGGCACGGAGGAAACTCGCTATGACAGATGGTCAACAATCCATAGACCCTCGGCAAGCGCGGCTTAACTCGGAAGATCGACCTGCTGGGCTGTTATTATTTAGCCATGGGCGCCTCCATTTGTTATATCAAAAACCACAATTAAACACTGTTTACAGAAAGAAAAGTCATCTAAAGACTACAAGTAGCAGTAGTAAAGTAAGTTCCTATTGATTACATCCCTGCAACCGACTAAGTAGGCGTGTCAAGTGGTGCGATAGTGCCATAGCTCGATAGTGGGTGATAGCGCCAGCATTAGCGCGCTGCAGTGTTACATAATGACGCTTCGATCTACTCGTAAACCAGCGGTGATTTTATACCTGTTTGTGTGGCATGTGCTTTATAAATATTGTACATATATTTCAAGCTTGTCATTGGAAAGAAAAATTCAAACCGCGTGCTGGATTTGAACCTGCGACCTCCGGATTCAGTACATCCGACGCTCTTTCCAACCGAGCCACCGAGGTTCTTACCTACTGCGTCGAATTCTTCAATCCTTTTAACGTATCAAGGTGAAGTTACGCGCCAGCTATTGCAGAGGTCGCAGGTTCAAATCCTGCACGCGGTTCGAATTTTCTTTCCTCTTTCCAAAGAAAAACTCTAGTTCAATTACTTCACGAGACTTTTTTTTTTATCGTGGTAAAATTGAGTTCTGGAACCCAGGGCAGGGCGGAAAGGACTATCAGACTCGTACTGACTAAATTCCACGGTGTCCTTCAATAGCCCTTTACGTTCCGGAGTCACGGTAATGAGATAAGTCTCGCGATCCCGGCAGACTTTGGCCCTCTAGAGGGGGGCCCTGTCATCTTGCTGACGCTCTTTGAGGCGCGCGTTGAACACAACGCGCCGTTGACCCGGGCATGGTCCATGGTCGGGCGGCGAGTTGCCCATTACTCGTCGCCCGCATGCCCGCGCCCACGGTGGCCGGAGATCGTCTTGCGACGTCCGTCGCCGTGGGTATCAAGACAACCAATGGCACAGCTATGAGATAATCGTTAATTTAGCCCCGTAACACAAATAGTTGCGGTGACCGCGACTCGGCTTGAATGTATCGCTGTATTCTGCTTCTGATAGCTTTATTTTAGATATTTGACTCATTGCTTCATTGTAAAATGATTCTTTACAGAATGTATGACTCAATATTGTTATTAGTATTTTAATAAGACAGACATTTTCTGTTCCTCGACCTCTTTTTTCTTTCAAACTATGGCGTTACTACTCTACTTCATATTGATACAATTTTCAACAAGATTTACAAAAGCTTTTTGGTAGCATATATCAATTCTATAACATTTTAACTTTACTAACTTTATAATGCCGCTTTATCAAAATTCATCTCTATATCTACATTCTTATTGTTAAAAAAAAGTTTCCTAAAATCACCAATCAGTTTAATAAACCCTGTTTTACTGCTCTTAACATGCAATATCCGAAAGAAGAACATCTTATTAGGAAACTCATGAACAACAAATAAAATACTCGATTGCTAGTAAAAAGGTTTACTACGGAATAAGAATAAACCTAAGATTCCTCCAAAACCCCGAAAAGAATAATGCTCAAAGCTCGCCAATAAATACGCGACACTAAAAATAAACTCAAACCCCAAACAGAAAATAAAACGACAATGGTCTTTAGTAAAAACTAATTCAGGGACAAAAACGTCTAACCGATAACCACAGAATAAATAAGTACAGAAGCTCAACTACACACAATAAGCCAAAACTGTCGCACATACACAAAGATGAGTAAAGTTCGGGCACACACTACAAGTGAATTTGCTGCGTTTAAAATCGAACGAACACAATTAGGTGCGTCCACACAGAACGAGCAGCCTCGCGAGGCTTTTGCTGCGCGTAGCAGCTCGGTTAGTGTGGACGTGTCTCAGCCGAGGAAAGTGTCCGCGCTGCCGCGGGCGATCGACCGAGCGCCCGAGCCATCCAGTGTCGGCTTTTGTTTTGCTCGCGTATATTGTTTCGTGCATCGGTCGAGAAACAATTGCGCGTCCAAACAGAGCAAGCAGCTTCGCGAGGCATTTGCCGCGCGAAGCAAATGCTTCGAGAGGCTGCTCGCTCTGTGTGGACGCCCCTATTCAAATGGCGATGAATTGAAACGCGGTATCCAAGAATCTATTCGCAGCTAATAGCTTGTTACATACAGCAAATACTCAGAGTGACTAGGCATTTGTAGCAATTAGTCGCTGTGTTTGACCTAAAGCTTTAAGTACGGAGATCTCAAACAAATGACGGTCGCGAGTACGCTTGCACTCGCTGTACGTGTAGAGCGTCTACGAGTGCGAGCGTTTTCACTTATTGTAGGGCCTAAAACTTCTGTATTTATTTACTCTGTGCATTTCACCCATAAAAAGAAACGGCTTTAACCCCGACACGCAAATAGAAATGACCTACGAACGAATCGAATGTTCTTACAACTACATTTGAGTATATTTTTTCGGTCAATTTCTTGTGCGGTTTATAGTGGCACAAGTAGTGGGTAATGTAGCGAAACATTAAAATTGATGTGGGAGCTGTCTGCTTTCTTTGAGACTTAGTTTTTGTTGGCTAAGTGAGCAAAAACGTTAATGTTTTAGAATCCTTTAAGTGCTATCTTGAGCTTCTTAATAATTGTATACACTGAAAAGATTCTAAACAAATAACCCTGGAACGTAAAGGGCTATTGACGGAACACCATGGATTTTAGTACGTAGGAGTCTGGCTTTATTACACTAAAAAAAGATCTCAAACCGCCATTATGTACATATTGAAAGGATGTCAATCAGCTCTTCTTTCTCCTCCCATTTTCTCTCTCACTCCCTTTCGATCTCTTCTCGGAAGAAGAGGCTTTATAAATTACTTGCTGTAAAACGACAGATATTGAAAGCAATAGAAGTTTTATTTTCTTCCAACACACATGTTTTATATTTCATTGATGTGCCAATAAAACAAAACATAAATAACAGAATCGTTAAATTGTACAAACAGACGGAGACTGAACGGACCGGCGACACAAAGCCTATAAATTCTGTCAAAATATTTATGAAAGAGACAATGAAGAAATGGAGATATACAGTTTTGTCATATATTATTTTGAACTAGCTCTGAAGTAGGTCATAAATATTAGGTAATCCGACGGCAACGTAATATTGGCATAAAAATATCCGTTGATATTGCTCAGGTAGTGGTTAACTGTCATGCCTGCCGGGGTCGCGGAACTAACGAGCTACCGTGACCCCAGAACGTAAAATGCTATTGAAAGACACCGTGGATTTAAGTCAGTACAAGTCAGATAGTCCCTCCTGCCCTGTCCTGGGTGGGAGGACACATCGATGATTTTACCACGCTAAAAAAAAAACAAAAAAGTGATGGTTAACAGTACTGTCAAATTCCATATTGTCTGGAAAGTCCAGGAAAAAGACCCGTCATAGACGTCAAAGCATAATTTATATATCATTCCGCATTTAAATTTTAAGCATGGAAATACGGTATGACGTCATCAAGTCTGACCTACATACACTGCGCAGGAGTCTCGCTTCATTCGTTCTTTAGAATACACTTCCCACGGACAGCTTTCACTGGATAACCGAACAATGGTTCGGACACCGGCTTGTACGAAGTTATTATCAGGTGGTTTTCGTCATTGAAGTACAATATACCGTCAAAAATAAACGTACGTACCTTCTTTTGGGGCAGTCGAGTCAAAGAAGTTTTGCAAGTACGGACTGAGGTGCATATGTCCTTCAAAGCCTTGAGTATCGACGCTGAGTTGCCAGCCTGTCGGTTTTTTTATAAGTAACATTTCTGGGGACTTCTGGGATGGAAATGCTCTATTGGACAATGAGACCTACGGCAATGCTCATAGGTAAATGGTGAACGATCCTCCCTTACGTACAAAGCATTTTGAAAATACTTTCATTATGTGCACAGCTAAAGAGTGGAACTCCCTGCCACAGTCTGTGTTTCCTGATACCTTGGTTGATTAAGAGTGAGGTAACTTTTAAGCAAGCGTGCTTCAACGTCGACCACATCTTGCTTATCATCAGACGAGATGATGATAACACTCAAGCCTATCTTAAGTTAAAAAAAGCAGACGAACCCAGGGTCACAAATCTGGTACAAAAGAAAGACTTCGGTCCACTATAGAAAATCTTATAAATATATATTATATCAGCCTATTCTCCTCCACTGCTGAACGTAAGCCTTCCCCAAAGAGCGCCAACCATACAAATAAATGTAAAGAAAATTTTATACCGTGGTAGGGATAAAATCTTTAAACCAATGAACCAGCTTCTGAGTCAATTTAATATTATAAAAACCTGGGATTACAGATGTAATTGCTAAGCGTGTTAATCGTGGCATTTGTGGCAATCTTCCCACTGTGATGTATCAATGGGAAGTAAGTTCATCGTATTGTTCATTTCTATACTTGGAATAGAAACTTACAACGGTATAGTTTATTTTATTTTGCAATTTTAATAGCTTTCCTATGGATTTGAATGGGATTATACTCTTATACAATACCTAATCCAAAAGTGTTAATTTTCAAAGCTTTTTTTTTTAATTTAAAACGGCTCTTAGCTTCAATCTACCCCAGAGGCAATTTGAATGAGGACTTTTTTACTTGGTGAAGTCATCAATTGAGTCTTCCCACCCAGGGCGGGACGGGAGGGACTGTCGGACTTGTACTGACTAAAATCCACGGTGTCCTTCAATAGCCCTTTACGTTCCAGGGTCACAAATACCTGAAAAGACAGTCTCGCGACCCCGGAAAAGATAAAAAAGTATAGTTTAAAATTATGCAATTCAATATTACAATTATAATATCTTCGTCAATTTTATCACTGAAGTCCATAACGGCTTATTTCATTCAGTGGGAAATGGCCTTTAGTTATTTAGATACGGCACCAATTTAACCAAAAATATCAAAATTTAAAGACTGAAATGAACTGAAGAAACACAACAATACCGAATTCCCCAAACAATGGTTTCTCAAGCGACCCCCAGAGACTGGAGCTATCAATTACATCAACATTAGCACAAAAACCTTCAATATCTGGTCGACCTACAAAGATTTCACGCAGTGATATCACTTCGAATATATTTAGCGGTATGAATGGAGCGACAGCGTTCGATCTATTTCGACGACGCGGTTGTGTCATGAGCTTAAAATGTTGATTACATTTTTAGGGCGATCTCATTGGCGGATTTGATTTTTTTTATGTTCCTCTAGGCTGGTTGACACATTTCTTTTAATTTTAATTTTCAATTCTAATTTAGACAGCATATAAGTTTTTTTTTTTCTTCGTCTTGGCGACATAAAAATCTGCTTCAACATCAAATTATTGTCATACAGAGAAGGAATATCTCTATCACACCTCGTTACTTCAAGTTGTAAAGCTTCTCAGTTTTTGGGACTGACGTTTCGACACGTTCTTTTACGTGGTAAAATCTCTGGATGCAGCGGCAGGGATTGTCAGACTCGTACTGACTAAAATCCTCAGTGTTCTTTCAATACCCCTTTACGTTCCAGAGTTACGGTTACCTGTTTAGATAGCCCCGCGACCGTTTACTTTTCGATAACTTTTGTCAATACAGTGCAATGAGTTTTCCAACATAAATATCGATGGTCTATGCCCTTTGATCACCTCACTTTATTTTCCATGTCAATGCTTTCAGATATAAATTATATGCATAAAAACTAGCTTTTATCCGCGCTTTCGTTCTTTTCCTCAGGAACATTACTTTTTTTTGGAATGAAAAGTACCCTAAGGTATCCTAGGTGTCCTTTTCTGTAAACATGAAATCGTATATGCATTTCGGGATATTCGGTTCAGTGGATTAAGCATAAAAAGTCATTCATGACATAGTTACGATAATGATAATGTACTTACACAACTTTACTAGAAGCTTATGAAATTAAACTAAATAATTCAATATAATTTACCTCAGCTCTTGTAATATTATTATCGTTGTCACCTGTGCTTTGACGCGAAACTAATGATGTTATAGTACTCCGTAATTTGTAATGATAAAGCAATTTTTTTTTTTTGCCTTTTCACTCAAATATCCATACTTTCGTATTATTTTGTAATACCTAACTAATGCCTGCTGCCTTGGTCACGTGAAGTTTGATAATTATACAACAGGAAACTTTATATCGGGATCCTATAGGTTAAATCAGGTTGTAATCTATTTGTGTACCAACTTTCGTGTTTATAATAGTAGTAATATTATATGTACTTACATTGTACACTGCGACTGTCACCCATCCATGAATCGACCTTATGTCGACTACTAACATTTCCCTTAAATTCCTTTAAAACATACTACACTTGTGCGAGGGGACTGCACAATTTGATTCCGCCATGCCCATTCATTTCATCATCGGACTACAAGACGTAAGGCAATGCGCCATAGATACCACCATCCCACCCATGTGCACAAAGTATTTGGAAGCACTTTCATTGCGCGTTAGGAGTATGTGTTTCTTGATAGCTACAACCTATAGGATCTTTAAGTCAAGAGTGAACAGGTTACTTCTAAGCAAACGTGTTCATCGCCAATCACATTATTGGTTACTATCAGGCGAGATGCTGATCAACTATATACGAGCCTATCATACAATAAAAAATCCTTCAAGAAGATTCTACTACAACAGTCTGGTCGCGTGCCGTCGTGGTCGAAGCAAATCTCATATGTTTAAGGATCGTAGCACGTGGCTTTCTGCGGTGCCTGTACCCCCGAGGGGATAGCGTGAGGGTACCGCTGTACGTATGTTTGTGTCTGAGGAGGTCGGCTTTCAACAAGATTATTTGTAAGAAAACAAAAGACTGTAACTGGAAGAGAACGGGTGGGGAGTTAGAACTGTTAAATGAATACCGCATTGAATTTATGAAAGCCTGGTGTTATTTTATGAGTTTCCACCATAAAGGCAAGTTTGAACGTATTTTTTTTAACTGACAGTGGAGTAGATGGGCCACTCCACTCACGGACAGACTTATTAATTTAATGATTTTAAAACCCAAAAAATAAAGTATATTAGACGGCAGCGGCACCAAATATGCAAAGGCATGTCCTAAAACCTGAATACAGACATCTTAAATTTATGTTTGTATTAATTATAATTGATCATGCTTGATTATCTCTTTAGTCCTGTACTCCAATGGCCGAGGATGCGATTCTAAGTTTGAATCACGGGTCGGGCAGATTTTGGGGTTGAATTCTTAAGAAAACTTAGGAATTTGACTATATTCTGGGTGAATGCGCTTTTGATGGTAATAAGCTTGCCCCCAATAGGCCCGGCATATAATAGCTATGTTTAAGTCACACACAATAGTGTGTGACTTAAACATAGCTGACTATTATGATGCCAAACATCTGCCGAACTCCTTGGGAATGAAATCTTCAAATCGACGACTCTGTTGGTGCAGTGGATAAGCGATCGATTGATGCGCAGCGGGTCGTGGGTTCGATCCCCGCACGGAACAAATATTTGTATGATCTACAAGTAGTTGTTACGGGTCTGGGTGTTTGTGTATGTGTGTTTATATGTTTGTAAACGCACCCACGATACAGGAAGAAATTCCTAGTCCGGGGCAACGTTTTTTATGTAAACAGTTCATAAAAATAAAAGCTGCTTACTACAAGTTTACTCAGAATTAAAAAACAGTCGCGAAAAAAATTGAGTGTACAAGTTTTTTGTATGTCGTTTGGCAAAGAGACCAGACGGTAAATAGAGTAGAGATGCGATTTGAGATTTTACATCAACATTACTAACTGGTGGAGTCATCGGCGTAAACTATGCAGGGGACATCAGTATGTCATCTATCTAAAATAATTTGTCTATGGCACTTGTCATGTCCCTAAATATTGCTTATAGCGGCCATACACCATACTGCCTATCGTACAATCGGCATGACGATCGATTTGATCAAATTGGCAGTTCGTCCATATACACCATACACCATACTGCCTATCGTCCAATCGGCATGACGATCGATTTGATCAAACTTCAAATCGGCAGCAGTGATGCCAGCTTAGCAACTTTATAGCTAGATCTAGCTATTATTCGGTGACCGACAGCTACAATTTTATAAAAGTTGTGGCTTAACTTTTTAGCTACTGTTTTACCGACTTGTTTTTTTACCGGTCTATCCCACTGGTGGGAATCAGTTGGTAATACAAGTGAAGGTCGGAAAACATTTGCTTATCGTTAAGCAAATGTTTTCCGACCTTCAAGCGATTTTCGACCTTATTGACATTTATGCAAACACCGGATTTTAATGAAGGAGCAATGTTAGCTAACGAGAATGTGAGAAAAAACAAACTAAATTTTAAATGTCAATAAGGTCGAAAATCGCTTGAACCAGTTTTTTCCACTCCACTCCACTGTAAAAAGTGTCGTGACAATTTTTTCCGCCTAGCCCCCTTTCGCAACGCGCCATAAGGAACTTCGTTCCAAAAAAATAAACGTTTCGAATTGAGAACCTCCTCCTTTTTTTTACGTCGGTTAAAAAGTAGCTACCGAATATTAGCTAGATCTAGCTATAAAGTTGCTAAGTTGGTATCACTGCTGCCGATTTGAAGTTTGATCATTCCGATTTGATCAAATCGATTTGATCAAATCGACTTGATCAAATCGATTTGATCAAATCGGCATGATCATGCCAATTTGATGGATTCCACGCCCACACACGGTCAAATCTAACTGATCAAATCGGCAGCGTCATGCCGATTGTACGATAGGCAGTATGGTGTATGGCCGCTATTAGGTAAAACGAAATGAAGTAGCAACTAATTTTATAGACAGATAAGTATTCAGTGAAGTCATGCATGAGTTTAGATAGTTAAAATAAACTGGTGATGAAATTGTTCAGTGAGCCAAAGAAGATACATAATAGAAGATTTAAAAAATGCAATTTGTATTTTTTTTTTTTGTAGTAATTAAAATTTTCTAGCAAGCGCAGCGTAGGACGCCCACCAACGAGATGGACAGACGACCTTATAAAGGTCGCCGGAAGACGCTGCATGCAGGTCGCTTCCAACCGGTATAATATGTGGAGATCTAAAGGGGAGGCCTATGTTCAGCAGTGGATGTCCTATGGCTGAGATGATGATTATGATGAAAATTTTAAATAGCTAAAGGCACTAGTAATTTTCACGCCATTCATAACCTTCGACCTGGTGTCATATGATGTGCTCTGGAGGAAGCTAGGTGACAGGAATGTACCGGCGCCAGTGCTTAAGCTCATGCAGTATTGGTATGCCAACCAAACGAACTCTGTTAAGTGGGCCGGAACGTTCTCTGAGTCATATGGGTTGGAATGCGGTGTGAGACAGGGGGGTTTGACGTCTCCACGGCTCTTCAACCTCTATGTCAATGATCTCATAGTCGAGCTCAGTAGTATGCGTGTCGGTTGTCGGGTTGGTGGTGTTAGTATTAACAACATCAGCTACGCGGACGACATGGTGCTGCTGGGTCCGACTGAGGGATCTATCAGAGAAATGCTGAAGGTCTGTGAGAGGTATGCTGCCTTGCATGGCCTTGTGTACAATGTACGCAAATGTGAATACATGGTTTTTAAGGCCGCCGGTAGGTGCCCTAATCATGACCCTAGTTTTACCTTGAATGGCATGAGTATTAATAAAGTCCACCAATTTAAGTACTTGGGGCATATACTTACCGACGACCTTAAAGACAATGTAGACATTGAAAGGGAGCGTAGGGCACTGGCGGTCCGAGGGAACATGTTGGCCCGTAGATTCTACCGGTGTGGGGACCAAGTCAAAATCACCCTGTTTAAGGCGTTTTGTCAAGGTTTGTACGCGGGGGGTCTATGGGTCAGCTACACCAAAAGATCGCTAGATGTCTTACGCGTTCAATACAATAATGTTTTTAGGATGCTGTTGAAACTGCCCCGCTTCTGTAGCGCATCAGAGATGTTTGCACAGAACCGAACAGATGGCTTCCATGCAGTCATTCGCAAAAAAGTCTCATCACTGATGCGTAGAGTGCGGGTCAGTGACAATAGCATCCTGAAGACAGTAGCCGAGAGCCCTTATGCGCCTATTTTGAGGCACTATGTGGAGAGAATGATCAGATAGCTTTTATAATTATTTCCTTCTCTGCACATCGTACCTCTGATATTTCTTTCTTTTTGTATTTGTGTTTGTACTACTAACACTAGTTATAAGGTATCCTACTAACAAAATGGACCAAGTGTGTTGTTGTCCGATTTAATTAAATAAATATTATTATTATTATTATTATAACTCCACTAACAGCAGTCAGGTACCAACTAAATTCCAATCTATCACTTTAATTCTGATCTATATTTCACAAAATACTGGGTGTTAGTGTATGTAAGTATAAATGTTTGTAAACACACCCATGAATGCCCACGATACAGGATAAATTCCTAGTGTGAGGCAACATTAAAACTTTCGTTGGTCACAGAAAATAAACAATGGGTTTACAATACGAACATGGCCCGAAACAGTTCGAATAGATAGTAATAGTTAGAAACGTGAGTTTTTTTTTAATAACGCGAATAAAAAAGTACCGCTAGTAGGTAAAGCACCTGACGGGTTGCGGAACTTTCTTTAAAAGGAGCAGACCATTCATCATCATCATCATCATCTCAGCCATAAGACGTCCACTGCTGAACATAGGCCTCCCTTTTAGATCTCCACATATACCGGTTGGAAGCGACCCGCATCAAGCGTCTTCCGGCGACCTTTATAAGGTCGTGTGACCATTAATCGTGATTAAATCGAGTCCAAGTCCTCCCACCCAGGGCGGGACGAGAGGAACTGTTAGACTCGTACTGACTAAAGTCCACGGTGTCCTCCACTAGCTCTTTACGTTCCAGGATCACGCTTGATGAGACAGTCCCGCGGCCCCACTACAACACAAAGAGTATGAAGGAACAGAATGCTTTTTAGAGACAAGCTGTCACATCCGCGCCACCCGAGAAGAAAGTGAGTGAAATTTGCACCCATTTGAAAAAGCTGCACCCGGTCAAACTATTATCAAAAGCTCATGACAAAGATGATTGATATTCTCAAGACACAGGCACGCCAGCTGTCCACTCTGACACATACCTCTACTTAGTGCCAAGAGTGCAAGATGTCCGACACGCGATTAAATACGCTCTATTGCTATCAGTTACTAGAACTAGATAATGAATAGTCATTTAAAATGACTGATGAGGACTTGTTGTTACACATTAAGACGCTAGCTGATGGCTGATGAAAGCAAATAAATCCGGGAGAGGAGAGAGCGTTACAGCATTTTTTTAAAGAAACTTGCCCCACACTAGGAATTTCTCCTGAATTGTGGATGCGTTTATAAACATTTAAACTCACATAAACGTCTAGACCCGGAACAACTACTTGAAATACATCCAAATATTTGTTCTATGTGGGGATCGAACTAGCGATACCAAGCGCAGCAGTCAATCACTCTACCACTGCGCCAATTGTGGCCAATTTAGTGGTACACTCCTCAAGCAGTTGGGTGACAAAGGTGGCTGAGATAGGAAAGGCGGAAGACAACGTTTTCTTCACCTTTTGGAAAGGAAAATTAAGAAAGTCTCAATAATTATCCTCCTATAATGTTCTCCTCTCTGTGAGAGGGAGTGGGCCATAATCCACCACGCGGGCCTAGTGCGGATTGGTAGATGTCACGTGTCTTCGAATTTTTGATGCTAGGACATGCTCGTTTCCTCACGATGTTTTCCTTCAACGTTTTGAGAGCAGTGGTGATGAAATAAATTACACAAAGTAATGCGCCTGGCGGGGTTCGAACCCACGACCTACAACTCGTAAGTCGGGACCAATACCACTGGGCCACCACTGCTCTCAAGAAAGTCTGCAGAAAAATAAATATTAATTCATTCAAAGGACCATTATGTCAAGATTACACTCAATCAGTAAATCAGCCTATAATGTTCCCACTGCTGGGACACGTGTCACTTCTCTGTGAGAGGAAGTGGGTCGTGATGTACTCAAAAATGGGAAGCTTGTTGCAATCTATAATATTTATGTATTTAGAAATATTATACCTAAGTATGTTTATCAGTTGTCTAGTACCCATAACACAAGCTCTGCTTAGCTTGGGACAAGATGGCGTTGTGTGATAGTTGTGGAATATTATTACCTATTATTTATAATCATGTGAAATTGTTGTGGTAATTTTGAAAGGGATTACTACTTGACACAGTCAAGCGATTTAAATAGCTGCAAAACTAAACCACCACCAGTTAATTTAGATTTTAATTATTCTCAATAATTAGCCGTTAATACACCAAACCTCATTAGTTTTACAAAATTTAATAAATTCCAAAATAAATCGATGCTTCCTAAATAACCACTGCAATTATATTCATGTTCAAGTGTTTCAATAAAATAATTAATTTGATCCGATTTACGAATCCTAATTAATATGGTTAATGGTTACACTAATTTGAGCACAATGTAATTATTAGTGGGCGACGATTTAAAATAATTGTTATTGTTTCCACATTGATGATGCCAGGGTATCAGAAAAATTTACTAGGTACGTCCACACAAAACGAGCAGCCTCGCGAGGCATTTGCTGCGCGAGGCTGCTTGTTCTGTGTGGACGCGTCTATTGTTTCTCGACCTAGGCACGAAACAATACACTCGAGCAAAACAAAAGCCGACACTGGATGGCTTGGGCGCTCGGTCGCTCGACCGCGGCAGCGCGCGCGCTTGCCTCGCCCAAGACACGTCCACACTAACCGAGCTGCTTCGCGCAGCAAATGCCTCGCGAGGCTGCGCGCTCTTTGTGGACGCACTTATTGACGTGTGGCGCGCATACTTTAAGCCTCTTCAGACTAGAGATAGACGGAGAAGTCGTAAGGTATCGGAGATGTATCGTGTCTTGTGTACGAGGGGACTTAGTTGCCCGTTTATCGGAATCTGTGTATCACTACTAGGTACAACGCACCTGCACGGTCAGATGTTTTTGAAGACTCATCAAATGAGTCCTCCCGCCCTTTGTTGAGTGGTATAGACTGTCAGACTCTTACTGCTCAAATTTCCACCTTGTCTTCGTTTATGTTTGCGTTTCTGTACACGTCTTTTTCCGTGTGAGATGTTGCTGATGGCTATCTCTGCTCACAGAGTGAAATAAACCGCCTCTGGAAGACCTCTGACATGGCTATATTTTCCGTCACCAATATATAATTATGATGTACAAGATAATACTATACTTAGGCCCGGGTCCACTATTCGGCATCGGCACGACTGAGGATTTTAGGTGATAAAAAACATTATACATTAACTTTGCAGCCTCAAGCATACCGAAGCGGTATTTTTGTTACTACGATCATATATCATGGAAATTTCTACTTTATTGCCATGAAGTTAATGTATAATCACTGTCACTGCGCGTGGTGCCAATTGAAAACCAGCGCTGGGTGTCTTTCCAGCATAATTATGCTGAGTTGGTAACCCTTTTAGTGTGGACAATGCTCAGCAAAATCCTTATTGTATTTTTAATTTTATTTCTTATTATTTCTGTGTGTATCCAATATCGAATATTTTTTTTCTATTCTATTATATTCTATTATATAATGCTTTTTATAACCTAAAATCCTCAGCCGTGCTGATGCCGATAGTGGGCGCCGGGCCTTAGTGTACATAATGTCCTATTTAAAAGCTATATTTGTTGTCAACGTAGTAATTAACGTAGTTAATCAACATCTATTTAAAACCCGTACCTACCTATCTATTCATAACACAGGTATTATATAAAGTTTTGTTTCCAATCGTCCCCATGTTTTCAATCGTAACGTAAGTTAAAACAAATACTAGAACATTGTAGTAATAGTACCTACCTAATAATAGTTCGTATGACGAGTATAGTGGAGTAACCGAGGTTTTGTTTATTTACATTCCTAAGTAAAGGGCGACGAACTTTACTGTGGGGAAATTCAGATTTCCATACGATTTTCTTTATTAGGGTTCCGTACCACAAAATAAAAACTTAAACCTTAAAAAAACACTTCTTAGACGGTCTGTATATCTGTCTGTCAAGATCCTATTTGTCAGAAACATTTTTTTAGCGTGGTAAAATCATGAATGAGTCGTCCCACCCAGCGCAGAGCGGGAGGCACTGTCAGACTTGTACTGACTAAAATCCACGGTGTTCCTTCAATAGCCCATACGCTCCAGGGTCACGGTCGTCCTGCTTAATATAGAGGTATTAACCTGAAATTAAGATCAAGTACATACATACTACAATCACTTAAGTAGGGAAAACGCATTCAAAATATTTTGCCGCTTATGCCACATTATTTTGACAAGATAATTAAAACCTATAGAGTAGTTAATAGGAAGACTCGGTGTGAGAGTTAGACGCACTTGTCTGGTTTTTGAAGCCAAGCTGAAAAATAAAAAATAAAAAAAATGTTCAATAAATGATAATTATTATAATAGAAGTTTACTATCCATCTTTTTTCCTTTCTTTTTGTTCAAAAAATCATCAAATGAGTAAGGGTGGAAGACCACCCAGGGTCGGATGGCAGGGACAGTCAGATTGACTAAACTCCACGGTGACCCTTCAATGGTCCTTTACGTTCCAGGGTCACCAGACAAGACGGTCCCGCGACCCATCTATTTTCCCTACTCAAAATCTCCATCTCCATAGTACTGACTATCTCAAAGTAGTGAATAAAACAAAATTTTCAAAAGCTAGTGGTTGAGCGCTCCCCATAAAGGCGCACTCACACGGTATTTGGGTCAAGCGTAGCTAAATGTGAGTAGTGCCGGGTTCAGCCGGGTTTACGGACGAATGTGGGTGAAATTATTCATATTTATAGTGAGAGTATGTGCTACTTCTGAAGGAGAGTCAGTTTCTTTGAATGAGAGTAGATTTATTATTGTTGTTTTCTTATAGTTACGAGTATCATCTCTTCTCGTTAATTTGTTAATGCAAAAAGACACTACATATAAAAAAGTTTGTGCTTTTTTTAGTTTTTAGGGTTCCGTACGTCCGAATACAAAAACGGAACCCTTATAGGATCACTCGTGTCTCCGTCTGTCTGTCGCTTACAGTCAATTATCTCCGAATCTACTAGACCGATTAAGTTGAAATTTGGTACACATATCAATTCCTGTGACCCAAGTACAGAGATGTGGCGTGAATAGATGAAATATGTATATGGGAGGTAATTTTTGGGCGGGAAAGGGAAAATTAAAAAAAAATTGAAAACTGCATCGTATGACATATCAAATGAAAGGTCTTGTTGAGAAGATCTTAAATGTATTTTTTTGTAATTTTAAAATAAATAATTTCCAAGTTATTCAAGAAAATAGACGAAAATTGACCATTCCCCCCTTCTCTCCGAAACTACTGAACCTAAAATTTAGAAAAAAAATACAGAAATTAGTTTTATACTTATAGATTATAGGAAAACCTATAAGAAGTCCATGATATTAAAATAACATGGTAAATCACTCAATATTGTGCGTACCAATCATCAATTATTCGTAAATTTCAATTCATCTATTATTTGCGGTAAAAATTATAGGTAGGCAAAAAATAAATCCTACTGAACCCTCTTCACGCGAGTCCAACTCGCACTTGGCCGGTTTTAATATCTTGATATTGTAATTTTTACATCATCATTGTTTATTTAAGAGCGTGAAATAGTTAAAAAAGTTTGCAATATGGCGCTATCACCGTTTATTATGTCGCATAGTACCTAATGAAGCAAAGACAAAACTTGAATAAGACTTTTAATAAACCTTATTGGCTGTTCAAATAAAAACAGGACGGGATTTCTTTTGACCTTCATGGGAAATCGTAAGAAAATTTAAATTGGCGCTTACCCCATTTCGGGGAAACTCGTAATAAGCATTCGCATCAAAAACTCTCGATAGATCAAAAACAACTTTATATTTGCGGAAATCAAAATTAAAATAAATGTTTTCCTGAATGGTTTATTATTTGTATCAACAACAATCTGATATTCAGGGAGCTAGTGAACCTTCACTAATACCTGTTTTCCCCAATATTAAGTAATTCCTAATCTTACCTAAACAGTATTCATCATCATCTTCAGCCTATAATGTTCCCACTGCTGGGACACAGCCCTCCTCACAGTAAGAGGGAGTGAGTCATAACGGTGCATCCACACCGCCGGTAACATTTGTGGAGCAACAAAAGGCAACACGGTAACATTCGGCAACATTCGGTAACTTTTGTGGCTCCTTGTTACTATTTGTTGATTGTTACTCATCCACACCGCAGTAACATCCGACAACAAATGTTGCCGTGTTACTGTATGTCGAGTAACGTTGCTCGACAATCGGCAACATTGTTAGATAATGGGGGTAACATTGTTACCGAATGTTGAGCAACGTTACTCGACTTACAGAAACACGTCAACATTTGTTGGTGGATGTTACCGAATGTTGAGCAACGTTACTCGACTTACAGTAACACGTCAACACTTAGTAACATTTTGTTGGCGGATGTTACCGAGCAACATTTGGAAACGTTGAGCTACAAATGTTACCGGCGGTGTGGATGCACCGTAACCCACCACGCGGGTCTAATACGATTGGTAGATGTCACAAATGACTTCGAATTTTTGGTTCTAAAGTTTTCCTTCGCCGTTTTGAGCAGTGGTAATAAAATAAACTAGGAAAAGTAATGCTCCTGGCTGGGTTCGAACCCACGACCTACAACTGGTAAGTCAAGGCCGATACCACTGGGCCACCAACGCTCTCACCATTATTCTACTGTTTGAATTTCAACCCTATCAACACAGTCGAACATTGAAATTCAAACAGCTTCTATGTCTCTATCACCTAGTGCTTGTAACAATGGTACTCAATGAAACGCTGAAAAAAAGTATTCGCAACTAAAAAACTATGTGTAAATAATAAAACTGAAACTTTATGAAAACTTTTTCACTGAAAATATACCATACAGGCTGTTATCAAAGTGCGGCATGCGTTCACAGGCCTGAAACAAAATGCAATCAAAATCCTACTACAGGCTCACCGGATTTATAAAATGTATGAACTAACGTTAAAGTTTTACGAAAATCGTGTAGCTATGTGACTACGTAAATCTACACGGTATACAAGTATATCAAACAAGACTTTGTTTCATACATCGCACAGCTACATTGAAGCAGCGGATCTTCATAGCACACCCGAAGGTGCTGATAAGCCAGTGCTTTCACATGTTGACATTAGGTGCGTCCACACAGAGCGCGCAGCCTCGCGATGCATTTGCTGCGCGAGGAAACTGATAAGCGAGGCTGCTCACTCTGTGTGGACGCGTCTATTGTTTTTCGACCGAAGCACGAAACAATATACGCGAGCAAAACAAAAGCTGACACTGGATGGCTCGGGCGCTCGGCCGACCGCCCGCGGCGTCATTGTCACTTGCCTCGCCCGAGACTCGTCCACATTAACAGAGCTGCTTCGCGCGGAAAATGCCTCGCGAGGCTGCGCGCTCTGTGGGGACGCACCTAATGAACATTCTCGCGAATGTTACATTACAAAAAAAATGAACGAGAGCGTTCTAGAGAGCATTCTAACGAGCGGTCTAGTAGTTGGCTAAGTATGAGGTCTTAGATTCGATTCCCTCATTAGGCAGTGTTTTCTATAGATTTTTAGTAGCAACGATGGAGATGGATGTCAGACGCTCTCGTTTATTTTTCTGTAGTGTAACGTACGCAAGAATGCTCATTACAAGTAAATGCTCAAGCTTTTCAGCACCTTTAGACCTTTGAACTTGCCACTCTTAAAAGCCATTTAGTCAAATGTAACCTTTTATCAAAGAATGTCCGTTTTCCAGTCCAGATTACATTCCAACACATTATATTTAATTCTTTTCCACATCAAACCGGGTCAGATCCCGGATTCCGTGTAGTCACCGCAAATTATATCTAATGATATATTTCTGTCGGTCCCATTTCGTTTAGCGGCACGATGTGCACAGGAAACACATTTGTGTTAATGTTTTAGTTTAGAAATGGAATGATCTGTGACAGTTGTGTTAAAGACGGCATTCGTTTTAGTTTAGGAGGATAATGTCAATGACTTATATGTTGACAGAAAACATACAAGATGGCGCCATGTAACATAGTGTCACGCTTGTTTTTCCCGATGTATTAACCAGAGATATTTGGACGTGTTTAACGATTTATTTCTTAAATACTAAAAAAAGATTTGTTTTTAAGCTATTGCATAGCTTTTATCGCGGGCTCTGAGCGCGGCGCGGCGCGGCGACCGAATAAAAAAAAATCCAAAAACCTAACGAAAATACCTGACACTATGCATCATCTAACATCGTTTCAGTTCGGGAGAATTCGGTAATTATAAAAATTTCTGTCACAAAGACAATTTACTTTTTCTTACTGATTCTAAACGGCCAGCTTCTAAAGGAGTTTTCAAAATGAAACCTACTTATAAAATTCTCCTACAACAAAGAAGTTCTTTATTACAGTAGTGCACCACTAACATTTTAAATAAATGATGTTCTCGTTAAATATACGCGGTAGGCGGTTTATTCTTAGAAAATAAAATAAAAAATGTTATGCAATAGATTCACCGCGGCAGTCTCCGAGTGCCACATTTTTTTTTTAAACAAGACCCTCAGATTAAAGTTGATGGTATATTCCTACAGAGTTAGGAATTCATTCATGGAAATTGATTCCTTAGTGTTCTTATTAAGTGTCATTTCCATACACATACTTTATGACGTTCCTCTTTAATGAATAAGTAGAACATTCCTTATGTAGTAATATTGTATGTGCACCCCACGAACTTCAATTAACATAATAGAAGACATTTCACTTGATGAAACAATGGACGTCTTCATAAGGACTAAAAGCGCTGTTTTCATTAATTTAGTCTCACCTGGAAATCAAACCCAAAAATCACATCCACACGTTCAAGACGCAGACAACAATTAATAAAAAAATAATTTCCATTTTTTTTACTGAACAACCGCATCCAATTACTGATGTCTAACTACACCTGTAAATACTCTCATAGAAAAAGATTTATCAGTATTCAACATCCCATTGTTTGACGAACACATCAAACTGAAACATTATGGCGGCCACACATCAACACAACATCGACTATAAAGTGCATCTAATAAATATTAGAAACAACAACAAAGGGAGTACTAATAACAGAGTATAGAATTTCATAGAAGCAGCAGTGAATGTTAAACTATTGAGACTCTTTGTCAAAGATTAATAATGCTAATACAGGCGTCAATTTATTACGTATATTTATTTTGAACCGACGAAAGGTGGAGTAGGAAGGTTCTCAAATGGAGACACCCCGCCATGATGGACCGATGACCTGAAGCCGGGTCCAGACCGGTGTAACGTGTAATGTAATCCACCGTATAATGTAACGTGAATTCTACCTGTGGACGACACTACGAACATTACATGTAACGCTCGAGTTACACCGGTCTGGACCCTGCTTGAAGATGGTAGCTGGCAGTGGCTGCGCTGTGGGGAGGTTCATGTTCAGCAGTGGACTACAATAAGCTCAAATGATAATGATGAAGCTATTTGTTTGCAAATCAAAGAAATAATCCCAGGAACTTCCCTCAATAAAACGATATTTCCAATTATCCTAGACTATATTAGACAGTTCATTCATGTAGAGTGAGTAAACAGTATCATGCATATTTTATATAGAAAATAATAACAATGCCGCCTCTGGTACCGTCTATATGCTGTGGCACACACAAGGAGCTATTTTTACCCACTTTCCTTTTGAACAGGAATCGATAACTGTCAGGTTAATGACGAAAACTAACGAGATGATGGAAATAGATCGCTCCAAATAACTACAAACGTTTTAAAGCATAATTTATATTTAATTAGGTTTACATTTTATATGGATTCCTAATTAGTAATAGAAATGGTCCATGAGCTTTGTTACGTCAAGTAGCACCCAACAGAACAAAACATCAAGAGTTCTATTTTTGGATCAGGTGGGCAGAAGTCATGAGTTCAAGCACATTTTGCTTGTGATAACTGATTTTAATAGAGCCCCACATTTTCCGATTAAACTAGGCCTTTATTACAAAAAATGTGGTAAATATTCAAAAATTTAATCAGTTAGTAATGAGGTCCTAGGTTAATCTCCTAGGTTAATTAAAAAGTAAAGTAGAAAAATCAAAAGTAAATAATGATTCTTTCTAATTAAAAATAATTTTTGATGTCGGGTCACGATGGTCATACATAATAATTAAAAAAAAACTAAAAAAAATACGTGTTGAATTAAGAACCTACTCCTTTTACGTCGGTTAAAGAACAAGTATATAGAAAAGGATAACCAACATTAATTAATATTACCTTCCGACAGACAGACAGTTTGGTGGAGCTTTTTCTATTGGTCCCCGGATTTTATTTCTCATGCAGAAAGAGGAAAAGAAACCATTGAATATTATTTTCATAAACAAATGACACTCTAATATCAAAACATAGTCCTTACAGTTAGCATTCTAGAATAGTCTCTTTAAATGGACGAATATGAGCAGATTATGTCACCATCCAAAACTATTTAGACTCAAAATTGTACCAACTTCAATATGTTGAGACATAAAAACAAACGTTCCCAAACAAAATGGTGGAAACGATTCAAACGAATTGTTGCTCGTTGAATTTGTATTAAAATATCATTGGAAATCTATAGATATATTCAAGCTGGTTTAGCTTTATATTTCAGCCACAGAGTTCGTACCCTCTCGTGGAAGGTCTTATAGGAGGCAGTCACTCCACTATGAAACATACTGAAAAAAAAATACGTGTGGCACTCGGGGACTGCCGTGGTAAAGCTATTGCATAGAATTTTTTATCAACTTATGCAATTACAATTATTTATTTATTATATTTATTACTGTACTAATTAGGCTATGGTCAGCCACGTCAATCAAGTGAAACGTCAAGAAACGTTCTCCTCCCTCTCCCTTTCCCTCACCCTCTCCCTCAATAAAAGCATGCTTTCGTGCTAGTAATGAGCACGTCTGTCCATCCCTTTATGAGCACGTCTGTCCGTACCTTTATTGCCGAAATCTCCCGAACTGTTATTATAATTGAAACGACCTTAGACGACGGTGTCAGGTATTTTCCTTAGTTTTCACGATCCGGGGCCAAGTCATGGGGAGAGGCCTGTGCCCAGTAGTGGGATGATGTGGGCTAGCAGTATCAGTATCAGTATTTTCCTTAGGTTTTTTCGTTAAGTTTTTCGCGCCGCGCCGCGCTCACAGCCTGCGATAAAAGCTATGCAATAGCTTAAAAAAATATTCTCTATATTATATGAAGAAAATAATTATAACAAGAAAAAATATTATTAGCCGCAACGAAAATAAATGCCCTAAAAATATATCCATCGTCAGAGATGCCGTCGATCCCTTGAAGCCACAACACCATCAAAGGTCTATTAATAACCCTTAAAGTTTGACAGTCGGCTCGTCTGTCAATAGACTTCGGTTAAAAACAAACACAGAATAAACTCGATGTTTCTCTAGAACCCTAACATCGGCGGTTGCAACGGATTTAATATTTTGAAAGCAAACACCACAATGTCTGAATCTAATTTAACTTTTAAAATAACAAACAAGATAAAATCAGGGATCAAATCGAATAGCAAATCCTTTCATGTTGGACAACGACATGGAGTGAATAAATGTCACAGATAGGACAACAATGTCATTTTTCAGACGAAATATTGAAGGTTTTGTGAAAGTTAAATATCTATGAAATGAGAAAACTGATGCCTATCATTTGTTCAGTTACCATTGTGAGCAATATCATTTATGAACACGTGATACGGGAGAATGACAACAATTAGTAAAATCGTAAGATCGTATAATCTGGATAAGAATAAAAAAATTAAATATTTGCTTCAGACGACACCTGGTATCACGCGGTGGCACGCGCTCTTGGCATAACAGCCTGCGTTGCGAATCGTGAAGCGGTAAACATTTGCGGAATAGAAAAATTCGACTACAAATCGTGCAATTTCACCAAAAAACGTTTTAAAATGGAATGAAATATAGCCCAGTTGGTAAGTCATATGGAGTTTTCATGCAGAAAGACGCAGGTTTGAGGCTTGCCCGCAGTCGATTTTTTTTTTTACTTGAAAGATGTACATGGCTATAGAAATAGATACACGATGAGAACGAGAGCAATGATGAAATATATCCTGTTTCATAAATTATTATATTTATTATTAAGTGTTATATTGTAGTATTGTATTGTATTGTAGTGTCTGGGTGTAATTTATCTATAATATGTATGTATTTAGAAATATATAAGTATGTTTATCATTTGTCTAGTACCCATAACACAAGCTCTGCTTAGCTTGGGACTAGATGGCGTTGTGTGATCGTTGTGGAATATTATTATTATTTGCGGAAAGTTTTTTCACTTCTCAGCCTTAAGGCTGGATTTTTACTACATTTACGGGCCGAAACCAAAGCAAATGCAGCGTGTGGTGTGTAGTTTATGTGATTTGATGAGGTCCTATTTCATTTTCTTCTGTCTGCATGAATTTCCTAACAATTCTGCATGTGTTTAGTATAGCTGCTTTTTGGAGGGTTATGTAAAGGGTTTCTTTTAAGTCTAATAATTTTAAACTATGGAGGAGATGATTAGGAATTATTATTATTATTATTATATTAGAAGTGGGTAAGTAAGAGTATCATAATGTATCGACAGCATAATGTATCTTAAAAGTAATGTCATATTCGTAAAGATTTTATATGGAAAGAAAATTATTTAGCTTTGAAAGTACCTCAGAACCAAAATTTACTGTGACAGCATATCTCACAGTCCGCTGATCTCCGACATCTTCAATATAAAAAGTACAGCTATACAGAAAATTATACAAAAAAGGGAGAAAGCCGGGAGGCGGCGAGTTTGCTAGAGACAGGCCAGGGACTGATATTAATGGCGCGCGCTGTGACACCGCCCTGAATAATTATACTTTGTTACTTACTCGAGACAGACTAATATTGTTATAATCTGGGTTATTTTATACGTTTTTGTAAATACGGAACTTTCGTTTTTTTTTTGTTAGTGTACTCAATTTTTTTTTAATACTTTGATGAAAGAGAGTAACCCACATATTATTTTGACGCACAATTAGCTTAAGCCGATGAGGAAATATTATGTTAAATATGCTTGTAATAAAAATAGCTTGCTTTTCAGCTTCGGACGACAATTTTTGTTACGCTATTGCATAGCTTTTATCTCGGGCTCTGAGGGCGGCGCGGCGCGGCGACTGAATCAAGAAATTCCCAAAAACCTAACGAAAAAACCTAAGGAAATTACCTGACACCTTGCATCGTCTAACGTCGTTTCATTTCGGGAGACTTCGGCAATCATAAAGGTATGGACAGACGTACTCATTACTAGCACGAAAGCATGCTTTTATTGAGATAGGGGCAATTTTATTGAGGGAGAGGGAGAGGGAGGAGGAGGAGAACGTTTCTTGACGTTTCACTTGATTGATATGGCTGACCATAACCTAATTAGTACAGTAATAAATATAATAAATAAATAATTATAATTGCATAAGTTGATAAAAAATGCTATACAATAGCTTTACCGCGGCAGTCCCCGAGTGCCACACACAGTTATTTCATTTATCGTGGTAAATGGGTCGTCCCACTCTACTGTCAGACTTGTACTGACTAAAATCCACGGTTGCCCCACGTTGGGCGCCATGTGACACTGGTCTACGTCCCAATAGACGCTGCCGCAATAAATAAGGAGGAAGAGGTATGGGACAGTGAAATAATCAAAAATAACCATTACAGGTTTTATAATTCTGTTTTACTTTTCCAGCTCCAAAGGTATGAATAATGAGAAATTATAACGATTTAATAACATGAAACGGTCCTGAAGACCTGTAGAGGTAATAATTAAAAATCTAAATAAGTTCATACATTACAAATCTTTATCAGGGTAGATAGTATTCGGAGTATTTTTTAACAATATTATTTATAGAAAGTTCATTATTGTCGGAAGCAAACAACACAACACAAAACTTTTCCTACTAATTTATTTAAAAAAAAATGAAGCTTTTAAAATAATATTGCAGAGGTTGAAGCAACAGAAGAGGTTGAAGCACCCACTCTGTTACAGCCCTTTACGTTCCAGGGTCACGGTTACCTGATGAGACAGTCCCGCGACCCCGGCAGGCAAGCTTCGGACGATGTGATTAGAATGCGCGTTGGGAATAAAGCTATTTTGATCACGACCATCATCATCAGCTTATAATGTTCCGAATACTGGGACACAGGCCTCCTCTCTGTGACAGGGAGTGGGCCATAATCCACCACGTGGCCAAGTGCGGGTTGATAGCATATGATCAGCTCAAGCTAATTTAACATCGATAATAAATTATGGTTAATTGGTTATACCAATTGAGCAGTGGTGGCCCAGTGGTATCGGCCCCGACTTACGAGTTGTAGGTCGTGGGTTCGAATCCCGTCAGGCGCATTACTTTGTATAATTTATTTCAACACCACTGCTCTCAAAACGGTGAAGGAATACATCGTGAGGAAACCGGCATGTCTTAGAACCAAAAATTCGAAGACATGAGACATCTACCAATCCGCACTGGGCCCGCGTGGTAGATTACGGCCCACTCCCTCTCACAGAGAGAAGGCCTGTGTGCCAATAGTGGGAACATTTATAGGCTGATGGTGATGATGATGATGAATTGGTTATACCATACAATTTGAATACAGTCAAGTTAAAGGTTTATTCCCGATGGATCTCACTTTTGATTCCCACTTTAATAGGTACCTTACCTAGGTAGTGCAGGTACCCGTTTGACTTGACAGTACACAATAAATTACTACAAGCAATGTAAATATTGATGACCCTTCTCTAAAAATTGAACCACAACAGAAATAGCATAGGCCGTAGGAACCGATCGTGTTCTTGTTAAGATAATTCTATTTGTCACCATTACAACGTCGAGGAACGAAAGCCCTTGAACTTATCACGTGTACTCAATAAGACAGGAAGAAAATATTACATAAACATCATCTATAAATAAAAAATACTTGTGGCACTCGGGGACTGCCGCGGTAAAGCTATTGCATAGCATTTTTATCAACTTATGCAATTTTAATTATTTATTTATTACTGTACTAATTAGGCTACGGTCAGCCATGTCAATCAAGTGAAACGTCAAAAAACGTTCTCCTCCTCCTCCCTCTCCCACTCCCTCTCCCTCTCCCTCAATAAAATTGCCCCTATCTCAATAAAGGCATGCTATCGTGCGAGTAATGAGCACCTCTGTCCGTACCTTTATGAGCACGTCTGTCCGTACCTTTATGAGCACGTCTGTCCGTACCTTTATGATTGCCGAAGTCTCCCGAACTGAAACGACGTTAGACGATGCGTGGTGTCAGGTAATTCCCTTAGGTTTTTTCGTTAGGTTTTTGGGAATTTCTTGATTCTGTCGCCACGCCGCGCCATAGCCCGCGATAAAAGCTATGCAATAGCTTAAAATATTGTTGGTGCACATTATTTTCGGACAGGTTAGGGGTAGTGTTCAATTTTTTAGTCGACACTCATTCGGTTCGGCATTTTTGTTGTACAACATAACCGACGCGAATTATTATAAGTCCCCTTTCAGCATCTACATAATTTACTTGATTGTATTCAGATAGACTTTGCCACAAAGTCACAAAAGTGGTTTCTAAACTGTGCTAAGGGTCTCACTGTGACGGCTGTTCCAAGTCGCTCCATCTTTGTTTCTGGGCTAAATATAGGCCAAGAGCAAACACACTAAAAAAAAAACACATATTCGATAGTACCGACCGGCATGCGGCAGTGCCAAGCCGACCCGAACATCACAAAACTATAATTTTCTAAAATTAAGCTTTGAACCTTCTAAGATTCACCTCATTATCACCTAATCTAGAAACAACCTAATTACTGTACAGCTAAACGAACACCGTGTAACGTTCTAGTCTGCCGGCTCCGCTGGGAACGAGCGCGATGCTTGCATTAACGAGCTACGAACAAGCTCTACTTGCGATATCCTATAACGATGCAATTTCACTATTTATATTTTTTGCCTTTTTTTAAGTAAAAGGGTCCGAGAAGGGGGTTACTAATGGGGTCACAGTACCGTCTGTATAGGTACCTAACCGTGATCCTGGAGCGTAAAGGGTGATTTTGAAGAAACGAGTTTGATTTTTAGCTATTAATCGTCGTACCACAAAAAGATAAAAATGTTGAACGCTTGTCTAAAAAAGTGTAACTGCAAAACGACCCTTAATATTAAGGTGAAATGCCGTTTTTAAGTTGACAGTTTTTAGACAAATGTTCAACTGATGTTTATCTTTTTTGTGGTAAGATGGTGAGTCTGACATTACGAGTACCTTCCACTTTATTCAGGGCAAGAGGACCTATACTACCTAAAAATGGTATCTGTTATTAATTAAATAATCTAAAAACTTTTTCAAAAAGTAACCGACTTCAAAAACAACAACAAAACAAAAAAGGGTGAAATAACCCAATTAATAACTTCTTTCGGATGTCGGTGGCTTTATTTTTTATATTTCATTGATTTTTAGCCACCGACTTCCGAAAGAAGTTATTAATTGGGTTATTTCACCCTTTTTTGTTTTGTTGTTGTTTTTGAAGTCGGTTACTTTTTTGAAAAAGTTTTTATTTTACCCTTTTTAGTTTATTTATTAAGTATTCAACCCAACGGGCACGCCGCAATCGCGGCGGTAAGACCCCTCTTTGAGGAGTGGCTGGATAGGAGTCACGGCGTCCTAACCTACCGAATGACGCAGGTCCTCACCGGACACGGAAGTTTCGGGAGGTACCTGTGTCTAAGGAGAAAGGAGGAAACGCCTGGGTGTCACCACTGCGAAGATCGCCCGGAGGATACAGTAGAGCATACGGTGCAAGACTGCCCCGCTTGGGCAGAGCACCGACGTGTCCTCACGGCGGCGATAGGCGGAGACCTCTCGCGCCCGGCATTGGTCGCGGCCATGCTGCGGGGCGAGACGGAGTGGGAAGCGGTCGCCTACTTCTGCGAAGCAGTCATGCTCGCGAAGGAGGAGGCGGGCCGCGTGAGAGAGAGGACAGTGTCCTCCCTCCGCCCCACCCGCAGTGGTGGACGCCCACGGCGACGGACGTCGCAAGACGATCTCCGGCCACCGTAGGCGCGGGCATGCGGGCGGCGAGTAAAGGGCAACTCGCCGCCCGACCATGGACCATGCCCGGGTCGACGGCGCGTTGTGTTCCACGCGCGCCTCAAAGAGCGTCAGCACGATGACGGCCCAAGAGGGCCAAAGCCTGCCGGGGTCGCGGGACTTATCTCATTACCGTGACCCCGGAACACAAAGGGCTATTGAAGGACACCGTGGATTTTAGTCAGTACAAGTCTGACAGTCCCTCCCGCCCTGCCCGGGGTGGGAGGACTCATTTGATGATTTTACCACGCAAAAAAAAAAAAAGTATTCAACCCAAATTCTTGTAAAATACAAAATTTTCTTACATATGCACTAATCTTGTAATCCGTCACAATATAAAAAAATCCATATCTCTAAAACTACTGAACCGATTTTGATGAAATTTGCAGTGTACCCTAAGTTGAACAATACCTGGTACAACAAAAAAAGAATTACTTAAATCGAACTTGTAGTTCCGGAGATATGCGTGCACAAATATAAAAACATACATACATACATACACTTATGAAATTTGGCACATTTGTTCAGACGCTGATATAGACTAACATATATGAAAACTGGGCAGTTCTGATAATATTACATACATACGGGTCGAATTGAACCTCCTTTTTTTTGAAGTCGGTAAAAACATTCCAATACAGACATAAGGCCGAAAGCTTGGTTGTAGAATATTCTGAATACTGAAAACTGGACGGACAGTAAAAGCTTTTCGTGGACCTAATTCTTATTATGTCAGAAGTTATTATTTTATTGACAAAGCGGTATATGTGGTGTGTAGGGCAAACAGCATCGCAAATGATACTGTTTCATAGGTAGTTAAATTAGTAAAGTAAATTGACTATGCATGCATTTTTATTTTATTTAAATCGCTTTTTTGGTAATGTGTATTTTGCCAGTGCCTACTGCGCGGTTTATTTAAACACACTTTAATTAGTAATTACTAAGGGTCATATTATGACGTCTTAAAACCAATAAGGCCCCAGATCAAGCGAGTTCATAAAATAATGTACTGTGAGATTTCCACAGGGGAGCAGACAGAACATATTTTACTGCTGACCTCCCCTGCCTCCCTCCTGGGTACACTCTTGCTAGCTTTATTTATACAATTCTATTATATCCTCATTTACCGACATAATTAAATAGGCCACGCCCACGTGTCGTGCCAATTACGAATATTACCAAATTCCTGGAACAATCTCAAATTATTCAACGCTCAGATCATTTGGAATTTAATAGACAAAAACTTAATATCAAGAAGGAAAAAAAAAAATTAATAAAATTGTAACTTCCATATTTATATTGACAGCTGCGGTTGACCCAATGGCTGAACGTTTCGCTGCTGCACTGCATTTCACGGGTTCGATTCCTGCACGGAACAAAAAAAATATTCCAGATCTGACTGATTGTGTATGTGAGTTGAAATTTTTGTCAACCCAGGCACAATACAGCAGAATTTTTAATGTGTATCCATTTGTAAAAAATTAATAGATTTTAAAAAATCTAAAAACCCACGTTTTTAAATGTCCTAAAAAGAAGAAAATAACCCTACGGGGCTGAGAGAGGGGCCACTCAAAACGTGGGGGCGTATATTATTTAAGGGATTATTTATGGGATATATTTACATGACGAGTATATGATGTGTGATCGTGGGTGTAACTTGCAAATATCGCCCCCACGTTTTGAGTGGCCCCTCTCTCAGCCCCGTAGGGTTATTTTCTTCTTTTTAGGACATTTAAAAACGTGGGTTTTTAGATTTTTTAAAATCTATTAATTATTTTATTATTTTTATCTTTGTTCATCGGGTTTGAAGCTACCCTGAAAATTTCGGCCTGCTAGCTTATCGGGAAGTGCCTCAAAACCTGTCCGCCATCTTGGACGTCCGCCATATTCGATTTAAATCACATGATTATTTTTTTCATATTCCTGACAGCAAACCCTTTCATTTGATACCCATATCAGGGGGGTGGATTTCAAACAGCCAGTCTGCCATCTTGGACGTCCGCCATATTGGATTTAAGTCACGTGACTATTTTTTTCGTACTCCTGACAGCAAACCCTTTCATTTGATATCCACATCATAGGGGTGCATTTCAAATAGCCTGTCAGCCATCTTGGACGTCCGCCATATTGGATTTAAGTCACGTGACTATTTTTTTTTCGTATTCCTGACAGCAAACCCTTTCATTTGATACCCATATCAGGGGGGTGGGTTTCAAACATTCAGTCCGCCATCTTGGGGAGGCCGCCATATTGGATTTGTTATGACGTTTCTTAGCTAGTCATATATTGTCATCAGAACTCAGAGCGTGTGCAAAATTTCAGCTTGCTAGCTTATCGGGAAGTGCCTCAAAATTGAGTTGCAAAAGTCCAACCGGAACGACAAACAAACAAACATACAAACAAACAAACAAGAATTGTGAGTGTATAAAAACGTGGGAAAAATGTCATTTACTTTCATTCTGTCTCTAAATAAACACTAAGGGATTGACTTTAGTTCTTCAATCCAATTAACTCTTGTATTAACTAATTATTCATTGTTAGCACGGTAACAGCAAGGTAACGGTCACGCAGGAAACCAGGTGTTAAGCAGATCTTATCACTGCGAGGTGGATGCCAGTGCCCTCTTTAAATATTCAGTATAGATAACTAAGTCTAAACAGAAACGACGGCACGTTTGGCACAGTGGTTGAGCGATTGACCGCTGCGCTGCTTGTCGCGGGTTCGATCCCCGCATGGAGCAAATATTTGTGTAAAACAGGTAGCTGTTCCGAATGTGGGTGTGTGTGTATGTGAGTTTCTATGTTTGTGAACGCCCCCACGATACAGGAAGAAATTCCTAGTGTGAGGCAACGAGGCAACTTTTTTTTTTTAAATCTACTAAAGTACTTTTCCCAACTATATTGGGGTGGCTTCCAGTCGAACTGAATGCAGCTGAATATCATTATTTTACATGGAGCGACTGCCTATCGGACCTCCACAACACAGTAACTGGGTAATACGATACCTCTTGGTATCATAGAATTACAAAAATAACAGCCGTGAACAACAGCTTTTCATGCTTTCCGAGGCACGGACGAAACTCGCTATATAGGTGGTCACCTATCCATAGACCAACCTCGGCAAGCGCGACTTTACCTTGAAGTTTGACCAAGATATTGAACCCAAGACTTACAGCTCAGTAGTAAAATTTGCGTCTACAAGACCCAAGGTACTCAAAAATCATTTGACGGAAACAGAATTCAGAAACGCAAATGTATATTTACGGAAATATTTCCCGGGCCGTCGGGAATAAATGTCAATCTATTTTGTATTGACATTTGTTCCTCAAGGACAACAGAAAATACGCAACACAAACTTTTATTTTTTTAAGAGTGATTTCATACGCCACCTGCCCGTGAGGTTTTTATTACGTATGAGGTACCTTTCTACCTAGGTTTTCTTACAGGGCCAAAGCCTGCCGGGTTCGCGGGACTAACGACCTACCGTAGCCCCGGAACGTAAAGTGCTATTGAAGTACACCATGAATTTTAGTCAATACAAGTCTGACAGTCCCTCCCTCCCGCCCTGCCTTGGGTGAGAGGACTCATTTGATGTTTTTACCATCAAATGAGTCCTCTCACATAATAAATTTAAAAAAGGTAGCTCTTGTGGGCAAACACACTAGAGGTTTTGGCACAAGATTTCAGTATTTTATTTAACGCTTACTTTACGTATTTATAGCTTTTATTGTATTGAAAGCAAAAAAAGCGCCTCTAGTGTCATAATCATCATCATCAGCCTATAATGTTCCCAGTGCTGGGACACAAGCCTTTTCTCTGTGAGAAGGAGTGGGACATAATCCACCACGCGGGAGATATTTCGAATATTTTTGGTTCTAGGACACGCCGGTTTCCTCACGATGTTTTCCTTCACCATTTTGAGACAGTGGTGATGAAATAAATTACACAAAGTAATGCGCCAGGTGGGGTTCGAACGCCCGACCTACAACCCGTAAGTCGGGAGTCTCTACTGCTGTCTCTAGTTTTCAAACGAGGAACTAATTTTTCTATTTCCGCTTACGTTACATCACAATAACGTGAAAAGTCATGCTAGCGCCTCAGTTTCTAACTTCAAATTAAACACTGCCCCGAACATATACAAAACGCGAATCAAAAGCGAGATTCTGAAAGCTTGATAACTAGAAACACATTATGGTAATGACGTCACTGGCACATAAATATCTACCGCCGAGCGTACATTTAATTTGTGTCGGATTCCATGAGTTCCGTCGGTTTACTCTGTAAATTACTGATATTCAGCACACATCTGTACTGTGCCAGCCGATGTCAGAAATGTGCTCCTAATGTACGCAAATACATTATTAATTTATAAAGGGAATTTATTAAATAATTGTTTGCATTATCAACTGAACATAACGGGCAAATACAGTATTTTCACTCTTGGCAAACTCTTGTTTTATAGCCGGGTCACACTAACGGTATTTCCCGTTGATTATCAGCATTTTTTTTGGAACTTTACTCCACAAAAAAAATCTTCTCTGTCGTGAATGCATTTACAAACCATAGATACTAAACACACTAATCTTCGTAATTTTTCTTCAAAAGCATTTACGTCTTTACGAGAGAATTAACGGTATTTCCCGTTAGTATGGCCCTAGTGTTAAAAAGTTTAAAATAAATTCATAAGGTATAAGATTGAATCTAGGTGATTTACTAATCTTTCTTATACAAGAGTTGGACTGCGATTCCACACGAGCCCAGAGCCAGTTGAAAGATGATCTAAATCTCTGAATTTTCAGTTCTAGGACATGTAACTTTCCTGTTGTTTCTTCCAGAATTTGTGATTGCATAATGAAAATAATAGTGCTAACTCAAATGCCTGGGTTCGAATCTACGATCTGTCTAAAGTCGCGGCCTGAACTACTAGGGTACCAGTCAATCAACTGACTTACAAACTGACTTCATACTGAGAGATAAATATTTTCCTATAAACAAACCAACATACGAGTATTCCCTTCATTCTGTACGTCTATTTATTGGTTTCCTTTCAGTAAATACTTTATTGTACCCATCACTTTGATCCGTCAAAATAAATACGATTATCTTCTTTTATTCAACCGTATTTGATCCGATGCTATCACATTATGTTAATACCCACGAACTCAGCCACAGATGCATAAATACAAATCGATGTTATCGGTGCCTTCTAAAGCGAACTGATGAATACAGGCGATTTGTTTTACGCAGCATCGTAAATCTGTAACATAAACAAGATAAAGACATTCCCATGCTGATTTGCCGAGCTGTTTAGGAGATTTTTTTGACAGACGACTGATTTTCTTGTTTCATAAATATACGTGTTTTGTGGTATGGTGTATTGTGGTTTTATTTTGCTAGGCAGGTTTATGAGCGTGAATATGATAACAGAAGTTGAATATATTTTGTTTGTTAGATAGTTTTATAGGGATCCTAAAGTCTTCTATGAGATAGAAACTTGTGTAGAATAAGACTGCCTTATGGCCCAGTAGTTGCCTTTTTTAACTATTGAGTATTAGGTCTTATGTTCGATTCCGGTCTGCTTCTGCTCTGATGATCACATAAAGCTTTGTAAACGTAACTTTTGCACATTTTGTAAGAACATATTAATATTGAAAAGAGTTTCCATAGAGTTTCTTACCCATTCTTCTCCATAATTATCTTCGTTTTGAAATGTGCAACTACAGTACTTTCACAAGTTATTTGTCTTGTGTCTGGGACTGTAGCATAGCTTTATGTTTTTTTTTTACTATTCAACAAAACCTTTAAAGGTTTAATTGGAATAAACGTTTTGTGTTGAGTTAAACTGACGAATGCTTTTGACAAATAATTCGTCAATTCTCAAAAAAAGATTTTTGTTATTATTAAGAAATGTACTTTCATATTACTGAGACGTATCCTGTCAAATCTGACAGTCAATTTCTAATAATTCCTATCACGGATAACAGAAAAGAAGTTATTTCACTCCGGGCTGGTAACATTTTAATATTCAGTCAATAAGGAAAAGTCACATATTATCCTGAAGAAAATGCTGAAAACGTCCAAAACGGCGGTCCTTATCAATTTAAATGGCGTGTTTCGAATAGATTTGTTCTTGTAATCTTGTTTAAATGTATTAAGGATATTTATTTGTAATCTTAACGCAAAATACCGACTAACGTTCATTGATCCCTTGACGCTGTATTTTCGTCATCTAAATACTATGTTTACTGCGTTTCATGATAGACTTACCAAATATTTTTCTGTATTACTCGTATGTAAATTTTCATATGATGCATAATGAACAGTATTATCAAAAAAATATCGTTGTAAACATTGAGAATGTGCCAAAATTTTGCTCCTGAAATGACGTAAGTGTGCACTAAGAACGGATTTTAGAAAATTCTCAGGGAAAAGAAATGGAATGAAAGTTTAAAACAAACTTACACGGGTACAACGGGTAATTTACTTAAAATTAAATAAAATTTCATACGATTTAGTTGAAACTTCAAATACCTACAGATTTTTAACAAAATTGATAAAACATTTTTTTGGAAATCACAACCACAAAGGGAAATATGAAAACCATAGAGAAAAGTACGAAATCCTTTCGGACCAAGTCACGAGAGAGTTCTAGTATGTCAATAAAACCATGAAACACCACACAAAACTATTAATATTTTGAACTAGCGAACAAATCAAAGCTCGACCAACAACCGTCCATGAAGTCCCACATCCATTAAGAGAAAAAAATATGATCGGAATGGAAACATAAATGTTTACTTTCCTTAACCAAACGAAACAGATACGAATAGTAACTGAACCACGGAGATTTGCCTGACAAACTTGTGTTTGGTTACTATTTTAACAACATTGTTTTCATGGTAATAATCAAGTAAGGAGTATGTGATTTTACTTAATTTTTTTTTTTGGAAAATGAAAGAAAAAACGATGCTTCACACTAGGAATTTCTCCTGTGTCATGAGTTCGTTTACAAAAATTCAAACTCATATACACAAACACCCAGTCTCGGAACAAATACTTAATTATTTACTTACTCTTTCATGTCACATACACTTGTACACAGTACAGTTTCATACACTTGTTGTACATAAGGGTACTTGTAAATCATACATATAAATATTTGTTCCGTGTGTGAATTGAACCCGTGACAAGCAGCGTTGCAGTCGATTGCTCAGCCACTGTGGAATAAGGGTTGAAAATATGACATCACGACCGTTTTTCCCTAACGGTTAGGCATAGGAGTACCTGTGATAAATACTACCACATTTTACCAGCTATGTTTAAGTCTTTTGCAATGGGAGACTGGCCCCATTCCACATCAACTCGACACAAATCCAGACGGCCAACTACTAACGAATTCTCTAAATGCTAGTGAAAACTATATCAAAATTAGTTGTGCAATTTAAAAGAATGATGCGTCCACACAAATACAATCTTTATCTAATAATACGACCATTACGTATTGAAGAAATTCTATAAAAGTTGTTTCTCTTGTTATTGCTGTAACATACATATTCATCTCTATTATTTTGTTTTGTGATAAGGCATATTGTATTCCGTTCTTTGTAAGGATAGCGACACATATAAACTACATATTTTACTTTTAATTTTAGTTTTTAAATATAGTATGTATTATATTAGAGTGTAAATACTTGCAATAATAAAGTTAATACTTGTTTCCAATTTAGATTATCGACAAGCAACCTAAAAAAAAAACTACATAGAAAATAATTATCTTTGATCTCGTTATAAACACGAAATAAGAGAATATTTTATTAGTCTACCTTCTATATAAAATATATAGCTAAATATAAGTCGCTGAAGTAGATCTATGATCTGGCTGGAGATGGAAATCTAACAGGTAAATAAAGGGAGGGAAATCATATCATCATCATCCGGAAGATGTCCACTGCTGAACAAAACTTCTCCTTCATAGATCACCACGCTGAACGACCATCCGCTACTTGCATACATCGGTTGCCTGCGACCCTCACGATGTCGTCGGTCCACCTAGTGGGAGGCCTGCCTACGCTGCGTCTTCCGGTCCGTGGTCGCCACTCGAGAACTTTTCTACCCTATCAGTTATCAGTTCTACGAGCGATGTGGCTTGCCTTTTACCACTTCATCTTGCAAATTTTAAGAGCTATATGTGAGCAAATATGGAGTAGTTGTCGTTTTTGTAAAACCAGCAGTTTCACTCTTCATTTAGTTCAACTGTATCATTGAACTAAGATCTTCGCTGTTCTATATTATTTAATTATATTTATAAGACATTACAGAATGGTCGACGTAAGCTTTGCTTGTCATACATGATAAGAAATAGAATAGAAAATATAGTTTGGTGAACAATAATATTATTTTTCTACAATACAATTCTACTATCTTCTTTATTGAAAGCGCATTTTCTTCAATTTTTCCTGAACATCGTGCATCGTATACAACATTTACTTGAATCAGAAATAGGGAATTGAAAGTAATTTTTAAAGCAATCGTTCAATCGCGATATCAGCATTAAGGGCGCTTATTCTGAAAGTTGGCAACGTCGCAAATAGTTGTCAAATATTAACAAGTTTTAATTAAATTAGCAATGTTACTGGATGGAAATAAGAAATATGGCTCTGTAGTGTACTAAAACATTGATATAGGAATGCAATAATTAATATCGTAACACTGAATTTATAGTTTTAGATGTAAAAAACGAATTTGGAAACTTTCCAAATGGCTTTTTGTCACCTGAAACGGTTACAACATCAAATTCAGTGTTTTAATTGCATTCCTATATCAATGTTTTAGTGCACTACAGAGCCATAATTCTTATTTTCATACAGTGAAATTGCCAAATTAATTAAAACTTGTAAATATTTGACAGCTATTTGCGACGTTGCCAACTTTCAGAATATGCGCTCTTAAGCCGATTCGATTGGCTTAATTAACAGCAATATGAGGACTCGACATACAGAAGCAAATTGATAATAATTATAGCTTAATAAGGAAAATTGCTATTGATTACCGTCCTACTAAAGACGTGAATACCTATAAGGCTCCTTGTGATAAAATTCTATGATTATAAGCTAACTAGATAAAATAAACGAGATTTCTCTACCGTACCGTAAAATTGAAGGCCTCTACCCAGATGCAAGACAGTATAGGTTAATCTTACTTAAAACTATTATAAATACCTATTTACCCGACTTCTAAAAAAGGAGGTTACTCAATTCGACCGTTTAAATGCTTTTTTCTCTATTAACGTTTTACATACACATAAAGCTTAAAATAATGTAAACGAGCGATGGTGTAAAACCTCACCAAAATTCGACCACCTACTTTACTTTATATTAAGTCCACAGAAGAAAAATCATTTCCTGAGATTTTTTTCCAAATTGATATAAGTAGGTACCCACCTAGTTACTCTCAAAGAGTTAAGAAAAGTTTCTGTTCAACCATCTAAGCGTACAATCAACTCAAATTCTCAAGCTTTTATTATTAAACCTGGTCCTTTCAAACACTTTCTAAAGAATCCACGTTGGTTTAAGTACATTAGGTATATTGTGTTCAAAAGAAAATGTTCAGAGATTCATGAGTTCATTATACAATCAGAGTGATTTATTGAATTTGTTAACTTCAGCGAAGGTAGTTCACCATGTAGAACAAATTCCGAGTAAGTTAATTCGAAATACTTCGTAAAGCCAAGTTGCTAATTTGTACAGAAAATGTTGTCTCGTGTGCTGTGATTAAATAAACTCTTTATAAACAGACATTAATTCAACATGGGACAAAGTTCTGAGGATTAATTGATGTTCATTTTCCCGAAATTCGTGTTCCCCATATCTACCAACATTTTACGATATATATGGTAAACATTACCACGTTCACAGTCAAAAGGCTATCAACAAAATTCTATTTGAGCCCTCACTGCAATGCAAATAAAATTTTATTTTACACGTTTTATTCAACGCTCAATTTCGTCAAAGTTGAATTTGAGTTTGTCCAATTTTTCCCCTCAAATTACAATTTTCTTTCAGTAAACGTTTTAGTGGTTTGAAATCTGGTCTTTCGGGAAATGTTAACAGAGTGTTCATACATGATAGCATGTTTTTTTTGGTTGTATCTGGTTGGTAACTACTTCGCGAAACCATCACAGATTTGACCAAACAAAATTGGTTGGAGGTTCTGTTTGCTTGTTTAGCGAAAGTGGTTCGTGTAACAGATACCGTTAGTGTCCCAGATGGCACTGAGGGACTGTCAACATCCCCATAGTGTTCAATATCGTTTATCGACTTGTGTTTTTTTTTTTGTGGAAAATTTCGGATGGTTCATCCAATTTTTCCTTTCGGGAAAATTGGGAGATGTGTAAATTTTATGATCAGGTCAGTGAAGATGGGTGTGTGTCATGAAAATTCTGGAACACCCAAATATTGTAAGAGATGATAAATCTGCCGAAAAAATACTAAAGCAGCATCCCAGCGAACGTCATCAATCTAATCTGCCCAACAAACGTAAGACGAGAATATATTCCGCGAACCGGACGAGCGGAGCGGACCCGCACTAAAATAATATAAATCATTCAAAATAGCTTACGGTCGACGATTGCGTAGAGTACACTGAAATCACAAAAATTTGACACTTCCTCGGGTAATAGTTACACCCGAAAATCGCACCTCACTCAATGAAAGCTGAGTCTCACTCACTAGATCCGAACAGGCACAATTCCCGCTGTGACGTGATTATGTTGTTTAGATAATAATAAATACTGACACAAAGCATCGACGTTTAGTAATCCGGGTACGAAAACATTCGGCGCGTTTGCTCGTTCGGGGGATCGCGGCGACGTACGCTCTTCGCGACAGTTCCGCGGGTACTGGCGAGGCGAGCTGTGCAGGGGCGGCGTGCCCCTGTGTGCGCGCCTGTACACATGAGGGGGTAGCTCTGTCGGGGTGTGCGAGCTCTTCAGGTCACCAGAATTCGGTGAAGACAAGCGTTGTGAAGTGGCGTGCCCTATTTCAACTGACTCTTTTAGGTCCGCGGAAATTGCACGCAAGTCCTAACATTAGATCGTGCCCTATCGTGCTCCATTTACTCCCAAAACGTTAGTGTATTAACAGAATGCGGTTTTTAACGAATGAATTTTAATTCTTCGGGACTCCAGTTTAATTACATGAATTCCTTTCGTGCTCAGAATGAGTAGTGGCGTTAAATCTTTGTGGTTTTACATTCGGGACCCTTTTACTGTTGTGACTGTTCTACAGTTATGTGTTTGGAAATAAAACTGTTTAAATAAAAGCTTTAGATGATGTTTCTCGGTATAATTTTAGCGACAAATTACTATTTCAACATCAATCGCACCCAATTCCAAATAAACACGGTGTTGTCAGGATTCCGTTTTTCGATTAAGTTTTTGCGGTGTGTTTACTGCGTTCGTGCAAGTGAAGCGGAATTACAATTAGTGCTAGAACACTGTTTAAAACTTCGTTTAGTATGAATATGTAAGTTAGATGTTGATTAAATTGCACTTTGCAGTAGTAGACACAGGTAACCAGGTCAGAGCTCCAGTTCGCTTCAAAACATATGAATGGTTAAAATAGTAAAGCTATCTCTACATAGAGAGAACATGCATGAGAGCAGTGGTGACCCAGTGGTATCTGGTAATCCCAACTTACGAGTTGTAGGTCGTGGGTTCGAACCCCCGCCAGGCGCATTACTTTGTGTAATTTATTTCATCACCACTGTTCTCAAAACGGTTAAGGAAAACATCGTGAGGAAACCGGCATGTCCTAAAACCAAAAAATTCAAAGATATGACATCTACCAACCCGCACTGTGCCCGCGTGGTGGATTATGGCCCGCTCCCTCTCACAGAGAGGAGGCCTGTGTCCCAGCAGTGGGAACATTATAGGCTGATGATGATGATCTCTACATTTGCGAACTTTTACTTCTTAATTCTTTGATATTTCTCTCTTGAGAGTATGTTTGAAAAGCACGAGTTGTTTGGTTTAATATCGTCCATTAGGGATCTATTGCGGATACAAATTCGATCAGTTTCTTCCTCAATATAAGGTTTCCGGAGAACTTTTTGTTCTTTTTTTTTAAAGGGTGATGGAATGTCTTATTTAATGTAGGTTATTATTTTCCTGCCCTTGGCCCAATTTGTTTTTGGGTGCCGTAGTATCTATGTATAGATATTTGTCAAACGATGTGGGTGTCCTGTGTGCCCTGCCGATTGTTCCTTACAGAATCTGGACATTTCTGGGGGCGCTAAATTCATGGGCCAATTTTGAACGAACTCATTCAGATGCTGATATACTTGCGCATT
Source organism: Agrotis exclamationis (assembly GCA_950005045.1). Classification (NCBI taxonomy): domain Eukaryota; kingdom Metazoa; phylum Arthropoda; class Insecta; order Lepidoptera; family Noctuidae; genus Agrotis; species Agrotis exclamationis. The sequence continues at coordinate 15,722,261 of OX465441.1, forward strand.
TATTTGATAAAGAACATCGAGTATTCACCGTTTTTAATTTTGCTGAAGTGAAAAACGAACAGAGTCAAGTATAGAGCCAAACATCGCTACGAAAAAATTTTTTCGCGGTCTTTCTAGCGAACGCCCTAGTCAATAGTTGTCAAAAACAGTCGTCTTCATAAATATTTGAGAATTGACGTTGGATCGGCAAAAAGCTCGCCGTAACGTTCGTTAGAATGCTTTACAAAAGGCTCTCGTTTTTTTCTGTAATGTAACATTCGCACGAATGCTCATTACAAGTTACTGCTGAAATTTATCAGGACATTTAGATTGATACGCTAAAAAGAAGTACTGTCATAAACAGACTTACCTAAACTAGTAACTATTCGTTTCAAAGTACCAGGTTTTTAAAACCCAATCACAAATTTGGTATTTAAAGCCACACAGAAGCTTGCATCGCTCCAACCACAAATTAAAACCCTCAAACTGTATCGAGGAAAACCAAATTGCACTTTGTTTGATCTGAAAATCGACACCGGGGAACTAACGACCGGTGTTCCGAGTGTCTCACTGGACGAAATGGACGAATTCGTCCGGCGGTCAAGCTAGTATGTGCAAAGGCTAGCTAGTGTTGTCAAGACTAGTGTGACGAATTTCGGGACGGAAGGATAAAATAAAAGATCATAACGAGAAATATGCATAACATGCTGAGCATTGCTCTCCGGGATCAAAGTTCGTAATGAAGTGATCCGTCAGAGAACGAAAGTCATCGACATAACCTACAGACTAAGCAAGACAAAGGGCAATGGGCCGGCCATATTAGTCGTAGAAACGAGGACCGTTGGGGTTTCGACTTTATTTCGGCGAATAACTCCGAAACCTGACGCTCTAGGACATTATGTCCCTGAATTTTTTTGTTTGTCTAAATGTCCTCTATCTAAATATATAACTTTGGTTGTGCACTGCGATTCTGAAAAAAAAATAATATGGCGGGCGACCGATAGGGCCAAAACCTGCAAACCCCTATTTTAGAAAAATGTCACAGCGCTGATATTCTGATAGGGATAAGGACCCAATTATGACTTAATTGGCTTAGAAATACTGAAATCACGACTAATGAAATAGTTGGAGACAGACATACTGCGCCAACCACAAATAAATAATTGGAATAGCTGCAATAATTTTGACAAAGGTTAAATTTTAAATCGATACAGTAACATAGACTACAAGACTAGGTTTCATAGGAAAAATGTAACGCTACTTTTTTTTAATATTTCGTTACTGTAATAAAGCAACCTTTTATGATGAGTTGATAATGAGTCAGTAAGCATTTATTTGTAATAGAATTTTTGGGAGCTTAAGAATACATCCCAAGTTTTTTTTTTCTGTCAAACTAAACACCTTGGAAACCAGTCAGTAAAAAATCAACACATGAAGTTATTAAGGGTAAACCGAGACAAATCACTAGACAAAAACCGGGACGTCCCGTAAAATCGGGAACACCTGACAACTCTAGTAAGAGCTAACCGCCGCGCGTCACAAAGGACTAAATTTCGGCAGATTATTTCATTATACCTAGTTACAGCCTTCAGTTAGACTTCTGCTAAGCTCCTTTGTAAACGTAAGTACTAGTGAAGTATTTTTGTGTGGATTAGGGTGTAAGCTTGTATCTTAGTCCAGGCTTTACGCGAGTAATATAAATCTTTCATGCTTGTCCTGTACGACCATTAGATTTATAACGTTTGATACAAAAATAAATTCTGCTCGCTTTTAAGTCTTGGGTTATCGTTTAATTGATCAATGGATCATGTTTAGTGCAAATAAATTTAATACATTATTGCAATAGTAAATCACGGAGGGTTAGGGTCCCGTATTATCAATATCGACAGGGACTTAGGGCTAGTTATTTGATCAAAAGTAACTATTAATAAAATCTAATACATTATTTTTGTTTAACTTATGATTAGTTATGATCAAACACCGCAGCCTTAGGCGTTAAAGCATAATTAACAAACTCACTTTCGCGTTTAAGATACTCTTGTAAGTAGTAAGTACTATCACACAACGGGAAACGACGACTTTAGAAAGAAAGAATAAGTTTTATTTTTGACGTCTGTTCATGTTTATCTAAAAAAGTTACACAAAATAAAAAAAAAACAAAGAAATTTTAAAAAAGGAAGAGAATAAACACAGTGCTGTGCTATGTGCCTCACTTTTTTTTATTTTATTTTTTTATTTTTATTCAAAAGGAACAACTAACAGCTACAATATACAATATAAAAAACTAAAATCTAGATACATGTGAAATAAGCAATATTGTAGCCCACAACGCTGTTCACAGATTAACTGTGGGATATAATATTTAAATAAAAATTAAGTTAAACGCTAGACGTGCATAATAATATTAAAAACTAAACTTACTTAACTATCATGCTCACCTTAAACTATACACAAAAATATCAAGTGAGCTCCTGAAGAATAAGACCCTTGAACCTACTGGGAGAACATGCAAAAATATCTATATGTTCAAAGGTCCTATTGTAGGCATCTATCATTTTGCGAACAGGTGAGCGCAGTCCGGTGTTAGAGTGGCAAGTACGCGTGGAGAATAGAGTCACGGCGCGCACCCTTCGCTTGTACACTGTTCTAGGGACAACATAGCATAACATGTTGGTTAACTCAATGCAGTCAAATTTATTACCAACAATGTCATACAGATTCACAGCTTCCAAGTACTTACGTCTATTCTCAAGTGTTGGTAGTTTGTATTTAATAAGTAAATCCTTATATGGCAAATAGCATACGAAGCATCTAAAATGCATAGCACGAAGGAATTTTTGTTGAACACGCTCAATCGCCTCAATGTATTTCTTATAATATGGACTCCATACGGATACGGCATACTCCAGTTGAGAGCGTACCAGTGACTTATATAGGCAAAGGTATGAAGAAGGCTTCTTAAAATCTAGTGTCGACCGCATAACAAATCCATATAGTTGGTATGCCTTATTCACTATCTTGCCAATATGTAAGTCTAAGCAAAGCTTGGAGTCAAAGATAATGCCGAGATCACGGATGGAATCCAATCTATTTAGGGGAGGATCGCACAGTGTGTATGTGTACTTTATGATGTTTTTATTTTTTGTGAAGTGTATGTGATTACATTTAGGTAAACTAAGTTGCAACTTATTTCTACGACAGTAGTTAGACAGCCTGTCCAGGTCCTGCTGCAACAGAAGGCAGTCATTTACATCGCGAATGGTTCTGTATACCTTAAGGTCATCGGCATATAAAAGGAATTTAGAGTTCATAAAACACTGGCTGATGTCGTTAATATAAATAACAAATAAAAGGGGACCAAGAATCGAACCTTGTGGTACACCAGAGGTAACCTGCGCGATGCAGGAAGAATGACCATTAATTACAACTTTCTGACTACGATTAGTAATGTACGAAACAAACCATCTCAGAAGATTACCACGGATTCCATTAAAAGCCAATTTACTAAGTAGTATTTCATGGTCTACCTTGTCGAAGGCCTTGCAGAAGTCTGTGTATACTGCATCCACCTGTATGCGACTGTCAATATTATCAAATAAGAAGCTTGAGAAAAGTAAAAGATTAGTGACAGTGGACCGCCGTTTAACAAAACCGTGCTGTTGTTGGATAATAACATTATGTAGGATGGGATATATTTCATTATGCACTAACCTCTCAAAGACCTTCGACAAGGTAGACAAGATAGAGATAGGACGATAGTGTTCAACATTACGCCTTGAACCAGCTTTGTGAACAGGCACAATATAGGCTTCTTTCCAGAGCTTAGGCATCGCTCCTTCTGAAATGCACTTATTATAAATAATAAGGAGAGGCTTGCAAATAGAAACTGCTACATGTTTTAAGAAATATGGAGAAAGTCCATCTGGTCCAGGTCCCTTTGATATGTCTAAAGATTTTAGCACTTTCAGAATTTTATCCTCACTAAAAGATATGTCACAGATCAAAGTATCGTGTAACGCACTGTCAAGCGGGGGCTTCCAATGAGGCAATGACTGTGAAGAAGGTTCAAAAACGGAGTTAAAGAAATGGGAAAACATATTGCACACAGAGATTGGATCATTCGATTCAGAGTCTTTATATTGAAGCTTAGCTGGTATCCCAGATTTCAATTTCCGATTCGAAAAATATGTCCAGAAGTGCTTAATATCTTTACACAGACTATCTTCCACAGTCCTTATGTATGAATTAAAACATTTTAGACACGCATCCTTAAATTGTCTTCTATAGCCAGAAAATACATTATAGTCCGAAATATTATTAAACTTCTTCCACTTAACCCATGCCTTGTGTTTCCTTTTCGAGATAGTTATGAGAGACTTTGAGAACCAAATAGGATAATTAACTGATCTAGCGCGAGCCAGAGGAGTATCTTGTTTAACAATGTTATTTAACTCATCGTAGAAGACAGACAGTGCATCTTCGGAATTTTTAGAGCAAAGCATATCTGTCCAATTCATTCGCTGTATGTTGCAGTTAATGTTGTCAAAATTGGCTTTATAAAAATTATATTTATTTAAAGGAATCTTTGTCAGAGGGATAATTTTAAAATCTAAGCAAGTTTCGCAGGTTAACGCAGGGTGGTAAATGTCGATAGGTAGCAGCTCATTTGTGGAACGGGAAACTATAGAGGCATTGTTAGATATAATTAGGTCAAGTATTTTGCCTTTGTCATTCATCACACTATTCAATTGAGAAGCACCAAGAATAGAAATAAGATTATATAAGTTAGCACAGGTCACAGATGCCACAGAGTTGATGGTAGCAACTCTAGTGGAATCCATGTTAGAGGACGCCGACCAATTAGCCTCTGGGAGATTGTAGTCACCTATAATAAAGAATCTGTCAACAGTAGGATGACTCAATACTTCTTGTAACGTATCGAAATGTTTATTATACACTATTGAGGAGGTCTTAGGTGGTATGTAAGCAGCGCTAATAATGTGTCGCTTTTTATTATAAGTGCTATGCAGTTCTACAATAACGTGTTCGATATGGTTATGTGATAGGTCGGTACGCTGTGTTAGCAAGAGATCCAGCTCAGATGGCTTAAGAGAGCTTAAGATTGCAACCAATACACCGCCACCATCTTGTTTGTTTGTAGCGATACGATCACGATCGCAACGAAATACTGTATAGCGCTGGTCTATGAACTCGCTGTCGTAGATTTCAGGTGTCAACCAGGTTTCAGTTAGCACTATGATTTCATAGGTGCTCATAAGGATGTTCTTGTATAGTTGATCAAGTTTTGTGCGAATGCCCCTACAGTTTTGGTAGAAAATTGTTATACGTTTACTAGACATTTAATAAAGAAATATAAATACATATTTGCAATATGAGGGTGTTCATACTGTGAATAGACTATAAGCATGACAATAAAATTGATATAATCTGATATCGGATAAAAGAGCCAGCACAAACCACAACACCTGATTAAATAGTTAAGTGTATAATGTGTAATTGTGTATTAATTACATTACCAGGGCCATGTACAAGTATGTCACCTGTGAAAAAATCAAATAAGCCTATCAGAAAGGAAAACAATTCTAACTTGAAAGCTATGAAGACGGAGCCTGATTTACTAAAACCATATTTAAAACATAAAACACATAATAAGTAAACATGTAGACGATAGATACCTAACAATATACAGTAAATTATTACGATAAATGAATAAAAAGTAAAGGAAATAAATAAAGCTAAATATCAGTATTGTCTTTGGCACTGTTCTCATTACATTTAAGTTTGGATACATCATCATCTGACCTAATTGCAAATGCAGCATCACCATCTCTTTTACGAACAAGGATGGTACAATTTTTAACCCATACATATTTATACTGGTAAAGTTTTGCAGCCTCCCTACATTTACGAAATAATACTTTGTTCCTCAACGTGAGGTGCTCATTTATATAATTATTACACTTTACGTGCTTCCTAAGGCGCCAAGCTTCAACTATATTAAAAAGTAAATTAAATATGTAAAACTAAACAGTTACAATAAACTACACAACTTAATCCTCGACCAAAATCCTCCACTCCAAAAAGGTTCTCACAGGTGAGGTGAGTACATGATCTATGTCGGGATATTTCTAATCAGCAACAGATCCGAGATCTTGGGGGTCGGGACGGCCCCGATTAATCCCTAACCCTACAGATTTGGGGTGGAATTGGGTCATTTGCACCTTTACGTTTCTAGTTTTCAGAATCAATCTCACAACAAACCTTGGCATCCGAAATTTAAATTAAATCAAGGATCGGAGTATTTGTGGTTGAAACAAAACTAATCACTGAAGTTGTTTTAATTGACTACAGGTACAACACTACAGGACTACAGGTAAAGGACATTTGGTTAAAAGAATAAGACTACAGCGGAAATAAAAGAATATATAGGCACTTCTTTTCGTCAGTTTTGGAACACTTTAAAAAAAGGTGAAAATGGACATTATGACATGCCCGCGAATTCAAATACAGGTATTTATAGTGTTTTTTTTTATATTGCAGCGATGTCTCAAACTCTCAAAATCATTTAATTTGCCTCTATAATGACGAAAAATTGATAAATTCATAGCAATATTGGCTTCGAACTTAGTGAACTATCTCGACGGACCCCTTTCAATTAGCTGTTGCTCTTAACTCTGCTTAGTTAAGTCTTAAACCTTAAATGACCTCCTAGATTCTACTAATTGTACAATTCACCACACAGTAACAACTCAATTATCTCCAGGACCAAAGTAATAGGCTTAATAGGTCCTTTGTTACGTAGCACACAATCTAGACCTAAATATTCCAGCCTAGGTTTTGGTCTAATTCCAGATCTGCCTGTGGCCGCACCATAACTTTTATGAATAATAAATAAAACTGGGTAAGCACATTGCACAGTGCACTACCTGACCTAGGTAGCTAAGCTCAGATGTATGTACACAGGGCTACACATCAAGCTATAGTAATCCAGTTTAATTTGGCCTCGCCCTACATGATCTTTTCGCACAATGAAAGGTCAGCTTATACTGGTTATGCGTAGCGTGGTATATAGCCGTATGTACAATATCGTATGTAATAAATTCTGTGTGTTTACTGTTTACGTTCTTCGTTGAAGAATAAATCTGGTAGAAAAATGTTTTTCAAGTTAGTTGAATGTAAATTTTAGTGACCTTTTTCTTGGTCAAAGAATCAGCAATGCCATTCAACGTGACAATGTTGCCAGTATTGATTTAGATGAATTATAATGTTGGGTTATTTAAAAACAGCGTAATGTTACGTCAGACGAAAATGTTTTACTTCTGGATATTTATACAGGGTTATACATATATTTTATAAAATAACTTTATTAATACAAAAATGTTTTATTTTTGTCTGCGAACCTTATGGCCATTTACAACTCAATGTTAGCAAACGGTATTTGGTTGTACATTTTATTTGAGATGGGCGTGCTCTTGTCAAAAAAAAAAGTGACTCTATGTCAAAAGTGGACCTAACCTGCACAGCAGAAGTGTCCTAAAGTCTTCACTTTTACTTTGAAAAGTTTCTGATTGTTTGCATTCGGAAACACTGACGAAGGTAAATAAATCCAATCCTTTACTGTACTCATTTGGGCTTACGAGTAGAACATAATGTTGAATTGTTGATGCCGAAATTGAAGAAAAAAGAAGGAAGTCAACTCTAAGATACCCAGAAGTAGAAGTTTCGTCAATACTCCTTTTTGAAAAAAGAAAGAGCACACAATTTCGCATATTATTTATAGTACAATTTTATCCATACACTTTCCATAGAACAATAATAATTACCACAATAAATATTGTTTAATATTTGTAGAACCTTATTACTTCGGGTTGCCTTAATTGTTCAATATTTGTTTGCCGAAACGAACAACCCGACCCCAAGTTGTTTGTAACACATCTTATGGTCATCCTAAGTACAGATCTTTGCGAGCCAGCTTGACAAGCATAAGTAAAACGTGTGGTAAACTATAAACGTCACTTGTGTCCGCCCCCGTGGCCGTGAGAAGGGTTACGTCGTGTCCCGGTGACTGACGGGTTGACTGTCACTCCGTATGTTTGCCATGGCGCATGACGGGAATTCACATCCTGGGTTGAATAGTAAAAATAGTATCTGGACGTAATATTATGCTTTTGTTTTCTGGGGCTTAAAAACAAGTACAACATGTTAGGGAATCTCGCGCCCGGCATTGGTCGAGGCCATGCTACTGGGCGAGACGGAATGGAAAGCAGTCACCTCCTTCTGAGAAGCAGTCATGCTAGCGAAGGAGCGTCGCGTGTGGGAGAGGACAGCCTCCACCTCACGACCCAGCCGGCGCGGGAGACAGCCACGGCTACGGACATCGCGAAGCGATTTCCAGCCATAGTAGGCGCCGGCATGCGGACGACGAGTAATGGGTGACTCGCCGTCCGATCATGAACCATACCTGGTTCGACGGCGCGTCGTGTTGCACACACGCCTCAAAGAACTGACGGGGCCCCCTTAGAGGGCCAAATAGAATAGAATAGAATAGAATCATTTATTTGCCAAAGAGATAACCGTGACCCTGAAACGTAAAGGGTTATTGAAGGAACACCATGGATTTTTGTCAGAATGAGTCTGATAGTCCGTTCTTCTCCATCTAAGGCGGGAGGACTCATTTGATGATTTTACCATATTAAAAAAATATTAGATTGTTGAAAAACTCTTTTAAATGTCAACACCTACCAACTTCAATAAAACATCAGCTGTGATTGAAAGTACTATTAAACTAATTCACAAAGAAAACAATTGAAACAAAAACATTATTTGAAAATACAAAAATTCAATCGTGTATTTTGAAAGTTTTCATCTTTTACTGAAAGAAAGTTGAAAACCGTTTCACTGAAAGCTTTCAGAGTCGCCACTTGTAAAATAATATAAAATGTATTCGAATTATTATTGTATTCAAATCTCTTTTTCTATTATTTCTCGTGTGGAGTTTTTCTTTAAGATATAATAATAAAAAATATAGTGATTTACGATTTGATATTAAAATGAAAAAGTTACATAGAAGACCGGAGATATTACAGACTTATTACTTTCACATTATTAAATGTTTATAACCTATTTTATTTTATAAAACACATAATATTAACATCACGCACGTAAGTCCCGAAGGGTAATACACCGCGGGACTCTCTAAATAGGTCACGGTGACCCTCGAACTTAAAGGGCAATTAAAAGAACACCGTGGATTTTAGTCAGTACTTGTCTGACAGTCTCTTTCGCTCCACCCGGGGCGGTAGGACTCAAATAACGGTTTTACTACGATAAAAAAGGTAAGTAATCAACGTTAACTTCGTCTTGGCAGGAAGATAACAATTTACTTCGGGGCTTATATTTTGTGTCACCGAAAATAATAATAAATTGTCATGTTTACGTGTCGGTCACGGCATTGATTTCTCGTGAGTGTTTCATGAACTTTTAAAATATAGTTATTACGCATTTACTAAAACAAGAATTTAAATAAAATTAATAAAAGAGTATTTAAAATGGATCCAGTCGTTTTTAAGTTCATCCATCACTTACAAACAAAAAAAAAACTAGATTTCGGGAAATGGCTACTCAATCATGTGTTATAATACTACACTTATGGATTAGGTAGAGCCTTCGTGGGCGACACGTATACTCGTAATTTTTATAATTATATTTGGTGACACATGGTGTCACGAAAGAGGTCCCGTTGTAGTCCCGAGTAAATTATCATTTTCCTGCCAAGAATACGTTCATTTTTAATTCCTTACCTTTTGTATTTCATCGTGGTATAATCATAAATGTGTACTGTGTGGAACAGAATGTACGTACTGTCAGACTCATACTGAATAAAATCCGCGATGTTCCTTCAATAGCCCTTTACGTTCCAGTCCCGTGACCGCGACCACGACCGCGGCATTGATTTCTTACTTAGTTCGGATGAAGTGAAGGGATGTCCTAAATTGTTTTCTGTCAAAGATTGCGGTTTTATGTTACGGGTTGTAATGTGAGATGTTTTGTGGTGGGGTTTTTTCTGTCTTGGGTTCGATGACGGACGTGGGAGTTATTTTGTTACATTTGGGAAAGATAGGCTTCCTATTTCTTCGATGCTCGCACCTTTTAGCATTGCACTAAAAATAACTGGTGAAATGGACTCTACCTATAGAAATATCTATTCACAACACCTTTATTAAACATGTCTTCCTTGGGGTTATCTGACTTGACTGACTTAAAACAACTAGTTCATTCAGTTGAACTTTGAGTTCCAGGGACACGGCGCTCTTTTCAAACAGTCCTCCGACCTAAACAGTCCCACGACTTTTAAAAAGTCGAAAGTTTTGAGATATTTGGTAGTAGGTACCGCTACTCAGTTTGACTTTAAAAAACAGTTAATCACCTGCCTGCCTTTGCCCAACAATATAATGGTTGATGAAGCGACTGCCTATATGACCGACTGCCTCTCTGACCTCCACAAGCATGACTTGCTATGTCCTTGGTAACACTGATCAATGACCATCTGCCATACTACTTAAATTGATTTATTTAACAAAAATACCACAAATAATCCTCGATATCAAACTTCCTACAAGTTACAACAGTCAAAAGACGAACTCATCAATGAACATAAAAACCTCACCTTTTTTTACTTTTTCCTAAAACAGTTTATACATCGGCGCACGCGCCTTACAGCTGTTCCCACCCTTAATAAAAAACACACACACACAGCCTAAAATATTCCATACATTTACCTCCTTTAAGCAGGCAGTATGCTAAGAATCTTACAGGGAACATTTTACTCTGTGTCGTAAGTGTAACGGCCTTAGCCACCTGTTATGACGTAAGGCGTCAGGTGCAGCGGTGAAATGGAAGATGTTGCTGTCTCTTTTTAACTAGGATTGCACCTGTAGATTTTATTGTTTTGTTAGGAATAATGTGGTGGATGGTGTAATAATGTTTGATTGATAGAAATGGCCGGTTTTTGACCCCTTAATGACTATCAATGATTTTTTGATCCGTAATTAGTCAAAACACTTAGGTTGATTAATCTGTCAAGTTAAGCTACTTTTAAACGACCATCAAAGATATTTATGTATATTATGATGCTAGCAAAAGAATTTATAATTATTTCTTTCGTCTACTTATTGTTTTGTATAACAATCAAATGGTGTTCGTTAGTCTTGTTAGGGCTAATTTTTCAATAGTCAGATAACTTTTATCTGAGGAATAAAAATGGAGGTTTGACAGTTTCTCTATAGAAAATATGTCAAATCGCTATTTTTATTCCTCCGATAAAAGTTATCTAAATATTGAAAAATCAGCCCTTAAACTTCTTCTTCTTATCGTGTCGATGACAATTTATATCGACTCGGCCCAAACTAAAAAACTTATTCATTACTAAGTGAATAAAAAAACAAATAATTTGTTTACATGATAGGTAGATACTGTTTTTTACTATATAATATAATATATATAGCCTGGCCACGAGTGTCGTTGTGTAAAATTATCCCATAATAATATAATAGGACGGTGCCGTATGTGGAATATCTCAGGTGCCGTTTCAATGGGTGCCCAATGTAGAATATATCTATAATTATTATCGTTAACGTTTCACCTGATAATTAAACCAAACGCTTGACAATCTGACTCTTCATACTGTCCCGTCTATATTTAGTAAATTTAGAAATCTTTGAAGCCCACTGATCACCATTTTAATCTTAAAGCCCCCATCCACGCTTCATCTGTCAGAACTTTCAACCATCTTGTTTTTTTTACGGATAATAATGATGGTTATAAATGTTAATGTAGTTTGAAGCCCGAAATAAACATTTTATTATTATTATTATGACTACCACCTGAACATACCATAATAATACATAAATAAGTCTTTATTTCTTCCATATTTTTATTTATTGGCTAACAACTTTCATAAAATAACATAATATCTAGATGTGGTGTAAAAATGAATAATTATAAAAACAATTAAGATTAAAATATGTTTTTTTTTTATCGTTGCAAAATCATCAAATCAGTCCTCCCGCCCAGGGCGGGACGGGAGGGACTGTCAGACTTATACTGACTAAAACTCAGAGTGATCCTTTAATAGTCCTTTACGTTTCAGGGTCACGGTTACCTGATGACACAGGCCCGGGACCAAAATATGGGGTGTACTGTACCAATGAAATCCATTAAAAGCATGTATTTTTCTATTAAGTTTGGTCTGATCATTTTCAAATTCGGCATGATAACAAAGGATTCAGAAGAAAAGGAATTCCTATTAGAAAAACATAATTACGTTTTGACGGTACGCTTGGCGCAGCGGCTGAGCGATCAACTGCTGCGCAGCATACCACGGGTTCGATTCTAACACAAAACAAAGATTTGTATGACCTACAAGTAGTTGTTCGGGTCTGGGTGTTTGTGAATGTGAGTTTCTAAATTTATAAATGCACCCCACGATCCAAGAGCAATTCCGATATTTCGGCACTGTTGCAAGCGCCATGATCACGGATGAACTGGATAATTATCGGATATGAACTGGATATCGGAAACTCAAAAAAAAATAATAAACATGGTAAATATCCCGTTTTAAAACCTAACATTAGTAAAAGTGACCAATCAGTTAAATTCCTAGTGTTTAAAAAAAAAAGAACATAACCTAAGAAATGATCCAAGTACCCCGTGTTCCGAAGTAGTCCTTGCGACTACTAGATCAACGAACAAACTAATAATTAACCTCAAACTAGACTCGAACTGTTGTAGTTGAACACCCCAAGTTCACTTATACCAGTTTTAAACTTGCAAATGAGCTATAACACGGTAAGTGTCGGTTAATGCAAAAACGCGCAATATTTCACGTTACCACGCAATATGGTGATCGTAGAGGAAGTATCAGCTGCCAAGTGCACTGTAGTTGGTTATAGTTTAGTGAATGTAGAGGGTTGAGCATGTGGACGCATGGCTTTAGTGGCTGATGGTGAAATTATTATAGTTTATTCGTGATGATAAGCAAAGTTTTCAAATTAATAGCATAAATACTAAAGTGAGTTTGTTAGTGGTTCACCAATTGTTAAAAATTGCCGAACCACTTTCTGCTGAAGAGTTAAGTTGCCTGCCTGTATAAAAATTAAGAGAACATGAGGGAAGGGGGTGATGGGAGAGCGATAGAGCGAAAGCTAGTTATGGAAAAAATATTAGAATCAGTTAGATTATTAGAAATATACTCGTACTTATACTTTGCTTAAATATATAATAATTAAGTCCTCATCTCCACATAACATATATATTTTGCTGTACCCGATAGGATCCACGATTGTTTATTTTGGAAAAATGTTAACCACCACATTGAGAATTTAAAATGTTAACCACCACATTGAGAATTTAAAATGTTAACCACCACATTGAGAATTTAAAATGTTAACCACCACATTGAGAATCTAAAATGTTAACCACCACATTGAGAATTTAAAATGTTAACCACCACATTGAGAATTTAAAATGAAACTAATCTTTTCAGGTCCACTTTCAGTTTCATTCTATCATATTAACTTCTAAACATCAAACAATAAAAACAGTAGGTACCTACTATCGTCATCACCTTCTTCTCATAACCTAATTTTTAGAGTCGACTACTATACTAATCCGATGAGTATACTACATAAAATAACCCTTGGTAATACTGTTTGACAGACTTTCAAGCATGTAACGACTATGAAAGATCTTCAAATACTACGATTATGTCCAGAAGTTTACAGTGATAAATCGGATATGATAGTAAAACAGATACAATAATGTTCAAAACTGGAAAATAACAATAACAGAAGTGTGTATCAAAACTAGAAGTGTTCATAACATTGTCTACTCGTAACGACGCGACGAAAAGAGCAAGTTTTTATAGCAGCAATAAAACTGACGATGAGTGACACTAGCTGAAAGACGAGATAAATATATTTGTGGGATGCTGTGTGAGGGAAAATATGGTAGTTGTACGGTTTAGTATTTTTTTATTTTTAACCTATACTGTCCCACTCTAGTGACTGATAGGCTAAGGTCTCCCTCATTATCTTCTACTCTTTCCTTCTCCTGTAAATATTTCTTATAAATGTTTGTTGTGGTTCCTTATTAAACTTCTAAGTTCGTACTTGCTATTTAAAAGGCTGCATGGATTTTGTTACTCTTCCACGCAAAAAATATTGAACGGATTTGGATGAAATGGCAATACCTAACTAGTTATACATAAACTGGTTGCAAGCTTGATCCAAAACCAGTAATTTTTGCGTGATTTAACAAACATCTATCTATCGTCGTAGGTAAGTACACTCTCGCATTTATAATATTAGAAAGATTGGCAGATACTCACATTTCGAAACATGATAAATACATGTAAGTTCATCAAAATGTTAAACGCTGGCAGCCCCAATCGTACCAGATGATCCGCAGGTTGGCAACATTGTCACGAGCACTATTTTTATTTCCTCCATAATTTATAAAAAAGTCGCGTGTTGGGAATAAAATGAGGAATGAAGCGGAAGTGTTGATTTTGACCCTGATACCTACATAATTATGCATTTGAAGAATTTAGGCGCAAAAGCCTTATTCGCAAAAGGACAAGTTCTCAAAATTGCAAATTCTCTATAAGACTATTTCTCAAAATGGCAAATATGGTCTAAATGACGATTTAAAAAAGCCGCTACTCTATAGTTTGTGCAACTATATATCTACAAAACAGCAAAACATTGCTTTCTAGAATGTTCTAAATAGCAGCAGTACAAACTTACAACAATATTTCATGCGCTCTAGTTCGTCGGTACATGTTTAATTTAGGAGCGCAGTCCCGGGGGGCGGAGCTAGCTTGTCAAATATACCAGCTTTTACATTTTATGTACAAGCTTTTAATTACAAATTGGTTTGAATAGTTGCACAGTTTCTATTTATTTTCGGTGTGCAATTAAGATTTAGAAATAAGTTAAAACAACTTTATTTTCTTGCGAAAATTGTGAGACAGATTTAGGCATGGTAGCTTTTTATAAAACAACCATTGCCCTACACTAGAAACTTTCCTGCATCATGGTACATAGTTACATACACAAAGACAAACATAATGTGGAACATTAAGACAACAACTACTTGCAGATCATACCTACAAATTTTTGTTCCGTGCGGGAATCGAACTCACTACACGCAGCGTAGCAGTACAATAACTCAGCCACTACGCTAACTGTGCAGTTAAATAGTAAATCTATGTTTTGCTCATGGTTACCATAACTATTCTGTAATACTTGGGATGTATGAACAACGAATGGATGTTATTTTATAAATAGAAGACGTTTTGGATACTTTTTAGGTTCAAAATCATATTTTCACACGCATTGACATATACGCCCCCCAGCCGCCAGGTCGCCCAGGTCGCCGGTCCATCTAGGACCGGCGACCTTCAGAAAGTGGCTGGGACAGATTGGATGCGAATGGCGGAGGACAGGGAGATGTGGAGCAGCCTGGGAGGGACCTATGTATGTCCAGCAGTGGACAGCGATAGGTTGAGCTGAGGACGTGTCCTGTCAGTCTGTGTTAAATTCATCAACATTTATTTATATTCAACTAGAAGTTTGAATCAAACAGAATTACGTTTACAGTGCAGTAGATATTTGATAAAATACCACCCATTATAAAAAGCAACCTTCCCTTAGGCTTAAAGTAATATTATTTTCGGCAAAAAATAACTCATCAAAAATATATTTCTTCGTTCAAAATATCGGAACAATATACCATCAACCTAATACTTGCGTGTCCCATCACTATGAAATCCGGACATCCTTAGGGAGGCGATTATTTACACTTTCAATTGTTTGGGCATGGTAGACGCACAGTACTGTTGACACAGTATTCCAAGTGCAAACGAATGGATAGAATTGGCTGCAATACAGACATGCAGATGGATTACATGAATCATAATTATACAAGATTTATCGCTTCAAGAATTAATACGTCTTTGGTGTAAATATCATGCTTGTCGCATTAAAACAAGTGACACATGGTAAAAATGACCCATTTAAAACACTAGCAAACACATTCCGTAACAGTTATGTACAATGCTCAACAAATAGTAACACTATTGTTTTTAACCCACTGATGAAATACAGGCTTACTCTCTATAAGACGTATTAGGCTAAAAACTACCACGAAAGACCCAGTGCGTGCTTGCTGTATGTCACAAGTCTTTTTTTTTTAATTCAAGGCATATCGCTTTTTTAGCCGTGGTAAAGAAATAAATTACTAGAAGTAAAACGAACTGCAACTTACTATGAAATTACGGTCGATATGACAGGGCCACCGTCTTTGTCCTAATCGAGTAAATAGTCTCTAGTTGACTTACTGCACATCTTTATACTGTGGTTTGGGGGAGCCACGGGAGCGATATCGGGAACTAAATGACGTTTATACGGCTTTTCATTAGTTTATTGTGACATTAGTTTGTTTATACGTCAAGATTATAGGCCAGTCAGGACACGGTAAATTTTCACGACAGGAAAGGAAGCTTCTAAAATGTTATTGCATGAAAGAGCGGAGTCTTCTAATACAGGCATTGTTTGCTTAAAAGTAGGCTCCAAACACGACTCATGTAAAATTATTTTATTGAGACAATAAACTATTTTGTATTTGTATTATTTGAAACAATTTACGACTAGTGCGTTTATAGTCGTGATGGCCCGGAGGCTTTTTTTTAGCGTGTCAAAATCATCAAATGAGTCCTCCCTCCTCGGGACAGGGTGGGAAGGACTGTCAGATTTATAGGTATTGACTACATCCCATGGTGTTCCTTTAAGTTCCAGAGCCGTGGTTATAGAGTCCTGCGACCTGTCACACGTTGGCCTAGTAGTTGGAACTGCCACTAGAAAATTGATGTCCTGGATTCGATTGGCAAGTCATGCAGTATGTCAGTTTCAAGTCAATCAAACCTAGACCCAACTGCATTGGACCAGGCTTTAACTGTTCTAGATTTAGCTGAATACCCGTATGGAATGGAGTGACTGCCTCTCTAGTCTCCAAAATGAAGACTGGTCATCAACTTTTAAAGCGATTTTTGAAGAATAATTCTCTTTTTCGGATATCAAGATCTGTGCTGTCTGCTGCTTGATAAAGTACATGCAAAGTATAGTATCAGCAAACCCTCTTTAGAAATGTTGCAGCATTGTATAGTCCAGGTGCAGACCGCAGTCCGCATCAGCACATTCCGTGCGTGGAGCTAGTTTAATTAATATTCTAATTCACGAACCTCGCTTATCTGGCGCCATGTTGAATACTAACCGATTGCGCGCACATGTGAGGCGTGCTTAATGTGCTTCGATTTTGGCAACGGAGAGAAACTTAAGACTGTCTTATCATTAGTTAAACTATGTGATCCTATGTTTTTTTTTTAGCGTGGTAAAATGATCAAATGTGTGGTAAAATCTCCCACACAGGGCAGGGCAGGAGGGACTGTCAGACTTAAAATGAGAGGCAGGTTGCTACCTACTATTGCTATAAAAATACAATAAAATGCAATAGAAACCTTTAGAGGGTTTTTCTCCTTTAGAGGGTCTGCTGGCAGAAATTTCAAAAGAAATAAGCAGTACCTTTGTACATCAGTATTAAACATGTATTTTCCTTTACTTTTCTTGTGTGTACATAAATAGTTAAATAAATAAATAAATAGAAACCTACATAGTAATTTGCGCAACCCAGAGACCGAACTTCTTCTAAGCTTGGCAAATAGCGCTTGCGGCCATTAGACTAACATAGAGTCATATTAACTTACCTACGAAATTTTTTTTTTTTTTTTTTATATTAACTTACCTACGAAAATAATTTTGTAACGTAATACATAAATAGTCTCCAATCTGAACAATATCATGAACTCGATACACAATCCTCTAACACAATTTGATCTACGTTAAATGTAGCTATTAATAACCGTAGCTTATTTATCGAGTTCGAAGAAATAGCGGTCTCTAAATAACTGTTATAATAACGTTACGTTATTTAACGTTAACGTTACGATACTGAGGAGCTTAGTAATTTGTTACGTAATTCTGTTTTTAACTTCGAAACGGTGCTTTGTTGTAGCATTTTGATTTTATATCTGTTTTCCTTATAGAATTATGTTCTTGGATATTTTCTTAGCTTATTGATAAGGATGTTCTTGAATTCCTAGAGATGGAAATAAGTTGAATAGGATTATAAAATCAGTCTCCTGGTTTGACTGGTGGATGTCAATTGGCTCGGCCCATTTTTTAATCTAACCCTAATGATATTGTTGTTGTGCTGATTTACAATTGCTAACAAAAGTATGGAATCACTTACTTCGATTCAGCGCGATCTGGTATACTAATTATCTAGTCAAAAATAATAAAAATGGTACTATTTTAAAGGTTTAACTTTAAATTGATACCAAATTCATTAAATTATTTAAGAAACTATCCCGGATCAATTCCAACAAAATGTTTCCATATTTTTGCTCGGTAGTGTTATTTTTGCTCGAGTTGGCGAATTATTTTATTTTGCAGTAGACCTTCAAATGTTTCTTGGCTCACAGTTTCAATTAAACATCTTCTCGTCTCTACCGCGCACTTGTAGTTTGACATTTGTGTGATGGCAACAGAAATAACTCTTATCCAAATCTTAAGTCCTAGTTAAGTCAAAGTTAAGACATTTTTTGTGAATAGAGTAATCAACCGCGAGGATTTGAACCTGCATCTCCCATCTTATATAATGTAAAAAAAAAACTTTGACATTCGAGACTTATGCGTTAATAACGCGTTTGATATTTTATAGTAGTTCTGCACATCCTGACACATGCAACAATATTTCAGTCAGAGAAAAGGTGACCAATCAATATAGGAATGAAGAACTTCTTAAAAGATTCATACGTGTATAGTTTATTTGGTCATTCAAGTTTAACCCGGCGAGGATGTGATGAAAAAAGTTACGTGGAGGTTGTCGAGGGTCTTTTTGACCCTGTATGTGATTGGATTAAAAAAGCAGTTTTTTTAACGCTTATGTTTAGTAATTATTATGTTAGTTGAATACTATTCTTATGACTTGATAATAATTAATAAAACACGCATATAATAATACAAAATAATTACAATTAAATCACTTTTGCCAAAGTACTACAAAATGATAAACTTTTTCATAAAATTACGCAATTCAAACTAAAATAATAAAAATATGAATACTTATTTTATAATAATCTTTAATTTTGTGCTTATGTAGTATACAGATCAATCAATTCCACTAACAGTCTTTAATCACTGATAAACTACATGCTGTCATTGTCAGTCATTGCAGCACAATTCTGGCTGAACGAAACGGTGTTTAGGACAAATATATGAATGGCATTCCTCACAAACATTTGCTGTCTTGCAATGTCGAGTATAAGGACATATTTGGCATCATTTTCGTGCACCTAGAACTTTTACAGGTGCTCCTGAATGCGTGTACTCACATAATTCTCATTTTCGCTACCGTCGGATAACAAAGTCGTCTTCACTGTAGAATCGCATTAAAATATGACGTATGCACTCATCCTCAAGCTTCAGGTTACCCATTTTTTATAAAAACACTAGAAAATATAATAATATTAGGTAAAAACATTTTTGAAGCATCGCAAAAAAATATAACGCTGCGGTTGTGGCAGGGTCATATTTACCCTTTTCGACTCCACGCACGTGTAGCTCACGTCTCAGGCGGCTTCCGACTCAATTTCGGTGCGTGGCATACGCGCGGATTCCTTAGCAACAGCTACTAAGACGCCCAAAACCCTATAGTCGCGGGAAAAAAAACTACACACGACTAAAAATTGTCAGGGACAAATTGACCCTCCCACATCCTCGCCGGGTTAATACAAGTATATTTTTAACTTGAAATACGGTTGACTTAAGATTAAAGCTTTGAAGAAAGATATAAAGACTTTCGCTCAAAAAACTTCAACGAAATATAGACATAAATATGTTGCCTTCTTCAAGATCACGCGGCAATATTTTCCGCCGCGGCTAATAATAGTGATGTGACGTTAAGCCACAATTCTTGCAGGTACGTCACTAGCGTGGCGGGCCGCGATACGGCTAATCCCGTCGTTTGTGTCATTTGACGACACGGCGCGAAAACGGCAAAGTGCACACTGGCGGGGAAAGCGAATGATTTATAGACAGTTTCGGTTTTGAAGATTTATTTTAGTGTTGCAATTCGATTATGTAGAGCCTGCCTTTTTCTTTGTAACTACTAGTATAGCTAAATGTATTTACCAGCAGCTCATCTAACCTTAACAACCGAGGACCGAGTTACTGATTGCCAGACATTCTGACATCAGTCATAGTTTGCCCAAACTTTTTCATTCTAAACGACTTGCAAATTATAAATGGTACAACAATGTTCCAGTGAGAAGTTAAAAATAAAAAAAATAATAATACAAAAAATGCCTAGAAATTATATTTTTTAATGAAGTGATCCTTTAAATACGTGTTTGTAAAGAGAATCGGCCGCGGTTATATTATGTTGTTTGAATTAGTGGAACATCGTGGCCTCACTAAAAAGTTACTTTATTACTACACCTACAAACTTAAAAATATCCCAAGTGTTTATTTTCGGAATAATTCCGCAGTCCCAATCATTGTGGCCTCGTCCTAACTCTCATCGCTAGCTAAGCGCCGCCGCCGTCTGTATCGAGACTCAGCCACAGTTGTGTCATGTTACTTTCTTATTTAAATAATATGTTAACCTAAAGACTTAAATAGAAAATTCCTGACTCGGTGAGAAGTTACCTCAACACTAAATCTCCAAAAATACTCAAAACTATACTTAGGTACTGTTTACTTTCGCAAACGACTTCATATTATTTTCGTAGTCCTTAATCATTGTGGCCTCTTTTTAACTGTCTTCGCTAGCTAAACGGTGTCCGTATCGAGCCTCAACCGCAGTTGTGCAAAGTTGAGAAATATAAATTTTCTGACTCAATGAGAAGTTCTCAAAATACTCGAAAATATACCTACTGATTATTTTCGCAAACACTTTCGCAATAATTTCGCATTCCCCATCATTGTGGCCTCGTCCTAACTCTCATAGCCGACTAAGCGGTGTCTGTATCGAGCATCAGCCGCGTTGTGTCATGTTGCTTTCTTATTTATGTTAGACTTGAGAGCACGAGCTGATGCTGATGAGGGCACGAATTAATTCTGTGTCAACTACTTCTGTGGTTCAAGATCTTCACGTCTACGTAAACTTAGTATTACTTAATCTATACTAATATTATAAAGCTGCAATGTGGAGTTTGTTGAACGCGCTAATTTCAGGAAATAACCACTGATAAAAATTAAAAATTATTTTTGTGTCGGATAGTCTATTTATCGAGGATGGCTTGAGGCTATGCAACAGACTAAAAGTACCATGACTAAAAGTAGCCGAGCAGCGGGCGAAACCGCGGGGAAAAGCTAGTTCTTAATATTTTTCTTTAAACTTATGGAAAGGTCACCTATGGTAACTTAAGGAAATTTCTCAGTGGTTTAACACAGTTAATACTTTAGCCTTACATTTTCATCATCGTCATATCAGTCGTAGGACGTCCACTGGTAGATATAGGCCTCCTCCATAGATTTACAATAGGACCGGTTGTAAGCGGCTTGCATCCAGCGCGATCCTGTGATTTTATCAGATCGTCTGTCCACCTTATAGGTGGATGTCCCACGCTGCGCTTGCCGGTGCGTGGTTTCCATTCGAGAACCTTACGACCTCATCGGCCATCAGTTCTGCGGTCTATGTGGCCTGCCCACTGCTACTTCAACTTTCTAATTCAATGGGAAATGTTAGCAACTTTGGTTCGTCTACGAATCTCCTCATTTCTGACTCGATCGCGCAGAGAGACTCCGAGCATAGCTCTTTCCATAGCTCGTTGGCTATCTTGAGCTTACTAATGATGCCTAACCACCTTACATTTTACTTTATTAATTTATACTTTGTAATTCGTAATATGTAATACCTAGAAAGTTTTGAAATCCAGAACAGTTACCTATATTATTTAAGAAACCTAGATTCATCATCATCATCAGCCGGAAGACGTCCACTGCTGAACATAGGCCTCCCCCTTAGACCGCCACGCCGAACGACAATTCGCCACTTGCATCCATCGGTTGCCCGCGACCCTCACGATGTCGTCGGTCCACCTAGTGGGAGGCCTGCCTACGCGACGTCTTCCGGTCCGTAAAAACCTAGATTAATAAATGGAAATACTAGTCATGTTTAAATACATTGTGATTTTGTGAAACCAGGAACTAAAAATAATAGCATCGTTGGAAATAGTTTAAATGAAGAAAAGATTAAAAACTTTTTAAAAGATCAATTAAATATTTCAAAATCTACCTACAGCTACTACTAGCATTATGCAAAGACTTTCTTACAAGAAAATACAAAACGTGCCAAAAGAACCACCCCAACAATTTCCCTCGCCCTTCAATTACAAACAAGTCCATGCATTTTATTGCTAATTAATTGCGAGGTTTTTCTAATTAAGACCGGCCGGGCGTCCTTACGAGCATCCAAACGGCCAGTAGCCGGGAATAGCCCATTAAAACGCTAAGATTCCAGCTTATATTCGACTAATTAAGCATTTCCATCGACGCCACTAAATAAAACATGAGCCCAATAAATTGAGCCTACAGTTGAATTATGTAGGTTTCATGTGACTATGGATTTTGTGGGAATGTCCCAGGTATTAATAGATCCGTTTTCCGGGTCTAGTCAATAGTAATAGTAGCAATAACTATGATGGGAAAGCCAAAAATGTTTGAAAGCCACTGTCACTTGACCCACAATATTGTCCCTGGGATCTAATCTCTAAGCACGAAACTCGTGTTTTCGGTCTTAGTTTTACGGGTCTTTTCTATGCCCCGTGATATAAAGACTGAACTAAGAATAAATGATATTACGATTTGGCAGACACCTACTTAGAGCCTGCGCCACCAGACACCTGCGGCTTTTTTTTTTATTTATTTAGTTATATTTGTTATGACTTGGACACTAGCGCCGCTTTAGGATCTCAGTCATGCTGCGGTCTCTAAGTTCTGTACGTCAAAAAAGATTTTGACTTTAGTTGTGTTTGTACATCTATTAGACTAACGTTGGATATCTAGAATGTAAGATGAATGAAAGACAAATCATATTTGTAAATTATTATCAAAGTCTACTCGGTGTTTCTCTACGTGATCGAATCCGAAATGGGGAGATCCGTAGACGAACTAAAGTCACTGATATAGCCCACCGGATTAACAAGCTGAAGTGGCAATGGGCAGGCCATATTGCTCGCAGAGCAGATGGTCGATAGGGTCGAAAAGTGCTGAGACCGCGAACTAGCAAGCGCAGCGTAGGACGTCCACCAACTAGATGGACAGACGACCTTAAAAAGGTTGCCGGAAGACGCTGGATGCAGGTCGCTTCCAACCGGTATATGTGGAGATCTAAAGGGGAGGCCTTTGTTCAGCAGTGGACGTCCTATGGCTGAGATGATGATGATGATTATCACAGTCTTGAGAGATTCTAGTCTCGGGCTATTCTTGAATTCTAGGCTCGGGATAATAGCTAAATCGAAACTACATGATCTTCGAACCTTGTCAACAAATCTGAAGAAAAATAAACTGAAAATAATGAGGCAACGTAAAAATTCATTTATTAATTAACCTATTAAATTCTACTCCTAATTTTTAAAAAACATCTTCCTAATTAAAACGAACATTCTTCTATTCAGTGTTGGCAATATTTTCCGTGAAACCAAAATAATGGTTCCCCTAAAATACATGAATAAATATATAAGAGCTAGATGGTTTCTGCTTGAATGGCGACAAAGTAAAATTAATGTTTGAGCTAGCCCAAAGCCTGCATACTTTAGCTTAGACAGGCTTATTAAGCATGATAATTAGCAGAAACTAAAGTAAGAAAGTGAAAACAGTGAAGGAAATCTTCATGAAGAAGCCACAACGACCCAGAATCATGAACCAACCCACACTTGGCAGGATGTTGGAGTATTTTGGCCTGCGCGAACACACACAGAAAAGGCATTTGACCCACGTCTACACTCTTAGGACATAGCCACACCTCTTGTGTGAAATCAAACACTGTTATTTTTCACTCGTTTGATAGAGTTATTTATGATATTGTAACATCATACTCGTACACTTGCTTTTAAATCATTTTAATTTATTCTTATCACTGACTAACTGATCCTTGCGGTTCCGCCCGCTGCTCGGCTCCTATTGGCCGAAGCATGATAGTGTATAGCATATAGCCTTCCTAGATAAATGGACTATTCAACACAAAAAGATTTTTTCAATTCGGACCAGTAGTTCCTGAGATTAGCACGTTCAACGAAACGAAGTTTTGAACTTTAAATTATTAGTATAGAATTATTCGAGTAGGTGAAGAGTTTGTATATGGAGAGCAGTGGTGGCCCAGTGGTATCGGTCCCGACTTACGAGCTGTAGGTCGTGGGTTCGAACCCCGCCAGGCGCATTACTTTCTGTAATTTATTTCAACACCACTGCTCTTAAAACGGTGAAGGAAAACATCGTGAGGAAACCGGCATGTCCTAGAACCAAAAAATCGAGACATGTGACATCTACAACCCGCACTGGGCCCGCGTGTTGGATTATGGCCCACTCCCTCTCACAGAGAGGAGGCCTGTATCCCAGCAGTGGGAACATTATAGGCTGATATGATACAAGTAGAATGTTGAATTTGGACATGTGACGAGGAGGGATGACAATCACGTCATGATGTCACTAAGAAAGTGATGGGTATGAATGGAGAGGAAGAGGAATGTCAAAGAAAGATGGATGGATTGTGTGAGAAAAGTAATAAAGATGACTGTAATTTAGGGTATTAGTTAAGGCTTTTAAGTTTTCAATCAAAATTTTTCTCTTACTATCAAAAAATTTCAATATTTCCATGCAACTTTTCTCCCCGCTATATCTCCCTGACTGCCGAACTCCAATGACGTCACGATCTATAAATAATGGTCGCGGCACAGCGCTGCGGCCGCTTTATTATTGTTAATACCGATCTATTCGTGATTTGTGCTCTCGGTGCGTTGCTAGGGAAACTCCAGCTGATTTAGTGGGTGATGTAGTTCGGATGGCAACAGTAACATCTGTAGTAACGATTACAAATTGATAGGTATACAGGGTGATTACTAAAGTTATCATTGATTAAAGACGTTTATTTTGGGACTGTTTTTATTTGCCACATAATATAATACAACGTACTGATGCTGGTGGGTGGAGGGTTTCCGACTATCTTAAAAAGACACAGTGGCCCTTTTTTATCGTGGTAAAATCATCAAATAAGTCCTATACCGCCCAGGGCTGGGACTATTAGACTCGTACTAAATAAAATCCACAGTGATCCTTCCTTTACCTGTTACCTGATAAGACAGTGACCAACACAATATCTTATTATGCGCGGCCCTGGAACGCAAATTGCAACTGAAAAACAGTTTTTTTTTTAGCAAATCTAGTTTCTCCTGCTCCACTCGATGCTCCATAGATAACATTAAAAGTTATCTGTGGAAATATGTTATTATGACTGAAATAGAAAAACAAAAAATACACGTTACATAAAACAACACCCTGTAACATGTATAAAATCAAATATGTTGTAAAGTTGACCGCACGTGGATCAACAGTAGTACAGCATGTAAATATATTATCGTTAATCAAAAAAAATATGGTCTTACTAAACTTTGATACAATAATGTTGTTAATCCTATAATACGAACAATAAAGTTATTCAGTTTGACTGTCTGTGCCACTTATTTATAATGCTTCACACTAGAATTCAGGATCGAACCCGCGACATAAAACACTGCAGTCAATCTTATTCCTACACAAATATCTTTAAACTGCGTATCTCCCTCAATGGCGTCTAATACATCACAATACTCAATACCATAATTTGTAAGTACAGAGGCAGTAAGTCGCGGGCACTTGAGCCATTGTAATATTGTTCACGAGGACATCCGCCTGGAGTTGACGCGGAGATGTGGAGGACTCTGACACGCTGAGGAGATGAGGAGATGACGGCACTCGAGGGGAACTTACAATTATAATCTTGGCTAAGATGTGGTCTTACTTATTTGGTTGTGACGTTGCTTGTAGTAACCAGCTTTAGAAAGGAAGAAATTTAATAGTCTCGATTTTAATTCTTTCATCTGCATTGTTATTAATACATATTTGTATCAACAGTATCCGTCTTTCCACAAAAAAGTTAAACATCTTGGAAGCGCGGGTTATGCTAAATTTTTCTAATTGCTAATTGGCTGTGAACGAAAGACATGGAAATTACGTTCTGCCGGGAACACAAGACAGAATGCAGATCGAAATATAGGAAGGATTGCACAATACCTTAATTCTCTGGAGACGTCCTCGCGGCTGAGGGGCGGCTGTCGACAGCAGGCAACTGGAGCGCTCTGACGTGAGGTGCGCGTTGTGAGTAACCGATTGGCCACGAGTTTCAACTGCGGCCGCTTTTTAAGCGGTCTCTCTCGTACTAAAGCGAGAAGATATGTGCGGGAAGAGGATAGAGATAGGACCCTTCACAGCCAATCAGATTAGTCGTTCAATGACATGAAGTTATAGATAAAAGACCTAACCGTTCTTTCTGCGCAGCGTAACCACATCTGTTGAATACTTGTCTAAAAAAACTGTCAACGTCAAAAAGACATTTCACGTTGCACGTTAGTTAGTTACACTTTTTAAGACAAGCGTTCAACAGATGTTAATATGTATTTTTGTCGAAAGACGGAACAACTCCAGTCTGTCGAAACATTGCATTATGCATTGCTATGATGAAGAACCGTTGGTTGGACTGCATTGCGTTAGTCGGTAAGCATTCATAATTCTAACTACGCGGACTAAATGTGGTTGAATTTCACAAATTCCATGCTTCCAGGTATTATCCACAATTTTTTGTTTCATACCAAAACTATTTTCATTACAAACCTATTCGTAGGAATGTGAACACTCATATGTGTGTGTACATAGTGCGTGCAAACCTTCTGCAAACATACGAGAACAGATGCGAGCCGTCCGTCCGTTTGTTATTCAAATATTACACATATTTCATTCACCTTATGTATATGGGTATGTGTGTGTGGGAAACACACACACATTTCATAACTTGCCAGTGTGTGTGATTAAGGGCGAGTAATGAATGAGAAGCTATGCTGTGAGCTAAGCTAAGCTGGACTGTTGACTGCTTTGTCTTTGCTACAAACTTCTTTGTTTTATGAATCGTGCCATTTTTTTTAGCGTGGTAAAATAATCGAATGAGTCCTCCCACCCCTTACTGTCAGACTTGTACTGACTAAAATCCACGGTGCCCTTCAGTGGCCCTTTATGTTCCGGGGTCACGGTAATGAGATAAGTCCCGAGACCCCGGCAGGCTTTGGCCCTCTAGAGGGGCCCTGTCATCTAGCTGACGCTCTTTGAGGCGCGCGTGGAACACAACGCGCCGTCGACCCGGGCATAGTCCATGGTCGGACAGTGAGTTGCCCTTTACTCGCCGCCCGATGCCCGCGCCTACGGTGGCCGGAGATCGTCTTGCGATGAATCGTGCCATGGAATAAAAATAAAATCATAAAATGTTGCTCTTTAATGAAAACTTACTGTGGCCTTACTATAGCTACAAATATCGAACTCCTAACATAGCTCTATTTTCAAAAAGGCTATTTGTAGTTGTCATGAATGATCTACGATCACTCGATCAGCATCCTCAATATTCTCGCTCCCTTCAAAATTCTCTTAATGACATCAGTAATAGCATTAATTACACGAGTCAGGATGCTATTGTCTTTATTCTGCAAAACTATACACTTTTCGAAGGGCCCCAAACAAGTTTTAATACGGGGCCCCTTCTGGTGTAGCTCTGCCACACCAGAACTAACTATGTGGGTCACGTAGACTGGGAAGTGTAGCTGGAAGAAAGGAAAGGTCTATGCAGAACATAGTATAGCCTCACGTTGACTGATGATCCTAAAGAGGCATGTATGAGTGTGTTTAGAGGAAGTGTGTGCACGCGGTCAGTTTTGTTAGACAAACGTGAAATTACTCGTATTAAATATAATGTTATTTACAACGTACCCTGTTACCGACGTGATATTATACAATTTACAGCTAAATCTGTGTAAATGTGCGCTGATTTAATAATGGTGTAAGTACACAACAAACAAATGACGATGCGAATTTATTGGATTTGATGTGCAAACATTTACTTACAAAGTGCCTATTCCACACTATGTGATTTATGATTTTATTACTTTTGACCTTTTTCTTACCAGGTGATGATGGGTTTAAAGGTTACTTTTACTTTTTTCTCAGCAGTGGACGTTTTCCAGTTGATGATGAACTTTGATTATACACCGTGACTTTTTAGTCGTCTTACAAAAGTCGTCCACTTAATGTATCCGACCTAAAATACCTCTAGGCGAGTTTAATTTTTTTTAAATCGTTAATAATAATTTTTATTTTTAATAAATAGGTACATTAGAAATATGAAACACCCTGTTAAAATGTTAAGGTATCAATCTGTAGAGTATACCTACCCAGCACAATAGTCGGGTAGATCATTCCATTTCCATTTTCTATGATACAAGGGCGTTTTTAACTACGCCTTGCGTCATAATAACCAATTTAAGTTTCATTATTAATTTTTTCAAAACTCATAAATACATATTTTTTTATTATAAACGCGTTCTAGTCATTGGATACATGAACTGGGCTGCTTTTGTAAGACGACTAAAAAGTCACGGTGTATAATTATTATTATAGGAGAAATCCGCCTATGTTGAGGGAAGAGGGAAAGTCGATAAAGCAACTTCTCCCTCTCTCTATAGAAAACTGTTAAGAACTTAAATCTTTATTACTAACTGTAACTAAATGTATGATAGAGTCAAAACGTAGTACCTATTTATAAATCTCGTATATCCACTGAAATTTAATGATGATGATGATGATGAGAGCGGATCTGATGATGAAGCTGGAAGGTGGCCATAGGAACTCTGTAATTAAACGACGAAACGCCATCGAGTTTAGACTAGTTTGATTCTTCTTGACGAATACTTTGTCTATCGTAAGTATTTTCACAACAATAAAAGTTTGTTTTTAGAAAGAACATATTTTTTTATTACTAACTTGTTCATACGTTCATTAACCCAATAATGCACTTACAGCAGTGTCGAATGAAGCTACATGAACAAATAACACTCTTTATCTTGTTGCACCAATGTATCGGAGGCTGCGCACACGCCTATCGCGCGCCAGCCAATCAGAGCGCGCGCTGCAATAAGGGGTGGTGACATACTGACAACTGACTGTGTTTTGTTTTTTTTGGTTGTATGGTTTGTTGTATTGTATGTATTGTGATTTATGCTGGGATATGTTCTTTTTGGGTTGTTATATTGTATATTATGTTGTGGTTGTACTTTTCTTTATTTTCTACAATCATTGTGCTAATTATACACTGCAATTGTTGACTACACAATGAACGCGCCTAATACTTTATTTTGAAGTAAGTAGTTAAATCAACAAATGAGTCCTCCCACCCTGAATACAGCGAAAGGGATTGTCAGACTCTTACTGGCTAAAATCCGCCCTTTTCCTTCTGTTGCCTTTTGCATTCCAGGACCACGATATCCTACTTAGACCCGCGACCAGTCAAAATCAGACCTATCGCCAGTTTTGATTGAAAGTAAATTATAATTGGGTTTGATTCCCCGGAAATAGTTAATTGGTTAGTATCCTATAACTGCCAATTTCATACTTAACTATTAAGAAATCGCTTTACTATTGAGAACTGTAGACTACTTCGAAAAAATTAAAAAAGAAAAACGCTCAACATAACATTAACAGCTAAAGAAACATAGAAAAGCAATTACAAATTACAAATCTTTATTATTGCATAAACACAAATACAAATAAGACAACCTTACAAAGTAACTCAATAATAATTATGTGGACAAAAATCATTTGCAGTTAATTGGACAAATTTGGATAATATATCAGTTTGTCAGATCGCAGATAGGAGAAAGTGAAGTGGTATATGGTTTGTTGTCTTTAGTTTGATTCGCCCTATCCCCTCGTACTAGTATAGAACTGTATCACGAGCGGATAGTCTTCCTCAACCCTAGAAACAACAGATTCCTTCAAGTTTCAATTACAGGTAACTTAGTAAAGCAGAATGATTGAATGTAGGTATTCCGCATAGGCAACAAATTATAGCTACTAATTACTAATAGTTGATATTACTTGGTAATTACAGTTGATTTATAAAATACAATAGAAAAAAAAAAACTATAAAATACATGAGGAAAAATTACTGTCAGTGTTGTTTTGTGTTTGGGTATGGGTATAGTTATATGTATATACGTGTCGATGTTTTATATGTGTGTACAGATTTGTGTGCTTTCTAATTTATTTAGTGCCTTATTTATACCAACTCATCATTAAATTTTCAGTTTTGTTATAATCTAATGTTTTCAGATATTTATCAACAGTTGTTTTGCATGTGTGGCTCTCGAGATTCCGCAATTCTAGATCTTTACTAACTTTATTGTAGAGGCTAGGACCAAGATAATTGTGAAATCTATGTGCAAAAGAAGTTTTATAATTGGGTATGTTGTACACTATATCTAATCTTCGCCTTTCTGCATAATGTGGTTTAACCTTATGTTGCGTCATGATTTCTTGCTTTATAAATAATTGTCGAACCGTGAGGACACCCAATTCTGAGTAAAGTAAATGTGTCGGATAGGTGTATTTTTTGCGAGAAATAACTTTAAGTATCATGCGTTGGGCTCTTTCGATAAACAACATGGTAGTTTTTGAAGTACCTCCCCAGACATTCAAGCCGTATGTCAGTATAGACTGACATAGAGCTAAGTATATTTCTATTAATAGCTTAATGTCGCATACATTTCTAATAGTTTTAAAAATAAAAATTAACTTTCTTGCACGATTACTTGTTTTGATGACGTGTTCTTTCCAGTTTAAGTTTTGGTCTACAATCACACCGAGATATCTTATGAAATTAGTTCTGTTGATTAGATTATTGTGAGATTGTATAATTATTGAATTAGGAGAAGGTTGTGTACTGTCGTTAATTGAAAATGTAATAAATTTAGTTTTGTCCAGATTAAGTGTTAGCAAATGATTGTCCAACCATGTGGTAACTAAAGTAAAACCATCATTTGCTGTTTTGGTTAAATCTTCCCACTTTTTGGATTTGAACAATAGTACTGTGTCGTCTGCAAATGTTATTACTTGTCCATTTTGTAAAATCAAATTGCAAAGGTCGTTAATATATATGAGGAACAGTGTAGGACCCATTACACTGCCTTGTGGTACTCCGAAGGTAACATTTTCCTCAAGGCTTACACAGTTATCAATTTTTACAACCTGTTTTCTGTTTGTCAGATAATCTTGGAAGAGTTGGAGAGGTATTCCTCTAATTCCTAGCGCCTCGAGCTTGTTCAGGAGGATGGGTATAGACACGGTGTCAAAGGCCTTTGCTAGGTCTAGGAATATACCTAGACACTTTTGTCCCCTATCCATGTTATCAACTACATACGAAGTAAGTTTGTGAAGAGCCATTGATGTTGATATTTTTTCTCTGAACCCAAACTGATTATCTGACAACAGTCTATGAGTTTCTATGTAGTGTTTTAGCCTCTTATTTATTAACTTTTCTAGAATTTTTGAAAAACTAGGAAGTAGAGAGATTGGTCTATAATTTGACACCAAAGTTTTGTCACCTGACTTATATATGGGAACAATGACTGACTTCTTAAGCGCATCTGGAAAGACACCTTTTGAAAAGCAAGCATTACATATGTATGATAGTGGTGTAATGAGGGAGTCAACTGCTCTCTTAATAAAAAACGTGGAAACACCGTCCCATCCCGAGGAATTTTTAGATTTTAGGTTGGAAATTATTTCTTTAATTTCAAATTGGTCTGTTGGGATAAGCATAAAAGAGTTTAGGGGTCCGCTATTCGGTTTTGGTGTACAGCGATTGCTCAAATGTAATTCATTTGTTTGGGTTCTGGACATGATGGTGTTTGCCAAGTTACTCCCGACATTGGCAAAATATCTATTTATGAAATTAAGCGAATCTTGTGGTGTTGATTTAGTGGATAGAAGCTCTAATGGCGTTTTTGGGTAGCTGTTTAGATTACACATTTCTTTTACCAGTCCCCATTGTTTTTTTACATTAAAATTAGACTTAGCTAATTCCGATTTGAAATAGTTGTATTTAAGGCTTTTTAGTAGTTTATTGCATGTGTTTCTGTAGCGCTTGTAGGTTATAGTAAGAGTTGAGTTTTGTGGGTCCTTTCTTAGTTTTTGGTGAAGTTGGTCGCGATTCCTCATGCATCTACATAAACCTGGTGTAATCCAAGGCTTCATGGTTTGTTGTCGCCTGGGCAGCTTGATGGTGTCTGTGTGATTTGATAGGGCGTCTTTGATGGTATTTAAGAAGGTGTTCATCATTGTATTTGGGTCATCATTGTGAAAACTTTCTTCCCAGTTAATCAGTTTTAAGTCACTAATAGATGCATCGTAGTTCGTTTTTGTATAAAAAGCGTTTCTTTTTAGTCTATTTCTAATTTGTAGAGGTAGCGAAATCATAACACTTAAATGGTCAGTTAAGGTTGAGTTACACACTATAGTCAAAGGTTTAAGTTTTGTTTTGACAAAGCAGTGATCTAGACAATTTGATTCTCTAGTCGGTAGAGTGTGTGTGGTAAGTAGGCCGTAGGATGCAAGCAGATTTAAGTATTCTGTATGTTTAAGGCAAAGTTGTTCAGGTCTGATATTAATATTTAGATCACCCATTAAAACTATGTTTTTAAAATGGCTAATACTGGACAAGACTTTATCTAGAGATTTCAAAAAAGGGTCCAGGTTTTTGAATGCTGGAGGTCTGTATAGTGATACAACAGCTAAATCGTTGTTGACCGTTGTTACAAGACAATTTACTTCTCGGCAATAATTTGGTTCATAAATATTCGCGCGTATACTATCTTTAATGTATAAGACTATACCGTCATTTTGATTTAGGTGAGTTTTAGTACTATGAGCTGTATAGTTTACCATTTCAGGTATTAATGAATTTTCGGAAAGCCAAGATTCCGTAAGCATGATAATATCGTATTTAATGTCTAGTCTTTTGAGAAGAACAGCAAGTCCTTCGTAGTTACAGTTTAGACTTCTGATATTTTGATTTAAAACTGAAAACGCTTTTGAAACTGAGTTAAAGGTGGCCTTGCAGTGTTCCGGCATGTCAATAGCTATAGCATCGCCGCCAGTGACGACATCGTCAATGTCTTTTGCGACACCCTGTAAATCAACCATTTTCTTTAAAGGTAAAAACATAAACTATACTGGTAGCAATGGTGTAGCAGTGACAGGTTGCTAGAACATCAAGAGCTGCAAAATATGCTGTATTGAAGGCACACAATGTGGGGCACGGGAATGTTTTGTGTATATGTAAAAGTAATGTGTGAGTGTTATGTTTCCGTGTGGCTTGATTGTGAGTAGTTTGACAGTAAGAATAACAATGACAGAAATACTTAATTACTAACAATAAGAATACATGGGGCAAATTAGATTGAATACAGAGCATGCAAGAACCAGGAATAAAAAACCTAACGTAGTAACACGGGTTTGTAGGGAAATGGGTGCATAAATACTCAGCTAGTCATTCAGCTTGATGTATGAAATTTAAATCTGCTTCATTTTTGATAAGCAACTACCTTTCTCCATCAGTTTTCTTCAGAAATACTTTGCCGAGGGAAGTCCAGCAGAACATAAAGCTATTCTCTTTGGCGAATTTTCTAGCAAGGTAAAATATTCGCTGAGCTTTAGGTGTTAAGCACTCGGATAGGAATACTGGTTTAGGGGGGCCCTCTAATTTTAAATGTGACGTGTTTAACTTATTGTTTTTATTAGACTTATTGAAGGCGCGTGCACTTTTAATGAAATCTGCTTTAGTATGCATGTTCGTAAAATCTACTATAATTGGCGATACACCTTCCTTCCTGTTCAACCGGAACAAGTCTTTAATTTCGTGCCGTTGGATAGTTAACCCCAAAACCTTGGCCGTTTCAGCGACGATTTTGTGTAGGTCTTCCTTAGACTCTCCAGGTGATTTTGAAATGTTTCTTATTTCCATTCTTGACAGGCATGACATTCTTTCCAGGTTTTCGATCCGATCTTCTAGTTGGATAATATAGTTCAAATCAGATTTCCTCTCAGCTTCTAACTTCTCTGTTTTAACGACAATATCATTATATTGATTGGTTAGAGTGGCTAATTTTTCCTTTATTTCGGTATTTTGCATACTTATCTCCTTAATTGTGCTCTGTAGAGACTCCAACTTACTATCCATATGTTCTGTATGAGACTTTAGCATGCCACGGATCTCAATCGTAAAAGTAGAAAAGTCATCATCGCTTTTAATTACAGGTTTGCGATTGCGGGTAGTTGTACGTTTAGTTTCAGGAACAGCCGGTGCGGTTGGAGGTTTTTTTATAAGGGTCTGAGTTTGAGTACATGTGCTGGGTTCAGATTCCGACTCTGAAAGAGTGGGTGTGTTTGGTGGAGTTCGATGAATTGACATTATTGCACCTTTTCAGTAGGAAATAGTGCAAAAAAAAACAATAAAAGCAATAAAAGCTGTTATGTGATCTTGAATAAGCAGTGCACTGTTTTCAAGTAAAATAACCATTCAAAAACAAGCAAAAAGAATCGCAAGACCTTGGTATCGAACCTACGCTCCTTCACTCGTAAGTCCGATGAGATCCTGTACTTGCTGCGTTGTCTTACTGCGTGTAGGCGAAAATTAGCTATGTATTGCACGAGTGGGAGTGTCCGTCCAGTCAAGCTGTGCTGTGGTGTCGAAGTTTGTGACCATATAAGGTAGCGTTTTGTAGCGCCACACGTCGTCTGACTCACCGCGGCCGACGAATTGGAGTGAAGCAGCTAGGTGAATCACTGATTGTTTACTTGCGACAACGATGACTTTCAACAATTAATTTGATCCAATTAATGGATTTTGATGACTAAAACACACTTTATTTATATGTCACCGATTTCAAGACACTGTTAAAGTATTCGGATTGGCTAAAATTCACTTTGCTTTAATAAGTTATCCGAGTTGAAACGGAGGAACTTTATGCACGTCAACCACATGTGAGCGCGGGCGACGGAATGTCGTGCAATGTCCCTAATAAAGGCGTATCTTCACGCTATCAACGTAAATAGGTACTAGGTATAGCATTAGAACAGGACGGGGCGGCGGCGGTGAACAACACAGACACAGCGGTTATCAAAGACGTATCAAAGCTAGATGAGCGTCGTCTGAGGGCACCCGGACGAACTGCGTTCAGTCTATCGGGCTAGATCTAACAGACAGTTCAGGAGAACTATCTAGACATTATGTGAATGGATTCTTTGATCACGTTGTTATATCAGCTGGGGTTAAATTTATTAAAATAAAAATTGAAGTCTTTGTTTTGAGGAGCTTGTGACTCAATCATCATCATCATTATCAGCCAATAAATGTTCCCACTGCTGGGACACAGGCCTCCTCTCTGTGAGAGGGAGTGAGCCGTAATCTACTACGCGGGCCAAGTGCGGATTGGTAGATGTCACATGTCTTCGAATTTTTTGTTCTAGGACGTGCCGGTTTCCTCACGATGTTTTCCTTCACCGTTTTGAGAGCAGTGGTATTGAAATAAATTACACAAAGTAATGCGCACTTGTAAGTCGAGGCCGATACCACTGGGCCACCACTACTCTGTTGTGGCTCAATAACAGCAGTCAATCTGCAAGGTTAAGCCGAGATACTGAGGTGGTATATTGATCGATGGGCTATCATCGATCATATCACCGTTAAGCCATTGATCCCAAATGCTGTTTGTAGATCTTTGACCGTCGAATTGTTATTATAAGCATAGATTACTATACCTAACTTTGAAATTCAGTAGTTATCTTGTTATCCGAAACAGAAAATGATCGCAGAGACAGGTAGATCGCGAACAATGGCGAGGAATGCAACCTTAAAAACTGCCTAGTGAATGATGCAGTAGCGAACGCGGATCATTGTTAGGTAATAGAAGCTGCTGATGCTTATGAAAAGTTTTCTGATATCTAACAAGGCTACCACGACAAACTTGTCATAACATATATTTTTTTACGTTGCCGTTGTCCCACACTAGGGCTTTCACTTGTATCGTGGGTGCGCAAACATAGAAACACACATACACAAACACCCAGACCCGGAACAACTATACTCGAGAGCAATGAATCCGGGTCACTTAAAGAATGTTAAAAATCTCGGAAACTAAAAATGATAGGTTAATGCAATAAATTGTATTTAATAGACAATGTTATTTAATGTTATTTAATGACTCCTTAAATGAAAGTAAAAAAATATGAGTCACCATACATTTTATTAACACAAAATTACATAAAGAAAAAAACTGCTGATCTCTCCTTTTTTTTTTTTTTGCGTGGTAAAATCATCAAATGAGTCCTCTCACCCCGGGCAGGGCGGGAGGGACTGTCAGACTTGTACTGACTAAAATCCACGGTGTCCTTCAATAGCCCTTTATGTTCCGGGGTCACGGTAATGAGATAAGTCCCGCGACCCCGGCAGGCTTTGGCCCTCTAGAGAGGGGGCCCCGTCATTATGCTGACGCTCTTTGAGGCGCGCGTGGAACACAACGCGCCGTCGACCCGGGCATGGTCCATGGTCGGGCAGCGAGTTGCCCTTTACTCGCCGCCCGCATGCCCGCGCCTACGGTGGCCGGAGATCGTCTTGCGACGTCCGTCGCCGTGGGCGTCCACCACTGCGGGTGGGGCGGAGGGAGGACACTGTGCTCTCTCTCACGCGGCCCGCCTCCTCCTTCGCGAGCATGACTGCTTCGCAGAAGGAGGCGACCGCTTCCCACTCCGTCTCGCCCCGCAGCATGGCCGCGACCAATGCCGGGCGCGAGAGGTCTCCGCCTATCGCCGCCGTGAGGACACGTCGGTGCTCTGCCCAAGCGGGGCAGTCTTGCACCGTATGCTCTACTGTGTCCTCCGGGCGATCTTCGCAGTGGTGACACCCAGGCGTTTCCTCCTTTCTCCTCAGACACAGGTACCTCCCGAAACTTCCGTGTCCGGTGAGGACCTGCGTCATGCGGTAGGTTAGGACGCCGTGCCTCCTATCCAGCCACTCCTCAAAGAGGGGTCTTAACGCCGCGAGCTGATCTCTCCTTAAAAAAAAAATAGGAAACATGAAATTTTTGAACTTTATTACGATTTTCTTGAATTTTAATACTTCGTATTGCCTCCTCGTGCTTCCATTACTGCGTTTACGCGGTTTGGCATGCTGTACACCAAGTTCCTTATACGATTTTGGGGAATATTCTCCCATTCCTCTGTGAGAGCAATTTTGAGCTCACGAAGCGTGATTGGGGGAGGGTTTCGTTGTTTTACGCATCTGCCTAGCTCGTCCCAAGCATGCTCGATCGGGTTGATATCCGGGCTGCGCGCTGGCCACTCCATACGAGTAATGTTCATCTCCATACGAGTAATGTAGTCATTCACAATCCTACCTGTATGAGGTCGGGCATTGTCATGCATAAATATAGCATCCTCGCCTAAATTGTAGTAGTAGAAATATACTTTATACCATTCCTACTCTAAAAAGTTACTTTTACTCACTGAAAACAGTGAATAAAAAGCTCTTTTACTCACTGTTTTGGTGTTTGAATTTAGAACACATTGATGCGGTCGACCCCCGTGTTATTAGGAAAATATTACTCTTAATTTAAGTCATTGTTCCGATTTTAATGTTAATTTGTTGACTGAGCGATTGGACTACTTCGTTATGTGAAGCGGGTTCGATTCCCGCACGGAGCAAATATTCGTGCTATGATCTACAATTATTTGTTTCGGGTGTGGGTGTTTGTGTATTGTGAATTTAGATGTTTGGAAACGCACCCACGTGTGTGTGGAGCAGTATTAATTTTTTTTTTTTTTTTTTTTTTTTTTTATTTAATTCACAAAACTGATGTACAATCTCACATACAAATAACGAGATTTAACAAAATTTATCTGATTGACATCTACTAGATGTGAATCCGGCATGCATGTTATGTAAAGCACTTATTATGTAACTAAACAATTAAAAATAATTTAAAACAAAAACTAGTGAAACACAGAAAACAAAAATGAGAAAATAAGAGGAGAAAAATACAAAAAAAAAAAAAAAGTTTATAAAATGAAACATATTATACAAATAAAACTTTAAGTTTAGTTCTGACTGAGGCTAAAGAACCAGCAAAGACATCGATTTCTCCACGAATGGAGTTGGCAACAGAAAGCATTCGGTAAATGGGTGAAAAATTACCTATGTTAGTTCGACTGTGAGGCAGGACGAAAGTCGTTCGGTTAACCAAGCGACTACCACTACGTGGAACACTAATATTCAGCTTTTCCAAGAGTTCAGGAGAATCTATTTTACCATTTATAAGTTTATACAAAAACATGAAATCTAGAGATTTTCTTCGTGCGCTCAAAGATTTCATTTTGTAATGACTCAACCTAGCGTTATAAGAGTTCAGAATACGACATTTGTTATCCGAGAAACTTAAGTGATACAAGAATCTCTTTTGAATGCGTTCTATCCGGTCCGAGTGCACGTGATAAAACGGGTTCCACACCGTGCTACAATACTCCAGAATACTTCGAATAACACTATTGTATATGGAAATAGTCAGAATAGGCTCTTTAAATATTTTCATTTCCCTGACAATGAAACCCGACAATTTAGATGCTCGACAAATAATTTGGTCGTAGTGACTCCTAAAACTTAAATTGCTGTCCATTATAACACCGAGGTCCCTTATGGTATCAACTTCTTGGAGCGGACAGTTATTAATCGAGTAATAATATTCACATGTATTCCTTTTTCTGCTGAATTTAATGAAGTAACATTTGATTGGATTTAATGTCATTTTATTTTGTATGCACCAATTGTATACGTTATTTAAATCTATCTGAAGTTGGTTAATATCAGCTTCTTTGTAAACCGTTCGATATATTTTAAGATCATCAGCAAAAAGTTTGTATTCCGAACTAATTTTGCAACCCAAATCATTAATAAAAACTAAGAAAAATAGAGGCCCCAAGTGTGACCCCTGCGGCACTCCTGACGGTATTTGAAAATGTTTAGATTTATAACCCTTGAGATACACTAGTTGTGAGCGATTCTTTAAATACGATTCGCACCAACGTAACAGCGATCCGTGAATGCCCATACTTTCTAATTTAGAAATTAGTAAGTCGTGATCTACTAAATCGAAAGCTTTTTTAAAGTCGGTGTATATTGCATGAACTTCTCTACCATCGTCTAATGCTGATGATATATATGCAACATACTCGACTAGATTGGACAATGTCGACTTTTTAGGGCGAAAACCATGCTGGTTATCATCCAATATATTTTTAAAGTGAGGAAACATTTTTTTTTGAACAAGTGATTCAATAATTTTACCACAAGCTGACAGAATGGATACTGGTCTGTAATTTGCAACATCATCGACACGACCGGATTTAAAGATAGGCGTAATGTGCGCTATTTTCCACTGGTCAGGGAATACGCCTTGTGACAAAGAAATATTGAATATTGTAGTTAGAGGATCAGCCAGGTTCACTGCACATTTTCTAAGGAAGAGAGGAGGAATTGAGTCAGGCCCGGGTCCTTTATCACAATCGAGGGAAGACAAGCAATCTAACACTTCTTTTACTTCAAGTTTGCACTGGCTGAAAGTGTGATTGTTACAGGGAGTAGGTTCAACTGGCGTTGAAGTAAGTATATTACTGTTAACTCTATATACAGCCTGAAAATTTTCAAAAAACAGATCACAGACTTCCTGACCGCCCCTGGCAAATGTACTGTTATTTAAAAACATCTTATTGGGAATATAATTGTTCCCTATCCGCTTATTTTTTAAGTACCTCCAAACATACTTAGGATTGGTACGTAGATGTTCAGCTATGTTCTTTTTAAAGCTAGCATAACAGTCTTTTATCAAATACTGACAACGCGTTCTTAGGCATTCATACGCAATTTTATCTCTAGGGTTCCCGTACTTTTTATATAAATTATGGTATTTAGCTTTTTCTTTAATAAC
Organism: Agrotis exclamationis; assembly: GCA_950005045.1. Classification (NCBI taxonomy): domain Eukaryota; kingdom Metazoa; phylum Arthropoda; class Insecta; order Lepidoptera; family Noctuidae; genus Agrotis; species Agrotis exclamationis. The sequence goes on from OX465441.1 coordinate 15,762,546, forward strand.
TTTTAGTAAAGCTCTACTGTACCAGACAGGATAGCGTTCATCTCGTGGTTTTGTAATCGGAGTATGTTTTTCAATTATTGGCATAAGAATATCATAGAACTTTTTTAACATTTCGTTAACGTTGTTTATAGAATTCCATTCATGTGACCAATCGATTTTCGCAAGTTCGGTGTTAACGGCTTCATAATTACAAAGATAATAATTCAAGTATGGGATTTTATTTTGCATAAGGGGATTGCTATTATTAGAGGTTAGCGAAATTTCCAGCGCTGGATGATGAGGATCAATAGGTATTAGCGGAATTGAAGCCTGGGACACCTGCACTCTGTTGTTACTACTGCTACTAAGAACTAGATCCAAAATACGATTTGAAGCATTGAGTATCGTATTGCATTGATAAAGATCATTAAAGGCTAGCATGTCTAAAAAAACCTGTTCTATATTGCTACCGGATCCTTTGGGATCCAATAGACCAGAATCCGCATTATATTCCCAACAGATAGTTCCAATATTAAAATCGCCGATTAGTAAATTGATGGAATTCATTTTACTTTTTTTATTGATTACTTCTGTAAAGTTTTGGAACAGTACATCGATATAGTCTTGTTTGATTGGAGGTGGAATATACACGGCACAAATATTAATACTTACGCCACCTTCACATTTGATTGTGATCCACAACTCCTCACACATAGACTCCCAGTTCAATCTCCGTGAAACCTCATATTTTTCCAGAATAGCAACAAATAATTAATAAAAAAAAAAACTTTTTTTTTCGTTACATATACATATATTATCGCTCAAATTTTTCTTTTTCTCGTAGTCATGGTATAAAGTATCGTTTGCAACTCTTGAATAAAACGGATTTAAATCGAGGGCCTGAATCACTCGCGTCGCTCAGGATTTAAATATTTGAATCACTCGCTCCGCTCGTGATTCAATCATCATGAATCACTCCCTACAGTCGTGATTCAGTCATTAAAATCCTTCGCTTGCTCGTGATTCATATAATGGCCCTCGCTTTAAATCCGCTCTTTATTCACTAGTTGCAAAATGTACTATTATACCATTGTTGGAGCTGCTGAAGATTGTACAACTGTATTTGCATTGTATAGATTCAATTTTCCTTGTATTATATAGTGTCATAGCCAACATTGTGTGAGTACTATGTACTTTAGAGCTGTCATTCACTGGGTACCTACGTCTCTTGTTGACTTGAATAACCCTGGCAGTTGAGAGTGTGTCATGCTCACTCAAATGTCTCGCTGATGGTGGCGCGTGTGTTGGATCATTTAGCTCCCTTCAAAATGGTTGAGCTGAATGGTACTGATGCATGTGTCATGTTCGTGAACGGGCGCTGTCAGTTGGGACTGGTCATCTCTTAGCTGCCCCGGTTTATTTTAATAATATTATTGATCATTTTGTTGTTGAATTGTCTTTGTTTTAATAGTTACTATGGACACTTTTAATTAAAAAACTTGCTACATTGTTCTCACATAATGTACCACCTTAAAATGAATGATGTAACAAAGGTTCTGTAATAATTCTGGCGATCTAAAAAGAGTGTCCATGGAGTTTCTTGCCCGTTCTTCTCCATAGAGATCTACTTCTTGGAACGGGCATCTACGGTACTTTCACAGTTTTTATGTCTTGTGACTGGGACAGTAGCACCATAACTTTTTAATGTTTAATTATATTCTTTTATTTGTCTATGACAATTCAAAAGTGCCTGTAACTGGCCTACTTGAAATAAATACTTTGATTTTTTGATTGACCATAAATGGACCAACGTGATCATTGAGGATTTCTTCCACATATCTTACGCTAGTTAAAGAGCCGTTTTCTATGATCACCAGCTCTGTGCGACTTTCAGAAGAAATTCCGGCCCACACAAGTACAGACCCACAACCGTAGGCTACTTTTTCTTCGATGCATGCTTGCTTGAATCTTTCCCCTGGTCTTCGATACTCTCTGTGTCTTCCATCGTGCTTGTAGAGCATAAATTTTGATTCGTCGGAGAACATAACTTTTGACCAATCTTCAATACTCCAATTTACGTGGCTCTGGGCATATCTTAGTCTTGAAATACGATGCCCACGCTCCAGTTTAGGGCCGTCTGCAGGTCTAAGGGGTTTTAAGTTAGATTCAGCAAGCCGACGTCTTACTGTCCATGCACTTGGGTTACTTCCTCCGAGGCGTCGAAACTGATTGGTGAGTTCAGTTCCTGTGAGAAAGCGATTTCGAAGCATGGTGTTCACCAAGTATCGGTCTTCTCGTGCTGTGGTACACCTGGTTCTGCCCGTTCCTGGTCTGCGTAGGTTAGAACCAGTTTCTTCGTAACGTCGGAGAACTCTTTGTACTGTTGACAGCGACACACCGACAGTCCTGGCTGTATCGCGCTGACTCCGGCCGGTTTCCAGCATTGTAAGTATTCTGGTGCATTCTTCAGGCGTAAGCGACATAATTTCAGCTTGAATAATGAATATAGAGCACTATCAACATGGTTTATGTACCCACATAAATGACAGATTACAAACAAATACAAAACCAAATGCTGTAATTTCGTAGTTCCATCTTCGAAAGTGGCCCTTTTTCAAATTTGATTTTTTATGATATAACTTTACAATAACTAAGAAGTTTTAATACCTTCATTTAAGGAGTATTACATTGTCTATTAAATACAATTTATTGCATTAACCTAGCATTTTTAGTTTCCGAGATTTTTAGGATTCTTTAAGTGACCCGGATTCATTGCTCTCGAGTGTATTAGCAGGTCATACGAATTTTTGTTCCGTTCAGAGATCAAACCCGCGACACGATGTGCAGCAGTCAATCGCTCTGCCACTGCGCCAACCTAGATTAAAGTCTAAAGCAAACTCTCCTATTTAATAAAAATAAGAATTTTAAGTGAAAATGTACAGTAACAGTAATAGATCTTAGGCCATGACCAGTTACAACATGGATCAGTGGACACGGCCCTCCTTTATAGATTCCTACACCTACAATACAGATCACAACACAGACAAACAAACGGATATAATATCGACTTCACATAACGAGTCCTCGTTAAATTCACGCTCCGATACATTTTTTGTTCAGAGCCTTTCTTTGTAGAAGTTTTGTTAAAATATGTTATACGTTCAATAGGAGATAGTGTGGGTCTGTCTGATGTCCGGTGGGCCGTGGTGGTTGCTTTCAAAGGGGTAGCTTTGATTTTGAGTGGCGGTCTCAGAGCTTTGTTTACTTTTTTTTTACTTTCTGGTCAAACTTACAAATTATCAGTGTAACTATACACAAAGAAACAAATAAAAAGGCAATAGACACACTTTCGCATTTTAATAGTTATTAGTATGCCTAGATAGGTAATTTTCGTAGATAATAGAACGCGGGCAATCATGTTTTAACAAGCAAATATAGCTCACAACAATTAAATAGGTAATTTAATTTGAAGTTATAGTGGTTTTTAAGTAGCTGAAAAAATGGGGGCGCTAAAAATTAATTTATTCTCAAAGTGGGCAGTAGACAAAATAAGTTTGGGAACCTCTGATGTAAACAGAGGTCTTAGCATAAGTTTTCACGATTTTGTGGTGTAAAGTAAACGGAATTGAAAAAAATAGTTCCTCTTACGTTGATGTAAACAGAGGTCTTAGCATAAGTTTTCACGATTTTGTGGTGTAAAGTAAACGGAATTGAAAAAAATAGTTCCTCTTACGTTGATGTAAACAGAGGTCTTAGCATAAGTTTTCACGATTTTGTGGTGTAAAGTAAACGGAATTGAAAAAAATAGTTCCTCTTACGTTCATTCTCCTAATATTTAACATTCTACTCTTTTTAGGTAGATAATCATCAACTGAGTCTTCTCACCCTGAATTGAGTGAAGGGGACTACAAGACTCCTACTTACTAAAATTCACCATGTTCCTTCAAATGCCCTTTAATTTCTAGGGCCACGGCTTTCTGCTTAGATAGTCCCGTGACTACACGAAAACGCCAAATGTGTCGAATTTCTCTTCAGAGGTTCAAGTTTAAGTTTAGGGTTTAGGAGTTGACTTACTTATTACTGAAGAGAGAATCAAGTTGGTTTTCAAGTTAAACATTGGTTCCTGCAAGTCTTCTCATGATTCCCCTTATCACTGACTGAAAGGAAACTAAATGGTACCACATTGTGACTGTTCCTGGATGAGCCTATAGACTGATACAGTTTTCGTTTTTCCTAATTCATGTTTATATTTTTCAATAAATTTGGTACACCCCGAAGTTGGTGCAGACAGGCGGAATGTTTAAAATTACTAAAGAAACTTTCACACCCTCGTTTCAGAATCCCAAGCCCCCGTTATTTTTAAATCAAATCGATGACCTGTGGATATTTGACCAAATTCACAACCAAACCGAGATGAAGCCGATGCCTATTTAAGGCATCGGCTTTCAGTAACCAGAGTTATTTCATGCTAAAATCGCGTAATGTGTATTTATTTCCAGAATAATTAAAACAGATAATAATTTCCGATAACACCCTATAAAATCAAATATCACTCAATAATAAATAATCAAAGCGGCCGCACCACCGCACCACCGCAGATACCGCAGAATGATGCGGGCCGCAACCCGCAACGCGTGACGTCATCGACGCGGTTGTTTGCGGTGTATCGATAGAAGTACGTGTGTATTGATTGTGGCAATCATCATTATTAATAACATAACATTACGTCTTTAATCAATCATAGAATAGTTGAACAGAAGTGTAAAATTAAATGAAATATCAGCCTGTCTAGTCGAGTTACACTATAACTGACACTTCCATTGACTTGACAGGTCCACTCATATCCGTGTGTTTCTTTCTTCTAAAGACCATCTCAGACACTAACATACATAGTCCTCGTATGACATGACGAATATAATGTCTGGACTTTAAAAGAGACTGTGACCTCTGAGTTTGTTTCAGCTGTTTCTTCTCAGAGTAGTCAGGTACGAAACACCGGCCTCATCTAGTTTGTAAAAAGACGACGTGTAAAAGTGTTTATAGTAACCCTTTTTTTTTAAATCCACAATTATTATTAAATAATGTTGTGTTCCTTACGAATGAGATCAGCAGCACGTTCAGCCATCATAGTGATTGGAGCGACGATCTTACCACTGATCAGGTCTGGCATAGCCGAGGAATCTACCACTCGCAGGTTGTCAATAGTTTTACACTTCATGTCTTTTTCCAGGGTCAAACCTATAGCACAGGTCCCACCAAAGTGCCACATGGTCGTCGACATAGCAACTGAGTAACAGCGCCAGTATTCTTCTGCATTTGCCGGGATCTAAGTCCACGATTGTTGCATTTACACCGTTCATGTAATTCGAGTCCAGCAGTCGAGTGTGATCTAAGAATGCTTGTACCATAGTCTCCAAATCAGCTTTGTCGCTAAACATACCTGAGTTGACAATAGGGGCTGCAGTAGAATCAGCACTAGCAAGTAATACCTGCCCGCGAGATTTAGGTAACGTTCAACTGGGCAAGCCAAGCCAAGCCTGTTGCGGTGCCGGACGTACCGTATGGCATACCATTGATTATTATAATGTAGGAAACCGTCCGAAACTGGCGCCGCGCCGGAGACGCACCGCACCGTGTAGCCTGGCCCTTAGTATGATGTCCACAATCCAGCTACTAAGTTATGCGTAACAATAATCATTGGGAAGACTGGTCATCCTACTATAATGTGCGCGATGACAGTGCCTCCTAGTGCTAACTAGATATTTTGATAAACATTTTCGGCTTGTTTTTCATTAAATATTTAATTAAATCTAAAAAAGTGCATAAAAGTGTTGCGGTGCATATTAAAGTGGACATTTAATTCTCATCATGCGCTGTGATCGACTTGATAGTTCCCACCACCGACTACTCTGAGATTCTAATGATCTGTAAGTTCTGTAACGTTGGGAAAGATCTACTTATAATGACAATTGGGGCCGATAACATAATGTACATGATTTAAAGACAAAGTGGAGTCTTCATATGTAGATGGATCACCCATCTACAGACAGACCTTGACTAGTTAACTTATCTTCTATAAAATATGCTACTAAATAACCCCATAAATTTAAAATTGATAAATACCTACTTAAACTTACTTTTGAACTTCCATAACGAGATTAAATTCAAAACGGATTCCGGCAAGAACACGAGTTTTTCAATACTAACAAACCCGATTCGAGTTGATCCTGAGTTGATAATTGGAAAAGTTGATAGGTACCTTTACGTGAACGCTCAGCGTATAATCTACCGCATGGCTATACTTAAACAGCTCCTTTATTTTGGTAGCTGTAAGGATGGTTTTTGAAGATCAATAGTGAAGTTGACTGTATCTGCCCTTTCTATATCTATTTACTTAACGTTCCGTTTCATGGATGGGGCACCGGTAATTAAGGGTTTTACACTTCTCATTGTATGTTTGTAATTTGTGATATAAATTAGAGTACGAGCAACAATTGTGATGACAATGTTAAAATAAATCATGCGAAAATAATGAATTAATAGACAAAATGCGCACACAAATTATATTAATTCTTTTTAAAATTATAGGTATATTTTGATATTTAAATAATAAATGCACCATACTTCTATATTTTATAGAAGTTTATAGAAAACTCTGTACAACAAAAATAATGAATCGGATAGTTGGTCACAAATCTGGTGACAACCGGTGTGCTTCATTTGGCTTGATTTTATCGAATATGTTTATAGTTCCAAAGAAAATTAAATCCATAATTTTAAAACGACCATCCACCTTTTACCTCACTAATTAAATTTTCTATTCTCATTGAAATTTTAATTGCTACAGGTCCCGATAGCAGCAGTAAAAACCGCCGTAAACCGGTTGTGCATAACGCCATCTATCGGCAGAAGCATTAAACGTTTAGTACCGTAGCTCCATCTATCGGAGGGAGGCCGTAAACTTTACTGCCGCGGCACTCGCGCTGTGTATGTCAATTCTAATTTATGGCGATGTTCAACGAATAGAAGATTGTTTTAATGAGAGGGGCGAGATTATTCTACGATACTACACGTATTGGTATGTGGGGGTGATAAAATTATATTGTTCTGGAGTTTAATACTTTCTGTCGTAAGTCGAAGAGTTTAGCGATACTTGATCTTAACTCGGCTATAAATGTCGCGTTCCTATATACCTACGTAAACGAAACGTTATTTTGTGTACGTGGGGCAATAAAATACGCTCTTAATGCGTAAATACTGCTAACGGGTGCCGTTTCATGCAATAATACTCATAGAAAAATCCGTTTATTGCCCGTGGTACTACCCGTTGTACTACCAGTAGTACCACGGGAAATTTACAAAATTTCCGGTGGTACTACTAGATTGCTTGGTAGTACCACGGGTATTGTACACTATGATCATATTATTAAAATAGGGCGTTGTCTACTAATAAAATGTGGACATACATGCGATGAGAGCTCGGTGAATTTTTTCGAAAGTTTGCCTCGCTGGAAACTTGCTCAATACTTCTTCAATTATCCCTAAATACAGAAATACTGGGGCCAACAAAATCTCATCAACCAGTTTCTTTCACCCAGGTCAGCATTTATGTGTTAAGAGCTTTGATTAAAATAAAATAGCGGTAGATATGTTACGTTCTTACGTTAAGTATTCAAACAGTGACTCTTATAAGTACACAGACACATTCACTCGCACAAACAATCATTGTTATTACACGCCAACAAAGAAAGAGACAGAATAATGCACAAATGTGGCGTACGACCAAGACGGAGCATCACCGCTCTTCGTATTATTTCGTTAGTAGTCGCCACGCCGCGCCGAGCGGCGGCGGGCGGCGGCGGCGCGGCCTTGTTTTAGCCAAACGTGTTGAACGACCCGATGATGTCAGTCAGGGTCTTCTTAGGGCTTCGTATGGAATCAGGGAATAAAACTACAGCGACCCTGCTCCAACGGTGTATATTCGCAGAAAGAGGATGATGCTTGATACATTGGTCCTTATATACTAATCGGTGGCGAATTTTAATACCGAGATCTACAAATTGCACAGCACCATCTATCGAAGCATTGTGTACTAATATTTAAGTAACAGTGGGCCTAAGACATTTTCACTTTATTAGACGTACACGATCAAGGTTAAACATACTCCCCCCATTAAGGGCAAGCTTAAATTGACCTTAATACAATTACATTTCATGAAACAACATACATTAAATACTACGTAATAAATAGCTCAAGTAATGTAAAGTTAACAATAACAATATTACTATAAGTGTAAGCAAAATAATCAACAACAAGAGAAACACTTTGGTTTTAACCACCATGCCTACATATTTATACATTTAATTTCCAAGTATAATAAAATTAGTTCTAACACAAATCAAATAAGTACGCTATTCAGTAACAAACATAGTTTAAAACAGGTCTGTTAATAATATAAATTTTGTTTTAATAATACGATCCCGTCATGACTTGGATGCTCTTCTCATACTAAACCCCAAAGCCAAAGACACGGAAGAAGACCATCTTCTTTATTTAAATCACAATTCCACTTTTTGGAAGACAAATTCCGTCAAATACTCCTGAGGCCACTTAATATTGCCAAAACATTTGCAACATACCTACGTTGACGTATTGCCATTTTTTTAAAGAGCTTAAATTCGAATTTAGCAGTGCTTGAGTCCTACCCTGGATACCGCTATATTTTGAAACTCGCCTAAACTACTGCGGTAAGTATACGATTTTTTTAAATATTTCATTGATATTTATTATCCTCGTCCCATTTTATATAAAATATCCATAGTTTTTGGATTTGTATTTTGATAAGTACAATCACGGGAGCTACCTATTTTATGGTCCAATAATCTTTTTTTTACAATACTTTCCCGATAACACTTTTATTTTAGTTACAGGTTTTTGCAGCCGAGACAACTTGACGGAATACTGGAAAGTATCCGATCTTCTGTCCCAAGTAAGTCGCAGTGTTTTTTTACCTACACGTACTTGTTCTTTACTCTTTTTACCTATTATATTCTCCTTTGTTTTGTCTCTGTCCTTTTTTACAACCGCATAATGAGCTAAGTAGCCCACGTGTATATTTTTTATATCCGCTTCGGCTACAGGCTTCATGTGTCCTAGTAGCAAAACAGCTTTCTTAGCTTTAAACAACTTTTCGCTTATTATTTCCTCAACTGTCAGTTTCCGTTGACTAGATGCTTTTTGATCTAATTCTAGTTCTCGAAATCGTTTTAACAAGTCCTCTTCTTTTTGCACTTGACAATGTAATGCCAGTACACCTTCGGTTTGAGTAACCGATGAGTCTACAACTCCAGATACAATCCAACCTAAAGCTGTAGACTGAGCAATAAGAGAACCTGTAGGACTTCGCATGAACCCTTTATTTATGATCTGACTGTACATGTCAGCTCCTAATAAAAGATTAATTTTATTAGGTTGGTGATAATTCGGATCAGCAAGTTCAATCCCTCCAAGTTCTGACCATTCCAATTCATCTACCTTCCTCGTTGGAAGAAGAGTAGTGATTGAGGACAGAACATGAGCCTTAAAGGTAAATGTGTAATGTGGATTGACTCTAGATCGAATTTTCATACAAACTATTGATTTCGAAATCAATTCTTGATCTCCTCCTAGACCCGAAATCTTAATTTTTAATGAAATCTTTTTTAATTTCAGATCCTGGACCGTACTTTCTGTGACAAAGTTTGCTTGTGATCCCTGGTCCAGTAACAACCTTAAAACGTGATGATCACCGAATTTCGACTCGGCCTTGACTAGCGCCGTCGCTAGCAAAACCTGCTTATACATTTTACCTGTCGAAAAACAGCTAACTACCGACGTTTGATTTTCAGATTTTTCATCGGAACCTCCTCCTGTAGAAGGCTCCGGCTCCTCCTGCGAAACGATTTTGCCCAATCCTCGTTTTAAATTGACATCAGTGGTCTCAGGCGTATCTGAGCTCTTTGGGTGTAATAGTGTATGGTGACGACGATGGCATAATTTACATTTTATATTTATGCGACAAAACTTCGCTGAGTGATTATTCCCTAAACAATTGAAACATAAATTATTTTTCATGACGAAATCGCGACGTTTTTCAATGAATTCAAGAGCAAATTTCTTACAATTATTCAACCTATGTGAATCTGAACAAAACAGACACAAAACTTCTGCCACATGCAATGCTTTCAAATTTGAGTTGATGTTCGTTCTGTTTGCTGAAGGTTTATTATTAATAAATTCTAGAGCCCTGTATCTATTTGTTAAGAAATCTTTAAATTGCTGGTAAGTTGGCAAGTCATCGGAACTGTTGTTATTACTGTATTCAAACTCCCATTGCTTTCTCGTTTCTAAGTCCAATTTTAAAGTTAGAATATGAATAATCATAATATCCCAATTTGCCACATCTATTCCGAGGTTTGCCAACCCACTTAAGCAGTCACTGGTAGTGTCTACTAATTCCTTTAAGTAGTATGCTGACTCTGCAGTTATGTTTTTCTGACTAAGAAGTCGCCTGATTATATTGTGAGACAAATACCGTTTATTGTTATACCTACTTTTTAATAACGACCAACATCGTTCGTAGTTGTCGTCTGCAATCGGTATTTGCCTTATTAATTGCTCGGCTTCACCGGTCAGATAACTTTTTAGATAATGAATTTTTTGGACATTACTCAATTTTGAATTATCATGAACTAAAGAAATAAACAAATCTCGAAAACAAATCCATTCTTCATATTTTCCAGAGAACTTAGGAATAACTATTTTTGGCAATTGTACGGTCTGAGACTTTGTTTCATCTTGTGTAGTACCAGCGCATACATGTTTGTCTTTTGATCTTTCACCAACTAACAGCGAAATAGATTTTAGTTCTGTTTTATATTCTAAATAACAATCTTCAGCTTCATTATACATATCGTTTTTTATATAATCGTGATCTTTTAACTGAGAACCAAATTTTTCTATTAATATTCTGTGGGTCTCAGCAAATACATCCCATAGTTTTTCTAAAGCTTCTAATCTAACTAGAACATAAACATCCGTAATTCTCTCCTTAGGGTCAGTTCAGACCGAGACGCGAAGCGACGCGACGATGCGTGAAGAGGCCTGTCATTTCACGCTGCGTCGCGCTACGCCTCGCGGCGCCGCGATGCGCCTCGCTGCGCCGCGAGACGCATCGCAACGTCGCGAGGCGCATCTAGACGCCGCGCGGTGCAGCAGAACGTGTTTAGATTTTCCACGTGGTGCCGCCCCGCCCCGCGTCCCCCCGCAGTCCCATTTGCAAATGGCGGCCTCAGCTACATAGTCCAGGGGCTAGAGGTAGTGGAGTATGCAAAATCCGAGTAACGGCAACTATGACCGAATTCATAAACATAATATTATTATGCGCTTTATCTGTCCTGCAAAAAGCTGTGATCTGATTTTTCTATAAATTATTACGGAAGTAATCATTAAAATGATTTTAAATCATGTACTCAATACATTCAGTTTACGATTAAGAGAAGAGGGCGAAAAAAAAAAACCAAAAAATTGACCGGCAAGTTCTACATTGTTATTCTTTGACCTTTTCTTAACTTAAATCGGTTGGCGAAATTCGTTACTCACAATTATGCATACTTAGTCACCTCTAGCTCCCGGTCTTCACCTCGCATCGTGGAGCGGCCGCGAGCGGCGTCAAGCGGCGCCGCGCTGCGCCGCGCTACGTCGTGAGGCCTTAAGAGGCGCAGCGCAGCACCGCTGCATTGAGATGCGTCGCGCTGCGCCGCGAGGCGTCGCGCGGCGCATCGCGGCGCATCGCTGCGCATCTCAACGTATTCTAAATTATCACAATGAAATGTGTATCTTTTGGTGTAGAAAATAAAGTCGTATTTTGAATGGCTCTTAAAAGAGTGCGCGCATCGTCGCGTCGCTTCGCGTCTCGGTCTGAACTGACCCTTAGGAGCCTTTTTAAAATTTCGTCTAGCTTTTACGATATTATTCAAATTGTCATTTTGAAGTAACAGTTTGGCCTCCATAGTGAAAAATAATAAATAAATAGGCGAAAGAAAAAAGTAAATACTTAAAACTAAAAAGTCTAGAACCTTTTTTCTTCGATGAAAACTTCAAATTGTTTTCGAAAATAGTCCGTGTCACTTTTCTATATGACAGTTGCCTGCCTTAGCTTTTGGCGAATTTTATAAACAACAATCTATATGACAGCTCTTGTCATGAATTTAAAATGTTCACACAGGTTCACACACTCACGTTTCTTTTTTTGTCTCACTCACTCACGATTGCACCAATCTCGTGACGTCACTCCACCTGATCACCCGCGATTTTTCAGGTGTCTTCCGGCTCCCATATCCTGACAGCGCCAGCGGCTGTCTCGAAGTCCAAGGCAGGATTCACCACCAAACCCCGCTCCTGATTTATGCAGCAGCTCCTCACGAGCTGGTCTGCTTGCTCGGAAGACTCCTCCTCGTGCTCAGTCACGCAAAAATGCACCACTACTAGGGTGCTCCGATACTAGTATATCCGGCTCGAAGGACCATGAACGACCCGATGATGTCAGTCAGGGTCTTCTTAGGGCTTCGTATGGAATCAGGGAATAAAACTACAGCGACCCTGCTCCAACGGTGTATATTCGCAGAAAGAGGATGATGCTTGATACATTGGTCCTTATATACTAATCGGTGGCGAATTTTAATACCGAGATCTACAAATTGCACAGCACCATCTATCGAAGCATTGTGTACTAATATTTAAGTAACAGTGGGCCTAAGACATTTTCACTTTATTAGACGTACACGATCAAGGTTAAACACGTGTCGCACATTATCGCATTGTATGTTTCTATACCGCTCTTCAAAATTGAAATATACACGCACGCACGTCTCAACCGAAATCTACTCGTATTGCGACTGAGGACTGTTAGGCCAATTTAGCCTAATTTATGCGGTCCATGCGCTATCGTGTAGTGACATATCTACCGCTATTTTATTTTAATCAAAGGTTAAGAGATAATTGACGAAGTATTGAGCAAATTTTCAGCGTGTCCCAAGCACTTTTCCAAAACTGAGGCCTTATCATGAGTTTTCAGAGCCCTTATCCGTAGTCCCGTCCTAGTTTTCACTAGTTTACAGCGTCTTCTCAGTATTTACAGCGTTTCTTGAATGGAAAAACCGGCCAAGAGCGAGTCGGACTCGCCCATAAAGGGTTCCGTAGCAGCAAGTAATAACATACTATAAAAGTTCTTGTAGTTGGTTCCAACTTTGAAAGGTTTACGATTTATGACGTATTAAAAAAAAAACTTGAGAGGTGTCAAGGCACGTCGAAAATCGCTATGAACCTGTTAAAAAGGTTCAAGCGATTTTCGACCCTCCACCCCACACTACCCCACTCCACTCCGCTCCACTTCGCTCCACTCCGCTCCACTCCGCTCCACTCCGCTCCACTCCGCCCCACTCCGCTCCACTCCGCTCCACTCCGCTCTACTCCACTCCGCTCCGCTCCGCTCCACTCCCTTCCACTCCACTCCGCTCCGCTCCACTCCACTCCACTCCGCTCCACTCCACTCCACTCCGCTCCACTCCACTCCACTCCGCTCCACTCCACTCCACTCGACTCCGCTCCACTCCACTCCACTCCACTGCACTGCACTCCACTCCACTGCACTCCACTCCACTCCACTACCTATTGGTTAACGATTAAGGTTTACGATTTATGACGTATTAAAAAAAAAACTTGAGAGGTGTCAAGGCACGTCGAAAATCGCTATGAACCTGTTAAAAAGGTTCAAGCGATTTTCGACCCTCCACCCCACACTACCCCACTCCACTCCGCTCCACTTCGCTCCACTCCGCTCCACTCCGCTCCACTCCGCTCCACTCCGCTCCACTCCGCTCTACTCCACTCCGCTCCGCTCCGCTCCACTCCCTTCCACTCCACTCCGCTCCGCTCCACTCCACTCCGCTCCGCTCCACTCCACTCCACTCCGCTCCACTCCACTCCACTCCACTGCACTGCACTCCACTCCACTGCACTCCACTCCACTCCACTACCTATTATAATAGCTGTAAAAATGAAGTTGACAAACTTACATTTGCAGTTGTTCTCCGATACATTTTGTTTAGGAAAATGTTATCCCAGTACGTTTTATAAGTTGGTCAACTATTACTCGTAAACTTGTAAAGCCCACTTAGTCATGATAATTTTCTTTTAAACTTCGTTATATATACTACTATTGTAAATTTTTCCACACCCCCAAACATAACCGTTTAGCTGGTAGAGGGGGGGGGACACTCGAGTAGGGCAAAAATTAGCACTTTAAAGCTTAATATTTCACAAACGAATCTTTTTATCAAAAAATTGTTGATGGAAACTACCAATATTTTTTAAAGGCCTATTTAATGATACCCCACACTAAGGGGTACGCGAGAAAAAAAAAAACATCCCCGCTTTACGTGTACAGAAGGTACCCTAAAAAAAAATATTTTACGAGATTTTATTTTACCACTTTTTTGACGCAACAAATCCGTATATTTACACCAAATTACAGCTTTCTAGTGCTGGGCGTCTCTGAGCTAAGCTGCGGACAGACGGACGGACGGACGGACGGACATGGCGAAACTATAAGGGTTCCTTGTTGACTACGGAACCCTAAAAATGGAACAGCGCCCCTGGTGTGCGAAGAAGGAACTAATTTTTTCCTTGAAATATGTCAATGGGGATGGCAACTGGGAAACGAATGGCGCTAGTGTAGCTAGTTCCAAGCATCGTCATTGGTTCAAATCTTATAAGTACTTCAAAATAGTACTACCTCATTGGTCGGATTAGGACTTAGCTATGGTCACGCCATCTACATTTTCTTTGACTGGCCTTCCCCATTGACAATGACAAAGTTCCAGTTTACTTTACAGCAGAATAACAGAGGCGATAAGGCCTCTGTTATTTTTCCATATACAAAAAACGCTGTAAATACTGGGAAGACGCTTTAAAGTAAACTAGTGAAAACTCGTGATAAGGACTCTGCAAACAACTCCTAGGCTATGTGTAAACTTCTTCGGTAAATACCCAAAGCTAGGTGCTAAGAAAATTATATTGCTGTATTATAAAAAAATCACATTAATCTCCAAGTTTTCAAACTACAATCTACTTACATTCTCACCCTTCACAAGAAAATCCAAGACAAGACAACATCGTCTAAATAAAGGCGAGAGTCGATAATCGAACTCCAAAGTACAAGCTAAGTCGCTCCGAACTTAGTTGAAATGCAGTTCGCTAACTATGTGGTAACTTGAGTCGTGAGTGAACCGATGTGAACACGGCACGGCATTGTTATGAAGATGTGAGCGGATTGGCGGATTGGCGTAGTTGATGTTTTGATGTGTTGACAGTTCCGCGTAGTGTACGGATTTTGTTACAATAAATGTTAGATTGGGCAGTGTTGCAATTATGTATGTTACTGACGTGTAGCTTTCATAAATTGGTTCCAAAAACCGTATTCTGTACGTCCCGTTTGTCGTATTGTGTATTTATAGCGTGTTATATCGAAGAAAGTCATTTAATGTTGCAGGTACGAGTAACTTCAATTAACTTGTTATGTCGTTCTCTTAATTATAATGTACCATCTCAAAACAAATGATGTAACAAAGTTTCTGTAATAATTTTGACAATTTAAAAAAACTCCATGGACCCCCATGGAGTTTACTGCCCGTTCTTCTGCATAGAGATCTACACTTTATCATGGGCACCTACAGTATTTTCACAGTTGCTATGTCGTGTAACTGGGATTCACCTTTTATACAATTTTTTTTTGTCCATTGACAATTCAAAAGTCCCAGTAACTAGCCTTTATTTGAAATAAATGATTTGATTGATTCTTATTAATCACATTGTGCCAGCATCTGTCAAAAAAAACTTTTTCAAAAAAATGTAACCGCCTTCAAAAACAACCACAAAAAAAAATAAAGTTTAAATATTCAACTCAAATTCTTGTCAAATAAATCATTCTCTTACATGTACATAATTATGTGCACTAAAATTTTGTAATCCGTAGCACCGGTAACAACATCGCTCAAGTGCACAATAAGCTAATAAAATTCCCTATCTCAAAAACTACTGAACCGATTTTGATGAAACTTGCAGTATTCCGTAAGTTAAACAATACTTAGTACAACCAAAAAATAATTATTTAAATCGGACTTGTAGTTCCGGAGATATGCGAACAAAACTAAATCAGTCGATGCCTACTCCAAGCCGTTGAGGAGTTGTACCTTCCATCATCAGCTCATCCACCTGAGATGATGATTATCAGATGCAAATACTTGAACAGCTTTAGAAAACATATGAAAATGGTACTATGTGCCTATAAAATTTGAAGGTTGCCCTCGATTTCCCTGGAATCCCATCATCAGATCCTGACCTGATGATCATGGGACCACTTGGAAAGTATACCCTTTCAAACAAAAGAAAAATTTTCCAAATCGGTTCAGGCGTCTTCGAGAAATCGGGGAAAATACATTAAAAAAAAACTTTTTCAAAAAAATGTAACCGCCTTCAAAAATAACCATAAAAAACGGTAAAAAAACCTACAAAATAACTTTTCTTTCGAAAGTCGGTGTCTTTGTTTTCTTTATTTCATTGTCTTTTTTTTTGCCACCGACTTCCGAAAGAAAAGTTATTTTGTACCCGTACCCGTAACCGTGTGTTATGGTATGGTATTTTTGAAGGCGGTTACATTTTTTTTTTAAAGTTTTTATTTTACTCTTTTTAGTTTAAATATTCAACCCGAATTCTTGTCAAATACAACATGTGCACTAGAATTTTGTAATCCATAACACCGGTTATAACATCGCTCGTGTACACAATAAGCTAATAAAATTCCCTATCTCAAAAACTACTGAACCGATTTTGATGAAACTTGCAATATTCCCTAAGTTAAATGATACCTAGTACAACAAAAAAAGAATTACTTAAATCGGACTTGTAGTTTCAGAGATATGCGAACTCAAACTAAATCAGTCGATGCCTACTCCTTACTATTAAGGAGTTCTACCTTCTATCATCAGCTCAGCTACATGAAATTATGATTACCATACGCAAGTACTTAAATTACTTCATAAAATTTGCGAAAAAATAAAATTCGAGGGTTGCCCTCGATTTCTCCAGGATCCAATCATCAGATCCCAACTTGGTAACTATGGGACCACTTCAGAAGTACCTCCTTTCGAACAAAAAAAGAATTTTAAAAATCGGTCCACAATTGGCGGAGTAATCGCGTAACAAAAAAAAAAAACTTTTTAAAAAAAAAATTAACCGCCTTCAAAAACAACCACAAAAAAGGGTAAAATAACCTACAAAATGACTTTTCTTTCGGAAGTAGGTGGCTTTGTTTTTTTTTATTTCGTTGTGTTTTATGCCACCGACTTCCGAAAGAAAAGTTATTTTGTAGGTTATTTTACCCTTTTTTGTGGTTGTTTTTGAAGGCGGTTATTTTTTTTTTTTTAAAGTTTTTTATTTTACTCTTTTTAGTTTAAATATTCAACCCAAATTCTTGTCAAATACATCATTTCTTACATGTGCACTAGAATTTGGTAATCCTTAGCACTGGTATTAACATCGGTCATGTACACAATAAGCTAATAAAATTCCCTATCAAAAACTGCTGAACCGATTTTGATGAAACTTGCAGTGTTCCCTAAAGTGAACTATTCCTCGTACAACAAAAAAAGAATTTTGAAAATCGGTCCACAATTGGCGGAGTAATCGCGTAACAAACACTCAAAAAAGTAAAAATCATCACATCATCCATCAATAAAAATGCTCACAAAATAAAAAGTACTGAACGAAATTGGATGAAATTTTTATGGGACCAAACTGCAAGTATACTGCATCGAACGAAAAAAGAATTACACTAATCGGACCAGAAACCTCGGAGTAATCGGTGTACATACATAAAAAAAAAAAAAAAAACATACCAACCGAATTGAGAACCTCCTCCTTTTTTTGAAGTCGGTTAAAAATACCGTCGAATTGATAACCTCCTCCTTTTTGAAGTCGGTTAAAAAAAGGATTCCGACGAATTGAGAACCTCCTCCTTTTTTTGAAGTCGGTTAAAAGCAATTGTAGGTATATGTTATTCACGTGATTAGGATAGATATAAACCACAGTCGGACAAAAATCTTTTGTTCGAACATGAATCCTTTTCAATGAAAACGAGGATCTTTCAATCCTGTTCCTAATACTGGGTGTAAGGGACAGCCCTCCGCAAACTTTCAGGGCTTGCTCAGTAGACGAAACTGAACAATCTTCCACAATTTTATTTTTTCAGGAAATGAAACAAAATCAGATGGTGAGGCAGTATACAATAAAGCTTCATTTTGACTATTTTATTAACAACTAATATAACAAGCGGTGAGACCAGCGGTGGCTCAGTGGTATCGGTCCCGCCCGACTTACGAGTTGTAGGTCCTGGGTTCGAACCCCGTCAGGCGCATTATTGTGTAATTTATTTCATCACCACTGCTCTCAAAACATCGTGAGGAAACCGGCATATCCTAGAACCAAAAATTCGAAGATATTATGTGACATCTAACAATCCGCACTGGGCCCGCGTGTTGGATTATGGCCTACTCTCTCTCACAGAGAGGAGGCCTGTGTCCCAGCAGTGGGAACATTATAGGCTGATGATGATAATACTCGTAGAACAAGACGTAACATTATTCAATAGATTTATTGAACATTCTTCCATAAATCAAGATTTAACATGAAGCAAACGTTCCACACCGAAGTGAGACTTCAAATACTAATAGCAGCCCCAATTTCCTGCGATGTAATCGATAACCGTGCTAGTTGGCATCAAACAGTCTTACTTAGTTGGACTGCACTTTGGTAACAATGTGGTTACCGCTCACCGGCTCAGTGGCGTAATGGCGTAGTGATTTGGTGACGTCACCGCTGTGGCGTACTTTGATGTTTGACCAGAGGTAGGTATAGGTCTGTGGTTAGTGGGGGTTTGTGTACTAAATAGATTACCCCATTTATGAGACTTGGGGTCTCATCACTAAAGACGAAACCCATGGTTTCAGCCTTACTTACGGACGTTTTTTACGCCCCGACATCGAGCCCGAACTAAGAACGAATGATATTACGATTTGACAGATATCTCCTTAAAGTCCGCATCACCACTCATGACCTGCGGAAAATTCGTGATAATACATTTTTTTAATGCTATTTGATTTAATGACATAGACACTGTTGCCGCGTCAAATGGAGTTCAGTCGCGGCGGTATTATCCGTCCGCAAATTAGATATTAACGTTAGTTACTTTCGTATATCCGTCTCCGTACCCGCATCTTCGTTCATGGATTTAGAAAGTAGACCCCCTTTTTTATCGCGATAAAATCATTCAATGAGTCCTCTCACCGAAGGGAGAGACTGTTAGACTTGTACTGATTAATATCCACGGTGATTCTTCAATAGCCCTTTACGCTCCAGGGTCAAGGTTACCTGATGAGACAGTCCCCTGTGGGGTAATGGCGTAGTGGTTTGGTGACGTCACCGCAGTGGCGTACTTTCATGTTTGACCAGAGGTTTGTGGTTAGTGAGATTTGTGTACTAAACAGATTATCACTTCATGAGATTGGCACGGGAGCGTGGAGATTGGCAGAAACAAGGCCATAACCCGTCATGGATGAAGTTAAGCTGTGGATGATGATGATGATGTAAGTACATCTAGGTGCTATGTAACGGCCACATATAGGTGACATAGCCAGACCTAAACTTTGTTATCCTGAAGTAATAAAATAAAAATAATAATAGAGGGGTGCAAGACCCATTTTTAACCGACGAAAAAAAAAGGAGGAGGTTCTCAATTCGACATGTATATTTTTTTTTTTTTTTTTATGTATGACCACGCATAACTTTTCCCAGCGTGGTCCGATTTCAAAAATTCTTTTTTTGTTGGAAAGAGTTTAACTCAAAGTTGGTCCCATTTTAATTTCAAAACTAAAATCGGCCTCTAAGGGTAGAAAAAAAGGAATTGATTGTCAACTTTCCTACAGAATTTTCAGTTGTGAACCGATTCGTTTGAAATAAAGTTAACATATGTAGTTCTGAGGACATTACTATATAGCAGAGATGTGGAGAAGATAACATGATGGTGTCACCATCATCAGATCAACTCCAGATCCCTGTTATGTTGTGAAGTCAGTCCCAAGAGTTCCTCAACAGTTAACAACAGCTATATCGTGTTTGGACTCATTTCACTCAGCTTGATGAGAACTTTAGATCCAGCTGAGGTATCATTGTCATCGAGGGTCTGAGGATGGTGACGGAAAGCGGGGCAAGAGGTCCTCAACAGTTAACAGCACCTATATCGTGTTTGGGCTCATTTCATTAGTCTTGATGAAAATTTTAGACCTAGCTGGAGTATAATTGTCATCGAGGGTCTGATGATGAGGACAGAAGGCAGTAGCAAGAGATCCTCAACAGTTAACAGCAACTATATCGTATTTGGGCTCATTTCATTCATCATGATAAGAACTTTAAACATAGTTGGGATTTGACAGTCGTTGACAGTCTGAGAGTGGAGTTTTTAGTTGCAAGTTACAGGTCCTCAACAGTTAATACTAATTACTGTGACGGTTAAGTTGACAATGACAAAAGGGAAGACGGGTTTTTCCATGTGTTAAACACTCTAATCATGGTATACAACTAAAAAGCTAAAAATAATAACTTTTTAACAAAAAAATCAAACCGACGAAAGATTGAACTGAAAAGCTAAAAATAAATTTTGAGGCGGCGCCAAAGAAACAATCAACGAAAAGCAACCTAGCTACAATAAAATTATGCTTCGCTTCAAATCGACGGGTAAAAGGCAAAAGGGGTCAAGCACCACAGATCATATTGTTCAGGAGAATAAAAAGAAAGTTTTAATAAAAAATATCTCTTTATTGCTTTATTGAATCGCATCACAATCTTCAGAAAAGTTTACTAAAATACAATGTTCTTTAATAATTTTACATCAAAATAAGCCTGAGATCAATAGTTTCAAAGATAGATGTCGTTTGACTCCAGGTTTTTACCATGTTTATCGCATTTGCGAGGGGTCAAGTAACAATATTTAATGTTGGAATATTTAGATTTTGGCCTAAGCTTCATGTTAATAAAGTAATATTTTATTTTATTTGGCACAACAGATCATAGAACTAATTCAGATTTTGGCTTAAGCTACCATAATCTTAATAAGTATTATTTTATATTTGGCACAGCAGGTAGGTAATAGAACTATGAATTGTGTATTAAACTAAAACAATACAAGGAACAAAACTGAGATCCAAAAAACAGCAGTTACCTAACTGTTAGTACATACAACAGCATGTTATCACATTATTTGAGTAAATAAACCACAATAATTTGGTATACATATAATAAATTTGTAGAAAAGTGGTGTCTGTACAATGTAAATATATAAAAAAAAGTAGCAGGGGTTGTTATTTTATCGATGCCGAACCCGAAATTGTAATTAATTATTTTTTGTCTGTGTGTCTGTGTGTTTGTGCACGCTAATCTTCGGAACTACTGAACGGATTTGAATGATTTTTTGTTGTATAGGTATTAAGTCCAATTAACATATAGGCTATAATTTATCTTGGAAACTTGAACACCTGATGCAGAACCGCAACAGAACTGCTAAACTATAAGAGATACAAAAATGGTGCCATAGCAAAAATTGTTCCACGTGATGAGCATTTTCTGCTGAGAGAATAAATTTGAAGATCTGGAACACCTGGTGTGGAACTCCAAGAGCCCAGCTTAACTATAACATATAAAGGAATGACGTCTTAGCAAGAGTTGTTCAGTCTGATGAGCACTCTCTGTTGACGTATAAAAATTGAAGATCTGGAACACCTGATGTGGAACTCCAAGAGCCCAGCTAAACTATAACATTTATAGGAATGACGTCTTAGCAAGAGTTATTCAGCCTGATGAGCACTCTCTGTTGAGGTATAAAAACTGAAGATCTGGAACACCCGTTGTGGAACTCCAAGAGCCCCGCTACACCATAACACATATAGGAATAACGTCTTAGCAAAAGTTGTCGGTCTGATGGGCATTTCCTGTTGACTTATAAAAATCGAAGATCAGAAACATCTGATGTGGAAATCAAAGCTATCGCTAATTTCACTATACATGATGAATTTTTTAACTGGGCGTGGATGGCTATTTCCGAAACTATGAGGAATATCAAAAAACGATGAAAGGAGTCTCGAGGCCGATTCTGATGAAAACTAAAACTGCATCATTGGATTTTAGAAAAATTAATAATCCTGGCCAGGAATCGAACCCGCTGATTTTGGAAAAAAATCACACCTGTATTATTACATATTCGATAGTGTTGCTAATAAGGATCAAATTCTGGGAAGTAATCATATACGGCAAACTTAAGGAAATTACAGATTTTTATGAAATTGCTATTTTATATGTTACTTTACATCTCTATCCATAATTAATTCGAAATTATAAAATTTCATTGTTTTCAATGTTTCACTGGATTTGACGTCTCAACAATCCCACTGTATTCAGCAATTAATACGAAATTATTGAGTTGAACAAGTACAGTCACAACAATAGTTTACATCAAAATCGGCCTCGAGACTCCTTTCAACGTTTTTTGATATTCCTCATAGTTTCGGAAATAGCCATCCACGCCCAGTTGAACAATTCACCCTGTATAATTAATTATAAAATAACATAAACTGGGAGTACCTCCACGCGGTGAAGGCGGTAAGACTTTAGGACTGATTTTCGATGACGATGGTATATTATTAAAAATCTGACTCTACTGGCCAGAACTCCCATTTATTATTTACCCGGGCTCTATTGGACATCAGACGTTTCAGATCTTCGATTTTGACGACTCCGTTGTCGCTGGCATAAGCAACAGGATCCGCGCACGAAGTCGCGGGCAGAAGCTAGTTCTTAATAAAATAAAAAAATCAACAATTATTCGGTCTAAAATACGTCTCAATTTCACGTTTTCGGGAGTTGCAGACATGTTTTATATAAAATGTTAATCTGTGTTAAAAACTGCGATCGCGTTTCAAACACGCGTGAACTTGCTTTCACGCACACAAAACATACACCCACTTGCAACGGCGCTGGCGCGCGTACTGAGTGAATCAAATGCAACGTAATGAAAATAAAATTATTTAAGAAAGGGGCCAAGCGCCAATTATGTTTAGTTGACAATCTTTACTATATTGGTGTAAGCGACGTTATAGTATTTCATTTTCTTATCAATAGTGTTAAGTGAAAAAATATTACTAAACAAATAAAAGGAATATGGATACAAACGACATATTTATTTCTAATATTGTTTTTAAAATTATGCCAAATGACAAGGCGATACAAAAAAGTAATATACAAAATGGTCCTTCAACCAAGCAAGGTAAAGTCGATGTCGCTTGAGCACTTTTGGTAAGTATCGATTTGGCAATTCAGTACAAATAATTCTTTGGTGCAAGTGACTTTTTTTCTTGCTAGAAAAACGATACTATGACCATTCGAAAGAGAAAAAATAGTGGAGTTGGGGTCAATAAAAAAGTTAAGATCGCAAAATGTGGCGCTTGACCCCTTTTGCCTTTTTACCGTCGAAATAATTAATTTAGGTACATGTTTTTATGTTTGTTTGGCGCCGCCTCAAAATTTATTTTTAGCTTTTCAGTTCAATCTTTCGTCGGTTTGATTTTTTTGTTAAAAAGTTATTATACATAAAAAAGACGCATCAGCGAGGTCTTTTCTTTCGGGAAGTTTTTTTTTCGTGTTTATTTCCGATGTTACTGACGAAAGTTTTTTTAGTTTTTTTTTATTCATGCTGGATGCATTATTGAGACAAATGAGTTTCACATGACGCCACATGAAATGAAACATTTTAACCTACGCAACATAATTATATACTCCGTTACACCTTTCAAGTAGTTACTATCGGTTTAAAATTACAGAGAAATTCTAATTCAATATTACTACATCGTACTAATATAGGTACCTTAAAATATTTGCATACAGTGCTCCCCGGGAGAGTAGCTATGCAGTTAATACTGATTGACGGGATTGGAACTAAGTTGGCGTATAGTGGCGTACCGTGGCGCGTAGTGGCGTAGCGGGCGGCGTAGTGGCGTATTGTGGGAGATGAGCGATCGTGTTGCATTCTGTTTAGTGGTAAATGCTACTGTTGGGGATTGGGTTTGCTATTCTAGTGTACCAGTTATATGTAGGTACAGGTTGTAGCAATATTGTACATAATAATTATGAGGTTCATATCTAAGAACGGCTTCTAGTGGATGATTTCAAATTGTTCTATTATTTTATGGTGCCTTTTCATTTCAGTTATTTTTTTAATACGTTTCCCAATACTAGGAATTTCTCCTGTGTCTAGGGTGCGTTTAAAACATAGAAATTCGCATACACAAACATTCAGACCCGGAACAAATAGGTAGGTACTATCAAACAATGTAATTTCTGCTCACTTTTAAAACAAAATCGCGTGCGCAGTATCCCACATCTGTGAACTGGCCACCTTTTTTATGAAGTGGATGACCCTTTTTAGGGTTCCGTAGCCAAATGGCAAAAACGGAACCCTTATAGATTCGTCATGTCTGTCTGTCTGTCTGTCCGTGTATGTCACAGCCACTTTTTGTCGAAAGTATAAGAGCTATCCTGTTGAACCTTGGTAGAAAGATGTATTATGTGAACCGCATTAGGATTTTCACACAAAAATCAAAACAAAACAAATTTTGGGGGTGCCCCCTATACTTTACGGTGGTCAGTATATACATTGGGCGATAGTACGTCTTATTCTATGTGGGAATCGAACCCGCGACACGCTGCGGAAGAGTCCAATCTCTCAGGCACTGCGCCAACCTTGTCGTCTTAAATGTTTTATTTTTGCCGCAGTCTAAGGCCCTAACAGAACGTCCCTCAATACTCAAGCGTTACGTAAAACTCATTTCAACCAATTAAATGGTTTGAATCTCATGCTAATACAATCATTACTGTTATAACAGCCTAGATAATTTCCAAACTATGAAATTGCTCTACTAAAAGCTGCCTTCTCGAGCGAGCCACTACGATATTACACATGTAAATACAGAAGTCAAAACATAGCTCCGATCCCCACACACTGTCTACTCGACTGCTCAGCAACTAGGCACGGCACTCGAAGTCGCCAATTAATTTCAACAATATTGCAGACAATGGCTGCCGGGCTATTGTTGCCTATAGCCGACCAGGAGGGATCAACGACATTGAACAGATAGACACAGAAGCCTAGCTTTGTGGAACACACTCCTGCAAGCATAAAGACACAAGTCGTTCCTAGAAAGACAGGATAAGCGAGATACCGTAGAAGCCCGACTCAAACGTATCAATAGACACTAAGCAAGCGTTTGTGTCTATTGATAGGTTTGAGCACAAAACTCTTGAACGTGTTAACTCGTGCCCAATAGGTGCGTCCACACAGAGCGCGCACCATGGCGAGGCATTTGCTGCGCGAGAAAACTGACAAGCGGTTGCTCACTCTGTGTGGACGCGTCTAATGAGTTAGTTATCGAATGAAGCTTTGATTAAATAATCAAAGGAATGAAGCTTATAAAATCAGTCAGATATACAGCGACCTCATACAAAAGCATACTGCCAGGACACTTACACTCACGGTCGGTACATACATATAGTGGGTCTGTGCGTGCGTCGTTGTATGTAGACTTCTGTGCCTCTATTTATTCTGTGGTAACGTTGGGACGATCACTTCACGGTCTGCGGTAGGATCGAAGGATTTGATTAGTTTGTGTTACCGTGTATAAATGTATTTGTTGAGGTATCTGCGATGTGGTGCGCGATGCTAATTGGATAAAAAACTATAAAATTCTAGCTTTAGAAAAAAACACTGGCCACAAGACAAAACAATCTACAGGACACGCACATAGCATTAGTCATCAAGCCTTAAGATTAGGTCTCAAATTCAGATCATTAATCGTCACGGAACTTAATCCTGATGTGTGGAAGCGTAAGCCCAGTCTGCCACTGATTACTGACCAATACGACCTAACTTAAATAAAACTAATGCACTGACACCTTCTTCCTAGGGCGGTAGGCAGGAACTTCAGAGCGCTATCTGCTACGCTATCCTTACATACTCATTTCTCCTCATACACATTTATACGTCATACAAGCACGTCAATTGCTAGTACTACACACCCGGCCTTTCTGAAGCACTTCATCAATAAGGTCAGTGTAGGACTTCCTAGGACGTCCTAACACACGCTCACTAAAACAAATGGCCCACTTAAGAATCTCCGAATACAACAAAATCCCCTTTATTTCCCCTCATATCCACATGTGAGCTACGTACATTAGTAATTAAGATAGAATAAATTGTAAAAATTCAAAACAAAAAAGAATTGTCTTTTTGCCAAGAATTTTCTTTATCAAACTCGCTCCCGCTACCGCTCATGTCTACACACATTACAACAGGCCAGCGTGGCTACAGTTATCTAGACATGGACTATACTGACAGGTCCTATCCTATCTATGTATGTACAGTGTGTACTAATCAGTATATAGGCTGAAATGTGCTTCAAGACTGACAAGCGACAGACGGACAATGTACGGAAAGGTTAAGAATCTCATGTGAATAATATTATATTTCTTTTTCTTTCAAAATAACATCACGCTTTTTAATTCTCGCCACCGGTTTCCCCTTAAACTGTTTACAACAAACCTAATCCACTACCTACCATAATCGTACTATTTGTACTAACACCGACATCAATACTCAAATACATTAGTACACAGAGTACACAGTTATAACTAAGTTATGATTGGAATGCTCGCTAAATGCCGGAACAGTGCAGGTGCGGTGGTGCCACTACTTCCACCTAGCAATAGCTATAGAGGCAGGCAAGTGCGGTAGAATGTGTTGTTGTTTCTATTGCTATAATTAAATGTGAGATAAAATGAAGAGGTACTAATTACATTCAACAGAATTACACTGATAGATACTTATACCTATAACACCAGCGGCACTAACCGCCTCTCGGCGCGGTTCGTTGCCAGTACCACATCAGATTCGCCGCCTCCACCCGTCCGCGCGGATGAGCGGTTTATCTTTATTTTGATGTACATTGGGTTTGCTCTTGACCTTAGTCTAGGTGACAAAGGCAAGGTTTACGACGGAGTAAGAATTTAAAGCGATCTTAAATTATATTTTTTCGGAGTTAAATGCAAGTTAATAATAATACAAGTAATAAATCTGAAAGAATATTATTTTGTTTTTGCGTTTGCCGCTACAAAGTAGATTCAGGGTGGATTCTTAGTAAGAGACTTACAGTACCTTCTCCTCCACCCAAGTCGGGAGGACTTATTTGATGATTGTACAACCCACAAAAAGGAATATCCCGTTTCATAATTACTACCGTAATTTCTTCATCAGTCTTCATTATTAATCATAATTTTTTCACCAAGTTTGACCTGCACGAGAAAACCACAAGCCTCATCCAGTACCATCATAATGTATTTACAACCACCAAAACACAATAGAACTCTACAGCACATAACAGCGAACAAACTCAATGACGCAAACAATCCACGCACAGAGACAACAAAAGCGTCGATGTGGGCCCACTGTCCACTGTCCACAGCTGGACATAGTGGACACGGTGTTTGAAATACTCCATGTTTGATTGTGTATCGGTGACTGTTGACGGACGTCGGATAAATAACAATTGTATGAGTTCGATTGCTGTGGTGAGACTGGGTTTCAATTGTTTTAGGCCTAAAAAGAAAACGATTCAGTTTACGCTCAGCGCGTACTCGTGCTCTTAAGCTCTTAATTCCTGTCAGTTTACGCCTAAAAGTGAACTGCCTTGCTTAGTCGTATTACGAACACACATTGACGGCCTATGCTTGTGCCTGGAAATGGCGTGGAAAAGACATGGCCAAAAATTGCATTCCATCAAAATTCCATGTACACGTACATAGTAAATACCATTATAAAGTAAAAATATAAAAATAAATTACTGCGTAGGTTTTAGCCTCTCTGAACTTGTCAGTTTTTAACTAACTTCAAAAAAAAAGTAGGTTCTCAGATCAACCTGTATGTATGTTTGTCCGCGATTATCTCGCGTTTGGCTCAACCGATTTGGATGCGGTTATCAGGAAAGTGTTCATTACATTTTGGAGGAAGTTTTAGTATATAACACTGATGGATATCCCGTGACATTGCTCGCGTGGATCCGTCTTTGCTTACTTGGATTGTAGATTTTCAGCAACCATTGCATGTTTGTCCGCGATTATCTCGCGTTTTGCTGAACCGATTTTGATGCGGTTTTCAGAAAAGTGTTCATTACATTCTTGAAAAGGTTTTTATTACATAACACTAATGGATATCCTGTGACGTTGCCCGCGTGGATCCGTTTTTGCTTACTTCAATTGTAGATTTTCAGTGACCATTGCATGTTTGCCCGTGATTATCTCGCGTTTGGCTGAACGGATTTTGATGCGGTTTTCAGAAAAGTGTTTGTTACATACTGGGAAAGGTTTTAGTATATAACAATAATGGATATCTTGTGAAGTGGTCGCATAGTTCCATTTTTGTTGCTTACTAGGATTGTAGATTTTCAAAGACGCCGATTAGTGTAAAGATTTTTGTTGAATATCTAAACTAAAAAGGGTAAAATAAAAAACTTTTCGAAAAAAAGGAACTGACTTCCAAAAGAAATAAAAAAAGTGTAAAATAACTTTTCTTTCGGAAGTCGTTGGCCATGATCAATGAAATAAAAAACCAAACCACCGACTTCCGAAAGAAAAGTTATTTGTATTTAAGTTCAAAAATTATTGAGTAATGCAAGATGAATTCTAAATACCCTTTGTCAAGTTCCGCCCTAATGGATCTTAGAGAAAGATAAATATAATAAAGGATGTTCCAAACCATGTGAAGTACTTGTACAAAACCTGTGATATGGTCGACAAATGCGTTATACTATTAGGAACATTTCATTCATCATGTATTCATTGGTAGAAACTGTATTCATTGGTATTTGTTACGTTTTAAAAAATACTTGTATCGTAATGATATATTTTAATGATTTTTATCCAATTCACCCAAAAAAGTAGTGTGATTTTGTTTACGTCTAATGTCAATTTAATTTTAATATCAGTGCAGATGCTCTGTAATTGCAGATTCAACGTCTATTGTGTTTTGCGGCTATTTTCTGATATTTTGACCCCCTACGGACTGATACCTTCTACCGTACAATTCTGATTTGCTTTGCGTTTTGGATTTGTTTTGTGGATTACTATGAAGGGCATCAACTGCGGAATAGCCATACAAAGGCTGCGGAGGCATCTCATATCCTCGCTTTCTGCACATCATCAAAAAAAACTTTCGCGTTGGTTAACCAATGCTCAAACCCAGGTATGAAGTAGGAATAGTAAAATACATAAAATGTTTTTTTTATGTTTTTCATGGTATGCGATTTTAAATAGGTAGTGCATTTTTCGTTTTAGTTGCCTCTAGATCATTTGTCGACCATGTTTCTTATTATAGAATACTCAAACTGGTGAACATGAGAGACTCAGTCAGAAAATAAGACAACATGATGTCAGTATGGAGTGTCCATTGCTCGCTATCCTAGTATCACAAAATACCATTAATGTGGTAAGCATTTTGTTTTTAATTCATTATTTTAAATATCTAGTTAAGTATTAATCTATAAAAAATGATTTTCATAGTATGTTTGTGTGATTATAATATATATCGTTATGTATTTTCCATGTTTTACATATACTTCTTTAAAGTAGGCATGTTGTAACATAATACTTCTCATTGTACAAAAACATAAAACTTGAAAACAAGCTTTTATATGTGTTTATTCTAACTGGGGTTTATTTTCAGCCCTCAAGAACCAACTATGTTTGTCATATTGTGTGTTGGATGCGAGTAAATAGACAAGCAGTGCAGATAAGGTGCAGGAATTGGTTTCAGACATCATTCAGGAATTGGCTTTAGACAACGTGCATAATTGGCTCCCGACAACAATGCGGAAGTCTCTAACGTTCAAGTAGTTAGCCCACCAGAGCCACCACCATTACCGCCTGTTCAAAGTGATCCACTTCGAAGGGAATGTAATACCACATTATTACCCAATTATAAGCGAGCTTCAATCTCATCTGTTCACTGTATATTTCAACAATGCTGAAACAGAATGTTACATTTGGTCCCGATGTTCCTTAAAAAAGAATATTATACAAGAGCATTGTTTCTATGTAAAAACACACTGAAACACATTTGTATAGCGCTCAGGGGCATTTATTACTTCAAATGAATGGGACACATTCTGCATTTAGTTCTGTCCGTATAGAAGACATAATTAAATAATATTATGAAGTCAAAAGCTAAATAATAATAGCGAAATGCCAAACCATTTTTGCCATCATTGGACTGGTCTTACAGTACCTCAGTTTTTAGTTCTGTATAATTTTTTACCTCTTTCAAATGATAGGCAACCTAAACGTGCTTTAGCTTTTTATTTAATGAAACTAAGAACAATCAATATCCAAGCTCCAGCAGCAGGATTTTTGGATAACATATTGTTAACAATTCAAGAATATTAGGATAATGTATAAAAAGGCAAATCTTTGTCCCGGAATCACAATTATGAAATAATGTATTCATTTATGCTTGTATTTGTTTTACTATGTTCAAAGCAGTAGTAAACATAACTGAATCATTACAAATACTTAAGCTTAATGCTGATAAGAGTATGAAATAAAAATATAGTTTTATCTAAAGTTGACCTGTGACTCATGTAACACTAACTCATCATGGACAGGTATATTATACGAGTTATTATTGTCAGATTTTAATATATAATTCATTAAAGCGCCTTTCTATTATAGCAAATCCTATTCTATGCACTTATTACCAGCAATCTGACTAAAGGTTTAGTGAAACTGTTTTCGTCTAGTCTCTTGTAATGACAAGTTCTGTATGTGTTTCATTTACTGCAATTTAATCTACCAATATTCACGAATATAAAACACCAAAAATCATTGGTGTACATTGAATTCAATAACTATGCAAACGTCCATACAAAAATTGGCCATGTCCTTTCGTATATCAAGCTACATAATGACATTTCAAGGCCAGATTAACTGTCAAAATTGGCATCTCCAAAATTATTCAGTTTACGCCACTTTTTAACTTGTAACTTTTACTGACTTGTTTTTTTTTTTATTTGTCTTTAAACAGTTTAAACTACCTAAATTAAACTTTGGTATTAATAATGGATGCCTCCAACGAATATCCGAATATCTGGAGAGTGAATACAAGATATTATAATGTCAGCTGACGAGCTTTATAAAGACGACAAAGTTATAACCTTTTACGACACAAATACACTCATTTGCTGAACGATAAGCAATAAATAGATTCATATTCGTAAACATTTACTCATATAATAATATACTGTTCTAAATAAAAAAACATGTTTCTCCTGAAAAAAATGTTTTATTCTGTCGTAGTTCCATCAGTAAAAGAAAAAAATTTTTTTTTTAATGTAACCGACTTCTAATAAAACAACCACTAAGGGCTGATTTTTCAATAGTCAGATAACTTTTATCGGAGGAATAAAAATAGCGATTTGACATATTTTCTATAGATAAGATGTCAAACCGCCATTTTTATTCCTCAGATGTAAGTTATCTGACAATTGAAAAATCAGCCCTAAAAAGGTTAAAATAACCTACCAAATAACTTTTTTTTCGAAAGTCGGTGGCTTTTTTTTTATTTCATTGATTTTTTTGCCACATTTTAAAAAATTACATTGTAAAAAAAAACTTTTTTACTTTACCCTTTTTAGTTTAAATATTCAACTCAAATTCTTGTCAACTACATAATTTTCTAACTTATGCACTACAATTTTATTATCCTTAGCACCGGTTATAACATCGCCCATTTACATAATAAGGATGAACACCAAAATAAAAGATTTTTTATGGGACCAAATGGCAGGTATACTGCATGGGACAATAACCCATATGGGTGCAAGTTCTCATCAGTATAAATGAATTAAGTCTAAATACAAGATAGCTGCTGTAAACCGTTGAGGAATTCCCTGAACTGTCCTTCGTCTTCCTCATCAGAACCCTAATGACAGTTACAACCCATCTAGGTGTAAAGTTCTCATCAATATAAATGAATTAAGTCCAAACACAAGGTAGCTACTGTAAACCGTTGAGGACTTCCCTGAACTGTCCTTCGTCCTCGTCATCAGACCCCTAATGACAGTTACAACGCATCTAGGTGTAAAGTTCTTATCAATACAAATTAATTAAGCTCAAACACAAGATAGCTGCTGTGAATCGTTGAGGAGTTCCCTCGACCGTCTCTCGGTTCCATCATCAGATATTCTCCAGACCTTTATTAAATTGTAGTGCTTTGAAATACTTAATGAACAAAAAATAATTTACTAAATCTGTCGACACCTACTCCTTACTGTTAAGGAGTTGTACCTTCCATCATCAGCTCAGCTACATGAGATGATGATTAATATACGCAAATACTTAAATTACTTCATAATACACACATCAAAAGTGTCTAGGGATCAACATATATTTTTGCAATAACTTTTCTCCTGATTGATATTAATTAAAATTTTCTTTAAGGATTCATCAAATAAAGTGTTTTCGTTTGTCACAGTAACGATAAACCAAGTCACCTTTGCATTAATAAAGAAATTTGCCATTTTCCTAATAAAGGGATTTTTGACATTTGAACCACTAACACAAAAATTCGAAAAAAAGACTGAAATAACAGTTTTCTTTAAAATTTTATTGGGTAACTTAAACAATTAATAATCCGTGTTTCTACCGCGAACACTAACAACACAAGAACATCGGTTTGGCATACTCAAAATGAGTTCATCCAAATCACGCTGTGGAATGGCCGCCCATGTTCGTTGCAACAACAAAAAAAGGTCTTCTTGCGACTGGATACCCTCCATATTCGGCAGAGCTCTTCTCTGTAGCATATCCCATGCATGCTCAATCGGATTCAAGTCTGGCGACTGAGCAGGCCAGGGCAGGACATTGATGTTAGCTGCGGCGAGAGTCTGTCTTACAACTCTTGCGGTGTGCGGTCGTGCATTATCATGCATTAACTGAAATAAGGGACCGATTTGCACTTGTAGAGGAACGATGACGTCTGATACAATCGTCTCAGCATAAATTTGAGCGTTGAGGTTGCCTCTGATCCAAATCAACTCAGTTCTTCCGCCGATCCAAATACCCGCCCATACCATGATGGTTCCACCACTATAAGGATGGACTTCCTGGCAGGATTTTAATCGCTGTTGGCGTCCAGGGGTTCTCCAGTGTCGTATACGTCTTGTATCCGGTCTCATACCGAAACGAGACTCATCAGAAAAGCACACGAAACGCCATTGTTCTTCTGCCCAATTTCTGTGTTCAAGAGCCCATTGATATCGAATCCTACGATTGTGCATTGCTATAGGTGGTACCCGTAGCGGTCTTCGGGAATGAAGGTTCACTTCATGAAAGCGGTTTCTGACTGTTTGGTCGCTAATTAAGTTCCCTGAAGAGTGATGAAGCCTCACGGCTAACATCATGGCGGTTATTGTTGGAGCTCTTCGAGTTAAGATTTGAATGTATCGGTCTTGTCTCCGTGTGGTGCAGCGATACCGTCCTCCAGGGCGCTCAGCCACGGTACCAGTGCTTCGGTTACGTGTCCAAAGTCGACTGATAACACTCTGACTTGTATTCAGAGCTAAAGCCACAGTACGTTGCCGGGAACCAGCTTCTATCATTCCCACGGCTCTGAGCATTTCTTCCCTGCTTAAATGACGTCGCCGCTCCATAATAACGTTGGTTTTAATCAGTAGTAGGGAAACAGTAGCACTAATAATGTCTTCAATGCCTTGTACCTATGTTTTTATAAGGAAAATATTGACAGCTGATTTTCATCTTTTACTCGAATTTGATTCACAGTTCCTGATTCAAATTATAAAATGCACCAAAAAGGATCCATATAAATTTATAAAATCATAAATTTATTACAAAGCCACATCTCAATCTCAAGAAATCCGCATAAAAATGCTTGATCCCTAGACACTTTTGATGTGTGTATTTGCGGAAAACGATGTGTGGGCCTATAAAATTTGATGGGTTGCCCTCGATTTCTCCAGAATCCAATCATCAGTTATTGAAATGGTGACAATGGGACCACACGGGAAGCACCAGCTTTAAATTAAAAAAAGAATCATTAAAATCGGTTCACCCAGTCACAAGTTATGAGGTAACAAATATTAAAAAAATACAGTCGAGTTGATAACCTCCTCCTTTTTTGAAGTCGGTTAAAAAATGATCAAGAGATTTGAGACATGGTGACTGAAATAAGTAATCTTTCGTAACCAATGGACTTAGGGTTGAATAAACCAAACAAAATGTATGATAGGACTCAAACCCTGTGTTAAAATTAATAGCCTCAGCATCATTCCTGAACTGGTACCGTCCAATGGAGCCAAAACTTGTGTTCAATATTTATTTGGGTACATTGGGCAGTCTTTGATGTATCAACAGACATTTTTAAGTTCACTTCCTCGATTGCTTCTGGTACCACAATTTCACAGCCAATTTCAAGAGCACTAACATGGCATGGTAAGAACTAGGTATGCACACTGTCTTTCGGTTTGAATAAACGTCCCAAGTTTTATCATTCCTTGCCTTGTTGAAACATTTCTAACTTCATATCTTAGGTGCCTCTTTGATTTTGGAGCCTCTTGCTTTATAAATGAGAACATTGTTGGAACAGCTCCGTTTTTCAAATTTTTCCGCTCTTACTTTGTCCATTGTTTTCTTACTTTCTCTGCGGCAGGAAAACGGTGTGTTCCTTTATTATTGCACTAAAAATCACTACATAATAATAAAATAATCCAAAACCGTCACAGACTAAAAAAAAACCGGCCAAGTGCGAGTTGGACTCACCCATGAAGGGTTCCGTAGTAGCAAGCATAGATTAGGGATTTAATTATATTGAGATTAGTAAGTAATATACACAAACAATAAAAATAACTTTGTTTTTCATAGTGTTTGTATGAATGGCAAAGTTATATATGCGGTTTTTGAAAATGTACTATATCTCAAAAACTGCTAACTGTATCTCATCCAAACCAATTTTCGTTGGAAGTTTTTGTTGAGGTCTACATTATATATTTTTTTTAGTTTTATCATTCTCTTATTTTAGAAGTTACAGGGGGGGGGACACACTTTTTACAACTTTGGAAGTGTCTCTCGTGCAAACTGTTCGGTTTAGAAAAAAATGATATTAGTAATCTCAATGTCATTTTTAAAGACCTATCCATAGATACCCCACACGAATGGGTTTGGTGAAAAAAAATTTTGAGTTTCAATTCTAAGTATGGGGGGTATCCCCAAAATTTGTTTTGTTTTTATTTTTGTATGAAAATCCTAATGCGGTTCACATAATACATCTACCTACCAGTTTCAACAGGATAGCTTTCATACTTTCGAAGAAAAGTGGCTGTGACATACGGACGGACAGACAGACAGACATGACGAATCTATAAGGGTTCCGTTTTTGCCATTTGGCTACGGAACCCTAAAAACATCGCAATACGATCGTTCAGAAACAAGCCCCTTTGCGAGAGTTGAATATTTAGTATTAAGGGCGCATAACCAGAAATTTGGAACGCAACGTCGGAAATAGCTGTCAAATATTTACAAGTTTTAAATAATTTGGTAAATTTACTGTATGAGAAAATAAGAAATATGGCTATGTAGTGCACTAAAATATTGATATTGGAATGCAATTAAAACACTGAATTTGATGTTGTCACCGTTTCAAGTGTAAAAAAGACATTTGGAAGGTTTCCAAATACTTTTTTTAACATCTAAAACTACATATTCGGTGTTACGATATTACTTATTTCATTCCCTTATCAATTTTAGTGCATTACAGATCCATATTAATATTTCCATAAAGTAACATTGCTAAATTAATTAAAACTTGATAATATTTGACAACTATTTGCGACTTTGCCAACTTTCAGAATATACGCTCTTAAGTTTTTGCATAAAATTACAGTAAATGTTGCTCAATTTGATTATTAATATTTAAATTGTAATTAAAATACAGTTTTACTCAAATATCTCCTAAATTTACAATGAAAAAGAAGTTTTTCACCCACAATTATAAAACCGGTAATCATCGGTAACTTGTCGATTCGATTTTTGAACGAATTCGCTAGCCCGTCGTAATCATCCAGAGACAAATAATCCTGGATGATTCCTTTCAGAATTACGTAGGTACGTCATAATACGAAATAGAACAAGCCAGTTTAAGGCCGTAAACTGAACTGCCCGGAAACTGCCCGAAATTAAAAAAGGTTGTAATACGCCCCCAGGAAACGAGATGGCGCTAGACGACTTGTATAGCTCTGTCTTTTCCCACATCCTAAACTGGATCTAGCCTAGACAGGTGCGACAGTTGTGTTATAAATACCTCATAAAAGTGGGTTATCGCAAACAAATAAGGACCTGTCCACATCTTCACGTCACGACGCCGACGTCGCCTTCGGGAATGTGGAACGGTGAGATAAGGGCTCCCACACATAAACACGATACGACGTCGCGTCGTACAACGATGCGGCGTGGTTTCACGATACGACGTCGCGTCGTAGAAATATACGATGAGCATCGTTACAATGGGGTGGTGTTTTAGTTCATTCCGAAAAATGGACCGCTCTAGACGCATTCTGTTCCATAGTACGGGACGCTGCTCGACTAGCGTAATTAAATGATCGACTTCAATACCATCCGTCATCTTTGAATTTCGAAAAACAACTTCGCAGGGTTGCATCGTGAGTCACAACGTCGTGTCGTAGATTTCCACGACGCGACGTCGTATCGTGTTTATGTGTGGGAGCCCTTACCGCACCGTTCCACGTTGACGACGTCGTGACGTGGAGATGTGGACAGGCTGGCCTGAAAGTTTGTAATCGTCAAAGAAAATCGACGCTTGAAAGGCAAAAATTACCACAGCGACATTTTGGCGACAGGCAATATAGCTACATGAACCAACCTTGCGTGCCCACGAATCCTTGCAGCTCCCCGGGATAAAGGAACGTATAATAATATGACGAATATTTATAGTAAGAGTAAATTAGAAAGGTGGACAAAAGTGAGCAAGGTAGATACAGCTATGATGAGTTATATAACAACTATATTTAATTTTAGATTGATGCTAAGTTATTTAAGCTTAAGTATTTACCTATGTAAAATAAATACATAACACTCCTGTTTGTTCAGCTCGTTTTTGTTTCATTGCAATCGGTTTAGTGCTCAAACACGTTCACGCTCAAAACTAGCAGGCGCGGTGGCGGGCGCGGTCGCGAAATATCAAACATATGGCGTAATATCCAAGTGTTCACGTATGTACGAAACGCGTGGTAGCGGACAAGCCGCTAGCTTGCACGGACTGACGCACGCACCTGATGCAAGGCGCGCTCGCGACAATATCAAACGCGTGAGATGTTTGTGTGTGTTCACGTCGGACTAGCGGCAAAGCGCACGATCCACTCGTGAAATCAGTCCTCACTCGCGCAAAAGCCTGGCGGCCAATGTAAACACGAACTCGCCACGTCTCCACGCCCGCACCCGCTGCCGCGCTCGCGCTTTCCAACGTGAACAAGTCTTATCAAAAGATATTTTAATTTAAAGTGTTCCAGAAGTAAAAGTAGGGTTACGTGCACTTGGTCTCTTTAAACACAACAATATGTGCGTAAATTGAAGAATTTATTATTTTTTGTTTAATCGAATTCAGTGCACACAAAAAAAAATGTAATTTAATAAAATTATAATAGTGTTTCTAAAGTAAAATATTAATTAATATTTAAAAAATAATATAATATATAAAACAGCGCCATCTTAGACTGGATTATGTCTAGAGATCAATTGCGTGCAGTATTGAATATAGATATTCGATAGATGGCGTTGTGTGAGGGTCTTCATTTTCTGAATAGCGATTTTCCTTGAATGAATGAACTTCGCCCATGTCTGCCGACATCTTTCAATATTGTAGGTTTATGACGCTAAAAAAAGCATAAATAAAAACAAATTATTTGTATCGGCATCCTCCAACAGCGCTTCGCACTAAAAATGAGCTTTTTTATTTTTTTGTGACAAGTCCGTTTTTTGCTTGTCCCTCGAGTTTGACTTGATTTTATTCATAAACCCATAAACTATTCGGGCTTTTATAGATATTGGATCAAACAAAATACATTCAATTATAATTTAATCATTTAATTTTCTGTTTAATTAGTAACAATTTTGTTTAAACAGCATTTAAACAAACGGGAGTTGTCTATTTTTACCTGTCCCCTTCTGAATTTGTTTTATTGTATCACGAATATTTAAAGATTTTTCCAAGGACGATGTACTTTTTTATCGGATTTAGTTTCTGAATATCATCATTAAGTAATATTCATCAATTAATTATTTGCAATAATCTGGCTTATTTACATAAAAGTACGACGTTGAATTTTTGATCCACCCAGAACATTCAGTATTGTGACCGTATTTTTTTTATAGTACTTTTTTTATTACTTCCACTATTGAAAAGATATAAGTAGTATTTTTGTAATTATTATTAAATGTTCATCTGGAATAGCGTCCATATAGACGAAGCTTTACCCTATTAAGACGTTCAGTTGTGTGACTGTCCCCTTTTTTATTTTAAATAAACACACATTTAATATTCATATAACATACAGTTTTGTTCTGTTTTCGCTCGGTTGACAGGAATTGAATTTTGATTCATAATTAGGGATCCCTGTGGAAATATATCTTTATTACAACTAAATATTTAAAATAATATTATAAAAAAATAATATCCGATGTGCATCAAAAGTCACATAATTGAAATTGAAGCACGATTTTTGTAATAGAACGCTCAAAGAATTGTCGTGTTTTGTGTTTTTTCCTTTTGACAAGGTTGTTTTTATTAATTACTAATAAAAATATTAGGAATATTTTGTGTAGTTTTTTGTTAATTTTTAATAAAGTCACATTCTGGAAGTGGTCACACCGCTTCTTCCACTATGTATTGGGATATTTTTTATTCTAGCTATATAATTTTTGCGGTCCTAATTGATTTTCGTTAATTTCAATACATGCACTATATAAATAAATGCCATAAATTAAAATTCTATAAGAAAAAACCTTGGTTGTCACAAAAAAATAAAAATGCTCAAATACATTGTTAAGTTCCGACATCCACGCGAACGAAGTCGCGGGCACAGAGTTGGCAAATATAGAAAGAACCTTGGTTCGTAAATGGCAATTAATATACAATTTAAATGAGTTTTATTAAAATGTAAAAGGTATTATTTTTAATTATCTGATCAAGTTTTTCTTTGCTCTATTTACTTATTTTGGTATAAAAGGCTGATAATAGTGTCTGCTGCATATCACATTGTAATTAGTGTCTTAGTGTCTGCATTCACTTCAAAACAAGAAAACGGGTAAATATATTTTTTTAAATGAACTTTTGTGTCTATTGTTCATCTAGTTGGTACTTAATATTTAATAGATACATATTAGAGATGTTACGAATATCCGCATTCGCATCCACATTTTTATTTCCTGTCTGTAACAGAATATTTATAGAATACCGCATCAAAATCGGTTCAGCCAAATGCGAGATAATGGTGGACAAACATACAATCGACTTTGAAAATCTGCAATCCTAGTTAGCAAAAAAAGTCGGTTAAAATTCCCTATCTCAAAAACTACTGAACCGATATTGATGAAACTGCAGTATTCTCTAAGTTGTACAATACTAAGTATAACAAAAAAAAAAACTTTTAATTAGACTAGTTGTTCCGGAGATATGCGGACACAAACATAAAAACATACATTCATACATACACTTTTGAAAGGCACTTTAATTGTTCAGACGCTTACATAGACTAACATTTACGAAAACTGGGCAGTTTTGGAAATATTACATTTATACAACGTGTAACGTTACTCACGCAAAACCTCTCGTGGGGTAACTCAGCACATGTTACTGAACAATGTTTGTTCTAAGACTTTTGGAAATTCGCAAAAAAAAATTACTTTTTCATACAAAATGAGAAATTGATCGGGCCCATCAGTATGAAAAATCTTTTTTTTAAACGTTAGTAACGTTACACGTTGTATACGGGTCGAAATAAGCTTCTTTTTTTGAAGTCGGTTAAAATACCTTCTTAATTGTACACCTAAATGACTATATACTAATAGACTGTTTTACAATATTACTAATTATATACCTAGTTACAATGGCGGTCTAATTGCTAATAGCAATATTTTCTAGACAACCTCTTTTTTTAGATAACCTTAAAATATGGACTGTGGATTTGAAATAAAAATAATAAACATGTGTCGTTATGTAACAGTTATGGCGGACGCAGCAGCTTCTTTGTCCAGCGCGCATTCGGTGAAGGTGGCGCTACAGATGGTTCAGACCCTGAGCCTCACTTCGTGGCAGTTCCCTGCTGACTGCAGCATCACCAGTAAGCGTCATTTTTTTTGTATCGTGGTAAAATCATCAAATGAATCCTCAATCCACCCAGGGCACGGCGGGAGGGACTGTCAGACTTGTTCTGACTAATATCCACGGTGTCCTTCAATAGCCCTTTAAGTTCTGGGGTCACGGTAAATCGTTAGTCCCGCGACCCCGGCAGATTTCATACGTTTAATATTTCCGCGCCCGCCGCCACCACCGCGCTAGGCTCGCAGTTTGTTTGAGCAGTAAGGCGGGCGCCTAGCGCGATGGCTACAAGCGATTTTGCGAGCCTAGGCGTTGCTAGGGAACAACAGATATAACGGGCGGGTGGCAGGTGTAGCAAACCATTTCGGGCTTATAGTCAGCGCCATCTAGTTATCAGGACATGTACTAAAATACTACCGTAGGAGGTATTTGTAAATATTTAAATTATTTTTACTGTACTTGACTAGAATTATGTAAAATCGTTGATGATTTAGTTGTATACAATCCTAAACAACCTATAAAACATTCTTTGTACCACTGGTTTGCAACACCTGAAGCCGTCGCAACAAAAACAAACGCTTGATCGGCAGTGTGGACACCGATCGCGCCCGCCACCGTGCCCGCCCCCGCCGCCACCTCGCTAGGCTTCCAGTGTGGACACACACTTTGAGGCGCGCGTGGAACACAACGCAACGTCGACCCGGGCATGTTTCATGGTCGGCCAGCAAGTCACCCATTACTCGCCAGCCGGAGATCGTCTTGCGACGTCCGTCGCCATGGGCGTCTACCACTACGACTGGGCTGTGAGGTGGACGCTATCCTCTCCCCCACGCGTCCCGCGTCCTCCTTCGCTAGCTTGACTGCTTCACAGAAGGAGGCGACCGCTTCCCACTCCGTCTCGCAGCATGGCCTCGACCAATGCCGGGCGCGAGAGGTCGCCGCCTATCGTCGTCGTGAGGACACGGCGGTGTTCTGCCCAAGCGGGCAGTCCTGCACCGTATGCTCAACCGTGTCCTTCGGGCGTTCCTCGTAGTGGTGACACTCAGGCGTTTCTTCCTTCCACATCCGACACAGGATCCTCCCGAAACTTCCATGTCCGGTGAGGACCTGCGTCACGCGTTAGGTCAGGACGCCGCGCCGTGACACCTATCCAGCCACTCCTCAAAGAGGGGTCCTACTGCCGCGATTGCGGCTTGCCCAGTAAGTGTCACCTGCTATGTTATGGGACCAACTGCTTTAAGTATGTGTTGTTTTAGAAGCCTGTTTTTACTTGCAAGAAAAAAGTTTTTTTTTAATAATGATGATATGACTTTTATTTCAATATAGATGGCAGTACCTTTGACTTCATCATCGTGGGAGGTGGCACTGCAGGCTTAGTGCTGGCCAACAGACTGTCAGCCAACAAGTGCTTCAGCGTCCTTGTGCTCGAAGCGGGAGGATATCCACCCATCGAGTCAGAGGTACGTATTTATCAGTACCGATTGTATAAAATTGTAAATGTCTTTAACGGGCTTCAAAAAAAAGGCGACTACTAACAACGGATTTTGCGAAATTCGATCTTGGGTGGGGAAAATGGGTTGTTTTTGGGGTTAATAGTTAAAGGTCTCAAATTTTCAGGGGGGTTCTATTTAGGACATAGGTTCTCACTTAGACAGGGATCTTTACATCGCGTTCCATCGAAATCCGTTCTGCGTTGCAGTAACAAAAATAATCTATCCATCCAGGCATCCTAATTTTCGCATTTATTACAAATGCGAAGATTCGGATAACGAATTGAGGATGTCGGGTCGAAAATTTATTATTTTATTATTGTGTTTCCGGCTTCCCGGAACATTCATGCTGCTAAAAGAGTCAGAATACGACTACAACTATCGCACAGTAAACGACGGTTACACAATGCAGAACTTGCGAGGAAAAACTTGCGGCCTGACGCAAGGCAAGATGCTCGGCGGTAGCAGTGGCATCAACCACATGATGTACACCCGTGGTGACCCACAAGACTACGATTCCTGGGTAGAGAGAACAAATGACACAGCCTGGAACGTAGCTAACACCCTCAAGTACTTTAAAATGCAAGAGAAACTAACTGACAAGAAGCTGCTAAAGACAGCCTATGCTAATCTCCACGGTACTGATGGTATGATCAAAATTAAAAGAGAAACTAGCCCACTTGTTGACAACATCTTTGGTGCTTTGAAAGAGGCTGGGCACAATATCCGGTTAGACTTAACATCTTTAGACTCTGCTCTCGGCTACACGCAGGTGCTTTATGCTATTGACGATGGCATGCGACAAAACCACGCGTACGCCTACCTCTGCCCCGTCAAAAATCGTCCCAATCTATGCGTGTCGTTGCGAAAATTTGTCACTAAGATCCTGATCGAAAACAAAAAAGCCGTCGGTGTGCAGGTGACCACGGAGAAAAACGAAACGTACGTATTGAATGCTAACAAGGAGGTTATTGTCTCCGCTGGCACTTTCAACAGTCCCAAATTATTGATGTTATCTGGCATCGGGCCTAAAGAACACCTTAAGTCCCTTGGTATCGAGGTAATTGCTGATCTTCCCGTTGGACAGAGCTACATGGATCAAGCAAGTGCTCCAATAGTTATCCAACTGGAGGAAAGTAGAGAAGTCTCTGAAGGAAGTAACCCACACAAGTTCCCTGCGCCGACATTCATTGGGAATGTAGCACTTAACTCGACTCGACCAGATTATCAGACGATCAATTTACTCTTCCTGCCGAATTCGACAGATCTTTTAGGTCTTTTTAGTCAAATGTTTAGCTACTCAAACGAGATCTCCCAAAAGGTTTATGAAGCTACTTTTAACAGGAGAACCA
Organism: Agrotis exclamationis; assembly: GCA_950005045.1. Classification (NCBI taxonomy): domain Eukaryota; kingdom Metazoa; phylum Arthropoda; class Insecta; order Lepidoptera; family Noctuidae; genus Agrotis; species Agrotis exclamationis. The sequence continues at coordinate 15,806,012 of OX465441.1, forward strand.
TGTTTTCTTTAGTAGGTCTAACGTTACCTAAATCCCGAGGGCAAGTATTACTCGCTAGTGCTGATCCTACTGCAGCCCCTATTATCAATTCAGGTATGTTTAGCGATAAAGCTGATTTGGAGACTCTGGTACAAGCATTCTTAGACCACACTCGACTGCTAGAATCGACTTACATGAAATGTATAAATGCGACTATCGTGGACTTAGGTCTCTGCAAAGATGCGACAAATGAAGCTGAATACTGGCGGTGTTACTCAGTTGCTATGTCGACGACCATGTGGCACTATGGTGGAACCTGTGCTATAGGTTTGACCCTGGAAAAAGACATGAAGTGTAAAACCATTGACAACCTGCGAGTGGTAGATTCGTCGGCTATGCCAGACCTGATCAGCGGTAAGATCGTCGCTCCAATCACTATGATGGCTGAACGTGCTGCTGAGCTCATTCGTAAGGAACACAACATTCTTTAATCGTGGAGTTTTAAATGTGTTTTTGTAATTCGTACTTAATAATAAAAGTTTTCAAAATAATGTTGTACGACAATTTAGCTGGATCACTTACATATCCGAACGTCATCTGTTGGATCCTTACATACCCCATCCACGATCATACATACAAACGTACGACGATATACACCGTGTTCCGGACGATATACATAAACTTCGACCAGATGTTCAAACCACGGAAGTAAGCATTTTTCATTATGGACACATTAATAAATTCTTATTTTTTATTTTTGTTAATTTTCATACAAACTAAATACCTAGACGTAAATAACCCGATATGCATGCCTCTTTATCCGAATTGGCAACGTCGTATTTTCATTCATAACATTTGGCGGGCTGAAACAAATGAAATGCAAATAGTATTTGATAGATTTCAAATTAAGATACTTTCTCACTGCATAGCTCAATTAAATTTCATTAAATGAAATTACAAATATCTTTGTAACGAAGCCTTTTTAAGTACTACTTCCTTTGTTGGATTTGATTTGTAAAAGCCATAGAAGTATTTGCTAAAGTATACGGATAACGTGAAGAACACGGTGTATACGAAACGACGATATAAATTACATTTTTAAATATTTTTACAAAAAGAATGATTTATTTGAGTTGAATATTTAAACCTAAATATTTACAAAGGATATTAAATTAAAATTAAAACAAAAAAAAGAAATAAAAAACATTTAAAAATATAAAAAACTGGCCAAGTGCGACTTGAACTCGCCCATGAAGGGAGTAGCAAGCATAGATTAGGGATATAATTATATTGAGATTAGTCAAAACCGAGATTACAAACTACAGGCTGATTTCCAAGCTCTGTATTGTAGCAAAAATCTTTGAAAGGATCATCTATAATCGGGTGTATAATGCTCTTAAAAACTCAATTAGTACCTTTCAACATGTTTTTTTGAAAGGAAGGTCTACCGTCACCAATTTAATTCAGCTTAACGATTTTATAACCGAAGCCATGGATAACGGCAAACAGATTTATGTCGTTTATACAGATTATAGTAAGGCTTTCGATCGGATTGACCATGAGATCTTACTATCAAAGTTATATGGTATTCCAATACGAGGTGATTTACTCAGATGGTTTTCTTCTTATCTGAAGAACAGGGCCCAAGCAGTAGTATTAAGCAATTATATGTCTGGTTGGGTGCATGTCCCCAGTGGAGTCCCTCAGGGTTCATTGCTCGGTTCGTTACTTTTTATTATCTATATAAACGACATCAACTCCTGCCTGTACTCATTCAAACTGTTGTGTTTTGCTGACGATATGAAAATCTATGCCACAATATCATCACAGGAGGACGTGGTGGCGCTTCTGGATGATCTATGCCGTCTGGAGGCTTATTGCCGCGGGAGTAAGCTTGATCTCAACCCTGCTAAATGTTCGGTCCTAACATATTCTCGAAAGCGCTTAGTTACACATTCTTCGTATATCTTAGGTGATCAAGTACTTCCTAGAACGAACTGCATCCGAGATCTGGGGGTATATCACGATTCTAAGCTTACCTTTGAATTACATGTCAATGCCATAGTCGCTAAAGCATCTAAGATAAGATAAGATAAGATAAGATAAGATAAGATAAGTTTTTTTGTTAGAAACATGTTTAGGTTTACAATATGTTGGTACGATTATAGAAAATGAAATTTCAACATGTTTTGCCTGAAAGGCGTACAAATACAAAATATAGTTTGAAATACAAAAATCATGCAATTACGTTATTAAAACAGTTCAAAATAATAGAATCATTAATTTAAAAATAGGTAAGGTTAAAATTAGGTTAGGTTTCATAATGCGCCTCTCCAAGTATTCCAATAATTCATTATTAATAAATGTATGTGACAATTATAACACCCGAACGATGTCGTCTGGTAAATATGTAGTACCGAGAGTGAATAATGTCTATGGAGACCGAACATTACAAAAGCGTATCCCTTACATACTCAACAGCTTACCAGACGAAATCAGAGACGAAAAAAAGAAAAAGAAATTTAAGATAAATCTAAAAAAGTACCTACTAAGTACACTCCCATATCTTTACATTATTTTACATATCCTAAACTACCATTTTACATAAGCTGTATGTGTAATTGCAAATTTAGTTCATAAGATAATAAGTATAAAGTTATAATTTTGATCCAACAGACAAACTATGTGTATAGTTTTATTGGACAGTATGTACGTTACAAACTTTAAAATGTACCTTTTTGATCATTAAATAAATAAATAAAATAAATAAATAAATAAGTGCTTCAGTCAAGCTAAAACTTTCAAAATCCTCTATTGTACTTTTGTTAGAAGCCACTTGGAGTACGCATCTGAAATCTGGAATCCATGCTATCATAAATACATTGATCGTATTGAGAACATCCAGAAAAGGTTCATCAAGTATAATTATGTTATCATCAGAAGGTATATATCGCCCTACCGGTCTGAAGATTACCTCGCTCTCTGTAAGAAATTTCATATATTACCCCTTATTAATCGGAGATCAATCTCCGACTGCATTTCATTATTTAAAGTTTTCAATAATTCTATTAATGATTCTGATATTCTATCTAAATTTTATTTTAACGTTCCCAGAAGATCGAAGCGATGGAACGAACCGCTGCGTGTTTCATTTACCTCTACGAATTATAGGCAAAACTCATTTATAGTGCGTGCAAGTAGTCATTTTAATAACATGTGTAAACAGCATGACTTTGATCCTTTCCTAACAAGTGTGTCCTCGGCCAAAAAGTGCATGAGCCTTGACTTTTTAATTAAGTTTTTGTCTGTACTAGCTTTTATTCTATAATTGTGTTTATAATGTAAATTAAGTTTAGCTTTGCTGATATCCAGCCTCTTGGTAGCTGTACTGTTTAGTGTTGTTCTCACTCATTTTTGCAATCTGCTTCTAGAAGTGAAGACTTTTTTTAATTGGCTGTGTGTCCCACACACTGTTTTTATTCTGTTTATTGTAGCTGTAAGTCTTCCAAGCTTATTAAATAAATAAATTAGTAAGTAATATACACAAACAATAAAAATAACTTTGTTTTTCATAGTGTGTGTATGAATGGCAAAGTTATATTTGCGGTTTTTGAAAATGTACTATATCTCATAACCTGGTATCTATATCTCTTCCAAACCAATTTTCGTTGGAAGTTTTTGTTGAGGTCTACATTATATACATTTTTTTAGTTTTATCATTCTCTTATTTTAGAAGTTACAGGGGGGGGGACACATTTTACCACTTTGGTAGTGTCTCTCACGCAAACTGTTCGGTTTAAAAAAATATATATTTGTAACCTCAATATCATTTTTAAAGACCTATCTATACCCCACACGTATGGGTTTAGTGAAAAAAAAATTTTTGAGTTTCAATTCTAAGTATGAGGGGCACCCCCAAAATTTGTTTTGTTTTTATTTTTGTGTGGAAATCCTAATGCGGTTCACATGATACATCTACTTACCAAGTTTCAACAGGATAGCTCTTATACTTTCGACAAAAAGTGGCTATGTCACAGCCACTGACACGGACGGACAGACAGACAGACAGACAAACAGACACACATGACGAATCTATAAGGGTTCCGTTTTTGCCATTTGGCTACGGAACCCTAAAAAAAGACAAAGTCGTAAGTTAATATTATCTCTTTATTAATTTTTTGTCTCATAAGTTACATTTTTAAATATTTTTATAAAAAAGAAATAAAAATCATTTAAAAATATAAAAAAAATAGCAGTTCACCAGCACCGGGAACAGGGTCCGGGCTACCAGTGGTCAGGGCTCCTGAGAGAGGAACCTCCTAACAATACGTCCATAGTGTTATTATTATTATTGTCTAGAGCACACAGAGCACACATCAACCGATAGGTTGGCGCTCCAACGTGCGTCACCAATGTGGCCACGCGTAGGTTATCTTTTATGTCGTTTAACAAAATAAATTGTTCCAGCAAACACGCATATTCTGGCCAGTTTTCACCAACATCCAGATCAAAATAGGTACATGTATTTTCCCGATGGGATCTTGATATTTTACAACTTTTTATAAATTACTCGTCGCCACTGTAGAGTATCGATGCAAATCCAAAGACAGTTCATGCGAGACTGATTTATTGTTCGTTTACTCACATCATAATAATAATATATTACAGAAAATTATAATCATCATCATCATCTCAGCCATAGGACGTCCACTGCTGAACATAGGCCTCCCCTTTAGATCTCCACATATACCGGTTGGAAGCGACCTGCATCCAGCGTCTTCCGGCGACCTTTACAAGGTCGTCTGTCCACCTCGTTGGTTGACGTCCTACGCTGCGCTTGCTAGTCCGCGGTCTCCACTCTAGCACTTTTCGACCCCATCGGCCATCTGCTCTGCGAGCAATATGGCCTGCCCATTGCCACTTCAGCTTGCTAATCCGGTGGGCTATATCGGTGATAATTATAATATCCGATGTTATTTACTTGGGGTTTAATAAAATTTATAACTGTGCTTGTGCCATCGAGTTTAACTTACAGCCAATTTGTATAGTATCATTGGCACATCTATGCATTTCAGCCTGTAATTTTAGTAAAACTACGAATCAGTAGCAAAACAGCTATACCGTGCTACTCAGTGGACCACACTACTCACTATTCAATGCTACTCAATGGTCCATTGGTACACACTCGCTGAACAAACCGGTCACGTCATCGCACGCAACAAATACTCGTAAATTTACAGCGCGGTCCGTGACAACACGTTTATCTAATATGATGTTGACTAGCAGTGTTAAATTAATTTTTAAATGTTAAAAGAATTACCCTGGTCCTGGAACGCAAATGGCAATGGAATAACGGGACGGGTTTTAGACAGAACGAGTCTATAATTTACCACAAAAAAAAACCTTAAAAAAATGGGTAAATACGTTTTAATTTTCTTGTTTATCGAACATAGAAAATTAAAATAGTTTCCCGTTCGTACACTAGAGGCACTTTTTAATTTTAAATATTAGAAACGCCGTAAATACGTCAAGTACGCAGTAAGTGAAATATGGAGATCTTGTGCTAAGACCTCTGAACAGAAATTAGAGCTTTATAGAAAACATATTTTTGTACTCAGCTGTAGTCAGGCAAAAAGTAAACAAAATAATTCGAAGGTCCATTTCCCCGAAAACAAAAATAACGAGATCTGAAATGAAGAGTAAATAACGAGACATCAGTGATCAAAGGTGATCAAATAGATACGATACCTGACCTTATACGATGATAATGATGAGACTGTCTGTCTGTTACCTTGTCTCACTGTAGGGTCTATGACTCACGAGGCCGGCAAGCGGACGGTGAGTAATGGGCGACTTGCCGTCCGATCATGGACCATGCCCGGGTCGACGGCGCGTTGTGTTCCACGCGCGCCTCAAACAGCTGTCAGTAATCTCACGGGGCCCCACTTAAAGGGCAAAAGCCTGCCGGGCTCGCGCACTGTCTTATCATTTAACCGTGGCTCTGGAACGTAAAGAGTAATTGAAGAACACCGTGGATTTTAGTCAGTACGAGTCTGACAGTCCCTCCCGTCCCGTCTTGGTCATCAAATCATCAAATGTGTCCTCATTTGATGATTTAACCACGATAAATAAGAGATAGGGAAAGGTAAGCAAATGATAATAGATTTCTTAGCTGCCACGGTCTATTTTAATGATTTATAACTCTCTTGAACTGTCTATTTTATATTTTCCTATGGGCACTTTTTACTTGCTACATCGTTCTCACATAATGTACCATCTCAAGATGGATGATGTAACAAAGATTCTGTTATAATGTTGGCACAATCGCCAAAAGAGTGTCCATGGAGTTTCTTGCTCATTCTTCTCCATAGAGATCTACGCTTTGGAATGAGCACCTACGGTACTTTCACAGTTTTTATGTCTTGTGACTGGGACTGTAGCACCATAACTATTTTTATATTACCTACCTATTTAATTTTTTGTCTTATGACAATTCAAAAGAGCCTGTAACAGGCCTACTAGAAATAAATGATTTGATGTTGTGATTTTTCTGAAGGCGAGCGCGAACGGGGTCAGAAGCTAGTTACATATAAATATTTACTGTAAATCAATATGAAAGCGTTCCTTTCGAAAAAGGACGAAATAAGTCCGGCTCAGTGATCACACGGAGGCACTCACCGGTGACGAGCCTTTGAATAAACATTATCATTTAAGTGGACAGTAGCGAGTAGCGACCTGTCCTTTTATCATATTTATATACTAGCTTTTCACCGCAGTTTCACTTGATGTTCGGCTCCTACGTATATTATTCCTAGCGTGATGTTACACATATAACCCATAGCTTACCTTGATAAACAGGCTATCTAACACTAAAATATTTTTCCTGGGATTGCGAGTCCAACCAAAAAATGAACCCTCGAATAAAATTAATAAGTACGTAATAAGTATACAGATAAGAATATGTAGACGTACCTTAATTAAGAGGTAAAAACCGTTAAGGAAGCTGAAAGAAACAACGGAACCTTCTAGAATCGTAAGTCTTTCGAAAATTATTATAGGTCAAAGATTCAACGCTTTTTTATTGAAACTTGTCTCTGTCTTTTTAGGCTGTAATCACATCAGTCATCAAATGAATCTTCCCGCCCTGGGTGGAGCGGGATGGATTGTCAGACTCGTACTAACTACCGTGTTCCTATAATAGTCCTTTACCTTCCAGGGATGTATGTTCCTGTTTGAACAGATCCGCAACCAAATTTTTTTACTTTTGATCGAAGTCGAGAGTTGTCAACGAGTGACCAATGAAACGACAGAATCATTATATCAATAACTTCACTTTGCATTAAACTATACGTAGAATAATTTATTACGTCACTGTTCCACCAACAGTCCCACTCCACATATTATGCCACCTGCACATTGACGCGGCGCGATATTTGCTCGCGTGTTTAGCGTGCGTTAATCGTTAGTAATGCGCAGCTGAACAGAGCAGCGCGCTGTTTGGGAGTGGATTGCCTTTTATTGATTGATTGCAATTGCTATTGAAATTTTTAGGAGCGTATTATGTTTATGCAACTTCCACACTCCTGGAAATATAAATGAACTGTGAATTTTTGACAATTAATATAAATGCGTTGCTTTTATTATTGCTGTATCATAGGCTTACGAACCGCCAGCAGTGGAAAGATTTGGAAGAGACCTACACTCAGCATTGGGTGACTAAAGGTTGAAGAAGAGAGAGAGAGAAGAGAAGCTTACGATTGACACAAATCTGAATTACCGCAAACATAATATTGAATACCAGTAGGTATTTAACATAGACCTTCCTATGACCTTCACAACCCAATAACTCACTAATACAATACCTCTTAGTACTCCTAATACTGGTTGCCAGGCTTTCGAGGTTATTAATATGATAATTATCAATTTTCGACAGTATACATCATACATGTAACGGAAATAAGTCGTGCGAGCGTGTCGCTTTATACAAGTAACATCTTTAAAAATATAAACGGGTCTTTATGTAGCTTTTCGCAGCGCACAAAGTTTGCAATCTAATAATGGCAGGCCGTCAAATGTGAAAATATAAGGATAACTGACATCCTCTAAAATTCATGTCAGTGTGACAATTTACAGTAACACGATACAATCTCAAACTTCAGTACTTCATTGCTAATATAATCTGCACAGCGTACACACGCGCGTGCACACGGACGCGTGACCGCGCGACCGCCACGGCCTGGTACACACAGCCGCGCTTGTATGCTAGGGTTGACACGCTAATTTATATTAAAAGTTCGAACCATTTTTTTTTTATTGGCAAACTAATTCCATTTTTCATAGTCCAGAAATCTCACTCACTACTTAATTTTGCTTGTAACAAGCTCCACATTCCTGTACCAGTAGCATCCAATGAAAAACAATGTTGTCATGAATGTCATGGATTTCCGCAAAGTAACGCCTGATTCTATAATTGACAATGTTGTTCGCTCATTACGCCGCCGAATGACCAACACAATAAGCTATAGGACAACCATTTTGAGAAGAAACTATGATCTTTTTTCATGTTAGGTATTAGGGAGCATTTGGACAATAAACCAAATCGCGTTATCCAAAACGATATTGAAAATCTGTCAGCAGCGTCAATACTGCAACAATAAAAAATCTACAAAGAGCTCTTGAACGCGATAATGTATTTTCCTTTCTGGTGAAATAGAATGATTTTAAAAGTTTTGAACCTCAGTAAAACTAATCAGAAAAAAAATACGAATAAAATGAAAAAAAAAAAACATTTTTTCTACTTAATAGATCTCATCATCACATGGCCGCCCATGTGACAGATGATAGGGAAAAATATTAATCTAACACATTTATGATGTTGTTGTTGAGAGCAGTGGTGGCCCAGTGGTATTGGCCTCGACTTAAGAGTTGTAGGTCGTGGGTTCGAACCCAGTTAGGCACATTTCTTTGTGTAATTTATTTCAACACCACTGCTCTCAAAACGGTGAAGGAAAACATCGTGAGGAAACCGGCATGTCCTAGAACCAAAAATTCGAAGACATGTGACATCTACCAATCCGCACTGGGCCCGCGTGGTAGATTACATTAGATTGACTGGCCTGTTGGTCTAGTGGTTAGTGACCCTGACTGCTATGCCGGAGGTCGTGGGTTCGATTCCCACCCAGGACAAATGTTTGTGTGATGAGCACGATCATTTGTCCTGTGTCTGGGTGTAATTTATCTATAATATGTATGTATTTAGAAATATATAAGTATGTTTATCAGTTGTCTAGTACCCATAACACAAGCTCTGCTTAGCTTGGGACTAGATGGCGTTGTGTTATAGTTGTGGAATATTATTATTATTTCGTTTATTCATTTTTATACATATTATTAAATTTTTAAATATTTCTTAAATAAAAACAATAAAAAAACATTTAAAAATATAAAAATAGTGTTCCGCCGGTGTGGGAGCAGGGTCCAAGCTACCGGTGGTTAGGGCTCCAGAGACAGGAACCTCCTCACAATGCGAGCCGTATCGAGGAGTACTGCCTTCTGAATCAGGCCCTTGATCCAACTACCCAACGAGAGCCTCGCCAGATGTTCGTCGAGGCTCTTGGCCATCAGGCCATTGGCCGTTACAACAATCGGCACAATGATAGCCGAGCTCACATTCCACATGTCGACAACCTCGCGCGCCAAGTCAACATATTTTATTTGTTTATCTTTCTCGGCTTTAAAGAGGTTTTCGTCATGCGGGATGGTAACATCGATTATCATTGTGCGGCGCGCTGATCTGTCTATCACTACTATGTCAGGCTTATTAGCAATAATAGTCCTGTCAGTAATGATAGGCAGATCCCAGTACAACGTGACATGGTCTTTCTCGAGAACTGGGTCGGGCACATACTTGTAATACGGTACTTCAGAATCAACAAGATTGTATTTTAAAGCAAGTTGCTGGTGGATAATCCTGGCCACTAGGTTATGCCTGTGTAAGTACTCGCCGTTAGCAAGACGAGAACAACCAGAGATAATATGTCTGATCGACTCACCCGGACGGTGGCATGCCCGACACACGTCGACCGTCCCGTCTTTCATAATATGTCTCCGGTAGTTATTCGTCAGCATAACTTCGTCCATAATTGCACAGACAAAACCTTCAGTTTCCCCGAAGAGGTCACTGAAACGTAGCCAGGATACGGACGCTAGGAAATCCACATCGGGTCCATGAAGAGCCCGGTAGAAGCGCCCGTGAAGCTCCTTACTTTGCCATACCTTCTTGCGATCTTCCGTAGTGAGTACTACAGGTTTGCGCCAGTCCTCTTTAGCCATGGACAACGGGGTGAGTCCCTTATCCACCGCGACCACATCTCGGTGCATACCCACGTCCATTTTCAAGAAATATTCTCTAAGACTGCACACCTCGCGGTTGTGGAGGGTCTTAGCATTTAAAAAGCCTCGACCTCCACATTTCCTCGGGATGTACAGTCTCATTACTGATGATCGTGGGTGATGCATCCGGTTTGCGGTCAGCAGTGTGCGGACTCGTCTATCCAAGGCGTCGAGTTCAGTCTGAGTCCATTTGAGTATGCCGAAAGAGTACATTAAAACCGGCATGACCCAACCGTTGAAGGCACGCACCTTGTTTCCGCCTGAAAGAAGGCTATTTAATACCTTCTTGAGGCGGCCGAAGAAGCGGTCCCTCAACGATTGTTTCACATCCGGTACATCAATGCCAAGTGCTTCCGACATACCCAAATACTTATAGGTTTCGGATGAAGAGAGGGATCTGAGGTGTATGGAATCTGAAAGTTGAATTCCTTCAGATTCCATAATCTCCCCTCGCTTTACATGCATGACTGCACATTTGTCCACACCAAATTCCATCCTGATGGCACTACTAAAAGTTTCAGTTACCTTCAGTAGCTCCATCAGTCGCAATTTGTTGGGGGCAAAGAGTTTCAGATCGTCCATGTATAACAGGTGAGATATGACCTGACCACCTCTCCTCAACCGATAGCCTAGACCTGAATCCTCCAGCAATGTGCTTAAAGGATTCAGAGCTAAGCAGAACCAAAGTGGACTCAAACTGTCGCCCTGGAATATTCCCCGCTTGATCCATACAGGTTCATCATTCGCCTGGATCTGTCGACATCCCGGATAGCGAAGGACTGTTCTCCATTGCCCCATACACGACTCAAGGAAGGTGCGTAGGGTTGCATCTATCTTGTACAACTCCAGCACCCTCATGAGCCATGTATGTGGCACCGAGTCGTAGGCCTTCTTATAATCTATCCAGCATGTGGACAGATCCTTGCGAGATCGACGAACCTGTTGGCTAATGGCCATGTCAATGAGGAGTAGCTCCTTAGTACCACGGGACCCGTTCCTACATCCATTTTGAGAGGCGGACATTATTGAGTTACTTTCATTATTATTATTATTTCCTTTATTCATTAAACTTACATATAATTACATTTTTAAATATTTTAAATAAAAAACAAAACGATATAAAACATTTAAAAATATAAAAATAGAGATCCGCCGGTGTGGGAGCAGGGTCCAAGCTACCGGTGGTTAGGGCTCCAGAGACAGGAACCTCCTCACAATGCGAGCCGTATCAAGGAGTACTGCCTTCTGAATCAGGCCCTTGATCCAACCCCCTAAGGAGAGCCTCGAAAGGTGTTCGTCGAGGCTCTTTGCCATCAGGCCATTGGCAGTAACGACAATCGGCACAATGATAGCCGAGTTCACATTCCACATGTCGACAACCTCACGCGCCAGGTCGAGATATTTGATTTGTTTATCTTTCTCAGCCTTCACGAGGTTCTCGTCATGTGGGATGGTAACATCGATTATCATTGCGCGGCGCGCTGATCTGTCTATCACTACTATGTCAGGCTTATTGGCGACAATAGTCCTGTCAGTAATGATAGGCAGATCCCAGTACAACGTGACATGGTCTTTCTCGAGAACTGGGTCGGGCACATACTTGTAATACGGTACCTCAGATTCCACAAGTTTGTATTTCAACGCAAGTTGCTGGTGGATGATTCTGGCTACTAGATTGTGCCTGTGCAAGTACTCGCTGTTAGCAAGACGAGAACAACCAGAGATAATATGTCTAATGGATTCACCTGGACGATGGCATGCCCGACACACGTCAATCGTCCCATCCTTTATAATATGTCTCCGGTAGTTGTTCGTCAAGATAACTTCGTCCATAATCGCACAGACAAAACCTTCAGTTTCCCCGAAGAGGTCACCGAAACGTAGCCAGGACACGGACGCTAGAAAATCTACATCGGGCCCATGAAGGGCCCGGTAGAAGCGTCCGTGTAGCTCCTTGCTTTGCCATACCTCCCTGCGGTCTTCGGTACTGAGTATCACAGGTATGTGCCAGTTCTCTTTAGCCATGGACAGCGGGGTGAGTCCCTTGTCCACTGTGACCACATCTCGGTGCATACCCACTTCCATTTTCAAAAAATATTCTCTGAGACTGCACACCTCGCGGTTGTGGAGGGTCTTAGCATTTAAAAAGCCTCGACCCCCGCATTTCCGCGGGATGTACAGCCTCATCACCGATGATCGTGGGTGATGCATCCGGTTTGCAGTCATCAGCGTACGAACTCGTCTATCCAAGGCGTCGAGTTCAGTTTGAGTCCATTTGAGTATGCCGAAAGAGTACATTAATACTGGCATGACCCAACCGTTGAAGGCGCGTACCTTGTTTCCGCCTGAAAGAAGGCTATTTAAAACCTTTTTCAGGCGTCCAAAGAAGCGGTCCCTCAACGATTGTTTCACGTCCGGTACATTAATGCCTAACGCTTCCGACATACCCAAATACTTGTAGGTCTCGGATGAGGAAAGTGATCTAAGGTGTATGGAATCTGAAAGCTGAATCCCTTCAGATTCCATAATCTCCCCTCGCTTTACATGCATGACTGCACATTTGTCCACACCAAATTCCATCCTGATGGCACTACTAAAAGTTTCAGTTACCTTCAGTAGCTCCATCAGTTGCAATTTGCTGGGGGCAAAGAGTTTCAGATCATCCATGTACAGAAGGTGAGATATGACCTGACCACCTCTCCTCAACCGATAGCCCAGACCTGAGTCCTCCAACAATGTGCTTAGAGGATTCAGGGCTAAGCAGAACCAAAGTGGACTCAAACTATCGCCCTGGAATATTCCCCGTTTGATCCATACAGGTTCATCGTTCGCCTGGATCTGTCGACATCCGGGATAGCGAAGGACCGTTCTCCATTGCCCCATACATGACTCAAGGAAGGCGCGTAGAGTTGCATCTATCTTGTACAACTCCAGCACCCTCATGAGCCATGTATGTGGCACTGAGTCGTAGGCCTTCTTATAATCTATCCAGCATGTGGATAGATCCCTGCGAGATCGACGAACCTGTTGGCTAATGGCCATGTCAATGAGGAGTAGCTCCTTAGTACCACGGGACCCGTTCCTACATCCATTTTGAGACGCAGACATAATAGAATTATTATCTATGTGTGTACTAATTTTCACTCTCAAAATGGATGTAAGAAGTTTATAGACCGTCGACAAACATGTGATCGGTCTATAATTCTTGGGTTCCGCAGTACTACCGGTTTTATAGAGAAGGTGGGTAACCCCAGTTGTCAGAAACTGTGGTAGCGACCCAGACTCTAAGGATGACTGGAATTGAGATGCCAAACAAGTGTGTGAACTATTAAACCATTTTAGCCAAAAGTTGTGCAGTCCGTCCGGTCCCGGGGATTTCCAATTCGGTAACGAACGGACTGCTCTTGCTACATCTAATGGCATAATGGATATTGGTTCCATTTCTGGAATAGTCTCACACACCCGCTTGACATCACGCATCCAATCAGCCTCAGTATGACTGACAGGTACCGACCAGATGTTGCGCCAGAATGTACTCGTAGCGTTATCATCCGGGCGGCACACGTCAGCCATGTTTTGTCCAAGTCGCTCCCAAGCTCTGTATACCCACCTCTCATCGCGCTGGAACATGCGATTCTGCGAGTATCGATCAACCCGCCGCTTATACCGCCGAATACGGCTTGCCCATGCACAAACTTTTTGCTTCAGGAAGTCGATGCGCTCCGTGACACGGGCGACGTATTCTTGAGGACTTATTCCAGTCCCCGAGAATGCCCGCCTCACAAAGCGCATTACACGTGGTCGTGTATTTCCCTCCCTGAAGCAATATAGTTTGCCAATGAGTACCCTGGCTCCATCGATACGTCGCTCGATCCTGCTCTGCCAGGCCGGTACGGCTGGTTTAGGTCGCTTAGCTTCGTCATGAATTGGGAATTTGACATTAGCTAAACGACATGCCGCGACAGCCCCACAGTACAGGATCGAGTGTGTATCGATAAGATCCTCGCTGCTCTCGAACAAATTCTTAAGCAGCGAGTTCAAGGCACTCACCAGCGCCCTATTTTTTTTGTGCATGGGTAACCGTGGTAGTCGGGGTCTAAGTGCAGCAGGAATTAAACGATACTCACAGAGCGCATCCTCCAACGCGCTCCTCAATCTTTCGTTGCACTGGCTACTTACCGTGGCAACCGCATCATCCTCCTCCACAAAAGTAGCAATGTTCGACCGTGACGGCACTCTATTAATAGATACGGACGCCGTTGTTGGTGGTGGAGTTAAGATGATACTGTTGCTTAGTACCTCTGAGCGCAGCCTATCAAGTGCGGTGTCATCCAACATGTGATTACGTTGGATGACCCGCACCTGATCCGACAGTCGTTGGGCCGAAACGTTAAGGGTTGGTTCTAGTACCTGGAACAGAGACAGCATCCTAACACGGTACGCAGTGAGGTTAGTTCCTCCCTCTGTAGACCCGTAGTATGCGCGCATGACATTCTCATTTATGGACTGAGTCCATCTCATGCGCTGCACACAACCACCGGTAGCGGGGACCCGGCTCGGGGCCGGTTGGCCCCTAGATCCCAAGCTCCGCGGTGGCCGGCGACTCCCCTGCCGACGTACAGGTGTTGGCGACGTCGGCGGGGAGAAATATTCTTATTATTAATTATTATTATTATTACGGCCCACTCCCTCTCACAGAGAGGACGCATGTGTCCCAGCAGTGGGAACATGTAAAGGCTGATGATGATTTATGATGTGATCTTATGTATTCTTTGACAAGAAAACGTATTTTTTGTTAAGTAATCTACAGGCTACATCCAGATTTATTTACTACACGGAGGCCTTAGCACAAGATTTTCATATTTTACCTACAGCGTATTTAAAATATTAACGGTGTCTATAAAATGGAAAATTAAAAAGCGTCTCTAAGGAATGAATAAGGAACTAATTATTTCCATCAAATTTTAAAATTTTTAGTAACTTTTTAAGTTTATATGACGTAAAATAAATGGGAATTTGTTTTATATCACAAAAACTTAAAAAGTCATGCTTTCCTTGCCTTCAAGTGTTTCTGCCATACTTTCTATAATAGGAAACAAATAACGCTCATAAATTAGGACCCTTTAATACTGATTTTAATTAGATGTGTTCATTGTGATCAGTTTCATTGGTGGTCTAAATCTAATGTACAGCTTGGCAAAAAACAGTAGATAAAAAACTTTTTCAAAAAAAAATGTAACCGACTTCCCACAAAAAAGTTCTAAATAACCTACAAAAAAACTTTTCTTTCGAAAGTCGGTGACTTTCTTTTTTATTTCATTGACATTTTGTCACCGACTTTCGAACGAAAAGTTTTTTTGTAGGTTATTTAGAACTTTTTTGTGGGAAGTCGGTTACATTTTTTTTTGAAAAAGTTTTTTATTTTATCCTTTTTAGTTTCAATATTCAACCTTCTTACATGTACACTAAAATATTGTAATCCGTAGCACCGGTGATAACATCGTCCATGTATGTACTCTTACACAATGAGCTAAAAATTAAAACTGCTGCACCAAACTAAACGAAATTTTTATGGGACCAAATGGCAGAAATACTGTATCGAACAAAAAAAGAATCATCGAAATCGGACCAGAAACCTCGGAGTAATCGGTGTAGACAATGTTGAAAACTTTTTAGGTTTTCGTTGTTTTTTGTTGATTTTTCAAAAAGTGCTAGTCCGATTTCGATAAAATTTTAATGGGACCATTCGGGAAGTATACCCTTTCCAACAAAAAAAGATTTTTTCAAATCGGTTGGTAAACGACGGAGTTATGCCCGAACAAACATAAAAAAAAAAAAAAAAAAAAAAAATACAAACATCCGAATTGAGAACCTCCTCCTTTTGGAAGTCGGTTAAAAACCGGAAGTCGCCACTGTCTTCTCGCTACCAGCACTTTGAATGATTTTATTTTATTTATTTTTACTTATTACGTTAGTTTTATGGCACAATAATAAATCTTACAAGCCTGCGTCTTTGTTTAGATCAAATATCAAAAATTTTAAAACGTTGTCAGCAAATAAAAATATTAGTTCCGTTTCAAGACGTTCTGGCCAAGCTGTAATGTTACAAAATTCGAAAATATTTGATACATCTGACAACCCTACCGTGTGCACTCGCGACCATACAAATGGAATAGATAATTATTGTTTGTTAGATTTTCCCAACAAATGTTTAGTTCGCGCTCTGTCAATAATTTGTTATAATAATACAATGTTTATCGTCCTCTGTTTGTATTGCCAATTGTTTTAATTGCAATTCAATTGCAGCAGATTTTGTAATTATGTAATTAGTTCTGTGGCTTTTAATAAGCTTAATTAGCTTTGGTTTGTTTTTATAATATTTGTAGAGAGAGAAAAGCTACGTGTTTAATAAACACATTGCCTCCATTTTCGTTGTGCTGTCCGTTAATGAATTAGCTACAGGCTAAAATGAATGATACCTACCTACCAAGTGACCTATATCAAATGACATTCAGTTCAAATAAACGTAAGCTCTTATTTGGCCATGTAGAATTCTATATTGTTTCATCAACCCTCGTAGTTCATTACTCGCGAAATACCTATAAGAGAGAACTAAAGAATGTAATAACTTAAAAGGTTGACAACATTATTACTAGGAACCACACTTGTTATTCAGTTTACTCTTAATTAAAAAAAAAACATTGTAAAAAGTGTACAAGGGCCGGCGCAGACGAGACGAAACATTACGAAGGTACACCTTTGTCGAACTCTTTGACTATACTTGCATAAAGTGAATCACGTCCGCATAACTTAACGCAACAGATCAGGATACATGCATTTCATACACTTTACAATGCGTTTGCGAGCGATGTGCGAGAATCGCGAGAATTCGTAATGGGGAATATTATGTTATAAAAAAACCCACGATATTTTTTCACAGCTTTATTTTAGCTAGTTATTTGATTTATACATACTATAACTTATTCCATAAGACAAAAATACATAAATATTAATTAAACTATAGAAATATTAAAAATACTGAATTAAAATAAAACTAAACTAAACTATTAAAGAGCATCGAAAACTTGAAAACGTTATTTGATTGATTTATAGGATGCACATAATTTACACATCAAACATTTGTGGTACAAAGCCCTCTGCAGTTTTAAGGCCCCACTGGGGCAAAATCGCGTAATTCAAAACCTGCGTACATAAAAATGACATAATAATTATCATAATTATCGCAGTCTGGACTTAGACAAAGTTCCTCGTTTTTGCTGGCCTTAAGCTTAATTAATTACTTAGCATTCAAAAAGCGGACGCATTAACAAAATGTCCTTTTTCTGTTCTTCCTCTATAGCTGTTCCACTCTATCTTAAAGAGTTTGTGTGTGTTGGACAAGGAGGGAGAAACAGTAGCGGCCCGTCAATTACTTGACGATACTCGATTGGCTTTTGTCTCGCGAGTCGCGCCTACCTAATGTAACGCGGTACAAGAATTGGAAAAGTAAACTTGGAATTTATTTTGGATATTTCTGGTAAAAGATTAGAAAATGTACTAGGAATACCCTAGTAAAGTTTGGAAAACCGCCTAATATGTAGTCTTTATTGTACCTGAAGACCACTGTGGTATGAAGTTAAAATGAAAAGAAACACTAAAGATGATGATGATGTCATCAAGCCAATTTTGGCCTGAGCATTTGATTGCTATCTAGGGTTATTAACTAGTTTTGATGTACAGGTCTTTTATGTCCTCTCAAATGGCATATCAAACTTTGGCCACAGTTTACTTTGGCTTAATAACTCCGAGCACAAAGCAGATACGTCAGAACATTAACAATATTACATACAGAGCTGCAGATGCAATACAATCTTAACAGAAACACATGCTAATAAAAACTTTCTCAATATATAGACCGCGTCACACCTCCTGTCCAACAATTTAATTGGTCGCCATCCGTCATGGTCGCAAATTGGTCGCGCTGCGTTCAGTGGACGCGGCTCGACGCGGCGCAGCGGCTAGCGGGCACGTTCCTAGTACAGTGGGTGAGTACATTAATCTTATGTACATATTTATGTTGAATTTAAGATGAGTTGTACAAATTAATTGAAACAAATTAGTGAAAGACAACATCATCATCATCATCAGCCTATCAGCCCACTGCTGGAACACAGGCCCCCTCTCTGTGAGAGGAAGTAGGCCGTGTTCCACCACGCGGGCCCAGTGCGGATTGGTAGATGTCAAGTCTTCGAATTTTTGGGTCTAGAACATGCCGGTTTCCTCACCGTTTTAAGTGCAGTGGTGGTGAAATAAATTACACAAAGTATTGAGCCTGGCCTGGCTGAGTTCGAACCCACGACCTACAACTCGTAAGTCGTGGCCGATATGGTATGCACTGGGCCACCACTGCTCCGTGAATGAGATAGTTAATCTTTATTATAAAAACATTGATGTCGTGATGACCCACAGTTTAATACCGCACCACTCCCGTGCGAGGTCATGACTTTGAACCAGAGTTTGTTTTTGATATTACTGACATTCTTAAAGAAAATCATCGTTCGGAAACCTGGACTGTGGGATCCACAGATAGCTTGTATCCTCACACGAATTAGTTGTATTGTCGAGCTTTCGTCTACCAATAACAATAGTCATCCAAAGCATGATCGCCAGGGGTGCTAAGACAGGAAACCTCCACGTGCGCCCGTGGACTGGAGTTCCCTCTCGGATACGTCTGAGGGGAAGACCAGTTTTTCGGGTCGGTGCACCCTGGGATGCGGGCAAAAACTCTTCTCTTTGCCTTTGGGGTCTCTTTGCCCGTATGCGAATAGCCTGTCGGGTGGACGCTCCAACGCGTGTCCCTCTGATTAGCAGAGGGCACAGCAGCGGAGCGGGCTTGCGGACGGTGAGTAATGGGTAGCTCGCCGGCCGACCAAGGACCAAGCCCGGGTCGGTGGCACGTCGTGTCGTGTTTCGCGCGTGCCTTCGGGGAGTTGTCAGCAAACTGACGGGGCCCCTTATGGGGCCAAATGCCTGCTGGGGTCGCGGGTTTTTCTTAACCCAGGATACCGTGGCCCCGGAACGTAAAGGGCATCCGAAGGAACACGGGTGGATTTTAGTCAGTAAGAGTCTGACAGTCCCTTCCGCCCCACCCAGGGCGGAAGGACTCATTTGATGATTTTACCACCTAAAAATAAAAAAATAAAAACTTTTTTTTTTTTAAATTTAGTCGGTGGCTTTGTTTTTTTTTTATTTCGTTGTCTTTTATGCCACCGACTTCCGAAAGAAAAGTTATTTTGTAGGTTATTTTACCCTTTTTTGTGGTTGTTTTTGAAGGCGGTTAATTTTTTTTTTTTTAAAGTTTTTTATTTTACTCTTTTTTGTTTAAATATTCAACCCAAATTCTTGTCAAATACATCATTTTCTTACATGTGCACTAGAATTTGGTAATCCTTAGCACCAGTATTAACATCGCTCATGTACACAATAAGCTAATAAAATTCCCTATCAAAAACTGCTAAACCGATTTTGATGAAACTTGCAGTGTTCCCTAAAGCGAACTATTCCTCGTACAAGAAAAAAAGAATTTTGAAAATCGGTCCACAATTGGCGGAGTAATCGCGTAACAAACACTCAAAAAAGTAAAGATCATCACATCATCCATCAATAAAAATGCTCACAAAATAAAAAGTACTGAACCAAGTTGTATGAAATTTTTATGGGACCAAACTGCAAGTATACTGCATCGAACGAAAATAGAATTACATGAATCGGACCAGAAACCTCGGAGTAATCGGTGTACATACATAAAAAAAAAAAAAGGTTGCAACGATGCAATTGCATTTTATTTTTTCGAGCATCAGTCTTATCATGACAAACGTAGACTCTCCATAATAAAATCTCCGATAACATGTGGTTCAACCGTGTACCAGAAGTAATAAAATGGTGCACCCTACCTTGCTGATTGTCTACTCATCCAGTGTTCCACCTTTTCCCGCAGCAACAATGCTGTTTTTGCCAACATAATCTCCTTGTTATCCAATACCACTGTTTCCGTAATAACAGGACATTGTACACCAATCTGGCTAATTGTGCGAATTTCCCCGAATTATCTAGATTGGCGGAAACCACGAACAGTAATAACAATTCGGGATCACATGTAATGGTGCCTCAATCTACATTTACCTGGCCTATTGCCATGCATGATGTCTTGGTACATGTTTACCCGCGGCTTCGTTCCCTCCCTCCCATACCATAAATCCATACTTCAATACTAATATTATAAACCTGAAGAGTTTCTTCGCTTGAACGCGCTAATCTCAGGAACTACTGGTTCGAAATAAAAAATGTTTTTGTGTTGGATATTCCATTTATCGGTGAAGGCTAAAGGCATAAAACATCACATTCACATCTACTATTTAAAGGAGCCGAGCAGCCTGCGGGGGTGGAACCACGGGGTACAGCTAGTAATGTAGAACTAACACTAAGGCCCCATCTATCTCTTTATTTCATACGAATTGTTCAATTGCTTAAAAAATACAGATTGTATGTGACTTCCTATTGGCACCGTGCACGACTTTAGCGCCACCTAGCGTTTGCACTGTTGACGGCTCTGACCGTTCTAATTGAAATCAGATTTCTTTACAAAACACATGGTTTTGGATTCCATGGCGATCCATCAGCTCTGAATAAAATTAAATAAACATAGGCAAAATGTATTCTATAAGAAAAATGTCAAATACAGGATTAAAATGAGGATTATGATTTGTTTACTTTTTTCTCTTCCCGGCAGCTAACCATCTCCTGCATTGCTCATCTTTCCAAGAACCGCTTGGGAATCAATAAAATTTAAATTTACTATTTCTGCTAGTATTCTTGCAGTTTACAACACAACAACTGCTGCGACCTATGTTTTTCTGGCGGAATAACGCGATTATAAAAATTACGTACAGATATGTCTGACAAATTGATTCGAAATTGACAGATGACAGAGTTCACTGAACTCTGAGACAGAGCCGTCGTACTCCGACTGCTCCCCATCACCTGCCGTTGAAGAAACTACGATATCTCGTCAGATATTCATTGAAATCAAATGATGTCAAGGGAAATTTTGTTCAAAATTAAATGTTTGTAATGCTTAACGTATTTATTTGGGTAAGGATTAATATTATGTTCATAAAAATACCGTCGCAAGTAATGTATTATTTTAAAACCAATTTGATTTCCATAAAACCGGCCAAGAGCGAGTCGGACTCGCCCATAAAGGGTTCCGTAGCAGCAAGTAATAACATACTATAAAAGTTCTTGTAGTTGGTTCCAACTTTGAAAGGTTTACGATTTATGACGTATTAAAAAAAAAAACTTGAGAGGTGTCAAGGCACGTCGAAAATCGCTATGAACCTGTTAAAAAGGTTCAAGCGATTTTCGACCCTCCACCCCACACTACCCCACTCCACTCCGCTCCACTTCGCTCCACTCCGCTCCACTCCGCTCCACTTCGCTCCACTCCGCTCTACTCCACTCCGCTCCGCTCCGCTCCGCTCCGCTCCACTCCCTTCCACTCCACTCCACTCCGCTCCACTCCACTCCACTCCACTCCGCTCCACTCCACTCCACTCCGCTCCACTCCACTCCACTCCGCTCCACTCCACTCCACTCCACTCCAATCCACTCCGCTCCACTCCACTCCACTCCACTCCACTCCACTCCACTCCACTCCACTCCACTGCACTGCACTCCACTCCACTGCACTCCACTCCACTCCACTGCACTCCACTCCACTCCACTACCTATTATAGCTGTAAAAATGAAGTTGACAAACTTACATTTGCAGTTGTTCTCCGATACATTTTGTTTAGGAAAATGTTATCCCAGTACGTTTTATAAGTTGGTCAACTATTACTCGTAAACTTGTAAAGCCCACTTAGTCATGATAATTTTCTTTTAAACTTCGTTATATATACTACTATTGTAAATTTTTTCACACCCCCAAACATAACCGTTTAGCTGGTAGAGGGGGGGGACACTCGAGTAGGGCAAAAATTAGCACTTTAAAGCTTAATATTTCACAAACGAATCTTTTTATCAAAAAATTGTTGATGGAAACTACCAATATTTTTTAAAGGCCTATTTAATGATACCCCACACTAAGGGGTACGCGAGAAAAAAAAAACCGGCCAAGTGCGAGTTGGACTCGCCCATGAAGGGTTCCGTAGCAGCAAGCATAGATTAGAGATATAATTATATTGAGATTAGTAAGTAATATACACAAACAAAAAAAATAACTTTGTTTTTCATAGTATTTGTATGAATGGCAAAGTTATATTTGCGGTTTTTGAAAATATACTATATCTCAAAAACTGCTAACTGTATCTCATCCAAACCAATTTTCGTTGGTAGTTTTGGTTGAGGTCTACATTACATATTTTTTTTAGTTTTATCATTCTCTTATTTTAGAAGTTACGGGGGGGGGGGGACACACTTTTTACCACTTTGGAAGTGTCTCTCGCGCAAACTGTTCAGTTTAGAAAAAAATGATGTTAGTAACCTCAATATCATTTTTAAAGACCTATTCATAGATACCCCACACGTATGGGTTTGGTGAAAAAAAAATTTTTGAGTTTCAATTCTAAGTATGGGGGGCATCCCCAAAATTTGTTTTGTTTTGATTTTTGTGTGAAAATCCTAATGCGGTTCACATAATACATCTTTCTACCAAGTTTCAACAGGATAGCTCTTATACTTTCGACAGAAAGTGGCTGTGACATACACGGACAGACAGACAGACAGACAGACAGACATGACGAATCTATAAGGGTTCCGTTTTTGCCATTTGGCTACGGAACCCTAAAAACATCCCCGCTTTACGTGTACAGGAGGTACCCTAAAAAAAATATTTTACGAGATTTTATTTTACCACTTTTTTGACGCAACAAATCCGTATATTTACACCAAATTACAGCTTTCTAGTGCTGGGCGTCTCTGAGCTAAGCTGCGGACAGACGGACGGACGGACGGACGGACATGGCGAAACTATAAGGGTTCCTTGTTGACTACGGAACCCTAAAAAAGGTTATAGTGAGTTAACCTTAAAAGATAGATATATGCTGTCGCGGACTTTATTTTAGAACGTTTCATGAGGAAAAATTCCGTCATACATAATTTTTGCGTAATGTAAACCGTTTACGCAGCACACGCAACGGAAGCTCTCAATAAGAATTTCCCGATTTGACAACATTTTTCATTGCTGCTCTGCTCCTATTGGTCATAGCGTGATGTTATATAGCCTATAGCCTTCCTCGATAAATGGCCTATCCAACACAAAAAGAATTATTCAAATCGAACCAGAATTTCCTGAGATTAGCGCGTTTTTAATAGTTGGCATAGCGTCGGCCTAATTCGTTAACCTGCTAAATACGTTTTTGCAAAGTTTACAGGACGAAGAAAAAACTGAATAATATCTTTATTAGTTTAGCAATCAAAATTTTGAAAATCCCGTTGGCGTATATATTTTTTCTTGATATTTTAAAAACATAATATCTAAGAAAACCTAAACACATTTTACAAAATTGAGGAAAACAATAATTAAGCAGTTATTCGAAGTGAAGTTTGAATTTGGTTGAGGACTTAGCAGTTTTTTTAAATTAAATTTAGTATGGTAAATTAATGGTAATAATGGTGTACCTATAGATAATTATTTTAATTGTGCAGTTAAACGAATTCAATCAGTAATCAAAATATTTATTATTAAAAATTTAACAATCAGTCTTCTTTAGACTAGTAAACAGGGTTAATATATCTAAGCTGAACTCTTCATCGGTGGGAGGGGTTCGCATCGGCGTCGGGAGAACGATGAAGTACTTGGGACTCTTCCTCGACAGCCGGTGGAACTTCAGGGAGCACTTCCTGCATTTGGCCCCAAAGCTGAACCTGGCAGCAGCCACCCTCAGGCCGACTCCTGCCCAGTCTCAGCGGGCCAAACGCCTCCTGCCAGAGGTTCATGGCTATACGGATAATCTGAGGATACCGCACGATCGCCGGCGAATCGGCCAACCTCCTTGCCGGATTACTGCCCTGGGATCTGGAGGCGACGGCTCTCCAGCGCGTCTATGAGTGGCGCTTGGAGGCGCATCGCTGGGGCAAATCCCCGCTGCTTTGACTTTTCGAAGCGCGGCGGGAAGAGCTCCGGCGCGATCTCAGGGCAGTATGGAGGGTGCGACTGTTGCAACCGAGGTCCGGGTACGCCGCAATCGCGGCGGTAAGACCCCTCCTTGAGGAGTGGCTGGATAGGCGTCACGGCGTCCTGACCTACTGCCTGACGCCGGTCCTCATCGGACACGGAAGTTTCGGCAGGTACCTGTGTCGGATAGGGAAGGAAGAAAGGCCTGGGTGTCACCACTGCGAGGATCGCCCGGAGGACACGGTGGAGCATACGGTGCAGGACTGCCCCGCTTGGGCAGAACACCGCCGTGCCGTGTCCTCACGACGGCGAAAGCGGCGACCTCTCGCGCCCGGCATTGGTCGAGGCAATGCGGAGCGAAACGGAATGGGAAGCAGTCGGCTCCTTTTGCGAAGCAGTCATGCTAGCGAAGGAGGAGGCGGGACGCGTAGGAGAGAGGACAGCGTCTACCTCACAGTCCAGCCGCAGTGGTAGACGCCTACGGCGTCGGACGTCGCAAGACGATTTCCGGCCACCGTAGGTGCGGGCATCCGGGCGCCGAGTAATGAACGACTCGCTGTCCGACCATGGACCATGTCCGGGACGACGGCGCGTTGTGTTCCACGCGCGCCTCAAAGAGTGTCAGCACAATGACGGCTTTGGCCCCCCCTTAGAGGGCCAAAGCCTGCCGGGGTCGCGGGACTTACGAATACCGTGACCCCGGAATGTAAAGGCTATTAAAGGACACGGTGGATTTTAGTCAGTACAAGTCCGACAGTCCCTCCTGCCCTGCCTTGGGTGGGAGGACTCATTTGATGATTTTACTACGATAAAAAAATGCTAAACTCTTCATAAACAATCAGTAATAGTTTTAATATACGTTATTATAATGTGTTGTCTGTCTTGTAGTACGTGTTGTACTCCTAAGTATTTTATTATTATTAATGACAGCTATTAAATATTGTCTTACTACTGCTACTGTATCACAATCAATTAATTATTACAACAATAAAATAAAATAATCAATTTTCCCAAATGGCACGTGACTTTGGGACCGATGTCAGTGCAAAACTGAGGCCTCAAGAGGATTTAGCAGGTTTGCGTTATGGAGATTGGCTAGTGATAAGAAAGCAGTTTTTCGGGCATAGCATTTGTCACCTTTTTAGGCTGATATCGCTGTTATTTCTTAAATGCTACGGTAGATATTAGGCTGAATTTTCGAACTGCATCAAAAAGTCAATTTTGCCAAAAATGGACTTAGCAGGTTAACGAATTAGGCCGACGATAGGTGAATGTGCTCTTAGACAATCCCACATTAGTTTTACTTTTCGCCACCATGGGCGCTGCAATCGAATAGTACTACCCCCACCTAGTACTTCGCACCCAGCGAATAGGGTCGTATCGGACAGAAATAAAAATAACTACGTCACCACAGATATCAGAGGCAAAACCCACAGATATTTATAAAGCAATATTTCGCTTTCCTCATTTGTTTTCATAACTGGATATCCTTTTAAATTTCTCATAGGAGACCATTACCAAATACCTGCCGAGGACATTTTCGATTTACCTTCGTGTGTTTGTTTTGAAAAAAATCCAATTCCGAATGGCATTTGGGGATATTCACTTAATAAATTTGTTTATTGCCGCAGGTGCCATTAAATCAAACCTTTGCTACCCATGTAGGACAAAGGGTACGCCCATACAACAGGTAGAGCGGAGAAGTTTCATTGAAAATTATGTGTTATTTTCTTGTACCGTATTTTTGGTTGCTAGTTGTGTATGTAAAGTAATGATCTTTAAAAGTATCTAAAGATGTCTATTTCTGACCTAAATATAATTATGACAATCGTATGCTTTTTTTCGATAGCCCCTGCCAATCCAAAACATTTACCTTCATATCGTTATTGCTGTAAGAGGCCCTAGCATGAATTGTATGTATTTGACCGTATAGTACGTGAAGTATTACGACGCGCTTTTTAATCTTCCATATAGTTTAGTGTACGAATGAGGAAAACGACTTCAAAAGGAGGAGGTTCTCAATTCTGAGTTATTCCGTTCTGATCCCCAAAAACTGATTACCTCGGGGATCAGACTTACTTCGTACCACCTCAGAATAAATTTACCTCTTAAACCTTCCCTGGACTTCCACAAATAAATCAAAACCAAAATTAGCCAAATCGGTCCAGCCGTTCTCGAGTTTTAGCGAGAATAACGAACAGCAATTAATTTTTTAATATAGACTAGCTGACCGGGCAAACTTCGTACCGCCTCACCTTTTAAACCTTCCCTGGACTTCCAGAAGTAATTCAAGACCAAAATTAGCCAATTCAGTCCAGCCGTTCTCGAGTTTTAGCGAGACTAACGAACAGCAATTGATTTTTATATATAAGAAGATTATTTTCTATTCCGCTGTCGGTACTCATTTTTTTTAAATCATCGGATCTGGCGTTCCACCGAGCACACGGGATTTTTACATAAAGTAAGTATGTATATTGATGTTATCAAAGAATGAACGAAGATTTTTCAACTGTGTAAACTGACTATGATGCTTCTAAACGAAACACAGTGTGTTAAAAAGTAGTGCCAACAATTTATTCACATCCAATCGTGTATTTTGAGCACAGAACACAATGTAACTTCTGTAAATCTTCATGCGTGGTGACACTGACTAAGGATGTAGATCCACGGCTCGTGAATACAAAGTCATATTTATTTGTGAAAACAACACTTTTTTGTTCGATTTTAATGTTTTGTTATTAACGGGCGGTTATTTGTAGCTTGCTTTGTTTGTTTATACTCGGCTATTTTTAAATGTTCGTTACAATTATATTGAGTTATGGAACCAGATAGTACAGACAGAGTTTCTTTTTCACCTATGTAAGCCTATGCAGAGGTTATAGTCTCTTTTAAAGTCCAGACATGACCTTGGTCTACACATATACCGACCATGTCTATACTCTTAATACTTAAAATGCGAAAGTTTGAATGTTTGGACGGATAGAGATGTTTGTTATTCAATCACGTTAGAATGACTGGACAGATCAATCAGATCAATGTTTGAAACACACGTGGATAAATTTTGACATTCACGCGAACGAAGTACAATTAGCTATGTTATAATTAACAGTAAGTCCAAGCATTTCTAATTTCATCATTTCTTTTCATCGTGTCATTTCATAATTTCATTTCATAATTCATTTCATAATTTCATTTCATCATTTCTATTCATCATTTTATTTCAACATTAGGTACATTTTATCATTTGATTTCACAATTTCATATCATCTTTACCATTGATTCTAAATAATTATGCACAGTTTTGTAGGAAGCAAACCTATAGCCATTTTAAATACCAATAGAAAGTCCACCATACAATAAAACCACAAAGACAGTGTTTTCAATTGGTTGCCTGTCAGACTGTCAGAGTCAGACGAAGGTCACACAGTCAGAGCAGACGTGTTCTTACTCGGCTTCTCATTTCCTTCGATGTCTCGCGAACCAATGCGGACTAAGCTTTAGGTCGGTTAGTTTGTAAGATTGGGACTTGTGACAATTTTGCTTTTTTTTTAATTTTGCACCACTCTAGTGATTTTACTGTATCGTATGCCTTTTTTTTAGCGTGGTAAAATCTCCAAATGAGTCCTCCCACCCCGGGAGGGACTGTCAGACTTGTACTGACTAAAATCCACGGTGTCCTTCAGTAGCACTTTATGTTCCGGGGTCACGGTAATGAGATAAGTCCCGCGACCCCGGCAGGCTTTGGCCCTCTAGAGGGGGGCCCCGTCATTATGCTGACGCTCTTTGAGGCGCGCGTGGAACATACGCGCCGTCGACCCGGGCATGGTCCATGGTCGGGCAGCGAGTTGATATTGTATGCCTTTGCAAACATTGAATCACACACAAAAACCCAGACACGGAACAACTACATGTAGGTGTAGGTCATACAAATATTGGTTCGGAGTGGGGATAAAACCCGCGACACGCTGCGCAGCAGTCAGCACTGCGTCAACCGTGCCAACAGCTTTCTCAAGTGTGGTGTTCACACAAAAATTGAGAAGAACTTCCCTGTATTCTGTACTAAAAACAAAATCTACACTAATATTATAAAAATAATGATTTGGAAATTTTGTGTCTGTAATGAATAAACTCGGTGTCGACCGCGGCGGAGGTGGTGTGACGACCTGATCATGTTCGCGGGGCAGACATGGCCAGAAATTGCCCAAAATAGAGAGGTTTGGAAGAAGAAAGGGGAGGCCTTTGCCCAGCAGTGGGACACAGACTAGGCTAATAAAAAACAAAGAATAAACTCAAAAACTACTCAGCCGATTTCAAAATTATTTTCACCATTAGAAAGCTACATTCACCCTGAGTAACATAGGCCACCCGTGCGAAGCCGACACGGGCCGCTATTTTATTATAATAAAAATGTCCAGACTCCCCACTCTTCGCGGCCGCCACAAACAAAGCGTCGTTCAAGCTATTACTCAATTTCCTCACTTCCTTCGATTGTCAATTGACAATAAAACGATCGAACAATCAAATATTTTGCTTCGGCCCCTTTCAACCCCCTCTCCAACCCCCTCCCGCCCCCTTTCACACCTCTCATCCCCTGGCAATAAATAAGGAAATTAGTTTTTGTTTGCCTATTTGCAGGACAGATTTTTGAGTGATTTCTCCCTCGCCTCTTGGAAGGTATTGTCGTGTTTTAGGGTTCAGTAGTTAAAGGGTGCCGTCTGCTAGCCCGTTACATCTTTAAAACCGTAATAGATAGACAAAAAGTAAAGAAATAGTGGTATTTTCAGAAATAATGATCAAAATGTCAAGAGTTATCAAACGGGACAAGAAATCTCCAAGTTTTCCATCGAGGCTCTATAAGGAAAGGAGAGAGACTCTACTGAAAATTTGTAAAACACATTGGCCCATAAACATAGGACCCATCGGAATATTAAAATAATTTAAAGACCTAGGAGCCTAAAAGGCCAATATTAAGATAATAATATTAAGAATTGCCTCTGGTCAAGATAAAAAAGCCCTTGAATTACGTGAAGCATCAACATGCACAATTGCACATTACAGCGTTTAAGACGGAAAACGGTATTTTTAGATACTTTGTAGTATTTTAGTTAAGTTTTGTTATATTTTAGTAATGTGCATTTAATTGTTAATTTAATATTAAGTTAAACTATTAATTAGGTACGATAAAATTAAGAAAATGGTCGCTAGTTATTAATATGAATCAAGTCAATCTGACCATCTTTAAGAATTTTATCGTATTTATTATTTCATTTCATTTATTTTCATATTATTTATTTATTTTCGTATTATCCCAAGACCAGAACTGATATGTCCGTGCTCAGGTAAATGAAAGGCGTTGTTCTTTAGCAAGCGTATAATGCGAACTGAACCGATACATAATGTGACATCTTATTAATAGGGACTCCTGTATGATAATTTATAAATGTGGGTACTAATACATTACAAGAACCTTAAGTGATTAGATCCGACTCGCACTTGGCCAAGTGTTTTTTATTGTGTATTGTAATGAAGGAAGTCTGCGGAGCGTCCTGATTTATTAAAATATTGCCAGATGTTTTTCTTGATCGGTAATATTGATCAAATTGATGGAGTTTATTTTTAAATATAGCTTTCACAGGTAAATTATATTCAAACAGTATTTTTACATTTTTATTTACTTATTATTTTTGCATTCCCTTTTCAACTGCTTAGAAACAACATTTAGGAAACAATCGTTAACAAGTTCTTTTTAAAACCTGCCTGATTCATCTTAGTCACTAAGTAACCATCCTCCGCTTTACTGTTGACATTATGATGTCCCCAGTTCAAAAAATATTCAATGATCGGAGGCCTTAGCCCAAGGTTTCCGTATTTCTCGTACAGCGCACTTGAAGCACGTCTTGAAGGATGTAGGGCGTTTATTGTATGGAAAATTAAAAAGGGCCTCTAGTGTACGACCTAGGAACTATTATTTTCCATCAAGTTAACGTCAAAGTTCTGGAAAGACTTTGTGGAAATATGACTTTCCACGTTACTGAAAAAAAAATGTCATCGGCAAGTGCATTCTAACGTTTCTTTTTTTTAGATGGTAAATTCAACAAAATTGTCCCGCCCTTTATAGCTTTATTAAGACTCGTAACTTGTATAATATCGGGCACGCCGTAGTCGCGGCAGTAAGACCCCTCTTTGAAGAGTGGCTGAAGAGGGGCCACGGGGTCGTCACCTTCCGCTTGACGCAGGTCCTCACCGGACCCGGATGTTTCGGGAGATTCCTGTGTCAAACTCAAACTCAAAGTATTTATTTCAATTTAACCTTTACAGATTCTTTTGAATTGTCAAAAAATGTGTCTTGTTAGGAAGGAAGAATCACCTAGATATCACCACATGTATGATATAAAACAAAATATCCATAATTCTAAAAACACTAAATCGTTGAACTGAAGAAAGAAAGGTGTCCTCAAAAGATGTTTCAACGAAAATAAAAACAAAATCAGTCCCTTACAAGAAACCTTAGATAACAACATCACAATAGAACGGCTCGTCCTTTGTCCGGCCGTCGCTGAGCGATGAATATTTAAATTACATGGAACGGACGACATTCCGTGTATTCACCCTTTAAATGTTCACAATCGTGGGGTAATGTAGTTGTTATTGTGGTACCAGGGATACATGGCTCTGTAGGAGACCTACATAATGTTAAATGAAAACTAGGAAATAAAAATCATTGCTATTATAAGTGCGACGAGTTTGTTAGTTACGAAAATACGTCCAATCCAGCTTTTTACGCCTAGGATCAGACCCGTATACTCATGGCGCGTAGTGTTCCACGAAAAAGTGAGTTAATGGAGCTATTACAAACGATTTTGTACCTCATAGGGCCAAACAAACTGTCTTAAAATTTAACCGTATCCCTGGGACGCAAGGGGCAAATGAAGAAGTAAGAGTCTGACAATACTTTCCTCTTTACATTTCATATTTAATGATGATTTTACTACAAAAAAAATAGGTTCAATTTGTTCCGGCTGTTTTCAAAATAGATTGCTGAAATTTAGCTAAAAACATCATGAGTAAACCAGGACATCGAGAAACTAAAATTACGAAAACATTGACGGCACGGCAGAGGGTAAGCGATTGGGTGCTGAGCTATGTATCGCGGATTCGATTCTCAAAGAGAACAATATATTTATTTGTTTAGTGTACACTCTACAGGTAGTCGTTACTGGTCACGGTGTTTGTGTGTATAAGTTTAAATGTTTGTAAACGCACCCATATCCATAGCACGAGAGACATTACTAGTGAGGAATAACGTTCATAAAACCCACTGTCACCCCACAGAAATAAGCCTGAGATCCAAGAATAGAAACATTATAGTTTCTCTACAATCAGGCATAAAACAGCTCCATTCACAAAACTAAATACCTATCACATGATGTAAAACCTTCATTCCTAGATTTACAATTGAAATTACAACCAAAACTACCTGAAAGGGACAGACCCATTTGTGGCACAAAGCCGGGCGGTGAAGATGTATGGCCGTCCGCACTTATCTAGATAGGCTCAGATAAATCCAGGCTAAGTAGTTGGTCTGATAGGATAGCCATGACCTGGTTACGTAGTACTGGAATTAGCTGCTATTGTAACTGTACTGTGATTTTATTGGTATGGCCGATCTAAAGACGACACGATTGGCGTAGTGGCTTAGTGATTGTAGTGCTGCGCAGCGTACCGCGGGTTCGGTTATTCATATTATTATTCTTATCCGACCATCTTCTACGAGGTCTACCGCAACGCCTTCTGGCTGTGTCAGGGCTCTACATAGTGGTTATTTTGGCCCACAGTTCATTGCGCATTCGGCAGACGTAGCCAGTCCAATCCCGCATCTTGGTATTATAAATGTTTTTTTTTTTTGACGTGACAATGTCTTATAATTCGAGGGAGCCGGCTGCACGCACGAAAAAACATGACGTCATGCCGTCATGCGGCGTTACCTCGCTCTGAGGCGTTCCAATTTTCAATTGTTTATAGCAACGTAAGTGCAGTATTTTTTTTCTTATGAAGTTGTCATGTTCAACTATCGTCAGTAAACCGACTTTACAGACAACCGATTTTTTTTTTGCTTTTAGTAATTTTCTTGCTGAAGTTACGTGTTGCACTCGAGTACAAAGATTTTTCACCTCGTGCTTGAGCGTTAGCGAGGGAATTTTGATGACCGAGCGGCGAGTGATTCAAAAATTAGAATCTTGAGCGTTAGCGAGGAAGTACGCGGTTAGAATAGAATAGAACTTCACTGATGCGACGTAGAATTTATCGTGATAATATTATTTGCTAGAATTACTGTATTTAATACTTTCAACTGTAGCACTGTCACTTTGTTTATAACGTTTGTTTACATCTAAACTGAAATTGTTCTTCAAGATAACACTTGCACGATATATTTATCGGTTAATGTTCACTTTAACTCACAATACGTAATAGTAGTTTGGTATTTATAATTAAATCAATTTATTAAAAACTTTCGGTAAGGAACTTAGTGTTTACGCGACGGCAGCGCCATCTAGCCTTAGGTTATAAAGAAATTTTGCACTATTGTTTGTGAACACTTTTGATCCCAAAATAAATAGAAACACCGGACATCCCGAATCCAGCCGAGCGCACCCGAAGGCTTCCGATTGAATCTGAGCTCGCTGTCCAACAATACAAATAGGTGAGCAGTGCGCATTGAGCCATCTTATCAGGCGGGTCGGTTGGACCCAACATTTGTAACGCACGTATCAGCCGGGGCGCTTCAGACCAACATTTGTATTGGCTTATCAATTACGTGGTTTTTATGGTACAGTGAAAGAGAAATGTAGCGATACAGATAAATATACAGAAAATATAGTGGCGTCCTCCATGACGCAAATCAAGATCGAGGCCTTAGTTGTATGGAAAATGTAAAAACGCCTCTAGTGTAGGAAGAAGGAATTATTTTTTCCATCAAATTAACGTTAAAATTCCCGTTTACTTTATGTCGCAAAAACGTGAAAAACGAGACTCAATGTATTGGAAATTCAAATACAAAAATGACGAAATGCCACCTTATTTGCTATTTTGTTTAGTTGTCGAAACGTTAAAGTGATGAAAAGTATGTACCTACCTAACCACGAGGAGCTAGACAGACTGACAATCTTGTTGGATCTTTGTGGATGGGTCAGCCTGGTGTTATTGTATTTAAACATGCTGTCGATAGTACAAGAAGAACCAACATTTTTGGTTTTCTACTATCCCGGTGATCTATTTCGCAATACATGTTTTTCTGGATTTGATGATAAAGTCAAAATTACATACCCATGTGGTGTGCCTACACACTTATGTGGTGTAAAAGTAGAACTTGCGGTAAAACCTCAAACAGGTGAAATTCTTTTCTATATTATGTTTCTTAAATAAAATATGCAAGACCTCCTCAAAATTCCACATACGCACCTCCTTATCACTTGAACAAAAGTCAAACCTTGAATAAAAAACATTCTTCCCCAACTTCAAGGAGACGTATCTGTGTCCACTATCAGGCTCCCTGCCTACCCCAGGGCCCCGCAGCCCCGCAGCCCCGCAGGCAACCAGCTTCACATACAAATGATATCACTCCTCCGTGTCGATATGTCCGTCTGTACAAAACCCCAACCACGCAGATAACAGCGGATGTTCGTATTGAGGAAAATCCACCCCTTAGCTGATAAGGGGATGATTCTGGGGTTTTTTTTTAACTGAAAGTGGGGTGTTCTGAATTGTATTTTGTGATTGTTGGTTCTGTAGCTAAATGTGATTTTTACGGGAAAAAAATACCTATAGGTTTTTCGGTGTCTTTAACATTTTGCTGATGGCGAGAAGAGAATCAGTTTAACTTTCTTGCCTTAAATAATTAGATGGGTATATGAATAAGGAAGTATCGGTAGATCTACATAGATCGATTGACTTCTCGAATCGAACCACTGTGAGTTTTGACAATCCTGCAAGCTACCTGAAGAGTTAACTGTGCTAGTATCAAAATACTCATAGTATACAATATATCAATACTTATACTCGTATTAAACAAACAGCAAGAATCAAATAAAGAAACGTCTGACCTAGTAGCCGCTCATCAAACGGAAAATATTGCCTGATCTGGGAATTGAACCTTTTCAGACTTCACGCTCAACAATTACGATTGTACTAATGATTAGATCAACGAAAAAAATTTAGCTTATTATCTTTTTTTCATAACGTTACAGTTTTCAGTTTCTCCAATAGAACCCTAAAAGCAGGCATACAATGGCGTCCACTGAATATTTCGTAACAAAGCGGTAACATCGTCACATGGGGGTAGACAGACAATATCACATGTCATTTAACAATACATGAAACAAAATCAACGTTGACAGGATTAGCAGAATGTGTTGCTATTGTTAATAATATCAGTCCGTTATCCACGAGGACAATTTACCTAATTTTGCCATAAATAAGTTACATTTACAGTAAAGACTGCCATTTAAAAATTCCCAATGGAAAAATCCCATGAAGAAATTCGCGAGACTGTCCAAACTGCGGGACTAGGGCGAGTTGTTTGATCAGTAGATATGCAAAGAATTACTTTAAATGTATAGGAAGGTATCAAATAGTTTTTTAAAAGAGTACTGTACTTTTGGAACGCAAAGGGCAACTGAAGCGTAGGCGTTAAGTCTGACAGTCCCCCGCTTGGGCAGAGCACCGCCGTGTCCTCACGGAGGCGATAGGCGGCGACCTCTCGCGCCCGGCACTGGTCGAGGCCATGCTGCGGGGCGAGACGGAATGGGAAGCGGTCGCCTCCTTCTGCGAAGCAGTCATGCTAGCAAAGGAGGCTGCGGGACGCGTGAGGGAGAGGACAGCATCCACCTCGAGACCCAGCCGCCGCGGGAGACGCCCACGGCAACGGACGTCGTAAGACGATCTCCGGCCACCGTAGGCGCAGGCATGCGGGCGTGGAGTTATGGGTGACATGCTGCTCGATCATGGACCATGCCCGGGTCGACGGCGCGTTGTGTTCGACGCGCGCCTCAAAGAGCTGTCAGCAATCTGACGGGGCCCCCTAAGAGGGCCAAAGCCTGCCGGGGTCGCGGGACAGTCTCACCTGGTAACCGTGACCCTGGTACATAAAGGGCTATTAAAGGAACACCGTGGATTTTAGTCAGTACAAGTCTGACAGTCCCTCCCGCCCCACTCTGGGCGGGAGGACTCATTTGATGATTTTACCACGAAAAAAAAAAGGAAAGTCTGATAGTCCCTTAAAAAAGGGGTTATACTTTTACCTACAGTTTGCAAAGGGTACTTGGACCAGATGATTGTTGTGAGTGATAGACTACCCGACAGCTATTTGTCCGGTGTTCATAATGTTACTGTCTCGTAGAGAACTCGAATATCGCTAGAATTTTTAAACGTTACCATTTTAATTCTACCATTTAAAATTCTAGCATTTTTCATTTTTTGCATAAACCAGAATTCCATGATTGCCAGTTGCACTCTCTTGAGATCACAGACCAACGACGCAGTCATATAAATCCCGTAATGAAAAGACCACGCTGTAATTCACAGCTAAATGATCCCGAGAGACTATCTACCGGAGATATTCTCTAGAGTACGATTCACACCTGACGACGCGCGACGAAGCGCAACTATGCGCATTATGCAATGAGATAATGAGATAATCAGCAATCGGCGTGCTTGTATCACCAGATGTATGAATGTGGATGGTGAAAGGAGTATGTAAGGATCGTAGCAGGGGGCGCTAGGTATGTTGTTTCTGACACTCCCATGGGAAAAAGGCATGAGTGTATGTATATGTAATATGTATACATGGATAGTGAGATAAATATTATTGTCTCAGGGGATCTAAAAAGCCATTTTAGCAGAATCATATCAGACTTTTGGACCACCTGCACCAGATAAATTAACCCGTGAAGTCAGAACTAGGAGGAGTAACGTATTGCAAATTTTAAGAGCGTCGTATCTTCTTCAATTTTGGCTTACGTAACAATATAAAAGATACGGGTCAAATAATTTTTGAAATGTAACTTATATGGACTAATTACATATTGCAGGCATTTTGGCCAAAAGGATGCGATTGCACCGGTGTGCGACACAAATGTTCGCTCTGGTGGTGGACTTACTCTAGCAAACAGGAACAAATTGTGCGATAATATTCTAAAAATGCTCGCGCACTTCTGGACATTGGAAGCTACACGCCATACTAGCTTAGTACTCGCACTGGTGAAGAGCGCGAACAAATATGCCGCATACTATTTTAGTGGAGTCGTACCACTATGATGGCATGATCGTTTTTTCGACATATACACCACATAAACACGACCACAGCCTACACTAGGGGGCTCACTCGACATTAACAAGCTCATGTTTCAGATTAGCCGCCGTTCACACAGTGATTAGACTGTGAGCTTTGATGCGGTTTGCACGGTCATTGGCAATGACGTCACATTAACAGCAGGCCACGAATTAATGACAGGCATGTTGCGATCAGCGACTATAGAGAAAACTAATGAGATGATTGTTTAGAACATGCTACGAATCATTGAGACATAACTTGCGTGATGAAACAAGTGACGCGTTTGGGCGTTTGGCGCTTTTTGCAAGACGCGAAACTGTGAACGGGGCTTTATTAAAATAGTTTGTTGTTATTCATTTAAGGTTATAAGCAATGAATATAATGTAGAATGAAGTGAACAATGTTAAATTAAGCTTATTGCTAGAACACAAGTCGTGACTCTGAGAATTCTCAGTTAGAATTAATTATTTTTATACTACAACACGTTAAAATTTAACTAGGCTTGTATTTTATTACAATTTTAAATAACGCACACGTACAAGTAAGTTTTGATATACGTATTAACATTATTTTAGCCTCAAAACATTTTCGTTATCCACAACAAACATGAAATAAAATACTAAACTGCTAGAATATTCTATATTTCTTTAATCTGTTTCTCTTTATTCTGACTATAAGCATCCCATATAAGACTTCTTGCAGCATTTCCTACAACAAGGATACTTTTTCCTCGCATAAGTATCTCCCTTCTTCTTCTTCCCCTTGGACTCACCGAATCTCGGGCATTCTTCAGTCACTCCATCATGTCTGTTAGAAAGCTGTCTCAATTTAAACTGTTTGATCTTCTGCTTCTCCAATTCTCTCAATTTCAACCAGATATCCAACTTCTTCTGGAGTTTCATCATTTTCTTCACCTTCTCTTCTTTCTTCAGAATTAACTCGTCTTCAGTTTTAAATATTCCTGTTTTCACGAGCGCATGTTTGACGTGGTCGAAGCCTAGGTTTTTGGGTTTAGGTGCTGGTTTAGCTAGTCGTCTTCCATCTTTTGACAAATTTGTTTGTAGAAGTGTTTCGCATTCTTTGGACCCGTTACATGTTATCTGTTGCTGTGCAAGTTCTGTTCCGTTGAAGCTGTCTACTAAAGCGAGCAGCTCATGCATGTAGGTAATGCCTTGCTTAGCATCAGAATCGTTACTTTTTTCTAGAGTTTGTATGGTATCAGCCACGGCTTCATTGAGTTGATTGTAAACGGCTGACTTTTCTTTTTCTAAGTCTTGTACTTTTTCTGCTTTATCCACGTCGGCTTCTGTTGCGATTGTTATGCTTGCGCACTTTACTTGGCAAATGGTATGAAGTACTACAATAAACAAACAAAATTTCATTTTATTTTTATTCTTGAACGACTTGTCACATACTCGTGTGTAGAGCTCTGTACATTTTATATCTTTAATCAATATATTCTCGCTACGATATTTTATTTACTTTCGTAATGTATTTCAATTTTGCTATTTGTTTTATCGCTGGCGATTTTGTTTTTACAGTTGAGTGGTTTTCCTCTTTGACCGAGTTTGGAATGTATTGGATGTATTTCGATTATTTACATTGCAGGATGAATTTAAAACGTTCCGAATTGTGCATTCATTTCACTTTAAATTTACTTTTTAATTACTATTGAAGGTATAAACTTGTACTTACTACTTATATTTTCATGTTGAAATTAACATAATAAGCAACACTGTGATCTCTATTTTTAAAAAATATATTTCTTATACAGAACCCGTTGTGTTGTTTCTA
Organism: Agrotis exclamationis; assembly: GCA_950005045.1. NCBI lineage: Eukaryota > Metazoa > Arthropoda > Insecta > Lepidoptera > Noctuidae > Agrotis > Agrotis exclamationis. The sequence continues at coordinate 15,844,681 of OX465441.1, forward strand.
GCTTGAACATCGCATGATACTGTACTTGATCTCCGTGTTAGTGAAAATATTTGGAAGACTTACACTGACCAAAGGTTGAAAAGTAGACAAGTATCATAATTAAATTAGTCCGCCTATCTTTTCTCCAACCATTTTAGAATTGATGCCACAACTCAGTTTCTGGATAATGCGCTTTGATAGGACTTATTGTCAGATATTCAACAGTCGAACTACCCGTAGCAATAGTCAAAGATTAACAGATGGCAGTCATATCTGACCAAGACATTGGGCTTCACGTGTTTGGATGTGATGGATGATCATTTATCCAGAGACTGACCTCAGCAAGATTCGCTTAGTATTAAAGGTCGAGCCGTATGGCTGTTATAATTTAACCTCGTGCCTTTTACACAACTGGAGCTCTCTTAAACTATCAACAAAGCTGCACAAGACAGTCTCTATTGTATTGTAATTCCAAGATGGCGGAGCGTCGTTAGCAAATCTTTAATTTCCACCCGCGGATACACTTTGCCTTTGAAATGGACAATTGCGGTCACTAAAACAGCGATTTCCAATATACGTGTTAACTTGTACTATTATTATTTATCATTGTGTTAACTTGTACTATTGTTACCGGCAATGACGTGGGTTTAAAAAAACAGGAATGTTGTAGTAGAACTCTTTTACAAAGTGTTTTTTTTTCTGTTTATCTACTTACACCTAACTAATTTAGCGGCTGCGGTTCTCAATTATCTGAGCGAGATATATCCGTATCGTATCCTTAATGTTTGGACCCATGACATAGTGTCAGTGGGACCATGTGAGAGGTGGTGGGTTGGCTCATATGTGTTTAACTAATGATTATATTATATTGGTTCCGCCTGGAAATAATCTTCAAGATTAAGCCACACATGCTGAGGTTGGTCTGTGGATGTGTGACCACTGACCATTATAGCGAGTTTCCTCCGTGCCTTGGAAATGCCGTTGTCTCCGGGTATTACTTGTAGATCTTTGACAATCGTTAGGTACTATTGTCAGAAGCTCATAGTCTGACAACCAATTTTACCAAGGAGTAGCATAGTAGCTCGATGTAAAAAACTGATATTTAGCTTTATTCGGTTCGACTGGAAGTCGACTCTGTCGTAGTTGGGAAAAGACAAGCAGATGATAATGGTTACATCGGTAAAATTATTCAGTGCAAAATCTGTAAGCCACTATGCGGGCCCAGTGTTTGCTAGTCGATGTCACATGTCTATGAAATGTTGCTCCAAGGCGTGACGCAAAAAATGACGGGGCCTCCCTTAGAGGGCCAAAATCTGCCGGGGTCTTCGGGGCTAACTAGCTACCATGACCCCGGAACGTAAAGGGCTATTGAAGGACCGTGGATTTTAGTCGTGGCGTGGGAGAACTCATTTGATGATTTTACCACGCTAAAAAAAGGCCGCATGACGCAAAGTTATGTGAAGTAACCCTTTCATGGCCCAACAATTGACATCAACAACAAAACCCAATCTTGCGTCTATCGCCGTCGATAAAGACGTCGCTAATCGAATCACAGCGTCGTCGCGGTGATCGACGTGGCGGCGCGAACGGGTTGACGCGGCCGGGCAGACGAGCGACTGTGATCTGCATAATGCTGTTATTTCAATAATTTAGTCAAGTTTTAGAATATTCCGTGATGAGCTATGAATAAATTGATTTGTGTTAAAAGGCGCTTGATGGTTTAGATTAAGATTTAACCCAATTTAAATTGTTCAGTTATCGAAGTATTATCATGAAATAAGACAAGATAGTCCATATACCATAAGTAAACCTCGAACACTGAAAATCTCTTTGTGCATTGACAGATTGACCGGAGCGCATTTGACGACATTAGATAGTCAACCAGCAAGTAAGTTTTTAATAGTCTCAAAAAGGGCGGTCAGACAGACACGAATTTTTTTTTTAACGTTGCCCCACACTATTAATTTCTCCTGTGTCGTGGGTGCGTTTACAAACATATAAACTCACAAACACAAACGCCCAGACCCGAAGCAACTACTTGTAGATCATACAAATATTTACTCCGTGCGGGAATCGAACCCGCGACACGCAGCGTAGCAGTCCAATCGCTCAGCCACTGCGATAACGGTGCCGTCAAACGAGGGATATAAGGGTCCCGTTTTTTTATTGGGACGTACGGAACTCTTATTTGCATGGCAATTAGCGGCGGCGGGCGCGGCGACTTCTCACGTCAAAATCAAAATCAAAGCGTTTATTTCAAATAGGCCAGTTACAGGCACTTTTGAATTGTCAAAGACAAAAATATAATTAAACACTAAAAAGTTATGGTGCTAGAGTCCCAGTCACAAGACATAAAAACTGTGAAAGTACCGTAAATGCCCATTCCAAGAAGTAGATCTCTATGGAGAAGAACGGGCAAGAAACTCCATGGACACTCTTTTTAGATCGCCAAAATTATTACAAAACCTTTGTTACATCATTCATTTTGAGATAGTACATTATGTGAGAACGATGTAGCAAGTTAAAAGTGTCCATACAGTAGAAAATTAAAACAAAGACAATTCAGAAACAAAAATTATCAATAGATAATCAAAATAAACACAGTTGGGACTGGTCAACTAAGAGGTGACCAGTCCCAACTGACAGCGCCCGTTCACGAACATGACACATGTATCAGCACCATTCAGCTTAACCATTTTGAAGGGAACTAAATGATCCGACATACGCGCCACCATCCGCGAGACATTTGAGTGAGCATGACATACTCTCAACCGCCTGGGTTATTCAAGTCAATAAGAGACGTAGGTACTCAGTGAATGTGGCTCCGAGGCACATAGTACTCACACAATGCTGGCTATGAAATATTATTTAATTTGTTAGATTTATAATTTTATGATCAAATTATAAATCTAACAAATTAAATATCAGATTATGTAAGTATACTTACATTATTTTAACTAAAAAGTTGCCCACCTGTACTGAAACGTATAAATCATCGTCGATATTAATTAGTTAACCGACTGGCGCGTTCGGAGAGGTAATAGTTAGTGGCGACACTGAGCAAGATTGACGGTAAGCTTTATTTAATCAAGACGACGTTTTGTTCGTTTTATGAATTAATGCGTTAATGGGCCCTTCGATGAAATAGGGGTGAGGTGGATGTTTCAAATAACGGAATGTAGCGATTTAAAATAAGTTTCATTATTACATTTTTTCAGGCATTTTTGCCTATCTGAAACCAAAAAGAGACAATACATTTTGAACTGTAAAAAAATAGCACCATAATCATGTCTCAGAAGTAAAATAATTGAAAATGACCACCTACTATATGCCCCTTTTGAATTTACACCCGGTATACAGGGTCTTTCTTTTAAATTGGTCAACGAGAAGCCTTAAGTGATACATATACACATTTTTGAGAGCCTTCAGCTCGTTTTGTATTTCAATAAATTTAGCATATTTATTTTTTTGATCGTGTGAATTATCCACAAAAAATAGTGTTTCCCAACGTTTTTTAATGCCATTCCACTCTGTTGTAGGTAAGGATCATTCCATTGTATGGTTCCTAGGAAAGTTTTCGTTGTATCTTATGAATGCGGATTTCCCCTTCTTTGCCAATTTAAAAGAAAGACCTTGTATATTTTTTTAATAATGTATTTATATGAATTTTCCTCAATAATTAAACAAATAAATCCTTTTCATTTGCGTCCGCCTGAGATCGTTCAGACGTGAGACAACAACTCTTGAGATGTAAATGCTCTCGGAAACAATTGAACGCCGCCGCCGGCACCATTGCACACTGTACCGGGCCGACAGACGGGCTGCTGCGAGCCACTCATTGTTGATGTTCATTAATTTATTATGACGGCCCACGGACTTGGACGAGCTCACGTTTAATAATCAAGCCTTCATATTATTAATCCCCTGTCGGCGTCTTTATTTCCTGATAGCTACAATCTTGGGGTTTCTGTAAGCGAACTCGGCGTCAAACAGCATCTATCTTCCATCGTTCAGAGCCGTATCGTCACTTACTTCGGACATGTTTCTCCGCGAGGAGGCTCGTCTGTGGAATGCCTTGTGGTGCAGGGCAAAGTGAATGGTACAAGCGCTCGAGGTAGATCACCAATGCGCTGGACAGACCAGATCAAGGCTGCATTGAGTGATCCTTTACACTAATGTACCGGGAAGCGAGAGGAATGGCGGCGAATTGTGAAGCGAGCCACCACCCACGATGTGACGACCACAACTACTCTGCACAGAATGTAGCGACTGAGAAGACAACCTTAGGGTCTTCAAGTCATGAGTGAATAGGTTAGTTTATAGGCATGTAGTGCTTCACCGTCAGCCACATCATTTCTTAACATCAGGCGAAAAAAAAAACGCTTTCGGGCCTCAAACGCTAAAGCGATTTAGATGAATTTAAATGACAACAACCGCTTTAGTAAATTTTCGTTTAGCAGCATTTGCCAAGGTATGTCCGACTGTCCGTGGATGGGTGACCATAATAATTACCACATACTAATGACCCAACCCGGCTCTACACGGGTGAAATCTCTACTATATTATGAATGATAAATACATATAAACCTTCCTCTTGAACCAATCTATATACTAAAAAAAACGCATCAAAATCCGTTGCTTAGTTTTAAAGATCTAAGCATACTGGACAGACAGTCGGAAGCGACTTTGTTTTATACTATGTAGTGACAAAGTTTCCTGTGTGGTCATTGGTCCGGCTCTCATTTGAATAGTAATACATATAATAACAATAAATGTTGGTTCTAAGTACTTGTTATTTGGCCATTAAAAATCTTTTGATCGGATTTATTATTTCAACTAAGGAAACATTTCACAAACCTAGCTAAAACCCACAAACACAAATGAAGGTGTTACAAACAATGTAAACCCTCTTAAGTAAATCTTAATTAACAAATTACTTTGGTCGGGCAGATTGAAGCACGATAGCGCACCACTCGAGCTAGTAGCTATCTGCCAGCACTGGCGGCTAGTAAAACAGTCTAGTGTAGCGCCGGCTCTGTTGAGACAAGAACCACGTTATCTTATAACTGGATGAATTTAGGTAAATGACTGGGAATCAGCTATTCAGAAGGATCACTTGGGGTAAGTGCTCGTATATTTTGGACTGCATTGTTCTTTCTGGCGGTCCTACATTCATTTCCCAGGACGGGCATGTGTCTTTTGATTTACTTTGACATCTTTTTTCTGGGATATTACCTATAAATTTCTTCACAATGCTTTCAAATAAACTACTAATAAAAATAATATGTCTTTTAGTTTATTTCGTCCCACTACAGTGCGAAAGTTTCGGAACAACAGCCTGAGTTCCAGCTAAGGTTTCTCACTTATCTAACTGAATTTATGTCTACGACTTACGTATGGCACACAATTAAGGTATTTCCCACTGAACCGTCTCGGCCTCCGAGCGTGATACCATCCATGTGTGTAAGGGTCAGTTCAGACCGAGACGCGAAGCGACGCGACGATGCGCGCACTCTTTTAAGAGCCATTCAAAATACGACTTTATTTTCTACACCAAAAGATACACATTTCATTGTGAGAATTTAGAATACGTTGAGATGCGCAGCGATGCGCCGCGCGACGCCTCGCGGCGCAGCGCGACGCATCTCAAAGCAGCGGTGCTGCGCTGCGCCTCTTAAGGCCTCACGACGTAGCGCGGCGTAGCGCGGCGCCGCTTGACGCCGCTCGCGGCCGCTCCACGATGCGAGGTGAAGACCGGGAGCTAGAGGTGACTAAGTATGCATAATTGTGAGTAACGAATTTCGCCAACCGATTTAAGTTAAGAAAAGGTCAAAGAATGAAAGAAAGAAAGAAAGTATTTATTTGCTGATAATGTAGGTATACATATAAGTTCGAATAATTGTGAATTGTGCCGATACATTTTGCCTAACAATGTATTTTTTGAATAACAATGTAGAACTTGCCGGTAAATTTTTTGGTTTTTTTTTTTTCGCCCTCTTCTCTTAATCGTAAACTGAATGTATTGAGTACATGATTTAAAATCATTTTAATGATTACTTCCGTAATAATTTATAGAAAAATCAGATCACAGCTTTTTGCGGGACAGATAAAGCGCATAATAATTATGTTTATGAATTCGGTCATAGTTGCCGTCACTCGGATTTTGCATACTCAACTACCTCTAGCCCCTGGACTATATAGCTGAGGCCGCCATTTGCAAATGGGACTGCGGGGGGATGCGGGGCGGGGCGGCACCACGTGGAGAATCTAAACACGTTCTGCTGCACCGCGCGGCGTCTGGATGCGCCTCGCGACGTTGCGATGCGTTTCGCGGCGCAGCGAGGCGCATCGCGGCACCGCGAGGCGTAGCGCGACGCAGCGTGAAATGACAGGCCTCTTCACGCATCGTCGCGTCGCTTCGCGTCTCGGTCTGAACTGACCCTAAGTAAATTAACAGTCTTTCATTTAGTTTTCTATTTGGCCGATGTAAGAATAAAGCAAAAAAAACCTATACAGGATGAATTGTTTTTTTTTTTGCTTTATTCTTAACCAACTGGACGTGGATCTCTTACCAGAATTTGATCCTTATTAGCAACACTATCGAATGGTGTAATGATACAAGGTGTGATTTTTTTCAAAATCAGCGGGTTCGATCCTGGCCAGGACTAAATTTTTTTCTAAAATCCTATGATGCAGTCAAATTGGCCTCAAGACGTTCAACGTTTTTTGATATTCCTCAAAGTTTCAGATAAAAGCCATCAACGCCCAGGTGAAAAATACAGCCTATATAGCACAGTACAATTTTCAACACTCTTCATCATGCTAAACTTCTGCTCATTCTTCACAAGTGACATGCGACGGTCGGGCAGCGGGCACAGACGTGCGGGGGGCTGCAATTACCGGAATGCAATTAGAGCGAGCGATGCCGCGACACAGCCGAACCCACAGGACAGGTACTAGTCTTACGCTCATACTCTACGGAGCTGGTAGGAACAAGTTAGTGTTGACGTGCTGCCTTTGTCTTCAGGAAGTGATGGATAGGTTTTTAGCCGGTAGTTTCATAATCAGGACGTCCTACGGCTGAAATGATGTGATCAGCCGTAGGACGTCTACTGCTGAAGGCCTCCCCCTTTAACCAATGGGACCGGTTGGAAGCGGCTTGCATCCAGCGTGATCATCTTTATCAGTTTCATCATCATGGCGGTGGCTTTAATATAACACTCAAATCAACCAATTTTCTCGAAACCTTTGCAGCCATTAACAAAGGGCTATGAATATATTAAAAACAAACAAATCGCAATTATAGTATACATCAACATCAGGCTATAAATATCTACAGCTGGGAAACAGGCCTCCTCTCTGTAAAAGGGAGTAGGCCGTAATTCACCACACGGGTCCAGTGCAGGTTGATAGATGTCACATGTCTTCGCATTCTTGGTTCTAGGACATGCCGGTTTCCTCACGATGTTTACCTTCACCGTTTTAAGAGCAGTGCTGATGAAATAAATTACACAAACTAATGTGCCTGATTGGGTTCAAACCCATGACCAATAACTCCTAAGTCGGGGCCGATATCATTGGGCCACCACTGCTCTCATACTGTTTCTCTCTCTACTTACTCTCTGCATTAACTCCATGAAGTCTTCAACAGAATGTACTCTAGAAATATAAAACGCTACACTATCTAATATTTCCACAGATTTGGAAAACCTTTGACCTGAACAATTTCTCACGAACAGCTGAAAGCTCAACGTTAAAAGCTGTACGAAACATTACTAGCAACTTGGAAACAATAGAAAAGGTAGAGTAAGCTAAATCTATCGTTTGTGCACACAGCTACACGGCACTCGGATCTCTGCTGATCTCGTAAAGGAACAATCTTGAATCTCTAACACATCTAGTATTCAAATCCCGGAAAACACGATTGGTATGGTACGAGGATGTTGAAAGAGGATGAATACGACAATGTCGCTTTTAGTATGTTCAAAATGTGCATGCAATGAGAATTTTATAATAATGCTGCAAACATATAGATATTTCAATAACTCGAAAACAAAAACTTACAGAGCATAAAAATATTTTATACTTATTTATTAGCATCACTCTTGCATGGGACCAACCGCGAATGGGACCAACTACGAATGTAACGAACCGCAAATAAGACGAATAGTACTAATTTGATCACGGGACAAAGTCCGCATAACCCTGTCAATCAGCTTACTCTGGCCATAAAATAGGCCAGCCTTCCAGTGGCGTAGGGTAAATATTCTTGAAAGTGAAGCCGGACCAAAACGTGAATTCCAGTAACTACAGCTTTGGCCTAATATTAGCCTTTTTAGTTTAAATATTCAACCCAAATTCTTGTCAAATACCTACATATCTTTCTTACATATGAACTAGAATTTTATTATCCGTAGCACCGGTTATAACATCGCCCATGTACACAATAAGCTAAAAATGCTCATAAAATAAAAACTACTGAACCGAACTATGATTTTTTATGGGACCAAATGGCAGGCGTCTTCGCCATCAGACCCCTAATGACAGTTGCAACCCGTCTAGGTGAAAAGTTCTTATCAATACAAATTAATCAAGCTCAAACACAAGGTAGCTGCTGTGAATCGTTGAGGAGTTCCATCAGCTGTCTCGCGGCTCCATCATCAGATATTATACTCCAGACCTATATTAAATTGTGGTGCTTTGAAATACTTACTTAATGAAAAAACTTACAAACACACTAGTCGCCCCTAAGATTTTTGAAAAGATCCACTCGATTTCTCTGGTCTTGCATCATCAAACTCTGATTTTCTTATCATGGGACCACATTTGGAATATCTCTTTCCAAGTTCCAACAAAAAAAAAGATCATCAAAATCGGTTCATTAACCACGAAGTTATATCGCGAACAAGGATCATCAAACAAAAATAAAAAACAACATTGTACATAGGGACACGATATCGAATCCGATACTTTACTCATATCGCTACTTTTTGATTCGATACTAGTATTCAGATATTCGATACTTTCTTTCGATACTAGTACTAATATCAGTACTTTTTTTTTTTTTTTTATCGTGGTAAAATCATCAAATGAGTCCTCCCACCCCGGGCAGGGCGGGAGGGACTGTCAGACTTGTACTGACTAAAATCCACGGTGTCCTTCAATAGCCCTTTATATTCCGGGGTCACGGTAATGAGATAAGTCCCGCGACCCCGGCAGGCTTCGGCCCTCTAGAGGGGGGCCCCGTCATCTTGCTGACGCTCTTTAGGCGCGCGTGGAACACAACGCGCCGTCGACCCGGGCATGGTCCATGGTCGGGCAGCGAGTTGCCCTTTACTCGCCGCCCGCATGCCCGCGCCTACGGTGGCCGGAGATCGTCTTGCGACGTCCGTCGCCGTGGGTGTCCACCACTGCGGGTGGGGCGGAGGGAGGACATTGTCCTCTCCCTCACGCGGCCCGCCTCCTCCTTCGCGAGCATGACTGCTTCGCAGAAGGAGGCGACCGCTTCCCACTCCGTCTCGCCCCGCAGCATGGCCGCAACCAATGCCGGGCGCGAGAGGTCTCCGCCTATCGCCGCCGTGAGGACACGTCGGACTAATATCAGTACTTAGCATCAAGTATCGATACCATAAAACTATAATATGTGTTATGATAATTTCCAACGAAATGACCTGACAATTGTTGGGTTCGGAGTTGAGAACTTGTGTGATTTCATGGGTAGTATTTGTAACGTCGTCGTTTGTTAATACTCGGGTCGACGGCGCTTTGTGTTCCACGCGCGCCTCAAAGAGCGTCACCATGATGACGGGGCCCCCCTTTAAAGGGCTAAAGCTTGCCGGGGTCGCGGGACTTAAATTACCATGACCCTGGAACGTAAAGGGCTATTGAAGGACACCGTGGATTTTAGTCAGTAAGTACAAGTCTGGCGGTCCCTCCCGTCCTGCCCTGGGTGGGAGGACTCATTTGATGACTACCATTACAAAGCTAAAAAAAAAAGTAGTAGGGAAACTCCAAATTCATTCGATACTTACTCATATCGATACTTTCGTTTCGATGCTTTTACTAATTTGATACTTTTGTTTCGATACCGATACTATATCGATATCGCTACTTATGGTTGCGATTAGACATGTGTAAGTAATGCGAGTGATGCATCACGCGTAATATCACCCGAGCGCGTACTGTAACATCACACATTACTCGACTAAAATAAGCATCACAACATCACATTAAACATTACGCGCGCGGTAGCAGCGCAGTAGCTCGCGACATGACTTGGACTCGCTCGAACCGAGCCCTCCCGATTACTCCCCAACTTAGTTATTATTCTGAGTCCCCAACGCATCGCATCGGCAATGTTCGGTTTATATCGTAAGTCCGGAACTAGGCGCGTGCGATTTCGTATTTCGCCCGCCGCCGCCCGGTCAGGTGACTTAGTATGTTATTTAGAACTCTAATTTTATTGGATACAGGGTTTTAAATATAAACCTTTTATACTTATAATATTTATGGTGGTGGTGGTGTCAAGGAAATATTATTTCCTTGACACCACCCCCCGTTGTACGGTCGTAGGTAAATACCACAGTAAATACTCAACTTTGTGCAATTTTTATATTTAAATCATATTAATAAAATCACATTTTTGCTCATTTAATTTCTTTCATGTTATGAATCATCATAATGACACGCGAACAACATTGTATCACTTGCTGCCATGTTACTATTTCAATAACATGTCCTATTACACTAGAACAGGGTTTTTCAACCTGTGGGTCGCGACCCCCTGGGGGGTCGCGAAGCCTCTTCAGGGGGGTCGCGAAGCTTCTATAGGGGAGTTGTAAAAGGTTGGAAAAGCTACTGCATTTAAAAAAACAATTAAGTTTAAAAAGATATGTTAAGGCGCTCCCTCACAGCAAGCATTCACCTGTAATGTAACGTTACAAATTCGAGCATTTTTCATCGGTGAGGAAGAACAATCGAGCATCACAATGTGCACCTTGTACCAAATCTATACTAAACGTACACGAATGCTCGTCAGTCAGGGAGGTAGTACCTACTGATACTGATGTAATGCTCAAAGTCGAATCTATAGGTAATGTTACTTTACACGCGAATGCTCCCGGTGAGGGAGCGCCTTTAGGATAAATGTTAACTAAAGGTCAATTATAATAATTTGTATCAAATCAAATCAACAAAAAAAAAAAAAAACTTATGAGATCTTTTCTATCTTAAACATTTGTATCAATTTCACGAAAAATAACTTATGAGATCTTTACCATCTTAAACATTTGTATCAATTTCACAAAAAACAAAAATAACTTTGAGATCTTTTCCGACGAAAACGAGTACTTAATTGTGTTGGATTGAATATTTATTTGTCACAAAATAAAATACATGTAAAAAAATCCAATGGGTAGGGGGGTCGCGAAATATTTCTTGATACTAAAGGGGTCGTGCCATGAAAAAGGTTGAAAAACCCTGCACTAGAACATTGCATTACATTAGAACGCGCGATGGTGTTCTACCGCATGGCGCTACATCATAACATCACGCGTGATGTTTGAAGTAATGGTGCAATGTAATATTACTCGGCACGAAATGTAATGCCATATGACATCACTTCGTGGTGCACTGTTTTGCCCATGCCTAGTTGCGATATCGTGTGATCGTGTCCCTAATTGTACACCGGACCTGGTGTACGAAATGGGACACCTCTTTATTTGTGGCCGGTTAACAAATTGTAGGCTATTTTCGAACACGTATTTTAAAATTCATGTTCACAAAACCTTATACTAATCGCCTACAGATCTTAACACCGCGATTCAGGATCGTGACGTAATTGCACAACGCCATCTAGTTTAAACTTCGAAACTAACATAACACCGTTTTACGGTGAACATTTACCAAAGAATACAATTGAACTGAACTAACCTTGTTATTACTGCACTCACTACGCAAAACTTATCAATTTCAAAAATAATACCAAATCAAATGCAAATGTACAGATGAAAACATACAAAATTATAAATAAGCGCGAAAAAAACTAATGTGAATCTGTCATCCAAATAATACTATCTAAACGAATTACGAAGTCCAGTATCATTCCATCTCATTCTGGCGTACGCATTACATATCTCTGTCCTTATCGTAAGCCGTAAAATCGCGGGTTATAACTTACTTAAACTAGCCGAATTATGAGCTCACGGTCGCTAAAAGAAATGCAATGAATTAGATAGACTGAATTCCTGGTTCGCGTTGCGGCTTCCTTGCTGTTTTGCGCGAGTTGAAATTGCTCGGATAAAAATGGTAGGCGTTTATTTATTTCTTTGTTATTTTCGTAAGCAATAATGTTATACCTGCAAAGTAACTTGAATAGGTAATTAATTTGTTTTAATGATAATTGAAAAGATTAGTATTTGCCAAATTGTCATATTTCGGAAGGGAACTCGATAGGAATCGTTTTGTATTAGAGATTCGCTGCTGCAGCCTTCTAATAAGTGAATTAAACTTATTTTACGTATAATAGCTTAAGGGCCTGGCCTATGAGAAAGGGTCTGTGATTCTCTGCCAATAATGACAAGTTAATCCAGACTAAGATTCAAATTACAAATGGTAGAACAGTAAAACGGGTTTTGAAGTAAACTGGCACAAAAACTTTTCAACTCTATAATACAATACCCTAACTTGTACGAGTGATTCTAAAGCAGCAAACGCTTATTTCAAATGTTTTCTAATCTGTGTAAATGCCACATCCTCACTCCCAAACTAACTTCTACGATCACAGTCTCCCACGGAGCTAAAGTACAGCTTTGTAGATAACTTGAACCGGCAAACGGCCGCATCAGAACCACTAGGTCTGGCTCACACGACGCCAAAGACATGACAACCAGCAGACCGTCTCATGCAAAGCCCTTTGCTTGTGTCTCGGAACGAAATGGTTAATCTACAGGTATGACGTAGTGTGTCTTAAGCTTTAGGCTGTCTGTGACGCAATAAGTGGCAATGTTTTAGAGTACATTTATGTAGAAGTTGCTGCATGGTATCATAAGCTTTGGATGCAGTACAAAGAGTTTAAATTACCTTGTGGAAATCTTTGATACTAAAATGTTCTTGAAAAATGCCGTACCAAATACAACAGAGACGACATCTATAATGCAAATAAAGAACTGAAATCAAAAATCTGCGTCACGATATAAAAAAAAAACCAAGAGTTCAAAATCAAAATACGAGTTTAAGAAACCCACTATATCTGCCGAGCTAGCCCACCAGACTTTAATACCCGTTTGATCGGTGGTCTTCTCTTTTTCAACGGTATCAAGGAGCTTTAAGTTCTGTTCGGTAAACTTTATTTTTCAAAACTAATCATTATACATATACGACCTCTCGTCGAACAACAAACACCTGTGAAGTTGCGACATAATTATCTTTTCAAATGTTCTAGCTCTTACAATAGATTGAGTGTTATGTTTTCTATACTTTACTATAAAATGAAGTTATTTGACTTAGGACACTGAAATAATAGTGGATCAATTTTATCAAGTAATATTTCCGCAACTTTTTCTCCCCAGATAAGTTACTATGATGTGGAAAATCTATGGGCAATGTGGATACAAAAACATTCGAATAAAATAATATTTACGTAGTAAAATCGAAATCTGCGGCAGTTAAACATATTGCAGAACTGAAATACTTTAAAATAAATACAATAACATATCGAAAACGAGCTAAGTACATAAAAATGTTTAAAGAAATAAAATGCTCGAGGTAATACACTCCGAATCATAAAAATAATAAAAAAACAAACATGAAAAGTGCACTGTTCATAATAATAACATGTACTATCTGTACTATAAGAAGTGAGAACAAAACAGAACATCCAAAAATACAAGAACTTCAAAAAGGTAATCATTACCCTTTCATTCATCTTTACCCTTTCGCGGCCTCGGTTGATACGACTTAGATCGCGCGACCGTGACCCTCTGGAATGTAAAAGGCTACTGTATAGGGTGAAATTAGAATCATTAAAAATCTGATAGTCTCTTTTACTCCACTCTAGGCTGGAGGACTCATAAAAATATGATGATTTTACCAAAAAAAGGCGATAATTATGACTTGCGACGCGATATTTTATTGCTCAAACTGAGTCTAGCGTGGTGGCGACGGTGGGCGTGGAAATATCAAAAATTGCTGTGATTGAGATCGCCCGCGGAGGTTCCAAGTGTTCCTATTCGCCAGTTATTCTCTCCGTCGGTTGGTCGCTCCGTAAGACGCATTACTTCGACTCATGTCACGCTCTTAACAACTTTCTGTGTTTCTCCACAGTCCCTGTCACAAACGAGAGTGTTACTCCAAACCACACTTTCACAATTAAAGCAGAAGATGCGATGAAAATCTTAGAAAGATCCAACGGCACACTTGCTGAAGAAAGGGAAGATTTGATAAAATTATTGAAGTGGTTAATGGACAAACACAATGTGACTGAACTTAATATTGAGGGTATTCAAAGTAAAGACGTACATGTTAGCTCAGGACCAAAAGACATTGGAAATTCCACAAATATTGGAAGAAACAATCATCAAACTGGCTTCGAGTCGTTGAAATACGCCATCGTGTCACACTGGTCCTTCACAACTAGAATACCACACACTGTAATAGAAGCTGAAGAGTACCGCCAATCGGTTCAAGCTGGACTCAAGTACAGGGAGGAGTTTCTGTCCAAGTATAACATAAATCTGGAGACATAAAAGATTTTAAGAAATGTGCTTGACGTCTAAGAATTTTTGAATTAAAGGTCAGTTCACACAGAGACGCGAAGCGACGCGAATCGACGATACTAGTAATGTGAATATTTTTGATAAAGTCAGATTTTCAGTTGCTCTATCAAAATGTGTGCGCAGCATTGCGTCTCAGTGTGAGTTGACCCTAAGATTTAGGAAATATTAACACACTTAAGGCAGGTGCACAGTAGAGAAAACACACCAGGGGTTATTGACCAGCGTAATCTTATGAATCAGTCAATAGTAGCTATTGTGACATACCGCGGAGTGCCGAGGGCCACAGCTCGCTAGAAACCAAGTCCCCCGACTTGGTTTCTAGCGAGCGCTGGTTTTTTACCACGACGTGCACCACAAAATATCCTGCCCTGCCTTCCCCGGTGTGCGCTGGTCTTTATTGGTGGTTAACCTGCTGGATTCGATCATGAATCACACTTGATTAGGCACATAATTACATTCGATTCGGCACGTTCTCTCCTCGCATTACCCGTACAAACCCGAGACACGTGACATAATATTTTCACATGACATTGTATTACTGCCTAAGAGGCGACAAGCAATCTCACCTTGGGATATCGTATTACCCAGAACTAACTAGATAGTAGAGGTCAGATAGGCCGTCGCTCCATGTAAAATAATGACATTCAGCTGCTTCCAATTAGACTGAAAGCAGACTCCACTATTGGTGGAATCGGCCAGGCATATGACATGATTATGACTGGTTCGTCTAACTATCACCTAAATATGTGCCTAAATAGAAGCATAATAGAATTCGACTCAGTTGAACACCCTATTTATGGTCATTTCACACCGAGAGGCAACGCTGCGCACACATTTCAATGGATCGACTCAAAACGTGACTTTATCGGTGAAATTTTTATCTTTTCGTGTAGTAATAAAATAAGACGACGCGGCACTGCATGACGCAACGCGGTGCCGCGCGCACTTTTTAATAGCGACTCAAAATCTGACTTTATTTAGTATACGTTATGATACACATTCGTCGCGTTGCGTCGCATGGCGTCGCGCCGCGTCTCGGTATGAACTGGCCCTTAGGCATTTCTAAGGTGAGTAGTCATGAACTCTCTCTGTAATAATATAAGTTCTCTGGTATGTGTGTGGGTGTTCACAGTATTAATTAAATTACTCATGTTCAGTCAGATTGGTAGCTAATAATGGAGATAAACACTAATCAAACAGCATCAACCTACTTATTACACAGGGTGTAGTTAAACTAGTTGTTGTTATTTTGTCATACAACTTATTAATTTCCTTGAATAAATTAAACATCGCATTAATCCAATAAACATTTTACTTTTTGTGATCTACCTACCTTAGGTAGATCACAAAAAGTAAAACGGGGTTGTTCAAGGTGACTGTAAAATCAGAGTACAAAATATTTCACGTCCCAACTCACTGCATAGTTTACTTGTAAGCTCAATTTTATCGATAGGCAGAGTTATTTTCCAATTTATTTTTTCGGAATTAGTATGAATGAAATTAAATCATGTCTCATAATCCTATCTAATTAATAGTAATCAAGGAAAAATGTTATAAAAGTGAATGTTTATGAGGATGCATGGATATTTTACAAGTTACTCTTTCACACAACAACTAATTGTACAACGGTACAACGTCACTGCATGGCAACAACAACGAGTATAAAGTAACACAGACTCAAACTAATACTTCAAATAACTATTTCAGCAGTAGTGACACCACAGGTCAACGTAATTTAATGTCACAATATTCTAAAGGTCAGAGTGACATTTCCATCGGAAGAGGATTATAATTAATCACTCTGTTAGCCTTTCAGCCTTTTAGCCAGCCAGCGTTGTAATAGGCTTCCATTTAGCTGGCTACGACTTGCTCCGGTATACTTTACATAGAATTTGCTATCTAACCCTTCAATTACATGGTAATACTGAAGTTCTAATTACAGCAATTTCCTTGCTGTAGTTTAAACTTAGTATTACACAAACAATGTTCAA
Source organism: Agrotis exclamationis (assembly GCA_950005045.1). Classification (NCBI taxonomy): domain Eukaryota; kingdom Metazoa; phylum Arthropoda; class Insecta; order Lepidoptera; family Noctuidae; genus Agrotis; species Agrotis exclamationis. The sequence goes on from OX465441.1 coordinate 15,861,425, forward strand.
AAAGAGAAAATGCTCTTGAATTTGGCTATTTACACTTTTCATTTATTCGTCACTCTACCATAAGCCGTATGTTTTAAAAAGTCAAAACTTCATCGACAAGAAAGTAAGGCTTTTGTAAAGTAAATGTTATCGCGGGAATCATCTAACATCAAATAAAAATATGCTGGTATTAGTTTTATTTCATTGCCAGCCAAAACCGTTCGCCAATTTCTTTCCGTCCTTAGCGATATTAAGATAAATTAGCAAACGTTTTAGCAGTCGTGACCCACTCTTTGGAAGATGAACCCAGAGGCTATTATCAGACCTCTCATACACGAGGAGGTCAGTTCAATTCCAGGTTAGTACTTAATGAAGACACATTATTATGCACATTCTTAATTTACCTAAAACCAAAGAAGGAGAACATCGTGACGAAACCTGGACAGGGGGGATATTACAACGTCTTAAAACCAGGCTTATTACAGTGAGTGAACGAGATGGCGCTAGACGACTTGTATAGCTCTGTCACTTTCTCACAGCCTAAAGACTCACGCTTTAAGACGTCAAGGTAGGCTATCTGGTAATTATAATCAGTAGTCTAAAGCCATGTCAGAGGCGTGTAGAACCCCACAGACGGCCAAACTCGGCTAACTCTGATACAATAATGGCGACATCTCACAAAAATAAATAAAAGAAGCAAATGGTTCAATCAATCAATCAATCATTTATTTGCAATAAATATTGGTATAGTGTAGGTGTTTTTTTTTTTCGTGGTTAAATCATCAAATGAGTCCTCCCACCCCGGGCAGGGCGGGAGGGACTGTCAGACTTGTACCGACTAAAATGTACACGGTGTCCTTCAATAGCCCGTTATGTCCCGGAGTCACGGTAATGAGATAAGTCCCGCGACCACAGTGTAGGTGTTTAAGTAAATTATAAATAGTTTCCTAATACATAGTCAAACATTTGACATGCAAATCATTACAATAATTATCTTTAATGCTAGGCTAGTGTTTATGTCCAATGGCATGCATAATATTATATTCCACAACTATCACACAACGCCATCTAGTCCCAAGCTAAGCAGAGCTTGTGTTATGGGTACCAGACAACTGATAAACATACTTATATATTTCTAAATACATACATATTATAGATAAATTACACCCAGACACAGAACAAATGATCGTGCTCATCACACAAACATTTGTCCTGGGTGGGAATCGAACCCACGACCTCCGGCATAGCAGTCAGGGTCACTAACCACTAGACCAACAGGCCAGTCATGCATGATTATTATTTTACAATTATACGTTTCTAACCAAACACTCCAGGTATTCATCATAGAGAATGGCAACAGCCTGTTTATGACGATCATGTTATAATTATAATTATATGTCAATCATTATAGTTTAATTAATCCGCTGTAATCCGCTTGTCTTGTGTCGGCTCACTGCTCGGAGATATGTTTTATGCTCCCTTTAGCACGGCAGCCATGATTATTTCATAATTAATATAATATTATTGTAGGTAAATGTTTATGTTCACAAACGCAAACACCCAGACCCGGAACAACTACTTGTAGATCGTTCAATATCTGTTCCGTGCAGAACTCTAACCCGTGACTCGCTGCACAACAGTCAATCGATTAGCCACTGCTCTAGCCGTGCCTAGTGAATGAGTGAGTGATGTTTGAGTGTCTATTACAACTGCTGCTAATCCCATCAACGGAACCGCAGCTGATTTCTGAACGACACGACGAACATCAAACATTTGACAGGTAGGAATAGTTTAGAGAAAAAGAAATTGATGCTTTTACTACAATCCTAATATTTTTATTAAGCTGTTTTCGAGGGTCGTCACAAATCGGCTTTCCGCTAGATTTGACGCTTTCCAGCCGCCGGAGCAGGCTGGGTTTCGCAAAGGCTATAGTATCGTAGACCACATACACACAGTGCGGCAGGTTATACAGAAGACAGAGGAGTATAACCAGCCGCTGTGTCTAGCCTTTGTGGACTACGAAAAAACCTTCGATTCCGTCGAAACCTGGGCTGTTCTGGAATCCTTGCAGCGATGCCAAGTCGATTGGCGGTACATAAAGGTGCTAAGGAGCCTATATAGCATGGCGTCGATGTCGGTCCAAGTACAAAACCACCGAACAAAACCCATCCAGCTGCTAAGAGGTGTGAGACAGGGAGATGTAATATCCCCTAAACTGTTTACCAACGCGCTGGAGGATTTGTTCAAGACGCTGGACTGGAACGGACTGGGCATCAATGTCAACGGTGAATACCTAACGCACCTTCGTTTTGCCGACGACATAGTTATTATGGCGGAATCACTGCAAGACCTGCAAAAAATGCTGAACAGTCTCAATGCTGCCTCGAGACGTGTGGGTCTTGGGATGAACCTGGACAAGACTAAGGTCATGTTCAATGACCATGATTGTCATCCCAGAACCAATTTCCGTCGAAGGCATAACACTCGAAGTTGTCCAAGAATACATCTACCTCGGACAGGTATTACAGCTAGGTAGAGACAACTTCGAGCGAGAAATTGCCAGAAGAGTGCAGCTTGGCTGGGCAGCATTTGGGAAAATGCGTCATATCCTCACGTCGCCACTGCCGCAGTGCCTGAAAAGCCGGGTGTTCAATCAATGCGTCCTTCCAGTCTTAACCTACGGAGCCGAAACGTGGAACATGTCAGTCAAGCTGGCCCACCGACTTCATGTCACGCAGCGTGCTATGGAAAGGTCTATGCTTGGGGTCTCACTAAGGCATAAAATCCGGAATGAGGTCTTACGGCATAAGACCAAAGTTACAGATATTGTCCAAATCTGTAGCAAGCTGAAGTGGCAGTGGGCTGGTCATGTCTGCCGCAGAACCGACGATAGGTGGAGTAGGAAGGTTCTCGAATGGAGACCGCGTGTAGGTAAGCGTAGGATGGGACGCCCCCCGGCAAGATGAACCGATGACCCGAAGAAGGTGGCTGGCAGTGGCTGGATGAAAAAAGCTCAAGAAAAAGCTGGAGATCGTGCGCTGTGGCGCTCCCTGGGAGAGGCCTATGTCCAGCAGTGGACTGCAATAGGCTGAAATGATGATGATGAATATTTTTATCACATTAACTCAACTTTTAAACCTTCCCTGGGCCTGGGGCTTCCAAAATTTGAAACCATAATTAACCAAATCGGTCCAGCCGTTCTCAAGTTTTAGCGAGACTTACGAACAGTGATTGATTTTTACATTATATATCACGTTTTATTAAACCTAGATTAGAAACAAGACATCACTTCTGTATTCTCCGAAGATCCATGCCACAGTTTTACTAAACCAAAGTATTTTCAAAGAGCGTCAGCATAATGACGGGGCCCCCCTCTAGAGGGCCAAAGCCTGCCGGGGTCGCGGGACTTATCTCATTACCGTATAATAAAGGGCTATTGAAGGACACCGTGGATTAAAGTCAGTACAAGTCTGACAGTCCCTCCCGCCCTGCCCGGGGTGGGAGGACTCATTCGATGATTTTAACACGGTAAAAATTTTTTTTTTGTTTCACTCAATTCTATATTTGACACAAACATTGAATATTATTTTATCTGTTTTATTATTGTTCACATAGCGCTAAAATAAAAAAATAATTAATCGTAAATTATCAACTCGGAAAATAAAACCTCGCTTGATTAAAAATACAGCGATCTTTTACTTTGCAACCCTATAATGTAATAAAAAGACGATGTGACTAAAATAGCTTCCTTGTGGAAACGTCCCTGCATTATAAGTGATTTGTCCTGTTTGTCCGTGAGAACAGAGCAGCTGTGGAGTGTCCCCTAGCTGCTATTATTTCTAGTAATAATCACCTAAGTATACCGCTTTATACTTCGTAGGGTCTTTGATTCATTTTGATTTCTTTTATTGCAATGAATATTTTAGAACTCTTTCATTGAACTTGACAGGTGTTTTCAAAACATAACAATATGAATTTTAAACAGTTACATGAAATTAGTTGTAAGCCGGCTCTACAGGTCTTTTCTAAAGTACTGCTTCAGTTCATAACATAAGGATGTTTGCTTGTAATTTCCTATCTGTAAGAGAGGTGGGATATGTCCAACAAAGATATGAGATATTTATGCAATAACTTATTGACTGGTGTATCAATTTCTTATAGGTAAGCACAGCATGCATTACAATATAACCGAATGGTGTTAATCTTAATGCTCACGAACAAGATCTATGTTTTCAATCAAGCTAATAACAAAATAATATAAATTAAAATAAACTAAAATTAAACCTACAGTCAACAAAATAAAATTTTAAAATCAATCCCACCAATAACATTACATGTAAAATGTTGCCTAGACGACCACTTATGGTTTGCCCTACGAAAAAGAATCAGATCTCATGTAGAACCAAGCTTCTGAATCTACACGGCCTAACTCTACCAACCCTAACTTCACATATTCTACACATCAGTAAAAATGTATGGCTTGGCTGTTTCGTTACTTACTTCAGAAACTAAATATTTTCGTCACCTCCACGACGGTAGCATACATCAGTGGTATGGCCCGTGATATGGTGGGTCCGCAGCGGTAGCACCTATAGTACTGATCCAGAAAGACGCTGGTTCGAGTCCCGCTCACAGTATAATTTTATTTTCCGAAAAAATCTTTAACTTTGTTTATTTTTCTAACAAACGAAACTACAATCTCACCAAGATATTCCCTCGTCATCACATAGAGAGCATCCATAATTACACACAAGCCAGCCAGTAATCCGTCACTCGAGCCCGGAGACAATAGTCTCGACTGCTCGGTACCAGTACCGTGTGGCGTGGTATCGGTACCAAGGGGCGTGGTATCGATTACCGAGCGTCAATTACTTGCAGTCAGGCGTCTACGCCCGTGGGACGCTGATGAATAGTTTACGTCTTCAGTACTAGTTGAGGTATTTGTTCTTGACTTACTGCAATTTTGGAAGTTTATTTTTGTGTACAGGACTTTAATAAACGAGTTTGTTAAAATTTTGTTGTACTTTAAAGTTACGCTTCATTTAGATAAATTGTGCATAAATATGTCGAAGAATCGATATCAGAAGGGGCGCGATATCGGAAATAACACTCACAAAACCTTCGTTAACACTTTTAATTACTTGCTAACACACACTGACTACAAAATAATCAAGGATGTCCGAGATATAGCTCGATTAAAAACTTAGGAACGCGGGAAGATTATCGTGGACGACGTGGCGTGACCAAGATGTCTACACAGCTTGACGGACCGATTCAAAGTGTTCACTTCACCCAACTGTCTGTGCAAGTGGCCTACCCCACACAGGTTAGCCAACCTATCTGTCAACGACAATACTTGTCAACGTCGAATAGCTGAGTAAACTTCCGAATCGACATTTGAGTCGACTATTCGCTCGGTGTTGCCATTACTCCACGCTAAGCATCCCCAAGTTATTACTAACTTGACGTTTCTAAGCGTTTTCTGTCAAATCTAACTTCATAGTTCCTCCAATGAGAGATTTAAATGATTTATTTGATGGCTTTATTCTAAATTAACAATAATCAATAAAGATTCTAAATTGCGTTTCTGTTTTGATTCCACACTAACGATAATAGATGGCGTTATTCTAAATTAACAATAATCCATAGAGATTCCAAATTGTGCTTCTGTTTTGATTCCTCGACAATGACAATAGATGGCGTTATTCTAAATTATTGTGCTTCTGTGTTGGTTCTGCGACACGGCCATTCTGACAATTCACACGTCCTCGTGTGTGACATCTGAAATGAGAGAAAATTCTCGAACAGTAACTATTCTACTCGTTCGGCCATTCCTGACCCAAATGGAAAAGGTATTCTCATCAAAATAATTACAGGGTCAAATGAAAATCACAACAAACTCTTACTCTCAAAGCTGACATGTCGAACAACACCCATACTCATTCAAGTTATAAGAAACTCATCAAAATATTGCAGTGCTCATACTCTGACCTCCATCCGGTCTTCATCATTACACATTATAACCTCCATCCGGTCATAAGCATGAAATCAAACGACCTCCATCCGGTCTTCAACACGTAACCATCCGGTTACAAACTCAATACCATCAAGATAATCATTTTGAGCCTTTATCAAAATAATTCTTAAAGTAGGTTTGTTCAACATGTTACCTTATTTTTCCAATAACGTTACAGATTATAAATTCCATAAAGAAGATATCACTTGAACTACTCAAAGTCAAACACAAAAGACAACACAATTTAGACTGACCGAAAATCCCAGAGGAATCAAGTACCTTTGCAATTGTATCATCACAATGCAGCAATATTATAATCAAAACAGTAGGAATCAAATTCGAGGCCTGTGGCTAACACTAGCCCCACCAACAAACCTCTGTTTGTTGCACACCGTTCAACATGAACGCACAATACACGACCTCCGACAGTGCCATTCGCACACCGCGCATCCATGGATACCAGGATGTCAAAAATTTTCGGAAATACGGACTGGCTACGAAATGGCTACTGGTACGGTCTGACCAGCCGATCTAAGATTCCACACTATCATTCAACTCAACACCTCTACTTAAAATTGTACTTGAACCTCAGGCATTCTCCTTCAAATCCACAGCACTTAACCAGCACCATGCATCACTACTTACCCAGCAGTGTAATTCACTGAAGTACTTAACCAGTACTTAACATTGTAGCGCTTAACCAGCGTTACAAATCTTATCACTTACCCAGTGTAGATAATAACGCTTAACCAGCAATATTAACCCACTAACGCTTAACCAGCGAAAGCACACATCATAACACGCACCAGCGATTCAACAGTTAGCTGCCGAATTTACGTTGGTTTTCGCTTAACCAGCTCAGCCAACGCAATTCGCTTAGCCAGCGATTACACTACTAACGCTTAACCAGCGATAGTCGACATAACTCGCTTAACCAGCGATTCAACAGCCAACGCCCAACCAGCAAAAGCACACATTATGACACGCTTAACCAGCGATTCAACAGTTAGCTGTTGAATTTACGTCGGTTTTCGCTTAACCAGCTCAGCCAACGCAATCCGCTTAACCAGCGATTACACTACTAACGCTTAACCAGCGATAGTCGACATAACTCGCTTTCCCAGGTATTCAACAGCTAACGCTTAACCAGCGATTTAACAGCTAACGCTTAACCAACAATATTAACCCACTAACGCTTAACCACACATCATAACACGCACCAGCGATTCAACAGTTAGCTGCTGAATTTACGTTGGTTTTCGCTTAACCAGCTCAGCCAACGCAATCCGCTTAGCTAGCGATTACACTACTAACGCTTAACCAGCGATAGTCGACATAACTCGCTTAACCAGCGATTCAACAGCCAACGCCCAACCAGCGAAAGCACACATTATGACACGCTTAACCAGCGATTCAACAGTTAGCTGTTGAATTTACGTTGGCTTTCGCTTAACCAGCTCAGCCAACGCAATCCGCTTAACCAGCGATTACACTACTAACGCTTAACCAGCGATAGTCGACATAACTCGCTTTACCAGCGATTCAACAGCTAACGCTTAACCAGCGAAAGCCCACACTAACACACTTAACCAGCGATTACACTACTAGCGCTTAACCAGCGATAGTCAACATAACTCGCTTAACCAGCGATAAAACAGCCAACGCTTAACCAGCGAAAGCCCACATCATAACACGCTTAACCAGCGAGTTAACAGCTAACGCTTAACCAGCGAAAGCCCAAGTAATCCGCTTAACCAGCGATTACACTACTAACGCTTAACCAGCGAAAGTCAACACAACTCGCTTAACCAGCGATTCAACAGCTAACGCTTAGCCAGCGAAAGCCCAAGTAATCCGCTTAACCAGCGATTACACTACTAACGCTTAACCAGCGATAGTCAACACAACTCGCTTAACCAGCGATTCAACAGCTAACGCTTAACCAGCGAAAGTCCAAGTAATCCGCTTAACCAGCGATTACACTACTAACGCTTAACCAGCGATAGTCAAACCTTCAATTAAATGAAACATAGGGAAAAGGTAATTGAAAATACAACAATCACTACCCTAGGCCACTAACAATTACCCTAGGCCACTAACTACTAACCTAGGCCACTAAAAACCCTAGGCCACTAACTACTAACCTAGGCCACTAACAATTACCCTAGGCCACTAACAATTACCCTAGGCCACTAATAACTACCCTAGGCCACTAACAACTACCCTAGGCCACTAACAACCCTAGGCCACTAACAACTACCCTAGGCCACTAACAATTACCCTAGGCCACTAACAATTACCCTAGGCCACTAACAACCCTAGGCCACTAACAACCCTAGGCCACTAACAACCCTAGGCCACTAACAACCCTAGGCCACTAACAACTACCCTAGGCCACTAACAATTACCCTAGGCTACTAATAAGTACCCTAGGCCACTAACATCTAACCTAGGCCACGTACCACAGTCGTTCGAATCAACCTTCACACGGTCGCACACAACTCTACGTTCGTCTACTGACATCCTATACAGTTGCCGCTGCACTGAGCTGGCCTGTAGTCACTCGCGCAGTAGACAAAACGGTAATGAAAAACTTAGAAAATTCTTAAGTGTTTGCAAAAGCCTAGACTTGTCATACCCGTTATAGTCGTCACGATAACAGTTAAATCCAGTTGAAATGCGTTGTCACTATTATGCCTCACTGAATTTACACAAAGGACTTTCGTTAACCTAAAAAGCTCAGTTGGCATACAAATATGTTTACAGAAAAACCCTGATTTAAAATCTCGCTACCTAACATGACATCACATTGCAAATAATTGTCGGGCAAAAATTTTAAAACAAAATTTCAAGAGGATGATCACCCGTTAATCACTGCACAACATAAAATCTGTTCTGGACTGAATACTCGTGTCAGACCTATACCAGTCTTAACAACAACATTACAAACACGTTTACCACAAAATTTCGAAGCAAAACTTTTTTTTTTTTCTCGAGCTTTCAGCACCAGAATCGTAAGTAAAAATGAAACAATTCACCTGTGTTGTATCCTGCCTGATGGTGGTTGCACAACTCAGACATCGACGCGTCGCGTCGCGCCGTGCCGTCGACTGAGCCGCTGCCACAGCCGCCACCACTGCTCGTACAGCGCACAGCTATGTGACCTGGCTTGCCACATTTAAAGCACACCAAGGTCTTCGATGCCGGCTGCTGCGTCACTTGGCTCGATGATGCTGTAGGTCCCTTCGTGTCCATCAGCTTACTTCTTAAATTCGGTCCATGTCATCACAGGAAACGACACGGTAGATAGCCATGTAGAAGCTCCTCCCTTCAAGGCGCGGCTTATAGCAACCATAAGCGGGGCGCCATGTTGGTCTTGGTCCATCAAGCACATCTCTGTAGTCGACACCCAAGCACGTGCATCCATATCTTGTTTCTCAGGATCGAAATCCGGTAAACGAAAGCTTTAGTAGGCGTTTTCACGGCTTGAATCAGTGTCAGAAAATTCTGTTTTCCCAACAAACGCAGCCATTTTTCATCACTTTAGTCTTTATTTCGAACACGTGGGTCGTCATGGTCCATCCCAATTCTGATGTCGAAGAATCGATATCAGAAGGGGCGCGATATCGGAAATAACACTCACAAAACCTTCGTTAACACTTTTAATTACTTGCTAACACACACTGACTACAAAATAATCAAGGATGTCCGAGATATGGCTCGATTAAAAACTTAGGAACGCGGGAAGATTATCGTGGACGACGTGGCGTGACCAAGATGTCTACACAGCTTGACGGACCGATTCAAAGTGTTCACTTCACCCAACTGTCCGTGCAAGTGGCCTACCCCACACAGGTTAGCCAACCTATCTGTCAACGACAATACTTGTCAACGTCGAATAGCTGAGTAAACTTCCGAATCGACATTTGAGTCGACTATTCGCTCGGTGTTGCCATTACTCCACGCTAAGCATCCCCAAGTTATTACTAACTTGACGTTTCTAAGCGTTTTCTGTCAAATCTAACTTCATAGTTCCTCCAATGAGAGATAGATGGCTTTATTCTAAATTAACAATAATCAATAAAGATTCTAAATTGCGTTTCTGTTTTGATTCCACACTAACGATAATAGATGGCGTTATTCTAAATTAACAATAATCCATAGAGATTCCAAATTGTGTTTCTGTTTTGATTCCTCGGCAATGACAATAGATGGCGTTATTCTAAATTATTGTGCTTCTGTGTTGGTTCTGCGACAAATATAATTAAAAAAATGACTTGCCGACCAGTAACTTCCAAGTATGCATAATATCACATCTACTTTTAACTGACAAAACTTAAAATATCAATGTGTTAATTTAATTTATTCCGTGTTGTAATCGTTGCTACGGCGCGGCGTAGCTGATACGACAAACGCACTACTACATCTGCTACGCAGGCTACGTCTGCTACGCTGGCTACAACTGCTACGAAGGTTACGTCTGCTACGCCGGCTACGACTGCTCCGTCGGCTACGACTGCTCCGTCGGCTACGACTGCTACGAAGGCTACATCTGCAACGAAGGCTACGTCTGCTACGAAGGCTACGTCTGTTACACCGGCTACGACTGCTACGATAGCTACATATGCTACGTTTGCTACGTGCGCTACATCTGCTACGCGGCACATCATAACAAAGTGTTATGTCATTATTGTGAAGTTATTAATTGTAATTATTTAGTTGGTGCTTTAGTGGAAACTGTTTTATTTAGTTGAGTAGAGTCGTATAAGTGTACAGTTTTAACAATTACCGATCTGTGAAAATTAAAAAAAAAAACTTACAACAAACTTACGTTTGCAAGCAACATAATAAATTATTTCGTATTCCTCATATCTACCACCTGAAGCACCACAACACCGAATAACTCGTCACATGCCACACGTGTCAAGCGTCATGTCGTCACAAAGACGCGGCTACATGTAAAGGGTTGCGTCACAATGACGGGTGACGGCTGACGAGGACGACACTGGACCGACTTGGAATATACCTGGAATTTGTTGACAAGGACGTCCCGAGGGATTTACAGGGTGATTTGTAAATAAGTAAAAAAAACAGTATGTTTAACATGTTTATTATTTGAGTAAATATCTCGTCTCAAATACAAGTAATCCACCAAACAACACTCGGCCCGCGTGGTGGATTATGCCCACTCTCTCTCACAGAGAGGTGGCCTGTGTCCCAGCAGTGGGAATATTATACGCTGATGATTTAACTGTTGGCGCAGTGGTTAATTCATTTACTTCTGCGTTGCGTGTCGCAAGTTCAATTCCCACACGAAACAAAATATTTGTTTGACCTACAAAGGATGATGCCAGGGGCTTGTATGAAATCTGGTACCACCCTCCAATAGCAACATGTAATACGTCGTTGGATAGGTATTTTTAAGCTGAACAAAAAATATTATGGCACCAAGTCTGAAATATACGCCACTTATAGTGCTGGAAGGCTTTCGCCTCTAGATCACATGACATACGGTATGGCATCTGACCCTAGGTACCAAAGAATTGACACAAATGATGCGCACAGGTGCCTTGAGAAAAACGTCGGGTCTTGCAGGTACAATAGTTTTGAATACCATAGTTGGTGTGAAATAGTAAGTAGGTACCTTAGTAATTGTACCTACTAGCTCTTGTATGATTTTACCATGTAAAAAAAACCTAGCTCTTATATGTAGTGACTGAACGCGACAAGACATTGGCGCATTGTTGAAATATATTTGGAGTAACAGCTTAAAATCGCTCTTCAACCTGCCGTTTAACCATTTCCGTGGAGGTGGTTAACGGCAAAGCGAGTTTCTATAGTAGGTAACGATTGTCATAGATTTGCAAATGACAGCCGTAATCAACGGCTTTTAAGTGCTTTCTGAGGCACGGAGAAAACTCTGATAGATTGTCACCCATCCATAAACCAACCTCGGCAAGCGCGGCTTGACATGGAAGATCGACCTGTGCGGCTGTCATTATTTAAAACCGAGCTTCTCCTCCTCCTCCTCTGCACCAAAATGTAATATGTTACGAAAAAAACATTATTTGGTTATATCTTAAACTGCCATATTAAATCAAACATATCTCAGAACCAACTTAATATTTCAAACTTGGTGCCATATTAAATTTTTTGTTCAGCTTAAAAATACCTATCTAACGACGTATTACATGATGCTATTGGAGGGTGGGCCCAAAAATTGCATCATCCTTTAATTGTCGTTTCTGGTCTACATGTTTGTGAGATAGAATGTTTGTAAACGCAACCACGACACAGGACAAAATCTTAGTATCAGCAAAAAAAAAAAGAAAAGATACAGGTTGATCACCACATCCGTAAATATAAGCACATACACAGACACACGCTGTATAAGTGATGAGTGACAGGCCTTATACAGCAACTTGTGACACTTCACCGGAGACCTAACATGTCGACTGTCCAGTGAACAGCTGCTAGACGTAGGTCATAAAGGAGTGTCTAGGTTTTGTTAACGGTGACACAATCACGTGCTCGACTGTTCGCAACTAAATTATCTTATTAACACGTGTAGCGTTATTCTTACTCATTATTATGTAAAGGATTTGTGTAAATGAACAGCTTCTCCTAAGGCTGCGTAGGTATCCACAGGAGCAGAGCGAGGTTCAAGAGCGGAGAAACGGAGACATTATAACTAAAAGGACAGATCAATCTGTAGCAGTGGTGGCCCAGTGGTATCGGCCTGGACTTACGAGTTGTAGGTCGTGGGTTCGGATCCAGCCAGGCGCATTACTTTGTGTAATTTATTGGACAGGCGACCAATTTTATCATTCGCAACTAGGATATTTGGCTGGTTACAAACGCTACCATTGAGCATAAAGTTCTCGATTCCTTTCCATCATGTTTCGGATTCGGCTCACTATTGCGTGTGATTGAACTCCTCTGTGGATCAACAAAGAACTTAATACCAGAATAACTCTTACATCTGTGTATTTAAAAGTGTATAATTTATCCGTTAAATACCCAGTATGTACGTACATAAGTAGTGGAAGTGGCGTAAGAAGTAAGTATTGCTGCACAAACATGGCGGATTGCGGTGCGGGCAACAAGTTACGCTGAGTTATCACCCGCGAAGATAGCACGACAGCGACGTGGGTTCTGTACATTGTTTTATATTACGAGTAGTGTATATATGATAACGGGCAAGTAACAGGAAAATTTTATGATAAATGATAATTATTTTGCAAATAGGTCTTAGCAAACACTTAAACACGTCAAAACAATTTTTTTATAACTAGATGAGGCCGGTGTTTCATACCTGACTACTCTGAGAAGAAACAGCCGAAACAAACTCAGAGGTCATCGTTTCTTTTAAAGTCCAGACATTAAATTGGTTAAGTCATGCGAGGACCCTGCAGGTTTGTGTCTGAGATGGTCTTTTGAAGAAAGGACCATACTTTGAGTGGACCTGTCCAGTCAGTGCAAGCATTTGTCTGTTATCGTGTAGCTCGACTCATACATACGCCTAGCTGGATATACCTAGACCTACACAATTACAGACAGTGTGAAAGGTGGCTATTCTGCAGGACTAACAATGCAATTTCTGATGTCAAAAAAAGGTGACAAAGCCTTTTTTTAAATTTTAAATCATCATTTGAGTCCACTAAGTGGGCAGACGATCTTATGAAGACCACAGGATCACGCTGGATGCTGGCCGCTTACAACCGGTCCTATTGGAAGTCTAAAGGGGAGGCCTATGTTCAGCAGTGGACGTCTTACGGCTGATATGATGATGATGATGAAATGAGATCTCCCATCATGTGTGGAGTGAAAGGGGCTGTCAGACTCTTACTGAATAATCCAATAATTTCCCTTTACGTTTCAGGGTCACGGTTACCCGTTTAGACAGTACCACGACCCTGATTCATGTCCTAATATGAATTATGATCATAATACTAGTTAAATGAATCAGATATGAATCTCGTACACCTCACATAACATACACAATCCTCCCAGTGGTTTCAGCCGACTTGTGTCTGTTGTGCTATACAACGTGGTCACTATGTAATGTTCATTGTTTCACTAATCGAAGTCAATGCAGTCAATGCACTGTCTATTAACTTAATGTAATAATGTGAAGGTGCAATGGAGTATTGTTAATTGTGATATAGAAGCGATATAAAGATAGTATAATTATCGGTCATGATAATTATACGAAGCCTTGTCACGAGTTTTCACGTTTTTGTGATGTTAAGTAAATGGGTATTTGACGTTAATTTTATGAATAGAATTAGTTCGTTCATGCGTCCAATAGAGGCGCTCTTTCATTTTCCATACAATTCGTTATAATACTTCAAGTGCGCTGTACGGTAGAGTACAGAAATCTTGTGCTAAGGGCTCAGGTGTTAACCAGTAATCTCCGATAGGTTAGAGATATAGTACCAACATCCACATTTTACAATTATTTTTCAGTTACGTGCTGCAATAGTGGGAGAAACTACTGCAGTCGACCATTTAAAAATTCAGGCCGTAGCTGAAAATCCTTCATGGTAACACCATAAACACTGCCTGAGCTGGGAGCCAAGAATCAACGGCCTCACGCTTAAAATGCCACTATAGTGACCACTAGTCCAACGAGGCAGTAAAGTCACTTGTCACATAGTAAAATGACCGCTTCAGCCGTAAAATAATCTCCACCGATTTCTAATTCACCACGGAACCCCAAAATAAAACTCTCAGCAAACCGAAGTACACAACAAAGTTACACGTTCGGCTAAGACTCAGCGCTCGATACACACCTGCACGTTGCACAAGTTTCCACTCGAATATCAGACGTATTGACGAGGACACTCGATGCAACTTTGTCTAACTCACTCATGTAATGCAGCTTCAAACGTGAATATTTTTCTTTTATGACAAGTGTTCCTCTTATATTTCCCGATTATTATATAATATATAATATATATAATATTCCACAACTATCACACAACGCCATCTAGTCCCAAGCTAAGCAAAGCTTGTGTTATGGGTACTAGACAACTGATAAACATACTTATATATTTCTAAATACATACATATTATAGATAAATTACACCCAGACACAGAACAAATGATCGTGCTCATCACACAAACATTTGTCCTGAGTGGGAATCGAACCCACGACCTCCGGCATAGCGATATTATTATTATTGAGAAATGAATAAGCTAGGAGTGGATTTAATAGGATATTGCAGGAATACTCTGCTGATATACTGCTTTTTCTTTTTCGTCGTGTCGATAAATCCTTAAATTATAATTAAACTAGATGTTTCCCGTGGTTTCACCCCCATTGTTCGGCTCCTACTGGTCATAGCGTGATGTTTACAAACTTAATTAATAACCTATAGCCTTCCTCTTTAAATAGACAATACAACACAAAAATATGCTCAATTCGAACCAGTATCTAGTTCCTGAGATTAACTCGTTCAAGCAAACAAAGAAACTTTCAGCTTTATAATGTTAAGTATAGATAAGCTTTGACCAAAACTCTGCTATCTTAAAGGTAGCGGCCTCGGATAGTTACATTAAAGTGCAGGTGGAATTACACCTCCTTATGCGCAGCAGTCATGCTCGCGAAGGAGGAGGCGGGCCGCGAGAGGGAGAGCAGCGATCTCCCTTCGCCCCAGCCGCAGTGGTAGGCGCCCATGGTGACTGACGTCGCAAAACGATCTCCGGCCACCGTAGGCGCGGACATGCAGGCGACTCGCCCCACGACCATGGACCATGCCCGGTTCTACAGCGCGTTGTGTTCCACGAGCGCCTCAAAGAGCGTCAGCAAGATGACGGGGCCCCCCTCTAGAGGGCCAAAGCCTGCCGGGGTCGCGGGACTTATACCGTTACCGTGATTGATTTGACATGATTTTACGTCACGTATTACTACGATAAAAAAGGGGGAATTACATAATATACAAGTGAGGAAGTAAGCCATCGTTTGTGATGAGGCTCCGCAGTCGCACCCTTCTTCATCAATATACTTCCACCCGATCATATTTTAGTTACAGCGACCAACCTGACTTTGCAATCAATCTTCAGTTTAAAGTCCTCCTAGTGAAGGCCAAAGCCTGCCGGGTTCGAGGAACTATCTAAAAAGCTAAACGTGTCCCTGTAACGTAAAGGGCTATTGAAGAAACATCATGGATTTTAGTTGGTACGAGTCTAACAGCCCCTTTCGCCACTGCCCCCTTTTCCACCCTGGGCTGGCGAGGACTTATTTGATGATTTGCCATGGTTAAAAAAGTATTGTTATAGATATCAGCGATTCAGCGAGGTGATATCCAAGTGTACAGCGACCAGAAAGTTCGACCGACATCTTAACCTTTCATCATCAGCCGATAATGTTCCCACTGCTGAGACACAGGCCAGGAGTGGGCCATAACCCAACACGCGGACCCGGTGCGTGTTGATAGATGTCACATGTCTTCGAATTTGATGGTTATAGGACATGTCAGTTTCCTCACAATGTTGTGAGAGCTGTGGTGATGAAATAAATTACACAAAGTAATGCGCCAGGCTAAGGACACCGTGGATTTTAGTCAGTACAAGTCTGACAGTCCCTCCCGATCTGCCCTGTGTGGGAGGACTCATTTGATGATTTTACCACGATAAAAAAAGTAATGCGCCAAGCTGGTTTCGAACCCACAATCTACAACTCGTAAGTCGGGGCCGATACCACCGGACCACCACTGCTTTTTTTTACATTTGACTTTCATTATAATAATGCAACCTTCTGAAATACCTTTCAATCTTGCTTCAACCACGTAGTTAATAGTAAGTACATCGGTACGTGGCGATGTGGGTACGATGGGAATCAATAGAGATGTGCCTCGACAGAATCGGAATATAAGCGCACCTCTCAGTGTACGAGTGTCGTCGGGTAGACGCGGGATAGTGTCGATAGTTTATTGTCGATGCTATAACGTTAGTTTTGCTACTAAAACCTAGTATCATGTATTGTAGTTTCAATACTTATTTTAGTTCTCTCCAATGATTTTAACATAGCCATTGAGTCGTATTTTAACAGAATCAGGCAAAATTGTGTTATTGTTAAGAGTTAAGAGCAAAATCAGCATACATTTTCTAGGCTTTAAATAACTTGATCATCATTTACAATAAATGAATTGCTTGTTTTGTAAAGAAGCTAAGTGTTAAGTGGCTGCTCACAAGATTTAATATCTCAGACAGAGAAACTTACTTTATGAGTTCCAACTCGATGTAGAACTTTAACACGTTTGAAGTAAGTCATGAACTTTTGAACTTTTTCTGTGGTAAATGCATTTCCAGGATTGTTTATAGTTTTTAAATTCTTAATTAAATAGAATTGTTCTGACTTAGCACATTTTACGAAAATAAGCCTAAAATAAATGAAGTTGAAATCCTTTAAATATCTTTTTCTTTAACCTTCAGTCGCCCTATTCGTGTAGGTCTCTTCCAAATCTATCCACTTTTAGCGAAGTATTCTCAATTATTATCGATACTTTATCCTAACATTGTCCCCTCCCTAGTTAACCCGTTTACTGACACAGGTAGTGCGTGTCGGCAGCGCGACACTACATGCCACCTCTCGCTCGCACACACACAACCTCCACACGAATGAGCGAAATGGAATGTGTTCGGAAAATGTAACCGACAATAATTGCTTGTCGAATGCTTGGCACAATTGTTTTGTAGTCGATTATTGAAGTGTGGGGTGAATCTCTTGTGTAGACTCCACTTATTTGTGATCATTAATTATATGAATAGTGTTTATCATGTTTGTGATAATACATATCTATACATATAATAAATCTGTAGAAGGGTCAATTCTGTACATTGAAAATATTGAAAAAATAAATAGCGGGGGGTGTTGCTGGATCGATACCAAACCCAAATATGTGATTAAAAAAATTTTGTCTGTCTGTCTGTCTGTCTGTATGTGCAGGCATCACGTGAAAACTAACGGTTCGATTTCGATGAAACTTGGTATAATTATACCTTATTATCCTGGGCATAAAATAGGATACTTTTTATCCTGGAAAAATACGTAGAAAAAAAGATCTGTATCAAACCTTATTATGGAACCACTGGCGACACCTATTATCAAATAGAACATTACGCCACGCCTGCCTCCATTGATTTCTAAAAAGGTTCCACCACTCACCACTAGATGGCGTTGTGCCTATGACGCGCATTTCTGAATCGCGGTGTTAAGATTCTCCGAAAGTTAATGACTACCGCGACTTTATTATTTTTCTGTGTGACTTAACTAGCAGTGCACTTGCGGGCTACGTCCTAATTAGATTAGCTACACAAGACTCGGCTACTAAGTTTTATCATAAAGTTAAACAGTAATTCAATTCTGTTATTTTTGGTATAGAGGACCAAAAACCCCTGCCTTCGTCCTCCCTGGGAAAAGGTGGTCGGGACTTGTCCTATTTTATAAAAATAATTTGTACGTTGTGGACAATAAATCTTTGTCAAGAAACCGAACTTCTCTTCGTGCCGGCAACGGTGACTAACATCCCTTAAAAATCTTATTTTTCTTATTATTAATCTTATTCTCGATTTATTCTCGATTCTCGTAAAGTTTGTTTTAAATTTAAATCTGGTATTCAGATTGATTTTAAATTTGAATGAAATATTTCTTTTAAAAACAGACTTCACCAGTTAACTAAGAAGATATTACTGTTGATTATTCTTCAATCATGTTTCCTTCTTCAATTGAGACTTTAGTGCCGAAAATCCGTACGTTGTGTCATCAATATTTTCTCACGAAAATTAATTATAAAGCAAACAAATTGAACGTTTGAGTGTTTGTAATGCCTATGTCCTGGAGTCGTTATATCTCTAATATTGTGTTTCAAGAAAAACCATTCTTAAGGCAACTATGTAGAACTCTGATGAATTAATGGCCACTACTACCAAACACTCTATAAATATAATATATTATACTCCTGGACTTTTGTCTACATGACCGCACGTACTTTTAAAGTAACTTGGAATAAAACAAAAAGTCCGAAATCCTCTTACAGTCGACCATCTAATTTCAATACTCGGACGAAACAACGCTTGCGATCTAATAATGTTCGAAATAAACAAAAAACTGGAGGAAGACAAACACTCACGACGCCCAAAGGACGAGGACTTAAAACTTTTTGAGACAAAGAGTAGATAATGTGCAGAAGGACCACCAGCGTGAAATGAAAACAGATTTACTGAAAATATGCACTTGTGTTGTAATGCCTTTCAGCTTATTGGTCATCATCATTTCAGCCAACTGCAGTCCATAGGCCTCCCCCAAGAAGCGCTATATAGCATCATTCATCCAGTCACTGCCAGCTACCTACTTTTGGTCATCGGTTCATCTTAAGGTGGATCCAGACATGGCGAGGCATGCGCTCCGCACGGTGCACAACGTATGCCTCTGCTTGAGGCGTGCGTGTTGACAAATTATACCAACATATGCTCGGGTCGAGCCATCGCGTGCGAAGCAAACGCCTCGATCATGTTTGTTGCAAGGCAAGTATATAGGCGCGCAGACTTGGCGAGGCATGCGCTCCGCACGGCGCACAGCGCGTGTGCGGCGGCCGGCTCATTGCGAGCAGTGCGTTGCGTTTGGACGGTTGTGTCCGCCTCGCTGCTGATGTACGTGCGCATTATGAACGTGAACGAAAAATTTTAAGAAAAGCAGTTGTATTATACGAAAATATATATAATAACGACGACGACTTTTTTCTTTCCTTTTTTTTTCAATAATTGATTAATTAGATTAATAATTATAAAAGCAGCAGCGGATACGCGCACGCGATGCAAAGGCGCCATCTTGACTGCTGATGTGTGGGTTGGATCGGCCCGAGCATGCGCTGCGCGCTGTTTGGCCCGAACAAACGCAGTTTCATTTTCGCAGTCGAGGCGTGCGTTGATATTGTACGCGGCGCACGCCTCGAACGTGCATGCGCGGCTACGTCCACAACTAATGTAATGCTCGCACTGAGGCACTTTGATCTTGAAGCATTTGCCGACATACGTCGGCTCGCCCTCGCACGTGCGTAGCGCATGCCTCGCCACGAATATAAAGGTACACACCTTGCGAGGCATGCGTTGTGCGCCGTGCGGAGCGCATGCCTCGCCATGTCTGGATCCACCTTTACCGGTCTCCATTAGAGAAAATCCTACTCTACCTATCTTCAGTTCTGCGACAAACATGGCTAAGTATGTTGGTGCGTTTATTGAACTTCTAATATGCATTTGATCTTCCTTGGAGGTAGACAAAGACTAATTTACAATTACGCAACTTTTTGTGTATTCAGTGTTGATCTTCTTTGGTGATCGAGACTAACTTCGGTCGCGTATAATATGTGCTCTACAGATTACGTTGCTGCCCAATTTCCACTGAACTTACGCCCTACCACAGAATACTTAATAGTACTTCGACCCTACCGAAATTCGGCTGTACGCTATAACGCAACATAATTTCGGCATAATGTAATAATAATAATGTTTCAGTAATTCAAATTGCATAGCAGGCGTAATCATGCCGAACTTCGGTCGCTTGCCTTCGGCATAGTATGTTTAGACTTTAGACACATACAGTCGTGTTTCTGATGTAGTTGTAAATGAAACTTCTGATATATTCTTGTGGTCATCGGAAGGGTCGCCTTCCAAACTTGAGGATGTTTGTTTAGGAACTAATCGATGCTTGAAGCCGCGCGACGGGGACGTGGCAAAATATTGGCGGGAACCCGACGCGTGTGTGGAGCATCCTCAGCTCGCGATTAACTTTGAAAGGTTCTTGGGGAGGCATCAGATAACCAGGGACGAAGTTTATGAGGTTACTCAAAAAGTCAAATTGTTGTGACTCCTTAGATGACCTGTTATTGAGAATTATGGAAGAGGAAGAAATAATAATAGCAGGAATATGGTGACAATGACGGTTAAAGGTTTGATAAGGGTCTATTCAAGTAGGTATGCATTTTATTTATTAATTGGAAGCATGCATTTTTTTGCAATGCATATGCGTGTATTGAAACTCTTATTGCAATTCACCACGCACAACTAGAATAACCTCAAACTGCAATTTTTTGAGAGATATTTTGAAAGATGATGATTGTGTGGTTGGAAAATTTGACTGTAGAGATTATAATCAGATAAAGCGATGATGTCGAAAACAATTAGTTGATGTACAATCAATCTCATGGTTACATTTCTGTTTCCCTATCATACATTAGTATAGTACAAAGTCAACTCTCATTCATGAACATACACACCTACTCGCAAAACTTCGTTCTATTTCTGTACATTGATAGAGACGTTTGTAAATAAATTGCACATCATTAGTATTAATGTGAACACTCCAGCAAAGTGTGTAACATGGAGTGGAGTTCCATCAAGAATGCAACACCCACACATTGCGTTACTGACGTAAACCTCCCACGTACACTTAATGATCTCTTCATCGATAAAATAAATCACATGAAATCACGTCTGTATTCTAAATGCCATACACCCACAATATTTCACAAATTCTATGATTTCATGAAAGGAGAAACTTTATTAAAGACAAAACTCTCGACTCAAAGTGCTCCAAAGTTACAGCGTGTCTCAAAAAGGTGTAGTCATACTCAAGGAGAATAAAAAAACAGTCAAGTGCGAGTCGGACTCGCGCACGAATTCTTCCATACCCATTTTCTATAAAAACAACTAAAAAATCACGTTTGTTAAACGGGAGCTTTTGTTGTTATAGCGGCAACAGAAATACATCATCTGTGAAAGTTTAAACTGTCTAATTATGACGGCTGATATGATACAGCCTGCTAACAGATAGAAATACAGCGGGGTCTTATTAACAGGATCCCGTTTTATCCTGTGGTTACCATCCATCTGCCTATCCTTTTCCCAACTATATTGTGGTCGGCTTCCAGTCGAACCAGATGCAGCTGAATATCAGAAATTATATGCAGGGACTGCCTATCGGACCTCCACACCCCAGTAACTGGGTATTGCGATACCCCATGGTGAGGCTGATCTCAGCTCGCCTTTAGTTCCGAAACTTTAGAATTGCAGTTACTGAACCCAAGACTTCGTACTGTTGACCACTACACCAACAAAACTAAGTCAGTAAACTTTCAAAGAGCTATTCTAACTACCTCAGCACTGAATCTATTTCCAATTGGTTTCAACATCACCTCCAGTCAATTGTTCCAACTGCTCGATAACTTGCTTCAGTCAGGCCTGTCTCACTCCGCGGTGTAGGCATAAAACTGCAAGTAGTTGCGGGGCCATTATGTCGTGGCTAGTGATGGGCAGAGGATAAATACTCAGAGGATAAATACTCGAGTATTTATCCGAAATGGATAAATACTCGTATTTATCCGTTTTTATCGGATATTTACTCAAAATGGTGGATATTTATATTTATTGCGTATTGGGTGTTTTTTTTTCATTCAAAATGACTAGTAATGTCAATAAGGCTTTCCAAAACACAACAATATAACATTATTATTAGTTCTAATGTCAAGACAAAGCGGCGCGCAAGCATCGTGGCTCTCACTGCGCCCTATCCCGCTCTCTTTTTGTCCCGTTTCTTTTGTCTTGCTCTCTATCCCCCCGCGCCGCATGTCCTAGCAGTGCATAGATTTTCGTCATAAAGAGCACACGCGCGTGTTTGTTTAACTACAACAAATTGATACTTACGAGTGTGAATTATAGGAAACGTAAACAGGATGCATAAACATTTAATAAAATGCTTCAAGTGCCTGGAAATAATTCGAACAGAAATGAAAGAAACTAACTCACCTTCTAAACGAGTGCCGTTGCAAACAAATTCAGAAAATGTACTACCAGTGGTGATCAGTCTTGTGATTGTACGAACAAAACACCAAGTAAAATTAGTGATTACTCAAATATGAGCGAAACTCTGAAGAAGATTAGAGAAAGAACTCCAAGACCGATCCCTGTGGAACACCGCACGACACCTCTCGCCGGTTACATTTTCCCCGGTGACCGGGGTAGTTGACGGCTCTGTCCGTCAGATAGTCCTCGACTATACGACGGAGGTAGGTCGGCACCCGGTGATACCGGAGTGCCTCCCTGATGCAACTCCAGGGCAGGGTGTTGAAGGCGTTGGTGATGTCCAAAGACACCGCCAAGACGACCCTGCCCCGGGCCACTGCATCCCCCGTCGTGAGGGCTCTCAAGCGCATGATGGCATCCACCGTCGAGCGCCCCCTGCGGAAGCCAAACTGGCCCTCCGCAAGGTCCGGACCCACCCGATTCAGGTGCCCGACCCGGTACTCTTTCAAAGAGCTTGCCCACCTCGTCGAGCAGCACGATGGGCCGGACTGCGGACGGAGAGTCCGCAGGGCGCCCGGGCTTCTGGATCAGGACCACCTTCCCCGTCTTCCAGCGAAGCGGGAACTGGCCCCTCTCCAGGCACGCGCTGAAGAGCACCCCCAGTCGAGGCCCGAGAGTCCCGGAGGCCAGGACCCAGGCTTTTCCTGGCAGGCCGTCGGGTCCTGGGGCGATATTTTTGGCCTTGAGCCGTAGCACCACCACTCTCAGGTCTACCTCGGTCACCTCCGGAGCGCTGTGGTCCGCGTTTGCGCCAGCTTCACCGTCAGGTTCCGTCGGAGACGGAGCCATAGGCGAGGGAGTGTGCTTCCCTCGCGATGGGAACAGGGCGCTCACCACTTCCTCCACGAACTGAGGCCGGAGACTCCGCATCAACGGGGGAGCCTAGGGGCGGAGCTTCTATCTCGCCCACTTGTAGGGCCGGCCCCATGGGTCCCCGTTCAGAGACTCCAGCATCTCCTTGCGGGCCAATTCCTTGGCCCACCAGATCTCGTCACGGAGGACGGTCTTCGCTGCCCTGTAGCCTTCGCGCAGCTCCGCCTCTACAGTCGCCGCATCCGGAGGTCGGGTGCGGCGCCTGCGGAACCTGGTGTACCGGCGTCGCGCTGCAATGCACGCCTCGCGCAGCGCTGCCAGCTCTTTCGACCACCAGTACAGCTGACGCCGGGTGCGTCCTTGCCGGACCCGGGGCATGGCCACGTCGCAGATATCCGACATGGTCTCCCGGAACCACTCCGCCTAGTCGTTGATGTCGGCAGGCCTGTCCGGTGGTGACACCCAGGCCTGCACGATCGAGGCTTCCAGGAATAGCTCCCGGTCCAGCTGCTTCAGCGCCCATCACGGACCACTTGGGTGCCGTCCACTTGGGACCGGCGCGTCTGAGGTCTGGGCGGAGATGTCAAACCGGATATACCGGTGATCGGAATAGGTCTCCACCTCCTCCACAACGCGCCAGCCGGTGACGCGCGGCGACAGGTCTGAGGTGGCGAACGTAACGTCCACCACCGACTCGCCCGTCCACCGCACGCCCGTGGAGACAGAACCCCGGTTCTCGATGACCAGGCTCTGCACCAGGGCCCAGTGCTCGAGCCTTCTGCCCCGCACAACCTCCGAAAACCGGGAACCCCAGGCCACATTTTTGGCGTTGAAGTCCCCGAGGACGAGCGCGGGGAACTTTGTCAGTACTTAACGAAAATTATCGTTATTGAGTATTACAGTCATTTTGTTTTAATTATAGCGATTAATATACCTTGGTTCAATTCTATATTTTCAGATTTTCATTTATGGCCACCCTTTTATTCACAAAACAAATAAAAACCCGTGAAATAACAGAATTAAAACTGTAAATAGTTTTTATCCACTGTTTTGAGTAAATACTCGAGAAGAAACGGATATTTATTGAGTATTTATCCATTTTGAGTATTTATCCGGATAAAAACCCATCACTAGTCGTGGCCCATTCACTACGGCTGCCACGCGCCACGTGTTAGAGGTTGTAAACCTATAAGCTTACTATAAATTACATCTTGTCTACTGCTTTACGTGTCCTAGCAACCGTAGTAACTTAAAAGTCTAAAAATAAAAATTATATTTTTCAGTTGCACTACAAATAAGTATTTTCTTCCTCCAACCTTATCCCAGTCTCTAATATGGTAGCAGAGCGTGAGGAATATCGTGAGGAAGCAGGACGAGTATGATATAATTAATTACATTATCAAGTAATAATTACGAAATCGCGAAAATGAGTAACCAATCCATCGCAATTGAAAAACTCTCCGGGGTAAATAATTACGCTACCTGGAAATTTCAAATGAGGATGTTGCTTATTCATGAAGACTTATTTGAATGTGTCAACGAGGTTGATAAGAAAAATAAACCAGAATGCGAAGACAAGAAGAAACAGGAAAAAGCTCTAGCACGAATCTGCCTCAGTGTTCAGCCATCTGTTTACTCCGTTGTCAGGAATTGCAATACTGCGTTTGATGCCTGGAAGAATATACAGAATTCGTTCGAGGACAAAGGTCTGTGTAGAAGATTAGGTCTTCTCAGAATGCTATTTAGCTTAAAGTTAGAGCAGTTTGAGAGTATGGAGGCGTATGTTACAAAAATTATAGATACAGCCCAACAACTGCAAGACATAAATGCTTCTTTGGAAGACGAGTTTGTTGCTATATTAATGCTTAGTGGGCTCCCCAAGCAGTTTGACCCACTCATTATGACGTTAGAGCATAGTAGCCTTTCTCTCTCAAGTGAACTGGTGAAAACTAAACTACTCCAGGAGGCACAGAGACGAGGTGACGCAGAAGCTATGGAACAGAATGCCCTAACGACTTCGACTTAATACACGACACGCGCTCCGTCTCCTTAATATTTTTGTTACGTTACGTGTAGTTACGCACAAGTTTTTTGCTTTAGGTGGTTTTGGTAAATTAATAACACAATATTAATTGGGGGGGGGGGTGAGCCTACTGGACGACCAAGATAAAAAGACGACACTCTCACTCACCTTAAGCTGAGTAATAAGAATTAAGATCGGTAGAAAGTAGAAAGATGTTTGCGTTGTTGTTTAAAAGTTCTAACTCAGAAAATGGCCACACTACGCATTCAAGGTCGGCGGTCGTAATTCGCTGCGCCACTTTTTTACCTACCTACAAACCTGGGCCTGTGACAGTATGCGATAGTAATTGGTCGGTTACTAGGTTGAGTGCAAAATAATAAGGACTGGCTATTTTGCCATAGACGATAAAAATCTTTTAAATATTATTCTTTTTTTTTGTAAGACAAATGTTCAAAAATATAACAATAATAGGTAGAAAAGATAATATTATTCCTCACGTAAGGTGCCGTAGGTACCTACTATTATCATTCTGTGCTAACAATCAATAATGTATGTAGTAATCGATGACGAAACCAAAAAGATATAGGCTGATGATAAAAACAAAATTCCTTGAGGAACATAGGTATTTATGGTAATAATGTAATTTAGCAAATGCATAAAATACGCATAGGTACCTACCTATTTGTGCCTAAACTCGCAAGTCGCAACCCTATTGAGCTTGACCCATAGTAACCTTTTAATGTCGTTGGCGTCAGATAAACCAAAATAAACTCTCGGGCGTAACCATTCAGTACATTTTTGCTTGCGCACGGGAAGTTTAGGCTATTATAAAAGTAGGTGGGCGGTACGGCTGCCAGTTAAAATGTACTTTATTCTCTCGTATATAGATTTTACATTTGTTTGATTTTTTTTGGAGTAGTCCTTCTGTACGTATAGTACTATTAATTATTCTGTGCTTCAGTTCAAGTCACTCTAACTTGGCCACTGTTACTGCAGTTCTTCTTTACTTGGCTCCGTTAATCTTGCAGTACTCGATTGTCCACTCCTAAAGCGGTTCAATTAGGAAGGAAGGTGTCAATGACCTCCAGCAGTCAATTGAAAATAGTGTAGTGCGTTTTTATAGTATATTAGCTTGTTCTAGGGTTAATTTTTTTTTTTAAATAACAGCGTTCAAGTGTTAAAAAAGCCTGCATGACGTCACAATATGGCACTAGCAAACCTTTCTTCCAACTTGAATTGCATAGTATATGATTGTTCTGATACTTAAGCGATATTGCCTACAGAAGTCTTTAGCGTTACTAGTGGTCCTGGGGTCAATTCCATGATGAGGCAAGTGTTTTTAGGTTTTCCATCATGAATTTCCTAATTGCGGCCTTAAGTCCAGATTTGTGGTACTCTGAAATCGCCACTTTATCAACGTTGAATAATATTTTTAAATATTGTTCTTTATCAATTATAATCTATTGCTCGAGCAATGGAATAGAATATTTCATATTTTATTAAAGTCACTAACATATTTATTTAATATCCATCATTTTGGAGTCTGAATATTTCCCTATCTGATTTGTCACCCCGGTACCCCATTCGCCGTGTCAACATAACTACACACACAATAGAGGACATCCCGCGTGGATGTGCGCGCGCTAATAAACGAGCTGCGGTGAGTTAATACATTAAATTTATTCGCGCCGGGACCCGGCGGCCTTGTCCGGGACCCGGGTACCCGGGTACGGGCACACTCAAAGCGGGACACATCCGGGAACAACTTTAGTGAACAATATCTGGGTATTTTTCGGATGTATAGAATCAAATGACACAGGCTCGCGTTTCTTTGCCTGAGTTCCGTCGCAACGTTCTTCAAGTTTTGTGAAGTTTGGCGCAGTGGCGGAGCGATCGACTGCTGCGCAGCATGTCACGAGTTCGATCCGCACGGAACAAATATTTGTTTGATCCACAAGTAGTTGTTCCGTAAAGTCCAATAATGAGATTTCTTATTGAGAATAGCATAGCAGCTCTTACAACTGCTACAATAACGACGAAGCAGTCAAAAATAAATTCCCAATAATAAAGTACACGCAGTTCATATCCGAGTGTCGCTGGCGATCATTAGCGGGCGCCTGATGATGATGGATGAGCTGGCGATGAGCGCTGACAGCACTTCAATGACGTCACTATTATATCAGGTGTCATTAACAGTCCGAACATTTGAGCTGCAGTTGAGGGACGATCTGGAATATTTGAGGGGCTAAATCGACATTGAAAGTGTCATCTTTTGTTTATCTAAATTAACTTGAATTGACACGTCTGAATGTTCAATTATAATCATCATCAGCCTACAATGTTCCTATTGCTGATAACCGGCCTATTAACTGTGAGAACGCATGGCATCCACCACGCAGGCCCAGTGCGGGTTGGTAGATGTCACAAGTCTTCGAATTTTCGCCACTATGTTTTCCTTCACCGTTATGAAAACAGTGGTGATGAAATAAATTACACAAAGTAATTCGCCTGGCTAGGTTCCACCCCACGACCTACAACTCGTAAGTCGGAGTCAATACCACTGGGCCACCACTCCTCTTGATCAAAAGTTAAATAAGAATGTATCTATGATTTCGGCACTTGGCATCTTTCATGGGCCTATCTGATCTACTCGTATATACAGAACGATCAATAAAATTATAAAAATGTCGTCGGTATTATGAAGGTTGGTATTCAGGCCCCAGAGTGTACCATCCACTCCTAGTGAAGCTTCTAATATTAACTTTAATCTACTCACCGTCAAACTTACAAACGTATCAGGGGCGTAGCTACCGCCGTATCTGCCGTATCAATTATACGGGGCCCCCGGGCCACAGGGGCCCCCAACGTGTGTAAACAACACAGAAAAAATATTAAAAACTTTAATACTCGTACATATATCTATGGTAAACAAAAATTAATAAAAACTTAATGGTTTATTAAATAAAAAGTTATTTACTGTTACACAATTTATTTGTCTAATCTATCTCTGGTGTTTTTATTATTATTATTTGTAAGTAATACTGTTTTAAGCACGAGATTGTCTATTTGAAATCCCGGGAAGATCCATATTTCGATGCAAGTATTAAAATAACTCTACCTAATTCCGACCTTTTTTTGATGACCTTTGTCCAATTTTTTGTTTATATTTCGGCTTAGCTACTAAGAAATGCATTTTTTTCTTGAGTGATAAATCTTTACCCTACCTAAGGGGCCCCCAAACAAATTTTTATACGGGGCCCCGCCAAGGCACGCTACGCCACTGAAACGTATATAGTTTAATGTCTTTGTGTCTATACGACTGTAAATAATTCATTGAAAGGAAAATGAGGACTACAGGTTTACAGCGTGTTTGCTAATAAAATCGCATTTCACATAAAAAGAAGTCACTTTGTGTAGCATATCAACCGCTATCCAGTCACCTAGTACCCAACTGCTGTGACTCCCGTATTACATAACTATACATATGTGATATGTCAGTGAGTTCGTTTCCCGCCGTCAGTGGCACGCACCTCGTCTGCTTTAAGAAGTGTCTTTAGGAGGAGTCGCCCGATTTCCGCCTGCTTTCACGAAATCCCTTCAAATCTCCAAACATTTATCACAAACATACAAAAACCAACTTTAATGGCTTTAAAATAGAGTTTAATATAGATTGGTTATAAAATGTGATTTCTTTGCGTAAAATTGGAAAGGTCGCATTTAGGTGTGGCGATAAGAGTTCAGTGTTAGTACGGAATGTTAAGAAAGATGTGTGATAGCAACGACTTTGGTTTTTCTATGTAATGTGTCACATCAATGTTGAGCAGTGGTGGCCCAGTGGTATCTGACACGACTTACGAGTTGTAGGTAGTGGTTTCAAACCCAGCCAGGCACAATACTTTGTGTAATTTAATTCATCACCACTGCTCTCAAGAAGCAATAATTCGAAGACATGTGACATCTATCAATGTTAGTGGATTATGGCCCACTCCCTCTCACAAAGAGGAGGCCTGTGTCCCAGCAGTGGGAACATTTATAGGCTCGTGTTGATCATCATTCATCACCATTATGACAAAAATATTCGTTTCTCAATAAATTCAAAAACAAATTAACTTTCTCGTTATTTCGTGTTTAGTTATCGATTAGTATTTCATTTCACTAGTTAATTTATATTTGACCTTCTGAAGTAATAACATAAACTTAATCTGTGCCCTCCACTATAACCCAATAAGATAATGTTTGCATGACACAAATAAATATTGGCAGTAAATCGCTGGGCCAATGTTTGTACCAACACTCCGTGGAGCGATATGTTTGGCAAACTGTTTGGTCAAACAATCAGCCAACTCATGCATTAAACATAATGAATTGAGACTAAATGGCTGCGGTTCATTTGAAATTGAACAGGAAGGATTGGAATATTGTGTGTAAGTGATGTGATATGATACTGATGTTACTGATATTGGTGTTTGTATATTGTAGCGATGCATCCGATACCGATACCGATGCCGATATATCGGCGATACTTCGAGTTAGCCTATATATCGGTATCGACGATATTTTTGTGACCGATTCAACGATACTTTTTAATATAAAAATGTAGTGTAAACGAGCATGTTGTCTCGTCTATTTCGTTGCAAACGAGGCACGAACTATGCCCGGGAAAACCTTTGCCAAACAGACTTGCGAAATCGCTTTTCTCCGAAAAATTTAAGATTACTTTGTTTTTTAACCTTTAAGTACACGCGTTCTTTTTGGTAACGTTCCGTCACGCGTGGGGTCCAGCAGTACCCCATAAATATTTGACCCGTATTTTTAAAATGTCTGAATAAAACTAAAACAATTAAGATTATAAGGGAAGACATATTATTAAAGTTTAAAAAAAATAATTTATTATTCCTTAAAAAGTCAATCTTTTGATAGTGAGAATTCTTTTACAATAATAACATCTCACACAGAGAGAGTTTTTGAAGCCCTAAACTAATGGCCTAAAATTTAATAAAATAATTTGCTTCTGAGTAAATTATTATTTTTTTCTTGAAAAATAGGAACTAAGAACTTAAAATTAAAAGTACAACAAAAATCATTTGAAAAACATAAAAAATGACAACGCCTCAAAATTACTATTTTCAGTACTGAGATTGTGTCTAGTCTTATTTTTTGCTATTGGAGTCACTAAAATCGTGTGAAATTTATAAAATGGCGTTTCTTGAGAGTTGGCGCCTAATATTTGCTGTTATACAACGCTAACTCTAAGAAAGATGAAAAAATACAAATATATAAATTAAAAATTTATGCTACGTAAAATCACGGGTGGGGTCCACAGGTATCCCCAAGTGAGTAGTATACCTTGTACCTTAGCGGGAGCGTGACATATTTCCACCCATCGATAGCCTCTGCAAAGCATTGAGATTAACTGAGAAAGCGCGATAATTACAAGTTAATTTAAAAAGTTATGGTTAAAAAATAGCGCGTGGGGTCTGGCGAGACCCCACGCGTGATGTTAAAGGTTAAACAAAAATCTTAGTAATGTTATTTTTAATTACTAAAATGTATTATTATCAAATATCAACCTATGTCACTACTTTTTATTTTAATAAAAAAAAAATCTGACTTGTGATTCATTTATTTTTTAATTCAAAATAAGTGTATCGGTAGTATTGGTATCGGCATCGTATCGGCGAAAAGGCGTATCGATGCATCCCTAGTAAATTGTGATCACCGGTGTGGTTTTAGTGAGGTACAAACCCCGCACCCATATCATGTGGTCATTGGGTTTCTACCATCTGGAGTTTGTGTCATTGTCAATGAGCTCACCCAATAAAACACACAAAAATACGTCATCTGTGATTTTTTAACTTTCTTAATTTCTCCTGTGTCGTGGGTACGTTTACAAACATATAAACTCACATACACAAACACCCAGACCCGGAACAACTACTTGCAGATCATACAAATATTTGTTCCGTGTGAGGATAGAACCCGCAACACGCTGCGCAGTCGATCGCTCATATTTCTAGAAAATTGATTTTTTTTATTTTTTCGGTTCATGAGATACAGCCTGATGGACAGACGGACAGACGGACAGCGGAGTCTTAGTAATAGGGTTCCATTTTAACTTTTGGGTATGGAACATTCAGGGCCGCGCCGCCCCTATGTGCGAAGTGTGCGGCGCACACAGGCGCCAGGGCTACAGAGGCGCCGGATGACCAGTGCCAATTGTTGAAATTATTTTTGTCACATTACAACATTATATATATTAATATGTACTTGAGTATCGATAAGTAAGTAGATACAAGTCTCCTCAGACGATACTTATCTAAACTATTTGAATTGACCCACTGTTTATATTTTGGGTTTTGTTTTGTATACAGCATGAATTACGAGCTCTGCTTTAAAATCAAAAGAACCGCCGGCTGCGCCACATTCGTTATGATAGCCGACTATTATTATTAGTATAATAATCTATGTATTTTATTACAAAGGCCGTGCCGTGGATTCGTTTATAAACGTTACCCGATGCGAACCGACGGGGATGCCCCACAACAATTACAAACATTCTATCGAAATGGGTTTTAGCTAGTGGAGTCGCGAGTACGGCGGCGGGCGGCGCTTACTTGGCGGAAAACTAATAAATTGATAAAACTGATGAAAATATTTCAGCAAAAAATTTGAATTTATGAAAAAAAAAAATGAAAGACGACTACATAAAAGGCGCTTCAAAGGTTTTGCACACAGGCGCTTCATAGGTTTTGCACACAGGCGCTGCAAGGGGTCGGCGCACGGTGGGCTGAAAATCGGCTTTCATAGACTTAGGCATTTTATTTTTCAAGTGCCAGTTTTTATACCGGATATCACTTCTATTAGTTATAACAATTTACAAAAATGACACCAGAATTGATTCTGCACAAAAACGAAGGAATTATAATTTTTTTACGAAAATTTTGTATGGAGCTTGTATGAAAAATCGAAATATCTCAAAAACGGCAGGGATAACCGTAATATCCTTATAGGGCGTTATAGTACTAATTATTTATGATTTTTTGAGATACGTTACATAATGGTTGAAGATGCCGTTTTTTTTTTAAAAATCGTCAAAATATTTTTATTTTTTTTTACATATGAAACGTTCTTTTTAGTGTTTAAGTTTAAGAATTCAAAGCTTTAACAACTCTTAACATAAAATAGCATCACCCCGACCAGACCTGAAGGACTAGACAGAGGTGTGTAGTATCTTGTTAATCTTGTAAGACTTCCAACAATACCAAATAGTTGAATATCAATGTCAAAGTGCCCATGTTGTCGCTTCTTTTTGAAAGATAGGGGAATTAAATTGTTAATTGATCACACCCTAAAAGTATGATTACCTACAACATAACCGGACACATAAAAAATATCGACACAAAAGGAATTTTAAAACCTTGCATACGATCAAAATACAAAATAACAATTGTGTAGTCATCTAATGAGTCTGATGACAAGTAATTAAGTAATTAAAATGATGGTTGTAGTCTTCTCATGCTAATGAGCCTAATATGTGATTAAATGATTTGAAATATCTCGCAACAATACCAACTAAGAACCGCATTCACCTTTTTATAATTAGTGAGCTAATTTTTTGATTAGTTGTACTATGGGTTCTACGAAATGTTTTTGACGATTATAAATTTTCATTATCATATCTTTTATAAATTTAACGAGGGTAGTTAACTAATTTTTAGAAGAACACTCAACTTACAGGACACTCACTTTTTAGAAGAAAAAACATTTAGACTTGTCTGTTCTTCTAAAAAGTGAGTGTCCTTCTTTTAATCATGAAGTATTGTTTAGTGCAATTGTGTCCCGCATAGGCGATTGCCTTTCTGCCGAAGATCAAGTAACTCTCAAAGAATTTTGCCCGAGATTCACGCGAGCTGCTTTAAACAGGTGCCAGAAATCTAAAAGATTCTTTGATAAGTTTAGAAATGCGTACGGAGAGTGGCTGCAAGCAAATATTGATTGGCCAAGTTGCGTGCAACCTTTAATAAATCAAGAACCAACTGTTGATGAGATACCAATAGCATGCTCTGTCTCTCCAGAACCTTCGACATCATCGACTGTTGGAACAATGACAAAAAGGTCCCGAAAACCATTAAAAGATCTGGGAAGCAAACAGAAAAAGAGAGAGCACATAGGCGACGATTCCTTTGAATTGGCATATGCAGCTGCAGCACGTTTAAAAGAAGAAGGGTATGAAGATATCGCATCTGTAATCGAATATATGGTAAAAAATACAGAAACTGCCATTCGGGAAAACAGTTGCGAGAGACTGCCATTCGGGAAGGATCTAAGGATATTTACCCATCCTACTAAAAACTGCAACAAACTAAGCTTGCATGCTACCCTCCTAATCAATCAGTATCAGTTACGGATTGATCAGCTAGAATTACACTTCAAGCTTTACTTGACATCACGGTGAAGCGGATTCTTCAAAGTCTTTCTGATAATGTGGAAAATAAGCAGTTAAAACTGATATTGAAGTAGGGATTTGATGGTGCTTCCAACCAAAGCCGATACAAGCAGAAAATGGACGGCGAGCATGATGATTCAAGCATTTTCATGACCTCCTTGGTGCCACTGAAACTGACAGATGGAGATGCTCTGTCTAGTCCTTCAGGTCTATAGGGGTGATGCTATTTTATGTTAAGAGTTGTTAAAGCTCTGAATTCTTCAACTTAAACACTAAAACGAACGTTTCATATGTAAAAAAAAATAAAAATATTTTGACGATTTTTTTTAAAAAAACGGCATCTACAACCATTATGTAACGTATGTCAAAAAATCATAAATAATTAGTACTATAACGCCCTATAAGGATATTACGGTTATCCCTGCCGTTTTAGAGATATTTCGATTTTTCATACTGGCTCCATACAAAATTTTCGTAAAAAAATTATAATTCCTTCGTTTTTGTGCAGAATCAATTCTGGTATCATTTTTGTATATTGTTATAACTAATAGAAGTGATATCCGGTATAAAAACTGGCACTTGCAAAATAAAATGCCTAAGTCTATGAAAGCCGATTTTCAGCCCACCGTGCGGCGCGGCCCTGGGAACATTAAAGGTGCCGGTTGGCGCGCGAGACCGCGACAGGAGACAGCGACAGGAGACCGCGAGACTTGTCATTACCTAATGTTAAGAAGTGTCGCGGTCTCCTGTCGAGGTCTCCCGTCGCTGTCTCGTGTCGCAGTATCGCGCGCGAACCGGCACCTTAAGAAAAGGCTATTTCTTGATTTCGCTTTACTAACTGCGCAATATCTACAAAAATATCCAAATATTCTTGACTGATTGCTCCCCGGAAGGTGATCTCAACAGCATTGTTGACCTTACGTCAGGCACCTCCTCAGATGAGTCTTGCTTGATACTCCAAGTGTAGTGTACTCCGAGGAGAAAGGATGTGTTACATGACTATAGCAGCGAATAAGCTGAGCTTCTTCATAATATGGTTAGTAGTAATCAAGTTGAGTTCTCTCCTTTATAATATAAACATACACTAAAAACACTTTATAACACACGGTTTATCACAGTCACCGTTCTGGAGTCAAAACTCCAGTCGAGTAATAATTACTATTAACAATCGTACTAACGAAGAAATGCCGATTGTTGATAACACACACATAATTATGCATATACCGCAAGGAAGCATTACTTCGAGTTCTCATTATTTCACAAAAAAATAAACATATCTGATTCATTTCATCTTTCTGGGATACTACTTAATATTAAACAATTTTATTGATTGTATTATCCGAAGACACATAACTACAAAATGATATATACTTAATCTTGATAATTTTTAATCCTTGGTATTTAAATTTTATCTAAGATCGGTATAATAAAAACTTACACCTAAATTCAAATACATGGAAAAGGCATACGACCGGGTGCCCCGTGAGGTTCTGTGGTGGGCCCTTAAGGAGAAAAGTGTACCTGGGAAGTATGTACAATTGATCCGTGCAATGTATAGTCGATGCAGTACCCAAGTCCGGTCTACAGCGGGCACTACCGGCAGCTTCAATGTAGCGGTTGGCTTGCACCAAGGGTCGGCTCTCAGCCCGTACCTCTTCCTTATGATAATGGATGCTCTGACGTCGGACATCCAGGAAGAGGCCCCCTGGTGCATGCTGTTTGCCGATGACATTGTGCTGATTGCCGAGAGCGGCCTAGAGGTCCAGAACAGATTGGAGGTGTGGTGGCAAAGACTGGAGAACGTTGGCCTGAAATTGAGCAGAACCAAAACAGAGTATTTGTTTTGCGATTTTGGCGGTCTCTCCAGTCCTGTGCCCATTACTCTTGCAGGAACGCCCATACCAGTCTGTTCCGACTTTCGGTACCTCGGGTCGCTTGTCCAAGGAGACGGCGATGTAGACCGGGACATAACACACCGGATCAACTCGGGATGGATGAAATGGCGACAGGTCACCGGAACAACTTGCGACCCACGGATGCCCCTCAAGTTAAAGGGGAAAATATACAAATCCGTGATTAGACCTGTCGTATTGTATGGATCGGAATGCTGGGCTGTGAAAAAGATGGATGAGAAACGATTGCATGTAGCGGAGATGAGGATGTTGAGATGGATGTGTGGAGTGACAAGAATGGATAAAGTAAGGAATGAGTTTATAAGGGGAAGTTTGAAAGTGGCGCCTGTTACAGAAAAAATGAAAGGGAATCGTCTATCTTGGTATGGACATGTGATGAGGAGGGATGACACCCATGTGACTAAGAAAGTGATGAGTATGAATGTTGATGGATGGAGAGGACGAGGAAGGCCAAAAAAAAGATGGATGGATTGTCTAAGGAATGATATGAAAGAAAAAGGAGTAAATGATACTGTGACGTCTGATAGGGGAGAATGGAAGAAGAAAACGTGTTGCGCCGACCCCAAATAGAATGGGATAAGGGCAGGAAGAAGAAGACCTAAATTCAAATACATAGTTCCCAGGGGCCTCGGTGCATGTTAGATGATGGTTTACAAATTATTGTAAAAATATTCTAATTAATTAATGGAATACTTAATCGTACTACTGAGAATATAACAGTAGGTACTCAATTATTAAAGTTTTCAAGAGCATACATATTTAGCCAAACATAACATGATATATTTTGAAGTTATCATTTTTATATTTCATATTGCTTTACTTTTTTGTGTTAATCGAAAACGAATTAATATACTGTTATGTGTTCTATACACCGTATCTTAATTCGTCGACCTTTTTAAATTGCATCTAATTTAGTTTCTACTTACACAATACTCTTGCATTATGGAGATTTGGAAAAAATTATAGTGAACGACTTGATCCGCTGCAGTATCTTTATGATTCTTTCTGTCTCAAACTCAAAGCATTTGTTTCAATTTGTCCTTAACAGGCACTTTTAAAATAAATAATCTTTTATGCTACCTACAGTCCTAGTCGCATTATGGTGTAATAACCTGTAAAATATGTGGAGATCTAAAGGGGAGGCCTATGTTCAGCAGTGGACGTCCTATGGCTGAGATGATGATGATGATGAACCTGTAAAAGTACTGTAGCTGCCCATTCTAAATCGTAGATCTGTATGAAGAAGAACGGGCAAGAAATTCCAAGGACAATCATTAAAATCAAAATGTTGTTACAGAATTTTGAATACATGATTCTATTCTATGGTTATGTAAAGACTACCAAAAATCATTAAATGACTCCCAGACCCAGGGCAGAGCGGGAGGGACTGTCAGACTCGTATTGATTAAAATCCACGGTGTCCGTCAGTAGCCCTTTACGTTCCAGGGTCAGGGATAAGTCCCGCGACCCAAGACTTCCAGATCTTAAGCTAAATATTAATTACTTCAAAACCAAGTCATGACAGAAGCAAAACCTGTTCCTCAGTATGCCAGTGAACATCCCAAAACTTATTTAATCGTGGTCGGGTGTGTTTTTGCGTGTAAGTTCAGAAATCATAGCGATTTAGTTCAGACGCAGTTTCGTGTAGTCTGCTGTAAAGTTAGTTCGAGTTTATTGGACTAACTCCGGGCAGTGGAGGGCAAAGCTCGCGCCGATAGGTGGCGCCATATGCGAAACAGAAGTTTTAGTACTAACTAAATTATAATTATAATATGTTGGTACATAACAAGGTTTTTTCAAATAGTAATTATGGGAACAGTGTACAAGACGGGGACACGAGGTATGATGGGAAATCACACACCTAAGGCAAACTTAACACAAAACTAACGTAGCACAAGCGCCAACAGGACGCCATTTCCGTCTGGCCGCTTGCAAATGACGTCCTGATGGCGCTTGCTCTACGTTAGTGTTGTGTTAAGTATGCCTAAAGAGTGTATGTCCCCATTATACCTCGTGATTTTTAACGTCCCCGTCTTATATACTGTTCCCCTATTACATTATTGCCATTAGAATACGGCACGATTAGTGCTGTGCCTCAGTGATCGATTGCTGCGCAACTATGCTCGTAGTTTTTCCGGGTCTGGGGTGTTTGTGCATAGGAGTTTATATGTATGTTTTGAAAAGCCAAGGAGTAATTCCAAGTGTACAACAAATGTAAAACAATATAACAAGGTGTATAACCTACAAGTAGTTGTTCCGGGTCTGGGCTTCTGCGTATGTTTATAAACGCAAACAATATTTAAACGCATTATAATTTAAGCGAAGACATAGGGGTTAAGGAAGGCTTAGCGTAACGCCTAATAATAAGGCGATATCATTGGCGCCAGTAGGTCATATAATAGCTGCACGACGCATGTTATCTATTAAAAAAGTACATCAATATAAAACGTAAATCTAAAGTAACCCTTTGAATCCGCCGCAGTTGAACGAGTACCGTCGTAAAACATCGTCCGATACGAATGATGTGCCCTCTGGCCTGGGATACTACTATCTAAGCACGAAACCCGTAGTTCCGGCCGTAGTTTTGGGTGATCCCTACACTTTATCACTTACGGACATAAGATTAGTTACTGGTACGAACAAACAATTGATGTCAACATGATTGGACAGTATTGTCCTGACCTGCTGTGTTGTTTCTGACAACTATACATTTTATTCAAAACTAATAAGGTTTACCTACCCAACCAAAACCCAACTGGTACTCCCAACAGTTATGAGTTACTTTCGCACGGGCCCGTGTCTTCGTTGACGGACTAAAAGAGTAGATTTCCTGTTTAGTAATAGTTTGTGTTCATATTGACGAGATAAACGGGCACTCGGAACGTTGGTAGATACATGTCGCACTTATATAAGGTTATTTATATCCGGAATAGGAATGGGCGTTACGTTATGACGTCAAGTTGCAGAGATACATCTTTATTTGAAAGAAATTCTAAAATCAATACGTCTTTTTTTTTTATTTCTTCTCTTTACACTGCGATCTGTCGCCACATGGGACATTTATCAGTGGATTGGTTGGGTTGACTGGCATGCTCGATATGCGACCTGTGTCGCATCCTACTTCACTTCACTTTTGCAGTCTAACTATGTCTCGGGGCATCTTCCGTTTCAGCCGATTTGAACGTATGGAATACAACTCTGGGGGACAGCCTCTCATTCCAATATCGAAATCATACAAAGATTCCAAAACAAAATCTTGAGGATGATAACCGGTGCCCCCTGGTTCGTCACAAATGAACAACTTCATCACGACCTACACATAACCACAGTGAAACAGGAAATACTATACCATACAAAAAAGTACAAAGAAAGAATTAAAGACCATCCGAACAGCTTGGCCAATGTCTTGATGGAGGACAACACCACAACTCATAGACTGAAGCGGAAGATGCCCCGAGACATACTTAGACTGCAATACGTCTTGAGAATCAAAACATCAACATTGGTCTACCTGACAATGTAAATAACGGAATGATTTTTTTTTAATGTTAGTCGGTATGCGCAGTGGTGACGATCGACTGCTGAGCAGTGTCGCGCGCGGGTTCGGTCCTCGTTCGGAACAAATATTTGTATGACCTGCAAGAAGTTGTTCCGGGTATGGTGTT
Organism: Agrotis exclamationis; assembly: GCA_950005045.1. NCBI lineage: Eukaryota > Metazoa > Arthropoda > Insecta > Lepidoptera > Noctuidae > Agrotis > Agrotis exclamationis. Next base: position 15,901,143 of record OX465441.1, read on the forward strand.
TGTGAATGTGAATTTCTATATTTGTAAACGCACCCACGACACAGGAGAAATTCCTTAGTGCAGGTCGCAGAAGGCATTTCGTTTGCAAAAATATGAGTACCGCAATCTGTTTTATGAGGTATGTTAATGGTTGTATGGTTGGTTTTATTGTATTTAATAGCTCTTAGACCAACACCAATGAAACAGTCCGACGTACCTACTTAGTCGAGGTACTTGATTGATTCCATGTTCCTTATTAATTTATAATTAAAATCCACAACACACCGATGTAAAAACCACAAGTACCCACATTATGATTATTTTATTAATGCCCATTACAAAACACAAAGTAATTATTTTCATGTTTTTTTTTATTAGGTAATTTTAATGTTTATATACGTACAGGACCAAATAGCCTTAACCGTAACTAGCCTTTTTTGCGCCCAGTACGAGGTACTTAACCAGCGCCCTCGTGTGACTAATTGTGGTCCTGGTCTAGCCCAGGATCTGCTCCACCGTTGGTAGAGCCCTATTTTCGGCACTCTTCAGGACCATCTAAATCGTGTAAGAACGTATAAATCAGTAAGAGTCCCGCGCCGATGCCGCAACAAATGGGCCGTTTAGATAAAGTCGAGCACACACACATCGCTCCCACATCGCGCGGGACATCGCATGAATCTGCCTAAATACACGAAAGCGACATTTAGTGTCGCGTTAGGCAGAGGACACAACGGAGATGACGGCTTTTGAAGTCGGAAGATTAATTAGGAAGAAAGAAAGATATAATTTTTGCAATTTCATTCGGCCTGTGCCTATTTCCCATAGCCTTTTGATGTGGATCAGTAGCGCAGGCGCTACACGAGAAACTTTAAATGTTTGCGTAAACGTCCATCATCGCCATAATTAACGGACATTCCTGTTAATGTGGCCCCAGCATAATAATTTACTTAGTGACAAAAATCTACGTATCAATTAACACATTTATCTTGTAGAAAGAAATCAAGACATTGATTGTCAACACACATTGTAGAGTTGTAGCCTTTAAACAAATACACACCTCTGTGATACAATCACGAGTGCTTGCACAAGCGATGCTGGCCGGGATCGAGAACCAATATCTGCGCATCGGAATTGATTCTCAATACCATCTAGATATCTGCAATAGGCGGGAGCGTCTGTGTCAATATCAGTTCGAAAATACATCGATCTAAGCTTCAATTGCGTAACGCAATCACAATTACCATACTCTAGGTTAACCTTGTTACGTACTTTTTTGAAATTTTATGATTTATGAGCATGGACGGATTTATCGATGGATTTTGCCGATAATGTATAGATTTGAATGAAAGGCACGCATTATAGTGTAGGTATAACTTGGAAAAACACATAGGATTCTTATTATCTTATCTGCATTTCAGACGCGCTAATACAAAAACACGCATTTTTCTTCCTTATTTGAAAGTCTTTAAAAAAAGGAACAATTCTTACTTTTTATTTTAAAGGCATTAAATACACTCAGCTATCATAATACATTATAAAGAATGCCATAAACGTAACTTACTCGACCATTAAAAAGTAAGTCGTTCCCGCCAGTGTGCACCAAGCTCTAGAATAAATTCCTTCTTTCTCATAAATATCATCCTGGGTTGTGGTCACGGGCTATACGCTCAAGTGACGCGGATGCGCGAGTTGCGACAGCGACTGACAAATCAAAGAAATTGTTTAAGCTTGTTGCGAATCACCACTTGTGACTCGAAGGTCACAATTAAATGAAACGCACCGTTTTCATTTCACGAACCCCGCATTGCAAGACAGATTGTCCCTTGCCCTTGAGACTTGTCGCGTTACCCGAGGTCGTGACCGCCGCCTTATAACAAACTCGTTCTTTCTCATAAATATGATCTGAGGGTCCGTGATACGACGTCCCGAACAATTCGTTTTTTACAAGACAAACGATGCTCTCTATTACCAAAGATATCGATACTCGGCGCTAGAGTTGTCTCTTATCGATATCTCGATATTTGTGGCAAGTAATGTTTGTATACAGGGCGTAATGCGTAGGTAAGGGTTGGGTGAATTTATTGCTTGTGGGAATGCGATTTTTGTTTTGTTTTTGTCTAAAAACATTTTAAACCGTTATACGATTCTAAAACTGAAGAAACATTAAGAAAAAACTAAAGCCCAAGCAACACGCACATTATTGTAACGTAAGATAATACGAAACTTTGACGTTAATTTCATGGAAAAAATAATTTTGTTTCACCTACTGTAGTAAAAAAAAACTAGAAAAGTAGCTTTTTATTAATTCTTTTTGAAAGAACATAACACAGTATTGAATTTATGCCACGTATTACATGTGGACATAAACATAACGAATAAAGTTTATTTACATACTAATTTAAGCAAATGCTATCGTGGTTCTCACTTGTTGCTATTTGCTAAATTGCTATAAACCGCACACTCGTTCGATTACTATCGGTTTCTTGTATAGCATGCAACTACAGCAAACAGTCACTGCGCTTGCTTTATTCGCACCTTTTAGCATTTAGCAAGTTATTGCCATAGAGCAACTTTGAACCACTATTAAGTAGGTATTACAAGCGTGGTACATGACATTTAAGTTAGATGTATAAGTACAGCTTATTACATGGGTGTAATACCTATTCAACCACTACCACACACTTATTTAAAGCATTCTTTAAACAATAATCTCCTCCCCTTCTTCAAGAAATTAATATCTTTCATAAGTCGTATGTTTGTATTTGTCTCCACAACTCATCAACTGCCGAACATATTGACTTGAAGCGATATTAATGTGAACATATCTTATTTGACTACGAGACAGGGGTCGTGGCTACATAGCAGCGACAGGGGTTGATCGTCGAGGTTAAGCTACGCTTGCCGAGGACTGTCTTTGGATGGGTGACCATACTTGACATGACGAATTCCCTTCGTGCTTTCTTTGAAAAGCACACTAAGGGCAAGCCGTTTAATCATTTGTTCATCTAACTATTTTGTTACATCCTGCACATTTCTGAACAATTAGTTAAGAAATATGGGATTTTAACAATAGTTAGGTTAAACAACTGTCCCGTAGCAATATTAGTCCCGGCTGTCATTTTATGTAGGTTAGTCATATTCTATGACAGTCGTAACAGGTTGCCAGCGCAGCGGACTGAGGGCCCTATCACGAGTTATCACGTTTTTGTGAGGAAAGTATATTTAAAAAAATACTTCCTTTTCCGTACACTAGAGGCGCTTTTTCATTTTCCATACAACTACAACTAACGTCATAACATAATAGGTAAAATATAAGTACGCTGCAATGTGAAATACAAAAATCTTGTGCATATGCCTCTGAAAGTGATAACCAGTCTACTAGAGTTGCTAAATTGTTATACAGAGAATCAGAAAACAGAATCTTATAGCTTTAAGCTATAAAATTGAAAAGAGAATTCAAGCAAGATATACAATAAGGTTGAATAAACAAATAAGGTTGAAGAAGAAATATACCGTTCTTCTCTTCAGTAGTTTTCCAAAATAATATAAATATACAAATACATTCGCTACAGTATGGGAGTTAGTTTATCGTCCGGTAGGTACTTACCTGATAACGTAATCAATTTCAATAAAAAAATTCTCTTAATAATTATTATTAATAAGTAGGTTTTAATAATTGAATAACGTTTTAATTATGCAATACAAGAACTAATTGATTGACAAACGTTAAAAATCAATTTTACGCAGTTTACGTACACTCGACGACATATTTATCTTAATAATTTGATATATGGCAGTGCATTTAAGTCATAACAATAGAGGTGGTTTTCGTAGTTCAAGTGTGAGCTGACGCGTAGTTGACTGTCTTTATTATTGTTATAAATAAAGAAGATTGGCGAGTGCGGGCACAAGTATAAACCATGAAGCTAACGTGTGTTGTATTGTTCATCTCTCTGGTCGGCGCAAGCGTCGCGCAACTGACTGGCTCGAAACCGGATTCATGTATGTACTATTGTTTGTATAATTGGGCAATTTTAAAAAATAATTATTGTTTTGTTTATAATTATGTTTAAAACAAAAATTTTAATGACACATTTTGATTAAATTAGCATACTTTTATGATAAAGGCGGCCAAGTGCAAGTCGGACTATCTACAATAAGAAAAAAAAAACGTGTGGCACTCGGTGACTGCCGCGGTAAAGCTATTGCAGCATTTTTTATCAACTTATGCAATTATAATTATTTATTTATTATACCTATTTATTACTGTACTAATTAGGCTATGGTCAGCCACGTCAATCAAGTGAAACGTCAAGAAACGTTCTCCTCCTCCTCCTCCCTCTCCATCTCCCTCTCCCTCTTCCGCTCCCTCAATAAAATTGCCCCTTGCTCAATAAAAGCATGCTTTCGTGCTATTAATGAGCACGTCTGTCCGTACCTTTATGAGCACGTCTGTCCGTACCTTTATGATTGACGAAGTCTCCCGTACTGAAACGACGTTAGACGATGCGTGCTGTCAGATATGGTCAGGTTTTTTCGTTACGTTTTCCGCGCGCGCCGAGCTCAGAGCCTGCGATAAAAGCTATGCAATAGCTTTAAAAATATATTAAAATCATGGAATCTGTATAATTTTCATTTTTCCTATAATTTTTTCAGATTTTTTTAGTTTCGGAGACAAGGTAGGGGCGGTCGTTAGGTTAGGTCATTTTTAGTGTATTTTTGTGATTGTCCCTGAAACTAATTCTTTTAAAATTACAAAGAAAAAATATATTTACAGCTTGGCAAAAAAACAGTAGAAAACCGGAAGGCGCCACTGTCTTCTCGCTACCAGCACTTTGAATGATTTTATTTTATTTATTTTCACTTATTACGTTAGTTTTATGGCACAATAATAAATCTAACAAACCTGCGTCTTTGTTTACATCAAATATCAAATATTTTAAAACGTTGTCAGCAAATAAAAAGATTAGTTCCGTTTCAAGACGTTCTTGCCAAGCTGTATAAATCTTCATAAAACCAAACTGAATTTGAAATTATGTACGAGTACCTATAACACGATACAGTTTGAAAATATTTATTTAGCGCTAGTCCGACTCACATTTGGCCGACTTTTTTTATGGAATGCAAGCGTGATGTCGTCACAACAATAATGTTAAGTATATTTTTCCGTGCAGCCTGCGAGACGAACTTTGAATGCAAGCTGAAGTACGGGGAGAAATGCTTCTGCTTTAAACCCGAGAACTTGCCGCGTGGCACGTGTGTGTGCAAACAGGACACTAACACCGACGAACAGAATGGTAACTATCAAAGTCTCATCATTCATTTCAATCAGGCCATCGAATATTAAAATGGGATTTTTTCTTCCCACCCAGGGGCAGGACGGATAAAATCCACGGTGTCCCCTTTCCGTTCTGGGGCCATGGTTACCCGATATTCCCGTGACCCCGACAGGCATTGGCCCTCTAAGGGGGGTCCCGTCATATTACTGACAGCTTTTTTAAGCGCGCGTGGAATACGACGCGCCTTCGACTCGAGCATGGTCCATGATCAGACGGCGAGCTACCCATTACTCGCCATTGATGGGATTAATTATACCCATTCACAAGGGTAATTCGCAACTACATAATTGACAATATATGTATTTTTCCTCTATCTGTATCATCCATAGTCCTCCGTCGTTCTTTTCATTTTCATTTCGTTGCGGGATCCAAAACACTTAAATAAACGTCCTGAATTGCAGCCATTTTGATCAAGCATTTCTGATAACAATCATACCTTGGCCTTTGCCCAACAATGGGACAGTAATAGGGGTAATAGGCTTTTTTCTTATCGTAGTAAAATCATCAAATGTGTCCTCTCACTCAGGGCAGGGTAGGAGGGACTCGCAGACTTGTACTGACTAAAATCAACGGTGTCCATAAGCGAGTCGCCCATTACTCGCCGTCCACATGCCCGCACATACGGTGGCCAGAGATTGTCCTGAGACGTTCGTTGCCGTGGGCATCTCCCACTGCGGCTGGATCGTCATGTGGTTCACAGAAGGAGGCGACCGCTTCCCACTCCTTCTCGCCCCGCAGTATGGCCTCGACTTATGCGAGAGGTCGCCGCCTATCGCCGTCGTGAGGACACTGTGGTGCGGTGCTCTGCCCAAGCGAGGCAATCCTGCAACGTATGCTCCACCGTGTCCTCCGGGCTATCCTCGCAACGGTAATAGACTGGTATTACTAGTATTTATAATGGCGATAATTATGTGACGAACTTTTCTAACTAATTTCAGAATGCTACAATGACTCTGACTGCCTGCTCAAGATCAGCCACACTGGCCCCATTCATGCTCATTGCGGCTGCCACAAGACACACCCCCTGGACCCCAAGGGACACTGTGGCTGCTTCTAAGTTTTATACTTAAGGTCGTCTCTTTATTCTTTATTTCTCTGTCTTACTCTATGAGTATACAGTGTGAAGTGTTCAGAAAACTTGTTAACTTGGTTGTTTTTGTGTCTCAGTTGAAGTTCTTTCTCAATTGACAATACTTAAACCTTTTTTTTTATTTAATAGATTTTCTTAATGAGCCAAGCATTCATTAAAATATAATTGAAGAATAATTTGTTTTTATTACGAGTAGATATCCCTTTCACAGTCTTACACTAGATATATCAGTAAATGTATGAAATCTAAAACATATAGTTAAATACTATTACTACAACTATACGTACTACTCAATAAGAAATCACATCACTAGACTTTATGATGTACTCTTCGACGCGACGGCTTTGAGATCGTCCAATCACGCAGCGCGAGCACTCACCGTTCACGCCGCGCGCCGCCGCCGCGCACGATTGGTTAGTGTCGCTGACAGTAGCTTAATTCCCTTTATTAAGCTATTGCATAGCTTTTATCGCAGGCTCTGAGCTCGGCGCGCGCGAAAAACGTAACGAAAAGTTTGCAAAACAAAACGTAACGAAATTTCCTGACCACATCTGACAGCACGCATCGTCTAACGTCGTTTCAGTTCGGGAGACTTCGGCAATCATAAAGGTACGGACAGACGTGCTCATTACTAACACGAAAGCATGCTTTTATTGAGCAAGGGGCAATTTTATTGAGGGAGAGGGAGAGGGAGAGGGAGAGGGAGAGGGAGAGGGAGAGGGAGAGGGAGGAGGAGGAGGAGGAGTAAGTTTCTTGACGTTTCACTTGATTGACGTGGCTGACCATAGCCTAATTAGTACAGTAATAAATAGGTATAATAAATAAATAATTGCATAAGTTGATAAAAAATGCTATGCAATAGCTTTACCGCGGCAGTCACTGAGTGCCACACTTTTTTTTTATACTTGGAACCGACCGAAGTCGAATGCTGCCGATGATAGCCGATCACTTTGAGAGGACCAAGTGGACCGATAGACACGATCACACACAACAGGGCAGTCGGCCGGCACCGGGATATTGTTTGTGATCGATAGCTGTAACAGATGGATCTAGATGTGTGGCTGATTGTACAGTTGATTGGCAACTGTGAGCGTCTTACGATTTTATACGAGGGAAGTACCATTATACAGCTCAGTTATACATTATACAGGCTGAATTTCATTTTTCAAGTGGGTGTGAATGGCTATATCCGAAATTATGAAGAATATCGAAAAATCCTGAAAGGAGTTTCGAGACTGATTTTGACGAAAACTAAAACTGTATCATTTGATTTTAGAAAAAATAATAATACGGAAACGGAACGGATTTGAATGACACAGATAGTTTTTTTTTTTTCATAAAAGAATAACAAACATCCTTACATCCATCCTCACAAACTTTCAAGTTTATAATACTTATTTAAAAGAAGTAGGATAGAATAAACTATGCTTGATTTTGTTAGTGAAAGTTAAGGCCTCGCCTTCAACGTAAAAAACGTCGGCGTACTTTGAACATATTGCCAATAGGTTTGCCTTTTCCTCCTCATTCAGGTATGATTTATTAGATAAGTAAGATTGTAACACGAACACTGCATGTATTTGTGTTTGGAGAGATCTCATTTGCTTCTTCGAAACTGTTTATGGGCCATAAAAGTCATGCCTCAAATTGAAATGATTTCAGTTTTTATTTAACATGCTTTAAGCGCGTTTCACACAGAGAGCGGGTGCGGGTCGGGCGCGGGACGGGTTGGGAGTACGGCGGGTCTAATTCGTTGTATTTATATGAAAGACATCACACTGAAAGCGTGTGCGGGTCGGGCGAGGGGCGGGTCGTGCGCGGGAGCGGCGCCCGTCGCCCGCTACTACAAACAGCGCGCGGGTGCGCGGGTCGGGAGCGGCCATGACGTCGTTATATTTTTCGTAATACACGTACTCTACGTAAGGCACTCACACTGGCGCGTGTGCGGGTCGTGCGCGGCGCGGGTGGAGAGTTCATTTTGTGAATATTTACAAAAAAAAATCGAGTTTCCTATGGATCTAAATGAAAAAATTATTGAATGTGTTCGTAAACATAGTTGCTTGTACGAACCAAGCGATAAAAATTATAAAAACGCTGTTTTGAAAGCTAGGCTATGGCAGCAGATTGCAGAACAACAACAACAAAAGTTTTCTTACTTTAAACAAACTGCGAGTTTTTCTCTTGTAGATATAGCTGGCCTCCAATTCGTATCGAGTTTAAATATTCTTGTTCTTAGTTTATCATGTACCTAACTCTTCAAAACTCGCCCTTGACATATGAAAATAATTGTAGAAGCGATCCTCGTACGTTTCTAATTCTCTACACAGGCGATGATATTTTCCATATTGTAGTCTTTTTTTATTTATTTCATGAACCCAGATTCTTTTTCGTTTCTGTGCAGGCTCTTCTTTTCAAAATAAGTAGAAATAATACTTAACACTTCGTCCGTGTCCGAATCCCCTGACTTTATCGATCACACTGCATGTGTTGCCTACTGAATCCGCTGTTGTTAACACGGCATGCCCGCGCCCTACACGCCGACGACCCGCCGAGGACCCGCGCCCGCGTCGTATGTGAAGGCGACGAACAGCGCGTGTCACGCGGGAAACACGACCCGCGCCCGCACCCGCTCTCTGTGTGAATTGCGCTTTATTGTTCTACTTCGAAATAATTCGCTCCCTCACAGTTCAACTTCTAATAAAACCTACGCGCCGCGTCTTCAACTCGACTCCAAGCAATGTTTTATGTATATTCACTCGTTCAATGTCTCACATGACACCTGTTTTAATTTATTCCAATGCTAAGATTTATATGAGAATGCAAAAAGAGCCTCTTGGAATACTCCTGAATATGTATCAGATACATTGAATAATTCACATGTAGAGGATTAAATTGAGTTGGTTTCGTGCGCAGTCGGGTGACGTCGTCAGAGTTCGGGTGACGTCAGCAGAAGTCGGGCGACGTCGGTGTCCTTCGGGACGTTCAGACGTTTAACAGGTGATTTGAAATGTTGATGGACCTGGAAAAATTACTGCAGTTTTATGATAGAGTTTGGTGTCCAGTCATAAATAATCGTATTCCTTGAAGTGAAAAAGACAAAACAAGATCGGGTTTTGTAACCATTTCTCGGAAAGATGAAATTGGCTACGAGCGGGACTCAAACCTTGGCCGTTCTGGATTAGTACTCCGGAAGCTCAACCAACTATGGTATCGTAGTCCCTCCTCCGTAAATATTATAACCACGAGTTAGTTTTTCAACAAGCAATGCTATATGATGTTACATACAGATTTGAATGGACGATGGTCAAGAAAAATTTTCTTTTCAAAAATAAAAAAGGTTACTAATAAATTATTATGCATTGTACTACCAATGAATCAAATTCAATGAACCATTAACTATGTCCAAGTGAACAGCAGTCAGTAGCAACAAACTCAATCAAATCGCCACCTAATATCCGTCAGATGGCGTCACTATCACACACATTTGATTCACGGCCGCTATGTTTGTTCACTGATGACCGACATTCGCTCACAATAGAGTGGTCCCACCATCGATATCGATACAACTCTACATGTTCTCTAAATGGCCAGACACAGCGACATCTATCGTTTAATTGTCTGCGATTTGTCGACGTTTCGGCGGCGATTCGTCGGCGTAGATAGGGGTGATCAGTGATTGCTGTATTGTATGTAGATGCTCGGTCGGTAATTGTGTAAGTGTTGCATTCCTGTTGGTCCCGGGGATCAATTTAGGTTGGATGCAGATGGGAATCAATGCTTTTGTTACAAGATGTGGCGAAGTGAATCGTGTATGTAAATGGAATGAGATTGACTTCAGATAAATATAGAAAGTAAGTAAAGTACATGGGAGTGTCTTGCTGCTTATGTATGTTTATTTAAGCAATTGATCAAACAGGTTCTTAACAACAACATTCTTATTAAGATTTATTTGATCGGTAATTTTTTTTTATCGATCTTGTAAATTTCACAATAACTGAAGTGACATAATTAAAGTTGTCATTTTTAACCATTTGTTAACTTAGTATAAATACTGATCAACTAACTCGTCCTTAATCAATACAACACTCTTGTTCTCAGAAATCTTTTATGGAAACCTGCATTTACCCAAGTACCTTTACAAACCAAACTTATTTTAAAATTAAAACATTCATAATATCAACAAAAGTTATAATTATACAGTTGCCTAGGCTTTTCCCAATAACATTGTGATCGACTTGCAGTCTAACTGCATAAAGCGAAATTCTACCCATTACTAAATCACACAGCTGATACTCACCCTTATTGAGGTACATCACTAGCTTTCAAAAACAATCAGTCTGTTAGCATCGCATCAGTTACAGGAGGTCAATATTGGCTCAGTCCGACCGCGTACAGTGGGCGGCGCAGGACGCGCGCTACATCGCTCGCGGGCCACTCGAGCGGCGTGCACTCTGCGTGGAGGGCTGTACACGTGACGTCACACATCACTGTGTGTCACAGACGGGGCAATACAAATATTCAAGTTACGAGAGGTTAGCAAGTTTTGAGACTTGTAAATGTAAATGAATAAGAGCAGTGGTGACCCAGTGGTACCCCGACTTACTAGTTTTACCTAGATCGTGCCGTAGGTAACCCGCACTGGGCCCGCGTGTTGGATTTTGGCCCATTCTCTTTCACGGAGAGGAGACGTGTATCGCAGCAGTGGGAACATAATAGACTAATGATGATGATGTTTTATTAATAAATTATAGGCAGCCCTTCCATTGCGTCAGCTCTTGAACACATGAAGAGCCCTTTACGTACATGTCACACACACTCACACGGAACTACCTAAAAGGCAGAACAGACGGACCAGTCTAGTAAAACATATACGCATACTTTTTTTTTACCGTGGTAAAATCATCAAATGAGTCCTCCCACCCCGAGCAGGGCGGGATGGACTGTCAGACTTGTACTGACTAAAATCCACGGTGTCCTTCAATAGCCTTTTATGTTCCGGGGTCACGGTAATGAGATAAGTCCTGCGACCCCGGCAGGCTTTGACATATATACGCATACTTTATAAGTTTATAATAAGTACTAATGCACATAACCCTCAGATTCGCGATGAGCCTGACAGCCTATTGCTTTAAACGGCTTTATTACTAATAAGGTATGTCTACGTCAAATCATGCTTCTGAGAAAATGTCTTAATGGAATACCAGTTAAACGTGGAAATCAAACCAAGAACCTCATGCTAACCAGTCGCGCTTCCAACTATTAGAGCAAAGAATCTTTCCAGCAATATGCGAGTGAAATATACACCTCTGACTACCTCTTCTGGGAACGCAAGCGTGATGTGTGCATGATTCGTCTGAGCGCTCCCGCCAACGTGACGTGTGACGTCAAATAACGTCAATACGTCAGCGCGTGTTGACGTATGACACAAGAATGACGCGTATTGACGCCGGCGTCAGTGTTCCCTTGTCGACAATTCATCACTAGTCACCAACATGTTATACAAATTGGGTTTTACGGGAATTGATGGAATATGATAGTCGCAAGCCCGCCTCTGAACAATTTAAGAGGTCCTGTCTTTGATTCCCAGGTCGCGCAGTGTTACCAGCTCGACGGCGCGTCATATTTCACGCGCGCCTCAAAGAGTGTCAGCATAATGACGGGGCCCCCTTTTAGAGGGCCAGAGCCTGCCGGGGTTGCGGGACTTACGATTTACCGTGACCCCGGAACATAAAGGGCTATTGAAGGACAACGTGGTTTTTAGTCAGTACAAGTCTGACAGTCCCTCCCGCCCAGCTGGGATGGGAGGACTCATTTGATTATTTCACCACGATAGAAAAAGGTCGGGCAGTGTTATTAATTTTGGAATTCTACAGGAGCTTCCACGAAAATTGGGCTTGTGGCTTGTTGATGGCGATAACTGATGAATTATGATTGACTGATGTCAAAAGGCTTGCCTCTATTAGGTACATGAGATTTAAAAAAACTGACATAATGAGGATGTTACAGCTCTGCCTCAATCTCTGTGCCTCTGCTCTAAAATACACAAATGAGATCAGATCGTAAAGGCTTCATTACCCGACTGCGAAATGAACGAAGATTTTATTGATAATCTTCTTACACATGAAAATAATATTCTATCTCAATCCAAATATCATTCTTTTAGTTTTGACAGTTGCTTCTGATTGGACACCTTTCAGAAAGGCAAATTCGGTCGTTGATTGGTTACTGATAAAGATCCAACCAAGATAGATTATTAATTCAGTCATAGACTACCTTTGTGTTACCTTCGTTTGCCACTAGTTCGAACCTCGTTGTGGTTGGTAAGTGGTTTGTGCGAAAGAGATAACGTTTTATGAAGCCGCACATCATGAATTTCTTTTTTATTTTTCTTATCTGTACAATATCTCGTCAGTACCTGTAAGAACTTTTAGTAAGTGCGACTCCCACAATGACACAACAATCCCCGCTCAGTATTCAAGCTTGTAATAAAACGTAACAGTAACACTTAGATGGAGTGAACCGCACGAAAAGAACCAGCGATCAGACAGCGCCGCGGGTTACAACGAGTGTATTAACTCGTATCCACTGGAATATCTTCTCATTACCCGAGATTCTGATCGGGGCCACGACCACACGGCAGGGGTAACAGAAGGGCTACTCTAGTTGTTACATGGCGGTTTGTGTCAACATCAACCTATAATGTTCCCACTACTGGGACACAGGCCTCCTCCCTGTGAGAGGGAGTGGGCCATTATCCACCACAGGGGCCCAGTGCGGGTTGTTAAATGTCACATGTCTTCAAAATTTTGGTTCTAGGACATAGTTTCCTCACGATGTTTTCCTTCACCGTCTTGAGAGCAATGGTAATGAAATAATTTACAGAAAGTAATGCGCTAGCCTGAGTTTGTGCCTATGACCTACAACTCGGTTGGAACAGATACCACTAGCTGTTTGTTTATGTGGGTTTAAATGTTTCTAAATTAATGCAACCAACTATATAGGAGTGATTCCTAGAAAGATTTAAAAATGTGGTGACCCGTAATCCACTAGGACCGATTTCTTATATTTGACTCAAGTAATAGAGTTGATCAAAAGAACTCCCGATTCGAAGAAGTTCACCGAAGCTGACTCTGCACGTTGCTTGTTTATGGAGCAGGACAGTACATTTGCACTCATGGGTGCTAATATCCTGTCCTGGGGGGGTATTACAACGTCTTAAAACCAGGCTTGTTCCGGCGAGTGAAAGTGACAGAGCTATACAAGTCGTCTAGCGCCATCTCGTTCACTCACAGGAATAAGCCTGGTTTTAAGACGTTGTAATACCCCCCCTGCTCCATAAACAAAATCGCTCTGAACATTGTGTCCTACATGTCCTGTCTTTTGTTCATTCGTGTTCAAACTTGGAAGTGTACGTGAACAGGCCTCTTCTGGGTAAACTGATTCTATTGTCGAATTTGTCTCTGACACCCCTTACCTGCACTTGAGTCAAGAGCAAAACTATATTAAATACAAAATAGAAAAACTCATGGCCTAGTTCAGGGCCAAGTTAATTAAGTTTGCTTTAGACACTTGAAGAACAAGTAAGTCTTCTGTCTGTTGTTGTATAGTGTGGAGGGCAGGCGGTATCAGCCGCGTGCCGGTGGATCCGGTGCTAACTCCGCGCGCGAACCACCCACCGGCGTGCTATCGAGACCGGCCCGGGCGGGCCACGCCATCGATAGCAGGCCATCGCGATAGTGTGGGGCAGAGGTAGACCGCTAGATGGCGCTGTTTTATTTTGATATTTTCAAATAAATAATCATTACAATCATCAAAGTTAGCTAAAAGTAGTAGAAATGATCGCATTTAAAATCATTCATGTGTAAACCTCTCATCCTTTTTTGGAGTACCTACCTAGTGTTAATTAGACAAATGGTACGTCTAAATAAGTATCAGAATAAACCGAACCAGTGAGTCAATTAATCAAAAATTTTCATGTCTGTTTTTTTAGATGAAAAATTTCATCAAATGACTACTCTCGCCCTAAAGGAACTCGGACTCATACTAAAATCCACGTGTTTTTAGAATTGCCTTTTACTTTTCGGGAGTGTTTCCTGTCAGGGCCGCGGTAACCTGCATGTTTTCCTCCGGTAAGAAGAAAGTGATGTCTCAGATTCGTTTTGTAAAAGAAATTACCTTGTAATCAGAGAAATAACGATCATGTAGTTACGCAAAAATACCAGTAATTATTCCCAAATCAGTATAAATCACTTGGTCTGAGTGACCCCGATACACAAGTAATACCTTCACGGCAGACAGGCGCGAAGTACCGGCGAACACCGTTGTTAGCGAGTGTACCGCTGTAATTAGCCACTGATACACATCGGACTGTCAGTAGCGAAGTACTGACGAGCACAACGGTGCGTTGTCCGTGATAACTAGTAAGTTACCTACAGCAAGGAATGGTCCCACATAATAACATGCACTCGCCTTTAATATTTTTTTTCGTGATTAAATTATCAAATAAGTGAAATAAGTCTTTAGAGTTCTAAAAATATTATAACATCACCCCCATATTCTCCGAAGTGTAAAGCAGAGGTTCACCTAAAATTACACCGACATTTCGACACTTAAGTCCTATATAAAAAAAAACAATTCAGACTCCAAGGGGACTGACAGTCCCTCCCATCCGATTTTACCACGATAAAAAAGCTGTTACCTGTTCGTCCCGCTATCTCCTTCGTGGCCTGCAACATCAACTAAGTAATATTCAAAAACCCCTCGACGCTATCAGTTGGTACCTTTATTGTATACTTAATAAAAATATCGATGAGTCCAGGAGACCGCCGCCGGCATTGTCTCGTTGTATGACTACGCTTAGCCATTGAGTCATAGGTAGTGTCTTTACCAAAACACTATGTCGTGTCGTGATATGTAAAAATATACATAGTTATTATAAATCTTTTTAAGAACAGAAACAAATCAAACAGTATCAAAATTATAACTAACTAAAATATCTAGAAACAATCTTTTTTCTACAATAATTATCTAAATTTTTAACAAATCTCTCCCCTAGTTATCTATATTTGTAACAAGTTAAGTCAATTTATTAAAAATGTAGATAATTATTGAGAGAAAAATAATAAGAAAGAGATTAAATAGATGTCGTAAAAAATAAATGGTGAGCCGGTGCAAAAGCCTTACGTTTTACTAAATCCCCGCCAATTTTCATGACTTTTTTCAGTCAATTTATCAAACAAATTAGCTTACTGTTAGCCTGTTATATTTTGGTCTTTGGGAAACAAGACAAATACAAAAATCCTTGGACCTCCAAAACACTGATTCCATTCACATTTCCTAGCGATTTTTGTGGCATGACTTCTTTCAAGGGAGAAAAACCTCCCTGTTTGCCCTGTTTTGACAGTTGTTTTAGCTCAGGGATGTAGTAGGAAAGTTGATTATCATAAATGTTCATTAAAATTTGCTGGTATCTGATCGTCAGATACCATCTTGCAATTTCAACATGGTTAAGTTTTTGTTCAGCGGTTAAAATCGCGGCAGTTATTTTGCCAACACGTTATTCATTCCTTTTGCTGTGATTAAGATATGAATCATTTACTCCATTTACATCCCTATAGTGTCACTTAGTTCATGAGCTTTCAATATTCGGTCTTCTAAAACAATTTTAAAACTTTTTGTTGGATAATTTCTGGTACGAAGGACGTCCACGGCCCTCGGTTCCTCGAGTCATTTTTGCCGCTCTTTCTGCCCTATCTGAATAAAGCTACCCACTTTTTTACCATGGAATACGAAGGGGCAGATCCTCGTGACTTGTTTTTTGTTCCTTACTTGATTTGATATAGCATTATTTTAGTTATGAAAAAGTATTAGTCACGGAGCCACTTAAAGATTTTTTCCATTACCTGACAGAGTAGCAGATTGCCTGAAATAAAATATCTTAAATAAAAAAACGCAATTTACAATGAGACGTGATAATAAATAATCAAGCTATCGAATGAGTACAAATTTATTTACATACTACCCTCAAATCAAGGTTAGGCCGAGAATTTTTCAAACCGAGGTAGTTCCTGTCGTCGCTGTTTACACACCAAATTACTCAATTTTAGAATAATAAACATCCCAATTTAAATTACCATAGCGTATAGAATACGTGTCATATACTTACATTCAATATAATCCAGTGATGCCGTAAAGAAGCAATTTTTAACCGAAGCGTCACATACGCACTGCAAATTCTTATACAAACTGGCGCATATACGCGGTTTTCTGGTCGTAACTTGTTCGTCCAAAGATCCGCGGTATTGTTATTTTTGATTTACTCCTCTGTTTATTGATCAATTCAAAAATTTGTCGCACAGGTCGATGCCAATCACAATCAGTTACCTACAGCCGCGAAATCTCATTTTTGCTTTTTTTGTAGTTACGCGGTTTTTAACAATGGTAGTTACGCGTTATTGTACTATCAACGACGATATTTAATTATTTACAATTTTGGAGACTAAATACCTAACTCAGAACAGAGGAACTATCGAGGCGATAGGAAGAAAACCGCCAATTTGCCGCCACCGCCCCGCCACCCGCCGCCTGCGCCGCCGTCTCGCTTTACATATAAACTAGTTCCACTGAATACATTCCGCTGTTTACTGATTGAATCCCTTGTTTCCTATTATTACTTCTTGTTTTCATTTACCACAATATAAACGCTCTGTTCTGAAAAGATCGCTTGATTTTTTTTTTTTTATTTGTAACTCAATTTCAAACCATTTACTTCATTTTCGATTCCATACTTCGTCGTCACGGGTGGTGCAGTGGCCGAGTGATCGACTGTTGTGCTGCGTGTCGCGGGTTCAATTCTTGCACAGAATGAAGTTTTTCTGGGTCTGACAACACACTTTACGCGGCCTGAGAATCGATCTTCAGGCCTCAGCAGTTAAAAGGCGAAGTTCCTGTATTTGACTTTACTAAGTCTAGTAAATTACCTACATGTAGCACGTACTACCCTTTTTTGTGGAGGATTTTAAAATCGTTAAATGATTCTTTCTGCCGCTCTGAGTGGAGCTGAAAAAACTGTCTTAGTCTAAAGTTTCGGTCATACATAGCAACTAATCGCTGCAATGACTACTCATTCGTTGTATGTGACAGGCTATTCGCAGCTAATGACTTCTCAGCGATTGGTCGATACCTTCAATTGCCCTTTACGTTCCAGGATTACGGTAATCTGCTTACACAGTCCCACGTCTGCTGGGTACAATCCTTCGTTTAGTTTTTATGTCCCAGTATATCGGCCCTCGTATTTCGCTCCGAGGTACCTAAACCAACTGATAAGGGCCAGATGATAAGGGTCTCGCAATTGAAATGTTTACAGCTCAGATAAGTGAGAGATACTCCGACAGACGCTGTAGCCTGAAGAGCTGGAATGAGAACAACTTAACAAGGTTTTGAAGAAGAAATTATGTTGGCAAGAACGGTACAGCCAGACTTTTATATTTTTACGAATAGCAGGAAATAATAAAGACTTAGAATTCATATTTTTAGAAGTCAGTTTGTTTAAAAAGGCTTGAGACAATATATTTTATCCTTTTCCAGTTCGTCGAGTTTCATAATATATCTTCTATGATATAGCTTATTCATATGAAATGCCGTTTTCCCCCCGCATAATTTTCTTCACCAAAGTAAGTAAAGACGCCAGCCCATCAAGCTAACACAATCAAATTTCTTTAGTAGATTTTCAACCTTATCACAATAGTGGAAGTTTAATGTTCGATTGGTAAAAGTTGACAGATTCGGATAAGTTGACCTGCTGGCGTCTGTACCAGCCTGCCGGGATTCGAACCTATGACTCGCCGTAGCCGCTGAGAAACTTGTTCAAAGAAGTTGTTAGTATACTATTACCTCACAGCTCGCTACAATCTTCAGACATGCTAATGTAAGGTGCTCGCTACACGGGACGACTTTATTCCCTATCCCGTCTCGCGCGACCTTTACAACTTATTTGAAAGTTCCAACAAGAGTGCGCTGATACTCGAGAATAAATTGTCTATCATTTAATAGTGCAATGATGTTGTATAAAGATAAAGGAAGAGTTTAACACTGTAATTTAATGTAATTGATTTCAAGCAACGGTTGTGATTAGGTAGTCAGTTGTAAAATGTAACGTTCAAATAGTGCTGAATTTAAATATCAGCCTCATTTATACTACAGTGTTTTATTTTGATTCTACTCATGATAACCACAGTCGCAAAGCCTGATTGACCCGGTATGAGATAGTGTAAAGTATTAAACATATTTTGTTAGATTAAACGTAGTTTAATTCGGTTCTTATATTCACACAGTCAAAATAAATATTACTTGCTTGCTGTTTTTTTATGTGCAAATGAGTTTGCTTTAGACCTTAGTCTAGGTCAGGAGTGACAAAGACAAAGTCTACAGATAGAGCGAGCTTTCACAGAAGAAGCCTGTTTACTCTAACTTTGAAGAGTTCGTTCGGAAACACAGATGCAGGCAGAGAGTTCTACTCCTTCGCTGTCCTATGATTTGCGCGATTGATTGGCAACCAACATCAAGGGTCCTCCTCCATTATATGGATCTTATAATAAGAGGCGAAGGATGAACGTTGTATACTCTGTCTAAAATAGGAGCAAGAAGTTACCAAAATTATTAATAACATTACTTATAGTGACGAGAGGTAACATTTGAGTAGTGTGTCATACCACTAGTAATCAATAACACAATTACTGCGACGTCAAATGACGTCAGGTGTCGGTCGCAGGTGCGATAAGCGCGCGACACGCCGCAAATGTTTACCGCCGCGCTTACGGCGCACTTACGTCGCGGTTACGTCGCTCACGACACGCGCGTCAATCAGCGCCTCGTGTGTCAACAGCTTAACATAATTATTGGTGTTGTGATAATGATTTATGAGGGTTATTGTTTGTTGTTGTAATGTCGTGGCACAGGTGTTTAATTGTTTGCTACAAAAGATTATGTGTGCAGAAACTTCTCATCTTTTTTTAAGTTGAAATAATTCTAATAGTTAGTTTAGACCTCTTTGCTTAATCGGTTGCATACAAAAAAAAAATAATAAAAAATACATCACACACACATGTTTCACATGCGATTAAACTAATACAGCCTTACTACATAAACTTAAACATCTGTTGAACACTTGTCTAAAAAAAGTGTGACTGCAAAACGGACCTTATTTCAACGTCATAATTTGACATTTTTTTAGACACGTGTTCAACAGACGTTTAAAAGTTTTTGTGGTACGACGGATAAAGTGTAAATTAAGTCTACCTGCCTAAAAAATCAAGTTTAAAAAAAAATACGAAGGAAAGTTTTGATAAAATTACTTTAATTATAATACATGTACAGCTTTTCAGGCAGCAGCTTCAACATCATTTTCAATGTAACAAGCAACAAAAATCGGCCATAACGCTGAAAATTACACCAAAGATAAGATCTAGTTTCACAATCAAACCAAATTATCGTAATGACATAAACATGATGTAGAACAATGAACAGCGCTGTAATCTCACACCTGTTATCAGTTCCTCTCACTACATAACGACGAACATTAATAATCCTCAAACAGTAATTGCCCCCTCCTACCCCCCCCCCCCGGAGCCGGTGACGCAGAATTAACATCGAATACTGCGTCTATTACACACGTATGTACTTCAATAACAACTAATTACTATTGAGTACGTACGCTTGGAGTATCTTTACAGGATAAAATTAAGTATCCGGAAAAGAAACAGAGTAATCGATATAGCTTGCACAGTTTTTTTTTTAGGTGATAAAATCATCAAATGAGACCTCCCGCCCTGGGTGGGGCGGAAGGGACTGTCAGACTCTTACTGACTAAAATCCACCCGTGTTCCTTCGGATGCCCTTTACGTTCCGGGGCCACGGTATCCTGTGTTAAGAAAAACCCGCGACCCAGCAGGCATTTGGTCCCATAAGGGGCCACGTCAGTTTGCTGACAACTCCCCGAAGGCACGCGCGAAACACGACACGACGCGCCACCGACACGGGCTTGGTCCTTGGTCGGACGGCGAGCTACCTATTACTCACCGTCCGCAAGCCCGCTCCGCCGCTGTGGCCTCTGCTATTCAGAGGGACACGCGTTGGAGCGTCCACCCGACAGGCTATTCGCATACGGGCAAAGAGACCCCTTAGGCACACAGTGCCTAAGGAAGAGTTTTTGCCCGCTTCCCAGGGTGAAAAACTGGTCTACCCCCCGGACGTATCCGAGAGGGAACTCCAGTCCACGGGCGCACGTGGAGGTTTCCTGTCTTAGCACCCCATAGCTTGCAGAGTTAGCAGATTCTGTGTGCTAGCCATGTGTATCGAAGGATCGATGGCCAGTGGAGCAGACGAGTCCTTGAGTGATGACCAAGTATGTATTTGCAAGCGTAGTGAGGAACACCCCTAACTAGATGGACCGAAAACCTTAAGAAAATGGCTGGGACAGACTGGATGCGGAAGGCAGTCGTCACAAACACGTTACAGGTCATACTAATCCCTGAATTCTCTGTATATCTACAGTGCATCGTGCTACCGATAGCTACTGAGCCGTATCTCTGATGCGTGTCATATCGTCATCGCCGATGATTGACGTTCCATTTGCGCGGCGTCCACGCGTCGATCACGCGTCGTGTGGCGAGTTGTGACACCAAACTGTATCTGTGGGTAATGTGACAGCCGACATAGTGATGACGTTATCAACTCGGAATCGGTTTGAGCTGAGGCACTAGCATGTGTTTTTCAGTTTTTGTGAAGTACAGTAAACTGGTTTTTGACAATAATTTGAAAGAAAATATTAGTTCCTCGTTCGTACACTAGAGGCCGTTTTTCATATACCACAATAAACGCAGTAAATACTGCAAGTGCGCTGTAAAAAACATACAGAAATCTTGTGATAAGGTCTCAGGTCAGAAAAAGCGCGAGTAATGATCAATGTTGTCTCAGTGTTACTGTTGTTTAACATTATTTTTTATTAAAGACCTCACTCCTATTGATCGTAGTGTGATGTTTTATAGTCAATAGCCTTTTTATGTCGTGGTATAATCATCAAATGAATCTTCCCGCCCACGACGGGACGGGAGGGACTGTCAGGCTTGTACTGACTAAAATCCACGGTGATCTTTAATAGCCTATTACGTCCCAGGGTCACGGTTACCTGGTGAGACAGTCTCGCGACCCCGGCAGGCTCTGGACTTCTAATGGGGCCCCATCATAGCCTATAGCCATCCTTGATAAATAAACTATCCAAAACTAAAATAATTCTTGAATTAAAACAAGTGTAGTTCCTGATTTTACAGACTTCAACCAAATTCTTTAGCTTTACAATATTATAGTAAAGATTATTTCTCGTAATACATAATTATGTAATGTGTGCCTAACATTGTTTTGTGAAGTGTGTGTGCAATAATTACCGGTAATCAGTGCGATCGGCGCATTAATCGCGGACACCCAGCGGCAGGTAATTGTCTTGCCGCGCCGACCTGCTGCAAGTAATTAGGTCGCTCGGACGATTGTATTGAAATGAGCATTAAAGCTTTGGTAACCAATCAGGGTCACTAACTTAATGTGAAAGTTAAAAAGCTTTCTTTAAAACATATCCATCGTTTCGGGCTCTACCGCAGTGGAGTAAAAAAAAAGATCTTATTACAAAAGCTACACTGTTTAACTTTAACTGGAAACATTAATAACGTATACCAATTCTAAAAAGTTCTATTTTAATCCCTCCGTAATGACGTGTTCTTGTAACACATCAACACAACTTCATTTAACCGTAATCTTGTTCTAAGAACAGAAGCAAAACAACAAGCAATTGCCTTTCGATATAAAAAGCTGCTCGCGTCGCCCCGATGACATTAACCTGAGCGGTGATAGCAATGGGGGCAACCTGCGACGTCGAACGTAGCGCGGCCTCGTAGCCGCGTAGCGCCGTCGTAGCACCGGCGTAGCGCCGTAGCGATAGTGTATGCTAAGTACGCGAGCGGCACACATTACTTGGAAAACTTGTTTATGTTAAACTGGGTAGATAACGCGTGGACTTGGGCGATGTTATCTAATACTAAGGTTTCTTCATTTTGCTTCTCATGAATACTCAATATAAATTGTGGATAATATTATAAACAGAATTATATAAATGGACAATAAAGCCAACCAGTTATCCAATATGTAAAAGCCTTTTAGTGGTATAAATATTACAAATCGATAAAAAAGAAATTACAATATTATGGAATAGCTGATAATATTCTGTAACTATTCAAGATAATTATTTATATGACGCTGTATTATAAAAATTAAAGTAAGCATAAAATGAACAATTAAAGAAGCCTTTGTTGTATTCTCAGAAAATGGTCATTTCATTTTATTTTCTCTTTTACTTGCAACATTTTTCTTTGGAGTAAGTACAATTTAAATCCTTATAAAGTAGTACAATGTTATAGTTTCAAGGAAGGGCATTACATAGGTGCTATTGTTATTGCTCTCTGTCGCGCTCTTCCGACATTGTCTATGGTCACGTACTCATTCTACAGTCATTGCTACTTGCAAGACTTTTCATCTTGACTTAAAAGAGTCAACTAACTACACATTTTTACTACTAAAATACGTACGACAATATTGTTACGAGCTGGGTATCGGGATAAATTAATTAACACCAATTAAAACCAAATAAACTTTATTCACACACGAATCACTAATTAAAACAAACACTTAACACTACTCAACAATTAAACACTTATAAACTCAATCACACGTAAAAATCACTTGGAGATCGCTTCCAGTTCACTTCGAGTTGCCTCGATCGTAGTCAAAACCAGACTGACTCAGGTCGACGATCGGCGCCCCTTTTATACCTCGGCCGGACCCACTAGATGTTTCTAGAAGGTGGTCGAATGTTCTGGAAACATCCATAGACTTCGATATAAGTCCCATACCTTCTGGAACATTCCAGAACCATCTCGAAACATCTAGAACAGGGTAGAATTTTCTAGAAACTTCCAGACCAATCTTCGGTAGAATTGTCGAGAACCTTGTGGAACTTTCGAGAAGCTTATAGATAGGTCTCGCAATTCGATCGACGTAACACTGCCCCCTCCTTAGACATGCTCGTCCCGAGCATCGTTAGTCCCGTTATATCGCGCTAAACGGTCAACATGGACAATCTTGGGCGCGCCACGTGGACCCTTTTGAATCCGGTAGGTGACGTCGTTAATCTTGGTCACGACTCGGTATGGTCCATCCCATTTTGCTTGTAATTTAGGGGACTTCCCTTTGCTGCGCACTGGGTTATGCAACCACACAAGTGACCCCTCGTCGAAACCTCTATTGTTTGTCTTCCGGTCGTATCGGGTCTTCATCTTCTCAGACATTTGTTGGCCGGATTGTCTGATATGCTCATAAACATCATTCAACTTGTTACGCAAGTCATTTGCATAATCGGTTACACTGCGTGGAACATCAGGAGGGGATCCGGTGATCAAATCAGCAGGCAACCGTAATTCCCTTCCAAAGTTCGCGAAGGCTGGTGTCACAGCTGTACTTTCGTGAACTGCGCTACGATAGGACAGAAGAAATGGCTGTATGTGCTTGTCCCAATCTCTTTGCCTGCTTTCCACAACCTTTGCCAAATATCTCTCCAACGTTTGGTTGAAACGCTCCACCATTCCATCAGATTGTGGATGGTAGGAAGTCGTTCTGGTCTTGTGAGTACCCATCAGCCGACAAGTCTCCTGGAATACTTGTGATTCAAAATTCCTTCCTTGGTCGCTGTGTATTTCCAAGGGTACTCCAAAACGACAGAAGACCTCCTGAACCAATTTATCTGCGACTGTTGTAGCTTCCTGGTTAGGAATGGCGAAAACTTCCGGCCACTTTGTGAAGTAATCCATGACAACCATGAAGTATTTGTTCCCATTTTCACTCTCTGGAAATGGTCCTGCAACGTCTAGTGCTATCCGTTCCCACGGGGCTCCAACGTTGTATATCTGTAAAGCACCTCTGCTGCGTGTCTGGGGTCCTTTCACAGCCGCACAACTGGTACATTTCCGACACCAGTCCTCCACATCCTTCCGACAATGGATCCAGTAAAATCGCTCACGTATTTTCAGTAGAGTCCTTTTTACACCCATATGTCCACCTGAACATCCGTCGTGGTAGAGCCGTAATACATCCGGGACTTTGGCTCTAGGAACAACCATTTGTAAATGACAGTTGTCTCCTCGAGCGTTTTCCCATTTACGGCACAAGACTCCTTCCTGGATAACTAAGCTGTTCCATTGTGCCCAATAACTCTTAGTGATGGAACTCATTGCAGCTACATCACTCCACTTGGGTTTAGGAGCACCAGCTTTAATCCAATCGAAAATTGGTTTGATGTCTGCGTCATTTCGCTGAGCATGCTGTAGAGTTTCCTTCCATTCGTTACTGAGATCCGTTCTTAGCATTCTTACAGACACAACTTCCTTGGCCTCTTGCCTGTTACAGTGTTTACAGTCTTCAGGACAAGGTCTTCTAGACAGTGCATCTGCGTTACCATGTGCCCTCCCACTACGATGTTCAGTTACGAAATCGAACTCTTGTAGTAGCTCAATCCACCTCGCCACCTGTCCCTCTGGATTCTTAAATTGCAATAGCCACTTTAATGCAGCATGGTCCGTTCGCAATAGGAATTTTCGTCCCAGCAGATACTTACTGAAGTGCTGCAAAGTCTTTACTACGGCAAGTAATTCCCTTCTCGTAACGCAGTAATTTCTTTCCGGTTTCGATAGAGATTTGCTGTAGTAAGCTATAACAACTTCCTGATTTCCTTTCCGTTGAGACAACACCCCACCAATTCCAGTGTTACTTGCGTCTGTGTCAACTATGAAGTCATTTTCAGTGTCAGGATAGTCAAGAATAGGTGAATTGCACAGACGTTTCTTTAATTCCTGGAATGCGATGTCACAGTTCTCGTCCCAACAGAATTGTCGCTTCTCCTCAGTAAGTTTGTGCAGGGGTTTTGCAATATCAGCAAAATTCTTGACAAACCGTCGATAGTAGGAGCATAGACCTAAAAATGCTCTGACCTCCGTCTTGTCTTTCGGAACTGGCCATTCCTTGACGGCGACGATTTTCTCCGGGTCTGTCTGAACACCTTCCTCCGAAACTATGTGTCCTAAAAAGTTCACTTGTCTCCTGAAAAATGAACACTTTTCCGGACTTAACTTAAGATTTGCCGTCCGGATTTTCGACAGCACTCTAATTAGGTTTTGAAGGTGATCTTCAAATGTTCGGCCCACGACGATGACGTCGTCCAAATAGACAAGACATGCGTCTCCGATCAATCCGGCAAGTACTTGCTCCATCAACCTTTCAAATGTCGCAGGAGCATTGCACAATCCGAACGGCATGACTTTAAATTGCCATAGCCCCTTTCCTGTTGAAAATGCAGTTTTCTCCTTGTCTTTAGGGTCTATTTCCACTTGCCAGTAGCCGCTTTTCAGGTCTAACGTTGTGAACCACCTCATTCCTGTCAGTGTATCCAATGTGTCATCGATCCTAGGCAGTGGGTAACTGTCTTTTTTCGTGACGTCGTTTAACCGTCGATAGTCCACACAAAACCGCGTGTTGCCGTTCTTTTTCTTCACCAGGACCACAGGAGAACACCACGGGCTAGATGAAGGCTCTATAAAACTGTTCTTCACCATGCGTTCAATCATTTCTTTCACTTCCTTTTCGCGTGCAACCGGCACCCTTCTTGGTCGTTGTCGGATTGGTAACTCATTGCCAGTATTAATTTTGTGCTGAACCAGCCCTGTTCTCCCTATGTCAGCATCATCTGTAGAGAACATGTCGGCGTACTGGAGTAACATTTTCCTAGCCTTATCCATTTCTACTCCAGTTAGATCGCAATTTTTCAAAAGTGTTGACACGTCAAATTTCAAGCGAAGCACTTTTTCTGACGGTGCACATTCCATTAAGATCTCTTCTGTACCACATTTCAATACTCCTCGATCAACATCGATCTCACAACGATATTTCCGCATAAAGTCTAAGCCCAAGATGCAATCGTCTACTATGTCAGCCATGATGACATTATGCCAATACGCTTTGTGACCTAGTTTTAACTTAACCTCCTTCTTGCCTCGGACGGTTATGTGCTGACCGGTAGCTGTCAGTAATTGTATGCGGTCGTGGTTATTGAAGAAGTCCCCAAGGAATCGACTTGCTAGGTTTGAATTGACGACCGTGTGAGAAGCTCCTGTATCGAGTGTCAATTTGCATGGTTTTCCGTTGACTTCGCCTTTGATGATCAGGCTGTTTCCGTCATGGGCCTGTGATATCGAGATCCTCGGGGCTCTTTCCATACCAGCCAGCACCCGCCCCTCAGTCCTGGCGTTTACTCGTTTCCCTGCTGTTGCTGGGCAGTCTTATCGGTCCCTCTTCCCTGCTGGGATTGATCTTCACTTGGAGTATTTCGCTTGGGACAGCTAGACCGAAGATGACCCTTTTCCCCACAAGTGTAGCACCTGGGACTGTACCCTTGTGGGCGGTCGCGTACAGTTGATTCTACAACTTCTCTGACACGATGTGTGCGATGATCTTGCCTCACTGCCTCTACTTCCAAAGCATGGGCCAAGGCGTCCTTTAATGTTTCGTGATGCCCAAGTCTTACAGCGGCTCTGACTTCCAGGTCACGTATTCCATCGACGAACGCCTGTACGAGATTGACATTGATCAGAGCAGGAGCAGACTGGTATGCCTTCCGGACCAACTTCTCAATTTCTAGGGCCCACTGTTGTAGAGTCTCGGCACTACGTTGAACACGATCCTTTAGCTTTGCGCGAAATACGTGCTCCAGGTGCGCGTCGCCGTACCTGGACTCCAACGCTTCCAGCAGCTGTTCATAAGTCACATCCTTGCCAAGAGCCTCAAGTACGGTCAGGGCCTGGTCTCGTAGGCCTAAGGTGAGCGCGGTCATTGCTTGCTCTTTCGTCCACCCATTCGCCTTCATAACGGCCTCAAACTGCATCCTGTAAGCCGACCATGAAGATGTTCCGTCGAATGGCGGCACCTTAAACCCTCGTGCTGAAGGTGCAGCAATCACTGGACACACAACCCCGTCTCCGGACCGAAGTTCACCCAAAGCCTTCTTCACCCCGGCAATTTGGACCTCAGCTTCAGAGATGCGACTCTCGTGCTGATTGACTTGCTCTTTCATCACCTTGAGCTCCTTGCCAAATGTTGAGTGCAGGTCCTTGATGAGGAACATTTGTTCTTCTTGGCGACGGGCCTGCTCCTCTTTATCTTCTTGAAGCTGCTTTTGTAGTAGCCGGGCCTGCTCATCCTGCCGGCGGGCCTGCTCCTCCTTATCTTTCTGTAGCTGCTCTTGCAGCAGGCGGGTCTGTGCTTCTTGGCGGCGGGCCTGCTCTTCCTGGCGGCGGGCCTGCTCCTCCTTGTCCTTCTGTAGCTGCTCTTGCAGCAGGCGGACCTGCTCCTCCTTGTCCTTCTGTAGCTGCTCTTGCAGCAGGCGGACCTGCTCCTCCTTGTCCTTCTGTAGCTGCTCTTGCAGCAAGCGGGCCTGTTCTTCTTGGCGGCGGGCCTGCTCCTCCTGCCGACGGGCCTGCTCCTCCTGCCGGCGGGCCTGCTCCTGCAGCAGCGCCATAAGCGCAGACAGGTCTGGAACCGCTGATGCTGAAGAGACTGCAGACGGACCAGCCACTGGTGCTATCGTAGGCTGAGCACCACCCGGCGTCTGTATCGGGGAACCTCCAAACCGCCTCTGGTCCATGTCTTGTTGACGTTGACTTCTGGTACGAATACCGTCCGTGTCGTCTTTTGGTAAAATTGGCATTTTATCCCTCACTTCTGACACCAAATGTTACGAGCTGGGTATTGGGATAAATTAATTAACACCAATTAAAACCAAATAAACTTTATTCACACACGAATCAGTAATTAAAACAAACACTTAACACTACTCAACAATTAAACACTTATAAACTCAATCACACGTAAAAATCACTTGGAGATCGCTTCCAGTTCACTTCGAGTTGCCTCGATCGTAGTCAAAACCAGACTGACTCAGGTCGACGATCGGCGCCCCTTTTATACCTCGGCCGGACCCACTAGATGTTTCTAGAAGGTGGTCGAATGTTCTGGAAACATCCATAGACTTCGATATAAGTCCCATACCTTCTGGAACATTCCAGAACCATCTCGAAACATCTAGAACAGGGTAGAATTTTCTAGAAACTTCCAGACCAATCTTCGGTAGAATTGTCGAGAACCTTGTGGAACTTTCGAGAAGCTTATAGATAGGTCTCGCAATTCGATCGACGTAACAATATAATAAAGTTCACAAATATTAGAACGGGAGCGACACATGAAATTGATCTTTTTTAAACCATTTGACTCTGTTTTGTGTTAAGAATCGTTTCAAGTATGAATTGAAAAAAAGGACGTCGGAAACAGGTCACACAATAATGGGTAAAAAACGAACGAAGGCGCTGCAAAACCTGGTAAGAGATATGAGAAACTTTCTAATTACACTTTAGCTCTTTTTATGTTAAATATTTAGGCATTATTAACTTATTTTCAAGACCTGGGAAACGACCTTTGAGCCACACGCTAAGTAATAAAGCGTTTGAAACTACTGGATCACAGAGGGTTTCAGCTTTTACGTTTTATACATTATTTAAATTTCCTTTCACAGCGTAAATGTTGTATCTGCAGGACTTGTATTCTTTGACGACAACCACTCGGGAATACAATATTCCACTCAATTAATTTCTGTACACAATATACGCGCGTTCACAATAAACTGAATTCTTTGCCAATAACCGAAAATTTTCAAGAACACTCTCAGCTTGAAAAAAAAAATCTGCAAACAATTTGAACCTTATTCTGTTCTACATAAAGAGCATAAACATCAATTGTCGTACAGAGATCGAAATTGGCGTCGCTCTCAGTGGAAATATTTGCTGAACATAATTGTTGTCATTGAATATTGTTCGTTTGAATCGTTTCTTGAATGAATATAAAACGCGCTTGCGTTGCGGCGTGCGGCGTGCGTCACACGGCCGTTCGGCGTGCGGTGCCGCCTCCAATCTGCGATGATTGACGGAGAGCATTGTGTAGAATAAATGGCTCGTGGACACGCCCTCACTGTGCCCTCACGCCCGCCTGACGAACTGTCACTGCCAGGCTGCTGGAGCGACGTCATTCATGGATCGGTTATTTAAATTCTTGGTGAAATGTCTACGTTGACTGATAGTCGGGAAGATTCATTGTTCTTTTGTTTGATCTGAGAAAAAATATCATGTCGGAATGATTCGCCTCAGGCGGCGGTATATATTAGAAGAAGTCGAATATGATGTACGATTGAAAATGAAGATTAAAAAAAGTGATGTCTATAGCAAGAGCCAAACAACGACGGTAATTACTTCTGGTCAAGCTTGTCTGTTGTTCAAATCTTGCAGAATGTGCCGACCCGAACAAATGTGTTGCTCTCCTAAAGATTATTCTGATTATTATTAGATCAATAAATAACGAGCAATAAATTATTATTCATTACTCTCCATTTATTGATATTTTATTATTTTAAAAGCCTTTTTATAGCTTCAGCGATCTTTTAAAACTATAAAAATGTCTGAAACCAAAGGCCAATAAAACCATTCTCACAGAAAATGTGAAACGAATTTTACGAAGATTTAAATGCAATGTGGTCGTATCTCTGGAAATAATTTATGTATCGAAGTAGCGCGGGTTTAAACCGAGACAAATTGATAGCAGACTCTGCGATCAACATAAACTCTGTGATCCACAGTAAATAAACATCACCCAACTGCATTGTTAATATATTCGAATAAGTAATGAAGTTAGTGAAGGAATGACAAATCTAGGTCATGATAAACTATGTGCCAAAGTTCAATGAAATTTGATCAGCCATTAGAGAACAAGTTAATGTTACCAGAAGGATAGGTCGGTGGCTCTGCCGGTCTCAGGCAGTGCAACGTATATGCAAAGTAACTTACATTCCAAGTACATAACGTAACTCTGCATTACATTCTGAGCCTTTACAATGTCAAACTTTGTAGGACTTCACACAAAAGAACGAAATAAAATCATTGGATTCATACAAACAAAAAACCCTTTTGTGCAATATCTCCATGATACAGGTTCTTTCAAGAAGGACATAGTTAATTTTATGGGCTAATTAATCTAAACTTTTAACTTATAATACTAATGAATGCAAAAGTTCATAACGATGGATCGATGAATGGATATTTGCTACTCTTTCTTGCAAAAAATACTGAACGTATTTAGATGGTTAATTTTGTACACAGAAACATTATTAAATTAAATAAATATAATAAAACAGTAAAAAAACTGTGTCTGTACATTGAATATATTAAAAAAATAATAATTGAGGGGTGTTAAGAAACAGTAATAGAGCACGAATCCAAAAAAAAAAATCTGTCTGTTTGTCTGTTTGTCTGTTTATCTGTTTGTCTGTTTGTTTGTACACGCTAATCTTCGGAACTACTGGACGGATTTAAATGATTTTTTTTTGTTGTATAGGTATTAAGTCTGGCCAACATATAGGCTATAATTTATCTTGGAATCTTGAGCACCTGATGCAGAACCGCAACAGACCAGCTAAACTATAAGGGATACAAAAATGGTGCCATAGCAAATATTGTTCCACGTGATGAGCATTTTCTGCTGAGAGAATAAATTTGAAGATCTGGAACACCTGATGTGGAACTCCAAGAGCCCAGCTTAACTATAACATATAAAGGAATAACGTCGTAGCAAGAGTTGTTCAGCCTGATAAGCACTTTCTGTTGACGTATAAAAATTGAAGATCTGGAACACCTGATGTGGAACACCTGATGTGGAACACCAAAAGCCCAGCTACATTATAACATATAAAAGAATGACGTCTTAGCAAGAGTTGCTCAGCCTGATGAGCACTCTTTGTTGACGTATAAAAATTGAAGATCTGGAACACCAAGAGCCCAGCTACATTATAACATATAAAGGAATTATGTTTTAGCAAGAGTTCTTCAACCTGATGAGCATTTTCTGTTGACGTATAAAAATTGAAGATCTGGAACACCTGATGTGGAACTCCTAGAGCCCAGCTAAACTATAACATTTATAGGAATGACGTCGTAGCAAGAGTTATTCAGCCTAATAAGTACTTTCTGTTGACGTATAAAAATTGAAGATCTGGAACTCCTGATGTGGAACTACAAGAGCCCAGCTTAACTATAACATATAAAGAAATAACGTCTTAGCACGAGTTGTTCAGCCTGATGAGCACTCCCTGTTGACGTATAAAAATTTAAGATCTGGGACACCTGTTGTGGAATTTCAAGCGCCCAGCTACACTATAACATATTTATGTAGGAATGACGTTTCAGCAAAAGTTGTTTAATCTGATGTGCACTCTCTGTTAACTTATAAAAACCGGCCAAGTGCGAGTTGGACTCGCCCATGAAGGGTTCTGTAGTAGCATACACAAACAATAAAAATAAAAATAACTTTGTTTTTCATAGTGTTTGTATGAATAGCAAAGTTATATTTGCGGTTTTTGAAAATGTACTATATTATCTCAAAAACTGCTAACTATATCTCTTCCAAACCAATTTTAGTTGGAAGTTTTTGTTGAGGTCTACATTATATATTTCTTTTAGTTTTATCATTCACTTATTTTAGAAGATACAGGGGGGGGGGGACACATTTTACCACTTTGGAAGTGTCTCTCGCGCAAACTGTTCAGTTTAGAAAAAAATGATATTAGTAACCTCAATATCATTTTTCAAGACCTATCCATAGATACCCCACACGTATGGGTCAGGCGAAAATTTTTTTTTTGAGTTTCAATTCCAAGTATGGGGGGTACCCCCAAAATTTGTTTTGTTTTAATTTTCGTATGAAAATCCTAATGCCTTTCACATAATACATCTACTCACCAAGTTTCAATAGGATAGCTCTCATACTTTCGAAGAAAAGTGGCTGTGACATACGGACGGACAGACGGACAGACAGACAGACAGACATGACGAATCTATAAGGGTTCCGTTTTTGCCATTTGGCTACGGATCCCTAAAAATTGAAGATCTGGAACACCTGTGGAACTCCAAGAGCCCCGGTACACCAAAACACATATAGGAATAACGTCTTTTTTTTTTTTTTTTTTTTGCGTGGTAAAATCATCAAATGAGTCCTCCCACCCCGGGCAGGGCGGGAGGGACTGTCAGACTTGTACTGACTAAAATCCACGGTGTCCTTCAATAGCCCTTTATGTTCCGGGGTCACGGTAATGGTATAAGTCCCGCGACCCCGGCAGGCTTTGGCCCTCTAGAGAGGGGGCCCCGTCATTATGCTGACGCTCTTTGAGGCGCGCGTGGAACACAACGCGCCGTCGACCCGGGCATGGTCCATGGTCGGGCAGCGAGTTGCCCTTTACTCGCCGCCCGCATGCCCGCGCCTACGGTGGCCGGAGATCGTCTTGCGACGTCCGTCGCCGTGGGTGTCCACCACTGCGGGTGGGGCGGAGGGAGGACATTGTCCTCTCCCTCACGCGGCCCGCCTCCTCCTTCGCGAGCATGACTGCTTCGCAGAAGGAGGCGACCGCTTCCCACTCCGTCTCGCCCCGCAGCATGGCCGCAACCAATGCCGGGCGCGAGAGGTCTCCGCCTATCGCCGCCGTGAGGACACGTCGGTGCTCTGCCCAAGCTGGGCAGTCTTGCACCGTATGCTCTACTGTGTCCTCCGGGCGATCTTCGCAGTGGTGACACCCAGGCGTTTCCTCCTTTCTCCTTAGACACAGGTACCTCCCGAAACTTCCGTGTCCGGTGAGGACCTGCGTCATGCGGTAGGTCAGGACGCCGTGACTCCTATCCAGCCACTCCTCAAAGAGGGGTCTTACCGCCGCGATTGCGGCGTGCCCGGCCGTCGGTTGCGACAATCGTCCCCTCCATACTGCCCTGAGATCGCGCCGGACCTCTTCCCGCCGCGCCTCGACTTGTCGGGGCAGCGGGAATTCTCCCCGAGGAATAACGTCTTAGCAAAAGTTGCTCGGCCTGATGGGTATTTCCTGTTGACTTATAAAAATCTAAGATCAGAAACATAATGATGTGGAAATCAAAGCTATCGCTAATTTCACTGTAATTATAAAATAACTTAAGCTGAGAGTACCTCCACGCGGTGAAGGCGATAAGACTTTAGGACTGATTTTCGATGACGATGGTATATCATTAAAAATCTGACTCTACTGGCCGAAACTCCCATTTATGTTTTTACCCGGGGTCTTGGTATTGGACATCAGACCAGTTTCAGATCTTCGATTTTGACGATTCCGTTGTCGCTGGCATAAGCAACAGGATCCGCGTACGAAGTCGCGGGCAGAAGCTAGTTATTAAATAATATGACCACAGGACAGTTTTTATCCTGATTTTATGTTAACGTGGTATAATACGCGGGCAAAGCCGCTTCCAACAGCTAGTGCTAGTATTAATAACAATAACAGTCTATGATCGACTACAGATCATAATATCTAGGTGAAAGGTGAGATTATTCCGCAGCAACCGCTGCGCTTGCGGTCTGACCGCAGCCCCCGCAGCCCCCGCAGCCCCCGCAGCGCCCCGCCCGCGCCGCCGCCCCGGTCACGTTGGAAGCCGACAACCACTCGGTTTGTGTCACCGTACATTATTATATCGCTATTGTTGTTACGGGCTAGGCACGGACGCTTGTCATATTGTTCACTACGTTCGTTTCTGAGAAACAGTAGTATGGCCTCTGCTGACACCAGTCCTGTAACAGCATGTAAGACAACATAGTACTCAAATAATATTGTTTCGAAGAGATTTGAAAATATTTAATAATATATCTATAGTAACTATCAATATCACATAATGATTGTATGATCTGCTAAAAGAATGGCCAAATAGTATTAATACTGGTAATTTCAGTGTAATTTCAGCAAAAAGAACACTGGTGACATCTGTACGGTGCGGTGAGGGAAAAACTAACGTGTATACACAGCGCAATCAAAACTCGCGAAGTTCAATAATTTTAGATTTAATTTAATTAAAGTCAAAGTCGTCGTCAAAGTCATAGTGACGTCAGTCTTGACATCATTTTCACTTTGACATTGACGTCAGCTTTAACTAATACGTCAACTGTGATAACAACTTTAACATTGCATTCAACATTGACTTTGACTTAGACGTTAACGTTGACGATGACATTGACTTTGGCATCAATTTTGATTTAAACTTTAATAATGTCATCGAAGTAAACTTTGATTTTGATGTCAGTTTTGACTATAACATTGACGTCAGCTCTGGCGATGTCTTCATTTTTGACGACGCTAAAAATAATGCTATCAACATGCCTATTAAATTAATCAATACGTAATATTCAGACTTGAACATTTCACAATATTGACGTTACTGTGTTAAACCGCGAGTGGTCGTCAGCGGCCGCAGGAATGACGTCGGTAAACTATCACACAATCACACGCGCGGCGGAGCACCGCACACACTCTACACGCCGCGCGGAGATGACGCGAATGCAATAAACCAAACTGTGTCAAACACATTACAGTGGCGCTAGGGCTGGCGGTATCAATCACTTGCACATTATACGGACTTGTATTACCTGGTTATCGTGTGGTTTGTCGTATCGCTGATAGCAGATAACAACCACTTACATATTATAATTAGTATGATGTTTCTACTAGAGTTCCTCATCATATGACGGGCCCAAAGCCAAAAGCAAAGCCTGCCGGTGTCGGTGTCGCGGGACTTACGAATTACCGTGACCCCGAAACGTAAAGGGCTATTGAAGGACACCGTAGATTTTAGTCAGTACGAGTCTGACAGTACCTCCCGCTCTGCCCTGGGTAGGTGGACTCATTTGATGATAATACCACGAGAAATAAGAAAGAGTTCCTCATCATTGATGCACACTCTAACCAGATGACATAATACAATGCATATTCATGCTGTTGATCTGTTATTTCATCGCAACTAAACGGCGCAATGTACTCGTAATATAGCATTGTAGCCGTAGACATAGATATGTAGTTGTAATCATATAATAACTTTGCCTTGCTGTTTCTTTTCAACAACAGAAATGGTTATGACGTGATAATTAACTTCTCTACTGTACTTCAATAATAACACTGCACGGTAGAATAAACAATTTCATATCTTGACCAGCACATGACAAGAAAAGTCTCCTCTATAAGTCGACAGCCCTGACCAACTATCTCCGTACGTACGGGAGGCGTACGTCCAACAAATTGAAATGCTGCGATTGCTCATTTACGGAGAGATGCTTCGTCTTCGAGTGCGCAGCGTCGTCGAGATGTGCTCGACTAAACTTGTTTATAGTTTTATGTGAGCACGCAATCTGGACACGTTGGAAATGGGATGGTTTAGTGAAATGAGTTTTAGTGTTTAAAGGTTGTTTCATAGCGTTCACCATATTTGAGTACCTAAATGAGGCAAATGATTAAGAATACTGCCATGGCAGCAATTTACGAACAATTTATAAACGAAATGTTTTTAAACGCATCCACGATACAGGAGAAATTCCTTTCGGTCCATGAGAATATTATTTTCGTCCAAGTATCCCACTAGCTACACTAGCTACAAGTAGCCCACTAGCTACAACAGCCGTCTGATAAACACCCCCTTTTTCAAGGGAACATCGAGGAACGCTACACCAACAACAAAATTGAAGAGAAACAAAAAAAATCATACAATATTATTAATTATAACTCGATGAATTTGGATCATTATTCTATCCATCGGAAAAAATGAAAAATGAAAAAGTGTTTATTTAGAGCATTAAGTCAAGTTCAATACAATTTACTTCTGCCAAACTACAGAGCAGTTTGTTGGCAGACGTAGCTCCCACGATACACTCAATATTAACGTATGTACGTTCACTTTTCCACTAACATAATTTTATAAAAAATAATATGACCGCAACTGACAAACAAAATATTTTTGCATTTTTGTTTTGTTTTGACAGTTTAACAAGGCTGCTCTGCAAAAATCTTCTGCAGCAATTTGACAACCAAATTACTACAAAAAACCTCCACAAAAACAACCCCGTCAAACTGTCAATATTTAATTTTAAATTACAAACAAAAATTGCTCAGATTTTCACTATACTTAGACAAAAGATATGATTCAACTTTGTTTTTATGTTCTTTTTGTTACATCAGTGTCAAAAGGTAGGCTATTGAAAATACGTGGTACTAAATATTTTTTACATCTTTGCCCAAAGTAATTATTATAAGTGGGTACTTACTTTTAATTCTAAAATAGCTCTTCTACGAGACCTATCACTATTAGACACTTGTTTGACTTTAAATTAATCACTACAATATTCTTCTAATGCATTAACAATGTTGCTTTGTCATGGACTGGCAGCATTTTACATTTCAAAAATAATTCTTCGTAATCACTTACTTTACATAACTTTTTCGTATTTGCATCCGCTAATAATTTCAAAAATCTAATTTGTAACATTTTTATTTTATCTAAATAGCTTTTAAAACTACGTCCATAACATGCCAGTCCATACTGTAGTCCATATTTGTTTTTGAAAGAGAAAAGTAACAAGTATTTGGAATAGTGATGGTGGTGGTACAGAATAGTCGCAGGTAATGATCAATATTTAAACACTGTTATATACGGTGTATTTCAATTATAATCGTCAGACCCCTTACATAGACAGATAAGTAACATTAGCGTTGAAAGCAAAGCATCAAAATAAATTCTACTAACTTAATTTTTTTTTTAAACAATCCATTATTTTAATGATATCTGTTGTTGTTGTAACAGCGCGCTATAAAGTACTGAACAGTTTTTGTTGTGAAGCACTAAAACCAAAGTTTTGCAATTAACACTACATTATGAGTGACAAATGTGCTGCAATGTGAACAACTTACTAAACAGTATTAAA
Organism: Agrotis exclamationis; assembly: GCA_950005045.1. Lineage (NCBI taxonomy): Eukaryota > Metazoa > Arthropoda > Insecta > Lepidoptera > Noctuidae > Agrotis > Agrotis exclamationis. The sequence goes on from OX465441.1 coordinate 15,938,544, forward strand.
AGTAGATGAAAGTAAATCATTTTAATGTGTGGTGGTCAAACAATAAATAATTCAGAGTGCAGAACAAAATGTGTGTAGTTGGTAATGTTGTAATCTGATATTTGTATAGGCACGAGTAATGAAACCCATATCCACATGCATATTGTCATTTGAAATTAAAAATAACATTCTCCTACTACATAACAAGCATGTTGCAAACATAAAAAAATACATAGAAATTGTAATGTAACGGTAATGATTATGAAGATCGTAGTACTGTAGTCCATCTACATAATGCTACGAAAGTACTACGCTCGTAGCACCTCGCAGGACCTTCTAGAAAACACCAAACAATATGTCAAAAAAACATGACTCAATTTTTGTTATGTTTGTGCGTCTGTCTCTCGATATTAGACTTCCGTATTACAGCACTGATGTAGAATCAAGTTGAAAAATCACGTAATAGCTGCATAAATAACAACAGCTAATTCACGAGCTAATCATAAGCTAAGATGGACGCAAACCGAACAGTAGCCTTGTTATTAAACTTGCAAACTGCGAATGCAGCCGCCCCGCAGCCACCCCGCCGCCGCCACGCAGCCACAGTATAATTATCTTACAGTACTCCAACTTCATACAAACGGACGAAACGCGAGCTATACCTACGCGCCTCGATGTCGCGGTGCGCTCGGGGCGCAGACAGTCACGGCTGTACCGCAGTGACGATCGGACGGTGTGTTGTTTTTTTAACAATAACCGCGCGATTTTTTTACTAAAAATCAGTTCAAAGACTTATTTAATATGACGAGTAGGAAATATTGTGCTGTTTTTGGTTGTATGAATTAGTCAATAACGCATCCAGACACATTTTTTTTAAATTACCTGGAATCTCTAAAAGGTAAGACTATAAAATAATTTTACTCACTAGTAGGTAGGAACATAATGTGTGTCTTTTCAATGGTTAAGTACTCGTATTTCCTTATATCTCACGAAAAAAAAAGGTGTTTGGATTAATAAATAAAGTGAATAGAGTAAAGTTATTGAGACGAGTGAAATAGGTAGATATAGGCGGTTCTGAATGAATCATGATACGGTAGGTACTTACGCTTGTGTTAAAACTTCGATGCATGTGTATTTTGTTAGTTTGTGTAGGTATAGGTAAAGACGTGGTGAAGGACACCGTGGATTTTAGTCAGTACAAGTCTGACAGTCCCTTCCGCCCTGCCCTGGGTGGGAGGACTCATTTGATGAATTTACCAAGCTAAAAAAAAAAAAAAAAGGTAAAGACGTGGTGTAACGGTGGGGTGGGATTGTCGGCGGGCACGGAAATGAAGCTCACTGGTAAGTCGTACGGTGTGCTATCGGTACGGTGTACTACACAAACTAACATCACATGAATATTAATCTAGGAACTTAGATTACAGTATATTATTATCTAGGGCTCGCGTGTTCTCCACCTTGTTCCATGTTCCTCAAAACAATTTTTAATTAAGCTTTATATTAGAATGCGGATTTATTATACTTTAAAATTTAATAATAAAGCATTTCGTACGACTCAGTCGAGGCACAAATATTTTTCAGTCGCTTTATAAGCCCGATTTGTTTTTCAAACAAAAACATGTTTTTTAAAATTAAATCTACCAATAAAAAAACACGCATTTTTATTGAACACTTCCTATACAAAGTACCTACTTATTTGCGGGCATGCGGGCGGCGAGTAAAGGACAACTCGCTGTCTGACCATGGACCATGCCCGGGTCGACGGCGCGTTGTGTTCCACGCGCGCCTCAAAGGGCGTCAACATAATGACGGGGACCCCCTCTAAAGAGCCAAAGCCTGCCGGGGTCGCGGGACTTATCTCGTTACCGTTGAAGACAAAGATGTTTGGCAATAGTTCTTTCTGTTCATGCGGCTTCCCTGGTTCTTCAACAGTTTTATTAAAAATTAGATTGGTATATTGTCTATTAACTGCTCTGAATCACGGTACTACCTTTTTATTTTTTACTTTTATACATTTTTTTTTTCTATTGTTTTTGTGTTTGTTTTGTCTCTTTTTACCTTTTTTATTTTTTCTTACAATGTTTTAATTTTACCGTACACATAAGTTATTTTTAATTAATATGTAGACCTTTGGCTAATATAGCTTCTTTTTTATATAGCTTCTTTTTACTCCAGAATTGTGAATGCGAGAACATTGTTGGTTGTGTAAATTCCCAGATGCCCATTTTATCTCAATCGTCTACTTACTTTATTACGTATATATTATTATATACTTGTTTATTTTATTATTATTATTTTTTTGTTTTGCTTTTGATAAGAAGTTCCCTCTTCTTATCATACCTACGATGTTCTCTCGTGTTTATGTATTCCAAACTGTAACAATGACATTGTAAAAGCAAATATTTTAAAAGAGTAACCATGGAGTTTCTTGCCGGTTCTTCTCCATGGAAACGACCAACCCGAACCGTGCCATTTTTTTTTTTTTTTCTCGACGTTTTATAAGTGCCCATTGAGGCCCATGTAAAATAAAATATTTTGATTTGATTTGATTTGACCGTGACCCCGGAACATAAAGGGCTATTTAAAGACACCGTGGATTTTAGTCAGTACAAGTCTGCCAGTCCCTCCCGCCCTGCCCGGGGTGGGAGGACTCATTTGATGATTTTACCACGCTAAAAAAATGTATTTTATTTGTATATATGTATAAAAAAAGTATATTTATAATCACAAAACTAAATAGAAACAGAAAGTAGGCAAATGTAATTATAACGCTGGAGACGGGCAGCCCTAACGCATGTTTACGTACCGCGCGGCTGTAGGTATTTAATTCTATCATGCGGCTCAGTTACGCTACTGTATGATAATATTACCGTGACGCAGCCGCCCCGCAGCCACCCCGCAGCCGCCCCACAGCCGCCCCACAGCCGCCCCGCAGCCGCTCCGTAATCGCCTAGCAGTCGTCATTATAACGTTCCTAATGATTTCCAAGTCTTTCTATCGGCTAAGTTTAGATATCTTGTTAGCCTCATTTTAATAAGAGATGCTGCTCATCATTATTAAAATGAGACTAATAAGATATCGGATAGTTTGCTTTACCAACAATTACAATAAATTGAAGATTTATTACAATTTTGTTTTTAAAACAAATTAATTCCTTGTAGTAAAATAACAAATTCTGATGTATTATAATAAAGCTGTGTGGAAGACGATGGAGAATATTTTTTCAATTTTATCAGTGTTAACGTTGCCCCACTCCAGGAATTTCTCCTGTATAGAGGGTGCGTTTACAATGATTTCATTAGGTTGATGTCAAAAAGCTTACCGACGACACAGTTCTAAAAGACTATTACACTAAGTTACACACTATAAAACTGATTTACATCCAAGTGTCCTGGCTTTTTAGTGAACTGAGCCTTTTTGGCAAGACCGTGAGACGCACAGTACAGTTTGTGTTCCTCCTCAATTTTTTTTGTATTTCTTGTGAGAATATTGTGCAATAAACATATTTCTTTATTAGTTTTAATAACATTCTACGTAGCCACCTGTATTATCCCCACACGTAATTATTACATTCCTCGTCTGCCCGAACCAGCGTTCAAACAGCATCACAACACGCGGCTACCGCGGAAATCTGCGTTGAATAATTCATCCGCGGTGTCCGGCATTGTGCGCCGATAGCAGGCCATTGTCCGCGCTGTCCGGCACCGTGTCCGGACGCCGGACAATGCAGGTAGCCACCGCAACTGATATTTAAACCGGTACGTTTCGGTTACTGTTCAGACTCGGCGCGCCGACGACTGTCAAGTCAGCTGGGGATTAGGGGGTTGATGGTGTTATGAAGATGTAGGTAACTTGACATAGCTCGTAGTACTTACAATCATTTGATCAGTTATGTTTTATTCCTGAATTAAATGCAACACTTTGTCTATCAAATCTGATCCACCCTGTCACAACTGGAAAAATCACTAGAGAGCTGTAACTGTTTATTTTACTCGAAACCTGTGTTATTTTTAACAGCAAACCTAGGAATCCAACCTAGTAATTCATACTGTCTCGTAGAACTGCAACCACTTGACCTAAGAGTAAGTCAGCCCAGTTCATAATTGGCTGGTGGCCAGCCATTGTCGTCAGACACGCTCATATCATAATGTGACCTGTTACTAACTAGGGAAGGAACTGACCTTTCAGGATACAGTATCTAACTAGTCTGGAGGTCAGAGTCTCACCTGTAAGATGCACTTGTAAAGTTCATAATAAAGATTTGTCTACTAACGAGACTCTTCTCAACCTGGGAATCAAACCCACACAACATACCGATCACTGCTTCCCCAACTTTGATCGTTCGCTCGAAGAAAACATACAAAACTTTTCTGAACAAAATCCACAACTCACTTACAACGTTCCATCGTCAAACGATTCCAATTTCCTCAAAAACAAAGTATTCAATAAACCGCTCTCAAGTTTCCCATTGATCTCCTGAATCTTGTAAAACTGCTGAAACTTGAAGCATTCATCTATTGTAACGGCTCTTCTCAAGCGAAACATTTAATTTGTAAAGTGTTCAATCATTTTTTCGTTCTATTGTCGAGTTCAATGGGGGGTGAAATTACCCCTTTCTAAGGGTAAGTGAGTGATTTATGTGTGAGTGCTGCCATCTAGCGGGGCCGGACGCCGGCTATGTAAATAACGTGTGCTTAGCTATTGTGAGAAGATATTACATTTTCTGTTAAACCATGTGATTTGTGTATGTGAGTGTACCTCAAAGAAATATTAAAGCTTTCTGGGGTGAACAATTTTTTTCTTTAGATAACAGTAAGTAGTATCTATCTTATATATATAAAAGAAAGTCGTGTTAGTTACACTATTTATAACTCAAGAACGGCTGAATCGATTTGGCTGAAAATTGGTGGGAAGGTAGCTTAGAACCAGGAGAAACATATAGGATACTTTTTACCGTTTTTTTTTTTGTTTTTTTCCCGTTTCCGTGGGACGTGACAAATGAAAAATGATAAAAGAAACCTAAAGATGATTTTAAAATACCTATTCAACGACACCCCACTTGACATAGTTCATCGACTTTTATTTTTTTCATTTTGACAATGGCGTCTGGTTGTCGCTGTGGTGAATTTTGAGTACCGTCATGTCTTTAGTGACACTCGCAAGGTTAAGACGAATCGATTGACGTAAGAATTATCAAAATCGGCCTACGCGTTTGGTCTCTAGAACGCCACATAGAAACAAACATACATACATACATACATACATACATAGATACCCTCCTTTGCGTCGCGCAGTGGGGTAAAAAGTATTTCGGTGAATACTGAATACCCAAAAAATGTACTAGAACTGCATAAATTCAATACAACCATACGACGAAGAAACGCCTGGGTGTCGCCACTGCGAGGATCGCCGAGCACCGCCGTGTCCTCACGGAGGCGATAGACGGAGACCTCTCGCGCCCGGCATTGGTCGAGGTCATGCTGCGGGGCGAGACGGAGTGGGAAGCGGTCGCCTCCTTCTGCGAAGCAGTCATGCTATGGAAGGAGGAGGCGCACCGCGTGAGGGAGAGGTCAGCGTCCTCCTTCCACCCCAGCCGCAGTGGTAGACGCCTACGGTGACGGACGTCGGCAGACGATCTCCAGTCACCGTAGGCTCGAGCATGCGGGCGGCGAGTAATGGGTGACTCGCTGTCCAACCTTGGACCATGCCCGGGTCGACGGCGCGTTGTGTTCCACGCGCGCCTCAAAGAGTGTCAGCATTATGACGGGGCCCCCCTTAAGAAGGCAAAAACCTGCCGCGGTCGTGGGACTTACGATTTACCGTGACCCCGGAACGTAAAGGGCTATTGAAGGAACCCTGGATTTTAGTCAGTACGAATCTGAAAGTCCCACCCGCTCTGCTCTTGGTGGGAGTCATGGAAGTTTCGAATTGTCTCCCGCATCCAGTGGTTTTCCCTTCCACGGGCTCTTAGAATTTGACATCAGACGTTTCAGATCTTCGATTTTGACGACCGCGTTGTCACTGGCATAAGCAACAGGATCCGCGTACGAAGTCGCGGGCAGAAGCTAGTTATTAATAGTTCTTTATTATGTTTGAGTAGCAGTGGTTCAATTAAAAACGGCAATGGTAGAGCAGCTACCTGAGGCCATAGCACGAATTCTACGCATTTGACTGTGCTTCGTGCTTGAAGTGCATTGACGTAAATTGTACGGAAAATTAAAAAGCACCTCTAGTATATGAACGAAGAATTATTTCCTCGTAAGATAAGATTTATTCATCAAATTAACGTAAAAGTTCACGTTTAATTTACGTCACAAACGCGTAAAATAACTCGTGCTAGCCTGCCTCTATACTGTACCTTGTCATGAAAAGTGCAACAATACTAGAATAGAATAAGAAATACTAGGAAATACTAGGGAACTGTGATTGTTTATTTTACATAAAACCCGTGGTTTGTTTTAAGAAAAGTATACTTGAACTTACCTTATCACGTTTTTCATGGTAAAATAAGTAGAAACTACATAACACGTGCTTGACTGCTTACCTAAAACGAATTCTTTCCCCCTTTTTGTTTGTCTATCTAAAGGTGAAGGTTCGCGCCGCGACAGAGACAGGAGACCGTGACAGGAGACCGCGACCGGAGACCGCGACCGGAGACCGCGACAGGAGACCGTGACTGTTACTTAACATTAGGCAATGTATGAGAGGCAGTTCGCGAGCAAGACACGGACAGGAAACAGATACGGTCGTGATCTCTGGTCGGGTCTCCGGTCGCAGTCTCCGGTCGCGGTCTCCTGTCTCTGTCGCGGGCGCGAACCGCCGCCTTAAATCTGTATGTTAGTTATAAGTTAGGTACCTAAATCACTAACATCCCCTAGATACCGTATAATCACACAACAGCGGCACATTACAACGGTGGTCAACTTATCAGAACCTAATACCGCAGTAACTAGATTCAGCTCGCCCCACCCCCCCAGGCCACCGCCTGCCCGCCTCACCCCCTGCGTGGCCCATCAGCTCACGCAAATGGAATGATGATTGAAATCTGTGGGAAATACACACAAGTGGGTCAGTGCAGCAGGTACCACCACACAAGTAGATGAAAGACACTATTGGCTTGGGTTTGTGTGCAGCGTGTCGAGGGTTCGATTCCCGTATGGAATACATTAATTACCTATTTGTATGATCTGTGAGTTTCTATGTTTTTAAACTCACCCAACGACCCTGGAGAAGCTCATAGAGAGGACAAAGTGTGTTGTCATGTACCTAGATCGATCTATTGAATAGTAATGATACCCCAGTGGTATCATCCCAGATTTACGTCGGTCATGGGTTCGAACCCAGGTGTCACGTTGCTCCACCATTACCGTGCAGTGACGTATGCAGGAACGGATATAGGGTACCTTTCATTCCGAACAAAGATACTGTTTCCGAGGAATACAACAAAAATATTCTTATGATAATAGATGACGCCACTTATCTGACCCAAATTCATTATCAAAAATAAATTCTAAATGAACGCGAACCAAGCCGCGATACAGCTGTTCAGCGTATTTATTATTTGTTTTTTAACTAAACGTTGCCCCTCAGTAGATATTTCTCCTGTGTCGTGGGTGCGTTTACAATCATAGAAACAAACACCCTGACCCGAAACAACTTCTTAGGTCAAACAAAAATATTTGAAACTTGCGGGGATCGAACCCGCGACACGTTGTGCAATCTCTCAGCCACTGCGCTTACCATACCTTCAAAAATGAATATAGAGTGATAATGATAACAGAGATCCACAAACAAAACAAACATTCAGTATCCCACTACTAATTTTCTACACAAAGTTATAATGACAAGATTGAAAAAACATTTCAACGAATTCACTTAAAATATCCTCTTTGATGAGAGCCGTCAATAACAATGATTTCCTCATCCCGGAGGAGAGGGTACCTCCTGGAGGGGACACGCAGGAGAGCGGGAGGGGGGTGCACTCTAATAATTAACTAGAAATAAATAGTCATCGTTTGAATTAGTCGCACCCGGGGGAGTGTGTGGGGAGAGTACGGGGGAAGCCGGGACGACTCACAAACATTAACAATTATTTTACAAATCGTTGTTCGCGGTGAGTTGTTAAGTGGTTATTAATTCGTTAGCGACAGTGTTTGTGCAAAACAACACCGTATAAGAATGTGCCATCATCATCATCATCATCATCATGATTGAATAGTGTAGAGTACCAGATGCGATTGCAGAGACTAACTGGTCATTTGAAACCTGTATTCTTATGTTCGTTCATTGGACAAACGTTTAAACTATCCCACAATTTTCATCTTATTGTTTTAAGTTTTTCCCCAACTATGTTCCTACGAACAATAAAGACAGGCAGATGATGATGAAAAAAAAATACATGTGGCACTAGGAGACTGCCGCGGTGAAGCTATTGCATAACATTTTTTATTATTTTAAAAGAAAAAAGTCGCCTAACGCGTATATTTAACGAGAATATAATTTATTTAAAATGTTTGTGGTGCGCTATTGTAATAAAGAACTTCTTCGTTGTAGGAGAATTTTATAAGTAGGTTTCATTGTGAAAACTCCTTTTGTAGCTGGCCGTTTAGAATCAGTAAGAAAAAGTAAATTGCCTTTATGACGGATATTTTTACGATTGCCGAAATCTCCCGAACTGAAACGACGTTAGACGATGCGTGGTGTCAGGTATTTTCCTTAGGTTTTTTTCTTAGGTTTTTTCGTTAGGTTTTTGGGAATTCGGTCATCGCGCCGCGCCGCTCTCAGAGCCCGCGATAAAAGCTATGCAATAGCTTAAAATATTTTTTTGTATGTTAAAGTGATGAATAGCAGATATTATTTCTTGGATTATCTTGTACTTGAATCGTAATGTTAAGACATGTTTACATGCTTTAAAAAAAATAATTAAATTATTATATTTATTCACCAATAAGTTTGTGTGCCAAACCAAATAAACACTGGGACTACATTTTCGCTAAATCTCTTTTAGTTGGTGGTGGCGTAACTGCTTAAATATGGAGCTGCTGTGTACCAACATTTATACTCTGTACAGTGTACACTGTTGTGGAATTATGACAGATTTTAGTTTAGATACTGGTTTAGCGTATCGCTTTTAGTTTCATTGATGTCATTCAATCTACGTTATTCGAATAGTTAAACATTTAATTTAGATAATGCGTGTCCATGTGAAACGCGCCTTAATTAGAAACTATAGTGTCGTCTGAGCGGCGCGGGCGGTGGACGCAGACTAATTCCGTTGAGTAGCTGAGAGCTGTCGTCATCACACAAAGAGTGCAGCAACTTAGGCTGTATGAGGGAACATAGATGTACCTGTCTCACTTATTAATTAATTTAAAAAAAATAAGTTTGTCGAAAATGATATCTGTTTAATTGAAAATCCGCATTGTGATGCTTGATTTAACTGTTATTTATGCAATAATCTTCTGATGCTCGAATCGTGTTTGTAATCATTTGTGAAATCGATTTCAAAATTTAATTGAAAATTCTTAACGACGCGGATGGTGACAGTTGGTGTACATGCAAACAAATTCCTTTATAAACTCACTACCCGATGCTAGCGGCTTTGCCCGCTATAAATCGAAAATTATCTTACGGGAACATTTAATCTGGGTCAAAACTATCCTATGCATTAATCCAGGTTATAAACTATCTGTGTACCAAATTTCATTCAAATCCGTTCAGTCGTTCTTGCCTGAAACAGTAACAAACAACCATTCATACATCCTCACAATTTTGCAACATTTTTCTTGCTGCGCTGCTCCTATTGGTCCTGATGTTATTATAGCCTATAGCCTTCCTCGATAAATGGACTATCCAACACAATAAGATTTTTTTCAATGCCAACTAGTAATTCCTGAGATTAGTGCGTTCAACCAAACAAACAAACTCTTCTGTTTTATAATAGGTATTAGTAGATTAAAACGACACGTAAATATTAATTTGGAAAAAACTATGTCAAAGTAGTTTCCCCGTCGTAAAGTTTCTGCCTATCCTCTGGGGCAGGTCCCAGCGTGATGCTACACACTCTATCCAGACACATGAGCACTCCGCGTCGCTGTCAACTCTCATTCAATGCTTAATGCACGCTAACTCCCAGAGAGCGCGTCAGTGTCGCGCGTCTGTGCGACTCGCGCGTCAGTCGCGCGTCACGCTAAAACGTTTCCCGTGTCGCGATATTGATGGTTCGTCGATCGTAGTTTACTATTCTGTTGAGCGCGAGTATTTTTGCGCTGAACACAAGATTTCCATATAATGTAGACAGCTGCTTAACATTGCAAAGTTGTACAGAGGAACCGTTTCCAGTGTGAGCCCTGCTTTAAATACGCGAGTTCACATCTAGCGCGTGTTGTCTGAAGCGCGAACGTATTTGGATGATGCCATGACTAGACTCACTACCGGCTATAATTACCTATTCAATCCTATACTTATTAAACGAGCAATATTTTTATTTATACATAATTAGTTAGTTGAATATTTAAATAAACATTTCACACACAATATTTTTATTAGAACTATGTTTTTTTTTTGCTTCATATCACGAGACACATTGTCAAGAAAAAACTTTTTCAAAAAGTTTTTGAAGTCGGTTACTTTTTTGAAAAAGTTTTTATTTTACCCTTTTTAGTTTATTTACTTATTAAGTATTCAACCCAAATTCTTGTAAAATACAAAATTTTCTTACATATGCACTAATCTCGTAATCCATCGTAACATAAAAAATCCATATCTCTAAAACTACTGAACCGATTTTGATGAAACTTGCAGTGTACCCTAAGTTGAACAATACCTAGTACAACAAAAAAAGAATTACTTAAATCGAACTTGTAGTTCCGGAGATATTCGTGCACAATCATAAAAACATACATACATACATACACTTGTAAAGGCACATTTGTTCAGACGCTGATATAGACTAACATATATGAAAACTGGGCAGTTCTGATAATATTACAAACATACGAGTCGAATTGATAACCTCCTTTTTTTGAAGTCGGTAAAATAGTTCGTATTTATTTCATATATGTTAGTCTATATCAGCGTCTGAACAAATGTGCCAAATTTCATAAGTGTATGTATGTATGTTTTTATGTTTGTGCACGCATATCTCCGGAACTATAAGTTCGATTTAAGTAATTCTTTTTTTGTTGTACTAGGTATTGTTCAACTTAGGGTACACTGCAAGTTTCATCAAAATCGGTTCAGTAGTTTTAGAGATATGGATTTTTTTATGTTGTGACGGATTACAAGATTAGTGCATATGTAAGAAAATTTTGTATTTTAAAGAATTTGGGTTGAATATGTAATAAATAAACTAAAAAGGGTAAAATAAAAACTTTTTTGAAAAAAAGTACCGACTTCAAAACAAATACAAAAAAGTTTAAAATAACTTTTCTTTCGGAAGACGGTGGCTTTGTTTTGTTGTGTCATTGACTATTGCCACCGACTTCCGAAAGAAAAGTTATTTTAAACTTTTTTGTATTTGTTTTGAAGTCGGTACTTTTTTTCAAAAAAGTTTTTTTATAAATAACAATGGAATATCAGCTAACAAAGATTTTGTTCTTTCATAAATGAAACTCCGTTTGGAAAGGCAATAACATTTCATGAAACACAATTAAATTGAAATAAAATACACCGACTAATGATGACATGTGAGCCTAATTGTGGGAATTCCCGCGTTTCTGAGAACTTGATAACAACTCGTGCAATAAATTGAAATCAAATTGGCTGTTGGTGTGGCAGGCATGTCGTCGTCGGAGTTCTAAGAATTAGCGCCGCGGTAAGTGATCACCATTAAAACACCATTACTTGAGCACCGCGACACCGCATTGTATCGCCGCATGACACGACGTCACATGAATGTACACACTTTTCAAATAGTATTTCACTAACGTTCAAGACAAAGTTATAAATTCGCTTTAAATGTGTATACGAAAGATGGTACAAATGGAAATATATCCTTAATGAGCACTAAAATAATATTAATTTATTTACACGCTCTCAATTCGTTAACAAAACTACGGCATTTCACCAGAAATATGTTAGCAGCTTTTCATATTCTACATTTAATTTTCTTGGAAAGGAAGTAGAAATAAGTTTAAAATAATATGAGAAGGAATGAAAATATTGAGCTGAAGGTGCAATATGTGAGTGTAATTACAACCAAATGTTTCTTTTATGGAAAATAAGTGGAGTCGACGCAAAGCGGTTTGCGCGGGCACTCGTTAAAACAACCCACGGAGCGTAAACGAGCGCCGGCCGGCGAGGCTCCACTGACGGACGACACGCGACATCTGTGTCACAGACACCTCAGCTGTTCTACGTGGTCCATATGTCCTGGGTTCTCATGTGGACAAGAATTACTGGGTTTGGTAGGTCAGTCCGGATTCAGCATGGATACGGACATGTAGCGTGCTGGGATTTAACTTGTAACTTATCACTACCATCACTTGACATGCTTCTAACAAAATTCTTTCTTTACTTGACGTTGAGTGAAAGCGTGACGCAAAAAGATTTACACGCGCAATATGTTACATAATTTCAACGCCATCGCACGCTAATTGCGTAGACGGTTTAAGCGATCATGACCAGCCCGGGTTCGCGGGTTTCCTCTATTTGTACCAAAACAAGGCTCGATCACTCAGCAGGCAAAACAAACCACATAATTATATGACCCGTAGCGTACGAGTGTCGGACACAACGTGAACGCGCTCAGTAAACAGCTCGACTGAAGGGTCGTGTAAGTGTTGTTCAAAGAAATAGTGGAGAGCGACCGCTGCACCTCCCGTGATGTGTCCTCTGGTGCGAGCACTTGATCTCATCGGTCAGGGTGGCACAACACATGACGTTTGACGTGTCATACGAAGTGTACACTGTACTGCCAGTTTTACTATATTTAGATATTAAAGTATGTAGTTGTTCCAGGTCGGGCGGGGTGTTTGTAAACGCATCCACGACATAGGATACTTTTCTAGTGTGGTACAACGTAGTAAAAAAGACAGGATAAACACATTGAGATCCATTATTAAGTATATTGTTGCCTTAAGTTTAAGCTTAACTGTTTTCTATTTGTCTTCAATACAAACATCGGTTGTGGCAACACTCAACGGGCCCACACACGCCGCAACCTCTTGCACCGTGTGGCAACACTGAAAGTCTACTCGTTACACTTTGAAAGTATAAGTTGAGTTTAAGTTCATGTGAAGTGTTGACAGCGATCTCGACGTACTCAGCAACTGCAAATGAAAAGAAATGGAAGAAAGAGCTTTTTAAATATAAGTTTAATGGTCGAAATGAAAGCGAATTTTAAAGCAGTGATGTTTGTGAGGCGTGCTTTAGTAGAACTTTTATATTTTCTCACGATGACACATTTAACATCATGCATAAGAAACTAAAGTACAGCAAACTATGTACAAACTTGTTCGCTCTAGGAAGTTATATACAAACGTGAGTCAACAATGTCGGTCACAGTAATTAGTAACACACACGCTCCCCGGAGAACAAACATAAAGTTGTAGCAAATTTTATTTTAATGTACAATATTTTAATATTTGGTGCGAACCGAACCGTCCGCTCATTAGTAGCCCCCCGTGCATTCACACACACAAACACACACACACACACGGCGGGTGCCACAGTGCGGACGAGCACAGAAGTAACATTCCAACATACTCGAACAGAAACTGTTTTTGTTCTTGTTTTCTGCGGCTGCCTTCCATCTATGAATGCTACTCAGCCCTCTTCCTCTCTCTCACATTAATATTTTTCTTTGTTTTTAACACCTTTCTTGTAATATATAGAATGCACAGTCCATCATATAATGTTGCCTTGCCTGGGACACAGGCGTACCCAGTGCGAGTGGCATTGTGGGTTAGTACGCTTCCCTCGCCGTTATTTACTTCAGAGCAGCTACACTATTATTGCTCGAAGGTAAACTCCACTTCTCCGTGGTACCAAGCACCAGCATCCTTATTTTGACAATCATTCAGTATCAAAACAGTAAATAAGAGTTGATGGATGCAGCTTACAGAAGTCTCAAAGAGTTGACTGTATTCTTCGACTTCTGTAACCTGGATAGAGTACCATTACATCACGAAACACTGTGCGAACAAAAACATAATGTAATTATACAGTATTATAGTTTAGAATTCATTAAGAGACGCCGCGACCGACGGCCAGCGGTATGCTGTGTTTTTAATCAAATCAAATCAGCGCTACGCCGTAGCAGTGCTACGAGCCACGTAGCCGTGCTACGAGTGCTACGCCGCTACGAATAAATGTTACGATGTAGAATTTTGTGACATGAAAACATAATTCTGAATATATTCAGTTCAAAATCTTTAGACTTTCATCATTCTACATGTTTGGGTAGACGTGGATTATCCGGTTGAGGGGCGGTTTTTTAAGAAATATTATTGTTACAATCACTGTAGGTGACTTTGAGTTATCGATAATTGAATCAAATGGTTTAAAAAACAATTATGAGGACTGTTTAACCGTGATCGTGGACGTCTTATAAAGGGAAAATGTGTTAGGCACACTGTTTCTTGTATATTAGTACATAATGCCTCGATAGATGGTGCTGTGCAATTTTGTAGATCTCGGTGTTAAAATTCGCACCGATTAGTATATAAGGACCATTGTATGAAGCATCATCCTCTTTCTGCGAATATACACCGTTGGAGCAGGGTCGCTGTAGTTTTATTCCCTGATTCCATCCGAAGCCCTAAGAAGACCCTGACTGACATCATCGGGTCGTCCATGGTCCTTCGGAGTCGGATATATCAGTATCCGGAGCACCCTAGTAGTGGTGCATTTTTGCGTGGCTGAGCACGAGGAGGAGTCTTCCGAGCAAGCAGACCAGCTCGTGAGGAGCTGCTGCATAAATCAGGAGCCGGGTTTGGTGGTGAATCCTGCCTTGGACTTCGAAACAGCCGCTGGCGCTGTCAGGATATGGGAGCCGGGAGACACCTGAAGAATCGCGGGTGATCAGGTGGAGTGACGTCACGAGATTGGTGCAATCGTGAGTGAGTGAGACAAAAAAAGAAACGTGAGTGTGTGAACATTTTAAATTCATGACAAGAGCTGTCATATAGAAAAGTGACACGGACTATTTTCGAAAACAATTTGAAGTTTTCATCGAAGAAAAAAGGTTCTAGACTTTTTAGTTTTAAGTATTTACTTTTTTCTTTCGCCTATTTGTTTATTATTTTTCACTATGGAGGCCAAACTGTTACTTCAAAATGACAATTTGAATAATATTGTAAAAGCTAGACGAAATTTTAAAAAGGCTCCTAAGGAGAGAATTACGGATGTTTATGTTCTAGTGAGGTTAGAAGCTTTAGAAAAACTATGGGATGTATTTGTTGCGACCCACAGAACATTAATAGAAAAATTTGGTTCTCAGTTAAAAGATCACGATTATATAAAAAACGATATGTATAATGAAGCTGAAGATTGTTATTTAGAATATAAAACAGAATTAAAATCTATTTCGCTGTTAGTTGGTGAAAAATCAAAAGATAAGCACGTATGCGGTGGGATTACACAAGATGAAACAAAGTCTCAGACCGTACAATTGCCAAAAATAGTTATTCCTAAGTTCTCTGGAAAATATGAAGAATGGATTTGTTTTCGAGATTTGTTTATTTCTTTAGTTCATGATAATTCAAAATTGAGTAATGTCCAAAAAATCCATTATCTAAAAAGTTACCTGACTGGTGAAGCCGAACAACTAATAAGGCAAATACCGATTGCAGACGACAACTACGAAAGATGTTGGTCATTATTAAAAAGTAGGTATAACAATAAACGGTATTTGTCTCACAATATAATCAGGCGACTTCTTAGTCAGAAATACATAACTGCAGAGTCAGCATACTACTTAAAGGAATTAGTTGACAGTACCAGTGACTGCTTAAGTGGGTTGGCAAACCTCGGAATAGATGTGGCAAATTGGGATGTTATGATTATTCATATTCTAACTTTAAAATTGGACTTAGAAACGAGAAAGCAATGGGAGTTTGAATACAGTAATAACAACAGTTCCGATGACTTGCCAACTTACCAGCAATTCAAAGATTTCTTAACAAATAGATACAGGGCCCTAGAATTTATTAATGATAAACCTTCAGCAAACAGAACGAACACCAGCTCAAATTTGAAAGCATTACACGTGGTAGAAGTTATGTGTCCGTTTTGTTCCGATTCACATAGACTGAATAATTGTAAGAAATTTGCTCTTGAACTCATTGAAAAACGTCGCGATTTCGTCATGAAAAATAATTTATGCTTCAATTGCTTAGGGAATAATCACTCGGCGAAGTTTTGTCGCATAAATATAAATTGTAAATTATGCCATCGTCGTCACCATACACTATTACACCCAAAGAGCTCAGATACGCCTGAGACCACTGATGTCAATTTAAAACGGGGATTGGGCAAAATCGTTTCGCAGGAGGAGCCGGAGCCTTCTACAGGAGGAGGTTCCGATGAAAAATCTGAAAATCAAACGTCGGTAGTTAGCTGTTTTTCGACAGGTAAAATGTATAAGCAGGTTTTGCTAGCGACGGCGCTAGTCAAGGCCGAGTCGAAATTCGGTGATCATCACGTTTTAAGGTTGTTACTGGACCAGGGATCACAAGCAAACTTTGTCACAGAAAGTACGGTCCAGGATCTGAAACTAAAAAAGATTTCTTTAAATAGTAAAGTTACTGGTCTAGGAGGAGATCAAGAATTACATTCGAAATCAATAGTTTCTATGAAAATTCGATCTAGAGTCAATCCACATTACACATTTACCTTTAAGGCTCATGTTCTGTCCTCAATTACTACTCTTCTTCCAACGAGGAAGGTAGATAAATTGGAATGGTCAGAACTTGGAGGGATTGAACTTGCTGATCCGAATTATCACCAGCCTAATAAAATTGATCTTTTATTAGGAGCTGACATGTATAGTCAGATCATAAATGAAGGGTTCATGCGAAGTCCTACAGGTTCTCTTATTGCTCAGTCTACAGCTTTAGGTTGGATTGTATCTGGAGTTGTAGACTCATCGGTTACTCAAACCGAAGGTGTACTGGCATTACATTGTCAAGTGCAAAAAGAAGAGGACTTGTTTAAACGATTTCGAGAACTGGAAATAGATCAAAAAGTATCTAGTCAACGGAAACTGACAGATGAGGAAATAATAAGCGAAGAGTTGTTTAAAGCTAAGAAAGCTGTCTTGCTACTAGGTCACATAAAGCCAGCCGAAGCGTATATAAAAAATAAACTGGTGGGCTACTTAGCTCATCATACGGTTCTTAAAAAGGACAGGGACAAAACAAAGGAAAGTATACTCGGTGAAAAGGGTAAAGGTCAAGTAAGGATAGGTAAAAAAAATACTGGGACTTACCTGGGACAGAAGATCGGATTCCTTCCAGTACTCCGTCAAGCTGTCTCGACTGCAAAAACCTTTAACTAAAATAAAAGTATTATCGAAAAAGTATTGTAAAAAAAGTACTTACCAAAATACAAATCCAAAAAATATGAATTTCTGAAATAAAATTGGAATATTAAATATTTAAGAAATGATATACTTACCGTAGCTAGCTGGCAACACTGGCGACGATCAACATCAGCTCCGTAGTCTTGTTGTTGTTAAAATAAATTTACTGCGAACTAAGTGATAAAAAGTACTCAAAAAGTGTTCAAATATCAAAGAACATCGTGTGAAGTCAAAGTGCAAAGCAAAAACTGTGAAATAGTGCTAAAAACCAAACAACTGCTATCCCAGTGTACAGTGACCTTTCCGGTGAATTAGAGGACTTTG
Source organism: Agrotis exclamationis (assembly GCA_950005045.1). Taxonomy (NCBI): domain Eukaryota; kingdom Metazoa; phylum Arthropoda; class Insecta; order Lepidoptera; family Noctuidae; genus Agrotis; species Agrotis exclamationis. The sequence goes on from OX465441.1 coordinate 15,956,371, forward strand.
TGCTGTAAAAACAAAAAACTAATCATACTACTAGACCCCTACTCACGGCAAAACAAAAAGAAACCAAGATTAAGTTGAAGATCCAATAAACCATAAAAATTATAACCAAAAAACCAAGGAACAGAAAAAACCAATTCAAGGCAGTGAACAGCGCCATCTTTTGGGGAGCAGAAAAAGTCGCCGCACTGATTATCGACATCACTGAACTAGCGCCGATAGCTCGACCTCGATGCGCACAGCTGCTATCCTGCCACCTAGAGGCTTTCTTAGGAACTAGCTAGTGGACAAGTTAACTAACACAGAACGCCTCGCACTAAAACAATCGACCCGCTAGACATCCCGTTACTGCCGGCTACCGCTAGAGGGCGCTAAGCTATATCAACAAGTTAAAATAACAGAACACCTCGTCCTAAAACGAGTGCGCACCACGACCCGCTAGACATTCTTTTCTTGCCGGATACCGATAGAGGGCGCTACGCTAACCTTTATCATGGATGAAATTAAAACTATGCTGTTAAATATGCAAGAAGAAATGAGGCAGCAAAAAGTGGAAATGTTAAATATGAAAGAGGATATTAAAAATAATATCAACAATAACATTAACGAGAAGTTCAAAAGTTTAGAAAACAAGAACTTATTACTGGAACAAAAACTCGAAACACAAATAAAGGTAACAGACAATCTTGAGAGAATAAATAGAAGAAAAAATCTTTTATTTTTTGGGGTTGAAGAAACCGAAAAGAGCTATCATGATTTGGAAATTAAGTTACTGGACATCATAAATAATAAACTAAACATCAATTGCGACAAAACTGCTATAGAATTCGCAAGAAGGCTTGGGAAAAAAAGCGAGAAGGTCAGACCCATCGTAGTAACACTACTCACCATGGGCTTAAAAATACAAATACAAAAGAACAAAAAAAGCTTGAAAGGAACTTTGTATTATATAAAAGAAGACTTCCCACTAGAAGTACTGAACAAGCGTAAAGAGCTCCAAATAGAACTAGAGAAGGAAAAAGCACAGGGGAAAAAAGCTTTTCTAAAATATGATAAACTTGTGATCATCGATAAAAATACCCAAGCAATCCAACATCAAATATCCAACAAAAAAAGGATCTTACCAGAATCCCCGGAAACACCGGAGAAATACAATGAACACGAAAAACAAAACAATAAACAACCTACAAAAATAAATAAGACAAACAATATGAATAATTTCATTATAAAAAAATCTATGCTTCAACTACCTGAACAAAGCCCGTCCCACAGGCAGAACTCTAATCATACCAAAACAAATACAGAATAACAACCAACGGCCCCCTTCTATCTTCCAACTCGGCTGGTCACCGCGGAAGATTACGACCAAAACCCTCCAAAAAATACCCCAAAAACAATAAACATAAATAATAAATTAAAAATAGCAACATACAACGTCAGATCACTATCAAGCACTGAAAAATACTTTGAATTAATGCACGCTATCCGGAACATAAACATAGACATACTCGGTCTAGCAGAAATAAGAAGAGAGGGATGTAAAATAGAAGAATATAGTGACCACATACTCTGTTATGTGGGCGAAACGCCCGGACTGTATGGAGTGGGATTTCTCATCAAGAAGGAGTTTAAGAAAAATATTATAAACTTCTGCGGACTATCGGAAAGAGTTGCGGTACTTCAGCTAGCATTCGGTGATACTGACTTGTCAATTATTCAAGTGTACGCACCGACAAAAGACTCAGATGAAGAAAACATAGAAAAATTTTATCAAACGCTACAAAAAGCTCACAATCTATCGGAAAACTACAAAAACGTCATGGTAATAGGAGACTTCAATGCCAAAATAGGACAACGAAAAAACAACGAAAACCTCATCATGGGGAAATACGGCTACGGGAAACGAAATGAAAGAGGAGAAAAACTGGTACAATACGCCCTCGAATATAAACTTTCCTTCATGAATACGCACTTTAAAAAGAAGAGCAATCGAAGATGGACCTGGATATCCCCGAATGAAAAAACGAAAAACGAAGTCGACTTTATTATGTGTAATTACCCCAAAAATATAACAAACATAGAGGTCCTAAACAACGTAGAGTTCCCGTCAGATCATCGAATAGTAAGAGCAACAGTAATCATTAAAAACTCCAGAAAGAGCAGGAAAAGCTTCCAAAATTCGGTGACATCGCTGAAAACGGACAAAGAAATAAAAACATACCTTTCTAACTTACAAACTATTATTATGGACTTAACTAACTTTGAAGAAGATACCATACAAGAATCCTATAACAGACTTGAAGGCTACATAAAAAATAGCTTAAAATTAGAGGCTACAAACAAGAGCAAGGATCATAGTTGCTATTTTTTCAGCGAAACAACTAAACTCTTGATCCAAAGACGCACAGAACTTATAAAAACCAAAAACAAATCACAAGACATGAAAAGAGAGTTATCATTCCTATTCAAACAAACCAGCAAATCAATAAGAAATGATTACAAAATGCACAGGCAAAAAATATTAGAAACCAGTATAACGCACTATAGAAGCGCCAAAAGAGCTTACAAACAACTAAAGACTCATACTGAATGGATCAAGAGCTTAAAAAATGGGCAAAATGAAACAAAATCAAGGACAGATATAATATCCTGCGCTACGGAATTCTACAAAGATCTATATGCTAACAAGCCACATGACACTACACCGGTCATAGTAACAAACCACTCGGAGACAACCACTAACGAAATAACTACTATAACAGAAACAGACGTCGTGGAAAGTATTAAAAAATTAAAGCGAGAGAAGAGCCCTGGACCCGATGGTATAAGGAATGAGGCGCTAATAGTAGGAGCAAAACTACTCAGCGGACCACTGGCACGCATATTTAATATGGTTCTAAATACAGGAATAATACCAGAGCAATGGCAAAAATCAGACATAATACTGCTATATAAAAAGGGAGATCCACTCGACATCGCTAACTACCGCCCGATAAGCCTGCTCTCAAGTGTGTACAAGATATTTACTTCAATTATACACAACAAAATCAGCCCATACATAGACAGTATGCAACCAGTGGAACAAGCAGGCTTTCGTTCCGGATTTTCGACTATGGACCACATTCACACGCTAGAACAAGTATTAGAAAAATATACAGAGTACAACAAAAACCTGTATATAGGTTTCATCGACTACACAAAAGCATTTGATAGTCTCCATCATAACTCTATTTGGCAAGCTTTACACAAATGCAACATAGACCCAATTATCACCAGAACCCTAAAAAACATATATCAAAATAGTGTGAGCAGAGTCAAACTGGAATCTCGAGGTGAGGAGATCAGAATAGCCCGAGGCGTCAGGCAGGGAGACCCGATATCCCCAAAACTGTTCATAGCGGTCCTACAGTGCATATTCTCCAAACTAAATTGGACCTCCGAAGGCATCCCAATCAACAACACACGCCTCACCCATCTAAGATTTGCTGACGATATCGTAGTCTTCGCCGAAACCCATAAGAAGCTGGAAAACATGATATCCCAACTAAATGAACAAAGCAAACACGTAGGCTTACATATGAATCTAAGCAAAACAAAAATTATGTCAAACAGCTTAAAAGGAAAGATCATGTTAGAAGGTGTAGAACTGGAATATGTTGACAAGTATATATATTTAGGAAAGCAAGTATCATTTTGTAAGACAAATAACGAAGATGAGCTCAACAGAAGAATCACATGCAGCTGGAACAAATACTGGGCGCACAAGGAAATACTCAAAGGTAACTACGACCTAGATATGAAAAAGACTGTAATGGACACTTGCATTCTGCCTTGCTTGACCTATGGTTCCCAAACTTGGACCTTTACAAACAAGATCATGAACAAAATAAATACTTGTCAGCGAGCAATGGAAAGAAGTTTGCTAAACATTAGAAAAATTCATAAAATAAGAAGTCAAGAAATAAGAAAAAAGACAAAACTCACAGATGCGCTACACAATGCACTAAAGCTGAAATGGAACTGGGCCGGACATGTAGCAAGATACACCGACCAGAGGTGGACTCTCAAGTGTACCAAATGGACCGGCCCACAAGGAAGGAGAAAAGTGGGTAGACCACATAAACGATGGGTGGATGGCATAATATCGGTAGCGGGGAAAAACTGGACCAGGATAGCGCAGGACAGAAAAAAATGGAAGAAATTGGAGGAGGCCTATACCCTATCAAGGGGTTCCTATAACAATAAAAAACTAAAAAAATAGGTAATAATAAGTGTAAAACTAACATTAGTGTGACTTACTAACATAATAAAATAAGTATTGTTCAAATCTCTTTTTTGTAAGGCTTATAGGAAATAATAAAGGCTTTTTTATTTATTTATTTTATTTTTATACTTACCGTAGTAGTTCAGGCGAGTTGAAAAATATTGCGGTGTCCAGGGTAGGTACCAACTCAAGCACTGCTAAGAATTTAAGCATTTTAAAGAGATGATGAACTAAAAATATTATTAGGTCTGTATCTAAACTATGTCTGCAACCCAAACTATGTTTGTTACTGAATAGCGTATTTGATTTGTGTTAGAATTAATGTTATACTTGAAAATTAAATGTATAAATATGTAGGCGTGATGGTTAAAACCAAAGTGTTTCTCTTTTGTTGATTATTTCGCTTACACTTATAATAATATTGTTAACTTTACATTACTTTGAGCTATTTGGTACGTAGTATAAAATTTAATGTTTGTTGTTTCATGAAATGTAATTGTATTAAGGTCAATTTAAGCTTGCCCTTAATGGGGGGAGTATGTTTAACCGTGATCGTGGACGTCTTATAAAGGGAAAATGTGTTAGGCACACTGTTTCTTGTATATTAGTACATAATGCCTCGATAGATGGTGCTGTGCAATTTTGTAGATCTCGGTGTTAAAATTCGCACCGATTAGTATATAAGGACCATTGTATGAAGCATCATCCTCTTTCTGCGAATATACACCGTTGGAGCAGGGTCGCTGTAGTTTTATTCCCTGATTCCATCCGAAGCCCTAAGAAGACCCTGACTGACATCATCGGGTCGTCCAAGGACCTTCCCAAATATATACAGGGCGTCGCACGGCTATGCCACATGGAGGGAAAGTATCCTGAATATTGTAGATGGAACATTTTACTGAAAGAAAACCTTATTTTAATTTTAAAAACAATTTAAACTGCATTCATAGATTTTTAAAAAAATACATGGTTGAACCAGTAGTCGAACCCGCTACACGAGAAAAAAAATTAACTTGTAGCTTTATTATACCGATCGAAAGGCTTCATCATAGGGATTTATTTTTGCTAAGTAAGTGTCAGAAATAAAAAGAAGACCATGAAATTTAACATTTTCAATACAAAATTAATCAATTGTTATCAAATGCTCAAAATGAAAAATATTGTTTTAATCATGCATTTCAATTATAATAGGCAAATGATGCGTACTTCTCAAGTAGGTTCATTTATTAGTAATAAGTACGTATGATAATGTCAGTTATTTGTCCTTATGGCAATGTCAGCTTTTCATTTTTCTGAACAAAAATCACATCAAATGTTGAAATTCATGGTCTTCCTTTTGTTTCTGACACTATGTTATTTTTTTTAACCGATATCGTCCCACTGCTGGGCAAAGGTCTTCCCCATAACCTTCCACTCTTCCCTTTGTGCGGCTTTGGCCGCACAAAGGGAAGAGTGACAAGACCGCCATTGTAACCCTAGTATTAGCAATTTTATAAAACAGTTGTGTAACGTTTTTGGTGTACAATAAAGTATATTCTATTCTATTCTATTCCCTCATGAATGCGTCCAGATCGTCACGCCAGCGTTTTCTAGGCCTCCCTCGGCAACGACGCCCATCCGACACCCACTGCGTAACGACTCTGGCCCACCGGTCCGTATGCATTCTATACACGTGGCCCACTTCAACCTGGCAGTCTTATTGTCCACATCAGCGACTCCAGTTTTGGAGCGTATTGCGGTATTTCGAATTCGATCGCTCAGCTTGATACCCAAAATGCTCCGCTCCGCTCCGCTCCGAGTTTGGACTTTTGCGACTTTTGTCAGGGACCAGGTTTGAGCACCGTAGGTAAGAATAGGAAGAATGCACATGTCGATGAGTTTACGCTTCAGGGATAGAGGTAGGTCACCCTTCATTAGCGACTCCATGGACCAGTAGCTCTTCCAGGCGTTGTCGACCCGGCGGTCAACTTCTCTGTCTTGCCTGTTTTCGAAGGAAACTAGCTGGCCCAAATAAATGTACTCATCGACATAGTGGATGTCTTGCCCATCTAATTTAACCCTACTTTTTGTGCTATTGGTCATAATTTTTGTCTTTGACCGATTGATTCATCATTAGTCCAACATCAAGGCTTGCTGTGCTTAGGTCTTGAAGTATCAGTTGTAACTCGGCAGCAGTCGGTTGGTAAGTTTTTTGTTATCGACTGTTATGCCTTTATTGGACCATGGATCTGCCAGGTTTTTGAATATCTCCTCAAGAGTGCTAGTAAACAATTTGGGAGACAGCGGGTTTAATTTATCCGAAAAAAACATTTTTCGAACACACCCCATTCGTATTATGGACACTCTACCTACGATTAAATTGTCTACGATTTACTATATGTATATACTATATTATGTATGTCTACAGCATTTGAGAAACCATCAAGTAAATGACTAAGAAGCGGTCTCTCCCTGAGAGCCGACAGCCACCGTGTACTCAACGAGCGGTCAGTATACCTTCGCAATATTATTATAATTATTGCACGTATGTAAGTCTCTTGGACTCAAAAATATTTGCATTTTACTGTACATACCCCATTTTGACCGATTAAAAGACTTAAATGGCCGCCATTCAGGAGGTATTGGGTTAGGAATTTTTATAAGCAGTTTTGTAGATAAAAATGTTTATATCTTTAAATAACCGATAATCGAAAACCAAACTGTATAATTATGGTACGGAACCCTTCATTGTTCTTGGTCTGTCACCCACTTGAAATTTAAAAAAAAACTATCATTGGTCCATGTGGCGTGGCGGTGTCGTGCCCAACATAAACAAACTCACGCTCTTATACATAAACCTACATGATATTAATGATACATCAACTAGTCTGCAAATCGTCAGCGTATGACGTCCAGTGAGTACAGTCGCTTGTGATATCACATCTCCATCGCATTCAAAGGAAGTAATAAAACAGTAACAAGTATTTTTATGTTGCAAGTAATTCACCGCACACTCACACGCTGCTATGTTTGTTTAGTAATACAGTTTTATGCGAGTATAAAATTGCATCGGCCGCGTTTCACATGTTCTTATAAGTATACACTTACTAACACTACTTGATTCACTTTGTGACTTACTCGTAATGTAGCAATTTTATGCTGTAATCAAGTATTCTGAAAGTCCTACTTTTGAGAGCAAGGCCTCTTCTGAAAGTTTCAATCGATATTTCATGCTACACCTGCGTTACTTTACTTATGTGCAAGCGGAGTGATCTGCCGTCGTCGAGGGTCGTGAGTTGCGTGCCATGCTGAGTTTAGCGCTGATAGTGTTCACACTATCACTGTGCCGGGGAGACAGCGACTGTTAGTATTTCACTTTTTTATTACCGACTTGACTTGAGATAGGGAGTTTTTTGCCTACTTGAGTTGTAGATTTTCAAAGTCGATTGTATGTTTGGTCGCAATTATCTCGCGTTTGGCTGAACCGATTTTGATGCGGTTTTCACAAAAGTATTTTTTACATTTTAGGGAAAGTTTTAGTATATAACAATATCTTGTGACGAATGTCACAACATAACATGAGACCGAGCTGTTGTGTCGCCGCAAGCTCGGTGTCGCTATCACCTAGCAGAGCACAAGCTTGCTGTGTTGCACGTTTATGTTTACGATGAAATATAAGTGTGGCGCATGGTTGCAGCGTCGCCGCCGGTGGCAGTGTCGCAGCGGCAGTCGCAGGCGCAGGTGGCGTCGCTGCGGCGCCAGCTCATGCGGGACAACTACGACTACCAGCACTCCAGTGACGAGCGGGAACGCCCGAACCTCAATGAGCGGGCCGTCGAGCGGGGTGTTAAGCGGGGCGTCGGGCGGGGCGTTGAGCGGGACGTCGAGCGGTGCATTGAGCGGGACGTCGAGCAGGGCGTTGAGCGGGACGTCGAGCGGGGCGTTGAGCGGCGCTCCGAGCGGTGGGGCGTCCAGCGGCGTGACGAGCGCGGCGATGATGATGCGGTATGATGCATGTTTTTTTTCTGTCCCGGACATGCATAGAGTTCCTGACAGGAATGCGTCTTTAGAGTTTCAATATAGTGGAAAATAATTTCATAAATCTGAACGTGTTAGTAGGTATGGATTTATGGAGAGAGCAAAATGGGCTCAGATAGTATTCCTACCACTAATAATCTGACGCAAATACATGTACCTTCGGGTAATGTTTGGTAATGTTTCCAAAACATCCATCAATAAAGGTATGAGGTGAGCGATGTTTTAACTATTTAATTTACAAAAATTGTCAACAAACAACTCACTTAGCTTGCTTTCGCATGTTGTTTTGTTTAACTATTTTTCTGTGTCAATGGTAAGAAAGATAATAAACACTCTCAAGTACTGTTTAGAAAGTTTTTTTTTCTTTAATTTACAGAAGCTTTACAATCAGACTGGTGCTGGCGATCACTTACTACCATCTTCGAAGCTCCCTCAATTTAATACTAAGCTCAACGCAGAACATGATCCACATGAACATTATGAGCAACGACACCAACAAGACCAGCCTGGAAATTACGAGCAGCGTCGGCGACCTCAGGAAGGTCACCCACGTGAGCAACTTAGCAACAAAGAAAACCGTACTCAAACTGAGCAGCCTCACGATCATAAACAGCCTGACCAACATGATAGTCAAGGACCACATAAACAGCAGGAGCAATTCAAGCCACTAGCTCAAAATAACAAATACAAACCCCGAAGTCCTCACGAACAACGCGGAGACCCTCAGCAACGCGGTCGATACGAGCAGTCCGGCCAACGTGGGCAATCTGGCAACACCACGCGGCAAAATCAATACAAAAGATCTAGCGAACCCAAGCGTAGTCTGTTCGAGAAGAATGGTCGTCTCCAACAACGTGAACAATTCGAGCAGAGTGGTCAAAATGTGCAGTCACACCAGTATGAGCAAGATTTCCAATACGATCAGGTCGGACCACGAAAGAGGCGTGACCAAGACGAACAACCTGATGAACACAAACAACGTGAATCTCTGGAGGAAGGAACTCAAAGTGAGCGGCGTTACCAACATGTGGAACGTGGCCCTCACCAGCAGCGTCGACAATACGGACGGCCTAAACGGTTCAGAGAGGTTGGACGATACCCGGTACGAGGCGACAGCAACCAGCGCGAGTTCGATGAGCAACAAGAGCACTCTGTCGAGCGCATCAACCGCGCCGCGCGCCCCCGCGCGGCCGCACCCCCGCGCTCTCCCGTGCAACACGCCAACCACCCGGACTGGCCGGCGGAGTTCTATAACAAGCGACGCGAAACGTACGAAACGCCGATGTTACGGAGACCTTTCGGTGACCTTCGGAGTAACTACAAGGAACAGCATCCACTAGCACAAGAGGGACGAGCGGATAACAGCGCACTGTTCAATGAGCAGGAACCTGAAGATAGGGAGGCCTTCGAACGAGCGGAAATGTCCGGTTCGGATGACGAAGATTCAGATTTTTCAGAAAGCCAGAAGAAAGCGAGACATCACCGATTTAGACCGCCAGCCAGAACGCGCGCAGACCGCCTGCAGTATTACACGCCGCCACCCACGCACAGACCGCGGCCGCGACCGCGCGGCAATCTCCCGCTCACCTACGCCGAGTACGACGCGTCGCCGGAGCAAGACCCTCGCAGCAACGTCGCGCTGGATCACATCTCTAAGAAAAACCTACTGTACTACGAGGATGAACATCAACTGCGACGTCGCAAAATTGACCGATCACCCGGCAAGACCGCGTCGGGTCAGGACCAGTCCACTGAAGACATGGTCTCTTCAGTGCAGCCAAGTGCAGACATCCAACACAGCACCAGCACACGACCCAGTCCTGTAAGCTTCCGAGCCGGCCCCAGTGACTCTACAACCAGTCCCGGCAGTGTCACCCCATCCCGTGCCAGCCCAGTCGGTTCCCGAACTAGCACCACCAGCTCCCGCACCAGCCCACCCAGCAAGCCAGCACACCGTCCTGTCACTACCGCGCCCCCCGACCTTGCCCGCACTGAGCGGGCGCGCAGCTACGTGGTCACCGTGTCAGCAAACAACGTTACATACAAGATTATAACGGTAAGTTATGCTTGTCTAAGGAATGATATGAAAGAAAAAGGAGTAAATAATACTGTGACGTCTGATAGGGGAGAATGGAAGAAGAAAACGTGTTGCGCCGACCCCAAATAGAATGGGATAAGGGCAGGAAGAAGAAGATGGAGGACTTACAGCTAACAAAATCATAACAAAACAGGGATACCTAATAGGGATCAGACAGCCAATTACCAGTCCTCGCGTATACAATTATAATAGAATCATCTAAGTATGATGCGGGCACAGACAGCAACACACGGCTTAAATTAAAGTTATCACATTAAAAGTTAAAACAGAAAAAATGCAGGCATCTGCTTGCCAGTAAAAACATTAAAAAAAACAGATACCTAAAAGTAAAATGAAAACCTCTTAAAGTAACTACTCTCACTTAAAAAATTGCAGGCTCAAGCACCTCCTGGCTGAGTTCACACTAGTTTCAAAAGGATCCAGATCATGTCGCTTGCATATCTCATTAAAATTTTTGCTTGCGCGCACAATATATCAGTTTGTCCGAATTACCATTTCGGTAAAAAGGCTACCATTTGAACGAGGAGGACAATGTTATTTTCTAAATTGTAACAAGTCCTAAGTACGGATCAAATAGATGGATGAAAATGTTTGTATCCACATTGTGGTGCTGCTAACGATATTGTGTGTGACAGCTGAAGTCACGCGATGGTCGGCGCCAGGCGGCGCGGCGCGTGCTGGAGGAGCGCGGGCCGGCGGGCGTGGCGCTCGTGAGCCTGGACGGCGCGCCGCTGTCTGCGCTGCGCCTGCCGCGCGCGCGCCGCCAGTACATGCACCGCCGCCACCGCCGCCGCCGCCGCAGCCGCCCCGCCTAGACCATCTCATCTTACCACACTACCTACATACACCGACGTTCACGTCACGTTTTGTTAGCGCCAGTGAGACCGCCAGTTGAATAGTAGCCTAACGGGTTTTAATGTGTGATGATGTTTATAAGGCACAACTTTCAACAATTGTATGAGTGTCCACGAGCTGCCAGTTCATTGAAGCCTGCACCTACTGCCACACTCTTCTTACTAAAGATCCTAATACAGTCAACTAGAATTTTTCTTTTGTTTATCTTTTACAAAAAGGACCCTTTCGTTGCCAACAAGTCAAACATAATGACTTAATATTCTGTTTATAAATCAGAAATCCATTCAATGTTCTGATTGTGATTAAGAAATTCATTGAAGCCATTGGGGCGCTGCACTGGCTGCAAACATTGCACAAATGCACATATATACAGGAAAAAAAGTACCGTACCTAGCCAAGTATGTGTCAGGTCACAATGACGGATTCCGAAGTTGATTACCCAGCGATCATCATGTTGTTTTGATCATAGACTTCTTTATATTTTTTTCTATTTTCCTGTAATCTATAGGCAAAGGACTATTATCTGTATTTTTTTTATCAGATATGTAGACTCAGTAGTTTCACAGATAAAAAAAGGGGGAAATGGTATTTTTATGGTTTACGAGTATTTTCTTGAATAGCTCTGAAACAAATTTATTTTTAAATTACAAACAAAAAACATATAATATTAAAAACTATATATTTCCATAATATGATTCATTATGTCACGCGGATGAAGATTTAAAGCTCCGTGCGTCCGAATGAAAAAAACGGAATCCTTACAAGATCACTCGTGTTCGTCTGTCCACGCTTCATAAGTCAATTTCGTCCGAACCTTTCTGTAACCGATCATTAGAGACATTTATGAGTTTGGTTAATTGACATAAAGGTCTTTGCGTGAAGTTTTCGTTATGATGTCCGAAATAGCCAGTTTCTTCAATATTTGGAGTTTCACAAGTGTTTGTTTTATTATAAACATCAATAGTGGAGCACAATAAAAATTTTTCTCCGAGCATTTTATTAGCCACGTGAGCGATAAGGCGCGGAGTCGCTTGAAGCGAGAACAATGAGGGTCCTCCTAGCGCTCGCCGCTCTCTGCCAGCGCGGGAGCCTACTGCCGCTGTCGCACGGCACCGCCGCCAAGCAGATCAACACAGGTCAGTCACATGTCTTACACACCGAGGTAGACTAAGACAACCAATCTCGAAAATCCAGAATATAATGATAATGTTTATTTTGCTCTCCTTTTTTAACCTTCCTCAAAAAAAGTAGGTTCTCAACTGTTCAACCTGGTTTTACGTGTGTCTGTGTACATATGTGTTTGTCCACGATTATCTCGCATTTAACTCAGAAAAGTGTTCGTTACATTCTGTAGGTTTTAATATACAGCAGCCTTTCCCAAAGTGGCCGATAACGCCCCCTTGTGGGCGCTGCAGGCCTAAAGGGAGGCGGTAAGAGACCTAGAAAAAAAATGGAGGCGTTGTGTAGAGGATTCGGGGGCGATTTGTAATTTCATCTAGGTAGGAGGACTCTTAGACACCGACTGAGGTGTCTCGAGTCTCGGCTAAAACTTGTTAACATCAACTAATAATAGGTCTTTACCTATGAAATTGCCGTTTTGTATGAAAAAATTTAAATGAGTTTTTTTATGTATTTTTTATTTGTATTAATCGAAGTAATCATCCATGCAATTAATGCATCTTTGCCAACGCAGTGGCAGTTTATTGATCTTAAAGAAATCAGCGAATAATGACGGGGCCCCCTCTCTAGAGGACCGAAGCCTGCCGGGGTCGCGGGACTTATCTCATTACCGTGACCCCGGAACATAAAGGGCTATTGAAGGACACCGTGAAATTTAGTCAGTACAAGTCTGACAGTCCCTCCCGCCCTGCCCGGGGTGGGAGGACTCATTTGATGATTTTACCACGCAAAAAAAAAACGCCATTTTGTACTGCCTTTCGGGTATTGATTTTTTTTTCCGCGAAGAAGTTATCCAAATTCTGGAAAAAGTAGTAGTCTGTAGGCGTAAGGTCTGGTGAGTAGGGCGGATGACGGAGAGCTTCCAACCCCAGTTCTTGCAACTTGGAGACCGTCTGCTGTGCAGTATGAGGTCGCGCGTTGTCGTGCAGGAGCAGCGAGGACAAGTTGACCAATGCTGGTTGGAGATGTGCCAGCTTCTCCATCATTGTGTTCAGTTCTTCACAGTACACATAGATCTGCAGTAATGCTCACCCCGTTTGGTAAGAAGCTGTGATGAATCACACCAGCGTTAGACCACCAAACAGTGACCATCACTTTTCTAGGGGTATGTTTTCGTTTGAGGCATTGTTTAGGTGCTGAACCAGGATCCAACAAACTTGCTGAGCACTTGTGGTTATCGAACAGAATCTATTTTTCATCGCAGGTAACAATGCAGTTCAAAATTCCTTCATTTGTGTGTCTGTTAAGCAGTGCAAGACACGTCTCGACGCGTACTTCACGCTGGCGATCATTGAGTTCGTGGGGCACCCATTTGTCAAGCTTTTTTACCTTACCAACTTGACGCAAATGAACCAATATTGTTTTGACGCTAACGTCGAAAGTTGCTGCTAATTCAGCCGTAGATTGTGTATCATCAGCTTCCACAATCGCCTTTAATTCGTCATTGTCGACCAAATTAAGTCTTCGGACGACCGCGAGGTTCATTTTTCAGGTCGAAATTTCCAGAACGGTACGTTCGTTTTGTTTTTTTATTTCATTGACTATTGCCACCGACTTCAAAGTTATTTTAAACTTTTTTCTGTTTGATTTGAAGCCGGTTCTTTTTTTAAAAAAAGTCTTTATTTTACCCTTTTTAGGGTTCCGTCCGGCAAAAACGGAACCCTTATAGATTCGTCATGTCTGTCTGTCTGTCCGTCCGTATGTCACAGGCACTTTCTGTCGAAAGTATAAGAGCTATCCTGTTGAAACTTGGTAAGTAGATGTATAATGTAAACCGCATTAGGATTTTCACACAAAAATAAAAATAAAACTAATTTTGGGGGTGCCCCCCATACTTAGAATAGGAACTCAAATTTTTTTTCCCCAAACCTATACGTGCGGGGCATCTATGGATAGGTCTTTAAAAATGATATAGAGGTTACTAAAATCATTTTTTTTCTAAACTGAACAGTTTGCGCGAGAGACACTTCCAAAGTGGTAAAATGTGTGTCCCCCCCTGTAACTTCTAAAATAAGAGAATGATAAATCTAAAAAAATGTATAATGTAGACCTCAACAAAAACTTTCAACGAAAATTGGTTTGGAATAGATATAAGTTAGCAGTTTTTGAGATAGTACATTTTAAAAACCGCAAATACAACTTTGCCATTCATACAAACACAATGAAAAACAAAGTTATTTTTATTGTTTGTGTATATTACTTACCGTGAAACATACCAACTTTGCCCACTTTTTTCGATTATTTTCTTTTTTTGCATATTTTTTCTGTGGAGACGTTAGTAAGTATTTTCTGTTAACATATGTTTTTTTAAATATCATGTGAATGTATTGCTGTATCAAATTATTTTTTTCTTCAAAATTTAAGTCGTTATTTCTCTGTTTTTTAGGGCGGGCAAAGTTATCTGCACTTTTAGCCAACATTACCCAAGTTGATTTTTTGACGTAAATATGAACTGTAGCCATATGATATTAAAAACCAATAAAAGAATTTTGGTAAAGATGGCGTTTGCTTTAAAAAATAAGCGATACCACGAAAGGTTCTTGACTAAAGTGGCTGGGCAAAATTACCCCAAACTTTTTTTCTCTTTTTCATACAAACCGCATACACCATATTCAACGAGTTCCAACAAGTTACTGATTGAAGTCAGTGACACACATCATAGGCAGTGTTGTCAGACATATAACCTATTTTATACTACAATTTATTAATGTTGCCACAGTATGAAGTTATTTTTGTAATTAAACATTTCCATAGAAATAGAGATTTGGTACCCTGGTACCCTTAGTGGCAATGTTGGCATGTTTCACGGTACTAATTTCAATATAATTATATCCCTAATCTATGCTTGCTACTACGGAACCCTTCATGGGCGAGTCCAACTCGCACTTGGCCGGTTTTTTTTTTAGCGTGGTAAAATCATCAAATGCGTCCTCCCACCGGTATAATCGGCGTCTTTAGAAATCTTTAATCCAAGTCAGCAACAAAAGCAGATCTCTGCGGTCAAAGTCACAAGATATCCATGATTGTTATACACTAAAACCTTCCCTAGAATGTAACAAATACTTTTGTGGAAACTGCATCAAAATCGGTTCAGCGAAACGCGAGATAATCGCGACCAAACATACAATCGACTTTGAAAATCTACAACCCAAGTAGGCAAAAAATTCCCTATCTCAAAAACTACTGAACCGATTTTGATGAAACTTGCAGTATACCCTAAGTTGGACAATACCTAGTACAAAAAAACAGAATTACTTCTACTACAAATCGGACTTGTAGTTCCAGAGATATGCGAACACAAACATAAAAACATACATACATACACTTATGAAATTGGCACATTTGTTCAGACGCTGATATAGACTAACATATGTGAAAACTGGGCAGTTCTAGAAATATTACATACATACGGGTCGAATTGATAACCTCCTTTTTTTTGAAGTCTGTAAAAATCATGTAAATCGGTAAAATAAATAGGCAATAGGCACACTTTCGCTTTTCAATAGTTATGAGTATTCCTAGATAAGTAATTTTCGTAGATAATAGACCGCGATCCACCAACCCGCACTGGGTCCGCGTGGTGGATTATTGCACACTCCCTCTCTCAGTGAGGAGGCCTGTATCCCAGCAGTGGGAACGTTTATAGGCTAATGATAATGATGATGATGAATCATGTTTTAACAAGTAAATATAGTCGTACATAATATTTAATGTGTGTTTTGTATTGACCACGTATAGATTTGATGTTTGAAATTTTAAATGTGTAAAACAATAAA
This sequence comes from Agrotis exclamationis, assembly GCA_950005045.1. NCBI lineage: Eukaryota > Metazoa > Arthropoda > Insecta > Lepidoptera > Noctuidae > Agrotis > Agrotis exclamationis. The sequence goes on from OX465441.1 coordinate 15,972,557, forward strand.
CTCGATTAACCATCATATACTTAGCTCACAACAATTAATTTAATTTGAAATTAATTTTAATTTAAAATACACCCCGTATTATTACACCATTCGATAGCGCTGCCAATTAGGATCAAATTCAGGGAAGTAATAATATACGGAAAACTTTTAACCCCTTTTATTTTGGGGGGCTCGATCGGTTAAATTAAAACTAAAATCCGCGCCATAGATAATGTTATTTCTGTGATCCGCTCGAACTTTTGTCCGTAAAAGAAAAGGGCCTCGCAGATGCGCCTTGCCCCCTCCTGAAGTCGGTCTCGCCGCCCGCGCCGGGGTCGCGAGACACCGGAGTCGCGGGACTAACGAGTAACCTCAGACTCATTCGATGATATTACCACGTAAAAAAAGAGTCAGTATCGCTACACATCTGCCGCACGGCAGTCACTACTTATTTGTACTATTATGTATATAGTTTTGAATCACTGTAATTAGCTTCCTCACTTTTTCCAGGCAAACAGAACTTGAACATCGGCAACAAAAGTGTGGAGTTCGTGAACATTATCAAAGAAGACCTGCGACGAAACAACGACGATTACGAGTTGCTGGAGGGAGAGAACCAGCTGGAGCACAGCGCGCCGCCCCCCGCCCGCCCCGCGCAGCACGTGCACCCCGCGCACCTCGGGGAGGCCACGCACCCCGCATACCCCGCGCTCCCCGGCCGCCCCACGCCGCGACAACCTCGTTTACTACCGGCACACCCAGCTCCCGCACATGTGGCCCCTCCCGCACCTGCAGCCCCCCTGCGCCGCTTTGACAGGCAGAAGGGAGTGCCTGCCAAACTGAATCAACATGTCGCAGTGCAGTCCAACGAGTTCAAGAGCTACACGCGCTCCAAGCTGTACAAAAGCCAGCGCCTCAGCAAGCTTAAGAAACTACTGAACAAGGACCAGGTTATGATGCGCCAGCAGGATCTGGATCAACCCCAAGCGGAGTTTCAACCACAAGCGGAGGATCAAATACAAGCGGAGGAACAACCACTAGCAGAGGATCAACCACTAGCAGAGGATCAACCACAAGGTGAGGAGCAACCACAAGCGGAGGATCAAACACAAGCGGAGGATCAACTGCAGGCGGAGGGTCAGCCCGAGCCAGAGGACCAGACCGAGATGGAAGACGCGACAGTTGCTTCACCGACGGCGACCCATCCGACGGTTGACTCGACTCCACCGCACTCCTCGCCGCGCCACTCCTTCCCGCCGCTCGATGACAGGGAGCAGAGTCCTGTGCTTAGGAACAGAAAGGAATACTCGCCATCCCCCGAACAGCTCGACATGGCTGCAGCACGCAATCCGGAGCTCACCCGCATCCGAATAAAGGTATGTACTGCTGATCTTGAACCTATATCCACAATGCGCATCCTCCCGCACACAGCTGTTGTCTGTCACTCCGACCACGTCGTCAGTCCTACGATCTGTGGCCAGTCTAGGTCCCTATGACTCGTTCTGGGTAAAAGTTAAGGTTTTGACACATTGAACGGGAAATCACACTGTGGTGCTCAAAATTAATAAATAGTCCTGATCTGTTTCGACCAAGGCGGCTACTCTCAGCGGAGATTAAATCAAAATCAAAAGTCATTTATTCAAATTAGGCTGATTTATCAGCACTTTATGAAGGTCAATTTTTTACATAAGACAGTCCCCCAAAGCGCCCCCCCTTCGACACTTCCTAGTGTTTTGGCTTAACCTTCGGCACTGCGTATTGACCAACGGGGCAGTTTATTTGTGTGGATGTATGTAGATGTTTGTTTGTGTGGTGATGGGGCAGGGTCGGCTGTGCCAGCGCAGCCTGATGAACGCGGAGGGCCCCACGTACGACAAGCAGGGCAACATGCTGAAGCCCGCGCACCGGCCCCGCTCGGCGCGCGGCCGCCAGTTCCACCAGACGCGCGCGCCCGGCCTGCTGCTGCCGCGCTGCTGTAACTGCTGCAAGAAGTCCGTGCTGGGCTGCCAGTAGCACGTGCTGGGCTGCCAGTAGCAAGTGCTGGGCTGCCAGTAGCACGTGCTGGACTGCCAGTAGCAAGTGCTGGGCTGCCAGTAGCACGTGCTGGGCTGTCAGTAGCACGTGCTGGGCTGTCAGTAGGACGTGCTGGGCTGCCAGCAGTAACGGATTAACCCTTAATCAAATTAAGCAATTGCTTAGGGCATCACGTCTGGAGGCAACACCAGAAGACGCATAAAAACTACCCTAAGGACGGATTTTTTGTGCTTCTTCTGGTGCCCCCCATGAGCATCACGTCTCACTCTCACGTCACTAAAAACTTACTGAAACTGCTTAGATATTCTAGCTCGCTTCGCTCGCTATTCCACCTTGCGTGGGCTTGGTTACTTTATTTCATCATCATCCGGCAGACGTCTACTGCTGAACATAGGCCTCCCCCTTAGACCGCCACGTCGAAAGACAATCCGCCACTTGCATACATCGGTACTTTATTTATTGCATATAGAAGAAAGGTGAAATTAAAGGCAGACACTACCGTGAATAGGTGGGAGACGCTCACGGCACGGACGGCGAGTAATTAATGACTCACCGTCGGATCATGGACGGGACTGGTCCATGGGTCGACGGCGCGTGGTGTTCCACGCGCACCTCAAAGAGCTGTCAGCAAACTGACTGATGTGCCCCCTTTAGCGGGCCAAAGACTGCCGGGGTCGCGGGACTATCTCATCAAGTAACCGTAATCCTGGAACGTTAAGGGCTACTGAAGGATTACCGTGGATTTTAGCCAGTACAAGTCGGACGGTCCCTTCCGACCCGCCCTGGACGGGAGGATCCATTTCATGTATTTAATCACGAAAAAAAAACACGTGGATAGGGGGGGACCAAAGGCTTCAATTGCTTAGGGCATCAAGTAGTCTTAATCCGCCACTGACTGCCAGTAGCTCGTGCTGAGCTGTTACTACCACTTCAAGAGGACATAATCACCCCCCCTCGCCGCCACACTTCTATTCTTACTTACATAAGTCTCTCAGGGATATTATAAATGTTGTTTTGATAAGGGATGTTAAATAATTCATAAATTAAAAGTTTGTGTTTTGAAAGGATTTTATTTCACCTTTTACAGTTATTATGAAAGTACAGTTAGAATTCAGGTCGATACCGCCTTCTGTAACAAAAATAGACAGGTATCTAAAAGCTACAAGTTAGTGAAGTCAGCCTAAGAACTGCTGCTCACTGCAAACTTTCTATCGCGGTGACTTTGACCCAGTCAAATGTACCGGCCGTTATAAACTATTTTCCACCATAATCAGCACTCCCATAACACTGCACGGTAAAACAAAAAATCTCCGCGAGAAAAAGTCACCATTGAGCGGCTGGTTTTAATTTCAAGATCTTTATTAGTTTTCTCAACTGTCACAAGCAGCGAGTCACTTTAGCATTATATCTCATGAGCAGCGGCTGAAAGAACGTAGTATAGCTAGGAGAGAGGCCACTCACTTGCGGGGCGACTTCATGTAGCTCTGCACCCTGCAACACACACACGCATGAGTCACGCCACACAACGCGCTACTGGGGACTGGTGCTCTACGCACTGAGCTCAGCTCCATCCACTCGAAGCTCTCTATGGCACAAAGGCCCAGAAGTATTACCAAAAAAAATATTAAAAAAAGGGTTTAGGTCTTAGGACATTGAACTATAATGTTCTATGGTTTAGAAAGAACAAAACAGGAAATAATTCCAATAGAAATCCAAAAAGGCATAGATACAAAAATAGGCAAGGTAGAGCCGTGGTCGCACCTGCATCTAATAATAGAAGTGTTCCTGACAGCAAAATAATCATAGAAGGTATAACAACAGCGAACACGGCTCTCCTCCTCTTCGGATCGGTTTCCTCAATGCTGAGGGTCGTGACCACCTCCTTGTTGCAGCAGTTTGTTGCGTACCACTCGAAGCCATCTGTCCCGATCTGCCGCCGAATGCAGAGCTTCGTGGAACGTTGTGTCGAGAGCGGTGCGGATCTGGTCAGTCCACCGTGTCGGGCTTCTACCACGTGGTCTTTTGTCTTCCACCTTGCCAGTGACTATTATTACTTTTTAGGTTATCGTCATTCTTCCTGGCAACGAACACGGCTCTACGTTGACCATTTTTAGGGTTCCGTAGCCAAATGGCAAAAGCGGAACCCTTATAGATTCGTCATGTCATGTCTGTCTGTCCGTCCGTATGTCACAGCCACTTTCTTCGAAAGTATGAGAGCTATCCTGTTGAAACTTGGTAAGTATTCAAACACTATGAAAAACAAAGTTATTTTTATTGTTTGTGTATATTACTTACTAATCTTAGGCGATTTTCACACTGCCCCGCATCATGCTGCATATTGCGTGTCGACGCACCTACGCGCGTTCCTGCGGGAGTGCAGATCTGCATCATCGTGCGGGTTTTTTGCGCACTCACGCGCGTAGGTGCGTTTTGTAGATTCACGCACGGCGGCTCTCATTTATTCGCCGTTCTCTGTGGTCACACACAAACACACGTCACGCCCATTCAAAATCACGCGCGGCACTGCGGGATTCGGTGTGCCATACCTTGCGTCTCGCCCCGCACCTACGTGCGGGGGTGCATGTTTCTCCGCGTGTATGCGCGTGATCCGCCTGAACGCGCGTGGATGCATTTTCTGTGTGTTGGACTGTGCGTGTTTTCCATACAAACGGAGATACTTACAAGCAACGGAAGAACACGCATCCACGCACTACGCTGCATCATGCGGGGCAGTGTGAGAATCGCCTTAGGGCTGATTTTTCAATAGTCGGATAACTTTTATCTGAGGAATAAAAATGGCGGTTTGACAGCTTATCTATAGAAAATATGTCAAACTACTATTTTTATTCATCAGATAAAAGTTAACTGGCTATTGAAAAATCAGCCCTTAATATAATTATATCCCTAATCTATGCTTGCTACTACGGAACCCTTCATGGGCGAGTCCAACTCGCACTTGGCCGGTTTTTGAACATGCATTTCTGGATTTCTATATGAATTTATTATTTTCTTGTTCGTCCTTTTTATCACGTATCCGGCTATTAGTTTTTAACTTTATTTTTTATTTAGGTAATACTTTTCCGTTATAAGTATGTTTAAGTTATGTTATTGTTTATGTTCCCGGGTATGGTCTAGACTCAGTCCGAAAACATGATCGCATTGACTTAAAGAACATGCGGATTCGCTAAAGGTATTTTTACACCGCTCATGTGTGTGACAGGCACGACAGGACGAACCACCTCTTAGCGTCTTTACGTGGCTTATTCAAGTATCTTTAGTGAGGTCCAACTAAGAAGGAAAGCTTCTTATGACGTCACAGGTTGTCAAATCGTGAAAGTTGTATAGAGACAGCAAAAAGTTTCAACGATAATAAAACACCAATGTTCAGTTTGTATTCTATTACGTATTTAGTTTTATTATTTAAGTTTATTATGTGTTTGGTGTAACGATAGTTTTTAACCGACTTCCAAAAGGAGGAGGTTCTCAATTCGGATGTTTATATTTTTTTTTTATGTTTGTTCGGGCATAACTCTTTCGTTTACCAACCGATTTGAAAAAATCTTTTTTTGTTGGAAAGGGTATACTTCCCGAATGGTCCCGTTAAAATTTTATCAAAATCGGACTAGCACTTTTTGAAAAATCAACAAAAAACAACGAAAACCTAAAAAGTTTTCAACATTGTCTACACGGATTACTCCGAGGTTTCTGGTCCGATTTCGATTATTCTTTTTTTGTTCAATACAGTATATCTGCCATTTGGTCCCATAAAATCTTCATTATTTTTAGCTCATTGTGTAAGAGTACATACATGGACGATGTTATCACTGGTGCTACGGATTACAATATTTTTAGTGTACATGTAAGAAGGTTGAATATTGAAACTAAAAAGGATAAAATAAAAAACTTTTTCAAAAAAAAATGTAACTGACTTCCCACAAAAAAGTTCTAAATAACCTACAAAAAAACTTTTCTTTCGAAAGTCGGTGACAAAAAGTCAATGAAATAAAAAAGAAAGTCTCCAACTTTCGAAAGAAAGGTTTTTTTGTAGGTTATTTAGAACTTTTTTGTGGGAAGTCGGTTACATTTTTTTTTTTGAAAAAGTTTTTTATAACTGTAATAAATAAAAATTGCTGAAGCATTTTTTATTTTTATTTCCGCATTATTTTTTGCCGTTATTGTGTCAATGAAAATTAATGCGATATAGGAAAACGAAAAAATAAAAAAGTGCAGTATCGGAGTTGGCAAACGCACCGACCTTTAATTTGGTAACTATACTTTTGAAGTGTCAGTTGACAGATGAAAACCATAGACAGTCTCCTTCTTAGTTGGACCGCATAGTACCTACTTACAAAACAAGTATCAATCACGAGCCGACTATAGCCGACATACTCACCAGTAGCTGTTCTCGCCCAAGGGCACGAGGTCGCGGCGTGCGGTGGGGGGGGGCTCCACCAGCTCCGAGCACAGCGCCAGCAGCAGCTCGTGCTGTCTGTCCGGTGACCGCAGGAGGTGCGAGCACGCGCGCCATATCTCTACAGCGAGCTTGCCCTGCTCTGTGCTCTTGTCGCTCTCTGCGCTCACTACCCTCTCATCGCTCTCTGCGCTCCCTACACTCTCGAGGTAAACGGAGCGCGGCCGAAATTTGAGATCCTGCTTGCGGCGATGTTTGTGTCCGGATTTATGCTTGTGCGCCGACGAGTGGTGACTCTTGTCGAGCACGAACTCACTCGATGGGATATTACTGAATGGCATATCTTTGTCGACGCGCGCGCGCTCGTACCGCTCACCCGCTGCGTACGTGTCGCTCTCATCGCTCGCGTCGCTCGTGTCGCTCGTCATCAGGGGGATTAGCAGCTCTATGTTCGACAGAGAACGTGGCTACAAACGAGACGCCCTCCATGAGGTTATAGTTTATGTAAGGAGACAGACTATATTAGCTAGCAATGCAGACGTACGGACACCTCGTAGCCTGTGCCTGTTACAAGATAGCTGCGAAGTACCCACAGAGGTCGGTCTTATAGCTCAGTTGTATAAAGACAAAGGTGAACGCACACTTATTTAAGACATCTCATGAATCCTCGCACACTTCCACTTCGGACAATTCTACGCGGGGAAGACATTCATATTATACAGAATTCTAAAATTCAATTCGTTCGGCTCGGATAAGTGTGCGTTCACCTTTAAGGTGTTTAAGATGTTTTATTAATTTTAAAATTTTACATCGGATAGTTGTAAGTGTCCTCCAATGTTTTGAAAATGTAATAAGAAGAATTGCTGTCCTGGACCGCGGGATACAGAGCTTGCTTTTGTCGCGTCTATTTGGAATTACTTTATCCGATACTAAGGAAAATATATGTGGAAGTTGTCTCTTAAATGTACAGACGCCAGCAGGTCAACCTACCCGAAACTGTCAGATTTTACCAATCGAACATTAACCTTCCACTATTGTGATAAGGTTGAAAATCTAATGAAGAAATTTGTCAGATTGTGGTAGCTTGATGTGCTGGCGTCTGTACATTGAGGGATCCTCATTCGTTTAATTTTCAGAAAAAAATACTTCAGAGGGAACACTGGACCATGATAAGCAGAGAGCTATCAACATTAACATTGGGTCTATTATTAGTTTAACTTGTTGTCTATAGTCTCTCCAACTTAGGCTACAACTACAAGTGTGTTATGGTAATGGGCTTTGATATTAGGAATGGTTGACCTTTCAATGGAAAAATGCAAAATATCAGTTACCTCTTTTATCTTAAGATTGTTGATCTTTAACCATTTTATAAGTGATTCTAGAGAGTTGTTAATGTCAGTTTCATTTATGCGTCTATGTTTTTACTTATGATGGTACAGATTGAGGTAGGTTGATCATCAGCAAAAAGCGTCACAAAATATAGCGCACAAAAAACAGTTTGGCCTACGACAGTGCCACGTCCTTAGATATTATAATATTTATAACTTGTTGTTTATTGATCTTATTTACTGCTGAATGATGTAGGTGCTTTTCTTTACTATCTGTTCTGAACTTACCATCTCATCGTAAGGTTGCATCCTCGGGACACAGTCGCTCAACACCAGCTGCCACTGCAGAGCACACGTTACTGGTTACTTACTTAGTTGTCTCTCTACTTACATAACACATATCGGATCTACCAAAAACTCATCAAATATTTATTTAGTTCTGAACACTCAATATAAATTATACTCAATTATAGGAAAAAAAAATATTTTTGTCATAACTATTAGGCCCCACTCGCACGAGCGCTTTTTTTTTTTGGGGCATTAAAAAGCGCTGAGTTGTAACAAAAATGGGAATGCAGGGACCTCACCGCGATGAGCCCCAGGAAGGCGCCGCTCCTCATGGCGACGTGTGCTGTGCGTGGCCTCTGCGTGACGGTTGCGTGGCGGTAGCGTTACGTTTGCGTGGCTGTAGTGTCGCGGGAGCGAGCACGTCCTCTATATACCGTGGGCCGGCGAGGAGAATGGTGTCGTTAGCTGGTTGGCCACGCTCACTCGCAATAGACACGCTCTAACGCATTCGCGACGCTGTCCCACTATACATGAACAATTAACTGTTGTTATCTAACTTTAAGTACTTCTATTTTAGTAGTATGGTAATATCTCTATAAAAGGGTGTTATTTTTCTCAGAATTTTACTATACCTAAATAAAAAGGTGTTAAAGTCCCTACCTATAATGATGAACTACCGTTTGAAGCATTGTTTCATATTAATAATTTGGTTATAGGAGGTTCATCAGCAGTTTTCCCACACAGACGACACTAATTCGCTCGATAGCTAACCGACTGCGTTGTCTCGCGGTACATATTATACATCGACTAGTGCATTCCTCACCTCAACCACGAAGTGGTCAAGTCGTGGTGGGACTATTGCGACAAAAATGCTTCGATAAAAACTGTCGCGAAAACACTGCTTCCATTAACTGTCGCGACCACACTGCTGCGACAACACTTCTTCGATAAACTGTCGCGACAACACTTCTGCTTCGATAAAAACTGTCGCGACAACACTGTTTCGATAAAAAACTGTCGCGACAACACTGCTGCGACTCTAAAATCTGCGTTCTAAAATCAGTGTAAATCCGACAAATTCTGAGATTTCTACTAATTACTAAGGCTGAGATAAATATACGTAGTCGTTGCTAAGCATATTACTTCGGAAAGTACTACTTCGGCTAAGCCAAGTCAAGTATCTTTAGCCAATGTCAGTTACACAATTTTGAAAACCGTTAAAAACTTGCTGTCTGATACATATCTCTTTTGTTGACTGGCTAAGGAAGAGCTTCGAGAGTTCGGAAGAGTGAAGAGGTTTGTGCTCGGGCCGTAATGGGAATAATTTAAAGAATAAAAAGCTGATATAATATTGTATTGTTTGTTAAATCTAGACTAGGAGGTACAGCTATGCTATTCACTTGTGCAGGCCAGCGCGCTTGGCTTCCAGCTCGTAGATCAGCAGGCGCCACATCTTCACCACGAACACTTCCGCCTCCTCGTCCAATACCTGCGGCAAAATATTAATTTTAACAACAAAATCAAGTCTTATTTACTTGTCACACACACACACGTCAGTCACACATACGTCACGCACACATCACACACATGACACTCACCATCTGCACGTCGTCGAGGATGCCCTGTGGCGCGGACCCGGCCACCACCTTGCTACATATGAAGTGTGTCACACGTCACACACATCACACACACATGACACTCACCATCTGCACGTCGTCGAGGATGCCCTGTGGCGCGGACCCGGCCACCACCTTGCTACATATGAAGTGTGTCACACGTCACACACATCACACACACATGACACTCACCATCTGCACGTCGTCGAGGATGCCCTGTGGCGCGGACCCGGCCACCACCTTGCTACATATGAAGTGTGTCACACGTCACACACATCACACACACATGACACTCACCATCTGCACGTCGTCGAGGATGCCCTGTGGCGCGGACCCGGCCACCACCTTGCTACATATGAAGTGTGTCACACGTCACACACATCACACACACATGACACTCACCATCTGCACGTCGTCGAGGATGCCCTGTGGCGCGGACCCGGCCACCACCTTGCTACATATGAAGTGTGTCACACGTCACACACATCACACACACATGACACTCACCATCTGCACGTCGTCGAGGATGCCCTGTGGCGCGGACCCGGCCACCACCTTGCTACATATGAAGTGTGTCACACGTCACACACATCACACACACATGACACTCACCATCTGCACGTCGTCGAGGATGCCCTGTGGCGCGGACCCGGCCACCACCTTGCTACATATGAAGTGTGTCACACGTCACACACATCACACACACATGACACTCACCATCTGCACGTCGTCGAGGATGCCCTGTGGCGCGGACCCGGCCACCACCTTGCTACATATGAAGTGTGTCACACGTCACACACATCACACACACATGACACTCACCATCTGCACGTCGTCGAGGATGCCCTGTGGCGCGGACCCGGCCACCACCTTGCTACATATGAAGTGTGTCACACGTCACACACATCACACACACATGACACTCACCATCTGCACGTCGTCGAGGATGCCCTGTGGCGCGGACCCGGCCACCACCTTGCTACATATGAAGTGTGTCACACGTCACACACATCACACACACGTCACACACATCACACACACGTCACACTCACCATCTGTACGTCGTCGAGGATGCCCTGTGGCGCGGACCCGGCCACCACCTTGCTACATATGAAGTGTGTCACACGTCACACACATCACACACACGTCACACACATCACACACACGTCACACTCACCATCTGTACGTCGTCGAGGATGCCCTGTGGCGCGGACCCGGCCACCACCTTGCTACATATGAAGTCCACGAGCGTCGGCTCGGGCTCACCGATGTACTCGATAATCTTCTTGTTGATCCACGGCCTGATCTTCTTCTCCATCAACACGTTGTCTATCTGTGGGCGGAACAGCACGATACAGTCAGTCATCGCTGTATACAATCTTAAAACACTCGATATGATCAAACCGACATCGACATGAGCGACAGCCGCAACGTCGCGCCTTCGCGAGTGTTTCGTCCTGTAGAACAATAAGTGAGCGTGCGTACCTGTGCAGTGTCGAGCTTGTACTGGAACAGCTGCTCCTTCTGTGTGGGGATCTTGTCGATGAGGCTCTTGATGTGCTTGCGCTTCTCCTCCGCGCTCCGACTCTCCTTGTCGCCCTCGCCGCCACCCCCGCCCCCGACCGCGCCCCCTCCGCCGCCCCCGCCCCCTCCTCCACCCTTCTTGCTTTTTTCTTTTTTCTCTTTAGCTGTAACAAAGTCAATGCAAGTTGTAGTAGCGCCTCTCCGAACTGTCAAATATTACTTACGGCAAAACGTAGATACGCCTGTGATGAAACGTAGGTTTGAGTTAAACTCACGTCTGGTGTGCTCGGTGGGGTGTGTGTGCGGGGGGTGTGGGTGTGGGTGCGCGGGCGGCAGCTCGTCGTCGTCGCTATACTCAGCAGTGGGTGGCACAAGGCTGCTGATGATGTGATACTCACGTCTGGTGTGCTCGGTGGGGTGTGTGTGCGGGGGGTGTGGGTGTGGGTGCGCGGGCGGCAGCTCGTCGTCGTCGCTATACTCAGCAGTGGGTGGCACAAGGCTGCTGATGATGTGATACTCACGTCTGGTGTGCTCGGTGGGGTGTGTGTGCGGGGGGTGTGGGTGTGGGTGCGCGGGCGGCAGCTCGTCGTCGTCGCTATACTCAGCAGTGGGTGGCACAAGGCTGCTGATGATGTGATACTCACGTCTGGTGTGCTCGGTGGGGTGTGTGTGCGGGGGGTGTGGGTGTGGGTGCGCGGGCGGCAGCTCGTCGTCGTCGCTATACTCAGCAGTGGGTGGCACAAGGCTGCTGATGATGTGATACTAACGTCTGGTGTGCTCGGTGGGGTGTGTGTGCGGGGGGTGTGGGTGTGGGTGCGCGGGCGGCAGCTCGTCGTCGTCGCTATACTCAGCAGTGGGTGGCACAAGGCTGCTGATGATGTGATACTCACGTCTGGTGTGCTCGGTGGGGTGTGTGTGCGGGGGGTGTGGGTGTGGGTGCGCGGGCGGCAGCTCGTCGTCGTCGCTATACTCAGCAGTGGGTGGCACAAGGCTGCTGATGATGTGATACTCACGTCTGGTGTGCTCGGTGGGGTGTGTGTGCGGGGGGTGTGGGTGTGGGTGCGCGGGCGGCAGCTCGTCGTCGTCGCTATACTCAGCAGTGGGTGGCACAAGGCTGCTGATGATGTGATACTCACGTCTGGTGTGCTCGGTGGGGTGTGTGTGCGGGGGGTGTGGGTGTGGGTGCGCGGGCGGCAGCTCGTCGTCGTCGCTATACTCAGCAGTGGGTGGCACAAGGCTGCTGATGATGTGATACTCACGTCTGGTGTGCTCGGTGGGGTGTGTGTGCGGGGGGTGTGGGTGTGGGTGCGCGGGCGGCAGCTCGTCGTCGTCGCTATACTCAGCAGTGGGTGGCACAAGGCTGCTGATGATGTGATACTCACGTCTGGTGTGCTCGGTGGGGTGTGTGTGCGGGGGGTGTGGGTGTGGGTGCGCGGGCGGCAGCTCGTCGTCGTCGCCTGCGAAGGCCGCGTGCACGCGCCGCACTCGGCATGCATCCGCTGTGGAAAACAACAAATCATAAATTAAAACTTGGATGTTTTATTTCGTTTATTCCTCCGCTTCGGCTGGAAACCAACCCTAATATAGATTTTTATTAATGGATGATGTGATGATCTTTACTTTTCTTAAGTGTTTGTTACGCGATTACTCCGCCAATTGTGGACCTATTTTCAAAATTCTTTTTTTGTTGTACGCGGAATAGTCCACTTTAGGGAACACTGCAAGTTTCATCAAAACCGGTTCAGCAGTTTTTGATAGGGAATTTTATTAGCTTATTGTGTACACGAGCGATGTTAATACCGGTGCTAAGGATTACCAAATTCTAGTGCACATGGAAGAAAATGATATATTTGACAAGAATTTGGGTTGAATATTTAAAAAAAAAAATTGCTCCAAAATAACTTTTCTTTCGGAAGTCGGTGACATAAAAGACAACGAAATAAAAAAAAACAAAGCCACCGGCTTCCGAAAGAAAAGTTATTTTGTAGGTTATTACACCCTTTTTAGTGGTTGTTTTTGAAGGCGGTTTTTTTTTTAAGTTTTTTTACTATCTCATCCAGTCCAGTCTATATGAAACCTAATAACAAGCAGTGTAAGGAACACCCCTGATTCAATCGGACCACGGACGACCTTACTCAGTAAACGATTCATAAAACCGATGTCAGACGCATCACTTTTCTTATTTTCCTCTAATCACCAGTGTGAAAAATCCACATTTTTTTTTTGTCACTTATAGATAGAATCAATGCAAAATTGTTGGATTTCTATTACAATTTATTGAAAACAGATAAACAGTGTTGTCGTGTGAATCGTTCAGTCGAGTGATATCAGCGTTACGTTACCTCTCGCCATGTAGGCAGGCGCCGGCCTCCACGCTGTCCGAGGGCAGCACAAACAAACAACCAGTCACACAACCAACTGTTAGTCATTCATTACATCACTACAATATTTCAAAGTACGAAACTGATACGAGTTCTAACTTCAATGTAAGCCCAAGCCTCTAAGACAATTGTATTTTCTCCAATTGACGCTTTCTTAAACGCTTTTTATAACAGTCATTGTTGCATGTAATTTTAAGATAGCCGCACAACGTCTATCGCTGATTAATCTACATTTGGAGGTTCAAGTAAATCGGTTGAGATTTAAATTCATTTGCATTTAACAGACTTTGTATTAGGTTGCAAAAAATAAATTATACTAATAATAGTCTCAGACTTCCGAAAGATAAGTATGTATCTTTTTTCAAAATAACTGTTTTGTACTAAAACGTTTATAATCGTCGAAATAAAATGACAACGACTAAGGAGTTCGGCTTACACTAAAGTGAGAACTCGATGTGTTAGTGAATTAGCAGGGCTCCTTCCACAAGACAGTGATGTTGTATGATCAGACTTACGAGTGTCCACACAGATGATAGGCAAGTTAACAACAACAAAATCACATTTATTAGTAAAGCAAGAGAATGTACAAAGGAGCGCTATGAATGCTAATATTGATAGTGGGAGTGACATGAAAGAAATGACAACCATACAGAGAGTCATTGTAGATACAGAATCAGCTAGAGTTAGTGAAGAATAGCTTTATATCCGTGTAATAACACTGAACAAACTTTTTATTGCACAGAAATAATGTTCGGTAACATTAGTCAAAAAGGGATGCATCGAATATCTTCGAACCACAAGTAGGGATCTAGAACTGTCGAGTAAGGTGATGGGAGGTGATGGCATGACGTAGTGGTGACTCACCGTTGGGAGTGTCGGTGCAGTTGTTGGGGCTGAGCTTGTGGTGGTTCTTGAAGCTGATGGTGATGGGTGAGCTGCCCGTCGACGTCACGCTCTGTAACATGAACACAGGGAACATGAGCAGCTAACACGACACGTGCACGTAATGGTCAGAACACTGGTAGAGATTGTATGGAGAGATCGTGCAAAATAAAGTTATGTACGGGGCGCGGCGCGGCCCTTGCCGGGTTACTGCCCTGGGATCTGGAGGAGACTGTCCTCCAGCGTGTCTATGAGTGGTGCGTGGAGGTGCAGCGTCGGGTGAGTGGGAGTCCTTGCTGGCGGTGGGAGGAGCTCCGGTGTGATCTCAGGGCAGTAGGAAGGAAACAACTGTCGCAACCGAGCTCCGGGCACGCCTCTTTAAGGACTGGCTGGATAGGCGTCACGGCGTCCTGACCTACCTGTATGACGCAGGTCCTCATCGGACACGGAAGTGAGGGAAGTACCTGTGTCGGATAAGGAAGGAAGAAATGCTTGGGTGTCACCACGGAACAGAAAAAACAGTGGAAGTGCTAAGTAGGCGTGGCACGCGTGCCAATATTAAGCGTTGTTATGCTTAACCGATCCCAGTCGCGTTCTGACATCGCGTCGAGTTGCTAGTCTCGCGAAAAATTCATATTTCCCTAGCTATGCCGTATTGTTCAGTTTTAGAGTGCAAAAATGATAGTAGGAAAAAAAAATCATAAAAATGGAGGTATTTCGTATCATCGGTAAATACGATTTTCACTGTTTTCTAATAAAAATCTTATTTTGTTTCAATTTACTAATATTTAATAGAACAGTTAGTCAAAACCAACCTTATACCATTAAGAGAAAGTTAATTTTGGATTGACATATTTCAATAGAACATTCTCGAAAGCACTTCGCTACTCAAGTAGTGATGTGGTCAAGTCGAATATTGAATTTGTCGATTGATATCGATACAAGGAATACCGAAACTAGTTACCTAGTTTATTTAAATTAATTATTTATTTAATTTTACATTCGACCTTATACTTGTACTGTACAAGTATAAGGTCGCCTTCATTCATACACGAAATTTATTTTAAGTAAATGTAATTCTTCTTCATCATTATGGAGGCATAAATGCTATAAACAAAAATAATACAATCAATGTTTTAAACAGTAAAATAATTATTATAATTTAGAGAGTTCATAAAAACTCTCAAATCTCCCCACTCGACTCTCTTGTTTTACTGGAGGTTGATGAAGCAGAAGTAGAGTCTATCATACTTCAGTTGCGTGATAATTGTGCTGTGGGATGCGACGGAATATCATCTATTCTGCTTAAGAGGAGCCGTCATGTGCTGGTCCCACTTATAACGTACCTCTGCAACCGTTGCCTCCAAACAGGTGTATTTCCGGATGCTCTCAAAAAGGCAATAATACACCCTATTCATAAGGGAGGGAGCAGAGACGGTGTCAATAATTACAGGCCAATATCAGTTTTGCCAGCCCTATCCAAAATTCTGGAAAAGATCTTAAACAAATCTCTAAAGAGATTCCTGGACAAACATAAAATAATTGCGGAGAACCAATACGGATTTCGGCAAGGAGTGTCGACAGAAGATGCCGTATTGGATCTCACACAACAAGTTGCTAGAAAGTTGGATAGTAAATCAAAGTGTCTGGTTATCCTGCTTGATCTTGCCAAGGCATTTGACACCGTTTCTGTTCCCAAACTTATAGACAAACTGGAACTTGTCGGTGTGCGTGGAATCTCACTTGAGATGTTCAAAAGTTACCTCAAAAATCGCACACAAGTGGTAAAAATTGACGAGCACTACAGTGACGAGGAACCGGTATCGTATGGCGTCCCCCAGGGAAGCGTACTCGGACCTACACTTTTCCAAATTTACGTCAACGACCTGTGCACGATGAGCCTTACCAATTGTAATATATATGCGTATGCGGATGATACCGCGATACTTGTCTACGGACCCACATGGGACATGGTCAAGGCTACTGCAGAAGATGCCTTGCGCAAAATAATGGAATGGCTTAGTTATAACCTCCTGACACTCAACGTAAGCAAAACAACTTACATCCCCTTCTCAATCCGACGTCATACTGCACCTTCTAATACTTTCTCTGTAATTGCTCACTCATGCCCCAATTTAAACGACCACTGTGTCTGTCCAGCACTCACCAGAGCTGACAGTGCAAGGTACCTTGGAGTGCAGATTGATAGCGGCCTGAGATGGGACAAACAAATTGAAGCCATTACCACAAGAACATTGCGCATTATCCACATTTTTAAGTCCCTTAGAGATTCGGCTAATCTTGACACACTGAGGATGGTTTATTATGCTTTGTGTCAGTCAGTTCTCGGATACTGCATAACTGCGTGGGGTGGCGCAGCCAAGACAAGTATTCTGAGAGTGGAAAGAGCACAGAGAGCCATTCTAAAAGTCATGACCAAAAAACCTTACAGATATCCGACCACAGAATTGTATTCTAACTGTAATGTTCTGACGGTACGGCAACTCTTTGTGCTCAGATCGCTTCTTAGAATACATGGCGGTTTGCCTCCGCCAAATCCAAATAAGCGAGTAAATCTTCTTCCAAGAACCCAGCACAAAACCACCTTCGCAACACATCAATTCTACACACTAAGTACACACATATACCAAAAAATAAACTCACAACTAAATATTATAAACTTAAACGTCCACAAACTTAAAAACACAGTAACAGAATGGCTATTACAAAAGGACTATGCCTACACAGAGTCTTTACTCACATACATCGCCTAATAACACAAGTACCTACTGTCTAACATAAACTTACAATGAAATGACAAACACGCCTATTTTCCCTTACCATATACCCGTACTCAAAAAAGACTTAAACCATATAAAAAAAACACACACACACACACACATACTCACACACGCTCTCATACACACACACACACTCACACATACACGACATACTCACTTCTTATCACATCCACTCCACACCTGTACTTTTCACACCCACACTTCGCAAATCTATGTAATATCCCACCTATTATTGTATCAGACTATGTATAAGGAACTGCTCGGTGGAGCACTGTCTCTTAAAATACAGGTGTTCATCCTAGTTTAAGAGGCAGGGTTATATAAATTATTGTATAGTTTTTGCAACATTTGTAATGATATGTTTATTTGTAACTTTTGTTGGTAAATAAACTAAATTATTATTATTATTATTATTATAATTTACTAATGTTTGAAACGTTGCATTGATCCCTTATAATATCTAATATCAAATATCCCTAATTAGGGTGTTACCACACCAATTGATCGACCGTCGATCGATGGTAGAATGGACTGGTCGACGTCGATCGATAGTTTCTACTACACCAATCGCAGCTCGATCGACGTCGACTTAGAGCCTGCGCGCACTAGCAATTAAAGTTGGCCGATAGTTTGATCGGTCAGAGGATCAGTATAGAGTTATATGGCAGTGTGCGCACTTGAAGATTAAAAGTTGTACGAGCGAACTATCGAATCCGACTGCCCGATCCCTATTCAATCAAACTATTGAACGACTATCGGCCGATTGCATATGTGCATGAAGTTGTATGCGAGTGCGCGCATTACATTCAACTAAACTGTCGCTCGACTATCGGCCGATCGCAGTATGTGTGTGCGCGCACTTGTGAGTCGATCCGATTCATAGCGCGGGAGATACGGAACGCGGAATTCAATCGTGTAGTGCGCGCACCACCACGACACTGAACTATCCAGCGACAGTTTGAGCATAATCGTTGTATGATTGTGACTGAACTAACGGCCAACTTTGTAAGGTCCTTTCGTCTCTTACCACCAGCTGCCAGCGTAGATTGCCATGAGACTATGGGTTCTGTTCGCATGAGGTGTTGATTGAAATAAAAGAGATACTTCCGTCTTCTCAGCTATTTAATAGGTTGGTGCACACTTCAATGATACAGGAACATAGCTTTTGTCACGCTTCCTTATAATGTTAGGTTATGGAAATAACACTTACTTCAGGTAGGACATACTACCATCTATCCAGGTCGAACAGTTGATATGCAACGAAGACGGCATTGCAGCCTGTGTGACTTGCAGAATATAACACGTGGCTTGGAACCAGAGCTTGTTCCAGATTACTTCATATTATGTGCCACGAGTTGAGAAGACGTTTTTAATTAATTAAGTTTTAATATTTTAAATAATGGATGGATGGAACCTTGAAATAACACCAGAAAAAGAAATCTATGAGCATTTCAACACACAATCATGGTGAAAAATGATGTTATGTAATTGTAACAAAACAGGAAATAATTATCAATACATACGCTTATGCGGTTCCCTTATATTAATGCACTTTCATTTTAGCCGCTATTCCACGCCTTGTTCGCGTCATTAATTATTTAATTAAATATTCACTGTTCCAATTAGCGTCTTAATCGCGTGTTCCGGTTCCAAGAAGAAAAACTAACCTTCAAGTTATACGTCAACCTTTTAATTTTTTTCAGATTAGTTGCTAGGCTTTCGTGTTTTAGACCATGCTGTATTTATAATTAAACTTAATTCAACTGAAATCTATTACAATTAATTATTTGAATTTTATCTATGTAATTATTATATTTTATTTAGAATATTGAAAATAAATATGTTACACTCTAACGCCACCTAGTACATTATTGTACAATTAACTGTACTATTTACCACCTTTGCTGATAGAGGGCGCTACCCGTTTCAAAAATAGTCAATTCTACTTTTATATGTTACAACTTTAATCGCTAGTGCGCGCAGGCTCTTATCCACTCCACCATCGATCGATCGTCGATCGACTATCTATCGATTGGTGTGGTAACACCCTTAGATATCAATAGAGTAAATATTCATGCATATTATACCAGCACTTTTATTTAATTTTAAATTTACGTGTCTGTCTGTGTGTCTATTAATTAATGGTTTATAAATAAACAGCGTTTTGTGTACCAAATAGATAAATGTACTCGCAAAAAGTCTTATTTATGCTAATTGAACAAAATATCGGGTATCTATCGATATCGATAAAGAATTTTAATGTTCTACGTGGTGCGGCCTTAACCGAGTAGCGGCAAAACTCGACCGATCACGCCACGATCACGCAAATGTCAACCGTGTGTCTAACGCGATTAAGTTGATAATTGCGACCCCCTGAGAATAGAGCCATCTATTGCCGAGTAGCGGAATTGACTCATCAATCGAATCTTAGTGCGACTGTAGACCGTAAATACGTTTTGCTGCTAAAGCAAAATAAATCTTATTTGTATTGAGCTAGGGTTTATTTCCAAATCTGTGATGTAGGCTAATTTGGTTAAATTTAAAACTACCAATCAATCGAATGGTTTCTTTGTAGTGCAATATATGATTATCGGTTTATTTGTGTGAGTTTGGCGACAGCGGTTCCCATATTAAGTTTGGTGCATTGCACTTCCACTGTTTTTTCTGTTCCGTGGGTGTCACCACTGCCACAGTTTAGAACAGTTGGGTCACTTCCCAAAAACAATCAAACAAATGTAAAATCTATACTCCAAAGAATAAAGTACATTTTTACTAGCATCGGCATCGCCCACGTACTTTTATAATAGCCTAAACTTCCCATGCGCAAGCAAAAATGTACTGAATGGTTACGCGCGAGAGTTTATTTTTGTTTATCTGACGCTAAGGACATTACAATGTGATTACATTGTTGCTATCCGTGAATTTCAATAGGGTTGCGACTTACGAGTTTAGGAGGCACAATAGTGTAGGTGTATTTTATGCTTTTGTTAAATTACACTATTAACATAAATGTTCTTCAGGGATTTTTTTTATCATCAGCCTATATCTTTTTGGTTTCGTTACTACATTCTACATATATTATCGATTGGTAGCACGGAATGTTAATACATATTACCAACGGCACCTTACATTAAAACCTATTATTGTAATATTTTTAAACATTTCATCTTTCAAAAACAAAAAAGAATATTATTTAAAAATATTTGAAATGTTAGGCTTTGTTGTTTATAGGCTTTATTAAATGTATTGGTTTACAATTACTTAGTTATTATTCTGCAACAAACACTACATAAAAATCAGTATTTATTTTGCTTTACGACACACAGATTCTAAAACAACAAACAAATGAATTTTAATGAATGATGATGACGCAACAAGAAATGTCAGTCACAGAATACAAAAAGAAAGTCAAAGATTACAAACAAACGTTACTTTTTTTATAAAAGAGAGGCGAAGGAATCCACGAAACATACAGCCATCTCGCGAGTTTTTGAATAATTAACCCTTTAACCGGCAGCACTCTTATAATATGGGTACATTCAATTAATTGTAAATACTTTTATGGTTTATAGCAAAAACTAAAATCGAATGTCGCGTTTCAAAGGTGAAATATCGATTCACTGAATCCATTCAGTACTATATATAGATTTAAAAAAAACGATATTTTGGCTCCAACAATCGATTCTCAACAATCGGTACTTGGACCAGTTCTGTACACCATATTTACTGCAGACTTACCGCAAACACCTGGAGTCACCATCGCCACCTATGCAGACGACACGGCACTGTTGGCTTCTAGCAGACAGGTAGAGCTTGCCTCTGAAATACTTCAGCGTAGTCTCGATGATATAAACGTATGGCTTAACAAATGGAGAATTAAGGCAAATGTTAACAAATCCGTTCAGGTCACATTTACACTGCGAAGAAGAACATGTCCTCCAGTAAGATTGGGAGACAGACAGTTACCTCAAAGCGACTCCGTTAAATATCTAGGGATGCACCTGGATCGTCGACTGACATGGCAGAAACACCTTGAACACAAAAGGAATGAAATAAACCTGAAATACAGAGGTCTTTATTGGCTACTGGGAAGAAACTCCAAACTGTCCATTGATAATAAGCTCCTAATATACGAATCTGTCTTGAAACCAGTCTGGACCTATGGAATTCAATTGTGGGGAGCCACTTGCGTCTCTAACATCAACAAAATTCAAAGAGCTCAAAACTACATCTTGAAACAAATATGTAACGCACCCTGGTTCATAAAGAACTCAGAGGTTCACGAATACCTAAAAATTCCTACTGTAAAGGACGAAATAAGCAAGTTCTCCAAGAAATACAAAAGTAGACTGGAGAACCATCCAAACCAGTTGGCTGTCCAACTTACCCTACCCGATTGCATGAATCGACTGAAAAGACGCAGGACCCTGGATCTCGGCGACGATAATTGAGCCAATATT
This sequence comes from Agrotis exclamationis, assembly GCA_950005045.1. Classification (NCBI taxonomy): domain Eukaryota; kingdom Metazoa; phylum Arthropoda; class Insecta; order Lepidoptera; family Noctuidae; genus Agrotis; species Agrotis exclamationis. Next base: position 15,994,261 of record OX465441.1, read on the forward strand.
CAAATATGGAAGGCGTTTCTAATGAGAAACTTCTCCACCTGAAAAACTTTCACTCAACAAATCTGCTCATAGTCGGTGGACTGATTGCAAGATGCACGAAGAAAAAGAAAAAAAAAAAAAAAAAAAAAAACAATCGATTCTTCGATTAATCGATCTCAGATCTCCATCCCTACGTCACAGGTTCTGCGTTGCGAGTGTTTGTAAATGGTAAAAAAGTCGCGCAACCAATTACGATCGCTGACCTTGAATACGTAGCTGCTATTTTCTGAGTTTGAACGTGGTCGATATTTTCACCTTTCGACGTGACGCGGTAGTTTATGAAACGTGAGGCTCTTATCACTATTGTCGTTTAAGCAACCAAAAGCTATGTAGTATTTGCTTTTCCTTATATTTTATAACTAAAATATATATAAAGTTATTTCACACAGTACCTCATTAATACTACTTATCTACCTACTTTTTATTTTGGTTATTTTCTCTTTCACATAAGTAAACGTAACAAAAATATTAAGATACGGAACGCGTGCGAGACGGGCGGCCCGGCATACGGCACCGTGAACGGTGTGCGCATGTGTGCGTGCCGTTTCATACCTACACCGCATAGAGACCCCTCTGTAGTACTCTGTGCCACTGCGAGGCTCGCCCGGAGGACACGGTAGAGCATACGGTGTAGCACCGCCGTGTGCTCACGGAGGTGATAGGTGGTGAGTTCTCGTGTGTACTCACGTGTCGCTGGTCGGGCGGGAGCGCGGGCGAGGGCGGGCGCGGCGGGGTGGTGGCGCCGTCCGAGGAGGGCGGGGAGGTGCGGCGGTGGTGGCGGTGGTGGCGCGGCGGGGTGGCGGGCGGGGAGGCGGGCGGCGGGGAGGCGGCGGGGTCGCTGTCGCTGTCGATGGGCTCGGCCTCAGTGGGCAGCTGTCGCGAGGCAGCCAGCCGCAGGTACCGCTCCCGCTCGCGCGCGGCCCTCTCCCGCGCCTCCCGCCGCGCCTCCTCCCGCTGCTCGGCCCGCTGCTGCTCGCGCGCGCGCTGCTGCTCCAGCTGCAGGCTCACGTCGATGAGCAGGCGCGGTGCGTACTGCGCGTCGTGCTCGGCCCGCGCGCGCTCGTAGGCGGCGAGTGCGGCGGGGTCGTCTGCCGGCCGCGCTCCCCACACCTGTCGTCGCAGCGCGGCCAGCTCGCTCTGCTCTCTCGCTCGCTCGCGCGCGTCTCCCGATGCCTCTCTCACTCTCAGTCCGAGGCGGCGCTGCAGCTCCTTGCCCCTGTGACGTCACGCACGTGTTAAGTTGGTCCACAGACTGTCAGTAGTGATGAGTAGATATTGGAATGTGGCCACACCATGTGTGGTGTGGCCACATTCCAATATCTACTCATGCGTTTCAAACACGTGTGTTGTTTTTAAAACGGCGTCTCGACCGTACTTTTAAACATTTAAACCCATCACGCCACTCTGTTTGGAAGTATTCACGCGCTAGTGTCCCACTGATCGTAAGATGGATATGTTGCAGGGAAATGAAGAAATGAGGGATTTCATGAAATCCCTAGGGATGTCACCAAGTCCCGGAAAATGTGGAATATTCTTGTTTACTACGTCTTCTTATTAAAATTATGTAGTGATATGACAAAATACCAATTTAAAGTCAGAGATAGGTATGTTATTTCACTAAACAAAAAAAAAATACATTTTCATTACTCATACTCTGAAAGTAGGTCATTACATGTCTGATTAGCCTTTTGAAAGTTATCCATTGCCACCCTAGGGAAAATCGCTTTCAACTGACAACTGCTAAATTTAAGAAAACTAGTTGTATTTTGCCATTTCTATTGAACCAAGTTCAAACTTTTATACAGCCACGAAATTACAGAGCGATTTAAAATTAAAAAATATAAAATTAAGTATTAAGAACATAAATAATGACTTTAAAATAATTTAGTTTCAACTATTTCTCTAAAATATCACAGATTTCGACAAAATCTTTTGCATTTTTTAAATAATGAACATGAAAAATCCTGGCTGGACGACCACAGCACAAAAATTAAAAAAAAAAACAAGTGGCAAAGTGACAATCCGATCTACACTCATTTTTTATTATTATTATTATTTATTTTGAAACTGTTTTCCAGATGAGATTCTCTATTAGACATCTCAGGAAGATCCATATTAATATCAAAATTTCGATGCAATTACCAAAACTAGAAATTGTAAAATAAATAAAACTAAATCTTTACAACAAAATACTAAACTAAATGTAATGAAACAAAGAATACTGTTGATAGTTTTTCTGTATACAGGGTTTAAAGGAAACTTACCAAACTGAACCTCGGGGTGTCAATGAAGTTTGCCTTCTCGTTGAAATGCATAAAGTTGTTCAGTTTGTATTTAAGTAGGAGTGTACGAAACGGGGCATTAAGAAATAAAAAAGCCGTAAAAACGACTGCGGGCACCCCGACTCGGATAGGTTACGTTACAAGCTAAGGGTTACGTCAAGAGGATAGCGGGGCCTGGAAGACCCCGCCATCCTCTTTGTGGTTATTTCTTTTTATAACCACTCAGAAGTAGGACGTCGACGTTTTCTAACATTTCAGTATATTTAGTTTAGTGAAATGATATATCTCTGACTTTATATTAGTATTTTGTCATATCACTAGATAGTTTTAGTAAGAAGACGTAATAAAGACACAGGTCCGGTCCGCGCGGCAGACGTCGTCACAACACAACATGAAGAGCGGACGTCGTCAACACGCGACCGACCACTATTGTCATGATCGGATCTAACTGTCGTTGTAGTTTGCTTTAATATAAAAATAAGTCAACAAGAGACTTTCATTTCGAAATCATCCTTAATGGGACGAGGTCACAGCCCAAACAGTCGGAAAGTCGTGAAATCATCCTTAATGGGACGAGGTCACAGCCCAAACAGTCGGAAAGTCGTGAAATCATCCTTAATGGGACGAGGTCACAGCCCAAACAGTCGGAAAGTCGTGAAATCATCCTTAATGGGACGAGGTCACAGCCCAAACAGTCGGAAAGTCGTGAAATCATCCTTAATGGGACGAGGTCACAGCCCAAACAGTCGGAAAGTCGTGAAATCATCCTTAATGGGACGAGGTCACAGCCCAAACAGTCGGAAAGTCGTGAAATCATCCTTAATGGGACGAGGTCACAGCCCAAACAGTCGGAAAGTCGTGAAATCATCCTTAATGGGACGAGGTCACAGCCCAAACAGTCGGAAAGTCGTGAAATCCCTAGGAATTTCCTAAAATCCCTGATTTCCTCATTTCACTGCGACAGATATAAAAGACTAAAACATAAGCTTAACATTTGAACATTCTTTAAATGGAACATCGAGCATTCCTTGTTCTTAAAATTCAAACAACATTCCCAACAAACCTCATCTTGATATTTTACTACAACTTGATTTTATAAACCAACGTGTCTGTCTCACTCACTTGTAGTACTTGTGGTCGTCTCTCTCGTCGTCATAGTCCTCTAAGAACTCCTTGAGCCTCTTTGCCTCTCGCTCCCTCTCCTCCTCGCGACATCGCTCTCTCTCTCGCTCCTTCTCGTATTCTTTCTGTTTGCGTCTTTCGCGACTCTCCCAGTTCCGTAACCTGTGACAATCAACAAACAACTATATAATCATGCTATCATTATAAAACACGATAAAACACAACATGTGCATGCTTTCAAAACTTAATACTCATTGTTAAAAAAAAAAAAACTTGTATAATTAATGTTTCAACCAACAAATGTTTTAAAAATCGGCTAGTAGATTACAGTAAAACTGCACTAATTAATTGGTTTCCAGTGAAATCTGGCAAGCGACGCAAAGATTTCAGTAAATGTATTGAGTATTGAGTATAAAAATAATATTTGAACAATTTGTGCACGAGATTAAACTTGTTTTGTTGTAATATTTGAGATAGTAAAATACTTGTTGGTAAATACTGTCTCGAAACAAGGTGTATCCCACCAAAAACATTTCATGTAAAATGTTGCCAAAACGACCACATAAAGTTTGCCCTACGAAAAAGATATCAGATCTCATGTAGAACCAAGCTTCTGAATCTACACGGCCTAACTCTACCAACCCTAACTTCACAAATTCTACACATCAGTAAAAATGTATGCATGTCACGTACCTCTCCTGGTAGGCGGCCTCCTTCTCGCGCGCCTTCTTCTCTTGGCGCTTCTTCTCGCGCGCCTCGTCCTCCACCTCCTTGTACGTCTGCCTCGCTGTCTATAAACAAGATACATTCAAAGAAGGCAGCACGTACCTCTCCTGGTAGGCGGCCTCCTTCTCGCGCGCCTTCTTCTCTTGGCGCTTCTTCTCGCGCGCCTCGTCCTCCACCTCCTTGTACGTCTGCCTCGCTGTCTATAAACAAGATACATTCAAAGAAGGCAGCACGTACCTCTCCTGGTAGGCGGCCTCCTTCTCGCGCGCCTTCTTCTCTTGGCGCTTCTTCTCGCGCGCCTCGTCCTCCACCTCCTTGTACGTCTGCCTCGCTGTCTATAAACAAGATACATTCAAAGAAGGCAGCACGTACCTCTCCTGGTAGGCGGCCTCCTTCTCGCGCGCCTTCTTCTCTTGGCGCTTCTTCTCGCGCGCCTCGTCCTCCACCTCCTTGTACGTCTGCCTCGCTGTCTATAAACAAGATACATTCAAAGAAGGCAGCACGTACCTCTCCTGGTAGGCGGCCTCCTTCTCGCGCGCCTTCTTCTCTTGGCGCTTCTTCTCGCGCGCCTCGTCCTCCACCTCCTTGTACGTCTGCCTCGCTGTCTATAAACAAGATACATTCAAAGAAGGCAGCACGTACCTCTCCTGGTAGGCGGCCTCCTTCTCGCGCGCCTTCTTCTCTTGGCGCTTCTTCTCGCGCGCCTCGTCCTCCACCTCCTTGTACGTCTGCCTCGCTGTCTATAAACAAGATACATTCAAAGAAGGCAGCACGTACCTCTCCTGGTAGGCGGCCTCCTTCTCGCGCGCCTTCTTCTCTTGGCGCTTCTTCTCGCGCGCCTCGTCCTCCACCTCCTTGTACGTCTGCCTCGCTGTCTATAAACAAGATACATTCAAAGAAGGCAGCACGTACCTCTCCTGGTAGGCGGCCTCCTTCTCGCGCGCCTTCTTCTCTTGGCGCTTCTTCTCGCGCGCCTCGTCCTCCACCTCCTTGTACGTCTGCCTCGCTGTCTATAAACAAGATACATTCAAAGAAGGCAGCACGTACCTCTCCTGGTAGGCGGCCTCCTTCTCGCGCGCCTTCTTCTCTTGGCGCTTCTTCTCGCGCGCCTCGTCCTCCACCTCCTTGTACGTCTGCCTCGCTGTCTATAAACAAGATACATTCAAAGAAGGCAGCACGTACCTCTCCTGGTAGGCGGCCTCCTTCTCGCGCGCCTTCTTCTCTTGGCGCTTCTTCTCGCGCGCCTCGTCCTCCACCTCCTTGTACGTCTGCCTCGCTGTCTATAAACAAGATACATTCAAAGAAGGCAGCACGTACCTCTCCTGGTAGGCGGCCTCCTTCTCGCGCGCCTTCTTCTCTTGGCGCTTCTTCTCGCGCGCCTCGTCCTCCACCTCCTTGTCGCGGCGCGCGTCTGCCTCGCTCCGCGAACGACCGCGCGACCGCTCGCGCTCTCGTTCTCGCTCGCGGGAACGTTCGCGTTCGCGTTCTCGCTCTCGCTCGCGTTCACTGGCCAACAAAAAATATTCTGTGTTATACAAAAAATAGAGCGACGATGTCGGCATATTACATGACATAATAGTCGCCACGCCACGTGCCCTCGGTAATATCTTCACCGCTGTCCGCTCCGCAGTACAGAAATTTTAAAAAAAATATCCGCCTTCAAAAATTGGCTTTGTTTTTAAATTAATTTTTGCGACCGGCTCCTGGAAGTTAAGTAATTTTATACTTTTTTTTTGTGGTGGTTTTGAAGGCGCTTAGTTTTTTTTAAGTCGGGTGGAAGAATACAATTATTCCGCATTTGTTCGGGGTTAGGGTGAGATTAAGATATACTAAGATTGAAGATTGTAAAGATTGATATATTTCAGTACTTAATACAAATGGGATAACAATTAAAACTAATGAGGTGAATAGGATGAGATTGAGTCGCGCCCGATATGCTATCCGAAAGCGTACTGACTATTTTACTTAGGTGATACATAAAATATTCAATGCATATAGCGCGGTGTCGCAATTACGCTGACATGTTATTATTGTTCGGTGATTGACCCGAACATGCTCCCGAGGGAGAAAAGGATGAGGTTAGTATGTGAAGTTAGCAATGAAACTAATACTAACAAGGTGAAGACAATGTTCTTAAAATAATAAAATAGTTATGTAGGGTTAGTTATGTTAAATGATGAGATGAAGGTAACATTACAACTTAGACATGTACCCCTAGCACGAATATTTGAAGGTTTCGTCTCGCCACCGTATCGTACCGTCAATACAATAACGGCATATAACGAAAGTCGGAAGCACGAAGCACTTTCGAATTAGTACCGAGGGCGCGATACGAAAACGTTGGTGACGTCATAACTAACGTAAATAAGGATGAATGTTTCGTTCAGAAACTGGATTTTTGTAAGAAAATTAGTGATTTTAGGGCATTTAAAATTGTACTACTGTTCAATTTATGACGCAATACAAAGGAACTGCAGAAACAGTTAATATTCCGTTAGATAATAATTAAAATAATTACTAAAACGTTGTGTTTGATTTGACTGCGTTCCTAAACGAACGTCTGTCAAACTGGCACAAATAAAAAGCCATGAAAAAAATTTGATTTAGAAAAAAAGCTTGTGTCATACCCTCAGAACAATAACTAAAGCATAGAAGGCGCTCTACGACATTTGAAGCGTACGCTGTCATAGACAAAAGAGTATTAGCTAGTGATGTGACTATGCATTAAATAAATACCGATATCGACTTCTTGGTTTATGGTATCGCTCCATTGGTCACGGGACTTATCTCATTACCTTGACCCCGGAACATAAAGGGCTATTGAAGGACACCGTGGATTTTAGTCAGTACGAGTCTGACAGTCCCTCCCGCCCTCCCCGGGGTGGGAGGACTCATTTGATGATTTTACCAGGCTAAAAAAATGGTATCGCTCCATGGCAATAAATCTAAATATGCTAAGGTGAAATAAAGAACTCACTTCTGTCTGACCAACATATTTATTTATAAACAGCATAAATTATTTAAAAAATTTAAATTACCAAGAAAACGCTTAAATAATATTAAAAGAGCGATTGGCCCTGAACGATTCCCAGTTGTTACGTGCAATAGCGTTGATCCATTTTTGCCTCATATCAACATCAGACGGAAATCTGAAAGTGACAAAAAAAAATATAGCCACACATGAATTTAAATTATTACACCATGAGCCACACGGATTTTTGACACTATCATTTCATTACTCATACGTACGATTCGCTCACAAGACCGTAGGTTTTTATTTAAATCTTAAATATTTAATCCTTCCCAAAACTACGTGTAAAGAAAAATAATGTAATAATTTAGATGACGCTAGTTTATCGATGTATCGATAGTTTGTTTTTGCAAGCACTATTGCAAAAATTTATATGCCGATTTAAAATTTATAATTTCCATATAATCGAACTATTTAATTGCATAAAATATTGATTTCAAAACACTACCGTGTAAACTTAGCTCAGATAATTTGAAATAATGCCAAAATAACATAAAATGAGAATGAAAAACTGACAAAATGACCATATTTGATTACTTACCGATGGGAGCTTATGATTTCCGCATCATTTTCTTTGCGGGATGAATGAGATTTACATCCCACTATAATGCAGGACATTATTTAATCTTTAAGCTTTGCGATTTACACTAAATCACTGTTATTTTTGTACTATTTTTACAAAAATACGTAAAACCAACGAATCACTTCAACTGGCATGCGCCCATAAGCATTATACGAAAAAATGCGATGAACAAAGTCATAGATAAAAACCTGAGACGTTAAGTAGCTTTTAAACTTAGTACTATAAAGGTAGCCAAGGTATCCAAATTGACGTTTACGTTGTGACGATTTGCATTTTGAGCAACCTACATCTGTACATACGAAAAAATGCGATGAACAAAGTCATAGATAAAAACCTGAGACGTTAAGTAGCTTTTAAACTTAGTACTATAAAGGTAGCCAAGGTATCCAAATTGACGTTTACGTTGTGACGATTTGCATTTTGAGCAACCTACATCTGTCTCTCTCTACTGCTGTTATGAGTGCATAAGAAAACAGAGACGACTATATTGGTTAAATTTAGCTTCCTTCTATGCTTTAGTTATTGTTCTGAGGTCATACCTAATGTCTATATTGTCAAATCTGTCCGCTGTCAAGAGGTTTCAAATCAATATTCAATGATTTTGTTGTTATAGTTCGTTATTTTTCTGTAAGCTATTCCAGTAAACTGAGATAACTAAACGGAAGTATTCTTACTGGAGTAAATAAGTAATTGACACCCTGATCAAGAAGGTCTGTTAACCGGTTGAACAGAAGGTCCCCTACGATATTCAATGATGAGACGAGGCTCTCGTTTGGGAATTCGGCGAAGAGCTTGAATTGAAGACAGTACTTCACGATAAGGCTTGCATTATGAAGAAATTCCTATCTTTGAGGTCCTAAATAACTAACTAATACCTACATTGAACTGTGGTCCATAATAAAATGTTTATTTTGTATTTTTAAGTGTGAATGTTTTAAATCCATAGTACCTAGTCAATTCAAATATGAGTTTGTTTGTTCTTTCACGTTATATTGCTAGACCGATATTGAATAACACAGAGTACCTTAGTGCGGCCATGAGACGATAATAGACTAAGGAGCATATTTTGTCATGGTATTTAATGAAAAATGTATTGTAAAAATAAAGAAAAACTTTATGAATGTTCTGTGTTTGATGATTTTATTTATTTTATTAATAATGACAATAATATCAATCAATGAATCGAGCAATGATTGAGAAGCAACATGATAGGTACGGTTGCTAAAAGATCTATGTAATCCTGTCATGTCAAGTGCTTATTTTTTGTGAATTATGGCCGCATAAATAGAAAAATATCATATTATTATATTAAATATTGGAGCACACATTCTTCTTCTTCTTCTTCTTCAACCTTTAGTCACCCAATGCTGAGTGTAGGTCTCTTTCAAATCTTTCCACTGCTGGCGGTTTTGTGTTATGGCTATCCAGTTTCTTCCGGCCATTTTAACAAGATCGTCTGTCCACCTAGTCGGTTGTCTCCCTGCATTCCTCTTTCCCGTTCGTGGTCTCCACTCCAACACTTTCCTTCCCCATCTTCCATCCAGTCTACGGCATATATGGCCCGCCCACTTCCACTTTCTTTTTGCTATCACCCATGCTATGTCTAAAAGTCGCGTTCTTCGACGAATTTCAGTGTTTCTCACCCGGTCGTAGAGAGAGATGCCCAACATGGCTCTTTCCATAGCTCTCTGAGTAACTTGCATGCGGTGGATTATATGCTTGGTGAGCGTCCAAGTTTCAGCACACATTCATATTATAATAAATATTGGAGCACACATTCATTTTCTAACAAAATATATCAACACAATCACTTAAATTATAATTTTATGGTCAATAATAAACTCGACGAAAGTTTTCTCACTGTCAAATTTGAAGTGAGTAAATATTCGAGAAACTCGTAAGCCAGCCTTCGACAATTACGAAACTATCCGTCATTTCATGCCTTCGTGCTACCTATTTTCATACAAAAGGCTCAAGTTACGTTTCGAATTAAATACGAAGACGATACGAAATTTACGTATTTTTGTTCGTGCTCCGAAAATTAGTTCAATTTACGCTCACCAGAGGCGCTGTTCAAGTTCCCATACAAAATGCTTTCCAAGACGATACGAATACTTTTTCGAAAGTGATTCGTGCTCGAGGTAATGGTCTCTACAGTTTAAATCAGGAAGAGAAAACACACGAAAGATCGGTGAAGAACCTCTGTCTTCCTTTTTCTGTAAGCACTCACTAGATAGAGCTAGTCTCTTAGGATCACTTTTCACTGATTTACTACTAGATTGCCCATTTTCCCTAAATTCACTACACTCAATCACAACACTTTCTGGAACGGTGTGTGGAGATGGCAACCCAGTCGCCGCAGGTGCTGCTGACCGCTCTACTGTGGGAGTGGGACGATTTCCGTTACGTCGCCGTTGTCGCCAATATTTAAAACAGTAAACTACCACCAATAACAAGATGAAAGATATGATGAGATATATAGCAGTGTACTGGTGAACGTCGTGGTAGGAGATATTGGTGCTCAAAGGTTCACTCTGCTTCATGATTTCGAGACTTCTCTTAATAGCTTCAAATTGCATGAGGTTGTCCGAGTTATTGGGATTAAACTCATACGAGATTTCTGGCATGGTGATATTTATCATATGATTGATTGGTGATATTTCTGGTGAGATAATCTTTGTCGTCGAGCTAATTACACTAGACAATCTATTGTTTGAATACACCATAAAATTTTCTGTTTTTACTAAACAGCCTTCCCCTACACGCAACAGACCAGCACCTGATAACCTAACAGCTTGTACTTGATTCTCACACAAGAGTTTGACGTTACATTCATTGCAGCATAAATAAAAATATTTGTTTTCTGATGTTAACTCTCTCCAGTCATTCTTGCACGAAGTAGTTTTAGTTTTACAAGTTCTTGTTCCTGGGATTGTCTCGCAAAGGCTATGATCATCTTTCATGTGGTGAATAGGCTTTCTGATATGACACAGAATAGTCGCAGTGTTTTGTAATATGCAGGACTGTAGATCCGTGTCTGTGACGGTTAAATACGAATCTTTTCTCATATTGATGGCTGCTAATTCGGAGACAGTTTTCACCTTCATGATCAAGTTATCTTTCACAATGCGTGGAACCGGGATAAGATTGAATACCTCGTAAATATCCCTTTCAATCAGGGGTATTTTTATTTCTATAATTAGGTATTTGCCAGAGTATTTAGCTCTTACTTTGAGCAAGCTGTAAAGATCTTTAAGGTTAAAATTGTCGACAGGAACTACCAAATCTCCAGATATTTGTGCGGAGATTATGCTTAACTCTGATCTGAGTTGCTTCGGAGATATTAAATGAAAATCTAATTTTCCACTATAAATGTCAGTTACTGTATCCAAAATTGAGTCCTGGATTCTTCGAAGGGTGTACAGCAAGTTGTTGGCAGTGAAAGCCGAAGTTATAAAATCTGTGATCATAGTTACATTTTGCACTTGCAGGGCGAGATTTTTATAAGAATCTTGGAGATAATTAAGCTTTTGATTAATTAATTTATGATGTTTGTTAATAGTATTCTCCATCCTTTTCATGAGATTAAATTCAGCTTCTACGACAGACGTTTGGTTCTTCCAGAGGTTGTACAGATGGTTTTCATTATGCTTTAAAAGGTCAATATCCTTCTCATATTTTTCTGCAAATCGTTGGTCCAACACTCCGAATAAACTATTTGCAACGTAGCCTACTCCGTCTATCAAGCCGCGTCTCCGCCGTTTCTTATTAGTCATAAATGAGTCATTCATCATGACAATATTATCGTAATGTTTAACTTCTTCGAACTCGTGCTCGAGTTGTAACATGACGCCGTCGCAAGGTGTTTGTGTTCTAATCGTAGAGCATAAGGTTTCAAGATACTTGATATATTTTAATAATGCCGCCGTTCCTTCGTGATAAGGCTTTGTGTCATAATAGACTATTAAATGCCAATCATCTCTAATTAAGTGCATATTAGATATTTTGTCAAAGTAGACACTATTGTTTGTCAGCATGGTGAGGTTGTAGGATGCTTGAGCGGTGCTTATTATTGACAGTAAAAATAATGTCAAGGATAAAACCATAGCTGAGAATGAGATGGGACGTTTTTTCCTCGTAGCTGGTTTATTATCAACTTTAGGGGCACTTGGATCTTGATCATTACTGTTTGTCGGCAGTAAGGATAGTTTTACAACTGGGCGTTTTAAGATTCCGTTTTTAGTTTTGAGTGTGACGACCCTTACGTGTCCATCACTTCCAGGATGCAGCGTTACTACGCGACCTAGACTCCATTTTCCTGGTGGAAGGTTGTCGTCTTTTATAATAACTATGTCGTTGAGATTGAGATCTTTTTGATGCTGCCGCCATTTGGCCCTAGTAGAAAGCTGCGAGAGGTAATCAGTCTTCCACTTAGCCCATATATCTTGGTATATTTTTTGCGTCAGGTGCCATCGTGTTCTGAGATCATGCTCGGTTTCGAAAATCGTTAAGTTGGGGCCACTTGCCAGAAAGTGAGCCGGGGTCAGAAAGTCCAAATCCTCAGGATCTTCTGTCAGAGGGCACAGTGGTCTGGAGTTCAAACAAGCCTCGAGTTGGGATAGTAGGGTAATATATTCCTCGTAGGTTAGTTTTTGCTCTCCCACGACCCGCTTGAGATGATGTTTAAGGCTCTTTACTGCAGCTTCCCAGAGTCCGCCAGCAGATGGCCATGATGGGGCGTTAAAGTGCCACTCAATATTCATTTCAGAGATTGCCGAGCTTACTTCTTGATCAGATAAGATGCTTGAGATTTCGGAAAGCTCCTGTTTTAAGATTTTATTGGCTCCTATGAAGTTAGTTCCCTGGTCACTGTAGATGTGTCCTGGAACTCCTCTTCTAGCCGACATTCGTCGAAGTGCGGCAATAAATGCTGACGCAGTGAGATCTGAGACTATTTCTAAATGTATAGCTTTAGTCACCATGCAAACAAAAACTGCGACGTATCCTTTACAGGTTTTAATGCCACGGCCTTTGTTTGCCTTCATAAAGATGTATCCGGTATAATCTACTCCAGTGTGGTAAAAGGGTCGGTTAGGAATCAATCGTGCTGGAGGTAGATCGCCCATGATTTGATGTTGTGATGTGGGATTATTTCTTATACATTTGACACACATTCTTAACCGTTTCTTAGTGACTCTGTTGCCTCCAAGAATCCAGTATTTGCTTCTTATAAATCCAGTGGTCATTTTTACTCCACCGTGAAATACAAGTTCGTGAGATTCGTCTATGATAAGATCTGCCAGTTTCGACTTATTCGGTATTATGATGGGATGCTTCATTTCGGGATCAAGATTCGAATGTTTAAGTCTACCTCCGACACGGAGTACTTGATTGGAGTCCAGGATGGGATTGAGATTAAGAATCTGGCTTTTCTTATTTATTGGGTCATTGTTTTTCAACCGCGATATTTCTTCGTGAAAATATTCATTTTGAACGTGCTTGATTAACATTTCTCTTGCTGTCTTTATATTTTGCAGAGTAAGGAAACTAGTGCGTTGTTTCTTGTAAACAACAATGTCGATGAATTTGTTGATGTAGGCTAATACTCGAGTCACTTTCCTTAAAGTGCTATATTTTGTTAAAAGGTGAATGATTATTGAGTTTTTGGGGTAAATGATGACCGTGTTTACTTTTTCTTTTTTCCTTAGTTCTTCGCTAGTAATACTTGTATCAATCGGCATCTTATGAGATTGTTTAGGGTTGTACTGTGGCAACCAGTCAGGCCCTTGCCACCACAGTGAATGATTGGCTAATTGTGCAGCAGGTAAGCTACGACTAGCGCAATCTGCGGGGTTTTCCTTTGATTTTACGTAATTCCAGTTATCTTTAGGGATTATTTCTGTAATGCTCCTCACTCGATTTGCCACAAAGGGTTTCCATTTCTCCGGTTCGCCACTTAACCAACCTAGAGCGGCCGTTGAATCAATCCACCCATAAACATGCACCTTGTAGCTTCTTAGGGCTAAGATTATTTTTTGCATAAGCTTTGACAGCAAGAGAGCGCCGCAAAGTTCCAAGCGCGGGATGGACTGAGGTTTTTTCAGCGGTATTACTTTTGACTTCCCTGCAATGAGAGTTACGTGGGTTTCATTTTCTCTTTGTATTTTGCAATACACGACGCAAGCGTATGCTTTTGTGCTAGCGTCACAGAAGCCGTGTAGTTCGATGGTATCTTTATCCTGAGTTTTAATCCAACGTGGAATTTTAAATTGAGATATGTGAGATAGATCGGCTTTAATTACATTCCATTCTAACGCAATGTCTTGAGGGACAGGGTGGTCCCAACCCAGGTCTGATTTCCATAATTCTTGAAACAAGATCTTGAGCTTTATTGTGACTGGTGCTAACCAGCCCAAAGGGTCGAAAATTTTCGATATCTGAGATAGGAACTGTCTTTTTGTAAGGATGTCTTGGGAGATAAATTCTATAGGATGAAAGATAAAAAGATCGTTCTTTGGTTCCCACCTAAGACCTAAAGTTTTGGTTGACTCCGGTTGCATGAAGTCAAAGTCTTCCTTTAGAGGCGCATCAGAACTATCTATTATTTCCGGTAAGTTTGATCGCCATTTTCTGAGATTAAACCCTCCAGATTTGAGGAGCTTGATCATCTCAGCTTTGAGGTGTTTTGCTGCTTCAGCTGAATGTTCTCCATGCATGAGATCATCCATATAAAATGAGTCCTCTAAGATGTCAGGAGCGCAGCTATGCGGATAGTTTGGCCTTTCATCGTTGGCCAGTTGCTTCAGTGTCATCATGGCCAAAAAAGGTGCGGCTTTTGTGCCATAGGTAACTGTCGCTAACTGGTATTCTTTTAAAGGTTGTGATTGATTGTTCCGCCAGATAATTTTCTGATATTTTTGATCATCGGGATGTAACCAGATTTTGCGAAACATCTTTTCTATATCTGCTGTAAAAGCGTATTTAAATTGTCTCCATTTTAAGATAAGGCTCTGAAGATCTTGTTGTAAATTGGGTCCTCGGCACATAAGATCATTGAGGCTGTAACCGCTCGAGGTTTTTGCCGAGGCATTGAAGACAACTCGCAGTTTAGTAGTTGCTGACTCAGATCGTTGGACGCAATGGTGCGATAAGTAGCAGTCCGGCTGTACGTGTGGCGCAACTGGTGTCATATGTCCGAGCTCTAGGTACTCAGAAATAAACATTTTATAGTCACGTGCCACAGCTGGCTGTTTACTTAATTTCCGCTCTAATTGGAAGAATTGAGCAGTCGATTTTGTTTTCGACTCGCCAATATTTTCCTCAAAGTTTTCTTTGAATGGTATTCTCACGACATAGCTTCCATCTTGCCGTCTTGAGGTCGAAGATTGGTAGAATTCGATGCATTTTTGATCTTCTTCTGATATTGCTGGAGGTTCATGTATGTCCTCCACTTCCCAAAATTGCTGAATCTCTTCGATATTATTTAAGATCACATTGCAATGGTACGTTTTGTAGTTGCCGCTTAGGATCCATCCCAACTGAGTTTGTTGGGCTATGGGCAACATACCTTCTGATCGACAAATACCGTCCATAAGGATAGTGGAATAGATATCTGCCCCAAATAAAATGTCGATTGGCCTACTTTTGTAGAATTCGGGATCTGCTAGAGTTATTTGATTAAGAGTAGGCCAGTCTGGTTTAGGTAAGGTGCAGCTGGGTAAGTTATTTATCAGTCTGTTCATTATGTATACGTCCGTTTCAAAGGTAAAATCGTTGATTAACGATGAACATGTAATGGTAATCCTGCCCTTACAGTTGTTTTCCTTATTCCCTATTCCAGAGATATAACCGTTGCATTTACGTCGCGGTAGTCTTAGCAACTGAGCTGCGCTTTCCCTAATAATAGATGTCTGAGACCCTTGATCTAAAAGAACTCTCATTTTTTGGTAGGATCCGTCCGCTGCTTGTACGTTAATTATTGCTGTGGCAAGCAAAATTTCTGAGGGTTCTTTAAGAAGCGATGCGACGGTGTTTCTTTCTTGCTGTTGGGATGACGATGTCGTAATCGTGGCTGTATTAGACCCAGACCGATGTGACGTAAATGCTTCATGCAAAATGGTATTGTGTTCTTTATTGCATTCTTTGCACTTTATTTCGGAAAGGCATTTTTTGCCTTCGTGGTAATGCAAACAATTAATGCAAAGATTCAATTTTGTTACAATATTTTTCCGTTCATGAGGTTGCAATTCTATTAACTTTGGACATGCATGAATTCGATGTTCGTCGGAAGTGCAAATAGGGCATTGCTTGCGATAGTTATTTTTGCGTTTGGACTTTGACGATTGCGAAACTTGGTTTGTCGAGTAATTCGTTTTGGGATTGTTATAATTTCGGCTATAATTGGAACCTTTTGAAAAGGGTGGTTTGTTATTGTTGTTGGATTGAGATGAAGATGATTTCTGCGTGGAGTTTTCAAGCTTCTTTCGTGAAGTTTCCAGCATCATAAACTTAGTTTCGAGAAAATTAAGGAAATCTTCTAAAACGGGCAACTCTCGCGGGGATTTTAAAGTTTGTAGATAATCCTCATATGTATCCGAGTCCAGTTTTTGGGACAATATACATACGAGGAAGGGATCCCAGGAAGTCACATCGACTCCAAGGTTCTTGATAGCATTTACGCTCTCGTACGTAGTGTCGTGAATGCGTTTTATATGATTTGCCGACTGTTGCTGGTTTGCAGGGATGTTCATGATGTTGTTAAGATGAGATGTAAAGATCAGTCGTTTATTATTATAACGATGATTAAGGATATTCCAGCACACTAGATAATTGTCGGAGCTAATTTGGAGATGTTGGATTAATTTTTCGGGTTCACCTTTGACCTTACCCTTTAAAAACTGCATCTTTTGTGCATTCGACAAAGAGGGGTTATTGTGCACTGCTTCGGTAAAAAGATCTTTGAACGAAATCCACTTATTGTAGTTTCCCTCAAAAGCAGCTATCTCCATTTTCGGGGTAGATTTTTCAATATGCGCGACGGACCACATTTTCTTATTGATGTCTTTCTTGATTTTGTTATAATATTTCTCGTAATGAGTAAATTGTTCTTCGTACTCGGGGTTCGATCCGCCACACTCGTTGTCAAGCTCCAAATGAAGCGAGTCAATAGCCGCCCAACGAGATTGTATTGTCTTCAGGAGGTCTTCGAACTCCCATTTTTCCGTGACGAGATCAAGGTCGATGTTGGAAGATGTTCTTAAGAAAGCCTTAAAGTTGGTAGCTTGCTTTTTTAACAGTATTTCGGCTCTACTCTCTTCAAGAGCCGGAGTTTTAGCAGCAGCTTGGGATGCGAGGTTTGAAGATTGAGATTCCGCAGTAGGTTGGAACGTAGGAGGTTTCAATTCAGGGGTTTGCGGTCTGTTTGCGAGAGGGATATAGTTCTGAATAGTAGATTTAATGTTGTTATATTTTTCAGTCATTTGATCGTATTGATTGGTACTGAAATATGTATGAGATTTATCACCAAAAGATAACAAAGTCATATGATTATTATGGAACTCTGTAAAGTATTGTTCCAAGGTAGCTAATCGACGACGTAGGTAGTCCGAGGTCTTGCGCTCTGCACCATCCTTCTTGAAATTGGTGAAGAGCCCATTTATGGCTTCGATCAG
The DNA here is from genome assembly GCA_950005045.1 of Agrotis exclamationis. NCBI lineage: Eukaryota > Metazoa > Arthropoda > Insecta > Lepidoptera > Noctuidae > Agrotis > Agrotis exclamationis. Next base: position 16,011,715 of record OX465441.1, read on the forward strand.
TTGATGTTGGGTTGATAAAATGTCTTCCATTTTCGACATTATAGGGATAAAAAGGAGACCTTACTTGTACTGAAGGCTTCTTTGGAGATCAAATGTCCTTGCGATGGCTGCAAGAACAAACCTGGAGTAGCAGCGCGATGAGATGATGCGATGCTCTCGTAGAACCAGGTTCAACAGGATCAGCAGGATGATGAAAGTTTTGATTCACTCAATTCTGTTCACCAGGGTCTGGTTACAAGTTTCAAACGAGACACTCACACTGTACAGTTAGTAGATACACGAAATACACTAATGCACACGCGTCGGTCCCGCTATAATAAGCTCGAAGGACCAATGTTCGGGGTTAGGGTGAGATTAAGATATACTAAGATTGAAGATTGTAAAGATTGATATATTTCAGTACTTAATACAAATGGGATAACAATTAAAACTAATGAGGTGAATAGGATGAGATTGAGTCGCGCCCGATATGCTATCCGAAAGCGTACTGACTATTTTACTTAGGTGATACATAAAATATTCAATGCATATAGCGCGGTGTCGCAATTACGCTGACATGTTATTATTGTTCGGTGATTGACCCGAACAGCATTGTTTGTATGGGTGCTGTTGTTGATTCAATACATAGCACAAAGTATTGAATTGCTTTTGAATGTCAAACTTTATAAGGAAGTACAATTGGGGGTTTTTAATTAATCATCGGGTTAATAATGCTTTATCACCATAACACCGACAATCAAAGCATTTTATTTAGAAATATATTATGAATGAATGTCGCCACTAGTAATAAATTTAGATGAAACAGTTAAAAATGCAATAGAAGAGTGATGTGTGGGTGTGAAGTACGGGCAGTGTCGGGGCGGTGTGGTGTGTGGTGTGTTGAGATACATACTGGCGGATCTCGTCCCTTGTGCGGATGTACGGGTGTAAGGCCAGCATGCCTCCAACTGCCGCTCTTATCGCTCTCGTAAAACTAAACCAACACCTTCATGTACTTCGTTCGTACGCCAATAAGCGGTATCTTAAAACATTGAAATTTCATTTTTTGTGAAATATTAAGCAATTGTTAAATTGATTCCTCTGTGCTCTAGTCTCTTGTGGTCTTCTAAAATTGCTTTTCACATGATCTATTTAAACGAAACATAGTTATCTTCACTTGAACATTAAGAAAAAAAAAACAGTAACAATAATAATGTATTTTATCTACTCTCATATCGTTAAATTCAAAATACAAAACTCAAAACGAGTTTATAATGACGTACTTTACACACAGTATATCGAAATGAAATTAAAAAATTAAATTATGACACTATTTCTCTAACAAAATAATGGTATAATAAAATTTGTTTTCATTACGATACAGATTACAGATCATAGATACATCCATTTGATTTTTTATCTGTGGCTGCGCGCGCTGTGGCCCATGCGCGGTGATAACGGGAATTTTGGCGGCATAATACTGTGTCAATCTTTATCTTTTATTTGATAAATTCGTGTTCAATGAAAGTAGATAAAGTAGTGTATGAAACTGTACATAACTAGGTATTATACACTCGTGTGATGCTTTTAAAATTACAGATTTGTTGAGTTACCGCTTAGTGTGTTACGCGAGCAGTGCAGTAGTTAGTAGGTGCGGGCTCTTGTACTCGCTGTTATGACCTCAATAATGATTATGTTGGTGTTGCAGCAAATGTTTTCATTTTATTGACTCTCCACTTTTATTGACGCCTCTGAACTGTACGCTTACCATAAACATCGTAGAAACGGGATTTATCGAAGAGAGAATCGACAAAATGATACATTGGAAAAACATTTCTATAGTCCTAAGCATGGCGATGTTTGACATGTAGAAAAGAAATATTAATTCTTCTCTTCGGTCAACTAAAGTCTACAACGTAAAACATGCCGACAATATTTTCTCTACTTCTGTCACGTGGGAGAAGACACATTTCTTCTGTACAAAAACAATTTGTCTACATTATAACGCACCTAGACAAAATTATGTTTTTGGTGTTTATTGATTAAAATTGATTTGTAAAAGATGTTCTGGTCCTCTCGTCGCCATCGCATCAATAAATAATTTTATTTGTATTGAAAACTTGAAAATTTTACAACTTTTTTTTTGTTAACAATACGTTTTAGTTCAGGCTAACATGTACATCACTACCTACTTCGCCGTTGCTATGGAAAGAAAACACGTCTTTTCTTGGTAAATAGAGATGGAATCGCAAGGCCATGCATGCTGGTGCACTCGACATGTACAACAATGTACGTACACTGCAGCACGATACAAACAGAGCGCCAGTCAGAGGTGTGGCTGTACTAGGTGTGGCGTCAGTCGCCTCCCAGTTGTAATAGATCGAGCTCAACATAATTATGAACCAGATGAATGGTCATCATTTTAAAATGATACTAATCCTTACCGTTCTCTTTCTCGCTCTCTCTCCCTCTCGCGTATTTCCCTCTCCCGCTCTCGCTCGCGCTGCTCCCTGCAATAAACGTTTATTTTTTCAAAAATACCAAGACAGCGAAACAACTATTTTTATTATCTACTAGCTTCTGCCCGCGACTTCGTACGCGGATCCTGTTGCTTATGCCAGTGACAACGGGGTCGTCAAAATCGAAGATCTGAAACGTCTGATGTCCAATACCAAGAGCCCGGGTAAAAATAAAAAAATGGGAGTTTCGGCCAGTAGAGTCATATTTTTAATGATATGCCATCGTCATCGAAAATCAGTCCTAAAGTCTTACCGCCTTCACCGCGTGGAGGTACTCTCAGCTTATGTAATTTTATAATTACACAGTGAAATTAGCGGTAGCTTTGATTTCCACATCAGACGTTTCTGATCTTCGATTTTTATAAGTTAACAGGAAATGCCCATCAGACTGAGCAACTTTTTCAAAGACGTTATTCCTATATGTGTTATGGTGTACCGAGGCTCTTGGAGTTCCACAACAGGTGTTCCAGATCTTCGATTTTTATAAGTTAACAGAGAGTGCACATCAGATTGAACAACTTTTGCTGAAACGTCATTCCTTCATATGTTATAGTATAGCTGGGCTCTTGTAGTTCCACATCAGGTGTTCCAGATCTTCAAATTTATTCTCTCAGCAGAAAATGCTCATGATGTGGAATAATTTTGGCTATGGCACCATTTTTGTATCCCTTATAGTTTAGCTGGTCTGTTGCGGTTCTGCATCAGGTGTTCAAGATTCCAAGATAAATTATAGCCTATGTGTTGCCCCGACTTAATATCTTTACGACAAAAAATCATTCAAATCCGTCCAGTAGTTCCGAAGATTAGCGTGTACAGACAAACAGACAGGATTTTTTTTTTTGGATTCGTGCTCTATTACTGTTTCTAAACGCCCCTCAATTATTTTTTTTTATTATTCAATGTACAGACAGTTTTTTTACTGTTTTATTATATGTATAGATAATATATTATACAGTGTGTCCGGACACGAACTAGCGATACTTGAAGGGGATATTATAGACTCATTTTCATCGAAAAAACTGCTTTTAAAAAATTCTTACTCCAACACCTTGCGAATGGCGGCCATTTTATTTTATGATCGGTCGAATTGGGGTAGGTATGTACAATAAAATGGAAATATCTTTGAATCCAAGAGACCTACATATGTACATGCAAATGACATTCACATTTTTTACTCTAGCTCGAAAAGTACCCCGGTATTTTGCTGTAAGTAATAATTTTTTTTAAAGCAGTTTTGTCGATAAAAATTAATAGATTTAAAAAATCTAAAAACCCACGTTTTTAAATGTCCTAAAAAGAAGAAAATAACCCTACGGGGCTGAGAGAGGGGCCACTCAAAACGTGGGGGCGTATATTATATAAGGGATTATTTATGGGATATATTTACATAACGTGAGATCATAGGTGTAACTTGCAAAGATACGCCCCCACGTTTTGAGTGGCCCCTCTCTCAGCCCCGTAGGGTTATTTTCTTCTTTTTAGGACATTTAAAAACGTGGGTTTTTCGATTTTTTAAATCTATTAATTATTTTATTATTTTTATCATTGTTCATCGGGTTTGAAGCTACCCTGAAAATTTCAGCCTGCTAGCTTATCGGGAAGTGCCTCAAAACCTGTCCGCCATCTTGGACGTCCGCCATATTGGATTAATAGCCTAGCCTAGCTTAAGCCACATGACTATTTTTTTCGTATTCCTGACAGCAAACCCTTTCATTTGATACCCATATCACGGGGGTGGATTTCAAACAGCCAGTCTACCATCTTGGACGTCCGCCATATTGGATTTAAGTCACGTGACTATTTTTTTCGTACTCCTGATAGCAAACCCTTTCATTTGATATCCATATCACAGTGGTGCATTTCAAATAGCCTGTCTGCCATCTTGGACGTCCGCCATATTGGATTTAAGTCCCGTGACTATTTTTTTCGTATTCCTGACAGCAAACCCTTTCATTTGATACCCATATCATGGGGGTGGGTTTCAAACAGCCAGTCCGCCATCTTGGGGAGGCCGCCATATTGGATTTGTTATAACGTTTCTTAGCTAGTCATGTATTGTCATCAGAACTCAAAGCGTGTACAAAATTTCAGCCTGCTAGCTTATCGGGAAGTGCCTCAAAATTGAGTTGCAAAAGTCCAACCGGAACGACAAACAAACAAACAAACAAACAAGAAAAGTGAGTTTATAAAAAAGTGAGTGTATAAAAACGTGGGAAAAACGTGGGAAAATGAGTCTTTAATATCCCCTTCACGTATCGCTAGTTCGTGTCCGGACACACAAAATTCAAAACAGACTGACTGACTGATCGATCAACCTAGAAGCATGAAAATTTGTACAAGCCTTCCTTTTATGACGTAGGTGAGCACTAAGAACGGGGTAAGTAATATATGATATAACTACAAAATCTCTAATATTTACAAGAGATAACAACTGAATATATAATTTTATTTGATATAACAATCTTTTAATATAATAAACGATTGACATAATTTTATAATGACTAATTTCTATAATCATAACAATCAATGAATATAAAATCGTTTTGTATACCACTCAAAAGACATAAAACTTATTTGGTCTAATTTTTTTTTCTTCCTGGTATGTAATCTAACTCTGATGTACCTAGTAATAGTACCACCTACCATGAATGCTCGACGGAGCCCCGCTTCGCGGGGCTCCTATTTCTGAGTGCAAGGTTTAAAGTAACCTAACACGAAGGAGATGGCGGGGTCTTTCAGACCCCGCCATCCCCTTCGAACCTAACCTGTCCGTGTCGGGGTGCCCCAAGTCCCGAGCTCGCTTCGCTCGCTCTTGCATCCTAGGTCAAATAACTGATTACTACCTGTCATGCTGGCTCGACGGAGCCCCGCTTCGCGGGGCTCCTATTTCTGCGTGCAAGGTTTAAAGTAACCTAACACGAAGAGGATGGCGGGGTCTTTCAGACCCCGCCATCCCCTTCGAACCTAACCTGTCCGTGTCGGGGTGCCCCAAGTCCCGAGCTCGCTTCGCTCGCTCTTGCTTCCTAGGTCAAATAACTGATTACTGCCTGTCATGCTGGCTCGACGGAGCCCCGCTTCGCGGGGCTCCTATTTCTGCGTGCAAGGTTTAAAGTAACCTAACACGAAGGGGATGGCGGGGTCTTTCAGACCCCGCCATCCCCTTCGAACCTAACCTGTCCGTGTCGGGGTGCCCCAAGTCCCGAGCTCGCTTCGCTCGCTCTTGCTTCCTAGGTCAAATAACTGATTACTGCCTGTCATGCTGGCTCGACGGAGCCCCGCTTCGCGGGGCTCCTATTTCTGCGTGCAAGGTTTTAAGTAACCTAACACGAAGGGGATGGCGGGGTCTTTCAGACCCCGCCATCCCCTTCGAACCTAACCTGTCCGTGTCGGGGTGCCCCAAGTCCCGAGCTCGCTTCGCTCGCTCTTGCATCCTAGGTCAAATAACTGATTACTACCTGTCATGCTGGCTCGACGGAGCCCCGCTTCGCGGGGCTCCTATTTCTGCGTGCAAGGTTTAAAGTAACCTAACACGAAGGGGATGGCGGGGTCTTTCAGACCCCGCCATCCCCTTCGAACCTAACCTGTCCGTGTCGGGGTGCCCCAAGTCCCGAGCTCGCTTCGCTCGCTCTTGCATCCTAGGTCAAATAACTGATTACTACCTGTCATGCTGGCTCGACGGAGCCCCGCTTCGCGGGGCTCCTATTTCTGCGTGCAAGGTTTAAAGTAACCTAACACGAAGAGGATGGCGGGGTCTTTCAGACCCCGCCATCCCCTTCGAACCTAACCTGTCCGTGTCGGGGTGCCCCAAGTCCCGAGCTCGCTTCGCTCGATACTAAATTTTTCTAATAACAATAGCATTCGTGAAGGCAAACAATCAAAGTCCAAAGGATAAGCCAAAGTCATCAAAGAAAATGGTTTAAACGTTAAATTATATGTTTCAAACGTTATCATAATGATTTTCGCTTAAATAAACGTTATATCAAATAAAATTATATGAAATGAGTTTTAGAGTAACACAAACATTATGTGTAAAGAAATTATATCAATCGTTGGGTATTTCTCACGTTGATTATATCATGTGAACGTTATTGAAATGAAAATATATCAAATAACTTTATATGAAATGAGACGCACCCCTAAGAACGGATTTTGCGAAATTCGACCCTAAAGGGGTTGTTTTTGGGGTTGATAGTTTGTATGAAACTTCGTTACTACAGGTGCTAGGCGTCTCAAATCTTTTCATGGCGGTTCTTTTTAAGACGTAAATGCACACCAAGGTGGAAATTTTTGAAATTCGACCCCTAAGGAGTTGTTTTTTGGCGTTGATAGTTTGTATGAATCTTAGTAACTACAAGTATTAGGAGCCTCAAATTGTGCAACCGGGTTCCTTTTAGGACGTAGATCAGGGTTGGAAAAAAAAACAGTTTTTTTTTTTAATTTTATAAAACAAACTGTTCAAAATGTTTTAAACAAGTGTTTTTTTTTTGTTTTTTTTTTAGTTTAGAGCATTATTTCAAATTAATTAGAATATGTTTCTTTTCTAGACTAGATCTTTATAAACTCGCCATAATAAATTAAATATTTACAAAAAAAAACGATCAATAGATAACATTTATTTGTATGTTGCGTAATCAAACGCTTCACATTCACCCGGCGACGCCGACGTAGGGACTTTCCTGGCGGGACAGGTGGCGCGTGCGGCGCGCCTCCTATTTGCAGAATAATTCATTGTAGTTATGGCAATTCCCCGCACCGCGGCGCGGGGAATTACCTTATGAACAATGAACTATTCTACGAATAGGAGAAACACCGAGCTACTTACATTTCTAAAAAATTGGGGAATAACCAAAAATCCTTTAAATTTCTTTCGACAGCCAACATTAGGGATCGAAGTTTACGTTTTTTATATGACTAATGTTGTTTATTAATTTTTTTGAAATTATTATGCTAATGTTTCAAAAATAGGTGTTATCTTGTCCCATACAAATCCTAGTACTTAGATATTTTTGTTTGATTGAATGAAATACTTAACATAACAATAATGTTGGCGGGTCTGGGCATTTGTGTATGTGAGTTTATATATTTGTAAACGCACCCACGACACAGGAGAAATTAGTGGTGTGGGGCAACGTTTTATTAAAAAAAAATGTTTAGGTAAGTTAATTACAATGCCAATGAAAGTTCAAAAATATAGGTAACAGCAATAGAATTGGTTTTATTTTAATTGGTTTGAACTATTCAGACTCAAATATTATTTTATTTTCATTTTATATTGTTTATAAACGCCATGAATAGTAGTTTTAAAACATGTTTTTTTTTGTATTGTTTTATACAATGTTTTAAACTTGTTTTAATTTTGTTTTTAAACATGTAATAAAAAACACTGTTTAATTTCAAACTGTTTTAAACACTGTTTTTAAACATGTGTTTTAAAACAACTTGTTTTAATCATGCCAACCCAGACGTAGATGCTCACCATGACAGGATTTTGCGAAATTCGACCCCTATGGGGTTTGTTTTTGGGGTTATTAGTTTGTATGAAACTTTGTTACTACAAGTGCAAGGCGTCTCAAATCTTGCACGGCGGTTCTTTTTACCGACTTCAAAAAAAAAGGAGGTTATCAATTCAACTCGTATGTATGTAATATTTCCAGATCTGCCCAGTTTTCATATATGTTAGTCTATGTCAGCGTCTAAACAAATGTGCAGAATTTCAAAAGTTTATGTATGTATGTTTTTATGTTTGTATTCGCATACGAGATCTCGTATGTTTGGTCGCGATTATCTCGCGTTTGGCTGCACCGATTTTGATGCGGTTATCACAAAAGTATTTGTTACATTCTACGAAGGGTTTTAGTATATAACAATCATGGATATCTCGTGACGTTGACCGCATAGATCCGTTTTGTTGCTGACTTGGATTAAAGATTTATAAAGACGCAGATTATGGGGTGCTAAGACAGGAAACCTCCACGTGCGCCCGTGGACTGGAATTCCCTCTCGGATACGTCCGGGGGGAAAACCAGTTTTTCGGGCCGGTGCACCCTGGGATGCGGGCAAAAACTCTTCCTTAGGCACACATGTGCCTAAGGGGTCTCTTTGCCCGTATGCGAATAGCCTGTCGGGTGGACGCTCCAACGCATGTATGCATAATTTTTCTTTCAGAAGTCGGTGCCTTTATTTTTTTCATTTCATTGTCTTTTTTTGCCACCGACTTCTGAAAGAAAAATTATTTTGTAGGTTATTTTACCCTTCTTTGTGGTTGTTTTTGAAGGCGGTTACATTTTTTTGAAAAAGTTTTTTATTTTACTCTTTTTAGTTTAAATATTCAACTGAAATTCTTGGCAAATAAATTATTCTCTTACATGTATGTACACTAAAATTTTGTAATCCGTAGCACCGGTAACAATATCGCTCAAGTGCACAATAAGCAAATAAAATTCCCTATCTCAAAAACTACTGAACCGATTTTGATGAAACTTACAGTATTCCGTAAGTAAAACAATACTTAGTACAACAAAAAAAGAATTACTTAAATCGGACTTATAGTTCCGGAGATATGCGAACACAAACTAAATCAGTCGATGCCTACTCCAAGCCGTTGAGGAGTTGTGCCTTCCATCATCAGCTCATCCGCCTGAGATGATGATTGGCAGATGCAAATACTTGAACAGCTTTAGAAAATTTAAGAAAATGGTACTATGTGCCTATAAAATTTGAAGGTTGCCCTCGATTTCCCTGGGATCCCATCATCAGATCCTGACCTGATGATCATGGGACCACTTGGAAAGTATACCCTTTCAAACAAAAGAAAAAATTTCCAAATCGGTCCAGGCGTCTTCGAGAAATCGGGGAACATACATAAAAAAAAAAAAAGATTCCGACGAATTGGGAACCTCTTCCTTTTTTTGAAGTCGGTTAAAAAACAAAGCCACCGACTTCCGAAAGAAAAGTTATTTTAAACTTTTTTGTGTTTTATTCGAAGTCGGTTTTTTTTTTATAAAAAGGTTTTTAAGACATAAATGCTCAACAAGGGGTTGTTCTTGGGGTTGATAGTTTTGAGACTCAAATTTTTACATAGGGGTTCTTTTATGGACGTAAATGATACCTAAGACGGAATTTTGTGAAATTCGTCCCCAAAGCGGTTGTTTTTGGGGTTGATAGTTTGTATGAAACTTAGTTACTACAAGTGCTAGGAGCCTCAAATTTTGCACCGGGTTCCTTTCTAAGACGCAGATGCTCACCATGACGGGACTTTGCGAAATACGACCCCTCAGGGGTTGTTTTAGGGTTGATATTTTGTACGACATTTCGCTTCTACAAGGAGTATCAAATTTTGCAAGGGGTTCCTAATTAGCACGAAGACGTAGTTGTAGTGTGTAGTGGACGTAGTTGGCTCACCATGACGGGATTTTGCGAAATTCGACCCCTATGGGATTTGTTTTTGGGGTTGATAGTTAGAGGTCTCAAATTTTGCAGGGGGTTCTATTTATAACACAGGTTCTCACTAAGAGAGGATGTTGCGAAATTCTACCCCTAAGGAGTAGTTTAGGGGTTGTTTTGTCGGTAAGGAATCCCAAATTATGCATCGGGGTTATTTTTAGGATGTAGGTGTAGGTACTTCCCAAGACAGGATATTGCGGTTTGATAGAATTTTTGTTATATTTGGATTTAGATTTTCCAAAAGTATCCCTTAAAGAGGGTGGCTAAAAGTAGAAATTCACAAAAACAAAGTTCGTAAATCACGCGGACAAAGTCGCGGGCGGAGTGCTAGTGTCTATTAAAACTCCGAGATTTAAGTAAATCCGTTTATTGAGCTGAGTAGCATGGCACAGTACAAAACAATGTGTGTAACGCCAACCTACCCTCGACTCAGCGAATATTTTTATAAAAGAATATTCCACAAGATTGAAGGTACACATTATTACATTATAATTATGACAATTTTAAAGGAGAGTATTTTTTTGATTTCAGAGCGGAGCGAAGGATCCTAGAGTAGAATCCCGAGCGTAGCGATGGAATCTTAAGTAGAATGAGCGCTGAGCGCAGCGAGGGATTTGAAGTACTTCACTTGAGCTTAAAATAATGTTTCTCCCGTTGTGGTCGCTACACGTTATGACAGGGGTCAAAGGGTTGTTATAAAGAGGGTGACCGGGAGTAGAAATTGAAAAGGCATTAGAAACAAAGTTCGAAATTCGCGTGGAAGAAGTCCAAGGCGAAATGCTAGTAAAATAAGTATATATAGGGATCCTCAACAAGAAACGTGACATTTGACGATTTTTTTTTTGTTTGTTTTAGAAGTCGGTTAAATAATAATAATAATCATTTAAATTAAAAAGATTGTTATTTATATTATGGTTAAAACAAAAATGATTTACTGTACAGGTGTTTCACCTAAACTGCGTTTACATGACATAGTTAAACGAGTGTTACTCGGTAAGTTACCTTTCCCTTTCTCGTTCTCTTTCTCTCTCACGTTCTCTGTCTCGCTCCCGTTCATCCCGCTCGCGCTCCCGCTCTTTGTCGCGCTCCTCACGTCGGTCCTTACTCCTGTAACATAACACATTGTCAGCACAACTTTTACACACTATTTGATTTTGACAAAAAATACATGAACATGCTTTATTACCTGGAAGTGCTCCGCCGGCGACGATCTTTTTCTCTGACTTCTCGTTCCCTTTCTTTGTCTCGTTCTCTCTCTCGCTCGCGGTCTCGATCCCGGTCGCGGTCTCGCTCACGCTCTCGCTCTCGCTCGGCGGGGCGCTCGGTGCGCTCGTTGCGCTCGGTGCGCTCGGTACGCTCGGTGCGCTCACGACGCTCGGTGCGCTCGGACTCATCCTTGTTGTCTCGCTTGCGCCGCACCACCACCTCGGCCTCCTCCTGCGCCCAAACGAGGTCCGTGAGTGCGCGCTCGGACAGCTCCGGGCCGCAGTCCGCACACGAACAATATAACACAGGCCGCGCCGCGCTCACGCGAGGGTGGGGCCGCGAGGCGCGCGTCGCGTGAGCGCGGCCGACTCAATAAGTCGGACAAGTTCAGTTCATACGATTGAGGGTGCGGGCGCGCGCTACTGGAGTGGCCGCTCCCCGCCGCCGCCGCCGGCCGCACCTGAAAATCGCCACCTACTGACACTCGCACTGACGGTCGCTGTACACACACACACTGCCTCGCGAGCACCGCCCGCACGTCACGACTACATCGGGGTTCACTGCGCGGTGTGGTGACTCTCACTTGACACCGGTCACCGCGGTACAGGCCGACCAGGAATCATGTTCGTTTCAGAACATGTTCAGTATAAACTTTTGTTATCACTACACCGCACAATGAAGTCCTAAGAATCACAAGATGTAGTATTTCAGCGTGCGGCGCGGTGCGGGGCGCGGGTGATGTACTCACTTGTGCTGCTGCGGCGGGTCCCGCGCGGCTCGCGGCGGAGCTCGCGGCGCCTCCAACAACCACGGAACAATATCAACTTGACGTTGCCTGAATGTTGTGTTAATGAGGGGCTACAGAGGGAGGAGCTCGTCAGATATCACTAACAGAGAACAACACCGCGTCTCTTTATATTTTCTACCAAAGTTCGTGTAAGCACGTCGGATGTCGATTGTTGTCTCAATTAAGTTTACTTAGTTTTAATCCACGACCCTGTCTTTTGAAGCGCAGAGACGCAGAGGCGCAATGACGGTCTGTGGAGTCCAGTAACTGTCATGGATGTGACGCGCGCCGCTCCAAACGACCTGCGACCGCTTACGTGCTATACATTATATTAATGCCATAGCAGTAGAGAAACAGGCACCGTGCGCCGCCGTCCGGATGAGTCTAATGCAGACGACGCAATATCTGATATGCATGCAAATATAGACCTTATAGCAATGGTTTACATCACTATTGGAAAAAGCCCACAGAGGGGCGAAGGAAACACGAGAACAATCAGGACGGCGATAGGTCCAACATTTGCGGACGACGGCCGTCTTTAGCACACACTAAAGCGTGTGTGTGTGTGTGTGTGTGTGTGTGTGTATGTGTACATGTGTGTGTAGCATGTCTGTTGGTGTGTATGTTGGCATTGGGGGGTGCGTGTTCGGTTATGTCCGTACAAGTGTCTTGATGGTGAATATTGAATTCTGGAGAAAAGAAAAGTTTTTTGGTGGCTTTGCTTTCTTATTTCATTTATTTTATTGCCACCGACTTCCGAAAGAAAAGTTATTTGGTACGTTATTTTACCCTTTTTAGTGGTTGTTTTTTAGAGTTATAGATTCGTCATGTCTGTCTGTCTGTCCGTCTGTATGTCACAGCCACTTTTTGTCGAAAGTATAAGAGCTATCCTGTTGAAACTTGGTAAGTAGATGTATTATGTGAACCGCATTAGGATTTTCACACAAAAATAAAAACAAAACAAATTTTGGGGGTGCCCCTCATACTTAGAATTGAAACTCAAAAATGTATTTTATCACCAAACCCATACGTGAGGGGTATCTATGAATAGGTCTTTAAAAATTATATTGAGGTTACTAATATCATTTTTTTCTAAACTGAACAGTTTGCACGAGAGACACTTCCAAAGTGGTAAAATGTCTGTGTCCCCCCCCCCCCTGTAACTTCTAAAATAAGAGAATGATAAAACTAAAAAATATATATAATATAGACCTCAACAAAAACTTCCAACGAAAATTGGTTTGGATGGGATACAGTTAGCAGTTTTTGAGATATAGTACATTTTCAAAAACCGCAAATATAACTTTGCCATTCATACAAACACTATGAAAAACAAACTTATTTTTATTGTTTGTGTATATTACTTACTAATCTCAATATAATTATATCCCTAATCTATGCTTGCTACTACGGAACCCTTCATGGGCGAGTCCAACTCGCACTTGGCCGGTTTTTTTTAGAAGTCGGTTACATTTTTTTAAAAAACTTTTTTATTTTACCCTTTTTAGTTTAAATATTCAACCCAAATTCTTGTCAAATACATAATTTTCTTACTTATATGTACTAGAATTTTATTATCCTTAGCACCGGTTATAACATCGCCCATGCAATAAGTAAGAACACCAAAATAAATGTTTTTTTATGGGACCAAATGGCAGGTATAATGCATCGAACAATAACCCATATGGATCATTAGTATAAATGAATTAAGACCAAATACAAGATAGCTGCTATAAACCGTTAAGGAATTCCCGGAACTGTTCTTCTTCTTCATCATCAGAACCCTAATGACAGTTACAACCCGGTGTAAAGTTCACATCAATATAAATGAATTAAGTCCAAACACAAGGTAGCTACTGTAAACCGTTGAGGAATTCCCTGAACTGTCCTTCGTCTTCGTCATCAGACCCCTAATAACAGTTAAAAGTCATCTAGGTGTAAAGTTCTTATCAATACAAATTAATCAAGCGCAAACACAAGATAGCTGCTGTGAATCGTTGAGAAGTTCCCTCGACTGTCTCTCGGCTCCATCATCAGATATACTCCAGACCTTAATTAAATTGTAGTGCTTTGAAATACTTAATGAAAAAATAATAATTTACTAAATCAGTCGACGCCTACTCCTTACTGTTAAGGAATTGTACCTTCCATCATCAGCATGAGATGATGATTACTATACTGAAGTACTTAAATTATTTGATATTATTTGCGAAAAACGATGTGTGGGCCTATAAAATTTGAGGCTTGCCATCGATTTCTCCAGGATCCAATCATCAGATATTGAAATGGTGATAATGGGACTACACGGGAAGCACCAGCTTTCAAATAAAAAAAAATACAGTCGAATTGATAACCTCCTCCTTTTTTGAAGTCGGTTAAAAATAGATGGATTAGACGAGGCATGACATAAATAGCCTGCCAAGTGCGTGTCGGGACGCACAAAATTGTAATGTGGATTGGAACATACAACAAACATAGGTGCATATGCCGTAAATGAACAATGTTTTCTGATAAGTTATGTTTAGAACAATCTATAATTTGGTAACTATTACTCGTAAACTGGTAAAGCCTGCTAAGCTGTGATAGTTATAATTTTAATTTCGTTATACAGAGTATCCCTGAAAGTATGGATCAAATCGAATACGAATATGTCAATCTTATTACCTCTGAGACATTATGGTGCTATTTTTTTTTCGGATCAAAAGTTATGACCATTTATAGGGTTCCGTAGCCAAATGGCAAAAACGGAACCCTTATAGATTCGTCATGTCTGTCTGTCTGTCTGTCCGTGTATGTCACAGCCACTTTTTGTCGAAAGTATAAGAGCTATCCTGTTGAAACTTGGTAGGTAGATGTATTATGTGAACCGCATTAGGATTTTCACACAAAAATCAAAACAAAACAAATTTTGGGGGTGCCCCCCATACTTAGAATTGAAACTCAAAAAAAAAATTTTCACCAAACCCATACGTGTGGGGTATCTATGAATAGGTCTTTAAAAATGAGGTTACTAACATCATTTTTTTCTAAACTGAACAGTTTGCGCGAGAGACACTTCCAAAGTGGTAAAAAGTGTGTCCGTCCCCCCCCCGTAACTTCTAAAATAAGAGAATGATAAAACTAAAAAAAAATATATATTGTAGACCTCAACCAAAACTACCAACGAAAATTGGTTTGGATGAGATACAGTTAGCAGTTTTTGAGATATAGTACATTTTCAAAAACCGCAAATATAACTTTGCCATTCATACAAATACTATGAAAAACAAAGTTATTTTTATTGTTTGTGTATATTACTTACTAATCTCAATATAATTATATCTCTAATCTATGCTTGCTGCTACGGAACCCTTCATGGGCGAGTCCAACTCGAACTTGGCCGGTTTTTTTCTTGTTTGGATAGTCAACCAATAGCTACCTAAAGATTGAAATTAAATTAAATTCTCTAACTTTAAAACTACTCAGAATACCTTCAAAGAATCTCTATCTATATCTAAGTATTAGAGAAACTTCACCAAGGCATAGAGATTCTTTGGAGGTATTTATTCATCTTTGGGATGTTCTGAAATGACCTCTGCCATGCCCCTATTTGATTTGATCCATACTTCCAGGAACACCCTGTATTACTACCGTGTATTTATTGACACACCTAAAGACAATCGTTAAGCTAGTAGAGGGAGGTACCCCCCGTACTGGGGTCTAACGAAACTTTAGTACTTTATAGATTAACCTTTTTTGGTCTTTCTCTGTCGCTTATCATTTTTTTAATTTACATACTAAGCATCTCTTAGGTAAGCTCCAGAAGGACGAACATGACATGAATCTATGTATATGGGTTCCTCGCTGACTATGGAACCCTAAAAAAGAGTATGTAACAAAACGTGTTGCCTCGACATTATATGATGGACCAAGAGCAGGCACGTGTGGTGTGAGTGCATGTTGTGTTGACGTGAGTGTGTGTGTGTGTGTGTGTGTGTGAGACTCACCTCGCTCCCGCGGCGCGGCGGCTGCTGGCGGCACCTACCGCGACAACACACTGCACCGCTTTACTACACCACACACACCTACTTACTGCTCTCACTTCACTACATCACCACTTCCACCTTGTTCACTAAATAGCTTATCAGTTTTAATAAAACCTATCTTAAGCAGTCATAGCGGGGCCACATTAACGACATTTCCCGTTCATTTTCGCGATAATAATCTTTAACTTTATGTTTATTTATGTATAAACGTCTATTAACGCGATAATGAACAGCATTCTGCGGTATTGTGGCCCTAATATTTAAAGAGGTAGAAATATGACATCATCATTTGTTTCAGTATTTCTTAACATACAAAAATGGCACATTGTATTTATTCCATTAAATACCGCAATCACACTTGGTTGTTTCAGGATCAGATGTGTCTCGGTAATATCAGAGTTTGAGTAAAATATTAATAATTTGGATACCATGTCCATGACCATCCACCTTGTCATGTGAATTAAGGAAAACAATCAATTGTAATTACGGCTTTTCAATCTACTTTGAGGATAAACTTACAGCATCTTAAAAGTTCAATATCTGTATTTCAATATTGTGCTCGTCTTAAACTTCAAATGTATGAAGTGAATGATTCGCGTGTACATTATGTACTACGACATGTCGAGACGACTGCTGAATATTAGTGAAAGCAATCGCTTGTCAAGCCTTCCAATGAATATTACTGAACGAGTGCAGCGCGCCGCGCCTGCTGGTGAACTGAGCGCGAAATACAGACTGACGACTCAAGTAAGGCAGCCCACTTGATGTATTTTGTTACAACAAATGAGTGTCTGTGGAGTTTCTTGCCCGTTCTTCTCCTTACAGACTTGGAATAGGTGGTTACAGTTTTTCGCTACATACATAACATAAGACGAGCCCCTATCACTTACAGACTTACTACTAAAGCAGCAGAACAACTTTGTGTGTGTGAATCGTGTAGTAAAGCGGTGTTTCATGAAACCGTTGAGTAGAAAATCATTAGTATGATATGTAACGACATCCACGTGGTGGGCACCTGAGGACTGAGGACGGAGGAGGGGCAGGCAGAGGGGGGAGGGAGGGGGCGCGGCGGGTGCGGACTTACCTTCATACTCTCTCGGAACTTGCCGATCTCACGATGAATGACATCGCGTTTCTCCTCCGAGATGTCTGCCTCCTCCAGCACGCGCGCCGTCTTCGAGATCGCTTCCTCTGCAAACACACCAAGTGTTGTCAATATTTAAATATATAAAATTGTTTCCATCTGATGAGGCGCCACGACATAGTTTGTTTACCTTTCTGCAGCATCTCGTAGTTGTTGATGTCGTCCTGGTAGTCGCGCATGATCTGCAGCAGGCGGCGCTCGGCGGCCTCGTCCAGCGCCCGCTGCCGCGCGTCCAGGTACGACGCCTCGCCCTCCGTGCCCGGCGCGCCCGGCCCCGCGCCCGCGCCCGCCCCCGCGCCCGCCCCGCCCTCCGCCGACAGCCGCGAGCGCTGCTCCGCTGAGAACACACGCCACATTATTATTAGCTAACCCCGTGATGTCACTGCTGCTGTGACAGGAGGTACGCGACTCACTCTTGTAGGTGTCGACGAGCGCCTGCATCTTGCCGTCGGTCTTGGCCAGCAGCTGCTTGTCGGCCACCTGGCGGCTGTTGAGCAGGCGCACGCAGCGCAGCGCCGCCTCGGGGCTTGCGAACTCGCTGAAGCCGAACGTGGACACGCGCTTCCAGCTGAGCACGGGCCCGCACGCGCCCAGCAACGAGCGGATCATGGCGTCCGGCGCGCGCGACGATATGTTACCTGCACACACGCTGTCTCTATTACATTTGATTCACCCGGCGCGAAACATTAACGACCGCCGAATGTAATAAAAAAATGGGTTTTAGGGAATTCTATAAAGCCCAATTCTCAATTTGGCTTGTTTGTCAAAAAATTATAAATAACCGAAGGGGATGTGTCTTTTCAGATCATTTAAATTAAAGAATTTTTGGTGTTTTTAAAATTAGGCTTTTATAGAATTGGCTATTTGGAGAATTGACTTTTAGAGCATTTTCTATTTTTAGATCTAGTACAAAAAATTTTGTGCTGCAGTTCCTCGAGAAATTTAGAGTCACTAGACATAATTACTGTGTAAGTACTGTCAGTGCCCATTCCAAACTGTAGATCTCTATAAAGGAGAAGGCCAAGGATGGATTGTTTTTCAATCAACAAAATTATTATAGAACTTTTGGTTGGGACCAATGCTCTGTAATCATTTTGGCGATTTAAAAAGAGTGTCCATGTAGTTTCTTGCCCATTCTTCTCCATGGAGATCTACGCATTGGAATGGGCACCTACGGTACTTGTAACAGTTATCATGTCTTGTGAGTGGTACTGTACCTGTTTTGTACTATTTTATCTTCTGATTTTTGACAGTTTAAAAGTGCCAGTAACAGGCCTACTTGGAATAAATTGTTTGATACTGATTATTATGATTTAGATTTTTTGTAAAAATATTTCTCCTGTATTGGGGGTTTGTTTACAAACATTTTAAATTCACATACACAAACGCCCAGACCCAAACCAACTACTTGTGGATCTTCAAATACTATCTGTTTGTTTAATTGGTAGTGGAGCAGCTCGCGCTGTACGATGGTGTCTTACCTATGAAGACTGTGACGGGCGGCCCTTCAGGCTCCTTGGCTCCGTTGGCGTTGCGCGTGGGGCCGCGCGCGATCACGGCCTTGCCGGGCGGCGGCGCGGGCAGCAGAGCGCCGCGCCCGCCGCCCGCGCCGCTCGCGCTGTACGCGCCCACCATCACCTGCACACACCGCACGTGTCACCAGCACCATTCATTGGTATTGCCACGCTATTGGTATACAATGTGCCACACACGCTACGATACTCACGAGTATACAGGATCAATTTTCCAACTTGATGTGGATGGCTATAATATTTCGAATCTATGCTGAATATCGAAAAATGCTGAAAGGAATCACAAAACCCATTATGACGAAAACATAAAACTATCCATATCTGGATTTGGTCAGCATTTTATAAAAAAAAAAGCTTTTCAGAAAATCTAACCGCTTTCAAAATCTAACCACAAAAAAAGTGTATTAAAATATTTTTTTTTTATTTAATAATTATAATATTTTTAAGCTATTATCATAGCTTTTGTCGCGGGCTCTGGGCGCGCCGCGGCACTGAATTCCCAAAAACCTAACGAAAAAGCCTAAGGAAAATACCTGACACCAATGATATTATAAGTAAAAAGGTGTAGATACGTTATAGGCGCTCAGAAAGTGAAGCGTTCAAATGTGGTTGATTCACAAACCTTGACCTCAGTGCGACGTTGCCTAAAAGTCAAGCAATCACATATCATTCATAAATATACTATTTTTCTTAATATTTTCCCAAAATAATAAAACATTACGTTTCTATAATAATGGCGTCGTAAAAGAAAGAGTGCGACAACAAATTCTCTTTCTCTCTATGATGCCAACGTGCGGTGATTGGCACTGACAACATCTAGCTGTCACTTTTTTTTCTTATTGGTTTTATCAAGCTATCCTTTTTACTTGTAGTGAAATGTAATGTGTGAATAAAAAGTGTGTATGTGTGCAGCCTCTCGGCGCGGAGCATTTTTTTCTGTTGTTTTGTAAGTGTATAACATATCTATGACTTTATAATATCATTGCCTGACACCATCGGCATCGTCTAACGTCGTTTCAGTTCGGGAGACTTCGGCAATCGTAAAAATATCCGTTGTAAAGACAATTTACTTTTTCTAACTGATTCTAAACGGCCAGCCACAGACGTGCTCATAAAGGTACGGACAGACGTGCTCATAAAGGTACTGATAGACGTGCTCATTACTAGCACGAAAGCATGCTTTTATTGAGCAAGGGCAGAGGCGTAGCGTGCCTTGGCGGGGCCCCATATAAAAATTTGTTTGGGGGCCCTAAGGTAGGGTAAAGATTTATCACTCAAGAAAAAAAAATGCATTTCACTGTATCTACGCCGAAATATAAACAAAAAATTGGACAAAGTTCATAAAAAAAAATCAAGATGCGACTGATCAGTCCAGAGGTCGGAATCAGGTAGAGTTATTTTAATAGGTACTTGCATCGAAATGTTGATATTAATATGGATCTTCCCGGGATTTCTAATAGACAATCTTGTGCATAAAACAGTATTACATATAAATAATAATAATAAAAACACCTGAGATAGATTAGACAAACAAATTGTGTAAAAGTAAATAACTATTTTATTTAATAAACCATTAAGTTTTTATTAATTAATGTTTACGCACGTTGGGGGCCCCTGTGGCCCGGGGGCCCCGTATAATTGATACGGCAGATACGGCAGTAGCTACGCCCCTGAGCAAGGGGTAATTTTATTGAGGGAGAGAGAGAGAGAGAGAGAGAGAGAGAGAGAGAGAGAGAGAGAGAGAGAGAGAGAGAGAGAGAGAGAGAGAGAGGGAGAGGGAGAGGGAGAGGGAGAGGGAGAGAGAGAGAGAGAGAGAGAGAGAGAGAGAGAGAGAGAGAGAGAGAGAGAGGGAGAGAGAGAGAGAGAGAGAGAGGGAGAGAAAGAGAGAGAGGGAGAGAAAGAGGGAGAGGGAGAGAAAGAGGGAAGAGGAGGAGAAAGTTTCTTGACATTTTACTTGATTGACGTGGCCTAATTACTAGAGTAATAAATAAATTATAATTGCATAAGTTGATAAAAAATGCTATGCAATAGCTTTACCACGGCAGTCCCCGAGTACCACTTACTTTTTTTTTTATAAAAAAAAATTACTTCACATATAACTTTACCTTAATAACTTGATTTTGTTTTTAATTGATTTTTGCCACTAACTTCCTAAAGATAAGTTTTTTCACTTTTTTGAAGGCAGTTAGTTTTTGTCATTGTCAACCATTACAGCTTAGCAGCTGCTAATAGTCTCAAGTCTCTATCCTCAGACTCTTGACGGCGGTCATACCCAATTTAAGACAGTGTTCACATTGAGACTAATGAAATGACCCCAGGTATATATATATAGCTGCTGTCAACTATTGAAGACCTTTTGGAACTGACTTCACAACATAAGAGGGCTCTAGAGTTGATCTCATCATCACATCATCTCCACATCTCTGCTATACAGTAGTGTCCTCAGAATTAGGTTTGCTTAATTCCAATAGAATCGGTTCACAACTGAAAGTCAGTAGGAAAATTGAAACTAAAAATCCTTTTCTTCAACTCTTATGGACATTT
This sequence comes from Agrotis exclamationis, assembly GCA_950005045.1. Lineage (NCBI taxonomy): Eukaryota > Metazoa > Arthropoda > Insecta > Lepidoptera > Noctuidae > Agrotis > Agrotis exclamationis. Next base: position 16,032,894 of record OX465441.1, read on the forward strand.
TCATAAAAAAAAATTGAATTAATCTTGACTTTTAGAGTCTACCCCACTACATTCATCAAATGGCTGCAAAACACCAAGAGGCTCAAAAACTCATTTCTGAAGAAAATCACAGCCAAAGATCATTAAAAGGAGATGTTTTTTTTTTCCCACAATAATGGCCCAACCGTGTACCTCAAGGACAAAAGTACGAAATTATAGGAAAAAAATCGTAGATTTTGAATAAAAATATGTTGAATTTATTCGCGCATTTGTACCACCAGAAATCGTCGATCAAAGATGTTAAAACTTGCAACCCAATAATTTCAATCTGGTAATGTCATGATTAAACGTCTCCGATGATGCGTTTCGTTACTTCTTTATATAAACGTGTGAAAATCCAAAAATGTACTTTATATAATTTATTTATGTATTACAGATAAGTTTTTTATTTCTAGTACACATTTTTGTAAATAATCAAGGGAACAAAAATTAAAAAAATACATTTATTTCACATTTCGTATTATTTTTTGCGTTTGGTTATCTACCGGCCAAAAGGCCAGGGCTCCCGACCTAGACCGATAGTTTTTTTTTCTTTTGTTGTTGTTATCCATTTGTCATATTACTGTCAAATATTGAAACACTGATGTCATATTTTGACGTGATTTTGACAGATGAAACAGATTGACCATAGATTGACAGCCGTAAATGCTGTCATAAACGTTTCTTTGAACGCAGTTACGTTGCGAGGTAGTTTTTTTTCATAAACCTTTATTTCTTTTTCTATCTAGTATTGAAGGATTTTAAATACTGCTAAAAATACTAATTATTGGAAGGAATTTTAATAGTAATTTGTACCTCGGTACATATTTGGGCCGAAAAAAAAACACCTCCTTTAGATTATTTTAGTATGTAGGCGATTGACTCTTCAATTTATAAATGATGATATTGATATTTATAATAAGCACATCAAATTATCCCTATTTTATTTCACTTATTTCTATAAAAGATTTTCTACTTAATCACAAAAGGAAAAGGTTCAATCTGTAAAATTTTCTCATTTGACAGATTGGCCATTTCTTCATTGGCGGGCCCGGCCCAACACCAATAATGACAATCATAGTCATTAACACTGCACCAACAACTACATTCTTTGCATAACCTCCGACTAAACGAAATGCACACTCACACAAAAGCTTGTGTAGGATCTCAACAACTTCATAGAATTATATAAGTGCCAGTGTCAGTGCTGCCATGCTGGGCCAACCAATGAAGTGCTGGCGTCTCTACATCATTTTTATTTTTTATGTGATACTAATGATTGTAGTAAAATTAACAAATTGACTGACATAGGTGTCACCAGCAATAACTGATCATTCCGTTAATTAGGGGCTGATTTTCTAATTCTATTTACTCATTTAATGATGACATGATGACAGAATGATGACAGGCCTGTTGGTCTAGTGGTTAGTAACCCTGACTGCTATGCCGGAGGTTGTGGGTTTGATTCCCACCTAGGACAAATGTTTGTGTGATGAGCATGATCATTTGTTCTGTATCTGGGTGTAATTTATCTATATTTATGTATTTAAAATATATAAGTATTTATTTTAATAATTGTAATAAATAATTTATAATGTAAATTTCATGTTGGCAATAAAGGCTTAATAATAATAAAAAGTATTTATTTAACAGTTGTCTAGTACCCATAACACAAGCTCTGCTTAGCTTGCGACTAGATGGCGTTGTGTGATAGTTGTGGAATATTATTATTATTTCAACTGACATCTAAAGACCTGCACATAAAACGCTATGATAAGTACAACTGATGGCTGCTTCAATTCTAACTCTATAATTGTGTTCATGAATGCTGACCCTATCCCTGTGCATTGGGAGAAAATAAATTGAATGAATAATGGTTGCCACATGATCTCTGTGTCGCGTCAACTCCTACTTAGTCTGGTTCCATCGGCATCAGCGCTTCCGCTGGCAAGGTAACGTGCTGCACAACTTACGTGTGTGGGCATCTGCATCGTGACGACGCCCGGCGCGATCCCGTACGGCACCAGGGGCGGCCGGGGCGGAAATGACATCTTACCGCTTAGCACCTGTGCTTACTACCCTTTTCTCCACTGTAGAAGGCCAGAATTTTGAGGTTTCACCACAAAACCACCACCGGTGACGCGTACACTTTGTGTAATAATATTGCGAAGCAAGTAAAAACTACTACTCATATAAATTAAAAAAATATATACTTTAATAATTAGGATTCACTAGAAAACAAACTGAAACTCTCACAATAAACCACAATTCACTAGATTCACTTTTATCACCAACATGGTTACTTTGGCAGCCATATTGTTTTTACTGCATGTTTTTTAATCTGTGATGCAAAAGTTGTCGTTTACCAAATCGTTCAGAAAAACTCACAAGTAATTTTCCCGAGTGGGGAAAGCAAGTGTCAAAGTGAAAAGTGACATCTGTGTCCCAAAAGAACTGTCAAATCAAAGGAATTTTCTGAAAAAAAGCGTTTTATTGATGTAAAATGACTAGATGTTGTGTAAAAGACTGTAATAATGATGGAACATACAAATTTCCGACAATTCACACTATCAAGAAATAATGGGTAGCTGCTATGACTGCTGTGAGACCAAAAAATGTATTATCAATAAAGAAAAGCTATATAATAAACAAATATCTACCCTTGCGAAGCCGGGACAGGCCGTTAGTTGAATTTATTAATGAAATTCTATGATTATACCATAACTAAACAATCGAATACACCTTTCAAAATAATATCTACTTTTCTATTGGAGGTTAAGTATTGCATCGCTCTTTATATCATGAAATGGTTCGTCTGGTGGAAGAATTATCACCGGGACCGAGATTTGTGATAGTTGTGGTCTTAGGAAGTTAAAATTCTTATCATATTGCTCCAATCTATAAAATAGATGTAAAATTAGATGAAGAAGACAAACACAAAACTTGATGACATTTTTCTCAATATAGAATGTCAGAAGCAGTACTATATTCTTTGTAGAGGCTAGCACATGTAATACCTACTTAAAAATTACAATATTAACAGCTTCGCTGCCAGCTGATATATGGTGACATCATGGAAAAACCCAAGTTGTTTTTTTGTAATATATGCATGTGGGATGTGTCAATATTGTTATTTTGGATATATTTAGCTCTTTTTAGGAGTTTTAGTAAAGAAAAAGCAAAAAAAATAAAACCCGCGAATTTGCGGACCTGGCACTGAGATTGAAAGTTTCAACCCCAGTGCCAAGTCCGCAATTATGCGGAGTAGTTTCTTTAATGTATTTTGGTTTATTTAAAACTGTTTATGATATTTGAACACAAGATAATCGTAGTTTGCTTAATTCTAATACCTTTGGTAACATTTACTAAAGTCTTTCATAGGATAATATTACAAAAAATGTGTAAAAAAAAATCTGGAAGTAACTTACAATTACAACAAAAATAGCTGCATTTCTCTCAGTCTAATTAAAAATAAATACAAAAAAAACTTCTAAAAATAATTACAGTTTCCTAACCATAAAAAATAATGTTTTTTTTTTAATCTTCTATATAATAATTTTGTATTAGAACTTTGGTAAAATCAACTCACAAATTACAACTGTACGATCGCGGTCTAAATAAACATTTTTTACAAATAAAACTTCTAAAACTAATCAGAATCACACTGCCAGATGCAAATACTAAATCTTAGGTAACTAAATAAAAACAATATAAAATTAAACTTAGATGGACAAGTGGTATTCATCGAAACATTCGTAGCATAGGCCAGGTTTGTCATTACACATTTCGCAATGCCACATAGAGTCTTTTCGTTTTTTTTGTGTTTTAGAGCACATGCGGCACATTTTACGCTTCAAAAATCCTTTGGAATTCCTTTCTGTTATTTTACTAATTTTGTGCACTTCTCTACTATTTCTTACTCTGCTTGAACCAGCAACCACTGAAGTATTGTTTTCGGGTAACAGCTCATTTATCACAGATAAACGGTAATCATACAGTGTCATTTTCGGTTTGCCAGAATATTTGTTATAAATTTTGTATGAGTTTATAAAGAGAAGTTGAAAGGTATGGATCGCTATTTTCAGATACCAACGAAGTGTTTTTCTTTCACATGGATAAAATGCGAGTAACTGGTCTTGTCTATCAACTCCAGACATAAACTCGTTGTATTTTGCAATAGCTTCTGGCTTTTCAGTGATCTGGCCACGTTTATTGGCAACTGGCACCTTTCTGTCTTCATATTCTGTGGTAATGTACATCACTGGGCGTTTGTCTTTCCATTTTCCGATGTGTACACTTTCTTGAAAACGTGATATATTTTCACCTTTTTTCAGTGTTTTATTAGAAACATCCTTCGGATTTTCCTTCAAATCTTTTCGCAAGGTTCCAGTGCAGTACGTTTTATTTTCTAAAAGTCTCTTTGCCAAGTGGAAGCTGTTGTAATAGTTATCCATATACAATGAGTGGCCATTCTGAAGATGCTTTTCCATCAATTGCATGACTACTTTTTCCGCGTGCCCTTTTCCTGCCACTTCAGTGTCTTGGCTCCCTGCATAAACACGAAATTTGAGAATGAGACCATCTGGTTCAGTCAGCATGTACAATTTTACTCCATACTTATGTCTCTTATTTTTGATGAACTGCCTAAATTTAAGACGCCCTCTCCATAGCACCATACTCTCGTCCAAAGACAACTCTTTCGCAGGATAATAGCAGCTATCCATTTTTTGATTGAAATATTCAATCACGCTGCGTATTTTGCACAGTGGGTCTGGGTCATCCACTGCCTCTGAACTGAAGTGGAGACATCTCATTATAACCAGATATCTGTTTCTACTCATATATTGCCCAAAAATAGGTATAGAAAATAATCGATTTGTTTTCCAATAATCTTGTAGTCGGGGTAGTTGAATGAATCCCATGTGAAACAGTAATCCCAAGAATATTCTCAGCTCAGGAATATTCAATTCCTTCCAAGAATTTATTCTTGATCTTGCTAATACAGGATTTCCTAATAACTTGGCAGCTTGAATATTCGTTTTTTCGCAAATCATAGCAAGAAAATTATCTTCGAAGAAGAAGTTGAAAAATGTTATTGGAGCTTCTCCTGGGTTGCCGAAAAACGCATTCTGTTTAGTGAAATCTATATTTTGTAACTCACATGTCGTGGTCCACCCTACTGTGGATGTGGCAGTGCTTTCTGGTGGTTGCGACTCTTCGGATGGGTTCGGACTCGGAGGATGCGACAGCGGTAACAAATCCATAGCCGCATTTTGCTGAATATACCGCCGGTCAGCGGCCTCTTCTTCGTCATCTGATGAAATATCCAAGTCCTCAAAATGGTACTCATCGTCACTGTCATCACCTCCAAAGAGCTGATCTTCAATATCACTGTCCGTAATGTTATAATTTAATGGTACTTTACATCGTTTTGGCCTTGACGGCCCGGCTTCATCATCCATATTTGAACCTTATTTGTAATGCAATAAAAGTCAATATTCAAAAACCATAACTTGTAACGGTATTTTATATTATTCAAGCGCAGGGCCAGCCTCCAAACGTGTTGCCAAGCGCAGAGCCGGGCGCGTACTAATTCATACAAACCGAACGGCGCTACTCCGCATATTAGCGGGGCCGGCACCTGGGGCTCACCCCGCACCCCGCTAATTCGCGGAGCTGGCAGCGAAGCTGTTAAATCCCAACTACAAGTAAATGTGTGTTTAACGCAGAAGAATCAAATTTCTAGCTTCTCAACTAACTACTTTTTTTTCCTCTTGTAGATGCACCGCGGCGTCTTAGTTCTAGTTTTAGTAAATGCACTTGCATTGACGAATAATTTCCCATATTTGTTTTTTAGAATAAACTCAATATTTATAACAAAATACGTGTTTGTTTTTTGTACAAGCTATACAGTAATCTGACAACGATCGCAGCGACATCTACGAATAGCTTTGAGTTGCCATCCCCTTAGGGGGTAATTGTTTCACTGGTCGAAAGCTACATTATTCGTGAGTGGTATAGGCTATAAATGATAAAGATAATATCATGTTATAGCAACCCAAAGGCCAAATACTCGGCCAATAAGGGCATCACGTGGTCGCGTACCGCCAAGATACCTGTAAAGAACATATCGCGGTCTCTTTCCTACACGGGCGTCGCGCGCGTTGCCACTGCGCGCGTGTGGCGCCAGTCCGCCGCCTGCCGCCGCTTGCGCGCCACGCGTATTGCACGCTTAGATAGTTCCCGCGCATTACTTTGCCATTTGTATTGTCCTCGAATATCTTACTCCGAACTCTCGAAATAATAACAAATCAGTGTCTGTGTCTATACAATAAACTTTTACATACAAACCAGTGACTTTAAATACTATCATCCCTGAGACCTCTTCTCATATGTGGCGCTCAACGTGTTTTTCGTGTGACAATATTAGTGCATAGTGTCTAGAATTCAAAGAACGTTTTGTAGTGACGAACTAAAATGCCAGTGACAAGGAGTAGAGCGGCTAGTTTGAGTCGGAGAGATGATGCAAACGACGCATTCCCCGGCCTCTCGCGACCAAACACACCGCCAGCGGCGTCCGCCAACCAAGATGGCGACGACGCGTTCTCTTCACCGCGCGCCGATGCAAACGCCACGTTCTCCAGTGAAAACGTGGCGACGATTATCGCCTCTCTCCAACGCTCTCAAACCGAAGCGTTCCGGGAGTTGCTCAACTCGGTGTCGCGGACGAATGCATCCACCCCGGAATCACTCGCGCTACTAGGGCACAACACCCTAGCCCGCTGCAAAGCAACATTTTCCGGCCGACCAAAGGAGTCGGTTGAAGCATTCATAGACGCTATAGAGGCTTATAGTGACTGCGCGCAGGTTTCGGACTCAAACATCTTACGCGGCCTAGCCTACCTATTTAAAGACGAAGCAGCCACGTGGTGGCAAGGTATAAAATACTCCGTGTCGTCATGGCGGGAAGCTAGAGAAAACTTAATAAGTGCCTATGGTGACCGCCGGCCACCTCATCGTATATATATGGAAATATTTGCCACGCCGCAGGACAAAGAAAATACCGACATATTCGTCGCGCGCATTCGCGCCCTTTTCGCACGCTTGCCTAAGGGCGACATAACAGAATCTGCTCAAATAGATATGACATACGGACTCCTCCACAGCAGAATAAGGAAAAGGCTACGAAGAGAAGAGTGTCATAACTTCTACGAATTACTCCGCCTAGCACGGAATATAGAAGATTCCTTCGACGAGAAGAACAATGTGACACACACGGCGAGTGAGCGGCGAACACAACCGCAGTCAACATCAACGCCGGCTACACAATCCGCCGCGCGTGATAACGCGCCCGCTCGTGATAACAGACGCGCCCCCGCGCGTACGTACAACGACGGCGCGAACGCCGGTACCGCGGCGCAGGGCACGCTCGCCCCGCCCGCGCCCGCGCCAGTTCCAGCCGCTCCGCAGGCGCCTGTCCCAGCCGCGTCCCCCATGCCTGCTCCCCCAAAACAGGACTCCACAAGGAAGCAGAGGCCTACCTGTGCTTACTGCAGGAAGTTCGGCCACGCCAAGGAGCATTGCCGTAAGTTGCAAGCATTGCAGACCCCAGGTGAGAGTGATAAAACTGATAAACAACCTAGTGGTCAAAGTTTTTATTCTGTTCAATCTCGCGCGTCTAACTCTAGTAAAAACAATAACAATATTCTTTTAAAGTGTAATAGTGATGACGTGATTTCGTATCCTATTTCGTTTCATACAAAGGACTTTATTCCTCAAGAAAATGTGTGTAGCTATTTATATAAACAAAGGGCAAATATGGTTCCAAAATGTGTAGTTAATAATAAGTGTATTTCGTCAAAATGTGATGCTCATAATATAAAGGAGAATGCCCAAACACGTTCTACCAATTTTGATTGTAAAAATTTAAAGGAGAATGACCAAAAATGTTCTACCAATTTTTTTTGTAAAAATGTAAAGGAGAATGGTCAAAATTGTTCGTATAATATTTTTTGTAAAAATTTAAAGGGTAATGGGCAAAAATGTTCTTGCAATTTTATATGTACTAATGTAAAGGGTAATGCCCATTTATGTTTAACCGATGTATGTTTGTGTATAGATCGTTCGGGACCCTCTATTGGTCGAGATTTACGGCCAATCTTTAATATCTCCATTTTAGGGTTTGACGGCTCCGCGTTAATAGACACGGCCGCAAAACATTGTATTGCGGGTTATTCGCTATATACTCTCCTTCTACGTCAAGGTCATCCCCTCAGCTCTTCGACACGCGAAGTTAAGCTTGCCGACGGTGTAGTCCGTTCAATGGATGTACTCACAACAACGTTAGAGGTGCGCTTGAAAGCGGTAGCTATTACTATACCTTTTTTAATTTTTCCCGACTCGACTAATAACGAAACATTATTAGGCATCGATTTTATAACCGCCGCGGGAGTAGTTATTGATTTTCACAAAGAAATCTGGTATTTCAGTAACTTTGATAAAACAAAATATAATTTGAAATTCGAACCAATCTCGCGTCACGTGTCTTGCGCTTCCACAGATATTCTTAGGGACGATGAAGGTACGCACCTTAAACCAGCTGAGAGACAAGCTCTCGCTGCCGTCCTCTCCAGACACGCACGGGTTTTTCAAGCAGGGGGAGGTCCAACACCGTATGCCGAACACCGGATTGATACAGGTGAGCATCCTCCAATTGCTACTCCTCCTTACCGGCTTAATCCTTCAAAAAAGGAGCTTATGAAAACTGAAATAGATAAAATGTTAAAAGATGACATTATTGAAGAATGTGAATCAGCTTGGTGTTCACCGGCACTGATGGTGCCGAAGTCCAACGGTGGTATCCGCTTCTGCGTCGACTACAGGCGTTTGAATGCAGTCACCAAAGCTGATACATATCCGATGCCACGCATCGACGAGTTACTTCAGAGCACAAAACGGGACTGCTACATGAGCACGCTAGACCTTCGATCTTCCTATTGGCAGGTAATGGTTAAGGAAGCTGACAGAGACAAAACAGCTTTTGTCTGTCCTCTAGGTACTTACCGATTTAAAAGAATGCCTTTTGGACTCAGAAACGCGCCAGCCACCTTTCAGCGTCTTATCGACCGTCTCCGATCCTGCTCTGCTTTACAAAATGTAACTTTATTAGCATATTTAGACGATCTCTTGGTAATATCTGAAGGATTCCAACAGCATCTCCAAGACCTCGAGGCAGTTTTTAAACGTTTGACCGAGTTTAACCTCAATGTTAATAGGGAAAAGTGCGCTTTTGCCCGTGAGAGTGTTAAATATCTCGGTCACATCGTAACACAAAAAGGTGTTTCCACCGATCCTGACAAGGTGAGCGCTGTCCTCGAGATGAAAGTCCCAGGTAACCTGAAGCACTTAAGAACTTTTCTTCAAACATGCTCATGGTTCCGAAAATTTATACCCAACTTTTCTAAAGTCGCTGAACCTCTGACGCGCTTAACTAGAAAAAGTCAAGTCTGGTCTTGGGGCTCAGAGCAGACCCAAGCATTTAACGAGCTTAAGAGTCTACTGACCACAGCTCCGATACTTATACAAGCCGATTTCAGTCGTCCTTTTATTCTGCGAACTGACGCAAGTAACTACGCCTTAGGCGCAGTTTTATTACAGGGCGACGATAAACAGGAAAGGCCTATCGAGTATGCTAGCCGACTCCTCAACGCAGCAGAACGCAACTACTCCACTACGGAGCGGGAAGCACTGGCTGTAGTGTGGGCGGTAGAGCGTTTTCGGCCTTACCTAGACGGTCAACCAGTCGTGATTGGCAGTGATCATCAGCCTCTACGCTGGTTGCTATCACTTAAATCACCAGCAGGTAGATTAGTCCGTTGGGCCCTGAAGCTCCAATCTTTTGATATCCAATTCCAATATACCCCAGGGAAGGCGAATGTCGTTGCCGATACGCTGAGTAGACCAATTTGTTCCAGCGACACAAGCGATAGTTGCGGTGTCTGCTCTGTTATTTGCGATCTACCAGCCAAGTCACCTAGTCAGCTTCGCCTAGAACAAACTTCGGACCCTGAAGTGGATAAGATTATTAAAGAGCTAGAAGGACCTGATGAGGTTGCATCTAAAAGATGGTTAGAAAGGGGCTACCTCATGGATCAAGGAGTTCTGTACCGTTTCAATCCAGACTCTGAGAGTGAATCCCCTCAACTAGTCATACCTGCCGCCCAAATTGCAGCTATTTTGAAAGAGTTACACGACTCTCAAACAGCTTGCCATCCAGGCATCGACCGAACGTACCAGAGGGTAGCACAGCTATATTATTTCACAGGGATGCGGAGAATAATCACCGATTATGTTTTAGCCTGCATCCACTGCCAGAGGTACAAAGCTACTAACACCAAACCCCCAGGCTTACTCCAGACGCCAGTTATGAACCAGCGCAACGAAGTGTTGGCCATGGACTTGTTCGGCCCACTGCCTGAAGGAGACCAGGGGGAGCGGTGGGTCTTTCTTATTGAAGACACTGCTACCCGATGGACGGAGCTGTTTGCTCTAAAGGAAGCTACAGCAGAGGCCTGTGCTCATGTCCTCATTGAGGAATATTTCATGCGGTTCGGTTTACCTCGCAGGATTATTTCAGACAACGGTGTCCAATTCGTTTCTGCGGTGATGCGACAGTGCATGTCAGTTTTAGACATCAAACAAAATTTTGTCCCATTGTATCACCCGCAAGCCAACCCTGCTGAGCGAAAAAACCGCGACCTCAAGGCAATGTTGGCCCATCTCGTGGAAGATGACCACACCTCTTGGCCAAAGAAGCTACCAGTGATCCGTTTTGCTCTGAATAGCGTAAAGTGTCGCACAACAGGCAAGTCACCGGCTTATTTGACCTTTGGTAGAGAAATGCGGTCACCTACAGAGGTCGTTCACGACCTTCGTGCCATCAGAACTAAAGAAAACTTCGTCCCACAAGTTACCCCTTACCTCGAAAACTTCCTACATTCACTCTCAGCTGTTCGGGAGCGCGTCGAGATCCAGCAGGACAAGACGAAACAGTACGCCGACGCTTCTCGCCGAGCTTCTGACGCATTCGAGGTAGGTGATTTAGTCATGCTGAAGTCACATTTGCTGAGTAAAGGTTCAAAAGACCTCACGTCCAAGTTCTACCCTCGCCGAGATGGCCCTTACCAAATCACTAAGAAGGTAAGTCCAACAACCTACACCATCGCGAGCACAGAACAGCCAAATGTAGATTTAGGGAGATATCATTCCGAAGACCTTACGCGATACCGAGGTAACGATGACCAAAACGGACAGATACCAAAACCCGTTAATCCGAAACGGAAGCGCGGACGCCCAGCTAATGCTGGTGTTGTTATACCAGTCCAGGAGCGAGGGCGTTCTCCAGAACTGGAGGGGGAGTATATAGCAACCCAAAGGCCAAATACTCGGCCAATAAGGGCATCACGTGGTCGCGTACCGCCAAGATACCTGTAAAGAACATATCGCGGTCTCTTTCCTACACGGGCGTCGCGCGCGTTGCCACTGCGCGCGTGTGGCGCCAGTCCGCCGCCTGCCGCCGCTTGCGCGCCACGCGTATTGCACGCTTAGATAGTTCCCGCGCATTACTTTGCCATTTGTATTGTCCTCGAATATCTTACTCCGAACTCTCGAAATAATAACAAATCAGTGTCTGTGTCTATACAATAAACTTTTACATACAAACCAGTGACTTTAAATACTATCATCCCTGAGACCTCTTCTCATAATGTATATTTTACCGGCCGCCCAACGAAGCGGGCACGGGTCAGCTAGTTGTTATTATAAATTAGAATTTTAAGGCTTGTAAGCTTTTGAATTTGTGTGACAATTTAATGTTTTTGTTTTTAACTTTTTCTGAATAGGTATGATGTTATTTTTATGTTATGGATGCTTTGTTCATTATGATGTCCTTTACCTATATTTTTGGGTATGATCAACTCGATGCCTTATATTACGATACTCGAGTTTCCACAATGAAATGTCTTGCCTTCCTTTTCCTTAGCCAGCTGGCACATAAAATTGGACCCTCTACACTCCCACTGTAGAGGGAGTGTAGAGGGTCCAATTTTATGTTGTATTTTATGTATGTACATTTCCTGGGAATTGTATACAATGACGGATATTAGATTGTTGTATAGTTGTATTATTATGTAGGTGGGTGAATCCTGAAATTCGGCATATTCAGGTGATTCCCTTGGAGAAAGGAGTTGGCTAAATGACTGCCCCAGTCATCTATATGACTTTCACATTAACTCGTAGTATTTAAAAATTCATTAATGAATTGTTTAGTGTTTAATAATTTCCTAATACTTATATAAACTGTTAAACATAAAAAAGTATCTGAATTGCTTTCTGTGCATTTTTTATTGACATGACAAGGCCACGATGAAATAATGTAGACTAGGGAAGGGTCATAAAGCTTTTACAGATTGTCAAAATAAAACTGTACTTAATCGATTTTCACTAACGGGATTCAAAACGATTTCTTTTCTGAAATAATTAAGGAATGGCGTTGAAAATGCAAGTTTTTGGCGGGAATCGATAGAGTTCAATTCAGTGTCCTATTTAGTTTTTTGTTTTTACGTTACACGTTTTGATTCGGAAAACGAATTACTGTGACCCCGGAACATAAAGGGCTGTTGAAGAACACCGTAGATTTAGACTCATTTGACGATTTTACAACGTAAAGAAAAAGTGATTCGTCCACGAAACTCAACTTTTTGTTTTTTTTTTTTTAAACTTCTGAATGTGCTTCTTCGTTTAATCTTAGTTCATATTTTTTGTCGAATAATATTAACTGAAGTGTTATCAAACTACTTTCTAACCAATCGATTCTTTTATCGATTCTGTGAACTTTGAGTTCGGTCCCATCTTTAAGAAAAAAAAACAAACGTCAGATGTCATTTGAACGCTCTGCCGTTTAATTGTTCGTTGTAATTCTTTATTTTGGCTTTTTCTTCACCCCCGCTTGTTTATTGGACTTTCTGTTTGCTTATACCTACCGACCTATCGCCACTCAACACGGACTTGCATTCAATTCATCATGCAATAAATAAACTGTGGTATACCCACGCAAAGATTGCGGCGGCATAGCAAGCAAGCAATGAAGACGTCATTGCTTGCTGTTCTACTCACCATCGTATCACGATGGTTAACAATAGAGGTAAGACATTTACAGATGGTCCTGGCGATGCTCGGCCCAAACCCAATCCCCACACTGTGTCCTCGCAGTGGCGACACGCTTTTATTTTCCGCCCAATCCAACACAAGAACCTCCTAAAACATCCGTGTCCCGTGAGGACCTACGTCAGGCGGAAGATGAGGACGCCGCGGCCCCGATTGCGTTCCCAACAGATTGGTTGCCTTAGATGTCATAATATTTAGATGTATAGGTAAACAGTAAAGTTAATTCATGTAGGTACTAAAGTAATTACGTTTTTTCTAGGTTCCAAGGAATGCCAACATTTGTCTTGTCATCCTTGTCATGAACTGCTGAATTCAGGAGCAACTTGTGAAGTTCGTATGGCAAAATTCGGTCACGCAACGGTGTGCATAACTTGTGGCAGTTCTGTGAGAAGTTTAGATCGCCATGCAGTAGACAGAAACAATTCAAAGTTGAAGAATTTTACAACATCACACCCAGATTTAAATCACGTGAATAAAATGACATTTAAACATTCAACAGTCTTTCGCGTCGTACGCTTTAAGACTGTGATTTATATCAATCACAGATTATCGAATACCTAAATATAGTACTATTTTTCTTGTTTCATTTATTTATTTATTTATTTATTTATTTAACTATTTATGTACACACAATTAATTTACAGGAAATTAAATTATAATACTAAAGTACAAAGGTACTGCTTATTTCTTTAGAAATTTCTGCCAGCAGACCCTCTACAGGAGAAATGAGAAAGAAATGTAGACAATAGTGTGTAACAAGAATAAAAAGCTTAATGTCTATGTGAATATCTTAACCTAAGTTTATAACATAAAGTAATATTACTACAAAAGCAAATACATACCAAATACTATAATATATAAATATACAAATACACATATAAATATATATATATATATATATATATATCACAGAAGAGAGGAAAAGTAATGCTCTTTCACTCTAAGTTTAAATAGTGAAATGGATTTTAGATCACGAATGCTAGGCGGAAGTGAGTTCCACAATCTTACAGCATGAACGGAGAAGGAGTAGGAATAGTAGCTGGATTTATGTGGATGGGATTTAAGGAGGGATCTAAGGTGAGATCTACAGGGTGCGTCGCTAGGACGGGCGTAAGAAAAACGTTCACGAAGGTAAGATGGATAGGAAGGATTGTGAAGGATGTTGAATAGGAGGCAAAGGATACGAGTGTTCCTGCGAAAAACGGATTGGGAGCCACTTGAGTTCCTTGCGAAGGTGAGAGACATGATCAAATTTACGAAGACCGAAAATAAACCGAATGCACAAATTTTGCAAGCGCTCAAGTTTGTTTAATAGCTCCTCAGTAGCATCCAAGTAGCAGGCATCGGCATAATCAATAATCGGCTGAATAAGTGTTTGCGCTAAAGAAATTTTCGTCTTAAGAGGTAGGACAGTCTGGAGACGCTTCAGTGAGTGTAAAGAAAAGTGAACCTTACGACTGACCTCGTTCACCTGAGCGCGCCACGATAGATTGGAATCAATTAAAACACCCAAATCCTTGGCGGTTTCTGCGTAATCGATGCGTACACCATTGAGGTATACAGGTGCTAAAGACGCCACAACAGCCGCACTACGAACAAAGCGGCTGCCTATGATCATGGCCTGAGATTTAGTAGGGTTAATTTGCAAACCGAATGCCTTAGCCCACTCACTTATACAACTCAGGTCATGATTCATTGCAGCAATTGCGGAATCAGCATCTGCTACAGAAAAATGCCGGTACAGCTGCAAATCATCTGCATAAAGATGGAAACTAGAGGAGATTACCTTAGTAACCATATTAATAAAAATAGAAAAAAGATGAGGAGAGAGAACGCCACCCTGAGGCACACCCTCAGTGAGATTACACCAATCAGAAAAAGTTTCGTCAAGGCGAACACACTGCGAGCGTCCCCGAAGGTAAGAGTCGAACCAGGCAAGAGAGGAAGAGGAGAAATTCATGGATTTAAGAATGCCTAGCAAAATATCAAAGTCCACAGAATTAAAAGCACTACTGAAGTCAAGCAAAACAAGAATAGTTAGTGATTTACCCTCCAGAGCCCAGCGGATGTCGTCAGTAACTTTCAAAAGTGCAGTTACGGTGCTATGACCCGAGCGGAAACCAGATTGGAAAGGGGAAATTAGAGAATTTGACGCCAAGAAAAATGTGAGTTGTCTGTGAACTAATTGCTCGCAGACTTTAGAGAGAAATGGGAGAATAGAAATAGGTCTGAAGTGAGATAGCGAAGAAGGATTGTTAGATTTAGGTAAAGGAATAATATGAGCCTGCTTCCATGCCGAAGGAAAACAGCTACTGGAAAAGGAATGATTAAATAAATGAGTGAGAACAGGAAGTAATGAAGGAAGGATGAGAGAAACCATTCTCGAGCATATCTTATCATTACCAACTGCAGAAGATGAAATTGCAAGCACTGATTTCTTTACGTCATCCTCAGACACATTACATAGAGTAAAAGGAGAACATGGTGGCAACGGCAACCTAGAGAGGTTCTCCAGTGTCGCCGCTTTGACACATGTATCAAGAGAGAAGGGAAGGGAAGAGAAATGTTTGTTAAGGTCATTGAGGTTCACATCCTGGCACTGGTTGGAAGGTGATTTGCCAATGCCTACAGACTTTAAGAATTTCCAGATATCAGAAGAACTGCGATTGTTGAGTTGGTCGCGGAAATAGCGTCTCTTGGCATCTTGACACAGATGACTGCAGCGATTACGCAGCGATTTGTAATAAAAGAGATTCAGATCAGAAGGTC
The DNA here is from genome assembly GCA_950005045.1 of Agrotis exclamationis. Lineage (NCBI taxonomy): Eukaryota > Metazoa > Arthropoda > Insecta > Lepidoptera > Noctuidae > Agrotis > Agrotis exclamationis. The sequence continues at coordinate 16,048,905 of OX465441.1, forward strand.
TGCGCTTGAATCTACTCTTAGCTTTATCCCTGCGTGCCATAAGCTCTTTAATTTCGATGGATATCCATGGTGCTGGATTATGTCTAACTTTGACTCGTCTTAATGGTGCATGCCGATCATACAAGTCGAGAACTTTAGCGTTAAAATAATTCACCTTGTCATCGATACAAACCATCTCGACCAAAGGTGACCAGTCGAGATTACCGGCATCAGACTGCAATGCCTCCCGATCGATGGCTTTGTAATTTCGCAGAAATAATAATTGGGGCTTACGCTTAGGAACACGGATGCGATATGAAAGATATATAAGGTCGTGATAGGAAAAGGTAGCAGTGAGTTGTCCATGAAATAAAACATTATTAGGAGAGGAAACAATCATGAGATCAAGGAAAGAAGGTGAACAATTAGGAAAATAGTGAGTTGCAGAGAGTGGTAAAACTTGAAGATTAAAAGACGATAAGATTGAAAGGAGTTTAAGGGAACGGGAGTCATTTTTAATCAAACAGGTATTAAAATCGCCCATTAAAATAACGTGTTCGTACAAGGGACACAGGTCGCTAAGAGCAGAATCGAGGGAATCGAAATAGTCAATATGTAGATTCGGACTATAAAGCACAGCTAATAAAACCTTAGTATGAGAGACAGAAATTTCCACAAACAAGTACTCAGCCGATCCAGAGTACTGTGAAGGAGATGAACTAATAACCCGGAAAGGTAAATCAGCACGCAAATACATAGCAACACCTCCTCCACCTTTGCCAGTTCTATCATTTCGGATCAAAACGAAGCCAGGCAGAGAGTAATGAGTTGAGAGGAGAGAAGGCTTCAAAAAAGATTCCGAAATCAATAGAGCATCCAGGTGAGCACTGCTAAATGATGCCAGAATATCAGAATAGTGACCAGGAACACTCTGAGCATTGATGTGTGCTATATGCAGATTCTTAGGATCATTAGAGAAAAGAGAAGAAAGTTTATCATGCAAAGTAAGAGGAAAGGTGGAATCACTGTCCGCACTAACAAAACTATCAGAGGAAGAGCAAGAGAAGAAGCTGTCATTAAAATCAGCTAAATTATCCATGAAATATATAAAATACAATAAATAATTTATCTAAATAAAATAATAATTATTATACTAACAAAGTACACAATAACGGTTTTCTTAAAATACGAAAAACCACCCCAACCCGCTATATATTGGCAGAAATTTCAAATAAAACTTAAACATTTAAACCAGTTTCACATTAACAAAGCAACTTACAATCAAAAAAAATAAAAATAAAGTAACACTAAACATATAATTATTACATTCCTACAGCAAACGATGAACAGTAGGAAGAACGAAACGCGACGAATGACAGATGGGAAGTAATGAGATGACATTGACAGCTGTCCACAACTGTCATCAGTGTCATCTTGTCAGCATTTCGTCAAAAACAACGCAAGTTTATTAAAAACAAAACTAAATACTTATTTATCAAAAAAAGATGTAGGTACCGGCACTGATAAAATATAAAAGTTAAAAAGTTGAGTGTTAACGGATATAAAACAAAACTACCGACAAAACGAATCCAAAGCGACCAAAGTGCGACAAGGTCATGTTTATAGTCTAAAACAAAACAACCTATGATCTACTACTTGCGCAAACGCGTTCTCCTGAATCTCCTGGCTGGAGTATCCGATGCTACGACATTTGGAGATCCAAGGTCATCCACAGGCACAGAATCTTCGGCGTCGACAGCAGTTCTAGGAAATTTGTCAATGAGATGGTGGAGATCGTTAGCCGTTTCGATTTTGTGACGAGATTTGTCCGGACATATCAGTACAATTTTGCCCTCCATGGACCAGCAATTTGTCATTCCGAAATGTTTACGAGCGGCTGTAAACACTCGGTGCCTAGCTTGGGTTAAGAACTCGGAGATGGTTATTCCAGTGCCCTTCAGAGTCTTCTTGCTCTCCCAAACGAGTTGTCGGTGCTCCATTTTGAAGAATCGTACGAGAATGGGACGGGCCTTCTGCTGTGAGAATCCGAGTCGATGACATACATGGACAAAATTGTTGTCTCCATTCACCTCAGTCAAATTAAGTTTCTCGGCAAATATGTTTTTGATAACAGCATGTAAATTTTCACCATGCTGCTCCGGAACACCATGGAACAGCAGGACTTTTCTACGCATGGCAGTTTCATGTCGATCATAACCGGCAGCAAGCAGCTCAATCTGAGTTTTCAAAGCGGAGAGAGCTTTACAGACAAATAGCTTAAATTCAGAAAACTCACGTGTAATAACTGCAATGTCAGATGAAGCAGGTGTGGAAGAAGAAGTTGCTAGCTTCAGTTTCGCTTCATATTCCTCCATCCGCGTGCCAAACAACTCTTGAAGGTTATCCAGGCTAGCAGCAAGTTTAGTGTCCATGGTGCAGTGCAGTGATGGTGAACTCAGGCAGGTGATATAAACTTGATAATAATAGATAGCAAGTGTGGGGGGTTATACTAATGAATGAATCAGATTATTTCATTTAAAAAACAAAATAACTATTTTAAATTAATTATTCAATTACAGCTAACGAAAAAAGATGTTGTTGCTATGTCTACCCACAAATTTTTCATTTCGAAATAATTAAATGTATTTTGAGCTAATTAAAGTGTTCAATAACTACTCGTAGTTCAGAAAAGATTTATCAATCACGACATGCTTTGCAATATGAAGTCCCCTGGCACGTTTATTTGTCAGCCTGTCTTCACCGATATAACTAACAGATTTTGATGGGGTTAACACTAGTAGATAGATTAGTTCTTCTTGTGTGGATGCAATGTTAGCATTATTTGCAGTTTTTATAGTACTTTTAATGATAGGTGTTCACGTTTTTTTTTTCAAGATTGCGAAGAAATGACAACTTGTAGAACCTTTTTTTATGTGAAATATTAATATTGAGCTATTCATCGTTATACAGTGCTAGGTCCAATGTCTTTATTTAAACAAATTTTCTATAAGTAACAATGTAATATAACAATTTAACTTTATTATAAACACATTTAACGAATTGGCATAACTTTTGGCCGGATGGTTCCCAACATATATATTGCGTTTTAATTTTTTTGGCCAGGGGAATCAAAAAAAAACCGGCCAAGTGCGAGTTGGACTCGCCCATGAAGGGTTCCGTAGTAGCAAGCATAGATTAGGGATATAATTATTTTGAGATTAGTAAGTAATAATACACAAACAATAAAAATAACTTTGTTTTTCATAGTGTTTGTATGAATGGCAAAGTTATATTTGCGGTTTTTGAAAATGTACTATATCTCAAAAACTGCTAACTGTATCTCATCCAAACCAATTTTCGTTGGAAGTTTTTGTTGAGGTCTACATTATATATTTTTTTTAGTTTTATCATTCTCTTATTTTAGAAGTTACAGGGGGGGGGACACACATTTTACCACTTTGGAAGCGTCTCTCGTGCAAACTGTTCAGTTTAAAAAAAAAAATGATGTTAGTAACCTCAATATCATTTTTAAAGACCTATCCATAGATACCCCACACGTATGGGTTTGGTGAAAAAATATATTTTGAGTTTCAATTCTAAGTACGGGAGGCACCCCCAAAATTTGTTTTGTTTTTATTTTTGTGTGAAAATCCTAATGCGGTTCACATAATACATCTACCTTCCAAGTTTCAACAGGATAGCTCTTATACTTTCGACAAAAAGTGGCTGTGACATACGGACGGACAGACAGACAGACATGACGAATCTATAAGGGTTCCGTTTTTGCCATTTGGCTACGGAACCCTAAAAAGGTAGTAGAAAATCAAGTTTTATTACCAGTGGCGGCCTTAGGGGGGGGCGAACCGGGCAACCGCCCGGGGCCTCGCGCTTGCAGGGGCCTCGCGCCAAGCAAAAGAAAAAATAGTTACTTTTAATGTAAAACTTTTGATTTTGACCCTAACCAAGTATTTATTATGGCTATATAACATAACGGTAAATTATATAAGATTTTAGTTTTAGGAAAAATCGTAATAATCGTTTTTTTTTTAATTATCATCTTAGTATTCGTTAATTTTGTAAATCTTTTAAGTAGTACAATCATTTTGTCGTCTGAACGTACGGGCTAGTTTAAATCTGGTAGTCCATCTTTTTTGCAGACTTGTATATGAAGTTGGCCTATTGAATAATCCAAGTTTGAGACCTCCAGCACCGAACGCTAATTTGTTAAAAAAAAGCCGCGAAAACGGTATTTTTTGAAATTTTGCGTTTATGGCCCTACATACAGGATTAGTTGTTGATTCTATCCTGACTTCTCAGAACGGTTTCAAATATGCCTTTTGCAACAATATGAGAATCGAATTATATCTGTAGGTGGGGTCTACACCTAGCTTTCCAGATAGAGCTTTTCCAAATGTATATTTTTTTCGAACTTCGCAGTTTTTTGCAATATTTAAGACACCACTCGAGCAACTCTAGCGGTATCTCAAATCAACGTTATTTTTTTACAACAAATGTGGACATGACGAAAAAAAAAATCTTTGAAGTGGTTTAGGTATCTTGGAGACTATTAGGTCTACAGAGGTATTTTTCTTCTCCCAGTTGTAATATCCCTTTGTGCCTATTGGTCTTGTTTTGTTCTGTCTCCTGCTTGCATGGAGGGAAGTGGAAACATATTTTTCCTACTCCTCCACTATTATTTTCTGATTAATTTCGTTGCAGGATCTAAGACAGGTAAATTCATTCTCAGGGACACGTCGAGCTTCATTGTCTCGGCGCTTTTCTGGTGGTTGCCACTGTTGATTCTGGCTTTCAGGAGTTGCAGTGGTTTGGGAATAGTGTGGTGGGTTTGTCCCAAAAAAAAGCAGAAGGCGAGGACGCCGTGGCCTTATCCAGCCACTCCTCAAAGACGGGTCTTATCGCCGCAATTGCGGCGTGCCCGAGCAAAGTCGTCTTTAGAAAAGAGATACGATAATAATAGAAGATAACTACTATCAAAAACTAACCCTTTAGGGTTCGTGTCACCGAAGTCTAAATAGAGTAAAAAAACTTTAAAAAAAAATTTAACCGCCTTCAAAAACAACCACAAAAAAGGGTAAAATAACCTACAAAATAACTTTTCTTCCGGAAGTCGGTGGCTTTGTTTTTTTTTATTTCGTTGTCTTTTATGCCACCGACTTCCGAAAGAAAAGTTATTTTGTAGGTTATTTTACCCTTTTTTTGTGGTTGTTTTTGGAGGCGGTTATATTTTTTTTTAAGTTTTTTATTTTATTCTTTTTAGTTTAAATATTCAAACCAAATTCTTGTCAAATACATCATTTTTAACCGACTTCAAAAAGGAGGAGGTTATCAATTCGACTGTATTTTTTTTTTTTTTTTTTTTTTTTTATGTTTGTTACCTCATAACTTGCGACTGGGTGAACCGATTTTGATGATTCTTTTTTATTTGAAAGCTGGTGCTTCCCGTGTGGTCCCATTGTCACCATTTCAATATCTGATGATTGGATCCTGGAGAAATCGAGGGCAACCCTCAAATTTTATAGGCTCACACATCGTTTTTCGCAAATATTATGAAGTAATTTAAGTACTTGCGTATAGTAATCATCATCTCATGTAGCTGAGCTGATGATGGAAGGTTCAACAACTCCTTAACAGTAAGGAGTAAGCGTCGACTGATTTAGTAATTTTTTTTATTTCATTAAGTATAATTTCAAGCACTACAATTTAATAAAGGTCTGGAGTATATCTGATGATGGAGCCGAGAGACAGTCGAGGGAACTCCTCAACGATTCACAGCAGCTACCTTGTGTTTGAGCTTGATTAATTTGTATTGATAAGAACTTTACACCTAGATGTGTTGTAACTGTTATTAGGGGTCTGATGACGAAGACGAAGGACAGTTCAGGGAATTCCTCAACGGTTTACAGTAGCTACCTTGTGTTTGGACTTAATTCATTTATATTGATGAGAACTTTACACCTAGATGGGTTGTAACTGTCATTAGGGTTCTGATGATGAAGACGAAGAACAGTTCAGGGAACTCCTCAACGGTTTACAGCAGCTATCTTGTATTTGGACTTAATTCATTTATACTAATGACCCATATGGGTTATTGTTCGATGCAGGATACCTGCCATTTGGTCCCAAAAAAATCATTTATTTTGGTGTTCTTGCTTATTGTGTACATGGGCGATGTTATAACCAGTGCTAAGGATAATAAAATTCTAGTGCATAAGTAAGAAAATTATGTTTTTGTCAAGAATTTCGGTTGAATATTTAAACTAAAAAGGGTAAAATAAAAAAGTTTTTTAAAAAAAATGTAACCGACTTCTAAAAAAAACAACCACTAAAAAGGGTAAAATAACCTACCAAAAAACTTTTTTTCGGAAGTCGGTGGCAAAAAAATCAATGAAATAAAAAAGCAAAGCCACCGACTTCCGAAAAAAAGTTTTTTGGTAGGTTATTTTACCCTTTTTAGTGGTTGTTTTTTTTAGAAGTCGGTTACATTTTTTTTTAAAAACTTTTTCTTACATGTGCACTAGAATTTGGTAATCCTTAGCACCGGCATTAACATCGCTCGTGTACACAATAAGCTAATAACATTCCCTATCAAAAACTGCTGAACCGATTTTGATAAAACTTGCAGTGTTCCCAAAAGTGAACTTTTCCTCGTACAACAAAAAAAGAATTTTGAAAATTGGTCCACAATTGGCGGAGTAATCGCGTAACAAACACTCAAAAAGGTAAAGATCATCACTTCATCCATCAAAACCGGCCAAGTGCGAGTTGGACTCGGCCATGAAGGGTTCCGTAGTAGCAAGCATAGATTAGGGATATAATTATATTGAGATTAGTAAGTAATATACACAACCAATAAAAATAACTTTGTTTTTCATAGTGTTTGTATGAATGGCAAAGTTATATTTGCGGTTTTTGAAAATGTACTATATCTCAAAAACTGCTAACTGTATCAAATCCAAACCAATTTTCGTTGGAAGTTTTTTTTTGAGGTCTACATTACTTATTTTTTTAGTTTTATCATTCTGTTGTTTTAGAAGTTAGAGGGGGGGGGGGGGGGGACACATATTACCACTTTGAAAGTGTCTCTCGTGCAAACTGTTCAGTTTAGAAAAAAATGATATTCGTAATCTCAATATCATTTTTAAATACCTATCCATAGATACCCCACAGGTATGGGTATGGTGAAAAAAAAATTTTTGAATTTCAATTCTAAGTATGGGGGGCAGGGGTGCTAAGACAGGAAACCTCCACGTGCGCCCGTGGACTGGAGTTCCCTCTCGGATACGTCCGGGGGGAAGACCAGTTTTTCGGGCCGGTGCACCCTGGGATGCGGGCAAAAACTCTCCTTAGGCACTGTGTGCCTAAGGGGTTTCTTTGCCCGTATGCAAATAGCCTGTCGGGTGGACGCTCCAACGCGTGTCCCTCTGAACAGCAGAGGGCACAGCGGCGGAGCGGGCTTGCGGACGGTGAGTAATGGGTATGCTCGCCGTCCGACCAAGGACCAAGCCCGGGTCGGTGGCGCGTTGTGTTTCACGCGTCACCGACGGGGCCCCTTATGGGGCCAAATGCCTGCCGGGGTCGCGGATTTTTCTTAATCCAGGATACCGTGGCCCCGGAACTTAAAGGGCATCCGACGGAACACGGGTGGATTTTAGTCAGTAAGAGTCTGACAGTCCCTCCCGCCCCACCCAGGGCCGGAGGACTCATTTGATGATTTTGCCACCCTAAAAAAAAAAAAAAAAAGTATGGGGGGCACCCCCAAAATTTGTTTTGTTTTTATTTTTGTGTGAAAATCCTAATGCGGTTCACATAATACATCTACTTACCAAGTTTCAACAGGATAGCTCTTATACTTTCGACAAAAAGTGGCTGTGCCATACGGACGGACAGACAGACAGACATGATGAATCTATAAGGGTTCCGTTTTTGCCATTTGGCTACGGAACCCTAATAAAAATGCTCACAATATAAAGTTTTTTTTATTAATTTATTTATTCTCTTATAAAAATCTAATTATATTTTTACAGTTTTACCTCGCCAAACTTTACAGTTTGTTGGCGAGACGCGTACTGAACCAACTTGGATGAAATTATGGGACCAATGGGAAAGTACCTATACTGTATCGAACGAAAAAAGAATGACACTAATCGGACTAGAAACCTCGAAGTAATCGGTGTACATACATTAAAAAATTGAGAACCTCCTCCTTTTTTGCAGTCGGTTAAAAATCTCTGGTTCCAATAGGGATTTTGAAGAAGCGATGTTGAAACACATGACATGTGTTCTGAGATACCGCTAGAGTTGCTCGAGAGGTGTCTAAACAAATGCCAGGAATTGCGAAGTTCGAAAAAATATGAATTTTAAAAGCTCTATCTCGGAAACTTTTGGGTCTACAGAAACCATTTCATTGCTGCGCAGCGTGTCGTGGGTTCGATCTCCGCACGGAACAAATATTTGTATGATCAGAGTAGTTGTTCCGGGTCTGGGTGTTTGTTTAAGTGAATTTCTATGTTTGAAAACGCATCCACCATACGAAATTCCGAGTGTGGAGCGACGTTCTTAAAAAGTCAAAAAGATTTAACTCGAACCCGGATATTGATAAAGTTTCTATACTAAATGTAAAATGTTTTTAAAACTCAAATTTTATTTATTTAATTGTATAACTTCGACATTTCTCCTGAAACATGACCAATACCTAAACCAAAGAACCAGACCTACTTTCGCTTTATATACTTTTTATGAAGGACAAAGGGCCTCGCAAAGACCTGCCGCCCGGGGCCTCGCAATGGGTAGGGCCGCCTCTGTTTATTACTATTTTAAAGTAGCCTCTATAAAATACTAATCAGTCTCGTTAACAATTTATCACTTTTAATACCCGACCATGGGGTCTCATCTCTAAAGGATTATAATTAGTTTAAAAAAAAAATCATAGATGGCAGTATAGGTTACTCTAACAAAATTTACGACTACTAAATTGCGTTAAACGGCAGATTTTGGCTTAAGTAAATATTAAAACTTCGTTGCTCAAGGCTGGTTTATCTATTTACACTCATAAATCACGTAATTTCGACAAAAAAAGATAATTGAAAACTTTAACTTCCATTCGAACATGATTCGAACTCATAGAATGATAAAGTCGTTCGATGCAGCTATCTTGTTTAGAGCTAATTGCAATAGATGGCGTTTTACTCAATTTTTCACATTAAGTGTATCCACAGTGTATCAAAAATCGGTATTAATTTATAAATATATTACTAACATAGAAATATAAAAAAATACATTTCTATTTTATTTTATTAAATCTGGAACCTCAGATCAAAGAAACAGACAGATAGAACGTACCTACGCGACAAACAAGCTGAAACCACTTTTTATTTATGTGTGCGCGGCAGATAAGAGGGACCGGCACACAAACGCACACCGTGCAACAGCTGTCTGTGTGTATGGTTGCCAGATATTGAGAAATACTCTCATATTTTTTTGTTCATTAAATTGTTCTCAATTATTGGACTAGGTACCTAATATTTCAAATAGGAAACGTGTTTTAGCTTTAAAGGTACTAAAGAAGTATTTGAGCGGAATAATAATATTAGAATAAAAGTTAAATAAGACACGAGACGGCATAATTATTTACGCGAGTTTGAATTCGCTTTTGATTTTGTACCTATTTACTTTCGTGGCTTCACTCACGTATTCTAAGTATCTGCCTTTTGAGCCTGGAACTATAAAATTTTACAAAACAGTAATAAAGCAGGTAGTGAGATAATGTTTTTTATACATATTTAAACCTTAGATTAAAAAATGTCCAGATAGATAGTAAGCCACTGAGAATTGAAGCCAAAAATACGGGGGACAAATATCCCGCGTCAGTCGATCCATACGTCAGTCGCATATGAACGTTCTCCGCGTAAACTACGTAACGAGCCCCTGTTGTGATATTTTAAAATGAAAGTTTGTGGTTTGAAATAGTTTCTAATTACACTCCAAAAAAATAAATATGCACATAATATTTCATTTCATTAAGTTAGAATTCAATTTCAGTATGTATTTATTTGTTACCGCATTTTAATATGTAAACAAAAAAGTGAATCATTTGACAACACTGTGACGCCATAACTGTAGGGTGTTGCCATGAGTATAATTTTTTTTACCTATTATTTTAACTTTAAAAACTTAAAAAAAAAGAAATGAGGAATGAAAAAAGAGCTTTATTTACTTAAACAATGATTGTTTTTATAAGTGTTAACCGCGTTGGCTCAATTACTGAATTCAGAACGCTTTGTCCATTGTCTCAAAGACTCAGTTAGACTCAATAAGAACTCTAGAGTCAGATTAAGAGTGAAACTTAAAGTCAGACTCAGGGTCAAATACAGAGTCAGATTCGGTGAGACTCAGTCAGACTCGGTCAGACTTGGTCGGACTCGGTCAGACTCGGTCAAACTTGGTCAGACTCGGTCAGTCTCTGTCAGACTAGGTCAGACTCTGTCAGTCTCTGTCAAACTAGGTGGGACTCGATCAGACTCGGTCAGATTCGGTCAGACTCGGTCAGATTAGGTCACACTCGGTCAGACTCGGTAAGACTCGATCAGACTCGGTCAGACTAGGTCAGACTAGGTAAGACTCGGTCAGATTCGGTCAGACTCGGTAAGACTCGGTCAGATTCGGTCAGACTCGGTCTGAATCGGTCAGACTAGGTCAGACTCGGTCGGACTAGGTCACACTCGGTCAGACTCGGTAAGACACGGCTAGACACGGTCAGATTCGGTCACTCGGTCAGACTCAGACAGACTACAGTTTGGGCTACTTCTGATGACTACCTAAACCTATTTATCATAATAAGATACATTTTACAAACCATTAATTAACTTACAAGCACTTATTGCAGAATTCCTAACATGATAATCTACAATATAAAAATGAATCGCTGAATTTGTTGCTAAGCGATAAAGTCGCACATGATAAATAACACAAATTAAAGAAATAACGTTAAAACTCATCAATCGTATTGATAAAAATCATGTCATTACTGTTGATGATATATTTTACGCTGAACGTAAAATAATGAAAATCTCCCACATTTAAAGGGTAAATCTCCGCAACTGGTATTACTCGCACGTTGCACACAAACGCAAATCCCATACGTAATACACTCCCGAGCGTGGCGTTCACTCACACATTTATAATAAAGTGGCTTCACTTAAAACGTTTCGTTTTGTTTCGAACACGGAATCTGGACATTTTTTAATCTAAGATTTAAACAATAAATACAAAATACAGAAAGAATCAAAATAGGTATATTTTTAGATACTGAATTTTACCACATTTCAGGTTTTTTTTTAACTTGCTTTTTATAAAACAAATAGTTCAAAAATTGTTTTAAACAAGTGTATTTTTTTTAGTTCCGGGCATTATTTGAAATTAATCCGAATTCTAGGCCGACGTATAATTTTTTATATAAATAATACGTTTCATTTCTAGTGCCGCTAGTAATGAAATATTTACAAAAATGATCAATGGAAAAAATCATCCAATGTTTTTATTTAAGTCAATGTACCTAATTATTTCATAACATTGCCATTATAAGTACGAAAATAACGTAACAAACATCCACCAATTCTCACAAACTTTCGTAGGTATTTAAAATAGCTGTTAAAGCCGCGAATCATATTACGATCAACATTTAAACTGAAAGTGACCTTCAAATTGTAAAAAAACGCGAGAAAAGTTGAATGATACACTCTTGCTGTATTAAAATACAATTCATAATCTCATCGCATTCGATGTGTCACGCTGTGTGCAGTGAGATGTTTGTAGCTCACTCACACAAATAAAACTTTTGTCCTTGAACTCACGATGCGGTGCAATGAAGAGAACAGAAAATCAATAGAAAAGTAACGCCCTCTAGAGTATCAAAACCACTAAGTTTAGATGCCACCTAGTATTTAGGTTGACAGCATATTGGCATCGAATTTTTGATAAAAAGTAAAAAAAAAATCTTTTTGTCCCACGTCTCCAAGGGGCGTGCTCAGGGGTACCAAGTATGTTCGGACGAAATCTTCTAAATATTATGCCAATCTATAATCTTAGCGTCAGAACCCGGGAATGGGCGGGAATCGCCAGAAAACATATTGTAAAATAAATAAATGTTTCCATGAAATAGTGGTGGCCCAGTGGTATCGGTCTCGACTTACGAATTGTAGGTCGTGGGTTCGAACCCCGCCAGGTGCATTACTTTGTGTAATTAATTTTATATTTTAACACCACTGCTCTCAAAACGGTGAAGGAAAACATCGTGAGGAAACCAGCATGTCCTAGAACCAAAAATTCGAAGACATGTGACATCTACCAATCCGCACTAGGCCCGCGTGGTAGATTACGGCCCACTCCCTCTCACAGAGAAGAGGCCTGTGTCCCAGCAGTGGGAACATTTATAGGCTGATGATGATGATGTTTCCATACATTGAAATCAGTTTTACTTCTCAAATTACTCCTAAAATAGGGGTTTAATCGAAAAAAACATACTTTAATTTTAGATTATCGAGAGGAATACATTGGCATCATTAGTTTTTCAAAAATCATGAATTCATATTTTAATAATCCTATGTCCGCTCGCTTGTATGGAGTCGATCCACTGTGCGTTGGGCCGGCGCGGCGGTTTCGGTGTGCAGAGCAGACAGCTAAATATTTCTTATTAAGTAATAACAGCAAAATGTTTTCTACACACTCGAAACTGACTCTGTTAAAAAAATAACTCTCCTTTCTTAAAGTCATCTAATTTGCAGCAAATACCTAATCATTTCAAGAGCTAGGTATTTCGATATTATAAATTTATTCTAATTGACTGAACTACCTACCTACTTGTTATTTATAATAATTTGCGTTGACGTTTGACGCCGAACCTAACAAATAACCAAGTCTGCCGAAAAACATGTAGCTGTACCATTACCACGCTCAAGAAATCATGCGCTATCGCAAAGTAGGCATGCATGAAAGAACGTGAATTTATTACTGCCGAGTGACTGACGACGTAAGCTTCAAGGTCACGGGGCTATGTAGTGCAAAAGTACAGAATGGTTTTAACGCCATCTATTGGTGTTTGTGTAACTAGCCGCGACCCACAAGGTAGCGAGTCAACGCTGCTAGCACCATCTAGCCGCGACTTGAGTGAAACAAGCCGGGCTCAGCCACTTTAGAAAATTGGCCGAATATGCCGAAGAAATGACGTAGTTACGGCGGTCACGTTTCTTTGTATGGGATGGGGTATCTGTACGCTAGTATTATATTATCTGTGACCCGACCATAAATCGTTAAAACTAAAATTGCATTTGAAAACGTGGTCAGGGTAATCAACGAGCTATCGAAAACAAAACCAGGGGAATCAAATAATTACGTTCGGAATTTCGTCCTGGACCAACGAGCGGCGCAATCTTCCTCAAAGACGTTCGAAGCTCTACCAGCAGCGCAAATGCGACGGCACGGAGACAGTCTTCTAGAAAATTCTACTAAGATATACGAAGATTCCGGGCACGCCGCAATAGCGGCGGTAAGAACCCTCTTTGAGGAGTAGCTGGATAGGAGTCACGGCGTCCTGACCTACCGCATGACGCAGGTCCTCACCGGACACGGAAGTTTCGGGAGGTACCTGTGTCTGAGGAGAAAGGAGGAAACGCCTGGGTGTCACCACTGCGAAGATCGCCCGGAGGACACAGTAGAGCATACGGTGCAAGACTGCCCCGCTTGGGCAGAGTACCGACGTGTCCTCACGGCGGCGATAGGCGGAGACCTCTCGCGCCCGACATTGGTCGAGGCCATGCTGCGGGGCGAGACGGAGTGGGAAGCGGTCGCCTCCTTCTGCGAAGCAGTCATGGTCGGGCGGCGAGTAAAGGGCAACTCGCTGCCCGACCATGGACCATGACCGGGTCGACGGCGCGCGGGTAGTTTTTTTCTTCGGACAGCGTAAAATTAGCCTCTCAAGATTCACCCAGGTACATACCACCTGTAATAGGACTGTTTTACACTAAAATAAAACAGTCATTATGTGCCGAAAGAAAGACACAGCGTTAGAATGAAGAAGCAGTCTATGATTCTGGTTTCTAGGAGCATAGATATTGTAAAACATACCTGATTCTCTTTGGATTTACGTTGTTACCTCTCATTTCCGGCAGGGGTCGCCATCTCCGGTTCCGGCGGCCAACCGCTTAGGTTTCATAGTGTCTTCATACCAGCAAGGGCCTTGAGCTAACGCTGTGTCTTTCTTTCGGCACATAATGACTGTTTTATTTTAGTGTAAAACAGTCCTATATGCCTACCAGAAAGACACAGCGTTAGAATGAAGACTTGTTTGATATCTGCTGGTGAAGGAAACATGATAAACGCTATGTGAAATAAATAAATGTGTTAAAGAATGAAAGAAATTAATTTCAGATTTAACATTTATTATCAAATACCGTAATCAGTAAAGTAATAATACTGATAATAATTATTTAAAATTAAAATGAACAATTTGTTAGGTACTTCAAATTAAACAATCAACTTTGGCACATAAACTTAACAATTCTAATTAAAACTTGACAAAAGACATGGCCAAAAATTGCATTCCATCAAAATTCCATGTACACGTACATAGTAAATACCATTATAAAATAAAAATATAAAAATAAATTACTGCGTAGGTTTTAGCCTCTCTGAACTTGTCAGTTTTTAGCCAACTTCAAAAAAAAAAGTAGGTTCTCAGTTCAACCTGTATGTATGTTTGTCCGCGATTATCTCGCGTTTGGCTCAACCGATTTGGATGCGGTTACCAGGAAAGTGTTCATTACATTCTGGAGAAAGTTTTAGTATATAACACTGATGGTTATCCCGTGACATTGCCCGCGTGGATCCGTCTTTGCTTACTTGGATTGTAGATTTTCAGCGACCATTGCATGTTTGTCCGCGATTATCTCGCGTTTGGCTGAACCGATTTTGATGCGGTTTTCAGGAAAGTGTTCATTACATTCTTGAAAAGGTTTAAATATATAACACTAATAGATATCCTGTGACGTTGCCCGCGTGGATCCGTTTTTGCTTACTTGTATTGTAGATTTTCAGTGACCATTGCATGTTTGTGCGCGATTATCTAGCGTTTGGCTGAACCGATTTTGATGTGATTCTGAGGAGAATGTTCATTACAGTCTGGAAAAAGTTTTAATATATAACACTAATGGATATCCCGTGACGTTGCCCGCGTGGATCCGTTTTTGCTTTCTTGGATTGTAGATTTTCAGTGACCATTGCATGTTTGTCCGCGATTATCTCGCGTTTGGCTGAACCGATTTCGATGCGGTTTTCAGGAAAGTATTTGATACATTCTGGCAAAGGTTTTGATATATAACAATAATGGATATCTCGTCTAGTGGCCCGCATAGATCCGTTTTTGTTGCTAGCTAGGATTGTAGATTTTCAAAGACGCCGATTATTGTGAAGCTTTTTGTTGAATATCTAAAATAAAAAACTTTTTGAAAAAAAAAAGGAAACGAATTCAAAACAAAACACAAAAAAGTCTAAAATAACTTTTCTTTCGGAAGTCAGTGTCTTTGTTTTTATTTCTTTGACTATGGCCACCGACTTCCGAAAGAAAAGTTATTTAACACTTTTTGGGTTAGTTTGGGGTGAAATCTTCCCAGTAGCTTTCTAGGGGTGGACCTTAGAGAAAGATAAATATAAGAAAGGAAGTTCCAAACGACTTGTAATTCTAGTACAAAACGTGTGATATGGTCGACAAATGCATTTTATTAGAAACATTTCATTCATACAAAACTGTATTCATTGATATTTGTTACGTTTTATAAAATACTCGTGTCATAATTATATATTTTAATGCGTTTTACCCAATTCACCCAAAAAAGCTTTAAAACGGAACGAGTTTACTGGTTTGATAGTGTGGTTTTGTTTACGTCAAATGTCAATTTAATTTTAATATCATTGCAGACGTTCTGTGATTGCAGATTCAACTTCTATTGTGTTTGTGTTTTGCGGCTATTTTCTGATATTTTTGACCCCCGCTGATACCATCTACCGTACGATTGCCTTGCTAATAATACTGGACTCTGATCTGCTTTGCGTTTTGGATTTGTTTTGTGGATTACTATGAGGTGCATCACCTGCGGAATAGCCATACAAAGGCTACAGAGGCATCTCTTATCCTCGCTTTCTGCACCCCATCAAACCAAACTTTCGCGTTGGTTAATTAATGCTCAAACCCAGGTCAGTCGGAACATTAAAATACTTAATCTGTTTTTTTATGTTTTTTCATGGTATGCGATTTTAAATAGTGCATCTTTTTTTCAGTTGCCTCTAGATATATTCATTTGTCAACCATGCTTCTTATTATTGAATACTGAAACTGGTGAACATAAGAGACTCAGTCAGAAAAATAAGACAACAATAATATCAGTATGGAGTGTCCATTGCTCGCTGTCCTAATATCACAAAATACCATTTATGTGGTAAGCATTTTGTTTTTAATTCATTATTTTAAATACATAATTATCTGGTTAAGTATTAATCTATAAAAATGTTTTTTCATACTATGTTTGTGTGATTATAATATACACATTTATCTTTATGTATTTTTCAAGTTTTACATAGACTTTTTTAAAGTAGGCATGTTGTAACAATACTTCTCATTGTACAAAAACATAAAACAATTCAAGAACATACTGTTAACAATTCAAGAATATTAGGATAATGTATAAAAAGGCAAATCTTTGTCCCGCAATCACAATTATGAAATAATGTGTCCTTTTATGCTTGTATTTGTTTTACTATGTTCAAAGCAGTTATTTATAAAATAATTGAATCACTACAAAACCTTAAACTTAATGCTGATAAGAGTATGAAATAAAAATGTAGTTTTATCTAAGCTGGTTGGTTGCCCTGTGACTCGTTTAACACTAACTCATCACTGTAACGTATGAGTTATCTAGGTAGGCATCTAGGACAGGTATAATGTAACAAAATAATTTTATTTATTCTCTATACCTTTTAAATAAATAATTATTTATACTCTTTTGTTTCATTTGTGTTTTCCTTTTTAATTGGTCAATAAACCTTTTTCGGTCAATAATTCTTAAAAATATGTTTTTAAGGCAACCCATAAAAATACACTTTAAAGAAAAACATGAAATTCTATTATAGGTACTTTGTTATTATTGTCAGATTTTAATAAATAATTCATTAAAGCGCCTTTCTATTATAGCAAATCCTATTCTATGCACTTATTGCCAGCAATCTGACTAAAGGTTTAGTGAAACTGTTTTCGTTTACTCTGTTGTAGTGACAAGTTCTTTATGTGTTTTATTTACTGCAATTTAATGTACCAATATCCACGAATATAAAACACCAAAAATCATTGGTATACATTGAATTCAATAACTATGCAAACGCCCATACAGAAATTGGCCATGTCCTTTAATCTTAATAAATCTTCCTCTTCATTATTTGTATTTTTAATAGTTTCTCTACAGTAAAACTTTCTGAAAGTCTTATCACTCTTCCAGTTTCCTCTAGCCAATATATCATCTACAGGAACATTCTCCCACCAGCCTTTGGATGCTACAGCTGCTCTGACGCTTCCAGGAGTAGCTTCTAAATTTAAATCTTTAAAAATAGACTTAATCCAACCTGAAAGAAAGAAAGGAAGAAGTAGACTTGTAACATTACTATTAAGTCGTCTATCCTATCCGAATGATCCGGGGATACCGCACGATCGCCGGCGAATCGGCCAACCTGCTTGCCGGATTACTGCCCTGGGATCTGGAGGCGACTGCCCTCCAGCGCGTCTATGAGTGGCGCGTGGAGGGGCAGCGCCGGGGAGAATTCCCGCTGCCCCAACAAGTCACAGTCGAGGCACGGCGGGAAGAGGTCCGGCGCGATCTCAGGGCAGTATGGAGGGGACGATTGTCGCAACCGACGGCCGGGCACGCCGCAATCGCGGCGGTAACACCCCCTTTGAGGAGTGGCTGGATAGGAGTCACGGCGTCCTGACCTACCGCATGACGCAGGTCCTCACCGGACACGGAAGTTTCGGGAGGTACCTGTGTCTAAGGAGAAAGGAGGAAACGCCTGGGTGTCACCACTGCGAAGATCGCCCGGAGGACACAGTAGAGCATACGGTGCAAGACTGCCCAGCTTGGGCAGAGCACCGACGTGTCCTCACGGCGGCGATAGGCGGAGACCTCTCGCGCCCGGCATTAATAACAGCTAATAAAATTCCCTATCAAAAACTGCTGAATCGATTTTGATGAAACTTGCAGTGTTCCCTAAATCTGGGGGCACGGCAGTGCCCCAGCCAAGTCTCGAGCAAAACGGGCACGGCCGTACCATCTTTTCTCGAAGCGATTCGCGGCTGTTTCGCCCCCCCTATATCTTCGACGTGGACAAAGCTAGGAGTTTAGGTTTTCGGTGAATAATAGTAGGCATCGTTGGCATGCTGCAGGTCAATGGGAAATGTTCATGGTACAAACACAAAACCTGTCAGGTTAACATGCTGTGTTGAACTGCCCTGCACTTGGCACATATTTTAAAAGTTGATGGTAGGCCCCCGTAACAAGCTTAAGTTCGAAATTACATGCCAATTGAATTAATAGTTAAGGAGTTACGGTCGATCAAAGTTACACCATTTTGTCACTCACTGACTCACTGACCGATCATCAAAACTGTAAGGTACTTCTAGCAGACTTAGAAGCTTCAAATTTTGCACCAAGATAGGTCATTAGCCACATATAAAGGAAAAATTATAAAAACATTAAAAAATAATATACCATAGAAAACAATTTTATATTTGCGGTTTGGCAAGAACATTGAGTATGGATTTTGACTGCATTGTTAACTTTGTTCGTTGTTTAAGTATTCAATTGGATGAATAAATACATAGAATAGAAAAGTATAATATAATTAATGTAATACATATACTATAATTAATACAGATTAATACATAAAGTTCATAATTCATTAAATTAATAAAGCTAAAACTCCATTGTATTGCGATAAATATTGTATGTGCGCTCGATAGATGGCGTTGTACCTGTCTGAATCGCGCTATGGTTTCGTTACAGAGCGCAGTCTAAGTAGTACTATAAAATAATTCGATAATTTTCATTTGATAGCGCCATCTATCTATGAAAAACCATTTCGAAACTAAAAAAATATTGTAGCGATATTCGGAGAACTTAAGTTAGCCGGATTAATTAGTAGATTTATTATTGTTACTGAAACAGTTATTTAGGAAAATAGTTTATTAATATAACATAGACATAGTTACATATCTAGTTGTTTACGTGTTATTTAGTTTAGTTATATTATTTAGTTTGTAAGTTAGTAGTTATATATTTATTTAAAGCTCAGGAGACAGCAATAGCTGAATATAATCGACTCCGAAGTATATATCGCCCAGACTTGTCTATCTTAGGCGCGTCGCTCACTGGTAAGTCGAAGCGACGGCGACGTCGCGTCAGCGGCGGTTCGGCGTCGCAGCACTCGCGCACTGCCATACATTTGTAAAGAAAACCTTGTTGCGGCGTGCCTCATAAGCGCCCGCGCCTCGACTGCACCTCGACTGTTAATCGTGTGAGCGACCCGCCTTAGAAGTAACGAAGCCTGAGAAGAAACAAAAGAGAATGGGTTCTAAGCAAAGCAGTAGCTGAAGTCAAGAAATTATGAGGTCACCTAAAAAAAAAGAAAGAAATACACTTACAAAAAATAAATGAGATCCCACCAAAAACATTAAATGTAAAAAATGCCAAGTCTCTCGATGCAGTCTTTCCATCTTAAAAAGTTTTGAGATCTCATAGAAGCCAAGTCCTATTCAAATTATTTTGTAGTTATAAATCAACATTTAGTAATTGTATCAATAGTTTTCTTTATATTATAATTATAGTGACTTGGCAATGAGCACAAGAAGAAACAAATAAAACGGCATATTTGGAGGAGTTGAATTAATCTTTTTAAATAGTTCCCTAAGAGATTCGCGACGATGTAAATTGTAAATTGCTCTGATGGCTCTCTTTTGCAAAATAAAAATAGATTCAATGTCAGCCGCCCGGCCCCACAGTAGAATTCCGTAAGACATAATGCTGTGAAAGTAGCTGAAGTAAACCAAGCGCGCAGTTTCAACATCTGTTAACTGTCGTAACTTTCTAACAGCATATGCGGCTGAACTCAGACGCCCCGCAAGAGATGCTATATGGGGGCCCCATTGTAATTGTCGTGCCGTGTCGTCCCAACCGAATTTCAGCAAACACTAGTGTTAGTGTACTCTCGGTTCATTTACTTTCATAAAGCGATGGCCCGTAAGGTATTCTTAATTATTGTATTGGAGCATGTAGTCGGTAGTGACCATCATGATTCACACATAACAAATAATCTGATCACAGGTCTCGTCAGTAACATTTGCACATAATTCCAGGCAGCAAGCAGCTTTTAATTTGTGCTCATTGCCAAGTCACTATAATTATTCGCGGCGGTAAGACCCCTCTTTGAGGAGTGGCTGGATAGGAGTCACGGCGTCCTGACCTACCGCATGACGCAGGTCCTCACCGGACACGGAAGTTTCGGGAGGTACCTGTGTCTAAGGAGAAAGGAGGAAACGCCTGGGTGTCACCACTGCGAAGATCGCCCGGAGGACACAGTAGAGCATACGGTGCAAGACTGCCCAGCTTGGGCAGAGCACCGACGTGTCCTCACGGCGGCGATAGGCGGAGACCTCTCGCGCCCGGCATTGGTTGCGGCCATGCTGCGGGGCGAGACGGAGTGGGAAGCGGTCGCCTCCTTCTGCGAAGCAGTCATGCTCGCGAAGGAGGAGGCGGGCCGCGTGAGGGAGAGGACAATGTCCTCCCTCCGCCCCAACCGCAGTGGTTTACACCCACGGCGACGGACGTCGCAAGACGATCTCCGGCCACCGTAGGCGCGGGCATGCGGGCGGCGAGTAAAGGGCAACTCGCTGCCCGACCATGGACCATGCCCGGGTTGACGGCACGTTGTGTTCCACGCGCGCCTCAAAGAGCGTCAGCAAGATGACGGGGCCCCCCTCTAGAGGGCCGAAGCCTGCCGGGGTCGCGGGACTTATCTCATTACCGTGACCCCGGAATATAAAGGGCTATTGAAGGACACCGTGGATTTTAGTCAGTACAAGTCTGACAGTCCCTCCCGCCCTGCCCGGGGTGGGAGGACTCATTTGATGATTTTACCACGATAAAAAAAAAAAGTCACTATAATTATAATATAAAGAAAACTATTGATACAATTACTAAATGTTGATTTATAACTACAAAATAATTTGAATAGGACTTGGCTTCTATGAGATCTCAAAACTTTTTACGATGGAAAGACTGCATCGAGAGACTTGGCATTTTTTTACATTTAATGTTTTTGGTGGGATTGAACTATTCCTCGTACAAGAAAAAAATAATTTTGAAAATCGGTCCACAATTGGCGGAGTAATCGCGTAACAAACACTCAAAAAAGTAAAGATCATCACATCATCCATCAATAAAAAACCGGCCAATTGCGAGTTGGACTCGCCCATGAAGGGTTCCGTAGCAGCAAGCATAGATTAGAGCAGGGTTTTTCAACCTGTGGGTCGCGACCCCCTGGGGGGTCGCGAAGCCTCTTCAGGGGGGTCGCGAAGCTTCTATAGGGGAGTTGTAAAAGGTTGGAAAAGCTACTGCATTAAAAAAAACAATTAAGAGTAAAAAGATATATTAAGGCGCTCCCTCACCGCGAGCATTCACCTGTAATGTAACGTTACAAATTCGAGCATTTCATCGGTGAGGGAGAACAATCGAGCATCACAATGTGCACCTTGTACCAAATCTATACTAAATGTACACGAATGCTCGTCAGTCAGGGAGGTAGTACTGATGTAATGCTCAAAGTCGAATCTATAATGTTACATTACACGCGAATGCTCCCGGTGAGGGAGCGCCTTTAGGATAAATGTTAACTAAAGGTCAATTATAAACATTTGTATCAAATCAACAAAAAATAACTTATGAGATCTTTTCTATCTTAAACATTTGTATCAATTTCACGAAAAATAACTTATGAGATCTTTACCATCTTAAACATTTGTATCAATTTCACAAAAAACAAAAATAACTTTGAGATCTTTTCCATCTTAATTTTTTTATCAAATTAACTAAAAATAAAATAATAAACTTTATCACTAATGCGAAGGTTGCGCTTGTTTTTCTTTCATCAATTTTTCCCATCGTGGATCCATTTTTGATATTGCAAATTGCGTTACGACGAAAACGAGTAACTGTGTTGGATTGAATATTTATTTGTCACAAAATAAAATACATGTAAAAAAATCCAATGGGTAGGGGGGTCGCGAAATATTTCTTCATACTAAAGGGGTCGTGACATGAAAAAGGTTGAAAAACCCTGGATTAGAGATATAATTATATTGAGATTAGTAAGTAATATACACAAACAATAAAAATAACTTTGTTTTTCATAGTATTTGTATGAATAGCAAAGTTATATTTGCGGTTTTTGAAAATGTACTATAAATATCTCAAAAACTGCTAACTGTATCTCATCCAAACCAATTTTCGTTGGTAGTTTTGGTTGAGGTCTACATTATATATTTTTTTTTAGTTTTATCATTCTCTTATTTTAGAAGTTACGGGGGGGGGGGGACACTTTTTACCACTTTGGAAGTGTCTCTCGCGCAAACTGTTCAGTTTAGAAAAAAATGATGTTAGTAACCTCAATATCATTTTTAAAGACCTATTCATAGATACCCCACACGTATGGGTTTGGTGAAAAATTTTTTTTTGAGTTTCAATTCTAAGTATGGGGGGCACCCCCAAAATTTGTTTTGTTTTGATTTTTGTGTGAAAATCCTAATGCGGTTCACATAATACATCTTTCTACCAAGTTTCAACAGGATAACTCTTATACTTTCGACAAAAAGTGGCTGTGACATACACGGACAGACAGACAGACAGACATGACGAATCTATAAGGGTTCCGTTTTTGCCATTTGGCTACGGAACCCTAAAAATGCTCACAAAATAAAAAGTACTGAACCAAATTGGATGAAATTTTTATGGGACCAAATTGCAAGTATACTGCATCGAACGAAAAAAGAATTACACTAATCGGACCAGAAACCTTGGAGTAATCGGTGTACATACATAAAAAAAAACATACCGACCGAATTGAGAACCTCCTCCTTTTTTTGAAGTCGGTTAAAAAACAAACACGTATTTTGTTATAAAAATTGAGTTTATTTTAAAAAACAAATAAGTATGGAAAATTATTCGTCAATGCACGTGCATACACTAAAACAAGAACTAAGACGCCGCGGTGCATCTACAAGAGGAAAAAAAAGTGATTTAGTTGAGAGGCTATAAAGGGGTTTGAAGATTTTACTATGGAGCGTGGCATACCTACTGCCGCCATTTTGATTTTTTCTCAAAATCGCGGCCAGCTATGAAACCTTTATAAATCGATAGCTGACATCAATAACAACAAAAAATATTATGACACCAACCCTCGTAAAGTGTCCGGTTTCTGAGATAATAACCGTGAAAGTTGATCACGTGACATTCACAAATCTAAGCTAGTGTATGTGTTCGAATGTATCAAGATGTTAAAAATAATAACTTTTTGAACGTAATATGTATGTTGCATTATATCTGGATGTTATTTAAACATTATACGTCTGACATAATCTACTTTTTGAACTTAATAACTTATTTTTAGTAAAGTAAAGTGTTTTTCTCCCTCGTAAAGTGTCCGGTTTCTGAGATATAAAATGTTAAAAGTTGACCACATTCGGAATAGCAAAGGCTTAATATTTTTTTATAAAATATGTTAGTAATTGATAATCCTGGTCTGGGAGAAAAAGAAAAACGTAGAATGTGCCAGCTGCTTCTCTTCCCGGGCAGACCGTAAAAGTCGGTCGAGGGACAGGGCAAAATGTAAGATCCATAGCCCCTCAGCTTAAAACTCTTTCAATGGGCAGCAGCGTTGGAAGACTAATAAGCTGAAATAAATGTGCTCGCCAACCCGCCTGCCAAGCGTGGCGAGTATGGCAATAACCATCCAATGGAAAATCCTTGGGTGAGGCCTTAGTCCAGTAGTGGACTTTCTACGGCTGTTATGATGATGATATGCGTCATGATGTTTGTGCTTACTGTGGCCATCACACCAATATATCTGGATAGAAGCAATATGTTCTTCAATTTGTATCTAGACGAGCGTGTCATATTTTGCATAGATATTTTGATCATATAACTGTAATTTAGTATACAAACTTCGTCATAGTCGTCCCACTTCTGTGTATTGTTTCTACAACTCAATACGGCACAATTAGGCATTTTTTACTTTTTGTATTACCTCTGACTGCGTGAATATTCGAGCGCGGATTCATTAAAAGAAATCAAAATATCTCCTTTTTTTACACGCGAAGTAAATACCTACACTTCCGGTACAAACCAATCCAAGTCTGTAGTGGTCATAATTGTTGATGATATATATGATACAATGTAACGGCTAAGTTATGGCTTCAGGTACAAACAAGAAAATTCGATATTTAAAAATGTGGCAAAATCTAACCATCCCTACCAAAATTGCAAAAAGTAAAGGTGACATGCCATGACATTATAATAAAAACATGACGCCTAAAATTGTTTGATAGGCAATAAAATGTTCTTAAAAAGGATTTTTAATTTTTCTATCCCTATTTGTGCCAGTATATTAGAAAGAGAGACAGGTTTATGCAACCAATAGAAGACAATTTTCGCGAGTTGACGTCAGTTTATTACGTTATAATGCTTAAAATTAGAAATTGTAGTAACCACAGAACCATCACACAATATAAATGTAACGAGTACTGTCAGTTGTATTTTAGACTGAATGTTTAAACCTGTCTCATGTATTACATTTACATTGTTTAACATTTATCGTATAACTATCGTATTGATAGTTAAATCATATGAAGAAATTACATTCAAACAAGTGTGGACGGTCTAAAAATAAGTTATTAAGTTCAAAAAGTAGATTATGTCAGACGTATAATGTTTAAATAACATCCAGATATAATGCAACATACATATTACGTTCAAAAAGTTATTATTATTAACATCTTGATACATTCGAACACATACACTAGCTTAGAATTGTGAATGTCACGTGATCAACTTTCACGGTTATTATCTCAGAAACCGGACACTTTACGAGGGTTGGTGTCATAATATTTTTTGTTATTATTGATGTCAGCTATCGATTTATAAAGGTTTCATAGCTGGCCGCGATTTTGAAAAAAAATCAAAATGGCGGCGGTAGGTATGCCACAAATCTTCAAACCCCTTTGATTCTATTACATTAAACACACATTTACTTGTAGTTAGGATTTAAAATTGTATTTTTTAAGTAGGTATTACATGTGCTAGCCCCTACAAGGAATATAGTACCTACTGCTTCTGACATTCTATATTGAGAAAAATGTCATCAAGTTTTGTGTTTGTCTTCTTCATCTAATTTTACATCTATTTTATAGATTGGAGCAATATGATAAGAATTTTAACTTTCTAACACCACAACTATCACAAATCTCGGTCCCGGTGATAATTCTTCCACCAGAAGAACCATTTCATGATATAAAGAGCGATGCAATACTTAACCTCCAATAGAAAAGTAGGTACGGTAGATATTATTTTCAAAGGTGTATTCGATTGTTTAGTTATGGTATAATCATAGAACTTCATTAATAAATTCAACTAACGGCCTGTCCCGGCTTCGCAAGGGTAGATTTTTGTTTATTGTATAGCTTTTCATTAGTGATAATACAATTTTTGTTCTCACAGCAGTCTCAGCAGCTACCCATTATTTCTTGATAGTGTGAATTGTCGGAAAGTATGTTCCATCATTTTTACAGCCTTTTACACAACATCTAGTCATTTTACATCAATAAAACGCTTTTTTTCAGAAAATTCCTTTGATTTGACAGTTCTTTTGGGACACAGATGTCACTTTTTACTTTGACACTTGCCTTCCCCATTGAAAATTAATTTTTCATTACTCATACTCTGAAAGTAGGTCATTACATGTCTGATTTGCCGTTTGAAAGTTATCCATTGCCGCCCTAGGGAAAATCACTTTCAACTGACAGCTGCCAAATTTAAAAAAAAAACCCAAAAAAACCTAGTTCTATTTTGACATTTCTATTGAACCATGTTCAAACTTTTTATACCGCCACGAAATCACAGAGCGATTTTAAATTAAATTAACAAAAAGTTAAGTATTAAGAATATAAATCCTGACTTTAAAATAATTTAGTTTCAACTATTTCTCTAAAATAATACAGATTTCGACAAAATCTTTGCTATTTTTAAATAATGAACATGAAAAATCCTGGCTGTATAGCTGGACGACCACAGCACAAAAATTAAAAAAAAAAAACAAGCGGCAAAGTGATAATCCGATCTACACTTATTTTTTCTTTAGCTAAATGTTGTTAATTTTGCATTCCTATTCGTAATGAAAAGCACAGTGTTTACCTCGGGTAAATTACTTATTTAGTCCCTCGAACTATTAGCGCCCTCACTACGTTACGGGCGCCAAACCCCGTCTCGGGACGTAAATAAGTAACTTTCACGCCTTGGATAACAATGTACTATTGTGTCCCTAGGGGATTTTGTAGGTGGAGGTTTTGCTAATGCTATGGCTTTTAAAACTTGTTGAACAAAGAAATTTTTTGATAGATTATCTGCATTTGCAGCACAAAAGGTAGAAATAGCTGATTTATGTAATAAAATTGTGTTCACTGAAAAATTTCTTTTTAAATGCAGATCTGCTAAAAATCTTGCAACGTCTTTGCCATCTGGATTACTTTTACTAATATTATTTGTGGCACAAAAAGATAGCCATCTTTTTATAGGGGCTTTGTAAGTATTTAGAGTGCTTTTGCGCCAACTATTACTTATTAATTCAATTTCCTCCCTACTCCAGTTTGCTACTTGATCTGACCACCCCCAATTTTCCAAGCCTGGAGGGACAACTTGTCCACTTGTGGGGGACAGAGCCCCGTCGATCGATCTATCAGATTCTTCCGCAGATCTGTTATCGATATTGGGTCTGACAAGGCCCTGGCTTGTAGATCGGTTTGCCAAAAGCACTGATCCCACTGTGGTGCTATTACTATGTATGTCCCTATGGCTCTGTTTAAATGATGGAGCACCCGAGGGATCAAGTTGGGTGGAGGGAACACCCAGCCCAACTGAAAGTCCCAATCTCGACTGAAGGCGTCGCAAAAAATTGCTGACCCATCTGTCGAGTCCCAAGTTACGTATTGGGGGAACACTGCTGTTTCTTTTGATGCGAACAGGTCTACGTCTGGGACGCCCCATTTTTGGAATATTATATTATTGGCTTGGAGTTGTACTTAGTTGCCATTCGGGGACCGGTTTTCCTCTTGAGAGGCGGTCTGCAATCCCGTTTAACCTCCCCGGGAGGTATGATGCCGACAGCGTTATGTTGAGCTGCTCGGTTAGGTGAAAGAGTTTGCTTGTTAGGCCCAACAGAGCTAAGGACCGGGTTCCCCCCTCGTTCCTTAAGTAGGCTATGAGGGTTCGATTGTCCGATTGCACTAGAACATGTGCATCCTTCATGTGTGCACCTTGTCTTACTAAGGCTGCATACACGGCAAACATTTCCTTCACATTGGAATGCCACTTTTGCTGGTGGCGATTCCATTTGCCCGACAACATGGTGTTGTTCAGGTGTGCTCCCCAGCCCGCGTCCGCCGCGTCTGTGGTGAGAAAGTGGGTAATCTTGGGGGTGTGCATTGGTCTTGCACTTTTCCCTACGTTTCTTACCCACCATTGTACCTCTTGAGTCACTAGAGGAGGTAACTCCCTCTTTTGCCTTGGTCCGGCTCCTCTGAACGATTTTAGGAAAATCTGAGTACGGCGACAATGGAGACGACCGTTTGGGGTTGCTAAATTTGCAAAATTTAACATACCCAGCAATTTTTGCATCACTCGGAGACACGACTTTCTTTTGTAATAAGCTTGTTGATAGTTCTAGGATTTTTTCTACTTTTTTTACAGGAAGTGAAATTAGTTTTGTTTTTGTATTCCATATTATGTCTAAATATTCTATTTCTTGGGTTGGGGTGAGAAGTGATTTCTGAAAGTTTACATGCCAACCCAACTTTTCCAGAGTCTGTATGGTTATTTTGGTGTGTTCTACGAGTTGTGTCTGATTTTGCCTGGCTATAAGAAAATCGCCAGATAAACTACTATTCTTATGCCTTTAGACTAGGAACTGCTTTGCGATGAGCTTGAGCTCACAGCTCTTCGCTCTCCATCCGGAGCAGCGACTTGAGCTACAGGTTCAGGGACGGCATCCTCAGAGTTCATAATGGTAGGTAGGTACTTACCGAATCGCCGTCAAGGACACAACACTGAACACTGTATAAACACTGAATACGTGTTTATTATTAGTATAAAATCACTCTAACACTACTTTCAGACCGAAAACAATGAATTATTAGAATCCAATAAGATTTATGTCAGTTTTTTGAAGTTTGAAAAACTTTTGCTCCTAACACGACAAAAATCATAAACGCTATGAAACCTAAGCGGTCGGCCTCCGGAACCGGAACCGGAGATGGCGACCCCTGCCGGAAATGAGAGGTAACAACGTAAATCCAAAGAGAATCAGGTATGTTTTACAATATCTATGCTCCTAGAAACCAGAATCATAGACTGCTTCTTCATTCTAACGCTGTGTCGTTCTGGTAGGCATATAATGTAAAGTTACAGATTCGAGCATTTCATCGATGAGGGAGAACAATCGAGCATCTTGCGCACCTTGTATCAAATCTATACTAATTAATGTACGCAAATGCTCGTCAGTCAGGGAGGTAGTGTCGAATCTATAATGTTACATTACACGCAAATGATCCCGGTGAGGGAGCGCCTTTAGATCTGAACTTATGGCAAATGGTGGTGGTTTTAGGTAGGTAAGTAGCTAGTCAATGTATGCTTATTTACGGAACATGACGATAAAATAAAATAAAAATGTCTGTAACAAATAATATATTGTCATACAGATAGTATAATTCCTACAAGTAACCACTTACAATATTATTTTGATATGTTATTATTACTTTAGATAAGCAAGCTGCAATCTTATATTAGTACAAATTATTCGCTTCACCCATAAATAAAGGTACAGTAGTGCCTACACCGTACATAACCATTACTTCCAATGCATTTATGCATTGCAGGTTTGTTTGGCCCCCACACGACGTTAAGGCTAGGTGGGCCCGAATTTAAGTTTTTTAAAACAATCTGAGACAAAAAATACAGTGTTTTAAATTTAAAAAAAAATATATGTATTAGTTAAGGATCTTATCTAGTCAAAATCGCATTCAGTTGCAAGACCTGATGAACTTCACTCGATAGAAAAAAATCGCAAAGTTACCCCTTTTTAGAATGTTTTTTCAATATTATGACTATATTACTGATTTTTTACATTTAATTTTTGTACTATATTAAAGAAACTAATTAGTTAAAGACAAATTCGCAGAGTTTGAATTAATAAAATGATTTTCTTAATTACTATGTTTAAATAAGAATTAAAAGCGGTCGCGGCGGCTCCGACAGGTCCGATCAGTCGCGTGCTGGCGCTTATGGACGACGGACCTGTGTCAGTTTCTTCCGCGACAACTACGCGCACCATACCATCTCTTTTGGAGAATTTGTTGCTTGTTACTTTTAATTACAATGGGCAATAAACAACGCAGGCGAAAAAAGTCGTGTAAATAAAAGACACAAATAGAATGAATGCACTCCAAAGATAAATGTGAAGAAGTAAGTTAGGTACTTACTTTCCTACGTAAATGTTTTATTTGTATTATAATGTAATTTGGTCTCAAAATTAAATTTTATTTTACTTCAGTCTCTGATTGGTAAATGTCTAAGACTTACGATCATCATACTATAGTTTATGGATATTAGTACCGAGGACCGCTACGATTTTTGATAATTCATATTTTGTCTTTTCGTTCGGTATCCTTCTTGGCAAGTGGCGAGCCACAGTATAAAAATATCAGTACTACAAGAGAACGCTAAGATTTTTGATAAAATTAAATCATATTTTGTCTATTTCGATATGTCAACCTGGCGTTTGCTAACGAACAGTAAATTACTCTACCAATCAATTTCAGCTGTGAAATAGGTACTCCATTTACTTTTTGTTATAGGTCAGTTGGGCAACCTGAAGAAATTCAAACGAAGGATTGCGTGGAGGTAACAGTTTAGGACTGATTTTACGAATATAATATGAACAAAAATTTGACTATAAGGGCCAAAACTCCCATATTTTTTTTTACCCGGGCTCTTGGAATTGGGCATCAGACGGTTCAGATCTTCGATTTTGACGATATATAAGCAACAGGATCCGCGTACGAAGTCGCGGGCAGCAGAGTTGGGCATTTTGTAACTGATTAATAACTACGATTACATTTTGTAGTTAGTAATCATGATTACTAACATTAAGTAATCGAAAAATGAAGTTAGATTACTAACTACAAAATGTAGTTAGTAGTTAAAAATTTTAAATACTAACTACAAATTGTAGTTGCAATCACGATTACGTGATTACTTTTTTTAACTACATCTTCATACAGAGTACTTACCTATTTTTTTAGTGTATAGATAGTGGTGTTGTGCAGATTTTTTTTTCTGTCGTTTCTTTTTCTATTTTTAACAGAACACATTTATATTTTTACCCGACTTCTAAAAAAGGAGGTTACTCAATTCGACCGTGTTATGCTTTTTTTATGTTCACGCATAACTTCGTCGTTTATGAACCGATTATGCTGATTTTGTTGGAAAGAAAAATTTCAAAGGTGGTCCTATGATAATATGAAAATAAGATTTGATGATGGAAGACCAGAGAAATCGAGAGAAACTTTCAAAAATCGTAGGGGCTCATTAGTGCGTTACTATGCGATACTGACCGAGTCTGATAGTCTGACCGAGTCTGACAGGGTCTGACTGAGTCTGACATACTCTGACGGAGTCTGACAGAGTCTGACAGTCTGAACAAGTCTGACAGAGTCCATTCCTCCTCCTCGTCCTCGTCTTCCCTTCTCCTCCTACTCCTCCTCCTCCTCCTTCACAGCCTCCTTCACCTTCTCCTCCTCCTCATTCTTCCCTCCTCCTCCTCCCCTGCCCTCCTCCTGCCCCTCCTTCACCTTCTCCTCCTCCTCTTCTTCCACTCACCTCCCCCTCTTCCTGCTCCTCCTTCTCCTCCAGCTCCTCCTCCTTTGCCTCCTCCTGCTCCTCCCCCTCATCTCCCACCTTTCTACTTCTCCCCCTCCTTCTCCTTCTCCATCACCTCCTCCTCCTCCACCTTCACCTTATCCTCCTTCTCCTCCTTCACGTTCTTCTTCTCCTTTTCCGCCCCTCCTCCTTCTCCCACTCCCCCTCCTTCGCCTTCTGCTTCACCTTCTCCTCCTCCTCCTTTACATTCTCCTCTCCCTCTCCTTCTTCTTCTCCATTTCCTTCCGTTTAGAACCGTGGTCGTCAAACAGTGGCCCGCGGGCCAAATGCGGCCCGCGGGCTTTATTTGTGTGGCCCACAACAAAGTAAATTATTATTTTATTGACGCGTAAATGAATTGTAAGTATGAATTCCGTTAAAACATAAAATTTCTCTTTCTTTGTTAGTTTCGTAAAAAGGGTCGTTAGACATCTGTGATCATTGTTAGAAATCACAGATGTGTCATTTTACCAAGTTGTTATGCAAAAAGGTTTACACATCTTCCGTTATTTTTTCATTGTAACAGCTATTTGGTCCCATCTTTCTCCTTTTGTTTTGACTACTATTGGTTCTCCAAAAATGGGTGGTTCGCAGATGTGGTCATTGGTGCAAGCGATTTTGGTTTAAGAACGCCGCCCGCACCAGCGGCGCCCACTTCGAAACGAACCGCGAGCTATAACATTTAATTTTGTTTCAACGCACAAGACTGAACGTTTCTTGCTTTATCGATTGCGCGTGCAGTATTATAGGATAATGGCGGGACTATCTACTCTTAAATGTGCTACTAAAAGGAAGATAGCTGACGTAAAAAGAAGTTTTCAAGAAAAATATGAGGAAGAATTTTGGAGAGTCTTCATATACTCTGCAGCCCGGTGCAGGCACTCACGTTGTCATGGGTGGCCCTTGGCGAAAAAAGTTTGACGACCACTGGTTTAGAATCAGTTACAAAAAGTAAATTGTCTTTATGAGTGCTGAAGGACACCGTGAATTTTAGTCAGTACAAGTCTGACAGTCCCTTCCGCCCTGCCCGGGGCTGGGAGGACTCATTCGATGATTTTACCACGAAAAAAAAAAAGAAGTCTTCCGAACTGAAACGACGTTAGACGATGCGTGGTGTTAGGTATTTTTCTTCGGTTTTTTCCTTAGGTTTTTGGGAGTTTTTCTTGATTCATTCGCCGCGCCGCGCCGCGCCGCTCTCAGAGCACGCGATAAAAGCTATGCTATAGCTTAAAAAATGTAGTTTTGGCAAAAGTAGTTAATTAATGCAGTTATAACTACATGTAATCGTAACTACATGTAGTTACAACTACTTTTGCCAAAAGTAATCTAACTACATGTAGTTAACTACTTTTAATCGTAGTTAGTAATCAGATTACAAAAAAGTAGTTAATTACGCCCTACACTGGCGGGCAGAAGCTAGTATATAATAAGTATAGTTCAGAGTTTATTCCGTTTAAAATATCTACTCAAATTAATTTATTACAAAAAAATGAAAGACTTCGCTATTACTACAAATTATAATAAAACATTTTTTTAATGAATCAAATCTCTTATTTTATTTTAAAAATAAATCAATAAGACAAGTTGACCTACTGCCTTATCTGTAATGTGACACTCCCCGCGACGTAAGCGCACGGCTCGCTTTGCGGCAATCGCGGGCAACTCTTGGTAGCGTAAAATGCCTATTTCGCTTGGTCTACCCGCCCTTAAGCCGTATTCAGTGCTCTCGTGACGATCTTGATTCAGTACATTGCGGATGCGAGGCTCGAATGGCCGTACCTAAGCTGACTATCGTTATACTCGTAGTGTACAATCATGTGGAAACATGAATCAGACCACTTCCTTTGTCCAAATTGGACCGCCAAAAAAGCAGTAAAAGCCGTGAAATTGGACCATCCAATTTCACGGCTTTTACAGAGATAAAGATGCGAAGCTTCAAGCAGGACTTGAAGTGTATAAAGCTTTTTGTTTAACTAGAAAGAAATGATGATATTCGGGATCCGTACCTATCTCAAACAGAACTAAAGTAATGTAAAGAATCATTTATTGTACGAGTAAGTCTTCACTGTTGAAAAAGACCCTTTTTCTCAGGAAGGCGTGGAGATAATATTATATCAAATAAGTAGTTTACGCAGCGCACGCAACGGAAGCTCTCGAAAAGGAATACATTTTCCCGATTTTGAAACATTTTTCTTTACTGCTCCGCTCCTATTGGTGATAGCGTGATGTTATATAGCCTAAAGCCTTCCTCGATAAATGGTCTATTCAACACAAAAAGAATTTTTCAATTCGAATCAGTAGTTCCTGAGATTAGCGCGTTCAAACTAACAAACAAACAAACAAACTCTTCAACTTTAAGTATATAGATTTAAAAAGTTCGACAATTGATAATTTATTGTTAAATGAAAACCGACCGTCAACAGAGCACTGAACTTACAGTTCCTTGCCTACACTGTACAATATTTACATTAGACAAAGTACTATCACCAGCCTGCCACGCTCGCTGGTCAGGCACACGTTGTACTAAATTACAACAAACGGTCGTGACTAGAACGTGTTCCGTTGATGACGATTAAAATACGAGGAAGTGCCCACTGACATAAACAAAAGAATTAGAGAGGCTTTTAAATAAGCAAACATGATGTCGGCTCGGAAGTTAGCTTTGCTCCGGGTCTAAAACCGCCACTTTAGCCATGTTGTTTTCAATGTTGGAAATCGTCTTTTATCAATTATCTACTGTATTGCTTGAGCAATAGAACAGAAAAAATACCATTTCACGAATTTTCGTTGGCAACTTTGTTAAAGTAGCCGTTTTAAACCTGCTGTGCTGCGAGCACTAGTTCAACTTGTGTTACTTTCTGGACAGTGTTCTGTGTCGCCATAAAGCTTTCCTCGAACTATATTCACTACAAGAGTACGGGACACAATGCCAAAGAGATTCGTCCCGAAGTGAATAGCGATTGTCGTCAGTCGACTTCTCAATTTTGAACAGACTAGGCTAAATCTCACATGAAATTCAAACTTCAATAATATTTTTTGTACCTACAAAGATAATTATATTTCTAACAATTTTTAATCACTAATATTAAAAATAAAACAATTTTTATTTACTGAAGGTTCAGGTCGGTTGGTCGTCGTACTAATAACAAGTCCAATTCGAGTATTCTCGATCCATTCCAGGTGGACTGTGGATCCTTTGCAAGATGTGGCCCACCTACTTTTCTGTCTTTTCTGCTCAACCAGCACCTTCTAAAGCCGGCCATACACGTACAAGTATACTTGTACCAGTATACTCGCGCAAATCTAGACTTGCACAAACACAGGATTGTGACAAAGTTAGTGCGCAAGTATCTTCCCACACACGTTACAGTACACTTGCGCAACTCTAAACAAGTACACTGGTACGTGTATGGCCGGCTTTAGATTTAAAAGAAAGCCGGAATGCGTAGGCGATCACCCAATTAACACGAAGAGTGCGGTTGATACCCGCAGATCTCCCTACAGCTCCCGCTCGTGTCCACTTCGGTGAAAACCGGAGATCGTAGCGACGCAGGTCCAGCTAATCGTCTTTCTTGTCGTGCGCGTCGTCAGCCGGCGAGGTCAGAGCACGCGCGCGCCGCGAGCCCAGCAGCCGCGCGCCCACGTAGCCCAGCAGTGAGCCGGCCGCGGCAGCCAGCGCACCCGCCTTGGCCCCCACCGCCAGCCCCACGGGGCCGCCCGCCAGCAGCCCCAGCGCCGCGCCGCCCGCGCCCCACGCGCCCGCGCGCAACCTGCACCACACATCTATATCTATACATCGAGCCGGCCGCGGCCCACCGCCAGCCCCACGGGGCCGCCCGCCAGCAGCCCCAGCGCCGCGCCGCCCGCGCCCCACGCGCCCGCGCGCAACCTGCACCACACATCTATATCTATACATCGAGCCGGCCGCGGCCCACCGCCAGCCCCACGGGGCCGCCCGCCAGCAGCCCCAGCGCCGCGCCGCCCGCGCCCCACGCGCCCGCGCGCAACCTGCACCACACATCTATATCTATACATCGAGCCGGCCGCGGCCCACCGCCAGCCCCACGGGGCCGCCCGCCAGCAGCCCCAGCGCCGCGCCGCCCGCGCCCCACGCGCCCGCGCGCAACCTGCACCACACATCTATATCTATACATCGAGCCGGCCGCGGCCCACCGCCAGCCCCACGGGGCCGCCCGCCAGCAGCCCCAGCGCCGCGCCGCCCGCGCCCCACGCGCCCGCGCGCAACCTGCACCACACATCTATATCTATACATCGAGCCGGCCGCGGCCCACCGCCAGCCCCACGGGGCCGCCCGCCAGCAGCCCCAGCGCCGCGCCGCCCGCGCCCCACGCGCCCGCGCGCAACCTGCACCACACATCTATATCTATACATCGAGCCGGCCGCGGCCCACCGCCAGCCCCACGGGGCCGCCCGCCAGCAGCCCCAGCGCCGCGCCGCCCGCGCCCCACGCGCCCGCGCGCAACCTGCACCACACATCTATATCTATACATCGAGCCGGCCGCGGCCCACCGCCAGCCCCACGGGGCCGCCCGCCAGCAGCCCCAGCGCCGCGCCGCCCGCGCCCCACGCGCCCGCGCGCAACCTGCACCACACATCTATATCTATACATCGAGCCGGCCGCGGCCCACCGCCAGCCCCACGGGGCCGCCCGCCAGCAGCCCCAGCGCCGCGCCGCCCGCGCCCCACGCGCCCGCGCGCAACCTGCACCACACATCTATATCTATACATCGAGCCGGCCGCGGCCCACCGCCAGCCCCACGGGGCCGCCCGCCAGCAGCCCCAGCGCCGCGCCGCCCGCGCCCCACGCGCCCGCGCGCAACCTGCACCACACATCTATATCTATACATCGAGCCGGCCGCGGCCCACCGCCAGCCCCACGGGGCCGCCCGCCAGCAGCCCCAGCGCCGCGCCGCCCGCGCCCCACGCGCCCGCGCGCAACCTGCACCACACATCTATATCTATACACCGAGCCGGCCGCGGCCCACCGCCAGCCCCACGGGGCCGCCCGCCAGCAGCCCCAGCGCCGCGCCGCCCGCGCCCCACGCGCCCGCGCGCAACCTGCACCACACATCTATATCTATACACCGAGCCGGCCGCGGCGCTGACGTTGTCGGCCGCTAGCTCGACGCTGTGTGGTGTGGTGTGTAGTGTGTGCACGTACGTACCTCTCGCCGGCGGCCAGGTGCGCGCGCGCGGCGCTGACGTTGTCGGCCGCTAGCTCGACGCTGTGTGGTGTGGTGTGTAGTGTGTGCACGTACGTACCTCTCGCCGGCGGCCAGGTGCGCGCGCGCGGCGCTGACGTTGTCGGCCGCTAGCTCGACGCTGTGTGGTGTGGTGTGTAGTGTGTGCACGTACGTACCTCTCGCCGGCGGCCAGGTGCGCGCGCGCGGCGCTGACGTTGTCGGCCGCTAGCTCGACGCTGTGTGGTGTGGTGTGTAGTGTGTGCACGTACGTACCTCTCGCCGGCGGCCAGGTGCGCGCGCGCGGCGCTGACGTTGTCGGCCGCTAGCTCGACGCTGTGTGGTGTGGTGTGTAGTGTGTGCACGTACGTACCTCTCGCCGGCGGCCAGGTGCGCGCGCGCGGCGCTGACGTTGTCGGCCGCTAGCTCGACGCTGTGTGGTGTGGTGTGTAGTGTGTGCACGTACGTACCTCTCGCCGGCGGCCAGGTGCGCGCGCGCGGCGCTGACGTTGTCGGCCGCTAGCTCGACGCTGTGTGGTGTGGTGTGTAGTGTGTGCACGTACGTACCTCTCGCCGGCGGCCAGGTGCGCGCGCGCGGCGCTGACGTTGTCGGCCGCTAGCTCGACGCTGTGTGGTGTGGTGTGTAGTGTGTGCACGTACGTACCTCTCGCCGGCGGCCAGGTGCGCGCGCGCGGCGCTGACGTTGTCGGCCGCTAGCTCGACGCTGTGTGGTGTGGTGTGTAGTGTGTGCACGTACGTACCTCTCGCCGGCGGCCAGGTGCGCGCGCGCGGCGCTGACGTTGTCGGCCGCTAGCTCGACGCTGTGTGGTGTGGTGTGTAGTGTGTGCACGTACGTACCTCTCGCCGGCGGCCAGGTGCGCGCGCGCGGCGCTGACGTTGTCGGCCGCTAGCTCGACGCTGTCCGCCGCCGCCGCCACCTGCGCACGAAGCTGCCGCTATAAACCAGTTATACAGCTACCGCTACTTTCAGAGTTATTCAAGTAAATGGACGATAAATCACCGTTCCGCCTCCCTTATGTCCGAAACTAATGAGTCTACAATATAAAAAAAAACAGTTAATAGTCCTTTCCGGGGCGCAAGATGGACAGTTAAAACATAAGTTATTTATTTAATCAAGAGTTGCTTGATACTTTATACCATGACCACGAGAAAAAGATTTAAGCGATAATAAATATTTAGCGAACGAAAAAAAAAAAAATAAGATAATGAAACTGGGAGTGGACTCGGACTTGATTGTGACTGCCATCTTATCAATAGGGTGTGCATTGTGTTTGTGTAGGCAGGTACCTGGTCGCGCTGCGCGAGCGCGGCGGCCTGCGCGCTCTGCCACACGTCGTGCAGCGCGCGCAGCTCCGCCTGCAGTTATCAATAGGGTGTGCATTGTGTTTGTGTAGGCAGGTACCTGGTCGCGCTGCGCGAGCGCGGCGGCCTGCGCGCTCTGCCACACGTCGTGCAGCGCGCGCAGCTCCGCCTGCAGTTATCAATAGGGTGTGCATTGTGTTTGTGTAGGCAGGTACCTGGTCGCGCTGCGCGAGCGCGGCGGCCTGCGCGCTCTGCCACACGTCGTGCAGCGCGCGCAGCTCCGCCTGCAGTTATCAATAGGGTGTGCATTGTGTTTGTGTAGGCAGGTACCTGGTCGCGCTGCGCGAGCGCGGCGGCCTGCGCGCTCTGCCACACGTCGTGCAGCGCGCGCAGCTCCGCCTGCAGTTATCAATAGGGTGTGCATTGTGTTTGTGTAGGCAGGTACCTGGTCGCGCTGCGCGAGCGCGGCGGCCTGCGCGCTCTGCCACACGTCGTGCAGCGCGCGCAGCTCCGCCTGCAGTTATCAATAGGGTGTGCATTGTGTTTGTGTAGGCAGGTACCTGGTCGCGCTGCGCGAGCGCGGCGGCCTGCGCGCTCTGCCACACGTCGTGCAGCGCGCGCAGCTCCGCCTGCAGTTATCAATAGGGTGTGCATTGTGTTTGTGTAGGCAGGTACCTGGTCGCGCTGCGCGAGCGCGGCGGCCTGCGCGCTCTGCCACACGTCGTGCAGCGCGCGCAGCTCCGCCTGCAGTTATCAATAGGGTGTGCATTGTGTTTGTGTAGGCAGGTACCTGGTCGCGCTGCGCGAGCGCGGCGGCCTGCGCGCTCTGCCACACGTCGTGCAGCGCGCGCAGCTCCGCCTGCAGTTATCAATAGGGTGTGCATTGTGTTTGTGTAGGCAGGTACCTGGTCGCGCTGCGCGAGCGCGGCGGCCTGCGCGCTCTGCCACACGTCGTGCAGCGCGCGCAGCTCCGCCTGCAGTTATCAATAGGGTGTGCATTGTGTTTGTGTAGGCAGGTACCTGGTCGCGCTGCGCGAGCGCGGCGGCCTGCGCGCTCTGCCACACGTCGTGCAGCGCGCGCAGCTCCGCCTGCAGTTATCAATAGGGTGTGCATTGTGTTTGTGTAGGCAGGTACCTGGTCGCGCTGCGCGAGCGCGGCGGCCTGCGCGCTCTGCCACACGTCGTGCAGCGCGCGCAGCTCCGCCTGCAGTTATCAATAGGGTGTGCATTGTGTTTGTGTAGGCAGGTACCTGGTCGCGCTGCGCGAGCGCGGCGGCCTGCGCGCTCTGCCACACGTCGTGCAGCGCGCGCAGCTCCGCCTGCAGTTATCAATAGGGTGTGCATTGTGTTTGTGTAGGCAGGTACCTGGTCGCGCTGCGCGAGCGCGGCGGCCTGCGCGCTCTGCCACACGTCGTGCAGCGCGCGCAGCTCCGCCTGCAGTTATCAATAGGGTGTGCATTGTGTTTGTGTAGGCAGGTACCTGGTCGCGCTGCGCGAGCGCGGCGGCCTGCGCGCTCTGCCACACGTCGTGCAGCGCGCGCAGCTCCGCCTGCAGCTCGCTCCAGCCGCGCAGCAGGGCCTCGCGCTCGGCCAGCGCCGCCGTCTGCAACACGACGTGCACCGCCCGTAACACAAACGCGAACCCAAAATACTCTTCCAAAACCTTATGCTGACATTTATCAATCCTTATTTTTGGAAAGCTGTGTAAAAATAGAGAAAGCGGTAACCGGTGACCGTTCAGGCATTTATTTTGACGAATACCTACTGTTCAAATTCAAATTGTACTTATTAAAAATCTTTAATTCTTTAACATAATAATTTGCGTTTATAAACATCTCTGTGTAAGCTCATAAACACACATAGAGAGAGTTCGAGCGACATATTTCGTGACGAATTCACCCCTTCTGCACAAGTTCATACGCAATTAAACGGCCAGACCCATAACAACTACTATTTGCTCCATGTACTTACCATACAAACATTTGCTTCGTGCGGGAATTGAACTCGTGGCATACAGTGTCGTCAAAAATTGAAAGTGAAATGAATCTCACATGGTCGTCGACTTGGAGTTGTATCTGCGACGTAAACTCGGGCGGCGTGACGTCTGCGTCGTGCTCGACGTCGACGTCAGGTCGCGAGTGCGCGACCACGCCCACCGAGTCCGTGGACACCGCACTCGCCGCCGCCGCCGGGGCAGCTTCCGGTAGAGCGCGGTTTATTGACAGCGGGGACGTCCCTGTGGACAGCCACATCGCCGGCTCAGAACAAGCTCCTCACACGAAGCAGCTCGGACAGAGCGACTCTGTCCAAACTGTTTCACAAAAATCAGTCTGCGATGTTTGCTCGTACGCACGAACGGTCTACCGTGCTAGCAGCTTTTTGTGTTAGAATATGCGACGTCAACTAATTGTAATCGGCGAGGACGGCTGACCGCTGTGCGTACGTGCCGCACTGAGCAGTCAGTAGCACACGCGACGCAGTGAGGCATGCATCACGCTCCATGGTTACGGAACGGAATGATCAGAACACAATATGATTTGTCAAAGCCGACAGCACACCAAACGTAAGAACAAAAATGATGTGCTACAGCTGTTGGTGAGTGAGCAGTGAGTGAGTTAGCACGAGCATGCGGCGCCTCACCGTGCGGTCGCCTGCGGCCCGCGGACGACACCAGCTCTCTACAGCTCGCCTCTATCAAACCTACAAGACAACGTCACTCCTGTCATCACACGTATGCTGCTACCCTATGTTCCGCGGGGCCCAGTGCCATCAACCTCACAAACTCACGGGCGACTGCGAAATCTTTGGGGGGGGAGGTCAATAACACTTTTCTTTGGTTCTGAGAATAGAACCTGGACCTCATCTCAAGCACAAGCGCTTGAAGCCGACAACTAATGCAGCAATACAAGTTTAATTTAAGGCTGCGGTTCCACTGCGGCGGAGTGGAGCGGTGCATAGCATGGCATTGTCTGCCGTTAACAGTTGATCTGAAACTACATGAATCTACTTTTCAACAACTCAATAAGTTTTAACCGCACGCGCGCACGGAATTTTCGCTTACATGTCTCTTAGTTGTATAAATAATAAATTATAGAATCAGGCGTTACTTTGCGGAAATCCATGACATTAAATGTTATGAAAAATATCTGGTTTTAATTCCGCTACAAAAATCCAGTCTTGATGCAGGATGCAATCCCACCCTCCCGCCCTCATGCATATGCACATGAAGCAAAGGAAACATGCATATGCATACGTGAAAGATAAATGGAAAAAACATGCCATGCAATCAAACCTATACTCGTTGATGATTTCATGTTGACTCGATAAGCTTGTCGAGTCAACATCTCCTAAGGATGCCCCGTGGAGGGGCGAAACACGTGTCGAGTATAGGTTTGATTGCATGGCATGTTTTTCCATTTTTCTTGCACGTACGCATATGCATGTGGGCGGGAGGGTGGGTCCTTTGCTTCATGTGCATATGCATGAGGGAGGGAGGGTGGAATTGCATCCTGCATCAAGCCTGGATTTTTGTAGCGGAATTAAAACTAGATATTTTTCATAACATTTAATGTATAATTAATTGTAATATTATACAACTTTTTTGCTAGTTGGGCAGTGTTCGATGTTCTCATCGCATCTAGTATGAACACTAAGGCAATGAGAAGGAATAAGTTGTGCTTGTTACCAAGGTAGTCGACGATGGCGCGAAGCGTAGTGTCGCGAGACCTCTGCGTGAGCGCGTCGAAGCGCGCGCGGTCGGCGGCGCGCACCTGCCGCCGCAGCCCCTCCAGCTGCAGCAGCAGCGCGCGCAGCTGGGCCGCCACGCGCCGCGCGTGCGTCTGCTCGGCGCGCGCGCGCACGTAGTCGCCCGTCTCCTCGTACTGCCCACACCACCAAGACACACATCACTCTAATGCTAAATTTATATTATACCTACATATGTACGGGCTTCTACATGTGCAATAAAATAATATGTTTTAACCAGCATTCACAAAAATAAATGATCTACTAATCAGAAAAAATAATACAAATTTTAATGAAAGATGCCAACGATTGATTTGATGTTTTAACATCAAAATGATTACGAACTTTACACAGAATAATTTAATATTAAAGTTATAAGTGTGCCAGACTCTTCTACACTATCATTTAATAATATCTTTAATCTTTATTTGGTTCATATGTATTTGTAATCAATGATATTATAAATGAATAGATATGTTACATACACGACATTCTATCTTCAAAAACGGCACACTAATGCACACGGTCAGTGGGGCGTCTTAGGGGCGGTCTCGTAGCACACGACGGCATTTTCGGTGGTTTTGGGTCACTTTTACTTTGTACTTCGTGACGTGCGTCTATTGACGCCGGCAACGTTACAATGAGGTAAAGGTTTGCCAATTAGCCACATTTGAGCGCGTCACTTGCTAAACGCTTATAACGTATCTACACTTTTTTTACTTAAAATATCATTGTTTGTAATGGTTTTTACACTCTATTCCACCTGTTATGTAAACATGTGAGGCCACGGACCGATCATGACCGATTGACCGATGCCGAAAAGGTAGTCCCGTCACTCCAGCTAAACAAAGGGTATAGAAATAGAGCAAGACGTTACCTTGATAATATTCGCCTTATGTTGTCGCAGCAAATCTAAATGATGTGGGATTGCTACATCGTTGAACTTTGATAGTGAGAACTCCACTCGCTTCAAAGGCAACTTATTTTCGTCATCCATTACGCTTAAATAAGTTCACAAAAATTAAAAAGTAATCCCCGATATTGTTTATTTTGTTTACGAAAAATATCATTATCTCTACAACAAGTGACTGACTGATGAACGGAACAACGGAACTGATGAATCTGAGTCATTGAGATGAAGTTATATGGAGATGCCCCGATGTTCTATACATACATTTTGCTTATACAAATATGAGTCAAACATGAGACAGAGAGTGAAATATTGGTTTGTCTCTTTCCTTCTAATGCAGTAATCATATTTGACAAAAGAGACAACAATATTTCGGTTGTTGCTCAAAATGGAATATTTTGTTGGGATATTTCCCACAGTTACAGAAACGTGCCCATTTCGCCATTTTATGTGCCAAGTTTCGTGGTAGTTCTGCTGTCAAACAGTTGTTTACTTTTTGTTGAATTTAGATTTTTGAGTAAATTACGGAGTGTTTTCTTTTAAAAGTGCGTGTTACCATTAAGAAACAGTAATTCAACATGCCTGGATGTTCCATTGTGTCTTGTCATGCCAGGAAAAAGAAAAATCAGCCTGAATTGACTTTGTACAGGTTAGTAACACGTTTTCATGCAAAACTACATGAAATAGAACAATTTCGGTAAAGAAAACGCTATGTGACCTTGTTTTCATGGTTAGAGTATTAATATTTGGGTTTATTTCCGTCCTACAGATAATATTTTTCATTTCTTATTTTCGTTTGTTTGTTTACAATAATAATAGTGTTGTACCGTTGCTGTAATAGTTCCCGATACTAGTCCTTCGTTACACTGAAACTGTTACCAAATGATATATTGATAAAAAAATACTAATCATTTATAGGTTTCCCAAAAATGAAAGATTGAAGAAAAAATGGTTGGACTCTATCAGTGACGAAAAAATTTGTTCTCGAAGTAAAGACTGGGTTATGTGTTCACTTCACTTTGTAGAAAAATGTTTTAACAGAACACTTGATGTTATTAGGTTACATGAGAACTCTGTACCTACAATATTTTCGATAAGTGTGTATTAAAATGATTGTTAAATAACAGCCTGGTTTTTTAGCCTAAGTTATATGGATAGTAATGCATATTTCATTTTTTTTTTTCAGACATCCAACAAAAAACAACTTCCAGAGTCATTTGTATTCTGTGAAACAAGCAACACTCAAGAATCTGATGTTTCTTGTACATCTACTGTAATAAAGCAACCATCTACCGTAATAGATGAACCATCTAGTGTAATGGAGGCACCATTGCAGTTGACCCATCAATTTGTGGGAACAGTGCACAAAGAGGTATGTAGATGTTGAATTTTTAACCGTTTTCTGACAAACAGACGGCAGCACATCAAGCGCCGCAATCTGTCAAAGACTTGTCAACTGTCACTTGAAAAGAACTTTTAGCAATAAAATGCAATATGCAAATTATTTTTTAACGGTGCATTGTTAAGTTATTGGTTAATAGTGCTGATACATTTGGCATGTTCGTGAAAAGGCGCTGTCAGATGGGACTGATCATCTCTTAGCTGCCACGGTCTATTTTAATTTTTCATTATTATTATTATTTAATATTAGCTGTACACTTAACTTGCTACGTTGAGTGTTAAAAGAGTGTCCATGGAGTTTCTTGTCCGTTCTTTTCCATAGAGATCTTCGCTCTGGAATGGGCACCTACGGTACTTTCACAGTTATTATGTCTTGTGACTAGAACTGTAGCACCATAACAATTTTGTACTGATTTATTTTTATGTCTTTTGACCATTCAAAAGTGCCTGTAATTATTGGCCTAGTTGAAATAAAATTGATTTGATTTAACTATTTATCTTTTCTATTACAGGTTTTACAAACTGGAAAAATTAAAGCCTTTAAAGAAAAATACGTCAATCAACAGAAAACAATTAAACGCCTCAATGAAATAATACGAAGGAAAAAAAAATTGCTGATTTGAAGGCTGTTGTGATAGAAGACTTGACGGGACCAAAAGATTTTTTAAAAAGACAAATTAACA
The DNA here is from genome assembly GCA_950005045.1 of Agrotis exclamationis. Lineage (NCBI taxonomy): Eukaryota > Metazoa > Arthropoda > Insecta > Lepidoptera > Noctuidae > Agrotis > Agrotis exclamationis. Next base: position 16,093,492 of record OX465441.1, read on the forward strand.
AGTCCAAAGGTTTACCTGTACAATCCGAATTAATCGTCAATTTTTTAAATTAACGCTAACACATAAATATATGTATAATATTTAATTACAAGCAACAGCGCAAATGTGAAAATTTTCATTTTTTTACGTAACTACATGGATTATAATTTAATCATGGTATCTAGTCGTAATACTATTATGTAATCCTAAAAGTACTAGGGATACTAGTATCCATACTCGTTACAGTAACACTATGTTTCTTGATTGGCACAACCCTAGCATTGGCCGCCATTTTATGTGCCATGCGAACTTGTAGGTATCCACGTTTTTGGTGTAGGTATTTCCAGTCCATAGGATTATAATGTCTATGATCTGAGTTGAGATGACAATGACACTGACATTGACAGACTGATGATGATGATTTTTTCATTCATCCCGTTGAGGATAGGCAAAGGTCTTAGACCATACAGCCTAGTCTGTGATAATTTAATTGACAGACTGACAGTGATGGCCGGACTTTTTTTTCGTTTTTGGCTTATGGTTGTTTTAGCGCCAGCGACCGCACCGGACCGCACACTATAAGAACAATTTTAAGCCTCCATACGCACAAGCGCTTTTTAAAACTCAGCGCTTTTTTAACGCCTGAAAGAAATCGCTCGCGGGGCTCTTAAAAAAACGCTGAGTTTGAACAAAAAGGTAAATTGAACTTCAAGAATGATTCACGCTACACCGTGCCGTGTCCGGGCCGTGCCCCGTTCGGGCGCCGGACGGGGCACGGTCTAACATTGTGATGTACAGACGCCAGCACATCAAGCTACCACAATTTGCCCTTCAATAGATATTCAACCTTATCACAATTGTGGAAGGGTAATGTTCGATAGGTAAAATCGGACAATTTCGAGTAGGTTGACCTGCTGGTGTCTGTACTTTTTTTATTAAGTGATTCATGCTTGAGACCCGGACGGGGCACGGACGAGGCACGTGGTAAATCACTCAATATTGTGCGTATGGTAAATCTTGTTCTGAGGGTAAATCACTCAATTTTGAAAACTGCATCGTGTGACATATCAAATGAAAGAACTTGTTGAGAAGATCTTAAATGTATTTTTTTTTTGTAATTTTAAAATAAATAGTTTCCAAGTTATTCAAGAAAATAGACGAAAATGACCATTCCCTCCCCCCTCATCTCCGAAACTACTGAACCTAAAATTTTGAAAAAAATACAGAAATTACTTTTCTACTTATAGATTATAGGAAAACCTATAAGAACTCCATGATATTAAAATAACATGGTAAATCACTCAATATTGTGCGTACCAATCTTCAATTATTCCTAAATTTTAATTCATCTATTACATATTTGCGGTTAAAATTACAGGTGGGCAAAAAATAAATCGTACGGAACCCTCTTCACGCGAGTCCAACTCGCACTTGGCCGGTTTTTTATATTATAGAAGAAGAAGACTAGCTGGCCCGGCAAACATAATACCGCCTTAAACTAACGTCACTCGTCACTTGTTTTGCCTTCCCGGAGTTCCACCACTAACACTCATTAATTTTTATGGAATGGTATTAAAGTTCAAATTGACTTTTAAATATTATTACGAATCTTTTGTATGGGAAAAAAAAGAAGTCTAAAACAACTTTTCTATATTCATAGAAAAGTTGTTTTAGACTTCTTCGTGCATTAAAAAAGAAATTCATTTTCTTACTGAGATTTTTTTTCCATCTAAAACCAACCTTGTACTTCAAGGAATATTATAAAAAAGGATTATCCGTATCGATCCAGTTGTTTTCAAGTTTTGCGGTCAGAAAAACATTTAGGGATCCATTTTTATTATTATAGACAGATATTACGTAATTTTTTGTAATGTTTTTCTTTTTATTTACGTTTTTTAAGGGGTTTTGCTAATCATAGACATAATATAACAATCTAGACCGCGGACTTCAAGTTTTTTGCCACACAAAAATGAACCTTATCTTGTAAGATTGATTTACTTTTTTGTCTGGCAATAATAGCGAGAGAAATGAGAGGTTAACTTTGGAAGACGCTATCTCTTTTCCTTAATTGCCAGTAGCTAAACATTGGTAGAAATTGTAGAAAATTTTATAGTTTGGGGCGTCAAAGTCGGACGGAAAACAACGGGATGCGCGAGACGATTCAAGACATTCCAGGGTGTTTTTTAGGGTTCCGTAACCAAAGGGTGAACGAAACTCTATTACTTAAACTTCGCTGTTCGTCTGTCTGTCTGTCACCAAGCTGTATTTATTAACTGTGATAGACAGTTAACATTTTCACAGATGATTTATTTCTGTTGCCGCTTTATCAAACTAAAACAATATAGAAAAAAAATATATTTAAGGGGGCTCTAATACCTGCGCCCGTTCGCATGGACCATGCCTGGGTCGACAGCGCGGCGTGTTCCATACGCGCCTCAAACAGCTGTAAGCAATCTGACAGCGCCCCTCTTACAGGGCCAATGAGTGCCGGGGTTGCGGGACTGTCTTATCAGGCGACCCAGAACATAAAGGGCTATAATTATAGGACACCATGGATTTTACTCAGTACAAGTCTGAAAGCCCCTTCACGTTCCGCTTGGGATGGGACGACCCACTTGATGACTTTACCACGCTAAAAAAGAGGGCCCTGAGTCTTTTGCTCTTGTTTATTCGATACCGGCAACAAGTAGACGCTTGAAATACTTATTCACAGAGTATTGAGTTATAAATTCTCTGTAAAAAAAATGTATTAATTTAAAGTAAAGCAATTATTTATTCCGATGGATGCATGTTAGTGGCGAATTGTCGTTCGGCGTGGCGGTCTAAGGGGGAGGCCTATGTTCAGCAGTGGACGTCTTCCGGCTGATGATGATGATGAAATATTTGTGAAGGGCTCAAATACTCGGTTGAAATTATGATTGCGTTCATGTTCTTTCTCCAGATTTATTTATTTTCCCGACAGATTATATAAGTTCATATAATTGTTTATTTATTTTTGACTACTGTGTTGTCATACTGCAAACTTTTTACCCGAGTAGCGGTTACATTATTATCACGCGTGATCGGTAATGGTCGATAGGTATGGGTAATAACAATGACGTATTATATATAGACACGCCATGAACGAACATCGCGGCGCTTAAAAACGGCGACAATACTAGAACTACTTATACGCGTGAAGAAAGAGAAAGAAAATATAACACCGTACGGCGGGAGGGAGACGCAACTACGCGCAATGTGGCCAATTGGCTTCATTTTTTGTTGCCATTTTAGAGTGCGGACAACTTGTCTATAGTTTATATATCGTTGTTGACATATTATTAATATGTCAACAGGATAACCTGTTTATCAGACCTTTCGGTGAAGGAAAACATCATTGCATGTGACTTTTTCCCTTAATCTGCCGAATTAAGTACAGAGAAGAATTTAATGGCGTAAGTTTGTGAAACCTGCTAAGCCATACTAAGACAACATTATGCAAGGTGGAGTATGATGTGACCCCAACCCTTGAATGTTAGGAATATATCAGGGTTAAAAAAAAAACAATTTTTTTATAATTTTAAACAGTGTTTTTTTTGTTCTTTTTAGTTCAAATTAAATTGAAATAATGCCCTCACATTATTTCAAATTGTTTCGACCTAATATTTCATTTCCAGACTAAATCTTTTTAAAATGGCCATTGTAAACTCTAATCAATACTCTTGTAGTAATATCAGTAAGTAATTCTAATGTTGATTTTTATCTGGGGGCACAGCAGTGCCCCAGCCAAGTCTCGAGCAAAACGGGCACGCCGTACCATCTTTTCTCGAAGCAACTCGTGGCTGTTTCGCCCCCCCTATATCTTCGACGTGGACAAAGCTAGGAGTTTAGGTTGAATTGTCGGTGAATAATAGTAGGCATTAGAACAAGCTTAAGTTCGAAATTACATGCCAATTGAATTAATAGTTTAGGAGTTATGGTCGATCAAAGTTACACCATTTTGTCACTCACTGACTCACTGACTGATCATCAAAAATCTAAGGTACTTCTAGCAGACTTAGAAACTTCAAATTTTGCACCAAGATAGGTCATTAGCCACATATAAAGGAAAAATTATAAAAACATTAAAAAATAATGTACCATAGAAAACAATTTTATATTTGCGGTTTGGCAAGAACATTGTGTATGGATTTTGACTGCATTGTTAACTTTGTTCGTTGATTAAGTATTCAATTGGATGAATAGATACATAGAATGAATAATATAAATGTAATACATAGACTATAATTAATACAAATTAATTCATAAAGTTCATAATTCATTAAATTAATAAAGCTAAAACTCCATTGTATTGCGATAAATATTGTATGCGCGCTCGATAGGTGGCATTCGTCACAGAGCGCAGTATAAAAGAAACAAATACACTTACAAAAAATAAATGAGATCCCACCAAAAACATTAAATGTAAAAAAAATGCCAAGGCTCTCGATGCAGTCTTTCCATCGTAAAAATTTTGAGATCTCATAGAAGCCAAGTCCTATTCAAATTAATTTGTAGTTACAAATCAACATTTAGTAATTGTATCAATAGTTTTCTTTATATTATAATTATATTGACTTGGCAATGAGCACAAGAAGAAACAAATAAAACAGCATATTTGGAGGAGTTGAAAGTCACATACCGCATGCGTAAACATTAATATCACAAAATTAATTTTCTTTTGGTTTATCCGTCTCGTCCCAACCAAATTTCGGCAACGGCAGTCAGTCTCATCCAAGACTAGTAAACTGCGCAGGACATAAATTATAGTGCACAAGTGTGTACGCAAACACTAGTGTTAGTGTACTCTCGGTTCATTTACTTTCATAACGCGATGGCCCGTAAGGTATTCTTAATTATTGTATTGGAGCATGTAGTCGGTAGTGACCATCATGATTCACACATAACAAATAATCTGAACACAGCTCTCCTCAGTAACATTTGCACATAATTCCAGGCAGCAAGCAGCTTTTAATTTGTGCTCATTGCCAAGTCACTAAAATTATAATATAAAGAAAACTATTGATACCTACAATTACTAAATGTTGATTTATAACTACAAAATAATTTGAATAGGACTTGGCTTCTATGAGATCTCAAAACTTTTTACGATGGAAAGACTGCTACGCTGAACTACGCTGACACTGTGTATGGGGCGTGCATTCTCGGTAGAAGTCAGAAGTTAATCCAGCGGGTACAGAATGCCTGTGCAAGGTTTTGTTTCAATGTGCCGCCCAGAACCCATATCACTCCTTTTTTGAATGAGGGTAATTTGATGAGAATGTCAGCGCGGCGAAAGCTTCACCTGGCTACCCTACTATTTGGCATAATTCTCACAAAAAAACCAGATTATTTGTTTAAAAAACTGTCTTGGTCGCGCGACTATAATCAAATAAAAACCAGAGCATCATCGTACCTGATGTTGGCCTCCTCCCACAGAACTGCCGCTTTTCGTGGTTGTTTTAAATTCGCCGCCAGTCGCTGCTGGAATGACCTCCCACCACCTATTCGTGCTCTAAAATCAGTTGGTACTTTTAGGATCAATTTTAAACGATACTTACTCCAACAGCAACAAAACACCAATTAATAACTCACTGTGTTTTGCACGCAGTTCACAATGGTGACTGGGGCGTCATATGTGAAGCGGATAACTGGTAGCGTGATCACTATTTATGGATTATTCGTACAATCTAGCGACTGTTACTCCTCAACTTCTTGATGCATTATTGTCTTTCTCCTCTTGTATGTTTTTACGCCCAGCTTGGTAATAATAATTTATTATTTTAAGTCCATAATATTAAGTAGGTAACACTTTCACTTTTTTTTTTTTTTTACACAGTTATTTTAGACCATTTAAATTAATATTGTTTTTGTTTTAGTTTTTCGGTTGACATATGACTTGTCTGCGCCCGCGTCTCTGACTTGTCGGTGTTGTCAGCCTTTAGACATTTAATTTATTATACTTAATTTATTTATATCTGTTATTCGTTATTTATTTATTTATAACACTGTTTATTTATGTACGTATCTGACCGTGACATCACTTTGGGCCCTACCAGAAAACCAGCGCTGTGACAATTAAATGTCGCAGCACATGCTGAGGTAGGAGCCTTTTGGCCTCACACAGGACTAAATTGTATTTTTTTTTTTTTTATGTTTTGTGTGGTTTTACCTTCTGTTTTTTTTTGTTTTATGTAATTTTATTTTGTTTTTATTCATGTAATTTTGTTTGTTCTGTCCTGTGTGTTGCAAATAAAACTCTTTTCTTTCTTTCTTTCTTTCATCGAGATACTTTTTTTTTTTATCGTGGTAAAATCATCAAATGAGTCCTCCCACCCCGGGCAGGGTGGGAGGGACTGTCAGACTTGTACTGACTAAAATCCACGGTGTCCTTCAATAGCCCTTTATGTTCCGGGGTCACGGTAATGAGATAAGTCCCGCGACCCCGGCAGGCTTTGGCCCTCTAGAGAGGGGGCCCCGTCATTATGCTGTCGCTCTTTGAGGCGCACGTGGAACACAACGCGCCGTCGACCCGGGCATGGTCCATGGTCGGGCAGCGAGTTGCCCTTTACTCGCCGCCCGCATGCCCGCGCCTACGGTGGCCGGAGATCGTCTGGCGACGTCCGTCGCCGTGGGCGTCCACCACTGCGGGTGGGGCGGAGGGAGGACACTGTCCTCTCTCTCACGCGGCCTGCCTCCTCCTTCGCGAGCATGACTGCTTCGCAGAAGGAGGCGACCGCTTCCCACTCCGTCTCGCCCCGCAGCATGGCCGCGACCAATGCCGGGCGCGAGAGGTCTCCGCCTATCGCCGCGGTGAGGACACGTCGGTGCTCTGCCCAAGCGGGGCAGTCTTGCACCGTATGCTCTACTGTGTCCTCCGGGCGATCTTCGCAGTGGTGACACCCAGGCGTTTCCTCCTTTCTCCTTAAACACAGGTACCTTCCGAATTTTCCGTGTCCGGTGAGGACCTGCGTCATGCGGTAGGTCAGGACGCCGTGACGCCTATCCAGCCACTCCTCAAAGAGGGGTCTTACCGCCGCGATTGCGGCGTGCCCGGCATCGAGAGACTTGGCATTTTTTTTACATTTAATGTTTTTGGTGGCATATGTATTGAGCGATATAGGGACTTTCCTATCGTCGAGGAATTACCTATGAACTATGAATAGGCGAAACACCAATACATAATTATTATCTCACTCATTTTTGTGGACAAATAAAAACACAAAAAAAAATACATCGAGAAAGAGCTGAAGTCTCCTACCAATTTATTTTTATATCTTATTACGGATTCAAATTCCTGTATCTAATTATCAACTTTCATATATTATCGTACAGACCGAACGAATCTGGTATCCCTAAAATCCGCGAAATGTTGTGGCTGGCCTTGAAAAAACTGGCTACGCGCTGAGAGATGGCGATAGCTATGCTCTGTCCCTTTTCTTCTTATGCGATTTGTCGATTTGTTTTTCTTTCTTGAGGGAAAGAGAAGGAATTATCCTGCGTTCTATACTTGTTCTCTTTCTACGTTAAAAACCGTACCTTTTCAGAAAGCCAACCGTCCTTTTTTGGGAAATCATACTGGCAACACTGGTTTTATGTCAAAATGAATGAAAGAAATGTCTGGTCAAACCTTATGTCAAACTCAAAACTCAATTACCTACCACAGAGCATGTAATTTTATTACCTACTCAAAACCAAAAGTAATGGAATAGAATGGAATGGATTGTTGCAGTTCGTTGAATAAAGTTATCTGATTATTTGTCTTAATAGTCGATTTTGCTCTTGTTTGGTGTTTTTAACTTGTAGCATTATTTCCACTGTTATTTATTTATGCCGCTCAATTAGTTTAACAGAGCACATTATTGTGTTCGGAACCTAGATTTAAAAGCGAAAATGGACGTGGATACAGGTAAGTTGTTTTGTATTCCTAACCTCAATATCAACCTCTTAAAATTATGAATAACACAAGATAAACGCCCAAATGTTGCGAATAAGCATGTAACTTGCCGAATGTCAATTAAGCATGGCTAGGGCTGTTCGATTTGATGAAGTAACATTTATGGACGCTATATCAAACAGTTCTGATGGATAACGATCTACTTATTTACAGGGCATTGTTTTGTCAACAATGAATTTAAGTACCTATGTAACAGTACAGCGAAATGAAAAATCAAGTTACATTAAATAAATCATGATCATAATAAAAACTGAAACAAGTACCACCACTTTTATAATAATTATGAAAGAGGTGATACTTGTGTATCTTCCAACATAATAATACACACATCAACTCACACCCTCTCCTCATGGGGGAAGGCAGAAACTACAGAGCACCACCTGCTACAATCCTTACATACTCCTTTCACCTCATCCACATTTCTTACATTGGTGTGGACATGTTGAGAGGATGTGTGAAAGGCGACTAACAAAAGGAATTTATAAGGCAGAGGTGAGTGAAAACGCTGAGAAGGGACACTAGGAAAATTGCAAACCATGGGGTACCCGCTACATTCCATAAATACCTATATCTTAATTAAAGAAATTATTTTTTATAAAATATTAGGGAGGAGTTTAATTAGGGTTTGAATACAAATGTATCAATCATTGTACTTGGTTACAGTGAAAATAATTTAAACATGTACAAATACCTACTGTGGTAGATCTTTAGTGCATGTCCTGGTAATGAGATGGCGCTGACCATAATACAAAAGGTTTGACCCTCGTGCCCCCCCCCCCCCCCCTTGCTTGTTGAATCGCTTGCTGACTAGAGTGTAGCCACCACAAGCAGATAGGAACACATACAAAACTTAATCTTTCAAACATAGCAGAGGAATGAGGGTTTCCCTCAAATCAAAGAAACATGCATGACTAACAATGTGAAGTTACTTTTTATTCATGTGTATGCGGCAGATAAGAGGGCCACTGTAGAGACACATGCATAGATCTGTGTGTGTACACCAGTTGCCAATCTCTATTAAATCTTCGTAATATTGACACAGGTAGTACTTTTCTTCTACGACACTTGGCTGAGCAATCGAAACAGACAAGATAGTCCTGGCTTTAGGTATCAAAGTGTATAATATGACTTAAGGTAACATTGAGCTTGTTTGTGCAGGTGGCGGGCGCTCTCGCTCCGGCTCACGCAGCCGCAGCCCCTCGGTAAGTATTACAGGAAGCAGCGGCGCAGCGAGCTTTAATTTTTATGATTTAGAGATAAATTGTTTCCAAGTCATTCAAGAAAATATGTAAACTGAAAATGAGTCGAAGGCTAAGCGCGCACATCGAAAATAAATCGTTGCGACAAAAAATCGTCAATCTATGAACAACAGAAAAATGTACTACATTCCGAGCACTGGGCAAATAAATCCTAGAAAAACCTAAAAGGAGCATATAGAATATCTATGAAAACCTCTATAAAAATATATTAATCAGGACAAATAAAAAAGATAAATATATTAATCAGGACAAATAAAAAAGATAAATATATTAATCAGGACAAATTCATGGTTCCAGCTACCTGGCTCAAAAAAAGGGGTCACATTTAGATGTCAATGCATATGTTTTTATAATAAGCTTCCGAGTCTTATTCAAGCACTAAGCATAAATAAATTCAAATCATTTATAAAACGAAACTGCTTCAGATTATCATGTAAACCATTATCTTGTTAACCAACTTCAAAAAGGAGGAGGTTATTAATTCGACGGTATGTTTTTTTTTTTTTCTTTTTATATTTGTTACACGATTACTCCGCCAATTGTGGACCGATTTTTAAAATTCTTTTTTTGTTTGAAAGGAGGTACTTCTGAGGTGGTCCCATAGTCACCAAGTTGGGATCTGATGATTGAATCCTGGAGAAATCGAATTTTATAGGCCGACACACCGTTTTTCGCAAATTTTATGAAGTAATTTAAGTACTTGCGTATGGTAATCATAATTTCATGTAGCTGAGCGGATGATAGAAGGTAGAACTACTTAATAGTAAGGAGTAGGCATCGACTGATTTAGTTTGAGTTATAGCATATCTCTGGAACTACAAGTCCGATTTAAGTAATTCGTTTTTAGGGTTCCGTAGCCAAATGGCAAAAACTGAACCCTTATAGATTCGTCATGTCTGTCTGTCTGTCTGTCCGTCCGTCCGTGTATGTCACAGCCACTTTTTGTCGAAAGTATAAGAGCTATCCTGTTGAAACTTGGTAGAAAGATGTATTATGTGAACCGCATTAGGATTTTCACACCAATCAAAACAAAACAAATTTTGGGGTGCCCCCCATACTTAGAATTGAAACTCAAAAAAAAAATTTTCACCAAACCCATACGTGTGGGGTATCTATGAATAGGTCTTTAATGATATTGAGGTTACTAACATCATTTTTTTTCTAAACTGAACAGTTTGCGCGAGAGACACTTCCAAAGTGGTAAAAAGTGTGTCCCCCCCCCCGTAACTTCTAAAATAAGAGATTGATAAAACTAAAAAAAATATGTAATGTAGACCTCAACCAAAACTACTAACGAAAATTGGTTTGGATGAGATACAGTTAGCAGTTTTTGAGATATAGTACATTTTCAAAAACCGCAAATATAACTTTGCCATTCATACAAATACTATGAAAAACAAAGTTATTTTTATTGTTTGTGTATATTACTTACTAATCTCAATATAATTATATCTCTAATCTATGCTTGCTGCTACGGAACCCTTCATGGGCGAGTCCAACTCGCGCTTGGCCGGTTTTTTGTTGTAGTAGGTATCATTTAACCTAGGGAATATTGCAAGTTTCATTAAAATCGGTTCAGTAGTTTTTGAGATAGGGAATTTTATTAGCTTACTAGCTTTTGCCCGCGGCTTCGCTCGCGTAATCAGTCGAAATCTAAGAAGATTTATATAAACTTTCATCCCCTATTTTATCCCCTTAGAATGTATCAAAATCCTTTCTTTGGGGATGCCTACGTCATAGTAGCTTTATGCATGCAAAGTCTCAGCCCGATCGGTCTAAAATTGACAAAGTTTCATAGAAACTTTCATCCCCTATTTTATCCCCTTGGGAGTAGAATTGATCAAAATCCTTAGCGGATGCCTACGTCATAACATCTACCTGCATGCCAAATTTCAGCCCGATCCGTTTAGTAGTTTGGGCTGTGCGTTGATAGATCACTATATCAGTCACCTTTGAGTTTTATATATTAGATTGTGTACGTGAGCGATGTTATTACCGGTGTTATGGATTACAAAATTCTAGTGCACATGTTGTATTTGGAGGCTTCCGGCGACTGGGACCGCAATAAAGTGACACCGCGGTCCCAGATGCCGGATTCATTTTATTTTAATATTTGTATTCCGTCGACTGGGACCGATCCATAAATTGAACCAGAACGGTACAGTCAGACGAAAAATGTCTGTGGAGATTGTCTTTATCAATACAAACCAGGTAAAAAGTAATAGGCTAGCATAAGTTCGAAGTGATAATTCTCTTCAGGAATAGGTTACCTAAAATGGTCTTGTATTAATTCAGAAATATTTAAATAAATACCACTTTGAACTTATGCTAGCCTAGTCTTTTGCTGGTTAGTCAATGAAAAAGACAATTTCAGGAAACTTTCTACTTAGAATTATTTAAATACAGACCCATATTGAACTCATGCTAGCCTAGTACTTTTCGTTAGCTTCTAATTGTCTCACTGGTGACAAAAGTGAATATTTCCGTTTGTCGCCAGTGGGGAGTTTTTAGGAGAAAAATATCCCTATTGTCCAAAAAGAAAGTACTAGGCTAGCATGAGTGCAGTATACGTCTGTATTTAAATAATTCTAAGTAGGAGATTACCTGAATTTGCCTTTTTTATTGACTAACCAGCAAAAGTACTAGGCTAGCATAAGTTCAAAGTGGTATTTATTTAAATATGTCTGAATCGATACAAGACATTTTCAGGTAACCTATTCCTGCCGAGAATTATTTTAATACAGACCGCTTTGAACCTATGCTAGCCCTATTACTTTTCCTGGTTTGTATTGAACAAGACAATTTCCATAGATATTTTTCGTCTGACTGTACCGTTCTGGTTCAATTCATGGATCGGTCCCAGTCGACGGAATAAAATATTAAAATTAAATGCATCCGGCAACTAGGACCGCGGTGTCAGTTTATTGCGGTCCCAGTCGCCGGAAGCCTCGTATTTGACAAGAATTCGGGTTGAATATTTAAACTAAAAAGAGTAAAATAAAAACTTTTTCAAAAAAAAATATAACCGCCTTCAAAAACAACCATAAAAAAACGGTAAAAAAACTTACAAAATAATAAACTTTTCTTTCGGAAGTCGGTGACAAAAAAAAGACAATGAAATAAAGAAAATAAAGACACCGACTTCCGAAAGAAAAGTTTATTGTTTTGTAGGTTTTTTTACCGTTTTTTTATGGTTGTTTTTGAAGGCGGTTATATTTTTTTTTGAAAAAGTTTTGGACAAAAAGGCTTGAGATTAAAATTGCTCCAATTGAATTTACTCACTGAATGTACAGTAGATGGAGTAGTAATTTAATGTAGATTTCTTTTATTATTCTTTTTTTTTTCTTTTTTGTTTATATTTCATATTTTTACTTTGTCTGTTTTTGTTATTTATTCGTTTCTTTTTATACAATTTGACATTTTTACCGACTTCAAAAAAAAGGAGGTTATCAATTCGACCCGTATGTATGTAATATTATCAGAACTGCCCAGTTTTCATATATGTTAGTCTATATCAGCGTCTGAACAAATGTGCCAAATTTCATAAGTGTATGTATGTATGTATGTTTTTATGTTTGTGCACGCATATCTCCGGAACTGTAAGTTCGATTTAAGTAATTCTTTTTTTGTTGTACTAGGTATTGTTCAACTTAGGGTACACTGCAAGTTTCATCAAAATCGGTTCAGTAGTTTTAGAGATATGGTTTTTTTATGTTGTGACGGATTACAAGATTAGTGCATATGTAAGAAAATTTTGTATTTTACAGATTTGAACAGACAGGTTGAATATGTAATAAATAAACTAAAAAGGGTAAAATAAAAACTTTTTTAAAAAAAAGTACCGACTTCAAAACAAATACAAAAAAGTTTAAAATAACTTTTCTTTCGGAAGTCGGTGGCTTTGTTTTGTTGTGTCATTGACTATTGCCACCGACTTCCGAAAGAAAAGTTATTTTAAACTTTTTTGTATTTGTTTTGAAGTCGGTACTTTTTAAAAAAAAAGTTTTTTTAATTTTTACTATTTGACGTGTTACTTGTAATTAACCGACTTCTTAACCGACTTCAAAAAAAAAAGTAGGTTCTCAGTTCGACCTGTATGTATGTATGTATGTATGTTTGTCCGCGATTATCTCGCGTTTGGCTGAACCGATTTTGATGCGGTTTTCAGGAAAGTGTTCATTACATTTTGGAAAAGATTTTAGTATATAACACTAATGGATAACCCGTGACGTTGCCCGCGTGGATCCGTTTTTGCTTACTTGGATTGTAGATTTTCAGTGACCATTGCATGTTTGTCCGCGATTATCTCGCGTTCGGCTGAACCGATTTTGATGCGGTTTTCAGGAAAGTATTTGTTACATTCTGGGGAAGGTTTTAGTGTATAACAATAATAGATATCTCGTGAAGTTGTCCGCATAGATCCGTTTTTGTTGCTTGCTAGGATTGTAGATTTTCAAAGACGCCGATTATTATGAAGATTTTTGTTGAATATTAAACTAAAAAAAACCGGCCAAGTGCGAGTTGGACTCGCCCATGAAGGGTTCCGTAGCAGCAAGCATAGATTAGAGATATAATTATATTGAGAGTAGTAAGTAATATACACAAACAATAAAAATAACTTTGTTTTTCATAGTATTTGTATGAATGGCAAAGTTATATTTGCGGTTTTTGAAAATGTACTATATCTCAAAAACTGCTAACTGTATCTCATCCAAACCAATTTTCGTTGGTAGTTTTGGTTGAGGTCTACATTATATATTCTTTTTAGTTTTATCATTCTCTTATTTTAGAAGTTACGGGGGGGGGGACACACTTTTTACCACTTTGGAAGTGTCTCTCGCGCAAACTGTTCAGTTTAGAAAAAAATGATGTCAGTAACCTCAATATCATTTTTAAAGACCTATTCATAGATACCCCACACGTATGGGTTTGGTGAAAATTTTTTTTTTGAGTTTCAATTCTAAGTATGGGGGGCACCCCCAAAATTTGTTTTGTTTTGATTTTTGTGTGAAAATCCTAATGCGGTTCACATAATACATCTTTCTACCAAGTTTCAACAGGATAGCTCTTATACTTTCGACAAAAAGTGGCTGTGACATACACGGACAGACAGACAGACATGACGAATCTATAAGGGTTCCGTTTTTGCCATTTGGCTACGGAACCCTAAAAATGCTCACAAAATAATAAGTACTGAACCAAATTAGATGAAATTTTTATGGGACCAAACTGCAAGTATACTGCATCGAACGAAAAAAGAATTACACTAATCGGACTAGAAACCTCGGAGTAATCGGTGTACATACATAAAAAAAACCGGCCAAGTGCGAGTTGGACTCGCCCATGAAGGGTTCCGTAGCAGCAAGCATAGATTAGAGATATAATTATATTGAGAGTAGTAAGTAATATACACAAACAATAAAAATAACTTTGTTTTTCGTAGTATTTGTATGAATGGCAAAGTTATATTTGCGGTTTTTGAAAATGTACTATATCTCAAAAACTGCTAACTGTATCTCATCCAAACCAATTTTCGTTGGTAGTTTTGGTTGAGGTGTACATTATATATTTTTTTTAGTTTTATCATTCTCTTATTTTAGAAGTTACGGGGGGGGGGGGACACACTTTTTACCACTTTGGAAGTGTCTCTCGCGCAAACTGTTCAGTTTAGAAAAAAATGATGTTAGTAACCTCAATATCATTTTTAAAGACCTATTCATAGATACCCCACACGTATGGGTTTGGTGAAAAAATTTTTTTTGAGTTTCAATTCTAAGTATGGGGGGCACCCCCAAAATTTGTTTTGTTTTGATTTTTGTGTGAAAATCCTAATGCGGTTCACATAATACATCTTTCTACCAAGTTTCAACAGGATAGCTCTTATACTTTCGACAAAAAGTGGCTGTGACATACACGGACAGACAGACAGACAGACATGACGAATCTATAAGGGTTCCGTTTTTGCCATTTGGCTACGGAACCCTAAAAAGGGTAAAATAAAAACTTTGAAAAAAAGTGAACCGACTTCAAAACCAAACACAAAAAAGTGTAAAATAACTTTTCTTTCGGAAGTCGGTGGCCATAGTCAATGAAATAAAAAACAAAGCCACCGACTTCCGAAAGAAAAGTTATTTTACACTTTTTTGTGTTTGGTTTTGAAGTCGGTTCACTTTTTTTCAAAAAGTTTTTATTGGCTGTGTATTTAATGATTGTGAATGCGAGGACGAATGTGGGGAAGTTTTGCTTTTGATTTATAATAATGGTCTGACAATTTGAGTACTTTAAAAGGCCTACCCAAATGTCCTCTCTTTGGTATTGTTCATCGTGTCGTTGAGCTCCTTGAAGTCTGAGTCGAGCTACACGATAACCGACAAATGCTTGCACTGACTGGACAGGTCCACTCAAATCTGTGTTGTTCTTTCCTCAAAAAACCATCTCAGACACCCGCATGGTCCTCGTATGAGCTGAACAAAACAATGTCTGGACTTTAAAAGAGACTGACCTCAGTTTGTTTCGGCTGTTTCTTCTCAGAGTAGTCAGGTACGGAACACCAGCCTCATCTAGTTTAAAAAAATATTAGTTGTAATGTGTAAAAGTGTTTTTTTTATAACCAACTTACAAAATAAATATCATTAAATTTATAGTTTGAATATACATGTTACCAAAATGAGATTCGTTCGGAACCCTTTGCAAGCGTCTTTGTAATTTGTATTCTGAATAAAGTCCTCTTTGGTGTGGTACTTGTATCAGATTAGCTAAGTATAACATTGTATGTATTTGTCTGCAGGCGGGCTCTGTGTCCAAGATGTCACACGACGGATCCACACATTCAAGACGCAACTCCAGATCAGCATCACGTTCAAAGTCTCGATCGCGCTCCAGATCCAAGTCAAGATCACGATCAAAGTCGGGCTCGCGTTCCAAGTCGCGTTCGCGGTCAAAGTCACAGTCAAGGTCGAAGTCACGATCTCGCTCCAAATCGCGGTCTAGGTCTAAATCGAGTTCGCGGTCTCGTAGTGGGTCACAGAAGTCGGCACGTTCCCGCAGCTCATCGCCGGCTAAGTCTCGCTCTCGTTCCGGTTCAGGGGCTCGCTCTCGGTCCGGTTCTCGCGCTCGCTCTCGCTCCGGCTCGCGTGCTCCTTCTCGGTCTGGCTCGCGTGCTCGCTCTCGCTCGGGCTCTCACGCCCGCTCTAGATCCGGCTCGCGTGCTCGCTCTCGCTCGGGCTCTCACGCCCGCTCTAGATCCGGCTCGCATGCTCGTTCCGGTTCCCGTGCTCGTTCTCGCTCTGGTTCCCGTGTTCGTTCTCGCTCTGGTTCCCGTGCTCGTTCTCGCTCTGGTTCCCGTGCTCGTTCTCGCTCCGGTTCCCGTGCTCGCTCTCGCTCCGGATCCCGTGATCGCTCTCGCTCCGGATCCCGTGCTCGCTCTCGCTCCGGTTCCCGTGATCGCTCTCGCTCCGGTTCCCGCGCTCGCTCTCGCTCTAGGAGCGGTTCGCGACCCCATTCGAGAAGGAGGTCACGTTCTAAAAACCGCTCTCGGTCTAAAAGCGGGTCTCCGGCCAAGTCGCCGTCGCTGCGCAAGACGCGCAGTAAGTCGCGCTCGCCCGCCCACATGGAAGTCGACACCGAGCGAATGCGCTCCAAGTCACCCACAGGTGAGGATATTTAGAAACCATTCAAGCAAGTATGTTTAATGAATGTGATGTTTTGTCCCGACGTCATTTGTTCCTCTTTACCGAGCACGTGCCTTGCTTCCAGAGAACCGCTCGCGCTCACGCTCTGCCTCGCACAGATCTAAGTCGAAGTCACGCTCTCGGTCGCGATCCAAATCACCGGACAAAGGTAACGTTATATTTTATTCAGCTGTATTGAACTTTAAACTAGGTTGGCCATACACAGATTGCTTCAAGTAATCCATATGATCGACTGCTTCGAACTGAGACTGCATAGCGAACTACAGTATTATAATCATACACAGAATAGCTCGAGCACTAGAACTGCTTCTGACGGTCCTGAGCCCAGCATGAAGCAGTCCTGCTTGACGCTGTCGCCAAGCATGCACTGACGGCTCAAGCAATCCGTTTATGGACCTTTGCCACACATATATTTTTAGTCTGAGTTGGTTCTATTTTAATTGTGTACTTAACATTTCAGCTCGTAAAAGTAGGAGTCGCTCTCGGTCCAGATCGCGTGTTCGCAAGTCCGCCTCGCGATCACGATCCGGCTCTCGTTCCAAGTCGAGATCGCGATCTCGGTCGCGGTCCAGGTCTCGTTCCGGGTCTCGCTCTAAGTCACGATCACGGTCCAAGTTCAAATCCCGCTCGCGGTCTCGCTCTAAATCGGGTTCACGTTCACGATCCGGTTCAGCGAAGTCACGCTCTAGGTAAGTCCGATGTTACCACCTACAGTAAGCTTGGCGTGCATTAGCTAAGGTATACTCAGACATGACATTGACGTGGTGAGTGGATGTATTGTGGGCGCTCGTGTAACATGGTCGTGTGTGCAGGTCGCGCTCGCGCTCCAGCTCGCGCTCCGGCTCCGGGTCGCCGTCCCGCGCAGGTGAGTGCCGCGCCAGGTGAGGCCCGCGAGCCAGGCAGCCGCGCGGCAGGTACTGACCGTGCTCACGTTGCAGGCAAGAAGCGGCGCGCCGTGCGCCTGTCCACGGACTCGGAGGGCGGCGCGGCCGGCGCGGACGGCGACGAGGCCGCCCCGCCGCCCGACAAGCCGGCCGACAAGCCCGCCGTGGACGACTCGTCGGACGACGAGCTGGCGCCCGACTCCAAGTCGGCCGAAATGGCGTCGGGCATGTCGGACTTCGAGCTGATGCTAGCACGCAAGCGCGAGGAGCGGCGCGGGCGGCGGCGGCGGCGCGACATCGACATCATCAACGACAACGACGACCTGATCGCGGCGCTGCTGCAGCAGATGCGGCACGCGGCCGAGGAGGACCGCGACCTCAACAAGCGCAACCAGCCGGCCGTGCGCAAGGTGTCCATGCTGAAGGCGGCCATGTCGCAGCTCATCAAGAAGGACCTGCAGCTGGCCTTCCTGGAACACAACGTGCTGAACGTGCTGTGTGACTGGCTGGCTCCCATGCCGAACCGCGCGCTGCCCTGTCTGCTCATCAGGGAGAGCATACTCAAGCTGCTCATGGACGTGAGTCGCCCACTTCTACTTCTTTTTTATTTTTAGCCAATAACAAGTGCTGAAAACCTCAAACGGCGTAAATACAATGGCTTGACTAGCAGCTATCTATTTGAGACCAGAAGGCTGGCCTATTTTTTGGTCAAAGAATTAGCATTGCCATCCAATGTGGCAATGCTGCCAGCGTTCTGGGCACTTATCCCGTTGACAGCGATGTGGATGAATTTTTTGATGCTCTTTGTTAGTTGTAGTAATTATTATTAGGCTTGTTAATTTAGTTTTTTAATGTACATAAACAACTAAAAGTGAATTAAATTAAAAGAGAGATAAAACTATATAAAAAAAAAAAAACTTTTTCATCCTTTCTTTTGGCTAAGTAAATTGACTAGTGAACTTCTCAGGCATGAGTATAACAATATACATTATTACCTTCAGAAATGTCCATGAACTCTGTATTTCTACTCAGTTTAGAGCTGTGTCTAAATACTACACCCACAGTTACAAAAAAATAATAATTAATAGTCTTGGCCCCTTTTACAAGTGATTAAAACTGTTGCAATGTGGGTGAAGTATTAGATACAGAGCTATATGCACGCTAACGCTTGCAGTTCCCGTCGATCGACAAGTCGCTGCTGAAGCAGTCGGGCATTGGCAAGGCGGTGATGTACCTGTACAAGCACCCCAAGGAGACCAAGAGCAACCGCGAGCGAGCTGGCCGGCTCATCTCGGAGTGGGCAAGACCCATCTTCAACCTCTCCACCGACTTCAAAGGTACAAGTGGGGCCTGTCCTACATTCTGTACTCTAATAACGAATTGAATACCTATTATACAAGTAACGATGTGTGTACAGCGATGACGCGTGAGGAGCGACAGGCGAGGGACGAGGCCATGGCGGGAGGACGGCGGCGGGAGGAGGCCGGATCCTCCGCCACACCCGCCAAGCGCGCAAGGGAGGACACGGACCCCGACAAGTGAGTGGCACCATGTGTACTGTAGGCGAGGGACGAGGCCATGGCGAGAGGAGGCCGGGCCCTCCGCCACGCGCGCAAGGGAGGACACGGACCCCGACAAGTGAGTGGCACCATGTGTACTGTAGGCGAGGGACGAGGCCATGGCGAGAGGAGGCCGGGCCCTCCGCCACGCGCGCAAGGGAGGACACGGACCCCGACAAGTGAGTGGCACCATGTGTACTGTAGGCGAGGGACGAGGCCATGGCGAGAGGAGGCCGGGCCCTCCGCCACGCGCGCAAGGGAGGACACGGACCCCGACAAGTGAGTGGCACCATGTGTACTGTAGGCGAGGGACGAGGCCATGGCGAGAGGAGGCCGGGCCCTCCGCCACGCGCGCAAGGGAGGACACGGACCCCGACAAGTGAGTGGCACCATGTGTACTGTAGGCGAGGGACGAGGCCATGGCGAGAGGAGGCCGGGCCCTCCGCCACGCGCGCAAGGGAGGACACGGAACCCGACAAGTGAGTGGCACCATGTGTACTGTAGGCGAGGGACGAGGCCATGGCGAGAGGAGGCCGGGCCCTCCGCCACGCGCGCAAGGGAGGACACGGACCCCGACAAGTGAGTGGCACCATGTGTACTGTAGGCGAGGGACGAGGCCATGGCGAGAGGAGGCCGGGCCCTCCGCCACGCGCGCAAGGGAGGACACGGACCCCGACAAGTGAGTGGCACCATGTGTACTGTAGGCGAGGGACGAGGCCATGGCGAGAGGAGGCCGGGCCCTCCGCCACGCGCGCAAGGGAGGACACGGACCCCGACAAGTGAGTGGCACCATGTGTACTGTAGGCGAGGGACGAGGCCATGGCGAGAGGAGGCCGGGCCCTCCGCCACGCGCGCAAGGGAGGACACGGACCCCGACAAGTGAGTGGCACCATGTGTACTGTAGGCGAGGGACGAGGCCATGGCGAGAGGAGGCCGGGCCCTCCGCCACGCGCGCAAGGGAGGACACGGACCCCGACAAGTGAGTGGCACCATGTGTACTGTAGGCGAGGGACGAGGCCATGGCGAGAGGAGGCCGGGCCCTCCGCCACGCGCGCAAGGGAGGACACGGACCCCGACAAGTGAGTGGCACCATGTGTACTGTAGGCGAGGGACGAGGCCATGGCGAGAGGAGGCCGGGCCCTCCGCCACGCGCGCAAGGGAGGACACGGACCCCGACAAGTGAGTGGCACCATGTGTACTGTAGGCGAGGGACGAGGCCATGGCGAGAGGAGGCCGGGCCCTCCGCCACGCGCGCAAGGGAGGACACGGACCCCGACAAGTGAGTGGCACCATGTGTACTGTAGGCGCCAAGCGATCAGTCCAATTGCATCGCATCCACATAAGAGCGATTTGAGTCGGTGATCAACTCGATAACGCTTGCGTCGCGTCTTGTCTCGATTAAGGAGCTTTAATCAAATTAACTACAGGTGAGTTGCACGTTGCCGTGTAGAAGTGTAAGGTCCTTACGTCTCTTACCACCAGCTGCCAGCGTAGATTGTCATGAGCCTAACGGGTTCTGTTCGCATGAGGTATTGATTGAAATAAAAGAGATGCTTCCGTCTTCTCAGCTATTTAATAAGTTGGTGCACACTTCAATAAGTACAGGATCACAGCACTTGTCAAGCTTCCTTATAATGTTAGGTTATGAATATAACACTTACTTCAGGTAGAACATACTACCATCTATCCAGGTCGAACCGTGGATATGTAACGCAGACAGCATCAGCAGCTTGTGTGATTTGTAGAATATAACACGTGGCTTGTAACCAGAGCTTGTCCTAGCTTACTTCATGTTCAAGTGCCAAGCGTTGAGAAGACGTTTTTATTAATAATTAAGTATCTTTAAAATAATGGATGGAACCCTGAGAACAACATCAGAAAGAAATTCGTGAGCATTTCAACACACAATCGTGGCGAAATCATGCCATGTAATTGCAGCAAAACAGGAAATAATTATGGATACATACGCATATGCGGTTCCTTTATATTAGTGCACTTTCATTTTAGCCGCTGTACCACGCCTTGTCCGCGTCATAAGTTTTTAATTAATATTAATTGTTTTTTAACAATCCGCGTCTTAATCGCGTGTCCTGGTTCCAAGAAAAAAAAACTCCAAGCCAAAAGTTATAGTCATCATATGAACCACGTTCAGACAAGCTTCTAGGCTTTCGTATTTTAGACCATGCTGTATTTATAATTAAACTTAATTCAACTGAAATCTATTACAATTAATTATTTGAATTTTATCTATGTACTTATTATATTTTATTTAGAATTTAAAGTATCGAGAAAATAAATATGTTACTCTCTAACGCCATCTATTTCACTATTGCACAAACTGTAACTATTTCCTATTAGTTCGCGTTTTTGTTAATAGAGGGCGCTACCCGTCTCAAATAATCATTAACTACTTCTATACTTGTTACAGAAGGCCTGACAAGATTTCCCATAAAAGTATATTGTGTATGTCCACAGAGTCGCGCGGCCGGGAGAGAAGGGATGGGTGGCGCGAGCGAGAGTACCGCTGCCGTCCAACAAGGACTACGTGTTCCGGCCCAAGTCCACCTGCGACACCGACATGTCCCGGGTAACACGACACACACACACTTCTAACACCACTTCCATATCCACCAACAAGGACCTAGTGTTCCGGCCCAAGTCCACCTGCGACACCGACATGTCCCGGGTAACACGACACACACACACTTCTAACACCACTTCCATATCCACCAACAAGGACCTAGTGTTCCGGCCCAAGTCCACCTGCGACACCGACATGTCCCGGGTAACACGACACACACACACTTCTAACACCACTTCCATATCCACCAACAAGGACCTAGTGTTCCGGCCCAAGTCCACCTGCGACACCGACATGTCCCGGGTAACACGACACACACACACTTCTAACACCACTTCCATATCCACCAACAAGGACCTAGTGTTCCGGCCCAAGTCCACCTGCGACACCGACATGTCCCGGGTAACACGACACACACACACTTCTAACACCACTTCCATATCCACCAACAAGGACCTAGTGTTCCGGCCCAAGTCCACCTGCGACACCGACATGTCCCGGGTAACACGACACACACACACTTCTAACACCACTTCCATATCCACCAACAAGGACCTAGTGTTCCGGCCCAAGTCCACCTGCGACACCGACATGTCCCGGGTAACACGACACACACACACTTCTAACACCACTTCCATATCCACCAACAAGGACCTAGTGTTCCGGCCCAAGTCCACCTGCGACACCGACATGTCCCGGGTAACACGACACACACACACTTCTAACACCACTTCCATATCCACCAACAAGGACCTAGTGTTCCGGCCCAAGTCCACCTGCGACACCGACATGTCCCGGGTAACACGACACACACACACTTCTAACACCACTTCCATATCCACCAACAAGGACCTAGTGTTCCGGCCCAAGTCCACCTGCGACACCGACATGTCCCGGGTAACACGACACACACACACTTCTAACACCACTTCCATATCCACCAACAAGGACCTAGTGTACTACATTATTGTTCCCAGTTCATTTTATATTCTATTTCACGGACACTTACAATTAACACCACAGTGGCATAGTGCGGTAGTGGTTGAGTGATCAACTGTTACGCAGCTTGTCGCGGGTTCGAACCCCGCACGGAGCAAATTTTGTTTGTTCTAGAAGTAGTTGTTTCGGGTCTGGGTGTTTGCATATGCGAGTAAATGTTTGTAAGCACCCCACGATATAGGAGAGATTCGGGAAAGCCGACTAACCAGTCATACTTCAATCATCCGTGTTGTTATTGTAAATGGTGACATTGCAGGCCACTAAGAAGAAGATGACGCGCTACGAGAAGCAGATGAAGCGCTTCATCGACCAGAAGAGACTCAAGTCAGGCTCGCGTCGCGCCGTCGAGATCTCCATCGAGGGACGCAAGATGGCGCTGTGACGGGATGTGACGTCACACAAGACCCACTATCAACGTACATTATTGCGTGGCTGTGTTTACCGTTTTTAAAGTGATATATAACAAGCAGCACACTTTATTTACATATGGTTAAAAATGAGCTAGTGAAACTGTGTAGGCTTGGTGCTGGTCAGCAATATCCAAACACGGTAAAATAAAAATATATTTGTTTCGTCGTATTTTGATACTGATATCACCCATCCCATCTGCGGATTTCCGATAACTCATTGAATTTAACCCTGTGCATGTGCATACAGAAGTAAAACTAGTTTACGACAAATAAGAAATAACGAGGAATACCGTGTTGTTGGATGTTGACTTCAATAATTGAAATAAAGAATATCGCGATATTTTAACTTTGCGCGATGTCTGTGCGACGACAGTTCTAGCGTTAGTTGCGCTTTGTACACATAAGTCATAGAATAAGTAAGTACTCAATAAGGAACTGAATAAATTAATTATGAGACGAATGTAACCTGTTTCATTTAAGTAGTTAACCTTCATGTCGCCTATCTAGTAGCTTATAGAACCTGCAACTTCGGAACTCTGCACGCACTTGTCTTGACACACTTCCTTACTTGCTTGATACACTTAAACTGGCGGGTAGAGATGGTGGACGTTGTCGGACAACCAATATGTGCGGTTCGACATGTCTCCCTTGTTGGGCTCTCACCCGCCTGGACCGGGAGCAGCCAAGGAGCCCCCTGGCGAGGTCCGGGACGTGGACCGGGAGCAGCCAAGGAGCCCCCTGGCGAGGTCCGGGACGTGGACCGGGAGCAGCCAAGGAGCCCCCTGGCGAGGTCCGGGACGTGGACCGGGAGCAGCCAAGGAGCCCCCTGGCGAGGTCCGGGACGTGGACCGGGAGCAGCCAAGGAGCCCCCTGGCGAGGTCCGGGACGTGGACCGGGAGCAGCCAAGGAGCCCCCTGGCGAGGTCCGGGACGTGGACCGGGAGCAGCCAAGGAGCCCCCTGGCGAGGTCCGGGACGTGGACCGGGAGCAGCCAAGGAGCCCCCTGGCGAGGTCCGGGACGTGGACCGGGAGCAGCCAAGGAGCCCCCTGGCGAGGTCCGGGACGTGGACCGGGAGCAGCCAAGGAGCCCCCTGGCGAGGTCCGGGACGTGGACCGGGAGCAGCCAAGGAGCCCCCTGGCGAGGTCCGGGACGTGGACCGGGAGCAGCCAAGGAGCCCCCTGGCGAGGTCCGGGACGTGGACCGGGAGCAGCCAAGGAGCCCCCTGGCGAGGTCCGGGACGTGGACCGGGAGCAGCCAAGGAGCCCCCTGGCGAGGTCCGGGACGTGGACCGGGAGCAGCCAAGGAGCCCCCTGGCGAGGTCCGGGACGTGGACCGGGAGCAGCCAAGGAGCCCCCTGGCGAGGTCCGGGACGTGGACCGGGAGCAGCCAAGGAGCCCCCTGGCGAGGTCCGGGACGTGGACCGGGAGCAGCCAAGGAGCCCCCTGGCGAGGTCCGGGACGTGGACCGGGAGCAGCCAAGGAGCCCCCTGGCGAGGTCCGGGACGTGGACCGGGAGCAGCCAAGGAGCCCCCTGGCGAGGTCCGGGACGTGGACCGGGAGCAGCCAAGGAGCCCCCTGGCGAGGTCCGGGACGTGGACCGGGAGCAGCCAAGGAGCCCCCTGGCGAGGTCCGGGACGTGGACCGGGAGCAGCCAAGGAGCCCCCTGGCGAGGTCCGGGACGTGGACCGGGAGCAGCCAAGGAGCCCCCTGGCGAGGTCCGGGACGTGGACCGGGAGCAGCCAAGGAGCCCCCTGGCGAGGTCCGGGACGTGGACCGGGAGCAGCCAAGGAGCCCCCTGGCGAGGTCCGGGACGTGGACCGGGAGCAGCCAAGGAGCCCCCTGGCGAGGTCCGGGACGTGGACCGGGAGCAGCCAAGGAGCCCCCTGGCGAGGTCCGGGACGTGGACCGGGAGCAGCCAAGGAGCCCCCTGGCGAGGTCCGGGACGTGGACCGGGAGCAGCCAAGGAGCCCCCTGGCGAGGTCCGGGACGTGGACCGGGAGCAGCCAAGGAGGCGGCCTTCCTCCAGGACTGGCTGTCGGCCCCTGGCGAGGTCCGGGACGTGGACCGGGAGCAGCCAAGGAGGCGGCCTTCCTCCAGGACTGGCTGTCGGCCCCTGGCGAGGTCCGGGACGTGGACCGGGAGCAGCCAAGGAGGCGGCCTTCCTCCAGGACTGGCTGTCGGCCCCTGGCGAGGTCCGGGACGTGGACGCCGCAGCGGTTCGGCTGAAGGAGTCCCTGACCGAGGTGTGCAACTCCAGCATGCCCCGGTCTCGCCCCCAGTAACTCCTCGTCACTGCACCGCAAGCACATCCCTAAGAATCAGAAGCGGGTCCCTGTTTTACAATCCTCGACGACGAGGTTCTCTCCTGCTGCCCTCAGTCGCTCCTTTACTTTTTGCCTTTCCACCTCGGTCGCGCACCCATTTATCACCTTTCGGTCTTTCGCTTTCCTCACGCGTTCGATCCTCACCCAGCCCTCTTTCGCGTCCACCGCCTTTCTAACCCTTTCGAGGACCTGGTCCCCCGTATCCATTTCATCCGCCGAGGAGACAACCACGGAGTGCAGCGTCGTTCGCTCCAGGGCCTGTGCCCTAGTGTGGCTCTTACTCCCAGACGCTAAACTGGCGTAGGTTGTCCTCTCCACAGTCTCCCTACCAGCCAGACTGTCTCGAAGCTTCTCGAGCTTCTCGGAGTTGTCCCTCAACTCCGAGATATGCTCCTTTAGCGAAAAAAGGAGCTCAGTCTGACCGGCAAGGATTTCAATGGGACTGGGCTAGGGACTATTGTCAGTTGCGGACGCGGGTACGGGATCAGATATGGGTGCGGCAGGGGCCCGATCTCGTTCCATCTCCGCCTCCTCAATCAGCTCGAAAAGTCGTTCTAGGGCCTCTAGCACCGCGTTTTTTATATTGGTCTTGAGGTTGCGAGAGTTGCCTACGTTGAGCTTTGCTTTCTGTAGGCAATCTCTCGCCTCCTCAACACGACTGCGATGCTCGGCCCCAGTCCTTCCAAGCGATCCGGTGGCGTTCACGGGAGGCCGGCGGCCCTTTGGCGTGGATACTATTTCGACGTGTTCTCGAGGGGTGGCGTCCCCGAAGGATATCCTCCTCTTCACTTCATCACGTTCCTTCGGGGAAAGCAGCTTCTCCCCCATGGACTCACCCGTCGACCGATGCTCGTACGGAGCGTCATGTGGGTCGGGGGTGACCATTTGGGCGCAAACAGACATACCCTTGTAGAGGGAGGGTCGTGCAGGTCTGATAGCTGTGGAGAAGAAGAGTTTCATGGGACACTGGTCCTTTCCGAGTCCCTGTAAAGGGGGGGGCCCAGAGTATGATATAGTTATATAATCACAAAACGTATTTAAATTAAACAATAAAAGTCAAAAGATTTGGTTAAATGTGTCAATACTATGTCCCTGTAAAGAGGGGAACACAGCTAAATTAAAATATGATTCTAGTGTAACGTTGTGAATTATCAACGTTTTCCTTTGACCTATAATCAATTCATTTATCAACGTATAACAAAATAGTTACAATGGAATGCAAGGAATGTCTACACATTCCTTTTGGTGTTGTAGTCATACGCAACGTTCTTCGTCAACCGACTCAGAAAAAAAACTCGTACTTGAGGGTATCGTGAAATGTTTAATTTCGCGTCGAGACTAAAAGTCATTTATAGGCGGGTAGTTCGGAATTTTTACAGAGTTTTGGTGTTGTAGTCGGAAGACATGTTGTTCAACGTTAACCGGTTGATAATTAAAGTGAGGTACCTAATGTGCTCATTAGTATAAATAAGCTCGCACAGGAGACAACGGGGCTCATTCACCAGTAGTCTTTATTCTGTTCACGTACACGCTTGTTCTCTCTTTATTAGAATCTTGCGACATTGTACAGACAGACGATTTATAAAATAATTTTTAATAATTTAAAAGAAAATATATATTGAAGTAAATAAACTTAAGTAAAAAGTGTAGTGTTCGCCCCGGTTTAGGGTAAGTGCCAAAAGCAAACCAAACAATTATTATAACCGCTAGCTCATGTTTTGTTTTTTTTTATATTGAGTAGGTACCTTCGGACTCAATTATTGTGTGTTCCTATTTTTATTTCATTGTCTGTTGGTTTTATTTTTTTAAGCCTCGAGTATTACATACGCTCGTAGGCCTTACAATGATTTTGTGTGTAATGCTTCACGCTAATAGAACTATTGTTCCTGCCTTGTAAACTCCGATCCGATGACGACCAATAATCACAAACACCCTTAGTGCCGTACGTCCTAGCTTTCGCTTATGTTGTGAGGTCATCATCAGAAAGGATTAGCAGAGGACTTTTATTTACCGCTGGACGTTGATTCCAGGGAACAAGGTTGGGACTGGATTTCCCATTTTCGACGTTCGTTGAGTTCAGCTGACTCACCCTACCGAACGTTCGAGACCTGCGCTCACTGCACCAAGCGGCACACACACCAGACCTGCCGGCGCAACCACCATCTCGTCCCTGCGGTCACTCTCACCTCAGGGTCAACTCCACGGCGTCGCGTCGCTCCACTTACGCGATAGCCAGGGCAGTACTAGTGCGCCTATTTTCGCGGAACAATAAATTATCAAGTGACGGCTGTGAACCACGACCTAAATAAATTTCTTGTTAACGTTGGTGAGTCTTTTCCTTCATCTCACCCTCATACGTTACAGTGGCGCCCAAAAACGTGGTTTTTTTTATAAAGGTCGCTTGGTTTTTTGTTGTTCTGTGAGGTAGTGTTATATTTTGGTGTTTGTGTGTTTTGTGTTCTTTATTTTTGTGTTTGTGAAAACGTTTTTTTGGTTTAACGCAGCCAAAATGTACCCTACCCTACGCATTATTTTTTTTTTTTGTTAAAAAAGAAAGTAACGGTTTTTTTTTCTGTTGCTTTATATTATTATTTATTTTAAAAACTTTTCATAGTAGTAGGGCTCTTGTGAAGGCCCGTCCGGGGAAGTACTACAACCACACTTATTTCAACCGTATAGCATTTTATGTTTCGGTTGTAGGGTGTGGGTGCCGGGTTTCTATTACAGGCACATATATACAACCTTTTCACCTGGGTTCGTCTGCCTATAAAAGAATTTTTACTTTCTTTTCTTTTATATAGGTACTTAAATTGATTTTTTTTTATTGGTTATTGCAGAGTACCTCATTCTGTCAATACCAATATTTTTTTCAATTCATTATTTCAACTGTAATAATTTTGAAACAGCAACTTAACTTTATTTTTAAACAGTACCTACACAATATTGCAGAGTACCTCATTCTGTCAATATTCTGTCAATTTATAATTTCCTCTCAAATCGTTGTCAATTGTAATTACTTTTTTAAAACAACTTAACTTTTGTTTAACCTACACATTATTGCAGACTACCTCATTCTGTCAATATTCTGTAATTTTTTTTTTCTCAATTTGTTTTCAATTGTAATTGTTTTTTGACAGGCCTGTTGGTCTAGTGGTTAGTGACTCTGACTGCTATGCCGGAGGTCGTGGGTTCGATTCCCACCCAGGACAAATGTTTGTGTGATGAGCACGATCATTTGTTCTGTGTCTGGGTGTAATTTATCTATAATATGTATGTATTTAGAAATATATAAGTATGTTTATCAGTTGTCTAGTACCCATAACACAAGCTCTGCTTAGCTTGGGACTAGATGGCGTTGTGTGATAGTTGTGGAATATTTTAACAACTTAACCTTTTGTAAAGCGTACACATTGGTTGCATTAACTCCTTTTGTGTGTTATTTTATTTTTTATTTCTGTGCAATTGTTTTTTGTGCTTGTTTATTCTAGATATTTCTCAACCAAATCGTTAGTAGTTTTTTAAATTTAAATTGTAACAGACGGAGTCTTAGTACAATAATCGTTAATTTTTTTTTAAAACTTTGGAAAAAAAATTTTTTTTTTTGGCACTTACCTTACCTACACTTATAATATTTTTTTTCTCTTTTAAAAAATTTTTAATCATGGCTTATTCAGTTAAGTTTATGTCTCTTCAAAAGTCTGAACTCGAATACGAAGTGGCCATTAGAGGCGAATCACCTGCTGCCACGGTGCAGGACTTACGTAAACAGATAGCTAAATGTGGACCATTATTTCCATCGGAAGACATTCTAGTTAGTCCCTTCGACCCAGCGGAGGACTTGAGGGGTGTAGTTGACGTCTTGGAAAGGGTTAACACTAGTTTGGAAACTTCAACTTTTGATAGAAATTCTTTACTCCGGTCTCAAAATTTACTTAATCATTTACATCATCGGATTAATCGCATTACTTGTACCGATAAAGTAAAGGCTGACTATGAACGTTGCGTTGGCTATTATAAAAAGACCGTTTTAAGGCTTTCAGCACTTAGTGATTCAAATTTAGATTCTCAACCTACTACAGATTTGTCAACAGTTTCTTCCTCTGCGATTCCGGTCACTGTTTCGGTTACATGTGATGGTAACATGAATAAATTTTCTAAATTAAAATTCGACGGCAAATCGTGTGTTCGAGCTTTTATACTTAGGTGTGAGGAATTTTGTCAAGTTAAAAATATTTCGCTTAATAATATTTTACCCCACGCTATTGAAATATTTACTGGCGATGCCTTACATTGGTACAGAGGCATTAGGGAATCGGTTTCGAGTTGGGATGATCTTGCAGCTTCATTAAGACGTGATTTTGATCAATCTGATTATGATTACAGACTTCTTTCAGAAATTAGGTCTCGCACGCAAGGGGAAACAGAAAATATTATAATTTACCTATCGATTATGGCTGGACTTTTTTCGCGCCTTACTAAGAAGCTTTCAGAGGAAGACAAATTAGAAATTTTGCTACATAATATTCGCCCAATTCACGCTAATACACTCTCTTCGGTTTTGATAATTTACGAACTCTGTGTCGAAATTATGAGGCTATACAAGCACGTTTTTATCAGTTTAAGGAACCACCTAAACCGTGTTCTAATACATTAGCACCTGAGTTTGCTTATTCAGGACAGTCAACTAGTAAACCAAATATTAAAAGCAACTACAATAACTCATATAACAAGGACTATTCAAAGCATAATAAATTTGAAAATAAACCAAATTCAAATAATAGTTCAGCTGCTAATTATGTACACGCTGTAGATAAATCTAATAAGAAGCAACCTTACTGCCCTCGTTGTCGAAATAATACACATGTGCTAAGGCAGTGTACCGCTAATAGAGATGAGTTAATTTGTTTTCTTGTGGCCTGAAGGGTGTTAAGAAGCCTGATTGCCCAAAGTGTAATAAAAAGGAATCTAAACCAAAAACTAGTTCGCGGGAATTGTGTTAATAACTTTGATATTGAGGACTGGAAGAACTGGTTACAAACTGTTACATTATTTTCTTAATCGTATAACATCTACACAATTCTCGATGATAAGAGTGATCTTGACGATAGACCTTACGTTTCTGTGAAGATTAATGGTCTTACCGTTTCCGGTTTACTTGACTCTGGCTCTGCGGTCACAATCATAGGCAATAAAGCTCATTCCGTGTTAGAAGCATATGGCCTGCCACTTGTAAGGGCTGATTGCATAACAGTAACGGCAGCGGGAGGACAAACTTTAAAAAGTATAGGTTATATTAATGTACCCGTAAATTTTGAAAACCAGTTTCACATATTGAAAGCAATTGTAATACCGGAAATTAAGCGTAATCTTATATTGGGCATAGATTTCTGGCGTAAGTTTAAACTTTGTCCAAAATTTATTAATAGTATCTCCATGATTAAAGCAGATAGTTGTTCCCTAAGTAAATCTCATCCTACCTTCATACAAGGTTATGATAATCTTACTCAGTCACAAAAGCAACTGGCTGATAATGTCATAAAGCATTTTGAGGACATTTCTTTCTCAAACAAGGGCTTAGGCGTTACAAGTCTTATCACTCATCATATTGACACCGGTGACTCTGAGCCAATACGTCAGCGATACTATCGTTTGTCACCAGAGAAGCAACGTGTCTTGGTTGATCAGGTTGACGAGATGCTATCAATGGACGTAATCGAGCCTTGCGAGAGCGCGTGGTCTTCTCCCGTTCTCATCGTTACCAAAAAGATCGGCCAACCTCGATTTTGCTTGGATAGCCGTAAACTTAATTCTGTCACAAAACGTGATGCCTACAATCTTCCTTACATTTCTGAGATTTTGGATAATTTACCGGATGCTCGTTATCTGTCTAGCATCGATTTATCCAAAGCTTTTTGGCAGATTCCGATTGCTCCTGAGGACCGAGATAAAACGGCATTTTACGTTCCTGGAAGAGGCACGTTTCGTTTCAAACGGACCGCTTTTGGCTTAACGAATGCACCAGCTACTCAACAACGATTAGTTGATTTATTACTTTCTAATTTTGACCTCAAGGTGTTTGCTTATTTGGATGACGTAATTATCATTTCTGAAGACTTTAATAGCCATGTGACACTACTATTGCGTGTGCTAGAGAAGTTGAAACAAGCAAATCTAACAATTAACCTTGAGAAGTCAATTTTTTTCAGTTCTCAATTAAAATATCTGGGGTACGTCGTCGATGGCGCTGGCCTACGTACTGATCCAGCTAAGGTTGAGGCTATACTCAATTATCCGACACCTAAGTGTCGGAAGGACCTCAAAAGTTTTCTAGGTACTGCGACGTGGTACAGGCGTTTCGTTCCAAACTTCAGTACTATAGCCGGTCCCTTAAATAAGTTGACATCTTCTAAGAACCCACTCCTCCTTTTGAGTGGACTGCTGAGGCTGACTCAGCGTTTCAAAAACTCAAAGAGTGTCTAGTTTCAGCACCAGTCTTATCTTGTCCGGATTATACTAAGCCGTTCGAAGTACACACAGATGCCAGTGGTTACGGTATCGGTGCTATGCTGACTCAGTCTTTTGAAGGCAAGGAACATCCAATTGCTTATATGAGTAGATCACTAACTGCCGCTAAAAAGAACTACAGCATAACGGAACGCGAAACACTAGCCGTTATTGTCGCTCTCGAACATTGGCGTTGCTATATCGAAAACGGACAACAGTTTACAGTTTATACCGATCATAGTGCTCTTAAATGGTTCCTATCATTAAGCAATCCAACTGGACGTCTAGCTCGTTGGGGTGTACGTCTTTCGGCCTTTAACTTTGTCATAAAACATAGGAAAGGCGTAGATAACGTTATACCTGACGCTTTGTCTAGAATCATTCCAGTAAGTGCTATCAGCATATCCAACTCTTATTACAATGAACGGAGCTTAGAATATCTGATGATAAATGCCTCTTATGGACTCATGCCAACACATCTATTTCATACCCGACAGGAGCACTGCATTGATCACTTATTTCTCAAGTCAAACCTACGTGCAACCACACTAGTTTTGGAATCGCATATTACTGACCACAAACCTATCGTCTTGTCTATAGCTAACACTGTTCCTCTCCCAAAGGTCTGCCAATCTACCACCCGTCTTGATTATGAATCCATTATACTTGAGCTTGAAAATACGGACTTTACAGCTATATACCATATTGAAGATGCAAACGAATGTATGACCAAATTTATTAATATTATTAAATCAGTTATCTCAAAACATACAAAATTAGTTAATATACCTAGACGTAAAAGAAAAATAAAACCATGGATGACTCCTGGGCTTTTAAAATGTATTAAAAATAGGGACAAAATGCACATGAAATCAAAAAAGGATCCAAGTAATGTAATTCTAAAGACCACATATAAACGTTATAGAAATTTTTGCAATAACTTGCTCAGAAAATTAAAAGTTGCTTATGAAAAAAGTGAGTTAGAAAAAGCCAAAAATAATCCCAAAAACATGTGGAAAACAATAAAAAACATCACAAACACACACAAGACAAAAGTCAGTGCCTCAGAGCTGATTAAAGACCGAGACAACCCTAAATCATCGATAAATGATGTGAATGTTTTTTTTAGTAATGTAGGCAAAAATTTGGCTGCAAAAATCAAGTCACAGGTACGTACAACCACCACCAACATCAATACTTGTTGTCCTACTTTAGTTCATAAAAACTCTCAAATCTCCCCACTCGACTCTCTTGTTTTACTGGAGGTTGATGAAGCAGAAGTAGAGTCTATCATACTTCAGTTGCGTGATAATTGTGCTGTGGGATGCGACGGAATATCATCTATTCTGCTTAAGAGGAGCCGTCATGTGCTGGTCCCACTTATAACGTACCTCTGCAACCATTGCCTCCAAACAGGTGTATTTCCGGATGCTCTCAAAAAGGCAATAATACACCCTATTCATAAGGGAGGGAGCAGAGACGGTGTCAATAATTACAGGCCAATATCAGTTTTGCCAGCCCTATCCAAAATTCTGGAAAAGATCTTAAACAAATCTCTAAAGAGATTCCTGGACAAACATAAAATAATTGCGGAGAACCAATACGGATTTCGGCAAGGAGTGTCGACAGAAGATGCCGTATTGGATCTCACACAACAAGTTGCTAGAAAGTTGGATAGTAAATCAAAGTGTCTGGTTATCCTGCTTGATCTTGCCAAGGCATTTGACACCGTTTCTGTTCCCAAACTTATAGACAAACTGGAACTTGTCGGTGTGCGTGGAATCTCACTTGAGATGTTCAAAAGTTACCTCAAAAATCGCACACAAGTGGTAAAAATTGACGAGCACTACAGTGACGAGGAACCGGTATCGTATGGCGTCCCCCAGGGAAGCGTACTCGGACCTACACTTTTCCAAATTTACGTCAACGACCTGTGCACGATGAGCCTTACCAATTGTAATATATATGCGTATGCGGATGATACCGCGATACTTGTCTACGGACCCACATGGGACATGGTCAAGGCTACTGCAGAAGATGCCTTGCGCAAAATAATGGAATGGCTTAGTTATAACCTCCTGACACTCAACGTAAGCAAAACAACTTACATCCCCTTCTCAATCCGACGTCATACTGCACCTTCTAATACTTTCTCTGTAATTGCTCACTCATGCCCCAATTTAAACGACCACTGTGTCTGTCCAGCACTCACCAGAGCTGACAGTGCAAGGTACCTTGGAGTGCAGATTGATAGCGGCCTGAGATGGGACAAACAAATTGAAGCCATTACCACAAGAACATTGCGCATTATCCACATTTTTAAGTCCCTTAGAGATTCGGCTAATCTTGACACACTGAGGATGGTTTATTATGCTTTGTGTCAGTCAGTTCTCGGATACTGCATAACTGCGTGGGGTGGCGCAGCCAAGACAAGTATTCTGAGAGTGGAAAGAGCACAGAGAGCCATTCTCAAAGTCATGACCAAAAAACCTTACAGATATCCGACCACAGAATTGTATTCTAACTGTAATGTTCTGACGGTACGGCAACTCTTTGTGCTCAGATCGCTTCTTAGAATACATGGCGGTTTGCCTCCGCCAAATCCTAATAAGCGAGTAAATCTTCTTCCAAGAACCCAGCACAAAACCACCTTCGCAACACATCAATTCTACACACTAAGTACACACATATACCAAAAAATAAACTCACAACTAAATATTATAAACTTAAACGTCCACAAACTTAAAAACACAGTAACAGAGTGGCTATTACAAAAGGACTATGCCTACACAGAGTCTTTACTCACATACATCGCCTAATAACACAAGTACCTACTGTCTAACATAAACTTACAATGAAATGACAAACACGCCTATTTTCCCTTACCATATACCCGTACTCAAAAAAGACTTAAACACACACACACACACACACATACTCACACACGCTCTCATACACACACACACACTCACACATACACGACATACTCACTTCTTATCACATCCACTCCACACCTGTACTTTTTCACACCCACACTTCGCAAATCTATGTAATATCCCACCTATTATTGTATCAGACTATGTATAAGGAACTGCTCGGTGGAGCACTGTCTCTTAAAATACAGGTGTTCATCCTAGTTTAAGAGGCAGGGTTATATAAATTATTGTATAGTTTTTGCAACATTTGTAATGATATGTTTATTTGTAACTTTTGTTGGTAAATAAACTAAATTATTATTATTATTATTTGGACACTAAAGACAGCTGGTACAAAAATATTTATAATGGTTGTTTAAATGATCCTTCTAAGTTTCCTAATTTTATTATTAAAAATAATTCATTATTTAGATTATCAAAAAATAAACATGAACTTACTTCAGAATTCTCGTGGAAAGAGGTAGTTCCTTCTGAACTTCGCGAAACTATTTTCAATGAGAACCACGCTGTTCCTACGGCAGGACATATGGGCATTTTTAAAACTTACCGTCGTCTTGCTTTACGTTACTATTGGCCCGGTATGTACCAAGACGTTGTAAAGCTTATTGGTTCTTGTGATAAATGTTTAGCTTACAAGTCTCAAAATCATCAAACCCTAGGAGAAATGGGTCGTCCTAAGCAGTGTTCTCGACCATTTCAGATGATTTCAATAGATCTCATGGGACCTCTTCCCATTACGAGGAAACAAAACAGTTACATTTTCGTAATAACTTGTTGTTTTTCAAAATTCTGTTTAATTTTTCCAATTAGAAGAGCTACGGCTGATATTATAACTAAAATCCTAGAAGAATCAGTATTTTTAGTTCATGGCATACCGCAAACAGTGATGATGGATAATGGCACTCAGTTTACAGGGAAAGTTGCGGAAGCATTGTTTAAGAAATACAACATTCCTAATGTTCATTATACACCTAAGTACACCCCTCAGGTAAACTTAGTAGAAAGATTCAACAGAACCATCATCACCTGTTTATCTACCTACGTTGATAATGATCATAGATCTTGGGACTTATTTATTCCCAAAGTTCAGTTCGCTATTAATAACTCAGTTAACGAGGCAACTGGTTTTACGCCTTCATTTCTAGTTTTCGGCCGTGAGCTAGTCACTTGTGGATCTCACTATTTGGAAAATGACCTCGGTAGCGAGATAATTTTCTTGCCACGTGACTTATACGCGGAAAATTTAGGTTGCTTATCTTCCATCTTCGACAACGTTCAGTCAAAGCTATGGCAAGCCCACGTAAAGATCACCTCACATTATAATCTCAGACGCAAGTTTGCTGAATTCAACATTGGAGACGTGGTCATGAAACGCGCTTATGTTTTAAAGTGACAAGGATAGTAGATTTTCGAAGAAGCTGGCTCCTAAATTCATTAAGGCAAGAATAATTCAGAAGAGGTCTCCTCTAGTTTATGTGCTGCAGGATATGTCTGGAAAGAATTTAGGCTCTTGGCACATTAAGGATTTAAAATTAGTAGGTAAGAATAGTTAAAAAAAAAACATAGTAACATCAAATCTTACCTTAATTTAAAATTATTATTTTTATCATACCTAACTAACCTATCACTAATTTTTTTATGTTATCTTTGGTCTAACCCATCGATCACTTCAGTTACGTAATACATGGTTGTGTTTTCTTCTCACGGTTGTGTTTTTTTTTCTTTAGAGCGGTAGCAACTCTTTAAATAAGCCCTTGCAGGAGCGGTCGATTACTCCATAAATAAACCATATTTCATAAAAAACACAACTGTGTCTATAGAGCGGTAGCAACTCTTTAAATAAGCCCTTGCAGGAGCGGTCGATTACTCCATAAATAAACCATAAATCATAAAATACAACTGTGTCTTACAAACATAATTTGTTCTTTAGAGCGGTAGCAACTCTTTAAATAAGCCCTTTGCAGGAGCGGTTGATTACTCCATAAATATGCCATAAATCGAAACCAAAAACATGATTTTATCATCTAAATTTGGATTCAATTACATTAAAATCTAAAACTGGTAGGTGGATTAGTATTGGTCGGTGGATGGTTAAAGGAAAACAATAATTTAATAGTAATAGTTTATTGAACTCAAGACATACGATTGCATTATTCTCTCGCTTAGTACACTTTCATCCTTGAAGAAAACTATTATAAGGTATCAGGTTAATGACAACAGGATACCTAAATATTTTATATTGTGCGACAGCTATCTCTCGTATCACTGAATACAATAGCTGCCGCTAGTTATGATTGCGAGAAGTATGAATGATGATTTTGATAGGTAAAACAATAGTTAGCTCTAATTCTTCGTGCGGATTTTGTCATAATAGAAGACAATCCTTGACTGCGCGAGGGGGTATTGTAACGTTGTGAATTATCAACGTTTTCCTTTGACCTATAATCAATTCATTTATCAACGTATAACAAAATAGTTACAATGGAATGCAAGGAATGTCTACACATTCCTTTTGGTGTTATAGTCATACGCAACGTTCTTCGTCAACCGACTCAGAAAAAAAACTCGTACTTGAGGGTATCGTGAAATGTTTAATTTCGCGTCGAGACTAAAAGTCATTTATAGGCGGGTAGTTCGGAATTTTTACAGAGTTTTGGTGTTGTAGCCGGAAGACATGTTGTTCAACGTTAACCGGTTGATAATTAAAGTGAGGTACCTAATGTGCTCATTAGTATAAATAAGCACGCACAGGAGACAACGGGGCTCATTCACCAGTAGTCTTTATTCTGTTCACGTACCATTGAACAATGTAATCTCTGCTCACTTTTAAAACAAAATCGCGTGCGCAGTATCCCACATCTGTGAACTGGCCACCTTTTTTGTGAAATGGATGACCCTTTTTTATGAATAGGATGAATGGTCAAAACAAAATGGCCTAGGAAGTGAAAGTAATAACTCTGCAAGCAGAAATAGTCTTTACGGGGGTCAGTATATACATTGGGCGATAGTACACGCTTGTTCTCTCTTTATTAGAATCTTGCGACATTGTACAGACAGACGATTTATAAAATAATTTTTAATAATTTAAAAGAAAATATATATTGAAGTAAATAAACTTAAGTAAAAAGTGTAGTGTTCGCCCCGGTTTAGGGTAAGTGCCAAAAGCAAACCAAACAATTATTATAACCGCTAGCTCATGTTTTGTTTTTTTATATTGAGTAGGTACCTTCGGACTCAATTATTGTGTGTTCCTATTTTTATTTCATTGTCTGTTGGTTTTATTTTTTTAAGCCTCGAGTATTGGGCACGCCGCAATCGCGGCGGTATGACCCCTCTTTGAGGAGTGGCTGGATAGGAGTCACGGCGTCCTGACCTACCGCATGACGCAGGTCCTCACCGGACACGGAAGTTTCGGGAGGTACCTGTGTCTAAGGAGAAAGGAGGAAACGCCTGGGTGTCACCACTGCGAAGATCGCCCGGAGGACACAGTAGAGCATACGGTGCAAGACTGCCCCGCTTGGGCAGAGCACCGACGTGTCCTCACGGCGGCGATAGGCGGAGACCTCTCGCGCCCGGCATTGGTTGCGGCCATGCTGCGGGGCGAGACGGAGTGGGAAGCGGTCGCCTCCTTCTGCGAAGCAGTAATGCTCGCGAAGGAGGAGGCGGGCCGCGTGAGAGAGAGGACAGTGTCCTCCCTCCGCCCCAACCGCAGTGGTGGACGCCCACGGCGACGGACGTCGCAAGACGATCTCCGGCCACCGTAGGCGCGGGCATGCGGGCGGCGAGTAAAGGGCAACTCGCTGCCCGACCATGGACCATGCCCGGGTCGACGGCGCGTTGTGTTCCACGCGCGCCTCAAAGAGCGTCAGCATAATGACGGGGCCCCCTCTCTAGAGGGCCAAAGCCTGCCGGGGTCGCGGGACTTATCTCATTACCGTGACCCCGGAACATAAAGGGCTATCGAAGGACACCGTGGATTTTAGTCAGTACAAGTCTGACAGTCCCTCCCGCCCTGCCCGGGGTGGGAGGACTCATTTGATGATTTTACCACGATAAAAAAAAAAAAAAAAAGCCTCGAGTATTACATACGCTCGTAGGCCTTACAATGATTTTGTGTGTAATGCTTCACGCTAATAGAACTATTGTTCCTGCCTTGTAAACTCCGATCTGATGACGACCAATAATCACAAACACCCTTAGTGCCGTCCTAGCTTTCGCTTATGTTGTGAGGTCATCATCAGAAAGGATTAGCAGAGGACTTTTATTTACCGCTGGACGTTGATTCCAGGGAACAAGGTTGGGACTGGATTTCCCATTTTCGACGTTCGTTGAGTTCAGCTGACTCACCCTACCGAACGTTCGAGACCTGCGCTCACTGCACCAAGCGGCACACACACCAGACCTGCCGGCGCAACCACCATCTCGTCCCTGCGGTCACTCTCACCTCAGGGTCAACTCCACGGCGTCGCGTCGCTCCACTTACGCGATAGCCAGGGCAGTACTAGTGCGCCTATTTTCGCGGAACAATAAATTATCAAGTGACGGCTGTGAACCACGACCTAAATAAATTTCTTGTTAACGTTGGTGAGTCTTTTTCTTCATCTCACCCTCATACGTTACACTAGTCAAAATTGAGCAAATTCAAATTCGAGCTAGACGCACGTGCGGGGTATCGTCGGATCGGGCTCCGCGCGGGTTAGCCGAATATGTAATAAAATTAATAACGAAAAGAGACAAAATTTTGAGTTTTGAACGAAAAACCAGTTTTTTAAGTGAAAATTGGTGTTTTTCACCCCCACTCTGGAACTCTGGCCACGGATCGCGGAACTGGATCACGGGATTAATTGAGGGCGGTCACTGAGACTAATATAAAATTTAAACGGTTGTAATTGGTCGAAAAATGGCGTTGTAAATGAATTAAATATGGTGAAATTTTGAGAAAATGCAAAATTCGGTTAAGGGTTGATTTTTAGGGGTTGCGATTAGTGTCAAACGATAGGCGTCCGCCTTTTTAAGTCTAATGAGCTGAAAACAGCTTCAAAATCGCACCTATAACAATGAAAATATCGATGGTTAGGTTAGAAACGACCCAGTTCTGACCACCGTAACGGAGTGGCAGACTGGGTTGGCCAAAGTTCACTGTGACTTCGAAGTTCATCCTATTATCTTGCCTTGTAGAGCCGAGACCTGCTGATTATAATGTCGAAAGAACCTGCGCGGGACGCCTGCGGGCGTTTCTTAAAACAAAAATGCCCTTCTGAGGGCCAACCCAAAGGTCCTTCTCAGGGCCAACCCAAAGGCCCTTCTCAGGGCCATTCCAAAGGCCCTTCTCAGGGCCACTCCGACGCTGCAGCGTCAGAGGCTAGAGTCGTCTGACGACTCTTGTCCGAGTGTCGGACACGGACGACTCTCGTTCGAGGAAGCGGGTTCACCCGAGCGGTGGGTCCGGGGGCTCGTCGGACTCGGGTAGGGCGAAGCCGAAGGCAAAAAAGCCGGCGGCCGTAGCAGACACCCATGCCGTTGGGCTCGCGGACGCTCAACGCCGGCTGGATCTGGCTCGGCGTGAGAAGCTGCAACAAGAGCTGGAGGAGCGGGTTGTGGCGTACGAGGAACGGGCGCACGCCGCCCGGGCCAAGTCCAGGTACGGCGCGTCCCGCGTTGTATACGCGGACCTCTCCCTCGCAGAGCTGGAGGGAATGGCGGAGGAGGACGAGGAGGAGATCGTGGAGGTCGCCACTAAGTCCTCCCACCTAAAAGGGACCTCAAGAGCCGGGCCGCGAGCCTGCGCGGTGTCATCGCGGAGCTGGTCCGGCGTAAGGCCACCGACGAGACGCGGCAACTGCAGGCGAAGGTTGATCGCCTGCAGTCAGAGGTCAGCCAGCTTCACAAGAAGCTGGCCGAAGCCACGGCCCTGCCACAACAAGCCGGGATAAGCCCCGCGAGAGAGGGCCCCACCTCCAACCTTGAGGATATCATCCGCAAGGTTGTGATTCTCCTTTAATTTTACAAACAGAATGCTTGTTAGCTTGATTCCACTATTCAGTGTTTTTTTTTTTTTTTTTTTTTTTTTTTTAATTTCTGTATTTTAAATCTTCAAATTTTGTATACAGCCTGTCATACTTATGTACTTTGTAGCTGGGCAGGCAAGTACTAAGATATCAATAAAAGCATAAGTCTTTAACCTTGCATTGAATAACATTTTTCTTTTTGTGTTTTTTTTTTTAATTTATTTTATTTTTTGGTAGTGTGACCTGAAACTTTCTCGTATCTAAAGCCTATCCTAGATATTTGCAAAAGTGGAAAAGGATTGAAATGACCTTTTTCCCTGAGTATGATAAAACCAAGGCTCGTGGGGAGATCTTTGGTTACTTATTTTTATGAAAGTGGTCATATATAAATCTGCAAGAGAGATAATCCTTATCCATAAAGCTAATGACGTCTAAATATTCATTGTAAATATAAGAGTTCACCTTAATATTTTCATGACTGGTTTCATTACCTTCGTGAATACAAAAACGGAGCAGTATTTTGGGCGAAAGGTAGGTATCAAATTCAAAAATAGAATGCTCAAATGGAACCGGAGATATTTCCTATTCTGTTTATCAATGTTATCCTTTATGTCAATGGAACATAACTCTTGATATCAGTTTTAGTACTGTTTTCGAGTCTTCCAATGAAAAAAAAATGTAACCGACTTCTAAAAAAAACAACCACTAAAAAGGGTAAAATGACCTACCAAAAAACTTTTTTTCGGAAGTCGGTGGCTTTGCTTTTTTATTTCATTGATTTTTTTGCCACCGACTTCCGAAAAAAAGTTTTTTGGTAGGTTATTTTACCCTTTTTAGTGGTTGTTTTTTTTAGAAGTCGGTTACATTTTTTTAAAAAAACTTTTTTATTTTACCCTTTTTAGTTTAAATATTCAACCGAAATTCTTGTCAAAAACATAATTTTCTTACTTATGCACTAGAATTTTATTATCCTTAGCACTGGTTATAACATCGCCCATGTTGTACACAATACGCAAGAACACCAAAATAAATGATTTTTTTTTGGGACCAAATGGCAGGTATCCTGCATCGAACAATAACCCATATGGGTCATTAGTATAAATGAATTAAGTTCAAATACAAGATAGCTGCTGTAAA
The DNA here is from genome assembly GCA_950005045.1 of Agrotis exclamationis. NCBI lineage: Eukaryota > Metazoa > Arthropoda > Insecta > Lepidoptera > Noctuidae > Agrotis > Agrotis exclamationis. The sequence goes on from OX465441.1 coordinate 16,135,737, forward strand.
CCGTTGAGGAGTTCCCTGAACTGTTCTTCGTCTTCGTCATCAGAACCCTAATGACAGTTACAACCCATCTAGGTGTAAAGTTCTCATCAATATAAATGAATGAAGTCCAAACACAAGGTAGCTATTATAAACCGTTGAAGAATTCCCTGAACTGTCCTTCGTCTTCGTCATCAGACCCCTAATAACAGTTACAACTCATCTAGGTGTAAAGTTCTTATCAATACAAATAAATCAAGCTCAAACACAAGGTAGCTGCTGTGAATCGTTGAGGAGTTCCCTCGACTGTCTCTCGGCTCCATCATCAGATATACTCCAGACCTTTATTAAATTGTAGTGCTTTGAAATACTTAATGAAAAAAAAATAATTTACTAAATCAGTCGACGCCTACTCCTTACTGTTAAGTAGTTGTTGAACCTTCCATCATCAGCTCAGCTACATGAGATGATGATTACTATACGCAAGTACTTAAATTACTTCATAATATTTGCGAAAAACGATGTGTGGGCCTATAAAATTTGAGGGTTGCCCTCGATTTCTCCAGGATCCAATCATCAGATATTGAAATGGTGACAATGGGACCACACGGGAAGCACCAGCTTTCAAATAAAAAAAGAATCATCAAAATCGGTTCACCCAGTCGCAAGTTATGAGGTAACAAACATAATAAAATAAAAAATACAGTCGAATTGATAACCTCCTCCTTTTTGAAGTCGGTTAAAAAGTGGTTAGTATCAATAAATCTATTCAAAGATTTTACTAGGGATGAATGGAAGCGACACAACATCTTACTGCCCCAAGCCAACCTCACCTGCACGTGGTCATCCTGCTAGATAACGAACGAGGCACTGGCGACCGACTGATGGCGGTATATCCATCCTACTACAAGCGTAGCAAAATACCAACAGACCAGTGAGGGGAGCAGCGTCACTGATGCGAGAAGCTATGCTCTGCGATCGCCAACCCGCATGCCCAGCGTGGCGATTATGGGCAAACCCTCCCAATGAATAACACACGAAACCAATGGCCCCCAGTTCCCGGTAGCCCTGCTATTCCTGGCCAGGGTGGCGGCCATGGTAACGGCACGGCAGGGGGTGCAAAGAATCCCCGGGCGATGGCAGGCCACTTAAAAAGACTGGACTTGGCAACGTATAACGGACGAACGATTAGGCTTGATGAACATTTGGCTCAGTTGGAATCGGAACTGGATAGGATTCGATGGCGGATTCTGGGATTATGTGAAGTCCGAAGAGAGGGGGAGGACACCATAACCTTGGAATCTGGCCACATCATGTATTACCGAGAAGGCGATCATCAATCACAGGGTGGTGTTGGATTCCTTGTCAATAGGGTCATCGCTGACAATGTTGTGGAGATCTCGAGTGTGTCGACTAGGGTTGCGTATCTAGTACTAAAGTTAACGGAAAGGTACTACCTCAAGGTTGTGCAAGTATACGCACCGACTTCGGCACACTCAGATGAGGAAGTAGAAAATATGTACGAAGACATATCCTCAGCGCTGCACAACACCACTAAAGCGCACTACAACATTGTCATGGGCGACTTTAATGCCAAAGTGGGAGTACAAACCGATGGCGAATCGAGAGTTGGTCCCCACGGCTACGGAAACAGGAATCACAGGGGGCAAATGCTCGTCAACTTCCTGGAGAAAGAGGGGTTGTTCTTAATGAACTCTTTCTTTAAGAAACCGCCCCAGAGGAAATGGACATGGCGGAGCCCTGATAATGTGACAAAAAATGAGATTGACTTCATTATTACGGACAAAAAGCATATATTTAGAGACGTCTCAGTACTCAACAGGCTGAACACCGGTAGCGATCACCGGCTTGTTCGAGGCTCTCTAAATATCGAATACAAGCTTGAGAGATGCCGAATGATGAAGTCCACGCTCCGTCCAAACCTGCTTCAATGTGCTGTGGGATCAGAACCGTTCCAACTTGCGTTGCAAAATCGATTCGCCGGCTTGGAAATCACTGAGGATGTTGACAGGGCGCTTCAGCAAGTGGTAGGAATCCTCAGAGAGGAGGGTGCGAAGTTTTGCCAACTGCAACGTGCGGGCACTAAGTCTAATTTCTCGGCTGAGACTCTCCGGCTTATGGACACCAGAAGAAGGGATCTACAAGCTACGCCGTCAGAAAAGCGAGATCTCAATAAGAGAATTAGCAAGTTGGTGCGACGTGACCTCCGAACCACTAATACACGCCGAATTGAAAAGGCAATAGAAGAAAATCGGGGTGCTAAGGTGTTCGCCCAACAGCTAAAACGCTCGCATCTGACGAAGCTTAGATCACCTAATGGTCAAACCGTAACTTCAAAGCCGGAGATCCTAGCTGAGATAGAAGACTTTTATGGCCGGTTGTACGACAGTCGTGGTCCACAAGGCACTCCTTCAGAGGATAGCCGAGCCACTCAGACACGCCACTACACCGATGAACTGCCGGAAATTAGCCTGGATGAGGTTGAGGTGGCCCTCAGGCAGCTTAAAAATGGAAAAGCCCCAGGTGAAGACGGAGTCACTTCGGAGCTCCTGAAAGCAGGCGGAAAGCCCGTACTTCGGGAGCTCCAAAAGTTATTCAACTCAGTTTTAGACACCGGGAGAACTCCAAAGGCGTGGAACAGGAGTGTTGTGATCCTCTTTTTCAAAAAGGGCGACATTACCTTATTGAAAAACTATCGCCCCATATCACTCCTGAGCCACGTCTATAAACTGTTTTCGAGGGTCATCACGAATCGTCTCGCAAGAAGACTTGACGAGTTTCAGCCTCCGGAGCAGGCTGGGTTTCGCGGAGGATTTAGCACCATAGACCACATCCACACAGTGAGGCAGATTATACAGAAGTCCGAAGAGTATAACCAGCCCCTGTGCTTAGCATTTGTGGATTATGAAAAGGCCTTTGACTCCGTTGAAACCTGGGCTGTTCTACAATCACTGCAGCGATGTCAAGTGGACTGGCGGTACATCGAAGTGCTGAAATGTCTGTATGACGCCGCGACTATGAGTGTCCAAGTACAGAACCAGCAGTCTAAACATATCGCGCTACGCAGGGGGGTGAGACAGGGGGATGTTATATCCCCGAAACTGTTCACCAATGCCTTGGAGGATGTGTTTAAGACGCTGAACTGGAAAGGAAAGGGCATAAATATAAACGGCGAGTACATTTCGCATTTACGATTCGCCGATGACATAGTCCTTATGGCGGAATCGCTGCAGGAGCTGGAACGGATGCTGAACGACCTAACTGATGCTTCTCAACGTATAGGTCTCGGGATGAACATGGAAAAAACAAAAATCATGTATAACGACACCACTACCCCGGGACCAGTCGTAGTAAATGGTGTAACTCTTGAAGTTGTTCAAGAATACGTCTACCTTGGACAGACGGTTCGGTTGGGTAGAAACAACTTTGAGAGAGAAGCCAACAGAAGGATTCGGTTGGGTTGGGCAGCATTCGGTAAGCTTCGTCAGGTCTTCTCGTCGTCCATACCACAGTGCCTAAAGACTAAAGTCTTCAATGCGTGCGTCCTACCAGTAATGACCTACGGTGCCGAATCATGGACACTCACAGTGAGGCTAGTCCACCAATTTAAAGTCGCTCAGCGAGCTATGGAACGAGCTATGCTCGGAGTAACTTTGATGGATAAAATCCGAAACGAAGTAATCCGTCAGAGTACCAAAGTTGCTGACATAGCAGAAAGAATAAGTAAGCTGAAGTGGCAGTGGGCTGGCCACATCTCTCGCAGGACAGATAACCGCTGGGGTAGACGTGTCCTTGAGTGGAGACCGCGACTCGGCAAACGTAGTGTGGGACGCCCGCCGGCCAGGTGGAGTGACGACCTACGAAAGGCGGCCGGCAGAGACTGGATGGGGAAAGCTCAAGACAGGGCTCAGTGGCGCACATTGGGAGAGGCCTATGTCCAGCAGTGGACGAATACAGGCTGATGATGATGATGATGATGAAAGATTTTACTTCTATATTCATGTAATATTTTTAAATAAATATTTAAGTATGTAATATTATAAACCTGAAGAGTTTATTTGTTTGAACGTGTCAATCTCAGGGAAATACGGGTTCGAATTGTAGAAACCCTTTCCGTGTTGAATAAAAATAGATTATATATATTTATCTAAGAAGACTATTATGCTAATATTATGCTACTTGTAGCATGCATTGTCTTGACCAATAGTAACAATGGGGTTGAAACCGCGGGGGGAAAACCGCTTGTTTAACAAACATTGCTACCCAGCTAGCCCCAGTCACTATACAAGTATACATAGGATGCAAACAAGCATTATAATAAATAAAAAAAAATGAAAGGTATGGGACCTTTTATTATTAAAGTTAAAATTCCCGTTCGTATAAACAGTCCTAGAATTGGATCATATCAACCTATGCTAATTATTTCGGTTTAAAAAAAAAAAAAAAGAAATCGAAACTTGCCCTTGCACAGCCTCACAAGCTATAGGTTAGGTTAGGTTAGGTTAGGTTGCGGCGGTAAGGCCCGTCATGGAGGCGTGGATCGGCAGGAGGCACGGCGCTCTCACCTTCCGACTGACGCAGATACTTTCCGGACATGGTTGCTTCGGAAAGTATCTGCATCGCATAGGTCGGGAGCAGACGCCCGTGTGCCACCACTGCGACGGTTGCCCGGAAGACACGGCGCAGCACACGCTCGAGGAGTGCTCAGCGTGGGCATCGCAGCGCCGTGATCTGATCGCGGCGATCGGCGGGAGCGACCTCTCGCTTCCGACTGTCGTTGAGGCCATGGTCGAAAGCGAGAGTGCGTGGGAAGGGGCCGTCGCCTTCAGCGAGGAGGTAATGCTCGCGAAGGAGACGGCGGAGAGGGAGAGGGAGAGATCATCTATCCCTCTCAGCTCCCGCAGCAGACGCACCGGGCGCCGACGGGCGCAAACCGATCTGCGACCTCCATGAGAGGTAGCCTGCGGGCGGCTGATTTGGGGCAGTCAGCCGCCCGACCAGATACAGGCCCGAGCTGGCGGCGACGTGTCCTACGACGTACCCGGCGATGTAGTCGGGTCAAGGCCTGTCGGGGAGCGGTGAATGCGCAAGTGGACCCGCACCCCCGGCTAAAGGCAGCAGAGGACACCGTGTGGTTTTAGTCAGTCGAGTCTGACGTAATTAGTGAAGAATTGGATCTAGATTGATGCGGGTGAAGGCCCATCAACTCGTTCCGATTAATGTTAATGCACAGAGTAATGTCTTGAGCGGACGATTTACCGGAGAGAAGGCCCGGTAACATGCGTCTTGTTTAGAGCTTATCAGAGTGAAGGACTGATACTGACTCTTTGGTACTGGACTTGCCAGGTCTTGGGACTGGTACTGTCTAATCTATTCTGAGCACGACAGCGAGAAGGGCTGTGTGTGATGTGTCAGACATTACCAGCGAAAAGGGCTGATAATGAGTTGACTATTTTGTAGTTGCTTGGTGCATTGATGTTGTGTTCTAGTTTATTTCATTTGACTTTTCTAAACCTTGTTGTGTCGCTTCAAATGCAAGTCCTATGTTTAAGGTCAGAGTATGAGCACTGCAATATTTTAATGAGTTTCCTATTGTTTGAAACAGCACCCATGTGCTATTCGACATGTCAGCTTTGAGAGACAGAGTTTGTTGTGATTTTTATTAGAACCTGTAATGATTTTGATCAGAATACCTTTTCCACTTGGGTCAGGAATGGCCGAACGGTTAGAATGATTACTGTTCGAGAATTTTCTTTCATTCCAGATGTCACACACGAGGACGTGTGAATTGTCAGAATGGCCGTGTCGCAGAATCAACACAGAAGCACAATAATTCAGAATAACGCCATCTATTGTCATTGCCGAGAAATCAAAACAGAAACACAATTTGGAATCTCTATTGATTATTGTTAATTTAGAATAACGCCATCTATCTCTCATTGGAGGAACTATGAAGTTAAATTTGACAGATAACGTTTAGGAGCGGCAAGTTAATTAACTTGGGGATGGTTAGCGTGGAGTAATGTTGACACTGAGCGAATAGTCGAGTTGAATTCGATTGAATCGATTCGGAAGTTTAATCAGCTATTCGACTTTGACATGTAGTGATGTTGACGTATTAGGTTGGCTAACCTGTAACTGACGTAGGCCACGTGGGTGGTGATAGTTGAGTGAAGGAGCACTTTTGATCGGTCCGTCAAGCTGGGTAGACGTCTTGGTTACTCCGCGGTAAACTTCCCGCGTTCCTAAGTTTTTAATCGAGCCATATCTCGGGCATCCTTGATTATTTTGTATTCGGTGTGCTTTAGCAAGTAATTAAAAGTGTTAACGAAGGTTTTGTGAGTGTTATTTCCGATATCGCGACCCACTGATGACGATTCCTCGTCATATTTATAAGTTTAGTAAGAGGCAAAGTTAGTTCTTTAGCGCATGTTTTAAGTAAAAGCGGTGGGACATCATCTACTCCAAAGCTACGTTTGTTTTGCATATCGTGTATAATATTAAAAACTTCTCGCTCGGTAACCGGTTCGATGTACATGGAGTTTATTGCGGGCATGTGCACCGAAGATATCGACGAGCCACTCGGCGGCGCTTGCGCCGCTGCCGCCGTGTTTTTATTGTCTAAACCTACCGATGCAAAGTAATTATTAAATGCGGTGCTTACTTGCTGTGGAGTTTTTAATATCATGTTATTTACATTTAAAGTAATGTTCTTTTGTTTTGGTTTGGTTTTATTAGGTTTGGTAATGTTATTGATGACAGACCACATTGTTTTCGTTTTATTTTTTGATGCGTTCATCTCTTTGATGTAATTAAGTTTTTTTGAAATTTTAATACTTTTCTTTAACATTTTGGAATATTGTTTATAGTGTTTTTTAAATGTGGTGCTATTGAGTTGATTTGAGATAATTCTAGTCAATCTTTTATTTTGACATGATTTTTTTAATCCTTTAGTGAGATAATTGTTTGTTTTGTTCAGAATTATTGTTATTCGTCTTTTTGGAATGAATTTATTCAAATTTGTTTGTATAATGTCGTGAAATCTGTTATAATTTTTATTTATGTCCAAGTTTTGATTTAAAATGTCATTCCAGTTTATTTTTATTATTGCCGATTTAAAATTATTCAAATTAATATTGTTAAAAATTCTTTTTGTAATGTATGATGTCCGTTTAATAATTTTCCTGTCCTTATTGCTTAGTGTGTATATTAGACTATTATGATCAGAGATGCCATTGTTATTTACTGTTATTAGATATTCTGTGTTACTATCACTCGTAATAGTTATTTATGATACTAGTGCGGTAAGTTGGTTTTTACAAACGAGTAGACGAATGTAAGCCCGAGATGAAATCGAGGGCTTACCATAGTCACGAGTTTGTAAATACCAATTTCCGCACGTGTGTCATACAATGTTTTTCAACACATTTGCGAGAAAACAGTACAATAATGTAATTAAACAAACTTTTTTAGAAGTTTCTAATATGAAAATGGCGCGCATTTGCAAATGGCGCCACATGCACGTGGTGAAAAATAGAACTACATTTTTCGTCTCATTTACTCTTTAGTATTAAAATGAGACAACGTATTGAGCAAAAGCGCTTCCAAGGAGGTTCGATCAGTCAGGCTTGTTCGAGTTAATCGAACACTCAGCAAAAATTTATAATTGCATCGGTTTGATTGAATCGAACACTCAGCGAAAATACATAATTGCATCGATCGCAAGTATGCACATTCGCTCGAATTCCACAATATCGAACCAGTTCGCGATTAGATCTCTTTAGAGACACCACGCACTCAAAACCATTACCATTTTACCATTACCATTTAACCATTACCAATAAGTAGTTATATAGTTTACCATTTTACTTTGTGACTCTTTATAGTGATTTAAATATAACTGTTTCCACTTTGATTGAAGACTTTAACTTTAACCAAATAAACCATTATCATATCAATACGAAAAAGTAGTGTTAGGTCACCATAGCACCGAGCGCAGCTTTTTACATGGTCCTTCGAGCATTTATTAACCAGTGAATACCAGTGAAACAGTGCCACGCAAACCAGAGCTTCGCTGCAATTTGACGGTTGGAGCAAATAAGGTCAGATCAAACCATTTATTTTCACTAACCAATTTCAACTCTAAATATGGATACTGACTCCTTGTTCATGAGCCAAACCGAGCTCTACGAAATCTTGACCAAATTTTTAACCAATTTAAAGAAGGATGGATCCGAAAGGAAGACCATCGATAATTACAAGCGCAAGGCTAGCATGTTAGAAGCATACTGGCGCGATTACCAAGACAATCATAGGAAGATTTGTGAGCTTGGACAACTTGAGCACATTTATTTCAAGAAAGGTTGTTTCGATACAGCCCAGGAAGTTTATTTGAAGAGTAAGGAAATTATTGATAAAACCCTCGGGCAGTTAACCACAACGCAGCTTCATGCAGGAAGTCCCCGTAGACCAGGTACGGAGGAGTTAAAACCATTACCAGGTAGCCGAGCTGAACAATACCTAAGTGCTGACTATCGCAGGCCGGAGGTTGAGGCAACGCAGCCACGTCCAGGTACGTCATCTTACAGTGAGCAGTCCTCGCAGCGAGACAATTTGCCTTATGCTGGGAGAGGGTCCAGCAAGCTGAACGAGTTAGTGAAAAAGCAGAACATAAACTTCAAGGCGTTTATGAGAACCGTATGTAATATTCAATTGGATACGTTTGAGAATCAATGGCAATTCGAGAATGCTCTCAAATCGCTGGAAAACCGATGGGGCGAGATTGACAAACTTCATTGGGAAATTGAAGGTGAGGATGGAAGCGACGATTTAACTTACCAAGCGGAATTCTGCAAGCACGAGGAAATGTTCAGTGAGTTGACAAATGACATCAACCAAAAGATGTGGGCGGTAAGGCACCGTGAGAAGTCAGCTCCAAAGATGGACATTCCCGTGTTCAGTGGGACCTACAACCAATGGATCCCGTTCAAAGACTTGTTCAGCGAAGCCATCGATAGGAACCCGTCAATGTCTAATGCGCAAAAAATGCAGTTCCTAAAAAGTAAGGTGACTGGGGAGGCAGAGCGTCTGATTCACCATTTACAGATAAGCTCTGACAATTATCGAGTATGTTGGGAGATTTTACAACATAGATATGGTAATAAAAAATTGATTTTTACGTCCCATATTAACATTCTCCTTGGTCTCCCTAATATGCAACAGCAATCGATGGCCATGATTAAGAAGCTGCACGACCTAACCAAGGAGACGCTTCACGCTATTCAGAACCTCGGAGTGGATATAGTGACTTGGGATCCGCTTTTAGTGCATTTACTAGCGCAAAAGCTTGATAACGAGACCTTCACCGAATACATAGAATCGGTCAAGAACCCAAGAGAGCTACCCGATCTACAGGAGTTCCTGATGTTCTTAGAGATGAAATTTACAGCATTAGAAGCGTCCCGTCGCAAGCAAGAACCAGCCAGCCAAAGAACCATACAGCAGCAACCACATAAAAATTACAACCAAAACCAGAAGAAAAGTTTTTACCAAAATAATCATCAATCAGGAAATAAAGATCATTCAAAACCGAACATGAATAATTCGTGTCATGTGTCGCGATCAACAACTTGCGTGTTGTGCAATGCGGAACACGGATTGTGGCGGTGCCCTGATTTCTTGCAAATGACGCACGAGCAGAAATTGAGCAAAATTGAACAATTAAATTATTGTAAAAATTGTCTATGCAGTCATAACAAGAAACCATGTCAATCGAAAAAGCGTTGTCGTAAGTGTTTAGCTGCGCATAACACTTTGCTTCACGAGGCATTGACAAGTCAAAGTCCAGCAGCGTCAACAGAAGAAATCTCCAACAATGTTGCAACCAAAAAGAGCACATCTAGGTCATCTCACGTGTCTTGGGATGATATGTCTGAAATACTTTTAGCTACGGCAATCGTAAAAGTAAAGGGAGCTGATGGAACCCAGCACAAGATGAGAGCTTTGATTGACCAGGGTTCTCAACTGTCATTGATCAACGAAAACGCGGCTCAAATATTAGGATTAAAGAGAACTTATTTTAAAGGTCAAATTTTTGGTGTCGGTGAAAAACAAAACAATGCAAAAGGAATGTTACAGATAACAATACAGTCGGTAAACAGCGATTTTGCTTGCGAAACACAAGTTGTTATTATGAACAACTTAATCAAACGACTACCAAATAACACATTTAATAAACCAACATCGTGGGATCATATCCAAGGAATTCAATTGGCTGATCCAGAATTTCATATAAGCAGACCAGTGGACATGCTTCTAGGAGCAGACGTTTACAGCAAAATAATGTTAGGAGGTATTTTGCGAGGAAATAAAGACGAACAACCAATAGCTCAACAGACGCAACTAGGATGGCTGCTGTGTGGGTCCATGAAACCACAGTACCAATGCAATGTTGTTCTAAACAATACAGAGGACCTACTCAAATATTGGGAGAACGAAGACATTAACCAGAAGATAGATATGTCAAACGATGACCATCAATGTTTACAGTTTGTTAAGAAAACCACTAAGAGGCTTGAGGACGGAAGGTACGAAGTCCGACTACCATTTAAGCCGGAACATAAAGAGAAGTTGGGGGTAACAAAACCACAAGCACTAGCTCAATTTAGAAACTTAGAGAAAAAGTTGGAGAAGAACAGCACCATGAAAACAGACTACCAAAAATTCATGGTGCTGTTCTTCTCCAACTTTTTCTCTAAGTTTCTTCTAACGTTAGCAAACCTTCGACAGCAGTTTTGGATAATCGGTGGATATATGGCAGCTAAAAAGTATGTCAGAAAATGTGTCATATGCCGAAAACATAATCCCATAAGGCAACACCAGCTCATGGGAGATTTACCAGAACCAAGGGTGAATCCAGAACATGCGTTTTATCACTGCGGCGTAGATTACACGGGATTCGTCGAGGTCAAGGCTAACAAAGGACGTGGAATCAAAACCACTAAAGGGTACATAGCAGTTTTCGTATGTATGGTCACGAAAGCTGTTCACCTAGAAATTGTATCAGATATGAGCAGCTGCGCCTTTTTGGCAGCTCTATCAAGAATGACAGCTAGAAAAGGAGCACCACGACATATTTACAGCGACAATGGTACTAACTTCGTGGGCACGAACAGATTGATTCAGGAAGAGTTTAACCAGAAGATAGATATGTCAAACGATGACCATCAATGTTTACAGTTTTTTAAGAAAACCACTAAGAGGCTTGAGGACGGAAGGTACGAAGTCCGACTACCATTTAAGCCGGAACATAAAGAGAAGTTGGGGGTAACAAAACCACAAGCACTAGCTCAATTTAGAAACTTAGAGAAAAAGTTGGAGAAGAACAGCACCATGAAAACAGACTACCAAAAATTCATGGACGAGTATTTATCGTTAAACCACATGAAACCGTGCAAAGTGAACCAGTCACCCGAGTGCTACTTACCACACCATGCAGTCATTCGGGCTGAATCTACCACCACCAAGCTAAGGGTAGTCTTTAACGCCTCAGCTAAGTCATCAACAGGGTACAGTCTAAACGACGTCCTGTACAGGGGCCCAAATATACAAAAGGACCTACAAGAGCTTATTCTAAAATGGAGGCAATATCAATTTGTATATACTTCTGACATTGAGAAGATGTACAGAATGATCCGAGTGCACCAAGAAGATCAAGCGTATCAAAAAGTACTGTGGCGAGAATCAAACGACCAACCAATACAATCGTTTCAACTCGTTACGCTCACGTACGGAACCAAACCAGCAGGATTTCTAGCGATGATGTGCATGAAACAATTGGCGTCTGATGAAAGGCAGAAATTCCCTGACGCTGCAAAAGAATTAGAAGACAGCTTTTATATGGATGACTTTTGCGGGGGGCGTCATAGCATTGAATCAGCAAATAAGTTAAAATCCGATCTCATAGAATTGTGTCGATTGGGAGGATTTAATCTTAGAAAATGGACCTCAAACAAACCAGAGCTATTAACCCATTTAGAGAGAGAGCAATGTGACCAGTCGACGTACGAGTTCAAGCAAAACGACTCTACCAAAACATTGGGTCTCTGTTGGAACCCGCAAATGGATACTTTTTCCTTCAACTCTAAAATAGAACCAGAATCGCCTGCAGCTATTACCAAGAGAGCTCTACTTTCGGACATTTCCAAGCTTTTCGATCCATTAGGGTGGTTAACCCCCCTGAGTACTACCATGAAACTATTGTTTCAAAATGTCTGGCTGTCCAAGTTACAGTGGGATGACCGCCTACCAGAGAAAATGAACTCCGAATGGACTAAATTAAAGCAAGAATTTACAGACATAAACACAATGCATGTCAACAGATGGCTAGGAATGGAAGAAAAACAAAGAATAGAGTTGTTGGGATTTTGTGACGCCTCAAACAAGGCATACGCGTGTGTGATATACTGTAAGGTAGTAAAGAAAGAAGAGACAATGATCACATTAGTTGCAGGAAAGGCCAGATTGGCGCCACTCAGTAAGGTCTTATCCATACCAAGACTAGAGTTAATGGGCGCTCAGCTGTTAGCTCAGCTAATGCAAAAGGTTCAGAATTGCTTATCGGATTATCCTACGGACGTTTACTGTTGGACCGATTCAACTTCAGTACTAGGATGGATACAAGGAGATCCAGCCCGATGGAAACCATTTGTAGCCAATCGTGCAACGGCAATCACCAAAATCATACCATCAAAACATTGGCGATATGTCAAGACGACGGATAATCCAGCTGACTGTGCAAGCCGTGGTTTGACTGTCAGGCAACTTAAAGACCACAAGTTATGGTGGCAAGGGCCGTCATGGCTGCCATCGCACACGAACCAAGGAAATAGTGAAACCATTTATGAGACGAGTTTAGAAACAAAGCCGTCTATTTTAAAACAAAGCAATGCGGTAGTCATTGCACAAACGCAAGAATCGCTGATTACCGAAATTGTCAATCACCTAATTAACAAGTATAGCTGTATAACAAAAATCACACGTATTTTAGCGTGGATACTGCGATTGCCTACATTGCACAAACAAGGTCGACGACGATACCTAGAATTACACGAGCTTCGTCACGCAAAACAGCTGATAATTAAAACCATTCAGCGGGCAGAATTTGCAAACGACCTAGATTATTTAAATAAACACGGAAGAGTGCACTCCAAAAGTAAGATTTTGAAATTGAATCCAACCATAGATGAACATGGAATCTTACGAGTAGGCGGCAGATTGGAAAACGCCCACATGAGCCTCGAGATGAAACATCCTATCATCTTACCACACGATCATCTGCTAACCACACTACTCATAGACCAAGCTCATAAGTTGACTTTCCATGGCGGAGCGCGTCTAACGTTAGCAAACCTTCGACAGCAGTTTTGGATAATCGGTGGATATATGGCAGCTAAAAAGTATGTCAGAAAATGTGTCATATGCCGAAAACATAATCCCATAAGGCAACACCAGCTCATGGGAGATTTACCAGAACCAAGGGTGAATCCAGAACATGCGTTTTATCACTGCGGCGTAGATTACACGGGATTCGTCGAGGTCAAGGCTAACAAAGGACGTGGAATCAAAACCACTAAAGGGTACATAGCAGTTTTCGTATGTATGGTCACGAAAGCTGTTCACCTAGAAATTGTATCAGATATGAGCAGCTGCGCCTTTTTGGCAGCTCTATCAAGAATGACAGCTAGAAAAGGAGCACCACGACATATTTACAGCGACAATGGTACTAACTTCGTGGGCACGAACAGATTGATTCAGGAAGAGTTTAACCAGCTTCAGAGCATATTCAGTGAAAGTTTTTTAACAGAGATCACTGAAATGGGCATAGAATGGCACTTTAACGTACCTAGCTGGCCTAACGCCGGTGGACTATGGGAGCGAGCAGTACGCAGTCTAAAACACCATCTCAAAAGGGTCATTGGTCAACAAAGACTAACCTTCGAGGAGTACACCACATTATTAGCTAAACTTGAAGCGTGCCTGAACTCTCGACCACTTTGTGCGATATCCGAGGATGCCGATGATTTAAATTTCCTCACACCAGCTCATTTCTTATCAGGAAGACCAGGAACAACCATTATAGAAACTGAGCAAGATGCTAGAACCAGATGGCACCTAACCAATAAATTATTTCAGGATCTTTGGAAACGATGGAAGACTGAGTACTTGGTACAACTCTCGTCTCGCAATAAATGGATGGAACCACAGAAAAACATCGTTATTGGAGATTTAGTGGTGATTCATGATGAGAATCTACCTCCAGGAAAATGGGCCCTTGGACGTGTGATCGACACACACCCAGGAAACGACGGTCTAACCAGAGCAGTTTCATTAAAAACCAAAAATGGGGTCTTGAAACGCCCTATCGTGAAACTCTCCGTTTTGCCTATAAATAAAAATAACGTAACGGAACCAAAACCACCCATAAAACCACCTACCATATTACCAGAAAGGAAAATAAAGCCAAGGTCAAAGTATAGCAACTGTAGTAACCGTTTTACTGAGTTTTCTCATGCTGATTTTTCCAACTTACGGTTCAGTCGAAGTAAAACCATTTCCCAGCAACCAGACGCTTTATTTTGACCCTGTATCAAAAGTACAACTAATCAGGGACAAATGGACATTAGTCATGTACTACGACATGGAACCTTATTGGACAGGCATAAAAACATACAATAAAATAGCTAATTATCAAGAACAATTATGCGCTACTATTGAAACACAATCTCATTGTAATTCGATCGTCGAGCAAGCCCGCCACGATTACCAGGAACTAGAATACTACAATGAACTTTTGCTATCACAGCATTTTGATGTCCACGCTAGACAGCGACGCGCGGGACAGACGGGTCGGCACCGACGAGGTTTAATCGACGGTGTCGGGTATCTAGCGAATGATTTATTCGGAGTGTTGGACTCACGTTTTGCAAACCAGTATGAAAAGGACATTGAGACCATACATCGCAATGAGAAACACCTTTCCAATTTATGGAAAAACCAAACTTCCGTAATTGAAGCTGAGTTCAACCTTATGAAAAGAATGGAGATCACTGTTAACAAACAGCACAAACTGATTAACAAAAAGCTAATGGATTTGCAAGAAAACGAGAGCGTTCTCCAACGTAATATTCAAAATATTTCATACGCCAATGAATTCACAATGTTAGCGATGTCCGGGAACGGCTTACTACAAGGTTTAAAGCGACTTCAAGACACGTTGCTCGATGCAATAACAGACATCTTCCACGGTCAAATTAATATACATTTACTGCCACCAACGCAGCTTAAACGTGAGCTCCAAACCATTTACGGTCAGATGCCGGAAGATCTCACACTACCAATCACAAATATAGACACTGATCTTCAGTATCTTTACAAACTACTGAAAGTCAAGGCCAGAGCGACGCAGAAATATGTCATTATTGAAGTTACTTTCCCACTCGTATCCAGAGAAAGCTTCCAATTGTATAAGATAGTACCTATACCGCACCAAACAAATACCCGTATGACCAAAATAATACCAGTCTCAGAATATGTTGCAGTCAACCTGAAGAAAGATTCATACTTTAGTATGTCCACCAGCGAACTTACAGAATGTATACACCATGGACCGACTTATATGTGTCAGCTGCTGAAACCAATTCTAGACCTAAAAAACGATGAAAGTTTTTGCGACAAAGACCCGGTAACAAATACATGTAACGTTGAAAAATCAAACTGCAATGCATGGATCGAATTACATTTGACTTCTCAGCATTTATACTTTTGTTGTGACACCTACACAATAAAAATAATATGCGGCGATCAAGTAACAGTTCGTCAGCTGAGCCAAGCCGGGGTTATTGGCGTAGGTCAAGAATGCGTAATTAAAGGCAAGGACTTCTCACTATATTCGATTCGTCATCAATCCAACCACGTCAACATTTCACCAACCATTTACATGCCTGAATTCGACCAAATCAATCACTTGGTTAACATAAAAATCCCTAACGAAACGCAAATTGATGACGGAAACCTTACCATATCAATGGATAGTCTCGGGGAAAAGATAGAAAAACTGAAGAAAAGCGATTCGGAAATAGAAGAGATATCGCCCCATGATATCCACCAGTACGTAATTTGCTACGTATTACTGTCGATCATTCTATGCGCGGCAGCAGTCTGGATGTGGAAAACTGGGCGATGCGGCCTGTGCCGCAAGCCTGGGCAGCCTGGCGAGGGATCCTGCCGGCACGACGCGGCGGCGGCGGTGGCCCCGCCAAAACCGCGGCGTCGCAGCGAAAGTCGCCATGAGCAAGAGTTTGCAGCGGCTCCACCAACACCGAAACCAACCAAAGTGACAATTATAGTGAAGTGCTTAGTGCGAAAGATATAAATAATAAAAGTGAAATCGAGTTGAGTTTATATAGTTGTGCCAAACGCTGGCCTAGTGCAAGCTGCAGTGCAGTCAAACGGGACAAAAATAAGGACTCAGGCCATCGCAATGTCGCCTTTTCTGTAGAGGACTCGATAGTTTAACTTCAAAGCAAATTTTATGTTTTTCTATTAACAATAATTATTATTATTTATATAGACCATTATACCATTAATTTGCTTTTATTATGCATGCATTATGATGTAATTTTAGTTTTAATGTTATTAGACCAGTTAAGATTATTCTAAACAAATGTGTTTTTATTGTTCGTTATTTAAGCTTAATGTTTTTAAATGTTATTATATACACCATAATATTGTAGAGTTAGCTTCATCCTGCACTTCTTCTCGTCTCGGGAATATGTTCGAGTTAATCGAACACTCAGCAAAAATTTATAATTGCATCGGTTTGATTGAATCGAACACTCAGCGAAAATACATAATTGCATCGATCGCAAGTATGCACATTCGCTCGAATTCCACAATATCGAACCAGTTCGCGATTAGATCTCTTTAGAGACACCACGCACTCAAAACCATTACCATTTTACCATTACCATTTAACCATTACCAATAAGTAGTTATATAGTTTACCATTTTACTTTGTGACTCTTTATAGTGATTTAAATATAACTGTTTCCACTTTAATTGAAGACTTTAACTTTAACCAAATAAACCATTATCATATCAATACGAAAAAGTAGTGTTAGGTCACCATAGCACCGAGCGCAGCTTTTTACAAGGCTGTTTATTCTCATAATGTGAAACTCTTTGGTGGAGTTCTTATTTTTTTTTAATGGAAATAAAAAAAAAACCGTAAAGAAAACGCACGGTGCTATACAACGGGGCGTGCCGTAAAATAGGTACTTAGGTGAGAGTACCTATTTTACCGCACGTTCCGTTGTATGGTGCGTAATTTTTAACTTTCGAACAATGTATACAGGCTTCGTAAACGCATTTTTCGAGCAAATGTGTTGAAAATATCTATTATTTACGAGTCTATACATTATTTACGAGTCTATACATGAGGATGTGGATTTTGTGGTCCTTGTAGGGGTTTTGACAATTTGGTGTAGATTTAGTTCTTTTAAAATAGGTATTGATAAGTTTCTGATATTCCCTTGAGTTTTTAAAGTAGTCCAGGTTGAAATCTCCGGTAATTATGATGCGTCTGTTTTTATATTTTAGTTTGATTAGCTTCGAGAGCTGATTTAGAAAGTTATAAAACTGTTCTATATTACGATCAGGCCGGTATACAAGAATAATAATTAATTTTGGTGAATTAACTTCTATAGCACAACATTCCACCACATATTCGACAGATAGATTATTAATGTCCCGCAGTTCTTTGCAATGCATGTCGTTCTGTGTCAGGATAGCAGCTCCACCGCCTCTGTAGTTTTGTCGGCAGAAAGCTGAACTGATGTCGTATCCATTTATTCGAATTGTATCTTGTTGATTATTACGTATCCATGTCTCTGTGAGGCATACTATATTATATGGTTCTATAACCAGCAGGCTCTCAATGATATGTGTCTTATTTTTGAGGCTTTGCACGTTTTGGATCATTATTCTAAAGTCGAAATGTATGGTCTGCGGGTTTTTGGCGAGTTTCATCTACTTGGCTAGTAGTAGGCTGTGAAGTAATTGATGATGCTGCAGCAGACATAGTTTGTGATGTAGCCAGGGCGTGGTTCAACACAGTGTATTTTTATGTGTAGTTTCATTGTAGGTTCTGTTTTCTCTGTATTTCCTTCTTTCGTTTAGTGCTTCTGGATTTAAGTATTCCGAAATATGAAGACCTTGCCTTTTCAAAAATCTTGCCTGTTTAATAATGTACGTCGTCATCCTTTTGCTGATAAGCTCAATTAGTATTGGACGTTTTAAGCCGTTTCTACCGATTCGGCGTAATTCTTCAATATAACCTGTTAGATCTATGTTTAGCGTGTCTTTGAATGCGTATATTATTCTATCCCGAAGTTCTCCTTCTGACTCCTGGTAGTATTCGTTTAGGCCATAAATAATAAATCTTTTTGTGTTGTCGGTTTTCCGCAAGTCCTCGTTTTGTAGTTTGTCAATTTCTTTTTTAAGCTTGTCGTTTTCAATTTCCAATTTCCTTATTTTTTCATTTACATTTTCTATGTCAGTTTTTAATGAAGTCTGCTCCAAGTGTAGTGTTTCTGTAGTTTGGGTAATTTTTTGTTCTAATTTGTGTAGTGCTGTATTGATTTCACTCTGTACTGTTCCTTTTATTTCGTTTAAAATCGATGTTTTATTCTTTTCCAGTTTTTCGTCTAATAGTTGGCTTATTTGTAGTAAAGTGAAGGAATTTGTAGCTTGTGAGCATAACTGAGAGTTTACTGTGCGCGCAGGAGAGTTATTGTTTATGGTATGACCTAGTATACTGTGATCTTCTTCAATCTGATCGTCAATGGACATTGTAGTTTCGTTAAGCTGGGATAGCGGTTGTTGCCGAGCGGGAGTATCGTCGTTCTTAATTCGTTTTTTAGCGTTTTCGCAAGAAGGGCAGCTCCAGGACATTGTTAGTTTGTGCTTATTTTCGGTGTAAAAAGATGTTGTCATGTTTAAGCATCGATAATGGTAAACATGTTTTTTGCAAGTGAAGCAACGTAGTAGTTCGCCGCGTGGTATTTGCTGTTTACATGCCTCGCAAAAAAAGTTATAAATAAAACAACATGAATTATGTTGTTTTATTTATAACTTTTTTTTCTAGATAAATTCCTTCTTATGTGTCAGTGTCGCTCAACTTCATTCAATCGGAATAATGTTTAACTGTGGATAAACAAATTCAAAAATACTATAATGCGTGAGCGCGGTTCGAACTCGAGACACGCTAGCTTCTCAGTCGCGTCTCACAACCGCAAGACCATTTGAACTTATGAGTGTAAGTCAAAATTTGGTATTAGTTGTCGGTGGTGATTTTATGAGTTTAAGGGACGTAGTGGGTATTAGATTTCTGTATAAATATAAAATAACCGTCATAATATGTTTTCTTGTTTCACAATTTACTTATATTTCACTTAATTTTGATGTTATTTCCAATCCCACAGACTTAATGAAGGTCACTTTGCACATATTTTTTACTATATAGCACTTGTTTATTGTTTGTTTATGTCGTATGTTCACTATTTGTTATTGTACTGTTGCTTGATGAACTTAGTTCTACTCTATTTTTTATTTTGAAATAACTACACAGTTAGTGTTTAAAACACGTAGATAACAATGTCACTAAGGTATTACTTGATGTTTTATCTGTTTAACTAGATTTTGACAACTTTTGAGCACTGGTATTATTTTGACAACTTTTGAGCACTGGTATTATTTTGACAACTTTTGAGCACTGGTATTATTTTTACGAAAAATATTTTAGTAGAGCTTTTGATTTCGCGTTTTTCCCCCGATCGCGGCGAGCCCTCGGAGCTCTGAGACTTGGCGACAACGACTGGGGTGCGAATATATAAAATAT
Source organism: Agrotis exclamationis (assembly GCA_950005045.1). Lineage (NCBI taxonomy): Eukaryota > Metazoa > Arthropoda > Insecta > Lepidoptera > Noctuidae > Agrotis > Agrotis exclamationis. Next base: position 16,155,691 of record OX465441.1, read on the forward strand.
GGACCCCTGTAAAGAGGGGGTCAGATTGATAACAAGTTATCTGCTCGGAGAGAGGGTGGGACACTGAAATATTGTTGCTCCTGTAAATGGGGAAATATAAATAGAGAAATCAGTAGTACTGAATCCCTGTAAAAGGGGGATCCAGTCAAAAAATATTTAAATACAATTTTTTAAAATAAATAATATAACGTCAATATAAATAAAATATCAACACACTGTCTTTTGTCAATAAGGCAACCCTAGTTAACGTCAATCTGTTGCTGCCTGTCGAATTGGTCAATAAAATACAAAGGAGATTGCCCGTTTTGTAAGGGAAGTTGGGTCCCCGTGGAAAATGCTTGTGCCCTGAAGATTTTTATTTTAACTAATAGTAAAAACATAGCACTTTCATAATCAAAAAACTTTTTTCATTTATTCACCCTGGTTTAGAAGATATCATTATTTTTCTGTTTTAAAATTCTAGGTTATAATTACTAATTGACATAGACTATACATCACTATGAGCATGGAATAATGTCTCTATTACTTTAGGTATGCATATTTCCATACTATGAGCATATTTATAAATGAAGACAATTCATTGTTCTGCTATTTAGCAGTATAATAAAAAGTAGAGAGGTGCTCATCTATTCTGTAGAATAAAAACATTTAAATATGACATAAAAAGTGTAATTCGTTCACAACTTCAGCACTGGTCCAATTTTTTATTAATGACTCATATGTTACTGATAGTTATTTTTATTTTAGTAATAATACCTGTAGGTATGTATACCAAGGGAAATAAAACAAATAAAACTTGAATAAACTATTTATTCTTCATAAAATATTTCATCCAAAGATTGTTCTTCGAGAAGCTCTTTCCAGCATGGAAAATATATCATCGACTTGAAAGCCCATAGAAAGTCATTTAAAATGGCAGTCAGTTCATCCCACTAATTACTATGTAAATGTTGATGACAGATTCTAGCATTTAAAGGTATATATTATATCGATGCTTCCGGCAACAAATGTAGTAAACGCCATTTTGGCGAAAATGAGTTAAGAATGCAGCCCTACTTAATTTTTGGCGTTGCGTCGATCTAAAAATGTGAAAAAAATATTCGCCTAAAAAAAATACTTTTACACCCAAAATTTTTACTAGTATAATCAAGATTTTTTAGAAAAGAGGGTATGTATAACTCATATTGCTTAGAACCGAATAACCGTGCAGGTCGTATAATACAACGTACAAACAGCTGTCGGTCGTAAAAACATGAATACATAATTAATTGTAATTACACCCCACAATCATTTTTAAAACGTAAGCTCTGCTGAGAAACAATTGTCGTAATGTCACTTGGTCTTGGAGAATTGGTTAAGAATCTTATCAGCTATATACGGATAAACTACCAATTACCGCAGCTAAATACAAAGATCTGCAACGATTGTGTGATCAGGGGACAATACACAAACGGTTTCATGCCGAATACAAACAGCTTCCTTGTCAGTCTCATAATGTCATTGATACTCTTCCTGAGACTGACAAGGAAGATGAAATTTCTGATTAATGATAATTAATCAGAAATTTCATCTTCCTCGTTCTATCAGAAAATCAGGTCTTCTTTCGGGTGAATAATCTTCTATCCAATGACAGAAGATTATTAATCAGAAATTCGTCGACCCGGGCATGATCCATGGTCGGGCTGCGAGTTGCCCTTTACTCGCCGCCCGCATGCCCGCGCCTACGGTGGCCGAAGATCGTCTTGCGACGTCCGTCGCCGTGGGCGTCCACCACTGCGGGTGGGGCGGAGGGAGGACACTGTCCTCTCCCTCACGCGGCCCGCCTCCTTCGCGAGCATGACTGCTTCGCAGAAGGAGGCGACCGCTTCCCACTCCGTCTCGCCCAGAGCAGTAAGCTTGGTAGAATGTTTACTTATATTTTTTTGTAATTCACTATCAATACGTTTTAAAAAAATGTCGTGATTATAAAATCTTCTTGAAATCAATGAAACAAAATGATTACTTAACATTTTGAATTATGTCTGGCTGGTTAGGTACGCCGTTGGAGGTAGAACACTATAGGCATCTAGTAACAAACGCTTGATTAAATTATACGGGACGATGCCTATAATATTATACTTACTTAAGTGTATTTTTATACCTTTAGGACCTGCCAGGTCCTAAAGGTATAAAAATTTCGAGCCGCGACACAAACAATGATGATGAATGATGATTGATGTACAAGATCCTCTAATGGAAAAGTGATTGGTTTAGACATTTTTTTACTTTGAATTTGTATTAGTGCCTTGCTTAACGATTATTTTGATTATACGATGACGGTCAATGAATAAAAAACCTTTTTTTAATTATGTCAATTTGTGTTTTATTTTATTGTTTTTATTACAAGTAATGAAAACTCAACTTACAGTCTTAAATTCATTGATTTGCTTCAGATATTTCCATGTTTGTTACATACCATCGCATCAGATCGTGGTGTTTACACTCATTTTTATTTCAGTATATGGTTTTTAAAACCAAACCCAGAACTATTATATTTAAAAACTGGTGCATACTTCTAACTTCCATTAGACAAATTGTTCTCCATTGATTTGTTAGTGGTCGTAAATACCAACTTCTTGAATTTTCTGGGGTGTATGTCCAAGCTAACTTTTAAAATAAGGCTTTGACATAAATAGCAATAATATATTATGAAACACCATCGTATTTTACGTATTTCTTGTATAGAACACAATTTTACAACTTTTAAAGTTAAAAAGATATAAGCCAAAAACGAAATTATTTTTTGTTTTTCGTTGATTACCAAAAGTGCTATTTTGGTGTTTACGACCTTTGTTGTCGGAAGCATCGATATGTGGTACGGCAATAACAACAATTCCTGGATAGTCATAGGCACTAAAAGACATTCATTATTTTTAAATTCTACGAACATGCAGTGACGAGAAGCTGCAGCAACACGTTTATACTTTTGTGAGTTAACTTTAGATTGTAGTCATAGTGCTTGTTTTGGTTCGGGTGTTGAAACTGGCATTGGAGGTGGTTCAGGTATCCCGCCGTCTTCTAATGAAGGTGAAGCTGCATCCATGACGCTGTCAGGTCTGTTTGTATCTTGAACCTCCAATCGACGTGTTTCCCGAGTTGCTGCTAACCAGCAAGGAATGCACTCTTTGTAAATATGGAACCTAAAATGAAAAAGTCAGTTTTAGTGAACGTCAGAATAAGCACCAAACCCTATATTATTGTTTTTGTGCAAGCATGTGAATAAAAATACTATCAATTAGAAAGAAACATTAAGAATTCCTGAGAAGCCAGGAGTCTGCCAGACTGGGGTGCACCCGGTTGAGAGCAATGGTCTCACCCCTATTACTTGGGACATAAATATAACTGACAAAATGTATGTGTACTGTTAGGTACACCTCTGCTTAAACATCACCACGCTTATGATTGGGGATTAGAGGCGATAGGATGATTTGGAATGTTATTAAAACAATACTGACCAGGTGAGCTAGAGTCCATCTTAAAATCATGCTATGTTGTGGGCAGTCTAACTCAACTGTATGGGTTCTCCGATTTGCAATAGAGACACCACATCCATAGCAAACGTTCAAGTGACTATAATTATGTAGGTGACATATCCTCGTGGGGTCCAGTTATATTTGATAACATCCTTTCTTGCAACAGTAAATAACATTCAATACACAGGATATCATCCGATGTCACCTGGAAAAGATCATAAAATCATTACTCTTCTACATTTATAACTGCTTAAACTTGTACATACATAAAATAAACTCTCATGAGTTTGAGTTTTGCAGAATGCATTTAGGCCCTATTGTCCACAATAAATATTGTTATGATAATAATTATATGCACACAAACTTACAGGTGTAGGCATTGTCCAAGTTCGTAGAAGAACTGTCATTTGCTTGTTCAACTCCTCAACTGTATACCGGCGTAAATTAGGTGCTAATAAAATCGAACAGTTAATACAGCGTCGGGAAAGCAGATGGTGTGCCCGACTTCTGGCTGGGGTAGATTATACTTCTGACAGAAAACTGTTCGGGAGTCCAATATCTCACCAAAATAGCACTTAGATTCAAATATCTCACAGAGAACAGCTAATAACTATGTAAATACGGAATTCAAAACTCCGTATTTAAACAAATAGAATCACAAACAAAAGTAACGAATAAAAAAAACAAAACAAAGTGCTGTGACACTGACATGACATGTACAAGTAAATGTTGCCAGATCAATTATTTTTAATCATAACTAAATCGATTTCATTATTTTTTACCGATTTATCGATTAAAACTGGTTTGTTAATACGGAGTTTTCAAAACATGTAAGGCTTTATTTTTGAGTAAATCGTTTTTATAAACATATAATCAACAATGAGACTTATTATGAAAATAAAAAAATGTTCTCATCGATCCACCGCTATTACTCGCATAGACTATACTGTGGACTATAAGCAGTTTAGATCCAATAGTTTTCGTCATTAACAATATTTTACATAATTAAACTCATACTTTGGCTCCACCTATCTTTGTGCATTTCAGTTAAAATATTATATTACAATAATACGTACCTTTGAAAAGACAGCGAGAAAACATAATGCTAAAACAGTAGCTTTGAAGTTGTCAAACGTGAAGACCTACATTTAAATGTTGAGACGTAAACTAGCTACTTGTAATGATTAAAAATGTTTTTTTTTTTATTGTTTCTATCGTTTTGTTTTGAAATCGATTACTCCATTGATTAGTATACGTCATTTTCGATAGGTATTTGATTTCTGGCAACTTTTTTTTGTGTACATAACAAACGGATGTCGACGAAATGTTTAACTGTTAATTAATTCTAACTTTATTCCCAGGGTGAAAGAAATTGTATAAAAAATAATATTCACACAAAAAAATGAATAATAATTTTAGGTTATTATTCCAATCAGGCACACGATACCCAAAAGGGGGACCTGCCCCGTGGCATTCTCCTTTGCAAAAATATTTTTTTTGTCAAGTACAAAGTTTCCCTCCTAGCTATAGGCCACAGGGAGGGTGGGTGGAAATTTTTTGCGAGCTAGACGCACATGCGAGGTGTCGAAAGATTGGGCTCCGCGCGGGCTAGTCGAATATGCAATAAAATTTCCCACGACCGGAAGCAAAATTTTGAGTTATGGCACAGAATAATTAATAGTACTATTCGGTTATGGCCGAAAAACCAATTATTTTACGTGAAAATTGGTGTTTTTTACCCCCACTCCGGAAATCGGGCCGCGGAACGCGGACCAAATCACGGGATTAGTAGGGGACGGTTGCTGAGACTAATATAAAGTTAAAACTGTTAAAATTGATCTGAAAATGGCGAAGTTATTGAATTAAATATGTTGAAATTTTGAAGAAAAATACAAAAAATGCAAAATACTGTCTGCTGTCTCACCGTCTCACAGAGACCGTGAGACAGTCGAGGTAGTGCGGGACTCGAACCCGCTAAAACCCACTCCTGCCCTGCCAGTGTCCCTCTGCCGTAATTCGCAGAGACCTTAGTTTCAATTTTTTGTTTGAGGCGCTTTGAGGCGGTCGGAGAAACCACATTCAGTGCGGTCAAATAATAATAATTTACGTATCCGTACATTTACTTTTCAATCCTTGAATCTGTACCCTGAGCACGAGTTTTCAGTATTTGAGACGTAAAGTAAACTGGAACTTTGGCAACTTCAAATTGACAATTTTCAAGGAAAAAATTAGTTCCTTCTTCGCACACCAGAGGCGCTGTTCCATTTTTTCATACAAGAAACGCTGTAAATACTGGAAAGACGCTGTAAAGTAAAAGAGTGAAAACTCGTGCTAAGGGTACAGAGCAATTTTTTACGTTACTTATTTTTCTTTTTGGTTGTTTTGTCATATTGTTGTTTCTTACTACCATTTATCTTACTAAATCTTAACTTTAATATTTTTATTTTAACTTTACAAATTACAGCTTTTTACCCGACTGCGCGACGCAAAGGAGGGTAATGTGTTTATCAGTCTATGTATGTATGTATGTATGTATGTATGTTTGTTTCTATGTGGCGTTCTAGAGGCCAAACGCGTAGGCCGATTTTGATAATTCTTACGTCAATCGATTCGTCTTAACCTTGCGAGTGTCACTAAAGACATGACAGTAATCAAAATTCACCACAGCGACAACCAGACGCCATATTGTCAAAATGAAAAAAATAAAAGTCGATGAACTATGTCAAGTGGGGTGTCGTTGAATAGGTATTTTAAAATCATCTATAGGTTTCTTTTATCATTTTTCATTTTAAGTAATAGTTTAGGATATATAACGATTTAAAGTTGTTTAACAAAACATTAATTCTCGCTAATTTTCTTTCTTATTGATTTAAGTTTTTATTTCAAGTATAAACGATATATGTACAAACAAAAAAACAGTGAACAATGAATCGTAACTAAAAAGTGTAAAATAAAAAAAAATATTTAAAGAAAAACAAAAAACCCGACTGCGTAAAAAGCTAATTTTGAAAAATACGTGAACAAGTTAATTTAAATAAAAACTAAAAAGAAAGAAACAAGCCCAACAGAACAGCAGGAAGAAGCAGAACAGAACGACTCACAGTCGGGGCCCCTTGGGAAGATTTGATTGGTAAAATTTGAATGGGCCCCGACTGTGAGTCGTTCTGTTCTGCTTCTTCCTGCTGTTCTGTTGGGCTTGTTTCTTTCTTTTTAGTTTTTATTTAAATTAACTTGTTCACGTATTTTTCAAAATTAGCTTTTTACGCAGTCGGGTTTTTAACATTTTATCCTTTATCTTCGATCAGTGCCTTACGTAAGCTTGTGCGCATTTGTGAGACTTATGCGGAGTCCCATGGGCTCAGGTACAATGCTAAAAAGAGTGAATTCATGGTCTTCAAAGCCGGTACCAAATGTTACTCATCTGTACCTCCTGTCACTCTTTGCGGCATTCCTTTAAAAAGGGTGCAGCACTTCAAGTACCTGGGCAACTGGGTCTCTGATGACTTGTCTGACAATCTGGACATTGAGAGGGAGCGCAGGGCGCTGTCTGTCCGGTGTAATATGTTGGCTCGCAGGTTTGCACGTTGTACTCTGCCAGTAAAAGTGACTTTGTTCAAGGCATACTGTCAATCGTTTTACACGTGCAGCCTGTGGGCCAAGCCAACTATACGCAGCGGGCGTACAGTGCACTGCGCGTACAGTACAACAATGCTTTCAGGATACTGTTGGGGTTGCCGAGGTTTTGTAGTGCTTCAGCTATGTTTGCTGAAGCACGAATTGATGATTTTTACGCAATCATAAGAAAGCGGAGCGCTTCATTATTAAATCCAATGATATTATAAGTAAAAAGGTGTAGATACGTTATAGGCGCTCAGAAAGTGAAGCGTTCAAATGTGGTTGATTCACAAACCTTGACCTCAGTGCGACGTTGCCGGCGTCAACGGATGCACTTCACGTAAACAGAGTGAATCAAAAGTAAAAGTGACTCAAAACCATTGAAAATGAAATGAGATATTGTACAAATTGTACAAGCAAGACTTCTAAAAGTCAAGCAATCACATATCATTCATAAATATACTATTTTTCTTAATATTTTCCCAAAATAATAAAACATTACGTTTCTATAATAATGGCGTCGTAAAAGAAAGAGTGCGACAACAAATTCTCTTTCTCTTTCTCTCTATGATGCCAACGTGCGGTGATTGGCACTGACAACATCTAGCTGTCACTTTTTTTTCTTATTGGTTTTATCAAGCTATCCTTTTTACTTGTAGTGAAATGTAATGTGTGAATAAAAAGTGTGTATGTGTGCAGCCTCTCGGCGCGGAGCATTTTTTTCTGTTGTTTTGTAAGTGTATAACATATCTATGACTTTATAATATCATTGATTAAATCGCCTACGAAGCAGCCCCAACGGTCTCCTGAGAGTGTTGTCCGAGCGGTGGGATCTGCCCCTTATACAGCGGTGGATGCAGCTTCATGCTAGCGCCTCTCCTCGTGTTATTTGACATTGCAATGTAATTATAATTTTAGTTTTTTGAATTTAATAATTTATTTAATGTATGATTTTAATTTTTATTTTGAATTTAATTTTGAATTTGATTTTGATTTGATTTTAATTTTGATTTTAATTTTGATAATTTGGATTGTGATTTTAATTTTCATTTTAATCTAATTATGATTGTGAAATTTAATTTTAATTTAATGTTGTTTAATTTATTGTGATGGAATTACTTGTGTTTAACTTTATTGTCTCTTTGTTTTTAATTTTCATGTGATTGTAAAAAATATGGACTGTGTCTGAATTAAATAAATAATAATAATAATAAAAATTTTGTCCGTCTAGTAATCTTATGCTGATCACTCATCCCTGTATACTTAATATACAGTATAGTATCAGTTTTGGGTCCGACACAACTTGACGATTCTTCTGGAGTTGACTTATGAACGTGTTTAATTGCAGCCACTTTCTCATGAAAGTGGCTCCAGTTACCTTCCCTCATCAAGCCAACCCCAGGGGTTCGCTCAATGCGGCTGCTATCTGGTTGTGTCGGACCGGTTTTCACTGAGCAGGAAGTGGGGCCACCCAGAACCTTAGCAATATGCAATCGCTGCTCTGGCGAATGCGTCCCACTTCCTACGAATCGGACATTCAATGCTGAATGCGTTGTGCTCAGTGGCCCCCAGTTTGGCCCTGGTGCAGTTCACACAAACAGCCACTGTGCCGTCTCGCCTCTCCGGGCAGTCCACCCTGAGGTGCGAGCCGCCACAGTGGCTGCAGAGGTCTGCCGGCTCCGAGCACAGGCGTTTCCCGTGCCCGAAAGCCAGACAGCGGGTGCACTGCACCAGAGGGGTTTGGTCCTCAACGCGCACTCGTTGGAGGTCAATGCGCAGATTGCCCCCCTCGAGTGCGCGCTTCCAGATCATAGGGGATACGCTGAGCACAACGCTATTCACGTGCGGGTTTCGGCACTTCTTTTTGTATTTAACCGCCATTCTGTCTTCCCCGTCCCCGAAACCGCAAAAGATCTCCCGGTTCTGGTTCCTAAGGGCTTTCAGCAACTCTTCGTCACTGTGCACTACAAGCACCTCCTTAAGAACCAGAAGCGGGTCTCGATTCTTTACGTCCTCGACGACGAGGTTCTCTCCGACCGCCCGCAAACGCTCCCTCACTTTGCGCCTCTCATCCTCTGTTGTGCATCCTATTATTATCTTTTTGTCTTTCGCCTTTATTACTCGCTTCACCCGCACCCAGCCAGCCTTCGCATCAACCGCTGTCCTGACTTTTTCGAGGACCTGGTCCCCCGTATCCATTTCATCCGTGGAGGAGACAACCACGGAGTGCAGCGTCGTTCGCTCCAGGGCCTGTGCCCCAGTGTGGCTCTTACTTCCAGACGCAACACTGGCGTAGGTTGTCCTCTCCACAGTCTCCCTACCAGCCAGACTGTCTCGAAGCTTCTCGAGCTTCTCGGAGTTGTCCTTCAACTCCGAGATATGCTCCTTCAGCGTATTAAGGAGCCCAGTCTGACCGGCAAGGATTTCGATGGGACTGGGCTGGGGACCACATTCGGCGGCGGACGCGGGTACCGGATCAGGTATGGGTGCGGCAGGGGCCAGGTCTCGATCCATCTCCGCCTCCTCGACCAGCTCGAAGAGCCGTTCTAGGGCCTCTAGCACCGCATTTTTAGGGTTCCGTAGCCAAATGGCAAAAACGGAACCCTTATAGATTCGTCATGTCTGTCTGTCTGTCTGTCTGTCTGTCTGTCTGTCTGTCCGTGTATGTCACAGCCACTTTTTGTCGAAAGTATAAGAGCTATCCTGTTGAAACTTGGTAGAAAGATGTATTATGTGAACCGCATTAGGATTTCCACACAAAAATCAAAACAAAACAAATTTTGGGGGTGCCCCCCATACTTAGAATTGAAACTCAAAAAAAATTATTTAACCAAACCCATACGTGTGGGGTATCTATGAATAGGTCTTTAAAAATGATATTGAGGTTACTAACATCATTTTTTTCTAAACTGAACAGTTTGCGCGAGAGACACTTCCAAAGTGGTAAAAAGTGTGTCCCCCCCCCCGTAACTTCTAAAATAAGAGAATGATAAAACTAAAAAAAATATATAATGTAGACCTCAAACAAAACTACCAACGAAAATTGGTTTGGATGAGATACAGTTAGCAGTTTTTGAGATATAGTACATTTTCAAAAACCGCAAATATAACTTTGCCATTCATACAAATACTATGAAAAACAAAGTTATTTTTATTGTTTGTGTATATTACTTACTAATCTCAATATAATTATATCTCTAATCTATGCTTGCTGCTACGGAACCCTTCATGGGCGAGTCCAACTCGCACTTGGCCGGTTTTTTATGTTGGTTTTGAGGTTGCGAGAGTTGCCCAGGTTGAGCTTTGCTTTCTGTAGGCAATCTCTCGCTTCCTCAACACGACTGCGGTGCTCGGCCCCAGTCCCTCGAGCAATCCGGTGGCGGCAACAGGAGGCCGGCGCCCCTTTGGTGTGGAAACGATCTCTATATATTCCCGAGGGGTGGCGTCCCCGAAGGATATCCTCCTCTTGACCTCGTCGCGTTCCTTCGGGGAAAGCAGCTTCTCCCCCATAGATTCACCCGTCGACCGATGCTCGTACGGAGCATCATGTGGGTCGGGGGTATCCATTTGGGTGCAAGCAGACATACCCTTGTAGAGAGAGGGTCGCGCGGGTCTGGTTGCAGTGGAGAACGCTAGTAACATGGGACACTGGTCCTTTCTGAATCCCTGTAAAGTGGGGACACAGAGTATAATAAATAACTAAATAATCACAAACAAAAGGTACAGTTTTTAATTAAGTAATAAACGTCAAAAAGTCTTGGTCAAAATGCGTCAATATTATGTCCCTGTAAATGGGGGAACACAGTTTAAATAAAATAATAAAATTAAAATTGTCAGATAAAATTTAAAATACTTAAAACTAATGAAGCTTCGTCAAAATCAGACCCTGTCCGCGCTTACAGCGATAGTCAACCTTCCAATGAGACGTAGAATACAAACACCAAAGAAAATTTTTTTGCCAAAAATAAGTTTACCCGTTTAAGCAAACAAAAAAAAAAAAAAAAAGGTTAGGTTGGGGGACCACCCCACAGTGTTTGCGTCCACGTCGCGTTCCCTGGAAACGACCCAGTTCTGACCACCGTAACGGAGTGGCAGACTGGGTTGGCCAAAGTACACTGTGCTCGAAGCTCTATTATCTTGCCTTGCGAAGCTAAGAACTGCGGAATTTTATAATGTCGAAAGAACCTGCGCGGGACGCCTGCGGGCGTTTCTTAAAACAAAAAGGCCCTTCTCAGGGCCAACCCAAAGGCCCTTCTCAGGGCCAACCCAAAGGCCCTTCTCAGGGCCAACCCAAAGGCCCTTCTCAGGGCCAACTCCACGGCCCTTCTCAGGGCCAACCCAATGGCCCTTCTCAGGGCCAACTCCACGGCCCTTCTCAGGGCCAACCCAAAGGCCCTTCTCAGGGCCAACCCAAAGGCCCTTCTCAGGGCCAACTCCACGGCCCTTCTCAGGGCCAACCCAATGGCCCTTCTCAGGGCCAACCCAAAGGCCCTTCTCAGGGCCAATCCAAAGGCCCTTCTCAGGGCCACTCCGACGCTGTGGCGTCAGAGGCTAGCCGCGCGCCGTCTGCGGCTAGCTTCTTCGGAGAGGCGGACGAGTCGTCAGACGACTCTCTTGTCCGAGTGTCGGACACTGACGACTCACGCTCGCGGAAGCGGGTACACCGGAGCGGTGGGTCCGGGGGCTCCTCGGCCTCGGGTAGGGCGAAGCCGAAGGCTAAAAAGCCGGCGGCCGTAGCGGACACCCATGCCGTTGGGCTCGCGGACGCCCAACGCCAGCTGGATCTGGCTCGGCGGGAGCAGCTCCAACAAGAGCTGGAGGAGCGGGTTGCGGCGAGCGAGGAACGAGCGCACGCCGCACGTGCCAAATCCGGGTACGGCGCGTCCCGCGTTGTATACGCAGACCTCTCCCTAACAGAGCTGGAGGGAATGGCGGAGGAAGACGAGGGGGAGATCGTGGAGGTCGCCACGAAGTCCTCCCACCTGAAGGGTGTAAGGTCCTTTCGTCTCTTACCACCAGCTGCCAGCGTAGATTGCCATGAGACTATGGGTTCTGTTCGCATGAGGTGTTGATTGAAATAAAAGAGATACTTCCGTCTTCTCAGCTATTTAATGTCTTGGTGCACACTTCAATGATACAGGAACATAGCATTTGTCAAGCTTCCTTATAATGTTAGGTTATAGAAATAACACTTACTTCAGGTAGGACATACTACCATCTATCCAGGTCGATCATAGGTATGTGATGCAGACAGCATTGGCGGTCTGTGTGACTTGTAGAATATAACACGTGGCTTGTAACCAGAGCTTGTTCTAGATTACTTCATATTACTCGTATGTGCCACGAGTTGAGAAGACGTTTTTAATTAATTAAGTTTTAATTATTTTAAATAATGTTTGAAACCCTGAAAGTATCAGAAAAGAAATCTATGAGCATTTCAACCCAAAATCATGGTGAAAATGATGTTATGTAATTGTAACAAAACAGGAAATAATTATCAATACATACGCTTATGCGGTTCCCTTATATTAATGCACTTTCATTTTAGCCGCTATTCCACGCCTTGTCCGCGTCATTAATTTATTTAATTAAAATATTCTTTGTTCTAGATTAATCGCGTGTTCCGCTTCCAAGAAGAAAAACTAACCTTCAAGTTATACGTCAACCTTTTAATTTTTTTCAGATTAGTTGCTAGGCTTTCGTGTTTTAGAACATGCTGTATTTATAATTAAACTTAATTCAACTGAAATCTATTACAATTAATTATTATTTGAATTTTATCTATGTAATTATTATATTTTATTTAGAATTTAGAAAACAAATATGTTACACTCTAACGCCATCTATTTTATTTTTTCAGAATCAACTGCAACTATTTCCCATTAGTTCGCGCCTTTGTCAATAGAGGGCGTTACCCGTCTCCAATATTTCCAATTCTACTTTTATTCCCGTTACAGTACACCTTTCCCCAGTTAAAAAATTTTTGCTGACAAAATTTTTTTTTTTCATGTGTGTTGAAAGCTCGAAATCATTCTATTGAAAACTGAGACAGTCTGAAACCAAATGCCTTAGACTTACAGACTAAATTACTAAATGTTAATGGCTAGTAGCACAATTCCGAAACAAAACCTATTTGGCAAATTCGTACATTGATTGCTCCTGCCTTAAACTATCTAAGTACTAAACTAAATATAATAATAATCGCATGTCTGCCTATCTACATATAGCACGTAGCTACTCTTTGCAGACATCAACTAATTTTTATTGACTAATCATGCCTTAGTCTAATTAATTTACTAATTAAGTTAAGTTTTAAGTTAAATAAACACTATCCTTGAAACCTAGATAAGTGTTATCTAGAAAGTATCAAGCCAAAGTATAGGCAAATACTTATTTAAGTTTTTAAAATTATTAAGTAAACCCTATCTCCAATTGATGTAGATAGGTGTTTTATTAAGTATTAAGTTATAAAGTATAGGTTATTATACTTGGTCAAGTTTTTAAGTAAACACTATCTTTAATTAATGTAGATATGAGTTTTATTAAGTGTTAAGTGGTGACACTTTTAAGTCCCATTCGAATACTACTAAGTTTAACAATCATTGTGTTTCCTTTCATACATCTGCAAACATTCCTTATTAATAAAATTGCTATAGCTATTTAATTTTGAAAAAAAAACCTTTTACCCTACCAACATGCATCCATCCCTCTTCAAGTTAAATATTTGCACGTCTATTGCTAATTTCGTGCAAATATTGGATTAACAACAACAATGTATAAAAACTAGGAGTCTTCATATTTTAAGATGTCTTTAATGTGAAATTTACCTAAGTCTTTGTCCTGCATGTCTTTTAAACTATACACTACAGGTGAGTGTTTCTTTGAAATAAAACATCTTATAAAGCGCGGTGCTAGCTTTGAAGTAAAGTTTTTACTAGCATCCGACAAAGTAAATGTTCTTTTATAGACAATTTGACCTACTTTAAATTCTAAAGGTCGCTTTCTTAAGTCATAGTGCTTTTTATTTTTATCGTGCACAAGTTTCAAGTTTTTACTAACCTCCTGGAAAATTGATTTAAGTTCTTTTAAGTCATCACCATGAATTCTAGGGTCTACAGTTGATAGATCTGAATCAGGCTGTGGCACTTCAGAGTCTTTATGTAACTTACCATCTACAAACATCTCTCTCCCATGTACGAGAAAAGTAAGGTGAGAATTTAGTTGACTCGTTTACTGAGGGGTTCAGTGCACACTGAATTTCTGGAATGTGATCGTCCCACTTCCTGTGATTTGTTTTCACATATGAGGCAATCGCATACAGAACATTTCTAATGGCTCTTTCTGCCTGATTAACCTGCGGGTGATTACCTAGGATTATAGTAAATATTAGGCACATTATATTTGCACATTAAATCTCTAAATTGTTTTGAAATGAATTGCGGACCATTGTCTACATAGACAAATTTCGGTATCCCATGCACCAGAAACACTTTTTCTTCCAGAATTTTAACAATAGCATTGCCTGTTGCGTTCCGTATAGGAAACAACATAACATACTTACTAAAATAATCTGAACATACTAAGAGATTTGTGTTCCTTTTAGTGGACACAGGAAAGGGTCCTAACAAATCAAATGCTATTTTTTTTTTTTTTATGAGTTTTAATTATACCAAAGTGGGCGCCTGTGGGATCATCATGAAATTGTTTTAATAGAGGTCCCACATCATCACTGGGAATCACTTGTTTTCAAATGGATTGTGATGTTAAATTATATTTATTTATTTTTTTTGAATGTCAAAATAGCTCAGCATCTTTAAGAGAATAATTTGGAAATCCATGGGGAAACTTTTCTCAATATTTTACCATTTTTAAATACCATTTATCTTGGATATTGTCAGATATGTCTAACGAATCAATTTTAATTATTAAGTTTAATTAATTCCGGTGATTTATCTTTCACGCTTGACATCCTAATCAATTAATATTGCGAACGAGCTAATATTCGCTTAACAGTGGAGCTATCTCCCTCGGTTAAATCCCTATTTAATAGGCACAGCTCTTCTATAGGTTCCAAGCATAAGCGTACCTCCTCTGCACTTGCTGGCGTTGCATAATCCTCAGGTTTAATGCTGCCTCATCGTAACAAGCCACACAGACTGCGATACCGCTTGCGAAGCACATCCCTGGTCGCCTTTACATCTGTGGATATATTAAAATATTTAAGCTCATGTAATAATTCTTCTTTACGGAGATAGTCAATCCAAATTGTCTTATCCATATTGAATTTAAAATATTTAAACAGTCTTTGATAAGTATTTTAAATCTAATTTTTAAGTTAAATGAATGTAAATAGTAATTTTACATTAATCAAGGTGAATTAAATTAAATTAGAGTCAATCCATTCAAGTAATTTACAAGTTTACAATGTTAACATGACATGTGGCATAACCTTAATTTTTAACACAAGGTGTTGATGTTTCTAAGTTGTATGACTTTATATAAATTAAGAGGAGTCTATACATTTAAGCTTTATAACATCAATTATGTGGAAAGATTTACCTTTTAATAAAAATGTTAACATGTGCTATCAACTAATTTTGAAAACTCAAATTCACAAAAATGTACTAAGTTAAATGACTCTAATTACTAATCAATAAGTTAAATCAAATTAAGTCAGATCAAGCTCTTAATCTTGAAGTGAAGATTCCAATCTGACCTCATGCAACACGTAGGGCGTCCAATTGTAAGGTCCTTTCGTCTCTTACCACCAGCTGCCAGCGTAGATTGCCATGAGACTATGGGTTCTGTTCGCATGAGGTGTTGATTGAAATAAAAGAGATACTTCCGTCTTCTCAGCTATTTAATGTCTTGGTGCACACTTCAATGATACAGGAACATAGCATTTGTCAAGCTTCCTTATAATGTTAGGTTATAGAAATAACACTTACTTCAGGTAGGACATACTACCATCTATCCAGGTCGATCATGGGTATGTGATGCAGACAGCATTGGCGGTCTGTGTGACTTGTAGAATATAACACGTGGCTTGTAACCAGAGCTTGTTCTAGATTACTTCATATTATGTGCCACGAGTTGAGAAGACGTTTTTAATTAATAAAGTTTTAATTATTTTAAATAATGTTTGAAACCCTGAAAGTATCAGAAAAGAAATCTATGAGCATTTCAACCCAAAATCATGGTGAAAATGATGTTATGTAATTGTAACAAAACAGGAAATAATTATCAATACATACGCTTATGCGGTTCCCTTATATTAATGCACTTTCATTTTAGCCGCTATTCCACGCCTTGTCCGCGTCATTAATTTATTTAATTAAAATATTCTTTGTTCTAGATTAATCGCGTGTTCCGCTTCCAAGAAGAAAAACTAACCTTCAAGTTATACGTCAACCTTTTAATTTTTTTCAGATTAGTTGCTAGGCTTTCGTGTTTTAGAACATGCTGTATTTATAATTAAACTTAATTCAACTGAAATCTATTACAATTAATTATTATTTGAATTTTATCTATGTAATTATTATATTTTATTTAGAATTTAGAAAACAAATATGTTACACTCTAACGCCATCTATTTTATTTTTTCAGAATCAACTGCAACTATTTCCCATTAGTTCGCGCCTTTGTCAATAGAGGGCGTTACCCGTCTCCAATATTTCCAATTCTACTTTTATTCCCGTTACAGTACACCTTTCCCCAGTTAAAAAATTTTTGCTGACAAAATTTTTTTTTTTTCATGTGTGTTGAAAGCTCGAAATCATTCTATTGAAAACTGAGACAGTCTGAAACCAAATGCCTTAGACTTACAGACTAAATTACTAAATGTTAATGGCTAGTAGCACAATTCCGAAACAAAACCTATTTGGCAAATTCGTACATTGATTGCTCCTGCCTTAAACTATCTAAGTACTAAACTAAATATAATAATAATCGCATGTCTGCCTATCTACATATAGCACGTAGCTACTCTTTGCAGACATCAACTAATTTTTATTGACTAATCATGCCTTAGTCTAATTAATTTACTAATTAAGTTAAGTTTTAAGTTAAATAAACACTATCCTTGAAACCTAGATAAGTGTTATCTAGAAAGTATCAAGCCAAAGTATAGGCAAATACTTATTTAAGTTTTTAAAATTATTAAGTAAACCCTATCTCCAATTGATGTAGATAGGTGTTTTATTAAGTATTAAGTTATAAAGTATAGGTTATTATACTTGGTCAAGTTTTTAAGTAAACACTATCTTTAATTAATGTAGATATGAGTTTTATTAAGTGTTAAGTGGTGACACTTTTAAGTCCCATTCGAATACTACTAAGTTTAACAATCATTGTGTTTCCTTTCATACATCTGCAAACATTCCTTATTAATAAAATTGCTATAGCTATTTAATTTTGAAAAAAAAACCTTTTACCCTACCAACATGCATCCATCCCTCTTCAAGTTAAATATTTGCACGTCTATTGCTAATTTCGTGCAAATATTGGATTAACAACAACAATGTATAAAAACTAGGAGTCTTCATATTTTAAGATGTCTTTAATGTGAAATTTACCTAAGTCTTTGTCCTGCATGTCTTTTAAACTATACACTACAGGTGAGTGTTTCTTTGAAATAAAACATCTTATAAAGCGCGGTGCTAGCTTTGAAGTAAAGTTTTTACTAGCATCCGACAAAGTAAATGTTCTTTTATAGACAATTTGACCTACTTTAAATTCTAAAGGTCGCTTTCTTAAGTCATAGTGCTTTTTATTTTTATCGTGCACAAGTTTCAAGTTTTTACTAACCTCCTGGAAAATTGATTTAAGTTCTTTTAAGTCATCACCATGAATTCTAGGGTCTACAGTTGATAGATCTGAATCAGGCTGTGGCACTTCAGAGTCTTTATGTAACTTACCATCTACAAACATCTCTCTCCCATGTACGAGAAAAGTAAGGTGAGAATTTAGTTGACTCGTTTACTGAGGGGTTCAGTGCACACTGAATTTCTGGAATGTGATCGTCCCACTTCCTGTGATTTGTTTTCACATATGAGGCAATCGCATACAGAACATTTCTAATGGCTCTTTCTGCCTGATTAACCTGCGGGTGATACCTAGGATTATAGTAAATATTAGGCACATTATATTTGCACATTAAATCTCTAAATTGTTTTGAAATGAATTGCGGACCATTGTCTACATAGACAAATTTCGGTATCCCATGCACCAGAAACACTTTTTCTTCCAGAATTTTAACAATAGCATTGCCTGTTGCGTTCCGTATAGGAAACAACATAACATACTTACTAAAATAATCTGAACATACTAAGAGATTTGTGTTCCTTTTAGTGGACACAGGAAAGGGTCCTAACAAATCAAATGCTATTTTTTTTTTTTTTTATGAGTTTTAATTATACCAAAGTGGGCGCCTGTGGGATCATCATGAAATTGTTTTAATAGAGGTCCCACATCATCACTGGGAATCACTTGTTTTCAAATGGATTGTGATGTTAAATTATATTTATTTATTTTTTTTGAATGTCAAAATAGCTCAGCATCTTTAAGAGAATAATTTGGAAATCCATGGGGAAACTTTTCTCAATATTTTACCATTTTTAAATACCATTTATCTTGGATATTGTCAGATATGTCTAACGAATCAATTTTAATTATTAAGTTTAATTAATTCCGGTGATTTATCTTTCACGCTTGACATCCTAATCAATTAATATTGCGAACGAGCTAATATTCGCTTAACAGTGGAGCTATCTCCCTCGGTTAAATCCCTATTTAATAGGCACAGCTCTTCTATAGGTTCCAAGCATAAGCGTACCTCCTCTGCACTTGCTGGCGTTGCATAATCCTCAGGTTTAATGCTGCCTCATCGTAACAAGCCACACAGACTGCGATACCGCTTGCGAAGCACATCCCTGGTCGCCTTTACATCTGTGGATATATTAAAATATTTAAGCTCATGTAATAATTCTTCTTTACGGAGATAGTCAATCCAAATTGTCTTATCCATATTGAATTTAAAATATTTAAACAGTCTTTGATAAGTATTTTAAATCTAATTTTTAAGTTAAATGAATGTAAATAGTAATTTTACATTAATCAAGGTGAATTAAATTAAATTAGAGTCAATCCATTCAAGTAATTTACAAGTTTACAATGTTAACATGACATGTGGCATAACCTTAATTTTTAACACAAGGTGTTGATGTTTCTAAGTTGTATGACTTTATATAAATTAAGAGGAGTCTATACATTTAAGCTTTATAACATCAATTATGTGGAAAGATTTACCTTTTAATAAAAATGTTAACATGTGCTATCAACTAATTTTGAAAACTCAAATTCACAAAAATGTACTAAGTTAAATGACTCTAATTACTAATCAATAAGTTAAATCAAATTAAGTCAGATCAAGCTCTTAATCTTGAAGTGAAGATTCCAATCTGACCTCATGCAACACGTAGGGCGTCCAATTGTAAGGTCCTTTCGTCTCTTACCACCAGCTGCCAGCGTAGATTGCCATGAGACTATGGGTTCTGTTCGCAT
This sequence comes from Agrotis exclamationis, assembly GCA_950005045.1. Lineage (NCBI taxonomy): Eukaryota > Metazoa > Arthropoda > Insecta > Lepidoptera > Noctuidae > Agrotis > Agrotis exclamationis. The sequence continues at coordinate 16,175,379 of OX465441.1, forward strand.
GAGGTGTTGATTGAAATAAAAGAGATACTTCCGTCTTCTCAGCTATTTAATGTCTTGGTGCACACTTCAATGATACAGGAACATAGCATTTGTCAAGCTTCCTTATAATGTTAGGTTATAGAAATAACACTTACTTCAGGTAGGACATACTACCATCTATCCAGGTCGATCATGGGTATGTGATGCAGACAGCATTGGCGGTCTGTGTGACTTGTAGAATATAACACGTGGCTTGTAACCAGAGCTTGTTCTAGATTACTTCATATTATGTGCCACGAGTTGAGAAGACGTTTTTAATTAATAAAGTTTTAATTATTTTAAATAATGTTTGAAACCCTGAAAGTATCAGAAAAGAAATCTATGAGCATTTCAACCCAAAATCATGGTGAAAATGATGTTATGTAATTGTAACAAAACAGGAAATAATTATCAATACATACGCTTATGCGGTTCCCTTATATTAATGCACTTTCATTTTAGCCGCTATTCCACGCCTTGTCCGCGTCATTAATTTATTTAATTAAAATATTCTTTGTTCTAGATTAATCGCGTGTTCCGCTTCCAAGAAGAAAAACTAACCTTCAAGTTATACGTCAACCTTTTAATTTTTTTCAGATTAGTTGCTAGGCTTTCGTGTTTTAGAACATGCTGTATTTATAATTAAACTTAATTCAACTGAAATCTATTACAATTAATTATTATTTGAATTTTATCTATGTAATTATTATATTTTATTTAGAATTTAGAAAACAAATATGTTACACTCTAACGCCATCTATTTTATTTTTTCAGAATCAACTGCAACTATTTCCCATTAGTTCGCGCCTTTGTCAATAGAGGGCGTTACCCGTCTCCAATATTTCCAATTCTACTTTTATTCCCGTTACAAGGGGACCTTCCAAAAGGCCCTCAAGTGCCGGGCTGCGAGCCTTCGCGGTGTCGTCGCGGAGTTGGTCCGGCGTAAGGCCACCGACGAGACGCGGCAACTGCAGGCGAAAGTTGATCGCCTGCAGTCGGAGGTCAGCCAGCTTCACAAGAAGCTGGCCGAAGCTACGGGCCGGCCTCAACAAGCCGAGGCGAGCCCCGTGAGGGAGGGCCCCACCTCCAACCTTGAGGATATTATCCGGAAGGTTGTGATGGAGGAGAGGGCCTTCACAAGAGCCTGCATCGCAGGAATTGAGGACCGGCTCCTGCCGGAAAAACGCCTCCGACCGCCGCTTGCGGCGGATAAACGGCAGTGCGAGCCGGGACCGTCCTCCTCCCAGGCGGAAGATGCCCTTCTCCCCGCGACCACACTGGTCAACGACTGGACGGTAGTGAGCCGCAAGGGGAAGGGCAAGGGTAAGAAGTCGGCGACGGTCGTCCCTGCCGGCCAGTCCACTGCCGCTCCCACCACTCCCGGCCAGTCGCAGATGACCGGCAAGGGGAAGGGAAATGCGAGGGGAAAGGGGACGCTGGTACCCCCGAAAATCGCGGCCGTCGAAGTGACGCTCACCGCGGAGGCTGCGGGGCGAGGGGAGACATACGCGTCCGTTCTGGTGCGGGCGCGTGCAAATGCCGATCCCGCCCAACTGGGGATCGGCAATGTCTCTTGCCGGCGGACCCAAGCCGGGGCTCGAATCTTCGAGTTTCCGGGGGCAGAGGGGAGTGCCCATGCGGACCTCTTCGCAGCCAAGCTGCAAGAGGTCATCGCGGATTCGGCAAAGGTGGCTCGGCCGGTCAAATCGGCGGCCATAGAGGTGACGGACCTTGATGACTCCGTCACCAAGGAGGAGGTGGTGGCGGCGGTCGCAGCGATAGGGGGCTGTGGCGTCGCGGCGGTCCAAGGCCGGGACATAAGACCCGGCCGAGGCGGCATGGGCACCATTCGCCTCGAGTGCCCAATCGCCGCTGCCAAAGCCGTCCTTGCGAAGGGACGGCTTACAGTAGGGTTCAGCTCGGGTGCAGTACGGGCACTAGAGCAACAGGCACTGCGGTGTTTCCGGTGCTTCGGCATCGGACACACCCGGCCCATGTGTCCGTCCACGGCAGACAGGACGGACACGTGCTACCGCTGCGGCAAGGAGGGCCACAAAGCCGCCTCCTGCAAGGTCGCCACGCCGCACTGCGCGGTCTGTGCCGCCAGTGGCCGCCCGGCGGCCCACGTCATGAAGGGGAGGAACTGCAATCCTCCCCCTAAGCGGGGCAAAGCGCAGGCACCGACCGGGCCTGCTACTGCTGCCGGCGCCGTCGTTCCTGCAGCGGCTGTGGAGGGGGGTGCGATGTCCGACTGATGGATAGAGTCGAACATCGCATCCTTCAGGCGAACGCCAACCACTGCAGGGCAGCCCAGGATCTGCTGATGCAGACCATGGCTGAGTGGTTGGTGGACTTGGCGGTGGTCGCCGAGCCTTACTCGGTCCCTGGTCGTTGGCTGGGCGACCGGGACGGCCTCGTGGCACTGATGACGCGGTCTTCCATAGACTCCCCTCCCCTCTCGCTCTTAGAGAGGGGACCGGGATATGTGGCCGCCGCGTGGGGAGACATAGCGGTGGTGGGGGTCTATTTCTCCCCAAACCGCCCTCTCTCGGACTTTGAGGATTTCCTCGAGGTCCTCACCGCAGTCGTAGGGAGGGCGGCGCCACGCCAGGCCATGGTGTTGGGCGACCTGAACGCCAAGTCGGTGGCCTGGGGCAACCCAGCCACCAGCTGCAACGTCCGGGGACGCGCCGTCGAGTTTTGGGCGGCCTCATGCGGTGTGTCCCTCCTCAACAGGCGGGTGGTCCACACGTGTGTGCGACAACAGGGTGGGTCGGTGGTGGACGTCTCGTTTGCCACCCCCGCGCTGGCCGCCCGCGTCGTAAACTGGCGGGTAGAGATGGTGGAGACGTTGTCGGACCACCGATATGTGCGGTTCGACATGTCTACCCGGGGGGGAGCGGTGCCCCGCGCTAGGCAATCCCCCTTCCCGCGTTGGGCTCTCACCCGCCTGGACCGGGAGGCAGACAAGGAGGCGGCCTTCCTTCAGGACTGGCTGTCGCCCCCTGGCGAGGTCCGGGACGTGGACGCCGCAGCGGTTCGGCTGAGGGAGTCCCTGACCGAGGTGTGCAACTCCAGCGTGCCCCGGTCTCGCCGTCCGCCTCCCCGTCGTGCCGTCTATTGGTGGACGGAGGAGCTGGCGGGGCTCCGGGCCGCCTGCGTGGCGGCCAGACGGGCCTTTGCGCGGAGCCGACGGCGCAGCACCCGAAACCAGGCCGAAGAAGACCGCCTATACGCCTCTTACCGGGAGGCGACGACGGTCTTCAAGTCCGCAAGGGGGGCCGCCAAGGACTCGGCGAGGGCCGAGATGCTGGAGGGTCTCGACAGGGATCCTTTTGGAAGGCCATACAGGGCGGCGCGGAGCCAACTACGCCCCTGTGGCCCCCCACTGTCGGAGACCCTCGAGCCAGCGTTGCTGGATGGGGTGGTCCGGTCCCTGTTTCCGCGCAGGACCGACTTCACCCCACCAACCATGGATCCCCCGCAAGGGGCGGCCCCGCCGGAGGAGGAGATCCCCCCGGTGACGGCGGCGGAGATCGGGGCGGGGGTTCTCAACCTCCGCCAGAAGAAGACGGCCCCCGGACCAGACGGCGTTCCCGCACGGGTGGTGGCTATTGCCGCCTCTCAAATGGAGGACAGGTTTCGGGACCTCTTCAGCGCGTGCTTTACGGCTGGGAGGTTCCCAAAACTGTGGAAGGAGGGGTGGCTATGCCTCCTCCGTAAAGAGGGACGCCCGGTGGACTCCCCCTCGGCATACCGACCCATCGTCCTGCTCGATGACGTCACCACCTTCGTCAGACATTCCCGGGCCCGCGTGAGGGCCCGGCCTGAAGGGCATTCGTCGGCGGAGGACTGGAAGTGATGGCTGTGCCAGTGATTTCCCTGTCCCCGCCACTCAGACGAAGCGGGAATGCCGCTGGGTTGTTTTAGTGGGTATACCGGGTCAGACCGGGGAGTCCCACATAACCCTCCCATCCCCCCAATGGGAGGGTATGCGTAATGCATTTTTTCCCAGCGCAAAAAAAAAAAAAAAAAGCTTAGGTTAGGTTAGGTTAGGTTGGGTTTCCACTGGACGGAGGACCTCGCCGCCGCCGCCTTTGGCCGCCGGACGTTGGACGCGCTCGGTCCGGTTCTTCAGAGCTGGCTCGAGCGGTCCCACGGTTTCCTCTCGTTCCGTCTGGTGCAGGTGTTATCCGGCCATGGCTGTTTCGGATCGCACCTGCACCGGATCGGGAGGGAGGAGACCCCGGCGTGCCACGACTGCGGCGCAGCGGAGGACACGGCGCAGCACACCCTCGAGGTGTGCCCGGCATGGTCCGAACTGCGCCGCAGTCTGACCGCGGTGGTTGGTCAGGACCTCTCGCTTCCCGCCGTGGTCGTAGCCATGGTGGAGAGCGAGGAGGCCTGGGCAGCGGTTGCCTCCTTTTGCGAGGACGTAATCTCGCAAAAAGAGGAGGCGGAGCGCGTGCGGGAGGACGATCCTCTCGCGGCGCCGCTCCGCAGACGAAGAAGAGGTCGGAGAAGGCACCGTCATCTCCCTCCTCATGGTGGCGACGGGCGGGCGACAGGCGCGGGGGCGCCTTCGCCTGCATTGCACCCGTCACCACCTTTGTCAGACATTCCCGGGCCCGCGTGAGGGCCCGGCCTGAAGGGCATTCGTCGGCGGAGGACTGGAAGTGATGGCAATGCCAGTGATTTCCCAGTCCCCGCCACTCAGACGAAGCGGGAATGCCGCTGGGTTGTTTTAGTGGGTATACCGGGTCAGACCGGGGAGTCCCACATAACCCTCCCATCCCCCCGATGGGAGGGTATGCGTAATGCATTTTTTCCCAGCGCAAAAAAAAAAAAAAAAAAAAAAAACAAAAAAAAAAAAAAAAAAAAAAAGGTTAGGTTGACCACCCCACAGTGTTTGCGTCCACGTCGCGTCCCCTGGAAACGACCCAGTTCTGACCACAGTAACGGAGTGGCAGACTGGGTTGGCCAAAGTTCACTGTGACCTCGAAGCTATTTTATCTTGCCTTGTTGCTGAGACCTGCGGATTCTCTATGTCTGAGAAAAATCTTGCGCGTGACGCCTGCGGGCGGTTTTTAAAACAAAAAGGCCCTTCTCAGGGCCAACCCAAAGGCCCTTCTCAGGGCCAACTCCACGGCCCTTCTCAGGGCCAACCCAAAGGCCCTTCTCAGGGCCAACCCAAAGGCCCTTCTCAGGGCCAACCCAAAGGCCCTTCTCAGGGCCAACCCAAAGGCCCTTCTCAGGGCCACTCCGACGCTGTGGCGTCAGAGGCTAGCCGCGCGCCGTCTGCGGATAGCTTCTTCGGAGAGGCGGACGAGTCGTCAGACGACTCTCTTGTCCGAGTGTCGGACACTGACGACTCACGCTCGCGGAAGCGGGTACACCGGAGCGGTGGGTCCGGGGGCTCCTCGGCCTCGGGTAGGGCGAAGCCGAAGGCTAAAAAGCCGACGTCGGTCGCGGACACCCATGCCGTTGGGCTCGCGGACGCCCAACGCCGGCTGGATCTGACTCGGCGGGAGCAGCTCCAACAAGAGCTGGAGGAGCGGGTTGCGGCGAGCGAGGAACGGGCGCACGCCGCACGTGCCAAGTCCGGGTACGACGCGTCCCGCGTTGTATACGCGGACCTCTCCCTCGTAGAGTTGGAGAGATTGGCGGAGGAGGACGAGGGGGAGATCGTGGAGGTCGCCACGAAGTCGTCTCACCTGAAGGGGACCTTCCAAAAGGCCCTCAAGTGCCGGGCCACGAGCCTTCGCGGTGTCGTCGCGGAGCTGGTCCGCCGTAAGGCCACAGAGGAGACGCGGCAACTGCAGGCGAAGGTTGATCGCCTGCAGTCGGAGGTCAGCCAGCTTCACAAGAAGCTGGCCGAAGCCACGGCCCGGCCACAACAAGCCGGAACGAGCCCCGCGAGAGAGGGCCCCACCTCCAACCTTGAGGACATCATCCGCAAGGTTGTGATGGAGGAGAGGGCCTTCACAAGGTCCTGCTTAGCAGGGATAGAGGACCGGCTCCTGCCGGAGAAACGCCTCCGACCGCCGCTTGCGGCGGATAAACGGCAGTGCGAGCCGGAGCCGTCCTCATCTCAGGCGGAAGATGCCCTTCTCCCTTTGACCACACCGACCAACGAGTGGACGGTAGTGGGCCGCAAGGGGAAGGGCAAGGGCAAAAAGTCGGCGACGGTCGTCCCTGCCGTCCCGGCCACTACCGCTCCCACCGCTCCCAGCCAGTCACAAATGACAACGGGAACCATTCGCCTCGAGTGCCCAATCGCCGCTGCCAAAGCCGTCCTTGCGAAGGGACGGCTTTTAGTAGGGTTCAGCTCGGGTGCAGTACGGGCACTCGAGGAACAGGCACTGCGGTGTTTCCGGTGCTTCGGCATCGGACACACCCGGCCCCTGTGTCCGTCCACGGCAGACAGGACGGACACGTGCTACCGCTGCGGCAAGGAGGGCCACAAAGCCGCCTCCTGCAAGGTCGCCACGCCGCACTGCGCGATCTGTGCCGCCAGTGGCCGCCCGGCGGCCCACGTCATGAAGGAGAGGAACTGCAATCCTCCCCCTAAGCGGGGCAAAGCGCAGGTACCAACCGGGCCTGCTACTGCTGCCGGCGCCATCGTTCCTGCGGCGGCTGTGGAGGGGGGTGCGATGTCCGACTGATGGATAGGGTCGAACATCGCATCCTTCAGGCGAACGCCAACCACTGCAGGGCAGCCCAGGATCTGCTGATGCAGACCATGGCTGAGTGGTTGGTGGACTTGGCGGTGGTCGCCGAGCCTTACTCGGTCCCTGGTCGTTGGCTGGGCGACCGGGACGGCCTCGTGGCACTGATGACGCGGTCTTCCACAGACTCCCCTCCCCTCTCGCTCTTAGAGAGGGGACCGGGATACGTGGCCGCCGCGTGGGGAGACATAGCGGTGGTGGGGGTCTATTTCTCCCCAAACCGCCCTCTCTCGGACTTTGAGGATTTCCTCGAGGTCCTCACCGCAGTCGTAGGGAGGGCGGCGCCACGCCAGGCCATGGTGTTGGGCGACCTGAACGCCAAGTCGGTGGCCTGGTGCAACCCAGCCACCAGCTGCAACGTCCGGGGATGCGCCGTCGAGTTTTGGGCGGCCTCATGCGGCGTGTCCCTCCTCAACAGGGGGGCGGTCCACACGTGTGTGCGGCAACAGGGTGGGTCGGTGGTGGACGTCTCGTTTGCCACCCCCGTACTGGCCGCCCGTGTCGTAAACTGGCGGGTAGAGATGGTGGAGACGCTGTCGGATCACCGATATGTGCGGTTCGACATGTCTACCCGGGGGGGAGCAGTGGCCCGCTCAAGGCAATCCCCCTTCCCGCGTTGGGCTCTCACCCGCCTGGACCGGGAGGCGGCCAAGGAGGCGGCCTTCCTCCAGGACTGGCTGTCTCCCCCTGGCGAGGTCCGGGACGTGGACGCCGCAGCGGTTCGGCTGAGGGAGTCCCTGACCGAGGTGTGCAACTCCAGCATGCCCCGGTCTCGCCGTCCGCCTCCCCGTCGTGCCGTCTATTGGTGGACGGAGGAGCTGGCGGGGCTCCGGGCCGCCTGCGTGGCGGCCAGACGGGCCTTTGCGCGGAGCCGACGGCGCAGCACCCGTAACCAGGCCGAAGAGGACCGCCTATACGCCTCTTACCGGGAGGCGACGACGGCCTTCAAGTCCGCAATGGGGGCCGCCAAGGACTCGGCGAGGGCCGAGATGCTGGAGGGTCTCGACAGGGATCCTTTTGGAAGGCCATACAGGGCGGCGCGGAGCCAACTACGCCCCTGTGGCCCCCCACTGTCGGAGACCCTCGAGCCAGCGTTGCTGGATGGGGTGGTCCGGTCCCTGTTTCCGCGCAGGACCGACTTCACCCCACCATCCATGGATCCCCCGCAAGGGGCGGCCCCGCCGGAGGAGGAGATCCCCCCGGTGACGGCGGTGGAGATCGGGGCGGGGGTTCTTAACATCCGCAAAAAAACATGGCCCCTGGACCGGACGGCGTCCCCGCACGGGTGGTGGCAATTGCCGCCTCTCAAATGGAGGACAGGTTTCGGGACCTCTTCAGCGCGTGCTTTACGGCTGGGAGGTTCCCGAAACTGTGGAAGGAGGGGCGGCTATGCCTCCTCCGTAAAGAGGGACGCCCGGTGGACTCCCCCTCGGCATACCGACCCATCGTCCTGCTCGATGAGGTCGGTAAAATGTTCGAGGGGATTGTCGCATCCCGGCTTGATAGCCACTTGCGGGGGGTAGGGCCGGACCTGTCGGACGCCCAGTTTGGCTTCCGCCGTGGGCGTTCGACGATCGACGCGCTGGCCCTACTCAAGGGCCAGGTGAAGGAGGCAGTGGAGGCGGGGGACGGAGTGTTGGCGGTGTCATTCGACATCTCCAACGCCTTCAACTCCGTGCCCCACTCGACGATATTGGAGGCGCTCCGGTATCACGGAGTGCCCCAATACCTGCGGGACCTCCTGGCGAGCTACCTGGAGGACCGAGAAGTCCTCCTCGTGGACAGGACGGCCACGGTGAGGCGGTACGGCGCAGAGTCCGGTGTTCCGCGTCGAGTCGGTGCTTGGCCCTCCCCTGTGGAACATCGGGTTTTTTGTACTATTTCTCGCTGTGAAGGCGAAGTAAATAAAAGGAGATGTGTGAGGTAAAACTTTGTGTGTTTATTGATCCAAACCCACTTAGACTATCTTACAATATTGTGAGGGCGACTGACTGAGACCAAGTCGGGTTGCGCACTGTCTCCCCGATCGCGTGGCGTCGCCTCGTATATCGAAACCGCTGCGTTGGCATAATTGCAACTTTGTGTCACCACAGTATTCCCCGCCTATTTTTATAATTTGTTAAAATTATACAAAACTTGGGAGCATAATTCCCTTGGTTCTGCTTAGTACCTTATAAGAGTGGCGACATGATATCCTTAGTTTCTACTTATTAAACATAATACATACACGTTACATGTTTACACACTAGGTTTTGCTTATCAGCAATGTCCGTGGCCATGAGTTCGGCGCGACGTTACAAATAACAAGTATCGTTTTACGTGACGACATTGTATACATTTTATATTTTCTTAAAACTATGTATTTATGTTAGGCTTTACCTTTTACATGATATTTCTTCTTATAACTACTATGCACTTTGTAAATTAGCTTTAGTTAGATAATGTATATACTCGTGAAATAAAATAAATAGATTTTTTCTTACATTTTCTCTCTGGGTTATACACTTGGTTTACAAAAGACATTTTGTCCTAAAGTAGGCAACTTTAAAGATAATAGTATGCCTATCGCACTGTGGGTGTATCATACTGAACAGGGAGGTGCTTTAGAACCTAATAAGTCGACCTGGCGTTGTGTGAACCAGAAAATACTTTCACAGGGCCTGTGTGTTACTGATAAAACGCAAGTTGTGACAACTGACAACAATACTGAGAACACTGAAAACACATTATCTTTCCTCAGCATCACAGGATCTGTCATTGAATGGTTACAGTTAGAAACAATGCCTATGGCACCCTTAAATGCAAGCAAAACTTAATGGAGTCAGTATTTTTTTTTTGAACTACCAGTTTTAGAACATAGTTGACTTACTGCGTAAGTGCTGTCTTATTCAACTCTTGTTGCTTTACATTTGTTACTTTACAAAATGCATCTGTGACAAGTTTCGGTTAGGCAATATTAGTAGTTGCCTGATTATTATTTATACTTTACATAAGACTTATGAGTAGGTCGTTTTTGCTTGTTGCTACGCGTTTTATATAAAGGCGTGTACAGATGGGTTTGAGTTCCCTTAATATTAATTTTTGCGGACACCTGTTTCCGGGGCCGACTTTATTTGATACTTATATATTTCTTAACATAATCTTAAGGGTAGTGTGCATGTTCGATATTCTGCCATAAAAAATATCATCCCATTGGAATCCACAATATCTCGCATGCACACGCCGTACAAAACACATACATAACTTATTTTATATACCTAATTCCAGGTGACATTTTTCTAGGGGTGTCTTGCGACCCTTCAAATGTGGTTCCGCGTATGTTATAATTATGTGCATTCGTCTATTCATCAAAAAAACGTACCCTTTTGCTGACGCGGCCGCTGCGAGTGACTATCGGTTCTTTGTTCATTGTATTTATAGGCCTTATTGGGTTTTCTTTTGTTATCCTTTGTTTTGTGTTTTTTTCGTTGTTCGTTTCCTGGTGTACCGTTTCTTTTACTCTATCCTCTTTTTCGCATTCTTCTAGTAAAAATGCGGGTTTTAATCGGTCGATACATGCTTCTTTATTCGGTAATTTGATAACGTAATATTTCTCTTTCCTACTTATGACGCGGTATGGGCCATCATATGGTGGTTGAAGAGATTTGCGTACTGTGTCATTGCGGACAAAAACGTGTTTGCAAGTTTCGAGTTCTGGGTGCACAAACGAAGAGCGTGCTTTGTTTTCTCTATATTGCGGTGCGAAATTCCCTATTGTATTTCTAAGTTCCTTTACATACGAATCCATGTTCTCGTTTTGTGTTTGGCTTTGTGTAAAGAAATCCCCTGGTAACCTAATTGTGCGCCCGTATACTAATTCCGCGGCGCTATAACCGGTATCGCTTCTGATAGCTACACGAAAACCGAATAAAACAGTCGGTAACTCTTTTAACCATGATTCTGTTTTTAATTTCGCCATTAATGCTGCTTTGAGCGACCTGTGCCATCTTTCCACTAGGCCATTGCTTTGGGGGTGGTAAGCTGTTGTCCTATTTCTTTCGATTCCCATTACTTGCATCAGCTGTTTGAACAGATTACTTTCAAATTGTCTCCCTTGGTCACTAGTGATTTTGACGGGACACCCGTAGTGTGTGATCCAGCAATCATATAGTGCCTTGGCGACGTTTTCCGCGGTAATTTCTTTTAATGGTATGGCTTCCGGCCATCTGGTGAACCTGTCAATTATAGTTAGACAATACCTGTATCCCTCTGCTGTGACGGTTAACGGTCCTATTATGTCTATGTGAATATGTTCAAACTTTCCGCATTCCGCGTAAACCCCTAAGTCTGATACTGTGTGCCTTTGTATTTTCGATTTTTGACATGCTATACACGACTTTGCCCATGTGCCTATCTGTGAATTCATACCGGGCCAAAAATACTTTTGCGTAACTAGCGCTTTCGTGGCCCTAACCCCGGGATGGCTTATATTGTGTATATTATCGAAAGCTGTCCGTCTGAACTGCTCCGGTAAGTAGGGCCGGCCTGTGTCTTTCGAAATTTCGCAATAGATCGGTTGATTTACCGTCGGCCAGTATAGTTTCTTTATGTTTACGTTGCTATTTTTGTTACTGCGTTTCGAAACCCGCGCTATGTACTCGTCCGTTTCCTGTGCGGCAGCTAATTCTGCGAAGTCCATGTTTGTTGGGCAATACAATTCTGCGACACGTGATAACGAGTCAGCAACAACGTTGTTGTGCCCGTCTATGTGGCGAATATCGTTTGTGAATTCGCTGATGAATAATAAATATCTCGTTCTTCTAGGCGTTTCTGAATTACTGCTATTTATTTTTGTAAGGGCGTAAGTTATTGGTTTATGATCCGTATATATGGTCAATTCTCGCCCTTCGAACAACTTCCTAAAATGCTGAATGGCCATATAGATTGCTAATAACTCTCTATCGTACGTACAATACTTTTTTGCGCCTCGGTAAGTTTTTTTGAAAAATACCCTAATGGTTCCCATCTATTTTTAACTCGTTGCTGTAATACCGCGCCTACGCACGAATCTGGCGCGTCACACATGAGGGCCATAGGTACGCCATTGTGTGGGTGCGACAATGTAACCGCGCTTTGTAAGCTGAGTTTACATTGTTCGAAAGCTTTGTTGGCTTCTTCGTCCCACGGTACTAATGTCTTATCGCGTTTCTTAGAATCATGTATGAATTTATTGAGGCTAATTTGCGACTCTACTGCTTTCGGTATGTGGGACCTATAAAAATTTACCATTCCGAGGAATCTCCTTAATTCCTCCACTGTTTTTGGTTTTGGAAAATCAACTATGGCCTGCGTCCTGGATTTTAGTGGTGTGATGCCTTCTTTACACACCTCAAAACCGAGAAATTCTACTTTATCTTTTCCAAACTGGCATTTTGAAGTGTTAATGGTTATTCCGAATTCACTGAATCTTTCGAATACTATTTTTAAATGTTCTTTGTGTTGTTCGTGGTCATTACTAGCTATGATGACGTCATCGATATATGAGAATAAGAAGTCTAGTCCCTGTAGTACTGTTGTACTCATAAATCGTTGGAACGTTTGCGCGGCGTTTCTCAACCCGAAACTCATTCTAGGGAATTCGAATAGGCCGAAAGGTGTGATTATGGCCGTTTTTTCTACATCCTCCGGGTTAATCGGTATAAAATGGTACGCTCTATTAATGTCTAGATGTGTAAATACTTGTTTATTTGCTAACATATACGTAAACTCCTGTAACCGTGGGACGGGGTACCTATCGGGTTTAGTTATTGCGTTTAATTTTCTGTAGTCACCGCAGGGTCTGATGTCTCCATTAGGTTTTGGTACCACATGTAAAGGGCTTGCCCACGGGCTTTTACTGGGCCTACATATTCCCATCTCTTGCATTATTTGGAACTCCTGCTTAACTTTGAGATACCTGTCCGGTGGTAATGGCCTTGCGCGCGCGTGTACCGGTGGACCGTTCGTTTCAATGTAATGTACTACTGAATGCTTAGGAGGGTCTTTAAAAGATGTAGGCCTAGTAATGTCCGGGTACTTAGAAATAATATCATGATACGGATGGTCTACATTTAACGTTTTTAGTGATAGTTGAGCACTACTTACGAGGGATGCCACTGTGCTTAGTTCTGTCACTTGGTCCATGAGTTTCCTTGCCCCGACGTCGACTAGAAGCTTATGGTGTCCTAGGAAGTCTGCGCCGAGTATCGGTTGTTTCACGTCGGCTATAATAAAGTCCCATCGGAAAACTCGTCGTAGATTCAGGTTCAACACTAACGTCTTTACACCGTAAGTTTTGATTTCGGCTCCGTTCACTGCGTATAACTTATAATTACTGTCTGGAAGCACTTGGTATTTTTTATTCACTGGGATGACCGACACGTTGGCTCCTGTATCCACCAGAAAGTTCAAACCTGTATTTAAGTCTCTTACACTGAGGCGGTTGGCGGGTCGTACGGAGCAGATTTCCGCCTCTGGCTGCTCCGGTTTTAGTTTCCCTCTTTTTTCCAGGCACATGGTTTTATGCATTTCTGCGCTTTGTCTGCGTAACGGAAATGATAAAAACATACCCAATCTGGATCTTCTTCGGAGCGCCGCACTCGTGACTTGCTTCTGTTTCGGATATTTGCTGTCTGATAACGGTTCCTGCTGCGTGCCCGGTTTCCTCTGTATCGGTTTTCCATGTCATCGAATCGTGCGTTTAACTTCGCTATTTCCGCTAACACTGTCTTCTCCGCTTCGCTCGACGATGATGTTGACGGTTGCTGTGACACTGCTGCTACTGCACCGGCTTTGGTGACTTCATTTACGTCGTCGGCGATATTAGCTAGTCTCTCCAGGTCCTTCGTTTCAGTGACGGTGAGTACGGCGCGTACGGTTGATGGCAGGAGGTTTTGCCATAAAACTTTCAGTGTTGCGTCTGTGACTTTGTCTCGCGCGAGGACTTTCATTTTTGCTAATAGTTGTGATGGTTTCTGGTCTCCAAGTTCCATTTCGTTCATTAGTTTTTCGATTTGCTTTGTTTGTGAGTCTTCATAGATTTTTAACAGTTTTTTCTTCAGCGCTTCGTATTTATCTGTTTCTGGAGGATTCACTAAAAAATCCGTTAACTGGTCTACGGTGTCGTTGTTGAGCTTTGACACAATTAAGTCGAACTTTGCGTGGTCTCCTAGTTTCTGTGGGGCCAGCGTCGCTTCTGTTCTGATGAACCATACTCGAGGTTGATGTGTCCAGAATTCGGAAATTCTTGCTGTTACTGAGAGTGCCGCCGATTCTGGAACTATGGTTGTAGTTGCGTTCATCGTGTCGCCGTATGTCGAACTCCGTAATTTATTCGTTCTCTCACACACTTTATTAGTTCTCTCACAGGGGTCACCATTTTTTTTTTTTTTTTGTGATGTAAAACTTTGTGTGTTTATTGATCCAAACCCACTTAGACTATCTTACAATATTGTGAGGGCGACTGACTGAGACCAAGTCGGGTTGCGCACTGTCTCCCCGATCGCGTGGCGTCGCCTCGTATATCGAAACCGCTGCGTTGGCATAATTGCAACTTTGTGTCACCACAGGTTCAACTGGCTTCTGCGGGGAGCCCTCCTCCAGGGCACGAGTGTCATCTGCTACGCGGATGATACTCTTCTCACTGCCCGGGGGAGGAACTTTAGGGAGGCGGCCTGTCTGGCCTCGGCTGGCGGATCGGTCTGTGCCGCCAGTGGCCGCCCGGCGGCCCACGTCATGAAGGGGAGGAACTGCAATCCTCCCCCTAAGCGGGGCAAAGCGCAGGCACCGACCGGGCCTGCTACTGCTGCTGGCGCCGTCGTTCCTGTGGCGGCTGTGGAGGGGGGTGCGATGTCCGACTGATGGATAGGGTCGAACATCGCATCCTTCAGGCGAACGCCAACCACTGCAGGGCAGCCCAGGATCTGCTGATGCAGACCATGGCTGAATGGTTGGTTGACTTGGCGGTGGTCGCCGAGCCTTACTCGGTCCCCGATCGTTGGCTGGGCGACCGGGACGGCCTCGTGGCGCTGATGACGCGGTCTTCCACAGACTCCCCTCCCCTCTCGCTCTTAGAGAGGGGACCGGGATACGTGGCCGCCGCGTGGGGAGACATAGCGGTAGTGGGGGTCTATTTCTCCCCAAATCAATCAATCAATCAATCAATCAAATCATTTATTTCAAGTAGACCATTTATAGGCACTTTTGAATTGTCAATGACAAAGAAAATAGAATTAAGTACTACAAAGTTATGGTGCTACAGTCCCAGTCACAAGACATAAAAACTGTGAAAGTACCGTAGATGCCCGTTCCAAGAAGTAGATCTCTATGGAGAAGAACGGGCAAGAAACTCCATGGACACTCTTTTTAGATCGCCAAAATTATTACAAAACCTTTGTTACATCATTCATTTTGAGATGGTGCATTATGTGAGAACGATGTAGCAAGTTAAAAGTGTCCACAGTAAAAATTATACAAAAAAAAAAAGACAATTCAGAAATAAATAATAATTAAAATAAACCGTGGCAGCTAAGAGATGACCAGTCTCAACTGACAGCGCCCGTTCACGAACATGACATATGTATCAGCACCATTCAGCTCAACCATTTTGAAGGGAGCTAAATGATCCGACACACACGCCACCATCAGCGAGACATTTTAGTGAGCATGACATTCTCTCAACCACCAGGGCAAAATCGAGTCAAAGATAATTAATAAGTAGTACATAGTACTCACATTATGTGCAATAAAAATTATACAATACTAAGAAATTGAATCGATACAATGCTAAGTTAATCTTACAATCTTCTGCAGCTTCCACAATAATTATGCGTGGTACCTAATTAATAAGTTGACCCCTAATGTTGTGGAGCAGGACCAGCATTGAGCCAAGCATTTTTATCATTAATATATTCCTCCAACTTGTAATATGCCTGCCTACATAGTGTGCGTTTAATACATGATTTGAATTTTGTTTCATTTAGATCTAATATGTGAGGAGGTATTTTATTATAACATTTTAGACAGTACCCCATGAAAGATGTGTCTACTTTAGCTAGCCTGAAACCTGGCTGAACTAAATGGCACCTATTTCTAGTACTATAGTTGTGTCTGTCACCTCTTTTCTTGAAAAGATGCAGATTTTTTCTAACGTACATAATGTTTTCATATATGTATTGACAAGGTACTGTCATGATGTTGATTTCCTTAAACAATTCCCTAAGAGAATCGCGCCTACATAGATTATATATGGCTCTGATGGCTCTTTTCTGCAGAATAAATATGGACTCGATGTCTGCAGCCCGTCCCCATAGTAAAATACCGTATGACATAATACTATGAAAATAACTAAAATAGACTAGCCTCGCGGTATCTACATCAGTAAGTTGGCGGATTTTTCTAACAGCGTATGCTGCTGAACTCAGCCGTCCCGCAAGAGATGTTAAATGAGGACCCCATTGAAGCCTTGAGTCGAGCGTGATTCCTAGGAAAACCGTTTTATCGACGAATTCTAGTTTCTCTTGATTCAATACAATGTCATTATCATTTCTTTTGACATTCGGTAGAGAAAATCTTATGCACTTAGTTTTCTTCCCATTTAATACTAAATTATTTGCGGTGAACCAATTGTGCACCTGCAGTAGAGCGCTATTTACGTCGTCAAGGTGTGTGGCACGTCTATTTATTTTAAATATCAAAGAAGTATCGTCAGCAAACAATACCATTTCAGGTTGACTTTTGAATAAATGGGGTAAATCGTTTATATAAACTAAAAATAGAAAAGGGCCCAATATTGAACCTTGTGGTACGCCCATTGCAACCCGTAAACCCGTTGAATTTACACCATTTATTTGTACATGCTGTTGTCTATCATTTGAGTAAGATCTCACCAAGCTAAGCGCGAGTTTACTAAGGCCATAATGCTCAAGTTTTAAGAGTAAGGTTTCATGATTTACACAATCAAATGCCTTCGAGAGATCACAGAAAATTCCTATGGCATCTCGAGAATCTTCCCACGCAGTATATATGTGTTTTAATAAGGTAACACCGGCGTCAGTGGTACAACGTCCTTTGGTGAAACCATACTGCTGCTCGAGTAATATTTTATTGATGTTAAAATGATTGAGCATCTGATCTAGCATCACTTTTTCAAACACCTTGCTGAAAACAGGCAACATGGATACAATTCAATTCAATTCAATTCAATTCAATTCAATTCAATTCAATTCAATTCTTTATTGCATTCACATGTGTATTAAAAGTTCTTAAAATTAAAGTTAGTTCACATGGACCCTGTCGGGCACAACAATTCAACAAAATGTCAACAGTAGCATTAAAATAATCAAAAATAATAAATTAATTTAAATAACAGAATATTGTCACAGGCAAATACGGAAACAAAATTAAAAAGTCACAAAGAATACTATAACGTTAAATTCATGTCAGTAAAATAAAATAATAATTACAATTTAAAATAAGTAATACTCAATTTAGAATGTCAATCAACTAAAAATACAACAAAATTCAATAAATAAGTGGATAGTAAAAGTCAATCCATTTTGTAGTCATCATTAAAAAATTCATTTAATGAGTAATAACAATTTTTAATTAATAAGCTTCTGACTCGTTTTATAAATATTTTGTCATTTTCCTCTATTCTTATTTCATTAGGAATTCTGTTATATATTTTTATTGATGTAACGTGAGGGCTAGTACTGTGTAGTTTTAACTTTGATTGGGGTACTATTAGCGTGTTTTCAAATCGTGAACGCGGTGCATATCGGCGATTACAGGTCCAGTGTCCCGGTACTAAAGTTACCGCTACCCTACCTAACCTAGGCACAGGTATTCCTAGGAGGATATTAAATAAAAATGTAGGTATGCAGTAAACTGGACATATTTTATTATTATAGCTCGGTAGACGAGGGTCGATATATAGATTGGGTTAGGGCCTATACAGCGATTATAACCTCCGCCCTGGTCTAGCACTCCCCTGACGTCACTGGCCGCTGCAGGAGAAGTGTGCTCGCGCGTCGATCGCCAGGTCCAAAAGGCTGGTGCAGGGTTCGCAGGAGGCTCGGCTATTGTCCACCGCGGGGAAGCAGGTATTTTAAGGTGTACGTGGAACCCTGTAATGCGCAATACGCGAAAGCATTACACACTGGCCGTAGACGGTGAGCACCCACAGCAACGTTTAATAGGGAAGCACTAATGTGTAGATGTGTTGCTGTGGATGTTCGCTATCAGATACGGAGATGACAATAATTTCGGTTATTTAGCCGTTAATTTAAACATTTGAAGTTTACAACGGAAACTAAGTTTATAATATGCAAGAATGATATAATTTTGAATATGTGAGATAGAACTACAGAGAAAACAAGTAATGAGCGTCTAATAGTAACAAAGATAAGCAAAAACACAAATGAAAGATCACTATTTCAGCAAAGCGAAAGATACCGTTACGGCTTGCTAAGCTACTGGCTAATTTAACTTGTGCAACACTTACCCAATCGGGGTTTAATTCACACACACAGAATAAGTTTGAAAATTAAATTAAATGTCGAGGGAACGGTAGGGACGCCTTAAAAAAGAATCTTAGTCGCGATTACGATGTACTCGTATTAGAGACCGTCGACCGTGAAAAAAACTGACGTGCGCTCGCCTCGACAACCAGAATCGTTCTGTTAGCGGCGACGTGGAAGCGTTGTGTCACTAATCGACCTTGCTCCCGCGCCGAGAACAAAGGAATTCGTTTCTGGGTGCCTAATATGTCGCTTGTTTTAATACGTGCGTGGTGATAAAATGTAACTGGCCAGAAATCTGATTTGATGCGTTCATTATTAGTTTATTTATCTTTATTTTAATATTGTATATAGTTTTAGAAGTAATGTTATTGTAAATAATTTCCTTATGTTTAGTTTTTTATTATTATTATATTATTCAGAATTAAGACATGTAACAATTAATGTTACATTACCCCCCTCGTCTCAGAAAGAGTTTTATTCTCAATTAAAACTCGTCTATAGGTTACCACTAGCACTACACATTTATACTATCATCTTTCAAAATCCTTCCATAATATCAAACAAACTACCTTACACCATAGCTTCAACAATATAGAATGATGTTGACGCGTCCTTACGTTAACAAGTTATCTGTGATTTATCGCACAGAAAACTAATGCTAGTCGTAAGAAGTTAATTTAAAGGTGAATTGTCTCAATTCTTACAACAAATAAAAAAATAACACTTTACAAAATTTAACTACACTTAATGTTTTTTAAATCTTTGATATGTAATCAGGCCTATAGTTGTTGGAGTCTTTACTGTCCCCAGTTTTAAAAAGCGGTACTACCTTACTGTATTTCATTAGATCTGGGAAGACCCCTTGATCCACACACAAATTAAATATCGAAGCCAAATACGGTGCTACAGTCTCAATAATTGAAGAACAAACTTTACTAGACATACCCCATAAATCTTCACTTAATTTGATCTTGATTTGCTTAAAAGCTTTTAAGACAGTTAGGGGACATATATGCTTAAATTTAAATTCGTTCGGGCAGGCTGAAACGTTCGCTTTTAATAAATCAATAGAAAGCAAGGGAGATGAATTTAGAGTTTCAGTTGTTTTAAGTGGGATACTGGTAAAGAAATTTATAAATTCTTCAGCAATTTCTTTGTCTGAGCTTATGAGACCACGCGGGGTCTCTAGTATGAAATTATTATTACGTTTTTTATTTCTATTGGTTTCATTGTTTATGATTTTCCAAACAGTTTTTATCTTATTATCAGCTGATTTAATCTTCTTGGTAATAAATAAGGATTTAGCTACCTTACAAGTATTCTTGAAAATTTTTGAGTAAGTGGCAACATATTTATTAAATGATTCTGAATTAATATATGGCTTAAGGCCGTACAGCTCAAACATTCGTTCCCTACTTTTTCGAATTCCCTTTGTTGCCCAGTCACTAAAAACAAATTTTGGGCCAATAGTTCTAGATTTTATTTTTAACGTAGTTTTAAATGCAGTATGAACTGCTGAAAAAAAGTCTTCATAAAATTCACTTACATTGTTTATACGAATAATATGGCCTGACGTACTTAGGCTATTAATTAGGTTATTATTAAATTTTTCTAAACTGCTGGGTGTTACTTGTCTAGTTTGTATTCGAACTTTTTGTAATTGTATGTTGGACTCAAAAGAAACGGCCTGACCGCTGTGATCTGAAGGAAGGTAATTTACTATAGATTTATCTAAGTATTCGCAGCAACAAAAAACATTATCTATACATGTAGCAGTATTTAAAGTAATTCGGGTTGGTTCTGAAAAAACATTACACAGATTATATGATTTGAAAAGATTTAAGAACCTACTGCTATTTACATTACTTTCTAATATATCAACATTAAAGTCACCACAGATAATTATTGATTTATTACAAGTTCCAAGTTTTGCTAAAGCATCTTCCATTACTGACTCAAATATAGAGTAGTTTTGATAATTGGGGGGTCGGTAAACGCACACTATTATATGCTTATCTAGCTCAACACAAGACAATTCAATGTTATGATCTACTGATAAACCAACAATGTCATTACGAGTCTTAAATTTAACACAATTTTTAACTAAGATTAGTGAACCCCCACGCGTCTTTGATTTTCGATTAAAACAACTGCCAACATCGTAATTTTCAAAATTAATTAGCATCTCATACTCTTTTAACCAGTGTTCTGTAAAACAAACAATTTCAAACATGGTTTTTTCTAAAAACAATTCAATTTCTAGTTGTTTTGAGGCGAAGCCTTGAATATTTTGGTGAAATATTTTTAAGAACTTCTGCTTAGCCTGTTTATTGCATTTATATATTTGAGTGCAAGAAGGTTCCTCATTGTTAATGGATAATTCTTCTGTTGTCTTACTAACTAGTTTAAAAAATAAGAATACCCACTATTAGCACAACTGCTAACGTCAGTGGTCACCACCCTAATACTAGTATCATTACTAATATTTTCAGTGTTAATTATACTACTACTTAACTGAGACATACTAGTTATGTCCGTGTGAATATAAAAACCTAATAGCCTAGCTATTTTGTGTCTGTACATATATGGCAGATATACTGTATCCCGTCTTGACCAAAGTTTATCTATGAAACTATTGGTATCAAAAAACATAAGCTTATGACTATAGTGACTAACTAGAAAATGTATATGCTTATTCAGCATGTGAATATAACTGTTTTGACTGGTTGACAATGTCTCGTAGTAGGGGAAAGCACACAATATTATTTTTCGACAATTTAACTTTAACAACTCAGTAACACTATTAGTTAAGTCCTTCTTATTAACTTTTGAACTATTTCCTACAAATATAGTTATATCAGTATTACAATTAAATACATTATTTGTGACTGATGCCATTATCTGCTTAAATGTTGTGCCTGGCATGCAATAATTTTGGTTGGAATAACCCAGGTTATTACTCAATAATTTACCTAAACCTCTTCCAATATTATCTGAAAACATAACTGAGTAATAAGTACTCTCATTTATCTCAGGCTGTACCCCTTGTGTAATGTTAGCTGAATCTTGGTTGGGGATACAGTCCTGAGGTAAATCCAAAGCCTGGGATGGATTCTCCATTACCTCAGGCTGGACAGTATCATTGTTTGAAACTGTCTGACAACTACATTGACACCTCAATAACTCATTTGCAGCCAGAATATGTTCCCTAATTTGGTTTTGAGAACTCACATACCTACTGGATAGGGAACTAAGTGAGTCCTGAAGTATTTGTATTTCAGACTGCAAATGCTGAGTATCAATTTCATAAATTTTTATGCTATCTTGCAGTTTTATTACCGCCCAACAAACACAAACCGCCCTCTCTCGGACTTTGAGGATTTCCTCGAGGTCCTCACAGCGGTCGTAGGGAGGGCGGCGCCACGCCAGGCCATGGTGTTGGGTGACCTGAACGCCAAGTCGGTGGCCTGGGGCAACCCAGCCACCAGCTGCAACGTCCGGGGACGCGCCGTCGAGTTTTGGACGGCCTCATGCGGTGTGTCCCTTCTCAACAGGGGGGCGGTCCACACGTGTGTGCGGCAACAGGGTGGGTCGGTGGTGGACGTCTCGTTTGCCACCCCCGCGCTGGCCGCCCGCGTCGTAAACTGGCGGGTAGAGATGGTGGAGACGTTGTCGGACCACCGATATGTGCGGTTCGACATGTCTACCCGGGGGGGAGCGGTGGCCCGCGCGAGGCAATCCCCCTTCCCGCGTTGGGCTCTCACCCGCCTGGACCGGGAGGCAGCCAAGGAGGCGGCCTTCCTCCAGGACTGGCTGTCGCCCCCTGGCGAGGTCCGGGACGTGGACGCCGCAGCGGTTCGGCTGAGGGAGTCCCTGACCGAGGTGTGCAACTCCAGCATGCCCCGGTCTCGCCGTCCGCCTCCCCGTCGTGCCGTCTATTGGTGGACGGAGGAGCTGGCGGGGCTCCGGGCCGCCTGCGTGGCAGCCAGACGGGCATTTGCGCGGAGCCGACGGCGCGCCACCCGAAACCAGGAAGAAGAAGACCGCCTATACGCCTCTTACCGGGAGGCGACGACGGTCTTCAAGTCTGCAATGGGGGCCGCCAAGGACTCGGCGAGGGCCGAGATGCTGGAGGGTCTCGACAGGGATCCTTTTGGTAGGCCATACAGGGCGGCGCGGAGCCAACTACGCCCCTGTGGCCCCCCACTGTCGGAGACCCTCGAGCCAGCGTTGCTGGATGGGGTGGTCCGGTCCCTGTTTCCGCGCAGGACCGACTTCACCCCACCAACCATGGATCCCCCGCAAGGGGCGGCCCCGCCGGAGGAGGAGATCCCCCCGGTGACGGCGGCGGAGATCGGGGCGGGGGTTCTCAACCTCCGCCAGAAGAAGACGGCCCCCGGACCAGATGGCGTCCCCGCACGGGTGGTGGCTATCGCCGCCTCTCAAATGCAGGACAGGTTTCGGGACCTCTTCAGCGCGTGTTTTACGGCTGGGAGGTTCCCGAAACTGTGGAAGGAGGGGCAGCTATGCCTCCTCCGTAAAGAGGGACGTCCGGTGGACTCCCCCTCGGCATACCGACACATCGTCCTGCTCGATGAGGTCGGTAAAATGTTCGAGGGGATTGTCGCATCCCGGCTTGATAGCCACTTGCGAGGGGTAGGGCCGGACCTGTCGGACGCCCAGTTCGGTTTCCGCCGAGGGCGTTCGACGATCGACGCGCTGGCCCTACTCAAGGGCCAGGTGAAGGAGACAGTGGAGGCGGGGGACGGAGTGCTGGCGGTGTCATTCGACATCTCCAACGCCTTCAACTCCGTCCCCCACTCCACGATATTGGAGGCGCTCCGGTACCACGGAGTGCCCCAATACCTGCGGGACCTCCTGGCAAGCTACTTGGAGGACCGAGAGGTCCTCCTCGTGGATAAGACGGCCACGGTGAGGCGGTACGGCGCAGAGTCCGGTGTTCCGCAGGGGTCGGTGCTGGGCCCTCCTCTGTGGAAACGGCAGACGAGGGGGCGACTGTCAGAAAAACACTCGCCTCCTCGTCATCCAAACGAGGGAGAGGACGCCCAGCGTCGACGGGCCAATACGTTGGTCTGTCCAAGGCCCGGCGCGAACTGGCGGAGGCTAAAAAGGCTGCCGCCAAACTAGAGAGGGCAGAGGCGGACGAAAGGGAGGTGGCCGAGTTGGCCCGCAGATTGTCCGGACGGGTCACCCGACTGTCCGAGACTTCCTCCGCCTCTGCAGTCTCGGCGGTCTCGGAGATGGAAAAAGAGACGGAGGACCTGTTGGCCGGAGAACTGGCCAACAGAATGCAAGATGCCGTGGCGGCGATCAAAAGGGTCGCCAAGTCCTCGAAAGGCCTTAAGGGGACCTTCCAAAAGGCCCTTAAAGATGCGGCGGCCTCCATCTTGGAGACCGCAGAGGTGCTGCTGACCCGCACCGCCTCCGAGGAGACAGCGCGGTTGCAGGCGCAGAACGCCCGTTTGTCGGCCCAACTGGCTGGTCTCCGAAGAGAGCATGAGGCGTTCCGAGCGGAGCTCGACGCGCTGCGGACCGGACGCGCAAGAGAGGAGACGAGGCAGCCTGAAGAGTCGGAAGTGGTGAGGCTCCTCAGAAGCGAGCTCGAAGGTTACCGAACTCGCTTCGACGTCTTAGAAAGACAGATGCTGCGCCCTCCCCTGTCCACAGACGGGCCATCAAAGCGAGCTGCTGCTGCGGCCACAACCTTCGCAGCTAAAGCTGCGACGCCGAAGGCGACGCAGGCGACGACCACGACGACTCATAAACTTGAGGTGGCAGAGCCCGCTGCAATGGAGCCTAGAGCAGCCGGACGCAAGGGCAAAGGGGCTGGCAAGAAGGCGAAGGCTGCAGCCGTAACTGCCCCCAGTGTCGAGATAGCGTCGAGCCGAAGCCGAGAGAGTGGCCAAGGTCCGCGCCCCCCGCTCCACGGCTGTAGTGCTCACATTGCAGCCTGGAGCGGAGGAAAAGGGCATGACCTATGCCGCGGTCTTAACAAAGGCCAAAGCTTCTATTAGTCTCGGCGACCTCGGCATAGCGGGTCTCCGCTGCAAGCGTACTGCTACCGGAGCTTGCCTTCTAGAGGTGTCCGGCGCAACGAGCTGCCCGAAGGCAGACGCCTTGGCCGAACAGATCAGGGCGCAGTTTGAGGAAGGCGAGCTTCGGGTGTCCAGGCCTACGAAGTGCGCTGACCTGCGTATCGCAGGCCTGGACGACTCCGTATCAGTGGACGAGGTCGTGGCTGCTGTGGCGAGGGCGGGAGAGTGCCAGCCCAGCCAGATTAAGCCGGGCAAAATCCGCCCGGGCTTTCGGGGCATGAGCTCTGTCGTGGTGAGCTGTCCTGTGGCGGCGGCGCAAAGGCTGGCGGACGGGCGCCGGCTGCTCGTGGGCTGGGTGTCGGCACAGATCAAATTGTTGCCGGCACGAAGAATGACCTGCTTCCGGTGCCTGACGGACGGTCATGTCGGGACGCAGTGCGTCTCCGACACAGATTATCGTGACCGGTGCTTCGGATGCGGTCAGCCCGGACACATGGTCGCCTCCTGCACGGCCCCGCCGCACTGCATAGCGTGTGCGGCACTGGGCAAGCCAGCAGGGCACCGGGTGGGCCGGAAGCCCTGCGCCGCACCCAATGGAAAGAGGAAGGGGAGGGCTCAGCAGGCAGCAGCCCCGGCGCAATCGCAAAGTGAGGAATCGCAGACAATGGACACCCAGTAATGGCCCCATCTTTGCGATTCCTCCAAGCGAACATCAACCACTGCGCCCGGGCTCAGGATCTGTTACTCCAGAGCATGGCGCAGTGGTCGATAAGTATTGCGGTGGTCGCCGAGCCGTACTTTGTCCCTCCCGGTCGAGATGATTGGGCGAGTGACACGAACGGCTCGGTGACGCTGATTTGCAGGGCTGGCAACGGGGCTCCACTTATGGAGGTTGTTATGGCAGGGCAGGGCCATATAGCGGCACTGTTCGGGGAGATGGTGGTTGTGGGAGTTTATTTCTCCCCGAACAGACCTCTCGCCGACTTTGAGGCATTCTTAGTGGAACTGGGCGTCGTCGTTGGTCGTAGCCGTCCTCACCCCGTGCTCGTTCTCGGGGACTTCAATGCCAAATCCACGGCTTGGGGTTCCCCGACAACAGACGCGCGGGGGGAGGTGCTGGAGGAGTGGGCGATCGAAGCCGGCCTCCAGCTCCTAAATAGGGGTTCCGTCGACACGTGCGTGCGCCAGCGGGGCGGTTCCATAGTGGACTTGACGTTCGCTAGCCCCGCACTAGCGCGCCGTGTCCAGGACTGGCGGGTCGTGGAGGAGGCGGAGACTCTGTCGGATCACCGTTACATCCGATTCAACGTCTCTGCCCAGACTTCTGCCGCCCCGGTTCAAGCGGGCCCTGGCGGCGTCGGTCCACGTTGGGCACTTCGGCAACTGGACCGGGACCTACTCATCGAAGCCTCGATAGTCCAGGCCTGGGTATCAGCACCGGACAGGCCTGACGACGTCAACATCGAGGCGGAGTGGTTCCGGCAGACGGGAAGGAAGACGGCCCCCGGACCAGACGGCATCCCCGCACGGGTGGTGGCTATTGCCGCCTCTCAAATGGAGGACAGGTTTCGGGACCTCTTCAGCGCATGCTTTACGGCTGGGAGGTTCCCGAAACTGTGGAAGGAGGGGCAGCTATGCCTCCTCCGTAAAGAGGGACGCCCGGTAGACTCCCCCTCGGCATACCGACCCATCGTCCTGCTCGATGAGGTCGGTAAAATGTTCGAGGGGATTGTCGCTTCCCGGCTTGATAGCCACTTGCGGGGGGTAGGGCCGGACCTGTCGGACGCCCAGTTTGGCTTCCGCCGTGGGCGTTCGACGATCGACGCGCTGGCCCTACTCAAGGGCCAGGTGAAGGAGGCAGTGGAGGCGGGGGACGGAGTGTTGGCGGTGTCATTCGACATCTCCAACGCCTTCAACTCCGTGCCCCACTCGACGATATTGGAGGCGCTCCGGTATCACGGAGTGCCCCAATACCTGCGGGACCTCCTGGCGAGCTACCTGGAGGACCGAGAAGTCCTCCTCGTGGACAAGACGGCCACGGTGAGGCGGTACGGCGCAGAGTCCGGTGTTCCGCAGGGGTCGGTGCTTGGCCCTCCCCTGTGGAACATCGGGTTCAACTGGCTCCTGCGGGGAGCCCTCCTCCAGGGCACGAGTGTCGTCTGCTACGCGGATGACACTCTTCTCACTGCCCGGGGGAGGAACTTTGGGGAGGCGGCCTGTCTGGCCTCGGCTGGCGGATCCTTGGTTGCAGAGAGGATCCGCCGCCTGGGATTGAAGGTGGCGCTGCACAAAACCGAGGCCGTGTTCTTTTGCGGGCCTCGGCAGCGCCGCCCTCCTCCCGATGCCCACATCGTCGTGGAGGGCGTCCGGATAGGGGTCCAGCCCCAGATGAAGTATCTGGGTCTGGTGCTGGACGAGAGGTGGCGCTTCGGCCCGCATTTCAGCGGGTTGTCGACGCGCCTCTTAAAAGCCGCGGACGCCCTCTCCTGGCTCCTCCCGAACCTTGGGGGGCCAAAGGCGAAATGCCGGCGCCTGTATGCCGGCATCCTCCGCAGCATGGCCCTATACGGGGCTCCCATCTGGGCGGACTCCCTCCACAGGAGGGAGAATGCGACCGCCATCCGCAGGCCCCAAAGGGCCATTGCACAGCGGGTGGCAAGGGCCTACCGCTCAGTGGGCTTTTCGGCGGCGTGCGCTCTGGCGGGCACCCCTCCTTGGGAGTTGGAGGCTTGGGTGCTTGCCAGAGTATATGAGTGGACGGCGCGCCGGAAGGCGCTCGGGGAGCGCCCCGCCGCCGAAGAGCGGGAGGCCGTGCGGCGGGAGGCGAAGGACGCCATCGTCCTCCACTGGACGGAGGACCTCGCCGCCGCCGCCTTTGGCCGCCGGACGTTGGACGCGCTCGGCCCGGTTCTGCAGAGCTGGCTCGAGCGGTCACACGGTTTCCTTTCGTTCCGTCTGGTGCAGGTGTTGTCCGGCCATGGCTGTTTCGGATCGCACCTGCACCGGATCGGGAGGGAGGAGACCCCGGCGTGCCACGACTGCGGCGCAGCGGAGGACACGGCGCAGCACACCCTCGAGGTGTGCCCGGCATGGTCCGAACTGCGCCGCGGTCTGACCGCGGAGGTTGGGCAGGACCTCTCGCTTCCCGCTGTGGTCGAGGCCATGCTGGAGAGCGAGGAGGCCTGGACAGCGGTTGCCTCCTTTTGCGAGGACGTAATCTCGCAAAAGGAGGAGGCGGAGCGCGTGCGGGAGGACGATCCTCTCGCGGCGCCGCTCCGCAGACGAAGAAAAGGTCGGAGAGGGCGCCGTCCTCTCCCTCCTCATGGTGGCGACGGGCGGGCGACAGGCGCGGGGGCGCCTTCGCCTGCATTGCACCCGTCACCACCTTCGTCAGACATTCCCGGGCCCGCGTGAGGGCCCGGCCTGAAGGGCACTCGTCGGCGGAGGACTGGAAGTGATGGCTGTGCCAGTGATTTCCCAGTCCCCGCCACTCAGACGAAGCGGGAATGCCGCTGGGTTGTTTTAGTGGGTATGCCGGGTCAGACCGGGGTCCCACATAACCCTCCCATCCCCCCGATGGGAGGGTATGCGTAATGCATTTTTTCCCAGCGCAAAAAAAAAAAAAAAAGGTTAGGTTGCCGTGGGGGACCACCCCACAGTGTTTGCGTCCACGTCGCGTCCCCTGGAAACGACCCAGTTCTGACCACCGTAACGGAGTGGCAGACTGGGTTGGCCAAAGTTCACTGTGACCTCGAAGCTATTTTATCTTGCCTTGTTGCTGAGACCTGCGGATTCTCTATGTCTGAGAAAAATCTTGCGCGTGACGCCTGCGGGCGGTTTTTAAAACAAAAAGGCCCTTCTCAGGGCCAACCCAAAGGCCCTTCTCAGGGCCAACTCCACGGCCCTTCTCAGGGCCAACCCAAAGGCCCTTCTCAGGGCCAACCCAAAGGCCCTTCTCAGGGCCACTCCGACGCTGTGGCGTCAGAGGCTAGCCGCGCGCCGTCTGCGGCTAGCTTCTTCGGAGAGGCGGACGAGTCGTCAGACGACTCTCTTGTCCGAGTGTCGGACACGGACGACTCACGCTCGCGGAAGCGGGTACACCAGAGCGGTGGGTCCGGGGGCTCCTCGGCCTCTGGTAGGGCGAAGCCGAAGGCTAAAAAGCCGACGGCCGTAGCGGACACCCATGCCGTTGTGCTCGCGGACGCCCAACGCCGGCTGGATCTGGCTCGGCGGGAGCAGCTCCAACAGGAGCTGGAGGAGCGGGCTGCGGCGAGCGAGGAACGGGCGCACGCCGCACGTGCCAAATCCGGGTACGGCGCGTCCCGCGTTGTATACGCGGATCTCTCCCTTGTAAGGTCCTTTCGTCTCTTACCACCAGCTGCCAGCGTAGGTGTTGATTGAAATAAAAGAGATACTTCCGTCTTCTCAGCTATTTAATATCTTGGTTCACACTTCAATGATACAGGAACATAGCATTTGTCAAGCTTCCTTATAATGTTAGGTTATAGAAATAACACTTACTTCAGGTAGGACATACTACCATCTATCCAGGTCGAACAGTTGATATGCAACGAAGACGGCATTGCAGCCTGTGTGACTTGTAGAATATAACACGTGGCTTGGAACCAGAGCTTGTTCCAGATTACTTCATGTTATGTGCCACGAGTTGAGAAGACGTTTTTTTAATTAATTAATTATGATTAAATTTAATATTTTAAATAATGGATGGATGGAACCCTGAAATAACACCAGAAAAAGAAATCTATGAGCATTTCAACACACAATCATGGTGAAAGAAAGTGTTATGTAATTGCAACAGAACAGGAAATAATTATCAATACATACGCTTATGCGGTTCCCTTATATTAATGCACTTTCATTTTAGCCGCTGTTCCACGCCTTGTTCGCGTCATTAATTTATTTAATTAAAATATTCTTTGTTCCAATTAGCGTCTTAATCGCGTGTTCCGGTTCCAAGAAGAAAAACTAACCTTCAAGTTATACGTCAACCTTTTAATTTTTTTCAGATTAGTTGCTAGGCTTTCGTGTTTTAGACCATGCTGTATTTATAATTAAACTTAATTCAACTGAAATCTATTACAATTAATTATTTGAATTTTATCCATGTAATCATTATATTTTATTTAGAATTATTTAAAGCATCAAGAGAACAAATGTTACTCTCTAACGCCACCTAGTACATTATTGTACAATTAACTGTACTATTTACCACCTTTGCTGATAGAGGGCGCTACCCGTCTCAAAATTAATCAATTTTTTTTTTTTTATACCCGTTACACCCTAACAGAGCTGGAGGGAATGGCGGAGGAGGACGAGGGGGAGATCGTGGAGGTCGCCACGAAGTCCTCCCACCTGAAGGGGAGCTTCCAAAAGGCCCTCAAGTGCCGGGCCGCGAGCCTTCTGAATCCCAGTAAAGGGGGGACACAGAGTACAGTATAACTAAATAAACATAAAAAGCTATTTTAATTAAATAATAAACGTCAGAAAAGACTTGATTAATATGCGTCAATACTATGTCCCTGTAAATGGGGGAACACAGTTTAAATAAAATAATAAAATTAAATTGTCAAATAAAATTTAAAATACTTAAAACTAATGTAGCTTCGTCAAAATCAGACCCTGTCCGCGCTTAAAGCGATAGTCAACCTTCCAATGAGACGTAGAATATAAACACCAACGAAAAATTTTTTGGCAAAAATAAGTTTACCCTCCCAGCTATAGACCAGTGGGCGGGTGGGTGGGGAAATTTTTTGCGAGCTAGACGCACGTGCGGGGTATCGTTAGATCGGGCTCCGCGCGGGCTAGTCGAATATGTAATAAAATTAATAACGACAAGAGAAAAAATTTTGAGTTTTGGCCGAAAAACCAGTTTTGAAAAACCAGTGAAAATTGGTGTTTTTCACCCCCACTCCGGAACTCGGGCCACGGATCGCGGACCTGGTCACGGGATTAATTGAGGGCGGTCACTGAGACTAATATAAAATTTAAACGGTTGTAATTGGTCGAAAAATGGCGTTGTAAATGAATTAAATATAGTGAAATTTCGAGAAAATGCAAAATTCGGTTAAGGGTTGATTTTTAGGGGTTGCGATTTGTGTCAAACGATAGTCTCAGTGAGACGGTGAGACAGCCGAGGTGTCCGTGGGAATTTCCAACTCCTGCCTAAACAAAAAAAAAATTAACCTAACCTAACCTAACCTAACCTAACCTAACCTAACCTAACCTAACATAACCCATCGATATTTTCATTGTTATAGGTGCGATTTTGAAGCTGTTTTCAGCTAATTAGACCTAAAAAGGCGGACGCCTATCTTTTGACACAAATCGCAACCCCTCAAAACCAACCCTTATCCGTATTTTGCATTTTTTGTATTTTCTTCAAAATTTCAACATATTTAATTCAATAACTTCGCCATTCTCAGATCAATTTTAACAGTTTTAACTTTATATTAGTCTCAGCAACCGTCCCCTACTAATCCCGTGATTTGGTCCGCGTTCCGCGGCCCGATTTCCGGAGTGGGGATAAAAAACACCAATTTTCACTTAAAATAACTGGTTTTTCGGCCATAACTCAAAATTTTGCTTCGTGTCGTGGGAAATTTTATTGCATATTCGACTAGCCCGCGCGGAGCCCGATCTTTCGACACCCCGCACGTGCGTCTAGCTCGCAAAAAAATATATTGTATTTTCTTCTTTGTCTCATGATGTTAGAGTTTAGTGTTGATAATGAGTAGTAAGTATACGTCTATTTGGTATAATATCTCAGAAGAAAAGTGGTCCTGCGGCCTTGCGGAGGAGTGGGATCCAACAAACAGTCGAGTTTCGATTCCTGGAAAGGGGAGAAAAAAAAAATCCTTTTTTACTTTCTTAGTTCTTTTTGTTTTTTTTTCTAGTATTTTTTTCTGTTTTTTGTTCTATTTCTTTTCCTTTTTTTTTTTTTTTCAAATAAATTTTGAAATTTTTTTTTTCGGGTTAGACGCACGTGTGTGGTATCGTTGGATCGGGCTCGGCGCGGGCTAGCCAAATATGTAATTCTTTTTTCGCAAAAAAAAAAAATTGCGAGCTACACGCTCGTGCGTGGTATCGTTGGATCGGGCTCCGCGCGGGCTAGTCGAATATGTAATAAAATTAATAACGACAAGAGAAAAAATTTTGAGTTTTGGCCGAAAAACCAGTTTTGAAAAACCAGTGAAAATTGGTGTTTTTCACCCCCACTCCGGAACTCGGGCCACGGATCGCGGACCTGGTCACGGGATTAATTGAGGGCGGTCACTGAGACTAATATAAAATTTAAACGGTTGTAATTGGTCGAAAAATGGCGTTGTAAATGAATTAAATATAGTGAAATTTCGAGAAAATGCAAAATTCGGTTAAGGGTTGATTTTTAGGGGTTGCGATTTGTGTCAAACGATAGTCTCAGTGAGACGGTGAGACAGCCGAGGTGTCCGTGGGAATTTCCAACTCCTGCCTAAACAAAAAAAAAATTAACCTAACCTAACCTAACCTTTTTTTTTTTTTTTTTTTTTTTTTTTTTGTTTGCGCTGGGAAAAAATGCATTACGCATACCCTCCCATCGGGGGGATGGGAGGGTTATGTGGGACTCCCCGGTCTGACCCGGTATACCCACTAAAACAACCCAGCGGCATTCCCGCTTCGTCTGAGTGGCGGGGACTGGGAAATCACTGGCACAGCCATCACTTCCAGTCCTCCGCCGACGAGTGCCCTTCAGGCCGGGCCCTCACGCGGGCCCGGGAATGTCTGACGAAGGTGGTGACGGGTGCAATGCAGGCGAAGGCGCCCCCGCGCCTGTCGCCCGCCCGTCGCCACCATGAGGAGGGAGAGGACGGCGCCTTCTCCGACCTCTTCTTCGTCTGCGGAGCGGCGCCGCGAGAGGATCGTCCTCCCGCACGCGCTCCGCCTCCTCCTTTTGCGAGATTACGTCCTCGCAAAAGGAGGCAACCGCTGACCAGGCCTCCTCGCTCTCCAGCATGGCTTCGACCACAGCGGGAAGCGAGAGGTCCTGCCCAACCTCCGCGGTCAGACCGCGGCGCAGTTCGGACCATGCCGGGCACACCTCGAGGGTGTGCTGCGCCGTGTCCTCCGCTGCGCCGCAGTCGTGGCACACCGGGGTCTCCTCCCTCCCGATCCGGTGCAGGTGCGATCCGAAACAGCCATGGCCGGACAACACCTGCACCAGACGGAACGAGAGGAAACCGTGGGACCGCTCGAGCCAGCTCTGCAGAACCGGGCCGAGCGCGTCCAACGTCCGGCGGCCAAAGGCGGCGGCGGCGAGGTCCTCCGTCCAGTGGAGGACGATGGCGTCCTTCGCCTCCCGCCGCACGGCCTCCCGCTCTTCGGCGACGGGGCGCTCCCCGAGCGCCTTCCGGCGCGCCGTCCACTCATACACTCTGGCGAGCACCCAAGCCTCCAACTCCCAAGGAGGGGTGCCGGCCAGAGCGCACGCCGCCGAGAAGCCCACCGAGCGGTAGGCCCTTGCCACCCGCTGTGCAATGGCCCTTTGGGGCCTGCGGATGGCGGTCGCATTCTCCCTCCTGTGGAGGGAGTCCGCCCAGATGGGAGCCCCGTATAGGGCCATGCTGCGGAGGATGCCGGCATAGAGGCGCCGGCATTTCGCCTTTGGCCCCCCAAGGTTCGGGAGGAGCCATGAGAGGGCGTCCGCGGCTTTCAAGAGGCGCGTCGACAGCCCGCTGAAATGCGGGCCGAAGCGCCACCTCTCGTCCAGCACCAGACCCAGACACTTCATCTGGGGCTGGACCCCTATCCGGACGCCCTCCACGACAATGTGGGCATCGGGAGGAGGGCGGCGCTGCCGAGGCCCGCGAAAGAACACGGCCTCGGTTTTGTGCAGCGCCACCCTCAATCCCAGGCGGCGGATCCTCTCTGCAACCAAGGATCCGCCAGCCGAGGCCAGACAGGCCGCCTCCCGAAAGTTCCTCCCCCGAGCAGTGAGAAGAGTGTCATCCGCGTAGCAGATGACACTCGTGCCCTGGAGGAGGGCTCCCCGCAGGAGCCAGTTGAACCCGATGTTCCACAGGGGAGGGCCCAGCACCGACCCCTGCGGAACACCGGACTCTGCACCGTACCGCCTCACCGTGGCCGTCTTATCCACGAGGAGGACCTCTCGGTCCTCCAAGTAGCTTGCCAGGAGGTCCTGCAGGTATTGGGGCACTCCGTGGTACCGGAGCGCCTCCAATATCGTGGAGTGGGGGACGGAGTTGAAGGCGTTGGAGATGTCGAATGACACTGCCAACACTCCGTCCCCCGCCTCCACTGCCTCCTTCACCTGGCCCTTGAGTAGGGCCAGCGCGTCGATCGTCGAACGCCCTCGGCGGAAACCGAACTGGGCGTCCGACAGGTCCGGCCCTACCCCCCGCAAGTGGCTATCAAGCCGGGAAGCGACAATTCCCTCGAACATTTTACCGACCTCATCGAGCAGGACGATGGGTCGGTATGCCGAGGGGGAGTCCACCGGGCGTCCCTCTTTACGGAGGAGGCATAGCTGCCCCTCCTTCCACAGTTTTGGGAACCTCCCAGCCGTAAAACACGCGCTGAAGAGGTCCCGAAACCTGTCCTGCATTTGAGAGGCGGCGATAGCCACCACCCGTGCGGGGACGCCGTCTGGTCCGGGGGCCGTCTTCTTCTGGCGGAGGTTGAGAACCCCCGCCCCGATCTCCGCCGCCGTCACCGGGGGGATCTCCTCCTCCGGCGGGGCCGCCCCTTGCGGGGGATCCATGGTTGGTGGGGTGAAGTCGGTCCTGCGCGGAAACAGGGACCGGACCACCCCATCCAGCAACGCTGGCTCCAGGGTCTCCGACAGTGGGGGGCCACAGGGGCGTAGTTGGTTCCGCGCCGCCCTGTATGGCCTTCCAAAAGGATCCCTGTCGAGACCCTCCAGCATCTCGGCCCTCGCCGAGTCCTTGGCGGCCCCCATTGCGGACTTGAACACCGTCGTCGCTTCCCGGTATGAGGCGTATAGGCGGTCCTCTTCGGCCTGGTTGCGGGTGCTGCGCCGTCGGCTCCGCGCAAAGGCCCGTCTGGCCGCCACGCAGGCGGCCCGGAGCCCCGCAAGCTCCTCCGTCCACCAATAGACGGCACGACGGGGAGGCGGACGGCGAGACCGGGGCATGCTGGAGTTGCACACCTCGGTCAGGGACTCCCTCAGCCGAACCGCTGCGGCGTCCACGTCCCGGACCTCGCCAGGGGGCGACAGCCAGTCCTGGAGGAAGGCCGCCTCCTTGGCTGCCTCCCGGTCCAGGCGGGTGAGAGCCCAACGCGGGAAGGGGGATTGCCTAGCGCGAGTCACCGCTCCCCCCCGGGTAGACATGTCGAACCGCACATATCGGTGGTCCGACAACGTCTCCACCATCTCTACCCGCCAGTTTACGACGCGGGCGGCCAGCGCGGGGGTGGCAAACGAGACGTCCACCACCGACCCACCCTGTTGTCGCACACACGTGTGGACCGCCCCCCTGTTGAGGAGGGACACACCGCATGAGGCCGCCCAAAACTCGACGGCGCGTCCCCGGACGTTGCAGCTGGTGGCTGGGTTGCCCCAGGCCACCGACTTGGCGTTCAGGTCGCCCAACACCATGGCCTGGCGTGGCGCCGCCCTCCCTACGACTGCGGTGAGGACCTCGAGGAAATCCTCAAAGTCCGAGAGAGGGCGGT
The DNA here is from genome assembly GCA_950005045.1 of Agrotis exclamationis. Lineage (NCBI taxonomy): Eukaryota > Metazoa > Arthropoda > Insecta > Lepidoptera > Noctuidae > Agrotis > Agrotis exclamationis. The sequence continues at coordinate 16,210,431 of OX465441.1, forward strand.
TTGGGGAGAAATAGACCCCCACCACCGCTATGTCTCCCCACGCGGCGGCCACGTATCCCGGTCCCCTCTCTAAGAGCGAGAGGGGAGGGGAGTCTGTGGAAGACCGCGTCATCACTGCCACGAGGCCGTCCCGGTCGCCCAGCCAACGACCAGGGACCGAGTAAGGCTCGGCGACCACCGCCAAGTCCACCAACCACTCAGCCATGGTCTGCATCAGCAGATCCTGGGCTGCCCTGCAGTGGTTGGCGTTCGCCTGAAGGATGCGATGTTCGACCCTATCCATCAGTCGGACATCGCACCCCCCTCCACAGCCGCCGCAGGAACGACGGCGCCAGCAGCAGTAGCAGGCCCGGTCGGTGCCTGCGCTTTGCCCCGCTTAGGGGGAGGATTGCAGTTCCTCCCCTTCATGACGTGGGCCGCCGGGCGGCCACTGGCGGCACAGACCGCGCAGTGCGGCGTGGCGACCTTGCAGGAGGCGGCTTTGTGGCCCTCCTTGCCGCAGCGGTAGCACGTGTCCGTCCTGTCTGCCGTGGACGGACACAGGGGCCGGGTGTGTCCGATGCCGAAGCACCGGAAACACCGCAGTGCCTGTTCCTCGAGTGCCCGTACTGCACCCGAGCTGAACCCTACCAAAAGCCGTCCCTTCGCAAGGACGGCTTTGGCAGCGGCGATTGGGCACTCGAGGCGAATGGTGCCCATGCCGCCGCGGCCGGGTCTTATGTCCCGGCCTTGGACCGCCGCGACGCCACAGCCCCCTATCGCTGCGACCGCCGCCACCACCTCCTCCTTGGTGACGGAGTCGTCAAGGTCCGTCACCTCTATGGCCGCCAACTTCACCGGCCGAGCCACCTTGGCCGAATCTGCGATGACCTCTTGCAGCTTGGCTGCAAAGAGGTCCGCATGGGCACTCCCCTCTGCCCCCGGGAACTCGAAAATTCGAGCCCCGGCTTGGGTCCGCCGGCAGGAGACACTGCCGATCCCCAGTTGGGTGGGATCGGCATTTGGACGCGCCCGCATCAGAAGGGACGCGTACGTCTCCCCTCGCCCCGCGGCCTCCGCGGTGAGCGTCACTACGACGGCCGCGGTTTTTGGGGGGACTAGCTTCCCCTTTCCCCTCGCTTGTCCCTTCCCCTTCCCCTTGCCGGTCATTTGTGACTGGCTGGGAGCGGTGGGAGCGGTAGTGGCCGGGACGGCAGGGACGACCGTCGCCGACTTTTTACCCTTGCCCTTCCCCTTGCGGCCCACTACCGTCCACTCGTTGGTCGGTGTGGTCGAAGGGAGAAGGGCATCTTCTGCCTGAGATGAGGACGGCTCCGGCTCGCACTGCCGTTTATCCGCCGCAAGCGGCGGCCGGAGGCGTTTCTCCGGCAGGAGCCGGTCCTCTATCCCTGCTAAGCAGGACCTTGTGAAGGCCCTCTCCTCCATCACAACCTTGCGGATAATATCCTCAAGGTTGGAGGTGGGGCCCTCTCTCGCGGGGCTCGCCTCGGCTTGTTGAGGCCGGCCCGTGGCTTCGGCCAGCTTCTTGTGAAGCTGGCTGACCTCTGACTGCAGGCGATCAACCTTCGCCTGCAGTTGCCTCGTCTCATCGGTGGCCTTACGCCGGACCAACTCCGCGACGACACCGCGAAGGCTCGTGGCCCGGCACTTGAGGGCCTTTTGGAAGGTCCCCTTCAGGTGAGATGACTTCGTGGCGACCTCCACGATCTCCCCCTCGTCCTCCTCCGCCAATCTCTCCAACTCTACGAGGGAGAGATCCGCGTACACAACGCGGGACGCGCCGTACCCGGACTTGGCACGTGCGGCGTGCGCCCGTTCCTCACTCGCCGCAACCCGCTCCTCCAGCTCTTGTTGGAGCTGCTCCCGCCGAGCCAGATCCAGCCGGCGTTGGGCGTCCGCGAGCCCAACGGCATGGGTGTCCGCTACGGCCGTCGGCTTTTTAGCCTTCGGCTTCGCCCTACCCGAGGCCGAGGAGCCCCCGGACCCACCGCTCGGATAGACCCGCTTTCGCGAACGACGAGAGTCGTCCGTGTCCGACACTCGGACAAGAGAGTCGTCTGACGACTCGTCCGCCTCTCCGAAGAAGCTAGCCGCAGACGGCGCGCGGCTAGCCTCTGACGCCACAGCGTCGGAGTGGCCCTGAGAAGGGCCTTTGGGTTGGCCCTGAGAAGGGCCTTTGGGTTGGCCCTGAGAAGGGCCTTTGGGTTGGCCCTGAGAAGGGCCGTGGGGTTGGCCCTGAGAAGGGCCTTTTTGTTTAAAAAATCGCCCGCAGGCATCCCGCTCAGGTTTTTTTAGACATAATCCGCAGTTCTCAGCAACAAGGCAAGATAAAAGAGCTTCGAGCACAGTGTTCTTTGGCCAACCCAGTCTGCCACTCCGTTACGGTGGTCAGAACTGGGTCGTTTCCAGGGGACGCGACGTGGACGCAAACACTGTGGGGTGGTCCCCCAACCTAACCTAACCTAACCTAACCTAACCTAACCTAACCTAACATAACCCATCGATATTTTCATTGTTATAGGTGCGATTTTGAAGCTGTTTTCAGCTAATTAGACCTAAAAAGGCGGACGCCTATCTTTTGACACAAATCGCAACCCCTCAAAACCAACCCTTATCCGTATTTTGCATTTTTTGTATTTTCTTCAAAATTTCAACATATTTAATTCAATAACTTCGCCATTCTCAGATCAATTTTAACAGTTTTAACTTTATATTAGTCTCAGCAACCGTCCCCTACTAATCCCGTGATTTGGTCCGCGTTCCGCGGCCCGATTTCCGGAGTGGGGATAAAAAACACCAATTTTCACTTAAAATAACTGGTTTTTCGGCCATAACTCAAAATTTTGCTTCGTGTCGTGGGAAATTTTATTGCATATTCGACTAGCCCGCGCGGAGCCCGATCTTTCGACACCCCGCACGTGCGTCTAGCTCGCAAAAAAATATATTGTATTTTCTTCTTTGTCTCATGATGTTAGAGTTTAGTGTTGATAATGAGTAGTAAGTATACGTCTATTTGGTATAATATCTCAGAAGAAAAGTGGTCCTGCGGCCTTGCGGAGGAGTGGGATCCAACAAACAGTCGAGTTTCGATTCCTGGAAAGGGGAGAAAAAAAAAATCCTTTTTTACTTTCTTAGTTCTTTTTGTTTTTTTTTCTAGTATTTTTTTCTGTTTTTTGTTCTATTTCTTTTCCTTTTTTTTTTTTTTTCAAATAAATTTTGAAATTTTTTTTTTCGGGTTAGACGCACGTGTGTGGTATCGTTGGATCGGGCTCGGCGCGGGCTAGCCAAATATGTAATTCTTTTTTCGCAAAAAAAAAAAATTGCGAGCTACACGCTCGTGCGTGGTATCGTTGGATCGGGCTCCGCGCGGGCTAGTCGAATATGTAATAAAATTAATAACGACAAGAGAAAAAATTTTGAGTTTTGGCCGAAAAACCAGTTTTGAAAAACCAGTGAAAATTGGTGTTTTTCACCCCCACTCCGGAACTCGGGCCACGGATCGCGGACCTGGTCACGGGATTAATTGAGGGCGGTCACTGAGACTAATATAAAATTTAAACGGTTGTAATTGGTCGAAAAATGGCGTTGTAAATGAATTAAATATAGTGAAATTTCGAGAAAATGCAAAATTCGGTTAAGGGTTGATTTTTAGGGGTTGCGATTTGTGTCAAACGATAGTCTCAGTGAGACGGTGAGACAGCCGAGGTGTCCGTGGGAATTTCCAACTCCTGCCTAAACAAAAAAAAAATTAACCTAACCTAACCTAACCTAACCTAACCTAACCTAACCTAACCTAACATAACCCATCGATATTTTCATTGTTATAGGTGCGATTTTGAAGCTGTTTTCAGCTAATTAGACCTAAAAAGGCGGACGCCTATCTTTTGACACAAATCGCAACCCCTCAAAACCAACCCTTATCCGTATTTTGCATTTTTTGTATTTTCTTCAAAATTTCAACATATTTAATTCAATAACTTCGCCATTCTCAGATCAATTTTAACAGTTTTAACTTTATATTAGTCTCAGCAACCGTCCCCTACTAATCCCGTGATTTGGTCCGCGTTCCGCGGCCCGATTTCCGGAGTGGGGATAAAAAACACCAATTTTCACTTAAAATAACTGGTTTTTCGGCCATAACTCAAAATTTTGCTTCGTGTCGTGGGAAATTTTATTGCATATTCGACTAGCCCGCGCGGAGCCCGATCTTTCGACACCCCGCACGTGCGTCTAGCTCGCAAAAAAATATATTGTATTTTCTTCTTTGTCTCATGATGTTAGAGTTTAGTGTTGATAATGAGTAGTAAGTATACGTCTATTTGGTATAATATCTCAGAAGAAAAGTGGTCCTGCGGCCTTGCGGAGGAGTGGGATCCAACAAACAGTCGAGTTTCGATTCCTGGAAAGGGGAGAAAAAAAAAATCCTTTTTTACTTTCTTAGTTCTTTTTGTTTTTTTTTCTAGTATTTTTTTCTGTTTTTTGTTCTATTTCTTTTCCTTTTTTTTTTTTTTTCAAATAAATTTTGAAATTTTTTTTTTCGGGTTAGACGCACGTGTGTGGTATCGTTGGATCGGGCTCGGCGCGGGCTAGCCAAATATGTAATTCTTTTTTCGCAAAAAAAAAAAATTGCGAGCTACACGCTCGTGCGTGGTATCGTTGGATCGGGCTCCGCGCGGGCTAGTCGAATATGTAATAAAATTAATAACGACAAGAGAAAAAATTTTGAGTTTTGGCCGAAAAACCAGTTTTGAAAAACCAGTGAAAATTGGTGTTTTTCACCCCCACTCCGGAACTCGGGCCACGGATCGCGGACCTGGTCACGGGATTAATTGAGGGCGGTCACTGAGACTAATATAAAATTTAAACGGTTGTAATTGGTCGAAAAATGGCGTTGTAAATGAATTAAATATAGTGAAATTTCGAGAAAATGCAAAATTCGGTTAAGGGTTGATTTTTAGGGGTTGCGATTTGTGTCAAACGATAGTCTCAGTGAGACGGTGAGACAGCCGAGGTGTCCGTGGGAATTTCCAACTCCTGCCTAAACAAAAAAAAAATTAACCTAACCTAACCTAACCTAACCTAACCTAACCTAACCTAACCTAACATAACCCATCGATATTTTCATTGTTATAGGTGCGATTTTGAAGCTGTTTTCAGCTAATTAGACCTAAAAAGGCGGACGCCTATCTTTTGACACAAATCGCAACCCCTCAAAACCAACCCTTATCCGTATTTTGCATTTTTTGTATTTTCTTCAAAATTTCAACATATTTAATTCAATAACTTCGCCATTCTCAGATCAATTTTAACAGTTTTAACTTTATATTAGTCTCAGCAACCGTCCCCTACTAATCCCGTGATTTGGTCCGCGTTCCGCGGCCCGATTTCCGGAGTGGGGATAAAAAACACCAATTTTCACTTAAAATAACTGGTTTTTCGGCCATAACTCAAAATTTTGCTTCGTGTCGTGGGAAATTTTATTGCATATTCGACTAGCCCGCGCGGAGCCCGATCTTTCGACACCCCGCACGTGCGTCTAGCTCGCAAAAAAATATATTGTATTTTCTTCTTTGTCTCATGATGTTAGAGTTTAGTGTTGATAATGAGTAGTAAGTATACGTCTATTTGGTATAATATCTCAGAAGAAAAGTGGTCCTGCGGCCTTGCGGAGGAGTGGGATCCAACAAACAGTCGAGTTTCGATTCCTGGAAAGGGGAGAAAAAAAAAATCCTTTTTTACTTTCTTAGTTCTTTTTGTTTTTTTTTCTAGTATTTTTTTCTGTTTTTTGTTCTATTTCTTTTCCTTTTTTTTTTTTTTTCAAATAAATTTTGAAATTTTTTTTTTCGGGTTAGACGCACGTGTGTGGTATCGTTGGATCGGGCTCGGCGCGGGCTAGCCAAATATGTAATTCTTTTTTCGCAAAAAAAAAAAATTGCGAGCTACACGCTCGTGCGTGGTATCGTTGGATCGGGCTCCGCGCGGGCTAGTCGAATATGTAATAAAATTAATAACGACAAGAGAAAAAATTTTGAGTTTTGGCCGAAAAACCAGTTTTGAAAAACCAGTGAAAATTGGTGTTTTTCACCCCCACTCCGGAACTCGGGCCACGGATCGCGGACCTGGTCACGGGATTAATTGAGGGCGGTCACTGAGACTAATATAAAATTTAAACGGTTGTAATTGGTCGAAAAATGGCGTTGTAAATGAATTAAATATAGTGAAATTTCGAGAAAATGCAAAATTCGGTTAAGGGTTGATTTTTAGGGGTTGCGATTTGTGTCAAACGATAGTCTCAGTGAGACGGTGAGACAGCCGAGGTGTCCGTGGGAATTTCCAACTCCTGCCTAAACAAAAAAAAAATTAACCTAACCTAACCTAACCTAACCTAACCTAACCTAACCTAACCTAACATAACCCATCGATATTTTCATTGTTATAGGTGCGATTTTGAAGCTGTTTTCAGCTAATTAGACCTAAAAAGGCGGACGCCTATCTTTTGACACAAATCGCAACCCCTCAAAACCAACCCTTATCCGTATTTTGCATTTTTTGTATTTTCTTCAAAATTTCAACATATTTAATTCAATAACTTCGCCATTCTCAGATCAATTTTAACAGTTTTAACTTTATATTAGTCTCAGCAACCGTCCCCTACTAATCCCGTGATTTGGTCCGCGTTCCGCGGCCCGATTTCCGGAGTGGGGATAAAAAACACCAATTTTCACTTAAAATAACTGGTTTTTCGGCCATAACTCAAAATTTTGCTTCGTGTCGTGGGAAATTTTATTGCATATTCGACTAGCCCGCGCGGAGCCCGATCTTTCGACACCCCGCACGTGCGTCTAGCTCGCAAAAAAATATATTGTATTTTCTTCTTTGTCTCATGATGTTAGAGTTTAGTGTTGATAATGAGTAGTAAGTATACGTCTATTTGGTATAATATCTCAGAAGAAAAGTGGTCCTGCGGCCTTGCGGAGGAGTGGGATCCAACAAACAGTCGAGTTTCGATTCCTGGAAAGGGGAGAAAAAAAAAATCCTTTTTTACTTTCTTAGTTCTTTTTGTTTTTTTTTCTAGTATTTTTTTCTGTTTTTTGTTCTATTTCTTTTCCTTTTTTTTTTTTTTTCAAATAAATTTTGAAATTTTTTTTTTCGGGTTAGACGCACGTGTGTGGTATCGTTGGATCGGGCTCGGCGCGGGCTAGCCAAATATGTAATTCTTTTTTCGCAAAAAAAAAAAATTGCGAGCTACACGCTCGTGCGTGGTATCGTTGGATCGGGCTCCGCGCGGGCTAGTCGAATATGTAATAAAATTAATAACGACAAGAGAAAAAATTTTGAGTTTTGGCCGAAAAACCAGTTTTGAAAAACCAGTGAAAATTGGTGTTTTTCACCCCCACTCCGGAACTCGGGCCACGGATCGCGGACCTGGTCACGGGATTAATTGAGGGCGGTCACTGAGACTAATATAAAATTTAAACGGTTGTAATTGGTCGAAAAATGGCGTTGTAAATGAATTAAATATAGTGAAATTTCGAGAAAATGCAAAATTCGGTTAAGGGTTGATTTTTAGGGGTTGCGATTTGTGTCAAACGATAGTCTCAGTGAGACGGTGAGACAGCCGAGGTGTCCGTGGGAATTTCCAACTCCTGCCTAAACAAAAAAAAAATTAACCTAACCTAACCTAACCTAACCTAACCTAACCTAACCTAACCTAACATAACCCATCGATATTTTCATTGTTATAGGTGCGATTTTGAAGCTGTTTTCAGCTAATTAGACCTAAAAAGGCGGACGCCTATCTTTTGACACAAATCGCAACCCCTCAAAACCAACCCTTATCCGTATTTTGCATTTTTTGTATTTTCTTCAAAATTTCAACATATTTAATTCAATAACTTCGCCATTCTCAGATCAATTTTAACAGTTTTAACTTTATATTAGTCTCAGCAACCGTCCCCTACTAATCCCGTGATTTGGTCCGCGTTCCGCGGCCCGATTTCCGGAGTGGGGATAAAAAACACCAATTTTCACTTAAAATAACTGGTTTTTCGGCCATAACTCAAAATTTTGCTTCGTGTCGTGGGAAATTTTATTGCATATTCGACTAGCCCGCGCGGAGCCCGATCTTTCGACACCCCGCACGTGCGTCTAGCTCGCAAAAAAATATATTGTATTTTCTTCTTTGTCTCATGATGTTAGAGTTTAGTGTTGATAATGAGTAGTAAGTATACGTCTATTTGGTATAATATCTCAGAAGAAAAGTGGTCCTGCGGCCTTGCGGAGGAGTGGGATCCAACAAACAGTCGAGTTTCGATTCCTGGAAAGGGGAGAAAAAAAAAATCCTTTTTTACTTTCTTAGTTCTTTTTGTTTTTTTTTCTAGTATTTTTTTCTGTTTTTTGTTCTATTTCTTTTCCTTTTTTTTTTTTTTTCAAATAAATTTTGAAATTTTTTTTTTCGGGTTAGACGCACGTGTGTGGTATCGTTGGATCGGGCTCGGCGCGGGCTAGCCAAATATGTAATTCTTTTTTCGCAAAAAAAAAAAATTGCGAGCTACACGCTCGTGCGTGGTATCGTTGGATCGGGCTCCGCGCGGGCTAGTCGAATATGTAATAAAATTAATAACGACAAGAGAAAAAATTTTGAGTTTTGGCCGAAAAACCAGTTTTGAAAAACCAGTGAAAATTGGTGTTTTTCACCCCCACTCCGGAACTCGGGCCACGGATCGCGGACCTGGTCACGGGATTAATTGAGGGCGGTCACTGAGACTAATATAAAATTTAAACGGTTGTAATTGGTCGAAAAATGGCGTTGTAAATGAATTAAATATAGTGAAATTTCGAGAAAATGCAAAATTCGGTTAAGGGTTGATTTTTAGGGGTTGCGATTTGTGTCAAACGATAGTCTCAGTGAGACGGTGAGACAGCCGAGGTGTCCGTGGGAATTTCCAACTCCTGCCTAAACAAAAAAAAAATTAACCTAACCTAACCTAACCTAACCTAACCTAACCTAACCTAACCTAACATAACCCATCGATATTTTCATTGTTATAGGTGCGATTTTGAAGCTGTTTTCAGCTAATTAGACCTAAAAAGGCGGACGCCTATCTTTTGACACAAATCGCAACCCCTCAAAACCAACCCTTATCCGTATTTTGCATTTTTTGTATTTTCTTCAAAATTTCAACATATTTAATTCAATAACTTCGCCATTCTCAGATCAATTTTAACAGTTTTAACTTTATATTAGTCTCAGCAACCGTCCCCTACTAATCCCGTGATTTGGTCCGCGTTCCGCGGCCCGATTTCCGGAGTGGGGATAAAAAACACCAATTTTCACTTAAAATAACTGGTTTTTCGGCCATAACTCAAAATTTTGCTTCGTGTCGTGGGAAATTTTATTGCATATTCGACTAGCCCGCGCGGAGCCCGATCTTTCGACACCCCGCACGTGCGTCTAGCTCGCAAAAAAATATATTGTATTTTCTTCTTTGTCTCATGATGTTAGAGTTTAGTGTTGATAATGAGTAGTAAGTATACGTCTATTTGGTATAATATCTCAGAAGAAAAGTGGTCCTGCGGCCTTGCGGAGGAGTGGGATCCAACAAACAGTCGAGTTTCGATTCCTGGAAAGGGGAGAAAAAAAAAATCCTTTTTTACTTTCTTAGTTCTTTTTGTTTTTTTTTCTAGTATTTTTTTCTGTTTTTTGTTCTATTTCTTTTCCTTTTTTTTTTTTTTTCAAATAAATTTTGAAATTTTTTTTTTCGGGTTAGACGCACGTGTGTGGTATCGTTGGATCGGGCTCGGCGCGGGCTAGCCAAATATGTAATTCTTTTTTCGCAAAAAAAAAAAATTGCGAGCTACACGCTCGTGCGTGGTATCGTTGGATCGGGCTCCGCGCGGGCTAGTCGAATATGTAATAAAATTAATAACGACAAGAGAAAAAATTTTGAGTTTTGGCCGAAAAACCAGTTTTGAAAAACCAGTGAAAATTGGTGTTTTTCACCCCCACTCCGGAACTCGGGCCACGGATCGCGGACCTGGTCACGGGATTAATTGAGGGCGGTCACTGAGACTAATATAAAATTTAAACGGTTGTAATTGGTCGAAAAATGGCGTTGTAAATGAATTAAATATAGTGAAATTTCGAGAAAATGCAAAATTCGGTTAAGGGTTGATTTTTAGGGGTTGCGATTTGTGTCAAACGATAGTCTCAGTGAGACGGTGAGACAGCCGAGGTGTCCGTGGGAATTTCCAACTCCTGCCTAAACAAAAAAAAAATTAACCTAACCTAACCTAACCTAACCTAACCTAACCTAACCTAACCTAACATAACCCATCGATATTTTCATTGTTATAGGTGCGATTTTGAAGCTGTTTTCAGCTAATTAGACCTAAAAAGGCGGACGCCTATCTTTTGACACAAATCGCAACCCCTCAAAACCAACCCTTATCCGTATTTTGCATTTTTTGTATTTTCTTCAAAATTTCAACATATTTAATTCAATAACTTCGCCATTCTCAGATCAATTTTAACAGTTTTAACTTTATATTAGTCTCAGCAACCGTCCCCTACTAATCCCGTGATTTGGTCCGCGTTCCGCGGCCCGATTTCCGGAGTGGGGATAAAAAACACCAATTTTCACTTAAAATAACTGGTTTTTCGGCCATAACTCAAAATTTTGCTTCGTGTCGTGGGAAATTTTATTGCATATTCGACTAGCCCGCGCGGAGCCCGATCTTTCGACACCCCGCACGTGCGTCTAGCTCGCAAAAAAATATATTGTATTTTCTTCTTTGTCTCATGATGTTAGAGTTTAGTGTTGATAATGAGTAGTAAGTATACGTCTATTTGGTATAATATCTCAGAAGAAAAGTGGTCCTGCGGCCTTGCGGAGGAGTGGGATCCAACAAACAGTCGAGTTTCGATTCCTGGAAAGGGGAGAAAAAAAAAATCCTTTTTTACTTTCTTAGTTCTTTTTGTTTTTTTTTCTAGTATTTTTTTCTGTTTTTTGTTCTATTTCTTTTCCTTTTTTTTTTTTTTTCAAATAAATTTTGAAATTTTTTTTTTCGGGTTAGACGCACGTGTGTGGTATCGTTGGATCGGGCTCGGCGCGGGCTAGCCAAATATGTAATTCTTTTTTCGCAAAAAAAAAAAATTGCGAGCTACACGCTCGTGCGTGGTATCGTTGGATCGGGCTCCGCGCGGGCTAGTCGAATATGTAATAAAATTAATAACGACAAGAGAAAAAATTTTGAGTTTTGGCCGAAAAACCAGTTTTGAAAAACCAGTGAAAATTGGTGTTTTTCACCCCCACTCCGGAACTCGGGCCACGGATCGCGGACCTGGTCACGGGATTAATTGAGGGCGGTCACTGAGACTAATATAAAATTTAAACGGTTGTAATTGGTCGAAAAATGGCGTTGTAAATGAATTAAATATAGTGAAATTTCGAGAAAATGCAAAATTCGGTTAAGGGTTGATTTTTAGGGGTTGCGATTTGTGTCAAACGATAGTCTCAGTGAGACGGTGAGACAGCCGAGGTGTCCGTGGGAATTTCCAACTCCTGCCTAAACAAAAAAAAAATTAACCTAACCTAACCTAACCTAACCTAACCTAACCTAACCTAACCTAACATAACCCATCGATATTTTCATTGTTATAGGTGCGATTTTGAAGCTGTTTTCAGCTAATTAGACCTAAAAAGGCGGACGCCTATCTTTTGACACAAATCGCAACCCCTCAAAACCAACCCTTATCCGTATTTTGCATTTTTTGTATTTTCTTCAAAATTTCAACATATTTAATTCAATAACTTCGCCATTCTCAGATCAATTTTAACAGTTTTAACTTTATATTAGTCTCAGCAACCGTCCCCTACTAATCCCGTGATTTGGTCCGCGTTCCGCGGCCCGATTTCCGGAGTGGGGATAAAAAACACCAATTTTCACTTAAAATAACTGGTTTTTCGGCCATAACTCAAAATTTTGCTTCGTGTCGTGGGAAATTTTATTGCATATTCGACTAGCCCGCGCGGAGCCCGATCTTTCGACACCCCGCACGTGCGTCTAGCTCGCAAAAAAATATATTGTATTTTCTTCTTTGTCTCATGATGTTAGAGTTTAGTGTTGATAATGAGTAGTAAGTATACGTCTATTTGGTATAATATCTCAGAAGAAAAGTGGTCCTGCGGCCTTGCGGAGGAGTGGGATCCAACAAACAGTCGAGTTTCGATTCCTGGAAAGGGGAGAAAAAAAAAATCCTTTTTTACTTTCTTAGTTCTTTTTGTTTTTTTTTCTAGTATTTTTTTCTGTTTTTTGTTCTATTTCTTTTCCTTTTTTTTTTTTTTTCAAATAAATTTTGAAATTTTTTTTTTCGGGTTAGACGCACGTGTGTGGTATCGTTGGATCGGGCTCGGCGCGGGCTAGCCAAATATGTAATTCTTTTTTCGCAAAAAAAAAAAATTGCGAGCTACACGCTCGTGCGTGGTATCGTTGGATCGGGCTCCGCGCGGGCTAGTCGAATATGTAATAAAATTAATAACGACAAGAGAAAAAATTTTGAGTTTTGGCCGAAAAACCAGTTTTGAAAAACCAGTGAAAATTGGTGTTTTTCACCCCCACTCCGGAACTCGGGCCACGGATCGCGGACCTGGTCACGGGATTAATTGAGGGCGGTCACTGAGACTAATATAAAATTTAAACGGTTGTAATTGGTCGAAAAATGGCGTTGTAAATGAATTAAATATAGTGAAATTTCGAGAAAATGCAAAATTCGGTTAAGGGTTGATTTTTAGGGGTTGCGATTTGTGTCAAACGATAGTCTCAGTGAGACGGTGAGACAGCCGAGGTGTCCGTGGGAATTTCCAACTCCTGCCTAAACAAAAAAAAAATTAACCTAACCTAACCTAACCTAACCTAACCTAACCTAACCTAACCTAACATAACCCATCGATATTTTCATTGTTATAGGTGCGATTTTGAAGCTGTTTTCAGCTAATTAGACCTAAAAAGGCGGACGCCTATCTTTTGACACAAATCGCAACCCCTCAAAACCAACCCTTATCCGTATTTTGCATTTTTTGTATTTTCTTCAAAATTTCAACATATTTAATTCAATAACTTCGCCATTCTCAGATCAATTTTAACAGTTTTAACTTTATATTAGTCTCAGCAACCGTCCCCTACTAATCCCGTGATTTGGTCCGCGTTCCGCGGCCCGATTTCCGGAGTGGGGATAAAAAACACCAATTTTCACTTAAAATAACTGGTTTTTCGGCCATAACTCAAAATTTTGCTTCGTGTCGTGGGAAATTTTATTGCATATTCGACTAGCCCGCGCGGAGCCCGATCTTTCGACACCCCGCACGTGCGTCTAGCTCGCAAAAAAATATATTGTATTTTCTTCTTTGTCTCATGATGTTAGAGTTTAGTGTTGATAATGAGTAGTAAGTATACGTCTATTTGGTATAATATCTCAGAAGAAAAGTGGTCCTGCGGCCTTGCGGAGGAGTGGGATCCAACAAACAGTCGAGTTTCGATTCCTGGAAAGGGGAGAAAAAAAAAATCCTTTTTTACTTTCTTAGTTCTTTTTGTTTTTTTTTCTAGTATTTTTTTCTGTTTTTTGTTCTATTTCTTTTCCTTTTTTTTTTTTTTCAAATAAATTTTGAAATTTTTTTTTTCGGGTTAGACGCACGTGTGTGGTATCGTTGGATCGGGCTCGGCGCGGGCTAGCCAAATATGTAATTCTTTTTTCGCAAAAAAAAAAAATTGCGAGCTACACGCTCGTGCGTGGTATCGTTGGATCGGGCTCCGCGCGGGCTAGTCGAATATGTAATAAAATTAATAACGACAAGAGAAAAAATTTTGAGTTTTGGCCGAAAAACCAGTTTTGAAAAACCAGTGAAAATTGGTGTTTTTCACCCCCACTCCGGAACTCGGGCCACGGATCGCGGACCTGGTCACGGGATTAATTGAGGGCGGTCACTGAGACTAATATAAAATTTAAACGGTTGTATTGGTCGAAAAAATGGCGTTGTAAATGAAATAAATATAGTGAAATTCGAGAAAATGCAAAATTCGGTTAAGGGTTGATTTTAGGGTTGCGATTTGTGTCAAACGATAGTCTCAGTGAGACG